>CM060907.1:397943692-400710359 GCA_030737815.1 Allium fistulosum
GCATGCTTTTGAAAATCGTAGACCTAATTTTGTCTGGGTCGAGAGTTTTGGTTGGATCGTCGTCATCAGGCGATCGAGTGTGGCGTGCTCATGGGATTTGGTAGTGGGGGTATGGACGAGATCATGGCCGGAGTTGTAGATTTTCTGGCGGTGCAGTTCGACGTTGACAAGGGGTTTTGTCGACCGAGTTTCTGGGCTTCGTGAGTTCTTCAGCTCGATTTCGATACTTTGAAGTTCGCGACGATCAAGGGGGTCAAGATGGTCGGTGGGGTCAGGGGCAATTGGTGGGGCGTCGAGGTGGTGGTCGCCGTTGATCAGGTCCAACGTGCATGTGCACGGTGACAATGTGTGCATTTTTGTGTCTGGGCGTTATTGGGATGAAAATCTGGAAATTGGTCACGAGTTTTACTCGAGAAGTTCTCGTACCAGACTCGGAGCAGAGGGAAGGGGGACTCGAAGTAGGTAGTGGGGTGAGTTACTTCATTTAGCTGTAGGGTTTTGACATGGAAAGCTCGGGTTTCCTGATCGTTTTCTCGAAGCTAATAGGGGAGAGTCTCGGGTTATTATGTTGAATTACTAGTTTTAGGCCTGTAAGGTTTTAAGTTGGAATTTGGAAGCAGGCCTTTAAAACTAAATTTTAAAACTAGAGAGTAGGGTATGGATTCAAAATTTGCTTTTGTTTCCTAGTTAAAATAAAAATAAGTTTTATAAAATAAAATGTTTTAACAACTTTAAATTGTTAAAGAATATTTTAAAGAGTGATTTAAATCTTGCTAAGATAAATTTGTATTTATTTGAATCTAAATTTGAAAAGGAATGTAAAAGTAAATGCAAAAGTAAAATGGTTCAAATACACTTGTAAGTGATAATTTGATTTTAGATAAGGAAATGTTTTATTCTTAAATAAATGAAAATGTAGGAGTTGAGACTATTAAAATACATATTAACTAATTTGATTAATTAATGATGGAATTAATTAATTTAGTAATTAAAAGTTAAATTAGTTAATTAAGGTTTGAGTTAATTAATCGGTAATAAATAGATATTTAAGAATCATTAATTAAATAAGAGTTGAATTTTAATCTATGGTTATTAATTAATAAAGTAAGCAAGAATTAATTAAGTGATATTGAATACTTAATTAATAAAATAATTAAGGATTTATTAATGAGTTATTAAAGATGAAATGTAATTGTAAATAGATAATAAATCTTAATTTAATTACTTTAAGTAAATTTAAGAAGTGTTAATGATTAATGAAGGCTATTAACTAGTATTATAAAATAATGGATTAATATGATCATTTGATAATTTATTAGGTTTATTAATTTAAGATAATAAATGGTGAATTATATAAGTATAATTTACTTAGGGAAGTAATTAAGAAATTAATTTCTCATTTTAGTAAATTAAGTTTAATATGAATTGTTTAAGTTAATTAATTAAGTTCAATTAATTTAAATAACCATTGGTTGATGTGATAAGTATAATTACTTAAGGAAGTAATTAATTTTGGATGATTTAAAAATGAAAGAAATTTGAGTATAATTGCTTTGTATAAATTAATCAAGGGATTAATTAGAGAATAATTAATTATGGAGTAATTAAATTATTAATTGAAGTAATTAAGGGTAGTTAATTACTGAATGGAGTTAATCAAGGTGATTAACATTTTGTTTAATTGGAGATAAATTACTAAATGAAATAAATGTAATTAGAGATCATTAATTATTGTAATTAATGATGCAAGTTAAAATGGATTTATTTGGGAATAATTAATAAATGAAGCAATTCATTAGAGTAATTAATTAAGAAGAAATGGAATTAATTTTAGTAATTTAAAAGGTTACTTTCTATAATTGGTATGAAGTAATTAATTTGTAAAATAATTAGAGGATAATTACTTAAATATAATTTGAGATAATTAATCTAAAATGGTTAATTAAGATGGAAAAGTAGGAAATGATTAATTAATTGACTTGTAATAAATTAATGGATGTGTAAGCAAGATTAATTTTTGATGAAGTAATTAATTTAATCTACTTTAAATTAATTAGAGATTTGTAATTAATTTAATTCATTTTAAATTAATTATAAATGAGGTGATTATCAATCTTTGTTTATATATGATGGATGATATTGATTTCCATGATTGATTGTGATCTCAGATATAGATCTATTGTGTTATGGATGCTTGTTTTAAATATGATAATATTGATTATCTGTTTGAGTATGATAATATGGATTATCTGTTTATGATGATGATGTTATATCTATTGTTATATTGCGATTTATCTATCTGTGAGTATATAGATAATTGAATTAAATTGTTTTAACTTTAAAACAACTTGGCCTTAAAAGACACGGTTTGGATTTCGATGAGACCGGGATCGGGTTTCCGTATACCGGAATTCCAGGTCTGGAGACCCGAATACCACATCGATCCAAAATAACGTTAGGTCGTGAAATTCAAATGGAGCAAGTGAAGACTCGAGGTATAAGAACTATATGTCAGTATAACTCTGTGGGTGATTCCGTAATGAGTTTGACGGTGATGGTACTTATAGATTCGAGATGGTGATTCAGAGTGCAAGGGTTATTGTCGTTGACTCTGAGGGTGATTCCAATACGAGTGTAACGAGATAATGCCTTCGGTTTCGTTCGAACCCGGAACGAACTTGTATGGATCGAATGCTTTCAGAACATCGTCAGGCGGACGATGAGCATTCTAAGTGATGAGTTCTATAAAGGTAATCGTGACCTCAAGCCTCATCAACCGGGAATGGCTAAAACAGGGGAGGTGCAGCAAAGCTTCGTGGGTAGCACCCACTTGAGAGTAGGATATACCCCTGTCTAGAGGTTCCTTTTTATTCGGTAGTGGCAGTCGGTCTGCAGCCATCTGCGGGGTTATTCTATTTGGAACTGTTCAGTAAGGAACGGGTCCAGCTTTGTGTTGCAGGGGAGCGGGCGTACTCCTCGGTACGGTGATCTAGGCCACGTACTGTGACGGGCGGTACCCCAGTAGCCCAGCCATTGTATGGAATCCAATCTCCAATAAGCGCCGTACGATTTAGTTGTGCCCAACTATGTTGAAATGTGAGATGTAAGCATTTCAGCTATTTCTGTATTTTACTTGAAAACCCTAGACACTATTATAATATCACTGGATTTCTTATAAAATGATTTGGTTAGCGTAAGGAAAAAACTGTTCCATGTTTATGTGTGGGAAGTCTTACGTGATACCTTTGTTTCAAGGATTTTCAAAGTTAAGCAATTTTAACCGTTTACTCATACCAGACCCATGTCTGACCCGAAGTTTATTTATGTTTTTCATAAACTCTCGGGTACCCAAATTTTTACAGGTAGCCAAGGGATTCAGGTTAGCTTTGACGAATTATGGAGGAGCAATGGAGCAGGAGGCTTCAGCGTGTAGATATATATTGGTTCCGCTGTGTTAGTGTTTATCTGTATTTCCGCTGTGTTATATTTCTGTGTTGTTTTGAGATGTATCGAGTTGTATTAACTAGACAGGTGTTTATAACTGT
Source organism: Allium fistulosum (assembly GCA_030737815.1). NCBI lineage: Eukaryota > Viridiplantae > Streptophyta > Magnoliopsida > Asparagales > Amaryllidaceae > Allium > Allium fistulosum. Next base: position 397,947,238 of record CM060907.1, read on the forward strand.
CTAGTATGTGTTGTATTATCTGTGTAACTCTGATGTATATGATATTATGTAATCTATTATGTGATATATTATATTTTATTCGTTCCGCTGTTGAGATTCTGTGGTTGTTTCTTCTTCTTCTCTATCTTTTCTACTTTCTCACCCCTTTCTTTCTTTTCGATGATGCGATTTTCCGGTAGCGGAAAGTCGGGTCGTGACAGTTTTACTAATTTTTAAAAACTAATTGTGAATTTTTAAAGAAGAGGTTTTTACGATAAAACATGTTCTTTTCCAAGTTTTATAGTTTTACAAAGTTGTTAATTTCAAGTAATATTTTGGCTAAATGTTTTAAAACCTATTATAAGTATTTCCTAGTATTTTAAAAGTATATACATGTGTTTTCAAAAAGGTGTAACAATTTCTTAGTGGCTAATTGGTTAATTATTTGATTACTTGTTTGAAAAGTAATTAACTATGCTTAACGCTAAAAGTCGACGAAGTATGTCTTACCTATTTGTGAGAGTTAAGATTGATGTCAAGTAGGGATGGAGCAATAGAGCTCTAATCTATCGGTTTCCCTCTTGATTGAGGAATAATAAGTTGGAAAATATCGGAAATGTGTTAATTATGTTGATTTCTAATTTGTTTATGGAAATCATTAATACTATATTTAACATTAAAAGCCGACGAGATAGACTTATCTACTTGTGAGATTCAAGAATGAAGTGTCTAGGCATGGTTTTGATGCAACCAGTGCTCTAACTTACCTAGCTTCACTCTTGGATGAGGAATAGTTGAGTTGGAATGTCAGAAATGAGTTAAGCCTACGAATCGTGATTTGTATAAGCAATCGTTTTTGACTAGATAATCGATTGGTCGATTATCGAACTTGACCAAATATGACTTAAGAAGTTATCAAAAGGCTTCATGATTTCATATCAATGAGAACCCCTGGGGAGGAGCATTGGTACAAATCATCTCTAGCTTTCGCTTACTTTTAAAGAAATCGGAATTGAGATAGCCGAAAATTCATCGAAATAGTTTTGAAGAGATTGGGATCGATAAGTGTTTTACTTATCGAATGCCACTTCAAAACTAGTATACGAGTTCTAGGTTTTGGATGCGGCTGTTAAGTGAAATGTTATAGAGTTGAACTATATATCCTAAGGTTAAGTCCAAGAGAGAGGTCGGCATAAACATAAACGATGCTATTGTGTGGGACTATCTATCTTGAGGAGTATTCCAAGAGAGAGGACAACATTAGCCTTCTTCAGAGGACTTATGCAGGGAACTTTGTGGAGGTTAGAGATGCTCGAACCTATGTAATGATTTGTGATCTGTTTGATATGTGGGAATCAATTTGGGGATTCGTGCTCTGTTCAAGTGATGAAGACTCGAGTGAGACATGCCGAACGTAACCTCCATAACAGAAATGACTAAAACCAGAGAAAAGATGCACAACCTAAGGGAATGTTGCATTTTAGCAATCCCAAGGGTAAAGATGACTCCATTTAGTATTACTTATAGACATGCATGTAGAAGCGATGCATTTAGAACCGCGATTGTCTAGGCGTGGGCCAGTTGTGCATTTCCTATAGTACATGCCTTAGAGATGTACGTTGCTCGAAAGGATATCTCTGATCCTTGTGAAGGAGTTCGGTTTCAGCTAGATCTGAGGATATCTCCATGGAAAATCCACTATTCGAATGCACCTTAGTGGTATTGATTATATACCTATTATTGTTGTGGAGTTCATACAGCAGCTATTTGATATGATTTATGTGCTACACTCTAGACATTATCTATCATATCACTATATGTTAAACTTAATGAATGGTTGGTTTCTTTGAGGGGAACACCATTATGGGAACCTCTATGGTCTCAATGGTTACTATTACTTGTTGCATATTTCTTGAGTTTCTCAAGCTAGTTTACCAGACTGATCCAGGTTTTATTTTCTTATAATGCTCGACTTAGCCCCATGTATGTTTCTAGATTTAGCTTTGGACGTTTTGGAGCTTATGGAGAAGAGCTGGATGATTACCTTACGTAGTATTCTTATTTCTACTGCACTACTGTATTGTGTACATCAACATTGTGGGGATAAGCTATTGTAACTGTCTAGGCTGATGATAGTACTTAGGTTTTAGTAACTCTGATATTTCTATATTCAGAGTAACCCTTTGTATTGTTCCTTTAATATTATATATTACCGTTCCATTGTGAGATTATGATATTGTGTTCTTTCTTTCTTGTCTATTATATTTTTTTACTTTACCTTAACTTTCTGTCTTTTCGGTACTTGGGTGCTTGGCACACGAATACCATGGGTGTATTTAGTGTCAACATTCGAGGGTCAAAAAGTCGGGTCTTACAATTAGTGTAAATAATCATCAGTATCAGGTAACACTTAAAATAATTAAAATTAGATTTTACCAAAAAGATGTGTAAGCGATAAATTCAGCAAAAATATCACACCACTAGCTAAGGGATGTGTGAAAGTTAATTTTTCAATTGTTAGATATTGATTGCTGACTGAATTTTCACCTTTAAGTCGCACAACTGTTACGGGGAATACTCTGAATAAACAACAAAGTTTAATGAATTTATAAACTACTGTAACTAATTAAATTAATTAATATTAAAGAAATATTAATTATTAAACTTTATTTGATTTGTTTGAATACTATTAGCATTTAATAAAGTGCGTATATAAAAGTGATAAACGTGCATATTGATATGCGGTATCAATAAAATATTTAAACTAGGTTTAAATTGATTAATTACTAAGTGGTTTTGGGAATGTTTCTGAGGCCCACGTGCAAGATGAAAAGGGAAGAGATTTCAAATGCGGTTTGAAAATCCGAAGAGCGATTAAAAGAAGGAATTAAATCTACATCGTTTATCCCTCTTTATGGATTACTTAAATCTCATTTATGAACTGATTTTTGTCCTTTTTTCCTTAATTCTATTTCTTCTACTGAATATATGAAGTGAAGGGAAATTATTTGATTGGATTTAATTTGTACTTAAATACAGAAGTTTTAAATGGGAAGATTGAAAGGTCTCAATGTTTGCTTTAAAACATATTCTCTCTTACTTAATCCATTATTCTTTTAATGATAATACATCTTATCTTCTTTCTCTTGCTCTCCTCTTCTTCCTTAATGTTCTCCGTGATAAAAAATTCCCTTAAAAAAATCAATAACATTCAAGGTGATGCTTACCTCTATATCCTTGCAAAATCCAGAGGTTGATTCTATCGAATCAGAGTTTTATTCTTCATCCAAAGTGCAAATCTTATGTTTCATCTTTATGATTGGGTATGGATTTCACCTATCTGAGGAGATATCATCATTCAAGGTGCATTCTTTTGGCCACATCTTGAGGTAAAAATTTATTTTATTTATTCATATAATCCTCTTATTTATATAGTTAGATCTCTTGCATATTACAGTTGAATATATGTTTATCTATTTAACATGAACTAAATCCCTTTTATGTCACATCTTCTTTAATAACATATGTTTATAATATTAATTTGATTTAGATCCATTATGTTATTCCATTTTGATTACATGTCTATCTTCTTAACATTAGGGTTATGACATATTTAATATCATTCAATTAGTTGTTTACATTGTTTTACAGTTTAAATTTGAAACTTTACCACAAATTTATATGTGCCTAAGTTGTCCCCTTTGTTCTTCTTTTAGAAACTATTTATTTAGTGATTTTATTTTGTTTCAACTCACATAAATTAAATATGTTGTCTATTTGAAATCATTTGAGAATTGAATATGAGTTTTATATGATTGTTGATTGAATATAATTTTTTTTGTTAATGTACAGTTTTGTTTGAAAGTTAAAAAAACACAGTCGTACTTTTATTTAAATTTATTAACTTCAAATTCTAATACATGCTAAATAATAAACATTATATATTAATTTGTATTTTAATTTTAAAACTTAGCTTGCAATTAATTATATTTATATGTGAGTGTGTTTTAATTCAAGGCTTATAAAATTTACCTTTGTGTAAAATCACAATTTTAACTTCAAAATTCCTACTAAGTTGAAACTTGATTTATATTTGCTAATTTAGATTTGAAAATATGAAAATGGTCAAAATTAATTTTATATACATATATGTTTAAGATTTTAATTACTGATTTCAAATGATAATGATTGAATGAGTAAAGGAAGGACGAAAGCCCTTCGCCTTTTCTTTTTTGTAAATGTCCACCGTAATTCATTAGTTGCCCTTTTGTAAATATAAGTTAACACTTGTCTATTAGTAAAACACCTTTTAGTATATTATGTATAAGAGTAAGTTGATGTTAATCCCCTTTTCGACTCACGACCTAAGAAAGTACGCCGAGTTAAGGTGCTTGCCGACCTAAGAAAGCATGCCGAGTTAAGGTGCTTGCCGACCTAAGAAAGTACGCCGAGTTAAGGTGCTTGCCGACCTAAGAAAGTACGCCGAGTTAAGGTGCTTGCCGACCTAAGAAAGCATGCCAAGTTAAGGTGCTTGCCGACCTAAGAAAGTATGCCGAGTTAAGGAAAGCTCCGAGTTAACAAGATCTCCGACTTAACAGGCTACGACCTAAGGGGAGATCTGACCCAACAGTTGCCGATCTAACTACTGAGAAGAGCTGCCGACTTAAGAGGTGTGCCGAGTTAGGAGCCTGCCGACTTAAGGTAATCTGTGACTCAAGGGCTACGACCTAAGGAAGATTCCGAGTTATGAAAGGCTCCGACTTAAGAAGGTTCCGACCTAAGCCTATTCCTTAACTCGCCACCGACCTAAGCCTATTCCTTAACTCGCCACCGACCTAAGCCTATTCCTTAACTCATCACCGATCTATCATAGGTCGGCAGACGACTTAAATACTTAGAGAAAATTCCTAAGTCCAGATCAGCTCCTATAAATACCCCACCACTTCCAACATGGAGGGGACTTTTTGGGCAATTCATTTCTAAAGCGCCGTTACTCTGTCGAACTCTCCAATCATTCAGAAAACAAGGATCCTTCAAGCATTCAAGACACTACAACAAACTTCGAGAGAAATTCTTAACATCCGACATGGATTCATCGAGTTTCATCGCCGAAGATTGAGCTAGTAGTCAAGATTGCTTCTTGTGATCGAGTTGTATTGTTTTCATAGAAGATTTGTATCAATTTGTAACCAGATTCAATAATAAAGAGATTCAAAGTGGATGTAGGCTAAATCTCAAGCCGAACCACTATAAATTGCTGTCTTTTACTGTTTTTCTGCTATTTTCAGCTCATATTCTGTTCCCGTACCAACGGGTGGTGCTTTCACAAGTTTATTACACACACCGGGTGTCAGCGTTTACTTTTTACCGTTAACATTTTGGTGCTTTCACTGAGAACTCCAACTCAGGTTACCATTCCATCATTGCTTCACACAAGTTTGTTGAAAAGATTTCCTACAGAACTAGAAGTCTATCAGACATAATGGCTCCTGGAAGGAAACGAAAGGTTGTCAGATCTGAAAATGTTCATGATGATACCGCCACCTCTGCTTCACCAAGTCAAGCAGCTCCAAGCGTCGGGGTGACGCGAGAGGAGCTAGACGCTGCTGTATCCGGACTATACCAGCAGATTGAGACCCAAAACAATCTGATGATGGAAAAACTGAACGCTCTGCTTGGTGCCAACCAGAGACCAGTGGGTAATGAAGAAAACACCACTGATGCTCTTCGCAACTCCGGAGGGAGGAATATTCCTCAGGGGGGATCAGGTGCTGCCGAAGGGGCACCCCTCCGGGCTGAAGGATCTAGACCATCGCCAATTTTCCACGAAAATCTGCCCGGGCAAACATCTGAGAAAATGGCAGAAGTCTACTCCGCAAAATCTTTGAACAATGAGGAATATCTTTCTGGCATGATCAAGCAAATAATGAAAGAGAGCATGCAGAGAGGTGAAGATGAAAGCGAATGGGGATTCGCGCCAAGCAAGACTCCATTTACCGAGAAGATCCTAAAGGCTGAATTTCCTAGAAAATTTGTTCCCCCCACCATTCCTGCTTATCGGGGAACAAGTGATCCAAACCAATTCTTGTATAAGTATGATTGGCATATGACCGGTGCGAGAGCAACTGATGAAATCAAATGCCGGTATTTCCCAGTATATTTGGAAGGAGTGGCACTTCTCTGGTTCACTAAACTCCCTGTCCGATCAGTAGATCAGTTTTCCGATCTGACTAGAAAGTTTAAAGAGCAATTCAGGCTATATGCTTCAAAGGCAAAGGACATAATGTCATTATCCAGTCTTGAACAGAATCCGGGAGAACCTATTAAATCATTCCTGAACCGTTTCAATATAGCTCTGGCGGAAGTTGATAACGCAGAGCCACGGATGATCTTGACCTATTTGATGCGTGCTATCGACAAATCGAGTGAATTTGGAAAATGGCTGAAGATGAAAGAGCCAAATTCTCTCGAGAAATTCTACAAGAAAGCCGATGAATTCATACGCTTGGAAAATCTTCCAGCATCAACAAAGGTGGAAAATAATACTGCTGCTTCGGGAAAGAAAGATTCTGGAGGTCAGAAAAGGGAAAATCACGAGGGGAAGAAACAAAAGGATTTAAAGAAGCCTCGCTTCTTCAAACCCTCAGATTTTACTCCATTGACCGACACTCTGGAAAATATCTTCTTCGCCACGAAAGATGATGTGGATTATCCCAAACCGGCCGAGATAAAACCAGGAAAGGGCGCTATGAGAAATGGGAAGTTCTGTCGTTTTCACAACCAACCTGGTCATGATACCAATGACTGTCGTCACTTAAAGAGCTTAATTGAAGAATTATTGAGAGAAAACAAGCTGCAACAATATGTCAAGAAAAACAGAAGTGATCCATCTTTGTCTACTCAGAGACAACAACCCTCTAATCAGCTGTCAGACTCAAGTAAAGGTGATGTGGCCCAAGAATCTGAGAGGCCCGTTATCAACGTCATTTCAGGGGGCCCACACCCAGCAGGCAAAAGCTGGGGTGAGATGGAACGATATGCTCACGCTTTGAAGTATATCCCGGCAGAAGAAGATGTTTTTGCTGTAGAAAACACAATACCCCTAAAACAGCAAAAGATTTCAGATAATGATATTTTGTTCAAGGCTAGGGATTCTATTGGTATTGAAGCTCCGACCATAGACCCCTTGGTTATTTCTGCAGGAATTGGGCCGGCAATAGTAAGACGAGTACTCATTGATTGCGGCGCTTCCTGCAATATACTTTTCAAGAAAACATTTGACCAGATGAAGATCCCAATGACCGATGTTCAGGCTTCCTCACAAAAGATCGTTGGTTTCACTGGGGAACCACAGCAACCAATCGGAACTGTCAATTTGTTCGTGGAACTTGGTGAGGGGCAGAAAAGGGTAACTCAAAAACAAACCTTTGTGATTGTCGATGGATTTTCTGCCTACAATGCTTTCCTAGGCAGGCCAGCTCTAGCTGCATTCAAGGCCATTTTGGCCCCATGGTGCCTAACTATGAAGTTTCCTACGGAAAATGGTGTTGGTGTCATCAAGGGAGATCAAAATGCTGGACGTGAATGTTATCTTATAGAGCTTCGAGAAGCCAGAAAGAGAGAGATGGGTAAAGATGCGGCAGCTCCCCTCCGCATCAAGACCCCAACCTTATAGCAAATACAGGGTGGCCCCTGCACTGGTGAGCATAGTGGTGCAAGGCGGGAAATGGACCCCAGAAAATTCAGTGCAGAGGAAAATAGAGTGGTACCTGTGGAAGTTACGGTACCAATACCTGTCGATTCCAAAGACCCAAATAAAGTGCTTAATGTGGGTTCGCAACTAAGTGCCACAGTTCAAAATACACTGATATCATTCCTAAAAGCAAATCTGGACATGTTCGCTTGGTGTCATGCTGATATGTGCGGAATCTCTCCAACAATTGCTGTTCATACTCTGAATGTCGATCCGAAATTCACACCGATAAAACAGAAAAGAAGAACTCAAGGTCCAGAAAGATCAGCAGCTTTAAAGGAAGAAGTAGACCGCCTCTTAGAGAATAATTTCATCAAAGAATCCACTTATCCAAATTGGGTTTCGAATCCAGTACTGGTTAAGAAGGCAAATGAAAAGTGGAGAGTATGCATTGATTTCTCAGATCTGAACAAAGCTTGCCCCAAAGACTGCTTCCCGTTGCCCAGAATCGATCAACTAGTAGATGGGACGGCTGGACATGAGTTGTTATCTTTTATGGATGCCTATTCCGGATACAATCAGATTATGATGAACGAACCAGATCAGGAGGACACAAGCTTTATTACAGATGTGGGACTCTACTGTTACAAAGTCATGCCATTCGGGTTAAAGAATGCAGGGGCAACATACCAAAGACTTGTCAACGCTATGTTCAAGCCACAGATCGGTAAAACAATGGAGGTCTACGTTGATGATATGTTAGTAAAGTCAAAGAAAGCAGTAGACCACATGGATCACTTGGCAGAGATGTTCTCAATTCTTCGGAGGTACGGAATGAAGCTCAATCCATTGAAATGTTCATTCGGAGTAGAGTCTGGGAAATTCCTGGGTTTCATTGTGAGCGCCAGGGGCATCGAGGCCAATCCTGCTCAAATCACAGCTCTAAGAGAAGTTAAAGCCCCTAGAACAAAGAAAGAATTGCAAAGTCTCAATGGAAAGGTTGCCGCTCTTAGTCGCTTCATTTCCAAGGCCACAGACAAATGCATTCCCTTCTTTGATGCTCTAAAGAAAGGAAAGAAAAATTTCGAATGGACTCCTGACTGTCAGAATGCTTTCGATCAACTAATTCATCATATGAGAACTCCTCCAGTCCTCTCCAAGCCTAGTAATGGTGAAGACCTCTTCATCTACTTAGCAATTTCGTCCCATGCTTTAAGTGCAGCACTTGTACGAGAAGATATGAAAATACAACGTCCAGTCTACTACATCAGCAAACGGTTCGCTGGAGCTGAAATGAATTATTCAAAGATAGAAAAACTTGCTTATTGTCTGCTAATCGCTTCCAGGAAGTTGAGACCTTACTTTCAATCTCATCCTATCAAGGTCCTGACTGATCAACCTTTAAAGCAAGTCCTGTATCGTCCTGAAACTTCGGGTCGTCTCTTGAAATGGAACATAGAGCTCAGCCAATATGACATCACTTATCATCCCCGAAGAGCGATTAACGGACAAGCTTTAGCAGAATTCATTGCAGAATCCACTGACAAAGGTGACAGTAAGGAAGAGACAACTGATTGCATTCCGATACAGTGGAAGTTGTATGTTGATGGCTCGAGAAATGACTATTGTTCTGGGGCAGGAGTTGTGCTCGAAACTCCCGAAGGACGATCACTATGTTATGCATTGAGACTGGAATTCCCTTCGACAAACAATGAAGCAGAATATGAAGCCCTTATTGCTGGATTGAAAATTGCCAAGGAATTGAATATCAAAGTGATACAGATTTTCAGTGATTCTCAGCTTATTGTCTGCCAGGTGAAGAAGGAATTCCAAGCCAAAGGAGGGAATTTGCCTGCATATTTGACCAAAACTTCCGAACTCCTCAATGATTTAGATCACTACTCAATAAGCCACATACCCCGAGAGGAAAATACGAAGGCGGATTCTTTAGCAAAGTACTCAAGATCCGGAGAAGCTCAATTGCTGGGATTGGTTCCCGTAGAAGTTCTGTCAGCTCCAAGCATTGATGAAATGGATATTGATTGGATCATGAATACGTCCCAAGAGTATGAATCGTGGATGAGTCCAATCAAAGAATACTTACTCAGAGGTTCTCTGCCAGAAGATTCAAAGGAACGTCGAAAATTATTGAGAAAAGCGTCAAGATATGTAATTCAAGACGACCGATTATACAGGCGAGGATTTTCAATCCCACTACTCCGATGTGTAACTAAAGAAGAAGCCAAGACAATCTTAGCAGAGGTGCACGGAGGAGAATGTGGAGACCATTCAGGCAGTCAAACACTTGCAAAGAAAATTCTCCGATATGGGTATTTCTGGCCGGATATTAATCGAGATGCTGCAGCTTATTCCAGGAAGTGTGACAAATGCCAAAGATTTGCGAAAATCCCAAGAGCACCTTCCACCGAACTCACACAAATGGTCAGTCCATGGCCATTTGCCATCTGGGGGATAGACCTAATTGGACCATTACCTGTCGCCAAATCAGGGATTAAATATGCTATTGTCGCCGTTGACTATTTCACCAAATGGGCTGAAGCTGAACCTTTGGCCACCATCACTTCTAAAAAGATGATAAATTTTGTAACAAAGAATATCATTTGCAGATATGGTGTGCCACAGAAGATAATCACCGACAATGGCACTCAATTTGAAAGTGAAGAATTCCAGGATTTTTGCAAACGATTCAGAATTCGAAAAAGCTTCTCAGCAGTGGCTCATCCGCAGGCAAATGGGCAAGTGGAAGCAGTTAACAAGATCATCAAGTCAACTATCAAAAAGCAACTTGAAAAAGCAAAAGGTGGTTGGGTTGATAAGCTTCCATTAGCACTATGGGCGTACAGAACTACTCACAAAACTGCGACTGGGCACACTCCATTTTCACTGGCATACGGATCTGAGGCAATGATTCCAGTAGAAGTAGAAGTTCCTTCACATAGAAGAGTTCATTTCAATGAGACTGAAAATGAAAAACTGCAACTTGAAGCGCTTGATTTTCTTGATGAGAAAAGAGAGGAAGCTAGGCTCAGAGTTTCAGCTCATCAGCAGAGAATAGCCAGGCATTTCAATTCCAAAGTTCGCCAACGTAGCTTTGAAATCGGAGACTTGGTTTTGAAAAGGATCATGACAGCAACTGGTGTGTTTGGGCCAAGCTGGGAAGGACCATATGTCATAGGCACTAAACTTCTTGATGGCACTTTCAAACTCATAACTGTTGAAGGAGATCCAATTCCAAGAGCCTGGAACAGCAACTATTTGCGTCCTTACTTTACTTGAAAAAAGAGCTGTGCTCAAAATTGTAAAATGATGATAAATGTATCAATTGTATTGTGAAGCATTGTAAATCAGTATAAATGAATGAAAAGCTATAAAGTGGACGTAGGCCCGATTCTTGGCCAAACCACTATAAATCTTGTGTTCTTTACTACTTCATAATGCCTGATTTATTTCGATATATAAATACTTTAAATGTATCACTAAAATATCGATTCAAAATTGCAGGACATGATAACAGGGCCTGCTCATCACAAAAATAAGCGACCTTTATAAATCAGCTATTGCACAAAAAATTCCAAACTCAAATCCTACACAGAGAAAACTTCACATAAAGAATTGGCAACTTCACTGGGACAAACCTTTGTTCACTAGTTGAGATTATCGTTATGAACGGGCATCCAACTAGATAACTTGCGCTTGTCTCGTAAAGTCATTCAACAGTGAAGTTTACTTTTTCAGATAAAGCAATGTACTTGCAAAAGAAAGGAACACGCGCTTGGAAATAATGATAAAGGATCGCGGATTGGCGGATGATGATACAACATGAGCGGGCAAACAAAGAAGCAGATAAAGGGAGGTATGCCTCTCAACAGGAAGGCCGAGAGATCCACTAAAGGGACGCCTTCCCAACCGGAAGGAACAAGACCCTCGCTAACTGGTCGTGATGCATCCGACCAGATAGCATAGGTCCGTCCCGTGGATCCACTCGCCCCTGAGACGCAACCTACCTGGCACACCAACCAACCAAAGCCCTCTAACGAGGCACGCCAATAAATGGGAGTGCTTTACTCAATCAAAAAGATCGGTGGGACTACCAAAGGGGCACCTTGTTAGTTAATTGCGATCGTTTGTGCAAACAAACATCCAATCAAGCAACTTGGGCTCACCCGTAGACCTCTGACCATGAGAAAGTAACTTCCAGGCAAGCACAAGCCCTCTTCGGAGGCACAAGCCCTCTTCGGAGGCACAAGCCCTCTTCGGAGGCACAAGCCATCTTCGGAGGTAAAAGCCCTTTTCGGAGGCACATTTCACCAGGGTAAAAGTGCAAAATGCTTCTCTTCGAAGACCCACTTCACCCGAGTAGAAATACAAAAATTGCTTCTCTTCGGAGACCAAAATCAAGACTTCTTTGGAAGCACAAGACCTCTCCGGGGGCACAACAATAATCCACAAAGCATAATACTACTCTTCGGAGTCCACATGCTACTCCTCAGAAAATACCGAGACAAAGCCCTCCTTGGAGGCACACTTCGATTCTTTCGCTTCACCGCGTAGGAGAATTCACTTCTCAAAAGCATGAAATGAACATTTCCGAAGGTTGAAGCGTAAAAGTTTATCCGAAAATGAGATACACTCCGTTTAAATAGAACAATTATTCCCTCAAGAACGGAATAGCTATTCTATGAAAAATAAGAGTACAGGTCTCGCTAAAAAGCGAAAAATATTGTTATGCACTTGTGGTATAGGGGCAATATCGTATGATACGGTTGCAACAATAAAAAGCAGTATTCAAGCAACATACCACAAGCACATAACAATATCATGCGAAACAGATGTGGAATAAATGCATTCTCAAACGCAGACAAAAAGTTTGCACAAGTAAGAAGAATCGTTTGTTCTACACTTAAAATAAAAAGATAGATCATTCTCACATACACAAGAGTTTGTACAAGTAAAATAATTGTTTTATTTAGTACTATAAAAATTCTTTACATACGCAGATGTCTCAAAAAGCAAAAGCGGGGACCGGTACCCACACAATCCCCGGTCAGTACATGCAAAGAGCAAAAATAATGAGTAGAAAATTCAGCTTGATTATTCCTTCTTCTCACCATCCTTGGAGCTCTTTCCCGGCCTAATGATTAGCTTTTGAAGCCGTTGAGAGCGGGCAGGGACAGAAGGAGAAAGTGGTACAGCCGGATCAACTACTGCTTCTTCTTCAGTGGAAGTCTTCTTCTTTTTCTTTACAGCACGTTTCCCCTTCCTCTTTGAAGAAGACTCGCTCCCCGGAGTAGTCAGCAATGTTGAAAGCTTCGTATCGTCGTCAAAAGACCGCTCCGGAGTCTTCTCGATGTCTTCAAAATCCTCTGCCTTCTGTTCCTGAGAAGCAGCCGGATCATCCAAGCCTTGAAGAGCTTCGATTTTCTCTGCTTGTGATCCAGGTTGGGAAGCAGAGGGAGGAGTAATTTGGGAAGACGGAGGAACGGCAACCGAAGGAGTGAAAGCTTGTGCAGTGCTTGGTGCCTCCGCTGTAGAAGAAAAGAAGTTAAAATCAACATCCCCCGAAAATAAAGAAGGCATCGGTTCACCAAAGTTTAAGTAACAAGTAAGAAGGTCATCAAACTCGGTTAAATCAAGTAGCTGGTCCATTAGACCCGGAACTTCGCCAAAGTTACCTGGAGGAGTTGGTTTCGCAAGCTCGATTTCATATTTATCAGCTTCAGTTTCTTCCTGGCTCTTCTCTTCAATTTGGGAAAGAGGAGTCTCAGAATTATCGAGTTTAGCTTCAGCATCTTTTCCAGCAAGTGGAGATTGAGAGCTAGAACCGATGATATCAACATCAGTCAAAGTTGAAGTATGGACAGGGGCAGGTAGCGATGTTGTCTTTTCTGGGTATTCTTCTACCGCTGCCCCGGCTCTAGCTCCGGCAAGTTGTTCTTTGCCTCTAATAAGCGCATCACGTGCTTCATCGTCTAGATAAAGCGCTGCAAGGTCTGCTTCCGCATAGCTGGAAAATGTGTCAAGTATAGTCTCCCAGACTTCAGCAAGTGTAATCTCATATTTGGGACCCAAAAAGGAAAGGCTGCCACGGCCCAAAACGCTGTGCATATAAAAGTCAAATAGAGTAGAATCGATGCTAGCTCTAGTGGCATCATGAGACTCTTCGGCCGCAACTTGACCGGCGACCGCGTCGTCACGCTCCTTCTCAACTTTAAGAAGCTTAGCTTTCAGCATCTCAATCTCTGCATTTTGGGACACAATTGTCCCCCGTAGCTCAGCATTTTCTGTGCGATATTTCTCAGTAATGTGCTGCTCAGCTGCGAGTTTCATTTCGGCATCTCTTTGTGCAGCATGTGCATCCCGTACCTGCCTCTGAAAGACTTCTTCCTTTTGGGAGTGCGATGCGAAAGACGAGGCGAGATCTTCCTTAAGTTGCTTGACTTCAGATGCAAGCTTTGCGTTGTCGTCTGCGATACTCGTCATCTCCGCATCATGCTGCCTGCGCCATTTGTCCCATTCTGATTTATCGTTCTCCATGGTCATCATTGCCTCAAGATTCAAATGATTAACCCTTTGGAGTTCGTCGACAAGTTTCTGCCATTGCGACATCCTCTCGATATTGAGCCTGACTGCGTCGAGACCTTTAAGCATGTCTTGCTTGTCAATCGGAACCAAATCCAAATCGAAGCGCACTCCTTTTAGGCACCAATTGGGAAAGCGGCCCTGAAGCATTGGAGGGCCATCTTTAACTTGATATTGTGGCCTATTAATAATTGTTTGAATGTCAGACTTCTTTAGAGGAGGAGAGCCGGCCAGGGTATCAGAAGGGATAGGAGCGTCAGTTTTTTCAGAAATTTCAGACGCGTTCTTCTCATCGAGTTTAACCCGTTTACTTGGGTCATCAGTAACATGCTTCTTCCATTTATCATCGTGATATTTTCTTTTATGAGAGTCATCGTCCCTCCTTCTTTGCTGCTCTTCATAAGCACGCCTTTCTTGAGCTTTTCTAGCTGCACGCTCTTCATCAGATTCTTTGCGGGAGGGAAGATAACGTCCATAATCGTAAGAATCGCGCCCTCCGTAGCGCCGGAAGTTGTCGAAGTATGAGCCGGAACGTCCCATCGGAGAATCTGAAAAACGGAAAAGAAGTAAAGTTTAGAGATTTCCAGAAAAAGAGGATAAATGCTTATAAGTGCTGAAAAGTCCTAAGTGTGTGTGGCGTGCAAACTACATGCGTCAAATTACAGACCACGCTTCGGTGTGGAAACAGGGACGATTGGCGTAGTAGGCATTTGGGTTTGTTTAAGGGTAGAAGTTGCCTCGACAACGGGAGAAGTCGCTTTTTGACTGCTATCCCCGAAAAGCTCTTGGGAAGTTATCATAATGTCACTCAAGCCATCAAAGGTATCGTCACCCAAGTGTTCAGCAGATTTCTCTTTCTCAAGTTCCACATCAATTGATTTTTCAGAAGCTCGAGGATTCTCTTCTTCCTCAATAATTGGGGGAAGTGCCGACTTGCCAGCCAATCCTACAACATCAGTGGATCCAGAGCACCTTATCAAAGCAGAATCCAGGGCAGGTGTTTTTGAAGCAGCTTCTTCCGCAAAAACCGGGGGATTTGACGCCTCTGCTTGAGAATCCAAAGCAGCCGATGTTTCTGCATCAGAGCTAGGAATTTCATGAACTCGAGTCGACCTGGAAGGGTGCAGAAGCCCAAATTGGTGCAGAAGCTCATCATCTAATAGAAATTGGATGCTCCTCTCCTCTACAGGCACCGCCATAAGCCTCTCGAAAGTCACCTTGTGACTGAGATTTTTGGAAGGAGGAGGAAGTGCTGAAAAGGAAAAAAGAGCGAAGTTAGCACTTGATAATCCGAACTTCGGAAAATTTTGAAAGAACGTAAGAAACAAATGCAAGTGATCTTACTCCCTATTCTCCAAATAGCATAAAACCCAGGAGGACAGCGGACATAAAAGAACGGGCCCAGAAAACTGTGAACACTCTCGGGGAGACCGGTGATCAACTTACGATTTCTCGCACTCCTCACAACTATGATGGAGGGATGATCTTTATTTTTGGCAAAAGTACAAAGATAGCGAATTTCTCCGAAGGTAGGGAAGCGGCCCAGTGTTCTTCTGAAAAGCACGCATAGTCCCAGCAAGATGGCGTAGCCATTGGGATGTAACTGGAAAGGGGAAATAGATAGTTGGAGAAGAAGTTCTCGAATGCAGTCATTGAATGGGGGGATAGCCCCGCTCAAGCACATTTGGCGGTTAACCGCGACAAAGCCATGGGGCGGTCTGTCAGCAGTATCATTTATTTCGGGAAGCAAAGCGTCAGCCTCAGCAATGCCAAACTGGATGCATAGTTGACGAAAGGCCTTATGGTTCAAAGTAGTAGGAGTCCTCTCTGGAGGATCGTTCAGCGGGATAGCAACTGGAAACACACCTTCAGCTTGCTCTGTTCCTTCTTGTGGAGAAGACATTCTACACAATCAGCTGAATGTTCAAATGTGAAGGTGCACGTTCCCTAAAAGTGTGAAGTGTTGTGCAAAAAACTAATGAAAATAAACAACAAGCATAACGGGAATTAAATTAGTTGACAGTCAATCGATTACAAAATTTCAGAACTTGTCAATGATCAAGTGCAGTGTTAATACAGATAAGTCAGTTTCACTTGACTATTACGATTTTGTTTTAATACTTCACTTGAATTAGTTATTGTACAACATCTCGTTCATATTCATTTAATTTAACTTTCTCGTTATCAACTAATCCGTCACTCGATGTGGGCAGTCGGTGATAGTATATTCGTCCCAGTATTCTGTGAATGTTGTATTAAGCAGGATTGTTAGTTTGCAAAATTGAAGCAATGTGTAAAATGCATGCAACACAGTTCATAGTTCAACAGTTCACAGTTCACAGTTCACGGTTCATAGTTCAACAGCTCGAAGTTCGGGCACAGTTCAAAAATCATCTGTTGGGTGGCCGAAAGTCTAAGTCCTAACTCGGTGACGACCTAAGGAAGGTTCCCTATGAGTCAAAGCCAGGAATCCTCCAAGTCCTAACTCGGTGACGACCTAAGGAAGGTTCCCTATGAGTCAAAGCCAGGAATCCTCCAAGTCCTAACTCGGTGACGACCTAAGGAAGGTTCCCTATGAGTCAAAGCCAGGAATCCTCCAAGTCCTAACTCGGTGACGACCTAAGGAAGGTTCCCTATGAGTCAAAGCCAGGAATCCTCTAAGTCCTAACTCGGAGGCGACACAAAACCTAGGTCGCATGGAACTGCTAAGTCGGCTCCGGCTTAAGTCATGAAAGTCACTGGATCGCGTAAAATCCCTAGGTCGTGACCGAGCCAATACCTCGACTAATTTTCTTCCCTAATTCTTAACCCGTTAACCCAATAGCCTCACAGTCAACAACGATCCTCATTCCATCACACCATTGGACCACCCAAGGAGCCAATTCAAGTCGAATCAAATTTGCTGCGAATCCAATGTATTACTGCCCTATTACGATTACAACATGGTCGATGGCGATTGACGAACAATCAAAAAGTTATGCACAATGAATCGCAGCATCTAAACACAAATGGAAGTCAAAAACTGGGAGTTATCGATTCGACAGCGAGCATGGGTGAACGATGACCAGATCGACTTACGAAGTATAACAAGAAGATGATCGGCGATTGGATGGTTGGAGTTTGTTTCTGAGAGCTCTAAAAGTGCTTCAATGGCAGATTCGAGAAAAGGAACAGATGAGGAAGAGGAAGAAGGATGCAACTATTTATATGCTGGAAGGCGAGTCGACTTGCACGGTGTACGACCTAAGGCATTTGTTAAGTCGGCACCGACCTAACCAAAGAATTAAAAGAATCGAAGCATACGACCTATGGTTTAGGCATATACTTCGAGGGGCAAATGTTAATCCCCTTTTCGACTCACGACCTAAGAAAGTACGCCGAGTTAAGGTGCTTGCCGACCTAAGAAAGCATGCCGAGTTAAGGTGCTTGCCGACCTAAGAAAGTACGCCGAGTTAAGGTGCTTGCCGACCTAAGAAAGTACGCCGAGTTAAGGTGCTTGCCGACCTAAGAAAGCATGCCAAGTTAAGGTGCTTGCCGACCTAAGAAAGTATGCCGAGTTAAGGAAAGCTCCGAGTTAACAAGATCTCCGACTTAACAGGCTACGACCTAAGGGGAGATCTGACCCAACAGTTGCCGATCTAACTACTGAGAAGAGCTGCCGACTTAAGAGGTGTGCCGAGTTAGGAGCCTGCCGACTTAAGGTAATCTGTGACTCAAGGGCTACGACCTAAGGAAGATTCCGAGTTATGAAAGGCTCCGACTTAAGAAGGTTCCGACCTAAGCCTATTCCTTAACTCGCCACCGACCTAAGCCTATTCCTTAACTCGCCACCGACCTAAGCCTATTCCTTAACTCATCACCGATCTATCATAGGTCGGCAGACGACTTAAATACTTAGAGAAAATTCCTGAGTCCAGATCAGCTCCTATAAATACCCCACCACTTCCAACATGGAGGGGACTTTTTGGGCAATTCATTTCTAAAGCGCCGTTACTCTGTCGAACTCTCCAATCATTCAGAAAACAAGGATCCTTCAAGCATTCAAGACACTACAACAAACTTCGAGAGAAATTCTTAACATCCGACATGGATTCATCGAGTTTCATCGCCGAAGATTGAGCTAGTAGTCAAGATTGCTTCTTGTGATCGAGTTGTATTGTTTTCATAGAAGATTTGTATCAATTTGTAACCAGATTCAATAATAAAGAGATTCAAAGTGGATGTAGGCTAAATCTCAAGCCGAACCACTATAAATTGCTGTCTTTTACTGTTTTTCTGCTATTTTCAGCTCATATTCTGTTCCCGTACCAACGGGTGGTGCTTTCACAAGGTTATTACACACACCGGGTGTTAGCGTTTACTTTTTACCGTTAACAGTTGAACTTATATATATGTTACTGTTACTTACAAGTTCAAAAATAAAATTTGGACAACAAAGGCATATGTGAATTATATAGTAAATGTCATTTAATATGTCAGTTAATTTAGTTAAAAGGAGAGATGAAATGTTTTCTCTCTCTACTTTTATGGCCTCATCTTCTCTTATTTAATTATTTGTGTTAAGAGAAAGAAACAAAAGGTTACTATCTCTAAACTTACACATGTATATATATATATATTTATATATATATATATATAATATACTGCTTATATGTTGCTTTTACCATTAAAAACACATGAATGTATTTGATACATTCATTATATTACATAAAAATTTAAATTAATTTGAAATTCCTTTTTACCAAATTAAATAAAATATGATTTTATTTAAATTTTTATTAGATTGGATCTAATTTATAATTAAATTACATAGGCCCAATAAGAATCCAAAAGGAATTTTATAATAATTTACCCAACAACCCCATTGTGGGTTGGCCTAGTTCCAACATTAATAAGTCCAGGTTACTAACAATGTGTAATGTAGAAGCACCTTAAGAGACTAACTCATATGGGTATGGAAATTGGGCTATTTCCTAAGAAAGTAAGACCACTTTCTAAAGTAGACTCATGAACTCAGAATTTAAGCACATGATCATTAGGTATCGAGCATATAGAATACTTTGCTTAAGGATATATATATATATATATATATATTTGTGTGTGTGTGTGTGTTTGTGTGTGTGTGTGACTATTTTGGCCCTATCATAGGGGTACTTGGTTCAAGATTAGTTAACCAAAGACCTCGATAGGATTTTAAAGGATTTACACTAAGTGAAGGTTCAAATCCAAAAGATACCACTTATTAATGCATTGGTTTCCAAGATGATGAAAATTATTCTACTTTGAACTGTGTCTGCTTCATCTCACTTAGGTACGTATGTAGTCACCAAGATGATGCAACCATTCATTTTATTTATTTTATTTTGAAAATATGGGGAAAATGTTGACTATTTTCAAAATTGATTTGTATTTGATGTTTATTTTGGAAGAAGAAAGAAGAGAAGATGGGATATTAGTCCCTCATCATGAAATAAAATATACAATAATTGTTTAAATATTGGATTCTAATGTGAAGGTTGGACCCTTATGTTGTCCAATGTTTCCTCTTAGGTTGAAGAGAAAGGCTATGCATGTCACACACACGCATAAACTGCCACCGCTATCCATTCAACCAACAGACCTGAGCTGGTTCGGGTCTATGTTCGAGTCCAAAATATATTTCTGGATAGTGTTGGAAAATCCTAAATGGTTTTAGTTTGTTTCAATTCAAATTCAAATTGTACAAAGGCAGAAGAAATGACTATTGCAACCAATTGTAGACCAACGAACACATCTTTTTGAACATAGGCAGGAAACCAATAGACACAACAGTTGAAGAAGCACCTTTAGGCGATTTAACATAACTCTCCACCACATATATAAAGGGCAGTACGAAATTCATTTTAGTATTAAAAAATTTAATTCTTCTTCTTCATTTCTATACTTCTTTATTACATCATTAGCCTTTGACTAAAAGAGTATTCTTGTTCAAATTAAACTACTGCAAACTTTGAATCCGGCTACACTGTTACAGGGATCTATTGAATCGTGAAGTCAATAATTCAATAAACCTATTTGTACTAGGAGAGTTGAATTATTTTCTAAAAGAATCTTTAATAAAGACCCGTTAGTCAAAAGTATAGTACACATCAACATGATAATCGGACCATCATGTATTTCCAACAAAATTTTATACAATACCCTACAAGTCATGAATCAACACCTTACTCAATTAGAGCGATTTAATAGAAATAATCTCACTCGATTGCAAGAGACCATGAAGACCTTTTTTATCACCATTAAATTATTCTACATAGTAGAAATGGCTTGGAGGAAATACTCAATGAAACCATAAATAATGATGCTCTTAAAAAGAAACATGCAAAGCGTAAAGAAGACGACTTTCTATCTAGAGACACATCCTGAATGTACTATCTACTTCTGTCCATAATGAACATAGAATTCTGGTAACATAAAAAACACTATAGATAGAAGATGAAAACAAACATCAAATATAAGTTGCAAGTAACAAGAAATTCCTGCTATGTAATTTTATGGATTTCAAAATAACTAAAAATAAGCCCATTATTAGATAAGTTAGTGAATTATTATATATAATAAATTAACTCAAACATTCCAAGATTGATCTACGTGAAATGTAACGACCCTAGATTTTAATTTATTGATAATTAAATGTATTTTTGAATAAAAATTTGTAAAATTTATAAATAGAAGCGAGTTTCCCCGGATCAAATAAATTCTATATAAATCCTTTAAGTTTAAAAATATTGTATACGTGTGATTTGAATTTAAATTTCAAGTAAATGGATTTTAAAATAAATATATAAAGAAATACAATATAATTGGTATTACAGTAAAAATAACAAAATAAAATATGTTCAATTAATTATAAAGACAAGTATATAGGCTGCAAAAGGAACATATTTAAACATTAATAAAAGATAATAACAACTTTATATTTGTACATGAAAGAAAAAGCAACCAGGCAAAAGAATCTTATATATGACGTTTAAATATGTGTGAATGAAATGAAATAAGTAGGTACTCATGGAAATAAAATAAGATACCAAAATCACCTCAGCCGAAATGCAAAGATATCAGCCACCATATGTAGATTAAAATATATAGAAAACAAAACATAAAGTACTAAGTCATTAATGCAAGCATGCTAAAGATTATCATCAGCAAGCAAAAGAAGTGAACAGCCTCCATTTGCTAGTAAAAATCACTGGCTATTGTACCAAATGAAAATCTATCAGCCACCATTTGAGAAATAATCTCTGCTTTGTTGTACAACCAAAATATAATATACAACTTGTACAAATTTATATGCACCCTGTCACCTTCTTTTCCATATACCCTCATTTTAGTTCGAGCACCATCATAACTGAAAAAAAGGGAAATTTAAACATCTTTACTTTGCAAAGCTTAAACAAACTTCAACTTGAATAACAACTCAAAGCAAACCAAAGATCAAGAAGATGATTCCAGCTAACACATCAAAGCCTATTTCAAAAAAAAACAAAGCTCTGTTCTTCAAAATGAAAGGTGAGCAAACACTAATTTTAAACCAACTTCTTTGCCAAGTGAGTAAACCTTTAAACTAAAATCTAGTAACTATTATGTGTTGCTTATGAATTACTGTGTTGATGTTTGATCTGCATAAATGTTATATGTGAGTTTCTGAGTGCTTGTCTGTAAATTTTGAAGCATCTCTGTTCATAAAGTTATCCGAGTGAGTAAATTTAAATTTTTGGAACAGTTTCAAATTCATTTGGAAACAGTTAAAATCTCATCTATAATTGTTTTGAATTTTCTTCAGTCTATATGTAATGTTGGATGTTGTTGTGTTCTCTACCAATGAATACATGGTTTATATTTGTTCAAACTAATATCCTTTTGCTGATTAATCATTACAAAGATTTGTATTTTTCCAAAGTTGTTTGAACATACAGTAAATTATATTTCCACTGTAAACTTGGTTACAGGTTTCAAATCGATATTCGACAAAAATAAATTGTTGTAAATTACGAGTTCAAGAATATTTATTGAATCTATACTTTAATCGATGGTTTTTAAAACAAAAATGAAGAATTTTAGTTGGTTATTTTAAGAGTGGTCTGTATTTGAATAAAAATTGAACTTTTATGAATTTATAACAATCGATTCCATTATAAATTCTAAAATCTGGTTTGTAGCAAGCTTGAACATCATAGACTTCCTGAAAATTATCAAAGAATTTTTCCATTGCGTGGATTGGGAGTTCGAGATCGAAGTAGGGTTTAAACTCGAAAAGTATACGGTCTGGAAAACGTGGTAGTTTCATCGTCACGAATTGACCGAGCTTCACGAGAACTTGGGGGATGATGGCGTGGGGTGTTGTCGTGCTAGGGCCGGAGTTTCAGGGTGTCAGGTGGTCGTCGTTGGTGGGGCGAGGCATTTAGGCTGATGGGTTTCGAGTTGCAGTTCGATGAAGAGGTGATTTTTTGATTTCGAGTGTCTTCAATCGAACTGAGGTTCGGTTTGGAATTGGCAAAGGTTTTTCGACTTGCTGGTGATCAAGGCGATCACCAGAATCGCGCCGAACCACCGTGCACGTGCACGGTGGTGATGATGTGTCAGTGGAAAGAAAATGGGGAGGACGTGGTTTCTGGAGAGAAAACTCGAAGCATTCGAGTGAAACCATCGGGGAGGTGACGAAGAGGTTTTAAGACTTGAAAGTTAAAAAGAAAAAAACAACAGAGATTTGAAAGGGAAGAGAAGAAGAAACAGAGAAGAAGAAACAGAGAAGAAGTATACGAGAGGAGAAGAGAGAGACTCGGGGAAGAGACGAGAAGGACCCGAGTATTACTCGAGTGAAAAATAGGGTTCGCTCGGGTTACTTTAAAAATGGGTTTAGCCCAAATTAAAATTCGAGTTGTACTGTTAAGTAAAATTTAGTGTTTATGAATAAGGACTCGGAAACATTTTGTTTCCTGTTTTAAACTTACCCAGATTTAAACTAAAATGAATTTGGCTTTAAAATTCTTTTAAATAATTTAAAAGTTGATTTATTTAATTAATAAATGATTAAATGACAATTAATCAAAATAATTTGTAATCAATTAATGATTAATTAACCAAGATTTGTAATTTATTCATAAGAAATTAATCTGATTTGAATTTATCAGATAATTAACCGACCTTACTTATGAATGTTTGGATTATATTGGATGATTTGATTGTTGATATCCTTGATATATGATGCTTTGTGATACATCCTGATTTATGTTGTGATCTGAAATTTCTATTTCTGTGATATATTACTTTGTGAATATGAAACCCTTGCCCCGTAAAACGGCACTTGAATTTCGATGCGACAGGGAGTCGGATTCCAGTTGGTTATCCGAAACCCACATCGAATTGTAATAGTGAAACTTTGTGACTGATAAATTTATTTTATCTATGAATATGTAAATGAAGATAAGCGTTGTGGATTATACCGCTTATTGATATATCTGTGATGATTGATGTTGCACTATTATGTGTAAAACCCCTGGACCACACTCTTACACACACAAATATGGATTTCACGTGGAAATCGGTTAAATCACAGATGATTTAAATTCAATGTTTTTGAAATTTAAATTTAAATTTCAATTGATTTTGAAGTTGGAAATTTGACTTTAAAGTGAAAAGCTTTTGAAATGGAATTTCAAAGATAAAAGTTATTTCGAATAACTTGATTAAGTTTTGAAATTTAAATAAATTGATTTAAATTTGAATTCAAGTTTTAAATTGAATTCTATGATTTGAAACTAAGGATTAAAGATGATGTACAAGTTATATATGGGTTAAACCATTTTAAAGGTATTGATTTGAGAATTTGAATTTAATTCAAGGGTTTTAACTCGTGTAAATATAACTGAATTTTTTCCGAAACGAAAACTACTTGTTTTCAAATAATAATAGCTTTCATTTTAAGAAAGGATTTCCAAATTGTGTTGAACGGTTTCAAGTTTGAAATAGAATTGAAATGTTTTGAAATTTATGAAATGAGTCTTTGATTCAAAGACCGGATGAGTTAATCTAACTCGAAATGAAATTGTTTTGAAAGCTATAAGTTGAATCTTTGTTTTAAAGATTTAACGAGTTAATCCAATTGAAACGGAAATTGTTTTGAAATCTATGAATAATCTTTGTGAACGGGGTGAACTTTGTGAATTGAATCTTTTTGTTTAAAAGATTAAAAGTGTGGAAATTGTTTAAACCATTGAAGGTTTTTGAAATGAATCTTTTTGTTTAAAAGATTGGAAATGGTAATTTGTTTTACCATTCGAATGGAAAGTTTTAAGCTTTAAAGCTGTGATTTAACTGAGACCCCAGTATCCATATGATTTTTTAATTGCGTTCGTTATTCGGTTTAGCCGGGAGAGGACCTTTGTGTCATATAACCCATTCCGAATAATGATACGACGTATATGGATGGCATTTGAAGACCGGTGGTGAAGACCGGATACTTTCGAAAATGAAAGGATTACCATTGATTGTCTCTGCATCGGCTGATCCCCGGTATAGAGATTTTAGCACCTTAAGTGATGGGAAGTCCGGACATGATTAGAAATTATCCGGATTTGCAAGGGCTTCTTCGGAAGTGCCTTCGGTTCTGTTCGAACCCGGAACAGACTTGTATGGATGTGTGTCTGACATTACACTTTGAGATGTAAAGCTGGTTTCTATCAAATACATTTCTGTTGGTGGTGGAGAATTTATTCTCTTAGCTTAACACCCTTCTCTGAGACGTACGAGCTCAGAGGTTATGTAGTTGATGGTTACTAGTGATACATTCCTAATTTGGTAATGTGGCATACGAAGTGCTGATGATGCGTTGCTTTGTGAAAAAGCGTGGCTTTGTGAAAAAGCGGGGCTTTGTGAAAAAGCATGGCTTTGTGGAAAAGCGTGGCTTTGTGGAAAAGCTTAGCTTGTGGACGAGACTTCGTCGAGCCTCACAACCCGGTAATGGTCGAAACAGGAATGTTGCGGCAAAGGTTTGTAGGGGTAGCGCCCCTAGGGTATGTCATTTCCTTCTGGATAAAAGGTGATATCATGGTATGGAGCCCAGATATTTTACCAATTGGATGCTGCACAGTTATTATACTTTGTGGTTGTTGCTTTATGATCGAGGGCCCTCGGATAAAGGTCGGTAACGACCGGGGGATGACATGACTCGTGTGTTAGTTACCTAGTTACAGCTGTACAGCATGAGGTAGCATCAGTGTGTTAGTTACCTAGTTACAGCTGTACAGCGTGAGGTAGCGTCGGCCTTGTGTTTGTAGAGATCCGGTTAGGATCCGGGGCGTCTTTCCAGAGGCGTTTCCATTTCGGTATAAGGAAGTTCCTTAGCCTGATCATTTGTTGGAAATCCAAAGAAACAATACGAACCCTATACGGTTTTAGTTGTATTACCTATTATGGAATGTGGCGATAACCTGCTATTGAACGTAGTAGCTATAGTAGGGATACAATAATGGTTGTATGCTGGCTAAGATTTATATTATATTTTCGAAATGTTTTCCTACACTATGCACTAGTAATAATATCAAAAGAGTTTTGATTTTGCGTAGTAAGCATGTTTGACTATCATAAGGAGAAATCTCCTCCAATTCTGCGATTGCATTGTGTGTGTGGCGGGAGGCCTTATGGTAGTTCCATTTTCGAAAAGCATTGCGGGTTTCAATGTTTAAAAGCCTTTTGTGTTTGTTTAAAAATAAACTGTTTTTGTTTGCTCATACCAGTCCCATGACTGACCCGGAGTTTATTTTTCCCTTCCTAAACTCTGGGTGCCCACTATTTTCCACACGGGCAGTCTAGAGTTGGGTTTTTCAGATATTCAGGTTGAGTAGATTATCTGGAGCTAGTCAGTCCTTGGACGACTGACCTTGCTTTCCGCTAGCTATGGATTGGGGCATTCTATTGGAGATATTCTATCCACTGCTGGTGTTATCTATTTTCTTTCCGCTGCTATTTCTTGCATCATATCTCTGATGTATATTGTATCATATTGTATCAGATTTTGTATCTGTCATTGTATCAATGTTATGTAATTGATATATTCTTTTTCCACTGTGTTGTTATACTTAATGGTGTTATAAGCTCCGGAGAACCAGATTCGGCGTTTGAATCTACGGCATTTTGAGTACAAGCGAAGTACGGATGTCGATTTTCGAAGGTCGACTTTTGGGTCTTTACATGAAACATTCCTAATTGGAGTCATAGACTTCCCTACTCTAGGGACTGTAAGAAAAAACTGATGCATAGGAAACAAACAATGGTTTAGAG
The DNA here is from genome assembly GCA_030737815.1 of Allium fistulosum. Lineage (NCBI taxonomy): Eukaryota > Viridiplantae > Streptophyta > Magnoliopsida > Asparagales > Amaryllidaceae > Allium > Allium fistulosum. The sequence continues at coordinate 397,973,828 of CM060907.1, forward strand.
AATTTACAGCGTCACCATCTCGTAAAAGTGGACTCTCGTAAATGAGAACTAAATGATAGTCCACAAACCGAGTTTCATTATTCTAAGTATGATAATGTTGAAATAATAAATATGTTTAAACCTAAGAATGGGACACACTTTAAGAAAAAATGCTATCCCAGAAAATATAAAAAGAAAAGCGCTTGTTATTTTTGTAAAAAGCCCAACTACTATGCTCATGATTGTCGTCTATGAAAGAAACAAATTGAAGCGAATCTAGTCAAAGACTCACAGGTGGTTATATGTATAGAATAAAACTCTATTGGTTCTATACAAAATGATTGGTGGCTTTATACTAGAGAATCCATTTACATATCCAAAGTCCATAGTCCCTACAAGACCTACAAGAAGTTAGCGTAGATGAACTCAAGTTACCAGGGCAAATAATATTCGCAACAAAGTAATTGGAAATGGCATTAAGAAACTTCCATTCACCTCTGGAAAGGTTCTTACTTCAGTTAATGTATTTAATGCACTAGAAATTTGTAAGAATCTAGCATATAGATACTTTATTAATAAAGGTATATTTAAGACGGTGTTTGAATATGACAAGTTGGTTTTGTCCAAGGATGGCAAGTTCGCTGGATAGGGTTATTCTTTTAATGACATGTTTAAGTTAAATTTAATAAAATATACTTCTTCTTATATTATTAATTTTATTAATTTGTAGCATGCTAGATTAGGACATATCGATTATGGTTTCCTTAAAAACATGAATAAGTTAGGTTTAATTTCTAACTGCAATTTTGTGTCTATCTCTAAATGTGAAATATGTGTTCAAGGAAAAAATACATAGGAAATCTTTTAAATCCATAGAAATGAAATCTTGTTTGCTTGATTTAATATATAGTGATGTTGGTGAATTAAAAGGTCATACAACTTATGGCAATAATAAATATTATGTCATATTCATTGATGATTATTCTATATATGCTTTTGGAAAACAAAGATGAAGTTTTTGATAAGTTTAAATTTTATAAGGTAGAAGTGGAACTGCAGCTAGGACTTAAAAATAAAATTGTTGCATGTTGATCGTTATGGTGAATATATTTCGAATGATTTCCATTATTTCGTAAAAGCATGGTTTAATTGATCAATATATTGCTCCCTATACCGCTCAACAAAATGGAGTCTCCGAAAGGAAAACTAGGATATCGGTAGAAATTGATAATGTTATGCACATTAGTTCTAATTTATCTAACACCTTGTGGGGGTGATGCTATATTATCTACTTGTTATATTTTAAGTAGATTTCCTTTGAAAAGAAGTATGTTTCCCTATATGAACTAAAATAGGGCGTCGGTCTCAGACTAAAGGTACGGTTGAAGTTAGGTTGTGTACCAACTCTCCTTTTCGATCCTCAGAAGTCGACAATATTACATCCAAGGTATTCACGTGCCGAACATACCAGTGCCGGAAAGACAGATTAATGGGGTGAAAGAAAAGAAAAGACAGAACAAAATATCACAACGTGACGAGTAATCTATAATATAACAATAACCTTTACAAAAAACTGAACTTTAATATACATACCAACATCAGAGCAACACTAACCTATTATCAGCCTAGACAGTTATAACAACCTGTCCTTACAATTATTGATAAATGCAATAAAACAAAGCGGAAGATAAAAGAAAATAAGGAAGTACGTCTTAGAGGCATCCATCACATCTTCTAAAGCTCTAAAATTTTCCAGCTAAATCTGGAAAATATTCTTAGGCTGACCCGAGCATTATAAGATCAGTCTGGTAAAACAAGTGTGAGAAACACAATCAAATTGATTCTTATATCTTATAAAAACTACCAAAATAAAAGGTATCTCGTAAGACCATGCCGCACATAAAGATGGACAAGTGTTTTACCTTAGGATAACCAAACCATTTTATAGAAAATCTGGTGATATTATAATAATGTCTAGGGTTAAAAGTTAATTATGAGTATAGCTGGAATGCTTGCATCTCTTGTTCCAGCATAGTTGGGCACAACTAAGTTCGTACATTGCTTATTGAAGAATGGATTTCGTCAATGATAAGGCTACTAGGGTACCGCTTATCACAGTACATCTCCTGATAAAACGTACCGAAGGCCTCGCATGGACCCCATACATGGCAAGACTGGCCTACCCATTACTGGATAGTACCGAATATTTCATCACCCTGGTTGCTTTGCAACCTTTTCCCAAGAGCTCTCATGCACAACCAAATCCATAAATAATAATCTAGGAGGGTGATGGTAATACCCTAATGGGTGTGTCCCACATAGCCTTGCGGCATATACCATGTTTTAGTCATTCTCGTTTGATGAGGCTAGAGGCAACGTTTTATCTTTAGATAGCAATACCACTTGGAATGTTAACACTTACCTCCAAGCGATAATGCAATTCCAACATTCGTCCATACAAGTTGTCCATGATAAGAACAAACCAAAGGTACTTCTTCTACTACATCCCTTTTGGAATCCCCTTCAGGATTAGTAACAAGTAGCCTTTGCACTTCAAGGAGCTTCATCTTCAATCCCATCATCTTGAAGTAGTTTTTAATTCAAACTCTTGAGTTGGTTCAAAGTTATTTTCAAATAATTCATACTTATCTGATCCCGGTCCTTTCAAATGAACATTCGATAGTTTCCAATAAACTCAACTACGGTTCTTTTAAAAATAAACAAACAATATATATGAGCGGGGATCACCCCTTAACCATTTTAAATGGATAATCTTTCTCATCATTTGTCCTAGTAGAACACATGAGTTTTATATGCACTGTATAGCATCTCCGAGGATAACTGCACCATATAATTCTCGTGTTTTTCTCCAAGATATTTCCAAAGTTAAAAATGGGTCCATATTTCATAGTCGGTTATTTAACTATCAAATAAACAAAAATCAAACATAGATTTAATTCTATGTAGGATCCATTGAGCCTTTATTAATTAATCTTGCATTAATCAAAATCTCTTTCAATTATTTGGTTAAAAATACCCTTAAAAAGATATTTTAACAACCCCCTATACTCCTTCCAAGTACTTGGAAAACATTCATATACTTATCTCAATGGTATAAGTATATTCACAACCTATTATACTTTCAATACTTAGAAAATATATCCATATACTTATCATAACAATATAAGTAAATTAACAAAACTTAACAAAGATTTCCTCTTTTCCAAATTCATATTTAAATAGGCCAATACAAATATCACTTAAAACATTACTTATTATAAACCTAACCACTATCCTTCATTGTGAAGTATGGAAACCATGTTCCCATGCAAACATAATTAAGAATGATTAATTGTCAAAACAAATCTCATTCCTTTATAAAATTTCCTTTCTATTTGCTCATTTCATATTTACAAATACTTTTATAAATCTCTAAATTAATTTATAAAACTTCTTTTACAAATCTCTATAATGATTTATAAAAACCATTTTCTATTTATAAAACTCTTTTATAAATCTTCCTTTATAACTCCTTTATAAAAATCCTTTGTAAAACATAATTTACCAAATATCTTTTGAAAATCTCTTTAAAATAAGTTCTTTTATTAAGTAAAAACCCTTTTATAAACAAATTATTATTTATAAATGCCTTTGTTTAATTAATTGATATCCTTTAAACATCATAATTAAATAATTAATTAACTTTAAAACCTCATTGATAAAAATTAACTAACTTACTTTAAAACATCATTTATAAACACTTAACCTCAAATTGTTATAAAATTTAAGTTATTTTAAATCCATAACTTTACAAATTCGGGAAGAGGCTTATTGACCACTATAACACCCCTAATTTTTAATAACATTATTTAGGAGATTTAATTAGACAAATTAAATAGAATAATGTAAATATTAAAGTGATAAAGGGATTGAGATTTGAATAAATACTTAGAGGCCAAGCTCAATTACTTAAATGGGCTTATAACTTGTTTTGTATGTTAATTAGAGAATATTAACTCAAGGACATATAAGGAATTATGCACCATAACTCCTTAATACCCTATACCAACGTCCCATTTCATTTCCTACGTATACTTTTACAAAACTTAAAAACATAAGAAAAGAAGAGCTTAGAGCCAGCCATTACAAGGAGAAGGAAAATTCAAGTGAAGTTTAAGGAATCAAGCTAGAACAATTAATCTCAATCAAATCTCAAAGTCCTCATCCTAATCAAGGTGAATAATAATCTAGATCATCTCTATTTTGTTTTTATGATCATTTGATTTTCGGGTTTAAGATTAAATCCATTATGATGATTTTTTACGATATGCTTGGATTTTGATATGATATATTCAAACAACTTTGTTTGAAAATGATTTATACATGGTTTTAAGGGTAAAATCGTTTAAACTGAATTTAGAATGTCTTGAGGAATTTATATGTTATGTAAAAGATGATTTTGGCGTTGGGTTTTATTTTTCATAATTTTCTAAGTTATGAAGAACTTATTATGAATTTTCGAAGGAAAATATATTTAATTTGGTTTAGGAATTTATTTTGGAAATTATATTCAGATTTTGGGTTTGAAATTTAGATATGTTAGATAACACACTAAAAGTGAATTTCTATGGTTTTTTGTGATTTTTCCTAAGTGATTTACTGTGAGAATTAAATTGTTTTGAAAGGAGGACCTAAATTATTTAATTTTTTTGCTTAATGGAAGGGCTTATTTGTTAAACTAATCTTGGTTTAGATCTGAAATTATGCGGCAGTTTTATTTGGAAAATAATTTGAAAATTTTGTGACAACCAATTAAATGTTTACAAATAGGCAAGTTAGTTATAAAGTTATTGCTTTTATTGGCATTAATCAACTTTACCCAGAAAAGTGGGTTCCGCCTCTTTTAGAAGCACCTTCCAACTCATAGCTTCCGCCTTCAATCAAGTCGAAACCCTACGAAGCCGAAACCAATACATGAGGTATAAACATTGGTATGTAGTGGATTGGAGAAAGGCGAAAGGCATGGTGTCGAAACATAGCTTTCGATGGGAACAAAACCTTTTTTTGTTTTCTAAAGAAATGCGCTTGCCTGTTTTACTAAATGCTTTCGAAGGTTTCCAAATATATGCTTTCAAAGGGGTCTTTTGAATAGCTTTCAAAACAGGGTTGCCGCCTTATTGTTTAAAGTATAGCTTTCGAATAAGTTACTTAGTTTCCAAACTAATGATTTCAAAAGGGGTAGTTTCGACCTAGCCGAAACCCTTCTATCGACCATATGCCTTTCGAAGGAATTGAAGATACCAACGCTTTCGAAAGGTAGCCGTTGTTTTGTAAATATGAGCCACATCCTAAAGCTTTTGGAATGATTCAAGGGTTTCGAAGGCAATTGATTCAAATGGTGGTTTCGATGCTATCCTTCAGTGTGTTGCTTAAATGTTTTGAAGCTTTTAAATGGATGGTTCAGAAGTCATCAACTTTTCCCCAAACAATTTTATATAAAGATAAATGGTTTTGAAAGTGTTACTTACGTATGTATTCATTTTGAACTAAAAGATATTTTAAGGAAAACCCATTGGTTTCGAAAGGGGTACTTTCAAATGGTTTCAAAGCTAAGCTTCTATAGTTGAATGGTAATACTTTAATACAGTCGAAAGGTTTCGAAAGAAAGGTTTTAAAGTGTTTCGAAAGGCAGGTGCCCAGATTTTTGAAAAGACGATTTGAATGCTATCGAAAGGAAGTTTTCCAATGGTGTCGGAAGTAAAGATTAAAGGTTTTGAAAGCTTTAGTTTTTAAAACAAAGAACCCAATCTCAATTTTTAAAGGAAAACCATGGCATAATAAAAGAGTTTTGAAATGATTTTAAGTATGTAGTTTTGAAGAAGTTTCATTGATTAATAGGTTAAAGAGATTAACCAAGTTTTATATAAAATGATTTCAAGGATATTAAACCACAGGTGTTGGTATTATTATGTTATTATGTTTACTTCCTCATATATATATTCATATTATAATGGACCTATAACTGTATTTTGGGAAGGGCAAAATAACCAGCTAGGTTGATGAGTAGCTAATATAAATTGAATTAACTCCTAAATGAGTAGAATTTCATCCAGGAGGTCAGATAGACCAGGATGTAGGATTCCTAAATATTGATTTTTTCAGATAGACAGGTTCATAGTAAACCCATGAAAACTATGTTTAGGAAAAGTTATTGGCAGGGTCCAATAGGTTCAAAGTAAACCCATGAAAACTATGATTAGATTGAGTTATTGGTAGGGGCTAATAGGTTTGCAGTGAACCCATGAATTCTATGTTTGGATTTAGTTATTGATAGAAGTCAATAGATTCCTAGTCGTCCCATGAAACTAGGATAAAGAGGGAAGTTATCGGAGATACCAATAGGTTCAGGGAGAACCCATGAAACAATAAAGTTTATTGGCAGGGGCCGATAAGTTCTTACTGATCCCATTAAAACTATGAAATTGGACAGGAATTCATAAGTGTTAAATAGGTTAACAGTCAGCCCATGAAAACTATTAGGTTAATAGTAACCCTAGAACTATAACTGAGACATATAGTAAAAGATGATTGGGGATGGGTAATCCAAAATTGATTTACTTGTTTGCATATCATCATATCATCTTGAAATGTTATGTTTTAACCATTGTGGATGCAGGAGCATAAAATATGGTTTATATAATTTTAGGATACTAGTAAGGTGGAAACCCGTTCCGCTAAGCTGCGTAGTCTTACTGAATATCTATAAAGTTTGAGATGGTAGAATATTATTCATACTAGGCTTTATGTCTGACTCGAAGTTTATATTTTTCCCTTAAACTCTCTGGTGCTCAATTGATTTTACTAGTTTAAGAGTTGAGGTTTTTAGCCACCTCTTTAGACGAATAAGCTTTTGGAGACGTGCATGAGGCATTATAGCTATTTAGAGTTCACTTTTATTTTGATTCCGCTGTGCTGCTGTTGTAAAGGCAAAGTTGTTTAATTGCCCAGTTATATACTCTAATCATCCAAGGGGGCATCGTCATATGTCGCTCTTGGCATAAGTTGTAATAATTATATTTTCCTGAACGTGGTTAAAGATTGTGGGATTATGTAATGAATTTGAAATGCTTTGAAATGGAATGATAAAGTTGTTTGTTGGTTTTTAAAATTTTCCATATCCATGTGTTTCTGTTATATCAATGTATCTAACATTACCGTATTTGGTCGTCGAGGATTAATAACTATGGATGACTACAACATCCGTATCTAATCTACGTTCAACTTACGTACTTATCCTTATTGGTTCTCACTAATACCCATTCTTTTCTGCTAAAATCATTTGTGAAAACATTTCATAAAAACTAAACTTAAGTTTAACTTGTATGATACCCTACTATATCCTGAAAGTATATACCACTGTCTAGTTCAAACTTTTCCATTTTTAATTTATTAAGTAAACTCAAAATCCAAATACATGGTTTTATTTCAAAACACCTTTCTGGAATGATACTGTATATTTTAACCATAGAAATATGCATGCATATATATATATATATATATATATATATATATATATATATATGTGTGTGTGTATTGCCTGAGTAACCCCAAAATGTACTGAGGGACTGGATACTACCAAATAGAATTATATATTCCCTGACCAAGGACGGTAATACTTAAGGTAAGTGCTTACCATCCGAACACATCTTTTTCCCATTTTAGTTATTTTTGGGCAACTCGAACTAGTTAACATAAAAATATTTCTACTATTTTGAAATTCCACCTTTTGAAACAGGAATGTATATTTTCCAAACAAATAATCTTAACCAAAATCAACAGCCAACTTGCTTCGGGTTCGCCTAGATTTGAACTTGTTTCGATCATACAATGATAAAGAGAATAATCTACTAAGTGCACTACAGTGTTCGCCTAGGTAAACATTCGATCGACACTTAGAAGATTACTCTCATCATCACAAAACAAATCGGGACTCAGTCTCCTAGAATATCCAAAGAAAATATACCTTACTTTAAATTTTCCTTTCCAAAAAATTTATACTTAGTAAATTTTTTTGAGTAATACTATTGTTACTTTCTCCAAAACTCATTTGGAATAATAATATACATATTTCCTTTTGTAAATCAAATCATGCTTCTGGGATCAAATCATAATCTGTTTCATTAAAACAATTCTATAGCAAATTGCTAAGGTAGCACTTCCACTTAGAAACTCGAAAATAAACACCAATTATGTTGCAGTCATCACCGGAATTATTTTCCATCGACAGAACTGAGCTCAATGCTTTCTATCTCCTTTAAAATTCCTTTGAAATATTATTATTCATAAATACTTTCAATTAATACTGCTATTATTATTCCTTCAAAAACCTTGAAAACCATTTCTCAATAGCTCTAGAATTTAAGTCCTCAAATTCTCTGCTTAAATCCCTTTTTATTTAAAAGGTACATTCTTATAAACCAATTTTATAAAATCAACTTGTTAAAAAAAATCATGTCTCAACTATTTATTTTCAAAATATTCTAGCTTTCTCTTAATAAACATTCTTATTGAAATCCAATTTTAACCTAACATTATCATCGAACAGCTTAAAATCAAATTGTGAAATTTAATTCACAAGGTGTTCCTTTCAGTGTTCCTACAATTCCAGTTTACCTAACCCATGTTATAAAAAGGGTAATTATTTATAAATCAACAAACAATAGCCAATGCTCAAAACTGAACGAGCATGATCGATCAAATCATAAATCACAACAATTGAATATTATCATTTCCTAACAAACAAACACATCAAAAATAACTATATTAACTTTTGAAAATTATTCCTTTATATATAAAATATAATCTTAGGTAAAATTATTTCATTCATCGATTTTAAAACAATACTATGTCGATTGGCCGTATTTAAGTGTTTAGAGATCCCTATCAATAACGTTAGCTACTCGTATTGACCAGAATCCATAAACCACTCAACTGATCAACTAACCCAATATAAACATTTTTATAGCACTAACAAATACTTGCTCTCGTATAATACACACTCAAACTCATGCTAGGGTGTTACTAACCCTATCTCTAATGAGTTTACCCCACCAATGCCAGGGTTCTAACTTAACCTTCAGCTATGGTACCAACCGTAGCAACCCGCCTTTTCGAACCTCAAAAGTGGACACTAATACATCCAAGGTATTCACGTGTCGAACATCCAAGTGCTGGAAAGAAGATTATTAGGGTGAAAAAAAAGACAGAATATAATCTCACAACGAGATGAGTAATCTATAATATAACAATAATCTTTACAAAAGAAAAACTGAACTTTAACATACATACCAACATCAGAGCAACACTAACCTATCATCAGCCTAAACAGTTATAACAACATGTCCGTTTTATTGTTGATAAATGCAACAAAAAAACAACAAAAGGTAAAAGAAAATACAAGAGTACGTCTGGGAGGCATCCAGCTCGTTTCTTGAAGTTCAACATGTGTCCTGCTAAATTAGGAAAATATGCTCGAGCTTACCCGAGCATTATAAGAAAAATAACGCCCAGATAAGTTCGGTAAAACCAGAATGAGTAATATAATTAAATGGATTTTTATATCTTATAAAAGCTTTCAAAATAAAATGTATCTCATAAGACCATGCCGTATATAAACACGGACGAGGTTTTACCTTACGGTAACCAAACCATTTTGTAGGAAATACGGTGATATTATAATAATGTCTAGGGTTTAAAGTGTTAATACCTAAAATATTGATTTTGATAATAACAACCGTAGTAACAATAATAAATTCATATAAAATATGGATACTAATGTTTTTTTGTCAAGTTATATAGAATATAGTGCAGGATATTATATAGGAATTAATTTGAAGACTGTATAATATAGAGACTCGAGAATTGGACATGAAGATTCATGAGTATAAAGACCAAGATATGAAGATCTCAAGACTATAATATAGTATATAGAGTCATAAAATATTATTAATGTCCTTTGTAGCAATCTTTGATCTCTATCTTCTCATTTTCTTATTCTTTACTTTTAAAACAAAATGTATTTTTAAAATATATTTAAAAATACTTTATAAAAGTTTTTAAAGTTTAAAATGTTTATAAACTATGTCTAAATTATTTTACAAAGTATCAAAATATTTTACAAAGCATAAGATGTCCAAAACATTTTAAATAAACATGTTTTCAAAATACACTAGCTTATGTCGATATATAGGCGGATCGTATGTCGACATACATGCCGCTAATTTGAAATTCAAATTTTAAAATGAAGTGTCTATTCATCGTAACTCTTCACGAATGGACATGTCTTATTATTCTCTATATATAGGGAGTTTCAAATGAATTATTTAAAAACTACTTCTTATTATCTTCTCTTCTCTTACTCTGCCAAAATTTCTAGTGAAAATTAATTCAAATCTTCTCAAATTCAAACCATAATCAATTTAATCTTAATTATATTGGTTTTCTACTATTTACTCTCTGATTTCAATCATCTCTCTCAATCAAAGATCAAAGTGTTATCCAAGAAGCAAATAATAATTATAATGAAAGATCAAGAAATTGTCTTTGAAAATACCATCAAACTGTAGTTGTTATTTGCGTGGGTGGGATTGTAGCCCGTTCAACTCAATTGGGTGTGCTTGGTGTCCTAGAAATTCAAATGGGTGTGTTGTATACCGTCTAAATCAAGTGAGTGTACCTAGAGCTCGAAAAATCTGGAGGGTGTGTCTTATAGCCTTATGATCGATATTGTATTGGGTTTTCCTTCTGCCCGTTTAAAGATTGGCATTTGAAAAGAAATCTGTACAAGCAATTGTACGGGACTTGATTTAGGGTAACTCCAAACTAATATAAAAATCCCTGGTGTTATCTATCTAATTCTCTACTTTTTACTTTACTGCATTTATACTTATCGTGTTTGCATCTGTGATTGTTTATTCTGTGTTGATTAATAATAATCTTAAAAGAATTTTTAAAAGATTCATAAAAATTAGAAAACACAATTCACCCTCCTCTATTGTTTAGTTAGCCTTAAGAACCATAATTTCGCAACCCACACTTGGTATTAGAGCATTAGGTTTTAAAAGACTCGTAATTTGATTTTTGAAATGTTTAATTGGCTAGTAATATTTTTAACAATTTTGTAAAACCAATATGATTTTAGAAACTAATTGTTTTGAAAAGTCACTTGATTTCTTAAAAAGGTATCATTTTGAATTGTAGGAACAAGTTTGTCATATGGCTAATGGTGAAAAGACACTTGATAATCAAATATCACAAATCAAAAAGGACAAGTGGATACTGGATCTTTGAGACACATGACTGGAAATACAGATATCTTGAAAGATGTAGTACATAAAGATGGTGGATCGGTAAACTTTTGGAGACAACTCAAAAGGATATGTAATTGGCATTGGCAATGTCGGTAAATTTAAAACTCCTACTATTTCTAATGTTTTGCTATTTTAGAATCTAAAACATAATTTGCTCATTATTAGTCAATTGTTTAATAAGGGTTTTTAAATAAAGTTTGAAAAGGATAACTACCATATCGAAGATAATGGGTCAAACATTATCTTTGAAGGTATTAGGAATTGTAACATCTATATTTGAAGTTCGAAGGTATCAAATGACAACTTGTGTCTTTTGGCTGAATCTAATGACCCTTGGATTTGACAAAAAAGATTTGATCATTTAAATTTTAGACATGTTTCTAAAGTTGCTAAATACGAACTTGTTAGGGGTCTTCCAAAAATGAGTTTTAACATCAATAATTTATATGATGCCTGTTAATTTGGAAAGCTTCGTAAAAGTTCCATTAAATCTAAAGATATTGTTTCTACTTCTCATCCTCTCCAACTTCTTCACTTACATCTTTTCGAACCTTCGCAAATACAGTTAATAAATCACAATAGATATGTTTTTGTATTTGTATATGATTTCTCTAGATTTCCATGGAATATTTTCTTAAAACTAAGAAGTGATGCTTTTGAAATGTTTGAAATTTTTACGAACGAATTCAAAATCAAATGTCAACTAAAATTAAAACGATTAGGAACAATCACGGAGGAGAATTCAAAAATGATAATTTTGAAAACTTTTGTAATAAGAAAGGAATAACCCATAATTTTTCATTTCCAAGAACACCACAACAAAATAGAGTAGTAAAACGTAAAAATAGAACTGTACAAGAATATGCTAGAACAATGTTAAATGATAGTAAATTACCTAAAAGCTTTGAGGCTGAAGCAGTTGCTACAGCATGTTATATTTTAAATAGAATTTTAAAACCACCTTTAACTAAGAAAACTCCATTTGAATTATTTTATAATAAAAATCCTAAAGTATCATACTTTAGAGCTTTTGGTAGTAAATGTTTTATATTAAATAAGAAGGACAATTTAGATAAATTTGATGTTAAATCAGATAAAGGTATTTTTATTAGTTATTCAAATAGAAGTAAAGCTTATAGAGGTTTTAACACCAGAACTAACACCATTGAAGAAACATTACATGTTTCATTTGATGAAAAATTTAAAGTCAATAATACAATTTTTATGAGCAAGAAAATGTTGGTAAAACTAATAAAATTACCAATAATGATATTACTAATGTTGAAAATAATAATAATTTAGAAAATTTACGTCCAATAAAAGAACAAAATATTTGAAAGATCAACCTATAGAAAATATTCTATGAAAATATAGAATCTGTTGTAAAAACAAGAAATCAATTAAATAACATGAGTAATGTTGCTTTTATTTCAACTATTGAACCTAAAAATCCAAAGTAATCATCATTAGATGATTCTTAGGTTCTTGCTATGCAAGAAGAACTGAATCAGTTTACAAGAGATGATGTTTGAGAATAAGTCCCAAGACCTGAAGATAAATCTTTGTAATAGGAACTAAATGGGTATATAGAAATAAAATGAATGAACTAGGTTAAGTTATCAGAAATAAATCATGTTTAGTTGCTCAAGGTTAAAGTCAAGAAGTGTGTATAGTTTTTGATGAAACTTTTTCTCCTATAGCCAGATTAGAGGCTATCAAAATTTTACTTACTTTTGCAAATCGTAATAACTTTAAATTATTTTAAATAGATGTCAACCCACTTTTTTAAATGAATTTATTAAAGAAGATGAATATGTAGAACAACCCCCACTTTTTGAAGATGAAAAACTACATGATAACGTTTGTAAATTAAAGAAAGCTTTATATAGTTTAAAACAAGCTCCTAGAGCATGGTATGATAGATTAAAATACTATTTATTATAATCCAGTTTTGAAATAGGAAAGTTAGATAGTACTCTACTTATTAAAAGAAATAATAATGATATTCAACATATATAAATATATGTAGACAATATTATTTTTGGATCAACAAACGAAAAATTAAATAACAAATTTTCATATATAACGACTAAAGATTTTGAAATGAGTAATATGGGAGAACTAACATTCTTTTTAGGACTACAAATAAGGCAACTAAATAGTGGAATTTTTATAAGCCAAGAAAAATATACCAAAGACTTAGTCAAAAAATTTGTAACGTCAAATACTAATGATAAGCCAACTCCTATGGCAACTAATGAGAAATTAAATAAAGAAGAAAACTCAAAAGATGTCGATCAAAAATTATATAGAGATACCTTAGGATCATTACCTTATATAACTACTATTAAATCGGATATAATGCATAGTGTTTGTCTATGTGAAAGATATCAATCTCAACCTAAGAAACTCATCTAAAATCAATAAAAAGAATATTAAGGTAAGTAAATAATGCCCTAGATTATGGATTTTTCATCCAAAAGAAGATTCTTTTGATTTAATTTCATATAGTGATGCTGACTATGCTGGCTACAAAGCAGGCCGAAAAGGTACATGCGGAACTTATCACTTTTTAGGACACTCTTTGTAACGACCCGGAAATTTCGAACCCGAAAATTCCAGATAGTTATGAAAAGAAGAAGAGATAGAAGAAAAGAAACAGAAAACATAACACAGATGCTCACATTCGCAGCGGAAGAAAATATAATATCAAATAATAACAGTTTACAAAAGAATACTGTATCTGTCAATTTACATTTATAATACATCAGAGTTACTCTCATACACAATACTGAGCATATACAAATCAAATATATCTCAGATAAACAGAAATAATAGTCACAGCGGAACACTCGATACGTCCTGCCATCCAGCTCGCCATCCCTGAGCTCTAGAACGTCCTTACCTGAAAATCTGTAATACTCGGTCTGACCCGAGCATTACATCAAAGTAACACCCGGGTCAGGCTGGAAACCAGCGTGAGTAAACCCATCTAACATGAAATACACAACATACGACTTATACAGACCCGGGGTAGCTTATATCAATCTACAACTTCACAGGTTGTTATCAATGTCAAAATGCCAAAACGTAGATTAAATGGCCCAATTTCCTTAAATCATTCCATTTCAGCCTACTGATTCCCATATTAAATTTTAAAGAATCGAAGTGGTTTCGGGTATTCTCTAATACCCGACTCCGGTCTCTTCGAAACCAATGTCAACTTAACTTAAATTATTCAAGTGAAATAAAATTCAACTTAAAATACGGGATTTCACAGTAATTCATCATCACTAGTTACCCACATCATCATAGTTTAACCAAACATATCAGATCACAGAGAATCACGAACCACATATCAGGGATAACAATTAATCAAAGGCTTCCCATATCATTCTAATTATCCTTTAATTACATTTAAGTAATTAACCCTTAATTATTTCACAAATTAATTATCCTTAACCAAATACAGTAATTAACCCTTAATTACTTCATTAATTAATTTTTTTACCATAATTATTAATCACCCTTGATGAATAACATCTAGTAATTTACTACCCTAAGTAATTTCAATCCATTAATTACAATAAGTAATTATAATCGAATCACTTAGTGTTAAAGTTAATTAAACTTAATTAATCAACTTAAACAAATTACATTAATCTCCATTAATTTACATTAAGTAATTACTTCCCTAATTACTTCCATTAAGTAATTATACTTAAACAATTCACAAATAATTATCTTTAAAATTATTTTTTAGTTTAAGAAAACATTTCTTACTTAATCAAAGTATTTTAAAACGATTTATCTTCAAATTTACTTTAGATCTCATTTTAAAACTTCATTTTAAATTAAAGATTATAAGTTATCTAACAAAGTTTTGAAAAAAAACAATTCAAACCTTTTATCCCACAAGTTAAAGAAATGTCCACTTATAAAGAAGTTTTAAAGAAATTTAAAACCCAATTCATTTTTATGTTCCAATCGGTTTAAAAATACACTTTAAACATTCCAAGTTATTTTAAACAATTTCAATTTAAAACTTTCCTTTAATTTCCAGCTTAAATACAGATTTAAACTTAGTTTAAATTTCCCGTTTGCATTTAAACTTTACTAAAAAAATATGAAACAGAACAGGTTTCTGTTTTAAAATTTTAAGCCTGTAAACAATTGTCACCCGAGCAATATAAATTTTACTTCGAGTAAAAGCCTAACTTACTTCGAGTTTAACCCCCAAACCCTTCGAGTTCAACTTCGAATCCAACTTCATCTTCTCAAACCAACATCATCTTCCAGATATACGATTCCATCGTGTACACGTGCACACTCGTTCGAAACTGCTCCGACCATCTTCGACGACACCACCCAATCGCCCACGACACGCCGACCATCTCTAACCACCCAAAACCCAGTACGAACCAACAAATCAAAATCGAGCAATCGAGCACAACAGGAACCCAGAACTCGATCGTTGAAATCATCTCGCGCCGACGATCTCGATCCCCAGAGCTCACGCCAACCGACCACGAGCTACGTCACCTCGCCACGCTCCTATCCCCCTTGGTCCGATCGCCGTTAGACCACCATCAACGACGCGCGAGCCCAATGAAAAATGTCAACAAACTTCACGCTAAAACCCTAATTTATCGCCCTGCCGCCACCACAACGAATTATAAATTCAACCATTATTTTTCCTATGATCTCCTTCCTTCCAGCTATCTTCAGCTCCAATCACGATGACTATCACCTCGCCTACCGTTGGGAATCGACGATATTGCATTTCCCGTTCATCTCGAGATATCTCACCATTTACTTGTTTAAAAATCATGATATTAACTTTAAAAATCACCATTTAGTAATACGAATCTGTTAAGATAATTACAGCATGGAATTTAAAAGATTGATTTCTGACCAAAATTTATTTTCCACTGTAATTTCCTAATCTTGAAATAATTACTAAGTTACAATACCTGATACTATTTTTAAACCAATTATTCTGCTATTCCTAACTTAACTTGTTTATAAATTTTAGCTTATAGAAGATCAGGAGGAAAAAAAATTGATTTTGGGTCAAGTTTTAAACCTGTAAAATAGGAACAGAGTTCTATGTGTATATATATATAAACACACGGAGACATGCACACCCATACCCATATACACATATAATCATCTCTAAATAACATACAAGGCATACTACTCATCAAAATTTCGAGGACCCTCACATACAATCACATATATAAACAGATTAAGTTTAAAGTAGAAGTTCACTCACCAGGCTTTCAGAAATAGAAAGCTTGCTCTTTTCTTGTTTGAAACAGGAACTTGAAAACTGGCCTTAGAAACTTGCATATTTTAGTTTGATTTCTGAAAACTTTGAACTGGAAACTTGTTGTAGTTGAGATGCTTCTATTTTTGATTTGAACTGAAATGTTTTTGGCTCTTCTTATTTTGTTTCAGGTTATCTTTTGTTTAAGCTTTTAGAAACTAGAATTGCTAAGCTTTTTGTATACGAAATAAAATAAAGCAAGTTGATAAATAAACAAGCATACATATTTGTTTACTGTCTAAGTACACAAAATTTCAGAGATTTTTATTCCACTTTGGGGGCTGAAAATATATCTAGAACAGGCTTTGCTTTGCTAGGATGGGAAACATTAAATGCTAATGTACTATATGTCTCAACCTTATCTTATTTTAGTACATAGATATTTTTAGTCTTACCTGGTTTATTCTTAGATGCTAAGCATACATACTCAATTCTATTCGTATGTATATAGATGGTTCTACTGCCTGCACCATATACCATGTTATAGAAATAACATTTACTTGCCTTTACTCATTTTGTACTTAAGTGATTTTTACTTACCTGCCAGTATAAACTGCTATAGAGTATAAAATACTTTGCTTAAGTTTTATCTTATCTTGTACCTAAGTGATTTTTTAAGCCTGCAACATATACATTTTGCTATAGTGAAAATAATATTTAACTTACCTTATCTTATTGTCTTGTACTAGGTGATTTCCATGCCTGCCCATGTATTTTGCTATAGAGTATAAAGTATTCTACTCAAGTTTTTACTTTGTAATTGTTATGATTATTGTTATGGTTAGCTTGCATAATTATTTCTATCTCTAACACAAGTGTGTTTATATTTTATTTTAAAAACTCAAACTATCAAATAATTAATTACCTATTATTATTTTATTTATACTTACTTTAAATATTTATAAGGTATATTTTGTTATCTATAATTATTGTTAATATGAGGGATTTATATAATTTGTAAAAGCATAACTTCTTTTTACAGTATATATAACAATTTTTATCTATAATAAAACCTACTTGTATAGACATCATATTATAAATAAAGCTAATTATTACATTAAAATAATTCATAAAAGAATTTGTCACTTAATTACTAATTTTATTAAGCTATACTCTAAAAACAACAACAAACCTTTTTATTTAATTTAAAACCATTTAAACAATTTTAACTTTTAAATCCTGCGTATATTCTAAAGCTAACTGATTATTTATTAAATATTGAATTAAATCAAATTTTCCAAATTACTGTATGATTAGAGTTTGAAGGCATATCCTTATCTATTAAAATTTACACAGACTTTAACTATTTACCATATATACAAATATATATATATATAAATAAATAGAAAATAATTTATTAGCCTTTAAAAGATATTTTATCAGTTAAATATTCATTTAAAAGAAAATTATCAATTCAATTCATATTCTATTAACAATTATATATCAAATCAATTTAATATTTAATATAGATTATTAAATTGATATTGCTCAAAATTCCGGGATGTCACATTCCTCCCCCCTTTGAATCTTTTCGTCCCCGAAAAGGAATGAAGCTAGATTTATTAAAATGCTTAAAATCAGAAAAATTTTCTTTTATCATTATTAAACTACTTTTAAAAATCTATATAATATTTCTAAAACAGTTTTATAAAAATACTTTTATAACTCGATGCTTTGACAAGTCCATCTTCGTTCTTACAGAAATTCGGTCATACGTTGATCAGGCGTAGGACTGAAAATCTATAAGTACTCAGCAGACCCATTTCAACATCTAGTGAAAATATTCGAAAAATAATTTTATTGAAAATATAGGAAACAGTTTCGAAAATAGAGGAAATATCTTTGGTGAAAATGCTCTGGAGATCATCACTCCCATCCATGGTCACAGTTACATCACGGGTTACATTATCATCGCAGCAAAAGTCCATGTAACTGATCACACTATGGAACCCACAACAGATCGCAGTTACATCCAGGGTTACGTTGCCGTCGCAGCAAAAGTCCATGTAACTGTTGGCTCTCAGCGGCACAAACGATTTTCGCTGTCAAAATGAAACTTCTCCACTCCTACATAGGTCTCAGTCTACCGATATAAAATCAAACGCAGACTGTTGGCTCTCAGCGGCACACAAGACTTTCGCTATGTTACCATAGTGTCGCAGTCTACCGATATAAAATCAAACATAGACTGTTGGCTCTCAGCGGCTCACGCGACTTTCGCTATGGTCTGCAGTAGATCGCAGTGACATCGAGTTACACTGTCGTCACAGCATAACCCAAATGCCTCTGTGGGCACCAGCCCCTCGACTTTCGCTACACAAATAATCCTCAGGAACTAGTTTTGTCCGGACTCCTCACAGGATTAACTTTAGAAACCCCCCCTTGGGGCTCAAGGCAGTACCACCCAGTGGCACTCCTGAGAAGTTCATTTCAAGGGAGCGCCTTTTTCCCCAGAGCAAATCTCAAAACACTTTATACTATACACATATAGTATTTTCCAAATCATACACCTAGTATGAATCTCATATAAATGCTTTTACACAAAATAGATTCTCAAAATCGATAATTCACAAATCAGGCTTTCCCAAATCCCAAAATTGATTTTATCCAAAAATCAAAAGCCTTTTCCAAATCCAAAGGTTCACAAAACCTTTTTCTCAAAACCATTTCCATAAAATCTTATATATATATATATATTCATATATATAATTTTCTTGAGAAATCTTCAAATCACTTTATACTTATATAAGTTTCCTTTGTATACTTCAAAACTTCCAAAAACATTTTTTTTTCTGGCAATGGATTCAATAAGGGGAGTTTTATCATATATAACAAAGATACGTAACTTTGTTTATTCCAAATCAAATATTCAAATTTGATTACTTTATAAAGTCACTTGCCAAATTTCTTACTTTTATTATAAAGTAAACTTTAACTCAGAAAAATATTCAATTTCCACTTTATTTTCATAAAGTTAATTTCTACCATAGAAATATAAATTTTAAATTTATTTTATTTTAGTTCCTCATATATTCACAAATATATTTCCCATTTCAAAAATCATCTTATAACCTTTTATCTACAACCTCAAAAATCAATTTCCACCTTTATTCATTGTCAATTTCTTAAAATATACTTTCAATTTCAAAAATCTTTTCAGTTTTTATTCATAAATTTTCAATGCCAATTTCATTCAAACCCGTACGATGTCCCCATATCATTCGTACGCAATACCAATCTGATCGCTCACTCGATCACACAATTTCACTTCCGAACTAGTATCGTCCACCCGACTTCCTAGTGCGGACTCAGATCTGGTTTCTTGATCAGAAACCGTCATTCTCCTTGCATAGTCACACCTATGATAGAGAATATCCAGAACGAATCAAAAATCCATATCCAGGTTCGCCGTCGAAAATCGAGCGAAAAATCGCAACTCGGATCGGTAATACTATCTCGAAATTATGTGCTCGAATCTGGATCAAATCACTATGCGAATAGAATAATATACGTACATCCTACGTATTTATCTTCATTGATTATCAGTTAAATCAATTTCCTTTCTATTCACCTTCACTTAAATTTTATCCACTTATTCACATTTGGCTAAATCCCCACTTAGGTTATCACTTCAATTCTTATCCCAGTTGGGTATTTACTCAATAACAGTTTGATCTCCGACCAGTTTATATTTACAAAATAGCTTGAAAATTTTAAGATTTTTAAAAATAGATAAACAGTTGAAAGATGATTATTAATTTGTAAAATAGATGTAAAATAGTTAAGTAACTGTAAAATAATTGGAAAATAGTAATTACTTATAAAATAGTTGAAAAACAGTAATCAGTTTATAAAGTAGTAGAAAAATAGTAATTAGTTTATAAAACAGTCGTAAAATAGTTAAATAGTTCCAAATTAATTGTAAAACAGGTTTAAGATAGTTTTAGGTTTAAAAAGAATAGTTGTGTAGTAAATAGTTTGGAAAAATAGGTTTATATTAAACAATTTATTTTGAAAATAGTCCAGAGTCAAACTGTTTAATACCCCATCTCCATTTCCATAAATTCAATTTAAATTTCCACTTACATTTAAATTGACTCAATCCCAATTTGAATAACTTCAATTTTATTACAAATTAACCCAATTCAAATTTCTCATTTGAATTTTATACTTATCCATAATAAATCACAATTCCCATTAGTTCAAATCAAATTCAGTTTGAACTAATTCAATTTAAATCTCAATTTAAAACCATCTCGAATTATATAAATTCGAGTTAAATTTTCAAATGTTGATTTATTCCCTTAATCCAATTAACATTTATCTTCAAATCAATATCTTTAAACAATTTAATTTCTAAGTTCAATTCTCAAAATTCCATTTAATTCTAATATTGGGATAGATATTACCCCAATCTATCATCCAATTTATTTAAGACATTCATCATCTACTACCCATTCCAGATCCCAATCCTATTTGAGATCACATATAATTCCCTATCAAATCAACCCATTTAACTTTCCTAAGTTAAATCTCAATTTCATCTTGAAATTTCCAATTCAGGTTGTTTATTCCAAACATATTTAACTTTCCTTAAGTTAAATTCAACTTAATCCAATCAACTTGACCCAACTTGGATTCCCATTCAATTTTAAACTTCACATTAATAATCTTCAAAACTTATCACCTTGGATATCACATCTCATTTTCCAAATTTAAAACTCAACATTTAGAGTTTATTTCAAACCATCTTTGGGTTTAATTTAAGACAGTTCTCATTTTAAGTTTTCAAACAACTTCTTATTTTAAAATAAGATCACATTCAAATATATTCTGAACAATATTATTTATTCTTTTCTTTAAACACTTTGAAACAATTCAATGTTTCTAAACTTAGGTTTTAAACTCCACAATTTAAATCCGTTCTAATTTACAGGTTATACTCAACTAAATTTATATCCTTAGCACATTTTATTTTGCTTGCTCATTAATACACATCTTATTATTAAACACAACAACCATTTATGATAATAACCAAGATTATCATATTTGGAAACCAATTTATTATTATCTTTATTCTGAAAACATTTCTATAAATTCAGGATTTTAATTTCAGTTTGGACCCATTTCAAATTTATCTTCATCCAATTTCAATTTGGTTGTATTACTATTACCACTTAATTTTCATTATTTTATTTAATTCCAATAACTTAACAACCAATAACTTTAACATTTATTAGTAAGAAATATTGCTTTATATATATCAAAATATATTCTTACATAAAATCATTTAAAATCCTTATATAAGAAAATAACAAGTACGCTCTCATATATATATATATGTATACACTCAACTTATTCTAGGGTACTATTGACCCTATCTCTAGATGAGTAGACCCACCAGAGCCAAGGTTTTCGCTTAA
This sequence comes from Allium fistulosum, assembly GCA_030737815.1. Taxonomy (NCBI): domain Eukaryota; kingdom Viridiplantae; phylum Streptophyta; class Magnoliopsida; order Asparagales; family Amaryllidaceae; genus Allium; species Allium fistulosum. The sequence goes on from CM060907.1 coordinate 397,995,928, forward strand.
CCTCGCTCTGATACCAACTGTAACGACCCGGAAATTTCGAACCCGAAAATTCCAGATAGTTATGAAAAGAAGAAGAGATAGAAGAAAAGAAACAGAAAACATAACACAGATGCTCACATTCGCAGCGGAACAAAATATAATATCAAATAATAACAGTTTACAAAAGAATACTGTATCTGTCAATTTACATTTATAATACATCAGAGTTACTCTCATACACAATACTGAGCATATACAAATCAAATATATCTCAGATAAACAGAAATAATAGTCACAGCGGAACACTCGATACGTCCTGCCATCCAGCTCGCCATCCCTGAGCTCCAGAACGTCCTTACCTGAAAATCTGTAATACTCGGTCTGACCCGAGCATTACATCAAAGTAACACCCGGGTCAGGCTGGAAACCAGCGTGAGTAAACCCATCTAACATGAAATACACAATATACTACTTATATAGACCCGGGGTAGCTTATATCAATCTACAACTTCACAGGTTGTTATCAATGTCAAAATGCCAAAACGTAGATTAAATGGCCCAATTTCCTTAAATCATTCCATTTCAGCCTACTGATTCCCATATTAAATTTTAAAGAATCGAAGTGGTTTTGGGTATTCTCTAATACCCGACTCCGGTCTCTTCGAAACCAATGTCAACTTAACTTAAATTATTCAAGTGAAATAAAATTCAACTTAAAATACGGGATTTCACAGTAATTCATCATCACTAGTTACCCACATCATCATAGTTTAACCAAACATATCAGATCACAGAGAATCACGAACCACATATCAGGGATAACAATTAATCAAAGGCTTCCCATATCATTCTAATTATCCTTTAATTACATTTAAGTAATTAACCCTTAATTATTTCACAAATTAATTATCCTTAACCAAATACAGTAATTAACCCTTAATTACTTCATTAATTAATTTTTTTACCATAATTATTAATCACCCTTGATGAATAACATCCAGTAATTTACTACCCTAAGTAATTTCAATCCATTAATTACAATAAGTAATTATTATCGAATCACTTAGTGTTAAAGTTAATTAAACTTAATTAATCAACTTAAACAAATTACATTAATCTCCATTAATTTACATTAAGTAATTACTTCCCTAATTACTTCCATTAAGTAATTATACTTAAACAATTCACAAATAATTATCTTTAAAATTATTTTTTAGTTTAAGAAAACATTTCTTACTTAATCAAAGTATTTTAAAATGATTTATCTTCAAATTTACTTTAGATCTCATTTTAAAACTTCATTTTAAATTAAAGATTATAAGTTATCTAACAAAGTTTTTAAAAAAAACAATTCAAACCTTTTATCCCACAAGTTAAAGAAATATCCACTTATAAAGAAGTTTTAAAGAAATTTAAAACCCAATTCATTTTTATGTTCCAATCGGTTTAAAAATACACTTTAAACATTCCAAGTTATTTTAAACAATTTCAATTTAAAACTTTCCTTTAATTTCCAGCTTAAATACAGATTTAAACTTAGTTTAAATTTCCCGTTTGCATTTAAACTTTACTAAAAAAAATATGAAACAGAACAGGTTTCTGTTTTAAATTTTTAAGCCTGTAAACAATTGTCACCCGAGCAATATAAATTTTACTTCGAGTAAAAGCCTAACTTACTTCGAGTTTAACCCCCAAACCCTTCGAGTTCAACTTCGAATCCAACTTCATCTTCTCAAACCAACATCATCTTCCAGATATACGATTCCATCGTGTACACGTGCACACTCGTTCGAAACTGCTCTGACCATCTTCGACGACACCACCCAATCGCCCACGACACGCCGACCATCTCTAACCACCCAAAACCCAGTACGAACCAACAAATCAAAATCGAGCAATCGAGCACAACAGGAACCCAGAACTCGATCGTTGAAATCATCTCGCGCCGACGATCTCGATCCCCAGAGCTCACGCCAACCGACCACGAGCTACGTCACCTCGCCACGCTCCTATCCCCCTTGGTCCGATCGCCGTTAGACCACCATCAACGACGCGCGAGCCCAATGAAAAATGTCAACAAACTTCACGCTAAAACCCTAATTCATCGCCTTGCCGCCACCACAACGAATTATAAATTCAACCATTATTTTTCCTATGATCTCCTTCCTTCCAGCTATCTTCAGCTCCAATCACGATGACTATCACCTCGCCTACCGTTGGGAATCGACGATATTGCATTTCCCGTTCATCTCGAGATATCTCACCATTTACTTGTTTAAAAATCATGATATTAACTTTAAAAATCACCATTTAGTAATACGAATCTGTTAAGATAATTAAAGCATGGAATTTAAAAGATTGATTTCTGACCAAAATTTATTTTCCACTGTAATTTCCTAGTCTTGAAATAATTACTAAGTTACAATACCTGATACTATTTTTAAACCAATTATTCTGCTATTCCTAACTTAACTTGTTTATAAATTTTAGCTTATAGAAGATCAGGAAAAAAAAAGAAATTGATTTTGGGTCAAGTTTTAAACCTGTAAAATAGGAACAGAGTTCTATGTGTATATATATATAAACACACAGAGACATGCACACCCATACCCATATACACATATAATCATCTCTAAATAACATACAAGGCATACTACTCATCAAAATTTTGAGGACCCTCACATACAATCACATATATAAACAGATTAAGTTTAAAGTAGAAGTTCACTCACCAGGCTTTCAGAAATAGAAAGCTTGCTCTTTTCTTGTTTGAAACAGGAACTTGAAAACTGGCCTTAGAAACTTGCATATTTTAGTTTGATTTCTGAAAACTTTGAACTGGAAACTTGTTGTAGTTGAGATGCTTCTATTTTTGATTTGAACTGAAATGTTTTTGGCTCTTCTTATTTTGTTTCAGGTTATCTTTTGTTTAAGCTTTTAGAAACTAGAATTGCTAAGCTTTTTGTATACGAAATAAAATGAAGCAAGTTGATAAATAAACAAGCATACATATTTGTTTACTGTCTAAGTACACAAAATTTCAGAGATTTTTATTCCACTTTGGGGGCTGAAAATATATCTAGAACAGGCTTTGCTTTGCTAGGATGGGAAACATTAAATGCTAATGTACTATATGTCTCAACCTTATATTATTTTAGTACATAGATATTTTTAGTCTTACCTGGTTTATTCTTAGATGCTAAGCATACATACTCAATTCTATTCGTATGTATATAGATGGTTCTACTGCCTGCACCATATACCATGTTATAGAAATAACATTTACTTGCCTTTACTCATTTTGTACTTAAGTGATTTTTACTTACCTGCCAGTATAAACTGCTATAGAGTATAAAATACTTTGCTTAAGTTTTATCTTATCTTGTACCTAAGTGATTTTTTAAGCCTGCAACATATACATTTTGCTATAGTGAAAATAATATTTAACTTACCTTATCTTATTGTCTTGTACTAGGTGATTTCCATGCCTGCCCATGTATTTTGCTATAGAGTATAAAGTATTCTACTCAAGTTTTTACTTTGTAATTGTTATGATTATTGTTATGGTTAGCTTGCATAATTATTTCTATCTCTAACACAAGTGTGTTTATATTTTATTTTAAAAACTCAAACTATCAAATAATTAATTACCTATTATTATTTTATTTATACTTACTTTAAATATTTATAAGGTATATTTTGTTATCTATAATTATTGTTAATATGAGGGATTTATATAATTTGTAAAAGCATAACTTCTTTTTACAGTATATATAACAATTTTTATCTATAATAAAACCTACTTGTATAGACATCATATTATAAATAAAGCTAATTATTACATTAAAATAATTCATAAAAGAATTTGTCACTTAATTACTAATTTTATTAAGCTATACTCTAAAAACAACAACAAACCTTTTTATTTAATTTAAAACCATTTAAACAATTTTAACTTTTAAATCCTGCGTATATTCTAAAGCTAACTGATTATTTATTAAATATTGAATTAAATCAAATTTTCCAAATTACTGTATGATTAGAGTTTGAAGGCATATCCTTATCTATTAAAATTTACACAGACTTTAACTATTTACCATATATACAAATATATATATATATAAATAAATAGAAAACAATTTATTAGCCTTTAAAAGATATTTTATCAGTTAAATATTCATTTAAAAGAAAATTATCAATTCAATTCATATTCTATTAACAATTATATATCAAATCAATTTAATATTTAATATAGATTATTAAATTGATATTGCTCAAAATTCCGGGATGTCACACTCTTTGGTTTCTTGGTTTAACAAAAAGCAAAATTATGTATCTCTATCCACAATAGAAGCATAATTTATTTCCGCTGCACTAGCCTGTTAGCAGGTTATTTATATGCAACAAAGGTTAAAAGATTTTGGTTTAAATTTTACTAAATCACCAATATACCGTGATAATATCAGTCAAATAAACTTATCTAAAAATCCAAATTATCATGCTAGAACTAAACATATAGATATATGGCATCATTTTCTGAGAGACAATGTAAATAAGGAAGTAATATCACTTGAATTTATAAATGCTTAAAATCAAATAGCCGATATTTTAAAAAAACCATTAAATCAAACATCTTTTATTGAGCTTAGATGAGAGTTAGGAATATGTTCATTCTCTGAAATATAGATATAATAAAATAAAAATTAGAAATCTAAAAGAATAACGAAATATGAAAATTACACTACATATGTCGACTTACATCCTCCCTATGTTGACATATACTATTAAATTCTTAAAACAAATTTCCCTCCTAAATTCAAAATTAGAAATACACTTATATAACCACAAAATTTTGAAAGTAAACTTATTTTTCTATCTTTCCTCTTCTCTAATTTCTAAATAAAAATAAAACCATGGCTTCGTCGAGTTTCAAATGCCCAAGAGAAGAAAATGCACCCTTTTCCTTCTAAACTCCTACTGTGACGACCCGGAATTTTTGTATATTTGAAATGTGAACATTTAATTTATTTTAAATATTCGAAGGTTAAATTTTAACTTTAATTTCAAATATACAGTATTTATTTGGATAATTAATTATTAAATTTAATAATTGGAATTGAGTAAAATATAGAATCTAGAATTTTAAGGCCGTTAAAAATAATATGAAGGCTTAGAAAATTTATACTGATAATTCTGAAGGTGTCGGAACTTTCAGAATTGAATTTGGAGCTGTTTTGCTTAGTTTTGAAAAGTTAACGTTTAAGTAAATAATATAATTGCTTTAGTACTGTTGCAAATCTATGCGGACACGTAAAGGAATTTTAAAACACGTGTCCTACCTAATAAACACGCGTCCCCTTAAAGGTAAACAACCCAACACGTGTAATAGATCGAAGAATTTATGGCCGAAGTAAAATCATCTTCTCTTCAATTCAGCTTAAATCAATTTGAAAACAAAAATAATGGCCGAAGCCTTTATCTTCGAAATCAAGTAAAAATCGAACTCGTCCAAAAATTATGCTGATCGAATTCATTCAGATTAAAACCCATGCTCGCCATTCCTTTTTCATTCGAAAACTTTAGAAGGGAAAGGCGGAACCTCCACTTCGTTTTCCTCTTCAACTCGAGATCAGCTCGAAGACTTGTATCGCCTACACGAGAGTTCGAGTTCGAACTCGAGACGATCGACGAAGGGCTTATGTTCTGGGCGGCGCTGTCAAAGTCTGGGAAGGATGTTGGCGGCAAGTCGAATCGAGCAGGCGACTGGGTGGGGTTCTCGTTCGCGTTCGAACTTAGGGATAGGGATCGATGTCGGGGCCTCGTATTTGGTCACTAGGAAGCGCATGTGGCTGGGGAAGCTCGCGCGTTGATTCTAGGGCTCGGCAGTTGGGAAGTCACGATGTTCGACTTAGGAAGGGTGCTCGGAGTCGTCGCGGCATGGGAAGTTAGCAGAAGGCTTCGATTTGGGGACGAAGCTAGGCGCGATCAATGGTTCGGCATTCGATATCGGAGGGGTTTGCTGTGAGGTACCCATTTATTTTATTTAAATTAACAAGCATTCATACATTGGAAAAGATTAACAGTAAAATCTATTACTGTTTTACAATAATGATTATTATTGTTTACCGGAAAGATAAGCAGGAAGAAAAGAAATTAATTAGACAACTAGATCTAAAATAGTTTTGTTTTTAAATTCAAATTTGGATTATTAATTAGTTCTGTACAAGATAAATGTATGCACCAGACATCTATGTAAGGTATTGGAAGGAAATTTTATAAAGGATTTGTGATAAAATTTTACGATTTACTTACTTAATTTATTTTTGTTCTGAAAGATGTAATAAAAGAAAATTTGTCAAAAATTAATAATCAGACAAATCAGAATTTTAGTTGAAACTAAATAAATAAATGGAAATTTATTTGTTTGATTTATTCAAATAGTAATAAATCGTAAATTGTTTATTCAAGGTCATAAATCGAGAAACCAAGTCGAGATGGAATGGACTGCAAATTAAAAAGCAAAGGTGAGTTAATCTCACTCAGTTGAATTTAAATTTAAATGGTTAAATTTAAATCATTGATTGGATGATTGCATTTATTGATGTGCTATATATATATAGTAGTATATAGAAATATATACATATTGGCATATGTATATATTGGAGTTGTTGATATTCCCGCATTTATATAGCGGATGAGACCCTATGCGCCGCATAATAGCGGATGATATTTTATAAAACCCATATACCGCGATATTCCACCTCGAAGTGGAATTGGTATTGTGCTAACGTCTGTGGATGCAGGGAAACAGGTTGGAGGGATCCAACTGGATTCCTCAAAATATTTAATTTTTGTTTAAATATTCTGTGATATGATTGTTGTTATCCTGTGATAATTTATATTGGATAATCTGGTTGGATTGAATTTCCCAGTATAATGAGTTATCAAAAGCAATTGAATTGGATTTTTGGAAAAATATAAAAGAGTAAAATTAAGTTAAGTAATTCTAGTGAATTCGAATAAATTAAATATGGAAAAGAGGAATTTTGAATAAATAGAGAAATGTTGAATTTAAAGAAGACTTATATGATGTTATTTAAAGGGATAAAAATTTATTTTAATTCAATGTTTAAATGTAATTAAAAAGAGAAGGAATTTGGGAAATCTGAAACTTGTGTTTCGGTTTAAAGATTTTAAATCATAATGAGAAATAAAATCTGGAAGTTAATGAATTTGGAAATAAATGGATTAAGTAAGAAAATTTATTTCAAAGTAAAATAAATTGGGAAATCAATTATAAATTGATTTAAATACTTTGGAATTTGAATTTTAAAGAGAAATGAGATTTGGGAGAGAGATAAACTGGGTTTGTAAAAGTAAAATAAAATATCAAAGGATATTTGAAAATATAATTTCAAAGTGGGAATTTATAAAGGATATGATTTGGTTTAAAAATAAATGTTATTTTATTTTTAAAAGATGGGAGTGAGAAGGATATTTCTCTGTATAGCCAAGTACGTTTTCAAAGCAATTTTAATATAAGTTAAAAGTTCTAATTGTATTTTTAAAAGCATATTTTAGAAAATTTATTATTTCTAAATGTTAATTTCCTAAGTAAGTATGTTTTAGGAAACCTATTCTTTTTAAATATTTAAACTTTAAAGTAAGTATTTTTCAAAGATCTATTATTGTAGTAATTATATAAAAGTGATTTGGTATTATATTTTAAAAAGAGAAATTTAGTTTATATTTGTAAAGTGGTTTCATTTTAAATATTTCTTAAGTATATATTTTGTTAAGGTATTAAAGTAGTTTTTTTTTTAAATTTCAATATTTTTAAGTATATTTATAGTAAAGTGTTTTAAGATTATTTTAAAATCTAAGTGTTTTGTACTTGGTGTTTCAGAGGAAATAAATATTTGGAAATGTATTCCGTAAGCGGAAACTGTTTTGAAATTATTTTCAAATGAGTTTTGAAAATTCGGAATTATATCTTGGAAAGATATTTGGGCAAATAAATAATGTGGGAAATTATTTAATTGTGTGGTGGTTGCTTGTGGATGTTAATTGATAGTTAAATAACCGACTATCAATATTGGCCAAATGCGCTGATCGTTTCGAAGAGACCGGGATCGAGTTTCCGTATACCAGGATTCTAGGTCTGGAGACTCGAATACCACTTCGATCCGGTTTGTACGTTTCGTGTAACGTGTTCGGAGTCGAAGATGGAGCTGTGAAGTGCAAGGGCTAGTCGCTACTAATCCTGAGGATATTTCCAAAATGGATGTAGTAGGAATAGTGCCTTCGGTTCCGTTCAAACCCAGGACGGACTTGTATGGACGAATGCTTGCGAAACATCGTCAGCGGACGATGGGCATTCTAAGGGATATGTTCTCTAAAAGGTATCGTTTAGCCTCGAACCTCATCAACCGGGAATGATTGAAAATCAGGGGTTATGCAGTAAGGCTTCGTGGGTAGCTCCCACTGGAGGGTAAGGTCATCCCTGTCTAGATGTCCCTTTTATTTCGGCTTAGTGGTGCGGTTGCTGATCCCAACCGTGGGGTGATTTTATTCGGGATCATCCAGTAAGGGATGGTTCCGGCCTTGTGTTGCAGGGGAGCGGGCGTACTCCTCGGTACGGTGATCTAGGCCACGTACTGTGATAGGTGGTACCCCAGTGCCTAGTCATTCGTTGGAAATCCATTTTTCCTACGTGCCTTGTACGGTATTTGTTTGTATTACCCACTTTTGTGGCTAGTATGCTGGAATTTAATAATGTAACAATTTCAGCTATTTTAATAAGTATTTGTGAATAGACACTATTATAATATCAGAGGATTTTATAAAAAGTGTTTTAGCTATCGTAAGGTAAAAACCCGACATGTTTATTTGTGGCGTGGTCTTACGAGATGCTTTTTATTTTTAAAGGATTTTTGAAACTTTAATAATCAATTGAGTGTGATTTTCTCACGCTGGTATTCCAGACTGACTCGGGTATTGTTTTATATGATGCTCGGGTCAGACCGAGATAAACAGGTTCAGGATATGATGCTGTGGAGCTCAGGAGACGAGCTGGATGACGATACGTACTCTCGTACTTGCTATTATTTTTCCGCTGTGTATTCAGTTGTATGTTATGGATGTTGATGTACTCTGATGATGTATTGTATAAACAGATATAGTTTTGATTTGAGTAAAGATCTGTTTTGTATATATTATATTTTATTCCGCTGCGATGTGAGATTCTGTTGTTGATTTTCTGTTTCTTCTTCTTCTACCTCTTCTTCTTTAACACAAATGGTCCGGTTTTTCGTGTTAGAAAAACTCGGGCCGTTACACTTGGTATCAGAGCTTAGGCTAGCGATAACCTTGGCTCTGGTGGGAATTTTGAGAGTACTAATAGATATGAGCGCGTATTTGTTAGTGAATATAAAATGGTTTTATATTGTGTTGGTTGATTTATTGAGAGGCATATGAACCTTCATCGGCACAGTCTGGACAACTGTATCGAAGGGGTTTCTAAACACTTGAATAGAACAGTTCAACACAATATTGTTTTAAATAGGGTGAATAAAATAATTTTGCCCAAATTATTTTGTATATAAAAGAAATAATTTTTTTGAAATTTATTATAGTTATATATTTGGATGCTTGGTTGTTAGAAATGACCATAATGAGTTAGTCTCATTATTGAGTAGAAATTGAAGACTTATAACCTAAGTTGAAGAATAAATTCATATAACAAATGGAATTTGAAATATAGACTATAAATGTAATTTATAAGTTGAAATAAAACTTCATATACAAATGTGAATTACAAATGTGATTTATAATCAAATGAGATTAATCCATATACAAATGAAATTTGTAAATGTAAATTGTAAATGTGACTTATAACTTGAAATAAATTGTGATAGAATTCCAGAGTAATGTTTGGATATAAAAATTGGATGGATTTTGAATTTGAAGTTTTGGGAAAGATTTAAATTCCTTTGGATTTAAAAATAGTTTTTGAAGGTTTTGGGGAAATAATAGTGATATTATTTCATGAATATTTTTTGAAATTGAATTGAAATCGGGTGGGATTTGGGATTTAAAAATATTTGAAATGTTTTAAAGTGATAAAAGCATTAAATTCTCTTTTGGTCGCTGGAAAATAATTTCGGTGATGACTGCAGCATCATCGATGTCTATTTTCGAGTTTCCAAAGAGAAATTGCTACCAAACTGTTTTAAATTGGAAATGATTGTGAATTGGGTTGGTTTTGAAATTCAAAGGGAAAATTGTTTGGTAAAAGCAGATTATTTTGGAAATTGGGGTTTGATGTGATATACCAGATATGTATGAATTATTTATGGATTCAAAATGGTTTTTGAAATAAAACCGGGCAATTGAATTCTGGAAATTCTATTTAAAATTTAAATGTGGAAATTTAAATGAATCAACAATATAAAGTATAGAATGAAGTTGATTGAAATAAGAAGGGAATGAAAGTTTAATTCTGGGATTATAATTATGAGATGAAAATAACTAAATGAGTAATATAAGTTGGTAGATAAAAGAGTTAGAGAACTTGAAGGTGAATGAATTGTAAAACTCGTATAAAATTTGTATCCTGGAATTAAAATTTAATTCGAGTATATGAAGGTGAATAAAATATATTTGAATTTAACTTAAGATAAGTTAAATAAAATTGAGAATTGGAATTGAATTTAAATTAAATAAGTTGAAGTCGAATTGAATTGGATATAAAGGTTGTAAAATGCTTATAATTGTGTAAAGAAATTCATATTCTTAAGTTCTTAAGTGTAATAATTTGAAAATTTGATTGTAAAGATGAAAATGGACTTAAATGAATAGTCCTAGATCTTAAGTAAGTAAGTTAAAACTTATGAATAGAAATGAAATTGTAAGTCATAAATGGGAATTCATTTATTTGAACCATTAAGAGTTATAATTTGAAATTGTAATTATCAAATGGAAATGACTAAGATGAGCAATCTTAATAAATCCAAACTTGAATTATAAAATATATTGAACTTAAGAAAATTAAGTGAAGTGATATTTGGAATTAAAAAAAAAAACAAGTATTTAATTTTAACCAGCGAAGGAACTAATGAGATAATAAATTAGTTAATGAAATTGGATTAAAATAGTAATGGTTGGGATTTCGAATGGAATCCGAATAAGTGAAAATAAATAAATGGATGGAATTTGATTAAATAAAAATCAAATGAAAGATGGAAATAAAACTTTAAAGGGTTGGTTAAATGGAAAAATAAACTTAAGTTATTGACTTAAGTAAATGTTGAATGGAAACTGAACTCAACAGAGGAGTGGTTTAAATAAGTTGAGAAATAGTTATTGAATGAATTAACTTGGATTGTTTTCGAGCTAAATAAAATTCAATTTTTGGAAGTTGGAGATGAATTGAATTTAAGAAAAAAAAAATTGGAAATGAAGTAGTAAATTTAAGTAAGTTGGAATTCATATGAAATGGGAGTTCAATTTGAATATATACACTTCGGTGGTGAAGTGGTAAATAAATATAAGAAAAATTATATTGAACTTAAGAATTGAAGAATGAAATTCTTAAGAAAATTGGTATTGGAAATATACTTAGTAATTTTGGAATGGAAAAATAAAAAAATATATATACTAAGTGAATAGTTGAATGAAGACTAAAACTGGAATTGTGAAATGGAATAGTTGTGAATAAGGGGATAACAAATAAAAAGGAATGTGAATAAAGGAGAATTGATATAACTAATAATCAATTAGGCTAATTACGAAAGATGTACGTATATTATTTTATTCGCATAGCTATTTGGTCCAGATATCGAACACAGAATTTCGAGATAGTTTTATCGATCCGAATCAGGATTTTTCACTCGATTTTCAACGGCGAACCTGGATAAGGATTGTTGATTGATTCTGGATATTCTCTATCATAGTTTGTGGCTATACAAGGAGAATGACGGTTTCTGATCAAGAAACCAGATCTGAGTCCGCACTAGGAAGTCGGGTGGACGATACTAGTTCGGAAGTGAAATTGTGTGATCGATTGAGCGATCGAATGTGATTTTGCGTACGAATGATATATGTGCATCGTACGGGCTTAAGTAAAACAAATATTGGAAATTTGTAAAGAAGTCGATAAAATGACTTTGGAATGGTGAATGGATATTATTGCTTAGTAGGATATACAGGTGTATAAAAGCAATGGATAAATTGGGATTTTTGATTTAGAAGATAAAATTTAATGGCCCGACAAAAGGTATGTATTTGAATTTCTATATGAAATTTGATTGGGTTTTTGATCCAGCCACTTGGCTTTTTGTTTTCTTTTTGAGATTGGGAGGCCGTAGAGCCATTTTGTAGTTGTACCGAGCTAGCCGCGCAAAGGAGACGCTGGCGAAATTTTTCGAAAATTTAGAGAGTTAGAAAAAAAATTTTGAAAAATTTATAATTTAAAACTTGAATTCAAATGTAAATTTGAATGTTGAGTAAATGATATTGATAGGGAACTGTGAATAAGTTTGGGAAGTTAAAAGATGATTAGAGTATCATTAATAAAAGATTGTTTGGGTATTATTAAAACTGTTTGAATTTGGGGAATAGCTAACGGAAAATGGGACATTCTTCTTAACTGGTAATTTCGGGGACGAAATTCTTTTAAGGGGGGAGGAATGTGACGACCCGGAATTTTTGTATATTTGAAATGTGAATATTTAATTTATTTTAAATATCCGAAGGTTAAATTTTAACTTTAATTTCAAATATACAGTATTTATTTGGATAATTAATTATTAAATTTAATAATTGGAATTGAGTAAAATATAGAATCTGGAATTTTAAGGCCGTTAAAAATAATATGAAGGCTTAGAAAATTTATACTGATAATTCTGAAGGTGTTGGAACTTTCAGAATTGAATTTGGAGCTGTTTTGCTTAGTTTTGAAAAGTTAACGTTTAAGTAAATAATATAATTGCTTTAGTACTGTTGCAAATCTATGCGGACACGTAAAGGAATTTTAAAACACGTGTCCTACCTAATAAACACGCGTCCCCTTAAAGGTAAACAACCCAACACGTGTAATAGATCGAAGAATTTATGGCCGAAGTAAAATCATCTTCTCTTCAATTCAGCTTAAATCAATTTGAAAACAAAAATAATGGCCGAAGCCTTTATCTTCGAAATCAAGTAAAAATCGAACTCGTCCAAAAATTATGCTGATCGAATTCATTCAGATTAAAACCCATGCTCGCCATTCCTTTTTCATTCGAAAACTTTAGAAGGGAAAGGCGGAACCTCCACTTCGTTTTCCTCTTCAACTCGAGATCAGCTCGAAGACTTGTATCGCCTACACGAGAGTTCGAGTTCGAACTCGAGACGATCGACGAAGGGCTTATGTTCTAGGCGGCGCTGTCAAAGTCTGGGAAGGATGTTGGCGGCAAGTCGAATCGAGCAGGCGACTGGGTGGGGTTCTCGTTCGCGTTCGAACTTAGGGATAGGGATCGATGTCGGGGCCTCGTATTTGGTCACTGGGAAGCGCATGTGGCTGGGGAAGCTCGCGCGTTGATTCTAGGGCTCGGCAGTTGGGAAGTCACGATGTTCGACTTAGGAAGGGTGCTCGGAGTCGTCGCAGCATGGGAAGTTAGCAGAAGGCTTCGATTTGGGGACGAAGCTAGGCGCGATCAATGGTTCGGCATTCGATATCGGAGGGGTTTGCTGTGAGGTACCCATTTATTTTATTTAAATTAACAAGCATTCATACATTGGAAAAGATTAACAGTAAAATCTATTACTGTTTTACAATAATGATTATTATTGTTTACCGGAAAGATAAGCAGGAAGAAAAGAAATTAATTAGACAACTAGATCTAAAATAGTTTTGTTTTTAAATTCAAATTTGGATTATTAATTAGTTCTGTACAAGATAAATGTATGCACCAGACATCTATGTAAGGTATTGGAAGGAAATTTTATAAAGGATTTGTGATAAAATTTTACGATTTACTTACTTAATTTATTTTTGTTCTGAAAGATGTAATAAAAGAAAATTTGTCAAAAATTAATAATCAGACAAATCAGAATTTTAGTTGAAACTAAATAAATAAATGGAAATTTATTTGTTTGATTTATTCAAATAGTAATAAATCGTAAATTGTTTATTCAAGGTCATAAATCGAGAAACCAAGTCGAGATGGAATGGACTGCAAATTAAAAAGCAAAGGTGAGTTAATCTCACTCAGTTGAATTTAAATTTAAATGGTTAAATTTAAATCATTGATTGGATGATTGCATTTATTGATGTGCTATATATATATAGTAGTATATAGAAATATATACATATTGGCATATGTATATATTGGAGTTGTTGATATTCCCGCATTTATATAGCGGATGAGACCCTATGCGCCTCATAATAGCGGATGATATTTTATAAAACCCATATACCGCGATATTCCACCTCGAAGTGGAATTGGTATTGTGCTAACGTCTGTGGATGCAGGGAAACAGGTTGGAGGGATCCAACTGGATTCCTCAAAATATTTAATTTTTGTTTAAATATTCTGTGATATGATTGTTGTTATCCTATGATAATTTATATTGGATAATCTGGTTGGATTGAATTTCCCAGTATAATGAGTTATCAAAAGCAATTGAATTGGATTTTTGGAAAAATATAAAAGAGTAAAATTAAGTTAAGTAATTCTAGTGAATTCGAATAAATTAAATATGGAAAAGAGGAATTTTGAATAAATAGAGAAATGTTGAATTTAAAGAAGACTTATGTGATGTTATTTAAAGGGATAAAAATTTATTTTAATTCAATGTTTAAATGTAATTAAAAAGAGAAGGAATTTGGGAAATCTGAAACTTGTGTTTCGGTTTAAAGATTTTAAATCATAATGAGAAATAAAATCTGGAAGTTAATGAATTTGGAAATAAATGGATTAAGTAAGAAAATTTATTTTAAAGTAAAATAAATTGGGAAATCAATTATAAATTGATTTAAATACTTTGGAATTTGAATTTTAAAGAGAAATGAGATTTGGGAGAGAGATAAACTGGGTTTGTAAAAGTAAAATAAAATATCAAAGGATATTTGAAAATATAATTTCAAAGTGGGAATTTATAAAGGATATGATTTGGTTTAAAAATAAATGTTATTTTATTTTTAAAAGATGGGAGTGAGAAGGATATTTCTCTGTATAGCCAAGTACGTTTTCAAAGCAATTTTAATATAAGTTAAAAGTTCTAATTGTATTTTTAAAAGCATATTTTAGAAAATTTATTATTTCTAAATGTTAATTTCCTAAGTAAGTATGTTTTAGGAAAC
The DNA here is from genome assembly GCA_030737815.1 of Allium fistulosum. Taxonomy (NCBI): domain Eukaryota; kingdom Viridiplantae; phylum Streptophyta; class Magnoliopsida; order Asparagales; family Amaryllidaceae; genus Allium; species Allium fistulosum. Next base: position 398,011,253 of record CM060907.1, read on the forward strand.
CTATTCTTTTTAAATATTTAAACTTTAAAGTAAGTATTTTTCAAAGATCTATTATTGTAGTAATTATATAAAAGTGATTTGGTATTATATTTTAAAAAGAGAAATTTAGTTTATATTTGTAAAGTGGTTTCATTTTAAATATTTCTTAAGTATATATTTTGTTAAGGTATTAAAGTAGTTTTTTTTTTAAATTTCAATATTTTTAAGTATATTTATAGTAAAGTGTTTTAAGATTATTTTAAAATCTAAGTGTTTTGTACTTGGTGTTTCAGAGGAAATAAATATTTGGAAATGTATTCCGTAAGCGGAAACTGTTTTGAAATTGTTTTCAAATGAGTTTTGAAAATTCGGAATTATATCTTGGAAAGATATTTGGGCAAATAAATAATGTGGGAAATTATTTAATTGTGTGGTGGTTGCTTGTGGATGTTAATTGATAGTTAAATAACCGACTATCAATATTGGCCAAATGCGCTGATCGTTTCGAAGAGACCGGGATCGAGTTTCCGTATACCAGGATTCTAGGTCTGGAGACTCGAATACCACTTCGATCCGGTTTGTACGTTTCGTGTAACGTGTTCGGAGTCGAAGATGGAGCTGTGAAGTGCAAGGGCTAGTCGCTACTAATCCTGAGGATATTTCCAAAATGGATGTAGTAGGAATAGTGCCTTCGGTTCCGTTCAAACCCAGGACAGACTTGTATGGACGAATGCTTGCGAAACATCGTCAGCGGACGATGGGCATTCTAAGGGATATGTTCTCTAAAAGGTATCGTTTAGCCTCGAACCTCATCAACCGGGAATGACTGAAAATCAGGGGTTATGCAGCAAGGCTTCGTGGGTAGCTCCCACTGGAGGGTAAGGTCATCCCTGTCTAGATGTCCCTTTTATTTCGGCTTAGTGGTGCGGTTGCTGATCCCAACCGTGGGGTGATTTTATTCGGGATCATCCAGTAAGGGATGGTTCCGGCCTTGTGTTGCAGGGGAGCGGGCGTACTCCTCGGTACGGTGATCTAGGCCACGTACTGTGATAGGTGGTACCCCAGTGCCTAGTCATTCGTTGGAAATCCATTTTTCCTACGTGCCTTGTACGGTATTTGTTTGTATTACCCACTTTTGTGGCTAGTATGCTGGAATTTAGTAATGTAACAATTTCAGCTATTTTAATAAGTATTTGTGAATAGACACTATTATAATATCAGAGGATTTTATAAAAAGTGTTTTAGCTATCGTAAGGTAAAAACCCGACATGTTTATTTGTGGCGTGGTCTTACGCGATGCTTTTTATTTTTAAAGGATTTTTGAAACTTTAATAATCAATTGAGTGTGATTTTCTCACGCTGGTATTCCAGACTGACTCGGGTATTGTTTTATATGATGCTCGGGTCAGACCGAGATAAACAGGTTCAGGATATGATGCTGTGGAGCTCAGGAGACGAGCTGGATGACGATACGTACTCTCGTACTTGCTATTATTTTTCCGCTGTGTAATCAGTTGTATGTTATGGATGTTGATGTACTCTGATGATGTATTGTATAAACAGATATAGTTTTGATTTGAGTAAAGATCTGTTTTGTATATATTATATTTTATTCTGCTGCGATGTGAGATTCTTTTGTTGATTTTCTGTTTCTTCTTCTTCTACCTCTTCTTCTTTAACACAAATGGTCCGGTTTTTCGTGTTAGAAAAACTTGGGCCGTTACACCTACTCCAGTACCTCTCCAGAACATCACTATGGTAAAAGTAACTAAAATTTAGGATGATATGAAGTAATGTATATGTTTTCTAAAATTGAGGTGGTTCAACTATGCCTCTTAAAAGAACAAGAAAAACAAGTGTGAATTCTGCCAAATCTCCAGAAATACCTATTGGATAATCCAAAAAATCCAATAGTAATCAAAGAGAATAATCCTAACCTTGTTATTCACAATCCGGTGAATAATGAGGAAGGAAGAAGGGGAAGAAGAGGAAGAAGAAGAGGAAGAAGACGATGATGAAGTCAAATGTGTAGGCGAAGTGTGTTTCGATCGAGATGGAAATCTCGTCGAACAGAAAGGGAACTTCTATCTTCATTATCCTTTTTATCCCGTCCACAATTCCCTCATAATCAAGAGAAAGCGATAGACTTAGTTATAGTATGTAATAGTTTGGTTTGTTAGGATTAGATTTGGCTTTGTGTGCATTCTAGGTTTTAGGATTTGTGTGTTTTAGTTTGCTTTGAATGACTTGATGTGTATTTGGATTGAGTTTGAATGGTTTAATTGTTTGTATGAATGATTTTGTTTGGTTGACTTGAATGTATTAAAATTGTATAGTTTGGAATTACATTAATAAAATTTACTTTATTACTTATCAACATGTTTAATATAGAATAGTATCATTCATCATATGCATCATATACATCATTTTTTAACTTAGATTATTGATTTTTAATCATATATCATCATATATAATTTTCACCCATTTTTGTTGATGAAAAAGGGTTGAAAATATAAAATATACATATACACATATTCAGGGGAGTTATCTAATTCAGGGGGAGTTATATCATATTTTATATACAAGATATTAATGGTTGTCATTATCAAAATGGGGAAGATTGTTAATACCTCACATATTGATTTTGATGATAACAACCTTAGTAACATTAATACATTCTTATAAAATACGGATACTAAAGTTTTTATGTTAAGTTATATAGATTATAGTGTAGGATATTATACATGTATTAATTTGAAGACTATACATTATAGAGATTCAAGGAATGGACATGAATACTCATGATTATAAAGTTCAAGATATAAAGATCTCAAGATTATGGTATACTATATAGAGTCATAGAATATTGTTAAAGTCCCTGGTAGCAATCGTTGATCTCTATCTTCTCATTTTCTTATTCTTTATTTTTGAAACAAAGTATATTTTTAAAATACATTTCAAAATATTTTATAAAGTTTTTTTCAAGTTTAAAATGTTTATAAACTATGTTTAAATTATTTTACAAAGTATCAAAATATTTTACAAAACATAAGATTTTCAAAACATTTTAAATAAACAAATTTTCAAAATACACTAGCCTATGTCGACATATAGGAAGATCATATTTCAACATACATGCCGCTAATTTGAAATAGAATTTTAAAATGAAGTGTCTATTCATCATAACTCTTTACGAATAGATATGTGTGTTTATTCTCTTTATATAGGGTGTTTCAAACGAATTTTTTAACAGCTACTCTCTTATTATCTTCTCTCCTCTTACTCTGCTAAAATTTCTAGTGAAAATTTAGTCAAATCTTCTCAAATTCAAACTAGAATCAATTACATCTTAATTGTATTGATTCTCTACTATTTACCCTCTGATTTCAATCATTTCTTTCTCAATCAAAGATCAAAATTTTGTCCAAGAGGCTATAGGATCAATTATAACCAAAGATCAAGAAATTTTCTTTAGGGAAACCATCAAACTCTAGTTGTATTTGCATGGGTGTGATTGTAGCCCATTTAAATCAATTGGGTATGCTTGGTGTCTTAGAAATCCAAGTGGGTGTGCAAAGTCCCGTCCAAATCAAATGTGTGTACCCAGAGCTCGAAAAATATGAAAGGTATGTCTCATAGCCTTGAAATCGAGGTTGTACTGGATTTTCCTTCTGCCCATTTAAATGTTGTCATTTGAAAAAGAAATTTGTACAAGCAATTGTACGAGACTAGATGTAGAATAACTCTGAGCCAATATAAAGATCATTGGTGCGATCTCTCTAATTCTCTACTTTTTACTTTATATACTTATCTGTATTTGCATCTGTGAGTGTACATTCTGTGTTGATTGATAATAATCTTGAAAGAATTTTAAAAAAGATTCATAAAAATTAGAAAACACTATTCACCCCCTCTTGTGTTTAATTAGCCTAAAGATCCATAATTCCGTAACCCACATGAAGTAAATTATAATTATAGCTGGAAAGCTTGCATCTCACGTTCCAACATAGTTGGGACAACTAAGTCTGTACGATGCTTATTGGAGAATGGATTTCATCAATGAAAAGACTACTGGGTTACCACCTCTCACAGTACATCTCTAGATAAAATGTACCGAGGGCCTTGCATGGACCCCCTGCATGGCAAGACCGGCTTACCCCTTATGGATAGTACCGAATATTTCATCACCCCATTTGTTTTGCAACCTTTTCTCGAGAGCTTTTATGCACAACCAAATCCATAAATAATAATCTAGAAGGGTGATGACCATATCTTAATGGGTGTGACCCATATAGCCTTGTGGCATATCCTATATTTTAGTCATTCTCATTTGATGAGGCTAAAGGCTACGTTTTACCTTTTAGATAGCAATACCACTTGGAATGCTAACACTTCCCTCCGAGCGACAATGCAATGCCAGCATTTGTCCATACAATTGTCCATTATAAGAACAAACCAAAGATACTACTTCTACTACATCCTTTTTGGAATCCCCTTCAAGATTAGTAGCATTGCACTACAAAGAGCTCCATCTTCGGTCCCGTCATCTTCAAGATGTCTTCAATTCGAACGCTTTATTAGGTTCGAAGTGGTTTTTGGATAATTCATACTTATCCGATCCCAGTCTCTTCGAACCAACATTTGATAGTTTCCGGTACACTCAACTGTAGTTCTTTCGTAAATAAACATACAATACATAAGAGCGAGGATCACCCCTTAACCATTTTAAATGGACAGACTTTCTTATCATTTGTCCTGGAAGAATACATGAGTTTTATACGCATATAGCATCCCTGAGGATAACTATACCATATAATTCTCGTGTTTTTCACCTAGATATTTCCAGAGTTAAAAATGGGTCAAGATTTGGTAGTCGGTTATTTAATTATCAAATAAAAAAAAATCAAACTTAGATTTAATTCTATGTAGGATGCGCTAAGCCTCAATTAATTAATCTTGCATTAATCAAAATCTCTTTCAATTACTTGATTAAAAATACCCACACAAAAGATATTTTCACATACTCCTTGTACTCCTTCCAAATAATTGGAAAGCATTCAAATACGTATCTCATCGGTATAAGTATATTCACAACCCATTATAATTTCAATGCTCGGAAAATATATTCATATACTTATCTCAATGGTATAAGTATACTAACAAAACTTAAGGAAGATTTACTCTTTTCCAAAGTCATATTTAAATGGGCCAAAACAAATATTATTTAAAACATTACTTACTATAAACCAAACCTTATCCTTCGGTGTTAAGTATGAAAAAATGTTTATATACCACCAGAATTAAGAAGATTTAATTGTCAAAACAAATCTCATTTCTTTATAAAATTTCCCTTCTATAAGCCCATTTCGTATTTACAAATACTTTTATAAATCTCAAAATAAATTTACAAAACTTCTTTTATAAATCTCTAAAATGATTTATAAAGTCCCTTTTCTATTTATAAAACTCTTTTATAAATCTTCTTTTATAACTCCTTTATAAAAATCCTTAGTAAAATACCATTTACCAAATGTCATTTGAAAATCTCTATAAAATAAATTCTTTTATTTAGTAAAATCCCTTTTATAAACAAATTATTATTTATTAGTACCTTTACTTAATTAATTATTTCCTTTAAACATCATAATTAAATAATTAATAGACTTTAAGAAATCATTAATGAATAATTAACTAACTTACTTTAAAACATCATTTATAAACACTTAATTTCTAATTGTTATAAAATTTAAGTTATTTTATATCCATAACTTTACAAATTCGGGAAGAGGCATAACGACCACAATGGTACTAAATCAAGTTACCATTTTAATTCAATTTGACTTTTCAAGTCAAATAACTGGTATTTACATGAGCAGGAATATATGTAAATAAAATCAGTAACTAACCATCAATACTAAACACATCTCTTTCCCAATATTAGTTAACTAGCATATGAATAAATGTATAAATTAATATAATGGAAGAAAAGGATTTATTCTGCTAATCAGATGTTGATGTGCATGTAAATATGCATATTTGTACCACCATATTTAATCTATTTAAATTAAATAAATGATCATATCGGGTATTTTAACTTGTTTAAACCAAAATTCATATTATTTTCAAATCGTCACATATTCATCTTCATCCAAGGCAAATTGGTCATTTTTGTGCATATATTAATTTGAGAAAATTTAATTAGAAATTTCCATATTATTTTATAGGAATTTGGCTTCATATACAAGTGGTTTCATGAAGATGTATGCATCCACAAAGAAGATACAAAGGAATGGAGATGGAAATAATTCAAAGGCATGATAATGGAGGACCCCACCTACACACCTTTCTTCATGTACAAATTAGAGGCTAATGCACATGCTTATGGACTTAATGGTTTCATGTAAACTTAAATGATGATTAGTAGAAGCTAATGATTACTTGGCCTCCACACTTTATTAAGGGCAATTTGGGAATTCCCCAAAAATATGAATTAGGGTTTAACACTTGTATAAATACCCCATATCTTCATGTAACTTGCCCCCTAGTCTCTCTTAGTGTAGTTTAGGCTCACAAATAAACAAGCTCTTCTCTTTCTCTTTTCATGGCTACTTAGCCATTTTTTATCTTTATGTAATTTTTCTTTTTTATGCAATTTAAATATGATCTTTTCCCTTTCTTGTTTATTTCCTTTCATGTTGTAGTGTAGATTTACTTTCATGCAAAATAGATTAGTTTTAATTCTTGTTAATTAGCTCTCTTTTCCATTAGCTTTCATTTTCCTTTCTTGTTGCTTTCATGTTGCTAGTTACATTTGTTAATCAAATGACAAATATGAGAGGCTAAACCCTTTCATGTTAAGGTTAATGAAGCTCTCTAATTATGTAGCTTCAACTATTTGTTAATTCATGCCCTCTTTCTGTGCTTAATGATAATGATAGAAATGGTTTACTAGTTGTTTTTGCTTTGAATTTGATAGCCTATATTATTGACACCAAATAGGCTATGCTTAAACAATCACTAACACTAATTACCTCTTCATCAAAATATGATTATGGCAAAAGAAAGTGATTTGAAATTAAAATTTGATGGTCTATATTTCTAATCAATAGTTAATAGGCCATACTTAAAATAGATTTCATTTTCATTTTCATTGTCAAGTTTCATGAAAGTTAGTAAGTGGTTTAAGGGGCGTGTCAAAGTTTGATGGCTTATGTTGGCTAACAATTAGCACAAATATGCCATACTTATGATAGGCACATCAATTAAAGCATTAATGACCATAAAAGAGAGATTATGATTTCATATGTATTGAACAACATGATCTAGAGAGTGGATTTATTCTCTAAATTGTCATTTAACTCTTATATTTGATTCTCTTTTATTTTAGTTAGTTAGTTCATTCTCTAATTCTCTAGCTTAACTTTCACTCGACTTTGGTTTAATTTAATTGAATAGATTTTTAAAATCATCAATTCCCTACGGATCGACCTGTACTCGCCACGTACTTCAATAGTACGTCGTGTGCTTGCGGTTATTTTTTATTTGAAATTCGTTCGACGGTTTTCTAATCCGATAGAAATTCCGTCGACGAACAAGTTTTTGGCGCCATTGCTGAGGAAAGTGTTTTGATTTTAATTTTCTATTCTTCGAATTATTTTTAGTTTGATTTTCTTGTGCGTTTTCATTTTAAAAAAAATTGTTGTGTGTGTTTGATTTGTGCTTGCATTTGTTCGTGTGTTTGTATTTTTTCATTTTGCATTTGCATTTCTATTTCCATTTTAAAAAAAGAAAAAAAACATACAAAATATCAAAAAAAAAATTTTTATTTCCTATTCATTTTCTTTACAATTTTAGTTACAATTTACAATTCAATTTCCTTTTACAAATTTGATTTCCAAATCTTTTCTGTGCATTTCCCTTTCTCTATTCACTGCCTATTTGCTGAAGCATTTCACTTCTCTGTGAACGTATACAACAGTTCCATTGACCATACAATCACTTCTTGCTACCACCACCCAAACACTGTCATATCCTCCGACTCACTTCTCACCATCCATTCTGCAACCACAACTTCATACACAAACTGTTGTTACCACTCAAGCAACCACCCACATACCACCCTAGTGCTTGTTGCTTCCCAACCAAACAATACAAACCACATCCAACAACTCAGAAACCATCACTGTTGCTTTCCATTTCATCTACATACTTACTGTTCATCACCCATTCTTTCAACATACACAGCTTATCATTGCTTGCACATTCACATTTCTGCCTTCCCAAACCAACATACCTCATCACTGCTATCATACCCCTATTAAACTGCTATTTTCCCCAGCAGCATCCAATCGCGCATCCTACCCACATAATACTGCTGCAACCACCATTCTACCTAAACAGTGCCATCCCCATATCGGCAATACATACAACTCCTCTGATTCACTTCTCATCATCCATTCTGCAGCCACATCTACATACTCTACCTCTTCTACAACAACTACAAATAAACAGCCACAGTGGTTCTACCATTTCCACAACCTCAATCTCCACTGTTAACAAGCTACCATCTCACTTATAACCACCATCATCCTATAACTCCACTAGCCACCTACATTTCCAAACTTCCATCAATCATCGACACACTTCTCAAACAACATTCAAAACCACTGCCATTTCCAATTCACTCTGCAACTACGTCAACATCAATCGCCATGTCTCCTTCCACCGCAATTTCACACTGCAACTCGATCAACTAATTAATAGAACGCGACCACATCAGTCGACCACACTTCAACCACTACCATCATCAGTCGTGATCTCAATTCCTTCAACCCTCCTTCACAAACAACTTATCCACCTGACAGCCCACTTCTAACAATTGCCATCAGTTCAATCTCCATTGCCATTAACTTCCCCTATCAGCCAACAGTTCTCTACACTCTCCACAAAACTGCACATAACACCGAACAAAACTGCCCAAACACCTACTCATCACATACCACTACACTTCCGAACCACCAACCTTTTCAGTCCCCTACTGCCGTAACCTGCTGCACCTAATTCCATCGCCTCAACCAGCTCACTCCAAACAGTAGTGAATCGAGAACAATCCAAATAGAACACCCATCGCGATTTTTTCATGCAACCCCAATCCATACCTCCCTGAATCAGAACCAAATCGCGACTCAGTCAAGCAAAATCGAACTGACTGAAAAACTTCTGCACCCAGATCACCAAACCCACATCCCCACTGTTGTCAATCGTCTCTGACAACTTCTACGCCTCACCCAATCGCCCCTCCTCTACAGTACAAACGCACCCATCGTCTCAACTCGGCTTGCGACCTTCAAAGAGATTCATTGAAATTCCTTGAATCACCGATGGAATTCATCTTTTTTGCAGTTTTATTTATTTCGTTGTTTTGAACAGAGAATTCATTCTGTTGTTTTATTTGAGTGGGCAGGGTTGTGTTGTTTTGGAACCGGAAAAAGAAGAAGAAGAGAGTTTCAACTTGTTTTCAAAGAGCAGCACTTCATTGTTTTGAAGGATAATTTAAGTTGGGTCGGGCCCTAGCTAAATTTTTTTTATTAAGTAAAACTTCACTTTTAAATTTTGTTTCCTTTTCAAAAAAAAAACTGTTTATATATTTTGTTTTTATTTTAGGTTGCCAGAGCAGAATTGCAGAAGGAGTAGAAGTGCTTGCTAAAATAATTTGCTTGCGTGCTGAGCTTGCCAAAAAAAAAACTGCTTGCTTATTTATAATTTTCTCTTTATTTTCCTTGCATTGTATATATCTACTGTTTTTGTTTGTCTTGCATTGTTATTTACTTGCATTTAAAAAAAAATTGTTCAGAAAACCAAAAAAACAAAAACAAAATCCATTCGTAGTTGCATTGTTAATACACGTTTAATTTCTGCTTTGCATTTCATCCTAGAATTTTGATTAGTAATAATGGTTAGACATCGATAACACTTAATTGTATATTGGCAAATTGTCTTCTTTGAACTATTTAATTTCTCGGTGTCTAGGCTACGGCAGAGCAATAACTATTTATAAATACTATGGTGATTCGTAAATATTATAGTGGTTGTTTCTCTGAAGGTACTTAAACCTTCGGCTGCATTGCTACGGTGATTCGTGGTGCACCGATAAATCATGTATGTTACCTGGCTGAGAACTATCTTGTTGATTTAAGACAACTTGTGATTATACAATTTTGAGTTAACTAAGGATAAATCATTTGTAATTAACCCTTGCATTCATTTAGTTGCATTAGTTCATTAATATATAAAAAAGAAAAAAAATCGAAATCCAAAATTAAAAAAAAATTTGTAAATATTCCTTTCCCTTTTTCCTTTGAATTTTTTTTTTCAAATCCTTTTTCTTTGAATTTTAAAAAAAAAGAAAAAATATTTTAGAAAAACCAAAATCAAAAAAAAAATTATAAAACCTTTTCAAAAACAAAGAAAAAAATTGAAAAACCAAAAAAAAAACCAAAAAAAAAAGAAAAATCAATTTTCCATTTTGAAAAGAATAAATTCTATTTGTAAATATTTTTCTTTTATAAAAAAAAACAAAATGATTTTTGAAAATGTCTGAATTTCCATATTCACATGATTTTACGATAGTTGTGAAAATCAATATATTCCATATAATTTCACTTCAAATTCTTATGGATATTTCAACAACAACTATTGTTTAAACGATTCGAGTTCTGAACCACAAAATTTTCAAAACGACGAACAACCCTCGAATCTCGAAAATAGCATTTCCTCTTTACTTGAAATCTCTATACAACAAAATCAAATGATAAATGAGTTGCGTAATTCATATTTTTATGATAACTCGAATCAAAATTTTCAAAATAATCAACATTTGAAGTCACTTCAAAATTCAAACGATTTCGAGTATAACCCATGCCAATTCAATTTTGAACTCCAAAATGAATTTCAAAATCAAAACGAAAATGTGATCCACTTTTCAAATAATTTTGGCAATGGGAATAATCTCGACTATGATGCAAGTTAAAATTTTTGTTCTCTACAAATCCAAATCGAAAATCCTCACGCTAATAATTATAAATTGGATTTTGTTGAACAAATGAACGAAATTTACGATGATCACACGGATTCGTTGTTTGACACTTATATGAAACAACGTAAACAACAAAACCAAATCCCAACGTGTGACGAGTTAAGTAATAATCCATCTTTTACCCAAATCGATGATTTTCAAATAACAACTTTTGAAATTGAAAATGATGATCTTAATGAAGTTGTTGAAAATTTGGTAATTGAGTTGGATTTCAATTCTTTTGACGGTGAGAAACTCAATTTAAATTTCGATCTTCCTTTTTCTGAAAATTTGAATACAAAAACTTTGAATTTTGAACTTGATTTATGCAATAAAGTTGTTGATAATCCAACAATGGAAGTCGAATTTAACGAAAACGAGTTTTATGGACTCTTTGAAAACGTGTCGTTAAACTCTGATGGGGAAGATTTAAATCGCCAATTTGATTTTAAAATCAATAATTCTGAAGAATTTTACAATGAACAACATGAATTTCAATTTGGTGAAAATAAACTTGAACTTCAATCAATCGTTTTATCAACCCCAAAAATCATTGAAAACAAAACAACTCGTACGATTTTTAATAAAACAACATTCGTTTTTCCAAATCAACATTCAACTTTGAAATCTTTTACGGTTTGGTTTTTCGAGCTTAAATAGTGTCTTGTATACTTGAGGAGGCAAATGAATCGATTTTTGGAAGACCGTTTCATTTACGCTTTAACGATATACTTTCTGATCCCGTGTAAATACCGTTCATTTTCATATAAATAAAGGCCATTTTTATTTTTATTTTTCTCCTTTCACTTGGGTTGACTGTGGGGACACAGTCAAAATCAAGTGTGGGGAGAGACTCATCGTCATTTTTGTTTTTTCATGGTTTATTTTTAAATTTTGAAAAACAATCTCAAAAACAAAAAAAGAACAAAAAAAACAAATTTTATTTTTTAAGCATTTTTGATTTATTTTTAAAGAAACACTATAGGATAAATATATGGTTTTGGTTTATTAAATTGAAATTTTTGAAATTTATTCGTCTGAACAAAAATAAAAATGAAGTTTATTACAAATAAAAATGGTTTAACTAGTATATAGGAAGATTCATATGTGATAATTATGAAATATATCCTAATTGAAAATCTTTGTTTTAAAAAGTGGTTAATTTAAAGTAAAGGATATAACATTTTTTTGTCTTCTAAGTTAAATGGTGCTAAGATGATTTTGCAAAACTCTCTCTTCGAAAAAAAACAAAAAACAAAAAGAAAAACAAATAATAAAAAATATAAAAAAAATTGTATATATGTATATATTTTTAACACCTAGAGTCAGGTGTTCACACTCGTGTGTTCACTCGCCATGCTCTGTACCCTTCTCACGTAAGCCCGAAAGGTAGTGCACGATCGGTATATCTGGCCTCAGTTTATCTGAGTTAGGTGTATATATATATAAATTCTTTTTAATAACGCCTACAGTAAATAGGTGTTCACACTCGTGTGTTCACTCGCCATGCTCTGTATTCCCCTCACATCAGTCCATAAGGCAGTGCATGGGTAATATATATGGCCTCAGTTTATCTGAGTTAGGCATATGTAAATATTGTAAATATAAATAAAATTTTCAAAAAATGGAGAGAGTAAGCAAATGAAATCCAAGCACTATTTTAACTTATTTGATTTGATTTGTTATTGAAATGAAATGAAATACCATTTTAATAAACTTTGATAATCAACTAAGGACCTATATCATGGTTACACTTTGTTATCAACTGAAACAACGAGTTAAACTATTTTCTATTTGTTATGATAACTTAATTTTTGATGGAAATTTTGACGAGTAAATGACTTAAATTTCAAGATAATGACCAAACCTATATTTAACTTATTTGTGTTAATTTAAAAGTAAATCCTTCATTCGTAAATATTTTCAAAAACTTGCATTCACATCTTTGTAAATAAATCTTGCATTTAGTAAATATTTTCATCCTGCATTTGGATTTTGTGGGTAGTATACACTGAAAACCCTCACGAAACAACAATCGTCCTACTGGGGACACTCAAAGGTTTAATGGCTTGTTGCATACGCTCAATGCAATCATGCTCCCTACGAAAACGGATTTCTCTTAGTTTTTTATTTATTCGAGGACGAATAAAAAGATATATGTGGGGGTATTTGATGTGCACGTAAATGTGCATATTTGCACCACCATATTTAATTTATTTAAATTAAATAAATGATCATATCGGGTATTTTAACTTGTTTAAACCAAAATTCATATTATTTTCAAATCGTCACATATTCATCTTCATCCAAGGGCAAAATGGTCATTTTTGTGCATATATTAATTTGAGAAAATTTAATAAGAAATTTCTATATTATTTTATAGGAATTTGGCTTTATATACAAGTGGTTTCATGAAGATGTATGCATCCACAAAGAAGATACAAAGGAATGGAGATGGAAATAATTCAAAGGCATGATAATGGAGGACCCCACCTACCCACCTTTCTTCATGTACATATTAGAGGCTAATGCACATGCTTATGGACTTAATGGCTTCATGTACACTTAAATGATGATTAGTAGATGCTAATGATTACTTGGCCTCCACACTTTCTCAAGGGCAATTTGGGCATTCCCCAAAAATATGAATTAGGGTTTAACACTTGTATAAATACCCCATATCTTCATGTAACTTGCCCTCTAGTCTCTCTTAGTTTAGTTTAGGCTCACAAATAAACAAGCTCTTCTATTTCTCTTTTCATGGCTACTTAGCCATTTTTTATCTTCATGTAATTTTTCTTTTTTATGCAATTTAATATATGATCTTTTCCCTTTCTTATTTATTTCCTTTCATGTTGTAGTGTAGATTTACTTTCATGCAAAGTAGATTAGTTTTAATTCTTGTTAATTAGCTCTCTTTTCCATTAGCTTTCATTTTCATTTCTTGTTGCTTTCATGTTGATAGCTATAGTTGTTAATCAAATGACAAATATGAGAGGCTAAACCCCTTCAATTTAGGGGTAATGAAGCTCTCTAATTATATAGCTTCAACTATTTGTTAATTCATGCTCTCTTTTTGTGCTTAATGATGATGATAGAAATGGTTTACTAGTTGTTTTTGCTTTGAATGATAGCCTATATTGTGACACCAAATAGGCTATGCTTAAACAATCACTAACACTAATTGCCTCTTCATCAAAATATGATTATGGCAAACGAAAGTGATTTGAAATTAAAATTTGATGGTCTATATTTCTAATCAATAGTTAATATGCCATACTTAAAATCGATTTCATTTTCATTTTCATTGTCAAGTTTCATGAAAGTTAGTAAGTGGTTTAAGGGGTGTGTCAAAGTTTGATGGCTTATGTTGGCTAACTATTAGCGCAAATATGCCATACTTATGATACACACATCAATTAAAGCACTAATGACCATAAAAGAGAGATTATGATTTCATATGTGTTGAACTACATGATCTAGAGAGTGGATTTATTCTCTAAATTGTCATTTAACTCTTTTATTTGCGTCTCTTTTCTTTTAGCTAGTTAGTTCATTCTCTAATTCTCTAGCTTTACTTTCACTCGACTTTGGTTTAATTTGATCGAATAGATTTTTAAAATCATCAATTCCCTGTGGATTGACCCGTACTTGCCACGTACTTCAATAGTACCCCGTGCGCTTGTGGTTATTTTTTATTTGAAATTCGTTCGACGGTTTTCTAATCAGATAGAAATTCCATCGACGAACAGATGTCATCAATAATCTATTCTATTTAATTATAGTAGAACATGGATTTATTCTGCTAACTGAATATCATCATTAATCTATTCCATTTAATTATAGTAGAATGTGGATTTATTTTTCTAAAAGATGTTATCAATAACCTATTCTATTTAATTATAGCAGAATGAGGATTTATTCTGCTAAACAGATGTCACCAATAATCTATTCCATATTTGTTTGGCTACTTTTTTGCAATAATCTATTCCATATTTGTTTGGCTACTTTTTTGCACAGACATGAGAATCCATTATTTTAAACCATTCTTTGAAAATGAAAGTTGCTTTTAAAACAAATCGATGCTTGGAAATAAAATAATTAAAAATAGAACCTTCATTTAATAGTAATTAAATCTTAATTAATTCATAATTAAATCTTAACTTAATTAATAATTGATCTGTCTTATTAATAATTAGTTTATAATTAAACCTTGATTAATTAATAGTTAATTAATGATTAAACCTTACTTAAATAACAATTAAATAAATAATTAACATTTACTTGATCAAAAATTAATTTACCTTTACTTAATTATTTAACTATAATTATCTTACTTAATTAATAGTTAATTACTAATTACTTTTACTTAACTAGTGATTAAGTACTAATTATCTTTGCTTTATTAATTAATTAATTAATAATTAAACACTTGCTTAATTAATAAGTAATAATTTCCCTTTAATACTTATAGTATGTTTGAAAATACTTTTCCAAAAATATTTAAAATTAAACGATTTTTAAAAATGTGTTTATTTTACGAACAACACCCATAGCGACTATCGCTATAGATATCATAACTTTAAACTAGTTTTACATACCAATAACCTTCAAGACTTCACCTTTTTTTAACTTTCTTAAAGAGGGAATTAGGCAAAAGGACAAACTTTGAAAAAAAATTAGGCTGAAGGACACAAAGTTTCATTTTTGGGCTGAAGGACAAACTTTGAAAGAAAATTAGGCTGAAGGAAAATGCTAAATATAATTAGCATTTTGTATAGTGCAAACATTGTACAAAATGCTAATTATAACTAGCATTATATCCAGTTTTACACTGTACAAAATGCTAGTTGTATTAGCATTGTCCTTCAGCCTAATTATCTTCCAAAGTTTGTCCTTCAGCCTAAAAATAAAACTTGTTGTCCTTCAGCCAAAAATTTTATGAAAATTTGTCCTTGTGCCTATTTTCCACTTTCTTAAATACCTTGTATAGGGGTTTTAGAAAAAACTAAAAGTAAAGTTTTATAAATTTATAAACTTTTCTAGAAAACACATAAGTAAAAATAAGTTTTAAAAACAAGGGAATTCGATGTCCAAATAAAGCAACTTCAAGGGCTAGCTTTCCAAACAACATACAACATCAACATACATGAGCAGAACATATATACAAAAGTAAACACATCCATTAACCAAGTAAAAATCATTACTTTTAACATAACTTATCATGTCGACTTCATTTCCAACTCTACCACTAACATTACAACCAATCACATATAAGTAAAACACAATCAAACAAATTTCATAATTAATAATTAACAACAAATTATTACAACCAAAAATAATTTTTAAACTTTGATTTTAAAGTGAGATTTACTCACCAAAATCTTACAAAAAAAAACCAAACTATCATCAAGCATCGAACAAACATTAGTACATGGTTTCTCGATGCAAAAGTTGGATTTTTGGAAGCTTTAAGGGGCCCAGAAGTTTTAACCTATGGGATATATAGCTCAGCCATGATGGAGGAGGGTGGGTTTGGGATTGTTTTTGAAAAGAGAGGATGTAGAAAGGAAGAGAAGTGAGATTTAGCTTGGTTTTAAAGTTTGAAAATGGGTAAAAGAAGGATTTTTAAATTTTAAACTTTAAGGAAGCCATTAAAATGAAAATGGAACTTTGGAAAGAAGTAACAAAAGTTTGAAAGTGATGAGAGAAAGTAAAATGAAAATTAGAAAAAAAGGAAATAGTTTTTAAATAAATTGAAAAAGTAATTTACCCTTTATCCACTTACCCTCCACACATTTATGCCACCTCACCCTCCTCTCTTCCTTCATGAACACACAATTCCATGCCCCCTCAACCTCCATCAATTCAAAGTCAACTAAAATGTCACCTTAATGAACATATGGTGGATATTAGTATGGATCATGTACTTAAGTTTATTTTTCTTAAGATTTCACATCCATAATTTCCTAATTAAAATTTACATATAATTAATTATTATTATTATATTTTACTTATTTATACATTTCAAATTAAAATGTTCCTTTTAAATACTTTAAAGTGTTGTTTTTAAAGTATAAATAAAGGTATTGCAATCTTTTACAACTTGTCGTTCGATAATGTCAAAAATCCAAAAAGCAAGTTTCGGTTACATTTTCTGTTTTTCATTGAACTACTTATTTTTGTAAAATAAATTCAAAAATTAATTTTCTATCATTAGTTATAAATTAAAAAAGGGTTATTTAATTATTAAAACAATTAATTGAATATTTAAAATAATTAAGTATTCCCAAATCAAAGTGGTAAAATCCGGGTCGTTACAAAGTGCTTCCTTACTCCGAGGCTCTATCATTCTCGACCTTAGGTCGGTTTGCATGCTTTTGTGCTTCTTTGGAAGAAGTAAGCGTTGTAGCCACTACTTCTTCTAGCTTGGTCGAAGCCTTGGTTTGCTCCTTGGCAATGTTGCTTGGAACCTTTTAAGAATCTCTTGCGAGATCTGATGTAGAAGACTTCAAAAATGGGAGCACGCTTGGTTTTCTATAGTAATTTTTGGATCGGTGGAAGTATCTAAAGTGCTTCTTCGTCGAAACTAGAGGCTTTTCTGGTGGTGATTAGAGTGCAGGTTGGCCTGCCTCGGAGGAGCTGTAGTCGTGCTTTTCTTCTCTACTCTCTCCTTTTCTTCTTTTCAACTTGCTGGTGATAAGAATATCATTGTAAGTAGTAGGGAAGGTATATTGCCTCTGCACTCTTTTGGACCTGTGCGGTTAAAGCGTTTAGTGGTTCTACGCCGGTGAAGGTGTATAAAGTTATAATGGGGATATAGTGGAAAACAGTGAAGGTGCAAAAAGCTTCATTAGATATAAAACCTAATAATCAAATTTAATTTATTCTCATTCTCACGTCATTTGTATAGGAAAAAGAAATATTTTTTAATATTATATAATAAAATCAAAGAATACTACGATTTATGCAGTCAAGGTTTGGTGACTACAATAGATTTCTAACTTATATTAAGCATTTATGCCTTAAAATTAGGTTTTACCGTAACTTTGTTTATTTGGCTTAAAGAGAACTAGTCAAATGAACCATTTTATATTAATGTTGCTAAAGCGGGTGCTAAAAGCCATGATTTAGCGAGGGCAGCGAAAAATAGGGCTTAAAGTGGATCTACTATTTAATAGCGCTAAACTGAAAAAGCATTGCGGTCGAAGAGCGCTATGCGCTATAGCAGGGATTTTGCGGGGATTTAACTACACAGTTTTGAACCGAAAATCGATCTTTCGTTGCAAGCTCTGGTTTAAGAAATTTGTTATGCTACTTAATTGTCCATGCAATTTATTATGTGGAATACCTTTAATATCTAATAGTCCTTCTATTTATTCTGCAGAAAATTCTTTCTTTTTAGGATTATGCTAACCATGAATGTGATAATAAGGCGGGGTGGATACAACATTAATGCAGCCAATTGACGGCTGGATATAGAGTGGCGGTTTACATCGGCAGGAGCTAAGATGCAAAATTTCTTGTGGGTTCTCTTAGGTGGCAGCAATCGAGCATAGAGTGGCGGACAAGCCTAAGCTCATACCCAAACGCACGGGGCTTTCTCCTGGTTGACACTTTGCCTGTTGCAAGGCAACCGTTGATCCTAAATTAATTTGAATCGCACTAGCTTAACTCAGACACTCTAGTGTAAGTGAGTCGCATGAGGGTGAGGCAGGTTATATGCAGCCTGCTCGTAGGGACCTGATGGTGATACTGGCTATACATAGTTTTCTTACAACGAATAGATAGATGGAAATGTATTTATGTTATCCTCTTTTTGTGTAGGAGAACTTATCAATAATGGTGAGTCCAACCTGAGGTTGTGATGCCCTCGCCTTTTAGATAAGGCAAGCGATTATGAGTGTGTAGAGACTGCCTCCAATGCTTCAGGGTTTGGAGGCTATTTTTGAAAGAACCAGGGTATTGAACGACCGTTGGATCTATTGAGAAACCCACCGTTGATGGTGGAATGTCTTATTTGAGTATAAGAACACTCTTCTTTGGTTGCCTAAATGAAATTACATAATATTCCATCACTTTTTGTTGGTCTCCCTTGTTTTGGCTAACCCTATCTTAGATGAGAAACTTCATGACGAGACGGTCGTAGGATACGATGGCATCTAGCTCGGTAAGTGTTGGTCGTCCTATTTACAGATTATAAGTAGATGGGAAACCAACTACTACAAAGTTTACCAGGATCTTCACAGTGAGGGGCTCTTGGCTGAATGTTGTTATGAGTTAGGTTATGATCATTGGAACAATGCCTATACCCCAAAGCTGTAAATGGGCAAGGCGCACAGTGTGAGGTTGGAGGCAGGAAACCGGAGAGCTTCAAAAACATTCTTGAACATGACGTGGAGTGAGCTTACCCCAGCCACGAAGGTCCGATGCACATTAGATTTGGTCAGGAAAGAATAACGGCCATGGGATCGTGATGGGGGTTGTACATGTCTTCCCTATCCATGGCTGTGAAGCTGATTAGTCACTTTGATTCCAATCAGCGCGCCTTGGACACTCCGCACATGAAAGAGTAAATCTGTCTGGCAGTGCTCACTTCTTCTTGATACAGAGACTAGTTACCTCGGCTACCGCTGGACATATGCAATCCCCACATATGGCCAGGACCTTAGTGACACCTAAAACACTTGTGTTATTGGGCTGAAGGAGCTGATTCTTCCATTCTTCATAGTTTTACCTTTGCTTGACCTAATGTCAAAATAATTCCAAGAATACTTCTTTTGGGATGAGCATTTCAATCTTATCCTTGAGAATATGACATTCTATTATGGAATGGACGTTTATTCGATGGAATTCACAGTACTTGCCATTGCGGTGAGGTTTCATTTGCTTTTTGTTTCTTATGGTGGTGGGACTTTAATATTGCAATTGGTTCCTGGTTGTGAGGTAGATGGTGGTGATGTCTCCTTAAGTGTATGTAATTATGATACTCGGGCTTAAAGGGAGGGCCGACCTCTAGACACCCTCTGACATTAGCTTGACGACTATTGTAATGGCGATCATTGTTATTGCAAGTCCGATTTGGGAGGAGTGCTTGTAGAGACTTGTATTTTTAACTATTTTAAATTATTAAATTTAATGTGGTTATTGGATAAAAACGGTTAGAAATAAAATTTAATGATTTATTAATGTAGTTATT
Source organism: Allium fistulosum (assembly GCA_030737815.1). Lineage (NCBI taxonomy): Eukaryota > Viridiplantae > Streptophyta > Magnoliopsida > Asparagales > Amaryllidaceae > Allium > Allium fistulosum. The sequence goes on from CM060907.1 coordinate 398,031,505, forward strand.
AAATATGAACTTGAATAATATCTTGAAATAAACAATTTCGAAAATTTAGGAATTATTTATATTGAAATAAAATTATAATCAATAGTTAGAATTGGATCACAAGTGTTGAATTATTTAGATGGAAATAATTATCGATAACTAAATTCATTTGGAAATTTATGATTGTTAATATAATTTATTGCATAATTAAATTGTTTAAACTTAATATTGAAAATTTTGTAAATAATTGAATTCTGAATTTAATATGAATGAAAATGATTTCGGAAGTTGATTTAAATTTTATTTAAATATGAATGAAGATTGTTAACATTTAAAATTGGATTAGAAGTGAATAATTAGAAACTCGAAATTTTATATTTTAATTAACGAGTAAAAATAGCCATTTTGGCCACTGTCTCGGATTTCGATGAAACCAGTTTCATCGGATCCGTAATAGTGAATTATTTTAGCATTTCAAGTTTCATATCGATTAGACTTATCGTTTGGCCGTGCGAGCTTGAAACGCATAGAATTTATTTTCAGAATTAAATTAAACTAAATTAATCGATTTTGAAAAGCTATCTTCTGCATACGATTGAATTAGGCCTCAAGACTAGTTCTATTGTGTTTGGAATAGGGGTAAAACATTATAAATGCTAGGCGACATGCTTCGTTTGGAACTCGAGAAATTTCGGACGTCTTAGGCTAGGTATTTTCTAATTTAAATAATAATATATATAGTCAAACGCTTCTATTCAAATGAATCAAACCCACACCCTATATGTCGTATCCCTCTCCCTCTCCCCTCTTATTTCAAATCCAAGCCTTCAAAATAAAATAAAAATAAAGACAAAAACAAACGAAGAAGAAAAAACAACTAAATCGCGATGTCGATTTGGGTGAGCGCAAGGATGCGGAGCCGCGAGGTATGTGCTGTCATTAGAGGTGAAAATCGCATTCATCAGTTCGTTCGTGGTTAGGGCTTCGGCAGTAGTTAGGGTCTGGTCTCCACTTCGGTTGATGAGTCGCGTGCGTGTAGTCTGGAGGTGTCGCGACTGGTGGCGGTGAAGGTAGGGAGGTCGGAGGCGGCACTACTGTACAAGACGTCCGATCGATAAGAGAGAAAATTTGATAAAGGCATGATGTCGCGATGGCGATCTGGCGGAGTCGACGATTGGAGCGTGTTGCGGGAGAGAGGAGATTAGGGGTATGGTAGTTTAACTATTTTAATTATGTTATTATTATTTAGTTAATTATATTTTAATTATTGCATATCTTTGTCATACGAGGTCCATTTCGACCAAAACGAATCACGTTGGAATCGTATCGACATCGTCTACAACTTGGCTTGGGATTGGCATTTATTTGTGGCTAAAATATTTTCAATTTCAGATAATAAGGCGAGTTTTTTATACGCTCATAATTGACTAATCTAATTTTATGTTAGTTAAATTTATATCGTGAAGTGATTTAAATTTATTGACTGTTATTTGGTAAATTTAACTGGCATTTAAATTAATATGAATTAAAATGTTAGGATTTTGAATTAATAGTTCAAATTTGAAATGGAAATTAAATTTCTAGTTAAATTCCCGATTATTATAAGTAGTAAATTGTTAAGATCTGTTGACTGATTTGGTCATTGGTTGTGATGGATGAAATTTGATTGATATTTTGGGTGATTTGGATGTTTATTTATTTCGATATATCATGTTATCATCATGTATATTATTTACAGTATATAAAATTGTAGATTGAATTATTTCGAATAAATTAAGAAACGAGTTGAAATGATATATACCTATGACATTTATTATGGGTTGAAATGATATATATCCATCCATGGATTAAAATTGAAATGACTGATTCATTTGGCCATAGAATAGAGTATTATATACGGACACCGGATGGGTTAAATTAAATGATTTTAAAATTTTAATTTGAAATTATTTAAATGATTAGATTTAAAGAAATAAAAATCGAATTTATGGAAATCGAATTCTTTTCGAACTTTTGCTAGAAATGCTGAAATTTAAATTTGATAACATGAGTTATTTAAATAATCGAAGTTGAGATTTTGAAGTTATAATCAAAATATGATTTGAATTTCAGAAATTGATTTGTTTTAAAGGATTGGACTTTTATTCAAACTTTGAATATTGATAAGTAAAAGTAATATAAAACGATATTTCAAAATTGAGCTCGGAATTGAATTTCATTTAAAGATTTGGATCTTAAATTAAATATTGAAGGTTAATTTGATTTAAGTGATTTGAATCGATATTTAAAAAAAATCAAACCCGAAATTGATATAAATCGAAATGGTTTAAATTTGAGAATTGAGTTGAAATTTAATCATTGAATCGGATAGTTGAAATTGTAATTAATTTGGAATTTATATTAATTTGGAATTGAAATTGAAATTAAATTGGGATTGAATTGAAATCTATTCAAGTTGGAATTGAAACTGAAAGCAAAATCGAATTCATTTGAATTGAAATTGGAATAGAAGTAAAATTCGACTTGAAATCGGAATTGAATCGATTAAATCGAAATGGAAATTGAAATTGATTTGAATTGGAAAATTTAGAATTTAATTAGTTTGACTTTGAAAATATTTTCAAATAAATTATTTTAGTATAAACGGTTTAAAATCGATTTTCTTAAACATTCAAATTATTTTGATTTTCCAAACTATTTTTGCTATATAAACCATTTTCAATACTCAAACTAATTTCTATTCAATTATTTTAACTATTTAAGCTATTTTAAAACTATTTAAGCTATTTTCTAAAAATTCAAACTGGTCAAGGGTGGGATGTTTATATTTATATCTTGGATTTAAATGCGAATGAGGTTAAAATGAATTTATAATCTAAATTGAAATTCGAAACAATTCTGAAGCGAAATTGAGATAGTAAGGCAAAACTGATATGGTATATTTTAAGTAAATATGTTGATTTCGAAATGGATTTGATTTTGAAGCGAATATGATATTTTGATATCAAGTACGAATTATTTTCGAAATATAAAAGTGCCAACCGGTGTGTAAAACGACGTTTGGTTATTAAAGAGACTGGGGCCTCTTACTACCATACTCTCTGTCAATATTGGAACCACTTTAACAACTGTGCACGTGGAGGAGACTCCAGACCGACGTGGTTGGATTTGGTGAATGTTTACTGGAATGAAGAAAGAGAACAATGATAGATAGCATTGACACTTGTGTCATAATTAAAATGACTAAAACATAAGCCTATGTCTGGCCAATGAGGTTAGCTACCACTAGCGACGTTGATCCCTCGTGCTACTATTGTGATTTCGTACTCGATGGGTGCACCCTTTTGTTTGGATTGATGGTCGCGGTCGGCCACGTATGGGTTACGACCAGCAAGAAAGGGTAAACTGGTAGAATCCTACCTTGGGCATTGCCTCATGTGCCTTTTCATACCTATCCTTATACGAGCCCATTACGACTTTGGTTAAGTATTGTACCTATATAGGACTCACTGGCTACCGACGTTGCTGGTTGTGTTATAGGACCAGCATAGACTACAAGCTATAAAAATGTGTTAAGGTGGATCAATGTAAAGCCTTAACTCTATTTTGATATTTATTTTACTGATTAGACATTACATATATAGCGTATTCTACTATTTATAGATTTTTTATGGATCCTTAAGAGATGGAAAATCCCGTAACATCTCGTAAGTTATTGCACACACGTTATACACTGGATAAGAGATGTGAAATCCCGTAAACATCTCCGACGCTATGGAACTCCCGTTATATGCGCTATCGATTTGGCTCACATAAGAGTATTTTAGTTCTGACTTGAGTGTTTTGGTTTTTCATTACGCTCGGGTAAGCCCTGAGTTTTTCAGCACATTGAAGATCGTTTTTCTTGAGGACGAAGATGAAGATTTGGTATATTATTACTATTATTATTCTCTACATCATGCTATTCTACCGCATTATTTATTTATTCCTGAAGTATATATAACTCTGATAAATGTATATAGAATATAATCACATGTATAATATAAACAGCTTCATGAACTGCTTATTTGATTATTATATCTTGTCGTTCCGCTACGAGATTTTGTGTTTATTTTCCCCATCTTTTTTTTTCTTAATTAACCCTAATGATTGTCTATGTTCCGGATTGTTTAAGTCGGTCATGTGTGGATTATTGTCGATTTAAACCTTCCAAAATGTGGGTCGGTGTAGTTGGTACCAAAGTTTTGGTTTAGCGGTAACCAGAGCTTTGGTGGGTTTGACTCTTTAGAGATAGGGTAGTAATACCCTAGAATGAGTCTGTTTGAGTGTGTATATATGAGGGAGCGTACTTGTTAGTGTTATAAAATGTTTTATATTGTGTTTACTTATCCATTAGGTCGTTTATGAATTCTGGTCAGTGCGTGGGACGCCATGCCATCGATAGAAGTTTCTAAACATTTAAACGACACAAGTCGACATAGTATCGTTTTAAAATAGGGTAAATGAAATAATTTTACCTAAATTGTATTTTATATATGAAATTATAACTTTCATAAGCCTTTATAGTTATTAATGAATGTTAGTTGTTAGAAGACGATAATAGTTAATTATCATCGATTATTGGTTGAATTAAAAAATAAAATGAATACTTAATGAATTTTATTTTATGATGCATTTGATAATTAAATTAAATTGAAATCTAATTAAAATAAAAATTATTTGGAATAACAAAGATGGAAATTAATGAAATATTTTCATAATAAAGAAATGGATTTGTATAAGCTTTATTATAAATAGAAGGATTTAAAAATTGAGAATTTTAGAATTTAAAACCCTTTATTTTTCAAAATTTGTTTCCAAAGCCTTCAACATTAATAATAATATTATTTGGTAGAGTTTTGACCAGAAAAATATTTTGAAAGGATTTTTGAAAGAAATAAAGGCATTGAACTCGCTTTAGTCGTTGGGAAATAATTCTGTGGATGACTACAACATCGCCAGTATTCATTTTCGAGTTTCTGAGTGAGAATTGCTACAAAAAGAATTTATTTCTAGTTAAAACAAGTTTTGACTATGAAAAATATTCCAAATATGATTTGGTTAATATATGAAATAATTTTGAACTTATGAATTGAAATTAATATATATAAGAAATAAGTTTATAACTTATAAATTTGAACAGGAAAGTAAATCTAAATTTTAAAATGGTTGAACATTTTGGTTAAGAAAATTTGAATTTGAGTTATGAAATAAAATAATTAACTTAAGAAATGTTAAATAAATTGAGTTAGTAAAATGAAGTAAATAAAATATAGTTTAACTCATGAAAGCTTAAATAAAAAGTGAATTGTATTTGAAATGGATCAGATAAAATAACGAAATGAAATTTTAAGTAAATCGATTTGTGTAACTTATAGACTTGAGAAATATTAAGCTAAAAACAAAATTTTAAATTTGTTGAATGTGAATGATAGGAAAGAGAAAAAAAAAGTTTAACTTAAATAAAGTTGAATAAATCGAGAAATGAATCAAATGAAACAAAGTTTAATTTAATAAAGATTAAATGAATTGAATTAGATTTGAATATAACTAGATAAATTAGTAAAGTGAACTAATTCCACTTAAGCTATAAAATGAATTAATAGAATGAATAAAACTTGGATTATAAAATAAAAGGCAATTTGAATTGTGTAATAAATTGAATAAAAATAAACGAGTGCAAGTAATAAAATGTGTAAATAAATTGAAAATTTATAAATATAAATAAAATTTAAGTTGTTATAGTAAATATTATACACTTAGTTAATGTTATGAAATTTAATTCAATTAAGTAGAGTTAAATAAATGGAATCAATGAAATAAACTAGTAAAATGAATTGTGAGGTTTGGTTTAACTTAAGGGAAGTTAATGGAAATGAATAAACAAAATCCGTTAAGGGAATAAATTAACAAAACGAGTCAAATAAAACATAATTTGATTCAAAATGAAAATGAACATAAGTTGTAAAGTTAAACTGAATGTAATAACTTTAATCATTAAATGTAAGAGAAATTTGATTTCAATTAATGTAAATAAGTGAATGTGAATCAATTTAAAATAAATGGAAGTGAATGTGAGCATAATATAAATTTAAATGAATGAAATACCAATTGAAATGAATGAATTAAATCAAATTGGAAATAAGTGAATGTGGATGAATGAGATGTGAATAAATTGAATGCAAATCCATTAGATGTCAACATGAAATGATTGTTAATAAGGAAATAATTAAAATTGAATAAGTGAAATGTGAATAAATTAAATATAACTAAATCTAAAGTAAGCAAAATGGAATAAAAACAAATTGAAATAAAATCAAATGTAAATAGAAGATGTTGACATAACAAGTGAAATAAATGTAAATCAATTAGAAACAAATGAAATTGAATATAAGTCGATTCAATGTAAATAAACAAATATGAATAAGTGGAAAATGAACAAATTGGAAGTTAATAGAAATGGAAGTGTATGAATTGAAATGTTGACATTGAATAATAGTATGGTTATGAATAAAACGTGCATGAATATAGTTGTTTGGATGTTTTTATTGCATGGTTATGTTTGCTCATATAGTTGTTGTATAATTATGACATATATTGATTTCTCTTTCCATATACATATTCTCATCTATTATTGAGTGTTTAGTAGGTACGGAAGGGCGTATGCTCGATTTTAGAGCTCGATTGCGCATTATGTTGCTTTTGCTTGCTTAATACGAGCGAACTCGCTCGTATTATTAATAATAAGGTACACATCTCGGATTACATACCGCTTTTTTATATTTTTTCTCTACAAGATGCCTCATCACAGAGATAAGATGTATATTTGATATATTTGGTATATATTTGTGTTATATATTCTATTGTAAAAATTTTCTGATCGGGCCGCGCAAAATTGATGCTGCTGAAATTTTCCGTAAATTCGGGTGTTAGAAATTTTTTGAAGTTTTAGAAATTTTATAACTTGTTTTGATAACTAACTTGTAAATTCCATAAGCTGATCGAAGTGGCATAGTAGAAACATAGTTATGGTTTTATAAATAAGATTTTAAAGTTCTATAAGTTGATTATTTTGAACAAAATATATTTTATGTTAAATTCTTTACTTAACGCATTTTTGAGGATGAATAGTTTTGAGTGGGGGAGAATGTAACTACCCGTATTTTTAACTATCTTAAATTATTAAATTTAATGTGTTTATTGGATAGAAATAAAATTTAATCATTTATTAATGTAGTTATTGAATATGAACTTGAATAAAATCTTGAAATAAACAATTTCGGAAATTTAGGAATTATTTATATTGAAATAAAATTATAATCAATAGTTAGAATTGAATCATAAGTGTTAAATTATTTTGATGGAAATAGCTATCGATAATTAAATCCATTTGGAAATTTATGATTGTTAATATATTGCATAATTAAATTGTTTAAACTTAATATTGAAAATTTTGTAAATAATTGAATTTTGAATTTATTATGAATGAAAATGATTTCGGAAGTTGATTTAAATTTTATTTAAATATGAATGAAAATTGTTAACATTTAATATTGGATTAAAAGTGAATAATTAGAAATTGGAAATTTTATATTTTAGTTGACGAGTAAAAATAGCCATTTTGGCCACTGTCTCGGATTTCGACAAAACCTGTTTCATTGGATCCGTAATAGTGAATTATTGTAGGATTTCAAGTTTTGTATCAATCAAACTTATCGTTTGGCCGTGCGAGCTTGAAACGCGTAGAATTTATTTTCAGAATTTAATTAAATTAATTGATTTTGAAAAGCTATCTTCTCCATATGATCGAATTAGGCCTTGAGACTAGTTCCATTATGTTCGGAATGAGGGTCAAACATTATAAACGCCAGGCAGCATGCTTCGTTTGGAGCACGAGAAATTTCGACCATCTTAGGCTATATTTTCTAATTTAAATAATAATATATATAGTCAAACACTCCTATTCGAACGAAGCAAACCCACGCCCTATATGTCGTATCTCTATCCTGATCCCCTCTTATTTCAAATCCCAGCCTTCCAAATAAAAAAAAAAACAAAAACAAACGAAGAAAAAAAACAACTAATTCGCGATGTCGATCTAGGCGAGCGCGAGTAGGCATAACCGCGAGGTACGCGCTATCGTTGGAGGTGGAGCTCGCGTTCATCAGTTCGTTCGTGGTTACGACATCGGCAACAGTTAAGGTTTGGTCTCGACTTTGGCTGAGGAGTCACGCACGTGTAATTTGGAGGCGTCGCGATTGGCGGCAGCGAAGGCAGGGAGGTCGGCGGCGGCACTGCTATAGTAGACGTTCGATCAATGAGAGAAAAAAATAGTTTGATAAAGGCGTGATGTCGTGACCATGATCTGGAGGAGTCGAAGACTACAGTGTGTTGCGGGAGAGAGGAGATTAGGGGTACGGTAGTTTAACTATTTTAATTATGTTATTATTTTTTTAATTTTATTTTAATTACCGTTATATTAGTTATCGCGTATCTTTGTAGTACGAGGTCCGTTTCGGACGTAACGAATCACGTTGGAATCGTATCGACGTCGTTTACAGCTTGGCTTGGGATTGTCAATAATTTGGGGATGAAATATTTTCAGTTTCAGATAATAAGGTGAGTGTTTCATATGCTCATAATTGACTAATCTAATTTTATGTTTGGTAAATTTAACTAGCATTTAAATTTATATGAATTAAAATGTTAGGAATTTGAATTTATTGACTATTGTTTGATAAATTTAACTAGCATTTAAATTGATATGAATTAAAATGTTAGGAATTTGAATTGACAGTTCAAATTCGTAATGGATATTAAAGTTCTAGTTAAATTCCCGATTATTGATAACTAGTAAATTATTATGATATGTTGATTGATTTGGGTGTTGATTGTGATGGATGAAATTTGATTGATATTTTAGATGATTTGGATATTTATTTATTTTGATATGTCATGTTATCATCCTGTATATTATTTACAGTATATAAAACTGTAAATTGAATTATTTCGAATAAATTAAGAAACAGGTTGAAATGTTATATACCTAGGACATTTATTTTGGGTTGAAATGATATAAATCCATCCCTGGATTAAAATTGAAATGACTGTTTCAATTGGACATAGGATAAAGTATTATATACGAACACCGGATGGGTTAAATCAAATTATTTTAGAATTTTGATTTGAAATTATTTAAATGATTTGATTTAAAGAAATAAAATTCGAATTTATGGAAATCGAATTATATTCGAACTTGAGCTCAAAATGTTGAAATTTAAATTTGATAATAGGAATTGTCTAAATAATCGAAGTTGATATTTTGAAGTGATAATCGAAATATGATTTGAATTTCAAAAATTGATTTTTTTAAATAAATTGGACTTTTATTCAAACTTTGAATATTCCTAAGTAAAAGTAATATAAAACGATATTTCAAAATTGAGCTCGGAATTGAATTTTATTTGAAAATTTGGATCTTAAATTAAATATTGAAGGTTAATTTGATTTAACTGATTTGAATCGATATTTTAAAAAAATTGAACCCGAAATTGATATAAATTGAAATGGTTTAAATTTGAGAATTGAGTTGAAATTTAATCATTGAATCGGTTAGTTGAAAATGAAATTGAAATTAATTTGGAATTGAAATTGAAATTAATCTGGAATTGAATTCAAATTAAATTGGGATTGAATTGAAATCTGTTCAAGTTGGAATTGAAATTGAAATCAATTGGAATTGAAAGTGAAATTGAATTAATTCAAAATCGAATTCATTGGAATTGAAAATGGAATCGAAGTAAAATTCAACTTGAAATCGGAATTGAATCGATTAAATCGAAATCGAAATTTAAATTGATTTGAATTAGAAAATTTGGAATTGAATCAGTTTTACTTTGAAACTATTTTCAAACAAATTGTTTTAGTATAAACTGTTTAAAATCTATTTTCTTAAATATTCAAATTATTTTGATTTTCCAAACTATTTTACTATATAAACCATTTTCAATACTCAAATAATTTTCTATTAAATTATTTTAACTATTCAACTATTTTAAAATTATTCAAACTATTTTCTAAAAATTCAAATTGGTCGAGGGTGGAATGTTTATATTTAAATCTTGGATTTAAATGCGAATGAGGTTAAAATGAAGTTATAACCTAAATTGAAATTTGAAACAATTTTGGAAGCAAAATCGAGATATTAAGGCAAAATGATATGGTATATTTTGAGAAAATATGTTGATTTCGAAATGGATTTGATTTTGAAGCGATTATGATATTTTGATATCAAGTACGAATAGTTTTCAAAATATAAAAGTACTAACTAGTGTGAAAGCGATGTTTGGTTGTTAAAGATACCTAGGCCTCTTATTCGCATACTCTTTGTCAATATTGGAACCACTTTAACAACTGTGCACGCGAGGAGACTCCAAACCGACATGGTTGGATTTTGTGAACGATTACTGGAATGAAGTAAGAGAATGATGATGGATAGCCTTGACACTTGTGTCATAATTAAAATGACTAAAACAGGAGCCTATGTCTGGCCAATGAGGTTAGCTACCTTTAGCGACGTTGATCCCTCGTACTATTATTGTGATTTCGTACTCGATAGGTGCACCCTTTTGTTTGGATTGATGGTCGCGGTCAGCCACGTATGGGTTACGACCAACTAGAAAGGGTAAAATGGTAGAATCCTACCTTGGGCATTGCCTCACATGCCTTGTCATACTTATCCTTATACGAGCCCATTACGACTTTGGTGTAGTATTGTACCTATAGGGGACTCACTGGCTAACGACATTGCTGGTTGTGTTACAGGACCAACATAGGCTACATGCTATAAAAATGTGTTCAGGTGGATCAATTTAAAGCCTTAACTCTATTTTGATATTTATTTTACTGATTAGACATTACACATATAGTGTATTCAACTATATATAGATATTTTTATGGATCCTTAAGAGATGGAAAATCATATAACATCTCTTAAGCTATTACATGCCCGTTATACACTGGATAAGAGATGTGAAATCCCGTAAACATCTCCGACGCCATGACAATCATGTTATATGCGATATCGATTTGACTCACATAAGAGTATTATAGTCCCGACTTGAGTGTTTTGTTTTTTCATTACGCTCGGGTCAGCCCTGAGTTTTTCAGCACAACGAAGATCGTTTTTCCGGAGGATGAAGACGAAGATTTGGTATATTATTACTATTATTATTCTCTGCATCATGCTATTATGCTACATTATTTATTTATGCTTGATGTATATATAACTCTGATAAATGTTGTATAGATTATAATAAAATGTATAATATAAACAACTTCATGAACTGTTTATTTGATTATAATATCTTGTCTTTCCGCTGTGAGATTCTATGTTTGTTTTCCCTTTCTTTTCTTATTTTTCTTAATTAACCCCAATAATTATCTATGTTTCGGATTGTTTAAGTCAGACATGTGTGGATTATTGTCGATTTAAACCTTTCGAAATGTGGGTCGTCATAGTGCTTTGCCTCGCTGTCTAAAAGATCTACATCTTCCATCCTCATCAGGTCATTTTCCTATTGATAGAAGTCAATTAGGGACAAAGCTGGCTGTTTCTAAAGCTCTCTCCACATCCTGGGTTTATACCTAATCCTCGGGCATAGGGCTACGAACAAGCTGCTCACGTCCAAACCCCTAGCCTAGGTGGACTCTTTGTTAAAGAGACTAACATATGATCACAATCTTTCAAAACAATCCTGCTTGATATTATCAAGCTTATTACCCAACCAAACATGAATACAGAACATGAAGAAATGAGTCTTGATGTCCGCACAGAGTTGAGACCAGAAGTGGATACTACTAGATCGTAGGTGTAAGAACAAACGGGAGGTTGGTTTTGTAAGGTTAGAGGGAAAGAGCAAACACTTTACTGAGCCGGAGAGCTATTCGGCATATGTGATGCAGTTGAATGTCTACACTCCCATCATACCTGTCAATTGGCAGTAAGCATACTGTCGATGGATGTAAGCATTTAGGATTTCATTGCAAAATGGTTCCTCATTCTTGTCATTTAAGAGTGCATCGCCTATAGCATTGGGCCTTGCATTCTAATAAACTATTGGTGAAGGACATGAATTTCTTTCCTTAAGCCAATAATGATATGTTGTGCAGTGTTCTGGTCGACCACAGACTGAGGGCTCAGCTAGCGCTGGGTCATATTAATGATCGATGAAGAGATGGAGAACAAAGAGGATAAGCTAGAGATCTTCCCCATGCAACCATGGGGACCAAGAATGCACGGCCTGCTCTCCTCTTTGGTTGTTCCATATCCCTATGGATCAGGAGTGTGTATATGGAGCCATGCATGCTCTGCTAATGGTAGAGGACCACCATTAAGGTGATCAAATGTAGAAGTTCATGGATGATTAAGAGTTAGCGGCCATTCTACTGAAAGGGAACGATGGTGGGTTTGCTTTACAGATGAAGCCATTTTCAAGGCAAGATCAACTCGGCTAGGCACGTGCATGGAAAACTTTCTAGGATGGATGGAGATGCCCATCAATGGAGATTCTGGCACCACCATCTCATTGGCCTCGACGGTGTTTTGGAGATCGTAACCTCCAGGAGATATTAGCCTAGGAGCTGGTAGTTCGACCCGATTAACTATCAGAGGAGCTGGTTGGATGAAGTTCACGCTGGCTTGAGCATCCAATTATGTCCTCAAGCCATTTACTTCGCATTATAACTGACTCACATTTGACTACTATAACAGTATAACATGCCCTATTTCTTCATTGGGGCCAAGATCGAGCTGAGCAGCACTGGCGAGAGTGTTGTCACTGGCGTCGTGCTCATTATAGTTGTAAGTTTTAAACGGAGAAAAATTTTCCACGGTAACAAGTCATATCAGGTCTTTTGGAGTTGAAAGTTGTGGAAAATGGAGAGCTTTTAGGGGAGGCCCTCCTTCTAGCACTAAAATGTTGATTAGTTTTCTAACCAACCTCGGAATGATACAAATGTGTTGTGATAAGCCAAGGTTACTTACTAATCACTAGGCTTAAAAATAGAAAAATGGGATAAATATGCAGTTAAAGGGAAAATAACACAAGATATATAGTGCTTCAACAAAGCTTACATTGTCCACTTAAGACTAATAAAGTTATGTAATCTTAAGGACATATGCAGTACTAAGAGCACTAAATTGTGCGTAGTATTCAGAGTTCTTTAATGTTTTAACCCCTTAAAAGTTCGTAAACAAGGGGTATTTGATAGAGTTAGGGGGTATGGCATATGGGCAATTATGTAATTGTTACATATATCTAAGTCGATACCAACCTTGTTCAAAACAAAATGTGTTTTCTTTTTATTATATACCTAATATAATGTATTATATTAACTAGTAAATTTAATTAAAAGTATATGTTGTCCATATATTCTTTGACCATTAAATATGCTTGAGAAGTCATCAATATAGAAGGAAGCAACAAGACCCATGAGAAGATATAGAAACATTCCGAAAGCAGGTGTCGAGCCTGTCTGCGCATGGAGATATCATACATTTAGTATGAAGGTAGTTGTCGAGCTCCTACTCAAGAGTTGAGTAAATTAAAGGAATCGATGAAAAATTGAAGATATCAAAGAATAAGAGTTATCGAGCCTGAGTACAAAAGGCTATCGAGTCTTTATAGTTATAAGAGGTAGTGTCGAGTTTCAACAACCATAAGGATTGTCGAGCATATAAAAAAGAGGAGGTATCGAGCCTCGACAACCATAAGGGTTGTCGAGCATTTAACAAGCAAAAGGAGATGTCGAACATTAATAATGAATCGAGATATCAAAATAAAAGAGCCAAATCAACAAATGCTTATAGATGTCGAGCTACAACAGACTTGAAAGAACATAGGATATCGAGCTTCTACCATACAAAAGCTATCGAGCCCAATGATAGCAGCATTGTCAAAGATGTGGTAAGGGATGTCAGTCTTATACAACACAAATTATTGTAGAGGAAGGATGTTGCACCCTAAATAGATATCGAACATCTAGTCGCCAGGGGAGGATATCGGGCCTTTGTGGAAAGTAAGCCTTAGACACATTAACAGACATCAAGCCTTTACAACATCAAGTGTTGTAAAGTAACAAAAGATGTCGAGCTTCAATAAGAATAACGGGCTTCAATATTAGCAGAGGGTTGCGAGCTTTTACAAGTAGCAAGGGATGCCAAACCTCAAGGGACATAAATGGTATCAAGTATCTACAATCATGTAGATTGTCGAGTATCTACCATTATAAAGGATATTGAGTAAATACATTGAAGAGGGATGTCGAGAATTGACAATACAATTAGGGTGTCGAGTATCAACGATACAAAGAGATAGCGAGTGTTTAGTTGAATGAACATGTGTCAGTCATCCCGCTTGCCCCAACCTCTATAAATAGGCCATCTCCACTACTTGGAGAAGGAATATTTTCTTTCCCTACTTCTCAAATTACAATTTGTAAACCCTAAATTGATTTTAAGGATTTTTTGAGATAATTGTAACTTTTTGCACAAAAGGACTTGGACAATAAACTTTGCATAGCACAGTTACCTCGATATATGTATCTTTGACTATTATTGAGATAATGGACATGCATATGAGTTATCTTTTGGCTTAGACTTAAATTTGGATTTGTATAGTGTCAATTTGAACAAGGCCACTTAAGCCCTTGCCTAAATTAAAGATTATTTTGCATAATTACTATTATGCCTATTAATATATAAACAAAAGATTGCGATTTATGTGAATTGCCTATTTTGCCAATTAATGAACAAGTAACGGACTACTATGCGACTCACTTATTTTTCCCTTGGACATTTAACTTGGACTATTGCATTACCTCATGACTAAATTAAAACACATGGGCATCATTGGGTCCATTTTTAATAATATTATCTTGTACAACATCTTGGGTGTTGAGCCAATTATTAGTTTAGCATTTTGGTGTTAGAAGGAGGGCCTGAACCTTCAGCTTATCATTTCCATACTTAAAAAAAATAGTGTAAAATATTTGTTTCAGAAAAATGGTAAAGACCAAGAGAGTCAATGTGCTAAATGAAGAAGTAGTACAACGGAGAACCTTGATGGATAATGTCACTCCGTGCATTATTTTGGAGAATATAGTGATTCGAGAACCTTCAATCCCAACAAAGCCCACAAGCGATGAAGGTAAATTCAAGATTTAACACAGCAACTTACAATGATGCAAGAGCTTCTTGAGAAAGTTCTTTCTCAGAAATCTTCTAAAACAACAAAGCTTACCGAAGAAGGAGAGGAAGTGGAATCTCTAAGGAAAACTTAAACACTTTAATACTCAGAAGTAAGGATAAGTGCAAAAGTATCACGGGCTTGCAAGGAAAGAAAAAAACCCAGAATGAAGGGCCGCCATGTATTCTCCAAAATCATAAGAGAAATAAGATAATAATGAATCGTCGGAAGGAAAACCAAGATAATCAAGCAGAAAGGTCTACCGAACAATCAAGTAGCTCAATCTCACGTAAAGAATACAAGCCATATAAAGGGGATTACTGTGATGATGAAACCTATATAAGGGACATGGCTAAAAAAATGATGATAGACATGCTTAATCTTGAAGGGAAGAGGAACCTTGACCCAAGGGTTAATAATAATTTCTATGAAGCTCCATTCACAGAGGTGATAATATTTGTTAAAATTCCATTGTACATTAAAATCCCTTTACTGATGTATAACGAAAACAACAACCCTGATGATCATCTTTTGACTTTTGAAAGCTAAATGGATTTGCGTAATGCTTCTCGAGCAATACATTATAGGCTCTTCCCTACGACTTTTCAAGGAGCAGCTGCCAATGGTACATGCACTATAGAGAGAAGACTATTTTCTCTTTGGAACAATTCTCTTATGAATTTTTAGCATAGTTCTGTATATGTGAAGATCCTAAAATCAATTCTAGTGTGCTAGCTAACGTCAAACAAAGACTATGAGAGTTGCTTGGTGAATATCTAAGGAGGTTAAACACAGAGGAAATAAAATCAAAAAACATGACTGATAGGGAAAAACTAATGGTAGTACGCTCCGGGAACAGACTCCTTTACGGAAGGAACTTTATATCCATGGGTGTAGGGACCTACAAATTTCCATTTCTAGGCTGATAAGTTCATCATATTGATTTAATGTACCATGCTAAGAAGAAGTCTCAACCAAAGAAGAAAGGAGGAAAATTCGGTTTTGATCACCCCAATAAAAAAACCAAATTGCGATGAAATTAGAAGAGGAAGATGGGAGGAGATTCCTGAAACCAATTACATAGAATTAAACAATCCTATCTCGTTCATTTTTTCTATGGCCAAAGATAGAAGAAATTTACCTACTTCCTACAACGCAAGGAAAAATCCTGAACCAAAAAGAAGAGGAGATTATTGTGCCTACCATAAAGCGAACGGGCACAGAACTAATGAATGTCGTGTCTTAGTAGGGATAATCTGGAATATGATTAGATAGGAATCTCTAAAGGAGTTTGTCAAGGAAACATAGAAGTCTTCACATCCCCAAGGGAATAATTCAAGGCCTCTAAACAATGCTGCAAATTTTGTAGAAAATGATTCTCAACTGGACATTATTCCACCAATTAACTGCATTGATGTCATTGACGGAGATCTCTATCTTGCTGGAAGAATTAAAAGGCCAAGAATAGGTATATAAGGGAAGCTAGGGATGGGGTCTTCTCTATTCAGGAAGTTCAACCATTCAAGAGTCATAAATTTCAACTCCAAGTGCCTAACTTAACAATAACTCTACAAGAACTAAGTGGAGTCAGTCATCTGCATAATGATCCACTAATGATACCTTCATGAATCGGGCTCTCTATTGTAATGAGATCTTAGTAAACACTAGAAGTGTAGTAAACGTTATTTTAAAGCATGCTTTTGATCAAATGGATATTCCAAAGGAGAAGCCGGAACCAAATTTCGAGCCCATCTTTGGGTTCAATAATATAGGTTCTACACCAATAGGGCAGACAAAGCTCCTGGTGCAAATGGGATTCCGCCACACACCGAAACTTTTGAGACTCTGTTCGTAGACCAACCCTCCTATTATAATGCTTTCTTTGGAAGGCCAACTCTAGATGAAGTGGATGAATTCATTTCTCCAAAATATCTAATGGTGTAGTTGTTGACTAAGAATGATTGGAGAACCATAAGAGCAGAGTAATTTAGTTCTTAAGAACTATACTTCGCTACACTCGAGCAATTCAATAGAGATGGTATTTCTTGTTATAATTTAGAGAAAAGTAAATTAAGCAAAAATGAAATTGAGAAGCCATTGCAGGCAAACAAAAAGAAAAGAGTAGTTGAAAGGCTCGAGAATGTGTTAAGGAGATTTAACTTCTCTAAGAGAAAAAGAAAATGAAAAGAAGAAAACCATATAACCAGTGAAGTAGAGGATGAAGAAATCATGACCGAATTAGATTGAATAAATGAGTAAGAATGAATGAAACCTGTTGAAGATCTAGAAGAGGTAAGCTTGGATTCGCTTTGATCCAACCAAAACAGTCAAAATTGGAAAACAACTAAATGACAATCTCAAAAAAGAGCTTATCTAATTCCTTCAATCTAGGATAGATGTGTTTACCTGGACTCACTCAGATATGATTAGTATAGATCCACCAGTTATGAGCCATGCTCCAAAATATAGATCCAAATGTTTTCCTCGTTAGGCAAAAGAAAAGGCAGTTCGATAAAGTTCCTGCTAATGCACTGAAGGAAGAAATTATGAGATTACTTGAGAATGGGTTTATTAGGGAAGTATTGTACACCAAGTGGCTAGCCAATCTTGTGTTGTTTAAAAAGTCCAGTGGAAAATGGGGACTGTGTGTCTATTACACCGATCTAAACAAAGCATGCCGTAATGATTGTTATCCTTTGCTTCGAATAGGCCAGTTGGTTGATGCCATTAGTGGACATAAGCTGTTATCTTTTATGGATGCATACTCGGGTTATAATCAAATTCACATGTTCAAACCGGATGAAGAAAACACATGTTTCAAAACAAATTGGGGCACTTATTACTACAAGGTACCTTTTGTACTAAAGAATGCACGAGCCACGTATCAAAGGCTAGTAAACAGAATGTTTAGAGAACAAATTGAATGGAACATGGAAGTGTATGTGGAAGATATGTTAGTCGTCCCAAGAGAAAATTAATCATCTAAAAGACCTTAAGGAGATGTTTGAAGTACTAAGAAAGTACCGAATGAAGCTCAATTCATAGAAGTTTTCTTTTGGAATTCAATCTAGGAAATATCTAGGATATATTATTAGTGCTCAAGAAATTAAGGCTAACCCTTACCAGATCAAATCAATTAAGGATATGACAGAGCCAAAAATAAGTAAAGATGTGATGAGCTTAAATGGTAGGGTGGCAGCTCTAAATAGATTTATCTCCAAGGTTACTGATAAGTGCATTCCTTTCTTTGACGTGATTAAAAAAATAACTTTGAGTGAGGAGAAGATTGCAGAAAAGCCTTTAAATAATTAAAGGATCATCTTGAGAAACCTCTGATCTTATCTAGTCCCGTGGATGGAGAGAATTTATACCTTTACATGGCAATCTCCGAACATGTAGTAAGTTTGGTTCTAGTAGGAGAACAAAATAAAACCCAGCTTCTGGTATACTATACTAGTAAAGGACTTAAAGTGGCGTATGCTAGATATCCAGTTGTAGAGAAGTTAGCACACCATCTAATTCTCACTGCTCGAAAATTAAGAGCCTATTTTCAAGCACACCCAATAAAGATCTTAAATAATTTTTTACTTAAGCTAGTTTTTAGTAAGCACGAAGCATCATGAAGGTTAGCAAAGTGGGGAATAGAGCCGAGTCAATGTAAGATTGAATTCCAACCTCGAGTAGCCATCAAGAGGCAGGCTTTAGCCGATTCCGTTAACAAATGCACATGGTTTATTAAAGAACAATCGAAAAGGGAAAAGGACTTGAAGCATAAATGGCAATTGTTTATTGATGAAGTCTCAAATGGGCAAGGGGATGGTGTAGGATACGTAATCATTACTTTTGATGGACATCAATTACACTATGCAATGAAGCTAGGCTTTCCCACTACCAATAATGTAGTTGAGTATGAATCAATGTACCAGAACTTAACTTAGCCCTTCAATTAAAGAATCCAAGGATAGAAATTTTTAGGGATTCTCAGTTAATGGTTAACCAGTTGAATCAGACATATCAAATGAAAGACGCAAAATTGATCCTTTAAGTCAAAAAAGTACTAAAAATGTTAACCCGGTTTGAAGATTTTTCGATACACCAAGTGTTAACAAGAAATATTGTCAACACCCCAAAGGCGAGTTATGGAATAAGGTTTATCCCTTGAGTAGATGAAAAGGAGTGGGAAGGGTCTACCTTCCTTGAATTTCCTTTCGAGTTGATTGCTAATGTACAAAGTTTTTCAAACTGACCTTTCGACTCACTCGAAAGGGTCGACTTCTTCCTTTGTCAACCTTTCGATTCTGTTAAGATAGATTGGTATTTCCTTCGAGAGCCCACCTTACGAAACAGTTGAGATACCCTATATGAGATTTTCCTTTATTGGGTTAGACTTTATTAAAAGCCTTAGTTGTTGTGTGGCTAGGACTTTATCCAAAATGGGAGATAGAGGTTTCGACCTTGTCGAAAGCAAGGTAGTTTTAGTGTTTAAACTTGAATCAAGAAACTAGGTGGGGGTTTCGACCCTGTCGAAAGCTATAGGCTTAAATATCACAGGTTTGGATTAGGAATCTCAAGTTGGAATGACTTGGAACAAGGTTTCGTCCTTGTCGAAAGCTATACCTTTAGGAACCTTGTGTTAACCAAAGGTTTTAGGGGATTGAGGCTTGGTTTTGACTTCGTCGAAAGCAGAGACTCAGGAGAAGGTAACTTGAAGTACGTAACAGAAGTTATTTAAATCTATAAGGTTTCGATTGTGTCAGCAATGACCTTTCGACGTAGGCGGCACCTGAAACACAAGATTAAACCTGACAAAAGCTTTAAAAACAGTAAAGCAATCTGAAATATTTGAGACTTCCCTTTCATAAGCTAAAAAGACTTTATTTCTCAAAATCCCCAAATTAATTTGATAATTAGGGTTTACAATATTTTTGATTAAAAAGATACAAGTTCGGAATGGAAAGAATCGGACCCTCAAAACCTGACACCTTGGGTCCTATTTATAGATGCGGGTTAGCACCTTTCGACCCTCATGCTTTCGACTTGGTCGAAAGCTGGCTGCTGAATAACTCAAGCATGTTGCCACCTTTGTCGAAAGGTACGGTTGCGCTTCTCTTCTTTGTGTTGCCTTGTTAGTGCTTCTGAATTTTTCAAATGGATTGGTTCAATGGTTTCGATGATGCTGGTTACATTTGAGCTCTTATATCTTATTTGATGCAGAACCCTCCTAGATCACATTGGCTTCAAACAATTCAAAAGGCTTATTATAGCATTCGAATGGGTTGTTCAGGGCTATACTTGCTTTCAAGTAGTTTGAATGAAGGCAAAACGTTTGGTTTCAAAAGGCTTGGCGCATATACAAAGTGTTGTTCTTCATTTTCTTCAAAAGGTGATGCTTTGACTCATTCGAAAGGTGGTCATGCATATGGATTCACTTAGTCGAAAGCTAGTTACTGAAGCCGGAAGGGTGCTTTCGACTCCTTCGAAAGGTAAGAGCCTTCTGGATTTTGATTGTAGAAACCTTCCGACACCTTCGAAAAGGTTCTAAAGCTTTCGGACTTTGGCTGTAACGTCCTTTCGACTCTTTCGGAAGGTCTAGCTGGAGCTCTTTCCTCTTGTTTTCCTTTGTTCTTTACTTAGTATGGTTTCAACTAAGTCGAAAGGTGGATTTTTGGAATAACATTTTCCCATTCCCTTGCGAAGGGATGCACTTGACTTTCCAAGTCAATTTTGTCGAAACCTAGAAACTTCCCGACTCTTGGTCTTCCCGCGTAAATCTGGGCCATCCATTTAAATCTAATCCAACGGCTTGTAGCTCTATGAAAACTTTTTACAAGTACGCACTTTCTCTCTTCTTCCTCATTTTCATGCAATCGAATTTCAGAGTACAAGTAAAAGAACTCCAAAATATTTAAACCTTCTTTTTCCCAAATCAAAGATTAATGAGATCTAATCGTAAGTTGTGATTATTTCTGCTTATAAAACCTTTATCTCCTTTTCTTTGTTTTACTTTTTATGTTTCATGGTAGATTTTTTGAATTTTAAGATCTTATAATCAGGATTTAGGGTTAAAAACTATTTGAATTTTAATTTTATTAAAAAGCAAGTTTGATTCCCAGAGATTTTGCGATTCAGTTTCGTGGATCGGTAAAATTTGTTTTTTGTTTTGAATTTATTTTAGTGTTTTGGATTACTCTTACTTTTAAGAGAATCTAAATTCTTATTCATAATTTTGAAATTGAAAATTGTTATTTCATGTTGAAATTCATCTTCTTATCGGGTTTTGTATATTTGTTTAAGAAAACTTTTTTCAAAATCCTGGGTTTGCAATCGGGTTTGGGGAAAACAGAAGCTTCTGCTTTCTTCGCCCAAAAGCTTCAAGTTGTACGGATGAGAAATTGGTGCCACAAATTGACCTTTCTACCCCTTCGAGAGGGATTGAGGCATCAACATTGGTTTTGCTTCCTTAGTCCCTTTCGATGTGGTCGAAAGGTGTCGTAGTGTGAATTTTATCAACCTTGTCGAAAGTCTATGTAGTTAAGCAGAGTGTAGTCACCCCTCTAGAAAGAATTTTTTTTCGACTCAGTCGAAACCTTTTGTGACGATCGCATTCCCTTCTTTTTTTAGCTTACCTTCGGAACCATATGCCCCTTTGACCCCTTGTACACCTTTTGTATCTACTGAGTTGAAACCCCCTAGAGTCATCTTTATCCAGCATTGTCGAAACGTTCTAAGTGCACATGAGTTTAACTTAGGACCTTTCGACTCAATGAGTACACAAGGTTTCAACAACATTCATTTTTATCTTAAAAACCCAAGTCATAGGTTTTGACAGTGTCGAAGGGTCTTGTTTGTGAGATGTTTGCAGTGTATATTTTTGTTCAAGTATTTAAGTTAACTTTAACTATTTCCTTTTAACAACTTAGTTCCTGTAGAGCTTTCGACATTATAGAAAAGTACCACTATATATTCCCGGCTTTCCTTTCAACCCTGTCGATAACTCAGTGATAACTCATATTTTTGCTTTCGAAACTACTGGAAGGTTGTGGCTAAATGTTGATTTTCTTTCCCTTTCAACTCTGTCGAAAGCTCTATATCTTAGATTTTTAACCTTAGGATTTTTCCAAGAATTTGAAGTTCCATGCTTGGTTTTGTGTTTAAGCTGCTTATGTAGGTTTTCTACCAATTCTTGAAAGAATGCTAAATTCATAATAAACTTGAAAATTTTAACGGAAATGTTTTCACCTGACAGAATCATGAGCTCCCTAAAGAAAGTTGACGCCATTTCAAAGCACTCCCTGATACCTTCACAAGACAAAGTTGATGCTATCCTTAATGACTTTGACATCACTAGTGTCGAAGCCATTCCTCCCAAGGAAACTAATACCATCATCAACCCTCCCGAAGGGTTCTTTGCTTACACCACCATCCATATATGGCACAAGGGGTTTCTGCATTTCCCCAAGTTTTTATCCAAGCTCCTTTCTCATCTCGGGATTGCTCCGATCCAATTGTCACCAAAGTCTACACCACTCTCCTGTCTTTGGATATGATGGCATTGGAGTCTGGGCTCCCCTCTCTTAGTGCTGAAGTGCTAAATTGCGTGATCCGGCTGGTCAAGCTTAGCAATCTTAACAGTCAAATATTCAAAGCCAACCCCCAAAAGAAGCTAATATCAGATGGGGTTAATAAGTTTAGAGACTGGGATAACCAGATTTTCTTTGTTACGTGCTTTCCAAACATCAGTGCGACTTTCTCTTCTCCTACTAAGTCTAGATTTTCATTATCTTCTTTTATTCAGTGGTTTCTCTCATTTAATCTTTGCTTTTGTCAGGTGTCCCCATTAAAGAGTTTAATGAGGAAGATAAGAAAACACTTGAGTCTCTAATTGTGGCCTTAAGTCAAATCTGGTGCAAATTGACGCTATTAACCCCAACAAATCTATGAAAGCATTCTTTTCTTCTAGAAGGCCAGAGGATTATGGGCAATCTCCTCTCTGTTCAACATACATCCCGGAGCAAACGCTTCCTCTCTCAGGGAGACTCGTCAACTTTCTCTCCTATGTCTCCTATTTGTGCCGACTACCCTGATACATGATAAACATTGCACTTGTTATGAATTTTTGTGTTGTTTTTCAATTTATTGTAACACCCCATATTTTTATAACCTTAATTAAGATATTTAATTAGTCAAATTAAACCAAATAATGTGAAGGTTGATAGGTTGAGAATTGATTAATTAAAGGTAGTCGTGCCATGTTAAGTGGGCTAACTAAAATGAAATAACACTAGATAATGTGTTAGGGAATGAGAAGGGCAATGTAGAAAATAGTATAAACTTATACCCTAAAACCCTTAGGAAATGGGTAACCCATGTTCGTTCATTCTCATTTCACTAAAACACAATTGTTAAGGCCGTCCACCATTTCCCATTCTCAAGAGAAGAAGTAAAGCTGAAATTCAAGAGAAGAAATCAATTAATTCAACAATCAAAAATCTCATCTATAATCTCAAAAGCTATGGTGAATAATTATTACATCCTTAATTCTTTTGGTTTTTGGCTTTGTGATTAGATCCGAAATGTTTTTTCTATATTATTTCTATGTTTGATGTTTAAAGATATATATATTTATAGCTCGTGAAATTATAAATGTTTATTCGTGTTTTGTGATATGTTTAACATGAAAACCCTATTTAATGACATCCGAATACCTTGGAAATTTAAATATAGGTCTGGAATAATATTTTAGAGATGGGTTTTTATTTTCATAATTTTTCGATTTATTATGGATTTTATATGAATTTTCGAATGAAGAAAATTGTTTATTAGTTTATAAATTATTTTCGGCTAAAATATTAATTGTTTTGGTTAGAGATTTTAATATGTTAGGTAATATATTAAAATAGATTTTCTGGGATTTTTCTAGAATTTTCTGAAGTCATTTGAGGGATATATAAAATTATTTAAGGTATGGGAATTAAATGTTTTATATATTTATAAAGGAGAAGGGGCATTTTGCAAGATAAAATGATTTATAAATTCTGGTAATTGCAACAGCACATTTCTGAATAGTATTTTATTGACAAATGAAAATTTGACAAATAAAGGCAGGTTAGTTGAAAAGTTTTCTTTTTTAAGTTTAAAAACAAAAATCACTCTTTTTTCATGTTTCAACCCATACGGCAGTATACCTTCCACCCCAGACCTTTCATCTCAGTCGAAAGGTTAGCTTTCGATAAGTTCAAAGTTCAATGCATAAGGTATCAAGTAATTGGTACGTAATGAATTGAATATAGCCGAAAGGTTCTAAGCTGAAAGTTTGATGGCCTAAGAGGTTGGAATATAATTGTTTTGTAAGAGAAAAGCTTTCGCCTGCTTTTCTTTCGAATTTGAGATTTCGACTTGGTCACTTCCGACCAGGTCAAATTATTGAAAATAAAAGACTTTAAACCTTCTGATATAGTCAATAGGTTGTTGCTGCTTTCGCCATTACTTTGTTATGAAACCTTCCGACATCGCCGAAGGGTTTCTACCGCTTTTTATAAAGATTTTACTTTGAACCTTCCTACCAAGTCGAAAGGTTTATCTATTTTTAAAACTAGTCGTTTCTCCAATGCTTTCGGAAGAAAGCTTACGACTTAGGTGGTTACCCTTGTTTTGTAAAGTATAACCCAACGCTTTCGAAAGGTTGTTTAATAAGGACAAAAGGTTTTAAAAAGAAGGTTTCCAAATTGTTTTAAGTTGAACCCAGTATATCTTTGAAAAGTTTATGTTTTACAAGATTTTAAGCATTTGAAGGGTTTATTCCTTGATCTGTTTCGTAAGGTTTATTAGATGTTTTCGAAAGGTTTCGAGGGAAGGTTTTCCAAAGGTTTTTGTAAGGCACTGAATTAAAGTGATTTTAAATAAGGATGTCTAAAGTTTATAGTTTCTAAAAGGTTTTCTTTGAATGAATTCGAAAGGTTTGAGAAATGATTTCGAAAGATTTAAACATTGATTTTGAAGGAGGTAATTTCTATGTATGAAAAGAGGTTCTTTCAAATGGTAAAGTGTTTACATCAACTAAAATTTGAGTAAAGGATATATATCTAACATGGTAATACGATTTGAGTAAAGTATAAAGATTTTATTCTTTTCCTTGTTTTAAGTTTGGTTTAAAGGTTTAAATCATTTTGAAAGTGTTTTCAAGGAAAATTATGGGAGGGGATCCTTAGGTATAAATGACTCAAATATTAGAAAACCAGATGGGACTAGTATGAGTTCGCATCCTATACATTAGGTAGTAGCCCCAGCTAATTATTATCCAAAATTCCAATGTGTAGGCTTGGTCACGGGTAGACTAAAAATATGAGTACACACTGAAAGGAATATATGTTGTATACAGTTAGGTTATTGGTAAGCCCGAAAAACCATTAGGATCGAGAAGACCTAGGAGATGATTAAGTTAGGGACAGACCGTCCAGAAGTGAGATATTTAACAGATAGTCTAGGACAGACCGTCCTGATGGGAAATGTTAAACAGATAGATAAGGATACATAATCCTGAATATGAATATCGAACAGTTGTTAGGTTAATTTTGATTATATTGTCTGGTAGGCCCGAGTCAGCCAAAGGTTAAAATTTATCCACACAAAACTTTTGCATTTGAACAGATAGTTCATTATTACCTGATATTTACGTTTGTTTACATGATGTTTATTTTGTTTAGTTTAACCATTGTGGATGCAGGAGCATAGTTTATGATTATATGAAAGGTTTGAAAAGATATGTTTTGAAAAAAAGATGTTAGTGAGAGGAAACCCATTCCGCTAAGCAGCATGGTCTCACTTAACATAATTAAACCGGGATGTATAGTATTATTCATACCAGCCTTTATGTCTGACTCGAAGTTTATGTTTTCCCCTCAAACTCTCGGGTGCTCAAAATTGATTTGAGTAGATTGATAGGTTAAGGATCTTTTCATGTTTTAGAAAGTTAACGAATAAGCTACCGAAGGATGCAGGAGGCAACGGATAGCTACTTAGGATTTGCTGGTTTTATTTATGTTTTGATGGATTTTCCGCTGTGTTATGATGTATTAGGTCTAATTTGACCATATGACTATGATTAATCGAGGGGGTATCTTCACATACCGCTCTCGGCGTAATTTGTAATAACTATATTTAATCTGTGCCTGGGAAAACAATTTGGGTTATGTGACATGAATGTGGAACAAATTTTATTTGGTAATGTAATGAAGTAATTTGTGGTTTTGAAATCTGTGTTTTGTTTCATATTCAAGTGCTTTTGATATTATTGATACCATTAACATAGTCGTGTTTAGTCGCCGGAAGCTAATACTATAGACGACTGCAGCATCTGTAGCGCTTAATTTTGGTCCTCTAGATAGGGGATGTTACATTTATTCTGCCGACTTATAATCTACTTGAACTTTTTTCAGCTGCTCCTCTAGTTAAAAAGTCTGTTAGCTGTGCTGCTCCCCTTCCTACAACTTCTGGCATGCTTTCTATTATCCAATCTTTCGCCAAAACTAAGAAGGCTATTAAAAGGAAGTTAATGCCACCGACAAAAGTGGAACCACTGTTGAAGGTTGCAAAAATTATTAATATAGAGAAGGAGGATCGTTCATCTTTTGATATAGCTCTAGAGAGCCCGATCGTAGAAGCTTCTAAAGAAAAACCGTAGCAGACTCCTTCTGCCATTGACCCCCTTTCTCACATTTCCGTTTCTGACTCTCCAGCTGCAATCACACAAATGCAACTGGCTTTAGTGATGACCCCCATTCTAAAGTGCATTCTTTCCAAGCCAACATTTTCTTCTCCTCCTGTACATTTTGAAGAGATGGCCCATAGTATTTTAAACTCAGAGTCCTTCACCTCCATCCACCCGCCTTCCACTGTTTCTGATCTGGCGGGGCATTACCGCTCTCTGATAGAGCAATAATTTATGGTGAGTTTTACTTCAATTGATCTTATCATTACTGGTTTTCTCTAAATCTCTAACTTCCATTGCACTTTCTTCTTTCAGATTTCTAAAAGTTGGTTAATTCTACATGAGCAAGCGTCCATATCTTCCATTGAATCCTCCAAGTTATAGGAGGAAATTTCAACCCTAAAGAACCAATTGTCTTCTCTTTCTGGGGCCAAAGGTGAAGCGACCTTCTAATTGGAACAATTAAGGGCTTCCCTTAACCAATCTGAATTTGCTATTTCGAAAGAAAAATGGGCCTGCCAACTCCTTATCGACGAAAATTTTGCCATACATCTAACTTTAAAAGATTCTGACGAGGAGAAGGTTCACATAGCAGCAAAGAATGCTTCTTTGAAGGAGAAGTTAAAGAAAAATAGAGCCTCCCTAAAGTTCGCTATCGTTACCATCTCCTATGACAAAAAGCGAATATCCTAGTTTCTTAATACTACCCTTGGGGAAATCATGCTGAATTCTTATAAAGAAGCCGTAATGCTTGCTTATGTTGATAATTTCGAGAAGTGCTCTGACCTAAGCTTCCCTAAACTCGACTCTTCCCTTGTTGATAGAGTAATGGGTAAATTTCATCAAATGAAGTAGGGTGTTGAAGCCACAATAGAGGAGGAAATTGACACCTCCAAAATTCTTTCTTTCGACGTCCCCTCTTTTGAAATCGGATCTGACTCTAAGGATGAGGGTGACAAGAATGATGCTACCGGGGAAGAAGGCGATGATACTGATGGTGATGGCTATGGCGACGATTATGATGATGTTGATGTCGATGGTGGCCAATGTTCAGGTGGTGATCAAGGGGGCCATACCGGAACTTCTGAAAAGGGTGGTGATGATGATACTAAAGCTTCTGAAAAAGAACCATCTCCCCAAGAAGATGTTCCGTCTGAATTCGTTGGGCCTTCCGCTCCTCAAGAAGAAGAGCCTGCTCCCATTAATGTTGAAGAGCTAAAAGGGAAAGAGCAAGCTTCCTAGACTTCTGTCTTGATATCACAGTTATGGGATTCCCTGTTTAAATATCTTTCACTTCGAAGATAATAATAGTTCAAATCATTTATTTTAGATAAGGAAGAAATATGTCCTCCCCTATAAAACCAAACTTGAGAGAAAATAGGCAGAATAAAAAGCTTATATAGGGAGCTAGACAAGCAAATAAAAGAGCACAATGTACTTTCAGATAAATATCATAGACTTGATAGAAGTGCATCGATGCTGGCATTTTTTAATCACCAAAAAGCTGCACCTCTACTAAAGAGAGCGCGCCTTCGCTATGATGCTCTCTTAAAAGAGAACCAGGAGTTAATCACCCTACATTGGATGTTGATTGAAGAAAGGGACATTTTAATCAACTTCTTATATAAGGCTTATTGTAGACATTCAATTATTGATTTTTCATACATAGGCGAATTTAGTGGGGGTCTACTTAGGCATTTTGATAAGAGATACTTGGATGAATTTGGATCTGGCTTGCACCTTGGAGCTTGTTGGAACCTACCACTGGTCAAATCAATTCCCCAAAATCTCCCCCCTAAAGCTTAAGTATTATAAGAACAGATTTGTCTCTGAGTTATTTTGTAAGTCTATTTTGTATGAATCAGATGGATAATTGTAAACATTCAACAATGTATTGATTTTGTAAATACTTGTTTTAGTCTTGCTTTTTTGCTTAGCTTCTTTTTATTATATTATTACAGAGTGACTGTTCATTAGGTCGACATGTTTCTATAGACCATTTAAGCCAATATGTTAGACTGAGAAGATTTTATCTTGAAAAGGCAACAATTTTAAAGTCCTCGAAATTAGCAAGATATTGTTTACTTAGAGATTTACAATAAGTCAACTTGGAATATCCTCGTCTCTACTTTGACTTCCTTGCTAATAAGAAAGAAAAACTTCTTAAGGAGATCAGAACATTTCATACGAAATTAATTTGTGGTTGCGGTAGTCCTCCAGTTGGGAAATGGGACTATAGGCAATGCCCACCAGTTATTACTCCAGAAGGAGTCAATATCCCTTTTGATTCAGTAGTTACCCTTTTCGCTAACTCATTAGATAAAGTTAGAAAAGTAGTTTCTCAGCTTTAGATGTAAATCAATTGTTTATTGTGTCTTTGAACTTCGTTGTTGTTTGAGTTGTAATATGTTATTATAATAATAAAGAGATTTTTCATCTTGATTTTGACTTCATTTTGTTTCTTTTTGCTTAAATAGGAATTACAATTATCTACATCTCCTCTCCCCCTTGATTTATCATCATGCATTTCTAATCTTAGGGAGAAACTGTTAAAATCATGTGGAAGGAGTGAACTCAGTGATGATATCTTACTAGAACGCTTCCATGGAAACGTCGAAGCCTTGAAATGGCATAAAAGATATTTTATTCAGAAAACCATTGCTAGTAATTTGAAAGTTCAAATTGCCTATCTCGAGGCCAATGTTAAAAACAAAGATGAACTGATCTCATCACTGAAGCGACAAGTAAAGTCAAACCCTTCAATCGATATCGATCATAAGATGTAAGAACCTATCAACAAATTAGTGACTTGGAATTGAAATTGAAGGACAGCTAAGTGTAGTGTGAATCATTAGAATATAGTATGGGAGACGAGATTTCGAGTATTGATTTTCCAATTCCTCGTGCTACTCCCTCGGTTACCGACCCACAAGGTCAACTCACATCACTGCTCAGAAATTCCCTACTATGACCAACGATCCCCCAGGCTTAGACAAGAATGTTGTGGGGAATTGGTGCAGGAAAGTTAAGTTCGAAATAGCTAGGTATTTTGATAAGCAACAAAAAGTGAAATATTCGCAAAGTATTAATGAGTATGCCGCCAAGATCTAGAAGCTTGAACATGATAATTACTCCTTTCAAAAGCACGTTGTGGAGTTAGAATGGGAAAAAAAGAACCTTAGGAGTGCAAACAGAGCTTTGAACCGTGCTCTAAAGACTAACATTGATGTGATCGATGATCAAATAACGTAAGGAGGAAGGAAAAGAAACTTATAGAAGTTCTCTGCGCTACGATTCATCACATAGTTGATCCTTCGATCGTCGAGAATCTTGGCAAGGATGCTCAAGACTTATGACATGTTTGTATCTTTAAAATATATAGACTTGCCTTGTATATATGTGAATAACTTCATAGGTTTGTAAATAATTTCATGACTGAAGTAAATCATATAAACTTTGTAAATATCACCTGATTTGTAATCCTTTTTTGTAATGTCACTTCTGAAATGCTTTTTGATAGCTCATACATTGGTTTATGTACTTGCTGAATCTATTATTTCTCTTTGCTATGCTGATTATCCTGAAAAGTATGAAGCAAACAATATTTGTAATCATTAGCTGGAAATTGACATACTAGTCTATGTATATCATTTGGTTTAAACTAACAAATCATCTTGTTTATTGCATGAAAAACAATTTATATTAAATGCCTAAATCCCATCTTTAACCATGATGAGAAATAATTAAGAATTCAACTCCAATCACTTGGCTGGAATGTCCAAGTTATGTTGATAGGAAACCCCACCCTCAAACAGGGGAATAAATGTTGGAAAGTAATCTTCAAGGGTTATTTAATAAAGAGCTACCAGAAATCGTTATATGAATATTTGTAGTAGAAACCTATTGAGCCATTCTCGGGTATTAATGAAATTTGAAGAATTAGAAATCCGAGACCCAGATTCCGAAACTTACTATAATAATCTTCATAGGATTATTCTTTGACCCGGATTCAGGCATTTGTGATGGATAAATAGAAATCCATTATTGAAATTTTATACCCAGATTCGAGTATCGATAAAGACCCGAAACCCAGATTCGGGTATTAGTAAATGATGTTCTGAAATGAATGTCCCGAAACCCAGATTCGGGTATTAATTGATGAAATTCAGATATGAGAGACTAGAAACTCAGATTCGTGTATTAATAGATGATATTTAGAAATGAAATTCCCAAAACCCAGATTTGGGTATTAATAAGTGGAGTTCTGTTCTACTCCTTTGATATATGAACCCTTTAGGTTTTGTATAGAAGTAATTTGATTAGTTGTCTCTTGAGCCTGGACATCTTAGTCCTTAATTGAATATGCCGTTTCTCGGGCTTAAACATCTCAGTCTTCTATTTATTGAGCCTCCGCTTGGGCTTGGACATTTCAGTCCATTATTTGATGAGCCTCTCCTTGGGCCTGGGCATCTTAATCCATTGTTTGGTGGGCCTCTTCTTGGTCATAGACATCTTGGTCCATTGTTTAATGGGCCTTTTCTTGAGCCCGGACTTCTTAGTCCATTGTTTACCGGTGCTCTTGGTTAGCTCATCTTAGAGACTGGAACCAAGGATGTAACATTCCCCCTTTTGACCATCTCCAGTCGATATTTAAACCAACTAGAAACGTTCAAAAAGACGAATTGTTATTTAGTTTATAAGGTTTAAACAGAATCAGCCACAGAAACACAGAATAATAACACTGAATTAAAACAAATGAATCTTTATTTCATTACTATAAATCTTTTTTATATACATCAGAGTTTATACAATTTTGATACTGATACAGCGGAATATTTAAAATACAATTTTCTTCTGAAAACTAAATGATTCTTTACTCTCTCTCTCTAACTTCGCTGCTCGAAAATCTTCAAGCTGTAGAAATACTCGGTCTGACCCGAGTATTATATTCAAAAGAAAATAATACACAGGTCAGTCTAATTCAAACCAGTTTATTAGTGCATATAAGCAGTAATAATCAAATAGACGACAGTCACAATAATTCCCGTCTATCCGACTCTTCAAACAAAGAAACCGGATAACGAAAATTTTAACACTAAACAGTGTTAAACAATAAATCAGCAGATTTAAATCATCAACAGGGATAAATAAACAATTTATCAACTCGACTAAATCAATTTAAGACAATTGAGATTGTCACTTCAAAAACCATCACGACTCGATTGGCTGCCGTACACGCACGCGTGTACGGCCTCGCCAATACAGCATAAAAAATCAATGCATCACGACGCAAAGAAATATCAATTCGAAACTGTCGAGTTTGGGTGGCTGCAGTGCACACGTACGCGTGCACTGCCTCGCCAACACCGCATATAAAGCCACCACAAAGAATCAAGGGTAAAACTGCAACAATAACTGCAGTCACCGCATGGAAATTTGGGTGAAGGCAACAAAAATAAACAAGGATGAATGAAACTGGTCAAGCAAGTGCAGCAGGCACAAAGGCCCACAAACGAGCACCACAAATACAAATGGAATGCAACTACAGGCATGAAATCACAATGCAACAGTGCAGTCGAAAGCAATTCAGATGACATAGTAAAGACTGCAGACATACAGTGCTACTACAAAACAACATAGATGAAGACAACATCAAGTAGTGCAAGCATATGAAATGCAGTACTACATGCAGTATCAAAGGCAACAAGATAGCTTCACAATGCCACAATGAAATAAACTAATATCAATGCAGACCCACATGTTCATGACTTGCAAACAATAGTATGTAGACATCAAGCCATACAAACATATTTTCATACCTATATCACAAGTCTACTTAACCTGTATATCATGTGCATAAAAACAGATGGATGTCTCAGTGTTACAGTTTTAAGCAGAGGCTATAAGATGTTTGAAACCACGGATATGCACACTTATATAAATTCACAAACATACACATATGAACAAACTTCATCTCAGAACTCATATGCAACAGGAGATTTGCTATTAAGTTTTAATTATAAAAAAATGTTTACTCACACAGGAGATTTGCAACAGGAGATAAGCCATACAGAACTGTCAAGTATACAAGAATGCCCAGACCCAATTAAACCAATGAATTTTACCATATAAATATATACATATGAATATGCATATGTATACACATACATAGGAAGTGCAATTCGAACAAGTCAGGGTTCAAGACCGTGCTTTGAATCAAAAATGAACAAGGTAACTACAGTGACAACTGCAACTACTAGGATGAATGCAAGACTAAACAAAGATGAACCAGGATATCATAATGCAGACCAACCAGAGATGCCAACATGATCAAGTTCAAAGCATCAGGTCTCAAACCAGTACATATACACATATATGGACATGAGGAAACAGGTGAATGTGCAATAGGGAACAAAGATCAGATACACATGCTAAAGTGCCGCAGTTACAACAAAAGCACAACATGCACAAGAGATACAAAGACTACAGCTACATGAAAATGTCCAGTGAATCATCTATATGAAGACAGCAACCAAACTCAGTGAGACCAGATGCAAGTGAAACCAACAAAGGCCAAAGCTCATGGCAACCACATATAAATGCACAAGTAATTCACATGGATAAACAATTTCACGATCAAAATAAAGGCCGAAGTCACAATGAAAGCCATTTCAAAATTTAAGAAAATCCTCATCTAAATTTCTTTCCACAAAATCTAGTTGCAGATTTTTATTTTAAACCATAGTCAGCAACATGATGGCCGAAACCAATGTACCAGAAAATCATATAACCAAGGTCAGACCGAAGTCAAGAAAGAAATTCACGAAAAATCAAAAAGGCGAAGTCAAAGGAAATCAACACAGTGATAGCCGAGAATATTGAACAGCTAAAATTCAAAATCAAGAGCATCAAGTATCAGATATGAAGCTGACAGGGCTAAAGAAATCATCAACAACAAAACAAATCGAACTAACTACGCGAGCGTTTGAATCAGATGTGAGTATACTACTCACCTTTTCTCGAAGAGGTTGCGAGCGAGACGAAGGAAGACAAGCCGGCGCCTTTGATTTAAAACGAAGCCCTAATTTTCCAGATCGAACGAGATCGCCGAGCCCTAGTTCGCAAGCTAGAGCTACAAGAGTCGACGAAGCTGAAGCTTCAATTTTTCCAGTGAAACGAACATGGACAAAGCCCAAATGTTGGAAGCGACGAGGAAACAAACGAAAAAAATTGAGGCCGCCATTATTTTTCTCTTCGTTTAGGGTTTTGGAATGAGAGGGGGAAACGGGTTTGGGTTGAACGAAAAGGGAATAAGGTCGTGGGTTAGGGTATGGGTTTAGAACGTGGTATAGGGTATGGTGTTTGATATTTTTTTTTCTTTTTCTTTTTCCTTTATTATTATTTTTCTTTTTTTTTTAAATCTGATTTATTTTTATTTAATGTTGTTGTTAAAAATTTAAACTATGCATATATATTCATTTCGTATTAATAAAAATTAAATAAAAGAATTTCAATCCCTTTACAAATTCCAATTCAAATTTAACAATCAATTAATATCGCCAATTTGACGAAGATTTTATCGTTATAAAATTCCAATAACAAAAGAAATTTAACTGTCAACTTAAATCATTTACTGATGATTATAATTTTGGGCAAAACCCCGGTTGTTACAGAAATTCAAATTGAATTCGATTTAATTTTATACGCGTTTTTACGCCGTATGTTCACAAAACAATTTTGATAAATACGAAAATTGAAATCCAGTAATAATTCAATATTACGGACCCAATGAAACTGATTTCGTCAAATTCCGAGACTGTGCCTCGGAAGACTATTCTTATTTTCGATTTAAACGATATAATTTCGAAACTGAACAAATCGCTTTCAAATTCAATTCTGAAGCTTCTATTATCTTCAGTATTATCAATATGAATTTTCCAAGCCTTTAAATTATTTTTAACCGGCTTAAAATTGAAGATTCAAATTTTATTCAACTTTCAATAGATTAAATTCAAAAATTAAATCGCCAATTCATTCTGATAATTTGAAATTCAAGTCAAATCATCGTTCAAATATTTAAAATTAATTAAATATTCTCAATTTAAATTGTTCAAAATTCAGGGTCGTTACAAACTCCCCTCCTTAAAAACTTTTCGTCCACGAAAAGGAAAAGTTGTTAAAATTTCACCGATATTTATACCCTACTCAATTTTTACTAAGCTTAAAACTTATTACAAATAAATGAATATAGGATTCATTTCATTTGTTTAATCTCACTAGTTTTGTTTATCATTTCCTTTGTTCATTGATTTCTACAATCATTGATTTCTAAAATCAAAACGCAAAAGTCTTTTATCAACATTTTCGATTTACAACTCAGATTCAAACTTAAAATTCTTTACGTTAGAGATTTATACAATATATACCTTCCAAAGCTGTGGACTTTCAAAACATTACAAAGATCCTCTTCCTTAGTTCATTAAGTAGGAATTTTTGTAATTCTACTTCAGTTCATTGATTCACTATTTACTGTTTGAAAATACTTGCTAACTCGAAATTTAACAAGTCCATCTTCGTTCTCACAGACATTAGACATACGCTGGCCAGGCGCAGGTCTAAAAATCTCCAAGTACTAAACATACTTGCTTCAATTCCCAGTGAAAATACTTTTAAAAACTCTTTTAAAAATGGATATGGAAAGCACGTTCCCCCATGGATTACAGTTCCACCCGGCGGTTACGCTACTTTCCCAGTAGAGTCGCTTGTGGCTGTAGATTTCTCATCTCTTAAATTTCGCCATGGTTGTCGCCATAGATTGCAGTACACACGGCGGTTACGCTACTATCCCAGTAGAATCGCTCGTGTCTGTAGGCATCACGCCCCTCAAATTTCGCCTGGCATTAGATTGCAGTTTACTCGGCGGTTACGCCACTATCCCAGTGGAGTCGCTCGTAACTGTGGGCATCTCGCCCCTCAAATTACGCTAACATCATCAATCAAATCTAATCTCATCGCGATGAACTATCGCGAAGGATTTCCGATTCAAATAGTCACTCTGACTAAAATTCTACGTAGCTACGAATTTCAAATGGATACTCATCGAGAGTTCCAATACCTTCATTAATAATAAATGGAAGGTACTTTTCCACATCCTCAGTTTAGAAAACATAATATCATATATGTAGTACTTTCATTTCCCATTTCGTACATATAACATCTATGTAAACATACATAAGATTTCCATAACAATGTCTTTCTAAACTAACGGTTTTCAATTCACCGCATTCATATATATATAAGTTCTAAAAACTTACATATCTCATATTCATAACAAAATAGAGGATTTCAAAATTTTCCTCTAAGTCGATTTGGAAATTTAAGGTTATCTCAAAACCTAATTCATATTCAAAATTCCAATTCATTATCGACTTTCACATTCGATTTGAATTTCATGCTTACATCGTCAATTCTCAACACAGAATTGATGTCTATCGATATATAACCTCTGAGCTCGTACGTCTCAGAGAAGGGTGTTAAGCTAAGAGAATAAATTCTCCGCCACCAACAGATATATATTTAATAGAGATCAATTGCTATGTCATCAATTCACAATGTTAGACATGCAATCCAAATCATCATCTGAAATTCAAAGCTCAACTTATATTGTCTTTGATGTCGAAGTTAAACTCAATTTTAACTCAACGATTCAATCTTTTTTGAAAAATTTCAAATTGAACTAATTCTTCAAATTCTCATTTAACTTTTCAACTTCGACTTCAAAAATGAATTTCAAATCATTTATTCCTTACGGAATATATTCACAACATTTCATATTTGGAAAAAATATTTCCATACTTATTTAAAAATAAGTAATTCACAATCCATTTTATTTTCAACATTTGAAAATATTCGATATACTTTAATCAAAATTAAGTATACATTTCATCTTTAAGGAAATCATTCTCTTTTACATATTCATTTGAGTTAAAACGGATGTTACGTAAAACATCGTTACGACAACTCAAAATCACTAGTATAGGGATTCGAAATTTAGATAGATGTATAAGTCCCAATACTACACAAAACATTTCCTCTCGGAAATCATTTACTATAACAACAATGTTATAGTCCATCATTTCCTTATATTCGAAAACGTCTATTTCAACAATGAATGTTGAAATCTATGGTTTCGATATTCAATGCCTTTGAAAACATCTTTTTAAAACAATTACTTCGTTTTAAAATATCACTTTCCCAAAACATGTCCATTTAATTCAATAATATATTCACGGTCCAAAATTGTGAATATACATCTTTTAACAAACTATAAAGAATTTACTTATCAAAATAAGTCAGTTTCGAATTCATAAACAATGTTATAAATTCCATTCCTATTCATAAAGACTTCAATTTATAAAAATTGCTTTATTAACCCATTCCTTTATAACTCAATTTTATATCAGAATTTTAATTTATAAGTGAATTACTTATAAATTCTTTTATTTTACAACTTTGATTCATTTTATAACTTCACAATTATAAAACTTTTAATTCTGTAACTTCCATTCACTTATGAAATCCATTAAATATTTCACTTTTAACACTTATACAATTCCAATATTTTATCAACACTTTTCAAATCTTCAATATGAACCGGTTATAATAATTCAAAATTCCCAATTTAAACTATTATATAAATTTATCAATTTTCCATTTCCAAAATAATCAACTAGTTCTTTAGTAAATCATTCATCGACTTGATTTTCAATCTAACCGCATTTGATTCATTCACATTGGATTTTACTAACATTCATTCATATTCAATTAGTTCACATTCACTAATTCATATTCAAGTTGGTTTACTTCAATTCAAATCAAATTTGGTTCTCTTTAAATTTACTTATCTTTCAATTTGAATTTAATTCACATAGCTTCCAATTTCCATTAATTCAATTTCATTAACACTTAATGAATTTCCATACAATCAACTAGCAACCAATGCACGTTCAATTTAACCAAATTTATTTACTTTGCTTACATTCAATTTGGTTCAACACACTTAATTTCAATTGGTTTATATTTCCAATTCAGATTAAATTTTTTTTTTATACTCACCATATTCACAAATTCACTTTTACAATTAAAGTTGAATTTCCCTTATATAACTCAATTTCATATTCATTCTTCACTTTATCAATTCATCTTGATATCAAATTCAATTTGATTCACTATTACTTAAGCCATGCTTCATTTTATCTTCACTTGCATTTATTTAACTTTACTAAAGTCAAATTCATATCACATTTCAGAATTCAGATTTTGTTTCACTTAACAAAACTGTTCAACATTTAACAACTGGTTTTACTTAAATTTTCTCATTTTATAAGTTAAACAACTTATTAATTTAAACTTTCTAATTCATATCATATAATCACTTATCTTTCAAGTTTAACTTTCCATCTCAACAATTTATCAAATCCAGTTCAATTTATTTAACTCCCTTATAGTTAAATTTCAAATCCATTCATTTATTAATACTAATTCAATTCAATTTAATTTTTCTTTTAATTAAATTTCAAATCCATTCATTTATTAATGCCAACTCACTCCAATTTAACTTTTCTTAAGTTAAAAATCTTTATTTCATATTCAATATTCACTTTACTTATATAAGATCTATTCCAAATTCATTCATCTTATATTTTCTAAAACAATTTTATACTTCTTTGGATTTGAAAAACATTCTCCTTTTTAAAATGTTTCTAGTAACTATTCATATTAAACATCATAAACTAAGCTTTGTGTAAACCAAAGCTCTGATACCACCTGTAACATTCCCCCTTTTGACCATCTCCAGTCGATATTTAAACCAACTAGAAACGTTCAAAAAGACGAATTGTTATTTAGTTTATAAGGTTTAAACAGAATCAGCCACAGAAACACAGAATAATAACACTGAATTAAAACAAATGAATCTTTATTTCATTACTATAAATCTTTTTTATATACATCAGAGTTTATACAATTTTGATACTGATACAGCGGAATATTTAAAATACAATTTTCTTCTGAAAACTAAATGATTCTTTACTCTCTCTCTCTAACTTCGCTGCTCGAAAATCTTCAAGCTGTAGAAATACTCGGTCTGACCCGAGTATTATATTCAAAAGAAAATAATACACAGGTCAGTCTAATTCAAACCAGTTTATTAGTGCATATAAGCAGTAATAATCAAATAGACGACAGTCACAATAATTCCCGTCTATCCGACTCTTCAAACAAAGAAACCGGATAACGAAAATTTTAACACTAAACAGTGTTAAACAATAAATCAGCAGATTTAAATCATCAACAGGGATAAATAAACAATTTATCAACTCGACTAAATCAATTTAAGACAATTGA
The DNA here is from genome assembly GCA_030737815.1 of Allium fistulosum. NCBI lineage: Eukaryota > Viridiplantae > Streptophyta > Magnoliopsida > Asparagales > Amaryllidaceae > Allium > Allium fistulosum. Next base: position 398,070,883 of record CM060907.1, read on the forward strand.
GATTGTCACTTCAAAAACCATCACGACTCGATTGGCTGCCGTACACGCACGCGTGTACGGCCTCGCCAATACAGCATAAAAAATCAATGCATCACGACGCAAAGAAATATCAATTCGAAACTGTCGAGTTTGGGTGGCTGCAGTGCACACGTACGCGTGCACTGCCTCGCCAACACCGCATATAAAGCCACCACAAAGAATCAAGGGTAAAACTGCAACAATAACTGCAGTCACCGCATGGAAATTTGGGTGAAGGCAACAAAAATAAACAAGGATGAATGAAACTGGTCAAGCAAGTGCAGCAGGCACAAAGGCCCACAAACGAGCACCACAAATACAAATGGAATGCAACTACAGGCATGAAATCACAATGCAACAGTGCAGTCGAAAGCAATTCAGATGACATAGTAAAGACTGCAGACATACAGTGCTACTACAAAACAACATAGATGAAGACAACATCAAGTAGTGCAAGCATATGAAATGCAGTACTACATGCAGTATCAAAGGCAACAAGATAGCTTCACAATGCCACAATGAAATAAACTAATATCAATGCAGACCCACATGTTCATGACTTGCAAACAATAGTATGTAGACATCAAGCCATACAAACATATTTTCATACCTATATCACAAGTCTACTTAACCTGTATATCATGTGCATAAAAACAGATGGATGTCTCAGTGTTACAGTTTTAAGCAGAGTCTATAAGATGTTTGAAACCACGGATATGCACACTTATATAAATTCACAAACATACACATATGAACAAACTTCATCTCAGAACTCATATGCAACAGGAGATTTGCTATTAAGTTTTAATTATAAAAAAATGTTTACTCACACAGGAGATTTGCAACAGGAGATAAGCCATACAGAACTGTCAAGTATACAAGAATGCCCAGACCCAATTAAACCAATGAATTTTACCATATAAATATATACATATGAATATGCATATGTATACACATACATAGGAAGTGCAATTCGAACAAGTCAGGGTTCAAGACCGTGCTTTGAATCAAAAATGAACAAGGTAACTACAGTGACAACTGCAACTACTAGGATGAATGCAAGACTAAACAAAGATGAACCAGGATATCATAATGCAGACCAACCAGAGATGCCAACATGATCAAGTTCAAAGCATCAGGTCTCAAACCAGTACATATACACATATATGGACATGAGGAAACAGGTGAATGTGCAATAGGGAACAAAGATCAGATACACATGCTAAAGTGCCGCAGTTACAACAAAAGCACAACATGCACAAGAGATACAAAGACTACAGCTACATGAAAATGTCCAGTGAATCATCTATATGAAGACAGCAACCAAACTCAGTGAGACCAGATGCAAGTGAAACCAACAAAGGCCAAAGCTCATGGCAACCACATATAAATGCACAAGTAATTCACATGGATAAACAATTTCACGATCAAAATAAAGGCCGAAGTCACAATGAAAGCCATTTCAAAATTTAAGAAAATCCTCATCTAAATTTCTTTCCACAAAATCTAGTTGCAGATTTTTATTTTAAACCATAGTCAGCAACATGATGGCCGAAACCAATGTACCAGAAAATCATATAACCAAGGTCAGACCGAAGTCAAGAAAGAAATTCACGAAAAATCAAAAAGGCGAAGTCAAAGGAAATCAACACAGTGATAGCCGAGAATATTGAACAGCTAAAATTCAAAATCAAGAGCATCAAGTATCAGATATGAAGCTGACAGGGCTAAAGAAATCATCAACAACAAAACAAATCGAACTAACTACGCGAGCGTTTGAATCAGATGTGAGTATACTACTCACCTTTTCTCGAAGAGGTTGCGAGCGAGACGAAGGAAGACAAGCCGGCGCCTTTGATTTAAAACGAAGCCCTAATTTTCCAGATCGAACGAGATCGCCGAGCCCTAGTTCGCAAGCTAGAGCTACAAGAGTCGACGAAGCTGAAGCTTCAATTTTTCCAGTGAAACGAACATGGACAAAGCCCAAATGTTGGAAGCGACGAGGAAACAAACGAAAAAAATTGAGGCCGCCATTATTTTTCTCTTCGTTTAGGGTTTTGGAATGAGAGGGGGAAACGGGTTTGGGTTGAACGAAAAGGGAATAAGGTCGTGGGTTAGGGTATGGGTTTAGAACGTGGTATAGGGTATGGTGTTTGATATTTTTTTTTCTTTTTCTTTTTCCTTTATTATTATTTTTCTTTTTTTTTTAAATCTGATTTGTTTTTATTTAATGTTGTTGTTAAAAATTTAAACTATGCATATATATTCATTTCGTATTAATAAAAATTAAATAAAAGAATTTCAATCCCTTTACAAATTCCAATTCAAATTTAACAATCAATTAATATCGCCAATTTGACGAAGATTTTATCGTTATAAAATTCCAATAACAAAAGAAATTTAACTGTCAACTTAAATCATTTACTGATGATTATAATTTTGGGCAAAACCCCGGTTGTTACAGAAATTCAAATTGAATTCGATTTAATTTTATACGCGTTTTTACGCCGTATGTTCACAAAACAATTTTGATAAATACGAAAATTGAAATCCAGTAATAATTCAATATTACGGACCCAATGAAACTGATTTCGTCAAATTCCGAGACTGTGCCTCGGAAGACTATTCTTATTTTCGATTTAAACGATATAATTTCGAAACTGAACAAATCGCTTTCAAATTCAATTCTGAAGCTTCTATTATCTTCAGTATTATCAATATGAATTTTCCAAGCCTTTAAATTATTTTTAACCGGCTTAAAATTGAAGATTCAAATTTTATTCAACTTTCAATAGATTAAATTCAAAAATTAAATCGCCAATTCATTCTGATAATTTGAAATTCAAGTCAAATCATCGTTCAAATATTTAAAATTAATTAAATATTCTCAATTTAAATTGTTCAAAATTCAGGGTCGTTACAAAGGACTTATCCGACCTCCCTCCAGGAGGCGCCCTGCCCTGGCCATAGCACGGCGTGGACAGGGGCTTGTTCGGTGCTTTACCCTAGCCATCTTAATGCATGGATAAAGGCTTACTCCGTCCTCCCTCCAGGAGGTGCCTTACCCTGGCCATAGCGTGGCGCGGATAAGGCCTTATTCAGTGCTTCACCCTGGCAATATTGTGGCATGGATAAAGGCTTACTCCGTTCTCCCTACAGGAGGTGCCTTGACCTGAACAGAGGCTCGACCAAGGGCTTGTCTGGTGCTTTAACCTGGCCATCTTATGGCGCAGCTAAAGGCTTACTCACCCTCCCTCAGGACGTGCTCTGCCCTGGCCATCTCGGTGTGGACAGAGGCTTTCTACCATCATAGGTAGGCTACCATCTTAGGTAGTATCCAAATATAAGGAGCACTTCACATCCAACCATGTAGATTTTTTTTAGAAAATTATCTCTTTATTGATTTTTCTCCAGTTCTCATTACAAATTCATGAATCTTTCCTTGTTGGAAGAAATGGATGATCATACCCTCTAGGGCTTTGCAGTGATTAGTTTCATCACCATTCATCATATGGTAGTAATAGTAGGATCCTCCCAGATTCCTTTCATGTTTCGGTTTCTTTTTCTATGACGGCCAATAATTGAGCTCATCCTTTGTTAGCATGTAGACATTCTCTATGGATGTCGTCATTTTGCATTCTTTGGGAAGTCTAGACTTGAAGCTTGATTCTTGAGGATGACTCTTTGATTTTTTTCCTTGGCCTTATAGTTACATATTCTTCAATTGCTTTTCATTTTGCCACCCTCTGCAGTTCCTGTGTAGGAAGTGTTCTTGTTGTAATAGGTTGTTGCCACTTATTTGCAAAGGCATTGTAATCAGCCATTATTTCTTTCTCAAAGATGGTGCCTTTGGAATAATGTTGGATGGTTCTTCTCATTTGATTGAATACATTATCACTTCCATTTGTCCTTTTTCCAAAAATCGGGGTTGGGCTAATATAAAAGGGGTTTATGCTCCATTTCTCAAGATTGTATGTTTCTGCTTTTTTCTTCTTTATAATTCTTAGAGCTTCTAGCCTTAGCCTTTGCTCTTTATTTTGATTGGAATCCTTGATCAATTTTGAAGGGGATCTTATCTCATGGGGTTCAAAGGATCCTTGTTCAGATCTTATGATTCTTCTACCCATGATTAGACCAAAGTAGATGAACCGAAGATTGAGCTAAGTGGGGTTAGAGAATAGTAGTGTAGGGTGTTTAACCAAGTCGGTGGTTCGAGCCCTCCTTCTAGCACGAAAATGTTAACAAGAAATCTTGCCAACACCCCAAAGTTGAGTTATGGAATAAGATTTATCCCTTGAGTAGATAAAAAGGAGTGGGAAGGGTATATCTTCCTCGAATTTCCTTTCGAGTTGATTGCTGATGTACAAAGTTGTTCAAACTGACCTTTCAACTCATTCGAAAGGTTCGGTTTCTTCCTTTGTCAACCTTTAGATTCTATGGAGATAGATTGGTATTTCCTTTGAGAGCCCACCTTTTGAAATGGTTGAGATACCCTAGATGAGATTTTCCTTTATTGGTTTTGACTTTATTGAAAGCCTTAGTTGTTGTATGGCTAGGACTTTATCCAAGAATCGGAGATAGAGGTTTCGACCTTGTCGAAAGCATCTTTGTGTAAGTGTTTAAACTTGAATCAAGAATCTGGGTTGGGGTTTTGAGCCTGTCGAAAGCTATAGACTTAAATATCCCAGGTTTGGATTAGAAATATCAAGTTGGAATGAATTGGAACAAGGTTTCATCCTTGTCGAAAGCTGTACCTTTAGGCACCTTGTTTTAATCAAAGGTTTTAGTGGATTGAGGCTTGGTTTTGACTTCGTCGAAAGCAGAGACTCATAAAAATGTAGCTTGAAGTATGTACAAAAAGTTATGTAAATCTATGAGGTTTCTATTGTGTTGGTAGTGACCATTCGACGTAGGCGGCACCTAAAACACAAGATTAAACCTAACAAAAGCTTTAAAAACAGTAAAGTAGTTTGAAATATTTAAGACTTCCGTTTCACAAGCTAAAAAGAGTTTATTTCTCAAAATCCCCAAATTAATTTGGTAATTAGGGTTTACAATACTTTTGATTAAGAAGATACAAGTTTGAAATGGAAAGAATCGGATCCTCAAAACCTGACCCTTGGGTCTTATTTATAGATGCGGGTTAGCAACTTTCGACCCAAATGCTTTTGACTTGGTTGAAATGTGGCTGTTGAATAACTCAAGCATGTCGTCGCCTTTGTTGAAAGGTATGGTTGCGCTTCTCTTCTTTGTGTTGCCTTGTAAGTGCTTTCGACTCTGTCAATAGGCTTGGTTTAATGGTTTCGATGATGTTGGTTACATCTGATCTCTTTTTTCTGATTTGTTGCGGAACCCTCCTGGATAACATTAGCTTTGACCAGTTTTAAAGGCTTATTATAGCTTTCTAAGGGGTTGTTCAGGGCTATACTTACTTTCATGTAGTTTGAATAAAGGCAAAACCTTTGGTTTCGAAAGGCTTGGTGCATATACAAAGAGCTATTCTTCATTGTCTTCGAAAGGTGCTGCTTTGACTCATTCGATAGGTCTTCATGCATATGTATTCACCTAGTCGAAAGGTGGTTACTGAAGGCGGAAGGGTGATTTCAACTCCTTCGACTCCTTTGAAAGGTAAGAGACTTCTAGATCTTGGTTGTATAAACCTTTCGACACCTTCGAAAGGTTCCAAAAATTTCAAACTTTGGTTATAGCATCCCTTCGAATCTTTCGAAAGGTCTAGTTGGAGCTCTTTCCGCTTGATTTCCTTTGTTCTTTGCTTAAAATGGTTTCGACTAAGTCAAAAGGTGGAATCTTAGAGAGTAACACCAAGCACCTAGAGGAAAAAATTCACAAGTCGATTCTTTTGCCAAGTTAGCAGCTCACGAGGAGCACTGAAAACTTGAATTATGCTAGTAGGCTTCTAGCAGAATCCCAGTACTGAGGAAAAAGCTCCTAGATCGAGTAATAACGTCATGGTATTGACTAGATCCCAAGATCTTACACATGTGGAAAAAGAAATAGAACTGGGAAATGGAAACGACCGAATCTAGGAGGAAACCATCCATGTGAAAATGAATAGTCAGTATGAGAACAATTGGATGATGTCCATTGTTAAATACTTAGTAGAAGGGAAATTACTAGAAGATTAAATGAAAGCAAGAAGGATAAGACGCCAAGCTCCAACTTTTATTATGATGGATGGAACACTTTATGAAAAAGCATATTCACTCCCTTACTTAAGATGTGTTAGTCAAGAAAGTGGCACAAAATTGTTAAGAGAAGCCCATGAAAGGTTTTGTGGACATCATTTTAATAAAATAAAATGGGCCAAAAAGGTGATGAGGCAAGGTTTCTATCGACCCCCTATGAATAACGATGTAGTGAATTATGCAAAGAGATGTGAGAAATGTTAGAGATTTTCAAGAATCCACATATGCCCCCAAGTTTGTTAACCCCAATCTCAAGTCCAAGGCACTTTGATGTGTGGCACTTATGGATCTCAAGCAAGGCAACATGATTAGCTGGTGTCTGAGTAACTGGTGCTTTGGGGATAGATGTTGTAACGACCCGTAAATTTCAACTGTTTTAAGAACGTAATTAGTTGAAATTTTGTGAAAATTTTAAACAATAAAATTTTGAAATAAAAATTTGATATTTGGAATACGTCTAGTTAAACATAGCAACTGGTAAATTTTCGTCCGAAAATACGAAAGTTTATTTCGCGCGTAAATTCAATTCAATTTAATCAGTTAAAAAGCGTTGAAAATAAAACGTTTCCGAAACCTAAATATTTTTACATAGAAAAATTCTAAACCATCTTCTGAGCAAATTATCAGTTCGTCATTTTTCCAAATTCGGACATCTATTGCTCCGTCGTTCTTATTTTCTGCAAAATGCAGCATTCTGGTACCGATATCGATTTTTATCGGATGATCGTACCGCTGATTTCTATATACCGTTTTGATCGTCTCGTCGTGCCGATCTCAACGGTATATTCGATCGTCAAATTTGGAGTTCCGTTGCACGTTGCACTTTGCGTAACGCCTACCGTATCGATACCCATTTAAAACCTTTTGGTTGTTATCTGTCCTTTCATCTCCATACTTGTCCAAAAACCGACGGCTATGTACATTTAGTATTTGTGGAATTCAAGGCGTTTTTCTCTTCGTTCAATATTACGTGACCTTTAGTTAACCAGTTCATTTACTTTGTTCACTGTAACGTGAGTAATATTCATCTTTGAAATGAAGAAAAAATCAAAACATTATTTTTCCTGTACGTCCTCTTCCTTTCCTTCCTCCACCAAGCACGTTTGCCCACAAGCCTCTTTCCCTTCACATGTCGAACCACCATTGCAGCCTTGCCTTCTTCCTCGTCGCAGCTCCACTCGCCCTCTTTCCTCACACCCCACGTCAGCCTCACGCCCTCACACCTCCGCCCGTACCAACGTCCGCCACCACCTCAAGCCCTCAGCCCATCACCGAGCTCCTCATCCCTCCACCACCTTGAAGTCGCAACCCACCGTTCGCCGAAGCCTGCTCTCATTCGCCAACCACCACACAGCTGACAGCCTCCGCCTGAACCCACCCTTCCCTCCGCGGCCATCACTTCCAGCTCCGCCACGTTCTCCGCCATCTCCGCCTCCTCCACCTTCGGCCACTCACAACCTTCCCGAGCCGCTCTACCTTTTTACATCTCCACCCAAGCCTGGACGTGCACCTCACTAGCATCTTCGCATCGCAAAGACTCGCGTGCATCACCGATCCGTAGTAGCTGCTCGGCCTCCTTCTTTTGTTTTTTTTATATACAGTAAGTTTATACGTTAGTCTATTTACAGATATATTAGTATAGGTATGTGTGTAGTGTGCATATGTTATGGTTTTATAACATTTGACTGAGAGAAATTCGTATCTTGCTAATATATGTCTTGCTTCCTAAAATAAATGTCAGCTACATATTATACAGTGGGGCAAGTTTAGGTTGATTTACAATAAGCATTGACTTTTAACTATATTTTATATGTAATGCATGCGTAGGATTATATAGGGGGGTTGTATATTTTTCAGAGTGTTTAAAATAAAGCCTCTGTGTACATATATTATGTTTTGAAGGCAACTTATGATCTAAGTGTAATAAAGTGCGTCAGTGATATATATAATGGGATTTGTCTTAAAAAGTTATTTATTGGTTTTGAAATATAAACGGGTTTATATTAAATATGTGTCATAGTTTACCATATATTAGTGTATGTCAGCTATAGTTGTTTATGTAGTATGCATATGATACCAGTATTTATATGATAGTTATTATTATTATTATTATTATTGTTTTTGTTTTTGTTTTGTTTTGATGACTTACGTTATTTAATGTAAATTTTAATGAGTTATATATTATGTAATGTAAAGATGATATTTTAGAATTATTTTAAAATGTATATGTATTTTAAATTAAACACTGGGTTTAAGGAAAATAATAATACGTATATTTTGTTTCGGTCTAAATCAAGCAGTTTCTCATCTATTTTCATCGATCTGATTTATCAGCTTCGTTCGTCGATTCATCCCAATCTAGCTTGTTTTGGAAGTCGTGCTTGCATTCGTAACTCTATTTCAATGCTCGTGTCAGTGTGCGTATCTGTGACATCTCCTGTCCCCTCTAAGCCTCGAAAGGTGAGCACTCACTCACGATTAACGTTCTTTTATTTATTAAATCTGATTTCAATTGAAACGACAATTGAAATATGCTGCTATTAGTTAATTACACTGTTATATATGCTATTGTCTGTATCAGTTCACCTGTGACATCTGACACCATTATCTGTTAATTATTTATGCGATGATAATACAGTTTGACTGATAATTGATTGATTGTTGATGTTTATATTGGACGTCAAATTGTTGATGTTAAAATGATAAATAGTATGAAATTGAACTTGATATAGGATAATTAAATGTTAAATTTGATTAACCAACATTTGTATAATATGACCCCTTTTAACTGTTTAAGTTATTGACACGTAGGATTTGTTTAATTACACTTTGAACCACTGAATGTATGTTGTTAAATTGATGATGTATGAAATTGTAAATTGAATGACAAGTGAAAACCGTAATGTAATAATCTTTAATCTGCATGAAATGATAGTGTAGATTCTAGAAATCATTATATTAATTCGTACAAATAACAATGCGAATTAATACAGTTATTTCAGGATTATTTGAATTGATTATTGAATTGATATTGATTGTTGTTATTGCTTGTTTATTTACTTTGACACCATCCCAGTTATCACACTGCAAGTTCCCTTTGTTATGTTTTGATTTTGAATTGAATTGGAATCGGGTTGAAATGATAAATACCCAAATTAAACTTTGACCTTAGATATAGAGAATTAAATAAAAACCCGATTGGTCAATAATTTGATTTAAAAATAAAACGAATATTTTATTTGAATAAATAATATGGTTTTGAAACGAAGTTGGAAATTGAATTTAATGAAATTAAACGTGAATATTTAATAATCTGAAATGAAATATTAATAAAGAAATTGATGAAAGAAGGTTGTTAAATTTGAGAAATGATTGAATTAAGTTTGAAATGATTTAATAATTAAGTTTGAAATTATAATTAAGTTTGAAACAATTAAACTTTGAAATGATTTAATAATTAAGTTGAAATTATAATTAAGTTTGGAATATTTAAACTGTGAAATTATTTAATAATTAAGTTTTGAATTATTTAATACTTAAATAAGATTAAATTATTTAATGATTAAATTGAATTGGAAATTCTTTAATAAGAAAATTGAACTCTTAAATAAGTGAATTTTACTTCGTAAATAATTGAAATTGAGTTCTTTATTAATTAAGTTTTGGAAAATTATTCAAGAAAGTAAATAAGTGAAATTGAATTTCTTTAACAAGAAATAAAATGTGATTTATTTAAAATTAATGTAAGACTTGAAATTTAAAAAAAATTTGATTTGATGAATTTAATTTAATTAAATTTGTAAGTTTTGATATAGTGAAGTTGAATTTAAATAATGGATTTAATGAATTGGAAATTTAATTGAAATTGATTTAATGATAAATTAATCGAATAAAATCGATAATTGAGTTTAATCGATTTGAACGTTAATTAAGTTAAATGATTTTGGAGTGAACTTTTATATGAAATGAAATGAATATTGAATGAAATCGATAAATGAATGCAAATTGATTTGAATGTTAAATTAAGTTAATTTAAATGATTTCGGAATGAAACTTTTGTGCGAACGTGAATCAATACTTGAATTGTTTTCAATATAAAGATTGAAATTGAATTATAAGATTTTGAAATGGTAAATTGAATGTTTTGAAACGTAAATTATTGGAAATTGGTTTTGAAAGACAAATGAAATGTTGATCTACTAATTCTAATTGAATTGAAATTGTTGTGGTTTTTGAAATATATAAATGACCAATCGGTGTAATAATTACGAAAGTTATTAAAGAGACCGGAATTCGGTTATGGGTATACTCTCTATCTAAACCGAAAACCACTTTAATAACTATACGCGGAGTGATGATCCAGAATGAAGTGGTTGGAATGATGTTCGTGTTGACTGAAGAAAGTGAACGATAATGGATAGCCTTGACACTTGTGTCAAATTGGAAATGACTAAAACAGGAGCTGTGCCGGGCCAATGGAGGATTGATACCTCAAGTGGACACACTTCTTCGAACTACTTATACTTGTTGTCGATTGGTGCACCCTTGATTTTGGGAGTGTTGTTTCACGGTGTTGCGGGCGCTGCGGCGTTGCGTTCTCACCAGCCCGGATCAGGCGAACGGTAGTATCACTATCTTGGGTATAGCCTCATGTGCCTTGTCATACTTGTATTCCATTTATGCGCGACCACTACGAATTTGTTTTGTACCTTGAGTATATGGATTGCCCTCTGGTGACTTCCGGTTTTGGGGAAACTACGGTCTTGTATATGCTTGTGGGAATAAAAATGTGTTAACGGTGGAATGGGCCATGACTTAACGCTATTTTGATATCTTTATATTACTGATAGACATTATCTACTTATCGTACACTACTACATAGTAGATAGTTTAACGGATCCTTAAAGGATGGTTATTCCAAACATCCTTTGAGTTACTTGTATTTCAATTGCTATTTCACTTGAGTTGGATTTATTAATATAAGAATGTTAATCCTGACTCGAGTGTCTTGTGTTTTTGCTTTACGCTCGGGTCAGACTGAGTGGTTCAGCTTTCGAGACTCACCTTTGGAGTTGGAGCTTCGCTTGGAGATCCAGCTATCTATCCGACTTTCAGTATTCGATGATTCCAGTGATGCATTCTGATTTGTATCTGATGTATCGTGTTACTCTTCCGTTGTATCTGGTTTAACTCTGATGTATTGTATTATTCTTCTGTTGTAAACTCTGATGTATTTTATATATTCATATAGTAGCTTCATGAACTACTATCTCTTTTAATTCCGCTGCACTTATTACTCTGTGTCTGTGATCTGTGATTATTTATTTACTGTATATGTTCAGTTTTGCCAAATTTAAATTAACAACGCGGTATTTTGAGCAATTCAACTCCGGCATGAGTGTCTACCTATACACTTATAATGGATGCGAATGGTCCAAAATGGCGGGTCGTTACAGTTGGTATCAGAGCTTTGGTAGCTCTAGGCAAAACTTAACATATAGGGTAAATGTATTTACAGAATCACTCTCATTCGAGTTTCAATCTCCTCCTTTGACTCAATTCCTTTGAATTTTGGAACGTTCCCCTCGGTTCCGAAATTTCATTCGTGCCCCTCACTATTCGTCTTCTTTCTATTCTGGAGCATCACATAACTCCACTTCAAATGATATCTATAATAGATCGGCGGTCTCGCCAATCTTCGAATGATTCGTAAAGGAGCAAAACTCCTTTAGAATAGGCATTGATTTACCGGAGATTTCTGTATCCTCGGTTTACGATGCTATCTATCTCCTGCTATACCTGAATTCCATCTCTTGAGATCGAGTGTTGATTTACCTCGGAATTCAACATCGATCTTATTCTTGAAGTTACGGACGACCCGGTTAAGGTTGCCCGTGAATTAAATAAACTCATCCATCTTCCGATTGTGGTAATTGAATTATCTTATCTTCTGTTTCAAACTTATTTTCGAACCAGAATTCTCTTTGATTTGAGTCCATCAAATTTGAATCTCTATCCTTATTTTGAATTCATTCTTGTATCGTCGAGCAAAGAAGTGTATTTGTAAATTTATATAAAAATGTTTTATATATTGTGTTGTTTGAGTTGTTGATGTTGATTTGGGTTTCCGATCGATTCGTCTGATCAACGCTATCGATAGGATTTCCAAAACACTTGAGCAGAGCAGACTGACACAATATTGTTTTCAAATTTGTTTGATTATATTGTAAAAATATAAGTAAAAATTTTCTGGAATTTAATTAGTTAATTAAATTGTTGTTGAAATGATAATATTTGATTATCATTTATTGTTCTAAATAAATTTATAAATACGGTTTATAAATTGATTTGGAATTTGAAATAAATTTAATTCAGAAATTTGAGAATTTAATTTCCGGTGATTTCGAACTTTGATTTTTAATTTTAAAGTATATATTATTGGAAGTATTTTTCGAACAGAAATCGTTTTCAAAGAATTTTTAAAATGTTAAAATCAGTGCTCTTCTCTTTGTCGCTGGAAAATAATCTCGGTGATGGCGGCCGCATCATCGACTTTCATTTTCGAGTTTCGAAGTGGAGAAACCATTCTGTAGCTTTGCTATGGTTTTGTTTGAAAAATATTTTGATTTGAATTTCTTCAATATAATTTGATTTATATACATGGGTATCTTATTTTAAAATTTAATTTGATTTGATATAAATATATTATACATATCTCTAAATTGTTTTAATCGGAAATCTAATTCTTAAATCATGTTAAAGGATGATTTTAATTACAAATAAAACCAAAATTTAGAATAAATATTTAAACTTGAATAATTGAAATGAGAAAATTTTATTTGTATATGGTTCAACTGCATTCTAATACAACTTACCTAAATCATTCAGAAGTTGAATATGTAATTGGATAATATATATAAGATAAATTGAATTTATAAATAAAATTTGAGTGTTTATAATAAATGTTATACACTAAATTTTGAGTATAAAGATGTTAATAGAGTTAGGTAGGATAATAAGCAAACTCAGTTAACAATGAAATGAATTTGTTTTGAAAGAATTAATAAATTGAAATTTAATCAACATATGAAAATACCTTGAAATTTAAAAGAAATTAATAGATGTAAATTAATTTAAATCGAAACTTTTATGTTTAAAATTAATTAATATGGGTTAAATATATATGAGTAGATATATTAAGTAGAATAAATTTAACAGTAATTTGGAATAAAGAAGAATTTAAATTGTTGAAGAAAATATGATTATAATAAAAGACTATTCAAATTTATGGTTTTAGAAATTGTAAATTTAGGATAATTGGATAGTAAAATAATGAATTTAGAAATAGTTGAGTTTGATTTAACTTAAGTAAAATCAAATGGATTAAATCAATTATTGAATATCAATTAATTTAAATTTGAATTTATATGGTTTAAATTAATTGTTATTTTGTATTTCAAATCTGTTTTCTTCCTGGTTGTTTCTATTCTTCTACCTCGTTCCTTTTCGGGGACGAAAAGTTTTGAGTGGGGGAGAATGTAACGACCCGTAAATTTCAACTGTTTTAAGAACGTAATTAGTTGAAATTTTGTGAAAATTTTAAACAATAAAATTTTGAAATAAAAATTTGATATTTGGAATACGTCTAGTTAAACATAGCAACTGGTAAATTTTCGTCCGAAAATACGAAAGTTTATTTCGCGCGTAAATTCACTTCAATTTAATCAGTTAAAAAGCGTTGAAAATAAAACGTTTCCGAAACCTAAATATTTTTACATAGAAAAATTCTAAACCATCTTCTGAGCAAATTATCAGTTCGTCATTTTTCCAAATTCGGACATCTATTGCTCCGTCGTTCTTATTTTCTGCAAAATGCAGCATTCTGGTACCGATATCGATTTTTATCGGATGATCGTACCGCTGATTTCTATATACCGTTTTGATCGTCTCGTCGTGCCGATCTCAACGGTATATTCGATCGTCAAATTTGGAGTTCCGTTGCACGTTGCACTTTGCGTAACGCCTACCGTATCGATACCCATTTAAAACCTTTTGGTTGTTATCTGTCCTTTCATCTCCATACTTGTCCAAAAACCGACGGCTATGTACATTTAGTATTTGTGGAATTCAAGGCGTTTTTCTCTTCGTTCAATATTACGTGACCTTTAGTTAACCAGTTCATTTACTTTGTTCACTGTAACGTGAGTAATATTCATCTTTGAAATGAAGAAAAAATCAAAACATTATTTTTCCTGTACGTCCTCTTCCTTTCCTTCCTCCACCAAGCACGTTTGCCCACAAGCCTCTTTCCCTTCACATGTCGAACCACCATTGCAGCCTTGCCTTCTTCCTCGTCGCAGCTCCACTCGCCCTCTTTCCTCACACCCCACGTCAGCCTCACGCCCTCACACCTCCGCCCGTACCAACGTCCGCCACCACCTCAAGCCCTCAGCCCATCACCGAGCTCCTCATCCCTCCACCACCTTGAAGTCGCAACCCACCGTTCGCCGAAGCCTGCTCTCATTCGCCAACCACCACACAGCTGACAGCCTCCGCCTGAACCCACCCTTCCCTCCGCGGCCATCACTTCCAGCTCCGCCACGTTCTCCGCCATCTCCGCCTCCTCCACCTTCGGCCACTCACAACCTTCCCGAGCCGCTCTACCTTTTTACATCTCCACCCAAGCCTGGACGTGCACCTCACTAGCATCTTCGCATCGCAAAGACTCGCGTGCATCACCGATCCGTAGTAGCTGCTCGGCCTCCTTCTTTTGTTTTTTTTTTATATACAGTAAGTTTATACGTTAGTCTATTTACAGATATATTAGTATAGGTATGTATGTAGTGTGCATATGTTATGGGTTTATAACATTTGACTGAGAGAAATTCGTATCTTGCTAATATATGTCTTGCTTCCTAAAATAAATGTCAGCTACATATTATACAGTGGGGCAAGTTTAGGTTGATTTACAATAAGCATTGACTTTTAACTATATTTTATATGTAATGCATGCGTAGGATTATATAGGGGGGTTGTATATTTTTCAGAGTGTTTAAAATAAAGCCTCTGTGTACATATATTATGTTTTGAAGGCAACTTATGATCTAAGTGTAATAAAGTGCGTCAGTGATATATATAATGGGATTTGTCTTAAAAAGTTATTTATTGGTTTTGAAATATAAACGGGTTTATATTAAATATGTGTCATAGTTTACCATATATTAGTGTATGTCAGCTATAGTTGTTTATGTAGTATGCATATGATACCAGTATTTATATGATAGTTATTATTATTATTATTATTATTGTTTTTGTTTTTGTTTTGTTTTGATGACTTACGTTATTTAATGTAAATTTTAATGAGTTATATATTATGTAATGTAAAGATGATATTTTAGAATTATTTTAAAATGTATATGTATTTTAAATTAAACACTGGGTTTAAGGAAAATAATAATACGTATATTTTGTTTCGGTCTAAATCAAGCAGTTTCTCATCTATTTTCATCGATCTGATTTATCAGCTTCGTTCGTCGATTCATCCCAATCTAGCTTGTTTTGGAAGTCGTGCTTGCATTCGTAACTCTATTTCAATGCTCGTGTCAGTGTGCGTATCTGTGACATCTCCTGTCCCCTCTAAGCCTCGAAAGGTGAGCACTCACTCACGATTAACGTTCTTTTATTTATTAAATCTGATTTCAATTGAAACGACAATTGAAATATGCTGCTATTAGTTAATTACACTGTTATATATGCTATTGTCTGTATCAGTTCACCTGTGACATCTGACACCATTATCTGTTAATTATTTATGCGATGATAATACAGTTTGACTGATAATTGATTGATTGTTGATGTTTATATTGGACGTCAAATTGTTGATGTTAAAATGATAAATAGTATGAAATTGAACTTGATATAGGATAATTAAATGTTAAATTTGATTAACCAACATTTGTATAATATGACCCCTTTTAACTGTTTAAGTTATTGACACGTAGGATTTGTTTAATTACACTTTGAACCACTGAATGTATGTTGTTAAATTGATGATGTATGAAATTGTAAATTGAATGACAAGTGAAAACCGTAATGTAATAATCTTTAATCTGCATGAAATGATAGTGTAGATTCTAGAAATCATTATATTAATTCGTACAAATAACAATGCGAATTAATACAGTTATTTCAGGATTATTTGAATTGATTATTGAATTGATATTGATTGTTGTTATTGCTTGTTTATTTACTTTGACACCATCCCAGTTATCACACTGCAAGTTCCCTTTGTTATGTTTTGATTTTGAATTGAATTGGAATCGGGTTGAAATGATAAATACCCAAATTAAACTTTGACCTTAGATATAGAGAATTAAATAAAAACCCGATTGGTCAATAATTTGATTTAAAAATAAAACGAATATTTTATTTGAATAAATAATATGGTTTTGAAACGAAGTTGGAAATTGAATTTAATGAAATTAAACGTGAATATTTAATAATCTGAAATGAAATATTAATAAAGAAATTGATGAAAGAAGGTTGTTAAATTTGAGAAATGATTGAATTAAGTTTGAAATGATTTAATAATTAAGTTTGAAATTATAATTAAGTTTGAAACAATTAAACTTTGAAATGATTTAATAATTAAGTTGAAATTATAATTAAGTTTGGAATATTTAAACTGTGAAATTATTTAATAATTAAGTTTTGAATTATTTAATACTTAAATAAGATTAAATTATTTAATGATTAAATTGAATTGGAAATTCTTTAATAAGAAAATTGAACTCTTAAATAAGTGAATTTTACTTCGTAAATAATTGAAATTGAGTTCTTTATTAATTAAGTTTTGGAAAATTATTCAAGAAAGTAAATAAGTGAAATTGAATTTCTTTAACAAGAAATAAAATGTGATTTATTTAAAATTAATGTAAGACTTGAAATTTAAAAAAAATTTGATTTGATGAATTTAATTTAATTAAATTTGTAAGTTTTGATATAGTGAAGTTGAATTTAAATAATGGATTTAATGAATTGGAAATTTAATTGAAATTGATTTAATGATAAATTAATCGAATAAAATCGATAATTGAGTTTAATCGATTTGAACGTTAATTAAGTTAAATGATTTTGGAGTGAACTTTTATATGAAATGAAATGAATATTGAATGAAATCGATAAATGAATGCAAATTGATTTGAATGTTAAATTAAGTTAATTTAAATGATTTCGGAATGAAACTTTTGTGCGAACGTGAATCAATACTTGAATTGTTTTCAATATAAAGATTGAAATTGAATTATAAGATTTTGAAATGGTAAATTGAATGTTTTGAAACGTAAATTATTGGAAATTGGTTTTGAAAGACAAATGAAATGTTGATCTACTAATTCTAATTGAATTGAAATTGTTGTGGTTTTTGAAATATATAAATGACCAATCGGTGTAATAATTACGAAAGTTATTAAAGAGACCGGAATTCGGTTATGGGTATACTCTCTATCTAAACCGAAAACCACTTTAATAACTATACGCGGAGTGATGATCCAGAATGAAGTGGTTGGAATGATGTTCGTGTTGACTGAAGAAAGTGAACGATAATGGATAGCCTTGACACTTGTGTCAAATTGGAAATGACTAAAACAGGAGCTGTGCCGGGCCAATGGAGGATTGATACCTCAAGTGGACACACTTCTTCGAACTACTTATACTTGTTGTCGATTGGTGCACCCTTGATTTTGGGAGTGTTGTTTCACGGTGTTGCGGGCGCTGCGGTGTTGCGTTCTCACCAGCCCGGATCAGGCGAACGGTAGTATCACTATCTTGGGTATAGCCTCATGTGCCTTGTCATACTTGTATTCCATTTATGCGCGACCACTACGAATTTGTTTTGTACCTTGAGTATATGGATTGCCCTCTGGTGACTTCCGGTTTTGGGGAAACTACGGTCTTGTATATGCTTGTGGGAATAAAAATGTGTTAAGGGTGGAATGGGCCATGACTTAACGCTATTTTGATATCTTTATATTACTGATAGACATTATCTACTTATCGTACACTACTACATAGTAGATAGTTTAACGGATCCTTAAAGGATGGTTATTCCAAACATCCTTTGAGTTACTTGTATTTCAATTGCTATTTCACTTGAGTTGGATTTATTAATATAAGAATGTTAATCCTGACTCGAGTGTCTTGTGTTTTTGCTTTACGCTCGGGTCAGACTGAGTGGTTCAGCTTTCGAGACTCACCTTTGGAGTTGGAGCTTCGCTTGGAGATCCAGCTATCTATCCGACTTTCAGTATTCGATGATTCCAGTGATGCATTCTGATTTGTATCTGATGTATCGTGTTACTCTTCCGTTGTATCTGGTTTAACTCTGATGTATTGTATTATTCTTCTGTTGTAAACTCTGATGTATTTTATATATTCATATAGTAGCTTCATGAACTACTATCTCTTTTAATTCCGCTGCACTTATTACTCTGTGTCTGTGATCTGTGATTATTTATTTACTGTATATGTTCAGTTTTGCCAAATTTAAATTAACAACGCGGTATTTTGAGCAATTCAACTCCGGCATGAGTGTCTACCTATACACTTATAATGGATGCGAATGGTCCAAAATGGCGGGTCGTTACAGATGTTCCCTTAGGCTTTCCCTCGTATCGAAGAGCAAAATCCATCAACTCAGTGAAAGTTCCATGGACATGAGCGGTGAGGAGCTCGTAATACTCTGGGCGTGCGCCATGTATGAACTTCTCATTCTTAAGCAGAGGTGTGTCAATCAAACCGGGTCCGAACTTAGATAGTTCGTTGAATTTCCTTTCATACTCAGTGAAGGTCATGTTGCCTTGCTTGAGATCCATAAAAGACCGATAGAGTTGGGCCTTCCCAGCAGCTGGCATCTACTGAGCCATAAAGGAATCCCTATTACAAGTGATATGAAACGAATCAAAATTATGACGAGATAAGAGAGAAATTTATTTAGTAGGAATTTAGATAGATTACTACCTAAACTGGGCCCAAGTGATGGTTTCCTCATCAGTTCGAGAAGTGACTGATTCCCACCAATCTTGTGCAGCATCCTGAAGCTGCCAAGCGGCCAACTTGCGCATCTGAGCATCTGCGATCTCCAAGCCAGAAAAGATCCTTTCCAAACTCTTTAGCCATTGTTGTGCTTCGATAATACTCTCGGAGCCAGTAAATTTGACTCCTCCAAGCTGAGTATACTCCTTGCTAAGAGTGGAGAATCAGACTGCGGGAGCTGGAGCATGTGGACCAGGAGCATTTCCACCCCTGCCTCTAACATTTCTTCTGGTAGCCATCCTGGAATACCAAAAGTGATTTAGAATCAAAGATAGGAATTTATAGAACTTAAGGAAATTCTATTCAACGATTTCAATAAGAAAGATGAATCAAAGGATGTGGATTCTGAAATGATTCTCCTCATTCTAGGGTATGTTTACCCTATCTCTAATGAGCTTTAAACTCCACAGGCTAAGGTTATCGGGAACGAAAGCTCTGATACCAACTGTAACAACCCGTATATTTGGACCATTTAAATTGACAATAATCCACACATGTCAACTTAAATAGTGCAAAACACGAATCATTATTGGAGTATATGTATATAAATGAGAATCATCACAGAATCACAGAAAATACAACATAACAAAATAGTGCAACGGAATTACAACAATGTCATAATAGTAGTTCATGAAGCTACTAAGTAAATACAACAATGTCACAAGCAGATAGTGAAAAGAAATACATAGATGTCCGATACAATAACAAAATAGAATGGAGCAGTACTGATAAAGATAAATGATAGTCTTCAAGTCTTCAGCTCCCAATAGCACAGCAACAGAAATCCTCAGTCTGATCCGAGCATATGCATAAACAAACACTCGAATCAGGACATATATTCTTATACAGATAATATGGTTCAAAAATTGAAATAACAATAACTCAAAGATGATTGGAATAAACATCTTACAGGATCCGATAAACTATCTATACATAGTAGTGTACGATAAATAGATAATGTCTAACAGTAATGTAAAGATATCAAAATAGTGTTAAGTCATGGCCCATTCCACCCTTAACACATTTTTATTCCCAAGAGCATATACAAGACCGTAGTTTCCCCAAAACCGGAAGTCGCCAGAGGGCAATCCATATACTAAAGGTACAAACCAAAATCGTAGTTGTCGCGTATAAAGGAATACAAGTATGACAAGGCACATGAGGCAATACCCAAGGTAGTGACACTACCGATCGCCTGATCCGGACTGGCGAGAACGCATCGCCGCAGCGATCGCAAGACCGTGAAACAACACTCCCAAATCAAGGGTGCGCACCAATCAATCACAAAGTAAATGAATAGTTTACGAAGAAGTGTGTTCACTTGAGGTAGCTAATCCTCCATTGGCCCGGCTCAGCTCATGTTTTAGTCATTTCCAATTTGACACAAGTGTCAAGGCTATCCATTATCGTTCACTTTCTTCAATCATCAACGTTCGTCAATCCAACCACTTCATTCTGGATCACACTCCGCGCGTAGTTATTAAAGTGGTTTCCGGTTTAGACAGTGAGTATGTCCCTAACCGATTTCAGTTTCTTTAATAACCTTCGTGATTATAACACCGATTGGTCGTTAATATATTTCAAAACCAAATCAATTTCAATTTCAATTGGAATTCGTAAATCGACAATTCGTTAGTCTTTCTAAATCAATTTCCAAAATTACTTCTCATAACTTCCCAATTCCGTTTTCAAAATTTCTATAATTCAATTTCAAAGTTTAAATTTTAAAACAACTCAAATATTCATTGCATTTCGTATATAAGTTCATTCCAAAATTATTTAACTAAATTTAACGTTTAAAACGATTTAAATCAATTATCGCTTTCATTCGATATTCATTAAATTAATTTATCATTGAACAATTTCAATTAAATTTCCAATTCATTACGTTACGTCTTAAGTTCGATTTCATTATCAAAGTTTACAACTTATTTACAATTACATTTGTCAAATCCAATTCTTTAAATTACAAGTCTTTCATTTGTTTCGATAAAGCGCATTCTATTTCTTATCAAAGAAATTCCTTTCAAATTACAAAACTTAGTTAAAGAAACTTAGTTTCACTTATTCAATAATTCAATTTCTCTTAATAAAGATATTCAATTCAATTTAATTATAATTCGATCTCATCAAATTTTCAATAATTTCAAATCTTAATTATTAATTATTTCAAACTCATTCATTAATAATTCCAAACTTAATTGTTAATAAATTCAAAATTTAATTATTAATTATTTCAAACTTCGTTATTAATAATTTCACAACTTAACTATTAATAATTTCAAAAGTTAATTACTAATAATTTCAAAACTTAAATATTTATAATTTCAAAAATTAATTATCAAATAATTCTAAGTTTAATTATTAAATAATTAAATTTTAAACAATATTTCTTTGTCAATTACGACGTTTAATATTTGTTTTTAAATTCAAATACTCACATTTACATTCATTCGAATTTAAATTCTAATTTATTCAAAACCTTGTTATTAGTCAAATGAACTTTATTTTATTTAAATCAAAACATTGACCAATCGGGTTTTATTTTAAATTTTCTATCCTAAGTCAAAGTTATTTGGGTATTTATCATTTCAACCCGATTCCATTTCAATTCAAAAATCAAAACATACAAAGGGAACTTGCAGTGTGATAACTAGGATGGTGTCAAAGTAAATAAACAAGCAATAGCATCCATTCACAACAATTCAACAATTTAAATAATCCCGAAATAATCGTATTAATTTGCATTTGTTGTTTATGCAAATTAATATAATTATTCCTAGAATCTTCTCTATCATTTCAAGTAGATCAAAGATTATTACATTACGGTTTTCACTTGTCGTTCTATTTCAATTTAATACTACAACAGTTTAATTCAATATACGTTCAAGGGTCCAAAGTGAAATTTATCAAATTCTACGTGTCAATTAACTTACAATTAAAGGGTCAATTTAACTAATCGAATTTAACATATGAAGGGGTCAGGTTTATCAAAACAAAGTTTGACATATATAATCCATTTTAATTTGTTAACTATCCTATATCAAATTTAACTTGCAAATTATTTGTCACTTAACAAAAGAAATCAACATTCAATTCAATCACATAGCAATCATTTAACAATACAAACTAGCATAAGAATATAGTCGTGAAAATTAATTCACCTTTCGTGGATAAAGAAATTTGACGGCGAAGCGAAAGAAACACGAAAGAAGTCGGTCCGCTACGAACAAACGGTCACTGTAAATATCGACAAAAGAAAGACGATATTAATTCAAGTAACCGTTCATATATAATTTATAAATTTATATAAATACACTTACCTAAGACGGAGAAAAGAACGAAGCTGAAAATTTGCTGTTGCGAAAGAAGCTCAGTCGGTCGCTGCAACAACAAACAAAGAAAAGCTGGTTACTATTTGGCAACCAGTAAATATTTACTTAAATATTTTTCAGCAAAAAACTAAACTATTGGCAAATCTTAGTTTCATTTTTACAGCCGAGACCTACGCATCATATTTCTATTTCTACTGCATCTACTCACGTATGAATCTCACTCACGCATAAACTAAGCCTGCCACCACACACACGTAACACACGCATACACATATTATATATTTCCTCTACACTTTCACACACGCAACATTGCATGCAACACTACACACACACGCACAACACACGACCACTCCATGTATGACGCACGCCTATAGGCTGTTGGACCGGGTAGTGGTGCGCTGCGAGGCAAGGGCCGGCTGGAGTGCGGAGTGAAGGTGTGGTGTTCTTCCGGTGGCGCGCGTGAGTTTGGAGAGGTGGACGGCGTTGGGGAGGCGAAGTGAGGGAGGGGATTCTAGGGAGACGGTGTTGTGGCGTGGGTGGTAGGTGGTCAGTCAGGTGGTCGGAGGGGAAGGAGTGGCAGCATTGGTGCGTGTGGTGGGTGCTGGTGGCGCTCAGGCAGTGGACTGGGCGGTGGTGGCCGTTGGGTGGGCGAAAGGAGGGGAGAGTGGGTGGTTGGGCTGGGGACATGTGCTAGGGAGGCGGTGGAACTAAAGGAGGTGGATGCTAATCAGGTGGGGTTTTGCCTGTGGTGAATGGATAAGGGGAGGGAAGGAAGAGAGTGCTGAGTTTCGGTCTACACTTATAAACTAAAATTATTTACAGAGGAGTGTGAGGAAGAATAAAGGAATGGGAAGAAGGTGGATACCTGGAGACGTGAGAGCCGAGTGAAATGAAGGAATGAATTATCATGTTGCTTAAGTTTTAAATTCACTCTTTACTTTGTTGCTTCGTATCCCACACAGCCCTTCATTTTCCCAATGTCCCACTATTCCCAATGTAACCCCCATCTCTCAACTGCCCAATAGATGCTTCAGCTGACTTAATTATATTTTTTTTAGACTTCTTTTGTAAACGGGGTAAAGGAATTTGGACTGAGATTTACTTAACCGGTTCGTCCGGAACCAATAAATCAACGCGACGGATTATGTCGGACTCCGATTCATGCCAATAAATATACCGTTATGATCAGCGCGACGAGGTGCTTCTAACGGTGCACAGATAATGGTGGTATAATTTGTATTCCAAAATTTCGAATTTTATATTATCGGGAAAATGCAGGAAAAACGCCGAAAAATAAGATCGACGGAGCTAAAGAAGTCCGAATTTTGAAAAACGAAAAATGACGTCTTGTTCAGAAGATGGTTTAGATTTTTTCTATATAAAAATATTCGAGTTCAGAAGATAAAAATTTTCGCGTTTAAAATGAACTGTTATACAGTAAAACGCGAACGAAATTTTCAGTGATATTTTACGACGAAACTCTACCACTATCAATAACCCACTAAGCGCATTTTATAAACAAAGTTTGGATGTTGATTGAGATCGTTTAGAAATTGAAAAATTTATATTAAAACGGTGGATTGAAAATTTTAAATTGGATCGGAAATTCAGGGTCGTTACAATCTCCCCCACTCAAAACTTTTCGTCCTCGAAAAGGAACGAGACGAGTGAAGTAGGAATGAAATAAGCAGAAAAGTCAAGATAGAGTTTGAGAAATTTGAATTATACCTGAAATTAGTAATTCGGGGTTTGAATCCCGAATACTATCCTCAGTCTCCCATGTACAATCTCGCTCATCCGCACTCCACTGTACTTTGACGAGATTTACCGACTTCCTTCTAAGTTGCTTTGTCTCACGATCGACTATCTGAAGTGGCTTTCGCTCAATAGTCAAGTCGGGCTCAATAACAATCTCTTCCAACTGAGCAGTGGGGATGGTCATAGATGGATCGTGTACAACTTTGCGAAGATGTGAGACGTGGAACACGTTGTGCACACCGGCGAACTTCTCTGGTAATGCAACTCTATATGCTAATGTTCCGACTCTTTCTGTAATCTCAAACGGACCAACAAATCTGGGAGCTAGCTTTCCTTTCCTTCCAAATCGAATGATATTCTTCAAAGGCGACACTTTCAAAAATACTTTGTCTCCTATACCGAATTCGAGATCTCTTCTCCTTCTGGCAGCATAGCTCTTTTGTCTATCCTGTGCCGTCTTTATCTTCTTCCTGATTTCTTCGACTTTTTCAGAAGCTTCCATAATCATTTCTGGTCCAAGCACTAATCGATCTCCAGACTCAATCCAACAAGCTGGCGATTTGCACGGCCGTCCATATAAGGCTTCGAACGGTGCCATACCAATGCTTGCCTGATTTATTAAATATGATTAATTCAAGTTCAAATGTACTTATTCAAATTTGAAATCAAATTTCTTTACCTGGTAACTGTTATTATAAGTGAATTCTACCAAGTGAAGATGGTCTTCCCAGGATCCACCAAAGTCAATAATACAAGCTCGGAGAAGATCTTCCAAGATCTGATCCACCCTCTCAGTTTGGCCATCTGTCTGAGGGTGGTAAGCTGTGCTCAGATTCAGTTTGGTGCCCAACGTATCCTGAAATGCCTTCCAGAATTTACTAGTGAAAATAGGATCTCGATTGCATACAATACTAGATGGTACACCATGAAGTTTAACAACTTCTCTCATGTATATCTCGGCCAAACTCGAAGCTGTACGAGTGGTATTGACTGGGATAAAGTGTGCGGATTTCGTCAATCTGTCGACAATCACCCATATGCTTTCGTTACCCTTTCTAGTCCTTGGCAGTCCATCAATAAAGTCCATAGAAATCTGCTCCAATTTCCAACCTGGAATCTCTAGAGGTTGGAGCAATCCTGCTGTCTTTCTATGATCAGCTTTAACTTGTTGGCAAGTGGTGCACCTGCTAACATAGGTAGAAATATCGCGCTTCATTCCACTCCACCAATATAGCTTCTTCATATTCTGGTACATTTTAGTGACACCGGGATGAAATGAAAGTGAAGACTTATGGTTTTCTCTCAGCACTTCCTGTCTTAGACCATCAACATTAGGAACACAAATTCGATTATCAATTCTCAAGACTCCATTACTATCAACATGTGCACCCAATTTATTATCAGCATTTTCAACTCTGCCAAGAACTATTTCTTTGATGCGATAAAGCAAAGTGTCCTCATATTGCTTGGCTATAATACGATCCATAAGAGCTGGGGAGACGGAAAGCTGGAATAACATCCCTTCAACAAGATTACAACATATCATAGCTTGGTTTCTGCTCAAAGCATCGGCTACGGCATTTGCTTTTCCCAGAGTGTAGTTAATATCAAGATCATATGCAGCTAGAAATTCGAGCCATCGGACTTGTCTCTGATTCAAATCCTTTTGCGAGAAGATATATCTCAATGACTTATGGTCAGTGAATAACTCGAATTTTGTTCCCAATAGATAGTGCCTCCATAGCTTAAGAGCAAATACAACCGCAAGAAGCTCTAAATCGTGAGTTGCGTAGTTTGTTTCATGGGTCTTTAACTGACGACCAGCATAGGCAATAACCTTTCCTTTCTACATTAAAACTGCTCCAAGTCCATCTCGACAGGCATCTGTATAGACGGTCAATCCTTCGCTACCGTCAATAATTGTAAGAACTGGGCCGGATGTCAACTTTTGCTTCATCTCGTTGAAAGCTGCTTCGCACTTTTCACTCCAGATAAATTTCACATTCTTTCTGGTCAGTGCGGTAAGTGGTGCGGCAATACGAGCAAAGTTTTCTATAAATCTGCGATAATGGCCGGCCAAACCCAAGAAACTGCGGATATCTATGGGGGTTTTGGGGGTCTCCCAATCCTGAAAATTCCAAAGATTCGAATTAAGAAATTGATACGTTGTTTTTGATAGAATTGACAAGTAAGAATAGAACTTACATTGATTACGGCGATCTTAGCTGGATCGACCGAAATCCCATTCTCTGAAACAATATGGCCAAGAAATCAAACTTCATCCTTCCAAAAGTGACATTTTGAAAACTTGGCTTTAAGCTGATGACTGCGTAGAGTTTCAAGAACAAAAGCCAAATGTGACCTTTGCTCTTCCTCATCCTTAGAGAAGATGAGAATGTCATCGATGAAAA
The DNA here is from genome assembly GCA_030737815.1 of Allium fistulosum. Classification (NCBI taxonomy): domain Eukaryota; kingdom Viridiplantae; phylum Streptophyta; class Magnoliopsida; order Asparagales; family Amaryllidaceae; genus Allium; species Allium fistulosum. The sequence goes on from CM060907.1 coordinate 398,097,703, forward strand.
CAAGAACAAACTTGTTAAGAACATCCCGGAAAACTCTATTCATTAGGTCGACGAAATAAGCTGGAGCATTAGTAAGACCGAACGGCATAACCAGCCATTCAAAGAAACCATTCTCAGTGTGGAATGCTGTCTTAGGAATACTCTCCTCAGCAATTCTGAGTTGGTGAAAGTCAGTAGCCAGATCGAGTTGAGAGAATACTTTAGCTCCATGGAGCTGGTCGAATAGATCGTTGATGTGGGGCATTGGATATCTGTTCTTGTGTGTGAGCTTGTTTAGCTCTCTATAGTCCACACACATTCTGAGAGAACCATCCGATTTTGTGACGAACACTACTACAGCACCCCATTCTGAATGACTTCGCCGAATCAAGCCTTTAGAAAATAAGTCTTCAATTTGAACATTCAACTCTGCCTTTTCTTTAGGAGCCATTCTCCAGGGAGGGAGAACTACTGGTCGAGCGCCAGGAATAAGGTCAATGCGAAATTCGATTTCCCGCGAAGGTGGTAGAGAATTGACTTCTCCAAATACATTAGAAAAGAATTGAACAACTGGGGTAGAGCTTAGTTCATTTGGATGGAAGTCAAGTGAAAATATAAAACTCCTAGCATATTCTTGAGGTGATTTTCCTTTTATAACCAAAGGCATACTCTTATCATCGATGAGAGAGACTGTTCGAGCTTTGCACGAGATATTGGCTTCGAACTTCCGTAGCCAATCAATGCCTAATAAAATATCAAATGCCTCGAATCCAAGGACATAGAAATCCCAGGTGAAGTGGTGAATGCCATGCATAAGAGTGACATATTTACAAACCCTTTTAAGGTTAGCGGGCCCTCCAATAGGGTTTGATACACATAAGAAAGTAGATGAAAGGATGGGTTCCAAACCAAGCTTATTGCACAAATCAATAGATATGAAACTATGTGTTGCTCCGGTATCAAATAGAACTTTAACTGGTAAAGTATGCAACATAAAAGTACTCTGTAATGTACCTTGGTTATCAGTAGGAGCAGGTGGGGTAGGTGGATCATGGGCGGAAGAAGTCATAGCAAATACTCCAACCGTCTTTCCCTTTTTATGCATAGGACAGTCCCTCTTGAAATGGCCCGGCTGCAGATATACGTGACAAAGGTTGTTCCTGGTATTCTGTGGGGGCGGAACAGCGGCACCGGCAGATGTTGGACAGCTGTTGGCGTAGTGACCCCTCTGGTCACACTTGAAACAAGTGATGGAGGATAAGTCAATAGGCTTCTTCTGAGAATAGCCAAGCCCGGATTTCTGCTGCCAATTCTTCTTCTGTTGCTCAAAATTTTGCTTCCTCTTTCCCGACTGATTAGCTGGTGTCTGAGTAACTGAATCTTTGGGGACAGATGTTCCCTTAGGCTTTCCATCGTATCGAAGAGCAAAATCCATCAACTCAGTGAAAGTTCCATGGACATGAGCGGTGAGGAGCTCGTAATACTCTGGGCGTGCGCCATGTATGAACTTCTCATTCTTAAGCAGAGGTGTGTCAATCAAACTGGGTCCGAACTTAGATAGTTCGTTGAATTTCCTTTCATACTCAGTGAAGGTCATGTTGCCTTGCTTGAGATCCATAAAAGACCGATAGAGTTGGGCCTTCCCAACAGCTGGCATCCACTGAGCCATAAAGGAATCCCTATTACAAGTGATATGAAACGAATCAAAATTATGACGAGATAAGAGAGAAATTTATTTAGTATGAATTTAGATAGATTACTACCTAAACTGGGCCCAAGTGATGGTTTCCTCATCAGTTCGAGAAGTGACTGATTCCCACCAATCTTGTGCAGCATCCTGAAGCTGCCAAGCGACCAACTTGCGCTTCTGAGCATCTGCGATCTCCAAGCCATAAAAGATCCTTTCCAAACTCTTTAGCCATTGTTGTGCTTCGATAATACTCTCGGAGCCAGTAAATTTGACTCCTCCAAGCTGAGTATACTCCTTGCTAAGAGTGGAGAATCGGACTGCGGGAGCTGGAGCATGTGGACCAGGAGCATTTCCACCCCTGCCTCTAACATTTCTTCTTGTAGCCATCCTGGAATACCAAAAGTGATTTAGAATCAAAGATAGGAATTTATAGAACTTAAGGAAATTCTATTCAACGATTTCAATAAGAAAGATGAATCAAAGGATGTGGATTCTGAAATGATTCTCCTCATTCTAGGGTATGTTTACCCTATCTCTAATGAGCTTTAAACTCCACAGGCTAAGGTTATCGGGAACCAAAGCTCTGATACCAACTGTAACAACCCGTATATTTGGACCATTTAAATTGACAATAATCCACACATGTCAACTTAAATAGTGCAAAACACGAATCATTATTGGAGTATATGTATATAAATGAGAATCATCACAGAATCACAGAAAATACAACATAACAAAATAGTGCAGCGGAATTACAACAATGTCATAATAGTAGTTCATGAAGCTACTAAGTAAATACAACAATGTCACAAGCAGATAGTGAAAAGAAATACATAGATGTCCGATACAATAACAAAATAGAATGGAGCAGTACTGATAAAGATAAATGATAGTCTTCAAGTCTTCAGCTCCCAATAGCACAGCAACAGAAATCCTCAGTCTGATCCGAGCATATGCACAAACAAACACTCGAATCAGGACATATATTCTTATACAGATAATATGGTTCAAAATTTGAAATAACAATAACTCAAAGATGATTGGAATAAACATCTTACAGGATCCGATAAACTATCTGTACATAGTAGTGTACGATAAATAGATAATGTCTAACAGTAATGTAAAGATATCAAAATAGTGTTAAGTCATGGCCCATTCCACCCTTAACACATTTTTATTCCCAAGAGCATATACAAGACCGTAGTTTCCCCAAAACCGGAAGCCACCAGAGGGCAATCCATATACTAAAGGTACAAACCAAAATCGTAGTTGTCGCGTATAAAGGAATACAAGTATGACAAGGCACATGAGGCAATACCCAAGGTAGTGACACTACCGATCGCCTGATCCGGACTGGTGAGAACGCATCGCTGCAGCGATCGCAACACCGTGAAACAACACTCCCAAATCAAGGGTGCGCACCAATCAATCACAAAGTAAATGAATAGTTTACGAAGAAGTGTGTTCACTTGAGTTAGCTAATCCTCCATTGGCCCGGCACAGCTCCTGTTTTAGTCATTTCCAATTTGACACAAGTGTCAAGGCTATCCATTATCGTTCACTTTCTTCAATCATCAACGTTCGTCAATCCAACCACTTCATTCTGGATCACACTCCACGCGTAGTTATTAAAGTGGTTTCCGGTTTAGACAGTGAGTATGTCCCTAACCGATTCCGGTTTCTTTAATAACCTTCATGATTATAACACCGATTGGTCGTTAATATATTTCAAAACCAAATCAATTTCAATTTCAATTGGAATTCGTAAATCGACAATTCGTTAGTCTTTCTAAATCAATTTCCAAAATTACGTCTCATAACTTCCCAATTCCGTTTTCAAAATTTCTATAATTCAATTTCAAAGTTTAAATTTTAAAACAACTCAAATATTCATTGCATTTCGTATATAAGTTCATTCCAAAATTATTTAACTAAATTTAACGTTTAAAACGATTTAAATCAATTATCGCTTTCATTCGATATTCATTAAATTAATTTATCATTAAACAATTTCAATTAAATTTCCAATTCATTACGTTACGTCTTAAGTTCGATTTCATTATCAAAGTTGACAACTTATTTACAATTACATTTGTCAAATCCAATTCTTTAAATTACAAGTCTTTCATTTGTTTCGATAAAGCGCATTCTATTTCTTATCAAAGAAATTCCTTTCAAATTACAAAACTTAGTTAAAGAAACTTAGTTTCACTTATTCAATAATTCAATTTCTCTTAATAAAGATATTCAATTCAATTTAATTATAATTCGACCTCATCAAATTTTCAATAATTTCAAATCTTAATTATTAATTATTTCAAACTCATTCATTAATAGTTCCAAACTTAATTGTTAATAAATTCAAAATTTAATTATTAATTATTTCAAACTTCGTTATTAATAATTTCACAACTTAACTATTAATAATTTCAAAAGTTAATTACTAATAATTTCAAAACTTAAATATTTATAATTTCAAAAATTAATTATCAAATAATTCTAAGTTTAATTATTAAATAATTAAATTTTAAACAATATTTCTTTGTCAATTACGACGTTTAATATTTGTTTTTAAATTCAAATACTCACATTTACATTCATTCGAATTTAAATTCTAATTTATTCAAAACCTTGTTATTAGTCAAATGAACTTTATTTTATTTAAATCAAAACATTGACCAATCGGGTTTTATTTTAAATTTTCTATCCTAAGTCAAAGTTATTTGGGTATTTATCATTTCAAACCGATTCCATTTCAATTCAAAAATCAAAACATACAAAGGGAACTTGCAGTGTGATAACTGAAATGGTGTCAAAGTAAATAAACAAGCAATAACATCCATTCACAACAATTCAACAATTTAAATAATCCCGAAATAATCGTATTAATTTGCATTTGTTGTTTATGCAAATTAATATAATTATTCCTAGAATCTTCTCTATCATTTCAAGTAGATCAAAGATTATTACATTACGGTTTTCACTTGCCGTTCTATTTCAATTTAATACTACAACAGTTTAATTCAACATACGTTCAAGGGTCCAAAGTGAAATTTATCAAATTCTACGTGTCAATTAACTTACAATTAAAGGGTCAATTTAACTAATCGAATTTAACATATGAAGGGGTTAGGTTTATCAAAACAAAGTTTGACATATATAATCCATTTTAATTTGTTAACTATCCTATATCAAATTTAACTTGCAAATTATTTGTCACTTAACAAAAGAAATCAACATTCAATTCAATCACATAGCAATCATTTAACAATACAAACTAGCATAAGAATATAGTCGTGAAAATTAATTCACCTTTCGTGGATAAAGAAATTTGACGGCGAAGCGAAAGAAACACGAAAGAAGTCGGTCCGCTACGAACAAACGGTCACTGTAAATATCGACAAAAGAAAGACGATATTAATTCAAGTAACCATTCATATATAATTTATAAATTTATATAAATACGCTTACCTAAGACGGAGAAAAGAACGAAGCTGAAAATTTGCTGTTGCGAAAGAAGCTCAGTCGGTCGCTGCAACAACAAACAAAGAAAAGCTGGTTACTATTTGGCAACCAGTAAATATTTACTTAAATATTTTTCAGCAAAAATCTAAACTATTGGCAAATCTTAGTTTCATTTTTACAGCCGAGACCTACGCATCATATTTCTATTTCTACTGCATCTACTCACGTATGAATCTCACTCACGCATAAACTAAGCCTGCCACCACACACACGTAACACACGCATACACATATTATATATTTCCTCTACACTTTCACACACGCAACATTGCACGCAACACTACACACACACGCACAACACACGACCACTCCATGTATGACGCACGCCTATAGGCTGTTGGACCGGGTAGTGGTGCGCTGCGAGGCAAGGGCCGGCTGGAGTGCGGAGTGAAGGTGTGGTGTTCTTCCAGTGGCGCGCGTGAGTTTGGAGAGGTGGACGGCGTTGGGGAGGCGAAGTGAGGGAGGGGATTCTGGGGAGACGGTGTTGCTGGCGTGGGTGGTAGGTGGTCAGTCAGGTGGTCGGAGGGGAAGGAGTGGCAGCAGTGGTGCGTGTGGTGGGTGCTGGTGGTGCTCAGGCAGTGGACTGGGCGGTGGTGGCCGGTGGGTGGGCGAAAAGAGGGGAGAGTGGGTGGTTGGGATGGGGACGTGTGCTAGGGAGGCGGTGGAACTAAAGGAGGTGGATGCTAATCAGGTGGGGTTTTGCCTGTGGTGAATGGATAAGGGGAGGGAAGGAAGAGAGTGCTGAGTTTCGGTCTACACTTATAAACTAAAATTATTTACAGAGGAGTGTGGGGAAGAATAAAGGAATGGGAAGAAGGTGGATACCTGGAGACGTGAGAGCCGAGTGAAATGAAGGAATGAATTATCACGTTGCTTAAGTTTTAAATTCACTATTTACTTTGTTGCTTCGTATCCCACACAGCCCTTCATTTTCCCAACGTCCCAGCTATTCCCAATGTAACCCCCCATCTCTCAACTGCCCAATAGATGCTTCAGCTGACTTTATTATATATTTTTTTAGACTTCTTTTGTAAACGGGGTAAAGGAATTTGGGCTGAGATTTACTTAACCAGTTCGTCCGGAACCGATAAATCAACGCGACGGATTATGTCGGACTCCGATTCATGCAAATAAATATACCATTATGATCAGCGCGACGAGGCGCTTCTAACGGTGCACAGATAATGGTGGTACAATTTGTATTCCAAAATTTCGAATTTTATATTATCGGGAAAATGCAGGAAAAACGCCGAAAAATAATATCGACGGAGCTAAAGAAGTCCGAATTTTGAAAAACGAAAAATGGCGTCTTGTTCAGAAGATGGTTTAGAATTTTTCTATATAAAAATATTCGGGTTCGGAAGATAAAAATTTTCGCGTTTAAAATGAACTGTTATACAGTAAAACTCGAACGAAATTTTCAGTGATATTTTACGACGAAACTCTACCACTATCAATAACCCACTAGGCGCATTTTATAAACAAAGTTTGGATGTTGATTGAGATCGTTCAGAAATTGCAAAATTTATATTAAAACGGTGGATTGATAATTTTAAATTGGATCGGAAATTCAGGGTCGTTACAATTTACTTTATGTTTTTCAGGAGAACAGGATTTAGAGAGAAAATCTCAAGAAAAGAGAGAGCTGAAAAGATGTGAATATACTTGGTCATACACTAAAGTGTAAAAAGGCTTCTTTTATACAAGATGGGGAGCAAATGTTATCCACGTGTTCTTCGACCATTAAATATGCTTGAGGAGTCATCAATATAGAAGGAAGAAACAATACCCATGAGAAGATATAAAAACATTCCAAAAGCAAGTGTCGAGCCTATAAGTGCATGGAGATATCGAACAATTAGTATGAAGGTAGTTGTCGAGCTCCTACTCGAGATTGGAGTAACTTAAAGGAATCGATGAACAATTGAGGATATCGAAGCACAAGAGTTATGGAGCCTAAACATAGAAAGGTTGTCGAGGCTTTATAGCTATAAGAGGTAGTGTCGATTCCAACAACCATAAGGGTTGTCAAGTATATAAAAAAGAGGAGGTATCAAGCCTCGACAACCATGAGGGTTGCCGAGCATTTAACAAGCAAAAGGAGAAGTATAACATTAACAATGAATCGAGATATCAAAATGAAAGAGCCAAATCAACAAATGCTTATAGATGCCGAGGTACAACAGACTTGAAAGAACAAGGGATATTGAGCTTTTACAATACAAAAGCTATCGAGCCCAAGGATAGTAGGATTGTCAAATATGCAGGAAGGGATGTCAAATTTATACAACATAGAGCATTGTAGAGGAAGGATACCGCAATCAAATAGATATCGAGCGTCTGTGGAAAGTAAGCCTTAGGCACAGTAACAGATATCGAGCCTTTATAGCATTAACAGTTGTAATGCAGCAAAAGGTTTCAAGCATCAATAAGATCGATGGGCTTCAACATTAGCAAAGGGTTTTGAGATTTTACAAGTAGCAAGGGATGCCGAACCTCAAGGGACATAAAGGATATCGAGTATCTACAATCATGCAGAATGGCGATTTTCTACCATCATGAAGGATATCGACTAAATACATTGAAAACCGATGTCAAGAATTGATAATACAATGAGGGTGTTGAATACCAATGATAAAAATAGACGGCGAGTGTTTAGCTGAATAGACACGTGTCAGCCATCCCACTTGCTGCAACCTCTATTAATAGGGCATCTCCACCAATTGGAAAGGAATCATTTCTTTCCTTACTTCTCAAAATACAAGTTGTAAACTCTAAATTGATTTGGCGATTTCTTGAGATAATTGCAAAAAATTTCACAAACGGACTTGGACAATAAAATTTTCATAACACAAGTACCTCAATATATGTATCTTTGACTATTATTGAGATACTATGACTTGTCTTTGGACTTGGACTTAAATTTGGACCTGCATATTGTCAATTTGAACAAGGCCACTTAAGCCCTTGCCTAAATTAAGGATTATTTTGCATAACAACTATTATGTCTATTGATATATGAACAGAAGGTTGTGGTTTATGTGAATTGCCTATTTTGTCCATTAACGAACAAGTAATGGACTACTATGCGACTCTCCTATTTTACTCTTGGACTATTGCATTACCTCTTGACTAATTTAAAACACATGGGCATCATTGGGTTTATTTCAAATAATATTATCTTATAACATCTCGGGTATTGAGTAAATTTTTGGTTTAACAGTATATACAACAGAAAATTCATAAATGGTATATTTTGTGATAGTAGTTATAAATTGTTATAACCAAGAGTAATTTATCTTAATGAAATTAAACACACTTTTTTAAATATTCCTAGTCAAGATATTTCAAGACTAGATATCGATGCATCCGTTGAGATTAGACTATGTAACTCTCTCTAAATGTTGAGTAGTGTATTACTCATGACTGTTGGGGGCACTAAGGGGTTCCATACTGATAGTTACTGGATAACTATGTAATGACTTACTCGATACTTTTCCATTGGTTAATATAACTAAGGTCAAACAGAAATATCGATGTAACAAAATTACATAGTTCTCTCGACTTGTGAATACTATTGGTCTTCAATGTGCAAGCTCCGCTTTGATTATAGTTAAATCGTGGCATAATGTACATTGAATGACTATAGTTGGGTCGAGTGGAAGCATTCGAAGTGATACACTATTCAAGAGAGGATTTGTCTCCTAAGTTATATGAGTTTAGTATCACGGTTAACTGAAGTCAACTCAAAGTCAAAATCTACGGTCAAAGCAGTATGGTTAATAATAATTCTTATTATTGAACGAAGGACTTTGTGCTTGGACGATAGAGTTGAAAATTTATAATATTGGAATTTTGACAATTACCAATGTGACGCCCCACCTCTATACTCACACTAACCAAGGACACTACTGGGTAATGCCGTCAATTAATACGAAGAATAAGGCTGTTGAGGAGCAACCAACTATATAATTGATTTGAGCGAGAACCAATATGTTAGATAGTATATCAGAGGAAATCCGACATATCCAATCCAAACTCAAATCTACAACGCAGTGGCTATGAGGCCTCCGGAAACAAATATAAAATAAGCATAACACAAATCAGTCATAGATATTCATATCACAAAGGCGGAAACAGATATGAATATAACACATAGAAGTGTACATCAAAGTAGGGGTCATACTAGATCCATTACATCACAAAAGAATAGATACAAGTGCTAGACAAAAGAATATGTATACATCAAGGAGTCTCTATCTCGAATGTATAAAAACAAAAACTACTAAGCTAAAGTAGTTAGCCAAAAGTCAGAAGCTAGCCCCTGCTAAGAAGTCAAGTGGAAGCACCTGTAACACCTCGATCTGACCCGAGTATTATTCAAGAAGAAAAATAATAAATGGATCAGTCTAGCTATAAATATCATATGAGATGAGAAAGGATAAGAGATACCACAAAAATGTATGATAACAATAATGCCATATAGTGACAAGTATACATTCGATAACAATAAAAATCATACAATATCTCGAATCTCGTCAAATAGCCAAAAAGAATATCACATTCTTTAACTTATTCACCAAACCCAAAATATTGACAAAACATATCAATGTCAATCTCAAAAATTGGTGAAACACAAATTCTAGAAATCAGCAATTAGAAATCCAGAAAACCGAAAAGGGGAGGCCTATCACAAACGGGAGCATGAAAACTCACCAACACGTTTATCACAAACGGAACGCTATTCCATGGTCGGTAACCATCAAGTTTGAGCCATGGCTCCACAATTGGTCTGAAGGTCATGGGTTGCTACCCCACTAATTTGAGCCAAAGCTCCACAAACGGCGTTTAGTCCCCCATGCAAACAAAGAGACATCGCACTTCGCTAGTCTAAATCACAAAATGATCATCATTGATTGATAAGTGTAAATTACACTAAGCTAGTAAATAAATGAGTTTAGCTTCATGTCCCATAACTACTGGCTTAACTTAAATATTTATGAACAGATTGTAGATTTCCACTCAAAAATTGTCACGAGAGTTCAATCGAACAAGTCCAAGAATCAATCGACGAAGTAAACGCAAGCGTTTCATACCAATTGTTTTGCTAAGTCGTTTAATTAGATTTCTCATACGATTGAGGTAAAGGTTTGTATATACTGATAGATAAGAAAACGGTTTTAAAAACAAGTTTGTATTAAAAGTAACGTTGAGATCGTTTTTGTGAAAGAATTTGAGTATTTACTACTAGTATAGAAACCTTTGTATTTAAAAGTGACAAATCACAGAATTGATTATAAAAACAATCTATCACCAAAAATCCACATTCGACGACGTGAATTCAAACCATAAAAATCGATATCAAATCAAATCAAATGGATATTCCTAAAAATCGATAAATGAAGTCATCAAAGTCGATAATAATTGACAACAACTAACCGGATCAACATAAATCGATAAAATTTGGAAATCCACTCAAAAACTTCTAAAATAGGCAAAATTGAACAGTTCTAGATGTGTGAAATTACCAACCAGACGTCTGAACCACTAACTAGACGTCTGGTTGGATTTCCAGATGTTTGAATTTTGCCTCTGCCTTTTGTTTTCCTTTTCCAGGGACCAATTCCAGACGTCTGGATTTTTCTACCAGGCGTCTGAATTTTCAATCCAAACGTTTGAAATTTCCTACTAGGCAAAAATCAGCCAAGCCCGAAAAGGGCAAAAATCCAAATCGGAAGCTATCGGACGAACGATGGAGGCTAGGGAATTATGCCAAGCGACAACCCAGCCTTATAGGCTCTTCGATACACCTCAAACAACCTGTCCAAATATCCAAGATAGGATCTTTAAAGATTTTGACTTCAAAATACCAAAAATTGGAAAATTTACCAAACCAATTCAAATCGAAAGCAATTGGACATGTAACAGATGTTAGGAATTCATTCCTAACAACAATGAAAGCTATAGACATAGATGTGAGTTCAAGAACTCACCTTTAAAACTTAAAAACAACGAATGAGAAGCTCTAAAACAAGGCAAGATCGATTCCTCTTCAATACACCTCTAGAATCTTCAACCTATTATCAAAGGTGAAGTTTTTCCTAAGTTAGGTTATAGGAATTTCTGAAAATCGAAGAGAGATTGAGATGGAGAAGATGAAGAGGATGCTTACCTAAGCTTCTCTTTGATTTTAGAGCAAAAACTTGAATTTCCTAAGAAAACTAGGGCTTAGGAATTTTAATTTCCTCTTCCCACCATTCTTTCTAGGGCTTGAGAGTGTTAGGAAATGTTATGAATGACTGAAGAGGAGTGGAGTGGGAGTTGTTATTTTAGAGGAGTTGGGGATACATTGTTAGGTTAGTGGGCTGAAACCCAAACCCAAAGCCCAATAGAAAAATAGCAAAATTCTACTCAACTCCAAACATATCGATGTTTATACTCAAAAAAGTTGTAAACGTTGTTTTGAACTCAATGGAAGTTGTCTCGAGTCTGGATTCTACTATTTACAAAAAGTAACATTTCGGACATTTAAATTCAACTAACTATGTTATATTTAAATAAATCATTTAAATATATTATCGTAAAAATATGCGGGTTTTTATAGACTCCCCTCCTTAAATAAATTCCGTCCTTGCAATACTTAAGGAGAAAATAAAAAGTAACAACCATACTAAGGCATAACAACACAAAAGAAGAAATTTGTAAATGAGAAGTTCACCTTAAGGACCACGAGAGAGTAAGTCCGGATGAGTTCGCTCGATGAATTCTCTGAATTCCCAAGAGCAATCCTTAGGACTTGAGGACCATTGAACTTTCACAAGTGGGACATCTTTATTACAAAGTCGTTTAACCTCTGTAGCAATGATGCGAATAGGATGTTGCTCATAAGTCAAATTAGGTGAAACCTCAATTTCTTCAATAACACCGGGCTCAAGAATAGAATTGGAATCTCTAAGGCATTTCCGTAGTTGAGAGACGTGGAATACGTCATGAATAGCAGAAAATTGAGCTGGTAATAAAAGGCGATATGCCACGGAACCAATGCGTTCGGCGATGGGAAATGGACCGATATATCGAGGTGCTAATTTCCCCGAAAGACTAAAACGCACAACACCCTTCATAAGTGAAACATGAATGAACACCAAATCTCCCACAGAAAATTCTATTTTCTTTCTTCGGTTATCGGCATAGGATTTTTGTCTACTTTGAGCTTCCTTCATCTTATGACGAATAAGGTCAATCTTTTCTGTGGAATCACGAATAAAATCTGGACCTAAAACTAGCTTCTCACCGGCTTTAAGCCAACACGAAGGAGATCGGCATGGCCTTCCATAAAGTGCCTCAAAAGGTGCCATACCAATACTAGATTGTAAGCTATTATTATAAGAAAACTCAATAAGGGAAATATGATCTTCCCAACTTCCACCAAAATCAAGAACACATGCACGAAGGATATCTTCAAGAGTTTGATTCACACGCTCGGTTTGTCCATCGAACTGATGATGATAAGCGGTGCTGAAATTAAGCTTTGTTCCTAAAGCTTTTGAAGACCCTTTCAAAATTCACTAGTAAATAATGGATCACGATCGCTAACAATAGAAGTAGGAACTCCATGCAATTTAACAATTTCTTTAACATAGAGTTTGGCCAAAAGAGGTACAGTCCGATTAGACCGAACGAGAATAAAATGGGCAGATTTTGTAAGTCTCTCTACAATCACCCATAAACTGTCATGACCCGAACGAGAAGGGGGAAGACCATCAATAAAGTCCATGGAAATTTGAACCCACTTCCAAACGGGAATGTCTAACGGTTGCAATAACCCACCGGGCCTTTAATGCTCGGCCATTACGAGTTGGTAAGTCATGCAACGCTTAATAAAGTTAGCAATATCAGATTTCATTCCATCCCAATAATAAAGTCGCTTCATATCTGCGTACATTTTACTACTACTAGGATGAATGGTAAATTTAGGACGATGAGAATCTTCTAAAATGTGTTTACGAAGATCATAAATATTTGGTACAATAAGTCTACCAAATTTTCGAATGCCCCCACGAGCATCGATTTCAAAGTCTTTCAAACCATCAACATCAATTTTATCCCTACAACTTTGGCTAAGATGAGCCAATTCGGGATCATGCTTTTGAGCTTCAAGAATGAGGTCTAAAAGAGAAGGATGAGCCTCAAGGCTACACAAAACAAGAGATGAACATGAATTGGATTCACGATCTTGAATCTCACAAGTGGACAAAGTCTCGAGATCATTCCATTCAGATATCATCATTGAAACAACCACTTGTTGCTTACGACTAAGGGCATCGACAACACGATTTCCCTTTCCGGGAGTATAAAGAATATCAAGATCATAAGATGCAAGGAATTCGAGCCAACGTTGTTGACGCAAATTAAGTTCCTTTAGAGAAAATAAATACTTCAAAGATTTATGATCGGTGTAAAGAACAAATTTCTCTCCTAAAAGATAATGTCGCCAAATTATAAGGGCGAAAACAATACCCGCGAGTTCTAAATCATGAGTGGCATATCTAGTCTCGGCAGGCTTTATTTGCCTAGAAGCATAAGCGATAACACGTTCCCTTTGCATGAGAACGGCTCCCAAACCAACACGACTAGCATCGGTATAAACAATGAAATCTTGGTTCCCTTTGGGAATCACAAGAATAGGAGCATCAGAAAGGAGTTCTTTTAATTTCTGAAAAGTAGCTTCACATTTGTCTGGCCAAATGTATTTAACTCCCTTCTTTGTCAAACTAGTAAGAGGTACGGAAATTTTAGAAAAGTCTTTTATGAACCGACGGTAATAGCCCGCCAATCCAAGAAAGCTACGAATTTCCGTCACACTCTCTGGTCTCTTCCAATTTTGAATCGCTTCAATCTTTGAAGGATCCACAGAAATTTCGGATTCAGAAATAATATGTCCTAAAAAATTTACACGAGATTGCCAAAAGTGGCACTTAGAAAATTTTGCTTTCAAGTGATTACTCCTAAGAGTTTCCAACACAATCCGAAGATGTTTTTCATGCTCTTCTTCAGTTTTAAAATAAACAAGAATATCATCAATAAAGATGAGAACAAATCGATCAAGGAAGTCTTTGAAAACTCGATTCATAAGGTCAACGAAATAAGCTGGAGCATTCGTTAAACCAAATGGCATAACAAGCCATTCATAAGATCCATAACGAGTACAGAATGATGTCAAAGGAATGCTATCCTCCGCAATATGAAGTTGATGAAAACCGGTTACTAAGTCTAACTGTGAAAAGACTCTAGCACCACAAAGTTGATCGAATAGATCATCATTCCGAGGTAAGGGATATTTATTCTTGATGGTGAGATTATTAAGCTTGCGGTAGTCAACGGAAAGCCTAAGTGTACCATCGGATTTCTTCACAAAATAGCCGAAGCTCCCCATGGAGAGGAACTAGAACGAATAAACTATTTTGCTTCCAATTCGGATAATTGTTTACGCATCTCCTCATTCTCCTTATTGGACATACGATAAGGAGGACGAGTGATAGGTAGAGCTCCAGGAATTAGATTAATTCTGAACTCAATTGCTCGCTTAGGTGGTAATCCTAAAACGGGTTCAAATATATCGGGAAATTCACAAACAACGTGAATGAGGGAAATGATATCTTCCTCATCATCATTATCGTCATCATGTGGATTTAGAGAATATAAGGATGCTACCGAATTGGAATCTGAATCTTTAAGAACAATAGAAATCTGCTTAACATATTGAGGATGCCGAAGATGGATAGTCCTCTCGGGACATAGGATGTGGGCTTCATAATGATTAAGCCAATCCATTCCCAAAATCATTCCAAACCTAAATAGCACATAACATGAAAATCAGCTCGGAAAGCATAATCACATAAAATAATCTCGACATCTTTACAAAACAACTTAAGTGTTGCAGATCCACCAACTGGATTCACAATTCTCAATGAAGTCATCAAGCCCATAACATTTAAAGACAAAGTATCAACAAGTTCCTTTGATATAAAAGAGTGGGATGCACCCGTATCAAAAAGAACTCGAATAGGAAGATCACGAAATATAATAATGCCATCAAGGATAGAATGAGAAATACTTTGACCAAGAGAAGTGTTACTAGGGGCTTGCACAACATTTAGCTTTCCCTCATTTTTGCTTTGAAGCTTGGGACATGAAGATTTAGGATGACCCAAACTTTTGCAATAGCGACAAGTAAGAGGCTTCAGACATTTATTTGCATAATGGTCCTTTGAACCACAATTGTAGCACTCTCCATGACCAAAGGTAGGAGTCTTTACTACCGATGTTGCTTGCTTCCCTTTCTTGTTCGGATAAGGCTTGAACTTAAAAGGCCTCTTCTTATTGATGTTTTATTTGGCACCCACAATTTCAACATCACTTTATTTATCGGCCTCTTCGAGTCGAAGAGCGATATCAACAAACTGATCAAAAGAAACCTCTAGTTTTAGAAGTAATGGCTTTTTGAGGTTCTTATTCAAACCATAGACAAACCTCTGATTTTTCTTCAATGGGGTATTAATATACTCGACCCCATATTTAGAGAGAGATTCAAAAGATGCGACGTAATCCGTCACAGAAGATTCACCTTGAACAAGGTCAATAAAGCGTCGGGCCAAAGTTACTTTTTCAGCTTCCGGCACAAACTTTAACTCAAACCTTTCCTGGAATTGCTCCCAAGTAAGATCCGCTTCAACAATTTCCGAAATCAAAAGCTCATATCAATCTAATGCTCTCTCCTTGAGCATGTTAGAAGCCACTTGGACACGATATAGATCCACAAGATTCATGCGAGAAAAGATGCAGTCGCATGTTCTAAGCTAAGCTTGGACCCCTATAATGCTTTCAGAACCCTTGAATGGCCTTCCACCCAAATTGGTATAATCACTACACAAGCATGCAAACCCGGATTTAGGATAAGTAGGCTCAGGAATGGGCCCGGCAGCTTGGGCATTCTTTAGAAGATCTAAAAGTTGTTGAGCAGACATGAATACTCCATCCTGAGGAGTAGCACTAGATTGACCAGCGCTGGGACGGCCGGGTCAAACCATTTCTCTTCTTTAAGAAAGAAAAAAGGTAAAAGGTTATTCTCAGAATGAATATCAAACAAACATTATTGATAAAACAAGGCATCATAAAAGAAAATAGGATAAAACGGGTCCTATGACTCGAATTAAATCCTAAGGCACAATTCCTAAGAGAGACTTAGGACAATGATCCTTGCTAGATTATTCTACATTGTTCTGAAGTTTGGCTCCGATACCAAGCTATGACGCCGCACCTCTGTACTCACACTAACCAAGGACACTACTGAGTAATGCCGTCAATTAGTATGAAGAATAAGGCTGTTGAGGAGCGACCAACAGTATAATTGATTTGAGCGAGAACCGATATGTCGATAGTATATTAGAGGAAATCCAACATATCCAATCCAAACTCAAATCTACTGCACAGTGGCTATGAGGCCTCCGGAAACAAATATAAAATGAGCATAACACAAATCAGTCACAGATATTCATATCACAAAGGCGGAAACATATATGAATATAACACATAGAAGTGTACATCAAAGTAGGGGTCATACTAGATCCACTACATCACAAAAGAATAGATACAAGTGCTAGACAAAAGAATATGTATACATCAAGGAGTCTCTATCTCGAATGTATAAAAACAAAAACTACTAAGCTAAAGTAGTTAGCCAAAAGTCAGAAGCTAGCCCCTGCTAAGAGGTCAAGTGGAAGCACCTGTAACACCTCGGTCTGACCCGAGTATTATTTAAGAAGAAAATTAATAAACGGATTAGTCTAGCTATAAATATCATATGAGATGAGAAAGGATAAGAGATACCAAAAAAATGTACGATAACAATAGTGCCATACTGTGACAAGAATACATTCGATAACAATAAAAATCATACAATATCTCAAATCTCGTCAAATATCCAAAAAGAATATCACATTCTTTAACTTATTCACCAAACTCCAAATATTGACAAAACATATCAATGTCAATCGCAAAAATTGGTGAAACACAAATTCCAGATTTCAGCAATTAGAAATCCAGAAAACACAAAGGGGGTCGCCTATCATAAACGGGAGCATGAAAACTCACCAACACGTGTATCACAAACGGAACGCTATTCCATGGTCGCTAACCATCAAGTTTGAGCCGAGGCTCCACAAACGGCCTGAAGGCCATGGGTCGCTACCCCACAAATTTGAGCCGAAGCTCCACAAACTGGGTTTAGTACCCCATGCAAACAAAGAGACATCGCACATCGCTAGTCTAAATCACAAAATGATCATCATTGATCGATAAGTGTAAATTACACTAAGCTAGTAAATAAATGAGTTTAGCTTCATGTCCCATAACCATTGGCTTAACTTAAATATTTACGAACAGATTGTAGATTTCCACTCAAAAATTGTCACGAGAGTTCAATCGAACAAGACCAAGAATTAACCGATGAAGTAAACGCAAGCGTTCCATACCACTTGTTTTGCTAAGTCGTTTAATTAGATTTCTCATACGAATGAGGTAAAGGTTTGTATATACTAATAGATAAGAAAACGGTTTTAAAAACTAGCTTTGTATTAAAAGTAACGTTGAGATCGTTTTTGTGAAAGAATTTGAGTATTTACTACTAGTATAGAAACCTTTGTAATTAAAAGTGACAAATCACATAATTGATTGTAAAAACAATCTATCACAAAAATTCCGCATACGACGACGTGAATTCAAACCATAAAAATCGATATCAAATCCAATCAAATAGATATTCCCAAAAATCAATAAATGAAGTCATCAAAGTCGATAATAATTGACAACAACTAACCGGATCAACAAAAATCGATAAAATTTGGAAATCCGCTCAAAAACAGCTAAAATAGGCAAAATTGAACAGTTCCAAATGTCTGAAATTACCAAACAGACATGTGAACCACTAACCAGACGTCTAGTTGGATTTCCAAACGTTTGGATTTTGCCTCCGCCTTTTTTCTCTTTTTCCAAGGACCAATTCCAGACGTCTGGATTTTTCAACCAGACGTCTGGATTTTCAATCCAGACGTCTGAAATTTCCTACTAGGCAAAAATCAGCCTAGCCCAAAAAGGGCAAAAATCCAAAACCGAAAGCGATCGAACGAGCAACGGAGGCTAGGAAATTATGCCAAACGACAACCCAGCCTTATAAGCTCTTCGATACACCTCAAACAACATTTCTAGATATCCAAGATAGGATCTTTAAAGATTTTGACTTCAAAATACCAAAAATTGGAAAATTTACCAAACTAATTTAAATCAAAAGCAATTGAACATGAAATAGATGTTAGGAATTCATACCTAACAACAATGAAAGCTATAGACATAGATGTGAGTTCAAGAACTCACCTTTAAAACTCAAAAACAACGAATGAGAAGCTCTAAAACAAGGCAAGATCTATTCCTCTTCAATACACCTCTAGAATCATCAATCTATTATCAAAGGTGAAGTTTTTCCTAAGTTAGATTATAGGAATTTCTTAAAATTGAAGAAAGATTGAGATGGAGAAGATGAAGAGGATGTTTACCTAAGCTTCTCTTTGATTTTAGAGCAAGAACTTGAATTTCCCAAGAAAACTAGGGCTTTGGAATTTTAATTTCCTCTTCCCACCATTCTTTCTAGGGCTTGAGAGTGTTAGGAAATGTTATGAATGAAAGAAGAGGAGTGGAGTGGGAGTTGATATTGTAGAGGAGTTGGGGTTACATTGTTAGGTTAGTGGACTGAAACCCAAACCCAAAGCCCAATAGAAAAATAGAAAAATTCTACTCAACTCCAAACATATCGATGTTTATACTAAAAAAAGTTGTAAATGTCGTTTTGAACTCAATGGAAGTGGTCTCGAGTCCAAATTCGATTGTTTAAAAAAGTAACATTTCAGACTTTTAAATTCAACTAACGATGCTATATTTAAATAAATCATTTAAATATATTATCGTAAAAATATGCGGGTTGTTACAACCAAATTCCATAAGTTCAAAGTGATATAGGTTTGGTGAAGAGAATTGGTGTGAAAAATTCGCACTGTCGGTAACGCTTAATAAAGTAAAATTAGATTTTATAGATGCCAAGTATGTGATAAATTTGGCCATAATTTTACACCACCTGCTAAGTGAAGTGTGAACGTTGATATTCGAATTGTTCGATATTAATTACTAACTAAACTTACACCTAAGGGTCACACGACCGAAACGTTAAATACTGCACCTGATTTAATTAATTCGTAATTATTATAAATTATTTAAATTTATTAATATTTATGAAGTATTAGTTATAATATTTTATTTGATGTATGTTGAACAATACTAAACATTTTGTTTATAATAGTTGCAAATACACTAATCGACATATGATATTGATACGCGTTTAAATTGGATTTAAATAAGACGAATATTGCTCGGGCTTGAAATGGATTTGAGGTTCACACGAGGCTTGCTTATTTCGCTATGATAGAAGCTAGGATTGGCCGGCTATTTTGATGGATAAGGTGAGATAGAATTTGAATTAAAAGAGCAGAGAATTATTATGAGAAAAATAAGGATCTAGATCCTTGTTTTACTCCTTAGGATCTCCTTGTATAATTATCTCTAAACTACACTTTTCTATGGTTTTTGGGAGCCTCTATACCATCACCTTACTAGCCGAAATCACCCTTCCCCTCTCTTTAAAATTTCAAGCATCTTAAATAAAAAATCAAATCAAATACAATAGTCGGTTGTAAAGCAGTTCCGGAGCTGGCAATTTATGGACTTGGGATTGGATTCAATAAGTTTAGTTCATCGTTTCAAGGTGCGAATTCTAGGCTTTAGTGAAAGGTGCATCTCTTGTTTATTAACATATATAATGCTTATTTAATTATTAAATAACATGTCAGTTAGTTAAAAAAATTCACGAATCTATATATTTTGGTGCTGTCATCATTTGATGATAATGTATATATATGTGTAGATTAATAATTTTCTATATATTTATGTAATGACCTGCCTTTTTGATCTTCAGACGTCAACACTAATATATCTACCATATTCATGTGTCAGCTACTAAGTGCCGGAAAGACAGATTGTTTGGAGAAAATAAAGAAAAGACAGAACAGAATCTCACAACGTGACTATTAATATATAATATGCAACGGATCTTTACAAAAAGAAGACTTTAATATACATATACATCAATCAGTGTACACAAACCTATCTTCAGCCTGGATAGTTATAACCGCATGTCCTTATAATTGCTAATAAATACAACAAGAAAATGCAGTTGAAATAAAAAGATACATGAGTACATCTTAGAGGCATCCGGCTTGTCTTCTGAAACTCCAACAACATCCAGAACTAAATCTGAAACATACTCGGGCTGACCCAAGCATTGTATGAAAATAACGCCTGGATTAGTCCAGTAAACCAATGTTAGAAAACTCAATCAAATCATATTGATTTCTATATTTATTAAACCGTTTCAAAACAAAAGGAATCCCATAAGACTACACCACACATAAACACGGACGGGATTTTACCTTACGATAACCAAAACATTTCTATAAGATTTCATCTGATATTATCATAATGTCTAGGTTTAAAATTAATATGAAATCATAGCCGAAATTGTTATATTATTAAATTTTAGCATAATAGGTATACAATCAAGTTCAAAGGCTTGTATTGGAAAATGGATTTCAACCATGAAAGGGTAAGGGTCTACCCACCGAATCAATACACCTCTAGATAAAATCTATTGGAGGCTACAACATGTTGCACCTCTGCTACTCAGTACCGGACCTACCTCTTACCGAATAGTGTCGAATATGATCACCCCTTGGTTGATCAACAACCATAATTGGCCCCATAGCATACATAAATATCAACTCTAGAAAAGGGATGATCAAACCCAAACAACGGCGACCCACATAGCCCTGTGGCACGTCCCTGCTTTAATCATTTTACCGGTTGATGAGGCTAGAGGCTAAATTTTACCTTTTAGATAGCAATTCCAGTTGGAATGCTAACACTGCCCTCTAAGCAGAAATGCAATGCAAACATTCATCTATACAAGTTTTTTATGGGTCTGAACGAAACCGAAGGCACTACCTCTACTACATCCATTTTGGAATCACCCTCGGGATTAGAAGCAAGTAGCCCTTGCACTTTAAAAGCTCCATCTTCAATCATCGTCGAGATTCCTTCTCTTTGAATGCTTATGTTGGTTCAAAGTGGTTTTGGGATAGCATATCCAATCCCGGTCTCTCCAAACCAACAAACAAAAATTTCCGATTGACTCATTCCCGGACCTTTAAAAAGTAAGCGGACTATCCTAGAGTTCCAATACGATCTCTATTATATCCCTTAAAGCTAGAGTCGTTTTTACTAGAATGAGTTCTCCCGAGGGAACTCAAACCATATGAACATGTGAAGCTTTTATTTACTTCTTATTATCCGACCTTTTGGCCCGGGTATATTCAGACTGACTTAACAAGTTATACTCGATGATGAACAAGGAAAACAGTTCAGGGAGATGATCATAGAGTTAAGAGATCATGCACAGACAACAATATGAAGCAGCGATCAGGGCGAAATAAAGAGGTGGACCCTACAGAGTATTCAAATTATGGATTATAGTCTCAACTAGGCAAGGGATCGGGTATGATCCCTACCTCAATACAAGGGATCAGGTCGCATCAGCTTTGCATTTCAACTCAATGGAAATTGTTCAATATCTCAAAATCAAGAAGTTAAATATGAAAAGATTTTTGTTGACATGGAGCAAACATGAATGAGGACCTACCAGAGTGATTGCAAATCGCCATGTGGCCTTTAAGAAGGATCTGGTACGGTCCCTATCGCTTAGGATTCGGCCTTGACGATCGCTCATGTGACCTCATCTACATCTGGAGATTACGCTAGCGATTTTTCAGTAAGATATTCAACCATCTCCCCCTATAAATACAGGCTTCATGGTCATTTTAGGGATCTTTTATAGGTTTTTTTCTTTATAATCCATTGTATTCATGGATTCCGATCCGATCCCTATTGTACTCAGAATTTAAAGTCATTAATAAAGGAATTTCTCCAAAGCTGATGTAGGCTTTTAATGCCGAACCACTATAAATCATTATGTTCTTGTTTTTGCATATTTTCTGTTCTTTAATTGCCCGTCTCCACTATATTCATTTAGATTTCATTTATTTCTCTAAAAACTCTATTGGGCATTTGTGACAAATTTTGGTGCAAACATTTTGTTGCTTTCATTAAGAAATAAATTCTCAATCTGATTGGATCTCACCATCTACTGGTGGATTCCCGTATCCGCGAGATAGATCCAGTTGTTTGCAATAAGTTTCTATTTCAACTTAGATTTAAAGAAGATTTTAGGGAAACTAATAGCCATGGTCAGAGGAACTAAGTCTACTTCCTGTGTTGTTGAAGGAAATGAAGAAGCTAGTGGTCAGCAAGTTGATCAAAATGTTCAACAAGTAGCTACAGATGCCAAGAATATGGGTGAATTCATCACCAGAGCTTATTTCCAAAACTTGATGAAGAAAATGATGGACAACCATCAGCAACATAACCAACAATATTGACCTAATAAATCAGTTAAAGGATAAGCATGGCAAGACAAGGAGGTAGCCTACTTCATACTCAAGATCGGAGAATTCCACTTCAACTGACGACTATCACCGAAGCACACGTCGCAAAACTGACATGTATAACATTGGAACATCAAGTAAGAGCCAAGCGGCCCCCAACCAGCAATCGGCACCAATCGGCCCTGATCCCTCCAGAGGGATCGGCGCCGATCCCTCCTCCTATGGAGGGAATCACCAATCAGCTGGAGGGGCCCACTCCAGAAGTGCTGCAATTATTATGGGTGATGGAACTCGGGTGAATGTAAGTGAACCACAATCGAGAGATGATGGTAGGACTACTACTCAAGAGATAGATAAAGAGAAAGAGGAGCCAAGGCAACATGATACTGCCCATAGACATGGATCGAGACATTCATGTGAGGTGGAACACGACCACCACTTGGCACCAACTCTTCAAACGCTTGACTAAACAGCCATAATGAGGTAGCTTGTGAAAGAAAGTCAGCGCTTAACCAATTATGATTGGGGACTATCCATGAGCCATACTCCGTTCACCGATTACATTCTATATGTAGAATATCCGGGGAGGTTTAATGTGCCTTTGATTCCTACTTACATGGGAAAAACTGACCTCGGGCAGCATCTTGTGAGGTACAAATGGCTTACGTACTCCGCCAGAGCACCTGATGCAGTCAAGTGTAGATGTTTCCCTATTTTATGGAGGGGTTGCGACCTTGTGGTTCACTAAGTTACCATCGCAGTCAATTTCCTTTTTTGATGTGTTAGAAATAAAGTCTTTGGAGCAGTTCTGCATGCATGTGCCTCGCCTTAAAGATGTTATGTCTCTTTCTAATTTAGTTCAGGCACCGAGAGAGTCGCTGAAAGATTACCAAGAAAGGTTCAATACAACTATTACAGAAGTCAGTAATCCTAATGACAATATAATACTCATGGCACAGACTAGGGGAGTCGACCCCTATTCCGAATTTGGTGAATGGTTGGCAGGAAAACCTCCTTCCACATTAGACCGTTTCTTTTCAAAGGCAGCTCAGTTTCTGAGAAAGGAGTAGGCAAAGCAAACTAGAAAGAGGGATGTTGCAATCTGAAGTGCTGAGGGAGTACAAAGTAATCCGACGATAAAACAGTCTTGTGGTAGTTCTAGGAAAGTTTAGACTAATGTTCAGAATAAACCGAATGAACAGAAAAGATGTAGTGATAGAAACCGCAACTGAAGACGGGATTCTAGGAGATAGAAGCCAAGGATCCATACGTACGACACATACACGCCTTTGAACACGTCATTAGAGAACATATATCTACCGATCTATAATACCATGAAATACCGAAAACCACCTCCGGGAGAGTCGACGGAGAAGCAAAGGCATACAGGGAAGTACTGTAGGTTCGATGAAACCTATGGCCATAATATGGACGAGTGTCGTCACTTGCATGATATCATTGAGAAGTTAATTCATGAGAGAAAATTGCAATAGTTTGTTAAAGCCCCAAAGGATGGCGGCAGGGGACATCCGATCCTAATTTAGGATAAGCTCCGCTTAGTGCTGAGGAACCTAGGTGTACTGGAGGAAGACTAGTTATCAATACCATTGTTAGAGGACCGCATCCAGGCGATAGAAGATGCATGAAATGGAGCGTTATGCAAATGCAGTTAGGCATGTTGATTTTAAATGTTGTTTAAACAAGGAGGACTGTGCTCTTGCCAAACAACTACGTACTATGACGGTTGACATAGTATTCCAAAGTAGAGATGCAGGTAAGTAGAGGCCCTTACGATCAACCCGATGGTGATCTCGGCCATGATCAGCCCCGCCTTAGTGAGTAAGATTTTGATTGATTATGGCAATTCTATAACATTATTTTCAAGTAGGCTTACGACCAGATGAGAAAGGAAGCCAAAGACTCAAAACCGTACAAAGCCCACATTTACGGCTTTAACGGTGTCGCTACTAAAGCAGTAGGCTACGTCGAGCTACCAGTGGAGTTAGCGGACGGCAGCCGTAGGAGAGTGCAGATACTGCCATTTGTTGTTTTTGATGTGGACTCTCCATACAATGCCTTTTTGGGTCAACCAACTCTTGCTTAATTCAGGGCAGCTCTTGCACCTTGCTGCTTGACACTAAAATTACAATAGACAACGGTATGGGAGTTATTCATTGAGACCATGCGACTAGATGTGCCTGAGTTGAGGGATGCTCAACGAAAGGAAAGGGATAGGTTGTGGAGAAGTCTCTCTCCATAAAAACCAATGAGGCATAGCAACCAACACCCGTGCCTTGGCTCGGGCACCATAATTTGTTCTATAATGATATAGATCCAAGAGACAAAGAAGAAGGGCCCAAAGAATCGAAGGCTGCACCCGCTGAGCTGACAATAGACATCACGATCAATCACGACGACCCCTCACGGGTCTTGAAGATCGGATCACGGCTCAGCCCAGTGATGATGAAGGAGTTAGCTAGTTTTCTCCGAGCGAATCTTAATGTGTTTGCTTGGACCCACTCGGACATGTGTGGGATCTTGCGAATCATTGTGAGCCATGCATTGAATATCGACCCAAGGCATGTCCTGGTGAAACAAAAATGATGTAGCATGGATCCAGAGAGATCTGCCGCACTTAAAGAGGAGGTGGATAAGCTCAAAAGCAACGAGTTTATCTACGATGCCCTATACCTGAAATGGGTATCTAATCCTTTTCTCTTGAAAAAAGAAAATGGGAAGTGGTGGACATGTGTTGACTATTCAGATCTGAACAAGGCATGCTCGAAGGTTAGCTTTCCACTTCTAAGGATCGACCAGGTGGTAGACTCCACCACTGGACATGAATTACTTTCATTTATGGACATGTACAACGGATACAATCAAATCTTGATGAACATCCTCGACTAGGAGCACACTAGTTTCATTGGCGATATGGGACAGTATTTCTGTGTTGTGATGCTATTTAGACTAAAGAACGCTAGAACTACCTATCAGAGACTGGTCAATAGGTTGTTTAAAGACCAAATCAGAAGATCGATGAAGTATATGTGGATGATATGCTTGTGAAGTCATGGTGATCAAACGACCACATTGATGACTTGGCGGAGATGTTTAGTATTCTTTGAAAATATAGAATGAAACTCAATCTCTTGAAATGCTCTTTCGGTGTTGCGTCAAGGAAATTCCTAGGTTTTGATCATTAACTCTTGCGAAATCGAGGCAAATCCAGAGAAGATTAAAGAAATTCGAAACATCCAAGTGCTAAAGACGATTAAGCAGATACAGAGCCTCAATGGGAAGGTCGCCGCCTTAAGCAAATTCATCTCTAGGACCATCGACAAGTGTATTCCCTTCTTCGATTTGATAAGGAGAGGGAAGAGGAACGTTGAATGGATGCAGGACTATATTGAAACGTTTCAAGCTCGGGTAGATCACTTAGAGGACCTCTCATCCTATCCAAGCCACTGGATCATGCAAACTTATACATCTACTTAGCAGTTTCAGTAAAAGCCATAAGTGCCGCACTATTACGCGAAGAAAATCGGATCCGAAGGCTAGTATATTATGTTAGCAATCGATTGACAGGCGCTGAGAGAAACTATCCAAAGTTGGAAAAGATCACGTACTGCCTATTGATTGCATCACGAAAGCTTTGCCCTTACTTTCAGGCTCACCTCATCAACATATACACCGACCAACCGTTATGACAGCTCCTACAACAACCTAAGATGTCTAAAAGGTTTCTTAAGTGGAACTTCAAATTGAGCCAATTCGATATCACTTATCTCCCTCAAAGAACTATCTAGGGATAGGCATTGGCGGACTTCATAGTTTAATTCACTGCGCCAGACGACTCTCCGGAGAGCAGCAAAGAACCGACTATCCGATGGAAGAGGTACATGGAGGAGCATCCAATGATCAATGTTTTAGCAACGGAGTTGTGTTAGTGACTCCTGAGGAACGATCTATCTGTTACACCCTAAAAGTCGACCTCACTGCAACAAATAACGAAGCTGGGTATAAAGCCTTGTCTGCCAGGCTCAAACTTTCTAGAGAACTGGGAGTGAAAACTTTGCAAAACATTTATGATTTTGAGTTAGTAATACGCCAGTCAGGGGAGATTATCAGGCCAAGGGGCAGCGACCTGCTCCTTATCTCGACTGGGGTCCAATAGCTATTGACTGACTTCGAGTACTACACCATTACACAGATCCTAAGAGAATAGAATGAGAATGCCAATTCACTTGCCAAGTTGGTCAGTCCCAGAGATGCACAGCTAATTGTCTTGGCCCTAGTTGAAGTACTTAAGGCAACAAGCATTTAACGGATGAAGGTCGACTGAGTCTTAGAGACGCAGCCGGAAAGGAGTCATGAATGACTCCTATCAAAGATTATCTACAACAGGGAACCCTTCCCAAACAAAAGATGGAAAATGACAGATCCTCCGCAAAACTTCACACTTCAACCAAGAAGGAATTACGTTTAGAAAGGGGTTCTCCATACTCCTACTTCGATGTATTTCCCATGATGAAATCAAGTGAGTATTACGAGAAGTCCATGAAGGAGAATGTGACGATCACAATGGAGGGCAAACCCTAGCTAAGAAAATACTCCACTACGGGTATTATTGGCAAACTGTCGATCGGGAAACAGCTGATTTTGTTAGGCTATGCGACAAGTGCCAGATGTTTGCAAAAATTCTGAGAACCCCACCGACGGAAATTATTCAAATGGTCAGTCCATGGCTATTTTCCGCTTGGGGCATTGACATCATTGGTTCCTTATCGATTTCTAAAGATGGTGCGAAGTACGACATCGTAGCCATCGATTACTTCACTAAACAGGTTGAGGCTGAACCTTTGCTCACGATCACAACAAAGAAAGTAATCAACTTTGTTGTTCACAACATCATCTATCATTTTGGTCTTCCCCGAACAATTATAACTGATAACGGGACCTAATTCGACAGTTTTGAATTTAAATACTTCTGCCACCAACATCACATTAAGAAAAGATTTGCAGCAATTGCTTACCCTCAAGCTAATGGACAGTTCAAAGCTGTTAATATAATCATAAAGTCCATTTTGAAGAAGCGTTTGGAGAAGGTCGGAGGCAAGCGGGTCGATGAACTCCCATTATCATCATGGGCATACCGAACCACCCATAAGTCCATGACTGGCCATACTCCATTCTCCCTTGCATAAAGCTCCGAAGCAACGATTCCTGTAGAACTTGAAGTTCCTTCTTATCGAGTGAGATACTATGACCCAGGAACTAACCGAGATCTCCTTTTGTAATCTTTAGACCTTGTCGATGAGAAGCGCAAAGAAGCTGATTTGAGGGCAACTACATATCGACATTGAGTTGCCCGATACTAAAATACTAAAGTCCGAACTAGGACTTTTAAAATTGGTGATTTTGTCTTTAAACGGATTTTTCCTATCCCTGTCCACATTGGTCTGAAATAGGATGGACCATATGGCATCGGTCAAAAGATTGGAGATGGAACTTTCAAACTAATGACCTTCAACAACGTTGCACTCCCAACAGCATAGAATAGAGAGCATCTACGATGCTATTTCACTTAGTTTCATTTCATTCGGTTGTATTTCATTTAACATTTGCTTTTGCATTTCGGCCCAAAGCCATGTCCTAAGACATATTATGTCGCTTCTTTTCAGTTGGCAATAGAATTTGAGATTTTTTCCACATCTGCGAATTGTTTATGCATGATATAATAGTTGTGATGTGCGACCAACTTGCATCTACATACACTTAATATAAACTAACAAGTATCCAGAGTTTGGTGCTAGCCAAGTTCTTGGGTCCATATTCGAATTAAATAAAGTGAACATGGCTCGACCGTTCACTCATTAACTCTCGTCTACGATCCGACGAGCCAAAGTATAAGTCTCAAACGGGCGTGATATAATGCCCATCAACTAACTCCGATATTCAGAGTGTGGATATGAGTATTAACATACGAATGAGTGCAACTCGACCATTCATTCTCTACTCTAACCTAAATCCAACATGAGGAGTATAAACCCATCATGGATGGGATCCGACCATCCACAAGCTTGCTCCGCCAACCCGAGACCGAGGGAAGAAGTATAATTGCTTAAGCGATGAACATAGTATGTAGCACTATGGCTAACACCTTGAATTTCATATTACTTTGGGCCACGACCGAGAGTATTCCTTGAGATGGAATTATCGGGTCAATGCCCAGAGCAACGTGCGACCGAATGACATCACAACTTAGACAACGAGCTACAAATTACGAGTACATTGAATGGAAAATGTAATAGCTTGAACACTTAAATAAATTTACACAAAAGCTGAACAGAAACAAAAAAACTTTTATTTACGTACTAAACTTGGAAGCTAAGTAAAAGTTTACGTCCAACTACCTAAAAAAAGAGACTATTGTTGTTTTGAGCCATAAAGAAGTGCAAACCCAGAGTAACTTCTTCCTTGATGACTTCTGTTTCTTCTTCTAGGAACTAGGAGATACCTCGCTCAAACTCTCTCCTCCTCTTTTCTCTCCTCTTCTACAACTCCCATTACCCTTGAGTGGAGTGCTCTGGGTTGATCCAGCAGGTGTGCCACGGGCAATTCCAGCATGAGGAGTGGAAACTGGGATGCTTGAAGTGGAAATTGTCTAGAAACTCTCAATGACCCCCGGTGGAGAGATGTGAACGGGGGCAAAAATGTCTCCTCGGGCAGAACTATAGATATGGTAGGAGGAACGACTTACAGCTTTTCTTGTTTGATCTCTGTTGCAAGAAGAACATCCGCCTCAACTTTCCACTCCATCTTATGCACAGAAGGACCCGATAAGGAGTGGGAAACCCTGGTAATAACAACATCATCATCAACTTGAGTCCTCTATTTCAAATCACCTACTTCCTTCAAGAAAGCATCCGTCGAGCACTCACCAAAGTCCAGAACTTCCCCATCCAGAATGTTATGAGTTGTTTTCGAAGTCATTACGGTTATGGACTCCGTCGTTGGGATTTGTAATCCTGGTTGAGAGCTCTAGAGAGGGAGAAGAGCATTATGTAGATCTGAAGCTAAATAAATACAACAAGAGAGGTTAGAGATGTAGACCAAAGATACATTGACCTTTTGAAAAATGGGAGAAGTCAACGAAAAATCCTCTTCAGTTTGAACTTCCACGTGTGCCGGAGTACCACCGGATGCTCCTTCTTGGATGGGAGAGAGGTCGGTGAATTTTTGAAGCAGCGGTTCCTTTGGGTTATAACTAGTGTCGGTAGAGGAGTCCATATTGGATTTAGGGACAGCTTGCGTTCCTGGATTTTGATCAGCAGTAGCGTCATGCTACATGGATTCGGAACCCTCGCCTGTCTCTTGTTGAGCAGCTGCGGCAGGTTCCTCATGGATGCGGAGTAGGCCCTCATGCAAAATTTTGGGCTCATCGCCCCTCAAGGTGTCCTTTTTCCAGCTGCATTAGATCAATCTTTTCAGCCCTAAGATCTCTCTTCTCATCTTCAACTATCTATTCTCAAGCACGTACAAGATGGTAGGGGCAGTCGTCCTGGAGCCATTTTAAATTTCTGAACTTCAAGTCATTAGCATTATAAGAAATAAGCTGCGGACCCAACTTATCCATAACCTCCTCACTAGTTTGTTTCTTTACAGCCTCTACTTCTCTCTTTACAAGAGCATCAATATCTATAGCCTACTTAACGGCTACATCCCTCTCAAATCTAACCATGACCAGTTCATCACAAGCCTCATGGCTAATTTTTGGTGCTTTGTCTTTCTCTTTTATCTCATGCTCAAGCTTGGTCTTTAATTCAGCTGCACTTCTTCGGGAGTGTCTCTCTCGATCACCAGCTTATGGTTTTGATGGTGCAACTGCTAGACCTCAATCATGTGTCTATATTTCTCCGCTTCGAGTGCTTCCATGGCCACTTTGGCTCTTTTCTTGGCCTCTGCCTAAGATTTCCTTAAGGAATTTTACTCAACATCAAGAGTGGAAATAATCCGTTTTCTTTTAGCTTCTTCGTAGTTACGCTTTTGAATTTCCTGGTGCCTCTCTTTGGAAACTTTGGAGATCCTCTATACCACTCCCATCCATTCGTTCTATTACATATGAATATCGGCCATGCAGTCAACGGTCATTTACTGGACCTTCTCAAGAACCCTCTTTAGGTTGGGCACAAACATAAACCCTTCAAAACAAAAATTTAGGACTTGAGTAATGCCGCTCTCTTTGTTCGGCCTGTGCTAAGGAGCCCCAGAACCACTACGATATCTACGATCAGAAGATCGCCCAAAATATGATGATACATTCGGTTGTGTAGGGACAAAAGCAGAGGGTGTACCTCGTGTAATGTAGGTCAGATAAATATCATCATGCCGATCTGGCTGCATGTCTATACCTTTTGGAGGAGGGGACCTAGATCTGAATCGATGCTTAGAAGTAGAATCAAGTGAAGAGCGGTCCTTATCACCCCTATCACCATAGTCTTGATCTTGGCTGGAATGGTAACTGGAGCCGTAATCATTACCGCTAGTTTGGTGACACAACCCGAATCAAGGCCTTTGAGTCTAGAGCACCATATTTTGAAAAGAATGGAACATTTGTTTCTTTTTCCACATGGATTCTATAAGGGAAATGAAAACGAGTTAAATTTCAGAATTAAAGGGCACGTGACAAGTGCAATGCAGTGTTGTGGAGTGCGTGTGGATGTAAGTGTCCTGGTGTCTCCCCAACAGAAAAGATGTTAAAGCCATGCTTACTAGAGTAGCTGCTCACCTATTGGTGGGAGAAATATCAGCACTAATTCTGATAGGAGAATCAGACGCCCCCCAACGCTCATATCGGCAAAGTTATAAGTCTCGACATGATCTGGAATCGAAATAACTGGCAGTCTCTCAAATATGTTTTCTAAATTTTCTAGGGGCTGAGAAGTAGACTATTCTGGAGTGACTTGAGGAGTGAAAAATAGATTGGGCTGCTTGGCAACTTGGCCTTTACAAAGCTTGTAGATAAGTTTCTTTCTTTTTCACTCCTTAGGTGCAGACAGTTGTGTGCTTTGTGAGGATCAGACTGCAAGTTCATGGCTAAAACCAGCATCACCCTGACCAGATTCGTCATCATCACTCCTTGCTTCACCTTATACGGCGGTATCCTGAGCATCCTCGATTGGGAGGACAACAGGATCTGCATCATCGCCTCCTCTCCCAGCGGCATCTCTTCCTTCGGTAGTACCCTCCTCAATGTTCCAAGGTAGCCCGGTGCAGCGACCCTCGTCTAGTAGGCCAAAAGCAAAAAGGCGCTTATCGGTGATGAGAAACTTGATATCTCTGTCTTCTACAGTAGTATCCCTGAGCGCTGAAACCGTTACTGAGTAACGACTATCGTTGGGCCATGGATGACTACCTTTAATTTTCAAAACGACTGCTTAGTTCAGGATACGACTTGAATAAAAGCACTTAAGTTAAATTTGAAGGGACACACACGTCCTTCCAGCCACCGTCCCGCGAAACCTGGTGGTTAGAACACATTTAACCACTCATATTCTTGAAAGCGCTAGTTTCTTCCAACCGCCCGTTATGACCTGTCAGTTAGGCGCCACCACAAGGAAGGTGTACAAAAGGCTTTCCCTTCGTCACTTGAGATTGTAGATGAACCTGATGTCTATTGGAGTCGGCTAATGGTGCAAGATTTCAAGGAATATCATATATGTACCATGTAGGAACGCATAACTATTCGGATGCAGCTAAGCCGGAGCCAGTCTCAAATAATTTAACATTTTTTGGACAAACGGATTGAAGAACGGAACGCATCCCACCCAGCACATGAACTTATTGCAAGCAGTGTACCCCTCTAGGGGCAAATGAGCTTTATCATAGCGAGATGGAACTAATACATCATCATATGGAATCCCATGCTTAATGTAAATTCTTTGAAGAAAAGCCTCGTCGACTTTCGAAGCTACGTAGTCTACCGGATCTTCTAAGAATACAACATCTTCTAGAGTGTCAAGAGTTGGCTAATCTTCTGCTTCACGACTTTATGGAATTTCAAGTATTTGAAGGGAACTCTGAGGTTGCTCAGATGGGTGATCTGAAGTGTTTCAGGAAGATATAGTTGCTGAGCTGGATTCGTCGTTAAGTTGTCATGTGGAGAAGCTTGTTCAGTAGCCATAGCGGCTAAGTGCTTTGAGTATATGGAACCCATAACTATTAAACTTAGTAGATAATTATAATTAGAAAATTTACCTATCCCCCTTGTGTAATGTGTAAACTAGAGCAATGTGGTGCAGTGTTTTGCAGTATAGTGATAAACAATTCAGAATTAAAATGACCGCTATGATGAGACTTTGGAATTCGACGTGGCCGTCATCACTGATCGTCTCAACTGGCTCGCACATCGATGGTTGTGGATTTCATATAGACTCCAGGATCGATCTTCTACATATTGGAGTATGACATTTGCAATTTATGTTTGTATTCCAGTTTAAATGTTATACTTTATCAAGTTCTAAGTTGTATATATTCATATGCAAATTCAAATACGCAAGATCGTATGAGTTCATGTATGCTTCTAACTTCAAGATCTAAACTAAAGTAAATTCAAAGTAGCATGTGTGCGTGCCAAAGTTCGGTGGAGTTCATGTATGGGCTTCCAAGTTCAAGTGTTTGAGTTTAGGTTCACAATACCGAAAAATGGCTAAGTCCCCCAGCGTAGAGGGATCGTGATCGATCCCACCCCTAGGTGGTTTAGCCTTGTGTAATTCCAAACTCCAACATGCCATGACTCATCCCTTCACATAGCCTACAACTGATCGCTCCACAGCCACAAATGTAAATCAACGCTATTCCTGCTACCGATCCCTTCTTTTACCATTACACCACCATCACCAATCACCTACCACTGATCGCCGTCTATGACCAATTCCATTCCACTCCATCTTCACCAATCCGCTAATAAGGTCAGTCCCTCAACTACCGATCGGTCCATGTCTATCACCACTACATCCATCACCAATTTAATTCACCCTTTTCCAATACAACGTCGGATCCTAAATGCTCAACCACCAACATGAATTATACAAAATTATCTTGTCACTAACCCTTAATCGCATGCAAATTAAATCCAAAAACCATCTATATAATTGAACGTGAACGATGACTCAAGGGTGGCAAAGGCAATTCAAGTTTGGGCTTGGATCTGAAAGTAAATCGATGAAATTAGAGACGGTTTTGATTAGGGATAGCAACGAGGGCATTAAGCAGGATGGGAAATGGGAGTGCGTCGGAGATTAGACGAAATGGTGAAGGGTTTAGTGAAATTAGTGAACTTGTGGATGAAGTCCTTAATGGTTGATGTAAGAGAAGGGGAGGGATCGGTTCAGTTATGAAAGCAAATGGGGAAAATGAGAAGGAATGGGCTAATTTTATAACTTATATACGAACGTGGCTTATGAAAGCACAACCCATTTCCTCATAGCCTAAAATGACTAAGTCCATCAAGCATAAGGGATCGGGTAAGATCCCTTAACAAAAAGTAAGTAAAAATGTGCAATGCAATCAAATTTGAACTATATGGAATTGGTAATAACCCATAAACAAGTAAACGTGATCGGGAGCCAATTACAGGAACGTGTACATGAACGTGCGCGAGTGCATCCCAAAAATTCGATTTCTTGAGTCGACGAAAATTGAATTCTTACCTGGATGTGTCAAAATAAAAGTCATTACCGATAGCCGAGGCCTACTAACTTGATTAACGATCTCAATGGAACCGAGCGAAGGCAAAGACTGGTGATTACATTCCAGATTTATACTAGCAAATACTGACCAAGCGTCATAATGAACAGAGAGAGATACGAACTCTTTGGAGAGACAACACTATAGAAGGATAATGACTGTTCAAGAAACTTAATAGAATTCTTTCGGCGACTCTAACTTACTTAGGTTCTGTAACGACATGGAATTTTGGACATTTGAAATTGGAATATTTAATCGATTTAAATATTTAGAAGTAAATTTTTAACTTGAATTTTAATTATAACTATTTTTTGATAACTATATTATTGAATTAATAATTGGAAATTGGGTAAAATATTGAATCTTGATTTTTAAGCTTGCTAAAAATAATTTGAAGGCTTATAAAATTTATATTGATAATACTGAAGGTAATAAAAGTTTTAAAATTGAATTTAATAGTGATTTGTTCAGTTTTGAAAATATATCGTTTAAATTGATATTTAAAAATAGCCCTCCGAGGCACAGTCTCGAAATTTGACGAAACTTGTTCCATTGGATCTGTAATAGTGTATTATTATCGGATTTCAAATTTCGTAGTGTTTGGAGTTGTCGTTTAGCTGTATGGTTTTAAACGCTCTAGAATCTATATTGAAATTCAATATAATAATAGGGTCCAAAAAGCTATCTTCTCCATACGATCGAGTTAGGACTCGGAACCTTTTCCATTGCATTCGAAATAGGAGTATAACATTATAAATACCTAGCGTCATGCCTCAATAGGAAGTCAAGATTTTAAGCTACGGTTTCAAGACGATTTAAAATTTGAAAAAAAAAATATTTTTTATATTGATTGACATTATATCCACATCAGCTGTTTTCTTTGACCTCCATATGACTGTAGCACTTCTAGTATATGCTACCTTCCTCTCAATCACTTCCCTCTTCTTTTATTTTAGCAGTCGACAGTTCAAAATTTTCAAACAGAAGAAAGAAATAAAATGGCCGATAAGTCCCTCTATTAAAATCGCGTACCGTCACCCTTTCCATATCCAAAATCGAACCAGAGCATTTCAAAAAAATATAATAATTCGAAATCGAATCGCACACAGGAAATTCTACGATTGAAATCGTGAGAGTGTGAGGTCGAGAGACATGGCCGAAGGCGTTGCTGGAAAGGACGGCGCCGTTCATGGTTGCGATGTAATCTGGGCGAACGAAGGGAAAAGGAAATTCTTTCAGGGTATTTCATGATCGAGTTTCACGCTAATGGGGCGGTGGAAGGTGTGGCTCGCCTAGAGCGACGGCGAGGTCGGCGAATTGGTTGGGCGCGACAAAGACGGTGTTGCGTGTGACGTAGTTTAGTCGAGTGCAATGCGATTAGTGGAGGTGCGATTGTCAGGTCGAGGCGGCGATTTTGGTGGCTTTGGATGAAGCTTCGGTGATCGTGCTTGTGACAAGGTGATGGCTGGATGTCGCGGCTAGTTTGTCGTGAGCCTGGTATCGAGCGGAGCTCGTCGATTTTGTTTCCCGGTACGAATTAAGGTAATTTGATTTTTAGCATTTTTACTATAATGTTTACTTAAGTTTAAACTGGTAAATTAATTGTTGATTATTATTTCATTTATTAGAAATTAATAGTAAAGTAAATTTGGAATTTTTATTAACCCAATAAATTTAAATTTAAAGTGAGAATGTTAATGGTAGTTTGAATCATGTCAAACACTAATAGATTCAGAATTTACTTATACGAGGTTTAAAACAAATGAAATCAGTCGGGCATGGATCCGGAGCTGTGAAAGCTGTGAAAAAGGATTTCTATTTGGGATCGATTAGCAAATTAAAAATCAAAGGTGAGTTACTCTCACTCAAATTGAATTACTGTTTAATTTAATAGTTAAAATTAAATTATTAGTTGATTGATTGAATTTGATAATTATTATCAGTCTGAATGGGATATTGTATATAGTAATATATATATATATATATATATATATATATATTAGAGTGATTGATATTCTCGCATTATATAGCGGATGAGACCCTATGCGCCCCGCATAATAGCAGATGACCCTATATACCGTGATATCCTCCTCGAAGTGGGGTTGGTATTTTTTTATATTGTGCTAACATCTGTGGATGTAGGGAAACAGGTTGGAGGGATCCAATTGGATTCCTCAAAATGTCAAAATTATTTACATTTTCAGTGATATGATTTATTTGATAATCTGTGATAGATTATGTTGGAGAATTAAATTTATTGGATGCTATGATATTATTGGATATATTTTGACATTTTGAAATATCAGAAATATAAATATTGAATTTTTAAAAGGGAATAAAAGGAAATTTTAAAGTAAGAGATTTATAGTAAAGTTGGATAAATTTAAAAGTAATGAATTTAAAATAAATAAATAAATAGTTTGATTTTAAATTTGTGATTGATAATTTCTAAATATGGGAAGATAAGGATTTTGGAATATTTGAAAAAAGGTATTTAATGGGACTTAAGTGATTGTTTAAGTATAAAAGTATTTATTTTTAAATCCGAGATATAAAATAGAATTGAGAAAAATAAAAGATGTTCCAGTTTTAAATAAGGTTTTAAATTGGAAAAAGAAGTGAATCTGGAATTAGTGGATTTTGGAGGAAGTTTGGGTTGATAAAGGAATAAATTTTAAAATGGAATTTAACTCAGAGAATCGATTTGAAATCGACTTAAGTATTTTTAAATGGTTATAAATTGAAATGAGACTATGGGATTTATAAACTGGGTTTATAAACAAAGTGAGGTATTTATCAGTGGATAATTTGAAATTATAAATTCACGATGAGAATTTATAAGCAGATGGTAATTCGTTTAAAAATAAATAGTGGTTTTATTTTTAAAAATGTGGGAAAGGAAATTTACGGAGTTGGAACGTAATTTAAACTGGAAATAAATCGGGAAGGATTTATAAATGAGAAGACCGATTTAATTGAAGTGGAAATGTATTTTTCTGGAAAGTTAAGTATATTTCAAAGGAAAGATTTTTAAGAATAAATTAGAAATTTAAAAGTGTTTAAAAGAATGTTTTTAGAAAATTTATTGTTTAGTTCTTCAAAAATTATTTAAATATTTATAAATTAAGTTAGTTATAGTAGTTAATTATTTTAAAGGTTAAATTAGTATTACGATTGAAAAAGGAAAATTATTAAATATTTATATTTAATATAGTGGCTTTATTTTAAAAGTAGTTTTTGGCTAAAGTTTTACTTGAAGAATTATTATAGAATTTCGAAACAATTATTTTGAATTAAATGATTTAAGTAGCTTCATTTTAAATATTTTAAGTGTATATTTTTGGATAAAGTGATTTATTTTATTTAAAATTCTAAATTAAATAAGACATGGTGTTTTTCAGTGGAAATAAAATATTTGGTTGAATGATTGTTTATTTGATGGTTAAATAACCAATTATTAAATCTGGACCAAGATATAACTTTGGAAATATCTAGAAGAAGTGCGTGAATTATATGGTATAGTTATCGTTCGAGATGTTATACTGTACGTGTAAACTCGTTCGTTCTTCTAGGACGTTTATAAGGAAATTCGTCCACTAACAATTAAGAGGCGAACTCTGATCTTACTTTTGTCTATTTATTTCCTAAAGAATCGAGGTTGAGTTTACCAGGAATAGCGAACGTTGTTTCGAAGAGACCGAGATCGGATTTGCGATCCGAAAATCACTTCGATCCAATGGGTACGTTTTTGGAATGATGACAAGAGCATGGAGTCGAAGATGGAGCAGTGAAGTGGAAGATCTAATCGCTACTAATCCTGAGGGTGATTCAAAAATGAATGTAGTAGGAATAGTGCCTTTGGTACTGTTCGGGCTGGGAATGGACTTGTATGGATGAATGCTATCAGAACATTGTCATTAGTGGACAATGAGCATTCTAAGTGAATGTTCTAAAAAGGTAACGCTTAGCCTCGAGCCTCATCAACCGAGAATGACTAAAAATCAGGGGATATGCAACAAGGCTAAGTGGGTAGCTCCCAAGTAGGGTAAGGTTACCCCTATCTAGGGTCCCCTTTTATTTCAGCTTTGTGGGCGGTTGTTGATCCTAACCGAGGGGTGATCTTATTCAGGCTATCCAGTAAGGGGTAGTCCGGTCTTGTATTGCATGGGATCGGGAGTGATCCTCGGTACGCTGATCAAGATAGGTACCGTGACAGGTGGTACCCCAGTGCCTAGTCATTTAGTTGGAAATCCATTATCCCTATGTGCCCTTTACGGTTTTGATTGTAGAGCCTAGTATGCTGGAATTTAATTAATATAACAATTTCAGCTATTTGATTTAAGTATTTGTACTTAGTCACTATTATAATATCAGAGGATTTTGATATGAAATGTTTTGGTTATCGTAAGGTAAACACCCGGCATGTTTATTTGTGGCGTGGTCTTATGAGATAGCTTTGTTTTCCAAAGGATTTTCATAGCTCTAATAATTCAATTGAGTGTGATTTCTCACGCTAGTTTTCCAGACTGACTCGGGTGTTGTTTTATTATGATGCTCGGGTCAGACCGAGAATTACATATTTAGGACAGGATGCTAAGGAGCTCAAGGGACGAGCTGGATGGCAAAGGCGTACTCCCATATTTGTTTATAAATTCCGCTGTGTAAGGAAAAGCTATTAAATTGTCCGGGTTGACTGTTGTTCAATGTACTCTAATGATTGTAAGTATATAACAATACAGATTTCTTTGTATTTATAAGCTGTTATTATATATTATATTTTGTTCCGCTGCGATTGTGAGATTCTGATGTGTTTTCTATCTTCTTCTTCTACCTCTCTCTTCTTTATCCCTAACGATCGGGTGTTTCCGTCATTCGATTGTTCGGCATGTGATACAGTGGACGTATCGATGTTGATTTTCGAGCGTCGAAAATCTCGACCGTCACACTTGGTATCAGAGCTGAAGGTTAAGCGAGTACCTTGGCTCTGGTGGGGATTACTCATTAGCGATAGAGTCAGTAGTACTCTAGAATGAGTTTGAGAGTATTAATAGATATGAGCGCATATTTGTTAGTGAATATAAAATTGTTTTATACGGTGTTGATTGCTTTGTTGAGTGGCTTATGAATTTTGGTCAATACGAGCAATTAACGTTATTGATAGGAATCTCTAAACACTTGAATAGAACAATTCGACACGGTATTGTTTTAAAATGGGATAAATGAAATAATTTACCCAAATTATTTATATATATAAAAGGAATAATTTTCGTAAATTATCATAGTTATATATGGTTTGCTTGGTTATTAGGAAATGATAATATTAAATTATTATCATTGTTGTTGTGGAAATTGAATAAGAAATTAATGTTATAACTAAAAGTTAAGAGAAATCAAATTCATATAACAGAATGGAATCTATAGATACGAGTTTATAAATGTGATTTACAGTTTGAAATAAAATTCCAGAGGAATATTTAAATATAGATTTAAAAGGATTTGGAATTGGAAATTTGGGAATTTAATTCCCTTTGATTTTGAAATGTTTTATCAAAGTCTTAGAAAATAATAATATTAGATGGAAATATGTGTGAATTAGATATGAAATCTGGTGAGATTTGGAATTAAAAATATTTGAACATGTTTTTAAAGAGATAAAAGCACTGAACTCACTCCGGTCGCTGGAAAATAATTTTGGTGATGACTGCAACATCATCGGTGTTCATTTTTGAGTTTCCAAGGGAGGAATTGCTACCTGAATGTTGTGAATTGAAGTTTTGGTTTGCTAAAACTGATTCGATTTAAAATTCAAAGAATAATTTGATATAACAAAGGACTTTGGATATATATGCTTTCAAAAATGATTTTGGAATACTTAAGTGATTGTTTAAAACTCTGTTTATTTAAAAATGTTTATGGATTATAAATAAGTTTGGCTTTTTTGAAAAGTTGTTTCTGGCTAAAGTTTTACTTGAAGAATTATTATAGAATTTCTTTACTATTATTTTGAATTAAGTGATTTAAGTAGCTTCATTTTAAATATTTTAAGTGTATATTTTTGGATAAAGTGATTTATTTTATTTAAAAATCTAAATTAAATAAGACTTGTTGTTTTTCAGTAGAAATAAAATATTTGGTTGAATGATTGTTTATTTGATAGTTAAATAACTGACTATCAAATCTGGACCCGGATATAACTTTGGAAATATCTAGAAGAAGTATGGGGATTATATAGTACAGTTACCGTTCGAGGTGTTATACTGTACGTGTGAACTCGTTCGTTCTTCTAGGACGTTTATAAGGAAACCCGTCCACTAATGGTTAGGAGGTGAACTCCGATCTTATTTTCGTCTATTTATTTCCTAAAGAACCGGGGTTGAGTTTACCGGGAATAGCGAACTTTTTTCGAAGAGACCGGGATCGGATTTGCGATTCGAAAACCACTTCGATCCAATGAGTACGTTTTCGAAATGAAGACAAGAGCATGGAGTCAAAGATGGAGCAGTGAAGGGCAAGGGCTAATCATTACTAATCCTGAGGGTGATTCCAAAATGGACGTAGTAGGAATAGTGCCTTCGATTCCGTTCGGACCGGGAACGGACTTGTATGGATGAATGCTATCAGAACATTTTCATTGGAGGACAATGAGCATTCTAAGTGAATGTTCTAAAAAGATAACGCTTAACCTCGAGCCTCATCAACCGGGAATGACTGAAAATTAGGGGATATGCATCAACGCTAAGTGGGTAGCTCCCAAGTAGGGTAAGCTTACCCCTATCTAGAGTCCCCTTTTATTTCGGCTGTGCGGGCGGTTGTTGATCCCAACTACGGGGTGATCTTATTCGGTCTATCCAGTAAGGGGTAGTACGGTCTAATGCCGCTGGGGATCGAAAGTGATCCTCGATACGCTGATCTAGA
Source organism: Allium fistulosum (assembly GCA_030737815.1). Classification (NCBI taxonomy): domain Eukaryota; kingdom Viridiplantae; phylum Streptophyta; class Magnoliopsida; order Asparagales; family Amaryllidaceae; genus Allium; species Allium fistulosum. The sequence continues at coordinate 398,139,216 of CM060907.1, forward strand.
TAGGTACCATGACAGGTGGTACCCCAGTGCCTAGTCATTCAGTTGGAAATCTGTAACAACCTGTATATTTGGACCATTTAAATTGACAATAATCCACACATGTCAACTTAAATAATACAAAACACGAATCATATGGGATTATGAATACATATATGTAAATGAGAATCAATACAACATCACAGACACAGAATAGTCACAGAATAATGCAGCGGAAAAGTACATCATCATAATAGTAGTTCATGAAGCTACTACAGGAATACAACAATGTCTCAACACAAAGTGACAAGAGAAATACAAGAGGTTCAATACATAAGTTCATCAAATACTAGAACGAAATAACTGATAAAGATAAATGCTAAGTCTTCAGCATCTTCAACCAACCTTAATCAGCAACTGGATAGCTTCAGACTGACCCGAGCATATACAAAAGAAACACTCGAGTCAGGACTCAAAATCTTATACAGGATAATCAGGTGCAAATAATAAAGTTCATAACTCAAAGATGAATGTGGTTCACATCTTTAAGGATCCGGTAAACTATATATATATACAATAGAATACGCTAAATAGATAATGTCTAATCAGTAAAGTATGCTATCAAAATAGCGTTAAGTCGTGGCCCATTCCACCCTTAACACATTTTTATTCCCAAGAGCATATACAAGACCGTAGTTTCCCCAAAACCGGAAGTCACCAGAGGGCAATCCATATACTAAAGGTACAAAACAAACGTAGTGGTCGCGAATAGGATAATCAGTATGACAAGGTACATGAGGCGATACCAACTAGGATACTAGTAGTTGCATGATCCGGACTGATGTTGAGCATAGCAGCTACTATCTCAACACCGCGAAACAACACTCCCAAATCAAGGGGTGCACCCAAATCGAATCACAAAAGTAATAGATATGGTATCGAAGAAGTGTGTCCGCTAGAGGTAGCGAACCTCAATGGCCCGGCGCGGCTCCTGTTTTAGTCATGTCAGGGGTCATCCAAAATCGTTCTCTTCCTTCAGTCAACGCGTTCACCAAAACCATCCACTTCATTCTAGATCAACACTCCGCGTATATTAGTTATTAAAGTGGTTTTCGGTATCGACAGAGAGTATGTCCATATCCGATCCCGGTCTCTTTAATAACTACGCGTTAATTACCCGATGGTCATTTAATATTAAAGTTTAAAACAAATCAAAGTCCAAAAGTCAAGTTGCAAGTTTGACTTTCAAAATTTGACACTTCACAATTTAATTTATTTCGAACATTTAAAATCATATTTCTAAATGAAATTTTAGTTCAAGCCCTTGGGTTAACAATACTTAAGTATTCAAGTTAAATTTTATTCCTATTCTCATTCATCGTTACATTAAATTTAATCAAAACTTTGATTTAATCAATTTCAATAGCTAAATCAACTCCTTAACTTTAGTTGGTTTTACATTCCTTTAAGTCACTTTGTTACTTAATCTCAAATTAAATTTATAACAAATTCCAACTTTATTAATTTATCCAAATTAGATTAAATTTCGAATCTAATAAATTCAATTTATTAGATTCTAAAACTTGCTTATTCAAATCTCATTTAAATTAGATGTGTCAATCCGCTTATCTAATTAAATAGATTTATTAATCCGTTTCAATTTAATCCATTAATTTATTTCAATTAGGTCCACTTATTAATTCATTACAATTAATCCTATTAATTTATTACAATTAAGTCCATTAATTTATTACAATTAATCCTATAAATTTAATACCATTAAATCCATTGATTTATTTCAATTAAATCCATTTATTTATTAAAATTAGATCCATTGATTTATTACAATTAAGTCCATTCATTTATTTCAATTAAGTCCACTTATTAATTCATTACAATTAATCCTATTAATTTATTACAATCAAGTCCATTGATTTATTGCAATTAATCCTATAAATTTAATACCATTAAATCCATTGATTTATTACAATTAAATCCATAAATTTCGTTACTTACTTTCCAACAAATTTTTAGGTTCATTTCTTAATTTCAAATGAATTTCAATTTCAAAATGATTTTGTTGACCAATCGGGTTTCTTATCTTTAATTATCTATCCTAGGCCAAAGTTGTTCAATTTTGGGTATTTATCATTTCAACCCAATATAATTAAATAAAACAAAACATAGCAAAGGGAACTTGTAGTGTGATAGCTGGGATGGTGTCAAAGTAAATAAACAATCAATAGCAACCATACATATCAATTTAACCGTTTATTTAAACAATCCCGAAATAATCATATTTAATTTACATTTGTTATTTTATGTAAATTAAATAAAATTATTCCTAGAATCCGCACTATCATTTCATGCAGATTAAAGATTATTACATTATAGGTTTTCACTTGGCGTTTATTATCAAATTATTACATCAATCATACATTCAATGGTTCAAAGTGTAACTAACACTATTTCTACGTGTCGATTTATTTAACATTTAAAGGGACAAGTTCAACACATATAATATCTTTTAAATTTTAGACTATCCTATATCAATTCCAATTTCATATTTAATTATCACTTATATTAACAACCAAATTCAACATCACATAACAAATTTAATGTCATAATTATTTCCATATCTATCTTCAAATCACAATTTAACATCAACCATTTTAACATTCAAATTAATATCAATAACATCTATCACGTGATTATCATAGCATAATAGATTGAGTCGTGAATGAAATATTCACTTTGCGTGGTTGAAGAAGATGACGGCGAAGCACGAAATGAATAGACTAGATAGACGACACAAGCACGAATCCGAACACGAACAAAGCAAAGAAACTAGATAGATCTGACAAGCTGAATGAAAGCCTAAGTCTTCGAAGCAGTAGCTGGAACAAAACATAGTAAAACACTGTATATGAGTAACCAGAAATTCAAAGTTATATACTGCTATAAAATATATAATTTCATATGTATATTTATATATAAAACGGAAGTGCAATGAAAATTCGACTGCGGCCAAGGCGAGGCACAACCATGACGATGGAGCAGGGGACAACTTGGTGGTCGGGGTGTAAAGAGGGCCGGTCGTTGGCGGTTGCGGGCTGGGGTCACTGGTGTCGCTAGCAGGTATGGGCTGTGCTGGGTGCTGCGTTGGGCAATGGGCAGGGACTGTTGGCGAAGGCAGGGCCTAGGTTGGTGGTGTAGGCAGTGGGGCAGAGCGGGAGTGGGTGGCTCGGGCGGACGGTGGCCTGGGCTGGGGCGGGCGAAGGCGGAGGGGACTGGCGAGGCTGCTGGGGACAGTGGGATGGGTGGGTACGGGTGGCGGAGGGGACTGGGGCAGGCGGTGGCTCGGCATGGGTCAGGCGAAGGGCTGGAGACGGTGGCGGAGGGGACTGGGGCAGGCAGATTCGGAGGCGAGGTGGTTGGGCTGGGCGTGGCGAAGGGCAGAGGCTGGGTTAGGCGGAAGGTGGCGTGTCAGGCGGAGGGCAGGCGGAGGGTGGCGTGTCAGGTGGAGGGCAGGCGGAGGGTGTCGTGTTAGGCGAAGGGCAGGCGGTGACGAATGGATGGAGGCTGTGGGTTCTCTTTTTTTCTCAACAGTAAAAAAAATAAAAAAAAATAAAGAAGAGGAAGAAGGAGATGTGAACGAACCAGAAAGATGAATTGCTAACCAATGAATTATGAATTGAAGCCTGGTTTATACGAAATAGTACAGAATTGAAAAGTCTTTAATTGATTGTATTGGTACACTAAAAGGCTGTTGGGTTTCCTAGAGTAATTACTGACCAGAAGATGTCTCGTATTCCACACTAGTGAAGCCTAATAGTCTCAGGTTTTTGACAGTGTAACGGACAGGTTTTAAACTGTTAAACAATTTGTAACTTTCAACTCCAAACTCCTAATGACACAAATAAATATACCATTTTGATCAGCACGATGAGGCGAACGCAACGGTATAAAGATATCAGTGGTACGATTAAACTATAAAATTCGAAATTTTTCCACTGTGAAAAATGCAGCAAAAACACCGAAGAATAAGATCGACGGAGCTGAAGATGTCCGAAATTTGAAAAACGAAAAATGACGTCTTGATCAGAAGATGGTTTAGAATTTTTCTATGTAAAAATATTTTGGTTCAGAAGATAAAAATTTTCGCGTTTAAAATGAACTGATGTGAAGTAAACGTGAATGAAATTTGCTGCGGTATTTTCCGACGAAACTTTTCCCATATCTATAACTATCTAGGTGCAAATTTTAAGCAAAGTTTGGGCGCTAATTGAAATCGTAAGAAAGTTCCATAATTTTATGTTAAAATGATGGATTCAAAAATTTAAAATTGGGTCGAAATTTCAGGGTCGTTACATTCTCCCCCACTCAAAACTTTTCGTCCTCGAAAAGAACAAGACGGTGAATTAAGAATGGAGTAAGCGGAAAAGTCAAGATAGATTTTTAAGAAAATTTGATTTATACCTGAGATTAGTAATTCGGGGTTTGAATCCCGGATGCTATCCTCAGTTTCCCATGTGCAATCTCGCTCATCTTCGCTCCATTGGACTTTTACGAGATTTATAGACTTCCTTCTTAGTTGCCTTGTTTCCCGATCGACTATTCGAAGTGGTCTCCTTTCGATAGTCAAATCTGGTTCGATATCTACTTCATCCAACTGAGCAATTGGAATGGTCATGGATGGATCACACACGACTTTCCGGAGATGTGAAACATGGAATAAGTTGTGCATGCCCTCAAACTTTTCTAGTAATGCAACTCTATAAGCTAGTGTACCAATTCTCTCAGTGATAGTAAATGGTCCAACAAATCTTGGAGCAAGCTTCCCTCTACGACCAAATCGAATAACATTCTTCAAAGGTGATACTTTCAGAAATACCTCATCCCCAACCTGGAATTTCAAATCTCTTCTACGCCTATCTGCATAGCTCTTCTGCCTATCATGTGCGGTCTTCATCTTCCTTCTGATATCATTAACCTTCTCGGATGCTTCCATAATCATATCTGGGCCAAGGACCAATCGATCACCAGGCTCTATCCAACAAGCTGGCGATTTGCATGGCCGTCCATATAAAGCTTCGAACGGTGCCATATCGATACTCACCTGATAACTGTTATTATAAGTGAATTCAACCAAATGGAGATGGTCTTCCCAAGATCCACCGAAATCAATAATGCAGGCTCGGAGCAGATCCTCCAAAATCTGATTTACCCTTTCTGTTTGGCCATCTGTTTGAGGATGATAAGCTGTGCTCAGATTCAGTTTAGTGCCCAAGACGTCCTGAAACGCCTTCCAGAATTTACTAGTGAATATAGGGTGTCGATCGCATACAATACTAGATGGAACCCCATGAAGTCTAACAATCTCTCTCATATATATCTCTGCCAAACTTGAAGCAGTACGAGTGGTCTTAACAGGAATAAAGTGAGCAAATTTTGTCAATCTATCAACGATCACCCATATACTCTCATTACCCTTTCTGGTCCTTGGTAATCCATCAATGAAGTCCATAGAAATTTGATCCCATTTCCAACAAGGAATCTCTAGGGATTTAAGTAAACCGGCGGTCTTCTGGTGATCGGCCTTAACTTGTTGGCAAGTGGTGCATCTACTGACATATATAGAAATATCTCTCTTCATCCCACTCCACCAATATAAACGCTTCATATTACGATACATCTTAGTGACGCCAGGATGAAATGAAAGTGATGACTGATGATTCTCTCTAAGTACTTCTTGTCTCAATCCATCGACATTAGGAACACAAATACGGTTGTCGATCCTTAGAATTCCATTACTATCAATCTGCGCTCCTATTTTGCTGTCGGCATTTCCAACTCTACCAAGAACCAACTCCTTCATACGATAGAGCAAAGTGTTCTCATATTGTTTAGCCTTTATGCGATCCATAAGAGAGGGAGAGATGACAAGCTGAAATAACATGCCTTCAACAATATTACAGCAAGACAATGCTTTGCTACGACTCAATGCATCGGCTACAACATTTGCTTTCCCAGGAGTATAAGTGATGTCGAGATCATATGCAGCTAAAAATTCAAGCCATCGGACTTGCCTCTGATTCAAATCCTTCTGAGAAAAGATATATCTCAAGGACTTATGATCAGTGAATAATTCGAATTTTGTTCCCAAAAGGTGATGACTCCATAGTTTCAGAGCAAATACAACGGCAAGAAGCTCTAGGTCATGCGTGGCATAGTTTAATTCGTGGGTCTTCAACTGACGGCCCGCATAGGCAATAACCTTTCCATTTTGCATAAGGACAGCGCCTAAACCTTCTCGGCAAGCATCTGTATAGACGGTTAATCCTTCACTTCCATCGATTACCGCAAGAACAGGGGCTGAAGTTAACTTACGCTTCAACTCATTAAAAGCTGATTCGCACTTCTCACTCCAATTAAACTTAACTTCCTTCCGAGTTAAAGCAATAAGTGGGGCAGAAATCCGAGCAAAGTGCTCAATAAATCGGCGATAATAACCGGCTAAACCCAAGAAACTACGAATATCTGTAGGAGTTTTAGGAGTCTCCCAATCCTGTAGATAAATTTCAAATTAGAAAGGGATAAGAGGAATTGAATAGAAATAGCAAATAGGATAGAACTTACATTGATTACGGCGATCTTAGCTAGATCGACCGAAATCCCATTTTCAGAAACTATGTGGCCCAGGAATCTCACTTCATCTCGCCAGAAGTGGCATTTAGAGAATTTGGCCTTAAGTTGATGATTTCGGAGAGTTTCAAGAACATAAGCAAGGTGTGTCTCATGCTCCTTCTTGTCTTTGGAGAAGACGAGAATATCATCAATGAAAACAAGAACAAACTTGTTAAGCACATCACGGAAGACTCGATTCATCAAGTCGACGAAATAAGCAGGTGCGTTGGTCAAACCGAATGGCATAACCAACCATTCATAGAATCCATTCTCAGTACGGAAAGCTGTCTTATGGATACTATCTTCAACAACTCTGAGTTGGTGGAATCCAGTGGCTAGATCAAGTTGTGAGAAAATTTTAGCTCCATGGAGCTGATCGAATAAATCGTTGATGAGAGGCATCGGATAATGATTCTTGAGGGTGCGTTTGTTCAGTTCTTGGTAATCAACACACATGCGAAGAGATCCATCTAATTTGGTGACAAATACAACTGCGGCGCCCCATTCAGAGCAACTTCTCCTAATCAAACCTTTAGCAAATAGATCATCAATTTGGGTTTTTAGTTCAGCTTTTTCTTTAGGAGCCATCCTTCGGTGTGGGAGAACTACGGGAGTAGCTACAGGAATAAGATCAATACGGAAATCGATTTCCCGTTTAGGTGGTAAAGAGTTGACCTCTCCAAATACATCGGGAAATTTCTGAACAATAGGGGTAGTGTTAAGATCATCCGGATGAGCATCAACAGAGAATATGAAGCTTCCAGCATATTTCTGTGGTGATTTGCATTCAATGACAAGGGGCTGATCCATGTCGCTTACCAAAGAAACTGAACGAGTTTTGCAGGAAATAACCGCATCGAATTTGCTTAACCAATCAGCTCCTAAAAGAAAGTCGAATGCTTGGAATCTAAGTACATAGAAATCCCAAGTGAATCGAGAAAAATCATACATAAGTGCAACTCCCTTGCAAACACTTCGGAGGTTAGCGGGTCCTCCAATGGGATTTGAGACACATAAGGAGGTAGTAGAAAGAGTAGGTTCTAATTTGAGTTTATTACAAAGGTCAATGGATATAAAACTATGTGAAGCACCAGTATCGAATAATACCCTAACAGGTGTAACATGTAAATGAAAAACACTTCCTAAGGTACCTTGGTCATCCTGGGTGGGTGGTGCAGGGGGTGTAGGTGTGGTGATAGCAAATACTCCAGATGGTGTGCCACGCTTATACAGTGGGCAATCTTTCTTGAAATGACCCGGCTGGAGGCAGACATAGCATAAATCTTTCCTAGTCGTAAAAGGTGGTGGAACAGCAGCTCCGGTGGATGGACAACTATTAGCATAATGGCCCTTCTTATCGCATTTGAAGCAAGTGATATTAGCAAGGTCGATTGGGCTTTTCTGAGCATATCCCAATCATGTAGACTTCTGCCAAGCTTTCTTTTGTTGATCAAAGTTCATCTTCCTTTTTCCGGGCTGGCTAGAAGATGGCTGAGTAGGAGTGGCCTTGGTAGTAGGTCCCTTAGGCTTCGCCTCATATCTAAGAGCATAATCTACAAGCTCTGTGAAGGTGCAATGAGTGTGGCCAGTAAGCAAGTCATAAAATTCTAGTCTAGCTCCCAAAATGAATTTCTCGTTCTTCAGAAGTGGTGTATCGATCAAGCTAGGTCCAAATTTTGAGAGTTCGTTGAATTTCCTCTCATACTCAGAAAAAGTCATACTGCCTTGCTTAAGATCCATGAAAGCTCTATAAAGTTGGGTTTTTCCAGCAGCTGGCATCCATTGTGCCGAGAAAGTATCCCTAATCAAAAGATAGGCAAGATGAATAACATTCCAACGATTAAAGGAGAATTGAGATTACGGAATCTAATTAAATTTTATACCTAAACTGGGCCCAAGTGATGGTGTCCTCCTCGATACGAGAAGTAACTGATTCCCACCAATCTTGCGCGGCATCCTGAAGTTGCCAAGCAGCAAGCTAACGCTTCTGAGCATCAGTGATCTCTAGCCCCGAAAATATCTTTTCTAAGATTTTAAGCCATTGCTAAGCCTCAATAATGTTCTCGGATCCAGAAAACTTAATACCTCCAAGCTGTGAATATTCCTTACTAAGAATGGTGAATCTGACAGGAGCTGGAGCGGCAGGTGCAGCCTGAGCAGGACCATTGCCTCTTCCACCCCTATTGTTTCTTCTGGCACTCATCCTGATATACCAAAAGAAATTTATGACCAAGGATAAAATCAGAGAGCTCAAAGGGAAAATTTAATCGACGAATCAAAGAAGTTCAAATAGAAAGGACTTGGATATTGAATCGATTCTCCTCATTCTAGGGTATTGCTACCCTATCTCTAATGAGTTTCATAATCCCAAACTAAGGTCTTTAGGGAAACCGAAGCTCTGATACCAACTGTAACAACCCGTATATTTGGACCATTTAAATTGACAATAATCCACACATGTCAACTTAAATAATACAAAACACGAATCATTATGGGATTATGAATACATATATGTAAATGAGAATCAATACAACATGACAGACACAGAATAGTCACAGAATAATGCAGCGGAAAAGTACATCATCATAATAGTAGTTCATGAAGCTACTACAGGAATACAACAATGTCTCAACATAAAGTGACAAGAGAAATACAAGAGGTTCAATACATAAGTTCATCAAATACTAGAAGGAAATAACTGATAAAGATAAATGCTACGTCTTCAGCATCTTCAACCAACCTTGATCAGCAACTGGATAGCTTCAGACTGACCCGAGCATATACAAAAGAAACACTCGAGTTAGGACTCAAAATCTTATACAGGATAATCAGGTGCAAATAATAAAATTCATAACTCAAAGATGAATGTGGTTCACATCTTTAAGGATCCGATAAACTATCTATATATACAATAGAATACGCTAAATAGATAATGTCTAATCAGTAAAGTATGATATCAAAATAGCGTTAAGTCATGGCCCATTCCACCCTTAACAGATTTTTATTCCCAAGAGCATATACAAGACCGTAGTTTCCCCAAAACCGGAAGTCACCAGAGGGCAATCCATATACTAAAGGTACAAAACAAACGTAGTGGTCGCGAATAGGATAATCAGTATGACAAGGTACATGAGGCGATACCAACTAGGATACTAGTAGTTGCCTTATCCGGATTGATGTTGAGCATAGCAGCTACTATCTCAACACCGCGAAACAACACTCCCAAATCAAGGGGTGCACCCAAATCGAATCACAAAAGTAATAGATATGGTATCGAAGAAGTGTGTCCGCTAGAGGTAGCGAACCTCAATGGCCCGGCGCAGCTCCTGTTTTAGTCATGTCAGGGGTCATCCAAAATCGTTCTCTTTCTTCAGTCAACGCGTTCACCAAAACCATCCACTTCATTCTGGATCAACACTCCGCGTATATTAGTTATTAAAGTGGTTTTCGGTATCGACAGAGAGTATGTCCATATCTGATCCCGATCTCTTTAATAACTACGCGTTAATTACCCGATGGTCATTTAATATTAAAGTTTAAAACAAATCAAAGTCCAAAAGTCAAGTTGCAAGTTTGACTTTCAAAATTTGACACTTCACAATTTAATTTATTTCGAACATTTAAAATCATATTTCTAAATGAAATTTTAGTTCAAGCCCTTGGGTTAACAATACTTAAGTATTCAAGTTAAATTTTATTCCTATTCCCATTCATCGTTACATTAAATTTAATCAAAACTTTGATTTAATCAATTTCAATAGCTAAATCAACTCCTTAACTTTAGTTGGTATTACATTCCTTTAAGTCACTTTGTTACTTAATCTCAAATTAAATTTATAACAAATTCCAACTTTATTAATTTATCCAAATTAGATTAAATTTTGAATCTAATAAATTCAATTTATTAGATTCTAAAACTTGCTTATTCAAATCTCATTTAAATTAGATGTGTCAATCCGCTTATCTAATTAAATAGATTTATTAATCTGTTTCAATTTAATCCATTAATTTATTTCAATTAGGTCCACTTATTAATTCATTATAATTAATCCTATTAATTTATTACAATTAAGTCCATTAATTTATTACAATTAATCCTATAAATTTAATACCATTAAATCCATTGATTTATTTCAATTAAATCCATTTATTTATTAAAATTAGACCCATTGATTTATTACAATTAAGTCCATTCATTTATTTCAATTAAGTCCACTTATTAATTCATTACAATTAATCCTATTAATTTATTACAATCAAGTCCATTGATTTATTGCAATTAATCCTATAAATTTAATACCATTAAATCCATTGATTTATTACAATTAAATCCATAAATTTTGTTACTTACTTTCCAACAAATTTTTAGGTTCATTTCTTAATTTCAAATGAATTTCAATTTCAAAATGATTTTGTTGACCAATCGGGTTTCTTATCTTTAATTATCTATCCTAGGCCAAAGTTGTTCAATTTTGGGTATTTATCATTTCAACCCAATATAATTAAATAAAACAAAACATAGCAAAGGGAACTTGCAGTGTGATAACTGAGATGGTGTCAAAGTAAATAAACCATCAATAGCAACCATACATATCAATTTAACCGTTTATTTAAACAATCCCGAAATAATCATATTTAATTTACATTTGTTATTTTATGTAAATTAAATAAAATTATTCCTAGAATCCGCACTATCATTTCATGCAGATTAAAGATTTTTACATTATAGGTTTTCACTTGGCGTTTATTATCAAATTATTACATCAATCATACATTCAATGGTTCAAAGTGTAACTAACACTATTTCTACGTGTCGATTTATTTAACATTTAAAGGGACAAGTTCAACATATATAATCTCTTTTAAATTTTAGACTATCCTATATCAATTCCAATTTCATATTTAATTATCACTTATATTAACAACCAAATTCAACATCACATAACAAATTTAATGTCATAATTATTTCCATATCTATCTTCAAATCACAATTTAACATCAACCATTTTAACATTCAAATTAATATCAATAACATCTATCACTTGATTATCATAGCATAATAGATTGAGTCGTGAATGAAATATTCACTTTGTGTGGTTGAAGAAGATGACGGCGAAGCACGAAATGAATAGACTAGATAGACGACACAAGCACGAATCCGAACACGAACAAAGCAAAGAAACTAGATAGATCAGACAAGCTGAATGAAAGCCTAAGTCTCCGAAGCAGTAGCTGGAACAAAACATAGTAAAACACTGTATATGAGTAACCAGAAATTCAAAGTTATATACTGCTATAAAATATACAATTTCATATGTATATTTATATATAAAACGGAAGTGTAATGAAAATTCGACTGCGGCCAAGGCGAGGCACAACCATGACGGTGGAGCAGGGGACAACTTGGTGGTCGAGGTGTAAAGCGGGCCGGTCGTTGGCGGTTGCGGGCTGGGGTCGCTGGCGGGTATGGGCTGGGCTGGGTGCTGCGTGGGGCAGTGGGCAGGGATGGTTGGCGGAGGCAGGGCCTGGGCTGGTGGCATAGGCAGTGGGGCAGAGTGGGAGTGGGTGGCTCGGGCGGACGGTGGCCTGGACTGGGGCGGGCGAAGGGGACTGGCGAGGCTGCTGGGGAGAGTGGGCTGGGCAGGTACGGGTGGCGGATGGGACTGGGGCAGGCGGTGGCTCGGCATGGGTCAAGCGAAGGGCTGGAGACGGTGGCGGAGGGGACTGGGGCAGGCGGGTTCGGAGGCGAGGTGGTTGGGCTGGGCGTGGCGAAGGGTAGAGGCTGGGTTAGGCGAAAGGTGGCGTGTCAGGCGGAGGGCAGGCGGAGGGTGGCGTGTCAGGCGGAGGGCAGGCGGTGACGAACGGATGGAGGCTGTGGGTTCTCTTTTTTTCTCAACAGTAAAAAAAAATAAAAAAAATAAAGAAGAGGAAGAAGGAGATGTGAACGAACCAAAAAGATGAATTGCTAACCAATGAATTATGAATTGAAGCCTGGTTTATACGAAATAGTACAGAATTGAAAAGTCTTTAATTGATTGTATTGGTACACTAAAAGGCTGTTGGGTTTCCTAGAGTAATTACTGACCAGAAGATGTCTCGTATTCCACACTAGTGAAGCCTAATAGTGAAATGACCCTCCTATTTCTACTCTAATTCCATAAGGATTTTTTTTTTAAGGTAAAGAGGATATATATATATAGATAGATATATCATCCATTGCAATTATAATTCTCAGGGTCAATATCTTTCTCCAATAGACCAAATATATCCAGGATCACAATAATCAACCAATATAAATATATCAGTACATTCACAAAGATAAGCACATACATGTGAGGATGTATATGCCTCTCTTGTTTGAATCAGAGTTCTGGAAAACAAGAGGATATTGGATTGCTGATTTTTTTTTTGACCAAACAATCCACTGGAAACATATACTTTAGTCTGTTTATCCTAACTAAGAAGTGATCAAGTAATAATCAGTGGAAAGCAAGCTTTTAATATAGATGTTTGTGTTAAAGTCTGAATAGTATCAAACTCAGGTTAAAAGAAAGCGGGTCATAAGAGAACACAAGCAACATCTAGGCGTAATGGAAACGCGCCTAACTTATACACGAGAGGTCACGAGTTCGAGTACTATGCTGGTTGGTTCAAACACAATATTTGTTTTTTTTTTCATTTTTCTCCTGTACAGTTTGGAACCTGTTATCTACCTATATCTGCACATATATACTTTATTTTTGCCTATTTTCTATCATACAAAACAATAACTCTTGCTTTATTATTTTTGAAACCCATTCCTACAACCTGGAAGGCTTCATGATTGATGTAAATTAAGGGTCTGTTGCTTGGGTTTTGTAAATGATAGAAGTGTTTATCATTATCCAGGTTTGAATTTCTTCTCACAAAATCTGTCTGGAATTAAGAATGCATTTGGTTAGAATCTGAGTGAAATTCAGATTCTTATCACAAATACAAAGGAAAAGGTGTGGTAATATTTGCACTAAACATGTTTATGTGCATATATATCTGCAACTATTTGGATCTGGCTTACAATTCCCTTATTACAAATCCTTTCCTTAAAAAATAGGACATGAGACATTTGTAAGAAACAAGTTTAATTATGGGAACCTTGCAGCCATATAAAACATTCAACCTATGCCTATTTTCTTTTGTATACATATGCCATGGCAGAAAATAAAACCATTTAATTTTCTGAGAATCAACTATCCAGATTTTTCCAAAACTTACATCCTTTCCAAAGACTCAAGATTGACTAATACATTTATAAAATGTAATCATTCGATTTTAACATGGTGTTCTTGCTAAATCCACTTACAAGATTTGATTAATTTTTTTTTAAACATAACAGATATTTAACTTGGTTCATAGATTCCAGATACAAGTCATTCTCTTAATAAAATACCTAACAAAATATCCATCCAATATTCAATACTTAATACAAGTAGCAATTTAAATTGTCAATACATGCAGATTTCAACATTTAGGCTCTCATCTAACTAAGTTTAGCATGCTATATCTTCTTCTCAAAGCTTTGCTCCTACTCCTACTTAGTTGCTGCAATCCCTGAAAAAGCATTTGAAACTGCCTCATTTTAAATGAGACACCCCAGATGCCATTAGCACACTAGGGTCAGGGTCAGACACATGTCTGGTATGAGAAAGCTCACAAAAATAATTAGTTAATTAGGTTAAAGTCAAGTTAAGTACATATACAGAAAGTTCGGCCCTTTGGAATCAGGCAAATACTTGTGTGCATGCTCTGTGTCATTGTGCATGTGCACACTTTAATTTTCTTTCCAGAGACTACATATATAAATATGGCACATACATTCAAGCATACAATTCAATCATAGTCAAACAATCATTCATACCAAACAGGAAAATAACCAATATGAGATAAATCATTTATTCAATTCTCATATTTCAAATCTGGGAAAAACTCTAATTTTCTCATCATCTCAAGTATTATTCCCTTGGTATATTTATCTATCCTTGGTCTCATCTGCAATATTTATGAATCAATGGACACACTGTAATGAACTAATTCACTCCATTACACAAAGATCTCAGGACTTAAACAAGCCATGTGTCAACTTGTGTTACTCAAGCACACAAGTCATTCCTGCAGTGTTCTTGACCCCAATTTCCTAATCAGGTTTAAGTTAATAATAACTCTTTTGGTTTTTCATGACAAAACCATTCAGTGATTCATTTCATTAGCTAAAAACATCCATAACATGGCATCTCATATTATTCATGACCATACAGAGGCAAACAAGCAAACAACCATTGGTGATTACAAAATAAGGTTCTGTATATATGTATATTCATCCTGGTATTTAAAAGGAGTTTAGGCAACTAACATTGGCTTATGGTTTCTGGGAGAGTTTTTCTTTTGCAAACATTTGTGCTTGAGTTAAACTCAGGATGACCTGGTTTCACTGAATCACAAAATTTTGTTTGCTATGCATTTTATTGGATCAGGAGCATCAGCACATAGGCAACCCTATTGCACCCCTAATTCCTTCCTATTTCAAGCCTCAGCACTTATACATGAGTATATTGCAGCTCAACATTATTTACATCTTTCTGGGTTGAGCCAAAACCAATACTACTTGCCTATTCTCAACATTTTATTTTCTGGGTATTTGTTTATATCCCTAAACATTAACATATCAGAGATCTGAGTGTATAAAACAGATATGTATACTAACAACACATAAAACTTTGTTATAATAAAACAAATGATCAACCAAAGAGAATCCAAATATTTTCAGATTTAAATTCACAGATAAGCATTCATATATGAAAATACTCTTTTAAGAAAAATACTTATAACTGGCTGCCTACATTAGGACTTATTGCCTTAGATTTTTGAGTGAGTTTTCTCACCTAGCTCTCTTCTTTGTTTCCTTAATTAATTAATGAGCTTCTGCCCTTAGCCTCAAGCTCTCTTCCTTCCCTTGTCTTATGATTTCTATGGTGTTGTTTTTTTTTCAAAATTCTTTTCTGAGGAGAAGAGGAGGCTGCTGCATATACATGTATATATATATACAGGGTCTCTCCTAGGGTTTTGGGTATTGGCTAAGGCCATTTTTGCCCACCAGAAAAATCATGTTATCTGCATTTTTAAACCCAAAGTTTTACTGTAACGACCCGATATTTTGGACCATTCGCGTCCATTATAAGTGTATAGGTAGACACTCATGCCGGAGTTGAATTGCTCAAAATACCGCGTTGTTAATTTAAATTTGGCAAAACTGAACATATACAGTAAATAGATATAATCACAGATCACAGACACAGAGTAATAAATGCAGCGGAAATAAAAGAGATAGTAGTTCATGAAGCTACTATATGAATATATAAAATACATCAGAGTTTACAACAGAAGAGTAATACGATACATCAGATACAAATCAGAATACATCACTGGAATCATCGAATACTGAAGCAGAATAGAAGGCTGGATCTTCAAGCAAAGCTCCAACTTCAAAGGTGAGTCTCGAAAGCTGAACCACTCAGTCTGACCCGAGCGTAAAGCAAAATACAAAACACTCGAGTCAGGATTAACATTCTTATATTAATAAATCCAACTCAAGTGAAATAGCAATTGAAATACAAGTAACTCAAAGGATGTTTGGAATAACCATCCTTTAAGGATCCGTCAAACTATCTACTAGGTAGTAATGTACGCTAAGTAGATAATGTCTATCAGTAATATAAAGATATCAAAGTAGGGTTAAGCAGGGCCCATACACCTCTTAACCTGTTTAATTCCCAAAAGCATATACAAGACCGTAGTTTCCCCAAAACCGGAAGTCACCAGAGGGCAATACATATACTAAAGGTACAAATCAAAATCGTAGTGGTCGCGAATAGGATAATCAGTATGACAAGGTACATGAGGCGATACCAACTAGGATACTAGTAGTTGCGTGATCCGGACTGATGTTGGGCATAGCAGCTACTACCCCAACACCGCGAAACAACACTCCCAAAATCGAGGGGTGCACCCAAATCGAATCACAAAAGTAATAGATATGGTAACGAAGAAGTGTGTCCGCTAGAGGTGGCGAACCTCAATGGCCCGGCGCGGCTCCTGTTTTAGTCATGTCAGGGGTCATCCAAAATCGTTCTCTTTCTTCAATCAACGCGTTCACCAAACCATCCACTTCATTCTGGATCATCACTCCGCGTATAGTTATTAAAGTGGTTTTCGGTTTAGATAGAGAGTGTATCCATAACCGAATTCCGGTCTCTTTAATAACTTTCGTAATTATTACACCGATTGGTCGTTTATATATTTCAAAAACCAAATCAATTACAATTTCAATTAGAATTCGTAAATCAACATTCATTTGTCTTTCTAAAACAATTTCCAAATTTTCGTTTCAAAACTTCCAATTTTCCGTTTCAAAATCTTATAATTCAATTTCAATTTCTATTTAAAACAATTCAAATATTGATTCAAGTTCGTATATAAGTTTCATTCCGAAATCATTTAAATAAATTCTATTTAACATTCAAATCAATTTAAAATCATTTATCGATTTCATTCAATATTCGTTAAGTTACTATGCCTTTCAAAACAATTTCCCTTAAATTTCCAATTCATTAAATCCATTATTTAAATTCAACTTCATTATATCAAAACTTACAAATTCAATTAAATTAAATTCATCAAATCAAATTCTTTACATTTCAAGTCTTACATTAATTCCAAAATATCACATTTTCATTCCTTGTTAAAGAAATTCCATTTCACTTATTTACTTACTTAAATAATTTTCCAGAACTTAATTAATAAAGAAACTCAATTTCAATTATTTACGAAGTAAAATTCACTTATTCAAAAGTTCAATTTTTCTTATTAAAGAATTTCAATTCAATTTAATCATTTAATAATTCATTATTAAATAGTTCAAAACTTAATTATTAAATAATTTCAAAGTTTAATAATTTCAAACTTAACTATAATTTCAACTTAATTATTAAATCATTTCTCAAAATTAAACAACATTCTTTCATCAATTACATTTTTAAATATTAAATATTCACATTTAAATTTCATTAAAATTCAATTTCCAACTTCGTTTCAAAACAATATTATTTATTCAAAATAAAACCTTCATTTTATTTTTAAATCAAATTTATTGACCAATCGGGTTTTATTTAATTTTCTATCCTAAGTCAAAGTTCAATTTGGGTATTTATCATTTCAACCCGATTCCAATTCAATTCAAAATCAAAGCATAATAAAGGGAACTTGCAGTGTGATAACTGGGATGGTGTCAAAGTAAATAAACAAGCAATAACAACAAACAATAACAATCCAATAATCAATTTAAATAATCCCGAAATAATCGTATTAATTCGCATTGATATTTGTACGAATTAATAAAATTATTTCTAGAATCTACACTATCATTTCATGTAGATTAAAGATTATTACATTACGGTTTTCACTTGTCATCTATTTACAATTTCATCCATCAATCAATTTAACAACATACACTCAGTGGTTCAAGATGTAATTAAACAAATCCTACGTGTCAATAAATTTAACAGTTTAAAGGGGTCATATGATACAAATGTCAGTTAATCAAATTTAACATTTAACTATCCTATATCAAGTTCAATTTCATACTATTTACCATTTTAACATTAACAATTTATCGTCCAATATAAACATCAACAATCAATCAATTATCAGCCAAACTGTATTATCATCGCATAAATAATTAACAAATAATGGTGTCAGGTGTCACAGGTAAACTGATACAGGTAATAGCATATATAACAGTGTAATTAACTAACAGCAGTATATTTCAATTGTCGTTTCAATTGAAATCAAATCTAATAAGTAAAAGAACGTTAATCGTGAGTGAGTGCTCACCTTTCGAGGCTAGAGATGAACGAGAAGGAGATGACATTGGTACGAACACAGATACAGACACTAAAATTGAGTTACGAATCCCAGCACGAATTCTATGATCTAAGCTGATAACAAGGAATAGACGAAATCAAATCAAAATTTGGTCGATGAAGATAACTAATATAAGTGAGCGCGCACACATATAACATATATACACACACACATATATAATACATAACTTTACATTACCCAGTATGTACTTCATATAATGTATGCTGTAAACTATTTATAATATGTACCTATGTAGTGGACCCAGATCATACTCATATATACTCCTTTAAAATCAAATACTAATATCTCTTACTTAAAAGCTCTACAGACAACATATATACAAATCCACATACATGATAAAAAAAAATCCATCTTTATAATAAAGTTTATACAAACCTACTTTATTTCAAAACATAAGACGTGCGTATCTAGATGATGCATATTCACTTTTAAAACACTAAAGTATCATATTATATATATATACACATATTTATATATTTTTCAAATATCAACATTAAATAGTACAAACAAGTCTCGTATACAAACTCTTATATAAAAATATATGTAACTGAGGCATAAATCCATATCTATAACTTATTTTAAATTGTATATATATAAATCACGGTTATTACGTATCTTAGACACATATACATAGAAATCCTATAACCGAACAAGTGTAAACTGACACATATGTAAACTAATGTACACTATATTTTGAAATATCTGTATAACTAATATAATATAAAACAACTATAACCTATACTAAAATAAACGTAAGTATAAAATGTATGCAGGTTGTTTTTATATATAAATTTTTAGAAAGAAGGACTTACAGTTGTAAGTGGGAAGATGTGGTGCCTCGGCCACGTAGTGGAGGAGAGCGGGTGGCAAGGAGGAGGGAAGGCACGGGGAGGTTCAAGTGAGTTGCGGCAAGATCTTGGAAGGCGCGCGCGTTGCGGAGAGGCAGAGGGCGGATTTGGGTGTCACGTGGGGTGAAGTTGGCGGGCGGATGGTTGTGGCTGTCGGCGGTTTTAGGTGGAAGGCATGTTGTTGGAGGGATGTCGCTGCGGTGGAAGATGGTGGATGGCCTCGGTGTACTGACGTGGCAAGTCATGGCCGAGTTGAGATCGACACTAGAAGGCGGTAGTACGAGTGGAGGTTGTACACTGTGACATGGCAGTTTGGGCGAAGTGTTGGTGGAAGGGGAGGAGCAATGGGAAGAGGGTGCGTTGCATGACAGAGCCAAACGGCAGAGGAGGAAGAAGGTTTGGGAAAAAGGCTCATGAACGTAAGCTACAGGCAAAATACAAAGTAAAGGAGGAGAGGAGATGACTCACTGGCAATCTTTGTAATATGTATACCCTTGGTTACGCATTCTATGTTAAAGGAAATGAATGGAAGAATATGAACCAGAAAGGTATATTGGCAGTGGGAATAGCTAAAGTCATGCACGATAATTTTGAAAATATTAATTATCAAGCTGTTGATTTTTTTTTGAAAATAATAAATACCAGTGGCTATTGGATTTACACGCAGGATAACGAAAAGTCTCAGAGCAGATTGTAACCGGCTACCGATACGGTAGACGTTACGCAAAGTGCAACGTACAACGGAACTCCGAATTTGAAAATCAAATATACCATAGAGATCAGCACGACGAGACGATCAAAACGGTATATAGAAATCAGTGGTACGATTGAATTATAAAAATTCGAATTTTCTACTACGGAAAATGCAAGAAAAACACTGAAGAATAAGATCGACGGTGCCAAAGATGTCCGAATTTGGAAAAACGATCAACTGACATCTTGCTCAGAAGATGGTTTAGAATTTTTCTATGTAAAATATTTTTGTTTCGAAAACATTTTATTTTCAACGTTTTTTTAACTGATTAAATTGAAGTGAATTTACGCGCGAAATAAACTTTCATATTTTCGGACGAAAATTTACCAGTTGCTATGTTTAACTAGACGTATTCCAAATATTAAATTTTCATTTCAAAATTTTATCGTTTAAAATTTCACAAAATTTCAACTAATTACGTTATTAAAACGGTTAAAATTTACGGGTCGTTACATTCTCCCCCACTCAAAACTTTTCGTCCCCGAAAAGGAACGAGGTAGGAGAATAGAAACAACCAGAAAGAAAACAGATTTTGAAATTAATTTAAACCGTATAAATTCAAATTTAATTTAATTGATATTCAACAATCGATTTAATCCGTTTGATTTCACTAAACTAAACCTCAACTATTTCTAAATTCATTATCTTATTATCCCATTTTCTTCAATTTACAATTCTAAAACCATAAATTTTGAATAGTCCTTTATTATAATCATATTTTATTTTCAACAATCTAAGTTCTTCTTTTATTCCAAATTATTGTTAAATTTTCTACTTAATATATCTTATCACATATATTTAACCCATATAAATTAATTTAAACCATAAAAGTTTCGATTTAAGTAAATTTATATTCACTAATTGCTTTTAAATTCAAGGTACTTTCATATGTTGATCAAATTTCAATTTATTAATTCTTCAAACAAAATTATTAATTCTTTCAACAAATTTATTACATTATTAACTGAGTTTTATTTATTATCCTATCTAACTCAATTGACCTCTTTATCATCAAAATTTAGTGTATAATATTTATTATAAACACTCAAATTTTATTTGTACATTAAATTTATCTTATATATTATCCAATTACATATTCAACTTTTGAATGATTTAGGTAAGTTGTATTAGAATGCAGTTGAACAATATACAAATAAAATTTTCCCAATTCAATTATTCAAGTTTAAATATTTATTCCAAATTTTGGTTTTACTTATAATTAAAATCACCCTTTAACAAAATTTAAGAATTAGATTTCCGATTAATTTTAAACAACTTAGAGATATATATAATATATTTATATCAAATCAAATTAAATTTTAAAATAAGATTACTATATATATATATATATATAAATCAACTATACTAAAGAAATTCAAATCAAAATATTTTTTTCAAAACAAAACCGTAGCAAAGCTACAGAATGGTTTCTCCACTTCGAAACTCGAAAATGAATGTCGATGATGCGGCCGCCATCACCGAAATTATTTTCCAGCGACAAAGAGAAGAGTACTGATTTCAATATTTAAATTCTTTGAAAATGATTTCTATTCGAAAATACTTTCAATAATATATACTTTAAAAAATTTAAAACCAAAGTTCGAAATCACCGAAAACTAAGTTCTCAAGTTTCTGAATTAAATTCATTTCAGATTCCAAATCAATTTATAAACCGTATTTATAAATTTATTTAGAACAATAAATGATAATCAAATATTATCATTTCAAACAATTTAATTTAACTATTAAATTCCAGGAAATTTTACTTATATTTTCACAATATGATCAAACAAATTTATTTCAGTTTCCAAATTTGAAAATAATATTGTGTTAGTTTGCTCTGTTCAAGTGTTTTGGAAATCCTATCGATAGCGTTGATCAGACGAATCGATCGGAAACCCAAATCAACATCAACAACTCAAACAACACAATATATTTAAAACATTTTAAATATTATTTTACAAATACATTTCTTTGCTCGACGATACAAGAATAGATTTCAAAGCAAAGATAGAGATTCAAATTTAATGGACTAAAATCAAATAGAATTTTGATTCGAAAATAAGTTCAAACGAAGATAAGATGATGAAATAACGAAATAGAAAGATGGATAAGTTTATATAAATCGCGGGCGACCTTAACCGGGTTCGACCGTGACTTCAAGAATAAGATCGATGTTGAATTCCGAGGTAAATCAACACTCGATCTCAAGAGATAGGATTCAGGTATAGCAGGAGATAGATAGCATCGTAAACCGATGATACAGAAATCTCCGGTAAATCAATGCCAATTATAAAGGAGTTTCACCCCTTTACAAATCATTCGAAGTTTGGCGTGACCGCCGATTCATTATAAAGATCATTTGTAGTGGAGTTGTGAGATACTCCGGAATTAAAAGAAGACGAATAGTGAGGGACACGAATGGATTTCGAAACCGAGGGAACGTTCCAAAATTCAAAGGAATCGAGTCAAAAGGAAGAGATTGAAACTCGAATGAGAGTGATTCTGTAAATACATTTACCCTATATGTTTAGTTTTGCCTAGAGCTACCAAAGCTCTGATACCAACTGTAACGACCCGATATTTTGGACCATTCGCGTCCATTATAAGTGTATAGGTAGACACTCATGCCGGAGTTGAATTGCTCAAAATACCGCGTTGTTAATTTAAATTTGGCAAAACTGAACATATACAGTAAATAGATATAATCACAGATCACAGACACAGAGTAATAAATGCAGCGGAAATAAAAGAGATAGTAGTTCATGAAGCTACTATATGAATATATAAAATACATCAGAGTTTACAACAGAAGAGTAATACGATACATCAGATACAAATCAGAATACATCACTGGAATCATCGAATACTGAAGCAGAATAGAAGGCTGGATCTTCAAGCAAAGCTCCAACTTCAAAGGTGAGTCTCGAAAGCTGAACCACTCAGTCTGACCCGAGCGTAAAGCAAAATACAAAACACTCGAGTCAGGATTAACATTCTTATATTAATAAATCCAACTCAAGTGAAATAGCAATTGAAATACAAGTAACTCAAAGGATGTTTGGAATAACCATCCTTTAAGGATCCGTCAAACTATCTACTAGGTAGTAATGTACGCTAAGTAGATAATGTCTATCAGTAATATAAAGATATCAAAGTAGGGTTAAGCAGGGCCCATACACCTCTTAACCTGTTTAATTCCCAAAAGCATATACAAGACCGTAGTTTCCCCAAAACCGGAAGTCACCAGAGGGCAATACATATACTAAAGGTACAAATCAAAATCGTAGTGGTCGCGAATAGGATAATCAGTATGACAAGGTACATGAGGCGATACCAACTAGGATACTAGTAGTTGCGTGATCCGGACTGGTGTTGGGCATAGCAGCTACTACCCCAACACCGCGAAACAACACTCCCAAAATCGAGGGGTGCACCCAAATCGAATCACAAAAGTAATAGATATGGTAACGAAGAAGTGTGTCCGCTAGAGGTGGCGAACCTCAATGGCCCGGCGCGGCTCCTGTTTTAGTCATGTCAGGGGTCATCCAAAATCGTTCTCTTTCTTCAATCAACGCGTTCACCAAACCATCCACTTCATTCTGGATCATCACTCCGCGTATAGTTATTAAAGTGGTTTTCGGTTTAGATAGAGAGTGTATCCATAACCGAATTCCGGTATCTTTAATAACTTTCGTAATTATTACACCGATTGGTCGTTTATATATTTCAAAAACCAAATCAATTACAATTTCAATTAGAATTCGTAAATCAACATTCATTTGTCTTTCTAAAACAATTTCCAAATTTTCGTTTCAAAACTTCCAATTTTCCGTTTCAAAATCTTATAATTCAATTTCAATTTCTATTTAAAACAATTCAAATATTGATTCAAGTTCGTATATAAGTTTCATTCCGAAATCATTTAAATAAATTCTATTTAACATTCAAATCAATTTAAAATCATTTATCGATTTCATTCAATATTCGTTAAGTTACTATGCCTTTCAAAACAATTTCCCTTAAATTTCCAATTCATTAAATCCATTATTTAAATTCAACTTCATTATATCAAAACTTACAAATTCAATTAAATTAAATTCATCAAATCAAATTCTTTACATTTCAAGTCTTACATTAATTCCAAAATATCACATTTTCATTCCTTGTTAAAGAAATTCCATTTCACTTATTTACTTACTTAAATAATTTTCCAGAACTTAATTAATAAAGAAACTCAATTTCAATTATTTACGAAGTAAAATTCACTTATTCAAAAGTTCAATTTTTCTTATTAAAGAATTTCAATTCAATTTAATCATTTAATAATTCATTATTAAATAGTTCAAAACTTAATTATTAAATAATTTCAAAGTTTAATAATTTCAAACTTAACTATAATTTTAACTTAATTATTAAATCATTTCTCAAAATTAAACAACATTCTTTCATCAATTACATTTTTAAATATTAAATATTCACATTTAAATTTCATTAAAATTCAATTTCCAACTTCGTTTCAAAACAATATTATTTATTCAAAATAAAACCTTCATTTTATTTTTAAATCAAATTTATTGACCAATCGGGTTTTATTTAATTTTCTATCCTAAGTCAAAGTTCAATTTGGGTATTTATCATTTCAACCCGATTCCAATTCAATTCAAAATCAAAGCATAATAAAGGGAACTTGCAGTGTGATAACTGGGATGGTGTCAAAGTAAATAAACAAGCAATAACAACAAACAATAACAATCCAATAATCAATTTAAATAATCCCGAAATAATCGTATTAATTCGCATTGATATTTGTACGAATTAATAAAATTATTTCTAGAATCTACACTATCATTTCATGTAGATTAAAGATTATTACATTACGGTTTTCACTTGTCATCTATTTACAATTTCATCCATCAATCAATTTAACAACATACACTCAGTGGTTCAAGATGTAATTAAACAAATCCTACGTGTCAATAAATTTAACAGTTTAAAGGGGTCATATGATACAAATGTCAGTTAATCAAATTTAACATTTAACTATCCTATATCAAGTTCAATTTCATACTATTTACCATTTTAACATTAACAATTTATCGTCCAATATAAACATCAACAATCAATCAATTATCAGCCAAACTGTATTATCATCGCATAAATAATTAACAAATAATGGTGTCAGGTGTCACAGGTAAACTGATACAGGTAATAGCATATATAACAGTGTAATTAACTAACAGCAGTATATTTCAATTGTCGTTTCAATTGAAATCAAATCTAATAAGTAAAAGAACGTTAATCGTGAGTGAGTGCTCACCTTTCGAGGCTAGAGATGAACGAGAAGGAGATGACATTGGTACGAACACAGATACAGACACTAAAATTGAGTTACGAATCCCAGCACGAATTCTATGATCTAAGCTGATAACAAGGAATAGACGAAATCAAATCAAAATTTGGTCGATGAAGATAACTAATATAAGTGAGCGCGCACACATATAACATATATATACACACACATATATAATACATAACTTTACATTACCCAGTATGTACTTCATATAATGTATGCTGTAAACTATTTATAATATGTACCTATGTAGTGGACCCAGATCATACTCATATATACTCCTTTAAAATCAAATACTAATATCTCTTACTTAAAAGCTCTACAGACAACATATATACAAATCCACATACATGATAAAAAAAAATCCATCTTTATAATAAAGTTTATACAAACCTACTTTATTTCAAAACATAAGACGTGCGTATCTAGATGATGCATATTCACTTTTAAAACACTAAAGTATCATATTATATATATATACACATATTTATATATTTTTCAAATATCAACATTAAATAGTACAAACAGGTCTCGTATACAAACTCTTATATAAAAATATATGTAACTGAGGCATAAATCCATATCTATAACTTATTTTAAATTGTATATATATAAATCACGGTTATTACGTATCTTAGACACATATACATAGAAATCCTATAACCGAACAAGTGTAAACTGACACATATGTAAACTAATGTACACTATATTTTGAAATATCTGTATAACTAATATAATATAAAACAACTATAACCTATACTAAAATAAACGTAAGTATAAAATGTATGCAGGTTGTTTTTATATATAAATTTTTAGAAAGAAGGACTTACAGTTGTAAGTGGGAAGATGTGGTGCCTCGGCCACGTAGTGGAGGAGAGCGGGTGGCAAGGAGGAGGGAAGGCACGGGGAGGTTCAAGTGAGTTGCGGCAAGATCTTGGAAGGCGCGCGCGTTGCGGAGAGGCAGAGGGCGGATTTGGGTGTCACGTGGGGTGAAGTTGGCGGGCGGATGGTTGTGGCTGTCGGCGGTTTTAGGTGGAAGGCATGTTGTTGGAGGGATGTCGCTGCGGTGGAAGATGGTGGATGGCCTCGGTGTACTGACGTGGCAAGTCATGGCCGAGTTGAGATCGACACTAGAAGGCGGTAGTACGAGTGGAGGTTGTACACTGTGACATGGCAGTTTGGGCGAAGTGTTGGTGGAAGGGGAGGAGCAATGGGAAGAGGGTGCGTTGCATGACAGAGCCAAACGGCAGAGGAGGAAGAAGGTTTGGGAAAAAGGCTCATGAACGTAAGCTACAGGCAAAATACAAAGTAAAGGAGGAGAGGAGATGACTCACTGGCAATCTTTGTAATATGTATACCCTTGGTTACGCATTCTATGTTAAAGGAAATGAATGGAAGAATATGAACCAGAAAGGTATATTGGCAGTGGGAATAGCTAAAGTCATGCACGATAATTTTGAAAATATTAATTATCAAGCTGTTGATTTTTTTTTGAAAATAATAAATACCAGTGGCTATTGGATTTACACGCAGGATAACGAAAAGTCTCAGAGCAGATTGTAACCGGCTACCGATACGGTAGACGTTACGCAAAGTGCAACGTACAACGGAACTCCGAATTTGAAAATCAAATATACCATAGAGATCAGCACGACGAGACGATCAAAACGGTATATAGAAATCAGTGGTACGATTGAATTATAAAAATTCGAATTTTCTACTACGGAAAATGCAAGAAAAACACTGAAGAATAAGATCGACGGTGCCAAAGATGTCCGAATTTGGAAAAACGATCAACTGACATCTTGCTCAGAAGATGGTTTAGAATTTTTCTATGTAAAATATTTTTGTTTCGAAAACATTTTATTTTCAACGTTTTTTTAACTGATTAAATTGAAGTGAATTTACGCGCGAAATAAACTTTCATATTTTCGGACGAAAATTTACCAGTTGCTATGTTTAACTAGACGTATTCCAAATATTAAATTTTCATTTCAAAATTTTATCGTTTAAAATTTCACAAAATTTCAACTAATTACGTTATTAAAACGGTTAAAATTTACGGGTCGTTACATTTACCCTTCCCGGCTTAATTTGGGTGAAGAGAAAAGTGGTTACACATTTTTTTCAGAAATTTGCTTTTCAGAAAATACTTTTCCCCTTGTCTACAATCATGCTAAAAATGTGACTTGATTTTTGTTATTTATTAAATACTCTTTTCTAATTCTGCCTATACCAAGCACTTCCCTGTTTTATCTTATTTTTTTCTATTTTTAGCTTTCATGCAAATGGTATGTACTTCCTTCATTTATTTATAAGAGGATTATTCCTTTTTATATCTTCATTCTTTTTATTTCTGCTTATATTAAAATATGTCTGTATATTTTATTTCACTAGTTTAAACTCTAGTATTTTATTAATACATATATATTTATATAAGTCTTACTGAAATAATTAGTACACCCACCTATATATTCATACATCATTCTATACTAACACACACACATGCACATGTACACTCAAAAATATTCAGTAGCATTCATATATATACATTTACTCATGCATACTACTTTTAAGAATTTAATCTACACATATATATATATATATATATTTCCATACACATCAATATGTATGTATTCTTGGAGTTCAGGGTTTTAGCTTATATTCATGTGCATTTCCTGTGCACACATGTACACACACTGATACACTATCAAGCTATATCAATTCCTCCTTCAAAATTTATTTAAGAATCATTTTAAATTTATTTATATTTTCCAGAATAAATTCCTAAAATCTTGGGTCATTACATACACCCCTCCTTTTAGA
Source organism: Allium fistulosum (assembly GCA_030737815.1). Lineage (NCBI taxonomy): Eukaryota > Viridiplantae > Streptophyta > Magnoliopsida > Asparagales > Amaryllidaceae > Allium > Allium fistulosum. The sequence continues at coordinate 398,167,633 of CM060907.1, forward strand.
AATTGTGTCCCACAATTTTCCTAAGCTTAAAATAAATTTTAAACTTAATTCAGAGAACAAGTATATTCTCTACCAAATAGATTCTTAGTTCTATACTAACTAAAAATATATTCATCCAAAATAAAGAAAACAATCAAAAATCAGAATTACCTTAATCTGAAAATAGCTTAGGATAATTCATCCTAACTTTGTCTTCTAATTCCCATGTGCAATCACTAGGATCAAGACTCCACTGTACCTTCACAAGTTTCAGAGATTTATTCCTCAACTTCTTCACATCTTTTGCCAAAATTCCCACTGGATCCTTTTCATAAATCAAATTAGGATTTATCTGCACTTGGGTTGGGGTTTCAAGAATTTCTGCCTTGTCATGGACCCATCTTCTCAATTGTGATACATGAAAAACATCATGTATACCTTGCATGTTTTCTGGTAATTCCAACTTATATGCCAAGGGACCAATTCTCTCCAGAATTTTGTATGGTCCAATATATCTTGGGGTTAATTTGCCTTGTTTTCCAAACCTCATCACATTTTTCATGGGTGAGATTTTGATGAAAACAAAATTTCCCACCTCATATTCTACCTGCCTCCTTCTCATGTCTGCAAATTTCTTTTGCCTATCTTGAGCTGCTGTCATTCTTCTTCTTACCAACTCAATTTTCTCCTTCTTCAATTCTATGTCCTCTGGTACACACATCCTATTCTGGTATCTCATATAACCATCTTTATCAATGTGGTGATTCATTACTTCTTCCCCTCTTGAGAGGAGCATTCTCTTCTCTAATAAGTGAGCATCTTGTTCTTGCATTTTTCCTACCTTCAGAATTAAACCTGGTTGAAGTGTCATTAAGCTTAACTTCCCTTTATCTTCTTGTGCACCATGCATCTGCTCATTAGTGTGCACACAACCATTCTCCCCAATCTCTAACTCAGTTAGCAAAAATAAGTTTTTAAATTCTTCTATCATCATCATAGCCAATTTAGCATGCTGTCTACTTAGAGCATCTGCAACTTTGTTTGCTTTACCTGGTGTATAATGTATGTCAAAGTCATAGGCAGCTAAGAACTCAACCCATCTATGTTGCCTTATGTTCAAATCTTTTTGTGAAAATAAATATTTTAGAGACTTGTGGTCAGTGTAAAGTTCAAACTTAGTGCCTAACAAATAATGTCTCCAAAGTTTTAAAGCATATATCACAGCTGCTAATTCGAGATCATGTGTGGCATACCTTACTTCATGGGGTTTAAGTTGTCTGGATGCATATGCAATTACTCGGCCTTGTTGCATCAACACTGCACCCAAGCCAAATCCACTAGCATCAGTGTATACCACTAATTCTTCATTTCCATGTGGTACCTTTAGAATTGGAGCATTCACCAATGCCTCCTTCAACTGTTCAAAAGACTTTTCACATTTTTCTGACCAAACAAAAGCTTGGTTCTTCCTGGTTAGGTTAGTGAGTGGTGTAGAAATTTTTGAAAAATCTTTTATAAACCTCCTATAATACCCTGCCATCCCCATAAATGACCTCACTTCACTCACAGTGCTTGGCCTCTTCCATGCTTGAATAGCCACTACTTTATTGGGGTTCACTGAAATTCCTTTGGCAGATATAACATGGCCAAGAAAATGTACTTCCTCTTTCCAAAACACACATTTTGAAAATTTTGCCTTTAAATCTTTTTCCCTTAATCTAGACAAAACCAGGTGCAAATGATGCTTATGTTCTTCCACTGTCTTGGAATAAATCAAAATGTCATCTATAAAAATAAGCACAAACTTGTCTAAACAATCTCTAAAGGTTCTGTTCATTAAATCTACAAAGTAAGATGGTGCATTGGTCAAGCCAAATGGCATAACCAAAAATTCATACAACCCATACCTAGTGTTAAAGGCAGTGTACTTGATGCTTGATTCTTCCACCTTCATTTGATGAAAACCAGATGCTAAGTCTAGTCTAGAAAATACTTTTGCCCCTGCTAATTGATCAAAAAGATCATCTATTCTTGGCAATGGGTATTTATTTTTAATAGTTACTTTGTTTAATTCTCTATAATCTATGCAGAGTCTTAAGGAGCCATCTTGCTTCTTAACAAATACCACTGGTGCTCCCCAGCAAGAATTACTTGGTCTTATAAAACCCTTTTCTTCCAATTCTTTTAACTGTTTCTTTAATTCTTTTAGTTCATTTGGTCCCATTCTAGTTGGCTTTTTAATCACTGGGCTTGCTCCTAGAACTAGATTGATCTGGAATTCTACTGGTCTATGGTGTGGAATACCCTTGACCTCACCAAACACATCCAAATATTCATTGACTATGGGAATTTCTTCAATGGTTAGTTCACTGAAATCTTTTTCTGAGTCAACCATATGATATAGTTTTCCTTCCTTAGCTACCTCACATAAAACTGTGATTCTCTGGCCTCTAGAATTTTGCAATGATATGGTGGATGAGTCTAAATTAATTATGGCTTTAAATTGCCTTAACCAGTCTACCCCCAATATAACACCTATATTTGGGTAATTCAAAACATATAAATTGGAAATAAAAATATTTCCTCCTATGTTTAATTCCACATCCACACAAATCATATTTAAAACACTAGAACTCCCCAATGGACTGTGTATATGCAATGGGGTTTCAACCAATATGCAATTCAGTTTTAGCATTTTAACCAATTCATAAGAAATTAAAGAGTGAGTTGCCCCAGTATCATATACTACTGTTATGGGTATGGTACAAATAAGTAATGTACCTTCCACTTGGCTATGGTTTACAGTGTTACTCTCCACTGTGGCTTTGCCTTTTCCTTCCAAATTTGCCAATTTGCCTTGCTGTTTATACTCAGGACAATTCCTCTTCATATGCCCCTCTTTCCCACATAGATAGCATTTGAAAGCTCCTCCTTTCAATTCTGGACATCTTGGTTTGATATGCCCTTCCTTTCCACACTGATGGCACACAATTTTCTTCTTGTTTTCCTTAGCTTTGACATCTCCAGTGCTTTTGTTACTAGCCTCTTCTTTCTTCTTATCATAAGGGTGATACCTCCCCTTACCTTTCTTGATATTATTGCTCTTAAAATTTCTGAACTTCTCCCTTTCCTTGTCATGCTTCTCCAACCTCAAAGCTAAGTCTATCACATGGTCAAAAGTCTTGTCTGCATAGGGTAACATGGCTCTGCTAAGTCCTGGGTTCAGACCTTTTATGTACCTATCATTTTTAGATGCCTCATCTGCCACAAGCATTGCTCCATATGTGGAAAGCCCCTCAAACTTTTGAGTGTATTCTGTGACAGTCATGGTTCCTTGTCTAAGTCTAATGAATTCTTCTAGCAAGGTAGTCTTTGCTGATGCTGGTACAAACCTTGCTTCCAACATCTCTTTGAATTGATTCCAAATGATTTCATTCTCATTCCTTCCTGCAATGATTACTTCCCACCAGCCTAAAGCTACTCCTTTTAGCTGTCTTGAAGCCACTTGCCTCTTCCTTTGATCATCAAGTTGCATGTCATTGAAAATTCTTTCCAATGTTCTCAACCATGTTTGAATTTCCATGATATTCTCTGTCCCTTCAAAGCTTTTGCCTCCTAAATGAGTATATGTCTTAAGTAATTTTGAGAGTTCTTCATAGGGATTTTCTTGCCTTTGTCCTGCCCCATCCCTAAATGCTCTCACCAAGTCTTGCAGATTGACCATTGGTGGTGCATGGGAAGATCCTGCTCCCTGATTTGGTGGTCTCCCAACCATAGTTTGCTAATAATAATTTACATAGCTGGTTAGTTTGATTGGTAATTTGGTTGTTTCAGTGGGTTTTTTTTTCACACTGAACACATTGTTATATATATATATTTAGTTCCTTTAAATTTTATTTCTATCTAAGAACTTGATCCTTACTTCTACTATGTTGAATAACATAGCTCTGATACCAACTGAAATGACCCTCCTATTTCTACTCTAATTCCATAAGGATTTTTTTTTAAGGTAAAGAGGATATATATATATAGATAGATATATCATCCATTGCAATTATAATTCTCAGGGTCAATATCTTTCTCCAATAGACCAAATATATCCAGGATCACAATAATCAACCAATATAAATATATCAGTACATTCACAAAGATAAGCACATACATGTGAGGATGTATATGCCTCTCTTGTTTGAATCAGAGTTCTGGAAAACAAGAGGATATTGGATTGCTGATTTTTTTTTTGACCAAACAATCCACTGGAAACATATACTTTAGTCTGTTTATCCTAACTAAGAAGTGATCAAGTAATAATCAGTGGAAAGCAAGCTTTTAATATAGATGTTTGTGTTAAAGTCTGAATAGTATCAAACTCAGGTTAAAAGAAAGCGGGTCATAAGAGAACACAAGCAACATCTAGGCGTAATGGAAACGCGCCTAACTTATACACGAGAGGTCACGAGTTCGAGTACTATGCTGGTTGGTTCAAACACAATTTTTGTTTTTTTTTTTCATTTTTCTCCTGTACAGTTTGGAACCTGTTATCTACCTATATCTGCACATATATACTTTATTTTTGCCTATTTTCTATCATACAAAACAATAACTCTTGCTTTATTATTTTTGAAACCCATTCCTACAACCTGGAAGGCTTCATGATTGATGTAAATTAAGGGTCTGTTGCTTGGGTTTTGTAAATGATAGAAGTGTTTATCATTATCCAGGTTTGAATTTCTTCTCACAAAATCTGTCTGGAATTAAGAATGCATTTGGTTAGAATCTGAGTGAAATTCAGATTCTTATCACAAATACAAAGGAAAAGGTGTGGTAATATTTGCACTAAACATGTTTATGTGCATATATATCTGCAACTATTTGGATCTGGCTTACAATTCCCTTATTACAAATCCTTTCCTTAAAAAATAGGACATGAGACATTTGTAAGAAACAAGTTTAATTATGGGAACCTTGCAGCCATATAAAACATTCAACCTATGCCTATTTTCTTTTGTATACATATGCCATGGCAGAAAATAAAACCATTTAATTTTCTGAGAATCAACTATCCAGATTTTTCCAAAACTTACATCCTTTCCAAAGACTCAAGATTGACTAATACATTTATAAAATGTAATCATTCGATTTTAACATGGTGTTCTTGCTAAATCCACTTACAAGATTTGATTAATTTTTTTTTAAACATAACAGATATTTAACTTGGTTCATAGATTCCAGATACAAGTCATTCTCTTAATAAAATACCTAACAAAATATCCATCCAATATTCAATACTTAATACAAGTAGCAATTTAAATTGTCAATACATGCAGATTTCAACATTTAGGCTCTTATCTAACTAAGTTTAGCATGCTATATCTTCTTCTCAAAGCTTTTCTCCTACTCCTACTTAGTTGCTGCAATCCCTGAAAAAGCATTTGAAACTGCCTCATTTTAAATGAGACACCCCAGATGCCATTAGCACACTAGGGTCAGACACATGTCTGGTATGAGAAAGCTCACAAAAATAATTAGTTAATTAGGTTAAAGTCAAGTTAAGTACATATACAGAAAGTTCGGCCCTTTGGAATCAGGCAAATACTTGTGTGCATGCTCTGTGTCATTGTGCATGTGCACACTTTAATTTTCTTTCCAGATACTACATATATAAATATGGCACATACATTCAAGCATACAATTCAATCATAGTCAAACAATCATTCATACCAAACAGGAAAATAACCAATATGAGATAAATCATTTATTCAATTCTCATATTTCAAATCTGGGAAAAACTCTAGTTTTCTCATCATCTCAAGTATTATTCCCTTGGTATATTTATCTATCCTTGGTCTCATCTGCAATATTTATGAATCAATGGACACACTGTAATGAACTAATTCACTCCATTACACAAAGATCTCAGGACTTAAACAAGCCATGTGTCAACTTGTGTTACTCAAGCACACAAGTCATTCCTGCAGTGTTCTTGACCCCAATTTCCTAATCAGGTTTAAGTTAATAATAACTCTTTTGGTTTTTCATGACAAAACCATTCAGTGATTCATTTCATTAGCTAAAAACATCCATAACATGGCATCTCATATTATTCATGACCATACAGAGGCAAACAAGCAAACAACCATTGGTGATTACAAAATAAGGTTCTGTATATATGTATATTCATCCTGGTATTTAAAAGGAGTTTAGGCAACTAACATTGGCTTATGGTTTCTGGGAGAGTTTTTCTTTTGCAAACATTTGTGCTTGAGTTAAACTCAGGATGACCTGGTTTCACTGAATCACAAAATTTTGTTTGCTATGCATTTTATTGGATCAGGAGCATCAGCACATAGGCAACCCTATTGCACCCCTAATTCCTTTCTATTTCAAGCCTCAGCACTTATACATGAGTATATTGCAGCTCAACATTATTTACATCTTTCTGGGTTGAGCCAAAACCAATACTACTTGCCTATTCTCAACATTTTATTTTCTGGGTATTTGTTTATATCCCTAAACATTAACATATCAGAGATCTGAGTGTATAAAACAGATATGTATACTAACAACACATAAAACTTTGTTATAATAAAACAAATGATCAACCAAAGAGAATCCAAACATTTTCAGATTTAAATTCACAGATAAGCATTCATATATGAAAATACTCTTTTAAGAAAAATACTTATAACTGGCTGCCTACATTAGGACTTATTGCCTTAGATTTTTGAGTGAGTTTTCTCACCTAGCTCTCTTCTTTGTTTCCTTAATTAATTAATGAGCTTCTGCCCTTAGCCTCAAGCTCTCTTCCTTCCCTTGTCTTATGATTTCTATGGTATTGTTTTTTTTTCAAAATTCTTTTCTGAGGAGAAGAGGAGGCTGCTGCATATACATGTATATATATATACAGGGTCTCTCTTAGGGTTTTGGGTATTGGCTAAGGCCATTTTTTCCCACCAGAAAAATCATGTTATCTGCATTTTTAAACCCAAAGTTTTACCCTTCCCGGCTTAATTTGGGTGAAGAGAAAAGTGGTTACACATTTTTTTCAGAAATTTGCTTTTCAGAAAATACTTTTCCCCTTGTCTACAATCATGCTAAAAATGTGACTTGATTTTTGTTATTTATTAAATACTCTTTTCTAATTCTGCCTATACCAAGCACTTCCCTGTTTTATCTTATTTTTTTCTATTTTTAGCTTTCATGCAAATGGTATGTACTTCCTTCATTTATTTATAAGAGGATTATTCCTTTTTATATCTTCATTCTTTTTATTTCTGCTTATATTAAAATATGTCTGTATATTTTATTTCACTAGTTTAAACTCTAGTATTTTATTAACACATATATATTTATATAAGTCTTACTGAAATAATTAGTACACCCACCTATATATTCATACATCATTCTATACTGACACACACACATGCACATGTACACTCAAAAATATTCAGTAGCATTCATATATATACATTTACTCATGCATACTACTTTTAAGAATTTAATCTACATATATATATATATATATATATATTTCCATACACATCAATATGTATGTATTCTTGGAGTTCAGGGTTTTAGCTTATATTCATGTGCATTTCCTGTGCACACATGTACACACACTGATACACTATCAAGCTATATCAATTCCTCCTTCAAAATTTATTTAAGAATCATTTTAAAATTATTTATATTTTCCAGAATAAATTCCTAAAATCTTGGGTCATTACAAATAGTCTCAGGTTTTTGATAGTGTAACGGACAGGTTTTAAACCGTTAAACAATTTGTAACTTTCAACTCCAAACTCCTAATGACACAAATAAATATACCATTTTGATCAGCGCGATGAGGCGAACGCAACGGTATAAAGATATCAGTGGTACGATTAAATTATAAAATTCGAAAATTTTCCACTGTGAAAAATGCAGCAAAAACACCGAAGAATAAGATCGACGGAGCTGAAGATGTCCGAAATTTGAAAAACGAAAAATGACGTCTTGATCAGAAGATGGTATAGAATTTTTCTATGTAAAAATATTTCGGTTCAGAAGATAAAAAATTTCGCGTTTAAAATGAACTGATGTGAAGTAAACGCGAACGAAATTTGCTGCGGTATTTTCCGACGAAACTTTTTCCATATCTATAACTATCTAGGTGCAAATTTTAAGCAAAGTTTGGGCGCTAATTGAAATCGTAAGAAAGTTCCATAATTTTATGTTAAAATAATGGATTCAAAAATTTAAAATTGGGTCGAAATTTCAGGGTCGTTACAAAATCCATTCTCCCTATGTGCCCTTTACGGTTTTGATTGTAGAGCCTAGTATGCTGTAATTTAATTAATGAAAAATTTCAGCTACTTGATTTAAGTATTTGTACTTGGACACTATTAAAATATCAGAGGATTTTGATATGAAATGTTTTGGTAATCATAAGGTAAAAACCCGACATGTTTATTTGTGACATGGTCTTATGAGATACCTTTGTTTTCTGAAGGATTTTGATAACTCTAATAATTCAATCGAGTGTGATTTCTCAGGCTGGTTTTCCAGACTGACTCGGGTGTTGTTTTATTATAATGCTCGGGTCAGACCGAGAATTACAGATTCAGGACAGGATGCTAAGGAGCTCAAGAGACGAGCTGGATGGCAAAGGCGTACTCCTGTATTTGTTTATAAATTCCGCTGCGTAAGGACAAGCTATTAAATTGTCCGGGTTGACTGTTGTTCAATGTACTATGATGATTGTAAGTATATAACGGTACAAATTTCTTTGTATTTAAAAGCTGTTATTATATATTATATTTTGTTCTGCTGCGATTGTGAGTTTCTTATGTGTTTTCTATCTTCTTCTTCTACCTCTTTCTTCTTTAGCCCTAATGATTGGGTGTTTTCGGCATTCGATTGTTCGGCATATAATACAGTGGACGTATAGATGTCGATTTTCGAGCGTCGAAAATCCCGGCCCTTACAGGTTCAAAGCACGTCATGTTCGAAACAAGATGTACTTTGGTAGGCAAGTGTTATCCAACCTTTTTGCCTGGCTATATTCGGGCCAACTTGATAAGTTAGACTCGATGATGGATAATGAAAATTGTTTGGAGAGATGATAACAGAGCCAAGAGATCAAGCACAGACAATAATATAAAGCAGCGATCAAGTCTCAAGAGATGAACCGTACAAAACATTCTAAGTATGGGTTATAGTCTCAACTAGGCAAGGGGTCGGGTTTGATCCATACCCCTATACAAGGGATCGGGTTGCATCAGCTTAGCACTTTCAACAGAAATCAATCATTATCTCAAAATCCAGAAGTCAAATGTGCAAACATTTTCGTTAACATTGAGCTAACACGAAAGGGGACCCACCAGAGGGATTGCAACTTGCCACATGGCCATTATGAGGGATCAAGGCCAATCCCTATTTCTTAGGAGTTAGGCCTGATGATCGCTTGTGTGACCTCATCAGCATCTGGAGATTCCTCTAGCGATTTTTCAAGAAGATATTCGGCCGTCTCCCCCTATAAATACATGCTTCATGGTTCATTTTAGGGATCTTTTACATTATTATTTTCTTTATACTCCATTGTATTCACAGATTCCAATCCGATCCCTATTGAACTCAGAATTCAGAGTCATTAATAAAGCAATTTCTCCAAAGTGGACGTAGGGTTTCAACGCCGAACCACTTTAAACCATTGTGTTCTAGTTTTTGCTTATTTTTTGTTATTTAATTGCTTGTTTCTTCTACTTTCATTTATATTTCTTCATTTATTTCTCTATAAAACTCTATTGGGTGTTTGTGACCAATTTTGGCACAAACACTTCCTAAGTCAAAACTGGCCAAGATTTGATAGTCGGTTATTTAACTATCAAATAAACAAACAAGCATCAAATCAAATCAGATATTTATTTCCATAAGGAAACTAACATTTGTTAAGTACATAAGCAGCCACTAACCTCTTTAATTAATCCTTTCATGAATTAAAATCACTTTGTAAATATTTATATCAAAATTATTTTACAAAGATATATTCACAAACCCTTTATACCCCTTTAATACTTGGAAAAATATTTATATACGTTATAAGTAAATTCACAAAAACATAAAACTTTTACTACTTAGAAAATGTATTTTTATACTTATTTCAGTGGTATAAGTATATTCACAAGCACAGAGAAAAATTTCCTATTTGGTGTTAAGTATGGAAAGATGTTCCATAACACCAAAATTAATTAAATATCACGTTTGGAAATCAAATCTCTTCTTTATTATAAATTCGCTTTTTATAAATCTCTAAAACCATTTATAAAACTCATTTTATAAATCCTATAACAATTTATAAAACTATTTTATAAATATTCTATATAAAAACCCTTCTAAAACCCTTTTATAAAAATCCATTATAAAGCCTTTTAAAATTTCTTATAAATCCAAACACCATTTTCATTTATAAATTTTTAATAAATCTCTTTTATTAAATGAGAATCCTTTTATAAATCAATTTATTATTTATATTAATCGGATAAATTAATTTACTTTAAACATCCAAAATAAATAATAAATTAACTTTCCAACATCATTGACAAAATAATTTATCAACTCCAAAACATTATTAATATAATATTAATAACTTCAAAACATTTTTTTTGGCATAGCTGACGAGGTTGAATGGAGCCCTACCATTTTATTGATGAACTAAGGCAAAAAAAATACAAAAAAATTCACGGAGGAACACAGTGCATCAATCACTAGAGAATGAAACAGAACACAAACTGAAAATTAAAAAAACAAAAAACATAAGACAGGAGTCAAAAGGTTGACAATCACCATAGGTAATAACTAATATTCGACAGTTGCAACCCCGATCTAATTTCACGAATCAAGCAACAACTTATTGCAGCATAATTTCTGGCCTCCACATTACGAAATATCCTTGTATTTCTTTTATTCCAAATGGAATGAACGAATTTCTTAAGACTAAAAATAACACTGTGTGCCTTATTCTCTTTTCCTACTGAATGTCTTAGCATTTGTTCCCACACACCTCCATTATGATCATTTTCAATGTTCATTACTGAAGCCAGCACCTTCTTCCATAGACAAAATATCTCAGAACAATTAAAAAATATGTGATCAAGCGTTTCGGGAACAATCCACAAAAGAGACAATTAATGTCCACAGACATGCCTCTGCTAATAAGTTTGACTCTCGTGTTCATGGCATTATTGATGACTTTCCACAATGTAAGGTTTTCAGAAGCATAGTTGTCTTTTCTCCAAATTCTTTTATACCATTTACAAGTTCGCATATAATAATAATTATTTACTTCAAAACATTGTTAAATAATAAGAATTATTAACAGCAAAATATTACTAATAAATAATAATTATTAACTTTAAAACATTATAAATATATAGTTAATAATTTCAAACATTATTGATAAAACATTAATAATTAATTTTCAAACATTGTTATAATAAATAATAATTAACTTCCAAAACATTATTAAAAAAAATTAATTCCAAAACATTATTAGTAAATGCCTATTATAAATTCCAAAACAATATTAATAAATAACTATTACAAATTCCAAAACATTATTAATAAATAATAATTGTTAATCCCAAAACATTTTTAATAAATTATAATTATTATCTTCAAACAATATTGATTTTTAAAATAAATAACTTTTCACAATATAAAATATTGATAAATAACCTTTAACCACTATTAAATATAAATAAACAACTTTTAAAACATTTCTAAATGATTTAGAAAAGTCAAATAAAAAGTTGGGGTAAAATAGGGAAGTTCAAAATCTACTTAAATAAAAATATTCTAGAAAACCCAAATGTTAGATTTAAAATCATTCTCCAAATTAAAAACTAATTTCAATCCAAACGACAATTAATACTATTTTCAAAATACCAAATTGAGACCAATAGCCACCAATCATTTAACCAATGTTGTTATTGATTTTTATCACTACAGGGGTTAAGATTTGAACATATAATAATGTAATTACCAATAGGGTTTAACAATCAAGATTCGACAATTAACAATCTATATGACAGGGTTACAACTGAAATAGAATCAATAGATATATATAACTGGAAATTTAAAATCACTATGTTGGCAAATTTAGATTCCTCATTAAAATTCCTGTATTTTAATTTTAAATAAAAATAACTTGTAAAAGAAAATATTGAACCCAATAGCAAGTAATTTCAACCAAACAGAAACAGAAATTTTTTATCTACTATATAACATACTGATTAGACCAAAATGGTGAGTTAAACTCACTAAAATTTCAGTTATCGCTTCTGCATTCTGGTTCCGTCTATAATCGAACGGCGTTCGATTTTATCTTGAAATTCTACAAGCTCTAATTTCCACCAATCCAATTCCAAAGCGTTGTTATCGTTCCTATGAGTGCAACGCGATCGATCGTGTCCGATTTGGACCGTATATGAGAAAGTTATACATTTTTTTAGTTATCGATTTTTAAATTATAATTAAATATACTGATTACAAATCATTAACCTAATTACCCATTTGAACTAAACCTTCCACCTAAACTTCTTCTTCCTTCTTCTTCCAGTTCTCCCTTCACTATATCTAACCATTTCCCTCATTAAATTTGTAACAACCCTGTATTTTACAAATATTTTTAAATTGATTTTTCCAGATTCAAAAGCTTTATTTATGAAAAAGAATAAATTTTGTTATTTTAAATATAAACTTTGATTTTGATATGGATTAGAATTACAAATATGACTGAATAGAATAATTTTCCAAAAAGTGAATTTTGGTTAAAATAGTCAAACTTTGACTTTTAAATTTAAATTTTAAATATTTGAAATTATAAATTTTATCTTTTATTATGAAAATAGATTTAATAACATAAATACTGCTTTTCGTTTCGTTGAAAATGGAGTTAAACTGCAAAAGATATGTACATTTCAATTTTGAGTATAAATTGTTTATTTTGCAATTTTGTTATTTTAAATTGTATAAATTATATTTTTCTTTGTCATATTTTATTTTAATATGTGTTAATATGTTATTTTATGTATATTTTGTCTTTTAAATATTTATAAAGTGATGTTTGAATTTTTCCAAAGCTCATTGAATTTATTTTCTATTTTTAAAGGTAGTTTCCATTTTTCTGCTATTTTCTTCATTTAAATTGTATTTAATTAAAATTTATTTATTCATTTTTATGTATGCATTTTTTTATATGTTTTTATCTTTATTTATAAATATTTTTCATGTACATACAATTTTCCCAAAGTTCATTTCATTTATTTTCAAATTTTCAAGCCTAATTTACATTTTCTTTGTTATTTTCTTAATTTAATTATATTTAATTAATATTTATTTATTTATTTTTGTTTATTTACTATATTTTCGTGTTTTATCTGTATTTATACATATTTTACATGTATTTAAAATTTAAAAAGAAATGGTGGAAATTTGAAAGGTTTTATAACTCTTGTAACTCCAATGTCCTTTTATCTACCGACCTTTCATTTCTCAACCTCCTCTTTATTGATTTTTGGCCATACCTTTACTCCATCTTTCAGCCACATTCCTCACTCTTTCTCACGAAAATTTTATTATCTTTCTTGAGAAAAAAACTCACGGCCATTTGTTTTACAAAAATTTGGTAAATTCTATCATCTTTCTTCTTGTTTTTATGATTTTTCTATTGATTGTTGCATTGATCCTTCTTGTGTTTTGCTAGGCCTAGCCTCTACCACCACCACCACCATCCTCTCCACCATCATTTGCAGCAGCTCCTCCTCCTAATCCTCTGCCATGATCATGCCATACCATTCCCTTGACCAAAATCCCACAAAAACTTGCACAAAACTCCTTAAAACATTGCCTAGACCACACATATCATCACCTACCCTCCGTATCTTGCTTTGGCCGCCACCTACTCCACCTCCACCACCAATAGACGACCTGAAACCCACTACCACACCTGTACCTAACCCCCTACAGATCTGGCCGTGGCTAAGGTTGCCTTGGTCGTGGCCTTTGGTTGCATGAAATCATGTTTGTTTGCCCTATAGTTGTAGTTCCATGCACACATACCTTTGCATCATCTTTTCCTATGTATGGACGACTTGTTGAACCCAAAACCTGATCCAAACCTGATCCAAAACCCTTCCACTACAGTGCTTTTACAGCCCATTGCTGAAGCATATGAGGTAGAAAGCAAGTGCAAGCATTTCTATTTGATTCTGTGCAGTCTATTCTAGTGTAGTTTTGATCGTAGCTGATTTGAAACTCATCGTTGTTATATTGTTTTGTTTGACTTGTATTCAAGGGATTTGATACTTTGGCTCCTCCACTCTTATTTGAATCGTGTTATCGTGCTTGTTTGGATCTCATTCGTGCATTCGTCGTTGTGTCTCCAGCACAAAACGGTGAGTTATTCTCACCAGACAATATGTACCTATATAACTAGTAAATTGACACCCTGCAAACCTGTAGAAATATATTATCATGTTATATATGCTTATATTATTATCATATGATGTTCACACCTGTTATTACATCTGTTATATCATATGTTACTGTTATTTAATGTTATTCTGTTATTTATATCTGTTATCACACTGCAAGTTCCCTGTAGATTAGAATCACTATGGGTTGAAATGATACATACCCGAACGGACTTTAGAATAGGGAAAAATCGTTATGGGCTGAAATGATAGGCCTGAACGATTTTTATTTAAATTATTTTAACTTGGTATTGCGGGTTTGAAATGATAGAACCCGGATTTTTCTTTTTTAACTGCGGATTGAAATGATACATATCTGTATCACTTGACCTAAGTTAGAAAATTATATACAGACCCGTGGTTATTTTATAAAGTGTTTTGGATATTTTTAAGTATTTTAAAAATTATAAATTTATGAAATTTGATTTAAATAGATTTTGAAATGTTTTAAAATAAAGAAATTATGATTTTTTCTATGTGTTAAAAATGTAATTAATGAAAGGTTTAACTGGATTTTTGAAATATAACTTAAGTTGGAAATTTGGAATTTTGGTTAAAAATGATATTTAAGTTATATAAATAAAATGGATATTAAATTTTATTTGGAAATGGTAAATATGATAATTTGATTAAATTTGAATTTAAGTGATTTATTAAAGTATTATTGATTTTTCTATCAATTTAAGTGGTTAAATAAATGAATGTTTAAAAGTGATCTTTTAAAATATAACTTGACTTGGAAATGTGAAATTTGGTTTTAATTAAAAGTTTAAGTTAATTAAATAAAATTGGAAATTTAGTTAAATTTGTGAAATGGTAATTTAAATTTGAAGTGTTAAGTTTATTTGTTGAAATGTGAAGAATTGGAAACTTTTACACTTAAACTTATTAAGTAAATTGTTGAAAATTGGATTTTATTATAAGAAATTTATTGTGAAAGAAACGTGTAAAGTTCTAATTAATGAAAGAAATATGTAGAGTTTTAATTTATGAAAGAGACATGTAAAGTTTTAATTTATGGAAGAATATGTAAAGTTTTTAATTTATGAAAGAAACATGTAAAGTCTTAATTAATGAAAGAAACATGTAAGTCTTAATCAGTGTAATATTGAATAAAATAATAAATGCCCTTTTTGTAATAAAACGTAAATTAAAACGTACATTTGATAATGTAAGTTTAATTAGTGTAATATTGATTAAATGATAAATGCTCTTTACTGTAATAGAAATGTAAGTTAAAAAGTACATTTAATATGTAAGTTTTAATTTATGTAAATGACACATTTTAATGACTAAAATAATAAAGTTTCTTTATTGTAATGATAATGTAAGTTAATAAGGTACTCTTAACTTAACATAAGAATTTCAGCATTAAATTGGATATTACAGTAACAAAGTTTATTTAACTATAAGGCTATGATAAAATGACCATGTTAAAAATTTGTAAGTATATAAATACTTTGATTATATAAAATGTTAAATTGGAAAGTATTACATTCCAAAAATGCTATGATTACTTAAGGTTACATTATCAAAATGCTATGATAATTTAAAGGAAGATTTCAAGTTTAATAAATTAAAGGAAATATTCAGTGATTTTGAAATTTGGGTTTTATTGAAATGATATATTATTGTATTGGTTTTGAAATGGAAATGATATATTTTTGAATAGATATGTTTTGGGTTTGAAAGTATGTATTAGTTTGAAATAAATGATATGATTTTGAAATGGTTTAAAGGATGTATTTTGATTTGAAACATAAACTATTTTTAAAAGTTATAACCACGGGTTATAATAACGATTGGTTGGCAAAGAGACCGGGATCGGATATGGACATACTCTCTGTCGATACCGAAAACCACTTTAACAACCGTGTACGCGGTGGAGATTCCAGAATGAAGTAGGATGGTGGCGACGTTCTTAAGGTATGTTACGTGGACCCAACTCCCGTGAGTTGGCATAAGGTGGCTAAAACAGGAGCGATCTCGGACCAGTGAGGTTGCACCTCTTCTCGGACACATTTCTTCGATATTATACTCTTACTTGTGATTGATTAGATGGCCATCCTCCGATTTGGGAGTGTTGTTCGAGGTGGAACGGTAGTGGCTGCTATGCGTATCCATCCGTCCGTGTGCGTAATTGGTATATCTACCCTGGCATTGCCTAGTTGTGCCGTGTCACCTACCATATCGAGCTTTACTACGATTATGATTTTAAGATCCGACCGCGTTAAGGTTCTCCATCCCCTTAATGCTATTTTCTATATGATTATACTTTACTTATTTAGACACTATTATAATAGCGAATATTACTACATAGTAGATATTTTAACGGATCCTTAGAGGATGGGCGGTCCCAAGCATCTTCTAAGTTACTTGTACCTTTAGTACAGTTCACTTGAGTTGGTTTACATTATATAAGTATATATTGTCCTGACTCGAGTGTTTTGTGTTTTGCTTTACGCTCGGGTCAGCCTGAGTTATTCACAGATTGGATTTCCACTCTCTTGGAGATTTGAATCGCTGGAGATTATCTGCTTGTCATGTCCTATCTATTTCAATCCTGTTGTTCTACTCAGCTTGTACTTGGTTATTTTATTGAGACTTTTGTTGTACTCTATTTCTTCTGTTGTATCTTATGTAACTCTGACATATTTAGATAGTAGCTTCATGAACTACTATTTCTTTTACTTCCGCTGCATTATTTTACTCTGTGTCTGTGATCTGTGATTATATTTATTTACTGTATATTCTGAGATTTGCCAAATTTTAATTACAACGCGGTATTTTGAGCAATTCAACTCCGGCATGAGTGTCTACCTATACACTTATAATGGATGCGAATGGTTGAAAATATCGGGTCGTTACAGTTGGTATCAGAGCTTTGGCTTTGAGGCAAAACTCAGCATATGGAGTAGATTTATTTACAGAATCACTTTCGTTCGAGTTTGAATCTTTTCCTCTTGATTCGAATTTCCTTTGAATTTTTGGAACGTTCCCTACGGTTCCAAAATTCATTCTTGTCCCTCACTATTCATCCTCTTTTGATTTTGGAGTATCACATAACTCCACTTCGAATGATCTTTATAGTAAATTGGCGGTCTCGCCAATATTCTAATTTTCTTGTAAAGGGGTGAAAATCCTTTACAATCAGCATCGATTAACCAGAGATTTATATTTATCCTTGGTTTAGATGCTAATATCTTTTGTTATTCCAAACTCTCTCTCTTGAGATCGAAGGTAGATTTACCCCAGAAAATCCACATTTGATCTTATCCATTAAGTCACGGTTGACCCGGTTAAGGTTGTCCGCGATTTATCTAAGCTTACCCATCTCTCTACTCTGTTTAATCATCTTGTCTTTTGTTCCAATCTATCTTCCAAACATTTTGAATTGTACTTGTAAATCTATGTTTGTTTTATATATTGTGTTGTTTGAGTTGTTGATGTTGATTTGGGTTTCCGATCGATTCGTCTGATCAACGCTATCGATAGGATTTCTAAAACACTTTAACAGAACAAACTGACACGATATTATTTTAAATTTGGTTAATGAAATAAAATTTTGATATATAAGTAAATTTATGGAACTTAATAAATTGATTTAAATTGATAATTTGAAATGATAATACTTGATTTATCATTTATTGTTCTACAAATGAATTTATAAATAGTTGTTTATAAATTGATTTGGGAACTGAAATGAATTTGAATCAAGAATTTGAGAATTCAAGTTTCCGATGGATTTCAAACCTTGTGTTTAAAATTTTTAAAAGGATATAATTTAAAGTATTTTTGAATAAAAAATTTGTCTCTAAAGGATTTTAAAGTTTAAAAATTAAGTGCTCTTCTCTTTGTCGCTGGAAAATAATTTCGGTGATGACTGCAGCATCATCGACGTTCATTCTCGAGTTTTGAACTGAAGAGACCGTTCTGTAGTCTTACTACAGCTTTGTTTTGAAGGATTTAATTTATTTGAATTTCTAAATATGATTTGATTTATAATATATATAGATATATGATTTAAATTGATTTGACATATTATGTACATATATTTATTTATCTCTAACTGGTTTGAAGGAAACCGGAAAATTAATTCTTAAATTTCACCTTAAAGAATAATTTCAGTTATAAAAAGAAAAATTAAATTTTTTGAATAAATGATTCAAACTTGAGATAATTGAATTGGAAAGTTTTATTTGTATAATACAATTGCATTCAAATATAACTTACCTTAAAAAAAATTTTAGAAGTTAACAATGTAATTGGATAATATACAATATAAAAAGGATTTTTTAAATAAAATTTGAGTGGTTATAATAAATTTTATACACCTAAATTTTAGTTATAAAAGATTTACAGAGGTAAATAGTGAAAAAGGAATTTAAAGAGAATTTATTTAAATAACTTGATAATCAAATTTGATTTAATATGGAACCTTAAGTCTAACCTAGGAATTTTAATAATGGTTATTTCTTGAAATGAATATGTTGTATAATAAATAATGTATCTTTGAATAGATAAAATAAAATACATTGGAATTGGACATTTTGTAATAAAGTTTATTTAACTTGAATTCATAGTTTAATTGATGTCTAAATGAATAAATGTGTAAAGAAATTTGATTGTTATATTTTCTATGATAAATATTTTATTTATGAAATTGCCATGTCTTGAAAAATGGATAATTATGATAGTTATAATGTATTTTAACATCACTAAATTTGATAATTGAGAATTTGGTTTTCAAATGGAAATTTTAAGTGTAACTTATTGAAGGAATATATATTTATGAAATGGGCATTTTAAATAAAGTGTTAGGTTATTTGTTAAATGAAGAGCTAAGTAAAATAGTGAGCTTTTGACTTAATAAACGAAGTATAGTTTAATTTGGATATTCCATTCATAAAAGTTTGTTTTAATAAGTCATAAGTTAAATGATATCCAAATGAATATTCTAGAATAAAACTGATTTGAAATATTAATATATCTACTGTAGCATTTTATAAGTGCTACTGTTTTGAAAATACAATGTTTTGGAAGTTTTATAATTGAATGAACTTAGAAATGTTACAACTTTAAAATGAATATTATTTGACCTTGAATTAAAATGGTTTAAATAAAGATTATTTTAAAAGGTGTTATGATTTTCTAAGTATTATGTTTTTTTTAGAATTACATTTCCAAAGTGTTATGATTTTAGTAGTATGATTTCCAAATGATAAACATCTCTAATTTGTTATGATTTCAAAGCGTTATTGTTTCACATTTATTATCTTATTTTGTTTTTTTTTCAAACTATCTTTTGGTTGTCCTTATTTCTCTTATCTTGTTACAGAATGGGAAGGCTATTGCTTATACCAGTCTGTTTAGACATCTTTTTATAATCTTTGAAATCTTTGTTACTCATCTGGATCTGAACACTGTTTTTCCATTCATAGACCGTCGGTCAAGTGAAAGGGGTGATTCAGACTCTAGAGGATCTTTTTCGTGCTTATATTCTTGATTTGATCACCTCCATCTTGTTAAACTTACCTATAACAATAGTTATCAGGTGTAATTCCAATCTTCTTATCATCTTGTCTTAATTCTATTTCATTCTATCTTTTTCTGTGCTTTCCCGTACCTCGTTCCTTTTCGGGGACGAAAAGCTTTGAGTGAGGGAGAGTGTAACAACCCTGTATTTTACAAATATTTTTAAATTGATTTTTCCAGATTCAAAAGCTTTATTTATGAAAAAGAATAAATTTTGTTATTTTAAATATAAACTTTGATTTTGATATGGATTAGAATTACAAATATGACTGAATAGAATAATTTTCCAAAAAGTGAATTTTGGTTAAAATAGTCAAACTTTGACTTTTAAATTTAAATTTTAAATATTTGAAATTATAAATTTTATCTTTTATTATGAAAATAGATTTAATAACATAAATACTGCTTTTCGTTTCGTTGAAAACGGAGTTAAACTGCAAAAGATATGTACATTTCAATTTTGAGTATAAATTGTTTATTTTGCAATTTTGTTATTTTAAATTGTATAAATTATATTTTTCTTTGTCATATTTTATTTTAATATGTGTTAATATGTTATTTTTTGTA
Organism: Allium fistulosum; assembly: GCA_030737815.1. Classification (NCBI taxonomy): domain Eukaryota; kingdom Viridiplantae; phylum Streptophyta; class Magnoliopsida; order Asparagales; family Amaryllidaceae; genus Allium; species Allium fistulosum. The sequence continues at coordinate 398,188,227 of CM060907.1, forward strand.
TATTTTGTCTTTTAAATATTTATAAAGTGATGTTTGAATTTTTCCAAAGCTCATTGAATTTATTTTCTATTTTTAAAGGTAGTTTCCATTTTTCTGCTATTTTCTTCATTTAAATTGTATTTAATTAAAATTTATTTATTCATTTTTATGTATGCATTTTTTTATATGTTTTTATCTTTATTTATAAATATTTTTCATGTACATACAATTTTCCCAAAGTTCATTTCATTTATTTTCAAATTTTCAAGCCTAATTTACATTTTCTTTGTTATTTTCTTAATTTAATTATATTTAATTAATATTTATTTATTTATTTTTGTTTATTTACTATATTTTCGTGTTTTATCTGTATTTATACATATTTTACATGTATTTAAAATTTAAAAAGAAATGGTGGAAATTTGAAAGGTTTTATAACTCTTGTAACTCCAATGTCCTTTTATCTACCGACCTTTCATTTCTCAACCTCCTCTTTATTGATTTTTGGCCGTACCTTTACTCCATCTTTCAGCCACATTCCTCACTCTTTCTCACGAAAATTTTATCATCTTTCTTGAGAAAAAAACTCACGGCCATTTGTTTTACAAAAATTTGGTAAATTCTATCATCTTTCTTCTTGTTTTTATGATTTTTCTATTGATTGTTGCATTGATCCTTCTTGTGTTTTGCTAGGCCTAGCCTCTACCACCACCACCACCATCCTCTCCACCATCATTTGCAGCAGCTCCTCCTCCTAATCCTCTGCCATGATCATGCCATACCATTCCCTTGACCAAAATCCCACAAAAACTTGCACAAAACTCCTTAAAACATTGCCTAGACCACACATATCATCACCTACCCTCCATATCTTGCTTTGGCCGCCACCTACTCCACCTCCACCACCAATAGACGACCTGAAACCCACTACCACACCTGTACCTAACCCCCTACAGATCTGGCCGTGGCTAAGGTTGCCTTGGTCGTGGCCTTTGGTTGCATGAAATCATGTTTGTTTGCCCTATAGTTGTAGTTCCATGCACACATACCTTTGCATCATCTTTTCCTATGTATGGACGACTTGTTGAACCCAAAACCTGATCCAAACCTGATCCAAAACCCTTCCATTACAGTGCTTTTACAGCCCATTGCTGAAGCATATGAGGTAGAAAGCAAGTGCAAGCATTTCTATTTGATTCTGTGCAGTCTATTCTAGTGTAGTTTTGATCGTAGCTAATTTGAAACTCATCGTTGTTATATTGTTTTGTTTGACTTGTATTCAAGGGATTTGATACTTTGGCTCCTCCACTCTTATTTGAATCGTGTTATCGTGCTTGTTTGGATCTCATTCGTGCATTCGTCGTTGTGTCTCCAGCACAAAACGGTGAGTTATTCTCACCATACAATATGTATCTATATAACTAGTAAATTGACACCCTGCGAACCTGTAGAAATATATTATCATGTTATATATGCTTATATTATTATCATATGATGTTCACACCTGTTATTACATCTGTTATATCATATGTTACTGTTATTTAATGTTATTCTGTTATTTATATCTGTTATCACACTGCAAGTTCCCTATAGATTAGAATCACTATGGGTTGAAATGATACATACCCGAACGGACTTTAGAATAGGGAAAAATCGTTATGGGCTGAAATGATAGGCCTGAACGATTTTTATTTAAATTATTTTAACTTGGGATTGCGGGTTTGAAATGATAGAACCCGGATTTTTCTTTTTTAACTGCGGATTGAAATGATACATATCCGTATCACTTGACCTAAGTTAGAAAATTATATACAGACCCGTGGTTATTTTATAAAGTGTTTTGGATATTTTTAAGTATTTTAAAAATTATAAATTTATGAAATTTGATTTAAATAGATTTTGAAATGTTTTAAAATAAAGAAATTATGATTTTTTCTATGTGTTAAAAATGTAATTAATGAAAGGTTTAACTGGATTTTTGAAATATAACTTAAGTTGAAAATTTGGAATTTTGGTTAAAAATGATATTTAAGTTATATAAATAAAATGGATATTAAATTTTATTTGGAAATGGTAAATATGATAATTTGATTAAATTTGAATTTAAGTGATTTATTAAAGTATTATTGATTTTTCTATGAATTTAAGTGGTTAAATAAATGAATGTTTAAAAGTGATCTTTTAAAATATAACTTGACTTGGAAATGTGAAATTTGGTTTTAATTAAAAGTTTAAGTTAATTAAATAAAATTGGAAATTTAGTTAAATTTGTGAAATGGTAATTTAAATTTGAAGTGTTAAGTTTATTTGTTGAAATGTGAAGAATTGGAAACTTTTACACTTAAACTTATTAAGTAAATTGTTGAAAATTGGATTTTATTATAAGAAATTTATTGTGAAAGAAACGTGTAAAGTTCTAATTAATGAAAGAAATATGTAGAGTTTTAATTTATGAAAGAGACATGTAAAGTTTTAATTTATGGAAGAATATGTAAAGTTTTTAATTTATGAAAGAAACATGTAAAGTCTTAATTAATGAAAGAAACATGTAAGTCTTAATCAGTGTAATATTGAATAAAATAATAAATGCCCTTTTTGTAATAAAACGTAAATTAAAACGTACATTTGATAATGTAAGTTTAATTAGTGTAATATTGATTAAATGATAAATGCTCTTTACTGTAATAGAAATGTAAGTTAAAAAGTACATTTAATATGTAAGTTTTAATTTATGTAAATGACACATTTTAATGACTAAAATAATAAAGTTTCTTTATTGTAATGATAATGTAAGTTAATAAGGTACTCTTAACTTAACATAAGAATTTCAGCATTAAATTGGATATTACAGTAACAAAGTTTATTTAACTATAAGGCTATGATAAAATGACCATGTTAAAAATTTGTAAGTATATAAATACTTTGATTATATAAAATGTTAAATTGGAAAGTATTACATTCCAAAAATGCTATGATTACTTAAGGTTACATTACCAAAATGCTATGATAATTTAAAGGAAGATTTCAAGTTTAATAAATTAAAGGAAATATTCAGTGATTTTGAAATTTGGGTTTTATTGAAATGATATATTATTGAATTGGTTTTGAAATGGAAATGATATATTTTTGAATAGATATGTTTTGGGTTTGAAAGTATGTATTAGTTTGAAATAAATGATATGATTTTGAAATGGTTTAAAGGATGTATTTTGATTTGAAACATAAACTATTTTTAAAAGTTATAACCACGGGTTATAATAACGATTGGTTGGCAAAGAGACCGGGATCGGATATGGACATACTCTCTGTCGATACCGAAAACCACTTTAACAACCGTGTACGCGGTGGAGATTCCAGAATGAAGTAGGATGGTGGCGACGTTCTTAAGGTATGTTACGTGGACCCAACTCCCGTGAGTTGGCATAAGGTGGCTAAAACAGGAGCGATCTCGGACCAGTGAGGTAGCACCTCTTCTCGGACACATTTCTTCGATATTATACTCTTACTTGTGATTGATTAGATGGCCATCCTCCGATTTGGGAGTGTTGTTCGAGGTGGAACGGTAGTGGCTGCTATGCGTATCCATCAGTCCGTGTGCGTAATTGGTATATCTACCCTGGCATTGCCTAGTTGTGCCGTGTCACCTACCATATCGAGCTTTACTACGATTATGATTTTAAGATCCGACCGCGTTAAGGTTCTCCATCCCCTTAACGCTATTTTCTATATGATTATACTTTACTTATTTAGACACTATTATAATAGCGAATATTACTACATAGTAGATATTTTAACGGATCCTTAGAGGATGGGCGGTCCCAAGCATCTTCTAAGTTACTTGTACCTTTAGTACAGTTCACTTGAGTTGGTTTACATTATATAAGTATATATTGTCCTGACTCGAGTGTTTTGTGTTTTGCTTTACGCTCGGGTCAGCCTGAGTTATTCACAGATTGGATTTCCACTCTCTTGGAGATTTGAATCGCTGGAGATTATCTGCTTGTCATGTCCTATCTATTTCAATCCTGTTGTTCTACTCAGCTTGTACTTGGTTATTTTATTGAGACTTTTGTTGTACTCTATTTCTTCTGTTGTATCTTATGTAACTCTGACATATTTAGATAGTAGCTTCATGAACTACTATTTCTTTTACTTCCGCTGCATTATTTTACTCTGTGTCTGTGATCTGTGATTATATTTATTTACTGTATATTCTGAGATTTGCCAAATTTTAATTACAACGCGGTATTTTGAGCAATTCAACTCCGGCATGAGTGTCTACCTATACACTTATAATGGATGCGAATGGTTGAAAATATCGGGTCGTTACAAAATTATCCTTCACTGGGCAATGAAATCGAACTCCGACGCCATCAACGAATTCCCCTCTCCCTCTTCTCCGTAAGCAACAGCCAAAATTCTTCTCCACACAGCCCTACAAATTCGCATCCACTAGTCCCGTCCATGCTACTATAGTAGGTCGTGATTGCCAAAACAAGGTCGGACCTACTAAAATTTGCCTCCACCACTTCTTGCCTCCCCGAACTCAAATCTGCCCATCGATTCATTCAACGTGCTAAAGTTTTTCAAAAATCTCAACCCTAGTCCACCTAAAAACTATCGCTTACCCAAACACATTGCCGAACACAACCAACTCACAAACACTAGAAGATCTCTCTAAATAAAACTCAAAGATACAACTTTTCAATTTTCTTTGATTTTATTCAAATTGATTTCGATTTTTAAAGGGGAAGATTACATTTTTATTTTATTGGCCAATTGAAACAAAAAGAAAAGAGAAAGAAAGAAAAGGGGTCAGAGTAGATTTGATGAAATTGTGTGCTGAAGTAAAATGTTGGGTTATTTTAATTTTGAAATTTCCAGTATTTTGCTGCATAGATTTTCATTCTCGTATAAACCGTCGAACTATAGAACAAAAATACGGTCGCGCTCAAAATAGCAATGCGACCTCAAAACAATAATAATATACACTGGTTGTTGAATTCTATAAAATCATAAAAACACTACCGTTTGTCAAAAAATCGTCAAACGAATATTTAAATATTTTCTAAATTAAAAATTATGGAAAAGTCAAATAAATTAAATTAATATTACATAAATAAAAATCAAATCTTAAAAATAATAAATTTATTTTCTCATTATTTATTCGAATCATTTATTACTGTAAATAAAATTACAAATTGAATTCACGATTATTATTATAGTTTAAATGAATTAAATTAAACCATTAAATCCATTGAATAAATACTCAATTCAAAATCCAAATATTTAATTCACTATTCAAATTTTAATTCCTAATTCAAATAATTCCTATATTTGGATTCAAGTTATTAACATTAGTTAATTCCTGTACTTTAAAGTTAATTAAATATTGAAAATCAGGCTACCAAATTCCGGGTCAAAACATCCTCCCCTCTTAAAAGAATTTCATCCTCGAAATATCCAAGGTAAGAAAAATGCCTCCAAACCCTTAAACCTCCCAAAATCAATTAGCAGGAAAGGATTATCAAATCTCTAAGTCTTTTGAAGCAACAGAAAATTTCGGCAATGTCTCCTTTGCACGACTCGATCAGAAAAACTACAAATCGCCACTACAGCCCAATCCAACAAAACAAAACAAAAGCCAAGTGGTGTGTTATATCCGGGGTATAAATTCATCCAATCAAAAAAATATAAACATGTACCTATTAGTCAGGCAACCAAACTCTACTCATGAAACCAAAAGCATCAAACTAGCTTTTGCTTCCACGAACCTGCATCTTACTTACAAATAATATGCAGTCATAAAAATTTCATTACTAATACCAATAGCATATAATTTAATAAAGCCTGTACGATGTACATACACCATTCTTACGCAATATCAGATCAGATCGCTCATTCGATCACCCAAATGTCACTTCCGAACAGTATCGCTCACTCGACTTCTCTAGTAAAGACTCCAATCCAGTTCCTTGATTAAAAACCTCCATTCTCCTTGGATAGCAATACACAATGATAGAAAACTTCAGGTCATATCAAAAATCCATATTAAGTGTACACCATCAAGAATCGAGTGAAAAATCCTTACTTCGATTAGTGTAAATAACCTCAAAATAGTGCACTCGAAACTGGACCAAAGCAGTTATCCGAATAAAATGATCTACGTACAAACTTACTTACCTATTTCAATTAGTTTCTCTTGTCTATACCCATTTCTTTTTATTCACATTCAATTATTTACTTAGTATATTCCTTTAATGTTATGCTATTATCACTTATGAATCATTTCATTAAACCTTCACTTATCGATAACTTTAAAACTTAAGTTCATATTTTTAATTAATACTAGAATTCATTTTCTGAGTCATTTCATAACATATTACTTTAAGCCTACAAACACTTTGTAAAGATTTGTCTTCCTTAATAAAACATTTCCCAAGATTATAATTACCTCTTAAAAGGATAATTATTTTACTTAAGAAACAACACTTAAGTCAATTAGCATTCTAAAACTCAAGCTCATATTTGCAAAGTAATCTTTGATTTCCTAGAGTATATACAATATCAGATTTGTTTTACTTAACCATGACGTTCAACAAATTTAAAATTTGTTTAAATTACTAATTTTCAAATTATAAGTTAAAAAAACTTATTTCCCAATTATTCAACCAAAATCATCTTGCTATAATTTTTATATCAAATTTAAATGTCCCGACTGTCCAAAATCGTCGAAAATTCTAGTTCATTTCAATAAATGAAATACTATTAAACAACATATCAAAATGAGATGCACCAACCAAACTATCCTAATGCATAGGACACATGCATCTGTATAATAACTTAATTGAAAACTTTAGAATTAAACACCCGCGTTTTATTTCATACCATTTGGTAATAATAATAACATAATATATATTTCCTTTTTTTATCAAATCATTCCTTTGGAGTTTTCAAATCATGACCCGTTTACCCAAACAACTCTAACAAATTTCCACGGTAGCGATTCTCCACATAGAAACTCGAAAATGAACACCGATAATGCAGTAATCATCATCAGAATTATTTTCTATTATCCCGCCTTTTGGCAAGGCCGTGTCACCAAGGAATTGGCTAGTAAACCAATGATGATCCATCCCAGAGATCGGTTATACACAGACTCACTATGGATATCGATGAATTTTGTCCGAGTCCGGATCGAGCTTAAATTAATATAACATGACAAGCTAAGCTATGAGAGTCAACGTTCCAAATCTCAAGTCGATCCAAGTACGTATGCTCAAGTTACAACCAATGCAAATTGATTTAAAACAGCCTTCTTCGACTCGCTCAGATTGCATCCCTCAGAAAAGCCTTCGTCGACTCGCTTAGTTCGCATCCCTCAGAAGAGCCTTCTTCGATTCGCTCAGTTCGCATCCCTCAGGAAAGCCTACTTCGACTCGATCCGCTTCAAGCCACAGTTCCACTCAATCATCCAACGTCAAATTCGCATCCATCCGAAGACTTCTACTTCGTGTCCATCAAAGCGAAGCAAGGCATAGCAGTCAATACGAATAAACGCCACGTAACCGAGTCAAACAGAACCGAGTCGAACAAAGAGCTAGTCGAAACAAGAGCGAGTCGAACGAAACAGCCAACCGAGAATCCCAATTCATATCGATCATTTCTCCTAATCTACAAGTCCAAATGCTATGAAATTTTCACAGAAGACTACGTGCATGCTAAAGAATGTCCATGCCAAATTTCGACTCCATTGGATGAAATCTTGATCGATATGAAATCTGTTCATATCGATCATGAATCGGACCGAAACTTCACGGGCTTGGGCGCGCGGGCCTGGTCTCATGCCAGAGAGGGTCTCCCGAGATCTGAGCGAAATACCAGCCTCCTACACCTATTAATAGACCCCCAAAGCCAACAGGAAAGGGGTTCTTCTTCTTTTTTGAGATCTCCAACGCCCAGACTCTGCCGGATCCAGATCTGAACTCCATTGCTGCTGCTACCAACGAATTTCACTGTTGCAAATCATTGTTATTCGTTGTAACTTACTGAAATCAATTGTAAACGTCAAAGATAGATCAATAAAGCAAACTACTTTATAGTGGATGTAGGCAATACGCCGAACCACTCTAAATTCTTGTGTCTCCTTGCATGTTAATTGTTTTCATATCTGAGATTTGGTGTTTTTGTTAGATAATTCCTCTTTTTACATTTAATTTCTTCACTTTATCTCTTCAAAAACTTCCGAAGAGTGTTGTGCCCAATTTTGGTACAAACACTTTAATGCTCTCACCGAGAAAACCCAAATTTTCTCCTGCTCTTTGGATCTCCTATCTATATCGGATTGCGTAAATCCAAGAAGAAGATACAGATCTAGAACTTTGAAGCCCTTCCATTCTATTCAGATTTGCATCAGATCTAGGAAAGGACTTTCATCACCTCACCATGGTAAGTACACGGACTACCTCTACAGCTGCTGATCAAGGAGGACGGGACATGCAGGATCCCGTGCAATTTCCTCCATCCAACCAAAATGCTGCAGGACCTTCAGGTCCATCAGGTCCGATCACCAGACAAGAATTCCAGACATTGCTTCAAGAGTTGACCCAGAGTCAACAACAACTTACTGAACAACTGTGCGCCAACACAGAGTTGACCAACCAGCTCAATCGCCAGAGGCCAAGAAGATCTCGAAGAGACCAAGGTTCTTATTCTTCCACAGAGAGTTCAACCTCCTCTGATGGCCAAACCAGATCCACATGCCCACAGCTAGGTGTAAGCTACACCCAGGCCACCAGGCACCAACCTACTTCAAATCTTGGACAACCCAGAACTGGACCATCCACTAGTCATCATACAGGACCTTCATCCCGAGGAGGTGCTGCTCCTTATCATGTCACAGGCAGCATTGCGGCTACCGCCACTACCGAACAAGGAGATGATGCTAGAAACCAAGCTGATCATCAGCGTAACCAACGAGAACAGACTCCATAACCTTATATCCCAGAAAATGTTGAACCAAGAAGGTGAGCTATGGACCATCCACCGCGTCCGGTCCAAACTTGCACTGTGGAACCTGACCACACCTTGGCACAACATGCTCCAAGTATCCGAATGTCGGATATATCGACAATGGTTCATCAAATGATCCGTGAAAGTCAGGGTTTCGGTAATGACGACTGGGGAATCTCCCGGAGTCACACCCCTTTCACCGATGACGTATTATATGCTGAACCACCTCGGCGCTTTAGGATGCCAGCTTTGCCAGTCTATGAAGGGAGTTCTGATCCCAATCAACATATCCTTAAATATGAATGGCTGAAGAACGCTACGAGAGCTGATGATGCAGTAAAATGCCGTAGTTTCCCCATTTCCCTGGAGGGCATTGCAACCATGTGGTTTACTCGTTTGCCACTACAATCCATTTCTAATTTCGATCAGATGCCCACAAAGTTTGTTGAACAGTTCCGTATGCACGTAGCAAGGCCTAAAGATGTTAACACTTTGTCTAGTTTTACACAAGCTCCCGGAGAAACACTTAGACGTTACTTGGAGCGATTCCACGCTGCGTGTGCAGAAATAAGAAATCCCAATGATAACTCTATCCTGATGGCATTGACTAAGGGGATTGATGCTGATTCTGAGTTCGGAAATTGGTTAGCTGGAAAACCACCTGCATCATTGGACTGTTTCTATTCCAAGGCAGCCCAATTCTTGAGAAGGGAGGATGCGAAACAGTCTAGGAAGTAGGATGACGCAGGGCCCAACATCAAAGGAATCCAAAGTAAAATCGCTGTTAAACAGTCTGGAGAGAGTTCTGGAAAAGTTCAGTTGAACATACAAAATAAACAGAATCAGCAGAGGGACAATGGAAATCAAAATAAGAAACACGATCAGAATCGCGGTCCACGGCGTGGAGCCTCCATGTACGATAATTACACTCCATTGAACAAGTCGTTAGAAAATGTGTATTTGAAGACCTACAATACCATGCAATACAAGAAACCTACCCTGAAACCACCAACGGAGAGACAAATCCAAACAGGAAAGCTTTGCAGATTCCACGAAAGTTATGGCCACAACGCCAATGAGTGTCGCCACTTACAAGACCTCATTGAAAAATTGATACGTGAAAGGAAGCTGGATCAGTATGTGCGGGCGCCGCAGTCTAGTGGTGCGGGCCCATCAAATCCGAATCGTGCGCTGAATCAGGAAAGACAGGAAGAACCCGCTCGTATAGGTGGGAGGTTGGTTATTAATATAATAAGTGGTGGTCCTCACCCAGCAGATCGAAACTAGAAGGAAATGGAGTCGTATGCCAGTTCTATCAGGCATGCGGACTTCGAGTGTTGTAGTAGTTTTGATGAAGGGGCTCCGGCCAAGCAATAGAAGACGATGACGGATGACATCGTGTTCAGGAACAGAGACGCTGATAAAGTCGAAGCCCCCACTATCGATCCACTGGTCATCTCAGCTTAAGTAGGTCCTGCTTGGATGAAGAGAATCTTAGTTGACAGTGGAAGCTCTGTGAGTATTTTGTTTAAGTGAGCTTATGATCAAACGAGAATGGAAGCCACGGACTTGAAACCATGTCAATCCCGAGTCCATGGTTTCAACGGAAGTGCTACTATACCCACCTGGATGGTGGAACTGCCAGTAGAGTTGGGAGTTGGAGAACGTCGGAGAGTATGGATGTTGCAGTTCATTGTTTTGGACATAGACTCCCCATATAATGCTTTCTTGGGCCGACCGGCCCTCGCTGAATTCAGGGCAGCCATTGCCCCATGGTGTTTGACTTTAAAATTTTCCACCGATCGTGGAGTGGGGATCATTCAAGGAGATCAGGCTGCTGCCAGAGCCTATTATGTTGCTGAGCTACGGGAGGCGCAGCGAAAGGAGAAGGGAAAGGGCGTAGAGGAATCTCTCTGCGTCCGTTTTGCCGATAATTGACAATAAATGCCCGGGCTTAGGCCCGGGCACCCCGGCCAATTCCTCAAGGATCTTGACCCAAGAGAAACTGAAGACGAAGGAGAATCTAAAGAAAGTCAAGCATCCCCGGCCGAACTGACGATTGATGTCCCAATTGACGATGATGATGATTCGAAAATGATAAAGATTGGCTCTCAGCTAAGCGAGCAAACTCAAAAGGAATTGGTTGAATTTCTGCAAGCAAATCTAGACGTATGCCTGGACACATTCTGATATGTGTGGGATCTCACCGGACATCGCGATCCACACTCTGAATATTGATCTGCGGCATGTCCCGGTCAAGCAAAAAAGGCGTGTTATGGATCCAGAGAGATCTGCCGCCCTTAAAGAAGAAGTATAAAAGCTTAAAGTGAACGGGTTTATTTGAGATGCACTATATCCTGAATGGGTGTCGAATCCCTTGCTCGTCCGAAAGCCGAACGGAAAGTGGAGAACATGTGTCGACTATTCCGATCTGAATAAAGCATGTCCCAAAGACAGTTTCCCGCTTTCCATAATTGATCAGCTAGTAGATTCGATAGCTGGGCATGAAATTTTATCCTTCATGGACGTGTATTCTGGCTACAATCAAATACCGATGAATTTACCCGATCAAGAACATACCAGCTTCGTAAACAATCTGGGACTTTACTGTTACAAAGTTATGCCATTCTGACACAAGAATGCTTGGGCTACTTATCAACGATTGGTCAATCGGATGTTTGCCAATCAAATTGGGAAAACAATGGAAGTATATGTAGATGATATGCTTGTGAAGTCATGACTCTCCACTGACCATCTCAAAGACCTAGAAACTATGTTCAACATACTTCGGGAATACAAAATGAAGCTAAATCCACTAAAATGTCACTTTGGAGTTGCATCCGGAAAAATTCCTTGGGTTCATCGTCAACGCTCGAGGGATCGAAGCTAACCCTGAGAAAATCTGGGCTATCCGAAATCTTGAGACTCCGAAAACCATAAAGCAGGTCCAGAGTCTCAATGGAAAAGTAGCAGCACTGAGCAGGTTCATTTCAAAGTCCACTAACAAATGCATTCCCTTCTTCGATCTGATTCGAAAAGGAAAACGAAACTTTGAATGGACCACGGAATGTGAAAGCGCTTTCCAAGCGCTAGTTCAACATCTATCCACACCACCTATCCTGTCGAAGCCTATCGATCATGAGAAGTTGTTCGTATATTTGGCGATATCAGAAAAAGCTATCAGCACTGCATTAATTTGAGAAGAAGACAAGATACAGAAGCTAGTATCCTACGTCAGCAAGCGATTGACCGGAGCTGAAAGAAATTCTCCAAAGCTAGAAAAGTTGGCTTATTGCCTTGTTATTGCATCAAGAAAGTTCAGACCATATTTCCAGGCACATCCCATTATTGTTTACACCGACCAGCCGTTACGACAGGTCCTTTCGCGGCCTGAGACGTCTGGTTGGTTACTCAAGTGGAACATCGAACTGAGCCAGTTTGATATTACTTACACTCCAAGACGAGCAATCCAAGGATAGGTCCTAGCCGATTTCATAGCTGAATTCACCGTTCCAGAGGACTTGCCCGAATCCAGTAAATCCCCTGAATACGTCTGGAAGCTTTATACTGACGGTGCATCAAACGACCGGTGTTCGGGTGCTGGTGTTGTACTAGAAACTCCCGAAGGCCGATCGATATGTTATGTTGTGAAGTTCGATTTTCATGCGACTAATAATGAAGCTGAATATGAAGCCCTCTTAGCTATATTGAAACTTGCTAAAGATTTGAGAATTATCGCAGTGGAAATTTATTGCGACTCACAGCTAGTTGTATGTCAAGTATGGGGAGAATATCAAGCAAGAGATCGGAGGTTGGCTACTTACTTAGCTCGAGTTCAGGAAGTACTGAAGCGGTTTGATTATTACGCCATCTATTGTATACCTCGGGAATGCAACCAAAAGGCCGATTCATTAGCAAAGCTAGCCAGCACAGGTGAAGCTCAGCAAATGGGACTCGTTCCCGTAGAGGCGTTATCTTCTCCAAGCATCGACTGGGCAGAAGTAGACCGGGTATGTGAAACCATCCCTGGAAAGGATTCATGGATGACTCCACTCAGAAATTACATTGAGCACGGAACCCTACCGGAAGCAGGAGTGAAAAGAGACAAGTCCTTCGGAAGGCCTCGCAATTTACCATCCAAAATGGAATCATGTACATAAGAGGGTACTCAGTCCCTCTACTTCGGTGTATCACTCACGATGAAATTAAACGAGTATTGCACAACGTGCACGAGGGAGAATGTGGCGATCACACCGGGGCGCAAGCACTTGCCAAGAAAATACTTCGATACGGATATTACTGGCCAACCGTGAATCGCGATGCGTCGGATTATGCAAAGAAGTGCGATAGGTGCCAGAAATATGCCTGAATCTCTAGGGCTCCTTCTACCGAGATAATGCAAATGGTCAGCCCATGGCCATTTGCAATGTGGGGCATCGATATCATTGGTGCTCTACCTCTGGCAAAAGGTGGTGCGAAATACGCCATCGTCGCAGTTGATTACTTTACAAAGTGGGCTGAAGCCGAAGCTCTTGCTACCATAACAACGAAGAAAGTAATCAACTTTATAGTTCGCAACATCATCTGTCGATTCGGTCTCCCACACACCATTATTACGGACAACGGAACCCAATTCGACAGTGCTGAATTTAAAGATTTCTGCAAAAGATTTCACATCCAAAAGAAATTCTCTGCAGTTGCACACCCTTAGGCAAACGGATAGGTCGAAGCAGTTAATAAAGTTATAAAGTCTATTCTGAAAAATGACTGGAAAAGGTCGGTGGAAAGTGGGTCGATGAACTTCCTATGGCTTTATGGGCTTACCAAACAACCCACAAGACCGCGACAGGCCACACTCCATTCTCCCTCTCTCTTATGGTTCGGAAGCCGTTATTCCAGTTGAGCTAGAAGTACCTTCTCATCGTGTGACATACTATGATCCGAAGACAAATGCTATATTACTTGCTGAATCTCTCGATCTACTAGATGAGAAGCGTGAAGAAGCTGATTTGAGGGCAGCTGCACATCGAAGTCGAGTCGCCCGATTGTATAACGCCAAGGTCCGTCCGCGAACCTTCGAACTAGGCGATCTCATTTTGAAAAGAATCTATCTGATTCCTTCGCATATGAAGCCGACATGGGAAGGACCATATGTTATTGAACGAAGGCTCGGAGATGGCACATTCAAATTATCGACCGTCGACGGTCTTACTCTACCAAGAGCCTGGAATAGCGAGAGCCTTCGCCGCTATTACACATAACAGGCTATCTTTATCCATTTAGATTACTTTCCATTTTGCAATTTGTTTCTGCATTTCGAAATTAGAATCTATAATAAGGCAACTGACTTTACCATATTTTCTTATTTCAGCAATAAAATGCAATCTCTTCGAGCTAGAGCCGTGATTTACTTGAAATGCTTCATATGATCATCACTATGCACGGATATCTAAGTTCCACCATACAGTGGAATTTATTCAAATAGGGAGTGACTATGATGCAACCAATCACTCGCTAAGTGAAACCCGAGCTCGGGGACCAGCCACCACATCAAAGTCAAGAAAGGATTGATACACGACAATCCTTCATTCAACTCCGAACTCTCAAAGTCCGAGTGGGAGTATAAACATCAACTCCGAGTTCCCTGAGTGCGAAGCGGAGTATAAACATCAACTCCGAACTCCCAGAGCGCGAGTCAGAGTATAAACATCAACTCCAAGTTCCCAGAGTGCGAAGGGGAGTATAAACATCAACTCCGAACTCCCAGAGTGCGAGTCGGAGTATAAACATAACCTCCAAGTTCCCAGAGTGCAAAGCGGAGTATAAACATCAACTCCAAACTCCCAGAGCCTGAGTCGGAGTATAAACATCAACTCCGAGTTCCCAAAGCGTGAAGCGGAGTATAAACATCAACTCTGAACTCCCAGAGTGCGAGTCGGAGTATAAACATCAACTCCAAATTCCCAGAGTACGAATTGGAGTATAAACAACAACTCTGAACTCCCAGAGTGTGAGTCGGAGTATAAACATCAACTCCGAGTTCCCAGAGCGTGAATTGGAGTATAAACAACAACTCCAAGCTTCCAGAGTATGAGTCGGAGTATAAACATCCACTCCAAGTTCCCAGAGTGCGAAGCGGAGTATAAACATCAACTCCGAACTCCCAGAGCGCGAGTTAGAGTATAAACATCAACTCCGATTTCCCAGAGCGCGAAGCGGGGTATAAACATCAACTCCGAACTCCCAGTGTGCGAGACGGAGTATAAACATCAACTCCAAATTCCCAGAGTGCGAATTGGAGTATAAACAACAACTCCGAACTCCCAAAGTGCGAGTTGGAGTATAAACATCAACTTCGAGTTCCCAGAGCGCGAATTGGAGTATAAACAACAACTCCGAACTCCCAGAGTGCGAGTCGGAGTATAAGCATCAACTCCGAGTTCCTAGAGTACAAATTGGAGTATAAACAACAACTCCGAACTCCCAGAGTGCGAGTCGGAGTATAAACATCAACTTCGAGTTCCCAAAGCCCGAATTGGAGTATAAACAACAACTCCGGACTCCCAGAGTGCGAGTCGGAGTATAAACATTATCTCCGAGTTCCCAGAGCGCGAATCGGAGTATAAACAACAACTCCGAACTCCCAGAGTGCGAGTCGGAGTATAAACATCAACTCCGAGTTCCCAGAGTGCGAACCGGAGCATAAACATCAATTCCAAATTCCCAGAGCGCGAATTGGAGTATAAACATACATCGGATGTGACTCACCGACTAATCAACAACTCCGAACTCCCAGAGCGCGAGTCGGAGTATAAACATCAATTCCAAGTCCCCAGATCGCGGACATATGATTGAAACTTAAGCCAGCGTGACCAACCGCCGATAAACGAATGGGAACCCCCGGAGTGCGGATATGATCATCGACGATCAAAAAGCATGGATGAATTACTCAATCTCCGCTTGCCTCAGACGTCCGTTCGGTGGCACTAGACTCAACATGTTATAAGTAAGAAGCGATCGTCGACTGATGATCTACAACTCACCCCCAAGATTGGGGGGCAGGACTTACGCATCGACCATTGACTGAAGCGATGCGACGTAAAAATTCAACTTGCTCCCCGGTCGCAAACCATGTCCACAGTACCCGAACTTGACGGACAAAAACAAACTTTATTCGAAAGCTGAAACTTCACAAGCACACTTCAGATATTGAAACACTTAGGCACATACACAATGATAGAAAAGAAGTCAAAAAAAGAGAAGTTTCATTTCTATTGTTTATAAAAGAAGTTCGTGTACAAGTTTCCAAAAAATTTCTACTACCAGGGGCCGAACCCGCATCTACACACGACCAACAAAATGTAAGTCAAAATAAACCGGGGAAGCATGTTTAATCTTTCTTCTTTCTTGGCTTCCTTCTCGGTGTAGACCCGCTGGAGCCACTGCTAATCTTCCTCTTCGAGCCTTTGCTTTTCGGCGGTTGGTCTTCAAGCGAGGGCATTATATCAACATCCTCCTCCGAACTCGAGTGGATAGGAATGCTCCCTGCGGGCGGAGTCGGAGGAACAGGATCAAGTATAGAAGGTGGAATGGGCATGCTGGTGATGAAAACAGTACCACCAGGAGATATCATTCAAAGCAGAGCAGGTCCCAGTGCTGCCGTCCCACCTCCAAAACTACCATCGTGAGCCGCTGCTGCCATTTCAGCGTCGATTTGAGCGAAAATCTCCTCTTCAGTTACTGCTCGAGCCCCGTTGGGGGCATCAGTAGTTGGCATTGAAGAACTTGTAGCAGGATCACTTCCACTCATGACAGATGACAAGTCGGCAAGAGGATCACCATGACGGCGAAAGAGTTCATCCATTAGCTGCTCATCAAACACAATCATACTCCCCTGCATATCATCGAGCGGGGCAGTTGTAGTCATGGTGATCGCTTCGGTAACGATAGCCTTTTGTGTCTGATGTGATTCTTGAGTAGCAGGAGGACCGACATGTGCAGCATCGATCACTGGACAAAGAATAAGAGAACTATTAGAACTTAACTCAATCGAAGATTTTGACTTAAGAAAGATATGTGGAATGTCCAGAATACCTTCCTCAGTTTGACTCGTAGGCGGCAGAGCGGCATCAGTGACTTACGCTGCAGCTGGAGACATCTGCGGCTGATCTGGATTGTGAGGAGGAACAGCCTAGGGATCGACCGCAGATGAGGATTCGAGCTGGGTTGACGCGGGAAGTTCAAGACTTGCTTCATGGTGGCCAACTCCTAAACCCTCTCCTACTTCGAAGTGCTGGGCGCCAAGTCTTTCCTTCTCATGCAGAATCATTGACTCGTTAAGAATCTTCTTTTCATCTTCAGTCAGAATGAAATTCTCGAGTTCAAATTCATCCACAGACTCGCCCTGATGCGCCTCCTTCTCTTCCTCAACCAGTCAGCCCCAAGCATTATAAAGATGCATTGGATAATCATCGAGCCAGGCTAGACCCCTGTGCCTCAGCACGTTAGCATTGTAAACAACGAGAAGGTCTTCGATGTCATCCTCTAGCCTGGACTCAGCCGACTTCACTTTCTCCTCAACCTCAGCCTCCACCTTGCGGACTTTAGCCACAGCCGTATCTCGTTCACCCCTGAGTAGAACAGTTTGTTCGCACGCCTCCTGGGCTGCGTTGTTTGCATCATCTTTTTCCTTGGCCAAGTCGGCAAATTTGGCCTTGAGCTCAGTGAGTTCCTTGACCGCCGCGTCCCGCTCGGCGGTAACTGTAGTGTTCCGATGGCCCATCTCCTCTACCAGGGCAACATGTGTCTGCCCCAACCTCTCCTTTGCCGCCTTCACTTCATCAGCTTTTTTGGTGGCCTCAATTTCCCTCTGAGCAGTTAGCACTTGAATGATCTGATCCCTCTGAGCGAGCTCGGTCTCCATCTTCTCAAGCGCTTTGGCTCGCTCAAAGGCCACCTTAGAAGCTTTCTCTGCAGCCTTAACCCA
This sequence comes from Allium fistulosum, assembly GCA_030737815.1. Taxonomy (NCBI): domain Eukaryota; kingdom Viridiplantae; phylum Streptophyta; class Magnoliopsida; order Asparagales; family Amaryllidaceae; genus Allium; species Allium fistulosum. The sequence goes on from CM060907.1 coordinate 398,206,204, forward strand.
CTCTCTGTACTGGGTGTAGATGTCATGGACATAATCATGCATCATGCCTTCTACCCCCGATGGAATTCTCTTTGAGTGAGGTGGGAAGACATAGCCATCGAAGCAAATATTCGGAAAATCCTTCTTCATCTGGGCCAATTTAAGGGCCCCTTCTCCTGTGGGCTCAGCATGGACCTGCTCTGTAATTATGGAAGCTGTGGTCTGAACTCTCTGAAGATGAGTCTCAGATCTAGAAGTATGAGAAGATGGCCTGTGACGAGGAGGCTCTGGCGGATATGGATCAAAAACAGGGTGTAGAGATGGAAGTCTAAGAGGAGGAGAGCGTGATCTAGACCGATGTCTATATTCTCTATAACGCCCATACCTATCCTGGTTAGAGTATTCGCGATCGCAATCTCTATCTGAATCCCTCCTGCGGGAATCGTAATAACCATAAGCTTTTCGGGCCGAGCGAAGATTCCCGAGCATCGATCCTTTTCCAGACATAGTATCTGGAAATGACAAACGAAGAAAGAGTTAGTGATTTCCTCAGTTGGACGATTTACAGTTGTGAATCATGTAGTGTAGTGAAGTGTATGCATATGCAACCCCCCGACCAATCGGAAATGTCGGCCGCACTCATAGCAAGCGACCCGCTCAGTTCAAGAGCATTATCAAGCTCCTTCATCCCGGCATCGTGTTGAGACGACACAAAATCCGGAATCAAAATATCAGCAAGCCCTGCAAAGGGACTCTCTACTTGCAGGGGAGGAGCCTCCGAAATTCTAATCCCCGGGACGGGCAAGGACACAACTATGGATTTAAATCTCTCGGATTTAGAACGCTTGTGAGCAACAGCCTTGCCTTTTCTCTTTCCTCTTGAATCCTGGACATCAGAAGAAGGCCCGGCTGGGAGATCGGTATCAGTAGGCGTTCTCTCCGGATCAACTCCTCGGTTATCACGACTGCAGGCACTTTGCGCTTCACTCGTTTCTTCGAGACCACTCTAAGTGTCCCTTCCAACCGTATGCTCTGCCTCCGTTCTATCAACCCGACAGTCCTCAAATTTCTGTCAGTCAGAACCAAGTCGATATGCCTCTCTTCGCCCAGAAATGCTTGGAGGATCCGAACTAGCTCTCTGAAGTATGCACCGTCAGGTTGAGAGATTGCACCTATAAAAGAGGAGAAGCATATCAGTTTTGAAGTCAGTTACTACTATCTCGATGATTCAAGAGAAAAATGGTAACACTTACGTCTATCCAACCATCGCCTAGCATATCCAGAGGGGCACCGAACATAGAACCATTCGGTTTTAAAGTAACTTAGCCTTCCCCAGGAGCCCATTACAACGTGGTAGTTTCTGACCGCTTCTAGGAAGTTGAAAGAAGGGCTATCTCCACGGCTCTTAACGTTAAATAAATATCTGATCTCGATCGGCTTTGGTGGTCCAAAGAGAATCTCCATAAACAGAATAAAGGTAATGTTCACCAAAGCATACCCATTGGGGTGCAGTTGGATGGAGCTATCCCAAGGAATGATAATATCTCCCTTATATATTGGTTGAAAGGAGGAAGCGTTTCCACCGTACAGGCATGACGGCTAAAGGCAGTAAACCCCTCCGGTGGATCATGAGGCCTGTCATTTGGCCCAGGAAGTAGCACGTCATCGAGCGACAAGCCGTGCCTTAAACAAATCCGTCCCAGCATATCTTCGGAAATACTGAACGGCATAGAATCTTGTGGACAACAAATGAACCGGGCACCTGGACGCTCATCAGGAGCTGGATCTATAACTTCGGCTTTAATAACCGGTATCTCTATGGTTGGAGGAATAGAACTTGGGAGTTCCGACTGTTGAGAACTTGAAGGTTCCATGACTAGCTAGCTTATAAAAAATCATTGTTAAACAGACAATAACGCTCGTGCATCCCCTAGTGTAAATTGTGTGAGTGTGTTGTGCAGTGCAGTACTGTATATCATTTGAGAAGATCTACAGGACTGAAGAAAGCATATAAACGACGAGACTTCGGAATTCCGTCGGAAGGACCGTCATCGCTGACCGTCACAACCGTGCCATCCAGCTATTAACTATCATTCCAAGTTAAAGTTTGTTATCATTTTGATAAGTTTTAGTTTCATCGACGAGCTTCGATAGGCAATCAGATATGCGGTGAAGTGATTAAGTCCAGTTATGCAAGTTTGAAGCTCGTCGGAGTCAATTGTTCAAATGTGCAAGGAGTTTCAAATTTTTTAATGTTCAATTCGTATCGCTCATAGGAGCCGTGTTTGCATCGATAAATCATGGTCATTTGCGTACGAGTTAGACTCGGTCAGAAGGTTGGCGTGCAAGTTCGACTCGATCAGGAGGTTGGGGATTTCGAATCGATCGGAGCGCAACACTTCAAATCGATTAAAAGCCTCCACTTCGAGTCGATCCGAGGGCTGCGCACTTCAACTCGTTCCAAGGCCTCCACTTCGACTCGTTCCAAGGCCACTGCTTCGACTCGATCAAAAGCCATCCTTTTCGACACGATCCAAGGCCATCATTTTGAATCGATCAGACGCAACCCCTTCATATCAATCAGCATCTACGAAGCATTCGATTCGATGCAAAGCTCAGCCATCGATCGATACGAAGGCCTCCGTCTCATCATCTCGAAGCCCATACTCCAGATCAACGCAAAGTTGAGGCCAAGGAATCTTCGATTGATCACGACTCTGGTTGATTTGGTGTTAAGGATCGAGTCTCGTCGTTTACGCGTTGGATTCGCTTAATGGACTACCTAAATCTAGCAGTTAGTTCGAGTAATTGAGGATCTGGATCGGTTTGAAGGCAAGAACATTCCTTATTTTCTAAAGTCTCAGAGCGATACGAAAGCGAGAGTGCAAGAGTAGAAAAGTAAAAAAGTGGAAAAATGCCTAAGTACAGAGTATTTATATGAACTCGAGCACAGAGGTAAAAAACGATTCGCCTCCCCAGTGAGTTCAACTGGCTACGAAATGTCGCAACAAGACCGAGTCGAATAAGTAGTTCGAATCCATCATCAAGTCGAACAAGCTCTTCGCGTCCATCACCGAGTCGAAAAAGCTCTTCGTGTCCATCATCGAGTCGAACATGCACTTCGTATCCATCGAACCATGCGTCCATCGATACAAAATCGTTGTTCGTATCAATAGTTTCCAACCCCTTCCCCAGAGCATCAATACGAAGAGTCAGTTCGAATCCATTGAATCACGGCTTCTAGAGGCCAGCTCCATCGATTCGAAATGCTCATTTCGCATCCATAAATTCAATAAAAATTGTCTTCAATGTTTCAACCATTCACATCGATTCAGGAGAGGATCATTACGAAAGAACATTCAAAAACAACCATCGAGCGTTGTTACAACAAATTTCACATCGGTTCAGGAGAGGATTGATACGGAATTCAATATAAAATAAACTAACAATGACTCGTGAACGTACAAACGTCAACGAGAGTCAGATTGACCTATATGCATGTATGTCGGACTAATATTCAATATTCCAGATTTCCAGGAATTGGAAACTCATTTGATAACAATTACAACAACGAACGGCTAATCACTGGCGTACAACAATCAGGTACAACAATACAGCGTACAACAGTTGGAAGTCAACAATTTACATTATCAAGAGAATCAGTCGAAGATTACAGCTTTCATCGAAAAGACAATAACTATTCAGAGTAAAGATGGCAGCATTTCAAAGCACATCATGTTTCCACAAGACGTACTTTGGGGGGAAAATGTTATCCCGCCTTTTGGCAAGGCCATGGCACAAAGGAATTGACTAGTAAACCAATGACGATCCATCCCAGAGATCGGTTATACACAGGCTCACTATGGATATCGAGGAATTTTTTCCGAGTCCAGATCGAGCTTAAATTAATATAACACGACAAGCTGTGCTATGAGAGTCAACGTTCCAAATCTCAAGTCAATCCGACTTTGTATGCTCAAGTTACAACCAATGCAAAATTGATTAAAAATAGCCTTCTTCGACTCGCTCAGTTGGCATCCCTCAGAAAAGCCTTCGTCGACTCGCTCAGTTCGCATCCCTCAGAAGAGCCTTCTTCGACTCACTCATTTCGCATCCCTTAGGAAAGCCTACTTCGACTCGCTCTGCTTCAAGCCACAGTTCAACTCGATCATCCAACGTCAACTTCGCATCCATCCGAAGACTTTTACTTCGTGTCCATCAATGCGAAGCAAGGCACAGCAGTCAATACGAATAAACGCCACGTCACCGAGTCAAACAGAACCGAGTCGAACAAAGAGCGAGTCGAAACAAGAGCGAGTCGAACGAAACAACCAACCGAGAATCCCAATTCGTATCGATCATATCTCCTAATCTACAAGTCCAAATGCTATGAAATTTTCACAGAAGACTACGGGCTTGCTAAAGAATGTCCACGCCAAATTTCGACTCCATTGGATGAAATCTTGATCGATACGAAATCTATTCGTATCGATCACGAATCGGACCGAAACTTCACGGGCTTGGGCGCGCGGGCCTGGTCACGTGTCAGAGAGGGTCTCCCGAGATCTGAGCGAAATACCAGCCTCCTACACCTATAAATAGACCCCCAAAGCCAACAGGAAGGGGGTTCTTCTTCTTTTTTTGAGATCTCCAACGCCCAGACTCTATCAAATCCAGATCTGAACTCCATTGCTGCTGCTACCAACGAATTTCACTATTGTAAATCATTGTTATTCGTTGTAACTTACTGAAATCAATTGTAAACATCAAAGATAGATCAATAAAGCAAACTACTTCATAGTGGACGTAGGCAATACGCCGAACCACTCTAAATTCTTGTGTCTCATTGCATGTTAATTGTTTTCATATCTGAGATTTGGAGTTTTTGTTAGATAATTCCTCTTTTTACATTTAATTTCTTCACTTTATCTCTTCAAAAACTTCCGAAGAGTGTTGTGCCCAATTTTGGTACAAACATTTTCCAACGACCGAAGTGGGTTCAGTGCTTTCTACCTTCTTCAATGTCTTTTAAAAATATTTCTATTCCAAAATACTTCCAAATAATACTATTTTTTTCTTCTTTCAAAACTTTGAAAATCCATTTCCAAAACCATTGAGATTTAGATTCTCAAATTCTCAGCTTAAATCATTTTTATATATAAATCACATTTATAAACCATATTTATATATTTTCACCTTCTTATATAAAATCATTTTACAAACGTTACATTATTTTAAATTATAATAAACTACTTCTATTAAAATTAAATTTTAATTCAACATTATCACTAAACGCCTTATGATCAAATTGTGAAACTGAATTCACAAGGTGTTCATTTAAAAGTTCCCATAAATTACTATCTACCCAACCTATGTAGTGAAAAGGATAAAACTACTCCTAATCAACCATAATAGTCAATGCCCATAAACTGCATGAGGACAACTAATCAACAATAAATGATAATAATAGAATATTATCATTTTCTAATAAAAAATAGGCCATAAATTTCTATTTCTATTTCTAAAAATTATTCTTTTATATATAAAATATAATCTTGGAAAAATTATTTCATATACCCAGTTTTTGAAACAATACCGTGTCGGTTTGCCTTGTTCAAAAGTTTAGAAACTCCTATTGACATAGTTGTACCTTCTATACCGACCAGAATTCATAACTACTCAACCGATATATCAACACAATACAAAACCTTTTATAATCACTAAAAAATACGCGCTCATACACGCGCACACACACACACTTAACTCATCCTAGGGTCACGCTTACCCTATCTCAAATGAGTTAACCCTACCAAAGCCTAGGTGTTCGCTCAACCTAAGCTCTGATACTACGTGTAATGACTTGCTTTTTCGATCCTCAGATGTCGACACTAATACATCCACGGTATTCACGTATCGAGCAACCAAGTGCCGAAAAGACAGATTTTTTGGAGAAATGAAAGAAAAGACTCAATTTGACAAGCAATGTATAATATACAATAGATCTTTAGAAAAATAATAATTTAATATACGTATACATCAATCAAAGTACACTGATCTATCTTCATCCTAGACGGTTATAGCAGTATGTCCTTACAATTGCTTAGAAATACAACAAGAAAATGCAGCAGAAATAAAGTGATACGTGAATACGTCTTAGGGGCATACGGCTTGTCTCCTGAAGCTCCAAATGCATCCAAAACTAAATCGAAAACATACTCGGGCTGACCCAAGCATTATAAAAAAATAACGTCTGGATTAGTCTGGCAATCTACCGTGAGAAATCTCTATCAATTCATATTGATTTCTATATTTATCAAACCCTTTCATAATAAAAGGTATCTCGTAAGACCATGCCACACATAAACACGGACATATTTTTACCTTACAATAACCAAAACATTTTTATATGAAATCTTCTGATATTGTCATAATGTCTAGGCTTAAAATAAATATGGAATCATACCCAAAATTATTACATTATTAAATTCCATCATAATAGATATACAATCAAGTTCGAAGGCTTGTATTGGAAAATGGATTCGAACCATGAAAGGGTAAGGGTCTACCCACTGAATCAGTATGCCTCTAGATAAAATGTATTAGAGGCTACAACACGTTGCACCTCTACTACTTAGGACTGGCCCTACACCTTACTGGATAGCACCGAATATGATTACCCCTTGGTTGATAAACAAATATAATGGACCCTAAAGCATACATAGATGTCAACTCTAAATAAGGGATGATCATGCCCTAATGAGAGCGACCCACATAGCTCTGTGGCACATCCCTGCTTTAATCATTTTATCGGTTGATGAGGCCAGAGGCTACATTTTACCTTTAAGACAGCAATTCCACTTGGAATGCTAACACTGCTATCTAGGCAGAAATGCAATGCCAACATTTATCTATATAAGTTCGTTCTGGGTCTGAACAAAACCGAAGGCACTACCTCTACTACATCCATTTTGAAATCACCCTCGGGATTAGTAGCAAGTAGCCCTTGCACTTTAAAAGCTTTGTCTTCAATCATCTTAAAGATGCCTTCCATTTGAATGTTAATATTGGTTCGTAGTGGTTTTCCAATAACATATCTGATCCCGGTCTCTCCGAACCAACAACTGAAAATTTTAGTTTGAGCCATTCCGGTTCTTTCAGAATTAATAGGACTATACTAGAGTCGCAAGGGGATCTCTAATATATCTCTTAAAGCTAGAGACATTTTCACCAAAATGCGTTCTAACAAGGAAACTCAAATTATATAAACATGTGAAGCTTTTATTTACTTCCTAAGTCAAAACTGTTCAAGGTTTGGTAGTTGGTCATTTAACTATCAAATCAACAAACATCAAATCAAATTAGGGATTTATTTTCATAGGGAAACTAACATTCTTTAAGTACATAAGCAGCCACTAACCTCTTTAATTAATCCTTTCGTGAATTAAAATCACTTTGTAAATATTTCATTAAATACTTGTCTAAAGATATATTCACAAACCCTTTATGCTCCTTTCAATACCTGGGAAAAATATTTATGTACCTATTACCACCAAATCTCCTTTTGACCGTGTCGAAACCCTATTGAATAGAAGGCAAAGAAGAACAAGAGAGAAAAGCACCAGCAAGACCTTTCGAAGGAGTCGAAGGGATGCAACAGCCAAATATTAGAAGTATCAAAACCTTTCAAAGGGGTCGAAATAGTCAAAAGCACACTTCCGATTCAATAAACACCCTTCGATGAAGGTCCTCCGCTGGCATGAAGACCTTTCGAAGGAGTTAAAGAAGCAGCTTTCAAAGATAATGCATAAAAAACTTTCATATGCACACCAAAGCTTTCGAAACCAAGGGTTTCGCCTTCATTCAAATCACTCAGAAGTACACCATGATCGAAACAACCATTTGGAAAGCCAAACCATGCCTTTTGAACTGGTCGAAGCCATTGATATCCAGGGAAGGTTCTACGTCAAGTTGCAAGCATATGTTTGTAAGCTACAAATAGCATCGAAACCATCACCAGTTCAACACCTTTGGAGTCCCTGGAAACAACCCATCGACAAAGTCGAAAGCTCTTACAAAGCAACATAAAGAAGAGAAGGAAACCACCCCTTTCAATGAAGACAGAGGTATTCGAGCCCATTCGAAAGAATTACAGAGGGAAGCGCAAGTGCCGAGAGGGTCGGAAGGCATCTGAAGCCACCTTTTGAACAGGTCGAAAGCATTGGGTCGAAAGGTGCCGACCCGCATCTATAAATATGATCCAAGGGGTTTGGTTTTTGGGATCCGAACTGATTCATGCTACACTTGTATTTTCTTAATTCTACAAAGTTGTAAACCCTAATTACTGAATTGGGGAAAGTTGATCAATAAAGGATTCGTTGAGTTAATAAAGGGAAGTATTTAATATTCTTTAGTACTTAGTTGTTTCGAAATCTTTTTATCAGATCTAATTGTGTTTTACAGGTGTCAAATACATCGAAAGGTCACTTCCAACTTGATCGAAACCTTTTCATTTTCAAGCAATTTCTGTTACAGACTCCAGGCCACCATTCATTGGACTCCTACTTTCGAACAGATCGAAACCTATCCCAAACCAATTTTACCTTTTATTCCTAATCCAAACCTAAGACACTTAAGGCTCAAGCTTTTGACAAGGTTGAAACCATTCAAAATTGATCATAACCTTGAGTCTTAGAGCCATCCATTAGGCTTCCGCAACTACTTCGAAAGGACTATTTCGAAGGGGTAATCAAGCTACTTTATCCAGTCCGAAAGAACAAAAAGAATGGAATTTGAGCATTTCAACTGGGTCGAAAGGTTGATAAAGGAAAACTATCATAATAAAAGCCAATTTGAAAGGCTGAATCGAAAAGATTATCCCCCTCTTACCTTCTTCCACTTAACCAAAAGAGATCAAAAAGGACTAACCTCATCCTAAAATCAACTTTGGGGTGTTTGACAAGTTTTTTTTGTTAACAATTTGGTGCTAGAAGGAGGGTTCGAGCCTCCAACTCTGTTAAACATCCAATACCACCTATCCCAAACCCACTTAATAGGATCCACTAACTTTGTTATGACCTTACTTCATCAAAGCTAGCAGAATCAAAAGATATGAGCAAGGCTCTTCAGAACCACACTTAATAGGATCCTCCCCAAGAGCAACTCAAGATTCCGAGCTATATGAAGAGCAAATGCTAAGGTTGAAAGCTCTACTATTATAACGAAGTAAAGGGCAGAATAGTATGACCCAGAAAAATGAAGCCTGAATCCCTTTCATATTCGTCCAATCCCTATCTTTGACTTAGGAGAAAGGAGAAATGGAAATGACAACCTGTTTAACCAAATGAGAAAGACGATTCAACACTATGCCAAAGGCACAATCTTTGAGGAAGAAATAATGACAGACTATAATGCCTTTGCACATAAATGGCAACAAGATGCATCTGGAACACTTCCAATACAGGAACTTCAAAGGGTGTCAAAAAGAAAAGCAATCGATGAAGGTGAAATTATAAGGTCAAGTAACAAGAAACTAAAAATCCATCCTAAAGACACAAGTTTCAAGTCAAGACTACCTAAGTAATGCAACCTAACGATATCTATTGAGAATGACTACTTGCTAACTAATATGAGCTCAATTATTGGCCGTCGTAGGAAAAGAAACCAAAGAATGAAAGGAATCTCGTGGGATCCTACTGCCATTACCATATGATAAATGGTCACAAAACTAACCACTGTAGAGCCTTGGAAGGGATGATAATCAACTTTTATCGTCAAGGCAAAATCAATGATTTTGTAAATAAATATTGAATGAGATAAATAAAGAGCTACTTTTCTAAAGAGAATCTACATGGTTGGGAGTGAAATGCTCCTTTTATTTGGACATTACCTTAAACGGCCAAAGCCTTTGTTCACGCCGAGTTGGCCAGGGCAGAGCTCCTCATAGAGGGAGGAGTGTAAGCCTTTAGCCATGCTATGCTATGGCCATGTTAAAGCATCGACAAGCCCTTGGTCGTGTCTTTGGTCAGGTCAAGGCACCTCCTAGAGGGAGGAGTGTAAGCCTTTATCTGCGCCACACTATAGCCATGTTAAATCATCGACAAGCCCATATCCGCGCCAAGCTATGGCCAAGGCAAGGCACCACATGGAGGGAGGAGTGTAAGCCTTGATCCGCGCCACGTTATGGCTAGCTTAAAGCATCGACAAGCCCTTAGTTGTGCCTCTGTTCAGGTCAAGGCGCCTCCTAGAGGGAGGTTGGATAAGTCCTTGGTTCCATCCTCTAAGAATGAGCTAACCAAGAGCACCAAGCAATAACGGACTAAGACGTCCAACCCCGAGAAGCGGCACATCTACAAAGGACTAAGATGTCCAAGCCCAAGAAGTGGCTTATCAAACAAAGTACTAAGACGTCCAAGCCCGAGAAGTGGCGTATCAAATAGAGGACTAGGATGTCCAAGCTTGAGAAGCAGCCAATCAAACCACAACTTCATACAAGGCCTAAGAGGTTTGTATATGTCGGAGAAAACAGAATCTAAGGAAAAGAACAGAACTCCGCTTATTACCCAAATCTGGGTTTTGGGTCTCTCATTTCTGAACTTTATCTATTAATACCCAAATCAGGATTACAGATCTCTCAATTCCTTATACCTGAATTTAGGTTTCAAGACTATTACATGATTTCACTAATTAATGCCCTAATATGGGCTTGGGATTTCTATTATGGATCTCTGATTATCCACTACCGATACGCGAATCTAGGTCAAAGACTTCTATTAACTTCTATCAATAAGATCGTTATTATGAATTTTCGGTCATCATCTACAGTTACTTGAATTTAAATTTCAAGTTTCTTAACTTCTAAACGTCCTCCACTAATACACGAATCTGGGCTTCGGGCTTCTAAACTTTTAGATTTCATTAATGCCCGAATATGGGTCATAGGATGTATACTACAAATTTTTATATAATTATTTATGGACTTCTTTATTTAATCATTAGTAACCCTCTATTGGAAATCTTCAGAGGATGATTTTCTAACGCATTTATATCCTTGGCCGAGGATGAAATTTCCCACCAACAAACTTTAGATATTCCAGCAATGTGCTTAAATTTAAATTCTTAATTATTTCTCATCATGATCAAAGATGGGTTTCAAAATATTTAATGAGATATAATTACTATTCATATATTACAATATAATTGACATAATGATTTGTTAATCTACGTGAATAATATAGACAAACTTTTATACCAATTCCAAGCTAATAATAGGAAATATTTTTTGCTTCATACTTTGAGGGAAATTAGAACAGTAAAGAAGAATGAAAGATCAAGCAAATACAGAAATTATGGTATGAGCTAACAAACAAATTTTTCAGAGATAACATTAAAGGAAAGGATCGCAAACCAGGTGATATTTACAAAATTTACATGATTTACATAACTTATGAAATTATTTAAAAGTGTGTAGAGCAAATATATACATTTCATAGATATGAATCTTTCATAAATCTTGGGCAGCCTTGTTCAAGTTCTCAGCGATTAAAGGATCTATGATATGACGGATAGCGAGACAAAAAACTTCTTTGAGTTTCTTCACTTTCTTCTTTATCCTGTCCGCATAATCAATCACATCAATATTAGTTTTCAAAGCATTATTGAAAGCTCTATTTGCACCTCTTAGGATCTTATTTTCCCTTTCTAATTTAGCAACGCACTTCAAAAGGAGATAGTTAACGCATTCGAGTTTTTTAATTCTAGCAACATATTCGTTTACGCGTTGTGAGTATTTAACTTTCTGCTATTCATCAAAATATTTCATCTTTTCGAATTTAACTTTCCTGCACCATTCGCCCACTACCTTCTCGTCAAAGCAAAAGGGAGGATTAGTAGTAGTGGGAAATTTCTAAGCAGCAAGGGAAGTAGATCTTGTAGTTTTAGCAACAGACCAGAGGAGACTGGTAAATCAATACTCGAGATATTATTCCCTATAGTAAATTCCAACGACTCGCATTAAGCTTGATTATCATTCAATTTCATCTCCAAATCGCTTATTTGTTGGAAAAGTTCTGACATTATGTGGTCGAAGTCAATTGATGGATTCGATTTAACTTGATGCTTCAGAGGGAAAATCGTTTCATTCTTACTATTAACATTTACTTCTAAACTAGTAATTTGATCCTTAAGATTTATGACAATAATTTTCTAAAGTAAAATCTTTTGTGCCATTTTAACGCTTCGGTATTACCATGAAAACGAGCAAGTAAAGTATCTTTAAGATTTCTGCTCTTTTCAAGATCCGTTAGATGCTTATCCTTAAGATCGATTAAGCGAGATATTGAACCTAATGAGTGAGGCGCTGTGGATAACGGTAATTCCTATTTAAAAATACAAAATAAAAAATAATGAAGTCAAAACCAGAATGAACAATCTCTTTATCAATGTAATAAAAGGTTACAACTCAATTAACAATGAAACTAAAAGATTCAATAAACATAATTTAAAGACGAGAAACAACATCTCTAACTTTATTTAATGAATTAGCAGAAAGAATAAATATAGAGTCAAAAGGAATGGTAATTCCTTTCGGAGTAATCATCGGGGAATATTTTCTACGATCCCATTCCCCGGCTGGAGGGCTGTCATGACCACAAATTAGTTTAGTATGGAATGTCCGGATCTCCTTAAGTAGCTTTTCATTCTCATCAATAAGGAAATCGAAACGGAGACGAGGATGTTCCTTGTAAAGTTTTTGTAAATCTCTAAGAAAACAATATCTTGCTAATTTTGAAGATTTTAAAATCACTGCCTTTTCGAGATAAAATCTTCTTAATTTAAAATATTGAATTAGGTAATCCTTGGAGACAAGATTGCTTAAGGAACACTCTCTCTGTGATAACATAATAAAATACAGCTAAGTATAAAAAGAAAACTAAAACAAATATTTACAAACTGATGTTATTACATATTGACAATCATTCCTCCAGTTCATACAAAATTGACTTAGTAAATAATTCTAAACCAAATTTGTCCTCATAAAACTTGAGTTTTTTACGAGGAAGGTGTTAGGGAATTGATTCGACTCGAGGCAAGTTCCAACATGCTCCAGGATGCGGGTCAGATCCGAATTCATCCAAGTATTTTTTGTGTAAACGCCTAAGTAAACCCCTACTAAAATCACCTAAAAAGGAGAAGTCAATGGTCGGGTGTCTACAATAGGCCTATGTATAAGAAATTAACTAAAATGTCTCTCTCCTCGATCAATATCCAGAAGAGGGTAATCAATTCCCGGTTTTTCTTCAAAAGAGCATCATATCGAAGGCACACTCTCCTCAACCATGGGACAGCTTCCTGATGTTTAAAAGAAGCTAAGACTGCTGCACTCTGACTCTATGATATTTATCAGAAAGAATGTTGTGCTCCTTCAATTGTCTGTCTAATTTCCTATATAAACTATTTATATCCGCTTGTTTTCTTTCAAGATTGGTTTTACAGGGGTGGATAGATTTCTTCTTTATCTAAATAGAAGATTTACACTATTATTATCTTCGAAGCTAAAGACATTTAAATAGAGAATCCCATACCTGATATACCGAGATTGATGCTCGAGATGTCTGCTCCTTTTCTTTTGGCACTTCAACATCAATAGAAGCGGGCTCCTCTTGAGAGCCGGAAGGTGCAGGAGATTTAGGTGGAATCGCTTCATGAGGGGATGAATATTTTTCAAAGGACTTCGTATTATCATCCCCATCTTACTTAGAAGCTTTAGTATGGCCACCCCCATTGCTACCTGATCCTTATCCGCCGTTGATGTTATCATCCCCGTCATCATCGTCATAATCGTCATTAGCATCATCAGTATCTCCACCCTCCTCTTCGATGGGCTCATCTTTGTCATCTTTTTCTTCGGAGTTAGATTCGACATCGAAGTTAGATTCGATTTCGAAGTAAGGAACTTCAAAGGAAAGAAGTTTGGAGGCGTCGATTTCCTCCCTCTCGGCAACTTCAATCCCTTGCTCCATCTTTTTTATTCTATCCATGACCCTATCAACAAGAGCAGGGTCGAGCGAGGGGAAGCTCAAATCTAGGCATTTATCGACATTATCAGCATAGGCGAGGATTAAGGCATCTTCAAAGGAATTCATAATAATGTCTTCAAGGGACGAGTCAAAAAATTACGACACTCACTGCTTCGCGTTAGAAATGGTGCCAATAGCCAGTTTTAGGGAGGCCTTGTTCTATTTCAGCTTTTCGTTTAACAGGGATTGTTTAGCTGCCATCCGTCCTTTTTCCTCTTCAGACTCTTTCAGAGTCATTGACAAAGATAAGTTCTCCTCGGCTTGTAGTTGGCGAGTCTTCCTCTCCTACAAGATAATAGATTCTGACGGAGCAAGAGAAGCACTCAATCACTCCAATTCAGTTGTAGTCACACTCTTCTCCACAGATAAGGAGCAAACTTGGTTGTTCAAGGCAGTAATTTCCTCTTGAATTTTAGATGTTTCGGTAGTAGATTTGGACACATTTTCGTTCAGTGAGAACCAGCTTTTCGAAATCTGAAAGAAAAGTACAACATAAGTTAAAAGCTTAAAGTAAAACGGAGATAATAATGTAAAGTAACGTAACACATAACAAGATTTGTTGTTCAAAAACGGATCGATAGTGACCCTCCAAATCAGAAACAGAGGATGGCGACTGAATTAAAGTAAATGACAAAAAAATTAAGATAGAATGGACGATCTTCTCGAAATCACTCAAAGGTGTGGAAGCTGATGGTCCCGGATGATTTAGCACTTGAGTTGGGGTCAAAGTCCCCAACGCTTTTTGCATTTTCTCGATTATGCCCGATGGCTGGAGACAACGATGTGAGAAAGTGGCTCGACTTTAGTAGGAGTTTCCTTAGGTAAGACATAAGGAGATTCAACGGTCGAACTATTTAGAAATTCCCCAACATTAATAGACTCTTCCTCTTCAAGTATTGGAGAATTAGAAACTTCAACCAATTAACTCTTTTTGGGGGTGTTTCCACCATAGATGTTAACCCTTAATTTTTGACAATTCAAGAAGGTTACGACTTAAGAGCCTCACGACTCAACGAGTTAAGCTATCTACGACTCATGGTCCAAACGACTCAACGAGTTAAACTATCTACGACTTAAAGAGTTAGAAGGTCTCCGACTTAACGACTCAGCGAGTTAAAGTCTATACGACTCAAGAAGATGCCACGACTTAAAGGACTTACGACTTAAAGGACTTACGACTTAAAGGACTTACGACTTAAAGGACTTACGACTTAAAGGATTCACGACTTAAGAAACTCAGGACTTAGCTTAAGTCGTCTACGACCTAAAAGCTATCAGGTTAGAATCCAGAGTCCATGCCTATGCTACCTTTATCTGGTAAGTCGGCCACGACTTAGCACTTGTCTTCGACTGAGCCACAGGATGAACCCAGTAAGGCGCCCACGACTTATCTTAAGTAAACTACGAGTTACGACTTATCTTAAGTCGGTCACGACTCATGACTTGGCGAAAACAAGAGTTCAGAATTCGACTCCTATAAATAGGCCACCACTTCCAACATGAAGGGGACTTTTTGGCAAATCATTTCCAAAGCACTGTTACTCTGTCGAACTCTCCACTCATTCAGCAATCAAAGATCTTCAAACATTTGAGATGCTATAACAAGCTTCGAGAGGAATTCCTTACATCCAACACGGATTCATCGAGTTTCATCATCGAAGATTGAGCTAGTAGTCAAGATTGATTCTTGTGATCAAATTGTACTGTGTTCATAAGAAATTTGTACCGATTTGTAACCAAATTCAGTAATAAAGAGATTCAAAGTGGACGTAGGCTTAATCTCAAGCCGAACCACTATAAAGTGCTGTCTTTTACTGCTTTTCTGCTAGTTTACTGCTTAAATTCTGTTCCCATCACACGGGTGGTGCTTTCACGATTCTATTACACACACCGGGTGTTAGCGTTCACTTTTTAACGTTAACATTTTGGTGCTTTCACTGAGAACCCAACTCAGGCTACTACTCACCATTGCTTCACAGAAGTTTGCTGAAAGAATTTCCTACAAAACCAGAAGTCTATCAGACATAATGGCTCCTGGAAGGAAACGAAAGTCTGTCAGAACTGAAGATGACCATGACAATACTGCCACTTCTCTCTCTCCAAATCAGGCAGCTCCAAGCATCGGTGTGACGCGACAAGAATTAGATGCTGCTGTTTCCGGACTGTACCAGCAGATTGAAACTCAGAATAATCTGATGATGGAAAAGCTGAATGCTCTATTTGGTACGAATCAAAGACCAGTAAGTAATGAGGGAAACTTTGCTAATGCTGCTCCCAATTCCGAGGGGAGAAATATTCCTCACGGGGGATCAGGTGCTGCCGAAGGGGCACCCCTCCAGGCCGAAGGATCCAGGCCGTCACCAGTTCTTCGTGAGCATTTACCTGGACAAACCCCCGAAAAGATGGCCGAGGTCTATTCTGCGAAATCTCTAAACAATGAGGAATATCTTTCTGGTATGATCAAGCAAATAATGAAAGAGAGCATGCAAAGAGATGAAGTTGAGAACGAATGGGGATTCGCACCGAGTAGAACTCCGTTTACCGAGAAGATTCTAAAGGCTGAATTTCCTAGAAAATTTGTTCCCCCCACCATTCCTGCTTATCAGGGAACAAGTGATCCAAATCAGTTCTTGTATAAATACGACTGGCACATGACCGGCGCAAGAGCAACCGATGAAATTAAGTGCCGATATTTCCCAGTATATTTGGAAGGAGTAGCACTTCTCTGGTTTACCAAGCTTCCTGTTCGATCTGTGGATCAGTTTTCCGATCTGACCCGAAAATTCAAAGAGCAATTCAGGCTATATTCTTCAAAGGCAAAAGACATAATGTCATTGTCCAGTCTTGAACAGAATCCGGGAGAGCCTATTAAGTCATTCTTGAACCGCTTCAATTTAGCTCTGGCAGAAGTCGATAACGCAGAGCCACGAATGATCTTGACCTATTTGATGCGTGCTATCGACAAATCGAGCGAATTTGGAAAATGGCTGAAGATGAAGGAGCCAAATTC
Organism: Allium fistulosum; assembly: GCA_030737815.1. NCBI lineage: Eukaryota > Viridiplantae > Streptophyta > Magnoliopsida > Asparagales > Amaryllidaceae > Allium > Allium fistulosum. Next base: position 398,223,268 of record CM060907.1, read on the forward strand.
GCTTGAGAAATTCTACAAAAAGGCTGACGAATTTATACGCCTAGAGAATCTTTCCGCATCAGCTAAAGTTGTGACAACAGTGGTGGAAAATAATGCTACAGTTCAAAGCAAGAAAGAACCTGCAAATCAGAAAAGGGAAAGTAATGGTGGGAAGAGGCAAAAAGATCTCAAAAAGCCCCGCTTCCTTAAACCTTCAGACTTTACTCCTCTGACCGATACCCCGGAGAATATTTTCATCGCCACTAAGGATGCTGTTGAATTTCCAAAACCACCGGCCGTGAAAGTTGGGAAGAATGCTGTTCAAAGCGGAAGATTTTGCAAGTTTCACAACCAACCAGGGCATGATACCATTGAGTGCCGCCACTTGAAAAGCCTGATTGAAGAATTGTTAAGAGAGAATAAGTTGCAGCAGTACGTCAAGAGGAATAGAAAAGACCCATCTTCATCTAACCAGGGGCAACTACCTGCAGCTCATTCATCTGATTCAGGAGAGAGGCCTGCTGGAAAGGAAAGACCTGTTATCAATGTGATCACAGGGGGACCTCACCCGGCTGGCAGGAGTTTGGGTGAAATGGAAAGGTATGCAAAAGCTTTGAAGTATGCACCAACTGAAGAAAGTGTCTTAATCTTGGAAGATGCTTCACCTCTAAAGCAGCAGAAGACTTTTCATGATGATATTATGTTCAGAGCCAGGGATTCTATTAATGTGGAAGCTCCTACGGAGGACCCTTTGGTTGTCTCTGTCGGTATTGGGCCGGCTATTGTCAGAAGAGTGTCGGTTGACAGTGGTGCCTCGTGCAACATTCTCTTTAAAAGGACATTTGACCAAATGAAAATTCCGATGACTGATGTACAAGCCTCTTCACACAAGATTGCCGGGTTTACAGGAGAGCTGAAACAACCAATTGGAATGGTGGACTTGTTTGTTGAAATGGGCGAAGGACATAAGAAATTGGTCCGGAAGCAAACTTTTGTAATCGTTGATGGATTCTCCGCCTATAACGCTTTCTTGGGTCGGCCTACTCTTGCTGCTTTCAGGGCCGTCCTTGCTCCATGGTGCTTAACAATGAAATTTCCTACCGATAATGGGATTGCTGTTATTAAAGGAGATCAGAACGCGGGACGAGAATGTTATCTTGTAGAACTCCGAGAGGCCAGGAAAAGAGAAATGGGGAAAGATGCGGCAGCTCCGCTCCGCATCAAGGAACCAACTTTGTAGCAACTACGGGGTGGCCCCTGCACTGGCGAGCACAACAATGCAAGAAAAGAAATGGACCCCAGGAAAGCCAGTGTAGGGGAGAATAGGGTGGTACCCGTGGAAACAACGGTACCAATATCTGTTGACTCAAAAGACCCAAACAAAGTACTCAATGTGGGTTCACAACTAAGCATAGCAGTTCAGAATACGCTGATATCTTTCTTAAAAGCCAACCTGGATGTGTTCGCTTGGTGTCATGCTGATATGTGTGGGATCTCCCCGGAAATTGCTATACATACCCTGAACATCGATCCAAAATTCACACTAGTAAAACAAAAAAGAAGGACTCAAGGCCCAGAAAGGTCGACAGCACTGAAAGAAGAAGTCGATCATCTTATGGAAAACGGCTTCATCAGAAACTCCACTTATCCAAATTGGGTTTCAAATCCAGTACTTGTTAAGAAGGCAAATGGAAAGTGGAGAGTTTGCATCTATTTTTCAGACCTAAACAAAGCTTGCCCTAAAGATTGCTTCCCACTGCCCAGAATCGATCAATTGGTGGATGGAACAGCTGGGCATGAGTTGTTATCATTTATGGACGCTTACTCCGGGTACAATCAGATTATGATGCATGAGCCGGATCAGGAAGACACAAGCTTTATTACAGAAGTGGGTCTCTAGTGCTACAAAGTTATGCCTTTCGGATTGAAAAATGCTGGGGCAACCTACCAAAGACTCGTCAATGCAATGTTCAAGCCTCAGATTGGTAAAACCATGGAAGTTTATGTTGACGATATGTTGGTAAAATCAAAGAAAGCTGTAGATCACATGGGACACTTGGAGGAAATGTTCGCAATTCTTCGAAAGTACGGAATGAAGCTCAATCCACTGAAATGTTCATTCGGAGTAGAATCCAGGAAATTTTTGGGTTTCATTGTGAGCGCCAGGGGCATTGAAGCCAATCCTACTCAAATCGCAGCTCTAAGGGAGGTCAAAGCCCCTAAAACAAAGAAAGAAATGCAAAGTCTCAATGGAAAAGTCGCTGCTCTGAGTCGCTTCATTTCCAAAGCCACAGACAAATGCATTCCCTTCTTTGACGCTCTAAAGAAAGGAAAGAAAATTTTTGAATGGACTCCTGAATGCCAGAATGCTTTTGATGAACTAATTCATCATATGGAAACACCTCCGGTTCTCTCCAAGCCTACTGATGGTGAAGACCTTTTCATCTATTTAGCAATTTCATCTCATGCCCTCAGTGCAGCACTTGTACGGGAGGATATGAAAGTACAGCGTCCAGTCTATTACATCAGTAAACGGTTCACTGGGGCTGAGATGAATTATTCGAAGATAGAAAAGCTCGCCTATTGTTTGCTCATTGCTTCCAGGAAATTGAGACCATACTTTCAAGCTCATCCTATCAAGGTTCTTACTGATCAACCTCTAAAGCAAGTCCTGTTTCGTCCTAAAACTTCGGGTCATCTTTTGAAATGGAACATTGAACTCAGCCAGTATGACATAACATACCATCCCCGGAAAGCAATCAATGGACAAGCTTTAGCAGATTTCATCGCAGAATCTACTGACAGAGGTGATAGTAAGGATGAAATAACTGATGACGTTTCAATCCAGTGGAAGTTGTATGTTGACGGATCGAGAAATGATTATTGTTTTGGGGCAGGGGTTGTGCTTGAAACCCCCGAAGGACGATCATTGTGTTATGCATTGAGACTGGAATTTCCTTCAACGAACAATGAAGCGGAATATGAGGCTCTTATTGCTGGCTTGAAAATTGCCAAAGAACTAAACATCAAAGTGTTACAAATCTTCAGCGATTCTCAACTTATTGTTTGCCAGATAAAGAAAGAGTTTCAGGCTAAAGGTGGAAATCTGCCCGCATACCTGTCAAAGGCATGTGAACTTCTCGAAGATTTCAATCATTACACGATAAGTCATATTCCTCGTGTAGAGAACATGAAAGCAGATTCTCTACCAAAGTACTCAAGTTCCGGAGAAGCTCAATTACTGGGATTAGTTCCTATAGAAGTTCTGTCAGCTCCAAGCATTGATGAAATGGATGTTGATTGGATTATGGCTACGTCTCAAGAGCATGAATCATGGATGACTCCAATCAAAGAATACCTACTCAGTGGTTCTCTGCCAGAAAGTTCTAAAGAACGGCGAAAACTATTGAGGAAAGCGTCAAGGTATATAATTCAAGATGGCCGATTATACAGACGAGGATTTTCAATGCCTCTGCTCCGATGTGTAACTAAGGAAGAAGCCAAGACAATTCTAGCCGAGATACACGGAGGAGAATGCGGAGATCATTCAGTTGGTCAAACTTTAGCCAAGAAAGTTCTCCGATATGGGTATTTCTGGCCTGACATTAACCGGGATGCTGCTATTTACTCTAGAAAGTGCGACAAATGTCAAAGATTTGCAAAAATCCCAAAAGCACCTTCCACCGAACTCACACAGATGGTCAGCCCATGGCCATTCGCCATTTGGGGGATAGATCTAATCGGACCATTACCAGTTGCCAAATCAGGAATCAAATATGCTATTGTAGCCGTTGATTATTTCACCAAATGGGCTGAAGCTGAACCTTTGGCCACCATTACTTCTAAAAAGATGATAAATTTTGTAACGAAAAATATCATTTGCAGATATGGTGTGCCACAGAAAATAATCACAGACAACGGTACTCAGTTTGAAAGTGAAGAGTTCCAGGATTTTTGCAAACGGTTCAGAATTCGGAAAAGCTTCTCAGCAGTGGCTCATCCGCAGGCAAACGGGCAAGTGGAAGCAGTAAATAAAATCATCAAGTCAACCATCAAAAAGCAACTCGAAAGAGCAAAAGGTGGTTGGGTTGATAAGCTTCCATTAGCACTATGGGCATACAGGACTACTCACAAAACTGCAACTGGGCACACTCCATTTTCACTGGCATACGGATCAGAAGCAATGATTCCAGTGGAAGTAGAAGTTCCTTCACATAGAAGAGTTCATTTCAACGAAGCTGAAAATGAAAAGCTACAACTTGAAGCACTTGATTTTCTTGATGAGAAAAGAGAAGAAAATAGGCTCAGAGTTTCAGCTTATCAGCAAAGGATAGCCAGGCACTTCAACTCTAAAGTTCGCCAACGCAGCTTTGAGGTCGAGGACTTAGTTTTGAAAAGGATCATGACGGCAACTGGTGTGTTTGGACCAAACTGGGAAGGACCATATGCCATTGGCAGTAAACTTCTTGATGGCACTTTCAAACTCATAACTGTTGAAGGAGATCCAATTCCAAGAGCCTGGAACAGCAACCACCTACGTCCTTATTTTACTTGAAAGAAAAAGCTTTGCTCAAAATTGTAAAATAATGATGAATGTATCAGTTGTATTGTAAAACATCGTAAATCAGTGTGAATGAATGAAAGCTATAAAGTGGATGTAGGCCCGATTCTTGGCCGAACCACTATAAATCTTGTGTTCTTTACTATTTCATAATGCCTATTTTATTTCAATATGTAAATACTTTAAATGTATTGTTAAAATGTCAATTCAAAATTGCAGGACATTAAAACAAGGCTTGCTCGTCACAAAGCCAAGCGACAAAAAATTCCAAATACAAATCCTATACAAGGAGAACTTCACATAAAAGTTGGCGACTCCACTGTGGCAAACCTTTGTTAATTGGTTGAGATTGTCGATATGAACAGACATCCAGCTAGATAACTTGCGTTTGTCCCATGAAGTCGTTCAACAGTGAAGTCCACCTCTTCGAACAAGGCAACGTAAGGAAAGAAGATGCGCTTGGAAATGATAATAAAAGATCGCTAATGAGCAGATGATGAACAAGCTTTAGCAGATTTCATCGCAGAATCTACTGACAGAGGTGATAGTAAGGATGAAATAACTGATGACGTTTCAATCCAGTGGAAGTTGTATGTTGACGGATCGAGAAATGATTACTGTTCTAGGGCAGGGGTTGTGCTTGAAACCCCCGAAGGACGATCATTGTGTTATGCATTGAGACTGGAATTTCCTTTAACGAAAAATGAAGCGGAATATGAGGCTCTTATTACTGGCTTGAAAATTGCCAAGGAACTAAACATCAAAGTGTTACAAATCTTCAGCGATTCTCAACTTATTGTTTGCCAGATAAAGAAAGAGTTTCAGGCTAAAGGTGGAAATATGCCCGCATACCTGTCAAAGGCATGTGAACTTCTCGAAGATTTCAATCATTACACGATAAGTCATATTCCTCGGGTAGAGAACATGAAAGCAGATTCTCTAGCAAAGTACTCAAGTTCCGGAGAAGCTCAATTACTGGGATTAGTTCCTGTAGAAGTTCTGTCAGCTCCAAGCATTGATGAAATGGATGTTGATTGGATTATGGCTACGTCTCAAGAGCATGAATCATGGATGACTCCAATCAAAGAATACCTACTCAGTGGTTCTCTGCCAGAGAGTTCTAAAGAACGGCGAAAACTATTGAGGAAAGCGTCAAGGTATATAATTCAAGATGGCCGATTATACAGACGAGGATTTTCAATGCCTCTGCTCCGATGTGTAACTAAGGAAGAAGCCAAGACAATTCTAGCCGAGATACACGGAGGAGAATGCGGAGATCAATCAGTTGGTCAAACTTTAGCCAAGAAAGTTCTCTGATATGGGTATTTCTGGCCTGACATTAACCGGGATGCTGCTATTTACTCTAGAAAGTGCGACAAATGTCAAAGATTTGCAAAAATCCCAAAAGCACCTTCCACCGAACTCACACAGATGGTCAGCCCATGGCCATTCGCCATTTGGGGGGTAGATCTAATCGGACCATTACCAGTTGCCAAATCAGGAATCAAATATGCTATTGTAGCCGTTGATTATTTCACCAAATGGGCTGAAGCTGAACCTTTGGCCACCATTACTTCTAAAAAGATGATAAATTTTGTAACGAAAAATATCATTTGCAGATATGGTGTGCCACAGAAAATAATCACAGACAACGGTACTCAGTTTGAAAGTGAAGAGTTCCAGGATTTTTGCAAACGGTTCAGAATTCGGAAAAGCTTCTCAGCAGTGGCTCATCCGTAGGCAAACGGGCAAGTGGAAGCAGTAAATAAAATCATCAAATCAACCATCAAAAAGCAACTCGAAAGAGCAAAAGGTGGTTGGGTTGATAAGCTTCCATTAGCACTATGGGCATACAGGACTACTCACAAAACTGCAACTGGGCACACTCCATTTTCACTGGCATACAGATCAGAAGCAATGATTCCAGTAGAAGTAGAAGTTCCTTCACATAGAAGAGTTCATTTCAACGAAGCTGAAAATGAAAAGCTACAACTTGAAGCACTTGATTTTCTTGATGAGAAAAGAGAAGAAAATAGGCTCAGAGTTTTAGCTTATCAGCAAAGGATAGCCAGGCACTTCAACTCTAAAGTTCGCCAACGCAGCTTTGAGGTCGGGGACTTAGTTTTGAAAAGGATCATGACGGCAACTGGTGTGTTTGGACCAAACTGGGAAGGACCATATGCCATTGGCAGTAAACTTCTTGATGGCACTTTCAAACTCATAACTGTTGAAGGAGATCCAATTCCAAGAGCCTGGAACAGCAACCACCTACGTCCTTATTTTACTTGAAAGAAAAAGCTTTGCTCAAAATTGTAAAATAATGATGAATGTATCAGTTGTATTGTAAAACATCGTAAATCAGTGTGAATGAATGAAAGCTATAAAGTGGATGTAGGCCCGATTCTTGGCCGAACCACTATAAATCTTGTGTTCTTTACTATTTCATATTGCCTATTTTATTTCAATATGTAAATACTTTAAATGTATTGTTAAAATGTCAATTCAAAATTGCAGGACATTAAAACAAGGCTTGCTCGTCACAAAGCCAAGCGACAAAAAATTCCAAATACAAATCCTATACAAGGAGAACTTCACATAAAAGTTGGCGACTCCACTGTGGCAAACCTTTGTTAATTGGTTGAGATTGTCGATATGAACAGACATCCAGCTAGATAACTTGCGTTTGTCCCATGAAGTCGTTCAACAGTGAAGTCCACCTCTTCGAACACGACAATGTAAGGAAAGAAGATGCGCTTGGAAACAATAATAAAAGATCGCTAATGAGCAGATGATGAACAAGCTTTAGCAGATTTCATCGCAGAATCTACTGACAGAGGTGATAGTAAGGATGAAATAACTGATGACGTTTCAATCCAGTGGAAGTTGTATGTTGACGGATCGAGAAATGATTACTGTTCTGGGGCAGGGGTTGTGCTTGAAACCCCCGAAGGACGATCATTGTGTTATGCATTGAGACTGGAATTTCCTTCAACGAACAATGAAGTGGAATATGAGGCTCTTATTGCTGGCTTGAAAATTGCCAAGGAACTAAACATCAAAGTGTTACAAATCTTCAGCGATTCTCAACTTATTGTTTGCCAGATAAAGAAAGAGTTTCAGGCTAAAGTTGGAAATCTGCCCGCATACTTGTCAAAGGCATGTGAACTTCTCGAAGATTTCAATCATTACACGATAAGTCATATTCCTCGGGTAGAGAACATGAAAGCAGATTCTCTACCAAAGTACTCAAGTTCCGGAGAAGCTCAATTACTGGGATTAGTTCCTGTAGAAGTTCTGTCAGCTCCAAGCATTGATGAAATGGATGTTGATTGGATTATGGCTACGTCTCAATAGCATGAATCATGGATGACTCCAATCAAAGAATACCTACTCAGTGATTCTCTGCTAGAAAGTTCTAAAGAATGGCGAAAACTATTGAGGAAAGCGTCAAGGTATATAATTCAAGATGGCCGATTATACAGACGAGGATTTTCAATGCCTCTGCTCCGATGTGTAACTAAGGAAGAAGCCAAGACAATTCTAGCCGAGATACACGGAGGAGAATGCGGAGATCATTCAGCTGGTCAAACTTTAGCCAAGAAAGTTCTCCGATATGGGTATTTCTGGCCTGACATTAACCGGGATGCTGCTATTTACTCTAGAAAGTGCGACAAATGTCAAAGATTTGCAAAAATCCCAAAAGCACCTTCCACCGAACTCACACAGATGGTCAGCCCATGGCCATTCGCCATTTGGGGGATAGATCTAATCGGACCATTACCAGTTGCCAAATCAGGAATCAAATATGCTATTGTAGCCATTGATTATTTCACCAAATGGGCTGAAGCTGAACCTTTGGCCACCATTACTTCTAAAAAGATGATAAATTTTGTAACGAAAAATATCATTTGCAGATATGGTGTGCCATAGAAAATAATCACAGACAACGGTACTCAGTTTGAAAGTGAAGAGTTCCAGGATTTTTGCAAACGGTTCAGAATTCGGAAAAGTTTCTCAGCAGTGGCTCATCCGCAGGCAAACGGGCAAGTGGAAGCAGTAAATAAAATCATCAAGTCAACCATCAAAAAGCAACTCGAAAGAGCAAAAGGTGGTTGGGTTGATAAGCTTCCATTAGCACTATGGGCATACAGGACTACTCACAAAACTGCAACTGGGCACACTCCATTTTCACTGGCATACGGATCAGAAGCAATGATTCCAGTGGGAGTAGAAGTTCCTTCACATAGAAGAGTTCATTTCAACGAAGCTGAAAATGAAAAGCTACAACTTGAAGCACTTGATTTTCTTGATGAGAAAAGAGAAGAAAATAGGCTCAGAGTTTCAGCTTATCAGCAAAGGATAGCCAGGCACTTCAACTCTAAAGTTCGCCAACGCAGCTTTGAGGTCGGGGACTTAGTTTTGAAAAGGATCATGACGGCAACTGGTGTGTTTGGACCAAACTGGGAGGGACCATATGCCATTGGCAGTAAACTTCTTGATGGCACTTTCAAACTCATAACTGTTGAAGGAGATCCAATTCCAAGAGCCTGGAACAGCAACCACCTATGTCCTTATTTTACTTGAAAGAAAAAGCTTTGCTCAAAATTGTAAAATAATGATGAATGTATCAGTTGTATTGTAAAACATCGTAAATCAGTGTGAATGAATGAAAGCTATAAAGTGGATGTAGGCCCGATTCTTGGCCGAACCACTATAAATCTTGTGTTCTTTACTATTTCATAATGCCTGTTTTATTTCAATATGTAAATACTTTAAATGTATTGTTAAAATGTCAATTCAAAATTGCAGGACATTAAAACAAGGCTTGCTCGTCACAAAGCCAAGCGACAAAAAATTCCAAATACAAATCCTATACAAGGAGAACTTCACATAAAAGTTGGCGACTCCACTGTGGCAAACCTTTGTTAATTGGTTGAGATTGTCGATATGAACAGACATCCAGCTAGATAACTTGCGTTTGTCCCATGAAGTCGTTCAACAGTGAAGTCCACCTCTTCGAACACGGCAACGTAAGGAAAGAAGATGCGCTTGGAAACGATAATAAAAGATCGCTAATGAGCAGATGATGAACAAGCTTTAGCAGATTTCATCGCAGAATCTACTGACAGAGGTGATAGTAAGGATGAAATAACTGATGACGTTTCAATCCAGTGGAAGTTGTATGTTGACGGATCGAGAAATGATTACTGTTCTGGGGCAGGGGTTGTGCTTGAAACCCCCGAAGGACGATCATTGTGTTATGCATTGAGACTGGAATTTCCTTCAACGAACAATGAAGCGGAATATGAGGCTCTTATTACTGGCTTGAAAATTGCCAAGGAACTAAACATCAAAGTGTTACAAATCTTCAGCGATTCTCAACTTATTGTTTGCCAGATAAAGAAAGAGTTTCAGGCTAAAGGTGGAAATATTCCCGCATACCTGTCAAAGGCATGTGAACTTCTCGAAGATTTCAATCATTACACGATAAGTCATATTCCTCGGGTAGAGAACATGAAAGCAGATTCTCTAGCAAAGTACTCAAGTTCCGGAGAAGCTCAATTACTGGGATTAGTTCCTGTAGAAGTTCTGTCAGCTCCAAGCATTGATGAAATGGATGTTGATTGGATTATGGCTACGTCTCAAGAGCATGAATCATGGATGACTCCAATCAAAGAATACCTACTCAGTGGTTCTCTGCCAGAGAGTTCTAAAGAACGGCGAAAACTATTGAGGAAAGCGTCAAGGTATATAATTCAAGATGGCCGATTATACAGACGAGGATTTTCAATGCCTCTGCTCCGATGTGTAACTAAGGAAGAAGCCAAGACAATTCTAGCCGAGATACACGGAGGAGAATGCGGAGATCATTCAGTTGGTCAAACTTTAGCCAAGAAAGTTCTCTGATATGGGTATTTCTGGCCTGACATTAACCGGGATGCTGCTATTTACTCTAGAAAGTGCGACAAATGTCAAAGATTTGCAAAAATCCCAAAAGCACCTTCCACCGAACTCACACAGATGGTCAGCCCATGGCCATTCGCCATTTGGGGGGTAGATCTAATCGGACCATTACCAGTTGCCAAATCAGGAATCAAATATGCTATTGTAGCCGTTGATTATTTCACCAAATGGGCTGAAGCTGAACCTTTGGCCACCATTACTTCTAAAAAGATGATAAATTTTGTAACGAAAAATATCATTTGCAGATATGGTGTGCCACAGAAAATAATCACAGACAACGGTACTCAGTTTGAAAGTGAAGAGTTCTAGGATTTTTGCAAACGGTTCAGAATTCGGAAAAGCTTCTCAGCAGTGGCTCATCCGTAGGCAAACGGGCAAGTGGAAGCAGTAAATAAAATCATCAAATCAACCATCAAAAAGCAACTCGAAAGAGCAAAAGGTGGTTGGGTTGATAAGCTTCCATTAGCATTATGGGCATACAGGACTACTCACAAAACTGCAACTGGGCACACTCCATTTTCACTGGCATACAGATCAGAAGCAATGATTCCAGTGGAAGTAGAAGTTCCTTCACATAGAAGAGTTCATTTCAACGAAGCTGAAAATGAAAAGCTACAACTTGAAGCACTTGATTTTCTTGATGAGAAAAGAGAAGAAAATAGGCTCAGAGTTTTAGCTTATCAGCAAAGGATAGCCAGGCACTTCAACTCTAAAGTTCGCCAACGCAGCTTTGAGGTCGGGGACTTAGTTTTGAAAAGGATCATGACGGCAACTGGTGTGTTTGGACCAAACTGGGAAGGACCATATGCCATTGGCAGTAAACTTCTTGATGGCACTTTCAAACTCATAACTGTTGAAGGAGATCCAATTCCAAGAGCCTGGAACAGCAACCACCTACGTCCTTATTTTACTTGAAAGAAAAAGCTTTGCTCAAAATTGTAAAATAATGATGAATGTATCAGTTGTATTGTAAAACATCGTAAATCAGTGTTAATGAATGAAAGCTATAAAGTGGATGTAGGCCCGATTCTTGGCCGAACCACTATAAATCTTGTGTTCTTTACTATTTCATATTGCCTATTTTATTTCAATATGTAAATACTTTAAATGTATTGTTAAAATGTCAATTCAAAATTGCAGGACATTAAAACAAGGCTTGCTCGTCACAAAGCCAAGCGACAAAAAATTCCAAATACAAATCCTATACAAGGAGAACTTCACATAAAAGTTGGTGACTCCACTGTGGCAAACCTTTGTTAATTGGTTGAGATTGTCGATATGAACAGACATCCAGCTAGATAACTTGCGTTTGTCCCATGAAGTCGTTCAACAGTGAAGTCCACCTCTTCGAACACGGCAATGTAAGGAAAGAAGATGCGCTTGGAAACAATAATAAAAGATCGCTAATGAGCAGATGATGAACAAGCTTTAGCAGATTTCATCGCAGAATCTACTGACAGAGGTGATAGTAAGGATGAAATAACTGATGACGTTTCAATCCAGTGGAAGTTGTATGTTGACGGATCGAGAAATGATTACTGTTCTGGGGCAGGGGTTGTGCTTGAAACCCCCGAAGGACGATCATTGTGTTATGCATTGAGACTGGAATTTCCTTCAACGAACAATGAAGCGGAATATGAGGCTCTTATTACTGGCTTGAAAATTGCCAAGGAACTAAACATCAAAGTGTTACAAATCTTCAGCGATTCTCAACTTATTGTTTGCCAGATAAAGAAAGAGTTTCAGGCTAAAGGTGGAAATATGCCCGCATACCTGTCAAAGGCATGTGAACTTCTCGAAGATTTCAATCATTACACGATAAGTCATATTCCTCGGGTAAAGAACATGAAAGCAGATTCTCTAGCAAAGTACTCAAGTTCCGGAGAAGCTCAATTACTGGGATTAGTTCCTGTAGAAGTTCTGTCAGCTCCAAGCATTGATGAAATGGATGTTGATTGGATTATGGCTACGTCTCAAGAGCATGAATCATGGATGACTCCAATCAAAGAATACCTACTCAGTGGTTCTCTGCCAGAGAGTTCTAAAGAACGGCGAAAACTATTGAGGAAAGCGTCAAGGTATATAATTCAAGATGGCCGATTATACAGACGAGGATTTTCAATGCCTCTGCTCCGATGTGTAACTAAGGAAGAAGCCAAGACAATTCTAGCCGAGATACACGGAGGAGAATGCGGAGATCATTCAGTTGGTCAAACTTTAGCCAAGAAAGTTCTCTGATATGGGTATTTCTGGCCTGACATTAACCGGGATGCTGCTATTTACTCTAGAAAGTGCGACAAATGTCAAAGATTTGCAAAAATCCCAAAAGCACCTTCCACCGAACTCACACAGATGGTCAGCCCATGGCCATTCGCCATTTGGGGGGTAGATCTAATCGGACCATTACCAGTTGCCAAATCAGGAATCAAATATGCTATTGTAGCCGTTGATTATTTCACCAAATGGGCTGAAGCTGAACCTTTGGCCACCATTACTTCTAAAAAGATGATAAATTTTGTAACGAAAAATATCATTTGCAGATATGGTGTGCCACAGAAAATAATCACAGACAACGGTACTCAGTTTGAAAGTGAAGAGTTCCAGGATTTTTGCAAACGGTTCAGAATTCGGAAAAGCTTCTCAGCAGTGGCTCATCCGTAGGCAAACGGGCAAGTGGAAGCAGTAAATAAAATCATCAAATCAACCATCAAAAAGCAACTCGAAAGAGCAAAAGGTGGTTGGGTTGATAAGCTTCCATTAGCACTATGGGCATACAGGGCTACTCACAAAACTGCAACTGGGCACACTCCATTTTCACTGGCATACAGATCAGAAGCAATGATTCCAGTGGAAGTAGAAGTTCCTTCACATAGAAGAGTTCATTTCAACGAAGCTGAAAATGAAAAGCTACAACTTGAAGCACTTGATTTTCTTGATGAGAAAAGAGAAGAAAATAGGCTCAGAGTTTTAGCTTATCAGCAAAGGATAGCCAGGCACTTCAACTCTAAAGTTCGCCAACGCAGCTTTGAGGTCGGGGACTTAGTTTTGAAAAGGATCATGACGGCAACTGGTGTGTTTGGACCAAACTGGGAAGGACCATATGCCATTGGCAGTAAACTTCTTGATGGCACTTTCAAACTCATAACTGTTGAAGGAGATCCAATTCCAAGAGCCTGGAACAGCAACCACCTACGTTCTTATTTTACTTGAAAGAAAAAGCTTTGCTCAAAATTGTAAAATAATGATGAATGTATCAGTTGTATTGTAAAACATCGTAAATCAGTGTTAATGAATGAAAGCTATAAAGTGGATGTAGGCCCGATTCTTGGCCGAACCACTATAAATCTTGTGTTCTTTACTATTTCATATTGCCTATTTTATTTCAATATGTAAATACTTTAAATGTATTGTTAAAATGTCAATTCAAAATTGCAGGACATTAAAACAAGGCTTGCTCGTCACAAAGCCAAGCGACAAAAAATTCCAAATACAAATCCTATACAAGGAGAACTTCACATAAAAGTTGGTGACTCCACTGTGGCAAACCTTTGTTAATTGGTTGAGATTGTCGATATGAACAGACATCCAGCTAGATAACTTGCGTTTGTCCCATGAAGTCGTTCAACAGTGAAGTCCACCTCTTCGAACACGGCAATGTAAGGAAAGAAGATGCGCTTGGAAACAATAATAAAAGATCGCTAATGAGCAGATGATGAACAAGCTTTAGCAGATTTCATCGCAGAATCTACTGACAGAGGTGATAGTAAGGATGAAATAACTGATGACGTTTCAATCCAGTGGAAGTTGTATGTTGACGGATCGAGAAATGATTACTGTTCTGGGGCAGGGGTTGTGCTTGAAACCCCCGAAGGACGATCATTGTGTTATGCATTGAGACTGGAATTTCCTTCAACGAACAATGAAGTGGAATATGAGGCTCTTATTGCTGGCTTGAAAATTGCCAAGGAACTAAACATCAAAGTGTTACAAATCTTCAGCGATTCTCAACTTATTGTTTGCCAGATAAAGAAAGAGTTTCAGGCTAAAGTTGGAAATCTGCCCGCATACTTGTCAAAGGCATGTGAACTTCTCGAAGATTTCAATCATTACACGATAAGTCATATTCCTCGGGTAGAGAACATGAAAGCAGATTCTCTACCAAAGTACTCAAGTTCCGGAGAAGCTCAATTACTGGGATTAGTTCCTGTAGAAGTTCTGTCAGCTCCAAGCATTGATGAAATGGATGTTGATTGGATTATGGCTACGTCTCAAGAGCATGAATCATGGATGACTCCAATCAAAGAATACCTACTCAGTGATTCTCTGCTAGAAAGTTCTAAAGAATGGCGAAAACTATTGAGGAAAGCGTCAAGGTATATAATTCAAGATGGCCGATTATACAGACGAGGATTTTCAATGCCTCTGCTCCGATGTGTAACTAAGGAAGAAGCCAAGACAATTCTAGCCGAGATACACGGAGGAGAATGCGGAGATCATTCAGCTGGTCAAACTTTAGCCAAGAAAGTTCTCCGATATGGGTATTTCTGGCCTGACATTAACCGGGATGCTGCTATTTACTCTAGAAAGTGCGACAAATGTCAAAGATTTGCAAAAATCCCAAAAGCACCTTCCACCGAACTCACACAGATGGTCAGCCCATGGCCATTCGCCATTTGGGGGATAGATCTAATCGGACCATTACCAGTTGCCAAATCAGGAATCAAATATGCTATTGTAGCCATTGATTATTTCACCAAATGGGCTGAAGCTGAACCTTTGGCCACCATTACTTCTAAAAAGATGATAAATTTTGTAACGAAAAATATCATTTGCAGATATGGTGTGCCATAGAAAATAATCACAGACAACGGTACTCAGTTTGAAAGTGAAGAGTTCCAGGATTTTTGCAAACGGTTCAGAATTCGGAAAAGTTTCTCAGCAGTGGCTCATCCGCAGGCAAACGGGCAAGTGGAAGCAGTAAATAAAATCATCAAGTCAACCATCAAAAAGCAACTCGAAAGAGCAAAAGGTGGTTGGGTTGATAAGCTTCCATTAGCACTATGGGCATACAGGACTACTCACAAAACTGCAACTGGGCACACTCCATTTTCACTGGCATACGGATCAGAAGCAATGATTCCAGTGGGAGTAGAAGTTCCTTCACATAGAAGAGTTCATTTCAACGAAGCTGAAAATGAAAAGCTACAACTTGAAGCACTTGATTTTCTTGATGAGAAAAGAGAAGAAAATAGGCTCAGAGTTTCAGCTTATCAGCAAAGGATAGCCAGGCACTTCAACTCTAAAGTTCGCCAACGCAGCTTTGAGGTCGGGGACTTAGTTTTGAAAAGGATCATGACGGCAACTGGTGTGTTTGGACCAAACTGGGAAGGACCATATGCCATTGGCAGTAAACTTCTTGATGGCACTTTCAAACTCATAACTGTTGAAGGAGATCCAATTCCAAGAGCCTGGAACAGCAACCACCTACGTCCTTATTTTACTTGAAAGAAAAAGCTTTGCTCAAAATTGTAAAATAATGATGAATGTATCAGTTGTATTGTAAAACATCGTAAATCAGTGTGAATGAATGAAAGCTATAAAGTGGATGTAGGCCCGATTCTTGGCCGAACCACTATAAATCTTGTGTTCTTTACTATTTCATAATGCCTGTTTTATTTCAATATGTAAATACTTTAAATGTATTGTTAAAATGTCAATTCAAAATTGCAGGACATTAAAACAAGGCTTGCTCGTCACAAAGCCAAGCGACAAAAAATTCCAAATACAAATCCTATACAAGGAGAACATCACATAAAAGTTGGCGACTCCACTGTGGCAAACCTTTGTTAATTGGTTGAGATTGTCGATATGAACAGACATCCAGCTAGATAACTTGCGTTTGTCCCATGAAGTCGTTCAACAGTGAAGTCCACCTCTTCGAACACGGCAATGTAAGGAAAGAAGATGCGCTTGGAAACGATAATAAAAGATCGCTAATGAGCAGATGATGAGAGAACATTTCCAAGCAAACAAAGGAGCAGCCAAAAGGAGGTATGCTTCTCAATAAAAGGGCCAGTAAGAACCACCGAAGGGACACCTTCCCAAGCAGAAGGAATAGGGCCCTTGCTAACTGATCGTGATGCATCCGATCAGGCAGCTTGCGTCCGTCCCGTGGATCTACTTGCCCCTGAGACGCAACCTTCCTGGCACATCAACCAACCAACGCTCCTTCTCAAAGGTCAACAAAGCCCTCTAACGAGGCACGCCAAAAAATGAAAGTGCTTTCCTCAACCAAAAAAGATTGGTGGAACCACCGGAGGGGCACCTTCCCAAGCCGAAGGAACAGGGCCCTTGTTAGTTAATTGCGATCGTTTGTGCAAGCGAACATCCAATCAAGCAAATTGCGTCCGCCCCGTGGATCCACTCAACCATGAGAAAGTAACTTTCAGGCAATCAAAAAGCCCTTTTCGGAGGCACAAGCCCTCTTCGAAGGCACATGACCTCTTTGGAGGCAAAAGCCCTTTCCCAAGGCACCACAAGCCCTCTTCGGAGGCACATGACCTCTTCGGAGGCAAAAGCCCTTTCCCAAGGCACCACAAGCCCTCTTCGGAGGCACATGACCTCTTCGGAGGCAAAAGCCCTTTCCCAAGGCACTGCAAGCCCTCTTCGGAGGCACAAGCCCTCTTCGGAGGCACAAGCCCTTTTCGGAGGCACAAGACCTCTTCGGAGGCACAACTCTTTAAGAGGAGCCCTCTCCGGAGGCATGTCCCAAAATAGAATACTCGAACGAAAAGCCTTCTCCGGAAGCACAGTTCAACTCTCAAAGGAAGGATTAACTTGTTCATCTCAAAAAAGTTCCTCCTAAAAAAGTTGAAATACTACAAAATTTTTTCAGAAAAGTTCATTTCACCGCATAGGAAAATTCACTTTTTAACAAATAAAAGTGATCATCCCCGAAAGTTGAAGCGTTCTTCAGAAAGAGAAAATAAAAACTCCTCTAAAAGACTAGATATACTCTATTAAAAGCAGAATGATTCTTCCCTTAAAAGCGGAGTAATTATTCTCTAAAATAAGAGTATTAGTTTTAAAAAAAAGCTAGGAATATTGCAATGCACTTACGGTATGGTGGCAATACTATACAATTCAATTATATTAATAAAAGCAACATGCCACAAGTTCATTGCAGTATCACGAAAAATAGATGTGGAATAAATGTATTCCCAAACACAGACAAAAAGTTTGTACAAGTAAAAGGAATCGTTTATTCTACACTAAAAAAAAGAGAAACAGTTGCGTTCTCACATACACAAGAATTTGTACAAGTAAAATTACTGTTTTATTTAGTACTATGAAAGTTCTTTACATGTGCAGATATCTCAAAAAAGCAAAAGCAGGGACCGGTACCCGCACAATCTCCGGTCTATACATGTAAAAAGAAAAATAAGAAGTAGAAAGTTCAGCTTGTCATTCCTTCTTTCCGCCACCCTTGGAGCCTTTGCTAGGCCTAATAGTTAATTTCGGAATCCGATGTGGGCGGGACGGAGAAGGAGGAGTGGTTGGGTCTTCTTCTGTTTTGTCTTCCCCAGTCGAAGCACCTCTCTTCTTCTTCCTTATGGCACGCTTCCCCTTCCTCTTCGAAGAAGATTCGCTCCCTGGAGTAGCAAGCAATGCTGAAAGCTTCGGGTCATCATCTAGAGACCGCTCCGTGGTCTTCTCAATTTCTTCAAGATCCTCCGCCTTCTGCTCCTGCGAAACAGCCGGATCGTCCAGGCCTTGAAGAGCTTTGATTTTTTTCTGCCTGCGATCCCGGTTGGGAAGCAGAAGGAGGAGTAATCTGTAAAGATGGAGGGACGGCAACTGAAGGAGTGGAAACTTGTGTAGTGTTTGGTGCCTCCGCTGTAGAAGAAAAGAAGTTAAAATCAACATCTCCCGAAAATAGAGAGGGTATCGGTTCACCAAAGTTTAAGTAACAAGTAAGAAGGTCATCAAACTCGGTTAAATCAAATAACTGGTTCATTGGGCCCGGGCTTACGCCAAAATTACCTGGAGGAGTTGGCTTCACAAGTTCAATCTCGAATTTCTCGGCTTCAGTATCGTCCGGTGCCTCATCCTCAGTGGGAGTGGTCGCAGTTTCTTGGGCAATTTTAGCTGGGAGTGAAGAATGGGAGCCGGAATCCATAATGTTAACATCGGCTGAAGTTGAAGTATGAACAGGGGCAGTTAAAGGAGCTTCCTCTTTTGGAAGCTCTTCTCCCGTTGATTTAGCTCGTACTTTAGCAAGCTGCTCCTTCCCCTTAACAAGAGCGGCACGAGCCTCATCATCAAGATAGCGCTCCTCAAGTTCCGACTCATCATAGCCGGCCCCGCCAAGCATGTCAATTGCAACTTCCCACACTTCAGCCAGTGTAATTTCATAATCAGGACCCAGAAAAGCGAGGCTCCCACGACCCAGAACACTATGCAGGTAAAAGTCAAATAAGGTAGAGCTGACATTGGCTTTTGTCTCCGCATGAGCTTGCTCGGCCGCTTCTTTTTTGGCAACGGCAGCAACCCGACCAATAATAGCCTCATCACGCTCTGTCTCAGCTTTAGCGAGTCGAGACTTTAGTAACTCAATCTCCACGTTCTGGGAGGTGACTTTTTCTCGCAGTTCGGCGTTTTCTGTGCGATATTTCTCAGTAATGTGCTGTTCGGTGGCAAGCTTCATTTCGACATCTCTTTATGCAGCATGTGCATCCCGCACTTGCTTCTGAAAGACTTCTTCTTTTTGAGTATATGATGCAGAAGAGGAAGCGAGATTTTCCTTAAGCTGCTTAACTTCAGATCCAAGCTTTGCGTTGTCGTCTGCAATGCTCGTCATCTCCGCATCATGCTGCTTGCGCCATTTGTCCCATTCTGATTTATCATTCTCCATGGTCATCATCGCCTCAAGATTCATGCGGTTGACCCTTTGAAGTTTGTCGATAAGTTTCTGCCATTGCGACATCCTCTCAATATTAAGCCTGACCGCGTCAAGACTTTTGAGCATGTCTTGCTTATCAATCGGAACCAAATCCAAGTCAAAGCGCACTCCTTTTAGGCACCAATTCGGAAATCGGCTCTGAAGCGTTGGAGGGCCGTCTTTAACTTGATATTGTGGCCTGTTAATGATTGTTTGAATATCAGATTTCTTTAGAGGAGGAGAGCCGACCGGAATATCAGAAGAAATGGGAGCGTTAGTCTTCTCAGAAATAACAGACGCGTCACTTGGCTTAGACCGTTTGCTCGATTCGTCAGTAATCTGAGTTTTTCCCTTATCATCATAAGACTTTCGCTTATAAGAATGGTCACTTCTATGAGAAGAATCATATCGTTCAACATCTTTTCTTCTCTGCCACTGATCATAATCCCGCTTCTCTTGAGCTTTCCTTCGAGCCCTTTCCTCATCAGTCTCGCTCGGGGCATCGAGATATTTCCTAAAGTTATAAGATCCACGGCCTCCATGGCGCTGAAATGAGTCATAATATGAGCCGGTACGCCCCATCGGAGAATCTGAAACCGAAAAAGAAGTAAAGTTTAGAAATTTCTAGGAAAAGAGGATAAATGCTTATAAGTGCTGAAAAATCCTAAGTGTGTGCGGCGTGCGAACTACGTGCGTCAAACTACAAACCACGCTTTAGTGCGGGAACGGAGACGACAGGTGTAGAAGGCGTCGAAGTTTGTTTCAAAGAGGAAGTCGCTTCAACGACAGGAGAATTCGCTATTGGAATGTTATCCTTGAAAAGCTCTTGAGAAGTTATCATTATGTCACTCAAGCCATCAAAAGTGTCGTCACCATGGTACTCAGCAGACTTCTCCTTTTCAACGTCCACATCAGCGGATTTTTCATAAATTTGAGGATTTTCTTCCTCTTTAACAATTGGAGCAAGTGCTGGTTTGCTGGACGATCCCGCAGCATTAATAAGCGTGGGGCATTTTACTAGTGGATTTTCAGTGGCAGATTCCTTTAGCATAGGTTCTTCAATAGAAGGTGGGACATTCGGTACCTCCGTAGGAGAATTTGGAACTTCGCGAGGCTGAGTAGAGCGAGAGGGATGAAGAAGTCCAAACTGGTGAAGAAACTCATCTTTCAACAAAAATTTCACATCCCACTCTCCAACTGGAACAGCCATGAGCCTCTCCAGAGTTTGCTTGTGACTAGGATCCCTAGAGGGAGAGGGGAGCGCTGAAATGAGAAAGAAAAGTTAGCACTTGATGATTTGGACTGCAAAATACTCAGAGAATAAGAAGAAGAAAAGATAGCCATTCTTACTTCCTTCTCTCCACACAGCATAAAACCCAGAGGGACAGCGAACGTAAAAATACTGAGTCAAAAACCCATGAGCAGTATCAGGAAGGCCGACAACCAATTTACGATTCCTGGCACTTCTTACAACGACGATCGAAGGATGATCTTTGGTTCTGATAAAAGAGCATAAATAATAGATTTCGTCAACACTGGGGAGACGGTCAAGTGTTCTACCGAATAATACGCACAGCCCCATTAGAACAGCATAGCTGTTGGGGTGTAATTGAAATGGAGCGATTGCCAGTTGGCGAAGAAGATGTTGAAGAAAGTTGTTGAAAGAAGGAATGGCCCCGCTCAAGCACATTTGTCAGTTGACCGCTACAAAGCCAGGAGGTGCTACATCAGCAGTGTTATTCTTCTCAGGAAGGATAGCGTCAGCTTCAGCAATGCCAAATTGAGTGCACAATTGCCGAATAGTTTTGTACAATAGAGTGGTAGAGGCTCTCTCCGGGGGATTGACTAAAGGAGCTGGAATGAGAATGGACTCTCCGGTCTGAACTGTTACATCTCCTTGTTGAGAAGTCATTCTACACAAGCAACTGGATATTCAAATGTGAAGGTGCACGTTTCCTAAATAGTGTGAAGTGTTGTGCAAAACTAGTAAAGATAACAAGTAAATACAACTGGAATTAAGATAGTCGGTAATTGATCGATTATCGAATTTCAGGACTTGTTAATTTAGAGTTCAGGTACAGTATTAAGTGTAAACCGGTCATTTTTAATTGACTGTTTTAATGCTGCTTTAATACTTTGCTTGAATCTGTTGATTTAAAGCACTTCATTCACACGATCTATTTATGTTGATTATCTGTTATTAGCTAATCTGTCATTTGATGTGGGCGGTCAGTGACAGTATATTCGTCCAAATTTTCTGTAAATGTGGTATTAAACAGGTTGATTAATTCGCAAGTTAGAACGATCTGAGGAAAAATGCAACAGTTCAAAGTTCAGCAGTTCAAAGTTCATGCAAAACCTAAGTCTTGAGTCGCCAACGACTTATATGTTAACTCATCCACGGCTTAAGGACCTTAAGACAAGACAGATCAGGTCATTTCGATTCTAGGTTGTTGTTGCCTTCAGTCGACAATACCTCAAGTCATTAAGTCGTGTAAAGGAAGAAAGGGGCTTCAGGTCAAAGCGAGGCAATTTCCCTAAGTCCTAAGTCGTCCACGACTTAAAGCTTATGTCGTGACAGGCTTAAGTCGTACAAGGTTTATGTCGTGGTAAGCTTAAGTCGTACAAGGTTTATGTTGTGGTAGGCTTAAGTCGTACAAGTGTTATATTGAATGAGGCTTATGTCGTAAGTCGCAAGACGATGCTAAACCGTGACCGTGCTAACATCCCACTCCACTGGACCTATTGACTTTTCTCCTAACCCGCTATCCTCCAAACCCGATAGCCTCTCAATCAACTATGATCCCTATCCTCGTTCCACCAGACCATTGAATCACCCAAGAGCCAATTCGTCAAAGCTTCGCCCACCTAATCAATTAAACCTGAAAATCCCTCATCTCCATCGCCTCATTCGCCTAAAGATGGAATCGAGCGAACGTCAGGCACATGAACTGCCAATGCGGCGGAATTCGCAGCAGAGTAATACACAAGAGGGCGAGCTAAGGGCAAAAAGGGGGATTCACGAGTTAATGATGATCGAGAATCAAGGAGGAGGCAGGAGCACTTACGCAGTAGAGGATCAAGTATCGGTGATCGGTTGATTAACAAGAGAGGATGAAATCGCCTTGAGAAAGCTCTGAGAGATGTTAATGGCAGAAACGACTCAGGACATAGGTAATGAGTGAAAGGAACGACTCAAGCTTTTTATACCTTGGGGCAGTGGAACACGAAGAAGCACACACGAGTTAAGATAAGTCGAAGCACACGACCTACGACTTAGGCGTGTACTTCGAGGGGCAAATGTTAACCCTTAATTTTTGACATTTCAAGAAGGTTACGACTTAAGAGCCTCACGACTCAACGAGTTAAGCTATCTACGACTCATGGTCCAGACGACTCAACGAGTTAAACTATCTACGACTTAAAGAGTTAGAAGGTCTCCGACTTAACGACTCAGCGAGTTAAAGTCTATACGACTCAAGAAGATGCCACGACTTAAAGGACTTACGACTTAAAGGACTTACGACTTAAAGGACTTACGACTTAAAGGACTTACGACTTAAAGGACTTACGACTTAAAGGACTTACGACTTAAAGGATTCATGACTTAAGAAACTCAGGACTTAGCTTAAGTCGTCTACGACCTAAAAGCTATCAGGTTAGAATCCAGAGTACATGCCTATGCTACCTTTATCTGGTAAGTCGGCCATGACTTAGCACTTGTCTTCGACTGAGCCACAGGATGAACCCAGTAAGGCGCCCACGACTTATCTTAAGTCAACTACGAGTTACGACTTATCTTAAGTCGGTCACGACTCATGACTTGGCGAAACAAGAGTTCAGAATTCGACTCCTATAAATAGGCCACCACTACCAACATGAAGGGGACTTTTTGGCAAATCATTTCCAAAGCACAGTTACTCTGTCGAACTCTCCACTCATTCAGCAATCAAAGATCTTCAAACATTCGAGACGCTATAACAAGCTTCGAGAGGAATTCCTTACATCCAACACGGATTCATCGAGTTTCATCATCGAAGATTGAGCTAGTAGTCAAGATTGTTTCTTGTGATCAAATTGTACTTTGTTCATAAGAGATTTGTACCGATTTGTAACCAAATTCAGTAATAAAGAGATTCAAAGTGGACGTAGGCTTAATCTCAAGCCGAACCACTATAAAGTGCTGTCTTTTACTGCTTTTCTGCTAGTTTACTACTTAAATTCTGTTCCCGTCACACGGGTGGTGCTTTCACGATTCTATTACACACACCGGGTGTTAGCGTTCACTTTTTTAACGTTAACAGTAGACGTTTTAATTAATTTTCTTTTAGCAGCCATCTTAGACCTGGCAATGGCCTGGAAGAAGGATGGCGCATGGGAAGTTGAGGAGAGAGGAGTAGGACCGCTGATAGGTTTTTCCATCTGAGGAGCAACTAAAGAGAATTCAAATAGATTATTAGTTAGTAGAATAATTTGAAAAACAATAGAGTAATAGAAAACGAGTGCAGTGTTTATAGCTTACCAGAGTGGTCAGAGCAGATAGGTGACATTGGAGAGAATTTTGATGGGTCTCCCAAAGAAAGTAAGCGCTTGCTTAAGGATGTGTGTTGAACTGAAGGAGGTTGGCCAAGTATCCTTCGGCCCGTTGGGAGAAGGGAGTGCTTTCGCAGATTTGTATGATATAGCAGTGTTAATCTATTCTCAATCTTGCTAGATGTTGCAATTAGAGACTCCACTATTCTCTTATTCTCCTTATTTAGTTCTTTAGCAGGGGCAGCTGACAAAAGTAGGTTGCTGATGTTGTCATTTTTAGTAGGTGGAGTGGCTTCCACCCCAGTGATTCCAAAGTCATTTAGGGTTGCATCCACTTTATCTTTAGTGGATATCAAAGAACGCTTGGAAGTGGCTTCAACTTTCTTTGGAGAACTCAAGATTCTACCAAGTTAAAACATTTCGGTTAGAAATTATAGTTTATTATGAAATTAACATTCTTTCAATGATTAGTAGAAACTTACTACAATAATTTGAACATCCAACAAAACATGAAACTTCAAATTCTTGAAAGAATGTTAAAGTTACAAATGTGATTTATTGAGCTTTCGATAGAGTCAAAAGAAAAATAAAAGTTAACACTTAACAAACACCTCTCAACAATGTCGAAGGCCCGAATATAAGCATCTACCGAGCTTTCGATAGGGTCGAAAGGGAGGGTTCAAGTATATGTCCAACTGACACTCTTCAACATTGTCGAAAGCTAAATAGGAACTTTGTTAATAGAAAGGAATAGTTAAAACCAACATAAAAATTTTAATAAAGTATACACTACCAATATTCAATAAACGAAAGGAAAGACCCTTAGACACTGTCGAAACTTACAATCTTAGTTTTACAAAGGGAACATGAATGCTGTCGAAACCACATATACCAATTAAGTCAAAAGGTTTTAAGTTGAAGTTATATTGTTAAAAAATAAAAGGACTTGAAATATTTCGATGATATTGGAGAAAGATGATTATAGGAGGTTTCGACACATTAATTACATAAGGTTTCGATGAAATCGAAAGAAATGCATGGTTCCAAAAGCCTACTAACAACTAAATTTCAATCAATACAATAGGTTTCGACTAAGTCAAATTGTTTGACTTTGTTTATGAATTTTACAAAGTATGCTTTACACGGCCCAGTTTATAAAATATTTCTGTCTGTAACTTAAACAAATTTAAAACAAATTTATATGAATGGTTGCGAAACCTATGGGACAAAATCTATGCTTTCAAAAATGTGAGTTACGATGTAATAACCAACATTTTCGAAAGGTAATACAACCGAAAGCATAAAATTGCCTTCGAAGAGGTCGGTTTCATATGAACTAAATAAACTTTCGATAAGGTCAATATAATAAGTCGCTAGATTACCTTTCGACCCCATCGAAAGGGGCTGAAAAATCAAAACAGTAAATTGCCACCTAAATCCCTTTCGAAGGGGTAGAAGGGTAAAATTCTAGCGCCAAATTTTTGGTTCGTACATCTCAAAACTTCTGGGCGAAGTTAAAAAGGTTCTTTCTTCCCCAAACCTTATTTGTAACATCCCGCCTTTTTGTACGTTTTAAGCAGACACGCATGCTGACTCAAACCATACAGATGGGCGAATTGTTATTGGGGAGAAAAAGAAAAAGCAGAGAAAGAAAAAAAACAAAACAGAATCTTGCAGCGGAATGACCAAAATATAATAATCAATAACAGTTCATGAAGCTGTATACAAAACATTTGATTATACTTATATATTACAAACTCAGAGTTACACATATCAGAGATAAATAAATAATAATGCAGTGGAACAGTATGAATGCAGTGGAATAAATATAGTAAATAATAGTAGTACAAATCTTCGTCTTTGTCCTCTAGAAATAAGGTCTTCAAATCCTAAAATGCTCAGGCTGACCCGAGCGAATTGAAAAGACAAAACACTCGAGTCAGAACTAAAAGATCTTATGTGAGTTAAATCAACGGTAAATAAATATGAGTGTAAACGACGTCGGAGATGTTTACGGGGTTTGACATCTCTTACCCAGTGTCTAACGTGAATGTAGTAACTTAAGAGATGTTTGGGATTCACATCTCCTAAGGATCCGTTAAACTATCTACTATGTAGTACAATACGCTATCATAATATGTCTATAGTAAAGTAAAAGTATTAAAATAGCATTAAGGCATTACCCATTTCCTCCTTGACACATTTTTATAATGCCAATAGTCTATACAGTAACGTAACTCCTTGTAAACTGGGGCCGTCAGAGGATACCCCATAGGTACGACATAAAACAAACTCGTAAAAGGCATGCTAGGGTAGGTGACACGACACAACAAGGCAATGCCAGGGTAGATATACCAATTACACTTCCGGACCGGTGTTAACGCATAACAGCTACTACCGCCCACCTCGGAACACACTCCCAAATCAAAAAATCGAGGGTGGCCACCAAATAAATCGCAAAGTTAGAATATAGTATCGATGGAATGTGCCCGATCGGAGGAATGACCTGACTTAGCTATACTCATGGTAGTTAGGTCCATGTATATACCTCATATACGATCGTCGCCACCATCCTACTTCATTTTGGAATCTCCATCGCATACACAGTTGTCAAAGTGGTTTTCGGTATTGGCAGAGAGTATGACAATATCCGATCTTGGTCTCTTTAATAACCAATCGCTTATTACTTACTTCCGAAATTATATCACATTGAAATCATAGTTTGAAATTATATTTCCTTTCAGAAGTCATATTTCCAAAATAGGCTAAACTCTCATTTCAATATATCATATTAAACCAAATATGTTATTTAAATCCCAACTTAGGTTATAACATCTTTAACCATATTCACTTAAAAATCGAGAATTTTAATATAACCCATCCATTTTACTTAGTTTGGAATTTAGAAGAAAATAGTTATAAATAGTTATAAATAGTTAATATAGATTTAAAATAGATTATATATAATTAAAATATATTAAATAGCTTTAAAATAGATTAATTAGATTTAAAATAAGTTAAAATAGATTAATTAGTTTAAATAAATTAAATGGTTTAAAATAGGTTAAAATGATTTAGTGTAATTAATACAGGTTAAACTAGTTTAATACTTTGAAATCTTAATAATTAGAAATTTTGAAATAATATATTTTTAAAACAGTTTATTTTAAAGCATGACTTTAAGAAACCAAATTCCAAACCTTTCAATTTAACATTCCAATAAACTATTGAATTTCATATTGTTTCAATCTATGTTCACATATCAATTCGGATTACTCCAATTTTAAAATATTTCAAAGTTATACTTCACCGATTTTAATAACTCAATTTCGATAAACTTCACTTATATTTCAAATTCACTATAAAATTTCAATTGTATTCCTTTAACAAATCTTTCCAAATAATTCGATTTTAATATAAAACTCGACATTCGATAAAAATTCGATTTATATAACCCAAATTTTATTAAAAAAAATAACATTTAACTCAATGCAAAATTTAAGGAATCAAAATCATTTAAATTTAACCAATCCAGGGTCCGTATATAATTCTCTACCCTAGAATCAAGTGATACGGATATTTATTATTTCAATCCGCGATTTTAAAATTTTTATATTTACGGATATATATCATTTCAATCCGCAATCCCGAAAATATGAAATCCATAAAATCGCTCGAGTCTATCATTTCAACCCATAATGATTTTTCCTTAATCTATTGATCATTTGGGTATGTATCATTTCAACCCATAGTGAACTTGCAGTTTATAACGATATAAAATAAAACATCCATTCATCCTATATCAACAAACAACATCCATTACAAACATCATCCAAATCAATCAATAATTATCAATATAGAACTGATAATCAATAACAGGTATTTAACTGGCAATTTATATTCAATAATAAATTAAATAACGATTTAATTCAAATAAATTTGAGTTAACTGAGATGATGATTTAAAATATACCAAACAGTCATGAATAAATTTCTAATCACATCATAAATTAAATTTAACAAACATAAGAAATTGTAGAAGTTGTGAGTGGGTTAAAACACTCACCTTTGAATTTAAATTGAATTTAAATTCAAAATTAACCCAAAATTTGAACGGTCTCAGAATTCGACAAAACTAGCATCACAATGTCTGAAATCTCAAAACAATCCCAGCGGATCAAACCGTGCGTGAATCGGACCATGTATGTAAAAGTTACGCATATTAGAACGATTGAAATACAAAATTAAATAATAAAAATAAAAATAAAATAAAATAAAAGAGCATTACACGTCACCATTCGTTATCATTCACGAAACCCTAGCAGACCTTACATGCGACCACAGTACAGCCGTCACAAAACAGAGATTTTTCTCGCCGCCAAGATCTAGATGGGCCATCGTATCGAGCGTCGCCGGCCGTACCTAGCCCCTCTTTTCGGCCACCTCCTGTCACCCCCCATGCAATAGAGCCGCCGCCATCTACTATGCCAAATCGAGGTGATTCCGACCACTAGGGGACAAGCGGCAAGTTCCAATGGGTGCTGCTCTACGAACTCTACAACACTGCACTCCCCGATCGTCGTAGAACCGATGATCTACCGCACGTTCAACCCCCACCAATGGACGGTCGAAATTTGTTCTTCAATTTGTGAACAAATGATGATTCGAATTGGAAAACGAGATGCAGATCTGAGATGCACTCATTGAGAGCTTCGAATCGATATATAATTCGATATAGTTTGAGGAGATTTGATTATGAAGTTGAAATTTGTTTTTAAATTGAATTGGATAATTTAGGGTTTGTCTGCCATTAGAAAGAGAGGAACAAATGAAATTGTATGTACAGACAAACTGAGTTGACAAACACTTGGGTTTATAACGATATATATATATATATAGGAAGAAAAAAATAGAAATGAATGGGCTCGATTGGTTTGGAAAGTTGAACGATAAACGACTCGAAAAGCCCATTCTGTCTCCGGAACAAAAATGGGTCATCCCATATATCAAAATAGATGCTTTTGATGATTTCAAATTCAAGGAAAGAGGTTTCAGGTCCTAATTCTAAGGTATGAAGAAGTTATGGTAAAATCAATTTATTTCAAATTGATTTCAATTGATTTCAATTAAATTGATTTCAAGGCGTTTCGAGCCCGTACGATCAAATGACAAGCCCAATCGTTACGAAACTTGAAATCCTATAATAATTCACCGTTACGGATCCGATGAAACTGGTTTCGTCGAAATCCGAGTCAATGGCCAAAATGGCTATATTTCAGTTGATTAAATAAATAAATTAATTAATTAATTAAATCACTTTTTCCGTTTAAATTTTAATAATTTACAACTTCTATCATTTTTTATTTCTTAATCACTTACAATAATTTAAACAAATTTAGATGTCAATTTAAAGTTGATTAATCCATTAATTTTAGTGTTTAATTTCAATTTCATTAAATTCAGAAATTATAAATTTAATTTTCAATAATTCCATTTAATTGACCTTTCATCCTATTATTCAATCCGTTATTACCAAATGGATGAAATTAACATTGGTTCATGATTTATTACATTAATATTCTCAAATTTCATCTTAATTTCCATTAACGTAATATATTTAAATATTTAATTTCATTTATTTGCAATTAATCCAATTATTATAATTTGAATTCCAATAAATTAATAAATCATGATTTCCATTCTTTTTATTCAACCAATTGTCATATTATGAATAAAATTAACATTATTTCCAAATATTAATTTAATTTACTTTAAAATAATATTAAATTATAATTATTGTAATTGATTTCCAATTTAAACTAACAGGCTAAATAAATAGGTAACATACAATGATTCTTACCATTAACTTTTAATTACTTCAATAAGGTACTACTTCCACACAAGGGTTATAAATACTTACATAACACCAATTTTATTCAATTACCATTAATTATAAACTGATCCATCAATTGATTCGATATTTACACTTATTTTCTTATATTCACTTTATAACCAAGTTATAACATTTGAGTCATTTCAATTGATTGGAATTTCATGCAATTTACCAATAATTAACTTTAATTAACTGCGTTGTTACATTTCATCTTAGTTATTATTTCATTATTAATTCACAAATTTTATTTCTTTCGATATTAAATTACCAAAATCTCATTATATTAACAAATTTAAATCATCGAAAATCATGGGTCGTTACACTCTCCCCCACTCAAAATTTTTCGTCCCCGAAAAGGAAAAAAGGGAAAAGGAAGAATTTAGAAATCAATATATCTTATTCAAAATATTAAATTTATAAATAAATAAATTTACAAAATTAATTAATTAAATTAAAATATATCAATTTATAACAATTAAATCCTTTTATACTCAAATTAATAAAGTTTGGAAAACATTTCTCAAAATTTTCTAAGTCCAAAATTCACGAAAAATTTCGGCAGAGTCTCCTTTGTATGGAGAGGTCTGGGAGAAATTATAATATCAATAATAACAATATATTCCAAAATTTTCAAAATAATATATCCCAACAGCGAGAAAAACAATATAATGATGCTATAAACCGTAATCTGAGAACGTACCTATTTGTCGGGCAAATAACGCTTAATTATGAAACCAAAAGCAGTAGCAATTGCTTCCATAACCGGTGTTTCACTTATATAATCTAAAAGAGTTAATAATTATATTATGAAATATTTAAAGTTGTTTCAACCTACTACAACCTACTACAAACAAATCAATATAAACAACAATCACTGGCAACCACGACATACAATCATCATATGAAATCAATAGAATCAACTATCCATCGATAGCAAATAAACAATTGGTTTGTTTGGGTTCAGAAATTTTTGACAGCATAGAATGACAAATAAACTACTGAGTGCACCATTTACTCAATAGTCTTTGATGAACTCAATAGATTATTCATACATCTTAAACAAATAAAAGTATCTTATCCCAAACAATCCATAAACCAAAACATACAATAATTTACAATGTACTTGAGTTATTCTTATTAAATTTCTTTCACAGCATTTATAGTTTTTATTTTTCTTTCCATTTATACAAGGATTATTTCTTTAACTTACATTTATCGCTTACAAAATTTTATTCCCATTCATTCATTCAGTGTTTATTTCATTTGTTTTTCTTTTATTACTTTACAAATTCATTTTCATTTACTCGTATCATGTCAATTTCTTTTTATTGCATGACATTCATTCATTCATTTATAACTTAATTTCATTTGTTTTCATTCATTTGATTATAGTATTCATGTTCAATTCAATTACTTAGCATATCAATTCATTAACTTAAGTTTTTTAATCATGTGTTTACAATACTTACTTCCCATCACATTTTATATAGTACATTTCAATTATAACTTAGGTTTATAACAACTATAACATCAAATTCTTATTTATAAAAGTAATTCATTGAACACTTCCCTTACATAAGTTTTACCTGTAAAATTTCCATTACATATTCTTTTAACATTTCAACTTTTTATAATTGGTAAGTTATTTATATATATGTCTTTAAGAATGCAATTGAAAGTTACACAAGTTTGACTCACTTATTTTAATTAACTTAAGGTTCAATAATTATCATTTCTTATTTTCATATTTTTTTCGTTTACAAGATACAAATTTCAAATTCCTTGTATATTTCAGTTATTACTTAACATATAATTTCTTAATTTCATTTAGAAGTTTCAATTATTAAATAATTAAATTTTTTATTCCATTACAATAATTGAAATCTCTAATTTATAAAAATTTAAGAACTAAATGACAGGTTCCATTTTTAAATCATTTAAAATAATATATACACATATATATATTCTCGTAACTTTTATATCTAATCATATTCAATCTTTAAAAAAATTATTTGTTTATCAAAATAGATCTGTAGTAAAACTACTACAATGGCCTTCCCACTTTGAAACTCGAAAATGAATGTCGATGATGCATGCACTCATCACCGAAATTATTTTCCAACGACAGAGAGGAGAGTACAAAAATTATTTCTTTCCAAAATTTCTTTAAAAAAATTCTTTCAAATCATATTGAAATACTTATCAGGAAATAGTTCTAAATAATATTATTATTATATTCCAAACTCATTCGGAAGAAATTTTCAAAAAACCCTTGAACTTAAGTTCTAAATTTCCAAATTTCATTTATTTTATTTTCAAATCTTATTTCCAACCTATATTTATAAATTTCACTACCTAACAACCAATATATTACAACCAAATATATAATTTGTAAAATTTATTATTTTATATATAGAAAATATATAAGGCAAAATTATTTCATTTACCTATATTTCGAAACAATATTATGTTGGTCTGTCCTATTAAGTGTTTAGAAATCCCTACCGATGTCATAGCATCCTATGCACCAACCAGAATTTATAAATACAAAACGAAACAAATTAACACAAATTAAAAACCTTTTATAACACTAACAAATATGGTCTCTCATATATACACTCGACTACTCATTTTAGGGTATTACTACCCTATTTAATATGAGTCAGACTCCAAAAAGCTAAGGTTATCGCTAAACCAAAGCTCTGATACCAACTATAACATCCCGCCTTTTTGTACGTTGTAAGTAGACATGCATGCCGACTCAAACCATACAGAAGGGCGAATTGTTATTGGGGTGAATAAGAAAACGCAGAGAAAGAAAAAAAACAAAATAGAATCTCGCAGTGGAATGACCAAAATATAATAATCAAATAACAGTTCATGAAGCTGTATACAAAACATTTGATTATACTTATATATTACAAACTCAGAGTTACACATATCAGAGATAAATAAATAATAATGCAGCAGAACAGTATGAATGTAGTGGAATAAATATAGTAAATAATAATATTACAAATCTTCGTCTTCGTCCTCTAGAAATAAGGTCTTCAAATCCTGGAATGCTCAGGCTGACCCGAGCGAATAGAAAAGACAAAACACTCGAGTCAGAACTAAAAGATCTTATGTGAGTTAAATCAACGGTAAATAAATATGAGTGTAAACGGCGTCGGAGATGTTTACGGTGTTTGACATCTCTTACCCAGTGTCTAACGTGAGTGCATTAACTTAAGAGATGTTCGGGATTCACATCTCCTAACGATCCGTTAAACTATCTTCTATGTACTACAATACGCTATCATAATATGTCTACAGTAAAGTAAAAGTATTAGAATAGCGTTAAGGCTTTACCCATTTCCCCCTTAACACATTTTTATAATGCCAATAGTCTATACAATACCGTAACTCCCCGTAAACTTGGGTCGCCAGAGGATACCCCATAGGTACGACAAAAAACAAACTCGTAAAAGGCGCGCTAGGGTAGATGACAAGGCACAATTAGGCAATGCCAGGGTAGATATACCAATTACACTTCCGGACCAGTGGTAACGCATAGCAGCTACTACCGCCCACCTCGGAACACACTCCCAAATCAAAAAATCGAGGGTGGCCACAAAATAAATCGCAAAGTCAGAATATAGTATCAATGGAATGTGCCCGATCGGAGGAATGATCTCACTTAGCCCGTGGATTGCTCCTATTTTAGCCACCATTTGCTAACTCACGGGTGTTTTTTTAATGCGGGTTCAAACTTTTCTATTAAAAAAAACTATAAGCAAAATATTTACAAGTGCCAAAAGGAAAGCCCAAAGCAAAGCTAAGCCAACTACAAAACAAACAAAACAGACCCAAACATCTCGGTCAACACTTATGGCCCGAAGCCCTCCAAGCAATGCAAAAGTGAGCCCAATTGCCAGATGCTTCGAGAATACTCTCAAAGCAAATAAGGCAATACGACACTTCCAACTACATCATTAACTCATCTCAGAAGAAAAAATAAAAAAGAACGTTAATGGCGGCGAGAGAGGTAGAACGTAGATCACAACATAAATCACTACAAGATCGACTGTTACTCGAAACATCATCTTCTACTTCCAGATCGGGGCAACTATCAAACCAGCGAAAGCAAATCTAGAAACCAGCACCTCCTTAAGAAGAACAATGGAGATCTTAGCAAGATAAGTCTCTGACACCCAAAATGGTGAAGTCTTTAAGCTTTATTTGAGAAACTAACAAAAATTCCTTTGAAACTAGAGAGATCGAGACTACAACAAGGAAGCGGAGGACGACAACAGACAAAAGATCTTAGATCCAGCAGGAGCTGACAAGACAGGTATAAGACCTAAGAAAACCTTCGAAATAAAGCTCATAACTCCAAACTAAAATTCTTTTGTGACCAGGATGTGATTACGAGCACTCGGAGCAACCTGCAAACTGCAACCTTACAAACTAAATCAATAATTATTGTTAATTGTAAATTATTATGTAAATTAAAAGAGAGGAGGTGTGGACAATGTAAATAATACAGGTGTGCGAGAACCAAAACCAAGAAATAGAGAAGCAAGAAGATGACAGAAGAACGAAACATATGATAAAGCAGATGATGCCCCAATTCAGCATTGGGAGGTATATCCCCATTTCAGTGCTATAGCTTCATTCATGCCAATAATGTTCTTAAAATGTTTAGATTTTGCCATTCTGATGTTCATTGTCTGGAAAATTTTGGTACAAATCTGCGACCTTTCAGTAAAACCATTCTGAAAAATCGTATCGTTCCTTTCTTTCCAAATATGCCAAACACAAACAGAGAGAGAGAGAGTTGAAACAAATCTGAATTGAGACTTTTTAAGCTTGAGATAGAAACGATTTTCTGTAAATCATCTTTCAGAGAAAAGGAGAATAAACTTTTCGGCGAATTAAAAAAAATTTATAGCTCCAAAGCAAAACGTTTTCTGTAAAATTACATTGAAAAAATAGATGGTCTATAGTTTCAATGTGATTATTACAAAAAACACAGTTAGGGTCCACAACTATCTGCTTCTGAAGTAATCTTTCTTTTGTCAATAGATAGTCATTAATGGCTTTAAACAAGCATACCGCCATTTTTTGTACGTGTATTTTATTCCAGACCAAAAACGTCCAGTACTTAATTTCAAAACTGGATTTAACCGTGTTCCAAACTTTTTTGAACTGATACAAACCATCCTTAGAGCACTTCCAAGACCAGTAATCCCTCTCCCTATCTTTGTGAATCTTGACACCTTCGATTTCTGCATGTATTTGAAATAAAAAACTATACGAGTCCCACTTCCACTCACCATTCTTTAAAATCCTGCTAAGAGAAAAATTTTCCGTACCAGTTCTGAAAGCTGTGTCTCTGCCAATACGTTCCATAATAGAACTTCCATTCGGCCATGGATCATACCATAGAGAAGTAGTTTTACCATCAGCAATGTTGAGAGAAAGGCATTTCAAAGCTTCATGTCTATTCTTCAAAATGAATTTCCACACTCCCGAGTCGTCCGATCGCTGGTTAATTTCCCAAAAACTTTTATGACCAATATATTTACAATGCATGAGTTCTGCCCAAATTCCTTCTGAATTAATTACTTTCCATATCAATTTGGTAAATAACGCTCGGTTCATCTCTTTTAGATTTCTCAATCCCATTCCTCCTTCTTCTTTTTGCCTGCACAAAATCTCCCAAGGAATCTTACTGCTAAGACTTTTCCAAAGAAAGTTGAGAATCAAATATTTAATTTTTTGAACAGTAGATGCTGGGAGACAAAAACATTGCATCCAGAATTGTATTATGGGATAAATGGTAGATTTAATGAGTTCAAGTCTCCCAGCTAAGCTAAGCATTCTTGTTTCCCATACTCCAATTCTTAACTTGATCTTCTCTATCAAAAGAGAACAATCCTTATCCCTCAAATTAGCACTAGACAAGGGAATACCCAAATACCTTATTGGGAGATCCGATGGCTGAATATTGAGGATCATACTAATATCAGTGCAACAATCCACCCCTTTCCCAAAGAAAACATAAGAGTTCTCACAACTTAATTCCAAGTCAGTAACTCTTTTCATGGTCTTAAAAACATCACTAATAGCAGTTGCAGTTTGGGCATTGGCTTTAGTAAAAACAATAATGTCGTCAGCGTAAATAAGGTGAGTCAACTTATTATCAAAGTCTGTAATTGGAGAAATAAGATCAGCCTGACTTTTTCATCCATCAATAACGTAAAATATTCCATGACCAAGGTTAAAAGAATAGAGGAAAGCGGGTCGCCTTGTCTAAGATCATTTGAACTCTTGAAATAACTGTGTGATTCCCCGTTTGCAATGATAGAAAACACATGAGTCTTTATAATGTTTTCAATAATTCTCACCCATTTGTCTGGGAAACCCAAGCTTATTAACATATGTATAACAAAAGATCGATTAATCGAATCATATGCTTTCTTTAAATCAACTTTGATACACGTATATTTATTATCCTTTCTTTCGAGACCCCTGATAATTTCATGAGCAAACAAAATTCCATCCCCTATTGATCTACCTTTGATAAATGCCGTCTGATTCGGGGACACCAACTTATCCAAAAAAGGACCCAGTCTGTTACAAAGAATTTTGGTGAAAACCTTATATAAAGTATTACAACAAGCAATTGGTCTAAAATCTTGAATACAAGTGGAATGATCTTTTTTAGGAATCAAGTGCAGGAACGTATGGTTCCACTCATTGATTATAAGACCCTTTTGAAAAGTATCATTCAAAGCTTTGAAAATTAAGTCTTCGAAAGATTCCAATGAGTTTTGAAAAACTTCGAGTTAAAACCGTCTGGGCCTGGAGAAATAGTATCTTTAATATCCCACAGTGCAAATTTAATTTCTTCCAAAGATATACCATCGTTCAAAAAATTAGCACCGTAACCAGTAATGATCGATTTACAAATAACTTTTGGGAAATGGTCACATAAGGGAAGGTTAAAGATTCGTTTGTAGAAATCAATGGCCGATTCAACAAACATATCTTCTGAAACCGCCTTTCCATCGACTACAATGCTGGTCAAACGCTTTCTACTTCTTTTACTGGACATTTTAGCATAGAAAAAAGAAGAAGCCTCGTCACCCATCATCAACCAATCACATTTAGGCTTTTGTTTGGTATCCAGAAATTCCTTTTTAAGTGCTAAATCCAGATTAATCTTGGCATTTTGAAATTCCATTGCTATATTGTGATCATGTGATTTTTCCAGTAGTTTCTGAAGTCTGGAACAATTCTCTCTCTGAACATTAACCTCTTGTTTGGTATTACGTAATTTAGCACTCCAAATCTTAAGCTCTCTCTTGATATTCTTGAGAATATTAATGATTTGATATAGAGGTCGATCTGCATGATTACAAATCCAGTGTTTCTCGATCAGAGGAAAGTATTGATCACATAAAGACCAATGTTTCATATATCTGAAAGGTCTGTTCTTGTCCCTAGGCTTAAGGAAAAGCAAGACGAGGACGACATTATGATCACTCACAAAAGGAGGCAAATATTCAGCCGATAAGTCTGTAAATAAGTTGATCCAGTCTAGGTTTGCAAGAACCCTGTCAATCTTAGAAAATATGTTGCGACTCGGACCAGACCACCAAGAAAATTCGTAACCTTTAATATTGATCTCATTACGACCTGTGTAGTTAGACATATCATCTAGTTCAAACAAGTTTCCAAATGTCATTGGGTCACCTCCCTTTCTTTCTGAGGGACTACGAATGCAATTGAAGTCCCCAAGAACCAGCCATGGTCTGTAAATATTGATAGCATCCTCCTGTAAATTCTTCCATAATCTTTTTCTGAGTTCAACATAGTTATGAGCGTAGACAAAGGATAAATTACATTTGAATTTCAAGGTATTGATCAATTCAATGGTAATATGTTGATCGCTCATAATAATATAGTTGAAATCCCAAGAATCTCCGTCAATGAGGACAAAAATTCTGCATTTAAAATAACAAGAAACGTTACTTATTATTTTCCATCTGTCATCCAACGCTCTTTCCAGCTTCAGTATATCCGAAAACAACAGCTTATTTTCCAAAACACTAAAACAACTTATTTTATACTTGTCAATGAGTTTTCTCACTTCTCCCATTCTGTTGGGGTTATGAAACCCTCTAACATTCCAGCATGCTACTTACATTAAATAACCTTGTTATTGCGAGTCCTCAGTAGCCTACTGCTGGAGGACTCCCCTTTGTCTTCCGCAGGAATGCCTAGCATCTGAACCCACCTGGGATTCTTACGAACAAGCTTTTCCTTCTGAATGTTCTCAAACTCTATATCTTGAGGCTTAGGAAGAAGTTGCTCCACGTATACCTCCTGAGTTGGATCTGCATTATCATATGTATTCTGTTCCTCTACCACTTCTGTCATTCCTGTATCCTGATCCAGATTTTCTTGCACCTGTATATCAATACAAGGTTCAATGCCTCTCCTAAAATTAACATTATTAATTATACAATCATCAATAAAAATTTCATTAGAAAATAAAGTATTTGGAAATGAAGGAGTATCCGATGATGACGAAGGGCATTTGAGAATAGTTATGTGGGTCGAAGGTGACTTCGGAGGTGATGAGCTCGGATTTCTGGCTCCCGGGGTAGTTGTAGACACAGGGATGAACGGCTCACTGATTCCTCGATCAGGAGGGACATCCGACCTGGCCAGAGGAATAGTGATGCAATCTTCACTGACTCCTACTTCGGTGAGAGTAACAGGTTCTGACTTCGGCGCTTCTGAGATTGCCTCCTCACCGCGCTCTTCTGAGGATGCAGCTCCTTCTATAATCTGATCCGAGGGTGAAACTTCTGTTTGCTTTTGTTATGTAATGGATTTCCCCAGATTTCTGTCTCCAACGCATTAGAAGCTATCTGATATCTATCCCGAGACCCATCAATAGGTGGGCAGTCAACATTTAGGTTTTGATTTTCTTGATGCACTTCTGGTTGTAAGATTTCAGTCAAACCATCACCACATGAAACCTCCACCACATTATTCCTGGTTTCTCCATTAGACAAATGACCATCGTGCATTAACTCAGTATTAAGGGAGTTAGTGGGACAGCCATCATTCAACTGTTTTTCCAGATCATTAGTAATCTCATTTCCGCCTTCCTCCCTTACTATTTCTGAACAACCAACAAGACTTGGATCCACAGGGCTTTCCTTATCAGAGTTGACAGCTTGAGTCAGTTTAGGAACCCAAGACTTGGTCATTGGTCATTCGTCAGTTACGTGTCCGAAACACATGCACTTTCCACATATGGGAGGAGGTTTCTCATATCCCACTTCCTGAATGAAACTCCTCCCATTTTGGTCCATACCTTCGATGGTATTAGGCATACCATAGGTAGCGTTAACCTCAACCAAAACTCTGGCGTAGTCTAATCTAGATTTGTTTTTCGTGGCCTCGTCCATCTTTATGGGAACTCCAATGTTACTTTATAGAGCACTAATTGCCTTATTGCCCCACAACTTAAAACTTAAACCAAGAAGTCTGACCCACATAGGCAAGGATATGAGTAAATCTCTATCTGCTCTCATGTCTGGGGACAAACGCTTCATAATGATCAAGTTCCGGTCCATGAACCAAGGACCTGATTTCAAAATCTTGTTGTAATCCTCCTCAGAACCAAATCTCACTACAAAGAATCCATTATTCCTTGAGTGAAATGAAAACAGCTTCTTTGTAGACCATACCCTGTTGGCATATCCTTCAAAAGTTCTAAGCCATGGTTTATAACCAACCACATACAGTAATATACATAAATCCCAGCCTCCCTCCGCTTCTTTGATAGCTTCAGAAGAAAGGGTACCGATCCTTTTACCATCAACTACTTTAGGCTCAATAAATTCAAGATCTAGGTTTCCTAGATCTCCAACCACTCTTACTTTCACTGCCTCACTGTATGAAATTTTTTAGCGTTCTCTGAGACAGTGAATTTGATTTTCGGATTGCTTCCTGGTTGAAAGGCGTTCTGCTTTGTTGTTTTTGAAAAAAATTTTGATGTCCGCCCAGCATGAGCTGCCTACACCCTCCTCCCCGTGTTCCGATCTGGAATAGCCCCAGATCTGCTCGGTCTATTCCCTCCTAGGTTGAGCCTTGGTTCAGGTCACAAAGAAGCTGGAGCCTTGCCCCTTTTCTTTCTCACCTCCTCCCACCCTTCATCATCCCGCAGAGATCCCATGATTTAGCTATGACGTCCACGTATATACCTC
Source organism: Allium fistulosum (assembly GCA_030737815.1). Classification (NCBI taxonomy): domain Eukaryota; kingdom Viridiplantae; phylum Streptophyta; class Magnoliopsida; order Asparagales; family Amaryllidaceae; genus Allium; species Allium fistulosum. The sequence continues at coordinate 398,263,412 of CM060907.1, forward strand.
ATATAGGATGGTCGCCACCATCCTACTTCATTCTGGAATCTCCACCGCGTACATAGTTGTCAAAGTGGTTTTCGGTATTGGCAGAGAGTATGACAATATCCGATCCCGGTCTCCTTAACAACCAATCGCTTATTACACACCAGATGGTTCATTTACATTTCTAAAATCATTTCATAATTGATATCAAAATATCATTTTTAATTCAAATCATATCATTTTTGAAATCATTACTTACTTCCGAAATTATATCACATTGAAATCATAGTTCGAAATTATATTTCCTTTCAAAAGTCATATTTCCAAAATAGGCTAAACTCTCATTTCAATATATCATATTAAACCAAATATGTTATTAAATCCCAACTTAGGTTATAACATCATTAACCATATTCACTTAAAAATCGAGAATTTTAAAATAACCTATCCATTTTACTTAGTTTGGAATTTAGAAGAAAATAGTTATAAATAGTTAATATAGATTTAAAATATATTAAATATAATTAAAATAGATTAAATAGCTTTAAAATAGATTAATTAAATTTAAAATAAGTTAAAACAGATAAATTAGTTTAAATCAATTAAATGGGTTAAAATAGGATAAATGATTTAATGTAATCAATACAGGTTAAACTAGTTTAATACTTTCAAATCTTAATAATTAGAAATTTTGAAATAATATATTTTTAAAATAGTTTATTTTAAAACATGACTTTAACAAACCATATTCCAAACCTTTCAATTTAACATTCCAATAAACTATTGAATTTCATATCGTTTCAATCTATGTTCAAATATTAATTCGGATTACTCCAATTTTAAAATATTTCAAAGTTATACTTCAATGATTTTAATAACTCAATTTCGATAAACTTCACTTATATTTCAAATTCACTATAAAATTACAATTTTATTTCTTTAACAAATCTTTCCAAACAATTCGATTTAATATAAAACTCGAAATTCGATAAAAATTTGATTTATATAACCCAAATTTTATTTTAAAAAAATATCATTTAACTCAATGCAAAATTTAAGGATTCAAAATCATTTAAATTTAACCAATCCGGTGTCTGTATATAATTCTCTACCCTAGGGTAGAGTTATACGGATATTTATCATTTCAATCCACGATTTTAAAAAATTTATATTTACGGATATATATCATTTCAATCCGCAATCCTGAAAATATCAAATCCATAAAATCGCTCGAGTCTATCATTTCAACCCATAACGATTTTTCCTTAATCTATTGAGCATTCGGGTATGTATCATTTCAACCCATAGTAAACTTGCAGTTTATAACGATATAAAATAAAACATCCATTCATCAAATATCAACAACCAACATCAATTACGAACATCATCCAAATCAATCAATAAATATCAATATATAACTGATAATCGATAACAGGTATTTAACTGGCAATTTATATTCAATAATAAATTAAATAACGATTTAATTCAAATAAATTCGAGTTAACTGAGATGATGATTTAAAATATACCAAACAGTCATAAATAAATTTCTAATCACATCATAAATAAAATTTAACAAACATAAGAAATTTTAGAAGTTGTGAGTAGGTTAAAACACTCACCTTTGAATTTAAATTGAATTTAAATTCAAAATAAACCCAAAATTTGAATGGTCTCAGAATTTGACCAAACTAGTGTCACAATGTCCTGAATCTCAATACAATCCCTGTGGATCAAACCGCGCGTGAATCGGACCTCGTATGTAAAAGTTACGCATATTAGAACGATTGAAATACAAAATTAAATAATAAAAATAAAAATAAAATAAAAGAGCATTCCACGTCACCATTCGTTATCAGCCACGAAACCCTAGCAGACCTTGCATGCGACCACGGTATAGCCGCCACCAAACCGAGATTATTCTCGCCGCTACGATGCCCTACGCCAAGATCTAGATGCACCATCGTCTTGAGCGTCCCCGACCGCACCTAGCCCCTCCTTTCGGCCACCTCTGGTCACCCCCCACGCATTAGAGCCGCCACCGTCTACTATGCCAAATCGAGGCAATTCTGACCACTAGGGGACAAGTGGCAAGTTCCGATGGGTGCTGCTCTACGAACTCTACAACACTACACTCCCCGATCGTCGTAGAATCGATGATCTACCGCAAGTTCAAACCCCCACCAATGGACGGTCGGAATTTTTTCTTCAATTTGTGGACAAATGATGATTCGAATTTGGAAAACGAGATGCAAATCTGAGATGCGCTCATCGAGAGCTTCGAATCGATATATAATTCGATATAGTTTGATGAGATTTGATTTTGAAGTTGAAATTTGATTTGAAATTGAATTGGATAATTTAGGGTTTGTCTGCCGTTAGAAAGAGAGGAACAAATGAAATTGTACGTACAGACAAACTGAGTTGAGAAACACTAGGGTTTATAATGATATATATAGGCAGAAAAAAATAGAAATGAATGGGCTCGATTGGCTTGGAAAGTTGAACGATAAACGACCCGAAAAGCCCGTTCTATCTCCGGAACAAAAATAGGTCATCCCATATATCAAAATAGATGCTTTTTATGATTTCAATTCAATGTAAGAGGTTTCAAGTTCTAATTCTATCGTATGAAGAAGTTATGGTAAAATCAATTTATTTCAAATTGATTTTAATTGATTTCAATTAAATTGATTTCAAGCCATTTCGAGCCCGTACGATCAAACGACAAGTCCGATCGTTACGAAATTTGAAATCCTATAATAATTCACTGTTACGGATCCGATGAAACTGGTTTTGTCGAAATCGGAGTCAATGGCCAAAGCGGCTATATTTCAGTTGAATAAATAAATTAATTAAATCACTATTTTCGTTTAAATTTTAATAATTTACAACTTCTATAATTTTTGATTTCTTAATCACTTACAATAATTTAAATAAATTTAGATGTCAATTTAAAGTTGATTAATCCATCAATTTCAGTGTTTAATTTCAATTTCATTAAATTCAGAAATTATAAATTTAATTTTCAATAATTCCATTTAATTGACCTTTCATTCTATTATTCAATCCATTATTATCAAATGGATGAAATTAACATTGGTTCATGATTTATTACATTAATATTCTCAAATTTCATCTTAATTTCCATTAACGTAATATATTTAAATATTTAATTTCATTTATTTGCAATTAATCCAATTATTATAATTTGAATTCCAATAAATTAATAAATCTTGATTTCCATTCTTTTTATTCAACCAATTGTCATATTATGAATAAAATTAACATTATTTCCAAATATTAATTTAATTTACATTAACATAATATTAAATTATAATTATTGTAATTGATTTCCAATTTTAACTAACATGCTAAATAAATAGGTAACATACAATAATTGTTACCATTAACTTTTAATTACTTCTATAACGTACTACTTCCAAACAAGGGTTATAAATACTTACATAACACCAATTTTATTCAATTACCATTAATTATAAACTGATCCATCAATTGATTCGATATTTACACTTGTTTCCTTATATTCACTTTATAACCAAGTTATAACATTTGAGTCATTTCAATTGATTGGAATTTCATGCAATTTATCAATAATTAACTTTAATTAACTGCGTTGTTACATTTGATCTTAGTTATTATTTCATTATTAGTTCACAAATTTTATTTCTTTCAATATTAAATTACCAAAATCTCATTATATTAACAAACTTAAATCGTCGAAAATCACGGTTCGTTACACTCTCCCCCACTCAAAACTTTTCGTCCCAGAAGAGGAAAAAAGGGAAAAGAAAGAATTTAGAAATCAATATATCTTATTCAAAATATTAAATTTATAAACAAATGAATTTACAAAATTAATTAATTTAAATAAAATGTACCAATTTAAAACAATTAAATCCTTTTATACTCAAATTAATAAAGTTTGGAAAACATTTCTCTAAATTTTCTAAGTCCAAAATTCACGAAAAATTTCGACAGAGTCTCCTTTGTACGGAGAGGTCTGGGAGAAATTATAATATCAATAATAAAAATATATTTCAAAATTTTCAAAATAATATATCCCAACAGTAAGAAAAACAATATAATGACGCTATAAAACTGTGACGCCCCACCTCTATGCTCACAATAACAAAGATTATTAAAAGAAATACTGTCTGTTATCGCGAAGAATAAGGCTGGAAAGGAGCGGCCATCCGTAGTTGGCCTTACACTAATATTGGTTACCTCGATAGGACTGGTATATACTTTTTCAATTTTCATCTTATTTATTTACTCCCATCGACATACCCAATTATCAGTATAAAACAAGCTACGATGATTCATAATAGTTTAGGACATTAGATATAATAATAACACGGATAATATAAATGCAGAACACAGATAAAACAAAAGTCTCATATATATATATAACTGATGTCAGTTACAACATAGTTGACACAGTACATATGATACAACTACAACTGTCGACTCAAGAAGTTATATATACAAGTACATTATCAACTAATATACATGAATACATATCATCTTAGAACAGACACACTGACTACTACAAAAAGACGCAGACCACTTCAAATGATATGAAAAGTCTTCATAGCTCAACAGCAACTCAAAGCAGGAAATCTACAACCTGAAATAACTCGAGTTTGACCCGAGTATTAAATTCAAAAGAAAATAATACACGGGTCAGTCTAATTCAAACTTAGTTATTAGTACATAGCAGCAATAATAATCAATCGCAAATAGATAACAGTCACAGAAATCTCGTATATCCAACTCTCGATACGAGAATTGGATAACGGCAGATATAACACTAAGCAGTGTTAAACGACAAATCAACAACCCAAATCAGAATACAACTCCAAAATATTGAAATTAACCAACGAAACAATACAACTATTTGAAACATCAATTTAAAACTGTCAAATCTAATAGGGCTGCAGTACACGCACGCGTGTACTGCCTCGCCACTATCGCATGGGATACACAAAAGCTCAGTGAAAGTCACAAATGATCACAAGGTCAAACCCCGAAATCGGGTTCAACTCAAGTGTGATAACAACACAAATGAAATGATCAAGAACCAACAAAGTAGATCCAACTCAATACATGCATCCACACATACCTATGTATGTACAGATATGGATACACATATTTGACAGCAGTGCAAACCAACAAAGGTAATAACACAAGCAAGGCCAGGACCAAACAAAGACCAGAAGTACAAAATGGCCAAGCAAGTGCACCACTAAACCAACAAACAAGATCAAAGGCAATTCAGTAAAAAGAAATAACAAGAGAGGCAAGTGCTGCACGGATAACAAGACGAATGAAGTGCAACCACAAATGCATATGGTCAAACAACAGTTCAGATATGAAGTAATGCCAAAGTCAAACGTTCTACAGGTATTAAAGATCACCAGCCAAAGTCCACAAGCTCGAAGCCAGAACTAGAATCGAAGTAGTCGGTGACGACAGAGTTCAATGCAACAAAGTGGCAACCATGCAAATACATAGTGCAACATGATCAACAACACAATGCAAATGAACATGGTCAGAACACAAATGCAATAACCAGACAGAGTATCACAGGTACAAAGTGCACCAGAGGGAACACGTTGCAACAGTGAACTGCAAGAGGCAACAATAGGGTAATGACCAAACTAATATGCAGTTTCAAATTAAACAACATAATGCAAATGTCCATACTCAATAAATCAAAGAGCATGTGCAAAGGTCTGGACAACATGGCATGTTGGAGACAGAATGCAACTTAAAATGAATCAGTGAACAACAGTTGTCAAATGGAAGAATACAACAGCAATGAAGGTACCAAATCAATAGGGATGAACGAGACAGTGGTATTATGCAAATGAAACTGTACATGAAGCATAACCACAGTACCCCAAATGACAATACTAGATGTGCAATACCATACAGGGCAATGCATCAGAAAACTCAAGTGAAGCTACAGATAATCAACACTTCGAAGACCATCAATACAAAAGTCAACAATGTCAATTACAAGTGCAGTAGCTACAGCATGTACAAATGCATTGTTACAGTTCATCAAGACTACAACATGCAGACCCACTAGTTCAAAACTACAATTACTTCACTGACTCAACAAGGCAAAAATGCCAAAGTCATGGAACATCAAAGGGATCTAACAACTGATCAATTCGAACAAGTCTTGAAACCAGACTCAAAAATCACAATGAACAGAGACAACAAAGGCAAGGATACGTGACACAACAAGTGATGCATAAAACAACTCAGAGGATCAGTACAGTGAACCCAACTCTATACAAGATTACAAAGAAACCATGAATACAATATCAATAGACCTTGAAGTAACATGAACTCAAGACAGTACTACAAAACTGGACCAATAAGCATTTGCCAAGAGAACAGTGATAACATATATGTAATGGTATTGCTATGATCATTTGGGACAAGCCTATGCTAACGAACTGAACAATTAAAAGCACCCGCACAAGAACCAAATGCATTCAGGTAGGTATACAAAATGGCCAAAGTATAAATTTATAACAGCAATTCTGAACAAATTCAAGTTAACAACTAAGTCAATACCGATGTCAACAAAGCAAAGCTAAAGAAAATATCCAGGTCGTTTTAAATCAATGACAGTTTGAACAAGGACAGAGGAATTTCAAACAAGCAGTGGCAATGCCAAAGTCAACTAGAGCAAGTTCGGACAATTCAATGTCCATTTTATCGTGAAATGCAAAGCAAAGCCGTGTTAACCAAGAAATCATAGTTATACGAAATTGATAAAATCAGAATCAACTTCTAGCATCAAAACAAAATCGACTAGCCAAATTAAATCATCAACAACGAACACAAATCAAGACCGTGAGCATCAAATAGTCAACCACGAAAATCACAAGCTTGAACAAATCAGAAATCACACGAATTTGAATTGGATGTGAGTGAAATAATCCACTCACCTTAGCCTAAAGCTGCCGTGAGCGGAGCGAAGGAGACGTCGATCGACAAGGCAAGCACGAACCTTCGATCGAGCTTCAACAGTCGTCTTCTTCGATTCGTCTAAAGCCCTAGTTTTTTAACGAGGCAGCCACCATTATATTTCGTTATTTTTGTTTAGGGTTTCAAAATGAAGAATGAGAGAAAGGGGTCGGGTTATCCTCTGATACTATCTCGGTGTCAACACTTATGGGCCACGCTATTTCAAATTTATAAAGCCCAATTAGCAATTTTTTTAACAACTTATAAAAGAGTTTTAACTCTAAAAATCCAATTGCAATTTTAATAGCAATTTTATCAAAGGATTCCAACCGATCTAAAACTCAATCGAGCAATTAACTAGCAATCTAATCGTTTAATGACAATATTAAATTTTCACAAAAGCTCGGGTTGTTACTGACTCCCCTCCTTATAAAAATTGCGTCCCCGCAATTTTTCATAATAAAAGTTGTCAATAACAATTATTCTTCTAACATAAACCGGTAAAGCTAGAAAAATAAGGTCAAGAACACAAATGCCAAAGAAATCTTTTAATTCCAATAAAAGAGATTCACAAATTTTCAACAAAATCTAATTATCAACAAAGATAATTATGAAACACAAATCACAATTCACAAAACTGCCAATATCTGGTTATTCAACAATTAACTAGAAAACACAAACTTCATATCAACAAACTCTAACTGTCAACAGAGATAGAAAGAAAACAGCAATTCAATAAAAATCAGCATAATCTAGATTCAATTAGAGACTAGAAAATCTCGTATCAACAAAATCAGCAAACATCCAATTATCTAAACGATAGTCAGAAAACAAATCACCAATTATCAAATTATTAATTATCTACTTATCAAAAACGACAACAAATATTCAATTATCAAAAACGATAATCAAATTTCAAATCACAAATATTCGATTATCAAAAACGATAATCAAATTTCAATTCACAAATATTCGATTATCAAAGGCGATAATCAAATTTCAAATCAACAAATATTCGATTATCAAAAACGTTAATCGAATTTCAAATCAACAAGTATTCAATTATCAAAAACGATAATCGAATCTCAAATCACAAATATTCGATTATCAAAAATGATAATCTAATTTCAAATCAACAAATATTCGATTATCAAAGGCGATAATCAAATTTCAAATCAACAAATATTCGATTATCAAAAACGGTAATCGAATTTCAAATCAACAAGTATTCAATTATCAAAAACGATAATCGAATCTCAAATCACAATTATTCGATTATCAAAAATGATAATCGAATTTCAAATCAACAAATATTCGATTATCAAAGGCGATAATCAAATTTCAAATCAACAAATATTCGATTATCAAAAACGGTAATCGAATTTCAAATCAACAAGTATTCAATTATCAAAAACGATAATCGAATCTCAAATCACAAATATTCGATTATAAAAAACGGTAATTGAATTTCAAATCAACAAATATTCGATTATCAAAAACGATAATCAGAGCTCATATCAACAAATATCTAATTATCACAAGCGATAATTAGAAACAACAAATATCTGATTATCAAAAACGATAATCAGAACTCATATCAACAAATATCTAATTATCACAAGCGATAATTAGAAACACAAATATCCGATTATCAAAAACGATAATCAGAACTCATATCAACAAATATCTAATTATCACAAGCGATAATTAGAAACACAAATATCCGATTATTAAAAACGATAATAAGAACTCATATCAACAAATATCTAATTATCACAAGCGATAATTAGAAACAACAAAAATCCGATTATCAAAAACGATAATCAGAACTCATATCAACAAATATCCAATTACCTGCAGATAATTGGAAACAACAAATATCTAGAAATCAATTAAGAAGACTAGAAAATCAACATAAAAGCTTGGATCGATCCCATTAGATGGCGAGTTTTTAATTCGCCGCACGTGCATCAACAAATGGCCGAAGCCTACCAAGTACTCAACATAATTTTGGCGCCCAACAAATGATCCGAAGGTCCAACAAATGACCCGAAGGTCTAGTACTGGTATTTGACCCGAAGGTCCATCATATGACCCGAAGGTCCATCATAGTGGCTCGAAAGCACACGAAAGCATCAAATATTTCAATTAACGAGTCCGGAATTAATCAAAATAGCAAACGCACATGTCTCATACCACGTGTTTTACTAAATCGTTTGATTCTCTTCATCGTTTCCTTGAAAGTGCAAAATTCATCAAAACCATCAAAACAACAGATATTCAATTAACGAGTCCGGAATTAACCGAAATAGTAAAAGTGTGGTTTCATACTCCGCACTTTTGCTAAATCGTTTAAATCCCTTCATCGTTTCCTTGAAAGTGCAAAATTGTGTATTTTGTAAAAATACACTTTACATTCTCAAACGGACAAGTCCGGAATTAAGCGAATCAGTAAAAGAAAGGGGTCATAGTCCTCGATTTTGATGAAACGTTTAAATTGCTTCCTCATTCTTTTGAAATCGCAAACTGTAAAATTTCTGAAAACAATTTTATTTATTTTAAATAACAATTCACATTCTCAACTGGACAAGTCCGGAGTTAAGTGAATCAGTAAAAGAAAGGGGTCATAATCCTCGATTTTGCTGAATCGTTTAAGTCGCTTTCTCATCCTTTTGAAAGCGCAAACTATTAAAAAATTTATAAATCAATTTTCATTTTTAAAATGATTTTTCCAATCACGTGATTATAGCAGCAAATCAGTAACAATTTCGATAAAGAAATTGTACTTCTCAAAATACCGTAAAATCGTATCTCAAAATCAGCATTGTGGAATAACCGCTTGAAAATCCACTTTTAAAATTTAACGGTTACTGAAGCCAAAGCAACAGAAATTTTTTTAAAACATCAAAATCACATCAAAACAATTTGCATCAAAATGTAGTATCAGTGAATTTTCATTCATCAAAAATGCCACAAAACACCGTGCTTCAAAAATTGAGCATTGGTGTACAAATAATCCCGTTATAAAAATAACGGCAACAAAATACGTTTCATAACCAAGCATCGGTTCAACGTAAAATTAATGCAGTAACGTGCAATTCATATTTGCACGCACATTACAATATAAACAAAGAAATCATTCGAATGCATCTTCAATGAAGACAATTCAAAACAGCAAAATCTAATCAATAGATGATTAGTACAAAAGAAAGCCAGCGGAAATTTCAACAAAAATCACATATCTGCAATTTCTTCGAATCCTCAATTCGGATTCGAAATTCTTAGAGAAACAAAATAAATACAGCTATGTAAACAACAATAGAAATTTATTTCAATTTCATATTTTGATTTTTAAATCAAAAAGATTATCAGTTGTACTCAGCGAAGACAGTTTCACTGTTTCCGCTGCGCACTCTGATAAACAGAACACAAATCAATCAAATCATCAGAACACAATTTCACTATTATTTTTAAATAAAGATATTTAAAAATTTCATCCAAATTTCAAAACTTTAGTTTTGACTCAAAGCACAAATAAAACATCGACCAATAGTTGTAACATATGTTCCATCCAAGTTATGTTTTATATTATGTCCATAAACCCCAAGCTTCGATACCAACTGTGATGCCCCACCTCTATGCTCACAATAACAAAGAGTATTAAAAGAAATACGGTCTGTTATCGCAAAGAATAAGGCTAGAAAGGAGCGGCCATCCGTAGTTGGCCTTACACTAATATTGGTTACCTCGATAGGAGTGGTATATACTTTTTCAATTTTCATCTTATTTATTTACTCCCATCGACATACCCAATTATCAGTATAAAACAAGCTACGATGGTTCATAATAGTTTAGGACATTAGATATAATAATAACACAGATAATATAAATGCGGAACACAGATAAAACAAAAGTCTCATATATATATATATATATAACTGATGTCAGTTACAACATAGTTGACACAGTACATATGATACAACTACAACTGTCGACTCAAGAAGTTATATATACAAGTACATTATCAACTAATATACATAAATACATATCATCTTAGAACAGACACACTGACTACTACAAAAAGACGCAGACCACTTCAAATGATATGAAAAGTCTTCATAGCTCAACAGCAACTCAAAGCAGGAAATCTACAACCTGAATTAACTCAGGTCTGACCCGAGTATTAAATTCAAAAGAAAATAATACACGGGTTAGTCTAATTCAAACTCAGTTATCAGTGCATAGCAGCAATAATAATCAATCGCAAATAGATGACAGTCACAGAAATCTCGTATATCCAACTCTCGATACGAGAATTGGATAACGGCAGATATAACAGTAAGCAGTGTTAAACGACAAATCAACAACCCAAATCAGAATACAACTCCAAAATATTGAAATTAACCAACGAAACAATTCAACAATTCGAAACATCAATTTAAAACTGTCAAATCTGATAGGGCTGCAGTACACGCACGCGTGTACTGCCTCGCCACTATCGCATGGGATACACAAAAGCTCAATGAAAGTCACAAATGATCACAAGGTCAAACCCCGAAATCGGGTTCAACTCAAGTGTGATAACAACACAAATGAAATGATCAAGAACCAACAAAGTAGATCCAAATCAATACATGCATCCACACATACCTATGTATGTACAGATATGGATACACATATTTGACAGCAGTGCAAACCAACAAAGGTAATAACACAAGCAAGGCCAGGACCAAACAAAGACCAGAAGTATAAAATGGCCAAGCAAGTGCACCACTAAACCAACAAACAAGATCAAAGGCAATTCAGTAAAAAGAAATAACAAGAGAGGCAAGTGCTGCACGGATAACAAGACGAATGAAGTGCAACCACAAATGCATATGGTCAAACAACAGTTCAGATATGAAGTAATGCCAAAGTCAAACGTTCTACAGGTATGAAAGATCACCAGCCAAAGTCCACAAGCTCGAAGCCAGAACTAGAATCGAAGTAGTCGGTGACGACAGAGTTCAATGCAACAAAGTGGCAACCATGCAAATACATAGTGCAACATGATCAACAACACAATGCAAATGAACATGGTCAGAACACAAATGCAATAACCAGACAGAGTATCACAGGTACAAAGTGCACCAGAGGGAACACGATGCAACAGTGAACTGCAAGAGGCAACAATAGGGTAATGACCAAACTAATATGCAGTTTCAAATTAAACAACACAATGCAAATGTCCATACTCAATAAATCAAAGAGCATGTGCAAAGGTCTGGACAACATGGCATGTTGGAGACAGAATGCAACTTAAAATGAATCAGTGAACAACAGTTGTCAAATGGAAGAATACAACAGCAATGAAGGTACCAAATCAATAGGGATGAACGAGACGGTGGTATTATGCAAATGAAACTGTACATGAAGCATAACCACAGTACCCCAAATGACAATACTAGATGTGCAATACCATACAGGGCAATGCATCAGAAAACTCAAGTGAAGCTACAGATAATCAACACTTTGAAGACCATCAATACAAAAGTCAACAATGTCAATAACAAGTGCAGTAGCTACAGCATGTACAAATGCATTGTTACAGTTCATCAAGACTACAACATGCAGACCCACTAGTTCAAAACTACAATTACTTCACTGACTCAACATAGCAAAAATGCCAAAGTCATGGAACATCAAAGGGATCTAACAACTGATCAATTCGAACAAGTCTTGAAACCAGACTCAAAATTCACAATGAACAGAGACAACAAAGGCAAGGCAACGTGACACAACAAGTGATGCATAAAACAACTCAGAGGATCGGTACAGTGAACCCAACTCTATACAAGATTACAAAGAAACCATGAATACAATATCAATAGACCTTGAAGTAACATGAACTCAAGACAGTACTACAAAACTGGACCAATAAGCATTTGCCAAGAGAACAATGATAACATATATGTAATGGTATTGCTATGAGCATTTGGGACAAGCCTATGCTAACGGACTGAACAATTAAAAGCACCCGCACAAGAACCAAATGCATTCAGGTAGGTACACAAAATGGCCAAAGTATAACTTTATAACAGCAGTTCTGAACAAATTCAAGTTAACAACTAAGTCAATACCGATGTCAACAAAGCAAAGCTAAAGAAAATCTCCAGGTCGTTTTAAATCTATGACAGTTTGAACAAGGACAGAGGAATTTCAAACAAGCAGTGGCAATGCCAAAGTCAACTAGAGCAAGTTCGGACAATTCAATGTCCATTTTATCGTGAAATGCAAAGCAAAGCCGTGTTAACCAAGAAATCATAGTTATACGAAATTGATAAAATCAGAATCAACTTCTAGCATCAAAACAAAATCGACTAGCCAAATTAAATCATCAACAACGAACACAAATCAAGACCGTGAGCATCAAATAGTCAACCACGAAAATCACAAGCTTGAACAAATCAGAAATCACACGAATTTGAATTAGATGTGAGTGAAATAATCCACTCACCTTAGCCTAAAGCTGCCGTGAGCGGAGCGAAGGAGACGTCGATCGACAAGGCAAGCACGAACCTTCGATCGAGCTTCAACAGTCGTCTTCTTCGATTCGTTTAAAGCCCTAGTTTTTGAACGAGGCAGCCACCATTATATTTCGTTATTTTTGTTTAGGGTTTCAAAATGAAGAATGAGAGAAAGGGGTCGGGTTATCCTCTGATACTATCTCGGTGTCAACACTTATGGGCCATGCTATTTCAAATTTATAAAGCCCAATTAGCAATTTTTTTAACAACTTATAAAAGAGTTTTAACTCTAAAAATCCAATTGCAATTTTAATAGCAATTTTATCAAAGGATTCCAACCGATCTAAAACTCAATCGAGCAATTAACAAGCATTCTAATCGTTTAATGACGATATTTAATTTTCACAAAAGCTCGGGTTGTTACAAAAACCGTAATACGAGAACGTACCTTATTGTCGGGCAAATAACGCTTAATTATGAAACCAAAAGCAGTAGCAATTGCTTCCATAACCTGTATTTCACTTATATAATCTAAAAGAGTTAATAATTATATAAAATGAAATATTTAAAGTTGTTTCAACCTACAACAAACAAATCAATATAAACAACAATCACTGGCAACCACGGCATACAATCATTATATGAAATCAATAGAATCAACTATCCATCGATAGCAAACAAACAAATGGTTTGTTCGGGTTCAGAAATTTTTAACTGCCTAGAATGACAAATAAACCACTGAGTGCACCATTTACTCAATAGTCTTAGATGAACTCAATAGATTATTCATACATCTTAAACAATTAGAAGTATCCTATCCCAAATAACCCATAAACCAAAACAAACAATAATTTACAATGTACTTGAGTTATTCTTATTAATTTCACAACATTTACAGTTTTTATTTTTCTTTCCATTTATACAATGATTACTTCTTTAACTTACATTTACCTCTTACAAAATTTTATTCCCATTCATTCATTCAGTATTTATTTCATTTATTTTTCTTTTATTACTTAAAAAATTCATTTTCATTTACTTATACCATGTCAATTTCTTTTTATTGCACTGCATTCATTCATTCATTTATTACTTAATTTAATTTGTTTTCATTCATTTGTTTATTGTATTCATGTTTAATTCAATTACTTAGCATATCAATTCATTAACTTAAGTTTTTTAATCATGTGTTTACAATACTTACTTCCCATCACATTTTATATAGTACATTTCAATTATAACTTAGGTTTATACCAACTACAACATCAAATCCTTATTTATAAAAGTAATTCATTGAACACTTCCCTTACATAAGTTTTACCTGTAAAATTTCCATTACATATTCTTTTAATATTACAACTTTTTATAATTGGTAAGTTATATATATATATGTCTTTAAGAATGCAATTGAAAGTTACACAAGTTTGACTCACTTATTTTAATTAACTTAAGGTTCAATAATTATCATTTCTTATTTTCATATTCTTTTCGTTTACAAGTTACAAATTTCAAATTCCTTGTATATTTCAGTTATAACTTAGCATATAATTTCATTTATAAGTTTCAATTATAAAATAGTTAAAAATTTTATTCCATTACAATAATTGAAATCTCTAATTTAAAAAAATTTAAGAACTAAATGCCAGGTTCCATTTTTAAATCATTTAAAATAATATATACATATATATATACACTCATAACTTTTATATCCAATCATATTTAATCTTTAAAAAAATTTATTTGTTTATCAAAATAGATCTGTAGTAAAACTACTACAATGGCCTTCCCACTTTGAAACTCGAAAACGAATGTCGATGATGCGTGCACTCATCATCGAAATTATTTTCCAGCGAAAGAGAGGGGAGAACATAACTTATTTCTTTCCAAAATTTCTTTAAAATAATTCTTTCAAATCATATTGAAATACTTATTAGGAAATAGTTCTAAATAATATTATTATTATATTCCAAAATCATTCGGAAGAAATTTTCAAAAAACCCCGGAACTTAAGTTCTAAATTTCCAAATTTCATTTATTTTATTTTCAAATCTTATTTCCAACCTATATTTATAAATTTCACTACCTAACAACCAATATATTACAACCAAATATATAATTTATATAATTTATAATTTTATATACAGAAAATATATAAGGAAAAATTATTTCATTTACCTATATTTCGAAACAATATAATGTCTGTCTGTCCTATTAAGTGTTTAGAAATCCCTGCCGATGTCATAACGTCCTATGCACCAACTAGAATTTATAAATACAAAATGGAACAAATTAACACAATATAAAAACCTTTTATAACACTAACAAATATGCTCTCTCATATATATACACTCAGCGACTCATTCTAGGGTATTACTACCCTATTTAATATGAGCCAGACCCCACAAAGTTAAGGTTATCGCTAAACCAAAGCTGTGATACAAGCTATAACATCCTGCCTTTTTGTATGTTTTAAGCAAACACGCATGTTGACTCAAACCGTACAGAAGGGCGAATTATTATTGGGGTGAATAAGAATAAGCGGAGAAAGAAAAAAAACAAAACAGACTCTCGCAGTGGAATGACCAAAATATAATAATCAAATAACAGTTAATGAAACTGTATACAAAACATTTGATTATACTTATATATTACAAACTTAGAGTTACACATATCAGAGATAAACAGATAATAATGCAACGGAACAGTATGAATGCAGTGGAATAAATATAGTAAATAATAGTAGTACAAATCTTCATCTTCGTCCTCAAGAAATAAGGTCTTCAAATCCTAAAATGCTCAGGCTGACGCGAGCGAATTGAAAAGACAAAACACTCGAGTCAGAACTAAAAGATCATATGTGAGTTAAATTAACAGTAAATAAATATGAGTGTAAACAGCGTCGGGGATGTTTACGGGGTTTGACATATCTTATCCAGTGTCTAACGTGAGTGCGATAACTTAAGAGATGTTCGGGATTCACATCTCCTAAGGGTCCGTTAAACTATCTACTATGTAGTACAATACGCTATCATAATATATCTACAGTAAAGTATAAGTATTAAAATAGCGTTAAGGCGTTACCCATTTCCCCCTTAACTCATTTTTATAATGCCAATAGTCTATACAGTACCGTAACTCCGCGTAAACTGGGGCCGCCAGAGGATACCCCATAGGTACAACATAAAACAAACTCGTAAAAGGCACGCTAGGGTAGGTGACATGGCAAAACTAGGCAATGCCAGGGTAGATATAGCAATTACACTTCTGAACCAGTGGTAACGCATAGCAGCTACTACCGCCCACCTCAGAACACACACCCGAATCTAAAAATCGAGGGTGGCCACCAAATAAATCGCAAAGTCAGAATATAGTATCGATGGAATATGCCCGATCGGAGGAATGACCTCACTTAGCCCGTCGATTGCTCCTGTTTTAGCTACCATATGCTAACTCACGGGAGTTAGGTCCACGTATATACCTCATATAGGATCATCGCCACCATCCTACTTCATTCTGGAATCTCCACCGCGTACACAGTTGTCAAAGTGGTTTTCGGTATTGGTAGAGAGTATGACAATATCCAATCCCGGTCTCTTTAACAACCAATCGCTTATTACACACCGGATGGTTCTTTTATATTTCCAAAATCATTTCATAATTGATATCAAAATATCATATTCAATTCAAATCATATCATTTTCGAAATCATTACTTACTTTCGAAATTATATCACATTGAAATCATAGTTCGAAATTATATTTCCTTTCAAAAGTCATATTTCCAAAATAGGCTAAACTCTCATTTCAATATATCATATTAAACCAAATATGTTATTTAAATCCCAACTTAGGTTATAACATCATTAACCATATTCACTTAAAATTCGAGAATTTTAATATAACCCATTCATTTTACTTAGTTTAGAATTTAGAAGAAAATAGTTTTAAATAGTTATAAATAGTTATAATTAGTTAATATAGATTTAAAATAGATTAAATATAATTAAAATATATTAAATAGCTTTAAAATAGATTTATTAGATTTAAAATAATTTAAAACAAATTAATTAGTTTAAATAAATTAAATGGTTTAAAATAGATTAAAATGATTTAATGTAATTAATACAGGTTCAAATAGTTTAATACTTTGAAATCTTAATAATTATAAATTTTGAAATAATATATTTTTAAAATAGTTTGTTTTAAAACATGACTTTAACAAACCAAATTCCAAACCTTTCAATTTAACATTCCAATAAACTATTGAATTTCATATCGTTTCAAACTATGTTCAAATATCAATTCGGATTACTCCAATTTTAAAATATTTCAAAGTTATACTTCAATGATTTTAATAACTCAATTTCGATAAATTTCACTTATATTTCAAATTCACTATAAAATTTCAATTTTATTCCTTTAACAAATCTTTCCAAACAATTCGATTTTAATATAAAACTCGAAATTCGATAAAAATTCGATTTATATAACCCAAATTTTATTAAAAAAATAACATTTAACTCAATGCAAAATTTAAGGAATCAAAATCATTTAAATTTAACCAATCCGGGGTCCGTATATAATTCTCTACTCTAGGGTCAAGTGATACGGATATTTATCATTTCAATCCGCGATTTTAACATTTTTATATTTACGGATATATACCATTTCAATCCACGATCCTGAAAATATCAAATCCATAAAATTGCTCGAGTCTATCATTTCAACCCATAATGATTTTTCCTTAATCTATTGATCATTCGAGTATGTATCATTTCAACCCATAGTGAACCTGCAGTTTATAACGATATAAAATAAAACATCCATTCATCCAATATCAACAATCAACATCCATTACAAATATCATCCAAATCAATCAATAAATATCAATATAGAACTGGTAATCAATAATAGGTATTTAACTGGCAATTTATATTCAATAATAAATGAAATAACGATTTAATTCAAATAAATTCGAGTTAACTGAGATGATGATTTAAAATACACCAAATAGTCATAATAAATTTCTAATCACATCATAAATTAAATTTAACAAACATAAGAAATTTTAGAAGTTGTGAGTGGGTTAAAACACTCACCTTTGAATTTAAATTCAGAATAAACCCAAAATTTGAACGGTCTTAGAATTCGACCAAACCAGCGTCACAATGTCCTGAATCTCAATACAATCCCAGCGGATCAAATCGCGTGTGAATCGGACCTCGTAGGTAAATGTCACGCTTATTAGAACGATGTAAATACAAAATTAAATAATTAAAATAAAAATAAAATAAAATAAAAGAGCATTACATGTCACCGTTCGTTATCGGCCATGAAACCCTTGCAGACCTTGCACGCGACCACAGTACAGCTGCCACCAAACTGAGATTTTTCTCGTCGCCACGATCCGCTACGCCAAGATCTAGATGCGCCATCGACTCGAGCATCCCCGACCGCACCTAACCCCTCCTTTCGGCCACCTCCGGTCACCCACCACGCATCAGAGCCGCCGCCATCTACTATGCCAAATCGAGGTGATTCCGACCACTAGGGGACAAGCGGTAAGTTCCGATGGGTGCTGCTCTACGAACTCTACAACACTGCACTCCCCGATCGTCGTAGAATCGATGATCTACCGCACGTTCAAACCCCCACCATTGGACGGCCGGAATTTGTTCTTCAATTTGTTGACAAATGATGATTCGAATTGAAAAACGAGATGCAGATCTGAGATGCACTCATCGAGAGCTTCGAATCAATATAGTTTGAGGAGATTTGATTTTGAAGTTGAAATTTGATTTGAAATTGAATTGGATAATTTAGGGTTTGTCTGCCATTAGAAAGAGAGGAACAAATGAAATTGTACGTACAAACAAACTGAGTTGAGAAACACTAGGGTTTATAATGATATATATATATATATATATATATATATATATATATTGACGCAGCGGATTAATCAAAACAATGTAGATCGATGAAAGTAGCAATCGATGGATTGATGAATACTGAAATGCCCGAATTCGTTGATCCGAAGATACCGAATTCTAGCTATCCCAAACTCGTTGATCGCGCACGATGCCGGGTTCAAAGATCTGTGATTCTTCACACGTTGATCTAGCGCACTAGATTCCGTGAATCGGCTTCAGCTGTCGTTGAATCGAGCGCACTCGATTATCCGAGAGTGGAGATAGGAGATTACACTCTACTACCAATTGGGTGAAAGCACAAAGCTAACAAAACAAGAGTTTTATTTCAAATCAACTCAACTATTACAAATGACTCACACGGCCTATTTATAGGCGTACATTTCAGCAATACAATTCTGTACAACTCTTAAGTCGCCTCCGACTTAACAGGACTCCGACTCACGACCTTAAAAGAATATGC
Organism: Allium fistulosum; assembly: GCA_030737815.1. Lineage (NCBI taxonomy): Eukaryota > Viridiplantae > Streptophyta > Magnoliopsida > Asparagales > Amaryllidaceae > Allium > Allium fistulosum. Next base: position 398,283,293 of record CM060907.1, read on the forward strand.
GACTCAAAATACTTCAACTTAACAAACAGAAAATACAATAGAAAATACATCACTTAGGTCGTTGCCGACCTAACAACTTCTCTCGACTCAACTTAGGTCGTACGCGACCTAAAAACAACGACTTATGTAAGACACACGACCTACAACAGACGACTTAAAAACAGACAACAATAGACGTGATCCACGACTTACTATGAGTCGGTAACGACTTAACAGTTCTCCACCAGATCAGCCGACTTAGCACACATGCCGACTTACGACTTAAGAAATTAATGGCTCATAGTAAAGCGGCACACGGAATCCACGGCCTCTATCTTCAACGACTTATCTCTTGATTCGTTAGGTCGCATACAACCTAACACTTCACCAATTTGCTCTTCCTTTTCAATGCGTAACTCGATAGGTCGTTCAGGCGACTTAAGGGTCTCGTTAACTCGCAAGTCTTCACGAAGTCGTTGCCGAGTTACACTAGGTCGTTGATGCGACTTAAAGGACCCGTTAGGTCGTGACCGACCTATCACTTCACCAGTTGGGTCGACATTATCGCTGCATAACTTGGTAAGCTTTTGCTGGTTAACTCGCAGGTCTTCATTAAGTCGTTGGGGTAACTTAAAAGCTTCGTTAGGTCGGTCCCGAGTTACGAACTTGTTATGTCAGTCACGACTTAGTACTTGGCCTACATCATCCTTTCCTGGTTGAGAAAAATTCGTCCTCGAATTTGCGCCATCCTCTTCCACCATAAGTGCATCCCCATGATATGGTATGAGATGTTTAACATTGAACACATCGGAAGTATACACATCCTCCGGCAGCCTCAATTTATAAGCGTTTTCATTGATCTTCTTCAAAAATTTTACTGGACCAATCTTCCGTGCTTTCAGTTTATTGTATGTTCCAACTGAGAAACGATCCTTGGTCAACAATGCATAAACTAAATCTCCTTCATTAAATTCAACGCCTCTTCGCTTCAAATCTGCAGATCGTTTATACTTTTCATTTGCTTTCTCCAGTCGTTCTTGAACGGTTTTATGACACTCTGTCAATCCTTCAACAAAATCAGCAGCTCGCTTGACTGTCTTCTTTGGTTGTGGTATGACCATTAAATCCAACGGTCCCTTCGGTAAGCTTGAATATACTATCTGAAATGGACTGAAACCCGTACTACGGTTCACTACATGATTATGAGCAAACTCTGCCTGGCATAACTTCATGTCCCAACTCTTCAGATTGTCTTGCACAAGACATCTCAAAAAATTTCCCAATGATCTATTCACAACCTCGGTTTGTCCATCCGTTTGCGGATGATAAGCGCTGCTAAAGTTCAACTTCGTTCCCACCATCTTCCCAGGGCCGGCCCTGAGCACTCGGAGGCCCAAGCCAATTTTTATTAAACTGTAATAGAATAAAATTTAGAGGGCCTCAGATAAAGATAACGTTGAAAAAATTACGCTGAAGTGGGACTTGAACTCTGGTTGTTTGGATGTAATAGCAAACACTTTACCACCAAGCTAATTGATCTTTTAAATACTAGAAGATAACATATTTTATATATATATATATATATATCTATTTTTAAAATTTTGGGGCCCCAAAGAATTGGAGGCCCTAGGTCACCGCCTTGGTGGCCTTGGGCCAAGGCCGGCCCTGCATCTTCCACAAACTTAACCAAAAATGACTCAGAAATCTAGTATCCCTATCTGACACAATAGATTCTGGTAATCCATGAAGTCGATAGATTTCTTTGAAAAATAACTGAGCAACATGCACAGCATCCGCCGTCTTCTTACAAGCAATAAAATGTTCCATTTTCGAAAATCGGTCAACCACCACATAAATGGAATCGTTACCACACTGTGTTCTCGGCAACCCCAACACAAAGTCCATACTCACATCAACCCAAGGTTTGGTTGGTACAGGTAACGGCATATATAATCCAGCATTGGTCGCACTTCCCTTCGAAACCTGACAGATATGACATCGCTCCACAAACCATTCAACCTCTTTCCTCATTGATGGCCAAAAATAAGATTGCGAAATCAATTGCAAAGTACGGTCTCTGCCCACATGGCCTTCTTCATGTAGCTCCTTCACAATTTTCATTCTCAAACTACCCTCCGGTATGCACAATCGACTTCCTTTAAAAAGAAACCCATCCACCATTACGAACTCATCCGTCTTTCCCTCCTTGACTTTGCCAACAAACTTTGTAAAGTAAGGATCTTCTGCAATCAGCTCTGGCAGTAATTCAAAACCTGTCACATCGACCTTCATTGTAGTCAACAAATGATTTCTTCTGCTTAACGCATCCGCTACACGGTTCGTTACTCCAGACTTGTGTTTAACAACAAAAGTAAACTGTTGCAGATATGCAATCCATAATGCATGTCTCGCTGAAATCTTGTCTTGCCCTTGTAAATGCTTCAATGCTTCATGATCAGTGTAAAGAACAAACTCTTTCTAAAATAGATAATGTCTCCAGTGTTTAATAGCTTGTACAACAGCATAAAATTCCACATCATACGTACTATATCTCATCTTTGCTCCTGATAACTTCTCACTGAAATATGCAATAGGACGCCCCCTCTGACTCAACACTCCTCCAATCCCAACCTTTGACGCATCAGTGTGTAGCTCAAACAACAACTGAAAATCTGGTAATACTAGAATTGGTGCAGATGTCAGCAACTCCTTGATCTTCCCAAAAGCATCCCCTGCTTCCTCTGACCATGAAAACTGTTTACCCTTTATACAATCTGTAACAGGCGCCATCACACTACTAAAGTGTGGAATAAATCTTCTATAAAATGAAGCCAACCCATGAAAACTCCGAACCTATGTTATCGTCTTGGGCTGTGGCCAATCTCTAATCGCCTCTACTTTACTCCGATCCACATGTATCCCTTCCTCCGATACAACATACCCCAGAAATAAAACACTATGCGTCATGAACACACATTTCTTCATTGCAGCATAAAATTGTTCTTGTCGCAGTACCATCAGCACTTCTCTCAGATGATTCAAATGTTCCTCTGGACTTCCACTATATATCAGAATATCATCGAAATACACCACCACAAACTTCCCAATGAATGGTTTAAAAATCTGATTCATCACCCGCATAAATGTACTTGGCGCATTTGATAAGCCAAATGGCATTACCAACCATTCGTATAGACCCTCCCTGGTTTTAAAAGCAGTCTTCCACTCATCACCTGGCCTGATACGAATTTGATGATATCCGCTCTTCAAATCAATCTTCGAAAAGATAGTAGCTCCGCTCAATTGATCTAGCAAGTCATCCAACCTCGGCATTGGAAATTTATATCTCACAGTAATCTTATTCAATGCTCGACTGTCAGTGCACATTCTCCACGTCCCGTCCTTCTTCGGTACTAACAAAGCTGGCACAACACACGGACTCAAGCTTTCCTGCACATGCCCCTGTTCAAGCAATTCTTCCACTTGCCTCCTCAATTCTTCATGTTCCATCGGACTCATTCGATAATGTGGTCTATGTGGCAACATTGCTCCCGGAACAAGATCAATTTGATGTTGAATGTCTCTCAGTGGCGGTAACTCCTTTGGTAACTCCTCTGGAAATACATCCTCAAATTCTCTCAATACTGGTTTCACTTTCTCTGGACTTTCAACCTCTTCACTGCTCTCACGCCCAATCAACAAGAATACTTCCGGCTCTTCCTCAACCTCCTTAACAAACTCTTTCAAAGATAATAAAGTTTTTAGCTCTTCAATCTCTTCTGACTTACTTTCTCCTTGTTGACTCTTCTTTGGTATTAAGATAATCTTCGTACCTTCAAACATAAAACTGTAGCTATTGGTCCGACCGTCATGCTGTACTGCTCGATCATACTGCCATGGTCTTCCCAAAAGTAAGTGACAAACATCCATCTCTACTACATCACACCAGATTTCGTCTTTGTATTTCTTCCCAATAGAGAATGGAACACAAACTCGTCTATCCACTTTCACCTCTCCTCCTTTTCTCAACCATGCTAACTTGTATGGATTCAGATGCTTCTCTGTCTTCAACTTCAACTTTGTTACAACTTCGGTTGAAATTATATTGTCATAGCTTCTTGCGTCAATCACAAATTTACACACCTTTCCCAGTATAGTGCATGTCGACTGAAAGATATTACTCCTCAACCAACTAGCTTCTTCCTGCTTCGGTGATAAACACGATCTCCTCAGCATTAGATTACAACCTTCATCCCCTGAAGCAATATCCTGTTCATCCTCCTCAACTAGACTAGAATAATCTCCATCAGCATCCTCATCTTCAACTTCTACAATCATGGTTCTCTTCTTTGGCTTTGGACACTCATTGCTTTTATGACCCAATTCCTGACAATTGTAACATTTGAAACCGTTGTTAACCTTTGCCTTCTCAGCCTCCTTCACCACTGGTTTACTGATAGGTTTAGAAACATTAGAACCTCCACTAACGCCCTTCACTTGATTGTTGGAATTAGTAAACACACCACCTCCTCGTCGTCCCTGTTTCTCCCAAGCCAACGCCTTCTAATGTGCTTCCGCCACAGATCTAGGATCGAACATATTCACCATATCCTGAATCTGCATTCTCAATCCCCCAATGAATCTAGCGGTCAGCTGTTCCTCCATCTCCATAATATCATTTCTAGCAATGAGTTGATAAAATTCATCAGCATAGTCGTTAACAGACTTCGTTCCTTGCCTCAAGTTTTGCAGCCTCTGATACATCAGAGATTGATAGTTGTAAGGTAAGAACGTTGGTTTCATCGATTTCTTCATCTTCTCCCAAGATTCAACCTTTGACTTCCCCATCCGTTCACGTGTAAGTTTGGTTTGCTGCCACCATGCCAAAGCTCTACCCCTTAACCTTGTAGCAACCAACTTCACTCTACGATGTTCTGGAACTTCCTTGAAGTCAAAAATCTCTTCAACATTAGCCACCCAATCTAGAAACTCCTCTGCTTGCATACCACCTTTGAATTCAGGAATTTCAGTCTTCATCCCAGACACCCACTTGTGATCATACTCAGAGTAATTTCTTCCTTGACCTCGTCCTTGAATACTACCACCATCATACTCCTCTTCAAAATCAGATGTATATCGATGTCGATTCTGACCACCAACATCTCTACTACCATCACGTCTACCACCATCCCTTCTATCTACATTCCTTCGAACACGATCTCGGTCATCAACATTTCTATAACTGTCTCGGCTCACACTTCTATGATCATTATCATTACTTCTTCCTTGATTAGAATGTGGTGAAACTCTACTTCTCTCGTGGTTAGATTCAGGTGAAACCCTTCTTTGATTTCGATTCATTTCCGTCATAAGCTTCTCTAGTCTCCCAATGCCTTCATCCAACTTCTCATTGAATTTGTTACTTATACGTTGCTCCATTTGCTCGGCATCTTCCCACTTATACAAATCTTCAACATTTTGATGACGGTTAGCTCTTCTTGGCGGCATGATTCAAAATTTACAAACTTCTTCAACACTTCAAAATTCAAACACAATTCGAACTTAGATCCAAAATGAAATGGATCGAAAATTCCCACTATGTTGCAAATTGGTGATGAACACGATGAACAACAACTTCAACACTTCAAGCAAAATTGCACGGCCCAACACTTCAAGCTCGGCTAACACTTCAAAACAAAGATGATTCCTTCAACTTGCTCTCGGCCTAGCTAAAGACCGTTCAAATTAATACTTCAAACTTCAAATTCTCGGCTCCAAGACTCGATTTAGCTATGATTGGCTAAAACAAGTTCTGATACCAAACTGACGCAGCGGATTAATCAAAACAATGTAGATCGATGAAAGTAGCAATCGATGGATTGATGAATACTGAAATGCCCGAATTCGTTGATCCGAAGATACCGAATTCTAGCTATCCCGAACTCTTTGATCGCGCACGATACCGGGTTCAAAGATCTTCGATTCTTCACACGTTGATCTAGCGCACTAGATTCCATGAATCGGCTTCAGTTGTCGTTGAATCGAGCGCACTCGATTATCTGAGAGTGGAGATAGGAGATTACACTCTACTACCAATTGGGTTAAAGCACAAAGCTAACAAAACAAGAGTTTTATTTCAAATCAACTCAACTATTACAAATGACTCACACAGCCTATTTATAGGCGTACATTTCAGCAATACAATTCTGTACAACTCTTAAGTCGCCTCCGACTTAACAGGACTCTGACTCACGACCTTAAAAGAATATGCGACTTAAAATACTTCAACTTAACAAACAGAAAATACAATAGAAAATACATCACTTAGGTCGTTGCCGACCTAACAACTTCTCTCGACTCAACTTAGGTCGTACGCGACCTAAAAACAACGACTTATGTAAGACACACGACCTACAACAGACGACTTAAAAACAGACAACAACAGACGTGATCCACGACTTACTATGAGTCGGTAACGACTTAACAGTTCTCTACCAGATCAGCCGACTTAGCACACATGCCGACTTACGACTTAAGAAATTAATGGCTCATAGTAAAGCGGCACACGGAATCCACGGCCTCTATCTTCAACGACTTATCTCTTGATTCGTTAGGTCACATACGACCTAACACTTCACCAATTTGCTCTGTCTTTTCACTGCGTAACTCGATAGGTCGTTCAGGCGACTTAAGGGTCTCGTTAACTTGCAAGTCTTCACTAAGTCGTTGCCGAGTTACACTAGGTCGTTGATGCGACTTAAAGGACCCGTTAGGTCGTGACCGACCTATCACTTCACCAGTTGGGACGACATTATCGCTGCATAACTCGGTAAGCTTTTGCTAGTTAACTCGCGGGTCTTCATTAAGTCGTTGGGGTGACTTAAAAGCTTCGTTAGGTCGGTCCCGAGTTACGAACTTGTTAAGTCGGTCACGACTTAGTACTTGGCCTGCATCATATATATAGGCTGTAACAACCCAGGATTTAGCTTCAAATTTATAATCGTCATTTAACGATTTAAGTGAGGATAATTCCTATTGAGTTTTGATCGGTTGGAATCCTTTGGTAAAATTTGCAATTGGATTTTTTCTAGGGTTAAGAATCTTTTATAAATTGTTAAGTATTTTGCGGGCTTCAATTAAATAATTGGGCCACGTTTCATTCGTCTTGATGCCGTGATTGTTATCAAAGTTTGATAACCCGATTCATTTGATTTCCTCTTCGTTTAAACCCTTGAAACAAAGCAAACGAAAAAAAAATGGCGGCTCGTTTTCGTTTGACCTTCCTCCCCTTTTTCATTCGTTCGAAAACGAGAAACCCTAAACCAAAGTAAAGAAAATAAAAATGGCGTCTGCTTATGGTTGCTCGTTCGTCCCTCCGCCTCCATTATCCTCGCATCGCAAACAAAAGAAAAATGGTGGCTCATTTTGGTTCGTTCCTCTTCGGCAAATTAGGGCTTCGTTCCTTTGTTCCAAATATTGGGGTTTCAGTTCTGATGTTCGTTCGCCTGTTCTTGCCAATCGATGGATCTGCGCGCGTCAAAAGAAAAGGTGAGTAATTTTTATAACTCACATCTTATTCAAAAGTCATATGATCTTTTACTTCTTGGTTTTCATGAGTTTTGATTTTGTGGAAAATTTCTGCTTTGAATTCTCTGGCCTTCGAGTTGATTTATTTGATCTTCGGCCATTTTGTTTTTGTGAAACCCACTGTTTAATTTCTTTGAAACTTCTAATGTTTTCAGTCATGTGATATCATCGAACTGCATTTGATGTTTTCTGAATTTCACCCCTTTTTGTTTATGGTTCGGTGGTTCCGCTTGATATCGTGATAATGGGTTCACTGTTGGGCTTTGCGTCGCCTTTCTCTGATTGTTGGTACCACTCTTATGCATGAAAGCGGTCATACTCCGTGTGTATGCAATTTGCTGTTTGACTTGATGCTTGACTTTGTATATTTTGTCTTTGATTGAGACTGCCTATATGTATTTGTCTGTTGTATACCTGTACACATCTTGGTCACTTGTTAGGAACTGATACATTGCATTATCCATTTGCATTTGGTCTTGATGTATATTTCACTGTTCATTAGTTCACTTGAAGAGTAACCTTTGTGCATTGTTCATGTCAGTTGAGTTTGACTTTGCTTCATTTGGTATAGATATGTGTTGAGACCTGATTTAGTGCCTGAGTCATTTGTTGAGCATGTCTCTAGTGTCACTCTGATCTGATGGCATTTGATCCAGATTTCTTTTGGTCTTTTGGTCTGCATACCTGAAGTGTTTACCGACTTGAGTCTTGTTGCGTTGGATAGTTTGGTTCACCAGTTTACTGTTAGTCGAGTCCTTTGTACTTGAAGTCTCGTTGCATTTCAAATCTGCATTCTTTGTTTCATGTAGCCTATTTGCATATTCGTGTGAACTGACATTTGAACTTGTTTTCCTTCGAGTTAAATTGGTCTGCACCGTGTCTTGGATGAGGCTTCACTTGATCAGTGGTCTTGTTTTATTTCTTTTGATTGTGTACATTTGTAGAACTTTCATTTGATCTTCATGTGCATATGCAGACTATGCTTGTGTGGGTGTATGCTTTATACTGGTGAATTGGTCTTAGACCAGTTACTTGTAGTTGACCATTCATTTGTTGCCTTTTTCTGGTTTTGAACTTGTATTCAAAACTGGTCTATGAATCACCATGTTTTCATGTCTCTTCTTTGTTCAAGTTCACTCTGAGTCTGGTTACACTTGTACCTGAGACATTGAGTGATTGTTGTGTGCAAGTGTATGCTTGTTGCACATTTGCTTTTTGTTCCATGGATTGCATCCTTGTACTTCATTTTGTTTGCTGTTTTGCACTGTTGTCATGTGATCTTTAAGTCTTTTCTAGTTGCCTTGCCTTTGGTTGTTGCATTGAGTTGAGTCATGATTGCAGTGACTTGACCTTTGCCTTTTGTTTGTTTTCTAATTTCGCTTGAGTTGAACCCGATTTCGGGGTTTGACCTTGCGATCATTGTGACTTTCACTGAGCTTTTGCGTATCTCCTGCGATAGTGGCGAGGCAGTACACGCGTGCGTGTACTGCAGCCCTATCAGTTTTGATAGTTTTAAATTGATGTTTCGATTTGTTGAATTGTTTCGTTGGTTAATTTCAATGTTTTGGAGTTGTATTCTGATTTGGATTGTTGATTTGTCGTTTAACACTGTTTAGTGTTATATCTGCTGTTATCCAATTCTCGTATCGAGAGCTTGGATGTACGAGATTTCTGTGACTATCGTCTATTTGATATTTGATTATTATTGCTTCTGTGCATTAATAACTGAGTTTGAATTAGACTGACCCATGTATTATTTTCTTTTGAATTTAATACTCGGGTCAGACCCGAGTTATTTCAGGTTGTAGATTTCCTTCTTTGAGTTGCTGTTCAGACTATGAAGACTTTTCACATCTTTTGAAGTTGTCTCTGTTATTTTGTAGAAGTCGTGTCATTGCATAGGATGATATGTATTCATGTATATTAGTTGATAATGTACTTGTATATATAACTTCCCGAGTCGACAGCTGTAGTTGTATCATATGCATTGTGTCAACTATGTGTAACTGACATCAGTTATATATATATATATATATATATATGAGACTTTTATTTTTATCTGTGTTCTGCATGTATATTATCTGTGTTATTGTTATATCTAATGTCCTAAACTATTATGAACCATCGTAGTTTGTTTTATACTAATAATTGGGTATGTCGATGGGAGTAAATAAATAAGAAGAAAAATGAAAAGTATATACCACTCCTATCGAGGTAATCAATATTAGCGTAAGGCCAACTACGGATGGCCGCTTCTATCCAGCCTTATTCTTCGTGATAGTAGACAGTATTTCTTTTAATACTCTTTGTTATTATGAGCATAGAGGTGGGGCGTCATAGTTAGTATCAGAGCCAGGTTTATGGACATAATATAAAACATAACTTAGATGGAACATATGTTACAACTATTGGTCGATGTTTTGTTGTGCTTTAAGTCAAAACTAAAGTTTTGAAATTTTGATGAAAGTTTTTAAATATCATTATTTAAAAATAAAAAGTGAATTTGTGTTCTGATGATTTGATTGATTTGAGTACTGTTTATCAGAGTGCGCAGCGGAAACAGTGAAACTGTCTTCGCTGAGTACAACTGATAATCTAATTGATTTAAAAAAAATTGAAATATGGAATTGAAATAGATTTCATTGGTTGTTTACATAGCTGTAATTATTTTGTTTCTTTGAGAATTTCGAATCCGAATTGAGGATTCGAAGAAATTACAGTTATGTGATTTTGTTGAAATTTCCGCTGGCTTTCTTTTGTACTAATCATCTATTGATTAGATTTTGCTGTTTTGAATTGTCTTCATTGAAGATACATTCTAATGATTTCTTTGTTTATATTGTAATGTGCGTGCAAATATGAATTGCACGTTACTGCATTAATTTTACGTTGAACCGATGCTTGGTTATGAAACGTATTTGGTTGCCGTTATTTTTATAACGGGATTTTTACACCAGTGCTATATTTTTGAAGCACGGTGTTCTGTTGACAATTTTAATGAATGAAAATTCACTGATGTCACATTTTGATGTGAATTATTTTGATGAGATTTTTGACGTTTTAAAATTACTATCGCTTTGACTTCAGTAACCGTCAAATTTTAAAAGTGGATTATCAAGCGGATATTCCGCAATGCTGATTTTGTGACCCGTTTTTACGGTATTTTGAGAAGTACGATTTCCTTATCGAAATTGTTACTGATTTTCTATTTTAATCACGTGATTGGAAAATCATTTTAAAATGAAAATTGTTTTAACAATTTTTAACAGTTTGCGTTTTCAAAAGAATGAGGAAGCGATTTAAACGTTTCAGCAAAATCAAGGACTATGATCCCTTTCTTTTACTGATTCGCTAAACTCCGGACTTGTCCAGTTGAGAATGTGAATTGTTATTTTTATAAAATAAATAAAATTGGTTTCAGAAATTTAACAGTTTGCGTTTTCAAAAGAATGAGGAAGCGATTTAAACGTTTCAGCAAAATCGAGGACTATGACCCCTTTCTTTTACTGATTCACTTAATTCCGGACTTGTCCGTTTGAGAATGTAAAGTGTATTTTTACAAAATACACAATTTTGCACTTTTAAGGAATCGATGAAGTGATTTAGCAAAAGTGCGGAGTATGGAACCACACTTTTACTATTTCGGTTAATTCCGGACTCGTTAATTGAATATCTATTGTTTTGATGATTTTGATGAATTTTGCACTTTCAAGGAAACGATGAAGAGAATCAAACGATTTAGTAAAACACGTGGTATGGGACATGTGCGTTTGCTATTTCGGTTAATTCCGGACTCGTTAATTTAAATATTTGATGCTTTCGTGTGCTTTCGAGCCACTATGATGGACCTTCGGGTCATATGATGGACCTTCGGGTCAAATACCAGTACTAGACCTTCGGGTCACTCTGCGGACCTTCGGGTCAATCTGATGGGCGCCAAAAATTATGTTGAGTACTTGGTAGGCTTCGGCCATTTGTTGATGCACGTGCGGCGAACTAAAAACTCGCCATCTGATGGGATCGATCCAAGCTTTTATGTTGATTTTCTAGTCTTCTTAATTGATTTCTAGATATTTGTTGTTTCTAATTATCTGCAGGTAATTAGATATCTGATGTTATGAGATTTAATTATCGTATCGGTAATTAAATATTTGTTGTTTCTAATTATCGCTTGTGATAATTAGATATTTGTTGATATGAGTTCTGATTATCGTTTTTGATAATCGGACATTTGTTGCTTTTAATTATCGCTTTTGATAATTAAATATTTGCTGATTTGAGATTTAATTATCGCTTTTGATAATTAAATAATTGCTGATTTGAGATTTAATTATCGCTTTTGATAATTAAATATTTGCTGATTTGAGATTTAATTATCGCTTTTGATAATTAAATATTTGCTGATTTGAGATTTAATTATTGCTTTTGATAATTAAATAATTGCTGATTTGAGATTTAATTATCGCTTTTGATAATTAAATATTTGCTGATTTGAGATTTAATTATCGCTTTTGATAATTAAATATTTGCTGATTTGAGATTTAATTATCGCTTTTAATAATTAAATATTTGCTGATTTGAGATTTAATTATCGCTTTTGATAATTAAATATTTGCTGTTTTGAAATTTGATTATCGTTTTTGATAATCGAATATTTGTTGAATTTGAAATTTGATTATCGTTTGTGATAATCGAATATTTGTTGAATTTGAAATTTGATTATCGTTTGTGATAATCGAATATTTGTTGAATTTGAAATTTGATTATCGTTTTCGATAATCGAATATTTGTTGAATTTGAAATTTGATTATCGTTTGTGATAATCGAATATTTGTTGAATTTGAAATTTGATTATCGCTTCTGATAATCGAATATTTGTTGACTTGAAATTTGATTATCGCTTCTGATAATTTAATATTTGTTGATTTGAAATTTAATTACCGTTTGTGGTAATTAAATATTTGTTGATTTGAAATTTTAATTACCGTTTGTGGTAATTAGATATGTGTTGATTTGTTTTCTGAGTATCGTTTGGATAATTGTATGTTTGCTGATTTTATGGATAAGAGATTCTCTAGTCTCTAATTGAGTTCAAGTTATGTTGATTTTATTGAATTGCTATTTTCTATCTATCACTGTTGATAGTTAGAATTTGTTGATTATGAAGTTCGTGTTTTCTATATTTTTCCGTTAGATAACTAGATATTTGCAGTTTTACAAATTGTGATTTGTGCTTTCTCATCATCTCTGTTGATAATTAGCTTTTGTTGTTTTTCTAATTATCATATCGATGATTAGACATTACTGTTTTATAATTTTCTGTATTTTAATTATCTAATTGATAGCTGAATATTGCTGATAATTACATTAGTTCAGTTTCGTTGTGTTCTAATTATCTATCTGATAGTTAGATTTTGTTGAGAATTTGTTAATTTCTTTTATGAGATTAAAAGATTTCTTTGGCGTTGTGTTCTCAACATTTATTTTTCTAGCCTAACCAGTTTACGTTAGAAAGATAATTGTTATCGACGCCTTTAATTATGAAAATTGCGGGGACGCAATTTTTATAAGGAGGGGAGTCTGTAACAACCCAGGATTTAGCTTCAAATTTATAATCGTCATTTAACGATTTAAGTGAGGATAATTGCTATTGAGTTTTGATCGGTTGGAATCCTTTGGTAAAATTTGCAATTGGATTTTTTCTAGGGTTAAAAATCTTTTATAAATTGTTAAGTATTTTGCGGGCTTCAATTAAATAATTGGGCCATGTTTCATTCGTCTTGATGCCGTGATTGTTATCAAAGGTTGATAACCCGATTCATTTGATTTCCTCTTCGTTTAAACCCTTGAAACAAAGCAAACGAAAAAAAAACATGGCGGCTCATTTTCGTTCGACCTTCCTCCCCTTTTTCATTCGTTCGAAAATGAGAAACCCTAAACCAAAGTAAAGAAAATAAAAATGGCGTCTGCTTGTGGTTGCTCGTTCGTCCCTCCGCCTCCATTATCCTCACATCGCAAACAAAAGAAAAATGGTGGCTCGTTTTCGTTCATTCCTCTTCGGCAAATTAGGGCTTCGTTCCTTTGTTCCAAAAATTGGGGTTTCAGTTTTGATGTTCGTTCGCCTGTTCTTGCCGATCGATGGATCTGCGCGCGTCAAAAGAAAAGGTGAGTAATTTTTATTACTCACATCTTATTCAAAAGTCATATGATCTTTTACTTCTTGGTTTTCATGAGTTTTGATTTTGTGGAAAATTTCTGCTTTGAATTCTCTGGCCTTTGAATTGATTTATTTGATCTTCGGCCATTTTGTTTTTGTGAAACCCACTGTTTGATTTCTTTGAAACTTCTAAAGTTTTCAGTCATGTGATATCATCGAACTGCATTTGATGTTTTCTGAATTTCACCCCTTTTTGTTTATGGTTCGGTGGTTCCGCTTGATATCGTGATAATGGGTTCACTGTTGGGCTTTGCGTCGCCTTTCTCTGATTGTTGGTACCACTCTTATGCATGAAAGCGGTCATACTCCGTGCGTATGCAATTTGCTGTTTGACTTGATGCTTGACTTTGTATATTTTGTCTTTGATTGAGACTGCCTATATGTATTTGTCTGTTGTATACCTGTACACATCTTGGTCACTTGTTAGGAACTGATACATTGCATTATCCATTTTCATTTGGTCTTGATGTATACTTCACTGTTCATTAGTTCACTTGAAGAGTAACCTTTGTGCATTGTTCATGTCAGTTGGGTTTGACTTTTCTTCATTTGGTATAGATATGTGTTGAGACCTGATTTAGTGCCTGAGTCATTTGTTGAGCTTGTCTCTAGTGTCACTCTGATCTGATGGCATTTGATCCAGATTTCTTTTGGTCTTTTGGTCTGCATACCTGAAGTGTTTACCAACTTGAGTCTTGTTGCGTTGGATAGTTTGGTTCCCCAGTTTACTGTTAGTCGAGTCCTTTGTACATGAAGTCTCGTTGCATTTCAAATCTGCATTCTTTGTTTCATGTAGCCTATTTGCATATTCGTGTGAACTGACATTTGAACTTGTTTTCCTTCGAGTTAAATTGGTCTGCACCGTGTCTTGGATGAGGCTTCACTTGATCAGTGGTCTTGTTTTATTTCTTTTGATTGTGTACATTTGTAGAACTTTCATTTGATCTTCATGTGCATATGCAGACTATGCTTGTGTGGGTGTATGCTTTATACTGGTGAATTGGTCTTAGACCAGTTACTTGTAGTTGACCATTCATTTGTTGCCTTTTTCTGGTTTTGAACTTGTATTCAAAACTGGTCTATGAATCACCATGTTTTCATGTCTCTTCTTTGTTCAAGTTCACTCTGAGTCTGGTTACACTTGTACCTGAGACATTGAGTGATTGTTGTGTGCAAGTGTATTCTTGTTGCACATTTGCTTTTTGTTCCATGGATTGCATCCTTGTACTTCATTTTGTTTGTTGTTTTGCACAGTTGTCATGTGATCTTTAAGTCTTTTCCAGTTGCCTTGACTTTGGTTGTTGCATTGAGTTGAGTCATGATTGTAGTGACTTGACCTTTGCCTTTTGTTTGTTTTCTAATTTCGCTTGAGTTGAACCCGATTTCGGGGTTTGACCTTACGATCATTGTGACTTTCACTGAGCTTTTGCGTATCTCCTGCGATAGTGGCGAGGCAGTACACGCGTGCGTGTACTGCAGCCCTATCAGTTTTGATAGTTTTAAATTGATGTTTCGATTTGTTGAATTGTTTCGTTGGTTAATTTCAATGTTTTGGAGTTGTATTCTGATTTGGATTGTTGATTTGTCGTTTAACACTGTTTAGTGTTATATCCGCTGTTATCCAATTCTCGTATTGAGAGATTGGATGTACGAGATTTCTGTGACTGTCGTCTATTTGATATTTGATTATTATTGCTTCTGTTCATTAATAACTGAGTTTGAATTAGACTGACCTGTGTATTATTTTCTTTTGAATTTAATACTCGGGTCAGACCCGAGTTATTTCAGGTTGTAGATTTCCTTCTTTGAGTTGCTGTTCAGACTATGAAGACTTTTCACATCTTTTGAAGTTGTCTCTGTTATTTTGTAGAAGTCGTGTCATTGCATAGGATGATATGTATTCATGTATATTAGTTGATAATGTACTTGTATATATAACTTCCCGAGTCGACAGTTGTAGTTGTATCATATGCATTGTGTCAACTATGTGTAACTGACATCAGTTATATATATATATGAGACTTTTATTTTTATCTGTGTTCCGCATGTATATTATCTGTGTTATTGTTATATCTAATGTCCTAAACTATTATGAACCATCGTAGTTTGTTTTATACTAATAATTGGGTATGTCGATGGGAGTAAATAAATAAGAAGAAAAATGAAAAGTATATACCACTCCTATCGAGGTAATCAATATTAGCATAAGGCCAACTACGGATGGCCGCTCCTATCCAGCCTTATTCTTCGTGATAATAGACAGTATTTCTTTTAATACTCTTTGTTATTATGAGCATAGAGGTGGGGCGTCACATAGGCAGAACAAAATTGAAATGAATGGGCTCGATTGGTTTGGAAAGTTGAACGATAAACGACCCAAAAAGCCCGTTCTGTCTTCGGAACAAAAATGGGTCATCCCATATATCAAAATAGAAGCTTTTGATGATTTCAAATTCAATGGAAGAGGTTTCAAGTTCTAACTCTATCGTATGAAGAAGTTATGGTAAAATCAGTTTATTTCAAATTGATTTCAATTAATTTCAATTAAATTGATTTCAAGGCGTTTCGAGCCCGTACGCTCAGACGACAAGTCTGATCGTTACGAAACTTGAAAACCTATAATAATTCACCGTTACGGATCTGATGAAACTGGTGTCGTCGAAATCCGAGTTAGTGGCCAAAATGGCTATATTTCAGTTGATTAAATAAATTAATAAATAAATAAATTAAATCACTTTTTCCGTTTAAATTTTAATAATTTACAACTTCTATCATTTTTTATTTCTTAATCACTTACAATAATTTAAAAAAATTTAGATGTCAATTTAAAGTTGATTAATCCATCAATTTCAGTGTTTAATTTCAATTTCATTAAATTCATAAATTATAAATTTAATTTTCAATAATTCCATTTAATTGACCTTTCATCCTATTATTCAATCCATTATTATCAAAAGGATGAAATTAACATTGGTTCATGATTTATTACATTAATATTCTCTAATTTCATCTTAATTTCCATTAATTTAATATATTTAAATATTTAATTTCATTTATTTGCAATTAATCCAATTATTATAATTTGAATTCTAATAAATTAATAAATCTTAATTTCCATTCTTTTTATTCAACCAATTGTCATATTACGAATAAAATTAACATTATTTCCAAATATTAATTTAATTTATATTAACATAATATTAAATTATAATTATTGTAATTGATTTCCAATTTAAACTAACAGGCTAAATAAATAGGTAACATACAATAATTGTTACCATTAACTTTTAATTACTTCTATAAGTTACTACTTCTAGACAAGGGTTATAAATACTTACATAACACCAATTTTATTCAATTACCATTAATTATAAACTAATCAATCAATTGATTCGATATTTACACTTGTTTTCTTATATTCACTTTATAACCAAGTTATAAAATTTAAGTCGTTTCAATTGATTGGAACTTCATACAATTTATCAATAATTAACTTTAATTAACTGAGTTGTTACATTTCATCTTAGTTATTATTTCATTATTAATTCACTAATTTTGTTTCTTTCGATATTAAATTACCAAAATCTCATTATATTAATAAATTTAAATCATCGAAAATCATGGGTCCTTACACTCTCCCCCACTCAAAACTTTTCGTCTCCGAAACGGAAAAAAGGGAAAAGAAAGAATTTAGAAATCAATATATCTTATTCAAAATATTAAATTTATAAACAAATAAATTTACAAAATTAATTAATTTAAATAAAATGTATCAATTTATAAAAATTTAATCCTTTTATACTCAAATTAATAAAGTTTGGAAACATTTCTCAAAATTTTCTAATTCCAAAATTCACGAAAAATTTGTATAGAGTCTCCTTTGTACGGAGAGGTCTGGGAGAAATTATAATATCAATAATAAAAATATATTTCAAAATTTTCAAAATAATATATCCCAACAGTAAGAAAAATAATATAATGACGCTATAAAACCGTAATACGAGAACGTACCTATTTGTCGGGCAAATAACGCTTAATTATGAAACCAAAAGCAGTAGCAATTGCTTCCATAACCTGTATTTCACTTATATAATCTAAAAGAGTTAATAATTATATAAAATGAAATATTTAAAGTTGTTTCAACCTACTACAAACAAATCAATATAAACAACAATCACTGGCAACCACGGCATACAATCATTATATGAAATCAATAGAATCAACTATCCATCGATAAAAAACAAACATTTGGTTTGTTCGGGTTCAGAAATTTTTAACCGCCTAGAATGAAAAATAAACCACTGAGTGCACCATTTACTCAATAGTCTTAGATGAACTCAATAGATTATTCATACATCTTAAACAATTAGAAGTATCCTATCCCAAATAACCCATAAACCAAAACAAACAATAATTTACAATGTACTTGAGTTATTCTTATTAATTTCACAACATTTACAGTTTTTATTTTTCTTTCCATTTATACAATGATTACTTCTTTAACTTACATTTATCTCTTACAAAATTTTATTCCCATTCATTCATTCAGTATTTATTTCGTTTATTTTTCTTTTATTACTTAAAAAATTCATTTTCATTTACTTATATCATGTCAATTTCTTTTTATTACATTGCATTCATTCATTCATTTATTACTTAATTTAATTTGTTTTCATTCATTTGTTTATAGTATTCATGTTCAATTCAATTACTTAGCATATCAATTCATTAACTTAAGTTTTTTAATCATGTGTTTACAATACTTACTTCCCATCACATTTTATATAGTACATTTCAATTATAACTTAGGTTTATACCAACTACAACATCAAATCCTTATTTATAAAAGTAATTCATTGAACACTTCCCTTACATAAGTTTTACCTGTAAAATTTCCATTACATATTCTTTTAATATTTCAACTTTTTATAATTGGTAAGTTATATATATATATATGTCTTTAAGAATGCAATTGAAAGTTACACAAGTTTGACTCACTTATTTTAATTAACTTAAGGTTCAATAATTATCATTTCTTATTTTCATATTCTTTTCGTTTACAAGTTACAAATTTCAAATTCCTTGTATATTTCAGTTATAACTTAGCATATAATTTCTTAATTTCATTTAGAAGTTTCAATTATAAAATAGTTAAAATTTTTATTCCATTACAATAATTGAAATCTCTAATTTATAAAAATTTAAGAACTAAATGCCAGGTTCCATTTTTAAATCATTTAAAATAATATATACATATATATATACACTCATAACTTTTATATCCAATCATATTTAATCTTTAAAAAAAATTATTTGTTTATCAAAATAGATCTGTAGTAAAACTACTACAATGGCCTTCCCACTTTGAAACTCGAAAATGAATGTCGATGATGCGTGCACTCATCACCAAAATTATTTTCCAGCGAAAGAGAGGGGAGAACATAACTTATTTCTTTCCAAAATTTCTTTAAATTAATTCTTTCAAATCATATTGAAATACTTATCGGGAAATACTTCTAAATAATAATATTATTATATTCCAAAATCATTTGGAAGAAATTTTCAAAAAACCCCGGAACTTAAGTTCTAAATTTCCAAATTTCATTTATTTTATTTTCAAATCTTATTTCCAACCTATATTTATAAATTTCACTACCTAACAATCAATATATTACAACCAAATATATAATTTATAAAATTTATAATTTTATATACATAAAATATATAAGGAAAAATTATTTCATTTACCTATATTTCGAAACAATATTATGTCGGTCTGTCTTATTAAGTGTTTAGAAATCCCTACCGATGTCATAACGTCCTATGCACCAACTAGAATTTATAAATACAAAATGGAACAAATTAACACAATATAAAAACCTTTTATAACACTAACAAATATGCTCTCTCATATATATACACTCAGCGACTCATTCTAGGGTATTACTACCCTATTTAATATGAGTCAGACCCCACAAAGCTAAGGTTATCGCTAAACCAAAGTTGTGATACAAACTATAACATCCTGCCTTTTTGTATGTTTTAAGCAGACACGCATGCCGACTCAAACCGTACAGAAGGGCGAATTATTATTGGGGTGAATAAGAATAAGCGGAGAAAAAAAAACAAAACAGACTCTCGCAGTGGAATGACCAAAATATAATAATCAAATAACAGTTCATGAAACTGTATACAAAACATTTGATTATACTTATATATTACAAACTCAGAGTTACACATATCAGAGATAAACAGATAATAACGCAGCGGAACAGTATGAATGCAGTGGAATAAATATAGTAAATAATAGTAGTACAAATCTTCATCTTCGTCCTCAAGAAATAAAGTCTTCAAATCCTAAAATGCTCAGGCTGACGCGAGCGAATTGAAAAGACAAAACACTCGAGTCAGAACTAAAAGATCATATGTGAGTTAAATCAAGAGTAAATAAATATGAGTGTAAACAGCGTAGGGGATGTTTACGGGGTTTGACATATCTTATCCAGTGTCTAACGTGAGTGCGGTAACTTAAGAGATGTTCGGGATTCACATCTCCTAAGGGTCCGTTAAACTATCTACTATGTAGTACAATACGCTATCATAATATATCTACAGTAAAGTATAAGTATTAAAATAGCGTTAAGGCGTTACCCATTTCCCCCTTAACACATTTTTATAATGCCAATAGTCTATACAGTACCGTAACTCCGCGTAAACTTGGGCCGCCAGAGGATACCCCATAGGTACAACATAAAACAAACTCGTAAAAGGCGTGCTAGGGTAGGTGACATGGCAAAACTAGGCAATGCCAGGGTAGATATACCAATTACACTTCTGAACCAGTGGTAACGCATAGCAGCTACTACCGCCCACCTCAGAACACACACCCGAATCTAAAAATCGAGGGTGGCCACCAAATAAATTGCAAAGTCAGAATATAGTATCCATGGAATATGCCCGATCGGAGGAATGACCTCACTTAGCCCGTCGATTGCTCCTGTTTTAGCTACCATATGCTAACTCACGGGAGTTAGGTCCACATATATACCTCATATAGGATCGTCGCCACCATCCTACTTCATTCTGGAATCTCCACTGCGTACACAGTTGTCAAAGTGGTTTTCGGTATTGGCAGAGAGTATGACAATATCCAATCCCGATCTCTTTAACAACTAATCGCTTATTACACACCGGATGGTTCTTTTATATTTCCAAAATCATTTCATAATTGATATCAAAATATCATATTCAATTCAAATCATATCATTTTCGAAATCATTACTTACTTTCAAAATTATATCACATTGAAATCATAGTTCGAAATTATATTTCCTTTCAAAAGTCATTCCAAAATAGGCTAAACTCTCAATTCAATATATCATATTAAACCAAATATGTTATTTAAATCCCAACTTAGGTTATATCATCATTAACCATATTCACTTAAAATTCGAGAATTTTAATATAACCCATTCATTTTACTTAGTTTGGAATTTAGAAGAAAATAGTTTTAAATAGTTATAAATAGTTATAATTAGTTAATATAGATTTAAAATAGATTAAATATAATTAAAATATATTAAATAGCTTTAAAATAGATTTATTAGATTTAAAATAATTTAAAAATGATTAATTAGTTTAAATAAATTAAATGGTTTAAAATAGATTAAAATGATTTAATGTAATTAATACAGGTTAAAATAGTTTAATACTTTGAAATCTTAATAATTATAAATTTTGAAATAATATATTTTTAAAATAGTTTATTTTAAAACATTACTTTAACAAACCAAATTCCAAACCTTTCAATTTAACATTCCAATAAACTATTGAATTTCATATCGTTTCAAACTATGTTCAAATATCAATTAGGATTACTCCAATTTTAAAATATTTCAAAGTTATACTTCAATGATTTTAATAACTCAATTTCGATAAACTTCACTTGTATTTCAAATTCACTATAAAATTTCAATTTTATTCCTTTAACAAATCTTTCCAAACAATTCGATTTTAATATAAAACTCAAAATTCGATAAAAATTCGATTTATATAACCCAAATTTTATTAAAAAAATAACATTTAACTCAATGCAAAATTTAAGGAATCAAAATCATTTAAATTTAACCAATCCGGGGTCCGTATATAATTCTCTACTCTAGGGTCAAGTGATACGGATATTTATCATTTCAATCCGCGATTTTAACATTTTTATATTTACGGATATATACCATTTCAATCTGCAATCCTGAAAATATCAAATCCATAAAATTGCTCGAGTCTATCATTTCATCCCATAACGATTTTTCCTTAATCTATTGATCATTCGAGTATGTATCATTTCAAAAAATAGTGAACCTGCAGTTTATAACGATATAAAATAAAACATCCATTCATCCAATATCAAAAATCAACATCCATTACAAATATCATCCAAATCAATCAATAAATATCAATATAGAACTGGTAATCAATAATAGGTATTTAACTGGCAATTTATATTCAATAATAAATGAAATAACGATTTAATTCGAATAAATTCGAGTTAACTGAGATGATGATTTAAAATACACCAAATAGTCATAAATAAATTTCTAATCACATCATAAATTAAATTTAACAAACATAAGAAATTTTAGAAGTTGTGAGTGGGTTAAAACACTCACCTTTGAATTTAAATTCAGAATAAACCCAAAATTTGAATGGTCTTAGAATTCGACCAAACCAGCGTCACAATGTCCTGAATCTCAATACAATCCCAACGGATCAAATCGCGTGTGAATCGGACCTCATAGGTAAATGTCACGCATATTAGAACGATTGAAATACAAAATTAAATAATTAAAATAAAAATAAAATAAAATAAAAGAGCATTACATGTCACCGTTCGTTATCGGCCATGAAACCCTTGCAGACCTTGCACGCGACCACAGTACAGCTGCCACCAAATTGAGATTTTTCTCGCCGCCACGATGCGCTACGCCAAGATCCAGATGAGCCATCGACTCGAGCGTCCCCGGCCGCACCTAACCCCTCCTTTCGGCCACCTCCGGTCACCCACCACGCATCAGAGCCGCCGCCATCTACTATGCCAAATTAAGGTGATTCCGACCAATAGGGGACAAGCGGTAAGTTCCGATGGGTGCTGCTCTACGAACTCTACAACACTGCACTCCCCGATCGTCGTAGAATCGATGATCTACCGCACGTTCAAACCCCCACCTTTGGACGGCCGGAATTTGTTCTTCAATTTGTTGACAAATGATGATTCGAATTGAAAAACGAGATGCAGATCTGAGATGAACTCATCGAGAGCTTCGAATCGATATAGTTTGAGGAGATTTGATTTTGAAGTTGAAATTTGATTTGAAATTGAATTGGATAATTTAGGGTTTGTCTACCATTAGAAAGAGAGGAACAAATGAAATTGTACGTACAGACAAACTGAGTTGAGAAACACTAGGGTTTATAACGATATATATATATATATATATATATATATATATAGGCAGAACAAAATAGAAATGAATGGGCTCGATTGGTTTGGAAAGTTGAACGATAAACGACCCAAAAAGCCTGTTCTGTCTTCGGAACAAAAATGGGTCATCCCATATATCAAAATAGAAGCTTTTGATGATTTCAAATTCAATGGAAGAGGTTTCAAGTCCTAATTCTATCGTATGAAGAAGTTATGGTAAAATCAGTTTATTTCAAATTGATTTCAAGGCGTTTCGAGCACGTACGCTCAGACGACTAGTCCGATCGTTATGAAACTTGAAAACCTATAATAATTCACCGTTACGGATCTGATGAAACTGGTTTCGTCGAAATCCGAGTTAGTGGCCAAAATGGCTATATTTCAGTTGATTAAATAAATTAATAAATAAATAAATTAAATCACTTTTTCCGTTTAAATTTTAATAATTTACAACTTCTATCATTTTTTATTTCTTAACCACTTACAATAATTTAAACAAATTTAGATGTCAATTTAAAGTTGATTAATCCATCAATTTCAGTGTTTAATTTCAATTTCATTGAATTCAGAAATTATAAATTTAATTTTCAATAATTTCATTTAATTGACCTTTCATCCTATTATTCAATCCATTATTATCAAAAGGATGAAATTAACATTGGTTCATGATTTATAACATTAATATTCTCCAATTTCATCTTAATTTCCATTAATGTAATATATTTAAATATTTAATTTCATTTATTTGCAATTAATCCAATTATTATAATTTGAATTCTAATAAATTAATAAATCTTGATTTCCATTCTTTTTATTCAACCAATTGTCATATTACGAATAAAATTAACATTATTTCCAAATATTAATTTAATTTACATTAACATAATATTAAATTATAATTATTGTAATTGATTTCCAATTTAAACTAACAGGCTAAATAAATAGGTAACATACAATAATTGTTACCATTAACTTTTAATTACTTCTATAAGTTACTACTTCTAGACAAGGGTTATAAATACTTACATAACACCAATTTTATTCAATTACCATTAATTATAAACTAATCAATCAATTGATTCGATATTTACACTTGTTTTCTTATATTCACTTTATAACCAAGTTATAAAATTTGAGTCGTTTCAATTGATTGGAACTTCATACAATTTATCAATAATTAACTTTAATTAACTGAGTTGTTACATTTCATCTTAGTTATTATTTCATTATTAATTCACTAATTTTGTTTCTTTCGATATTAAATTACCAAAATCTCATTATATTAATAAATTTAAATCGTCGAAAATCATGGGTCCTTACACTCTCCCCCACTCAAAACTTTTCATCCCCGAAACGGAAAAAAGCGAAAAGAAAGAATTTAGAAATCAATATATCTTATTCAAAATATTAAATTTATAAACAAATAAATTTACAATATTAATTAATTTAAATAAAATGTATCAATTTATAAAAATTTAATCCTTTTATACTCAAATTAATAAAGTTTGGAAACATTTCTCAAAATTTTCTAATTCCAAAATTCATGAAAAATTTGTATAGAGTCTCCTTTGTACGGAGAGGTCTGGGAGAAATTATAATATCAATAATAACAATATATTTCAAAATTTTCAAAATAATATATCCCAACAGCGGGAAAAACAATATAATAACGCTATAAAACAGTAATCCGAGAGCGTACCTATTTGTCGGGCAAATAACGCTTAATTATGAAACCAAAAGCAGTAGCAATTGCTTCCATAACATGTATTTCACTTATATAATCTAAAAGACTTAATAATTATATAAAATGAAATATTTAAAGTTGTTTTAACCTACAACAAACAAATTAATATAAACAACAATCACTGACAACCACGGCATACAATCATCATATGAAATCAATAGAATCAACTATCCATCCATAGCTAACAAACAAATAGTTTGTTCGGGTTCAGAAATTTTTAACCGCCTAGAATGACAAATAAACTACTGAGTGCACCATTTACTCAACGGTCTTAGATGAACTCAATAGATTATTCATACCTCTTAAACAATTAGAAGTATCTTATCCCAAACAACCCATAAACCAAAACAAACAATAATTTACAATGTATTTGATTTATTCTTATTAAATTTCTTTCACAACATTTATAGTTTTTATTTTTCTTTCCATTTATACAAGGATTATTTCTTTAACTTACATTTATCTCTTACAAAATTTTATTCCCATTCATTCATTCAGTGTTTATTTCATTTATTTTTCTTTTATTACTTACAAAATTCATTTTCATTTACTCATATCATGTCAATTTCTTTTTATTGCATTACATTCATTCATTCATTCATTACTTAATTTCATTTGTTTTCATTCATTTGTTTATAGTATTCATGTTCAGTTCAATTACTTAGCATATCAATTCATTAACTTAAGTTTTTTAATCATGTGTTTACAATACTTACTTCCCATCACATTTTATATAGTACATTTCAATTATAACTTAGGTTTATAACAACTATAACATCAAATTCTTATTTATAAAAGTAATTCATTGAACACTTCCCTTACATAAGTTTTACCTGTAAAATTTCCATTACATATTCTTTTAACATTTCAACTTTTTATAATTTGTAAGTTATATATATATATATATGTCTTTAAGAATGCAATTGAAAGTTACACAAGTTTGACTCACTTATTTTAATTAACTTAAGGTTCAATAATTATCATTTCTTATTTTCATATTCTTTTCGTTTACAAGTTACAAATTTCAAATTTCTTGTATATTTCAGTTATAACTTAGCATATAATTTCTTAATTTCATTTAGAAGTTTCAATTATTAAATAGTTAAAAATTTTATTCCATTACAATAATTGAAATCTCTAATTTATAAAAATTTAAGAACTAAATGTCGGGTTCCATTATTAAATCATTTAAAATAATTTATACATACATATATATATATACTCATAACTTTTATATCCAATCATATTTAATCTTTAAAAAAAATTATTTGTTTATCAAAATAGATCTGTAGTAAAACACTATAATGGCCTTCCCACTTTGAAACTCGAAAATGAATGTCGATGATACATGCACTCATCAACGAAATTATTTTCCAGCGACAGAGAGGGGAGTACATAACTTATTTCTTTCCAAAATTTCTTTAAAATAATTCTTTCAAATCATATTGAAATACTTATCAGGAAATAGTTCTAAATAATATTATTATTATATTCCAAAATCATTCGGAATAAATTTTCAAAATACATTGGAACTTAAGTTCTAAATTTCCAAATTTCATTTATTTTATTTTCAAATCTTATTTCCAACCTATATTTATAAATTTCACTACCTAACAACCAATATATTACAACCAAATATATAATTTATAAAATTTATTATTTCATATACAGAAAATATATACGGCACAATTATTTCATTTACCTATATTTCGAAACAATATTATGTCGGTCTGTCGTATAAAGTGTTTAGAAATCCCTACCGATGTCATAGCGTCCTATGCACCAACTAGAATTTATAAATACAAAATGGAACAAATTAACACAATATAAAAACCTTTTATAACACTAACAAATACGCTCTCTCATATATATATATACTCAGCGACTCATTCTAGGGTATTGCTACCATATTTAATATGAGTTAGACCCCCATAAGCTAAGGTTATCGCTAAACCAAAGCTCTAATACCAACTGTAACATCCTGACTTTTTGTACGTTTTAAGCAGACACGCATGCCGACTCAAACCGCACATAAGGGCGAATTGTTATTGGGGTGAATAAGAATAAGCAGTGAAAGAAAAAAAAACAAAACAGACTCTCGCAGTGGAATGGCCAAAATATAATAATCAAATAACAGTTCATGAAGCTGTTTACAAAACAAATTATTATACTTATATATTACAAACTCAGAGTTACACATATCAGAGATAAACAAATAATAATGCAGCAGAACAGTATGAATGCAGTGGAATAAATATAGTAAATAATAGTAGTACAAATCTGCGTCTTCGTCCTCCAGAAATACGGTCTTCAAATCCTGAAATGCTCGGGCTGACCCGAGCGAATTGAAAAGACAAAACACTCGAGTCAGAACTAAAAGATCTTATGTGAGTTAAATCAACAGTAAATAAATATGAGTGTAAAAGGCGTCGGAGATGTTTACGGTGTTTGACATCTCTTATCCAGTGTGTAATGTGAGTGCAGTAACTTAAGAGATGTTCGAGATTCACAACTCCTAAGGATCCGTTAAACTATCTACTATGTAGTACAATACGGTATCATAATATGTCTACATTAAAGTAAAAGTATTAAAATAGCATTAAGGCATTACCAGTTTCCCGCTTAACACATTTTTATAATGCCAATAGTCTGTATAGTACCGTAACTGCCCGTAAACTGAGGCCGCCAGAGGAAACCCCATAGGTACGACATAAAACAAACTCGTAAAAGGCACATTAGGGTAGGTGACATGACACAACTAGGCAATGCCAGGGTAGATATACCAATTACACTCTCGGACCGGTGGTAACGCATAACAGCTACTACCGCCCACCTCGGAACACACTCCCGAATCAAAAAATCTAGGGTGGCCACCAAATAAATCGTAAAGTCAGAATATAGTATCGATGGAATGTGGCCGATCGGAGGAATGATCTCACTTAGCCCATCTATTGCTCCTGTTTTAGCCACCTTATGCTAACTCACGGGATTTAGGTCCACGTATATGCCACATATAGGATCGTCGCCACCATCCTACTTCATTCTGGAATCTCCACCGCGTACACAGTTGTCAAAGTGGTTTTCGGTATTGGTAGAGAGTATAACAATATCTGATCCCGGTCTCTTTAAGAACCAATCGCTTATTACACACCGGATGGTTCTTTTACATTTCCAAAATCATTTCATAATTGATATCAAAATATCATATTCAATTCAAATCATATCATTTTCGAAATCATTACTTACTTTCGAAATTATATCACATTGAAATCATAGTTCGAAATTATATTTCCTTTCTAAAGTCATATTTCCAAAATAGGCTAAACTCTCATTTCAATATATCATATTAAACCAAATATGTTATTTAAATCCCAACTTAGGTTATAACATCATTAACCATATTCACTTAAAAATCAAGAATTTTAATATAACCCATCCATTTTACTTAGTTTGGAATTTAGAAGAAAATAGTTTTAAATAGTTATAAATAGTTAATATAGATTTAAAATAGATTAAATATAATTAAAATAGATTAAATAGCTTTAAAATAGATTAATTAGATTTAAAATAAGTTAAAACAGATTAATCAGTTTAAATAAATTAAATGGTTTAAAATAGGTTAAAATGATTTAATGTAATTAATACAGGTTAAAATAGTTTAATACTTTGAAATCTTAATAATTATAAATTTTGAAATAATATATTTTTAAAACAGTTATTTTAAAATATGACTTTAACAAACCAAATTCCAAACCTTTCAATTTAACATTCCAATAAACTATTGAATTTGATATCGTTTCAATATATGTTCAAATATCAACTCAACCCGCGATTTTAACAATTTTATATTTACGGATATATATCATTTCAATTCGCAATCTCGAAAATATCAAATCCATAAAATAGCTTGAGTCTATCATTTCAACCCATAACGATTTTTTCTTAATCTATTGATCATTCGGGTATGTATCATTTCAACCCATAGTGAACTTGCAGTTTATAACGATATAAAATAAAATAGGGCTGCAAAAAGTATGGGTTGGGTCGGGTCAGACCAAATATTTCATCCGACCCGCATAGGTATGGGTTTAAGGTAGCTCAACCCGTATCCGACCCTATATGAGGTTGGATATGGGTTGCGTCGAAGTATGGGTTGGGTCGGGTTTAGTAGGGTTGGGTTGGGTTGCATGAATCTAATAAAAAATGAAAATATAAGAGAATATTTTCAAAAAATAACATTAAAATGTTCAACATAATATATTAGATTTTAGCTAGCATTACACACTTAAACTAACTAATTCATTATAACATATATTTTATTAAAATTTCATTGTAAAACACATCATATGAAATTAGTTCACTACATAGTAGAACAAGTGTTTCATTTTAAAATACATTAAAATGCCCTTTGGAATATCTTTGCCAAATTCTATCTTGTTTGGGTTGACATAAAATATGCTTTTTCGTATATTTACTATAGAATACATAAACATTATTTTAGGATTAGACTATTCTAATTTTAAGCGTATTGATATTAAATTAGGTTTTTAATATAGGGTTGGGTTGGGTTAAAGTAGGGTTGGGTTGAACAAAATAACACACCTGACCCATATATAGTATGGGTTACAAATTGTAACCCATATCCGACCCGAACTAGGATGGGTTGGGTTAGGTCGGGTTGGTGGGTTGGGTCGGGTTGGATATGGGTTGTGTGCAGCCCTAAAATAAAACATCCATTTATCCAATATCAACCATCAACATCCATTACAAACATCATCCAAATCAATCAATAAATATCAATATAGTACTGATAATCAATAACAGGTATTTAACTAGCAATTTATATTCAATAATAAATTAAATAACGATTTAATTCAAATAAATTCGAGTTAACTGAGATGATGATTTAAATTACACCAAATAGTCATAAATAAATTTCTAATCACATCATAAATTAAATTTAACAAACATAAGAAATTTTAGAAGTTGTGAGTGGGTTAAAACACTCACCTTTGAATTTAAATTGAATTTAAATTCAGAATAAACCCACAATTTGAACTGTCTCAAAATTTGACCAAACCAACGTCACAATGTCATGAATACCAATACAATCCCAGCGGATCAAACCGTGCTTGAATCATACCTTGTATGTAAAAGTTATGCATATTAGAACGATTGAAATACAAAATTAAATAATAAAAATAAAACTAAAATAAAGTAAAAGAGCATTACACGTCACCTTTCGTCATCAGCCACGAAACCCTAGCAGACCTTGCATGCGACCACAGTATAGCCAACACCAAACCGAGATTTTTCTTGCCGCCACGATGCCCTACGCCAAGATCCATATACGCCATCGTCTCGAGCGTCCCCGACCGCTCATAGCCCCTCCTTTCGGCCACCTCCGGTCACCCCCCACGCATAAGAGCCGCCATTGTCTACTATGCCAAATCGAGGTGATTCCGACCACTAGGGGACAAGCGGCAAGTTCCGATGGGTGGTGCTCTACGAACTCTACAACACTGCACTCCTCGATCGTCGTAGAATCGATGATCTACCGCACGTTCAAACCCCCACCAATGGACGACCGGAATTTGTTCTTCAATTTGTGGACAAATGATGATTCGAATTGGAAAACGAGATGCAAATCTGAGATGTGCTCATCAAGAGCTTTGAATCGATATATAATTCGATATAGTTTGAGGAGATTTGATTTTGAAGTTGAAATTTGATTTAAATTGAATTGGATAATTTAGGGTTTGTCTGCCATTAGAAAGAGAGGAACAAATGAAATTGTATGTACAGACAAACTGAGTTGAGAACCACTAGGGTTTATAACGATATATATATATAGGCAGAAAAAAATAGAAATGAATGGGCTCGATTGGTTTGGAAAGTTGAACGATAAACAACCCGAAAAGCCCATTCTGTCTCCGGAACAAAAATAAGTGATCCCATATATCAAAATAGATGCTTTTGATGATTTCAAATTCAATGGAAGAGGTTTCAAGTCCAAATTCTATTGTATGAAGATGTTATGGTAAAATCGGTTTATTTCAAATTGATTTCAATTGATTTAAATTAAATTGATTTCAAGGCGTTTCGAGCCCGTACGATCAAACGACAAGTCTGATCGTTACGAAACTTGAAATCCTATAATAATTCACCATTATGGATCCGATGAAACTGGTTTCGTCGAAATCCGAGTCAGTGGCCAAAATGGCTATATTTCAGTTGATTAAATAAATAAATTAATAAATAAATTAAATCACTTTTTCCGTTTAAATTTTAATAATTTACAACGTCTACCATTTTTGATTTCTTAATCCCTTACAATAATTTAAACAAATTTAGATGTCAATTTAAAGTTGATTAATCCATCAATTTTAGTGTTTAATTTCAATTTCATTAAATTCAGAAATTATAAATTTAATTTTCAATAATTCCATTTAATTGACCTTTCATTCTATTATTCAATCCATTATTATCAAATGGATGAAATTAACATTGATTCATGATTTATTACATTGATATTCTCAAATTTCATCTTAATTTCCATTAACGTAATATATTTAAATATTTAATTTCATTTATTTGCAATTAATCCAATTATTATAATTTGAATTCCAATAAATTAATAAATTTTGATTTCCATTCTTTTTATTCAACCAATTGTCATATTATGAATAAAATTAACATTATTTCCAAATATTAATTTAATTTACATTTACAAAATATTAAATTAGAATTATTGTAATTGATTTCCAATTTAAACTAACAGACTAAATAAATAGGTAACATACAATAATTGTTACCATTAACTTTAATTACTTCTATAAGTTACTACTTCCAAACAAGGTTTATAAATACTTACATAACACCAATTTTATTCAATTACCATTAATTATAAACTGATCCTTCAATTCATTCGATATTTACACTTGTTTTCTTATATTCACTTTATAACCAAGTTATTACATTTGAGTCATTTCAATTGATTGGAATTTCATACAATTTATCAATAATTAACTTTAATTAATTGCGTTGTTACATTTCATCTTAGTTGTTATTTCATTATTAATTCACAAATTTTATTTCTTTCAATATTAAATTACCAAAATCTCATTATATTAACAAATTTAAATCGTTCAAAATCACGGGTCGTTACATGATTTCAACCTAGAAACTTAAAAACCATTAAACAAATGAATTCGAACAAGAATCAATCACTTAAAATCTTGAAATCTTTGAGGTAAAAAATATTATTTCCTAAAAACAACGATAACGATAGAATTTGGATCGGGTGAGTTTAAAATGAAGATTAACAAAAAGAAGAAAATTGAGTCAAACTATGAAATCGAATCAAACAATAAAATGCTTTCAGGAAAATTAAAATTTAAGAATTAAACGGTTCTTGGTAAATCAAAACAAAAAATCGAAATCCCGATTGTAAAAATTTGAGAAGTTGAAATCTACCGTAAAATAGAAAGAGAGAAAGAGATTTGAAAAGAAAAATAATTTTGGCTTACATTAGAGCTGGATTCTTCTTTGATTGGGAAAATAAATAAATCGAGGTTAGAGAATTTTTACTTTTGCTCAAAGTTTTTTCCATTACATATGAGTGAAAGAGAAGAAGAGGAGAACATAGCTTATAAGAAAAGTCAGCAGAAAAAACAGGCCACCCGATGAAATTTAAGTGAACGGCCTAGATCCACGCTGGGATGTGAAAAGGCAAGAAACATTGAAGGTTTCGAGATGATTGACTTGAAAAGTCAAAGGCATCCCTTCACAAGGGAGAGGGCAAAGGTTACCACCAAATATCCTTTCGACCGTGTTAAAACCCTATTGAATAGAAGGCAAAGAAGAACAAGAGAGAAAAGCACCAGCAAGACCTTTCAAAGGAGTCAAAGGGATGCAATGGCCAATGATTAGAAGTATCAAAACCTTTCAAAGGGGTCGAAAGAGTCGAAAGCACACTTCCACTTCAATAAACACCTTTCGAAACAGTTGCTTCCGCTGGCATGAAGACCTATTGAAGGAGTTAAAGAAGCAGCTTTCGAAGATAATGCATAACAACCTTTCATATACGCGCCAAACTTTTCGAAACTAAAGGTTTTGCCTTTATTCAAATCCCTCAAAAGGACACTATGATTGGAACAACCAATTCAAAAGCCAAACCAAGCCTTTTGAACCGGTCAAAGCCATTAATATCCAGGGAAGGTTCTGCATCAAGTCGTAAGCATATGTTTGGAAGCTACAAACAGCATCGAAACCATCACCAGTTCAACACCTTCGGAGCCCCTGGAAACAACCCATTGACAAAGTCGAAAGCTTTTACAAAGCAACATAAAGAAGAGAAGGTGCAACCACCCCTTTTGACGAAGACGGAGGCATTTGAGCCCATTCGAAAGCATTTCAGAGACAAGCGCAAGTGCCGAGAGAGTCGGAAGGCATCTGAAGCCACTTTTCGACTAGGTCGAAAGCATTGGGTCGAAAGGTGCTAACCCGCATCTATAAATAAGACCCAAGAGGTTTGGTTTTGGGGAACCGAATTGATTCATGCATTCTACACTTGTATTTTCTTAATCCTCCAAAGTTGTAAACCCTAATTTGTAAATTGGTGAAAGTTGATCAATAAAGGCTTTGTCGAGTTAATAATGGGAAGTCTTTAATATTCTTGATTACTTAGTTGTTTCGAAAGCTTTTTATCAGATCTAATCGTGTTTTATAGGTGTCGAATACATCGAAAGGTCTCTTCCGACTTGATCGAAACCTTTGCATTTTCAAGCAATTTCAGTTATAGACTCCTAGCCACCTTTTATTGGACTCTTACTTTCGAATGGATCGAAACCTTATCCCAAAACAATTTTACTTTTATACCTAATCCACACCTAAGACACTTAAGGCTCAAGCTTTTGACCAGGTCAAAACCATTCAAAATTGATCATAACCTTGAGCCTTAGTGTCATCCATTAGGTTTATGCAACTACTTCGAAAGGACAATTTCAAAGGGGTAATCAAGATACTTTATCCAGTTCAAAAGAATAAAAGGAAAGGAATTTGAGCAATTCGGCTAGGTCGAAAGGTTGATAAGGGAAAACTATTACAACATGAACCTATTCGAAAAGGTGATCTGAAAGGATAATCCACCACTCACCTTCTTCCACTTAACCAAAAGTGATCAAAATAGACTAACCTTGTCCTAAAAATAACTTTAGGGTGTTGATAAGTTTCTTGTTTATAGTACTTATCTCAACGGTATAAGTATATTCACAAAAATATTACACTTTCGTTACTTAGAAAATGTATTTATATACTTATCTCAATGGTTAAAGTATATTCACAAACACAAAGAAAATTTTCCTATTTGGTGTTGAGTAGGAAAGATGTTCCATAACACCATAATTATTTAAAGATCATTTTTGAAAATCAAATCTCTTCTTCTTTATAAATTCCCTTCTTATACAACTGTAAAATCATTTATAAAATTATTTTTACAAAGCTCTAAAACAATTTATAAAACATTTTTTATAAATCTCCAAAATAAATTTATAAAACACTTTTTATAAACCTCTATAACAATTTATAAAACCCTTTTATAATGATTCTTTACAGAAATCCCTTCTATGATCCCTTTATAAAGATCCTTTGTAAAAATCCATTATAAAGCCTATTAAAATTTCTTATAAATCAAAATCTCATTTTCATTTATAAACTCTTTAACAAATCACTTTTATTAAATGGGATTCCTTTTATAAATCAATTTCTTATTTATAAATACAATTGATTTACTTTAAACATCCTAAATAAATAATAAATTAACTTTCCAACATCATTAATAAAATAATTTATCAACTCCGAAACATTATTAATATAATAATTAATAATTTCAAAACATTATAATAAATAATGATTATTTACTTCAAAACATTATCATATAATAGGAAATATTAACAACAAAACATTACAAAAACAATAATTATTAACTTCAAATCATTATAAATATAATAGTTAATAACTTCAAACATTATTAATAAAACCATAATAATTAATTTTCAAACATTATTATAATGAATAATAATCAATTTCCAAAACATTATTAATAAATAATATTTGTTAATTCCAAAGCGTTATTAGTAAATAATTATTTAGATTCCAAAGCATTATTAATAAATAACTATTATAAATTCCAAAACATTATTAATAAATAATAACTGTTAATCCCAAAATATTTTTAATAAATAATTATTATTATCTTCAAATAGTATTAATTATTTAAATAAATAACATTTCACAATATAAAATATTCATAAATAACCTTTAAACACTTTTAAATATAAATAAACAACTTTTAAAACATTTCTAAATGATTTAGAAAAGTCAAATATAAAGTTAGTGTAAAATAGACAAGTTTGAAATATACTTAAATAATAATATTCTAGGAAACCCAAAGGTTGGATTTAAAATCATTCTTCGAAAAAAAAATCAATTTCAAGCCAAACGACAATAAATAGTATTTTTAAAATACCAAATTTAGACCAATAGCCACCAAGCACTTAACTAATTCTGCTATTTATTTTTATCACGACGGGGGTTAGGTTTTAGATACATAACAATGTCATAACCAATAGGGATAAACAATCAATATTAAACAATTAAAAATCTATATTACAGGGTTACAATTGAAATAGAATCAATAGATATATATATATAACTAGAAATTTCAAATCAACACGGTGAGAAATCTGGATTCCTTAAATTCCTGTATTTCAACTTTAAATAACAATCGCTTGTAAAAGTGAATATTTAACCAAACAACCAATAACTTCAACCAAACACAAACATTAAATTTTTATCTATAGTATAACATACTGATTTGACCAAAAAGGTGAGTTAAACTCACAAAAATTTCAGCTATCACTTATGCATTCTGGTTCCGTCATTCAATTTTAGCTTGAAATTCTATAGGCTCCAATTTCTAGCAATCCATTTCCAATGTGTACGTATCGTTCCTACGAGTGCAATGCGAGTGAGCACGTTCAATTTGGACCTTGTATGAGAAAGTTATACAATTTTTAAATTATCGATTTTTAAATTATAATCAAATATACTAATTATAAATCACTAACATAATTGTCTATCTAAACTAAACCTTTCCCTTAAACTTCGTCTTCCCGCTGCTTCTAGTTCTCCCATCACCATAGCTAACTCTTTCCCTTGTCAAATTCTCCTTGACCGGATAACGAAATCAAACTCTAACCTCATCAATGAACTCTAATCTCCCTCCACTCTAGGACTGACACCTTAAATTCATCACCACACAGTCCTACAAATTCGCATCCACCATTCCCCTACATGCCAGTACAATAGGTCGTGACGCCCAAAACAAGGCTGAAACCTACCAAAAATTCGCCTCCATCTCGTCTTGCCTCCCCGAACACATATCCGCCCTTCGATTCATTAAATGTTGCTTGAATTTTTCAAAAAACCTAAGTCGTAGTCCACCGAATAACCGTCCCTCACCCAAACACACTGTCAAACACTAGAAGTTTTCTCTAAACCAAACTCACAGATAGAAAATTTCAATTTTCTTTCATATATTCAATTTTTTTCGATTTTTTAAAGTGGAAGATCATATTTTTATTTTACCGATCGGTTGAAACTAAAAGAAAAGAGAAAGGAAGAAAAGGATTCTGAGTGGATTTGATGAAATTGTGTGCTAAAGTTAGGTGTTAGGTTATTCTAATTTTGAAATTTTCAGCATTTTGCCGCATAGATTTTCGTTTTCGTATGAACAGTGATCTATAAAACAAAAATAGGGTCATGTTTAAAACAATGACATGGCCTCAAAATAATAATAATATACATTGGTTATTGAATTCTATAAAATACAAAAACACTACCGTTTGTCGAGAAATCGTCAATAGATTATTTAAATATTTTCCAACTTAAAAATTATGGAAAAAACAAATAAATTAAATAAAACATATGTAAATAGAAATCGTGTTGTAAATATTATAAATTTATTTTCTAATTGTTTATTCGAACCATTTATTACTGTAAATAAATTTACAAAATTAATTCATCACTATTATTTATAATTTAAAAGGAGTTAAATAAAATGATAAAATCTATTAAATAAATATTCAATTCAAAATCTAAATTTTAACTATAAAATCCACTTAAGAAGAAAGTTATGAAAGAAGGTTATTGAAAATGTCAGGCTCTACTGAAATAACAAGCACGAGTTTCGACAAGGATCACGGAAGAACGTTTCGAAGGCATTGAGAAGGCTTTCGAAGGAGTCGCAAGCATCAGCGCCCTCATAAGAGATAAACAATCCAAAAGCTTTTGAAAAAGATGAAATGGAAAGTGGGGCTACCTTTCTGCCTCATTCAAGCCTTTCGATGCAGATGGGTTTGTGTATATAGAAAAAGCAAGGAAGTGCTTGGAACCCCTTTCGAAGGCAATGAATAATAACCTTTCATGTGTGCGCCAAACCTTTCAAAACCAAAGGTTCCGCCTTTATTCAAATTACTCAGGGTAACCCTTTCGAAAGCATAACCGAAACTTTCGAATCAGTCGAAGAAAATAAAATAAGGGGAAGGTTTCGCATCAATCCACAAGCATGCATTCGAAAGCTACCTAACGCATTGAAGCCATCGATACTTCAACACTCTCGAAACACTAGTAAAAAACCTATTGATGGAATCGGAAGCTCTTATATGTACCTCTTATGACAACAAAGCAACACAAAGAGAAAAGTGCATCTGTGGCCCTTTCGACAACGTCGACAGCAGTTCAAAGAAAAGCAGAGAGAAGGAACACTTAAAACTCAACAATAGTGAAAGGTGGACAAAGGACCCTTTCGACAAGGTTGAAAGGTCTAGAATAAGAGGATGAGAAGCATAAGGATTAGTTAGAAAACTCGGAAGGAGAACCTTTTTATAGCATCGAAGGGAGGCGAGGCCTTTCGACCTTGTCGAATGGAATGATGCGGAAGATAAAGAGACCTTTCAACTAGGTCGAAAGCATTGGTACGAAAGGGGGCCGACCTGCATCTATAAATAAGACGCAATGGGTCTGATTTTGGAGATTGGATTTTGGAATGCAAAGCTCATTTCTTTTACTTCTACTTCTTTGCAACAACAAAATCTTTGTAACCCTAAATCGATTTATGGAAAATCTCTCAAAATTGTAACTCATTTTTGATTAATAATGAAGGGGAAATGCGCAGATTTATTAAGAATTTAGATTATGGGGAAGATCATTACGGTCATTAGCTAGACTGATGATCAATTGCGTATGATGCTATCTTATTCTCTTAATTTCTTTTTGTCTATGCAAATCAATAGGATCAAATTGGATAACATTCAGGTGAAACACATCAGCATCATGACAACACCATATAATTACATTTAAGGATGGTGATGATGTTTCGACATTAATAAGTTGGAACTTATAAATATCTAAGACGAACTTATATTGAGTATACTAAACGAAGCTTGAGCAATTGCAAATTAGGTCAGTTTCAAAAGGACGAAATCCCTTTCGACCTGGTCGAAAGGGATGTCACGAAGAATCTGTTTTGTAATTGGCAAGCAATCGTGAATGGAGGAGTTCATTCGAAAGGAATCTACACCCGATTACATCAGTAACCCTTTTGAAGGGGTTCATCCATAGAAGAAATGAGACCAATAAAGTCAAAAGCAGTTATTTCTTTTCGAAAGGCTGAACATACCTTCCGACATGGCCGAAAAGAATAAAATGGACTTTCCGACATAGTCGAATGGGATGGGTATTCAGCATGAATAGCTGTTTTTATCTCTTACGGAAGTGGGTTTCGAATAAGATGCTTCCTCCTTTACCTTTAACTTGACGAGGTCAATTTGATCAATGAATCACTAGCAATATATCAATTGTCCTCCAAAAGTGATTCGACCAAGTCAACTTGATCGAAAGAGAGTTTTCGAAGGAAGTAATCTCTTTTCAATCTTCTTTCAATAGTCCTATTTCATTACACAAATATTCCTATTTGCCATAGCATTGGGGATGTTGAAAAATTTTCTTGTTAACATTTTTAGCACTAGAGGGAGGGGTCGAACCTCCGACCCTGTGGTTACCTTATAGACTAATTTTGGTTTATTTTACTAGACATAGGAAAATGAAATCAAATAGACTTAGCAGGATGGATGAGGTGGTTGTTCATACCACCACCTTAGAAGAAAATATTACTCCAACCATCAACTTGGTGGGGAAAGTTCCAGGGCAACCTTCAGTGTCAGCTCAACAAGAGGATAACACCGCCAAAATTAAGCACTTAGAGCAGAAACTGCAAGAAATGCAAGAGCTTCTCAAGATGACATTACATCAAAAATCCTCAAAAACAGCAAGGCCAACAAATGGAGACGAGGTAGACTCACGAAGAAGGAATTTGAAGGCCCATTCAAATGAAAACAAGAGCAAGATTGATCTCACATCTTCAAAAAAGAAGGAACATCCTCGAATTAAAGCTGATCATCAAGGAAGGATGCTGGATAAATCACTTGAACAATCTAGTAGCTCAACGTTGAACGAATACTGTCCAAACAAGAAAGACGATCATGACGTCGAAGCATATCTAAAGGATGCAGTGGAGAAAGAAATTAAAGACGTGCTGAACATAAAGGGAAAGAGGATCTTGGATGAAAATGTGAATGACAACGAGCGAGTGTCGCCCATCACAGATGAAATTATGGCAACAACTATTCCATTTTATGTAAAGATTCTAACTATGAAATATCATGAAATCACAGATCCAGATGACTACTTAATTGCTTCCAATAGCCAGATGGATCTATGTTATGTAATAGGAGCTGTTCAATGTATATTATTTCCTATCACACTCCAAGGGGCTGCAGCTAAATGGTATAGACAATACCGATAAAAGACCATCTACTCGTGGAAGCAATTTTCTTACGAATTCTCTGCTCGGTTTTGCATATGCAAAGACCACATCATAGATTACACAGTTTTGGCTAATTATAAAACAGAGACAAGGGTAATCTTTAGGAGATTATCTTAAAAAGATTCAATACTGAAGCGTTAAAAGCCAAGGACACGAATGACTAAGATAAGCTCATACTGGTACACTCTGGGTTGATAGAAAATACTCCATTCTGGAAGCAACTTTTTGTTAATGGGTGCAAAGATCTACAAGACTTCCACTTCCAAGCTGTCAAAGTTTATTTGAATGGATGAGTTATATCATGCAAAAAGAAAAGCAATGCCCAAAAAGGAAGGAGGAATATTTGGATTGGATCGAGGGCATAAAATAGCGAGATGGGATGAACCTAGTGCTAATTCAATCGCTTTAAACAAACCTTTTTCTTACGTCTAGGCTGTGGCAAAGGAAAGAGTTAATTTCCCAACTTCTTTCAAGACTAAGAACAACCCAAAGCAAAGAAAAGGAGACGACTACTGTGTGTACCACAAAGCGAATGGTCACAAGACCGACGAGTGTAGAGTCTTAACAGGAACCATCCAGAAGTTGATTCACGAAGGTCATTTAAAAGAGTTTATTCAAGACAAGCAGAAAGTTCCACAAACAAGATATGGTCCGCAAAAGTTCCCAAATAACGCTGTTAATATTCTGGAGGAAGATGACCCTTTGAGATTGAGCCCACCGATGAACAGGATCGATGTAATTCATGGCGGGCCACATCCAGCAGGAACAAGACAAGAGGCAAGGAATAGATATATTAAGGAGGCTAGAGAGTGTGTATTCTCAGTTCAGGAATAGCCCCCGCTAAAAAACCTACAACTCAATATTCCAATGCCAAATCGTGTCATCACCTACCAAGAGTTAAAGAAGGGAGTTCATCATCCACAAAACGATCCCTTAATGATCACAACTCAAATTGGACAGTTTATCGTGTCCAAAATTCTTGTGGATATGGGAAGTGTAGTCAATGTCATCTTTAAGGAAGCCTTCGATCAGATAAACATCCCTGAGAACAAGTTAGAGCCCAGCACGGAACCCATCTTCGGATTCAACAACAAAGGGTCAACTCCAGTGGGTCAAATAAAATTTCTAGCGCAAATGGGGGTGCCACCATTTTTTTTGAACATTCGAGACTCTCTTTGTGATCATCAACCAACCATCTTACTACAATGCCTTCTTTGGTAGACATGCGCTTGACAAGATAGATGTTTAGTATCGCCAAAGTATCTGATAGTGAAATTCTTCACGAAGAGGGGCTGGGGCACAGTCCGTGGGGAACAATTCAGCTCACGAGAAATGTATTTCACTATAATTTATCAGTATAAAAGGGAGTCTTCTGTTTACTTTGATTCTTCCACTGTTTTTCAGCCTTCGGATGATGGATTTTTACATCCAACATTCGAAGAAAAAATTAAATCTAATAAGACTAACAAGTGCATGTACAAAAGGTATAACATCCTGGAGGCAAGAGGAAGAGAATTAATGCTAATTCCACTGAAGAAAGACCAATTGTCATTGAATTTGATTACCGAGGGGAAACAGATAGAATAAAACCTATAGAAGACCTTGAGGAGGCATGCATAGATCCAAATGATGCCACTAAGTTAGTTAAAGTGGGAAAAGAATTGGATAGAAACTTGAAGAAAGATTTAATCCAATTTCTAAGATCAATAAGGACGTATTTGCCTGGACTTATTCAGATATGGTGGGAATTGATCCGTCGATCATGTGTCATGCGCTAAACATCAATGTAGAAGCAAACCGTATCAGATAGAAAAGAGAATTAGATAGAGTACGGTCTGATGCATTGAAGAAGGAGTTAAGAGACTCCTCGAAAATAGGTTTATTCGGCAAATCTACTACCCAAAATGGGTAGCAAACCCAGTATTGATGAAGAAATTGAATAGAAAGTGGAGAACTTGCATTGATTATACTGATTTGAACAATTGTTTGAAAGACTGTTCCCACTACCGCTAATTGATAAGGTAGTTGATGCAACTAGTGCGCATAAATTATTATCTCTCATGGATGCATATTCAGGATACAATCAAATACCCATGTTCAAGCCAGATGAGGAACACACTAGCTTCATTACTGAATGGAGAATCTACTACTACAAAGCAATGCCTTTCGGTCTAAAGAATGCAGGGGCTACTTATCAAAGGCTGGTCAACAGAATATTTAAAGAACATATTGGTAGAAATATGGAAGTTTATGCAGATGACATGTTAGTGAAGTCTGATGAGGCTAGGAATCATCTTGAGGATCTAGAAGAGATGTCCAAAATACTATGGA
The DNA here is from genome assembly GCA_030737815.1 of Allium fistulosum. Taxonomy (NCBI): domain Eukaryota; kingdom Viridiplantae; phylum Streptophyta; class Magnoliopsida; order Asparagales; family Amaryllidaceae; genus Allium; species Allium fistulosum. Next base: position 398,325,576 of record CM060907.1, read on the forward strand.
AATATCTAATGAAATTGAACCTACAGATATGCTCCTTCGGAGTCCATTCGGGGAAATATTTAGGCTGCCTTGTGAGTGCCCAAGGGATTGAAGTTTGTCCTAACCAAATTCAAGCTATTAAGGACACGGACGGACCCAAAACCAGTAAAGAGGTAATGAGGTTGATTGGGAGGGTAACCGCTCTAAGTAGATTCATTTCCAGAGCAACTGATAATTGTATCCCCTTTTTCGACGTAATCAAGAATAAGTAAAACTTTTAATGGAGGGAAGATTGTAGAAAAGCTTTTCAGAATTGAAAAAAGTCGTTTGAAAAGCCGCCGATACTTTCTAGTCCCGAGAATGGAGAGATCTTGTACCTATATATGCCAGTTTTAGAGCTTGCGGTTAGTTCAGTGTTGATTGGAGAAGGAAATGGAGCTCAACTTCCAGTGTATTATGTAAGTAGGTGATTAAAAGATGTAGAAGTTCGGTACTCGGTGATAGAAAAGCTAGCCTATTGCTTGATCGACACGGCATGAAAACTAATTGCATACTTTCAAGCACATCTGATCCAGGTATTGACCAATTTCCCCCTCAAACAAGTGTTTAATAAGCCAGAAACTTCAGGTAGGCCGGTAAAGTGGGGAATCGAGTTTAGTCGGTATGATATTGAATTTCATCCGTGCGATGCTATCAAAGGTCAAGCATTGGCGGATTTTATTAATGAAAGTACTAACTTCATAAAAGAGCAATCAGAAAAGGAAAAGGATTAGAAACATATATGGTAGTTATTCGTTGATGGTACATCAAATGAACAAGGAGGTAGTACAGGATATGTAATAATAAAACCAAGCGGACACCGCTTACATTAAGCCATGAAGTTAGGGTTTCCTATAACGAACAATGTGACCGAATATGAATCGATGGTGGTAGGGTTAACTTTTGCGTTAGAGCTTAAAATCCCACAGATTCAGATCTTTAGTGACTCCCAACTAATGGTAAATCAAGTGAAGCAGATATATCAGACAAAAGGCTCCAAGCTATCTTTATATGTAAAGAAGATATTGAAAATGCTTGCTTTATCAGAAGACTTTTCCATACATCAAGTTCCGAGAGGGGAAAATTCACAAGCAGATTCTTTAGAAAAATTGGCTAGTTCAAGAGGAGCCCTAGAAACTCGGATTGTGCTAGTGGGATATCAAGCAAATCAAAGTACAAAAGAGGGGACATCCGAACAAGGAAAGGAACTGCTAGTCTTAACAAGATCCCAAACCTTGTCACGAGAAAGAAAAGAAAAGGAAGTCAATGGGGAAGTCTCGAATGAGAGGGTTAACCGGCCAAGGGCAGATAACTATTATGATAACACTTGGATGTCACCTATTGTCGATTATCTTTCAATAGAGAAATTGCCACATAAAAAGGGAGAGGCTAGGAAAATCAAGCGACAATCTCCATCTTTCATGATAGTGTATGGAATCCTTTACTAGAAAGGATATGCCTTGCCTTATTTAAGATGTGTAAGCTTAAAGGATAGGATGAAATTGCTAGTAGAATCACATGAAGGATTGTATGGAGACTACTCTAATGGAACAAAAGTAGCAAAAAAGTTAATGAGATAGGATTTTTATTGGCCTCATATGGTGGGTCAAGCCATAGAATATGCAAGGAGATGCGAGAAATGCCAAAAGTACTCGAAGATCCCACGATTACCACCAAGTCAGTTAATCCCAATTTCAAGTCCATGGACTTTTGATGTATTAGGAATTGATTGAATTGGCCCGTTGTCAATTTCTAAAGGGGTGCAAAATATGCTGTAGTCGCTGTAGACTATTTCACTAAATGGGTTGAAGCAGAACTGCTCCCCAAGATCACTTCTAGAAAAGTACTCGGATTTGTCATCAAAAAAATTATAACCAAATTTGGAATCTCTTATAAGATTATCTCCAATAATGGAATGCAATTTGAGAGTGAAGAATTCTCTTGGTTTGGCCATAAGAATGGAATTATTAAGAGCTTTCCCTCCATTGCGCATCCGAAGGCAAATGGGGCAGTTAAGGCTGCAAACAAGACCATAGACACAATTTTGAAAACGCGACTGAACAATGCTAAAGGAAACTGGGTAGAAGATTTTCCACTTGTTTCATGGGCTTATCGAACACCTACCAAAATGGAAATGGGTAATGCTCCGTATTCATTGACATATGGGTATGAGGCGATGTTACCAATTGAGACTGAGATACCCTCATATCGAAGAATCGCATATGCATTCGATTTAAACCAGGAACTAAAAAGAGAATCATTGAATTTGATACATGAGTTGAGAGACGAAGTAGCATCAGAACAGTAGAATATAAAAGAAGGATTTCTAAGTATTACAACTTAAAATAAGAACACGATCATTTCAAGAAGGAGATCTAGTACTCCGAAGAGTAATGAAAAATACAAGAAATCCCACGGATGGATCGCTGGGACCAAATTGGGAAGGACCCTTAATCATTTGCAAAGTAATCCCCCCAAGAGCTTATAAGTTGTGCTGACCAGATGGCAATATGGTTCCTAATACGAAGCATTTGAAACCATATTTCCCTACGATGAATGAATAAACCAACTCTTTCTTCGAAAAGAAAATTCTACATGCTTGGGAGTATAATTCTCCTTGCATTTGGACACTACCTTTAACGGTTAAAGCCTCTTCCGTGCCGAGATGGCCAGGGCAAAGCACCTCATGGAGGGAGAAGTGTAAGCCTTTAACCATGCCACGCTATTGGCAGGATAAAGCATCGGTAAGGCCTTGGCTGCGCCTCTGGTCAGGTCAAGGCACCTCCTGGAGGGAGGTGTGTAAGACTTTATCCACGCCATGGTATGGCCAGGTCAAAGCATCGACAAGCCTCCGTCTGTGCTACGCTATGGCTAGGGCAGGGTACCCCCTAGAGGGAGGAGTGTAAGTCTTTATCCGCGCCATGCAATGGCTAGGTTAAAGCATCGACAAGCCCTTGGTCGTGCCTCTAGTCAGGTTAAGGTGCCTTCTAGAGGGAGATTGGGTAATTCCTTGGTTCTAGCCTCTAAGAATGAGCTAACCAAGAGCACTAGACAATAACGGACCAAGACGTTCAAGCCCAAGAAGAGGCTCGTCAAACAATGGAATAAGATATCCAAGCCAAAGAAGCAGCTCATCAAACAATTGACTAAGATGTCGAAGCCCAAAGAAGCGACTCATCAAACAATGGACTAAGATGTCCAAGCCCAAGAGGCGTTATATCTACAAGGGACTGAGATGTATAAGCCCAAGAAGTGGCATTTCAAATGGTGGACTAAGACATCCAAGCTCGAGAAGCAACCAATCAAACTACAACTACATATGAGGCCTAAAAAGGTTTACACATGTCGAAGAAGACAAAATCCGAGGAGTAGAACAGAGCTCCCCTTATTAATACCCGAATCTGGGCTCCGGGCCTCTCACTTCTGGACTTTATATTTTAATACCCGAATATAGGTTTCAGGTCTTCACTAATCACTTATGTCTTCCTCATACCATTTCTTATAAATCATTTTATATGAAACCATTTCTTATATAATTTTCAAAATTTCAAATCCTTTTAAAACTTCAAATTCTCATTTTAAAATGGTATATAATCCTTATCGAAAACATTTCACCTTTATATTAAAATATGGTCATCCTTATAAAAATAATAACTTCGATGAATACACAATTTCCAAAAATACAATCAACCACAAATTTTCCAAGGGATGATTCTAGGATGGATTTCAAAACAAAACAAAGATTCAAATTTAAAAGTACCCTAATCAAATAAAATTCTGATTCGAAGATAAGCTCGAACGAAGATGAGATAATTAAATTACCAAATAGAAGATGGATAAGCCTATATAAATCGTGGGCGACCTTAACCGGGTCAACCGTGACTTCAGGAATATAATCGATGCGAAAATCTAAGGCAAATTGACCTTCAATCGCCAGAGATAGCATCCAGGTATAGCAGAAGATAGATAGCATCGTAAACCGAGGATACAGAAATCTCTGGTGAATCAATGCCAACTGTAAGGGAGTTTCACCCCTTTACAATTCATTCAAAGATTGGCGGAATCACCGATCTTTCTAGAAGTCATTCAAAGTAGGATTATGCAATGCTCCAAAATCAAAAGAATACAGATAGGGGAGACATGAATGGAGTTCAGAATAAGTGGGAGCATTCCAAAGTTCAAAGAAATCCTAATCGATAAGAATCCAAACCAAGATTAGAGATATATAACCTATATCAATACGAAAGAATTCCCATTCATAATTTGGAAAAGGATCAAATTCATATCATACGAAAACAGGAGCATAAATATTCTTAGTTTGAAAATTTCAGCTAAGCGAAAGATACAATAGAGTTCACTTAAAGCAACCTAACAAACTACTGATTTTGCCATACCCAAAATAGATTCCTATCAGCAATGAATCTAGATCAAACAAGCTAGAAGTTCAAAATTTAAGAGGATCCTAATCAAAGAAATTACTAACAAGGTGGATACGAAAGGAATGAAGTTTAGAAGAAAAAAAATTACTTTCAAAGCAAGAAAATTTATATCAAAATAATCTTTGAAAATTCTTTAAAATCATTTGAAAATCATTTTATACTTCGAAAATACGTTCTCTCACAAAGAAATGATTCTGAGATTGATTTCACTCATTTTAGGGTATTTCTACCCTATCTCTAATGAGTTTTCGCTCCGCGGGCTAAGGTTTGCCTAAAACCAAAGCTCTGATACCAACTGTAATGACCCACTATTTTGGACCACTCAAAACGACAATAATCCACACATGTAAGACTTGAATAATTCAAAATAAAATATTGTAATAAAATTTATAACAAATAAAACCAGTTACAAAATCAAAGACACAGAAATATCAGAATAACTCGCAGCGGAAATAAAATACCATAGCAGTTCAAGAAGCTACTATATACATACTCTCAAAACATATACAAAATCTCATAGTAAAAATAGATACAATAGAAATATGGATACAAAAGTCACTAATACAGAAGCAATACCGAATAGGAAATAACTGGAATAGAAACAGATGACAGATAGATAAATAAGCTCCAACAAATCTTTAGCTCCAGAAGATGAATCCAAAGCTGTGTTACTCAGGCTGACCTGAGCGTAAAGTAAAACACAAACACGCGAGTCAGGACATACATACTTATACAACGTAAACCAACTCAAGTGAACTGTAATAGCAATGCACAATAACTTAAAGGATGCTTAGGATCGCCCATCCTTTAAGGATCCGTTAAACCATCAATTAAGCCGAAATAAACGCTATCATAGAAATGTCCATATTAAAATAAACAATGCAAATAATAGTGTTAATGTGACTAGGGTAGCGCAGAGCTGCAGTAATCGCTCACCTCTAGCCACACTCTCAAATCAAGGTGTGCATCAAAACAATCACAAGGAAGTCAAATGCACACAAAGAAGTGTACCCGTGGTTATAATTCAAAAATGGTTTATAGTTTCGAATTTAAAATCATTCATTTAAACCATTAAAAGTGAAGTCATTATACCTCCAAATAAAATATTTAATTCCCAAAAATTTAGCCTTTTCTGAGCTCATTTATTCAATTAAATACTTCAAAACATTGAAATTTCAACTTTCGCAGCACTTAGGAAATGCTGCGGTAAGTTACATTTGAAAACAATTCAATTTAGCAAAGACAGCATTTACAAAACTGTTGTAGTAGTTCAGTTACAATTAAAAATCTTATTTCAGCCAACTGCAGCACTTATCAAGTGCTACTATAGTTCTTTTATTAGTTTCAGGTTTTAGTTTAGTTTCTACAACCACAACACTTACCAAGTGCTGCAATAGCCCTTAGTTAAATTTAGCCTTTAGTTCATTTGCAGCAACCACAACACACTTACAAAGTGCTGCAGTAGCCCTTAGTTCAGATTTTTAAGTTAATTCCAGAAACGATGGCATTTCTAAAGTGCTACTAAATACATTTCCAAATTTATACTAAAATTTCAGAAACAATTAAAATTCAAATTTAACCATTTTAACTTATAAAAATCATATTTTCCACTTCAAAAATGTTCATTTAAATACCCTTTAACTTCTGATTTTATAAAGTAAAATTTCATAAATAAAATACCAAATTTTTCCATAATTTACTTATTAAAGCCAAGTGTGCAATTTTCCTATTCTTTGCATTTAATCATTAACTTAACACTTAAATTTAAATTACCATTTCATAAATAAAACTTAATTTCTATTTTATTTTTCTTATCTTAAACTTCCATTTTAAAACAACTCTCACATTTTCAAATTAAGTTATATTCTTCAAATTTCAATTTAACCATTTACTTATTTAACAATTTAACTTATAGAAAAATCACTGACACTTTATTTAATCGTTTTAAAACCAAATTTAGATCTAAATATCAGATTTACATTTTAAAAATACTTAAATTTTTCCAGAAAAATATATTTAAATAACCACGGGTCTGTATTTTCCAGCTTAAGTCAAGTGATACGGATATCATTTCAATCCGTAATTTACAAAGAAAAATCCCGGTTCTATCATTTCAAACCCACAAATCCCAAGTCAATTAAAAATAAATAAAAATCGTCCAGGCCTATCATGTCAGCTCGTAACGATTTTTCCTTATTCTAAAGTCCATTCGGGTATGTATCATTTCAACCCATAGTGATTCTATTCTACAGGGAACTTGCAGTGTGAGAAATAGAAATATATAAACAGTATAGCAAAATATAACATGTCAGATGATGGAACAGGTTTATAAACAGGGTTTAACATCATATAATTCATATCACAGGCAGGTATAACATGACATAACAGTTTCTACACATTCACTTATTATCACTTCACAATTCTATAAGTATGGATGTCAAGCGTGAATAACTCACCTTTTTAAGCTGGAGTTAGCAAATCAAAACACACAAATAAATTCTAGAAAGCACGATACAGCACGACTAAGATTCAAGTGGAGAGAGAGCCATGATTTTGATCTTGTATACAACAATAAACAAAGCAATATAAATATATATATTCAACAAAAATTAGATTGAAACAAATTGGAAATGGAATTAACAAAGAGACAAATGGCTTAACCATGCTTTAGATCAAAACTGCTTGACCACTACTCCTTGTTTGCTCGGCCATGAATGTTTTATTAGTGATAAGTGGCTCAGGTATGGGACAAAACACACGGCTAGGCTAGGAATTTAAAGGGGTTGGAGTTACAACATGGAATGCAAAGGGCCAAGGCCAAAAAGGGTGGAGTTTGGTGCAGCATAGGCTCGGCCTATGTCAATATTTGGCTTGGCCATGGTCACTACAGGTCAGGTCAGGTGTTGAGGTGATGGCCATAGGTCATTGCAGCAAGTGGTGGTGGTGTTAGAGGTGGTGGTCGAGGCTAAACATGAAGGTTATGGTGGAAATATGGCTCGGTTAGGCAATTTGCAAGGGTTTTGCAATGTTTTGTGGTGATGGCTCCACTTGGTGGTCACGGCCAGGTTTGGGCAGGGGATTAAGGTGGTTGGCCGTGGATGATAAGGGGGAGGAGATGATGGTGGTGGTCGGTGAAGGTGGTGGTCGGTGAAGGTGATGGTGGTTATGGCCGAGCAAAGCTGGAAGAGGAGCATGGCAAAACCAATGAAAAGAAGAAGAAAAATGGAAGCCATGAATCTTACAAATTTTCCTTCAGGAAGGAATGGCCGAAGGTTGTGAAGTGTTGAGAAGTTTTTCACATGAATAACAAAGAAAATGTACGGCTAAAACAAAAGAAGTGAATGGCGAAGGCAAGTGAAAAGACTAGGAAATGTAAAGTCACAAGTTAAAGTGAAACATTTGTCTCTTTGAATTTCCAAATCTATATATTCAAAATAAAGAAATAGAAAATCAAGTAAATAAAATAAAAGTCAAAACAAAATAAAGTAGAAATGAAAATAAATAAATAGTCTTAGGAAAAATAGGAAATAAATACAGAAAATAATTTATTTTATTGAAATTGGAATTAAAAATGTAAAAAAAATACAACTTATATTGGGAAATTCTAAACTCAACAAAATTCACACAATTAAATTCAAAGCCCAAAACAAAATAAAGATAGCAAATAAAATAGAAAATGAATGATAAAATATAGATAAAATCTTGCGTGTAAAACGCCGAATTCTTCAAATTCTAAAAAATTTAAAACGGAATTCGACGAAACGAAAAAAGAGCGGATATCAGAACCAATTACTGTTTCAAAGAAAAAGATTAAAATTTAAAAATTCAAAATTTAAAAATTTTCAATTAAAAGTCAAAGTTTGACAAAATATAAAATTTCCAGAAAATCGATATTTAATTGTATTTGGAAAATAAAATAGAAACAAAAAATCCAAAATACATTGGAAAATTTCAAAATTCAATTTGAAATTATTTAAAAATCAAAGATTTAGAATAAAATTTAATTTAAAATATTTACTAAAATTATGGGTTGTTACAAATATCTTTTCCTATACACAGTTTTCATGGGCTTACTGAGAACCTATTGGCCCATGCCAATATCTTCTTTTAATATTTTAGCATCCTATATTCTGGTCTTTCTGACCTCCTAGATGCAATTCTACTCATTCAGGAGTTAACTTAATTTATATTCACTACTAGGTCAACCTAGCTCGTTATTCCGCCCTTCCCCAAAATACAGTTATAGGTCCATTATAATGTGAATATATACATATATGAAGAGGTAACCACAATAACTTGGTTAATTCTTTAACCTTTTAATCAAAGAAAACTACTTAAAAAACACTTTTCATAACACTTTATTTATTTATCTATTTATTCCATGGTTTTCTTTTAAAATTTGATTGGGTTTTTTTTTTGAATACTAAGGCTTTCGATACCTTCAAAACCGTGCTTTCGACCACACTGGATAACCTACTTCGAAAGCATATAAATCTCTTTTCAAAACATTAGTGCCCTGCCTTTCGAAGCACTTTTAAACTTCTCTTTCGAAACCTTTCGAAAGTAATAAAATATTAGTTATTAACTCTTAGAAGCATAGCTTTGAAACCACTGAAAGTACACCTTTCGAAACCTTAGGAAGTATCCCTTCCGAAACCATTAGGTTTATATTTAAAAATATCATTTGGGTCAAAGTGAATATAAAAGAAAGTATCTCTTTCGAAACCATTATTTGTCATATAAAAGTATTGGGGAAAACTTGATGGCGTCGGCACCATCCCTTTCGAAAGCTTCAAATCATTTAAACCAAACATTGAAGGATGGCGTCTAAACCCCCTTTCGATGCCATAGCCTTCGAAACCCTTGGACCCTTTCGAAATCATTCAAGAAGTGGCTTAAAATATCTTTAAAACAAAACAACCCTTCGAAGGCATTGATGACTTCAATATACTCGAAAGGCAAAAGAACGACAGCAGGGCTTCGACTAGGTCGGAACCCCTACTTTTGAAAGCATTATTTTTTTATAAGTAAAGAAACCCATTCAAAAGCTTATTCTTTAAAACATAAAATGGCAACCCCTTTGAAAGCCTTTAGAAAACCTCTTTTGAAAACATATGCTTCGACTCCTTCGAAGGCTTTAATAAAACAAAGGCAAGCGCTTCACTTTTTAAAACAAACAAAGGTATTGACCCCATCGAAAGCAATGCTACCTTGTGTATTGGTTTTAGCCTGGGTTAGTTCGAACTGAGATGAAGGGGAAGCACTGGAGTCGAGAGGTGCTTCTAAATAGAGGCGGAACCCACTTTTCTGGGTAAACCAGATTTAATACCAATTAAAGAAAACACTTTCTAACTAACCTGCCACGTGTAAACTTATGATTGCTTGCCTTAACTTTTCAAATTCTTTACCAAAATAAATACCACTTAATTTCATATCTGAACCAAGGTTAATTTAGCAAATAAGCCCTTCTATTAAGCAAAACCAATATTGCAAATAAGTCCTTTTTCTAAAATAATTTAATTTGCAGAGCAAATCACTTAGGAAAAATCTCCAAAATTTACAAAAGTTCACTTTCATCATGTTATCTAACATATCAAAATTTCAGACCCATATTCTAAATACAATTTTTGAAATGGATTTCTAAACCCAATTAACCATATTTTCCTTTGAAAATTCATAATAATCTGTCCATAGCTTGGAAAATTATCAAAATTAATACCCAACTCCAGAATCATGTTTTACATAACATAAAAGTTTTCCTTGGCATTCAAAATCAAATATAATAGGTTTTACCCTTAAAATCATGAGAAATCACATTTAAACAATCTTGTTTAAATCTAACATATTTTTTTTCCGACCATATCATCATTCAATTCATCATATAGCGAATTTAATCTTAAATCTGAAAACATATGATCATAAAACAAAATAGAGATGGCATAAATTATTATTCACCTTGATTAAGATAAGGAGATTGAATTGAGATTACGATTTATTCCCCTTCTTTAATTCCTTAGCTTGATTTGAATTCTCTTCTCTTTTCTCCTTAGCTATGGCTGGCTCCTCCTTGATTTACGTTTGTGTTTTGCGTTTTTTGTGAAATGAGAAATAACCATGAATGGTGCAAGGGAGGTGAATATTATAAGGGCAGGGGTTATATGTGGCTAATTCCCAATATACCCTTATGCAAATTAATTAACTTTAAGCCAATTTAATTAAATAAATTGAGCACGACCCCTTAATTATTTATTCATATCTTAATCCCCTTATCACTTAACATTTACATTATTCTATTTAATTTTATCTAATTAAATCTCCTGAATAATGTTATAAAAAATTAGAGGTGTTACATATATGCTTACTAACTTGACAACATCACATTCAAATCTCAAATCGAAAACCAAACATAACATCCATCAAATCACCAACGACCAACATAATAACCATTCAGTTTTATCATCATATTATCACCACAATAATACATCATAATAAAGTCAAAAACTTTCCAAAATAGAGTATTTTTACTCAACGAAAATCTTTGAAACCCGAAATGCCTTAGATGCACAAAAAATCAACCCAAAAATATTGTCATCTTCCACTTGATTTTTGGACAAATTACTCTTGGATTTTTGAATAGTGGTCAAATGAAAAGTTTTGGAAAATTATTTTCTCTACAATTTTAAAAAAAAGAATCACTCAAATCAGTTTTATTTTGAGGTAGATATAGTCAAAAGAAGGAGAGCTATTTTCGAACTTGAATTTCTTAGTTCAAAAGTACACTACAAAGAAATGAGATTTTGACAACTAAGCTTGAAATTAGAAAAATTGGTAAAAGAGAAAGTTGTAGCTACTAAAATTTTGTACAATTTTTAAAAAATAAAATCTTGATTTGGTGTAAAATAGAGGAAGTTATGACATAATAAAGTGGAGGAAAAATGGAAAAGAAAGAGTTTAAAAACAAGTTTGCATCTTTAAAACAATTTAAAATTTTGACTTTAAAAAAAACTTAAACTAACATAGGAAGCCATGAAACATGAAGAAAGCTTTAGGGAAATGGAAATGGAGAAGTAAATGAAAATATGGTGAAATGGATGTGTATATATAGACACAAGAAAATATGAAAATTACCAAACTAATCTCAGATTAAAATATCCTAACATGTCATTATTTTGACAAGTCACATCACCACCTTCCTCCCCCTCATATGTCACATAACCCCTCTCTAGTCACATCCTCCAGGTCATGATGGATAATGATGATAAGGCTAAGATATGACAAGAGATAATGATATATACTTATATATATAACTTATTATTTTTAAAACCATGACTTGTCACATCACTTGCTAAACATAATTAACATAAGATTATCTATAATTAGGTGTATTATTATATTGTTAATTCTCTCTTGTATGTGTACATATGGTGCACAAAAGTGAATAACGTTCCCGATTCTAGACAACTTTTATTTGTCGAAAAGTCAAAATTCTAGAAAACGTTCTTCAGACACATTTTCTATTTTTCTACGAACTTACTATTTTGGTAAACAAATTTTAAAAACTATTTTACCATCATTGTTAAATGACTAAAATAGGTTCCTTTGTAAAAAAAACCCATTTATTTAATATTTGAACTTAACTTGAATTCAAAAGAAATATACAAAACCGATGATATCAACTATCGATGACATAAGTACATCTTATTTTCAGAAAATAAAATAATTAATTATTTCATAATCTTAGTTGAATACATATTAGTGTATAAATCCAGAGCTATGCACAATCCTTATTGTTTAAAAGCAGTTTCATTGATAAAACGATGGGGCATTTCACTAGAAGGACAAATTTTGCAGTCCAATTAGTTTCTAGGACACACATTCAAAAAAATTACTTTCAAGGCCAAAGTCAGCAGAATAATTATTTTCAAGGACAAAGTTAGAAGTTCAATTACTTTCAAGGACATAATTTCATAGGTTTTTAGGCCCTAGAAACTAATTATTTTACGTTTTGTCCTTGAAAGTAATTATTTCAGTTGTGTGTCCTAGAAACTAATTCCACTTGCTAAAGAGGCCCTTGTGGCTAATTTCCACTAAAACGATTTCCAGCCGTTTTGTCGATATTTTACCTAGGACGATATTTACAAATTATCAATATTTTACCTAGGTAATTTGTCCGCAAATATTTTTCCAAACAAAATAACTATTATTATTTACCACTTATAACATGATTATTTCTTACTTTTAAATCCATATCTAAATATTTTAAAAATAAATATAATTTATTCAAGTGATAAATTTGTGGGTCGTTACACTTAATGGTCATGTAGAATGAAAATTTATTTATAGCCAAGTTGTCTAGACATTTGGAATATTATACAAAATGAGCACACTGAACCCCAGACCGATTTTTCATCTTGGACTGGAGACCAAAAGCTACTTGCCAAAATAATTCCAAAGCTATGAATATTTTATTTTGCTCAATAGATAAGAATGAATTTAATAGAATGTCTATTTGTAAATATGCATATGAAATTTGGAGAACACTACAATTTTCTCATGAGTGCACTTGTAAAGTGAAATAGACTAAAATTTCCATGTTAGCTAATTAGTTTCAATTATTTAAAATGAATCAAAATGATTCCATTTCTGACATGTATTATAGATTTTAAGATATAGTGCATTCATTCGTTGCGTTAAGAAAAAACTTTTCTAAAGAGGATCAAGTCAGAAAAATCCTAAATTCACTCTCTTCAGAGTGGTATCAAACGACACTTGTAATTAAAGAGGCTAATGATATTAGTACTTAGAAAATTGAAGAGTTAATAGGCAATTTAATGTCCTATGAAGCACAAATGCTGGGTAGAAGAGAAAGCAAGGCAACAGAAAAGAAATCCATCACTTTCAATGCAAAACTAACGATCAGGATTCAGACGATAACAATGACGAGGAAATTGCCTTTAAGACTAGAAATTTCAGAAAATTCTTGAAGTATAGAAGGATAAATAAATATCGAAAACCTGAAAACAAAACCAATGGAACTATGATTAGATGCTTCAACTGTGATGAACTCTATCATTTTTAGAGAGGCTGCCTGCATCTAGATAAATCAAAGGTCTCATCGGAAAATGGCACATCCAGAAAAAGAAAAAGGGCTTATAAAGCAACTATGGATGATTAAGGCACCTCCTCTAGAGACAATGAAATAGATACTAAAAATGTGAATATGTATTTCACTGCAACAACAGACTAGTCAATACTGATCAACAAAAAGCACCAAAATTGGTACGCTTTACAGTGTTAATTCCTTTTTTTACTTTTGATTATTAGGAATAACCTATAGATTAATAATAATATTGGATGAATATAGTATAAATATTAAGTATATCTTTAAAGTTTATTTTGGTTAATTGGAATATATTAATTAAAAGACAATATAATATATATATATGTATATATATAATTTTCAAAAATTAATTTCTTTTATTATTTGGCCGAGTATATAGATTAGTAATAATTATAGGATAATTAGAAATATATATAAGTGAATAGGAATAATCTGTAACGACCCAAAATTTTGAACGAATTAAATTGGAAATATTTAATTTATTTTAAATATTTGAACGATAATTTAATTTGAATCCCTGATATAACTTTGAAATTTGCGATTAAATTATAAAATTTAATCTATTGTAAGTTGAATTAAATTTGAATATTCAGTTTTAAGCTGAAGAAAATTATTTCGAAAGCTTTTAAAATTCGTATTGATAATACCGAAGCTAATCGAACTGTCAGGATTGAATTTGAAACTGTTCTGTGCAGTATTTAATTTAATTGTTCGAATCGATATTTAAAAATAGTCAATTTTCAGGCAGTTTCGGAATTTGACGAAACAAGTTCCATTGGGTCCGTAATATTGAATTATTGTCGGACTTCCAATTTCGTATTTATCGGAGTTGTTTTGTGACCGTACGGTTAGAAAACGCATTGAAGTTTTAAAACGAATTCGATTTGAAATTTATATTTATATTACTAAAAATCACATGTTCTCTTCCCCTAGCTTCAGCCTAAATCCACGCCGAGCATCACGAGACTATCGTGCAGACCATACTCCCTTCAACCTTAAATATATCATCCCATCCCACTTTTAAAACAAAACCGAGCTCTCTCTAGTTCAAAAATTATACCGAGTTCCTCCCTTCTAAACAAAATCAAAAAGGGGGAAATGGCCGCTGTTAATCGCAGCATCTCAAGCCGGTTCACGAGGGGGAAGGAGGAGCGGAGCTTCGAGTCGTTCTATCGAGTTCGAGCTAGTGATCGTGTTCGACAAGGAGGGGTGGCGATCGCGATTGCGGCTCAGTGACCGGAGGTTGGTCGCGCATGCGGTAGCGTAGACGAAGTCTGGGCCGAGTTAGGGTTTCGCGATTTGATTGGGATGCAGGCTCACACGCGATCGATGTTGGAGGCACTCATTCGCATGGCACGACGACGACGACAGGTCGCGATTCAAGGGAAGCTCGATTTCGAGCATCACGATGGCGATAGGGATTCGCGTGGGTGAAGGCGAATTAGATTTTCGCGAGCGAATCAAAAAAAATCTGGGCGCGTTCGATTTGGAGGGTGGTCGAGGCCGGGGGACAGCGTGGTCTCATGAGGGCAGGGAGCTCGTTTCTCTGGTGATGTCAGGGGTTTGTTCGATCTGTTTCGGGTCGACGCATTGAGGTTCGATTTCTTCCATTTGGTTTGCTTCTGATAATTTAATTTAAACAAGTTATGGTTACTTAAATTAAATTCTTGTAAGATAAAAAAAAATATACATATATAAAATGCAGTTTTTAAAATTCATTGTATATTGCTGTTGTCAACCTTAAGAAAACAGAAAATTAGATCATGTGAATATATGATAGGAACATATAATAGTAATATTTAAAAAGAAAATTCTGTTTTATTTACACATGTAGGTAAGTAAGATCTGAACAGAAAGTATGTGTATAAGATTTTGAAATTTAATTTTGAACGTTGAGGAATTGATTAAAATAGATATTTGAAAATTTATAATTTATTTTCATTAATGTATAAGTAGATTTCAAAATATAAATTAAAAGTTCTAGAAATTGGTTTGCAATAATATCATTGAATGATTTAAAATTTACAAAACGAAAATTTATTATTCGATTTAATTCGAATATTAATAGATTTATAAATTATTTATACAAGGTTAAAGTCGAGAAAACAAAGAAGAATTGGATTGGATTGCAAACTAAAAGCTAAGGTGAGATTTTCTCACTCGAAGGAAAATTTAATTTTCGCAGTTATTGATTTGATTGTTTGACTGTTTGGATGTGTGATATTAGATATAGTAGGATATATCTATTATATATATAGCAATATATACATATTGGCATATGTATATATTGGATTGATGATTTCCCGCCTCGTATAGCGGATGAGACCCTATTGCGCCGTTAGTAAGCGGATTTATAAAAACCTATATACCGCGATAATTCCGTACTGGAGCGGAATTGGTATTGTGCTAACGTCTTTGGATGCAGGGAAACAGGTTGGAGGGATCCAACTGGATTCCTCACCAGTAGTTATTTATTTACAAGATTGATGTATATTCTGTTATCATATGTTGATATATGATGTTGTTGTTGTGATTGACCAATTGGTGCTGTAGCATCATCGGATTCAAGTTTTGGAATTTAAAAAAATAACGACCTTTAATTTAAAAGGATTTTTAAAGTGATCTTTGAAATTATACGTTTTATTGAATTGTTGAATTGATTTATTTTAAATAAATAAACGTTTAAAATTTTGAAGTTATAAAAGTTAAGATTTTCGTGAATTATGACCGTAAGGTGATTTTTGAAATAAATAGTTTAAGCAATTTATAAAATGGTTTGAACTGAGATTTTCGAATATTTGTGAACAGTTTATTTAAAAGATTTAAAATGTTGATATTTATAAAATTAAAATATTGGAATTTTAAAATGAGATGATAAGTGTAAAAAATGAAATTTATAGAATTATAAATCGTGAAGATATGGAATTTATAGATTTATAAATTGTGAAGTTATAAAATGGATGAAACTGTAGAATAAGAGATTTATAAGAGATTAACTTATAAATTGGATTTTAGCCTTTAAATGGAATATTGATCGAATTATCAATAAAGAAGATTTATTAAATTGAAGTCGTTAGAAAATAGAAATAGAATTTATAAACGTTGTTTTATAAATTCGAAATCGGTTGAATTTGATAAATTGAATATAGAAGATTATTAAAGAAGATATATGCGGGATTTTGGATAGCGAATTTTTATTGAAATAAAAATGTGTAGAAATGATTGAAATTGGGTTAAGTGAATTATATTCACGATTTTGGACAGTGAATATATTATTGAATAAAATAGATTCATTTTTGAAGAAGTGATATTTTAAAATAAAGATTGTTTTAAAGATGTTTTTAAAACGTGTTAAATATCGAAACATAGATTTCAACATTTATTGTTGAAATAGGCGTTTTCGAGAAATTTAAGGAAATGGTGGACTATAGCACTGTGGTTTTCCGGAAGGAAATGTTTTATATAGTATTGGGATTTACATATCTATCGTAAAAATTCGAATCCTTATACTAGTGATTTCGAGTCGTCGTAACGATGTTTTACGCAACATCCGTTTTGACTCAAATAAATGTGATTTAAGAATGATTTCCTTAAAGAATGAGATATATACTAAATTTTGATTTTAAGTATATCGAATATTTTCTAAGTGTTGAAAATAAATGATTTGTGAATTACTTATTTTTAAATAAGTATGGAAATGCTTTTCCCAATGTGAAATGAACTGTTTGAGTTTTTATCTTTTAAAGATAAATTGAAAAGTGAATATTTGAAACTGTTTTCAAATGGTTAAGCGTGGAAATTTTATATGAAATGAAGATATTTTTGGAGATGAAATAATTTGGAAAATTATTTGGAATTTGATGATGTTGCGCATCTTTATTGATAGTTAAATAACCAACTATCAATAATTACCTTTAGATAGGTATTTGTTGTGAATTGGATGAAGTTGGATGCCACACTTATTTTTGAATAATCGCTCACTATTCGGGTTAGCCGGGAAAGGACCATGGGGTCGTATAACCCATTCCGAATATGTGATACGTCGTTATGAATCGCATTTGAAGACCGGTGTTGAAGACCGGATATTTTTGAAAACGGAAGGATTACCGTCGAGTTACTCTACATCGGCTGATCTCCGATTTAGAGGTTTTTATCACCCTTAGTGACGGGAAGTCCTGACATGATTGAAATTATCCGGATTTGCAAGGGCTTCGTGAGAAGTGCCTTCGGTTCTGTTCGATCCCGGAACAGACTTGTATGGATTGTGTGTCTGACGTTACAATTTAAGATATAAAGCTGATTTCTTTCAAATACATATCTGTTGGTGGCGAAGAATTTATTCTTTTAGCTTAACACCCTTCTCTGAGACGTACGAGCTCAGAGGTTATGTAGTTGAAATTTATCGGCAATATATCCCAATTTGGTAACGTGGCATACTGAGTGTTGCTGTGAAATGATCAGTGTTTGATCATTTGTGATATGATCATTTGTTTGATCTTATATCTTTGTGATCATAGGTTGATCATTTTGTTTGACCCGAAGCAGGGCTTTTTGTAGAAAGCGTAGCTTTGTGGACGAGACTTCATCGAGCCTCACACCCCGGAAATGGTCGAAACAGGAAGGATGCAGCAAGGTTCTAGGGAGTAACGCCCCTTAGTGTATGTCATTCCTTCTGGATAAAGGTGGTATCATGGTATGGAGCCCAGATACTTAACCTCTGTGGTTGCTGCATAGTTATTATTACTTTGTGGTTTGTTGGAAATCGGGGATCCTCGGGAAGATCGGTGACGATCGGGGGATGGCATACGCGTGTCAGTAGTTACCTATTTTTGCAGAGGTAACCCGGCCTTGTGTTGGCAGAGATCCGGTTAGGTTCTCGGGTCGTCTATTCCAGGGACGTACCCATCGTGGATAGGAAGTTCCTTAGCCTGACCATTTGTTGGAAATCCAAAGAAACAATACGTGACTTGTAAGGTTTTAGTTGTAGAACCTATCATTCACTTATGGTGGCGCCCCACTTTTTGGATGGTAGCTATAGTAGGCATAGTTCGAAATGTCTATGCTGGCTAAGATTTATATTGTACTTTCGAAATGTTTTCTACACTATGCACTAATAATAATATCAAAAATGATTTGATTTTGCGTAGTAAGCATCTTTGACTATCATAAGAAGAAATCTCCTCCAAGTCTGCGTTTGCATTGTGTGTGTGGTGGGAGGTCTTATGGTAGTTTCATTTTCCAAAAGCATTGCGAATTGACATTAAAGTTTTCCTGTTGTTTATTTTAAAGAATAACTATTTTACGATCTCACACCAGTCACCATGACTGACTCGGAGTTTATTGTTCCCTTCTAAACTCTGGGTGCCCACCAATTTCCACACGGGCAGCCTAGAGTTAGATTATCAGGATATTCAGGATATTCTGGAGCTTTGGAGATAAGCTGGATGACGAGACGTAGTATTTGTATCTGATATATTTATTCCGCTGTGTATTCTGTATGAGGACAAGTTATATACTGTCCATTGTTGTATATTGACTCTGATGATTGATGTATGTATAAAATGATACAGCTCTTTGTTTTAAAAGACTAGTGTTTATTTATTATATATTGTTCTGTTGCGATGTGAGAATCTGATATTGTTTTCTATTCTGATGTTGTTCTGTTCTGTTTTTTTCTCTTCTTCTTCTACTCTCTTCTTCTTCTTCTGCCTTTTTCTTCTTTCTTAAACCCTCACTATTGGAGTTTCCGGCACTCGATTGCTCGACAGTCGATAAAGTGAGTATCGATGTTGAATTTTCGAAAGTCGAAAATTTCGGTATGTGACAAAGTGGTATCAGAGCATATGGTTAAGCGACAACCCTGCTCTGTTGGGTGTTACTCATTAGAGATAGAGTCAGCAGTACTCTAGAATGAGTTGAGTGTAATAATAGATATGAGCGCGTATTTGTTATTTGAATATAAAATTGTTTTATATTGTGATGATTGGGTTATTGAGTGGTATATGAACCTTCGTCGGCACAGTCTTGCAAAACTGTATCGAAGGGGTTTCTAAACACTCGAATAGAACAATTCGACACAGTATTGTTTTAAAATAGGGTGAATGAAATAATTTTACCCAAAACTATTTTTGTATATAAAAGAAATGATTTTCTGTAAATTATTACAGTATATGGTTGCATGGTTGTTAGAAGTGATAATATTAATCTATTATCATTGAAATTGAATAAGAAATAAAGTAATAACCAAAGAGTTAAGAAATAAATTCACATACAAATGAAATTTAAGAATGTAAATTATAAATGTGATTTGTAATTTGAAACGGAATTCCAGAGAAGTATTTGGAAATGTTTTGAAAGGAGTTTGTAAATTTTGGAGATTTGGAAAGTTTAAATCCTTTTTGATTTGAAAAATGAATTTCGAAGGTTTTGGAAAGTATTTTAGAGAGATGGAAGCTCTAAACTCTTTTCGGTCGCTGGAAAATAACTTCGGTAATGACTGCAGCATTACTGATGTTCATTTTCGGGTTTCCAGAAGAGAAATTGCTGCCAAATTGTTTTAAATGGAAGTTGTTTTGAAAATTTGGATTTTTGTTTTAGAAAATTCAAAGGATAATTTGAATTGTTTTCAAAAATGGTTTTGAAAAGGGTTGAAAAGACTCTGGAATGCTGTATTAAAATGTTTATGAAATGATACTAAGTTGATAACTTATACAATTTGAATTTTGATAGAATAAATTTAACTTAAAGAATGAAGTTAAATCAAAGTAAGTATAAGTGAATATAACTGGAATTGAAATTTGATTTGGAAATCAGATTCGAATTGGAAATAAAATGAATTAGTGAATGAAACTAATATAAAGAGTGATATGAATCAGTAAATGAAAGATGATCGATAAAAATTCAATATTCAGAATGGAAGATAAAATTGAATTCGAATAGAAATTTGAAATGCAAGATTGAATGAAAATGAATATATATAACTTCAATAGAAAACTAGAAATGGTATAGGAAGTTGATATTGAAAATTTTGTAATAGAATTTGCAAAATGGTTTGGATATGTAACTAGATATTATGGCTAGTAGGATATACAGGTGTATAAAGGGATTGGAAAATTTATTTCACAGATAAATTTGAATTGCTCGAAAAAGGTACGTATTTGAGTTTTAATATGAGTTTTTGATGATTTCTCTCTAGCCGCTTGGCTTTTTCTTTTTCTTTTTGAAATCTGAGAGTCCGTAGGGACGTTCTGTAGTTGTACCGTATTAGCCGTGCAAAGGAGACGCTGGCGAAATTTTTCGAAAATTTAGGGCGTTAGAAAATTTTTGAGAAATTTGAAAGTTTAAATTTGAATTTGAATTCGAATTTGAATTTTGAAGTAAAACAATGTTGTTTAAACTTATGATTGAAGTTGGAAATTTAGTTGAATGATAACGAATCTTTAGTAGAAAGATTTGTTTTGATAAATTTGATAAAACTATTGAACTCTGAAAAATAGTAGACGAGTTAAGGACATTTTTTTCTAACTTGTAATTTCGAGGACGAAATTCTTTTAAGGAGGGAAGTCTGTAACGACCCAAAATTTTGAACGAATTAAATTGGAAATATTTAATTTATTTTAAATATTTGAACGATAATTTAATTTGAATCCCTGATATAACTTTGAAATTTGCGATTAAATTATAAAATTTAATCTATTGTAAGTTGAATTAAATTTGAATATTCAGTTTTAAGCTGAAGAAAATTATTTCGAAAGCTTTTAAAATTCATATTGATAATACCGAAGCTAATCGAACTGTCAGGATTGAATTTGAAACTGTTCTGTGCAGTATTTAATTTAATTGTTCGAATCGATATTTAAAAATAGTCAATTTTCAGGCAGTTTCGGAATTTGACGAAACCAGTTCCATTGGGTCCGTAATATTGAATTATTGTCGGACTTCCAATTTCGTATTTATCGGAGTTGTTTTGTGACCGTACGGTTAGAAAACGCATTGAAGTTTTAAAAAACGAATTCGATTTGAAATTTATATTTATATTACTAAAAATCACACGTTCTCTTCCCCTAGCTTCAGCCTAAATCCACGCCGAGCATCACGAGACTATCGTGCAGACCATACTCCCTTCAACCTTAAATATCTCATCCCCTCCCACTTTTAAAACAAAACCGAGCTCTCTCTAGTTCAAAAATTATACCGAGTTCCTCCCTTCTAAACAAAATCAAAAAGGGGGAAATGGCCGCTGTTAATCGCAGCATCTCGAGCCGGTTCACGAGGGGGAAGGAGGAGCGGAGCTTCGAGTCGTTCTATCGAGTTCGAGCTAGTGATCGTGTTCGACAAGGAGGGGTGGCGATCGCGATTGCGGCTCAGTGACCGGAGGTTGGTCGCGCATGCGGTAGCGTAGACGAAGTCTGGGCCGAGTTAGGGTTTCGCGATTTGATTGGGATGCAGGCTCACACGCGATCGATGATGGAGGCACTCATTCGCATGGCACGACGACGACGACAAGTCGCGATTCAAGGGAAGCTCGATTTCGAGCATCACGATGGCGATAGGGATTCGCGTGGGTGAAGGCGAATTAGATTTTCGCGAGCAAATCAAAAAAAATCTTGGCGCGTTCGATTTGGAGGGTGGTCGAGGCCGGGGGACAGCGTGGTCTCATGAGGGCAGGGGAGCTCGTTTCTCTGGTGATGTCAGGGGTTTGTTCGATCTGTTTCGGGTCGACGCATTGATGTTCGATTTCTTCCATTTGGTTTGCTTCTGATAATTTAATTTAAACAAGTTATGGTTACTTAAATTAAATTCTTGTAAGATAAAAAAAATATACATATATAAAATGCAGTTTTTAAAATTCATTGTATATTGCTGTTGTCAACCTTAAGAAAATAGAAAATTAGATCATGTGAATATATGATAGGAACATATAATAGTAATATTTAAAAAGAAAATTCTGTTTTATTTACACATGTAGGTAAGTAAGATCTGAACAGAAAGTATGTGTATAAGATTTTGAAATTTAATTTTGAACGTTGAGGAATTGATTAAAATAGATATTTGAAAATTTATAATTTATTTTCATTAATGTATAAGTAGATTTCAAAATATAAATTAAAAGTTCTAGAAATTGGTTTGCAATAATATCATTGAATGATTTAAAATTTACAAAACGAAAATTTATTATTCGATTTAATTCGAATATTGATAGATTTATAAATTATTTATACAAGGTTAAAGTCGAGAAAACAAAGAAGAATTGGATTGGATTGCAAAATAAAAGCTAAGGTGAGATTTTCTCACTCGAAGGAAAATTTAATTTTCGCAGTTATTGATTTGATTGTTTGACTGTTTGGATGTGTGATATTAGATATAGTAGGATATATCTATTATATATATAGCAATATATACATATTGGCATATGTATATATTGGATTGATGATTTCCCGCCTCGTATAGCGGATGAGACCCTATTGCGCCGTTAGTAAGCGGATTTATAAAAACCTATATACCGCAATAATTCCGTACTGGAGCGGAATTGGTATTGTGCTAACGTCTTTGGATGCAGGGAAACAGGTTGGAGGGATCCAACTGGATTCCTCACCAGTAGTTATTTATTTACAGGATTGATGTATATTCTGTTATCATATGTTGATATATGATGTTGTTGTTGTGATTGACCAATTGGTGCTGTAGCATCATCGGATTCAAGTTTTGGAATTTAAAAAAATAACGACCTTTAATTTAAAAGGATTTTTAAAGTGATCTTTGAAATTATACGTTTTATTGAATTGTTGAATTGATTTATTTTAAATAAATAAACGTTTAAAATTTTGAAGTTATAAAAGTTAAGATTTTCGTGAATTATGACCGTAAGGTGATTTTTGAAATAAATAGTTTAAGCAATTTATAAAATGGTTTGAACTGAGATTTTCGAATATTTGTGAACAGTTTATTTAAAAGATTTAAAATGTTGATATTTATAAAATTAAAATATTGGAATTTTAAAATGAGATGATAAGTGTAAAAAATGAAATTTATAGAATTATAAATCGTGAAGATATGGAATTTATAGATTTATAAATTGTGAAGTTATAAAATGGATGAAACTGTAGAATAAGAGATTTATAAGAGATTAACTTATAAATTGGATTTTAGCCTTTAAATGGAATATTGATCGAATTATCAATAAAGAAGATTTATTAAATTGAAGTCGTTAGAAAATAGAAATAGAATTTATAAACGTTGTTTTATAAATTCGAAATCGGTTGAATTTGATAAATTGAATATAGAAGATTATTAAAGAAGATATATGCGGGATTTTGGATAGCGAATTTTTATTGAAATAAAAATGTGTAGAAATGATTGAAATTGGGTTAAGTGAATTATATTCACGATTTTGGACAGTGAATATATTATTGAATAAAATAGATTCATTTTTGAAGAAGTGATATTTTAAAATAAAGATTGTTTTAAAGATGTTTTTAAAACGTGTTAAATATCGAAACATAGATTTCAACATTTATTGTTGAAATAGGCGTTTTCGAGAAATTTAAGGAAATGGTGGACTATAGCACTGTGGTTTTCCGGAAGGAAATGTTTTATATAGTATTGGGATTTACATATCTATCGTAAAAATTCGAATCCTTATACTAGTGATTTCGAGTCGTCGTAACGATGTTTTACGCAACATCCGTTTTGACTCAAATAAATGTGATTTAAGAATGATTTCCTTAAAGAATGAGATATATACTAAATTTTGATTTTAAGTATATCGAATATTTTCTAAGTGTTGAAAATAAATGATTTGTGAATTACTTATTTTTAAATAAGTATGGAAATGCTTTTCCCAATGTGAAATGAACTGTTTGAGTTTTTATCTTTTAAAGATAAAATGAAAAGTGAATATTTGAAACTGTTTTCAAATGGTTAAGCGTGGAAATTTTATATGAAATGAAGATATTTTTGGAGATGAAATAATTTGGAAAATTATTTGGAATCTGATGATGTTGCGCATCTTTATTGATAGTTAAATAACCAACTATCAATAATTACCTTTAGATAGGTATTTGTTGTGAATTGGATGAAGTTGGATGCCACACTTATTTTTGAATAATCGCTCACTATTCGGGTTAGCCGGGAAAGGACCATGGGGTCGTATAACCCATTCCGAATATGTGATACGTCGTTATGAATCGCATTTGAAGACCGGTGTTGAAGACCGGATATTTTTGAAAATGGAAGGATTACCGTCGAGTTACTCTACATCGGCTGATCTCCGATTTAGAGGTTTTTATCACCCTTAGTGACGGGAAGTCCTGACGTGATTGAAATTATCCGGATTTGCAAGGGCTTCGTGAGAAGTGCCTTCGGTTCTGTTCGATCCCGGAACAGACTTGTATGGATTGTGTGTCTGACGTTACAATTTGAGATATAAAGCTGATTTCTTTCAAATACATATCTGTTGGTGGCGGAGAATTTATTCTTTTAGCTTAACACCCTTCTCTGAGACGTACGAGCTCAGAGGTTCTGTTCGATCGGGGGATGGCATACGCGTGTCAGTAGTTACCTATTTTTGCAGAGGTAACCCGGCCTTGTGTTGGCAGAGATCCGGTTAGGTTCTCGGGTCGTCTATTCCAGGGACGTACCCATCGTGGATAGGAAGTTCCTTAGCCTGACCATTTGTTGGAAATCCAAAGAAACAATACGTGACTTGTACAGTTTTAGTTGTAGAACCTATCATTCACTTATGGTGGCGCCCCACTGTTTGGATGGTAGCTATAGTAGGCATAGTTCGAAATGTCTATGCTGGCTAAGATTTATATTGTACTTTCGAAATGTTTTCTACACTATGCACTAATAATAATATCAAAAATGATTTGATTTTGCGTAGTAAGCATCTTTGACTATCATAAGAAGAAATCTCCTCCAAGTCTGCGTTTGCATTGTGTGTGTGGTGGGAGGTCTTATGGTAGTTTCATTTTCCAAAAGCATTGCGAATTGACATTAAAGTTTTCCTGTTGTTTATTTTAAAGAATAACTGTTTTACGATCTCACACCAATCACCATGACTGACTCGGAGTTTATTGTTCCCTTCTAAACTCTGGGTGCCCACCAATTTCCACACGGGCAGCCTAGAGTTAGATTATCAGGATATTCAGGATATTCTGGAGCTTTGGAGATAAGCTGGATGACGAGACGTAGTATTTGTATCTGATATATTTATTCCGCTGTGTATTCTGTATGAGGACAAGTTATATACTGTCCATTGTTGTATATTGACTCTGATGATTGATGTATGTATAAAATGATATAGCTCTTTGTTTTAAAAGACTAGTGTTTATTTATTATATATTGTTCTGTTGCGATGTGAGAATCTGATATTGTTTTCTATTCTGATGTTGTTCTGTTCTGTTTTTTTCTCTTCTTCTTCTACTCTCTTCTTCTTCTTCTGCCTTTTTCTTCTTTCTTAAACCCTCACTATTGGAGTTTCCGGCACTCGATTGCTCGACAGTCGATAAAGTGAGTATCGATGTTGAATTTTCGAAAGTCGAAAATTTTGGTATGTGACATAATCCGTTCAACCTTGTATTTTGGAAATTACTGGCTATATGTTGACATACCCATTCTCTATATGTCAACATATGCTGCAGAATCCTGAAATTAGAATTTTCATTTCAAATTCAAAATTTAAATTTCCCTCCACCTTTTCACCAACCCCTATATTTTGAAAAAGTTTCTCTTGGCCAGAGAACATGACTATAGATTCTCTATTTGATTACTATATCATCATCCATTCATTTCACTCTCATTTTTCAAAATTCAAATATCCATTAAACTCTCTTTATCTCCTTAAACAATTCATCAATGGCTTCCTCTAGTTCAAATCCAAAATCTATTAGGCTATCTAAGAAAACTAAAAGCTTTCTCCTTAATGGGAAAGAAGTAATTGAGGCCTATACGGAATATTTAACTTCCGGAAAAGTTTCTCCCGAAAGGGTTGCTATATTTAATGATTTGGCTTCTTATGGTTTACATGAAATTTGTTTTGAAAATAATAATATTCATTTGGTTGAATCATCCCAATATGATTTGCTGCCCCAATTTGGGAAAAATGTTTTATGCAAATTTAAATGTAAAGTTTTATCAAGGGGAAGAAGGTCGAATTTTGAGTAGCGTTAATGGCACTCAAATAGTTCCAAATTGTGAATTTTTGGATCATATTCTTATTTTTAAATCTAGTGGAATTAACCTCTCCACTTTTCAAATTGATATTCAAAATCATGGAGTTCTTCACGACATTTTTGAAAGTGATGAAGATTTTGAATTTAAACATACTAATCTTCGATCTAAATTGAGACTTATGAGTCTCATTCTTCAACAAGTCATTGTAACAAGTCATTGTCTGAGAATGGAAAATTATAATAACCCAACTCAAAAGGTTTTCAAAGCGCTTTTTGCTAGTTATGGTCGCTATGACATAAATTAATCACAAGTCATTGTAAACGACATTGCCAAAAATAACATTCCTAGACATGAGAACACACTTTTCCATGGTGTGTATCTTACTAGAATTTCTTATATTTTTGTGTGGATTTAAGAGGAGAAAAATCCATTCCTCGAAAAGTTTTCAATAAAGCAAATATCTCCCTTATGCTCATTCCACCATTCTTTGAGCCATATGAAACTCTTCCCTTAAAGGAGAAAAGGTTGGAATGGGAAGAAGAACACGAAATTCAATAAGAAGAGGAGGAAGAAGGAGATGAAATGGAAGAAGAAGAGGAGGAGGAAGTGGAAAATTCTTCTTTGGAAAGTTTTGAAAAACCACACAACCCTACAAACAAAGAGATACTAAGGAATCAAGAGATGCTTCTTAAAAAAAACGAAGCTTAAGTGTTCCTTTAGTAAAAAGCTAACTTCTATTTCCAACAAAATGGACAAATTCTTTGGAAAGGTCATTCACAAGCATAGTGGATCTTCAGCGTCTTCATCCATATCCTTCTATAGTTTATCTAGTAGTTTTCTTATATTATCTAGCCTTGTACTTTGCATTTTCTAGTTTAAGTTTATGTTGTTCTTATGTATTTTTCTCTTATTTCCAATGAAATCCATGAACCTCTCTAGGTCTAATCAATGAAATATGTTTATTACTATGTTATATTATTCATTTAGTCTCTGGAAGTCATAAAAGTATGATAGTATAGGATAAAAAAAGCTATAATACATATGATAGTTTTGAAAATTATGGTATGTATGTCGACATACATATATTATATAGGTCGTCATACAGTGGCCAGAAATGAAATAATTTTAAATTTTAAAATAAAAATAACTACAAACCACCTATTCTTCAAACTAATTTCAACTCTTATATAAGTCCATTTCTTCCAGAAAACTCATTTGACATTTCATTCCATATTCTATTTTCATCCTCAAACATATTTTCACAAATATGTCTTCTCCATATTAAAAACCATATGAAAATCTCAAACAAACTCTCGAATCTTTAAAGATATTCTCTCTTTTATCCTACAAAATCAAAGCCACTTAGAATTGAGTCAAATGCAAATGATAAAAGAATAAGAGAAGCATTTTGACGCTACTCAATGGATGATTTCTTCCGTAATTAAAGATGAGCCATCCAACAATCCAGAGTGTACCATCAA
Organism: Allium fistulosum; assembly: GCA_030737815.1. Classification (NCBI taxonomy): domain Eukaryota; kingdom Viridiplantae; phylum Streptophyta; class Magnoliopsida; order Asparagales; family Amaryllidaceae; genus Allium; species Allium fistulosum. The sequence continues at coordinate 398,353,811 of CM060907.1, forward strand.
TAAGGATAATAAAGATTGGGATGCCATCAAAGCAGATCCAATTTTTGGGGCTGATGGTTGGGTTGAAATTCCTCGAAATGTCTAGTTATTAGGTTTGAATTTAATATGTAAATATATATATATATATAAATAGAGACATGCACACATAAACAATCTTAGGATTTGATTGATGTGTGTTTTTGATTCGTTTGGATTGCTTGACATTGAATGTTTGAATGGTTTGAATTGTACAAATTTGTATGTTTTAGTATGATTTGATTTGAAATTGGTTGGTGTGTACTGGATTCACTTATATATAGTTCAAAATTACATTAATAAAATTTGCTTTATCATATATCATCATGTGTACTAGTATATCACATATCATATATCGTTTATGTATAGTTATATATTATCATTTTTACTTAGATTATTGATTTTGAGTTAAATATATTATGATATATCATTATGTCTTTTATTTGGGGGGTAATTGTTTGTTTTTAAACCATTTTATCGATGATAAAGGGGGAGAAAAGTATGAAATATGCATATGCATATGAACATATTAAGTGGGAGTTATCTAACTCAGGAGCAGTTATATCATATTTTATATATACAAAAAAATAATGGTTGTCATCGTCAAAAAGTGGGAGATTATTAGTACCTCGGATATTGATTTTTATGATAACTACCTTGGTAACAAATATACATTCATATCAAATATGGATACTAATGATTTTGCCAAGTTATATAGTATATAGTGCATGGTATTATACAGGTTTTGAATTGAAGACTGTACAGTATAAATACATAAGAATAGGACATGAAGACTCATGAGAATAAAGATCATGATACGAAAATCTCAGCACTATGGTACAATATATTGAGTCATAGAATATTGTTAAAGTCCCTGGAGCAATCTTTGATCTCTATCTTCTCATTTTCTTATTCTTTAATTTTAAAACAAAGTATATATTTAAAATATATTTTAAAAATATATAAAAGTTTATTAAAGTTTAAAATGATTACAAACTATGTTTAAATTATTTTACAAAGTATCAAAATATTTTGCAAAGCATAAGATTTTCAAAACATTTCAAATAAACGAGTTTTCATAATACACTAGCCTATGTCGATAGGCAAATCATATGTCGACATACATGCTGTAGTTTTCAAAATTAAAATTTGAAATGATGTGTCTATTCGTCGTAACTCTTCATGAATGGAAATATTTTTTTGTTCTTTATATAAGGGGTTTCCAAACGGATTTTTAACAACTACTTTCTTATTATTTTCTCTCCACTTACTCTGCCAAAATTTCTACTGAAAATATATTGAAATTTTCTCAAATTCAAACTAGAATATTCAATCTTCATTGTAATGATTCTCAACTATTTACTCTCTGATTTCAATCATCTCTTTCATTCAATCAAAGATTAAAGTGTTGTCCAAGAGGCTATATGATCAATTATATCCAAAGATCAAACATTGTCTTTGGAAAAACCATTAAAACTCTAGTTATAGTTGATAGGGTATGGTTGTGTTCCGATTCAAATCAGCTAGGTGTGCTTGCTATCCCGAAAATCTAAGTGCGTGTATTTATTTCCTAAGTCAAATCAAACAAGGATGTGGAAAAAAGAAAGGAAGGGAGTGGTGTAATTTATAAATGGTAAAAAATAGGGATGCGTACTTAATTTATGCCTTTTTAAGACATAATTGATGGTTTAGCAACTTTTGGACTGGATCTACATGGAAAGATGGAAGGGTTTTTCTCCTAGACTAAAAATTATTTGTGCTTTTATACATGTTGAATGTTACTCATTAAAATTTTGTTATTAATTAAATAATTTTAGAATTGATAAGTAAATGATTTTCAATTAACTATTTTAATATAAAATGAAAATTTATATAATACATAATCAACAAATAATAATCATTTTTTCATAATTTTTTTAAATCAGGTACTTAGGTGGTAGTGGATAGATATACTACGAACCTTTGTAGCATATATCATACTACATGTCTATATATGTCATCTAGTGGTTCGAATGAAATTTTACAAAAAAAATTGAATTTATGCCCTTAAGGAGCAAAGGTCGGAATGCCTAATCAATGGGACAATGATGATGGAAAATAAGTACCCATTTATTATTTGTATTTAAATTAGCTACAACATACATTCTGACGATGGAAAAAAACTAATGTGAAAATAATGATCCATAACAAATAATGCATAAAACCTGTTAACAAGAAAACTTGTCAATACCCAAAGTAGAGTATAAACTATAGTAGTCTTCTTTGAAATCCTCATTCGATTAAATAGAGGTAGTTAGACTCTTATTACTCCCTTAAATCCACCTTTCGAATAGGTCGTCGCAGTAAAACTTCTCTTTTATTTAACCTTTCGACTCAGTCGAAACTCCTATATCCCTTTCTTTTAAGTCTTTCAAATTGCTTTGTTGGTTTAATTATCCTTTCGAAACCTCCTTTTAAATCGGTTGTGATGTCCTAAAGGTTGGCTCTAATGGTTCAAGGATATGGTTTAAATGGATAGGTTCCAACTTCGTCGAAAGCTGGCGTCTTTGATGGTTTGGGTTTTGTCCTATAGATCAAAGGAAATAAGTTGAGTTAAAGGTTTCGACTCGCTCGAAAGGTAACCTTTTGGTATCTTGAGGTTTGGAGCTAAGACTTTAAGAATATTGGTTGAGCTAAGGGTTCTGACTCATTTAAAAGATGACTCTTCAACCAAGTCGACACAAGCTGATCATAATAGAATCCAATAAAAGTTTTAAAACAGCTTCATATTCTAAAGTACCATAATCTTGCTTTCATTAAGCTAATGTAATACAAATTGATCAAGTCCCGAATTTGATTTCGAAATTAGGATTTACAAATTTAAGGTAATACAAGAATGGAATGAATCAATTCGGATCCCTTAAACTAGACCACTAGGGTCTTATTTATAGGTGTGGGTTGGCACCTTTCGAATCAGTGCTTTCGCCTTGGTCAAAAGTGGCTTTGGATGCCTTTCTTTGCCATTAACACTTGCGCATCCTTCTGCATCACATTTGAATGGATTTGAGTGCTTTCGACTTCATCAAAAGGGGTACGTGCTTCTCTCCACTTTATGTTACCGTGTAATTACAAATAAGAAAAGGTATGAGCTCTCGACTCTATCGATAGGTTTGTCTTTGGAAATTCGAAGGAATTGAGACGCTGAAGGTATTAAGGTGGAAGGTCTCTTTCTTAATTGTGAATGGCTTCGACCAGTTTGAAAGCTTATTTATGCTCTCGAAGAGGTTGTTTCGACAAAATATCCTTCTATGGAATATGAATGTTGGCGGAACCTTTAGCCTCGAAAGTTTTGGCGTGCATGTGAGTGGCTGCAATTTGTTGCCTTCGAAAGGTATTCCCTAAATGTCTTTATATATGCAGAAGCATCTATTTCGAAAGGAAGCAATTGAAGCTAAAGGGCACTTTCACCCCTTTTGACCCCTTCTAAAACTTGTATCTGACTTTTGGCTGTAGCATCCCTTCGACTCCTTCAAAAGGCTTTGTTGATGCTATTATCTATGGTACATCCATCTCTTCTATTCATTTTGGTTTCAACAAGGTTGAAGTTAGAATTGATGGTAACACCTGCGCCCCCCCCCCCCGCCCCACCACGCGAAGCGATGCCTTTGACTTTTCAAGTCATCTGCTTCGATACTCCTCCTTATTTTAGCATTAAGATTTCGCGCCTTTTAGTATTCTTGGACAAATCTTGGCCGTTTATTTAAATTTGATCATACGATCTGTTCTTCATGCTGACTTTTCTTATATATCACGCTTCTTTCTTCCCCTCTTTCATTTACCTGCTATTAAGGGAAACTTCCAGCGAAAATCAAAATTCTCAATTTCATAAATAATTCTTATTTCCAGCAAACACAGCCCCGCACTTGTTATCTTTCTTTTCGAACTAACTTTCTACGCTAAATCTTGATTTTAAAATTCATTAGATTTGAATTTGAATTACTGTTCTTATTTCATAAAGATAAATTAAGCTTTTCATTCACCTGAAAGTATCTTTTGATTCACTTTATGGCTTATTTTGTTTCATTTCCTTTGTAAATTTATATTCGGAATTCATTCGATTTGGTTTTTTTTCTTTTTTTTTACGGTTTGAATTTACATTTTGGGGAATTTGTATGATTATTGATTGTAAATCCATGCTCAAACCAATTTCGTTATTAATTTTTTTAAGTATTGGGTTAAAATTGAATTTTGGGAAGAAAGTTTTTCCAGCTACTTCATAGAGAAGTTTAAGCCGTATGAAACGCAACTTGACATTGTAATTTTACCTCTCTATCCCTTTGAAAGGGGTTAAGGAGGCTAACTTTGTTTCGCCTCTTCAACCTCTTTCAATGGGGTCAAAAGGAAGTCCAGTATCTATCTCTTAATTGATCTAGTCGAAAGTGTTGATGTAATTAATATGAAGTAGACTTCTTCGAAAGAATAAGTATGCTTTAGTATATTCCGATACCTTTCGAAGAAGTTGCCCGATGTGCTTCACTAAATGATTACATAGATCATACTTCAAAAGCATAATTTTTATTTTATAGGTTTCGAAACCTCTAGTACATGCCATATTCTAATTTATTTCAGGAGATGTGAGGAGTTAAAAAATAATTTTTCTTTTCATAAGTTAGATTGAGAAAGACATACTTTGCTTAAGTTGAAAATAAAATCAAACCTTTCGACTTGATCGAAACCAACTGCATCAAATTAAGTAAGGGTTGTTGGTATGCTTTCAAAACCATATACCCCTTTCGACTTTCTCGACACCCTTTGTAACTAATTGGGATTCGACCATCATTTTATACAAATATCATCGAAACATTCCGAAGCCTTTTGACTCAATTGGCATATAGGGTTTTGACAGCATTCATATTCTCAGTAAAACAAAGTTCATGGGTTTCGACAGTGTCGAAAGGTTTATTTGTCTTGTTTATTGAATGTTGTCAGTGTATATGTATATCAAAATTAGTTATGTAGGCTTTAACTACTCCTTTCAACAATAAACTTTTCCATGCGCTTTCAACATTGTTGAAGGGTGTTTGTTAGAGTTCCACTTCCATTTTCCCATTCGAAACAGTTGAAAGCACAATGAATTTCATTTCCCTAAACTGACTCTAATATTTTTTGAAGGATATGAAATTTCATATTTTGGTTGATATTTGAATTGTTGTAATATGTTTCCAATATCCTTGAAAAAGGTTGATTATATAACAAATTATAACTTTTTACTATGATTTCACCTAGTAGGATCATGGGCGTGAAACAGACCTCTTAGAAACTAGAAAAAGATAAAGTACCAATGGTGGAATCTTCTCCAAAGAAGATTGAAGCAATTTCCAAACATACTTTGATATCCTCCCAGGATGAGGTGGAGCTATTCTAAATGGCTTCGGCATCTCTGGGGTAGAAGCCATTACCCCGAGTGATAGCGACACCATTTAAAATCCTCTTAAAGGATATTTCGCCTACACTTCTATCTATATTTGGCACTGTAGCTTCCTGCCTTTCTCGGATTTATTGACCAAATGCCTGACCCACTTGGGCATTGGTCCCATCCAGCTATCTCCGAATGTATATACATATCTTCTATCCCTGGAACTTATGGCTTTGGAGTTTGGGGTTCTGCCGCTAAATGCTGAAGTTCTAAACTATCTAGTTCGATTAGGTAAACTCAGCAACCTAAACAATCGAATTTTTAAAGCTAATCCCCCCAAAAGCTAATTTTCGAGGGCGTAAACAAATTCGGAGACTGGGAAATGCAATTCTTCTTTGTTAAATGCCTTCCCAATATCAGTGGAGTCTTCTCTTACCCTCATAAGTTGATCATAGTTTTTATTTTTATTCAGCTACTTTCTTTTGCTAATCTATGCTTCTTTGTCAGGTCCTTCTACTAAAGATCTAAATGACGAGGATAAGAGAACTGTCAAGCTATTGATTGATGCTTGGAGTAGCATTGGAAATAGGCTTACTTTGTTGAATCCCTCAATCCTTCAAAAGTATTCCCTCCTACCTGCAGGTTAAAGGGTACTTCACCTCCTATAGTTCAACACACTTCTCGAAGCAAACGCTTCCTATCTTTGGGAGATCCGAAGAACTTCTCCCTTATGTCTCCAATTTTCCCCGATCACTCTGGTAGGCTTAAACATAGTACTTGCAGTTTGTTGTTGTGTTGTTTCTTGAATTTCTTCGCTGACTTGTAATTAATTTTTTTTAATCTTCAGCAACTACTCCTCAGGTTGAACGAATCACAAGTGATCCGGTTCTCTCAACTTCTACAGCTCGTGCATTATTTTTGGCTCAAGCCATTGCTAGGCCAAAGATGATCGCTAAAAGAAAACTAGGCAAGGTGGCTACGCGGGCCCATCCCTCAAGAAGGCTAAAATTTGTTGAAGTTTCAAATTCTCCACCACCAGAACAGGGTGAAACGTCGATACGGGCAAAACTTCGAAGAGTCCAATTGTTGAATTTTCTATCGATCGACCCATGACGATTCCCTCAAAGGACGATCCCTTGTCTCGCATCATTGTTTCCTACTCTCCTCGCGTTATTGAGCAGATGCAAAAAGGCTTGGGAACTTCAACTCCCTCCTAGGAGTTGAACCCTTCTAGACCAACGTCACCCATGCCAACAAGTGGTTTTGAAAAGATAGTTCAATCTATCTTAAACTCTTCATCTTTTGCTTATACTCACTTGCCTTCTTCCGTTCCTAACCCGACAGGCCACTGTCGATCTCTTACAGAACAACTACTTCTGGTACGTTTCATATTATTTTTCCTTCTCATCATTGTTTCTCTTTGAATGGTGACTTACATCATACTTTCCCTTTCAGATTTCTAAAAGCTGGCTCTCTCTACAAGAAAATGCTAAAATCATCCGTAAAAACATCCGGGCTTTGAGAGGAAATTTCAAACTTGAACAGCCAAGTCATCTCCTTGTCTGTTAGTAAAAATGAAGCGATGATGGAGCTGGTGAGATTGAGAGCCTATCTTGCCCAATCAGAGTCTATTATTTCTAAGGAATGAAAAGCACATCACCTTCCAACTGATGAAAATCCAGTCTTGAAAATGGCTCTGAAAGAGTCTGAAGACAAAAAAGCTCAAATGGAGGCTAAATAATCCTCTCTTATGAGAAAGTTGAAGAAAAAGAAAAATTCTCTAAAGTGGTCGTTAATACTATCCCTGGTGCTAAGCAACTAGTGCCACAATTTCTGAATACTTCGCTCGCTGACATCATTGTCAACTCTTATGAGGACGCCCTGATGCTTGCCTATGCCGACAATATTGACAAATCTCCTAATTTGAGCTTTACTTCACTCGACCCTGCTCTTGTAAACATATTTATGGATAAAGTGAAAAGAATGTAGTAGGGAGTTGAAGTTGTTGAAAGAGAGGAGATTGATGCCTCCAAAATCTAATCTTTTGAAGTCCCTTCTATCGAAATAGACTTAGATTCTGATGAAGAAGGTAACGAAGATAAAGCCACCACTGAAGAAGGTGGCAACGACGATCACGATGATGGAAATGACAGTGATGATGATGATGATAACGATGATAATGAGGACAAAGGCCAGGGTTCTAGTACTGATGGAGGTGGTCACATCGATATTCAGGAAAAAGATGGTGATGACATCATCGGGGCCTTAAAAAAGGTCAACCCCAACCCAAGCACCCATGAAGCAAGCGTACTTGAACCCCTTGAGCCTTCTGACGTTCAAGAAGAGATTGCAAACCTCAACGTTAAAGAACAAAGAGAGAAAAAGCAGGTCTGTCAAACTACAATTCCTGTTTCTCAAGTATGGGATTCCTTGTCTAAATGGCTTTCACTTTCATGTAATAATAGTTTACATCTTTTATTTTAGATAAGGAGTAAATCCATTCACCTTAATAAAACCAACCTTGAAAGAAAACAAGCAGAAATAAATAGCTTGTATATAGAGTTAGATAAGTAGTTAAAAGAACACAATACCCTCTCCGACAAGTATCATAGGCTTAATAGTAGTGCGGCAGTGATAGTGTCTTTCAAAGATCAAGAAGCTACCCCACGGCTGAGGAGGGCACGCCTTCGATATGATAACCTTTTGAAATAGAATCGGGAGTTACACTACACCAAAACAGGTGATTCCCAACGAGTATAACTGTCGCAAACAGTCTCAGCAACGCTTATTAGCGTCGTTGTAGGGGCGTCGCAATTTATTGCCAACACTTATAAACGTTGGGAAGTTTAGTTTTCCAACGCTTATAAGCGTTGGAAGGTTGTATTCGCCAACACTTATAAACGTTGGTGTATATTATTTAGCAACGCTTATAAACGTTGGCAAATTAACCATCCAACATTGTTTAATTTTCTATGATGACGCTTATAAGCATTGGAAAATTTTAATTACCAACGCTTATAACGCTGAAATATTTTCATTCTCAATATAGTCAATTATTTTAACATTAATAAACAATTAATAGCTAACATGATATTCATTATTATACTACATTCAATAGGAACCCAAATTTCACAATATTCATGATCAAATAACAATATAAATTTCATAGTCAACTACTTCATAACAATGTCAACTACTTCATAACAAGTACAATACATAATTAAGTTTGCTTAACTTCTATAGTATATATGCAAGACTCCCTCACAATCATTCCATAGTACAATGTCAACCACTTACATTTGCTTAACTTCTATATAGTATATATGCAAGACTCCCTCACAATCATTCCATAGTAGTAAAATAACCTATTTCTCTTACACTAGAAGAAACAGACACGGTTTGAAATTTTCATCTTTAAAAGCAGTGGTTGTCCAGTTTCATCATTTAATTCACAGGTTTCAGACCATGTTTCAGTGCTGCAGCCCATACAACATCTATTCGATCAACATCGATTGCACCAACTTCATGATGACCCCATCCTTCTAAGAAATGGACCACGCCTCCAGCATGACAGGCATGAACTACTCACCTTTCCATTGTGTACTGATTCAACATCCAAAAAATAATCATTGATTTGTTTAGAATACTAAACATGATCCGTGAATCAGTTTTAAGTGTGTTTGTTTATACAAGTGAAATCACCTGGTGTTCTCTATTTCTTTGCTGTCACCACAATTTATTCCATTTAATGAACGAATTAATTAATCCAATTAAACTGAAATGAATGGTGGTGATCATGTAGGGACATGGGGCATATATGTATGAGGACAATGGATCTGAACTAAATACTGTCATATAGATATGGGTTCGAAATTTCGAATCCATGACAAGACAAAGTATAATTTAATGCATAATGTTATAAATTAATAAATGGGCCCTTTTTATTTAGTTAAAATGCTAGCCAAACTTAGAAAATGCGTGATCATAATTAACGTAGTTACCCCATATGCTAATTTATCCAACATGGAGATAAATTCTTGCCAGATTATTGATATAAATTCTCTGGAGTAACTAGAAAACTGTTGATTATATTCTCAATTCAAAAATAAGTGCCATAAACAACTTGGTATAAAATGCAATTTGTAGACAATGGAGTACATAGCAAATGGTGAGGTTATACCTCGCACATTCCAAGTCCTTGAACATCTTCAGGCAGTTTCATTGCAGCCAACTCTCCATATGTGCAGTCTCTTCTGAAACCAAAGATTTGAGGGACAACAAACTGATGGAAGTGAGTTCCAGGTGAGGCCCACCTCTGTTCTCTAGGTGTTATCCATTTGCCAACAATCCATGTCTAATATAAGGGAAACATGTTATGAGAAAGGATATATATTCGCATGCTGTAAGAAAAATGTAACTATAACCTCAACCATATTGATTGTGTTATAACCCAAGTACTTATTAACCTACAATGCATAAAACACCTCTTTGTTCATGACTCAATCTAAATTTCAAAAAGAATTAACCTACAACTACAAGTTTCAGGCAGTTTCATAAATTTCCCATAATGCGTTTTTAAGCAACGCAAGTATCTTTTTTTTCCTTTTGAAAAGAATTGTCCCAACCCAGGTTATGAATGTGCCACTTCAAAAAAGATTGACGATTTTTTGCAGTGCATTTTTAAGGTAAGCCAACAAAAAATTATTGATCAGGTAGCAAATATCTTTGTGTCTATAATATCTTTTGAACCCGATTTAAATTTGTTTTACATTTTTTACAGTGGGTTGAATTCACAAAAATCCAATAAGCTGAACTAAATATAACAACACAAAAGTTCAAATTAAATACAAACTTTTCTTGAATAAACAGTACAAAAAAAACAAGTGGATGTTTTCTCTAAATGTGAATCATTTTGTCAATCAGATGTTTTCTCTAAATGTGGATCAGAGAACTTTCAAGTAATAAAATAGAAAATAAAGTAAAAAAGTGTTAGGTGTTCAGTCTTCCAATTATACGAATTATATGATGATCATTTTGTCCCTAAAATATGATTGTTTGTACTCCAAAAAATAACACACAATTATTATTGTACCATCATAAAAATTAATTGTAATAAGCATCTAGTTTCTAATTATCTAACAACAGTTGAAGTTTGTCAAGATTGTAGTTAATTCTATTACTAGAATTAAATGCATGTTGCTTTTATGAATAGATTTCCATTAACAGTACAATATAACAAACAGACCTTTCTTCTATCAGACGTTAATTGAGAAATTAACTTCTCCATGGTCAACCGTATAGCTTCTCCATCATTGTTTGGAGTTAAACCAAGATCTGAATTAACAATTGCCTTTTCAATAATTTTCAAGCTGGATATAAATTTTTGAGTTAGTAAAAGCGCTAATGGTATTTTTTTATTTAAAATACATGTTTAAAAGTAACAACTCTTCAAGTTAATTAACCTTTATTTGTCATATGGTTGCACAAGTAGCGAACTCCATTTGGTTCAGTCAATAGATCAATTCTCAAATCCCTCCACATTTCACAATTTTCACTTCCCTTGCATATTTTTTGGGATATCAATCCCATAGTCAAAACAACCAAGACTAAATTTTAAGTTGAACATAACATTTCATGACAATGATCCAAGATTAGAATAAAAATTGGGCAATTTTAAAAAAGACCGGGACCTGCTCATTACTTCTGTAAAACAATGTCAAGAAGGGCATGAGACAACTCCAAGCACCCCAGATGTTCCAACAAATAGTAATAATAATAAAATTTAACAGTTTTCAAGTCGCTATAAAAATTAGCAAACATAAAAAACATCATACTTGCAGGTTAGAATCTCTGAAAATGCCCATCCAAACATAAGTTGTGATACATTTGTCTTCCGTTGCCCTTCAAACGTCCAATCCAGTCTGACATGCAAAATGATATCTCTACAATACAGCAGTTTCCACCTCTCAACCTCAAGTCATTTTCAGTTTTTTTCTCATGGGGACTAAAAACTAGTTTGGTTGAATGTTTAAGCCTTTAAGTGACAATCCAAAAAATAAAATGTATTAATGTTACTATATTTGAATTTGTGTTTTGTCATAGTCTATCATACTAACAGAATTTTAGAAGGGACCACCAAACAGATTACTAAAGTACCCTTGTTGCATTACACCATTTTGCCTAGTCTTACATTTTAACAAAATTGGATTACTGTCATTGTAGAAAACTGCAAAATAAATGTATAAAATTATCAAGTTTTTCTTTTCTTTTTTCTCTTTCATGAAGATTTCAAAATTTTCCCAAAAGGAAATAATTTATATATAAAAAAAAAGGTTCTGATCCTTCGCATATTTTTAAGAGTTGCATTTATCATCAGGACAAAAGAGAAAAACATAGAAAACCAAGAGAGGATTAAAAGATGGGAGTACTACTTCAGTGCTTATGCAAGCGACATGATACATGTGCACGTGAAAACGATGTCCATCTTATCCATTGTTTGGTGAATACAGCCCAACTACTTTCATTGGTCTAGAATCTAGAATGATAAAAATAGGCACAAAGGACATTTTCTTAAGGTATTTTTATCTTTCTTAAATGGATTATTACTGGTAGTAGAAATACAGGCAGATAAAGATGATTCTTTGCTACATGTATCATGTATAAAATTTGTGACGCTCATGTATAAAATTTGTTGCAGTGCAAAAATACACATACAGTAGGGGCAATATTACAAACTAAGGAAGAATTACAATAACCAACAGTAAGCATATTTGCCCAAGAAACATAAAAAATTCACAGACCAAGGCAAACGGTATAAATAGAATAGAATAAAATTCACTGGCCCTTGTCAACCTAATTTAGTTTTTCAGGTACAGAAAAATAAAATAAAAATATGATCTTCAGAAAGCATTTACAATTTTTTTCAGGTAATATTGTTAACAGTAAACAGAATGTGAACTATTTCTCTAAAGAATTGATGAATTCCTCAGGTAATATTGTTAACAGTAAACAGAATGTAAACAATATTTCTCTAATAAATGTTAACAGTAAACAGTAGTGTGTGCAATGCTTCAGGCACAAACTGATGAATTCCTCAATTTAATATAAGATAAACCTAGGAAATGCCTAAGTTTGTTTTCGAAGTACTAACCGAGTTAATGGATGCCACAGTTTAAAGGCAATGCCTCTATTTATAGCAACGCCTTAGTTTGATATAGGCTTGTACAACGTGAACTATTTCCAAAAACCTATATGATGCAGACATTGTTTTTCTTAAAGTAACATGTGCTCAACATTTAAAACGCTTAAAAGCAACATACATAATCAACAAAAACATCACATAAAATCTAAACATCTAGAATAACCAAGAATTTTTTTAGAAAAACATCTAGTTACATGCACTGTCAGGTTAGAAGAACATACCTTCTTGGGATTCAACAAGTAATCATACAAAGTACTCTCTTCCCAAACCACTGCTTTGGTTTTGTTCGCAGCAGAGTATGAATAACCAGCTGCTGTTCCAGACTGCCTTCCAAAAAGACCGTTCAAATTTGGTCCTTGCTTATGTCCAGCACCTTGTTCAATAGTATGACATTGAGCGCACTTAGTCTTGAAGATCTTCTTCCCAGCAGCCTTGTTTCCAGGAGGAGCCTCAGCGAAAGACGCCATTTCCGATCAAATCAGAGCCTGAAGTCGTGGTCGAAATCAAATCGCCTGAAGTTGTGGTCGAAATCAAATCGCCTGAAGTCGTGGTCGAAATCAAATCGCCTGAAGTCAAGGTCGATTCGCTTGAAGTCAAGGCTGATTCGCCTGAAGGAGAGGCCAATTCAATTGAAGGAGAGAGGCCGAAGTTTCTTTTTTCTGCGGCAGCTGAATGAATAACGTTGAGAAGTTGGGCATTAGGGCTACGGAAGACAACAGATGCTCATTTACATTTTTAGCCCAATAACATTATGCTAATTTCAATTTAACCAGGTTTTCCAACGCAAATATGTGTTAGCAATAAAAAAATTATAAATGTGTATTTTCGGTCACACATTTCTTGCTTAGCAACGCTTATTGTTGTGATTAATCTACAACGCAAATAAGTGTTGGCAATTGAAAAAAATAAGTGTCGCGAAATGGCTGTTATGGTGTAGTGTTAATTACGCTCTTTTAGAAGTTGGTTGAAGAGAGGAACATCCTTGTAGACTTCCTATACAAAGCCTATTGCAGACACCTAACTGCAGATTTTTCATACTTAGGTGATTTTAGTGGCGGTATACTTAGGCGTTTACAAAAGAGATATTTTTGGATGAATTTGGATCTGATCCACATCCGGGAGCCTGCTGCAACTTACCACGAGTCAAATCGATTCCTTATGATTTTCCCTTTGAAAAACTTAACTATTATAAGGACAAATTTGTATCTGAATTATTCAAAAAGTCAATTTTGTATGAACCGAATGAACATTCATAATTATGTGATACTATTGGTTTATGAATTTCTTGATATAGTTTCCTTTTATACTTAGCTGCATTTTATTATGTTATCATACAATGAATTTCCCCTAGGCAGCCTTGTTTCTAAAGATTATTTAAGCAAATATATTACACTAAGAAGAGATTATCTAGGAAAAACTTCACTTTTGAAATCTTCAAAATTAGCTAGATATTTCTTTCTTTGAGATTTACAAAGACTTTACATGGAACATCCTAGTCTTCATTACGATTTTCTTAGCAAAGAAAAAGAAAATCTTCTTTAGGAAATACGGACATATCATACCAAATTGATATATGGTCTTGATAGTCCTCCTGCCGGGGAGTAGGACTATAACAAATATCCTCCAGTTATTACGCCGGAAGGATTTAATGCTCCTTTTGATTGAACGGTTATTCTTTCAGCTAATTTCTTGAGTAAAGTTAGAAACGCAGTTACTCAACTTTAAGCATGAAACAAATGTCCAATTGTACTTTTTGTTTCATTTCTACTTAAGTTGTAAACGTTTATAGTTATAATAAATGAGGTTGATTATTTGAGTCTTGGATTTATTTTCTTTTTATTTGTTTAAAGAGGAGTTATAATTATCTTCAACACCACTCTTGTTAGATTCAACATCTCACTTTATCAATATTAGAGATAGGTTGTTAGCAGATATTGAAAAGAGGAAGATCCTTAACTATCCTTTGTCTACCCGCTTTTAAAACAATGTCGAATCTATAAAATGGCATAGAAGATATTTGCTTCAAAACACAATCGTTAGAAGTCTCAATGATCAGATCGCCAATCTTGAAGCGGACATTAAGAGTAAGAAGGAAACAATTTTTATATTAAAGTGCCAAATTAAATCAAATCAAATCCTTCAATTGATTTTGGCTACAGGATGTCTGAACTCCTCCAATAAGTAAGTGATTTGAAGATTAAGTTGAAAGATAGTAAAGCCAGTGTGATCGCTAGACTTCATTACGGGGAATAACATTTCAAACATCGATTTACCAGCTTCTCCCATTATTTCAGCTGTCGTAAAATCAATAAGGCTAACTTCCCTTGATATCCAAAAGTTTCCTACTATGACTGATCTTCCTTCTGGCTTAGATGAGAAGGTTGTAGGAGAATGGTGCAGGAAAGTCAAATTTGAGATGATGAAATATTTTGATGAACAATAGAAAATGAGGTACTCGCAGCGCATAAATGAATATCCAACTAGGATTCAGAAACTTGAATGCGAAAGGTACCTTCTTTAGAAGCATATTATAGATTTAGAAGGGAAAAATAAAACAGTCAAAGGTGCAAACAAAGCCTTTAATCGTCCTTTAAAGACCCATATTTAATCTATCTTAATGATGCCGATAAGATAAGGAAAAAAGAGAAGAAGCTTAAGGAAGTTCTTCGTATTGCAATTCATCACATAGTTGATCCTTTTATTGCCAAAAATCTAGATAAGGCTGTTCAAGATTTGTAAAATATATATTTTTACCATATACTTGTAAATAATTTCATAAATTACGTAAATTATGAATATTTTGTGAATATCACATGATCTGTATTCCTTTCTTATAATGTTGTTTCTGTATCAACTTTCTGATAACTTGGTCTATGGTTTTGGAATTTGCTGATCCATTTAGTCTTCCTTTCTAATCTTATTTCCCTGAAAAGGTATAAAGCAAACAATATTCTTTATCGTTAACTTGAAATCTATATAGAAGATCATCTACATTATTAGCAGAGGTTAACAGATCATTATGTAATCAAATGATAATCGGTGAAAAGTGATTCTAGAATTGAATACGGTTGAATGTTTTGAAACCCATCTTTGGTAGTGATGAGAGAAAACCAGGAATTCAACTACAATTACATTGATAGAATACCAAAAATCCAAGTATAGAGAACCAGAAATTAAATTCTGGATTTAATTATTGATGTTTAGAAATTCGTCTTCCGAAGTAATCGATAATAATCGTGTAATAGAAGTCCAGAAATTATTGTCTAAAATTATTTTCTTTTGCGATGGACAATAGTTGAGCTCCTCTTTGGTTAGCAGATAAACATTCTCAATTAATGTTGTCAAATTGCATTCCTTAGGGAGTCTTGACTTGAAGCTTGTCCATTGAGGATGGTTTCTGAATTTTTTATTACTAGGTTCTCGTGCTTCACCCTCAACGATCAACTTTATTTTAAAACCCTTTGAAGTTCTTGTGTAGGCAATGTCCTACTCATTGCTTGATGCCATTTGTGTGCAAAGGTGTTGTAATCAGCCATCATTCCCTCTTCAAAGATTGTGCCTTTGTTGTAGAATTGAATCATTTTCTTCATTTGATCAAACAAGTTATCACTTTCATTTTTTGTTCCTCCTAAGGCAAAGATTGTTGTAGGGCCAATGTGAAAAGGGTTTAAACTCCATTTATCTGGATCATAGGATTCAACTTTATTTTTCCTTACGATCCTTAAGGCCTCCATTCTTAACAGTTGTTCTTCATGTAGATTTGAATCATTAACTATTCCATGGGAGAATCCAATCGGATGTGGCTCCGAGGATCCTTGCTCGGATTTTTTGACTTCGCTAATCATGATGAAGTAAAGTCTAAAGTAGGTAAGCTTGGAATAGAATTAGGTTAGAGGAAACTAGAGTTGGAAGTTCAACAAGATCGGAGGTTCGAGCCCTCCTTCTAGCGTCAAAAATGTTAACAAGAAAACCTGTCAACACCCCAAAGTAGAATTTAAAGTGTAGTAATCTTCTTCGAAACCCCCTTTCGATTAATAGAGGTAGTTAGAATCTTATTACTCCCTTTAATCTACCTTTCGAATAGGTCGTCGTAGTATCTCTTTTATATAACCTTTCGACTCAGTTGAAACTCCTATATCCCTTTCTTTTAAGTCTTTCAAACTTGCTTAGTTGGTTTATGTAACATCCTGAAATTTTCAACCATTCTCATCCATACATGTCGGATTTGAATTGATCAAAATATCAGATTGTTAATTTAAATTTGGCAAAACTCAGCATATACAGTAAATAAAATAAAAACAGAATCACAGACATAGAGTAATATAATAATAATGCAGCGGAAACAAAAGAATAGTAGTTCATGAAGCTACTATATATATAACAGAGTTAAACAAGATACAACAGAAGTCACAAAAACATAGATGTCTCAATACAATTGTCAAATACAAGATCTGAATACATTAATGGAATCAACTGAATGACTGAAAGCAGAATCAATAGATGGATCTCCAAGCGAAGCTCTATCTCCAAAGGTGAGTCTCGAATGCAGGTACACTCAGTCTAACCCGAGCGTAAAGCAAAACACAAAACACTCGAGTCAGGATTAACACTCTTATATTAATAAATCCAACTCAAGTGAAATATCAACTGAAATACAAGTAACTCAAAGAATGTTTGGGATAACCATCCTCTAAGGATCCGTTAAACTATCTACTATGTGGTAATATACGTTATTATAATAGGTCTATAGTAAAGTAAACTATTAAAATAGCGTTAAGGCGTTACCCATATCCCCTTTAACACATTTTATATTTTCCCATAGTCTATACAGTACTGTAATCTCCCCCATACTAGGCGTCGTCAGAGGGCACTCCATAGGTATGGTACAAAACAAACTCGTAGAAGGCGCGCTAAGGTAGGTGACATGGCACAACTAGGCTATGACAGGGTAGATATACCAATTACACTTTCGGGCTGGTGGTAACTTAGAGTCGCAGCAATCGCCCACCTCGAGCCACACTCCCGAAAATCCAAAGGTGCGCACCAAATCAATCACAAAGTAATAGAAAGGCCTACGATGGAGTGTGTCTGATCAGAGGAGCTACCTCATTAGCCCGTCAATTGCTTCTGTTTTAGCCACCTTATGCCAACTCACGGGAGTCGGGTCCATGTATATACCTCATATAGGATCGTCGCCACCATCCTACTTCTTTCTGGAATCTCCACTGCGTACACAGTTGTTAATGTGGTTTTCGATATCGACAGAGAGTATGCCCATATCCGATCCCAGTCTCTTTAACAACCAAACATTATTAAAACACCGTGGTCATTTCAAAATAGTTTATACTACAAAACCAAATATCATTTCCATTTTTAAAAACCATATAAATACGATATCATTTCTCACTTAAAAAATATTCATTTCCAAAATCATATCACTTTCCAAAGTTATAACGCTTTCAAAATCATCAGTCTTTAAAAATCAAAACACTTCGGAAATCACAACATTTTGAAATCATAGCACTTTGAAAATGATAACACTTCCCTTCAAACAGTTTAGATATTAATAATAGTATATAAAATAAAATAGTTTATAAAATAAAATAATTTATATAAAAATAGTTATAAGTTAAAATAGTTTATAATAAAATAATTTATATTGAAATGATTTATATTAAAATAGTTTTATATTAAAGTAAAATATAAATAGTTTTAGATATGCATGGTTTAAAAATACTTTATATAAAAAAATAGCTTCCTTAAATTTCACAAATCGATTCAAAATCAAATCGAATTCCAAAATTCAAATTTAATCAAATCTCAAATCATCAATTTCAGTTCGATTCAGTTTCTCAATAAACCATTTCATATTATCGATTTCACATACATATTTGAACCCTAAAATAAGCCATTTCAAATTTAATATATTTCAAAGTTTTATATATTCAACATTTCAAAACTAAATTCAATAAATTCATATATATATATCAAATTTGCTTTACTATTATTTAGTTTTGAAATATTTACTTAATCATTTCAATATCATTTAAATAAAACCTCAATTTACAAATTTAAATAAACAAAATATCCCGTTTAAATTTATATAAATTTGAAATATTCATTTAAGTCACTTTTAATAAAATTCAAGTTATAAAACATGTCTTGAAAATCACAAAGTTAATAAATTTCAAATCAAACTTATATAAGTATAATTCTTAAATAAATATAATTTCAAATATATTTCAAATTTATCTTTCCAACCTGAATCATTATAAACTCTATATTTGAAATATATATATTAAATAAATATTTAATATATTATATATCAACTTTATTAAATCAACTTTAAAAAATCTTTAAAATCAATATTTATTAAAACCATATAATTCTTTTCGAAACCATAGAAATCATTTTCAAAATATTTATAAATATAGGCCAACGGTGTCTGTATATAATTTTCTACCCTATGGTCAAGTAATACAGATATTTATCATTTTAATCCGCAAATTAAAAATATACGGGTATATATCTTTTCAACCCGCAATCCCAAATTCAATTCAATTGAAAATCGCTTAGGTTTATCATTTCAACTTACAACTATTTTCTCCTATATTATAGATCATTCGGGTATGTATTATTTCAACCCATAGTGAATTCTATACTAACAGGGAACTTGCAGAGTGATAACAGAAATGATAATAATATAACAATTAGTAACAGGCATATATCATTAGTGATAAATAACAGATAATGGTGTCAGATGTCACAGATGAACAGATACAGATAAAAGCATATATATAATAATGTAAATTATTAACAGCAGCATAGTTCAATTGTCGTTTCAATTGAAATCAAATTTAATAAATAAAAGAATGTTAATCGTGAGTGATTGCTCACCTTCCGAGGCTAGAGAAAGATGAATGAGAATGAGAGGAGTTACAAATCCAAAGCAAAGCCAGATTGAACACGAATTTGACGAGCAAGGCTGTTAAGTTAGAGTTGACGAGATCAAATCAGAATTGGATCGAGGAAGATAAATAGTATAAGTGAACACATATATATAACTGTATATATATAATCATATTCCAAACACATTTTATATTAAATATATATATACACATTTCAAAATCATTGTTTTAAATTAAACACACATAACAATCAAACATATTTATACCTTATATCTGAATAAATATTTATATACTTATAAAATGCAAAACGCCTTACCTACATGTTATATCTCTAAAATTAATATTTAAAATAAGAGAAAAAAATATATATATGAAAAAGCAGAACATATGAGCTATATAACTTGTCAAAGTATGTCTATACATTATTATATATTCGAATAGTAACCTCTTAGTAAAAAACTAGTTTATATAACCTATATAAATATATATGTAACTAACGAAAATAAGTGTGTACACAGTGTATATATATAAAACAGTATGTAGAACATACATACAAAATTTTTGTGGACATATATATATATATATATATCTTACTGTACACATATAAAAGCTAGTTCAACCATTTAAATATGAAAAAATAGATACAAAAACTTATGAAACTTATAATTTATACTAACTGGTTACATAATTCTTATGCATATATAGAAATAGATTATATAACTAACATCATACATATACATCAGACTAAAGTAGACTAAAGTAACTTTGCAAAACAATTATCTAAACCAACTGTGACCAAATATACATGTATATATTACTATAACAAAAAATAATTTATAAACTAACCAATACTTTATATTTTAAACCAAATATATAACTGTGACAAGAGATCTATATGAAACTCTATAGATTTATATATATTCTTATATAGACTAATATGAACTTAAACAGACAAAGTAAATTTATACATAAACCAGCAGAGAATATATATATATATATACACACACACACGCATGATCTCAAGTGTAACTTACCCATATATATATATATATATATATATTATGTATGTATACAAACGAGGAGCTCAGCTGAGGCACGAGAGGTAGAAGGAGCGGAGATCGGTTGGAGACTTCATCTGGTCTCGGGCAGAAGACGTGGGACGGTGATGGTTCGGCGTGGCCGAGGCCTAGATCGCTAGTGAAGTGGTCATCTGGGCTCGGGTCAAGGGTTGAAGGCGGCTGAGGGTGTGGTCGAGCATGCTTCGGCTATGAAAATGATGAAGGGGTGAGGTCAGATCGACTTGAGCGAGTAGTTTAATCTGTAAAAATATATGAAAGTTTGAAATATCTTGTATATATTATTTTCTTTTTCAAATGCCAAAACCGAGCACAAGAGGTGATACGTATGTGAAGATGAACCAGTGCTGCAAAATCAACGAATAAAATGAAATGGTAGGAATAACAACAGTCAGAAGAAGTTGAATAGCTGGAAATAGTAATAGCAAATAGCTGTTTGGTTTATATGTTGAAAAAAATGGAAAGACACAGGGAATCAAAAAAGACTCAAACAGGCATCGGTATGGCTAATCGCTACACGGTTTCGACGCGTACCAGATTTTCGAAATACATAAACGAATACACAGTTGAGATCAGTACGACGAGACGATCAAAATGGTATACAGATATCAGTGGTACGATTATCCGATCAAAAATCGATATCGGTACCAAAATGCTGCTAAAACGCCAGAATTAAGATAAACGGAGCAACAAAAGTCCAAATTTGACGAAACGAAAGATGAAGTCTCACTCCGAAGATGATTTACAAATTTCTATAGAAAAATATTTAGGTTTGGAAAACATTTCATTAACATCAATTATTAACTTATTTAAATTTAAATAAAATTTCACAATAAAATAAACTTCAATATTATCAGATGAAAATTTACCATTTGCTATGTTTAAATATACGTATTTCAAATATAATTTCTTTATTTCAAAATTTAATGCTTTAAAATTTCACAAAATTCAATTAATAACGTTATTAAAACCAGTTAATTTTTACGGGTCGTTACACTCTCCCCCACTCAAAACTTTTCGTCCCCGAAAAGGAAGGAGGTAGGGGAATAGAGACAACCAGAAAGAAAAATAGATTTGAAATGTAAAATAAAACCATTAATTTAAAGCCATATAAATCTCAATTTTAAATTAATTTATCTTCAACAATTTTATTTCAAATTCAAAATATTTCATTAAGTTAATTTAATTTCCATTTATTAATTCCTTCAAAACAAAATTTATTTTATTTATCTCATTTATTATTCAATTAACTTATTTTATTCTATTTACCTCTATTACCATTTTTCTAATTAAAATTTTAGTGTATAACGTTTATTATAAACACTCAAATTTTATTTATAAAACATTTTATATTGTGTATCATCCAATTACATATTCAACTTCTGAATAATTTAGGTAAGTTGTATTGGAATGCAATTGAGTATTATACAAATAAAACTTCCCTTATTCAATTTATTTCAATATTCAATATTTTGACTTTATTTAAAATCATCCTTTAACATAAAATTTAAAAATTAAATTTCCGATTCACTTCAAACTATTTAGAGATAATTATGTATATACTATATATATCAAATCAAATTAAATTTAAAATAATATATCTATATATATAAATCAAATCATACTTAAGAAATTCAAATCAATTTCATTTTCCAAAATAAAAGAGTAGCAAAGCTTCTGAATGGTCTCCCCATTTGGAAACTCGAAAATGAATGTCGATGATGCGGCCACCATCACCGAAATTATTTTCCAGCGACAAAAGAGGAGAGTACTGATTTAAACATTTTAAAATTCATTGAAATGATTTCTATTTAAAGATACTTTAAATAATATGCATTTTTAAAACTTTAAAACCATAGTTCGAAATCATCGAAAATTAAATTCTCAAATTCTTGACTTAAATTCATTTTAATTTCAAATCAATTTATAAACCATGTTTATAAATTCATTTAGAACAATAAATGATAATCAAATATTATCATTTCAGACAACCAATTTAATTAACTTATTAAATTCCAGAAAATTTTACTTATGTATTTATAATATAACCATACAAATTTATTTCATTTACCAAATTTGAAAATAATTGTGTTAGTTTGCTTTGTTCAAGTGTTTTGGAAATCCTATCGATAGCGTTGATCAGACGAATCGATCGAAAACCCAAATCAACAACAACAACTCAAACAACACACTATAAAACATTTTAACATTAAATTACAAATACACTCCCTCACTCGATGATTCTAGAATGGGCTTCAAAACAAGTATAGAGATCCAAATATAAAGAGATCCTAACCAAAAGAATTCAACTAAAACATAAGCTCGATAGGGAGATAAATAGATTTCAAAGAGACAAAAGAATGAATAGACTTATATAAATCGCGGGCAACCTTAACCGGGCCAACCATGACTTCAAAATAAGATCGATGGAGAATCCAGAAGCAACTCGACATCTGATCGATAGAATTTGAACATAGCAAGAGATTGCAGCATCTAAACCAAGGATACAGAAATCTTCAGTGAATCAAAGCTATTGTAAAGGAGTTTCACCTTTTTACAAATCATTCTAAGATTGGCGAAACCGCCGATTATTATAGAAATCAATCGAAGTGGAGTTATGGGATGCTCCAGAGTCAAAAGAACCAGAATAAGAAAGACAAGGATGGATTTCAGAAAAAGTGGGAGAGTTCCAAAATTCAAAGGAACCCGAGTTAAAGAGGAAGAGATTCAAGCACGAACGGAGGTGATTATGTAATTAAATTTACTATATATCCTAAGCTTTACCTAAAACCTGGGCTCTGATACCACATGTAACATCCTGCCATGGAAGTGGGGTAACACCCACCGTTGCATACATTGGTACCTGTGTTCTGCCTTTACGGCCAGCCTCTTGACTTTACCAACTCCGTAGGGACATGTAGGAATAAGAGTCATCCGCTCGCTACCAAACCAAATGCGCGAACCTCCTATCATGCTGCACCCGCCAAGTGCATAGGCAGACACACATGTCGGATTTGAATTGCTCAAAATATCATATTGTTAATTTAAATTTGGCAAAACTCAACATATACAGTAATAAAATAATCACAAAATCACAGACATGGGGTAATATAACAATAATGCAGTGGAAACAAAAGAATAGTAGTTCATAAAGCTACTATATATATATATAACAGAGTTAAACAAGATATAACAGAAGCCACGAATACATAGATGTCTCAATACAATAGTCAAATACAAGATCTGGATACATCATTGGAATTGTGACTCCCCACTCCGAGACCCACATTAGCAAAGAGTATTACTAGGTAACACTGTCTGCTAATACAGAGAATAGAGCTGGATAGGAGCGACCATCTATAGCCTTGTCTTAATTATCTATTGAATACGCCGACAATTGCCATACATTCTTCGTTTCTTTCTCAGATGGATCGACATATCCGATAAATACTTAATACAAAGACATAGGTGGCTGAAGGATCTATCAGAATAAAATATAACAACTCAAATGTAATACACATCACAGAACAGTATCATCGCATACATTTACACATATACAGATACATTACAGAGTATATAAAATGATACATGTCAAGTGGTGAAGCAAACCACAATATACAGGCGAGTCAAAAGATACATATAAGAGTTACAGTCAAAAAGGAACTACACAAAAAGCTATAACAAAAAGGAGCTAACAGAATAGTCCATGCGGAAGCAAAATAGGCTAAATCCAATGTACCTAACCTGAAACATCTCGGTCTGACCCGAGTATAAAATACACGGGTCAGTCTAGCTAAACAAATCAGTTAGATAAACTAAATGATAATGAACATACAAGGTCATAAAATACCATAAATATCTCCAAAAGAGATAACCAGATCTTTTAACAAAAGATGAATCATAACAAGCCTCATATCATCGGCAACTCAAATAAACAAAGGATATAAATATCCCAAAACAAGCCAAAAAGGAAAATAACAATACCAATAAAGGTAACACAAGTTTCCACAGGGTAATCGCTATATATCGTGTGGTTCAAAGAACCTACACCGAAAGGCGATACACTAGGGAAATATAATTGTCAAAGAAACAAAAGATGCTTGAGCTCAGTACTGTATAACAAGGATCCACTAGCCCGAAGGCAACAAATCCAAATATCTCTCGAGCGGTGACGAATGACCAACTCAAAAACCGATACTATACGGCAACAAACCCGAAGGCACAAACCCGAAGGTACAAACCCGAAGGAAACATACCCGAAGGCAACAAACCCCGAAGGCTCAAGCCCGAAGGCAACAAACCCCAAAGGCAACAAACCTCGAAGGCTCAAGCCCGAAGGACACATACCCCGAAGGCAACAAACCTTAGTAGCGAAGGTCCGAAGGCCCAGTACTGGACACCACTAACTGGTAAAATGTGTAACAACTCTCAAAAAGGAACCCGAAAAATGTTAACGTGAGTCCCATACCACACGTTCGCACTAAACGGTTTTCTAACCGTTAGTCAATTTCATACTCAAAGCAGTACAAAGTTCACCTCATCGCATCGGTAAACCAGACCCAAAGGTCAAACGGTCAAACGAATAGATTAGGAATTAACTGAAAAGATAAACAAAGCACGCGTTTTATTTAATCATTTAATTCTCCTCCCTCTTTGCTCGAAGTGCAAAATTGTGTGTTTTATATAGAAATTATAAGTTGGAGAAACGAGCTTTTAATACTATTTAAAAAGATCACTTTATAAAAACCCGTGTACGAAATCTAAAAAGAATCATCAAGTCAAAAATGCGATAACAACTAATTGGGTCGACAAGAATCGATAAAAAAAATGGAAATTCACGCAAAAATAGGCAAATAGGCAAAAATAGGCAATTCCAGACATCTGATTTAAAATCTAGACGTCTAGATTTATTCACTGGAAATTCAGAAACCTTCCAGACGTCTGGAGGGTGGCTTCAGACGTCTGACATGTTGCATCAGAAATCTGAGAGGTTGTTTCAGACGTCTGACGCAATGTTTCAGACGTCTAAGAGGTTGTTTTAGACGTCTGACTTTGATTTCTGCCATTTTTATAAATTTTTGCCGTATATTTTTGTGTTCCAGGTTTAAAACCAAACGTCTGAACTTGCATTTCAGACGTCTAAAGACCTGGCTTGGGCAACAATTTGCCTAGGCCTTAATGGCCAAAACGAATGGGAAGCTATCGGACGAGCAACGAAGACTAGGGGATTACGCCAAGTGACAACCCAGTCTTATAGGCTCTTCGATACACCCCAAACAATATGTCCAAATATCCACAATAGGATCTTTAAAGATTTTATCTCCAAAACACCAAAATTTGGAGAATTCACCATATCAATCCAAATCAAAAGCAAATGAACATGAATAGATGTTAGGAATTCATACCTAACAACAACGAAAGCGATAGACGTAGATGTGAGTTCAAAAACTCACCTTTTAACTCAAAAACAATGATGAGAAGCTCAAACACAAAGAAAAGATCAACCACTCTTCACTTCAACTCTACAAGCTCCAATCTAAGATCAAAACAAATATTTCCTAAATTAGGTTATAGGAAATTTCTGAAATTGGAGAGAGATTGAGACAGAGAAGGTGAAAAGAAGGCTTACCTAAGCTTCTCTTTGATTTTGGAGCAAGAATTTGAGTTTGCAAAGGAAACTACGGCTTGGAATTTCTATTTTCCATTCTCTTCCCTCATTTTCAATTGAGCTAGAGTGTTAGGAAATGAAATGAGTGAATGGATGAAGAGTTAATGAGTTAGGGTAATAAGTTGGGTTAGTGGGCTGAAACCCAAACCCAAAGCCCAAATAGAAAATAGCAAAATTCTACTCAACTCCAAACATATCGATGCTTATACTCAAAAAGATCGCAAACGCCATTTTGGACTCAATGGAAGTGGTCCCGAGTCCTAATTCGACCGTTTGCAAAAAGTGACATTTCGGACTTAAATCCGACTAACGACGCTATATTTAAATAAAAATTTAAATATACCATCGTAAAATATGCGGGTTGTTACAGATCTCCCCTCCTTAACAAAAATGCATCCGCGCAATTCCTAGAGAAGAATTTGTAACAACTACATACTTACATCTCCCTAAAAGGAAAGAAAAAAATAAGTTGAGATAAAGAGATATTCTCACCATTGCTAAGAAAAGATAGAAAACCCGGATAGGATCGCTCGATAAACTCTCTAGTTTCCCAAGTATAGTCATTGGGATTAGCGGACCATTGAACTTTAATGAGCGGCGCGTCCTTGTTTCGAAGGTGTCTCACCTCCGAGGCCAGTATGTGAATAGGCTGTTGTACAATAGATAAGTCTGGTGAGATCTCAAGCTCTTGCAAATCAGGAGAATCGATAACAGAATCTGATTCTCGAAGACACTTCCAAAGCTGAGAGACGTGAAACACGTCATGAACACCGGATAGATGAGCAAGAAGTGAAACTCTATAAGCCACAGGGACAATACGTTCAGTAATAGGAAATGGTCCTACAAAGCGAGGAGCCAATTTCCCTGTCATACTGAAGCGCATAACCCCTTTCAAAGGAGAAACATGAATAAAGAGGAGATCATCAACCGAGAACTCAAGAGGCTTCCTACGGTTATCCGCGTAGGATTTCTGGCGGCTCTGTGTCTCTTTCATTCTCTGACAAATAAGATCAATCTTCTTAGAAGAATCATGAACAAAATCTGGGCCAAGAATAAGCTTCTCCCTAGATTCCAACCAACAAGAAGGTGATCGACATGGCCTTCCGTATAAGGCTTCGAAAGGAGCCATACCGATACTGGACTGAAAACTATTGTTGTAGGAGAACTCCGCAAGGGGTAGATGATCCTCCCAACCACCTCTGAAATCAAGAATACAAATACGGAGGAGATCCTCTAAGATACGATTCACCCGTTCAGTCTGTCCATCAGACTGTGGATGATAAGCTGTGCTGAAATTAAGCTTTGTTCCCAAAGCTTGCTGAAGACTCTACCAGAAATGGCTTATGAATAAAGGGTCACGGTTACTCACAATCGAGCTAGGAACACCGTGAAGTCTCACGATTTCCTTGATATATAACTTAGCCAAAAGAAAAGCAGTCCTATTAGATTTAATAGGAACAAAATGAGCTGATTTGGTGAGGCGATCAACTATAACCCAAATGCTAGAATGGCCCGATCTCGTCCGAGGTAGGCCATCAATGAAATCCATTGAAATCTTATCCCATTTCCACAATGGAATCTCTAGAGGTTGAAGGAGACCAGAAGGGCGTTGATGTTCGGCTTTAATACGTTGACAAGTCATGCAATTACTCACATAACTCGCCACATCGCGCTTCATGCCTTCCCAATAATAAAGGCGATGCATATCGGCATACATCTTACTACTGCTAGGGTGAATGGTATACTTAGAACGATGACAGTCATCAAGAATGTCATGCCTAAGTGCAGAATCAGAAGGCACAACAAGACGGTTCTTCTTGCGAAGACACCCATGAAAATCAATGCTGAAACCCCGCAATGCCTCTTCACGGGATTTAGTCTCATAAAGCTGAATAAGA
Source organism: Allium fistulosum (assembly GCA_030737815.1). Classification (NCBI taxonomy): domain Eukaryota; kingdom Viridiplantae; phylum Streptophyta; class Magnoliopsida; order Asparagales; family Amaryllidaceae; genus Allium; species Allium fistulosum. The sequence goes on from CM060907.1 coordinate 398,381,972, forward strand.
TGCACAATATCAAGATCACGCCGCTGAGCTTTGGCAATATGATCAAATATATAGGGTCGAGCTTCCAAACTGAATAATACTATCGGAGAATCAGAGGATGGAGCTCGATCACGAATATCACAAAAAGATAGAGTCTCAAGAATATCCCATTTGGCAAGCAACATAGAAACGACAGCCGAATGTCTATGACTAAGCGCATCAGCAACATGATTACCCTTACCAGGGGTATACGGGATATCAAAGTCATAGGAGGCAAGAAACTCGAGCCAACGTTGTTGCCTCATATTGAGTTCCTTCTGAGTAAACAAATACTTCAAGGATTTATGATCGGTATAGAGAATGAAGCACTCGCCTAATAAATAGTGTCGCCAAATCTTCAAGACGAAGACAATGGAAGCTAACTCAAGATCATGAGTGGCATAGCGAACCTCATTCGGACGTAGTTGCCTAGAAGCATAAGCAACTACCCGATCCTTCTGCATAAGCATGGCACCGAGACCACTACCACAAGCATCGGTGTAGACAACAAGATCATGATTCCCCTCGGGAACCACAAGAATAGGAGCATTAATGAGAAGTTCCTTTAATGTCTGAAAGGAAGCTTCACACTTATCGGACCAAATATAACGAATGCCTTTCCGAGTAAGGCTGGTGAGAGAAAGCACGACACGGGAAAAATCCTTAATGAACCGACGATAATAACCCGCCAATCCAAGGAAACTACGAATCTCATGAACATTCTTAGGCCTCTTCCAATTCTGGATAGCTTCGATCTTTAAGGGATAGACAGAAATGCCATCGGAAGATACAACATGGCCTAAGAACTTAACCTTATTCTCCCAAAAATGGCACATGGAGAATTTGGCTTTAAGCTGATGGTGACGAAGAGTACTCAAGACAATTGTCAATTGATTAGCATGCTCGGCTTCAGACTTAGAATAAACAAGGATGTCGTCGATGTACACAAGGACGAACTTATCGAGATATTCCCGTAATACTCGATTCATAAGATCAACAAAGAAAGTAGGGGCGTTCGTCAAACCGAACGACATAACGAGCCACTCGAAAGAACCATATCGAGTGCGGAAAGCTGTAAGAGGTATGCTCTCTTCCGCGACTCGGAGCTGGTGAAAACCAGTGGCAAGGTCGAGCTTAGAGAAGACCTTAGCGCCACTCAATAGATCGAACATATCGTCGATCCTAGGCAATGGATACCTATTCTTGATGGTCAACTCATTAAGCTTGCGATAGTCGATGCAGAGCCTAAGAGTTCCATCAGACTTCTTCACGAAGACGACCGCGGCACCCCACGGTGAAAAACTGTACTGAATCAACTGTTTGGACTCAAGCTCTAAAAGCTGCTTCTTGGGTTCCTCATTTTCATTTTTAGACATCCTCGTGGGAGGACGGCCAACTGGCTGCGTGCCTGGAATGAGATCAATGCGGAACTCGATCGCCCGCTTTGGTGGCAAACCCGAAACCAGCTCAAAAATATCAGAGAAGTCACAAACAATAGGAATACGAGATATATCATCACCATCCCGTGAGTCAAGAGAATATAAAGCCATTTCGGAATTACCCACATTCCAAAGAACAAGTGATAGCCGAGTAGACGAATCTGTGTGTCGAAGATATAAAATTCTTTCAGAGCAAATAATCCTGGCATCGTGTCTCACTAGCCAGTCCATACCAAAAATCATATCAAATCCCAGATAGGAAATAACGTGAAGATTCACATGAAAAGAAAAGCCACATAAAACAATCTCAACATCATCACAAAGCATGCTAAGGGTTGCGGATCCCCCAATAGGATTCGCAACCCTCAACGAAGTAAGCATACAAGAAACTTCCAAAGACAAATCATCGACGAGCTTTTTCAGTACGAAAGAATGCGAAGCACCCGTATCGAAAAGAACTCGAATACTACGGTCATGAAATAAAATAGAACCTTCCAAAATAGATGGAGATATACCTCTTGGCAGAGAAGAACCTCCAGAAGCCTTAGCAACTTAAAGCTTGCCAGACTTGGCATTAGCAGGAACAGTAGGGCAGGAGGAAACATGATGACCTTCCTTCTTGCAATAACGGCAGAAGAGAGGCTTAGGACAAGCTCGAATCATATGATCAGGAGAACGACTATTGAAACACTTCCGAATGGAAGGTGTTCCAGCAGATTGAGAGTTAGAACCAGATTCAATAGGCTTTATCTTCTTGGAAGGGAAAAATTCCCGCTTATGAAATGGAAACTTCTTCTTATTGGGGTTCTTGCGAACCTCAACATCATCACCACTATCACACTCCTTCTCGATGGCTTCGAGATGAAGTGCTGAGTCAACCAACTCCTCAAAAGAAAGCTTAAGCTGAAGCATTAAAGACTTCTTAAGATATTTCTTAAGACCAGAGACAAACTTCATATTCTTCTTATAAGAGGTGCTAATGAATTCAAGACCATATTTAGATAAGGCCTCGAATGATGCAACATACTCAAAGACGGAGGACTTCCCTTGCTTCAATTCAAGGAAGCAACGGGCTAATAAAACTTTCTCAGATTCAGGAACGAATTTGAGTTCGAATCGTTCTCAAAACTGAGTCCAAGAAAGAACAGACTCATCCAGTTCGGCAACAATAAGCTCGTACCAATCGAGGGCACGCTCTTGCAATAAGCTAGAAGTTACAAGAACTCGATCGTGGTTAGAAAGATCCATGCGAGAGAAGATACGCTCGCATGTGCGAATCCAAGCTTGGACCTCAAGAACGGACTTGGAGCCTTTGAATGGCTTTCCTCCAAGATGAGAAAAATCACTACACAGGCACGCAAAGGCAGACTTTCATGGAGAAGATGCTCGAGTAGGAGCTGGAGGCTGAGTGCTCCTAAATAACTCCAAAAACTGCTCGGCAGACATATAAACGCCGTCCGGATGCGAGCCGCTGGATTGCCCAGCATCCGAGCGTCGTCCTCTACCTCTTCCGGCCATTAGCTGAAAGTTAAGATGAGATAAAGATTACTCACAAGGTAGATATCATTAATTCAAATATGGAATACTATGGAATAAATGCATTCCTAGACGTATTCCCCAAAATTCTATCCACCCCAAAGGCACGGAAAGAATAAAGGCACGAAGATTCAACGATTCGTAACATTCGTACTACACTTTGATGTACCGTAATATGTGTCTCTGTTTTATGTTTATCATATTTTGTTCTGAACACAGCTCTGATACCAAACTGTGATGCCCCATTCCGAGACCCACATTAGCAAAGAGTATTACTAGGTAACACCGTCTGCTAATATGGAGAATAGAGTTGGATAGGAGCGACCATCTATAGCCTTGTCTAAATTATCTATTGAATACGCCGACAATTGCCATACATTTTTCTTTTCTATCTCAGATGGATCGACATATCCAATAAATACTTAATACAAAGCCATAGGTGGCTGAAGGATCTATCAGAATAAAATATAAAAACTCAAATGTAATACACATCACAGAACAGTATCATCGCATACATTTACACATATACAGATACATTAAAGAGTATATAAAATGATACATGTCAAGTGGTGAAGCAAACCACAATATACTGGCGAGTCAAAAGATACATATCAGAGTTACAGTCAAAAAGGAATTACACAAAAATCTATAACAAAAAGGAGCTAACAGAATAGTCCATGTGGAAGCAAAATAGGCTAAGTCCAATGTACCTAACCTGAAACATCTCGGTCTGACCCGAGTACAAAATACACGGGTCAGTCTAGCTAAACAAATCAGTTAGATAAACTAAAAGATAATGAACATACAAGGTCATAAAATACCACAAATATCTCCAAAAGAGATAACCTGATCTTTTAACAAAAGATGAATCATAACAAGCCTCATATCATCGGCAACTCAAATAAACAAAGGATATAAATATCCCAAAACAAGCCAAAAAGGAAAATAACAAATACCAATAAAGGTAACACAAGTTTCCATAGGGTAATCGCTATATATCGTGTGGTTCAAAGGACTTACACCAAAAGGCGATACACTATGGAAATATAATTGTCAAAGAAACAAAAGATGCTTGAGCTCAGTACTGTATAACAAGGATCCACAAGCCCAAAGGCAAAAAACCCAAATATCTCTCGAGCGGTAACGAATGACCAACTCCAAAAGCGATACTGTAGGGCAACAAACCCGAAGGTACAAACCCAAAGGCAACATACCCAAAGGCAACAAACCCCGAAGGCTCAAGCCCGAAGGCAACAAACCCCGTAGGCAACAAACCCCGAAGGCTTAAGCCCGAAGGCAACAAACCGTAGTGGCGAAGGTCCAGAGGCCCAGTATTGGACACCACTAACTGGCAGACTGTGTCACAACTCTCATAATGGAACCCGAAAAATGTTAACGTGAGTCCCATACCACACGTTCGCACTAAACGGTTTACTAACCGTTAGTCAATTTCACACTCAAAGCGGTACAAAGTTCACCTCATCTCATCGGTAAACCAGACCCAAAGGTCAAAACGGTCAAACGAATAGATTAGGAATTAACTGAAAAGATAAGCACACATGTTCATAGCACACGTTTTATTTAATCATTTAATTCTCCTCCCTCTTCGCTCGAAGTGCAAAATTGTGTGTTTTATATAGAAATTATAAGTTGGAGAAACGAGCTTTTAATACAATTTAAAAAGATCACTTTATAAAAACCCGTGTATGAAATCTAAAAAGAATCATCAAGTCAAAAATGCGATAACAACAATTGGGTCGACAAGAATTGATAAAAAAAATGGAAATTCACGCAAAAATAGGAAGTTCCAAACGTCTGGATTTATTCAATGGAAATTCAGAAACCTTCCAGACGTCTAAAGGGTGGCTTCAGACGTCTGACATGTTGCATCAGACGTCTGAGAGGTTGTTTCAGACGTCTGACGCAATGTTTCAAACGTCTGAGACATTGCGTCAGACGTCTGACTTTGATTTCTGCCATTTTTATAAATTTCTGCCGTATATTTTTGTGTTCCAGGTTTAAAACCAGAAGTCTGAACTTGCATTTCAGACGTCTAAAGACCTGGTTTGGGCAACAATTTGCCTAGGCCTTGATGGCCAAAACATATGGGAAGCTATCGGACGAGCAACGAAGATTAGGGAATTACGCCAAGCGACAACCCAGTCTTATAGGCTCTTCGATACACCCCAAACAATATGTCCAAATATCCACAATAGGATCTTTAAAGATTTTATCTCCAAAACACCAAAATTTGGAGAATTCACCATATCAATCCAAATCAAAAGAAAATGAATATGAATAGATGTTAGGAATTCATACCTAACAACAACGAAAGCTATAGACGTAGATGTGAGTTCAAAAACTCACCTTTTAACTCAAAAACAATGATGAGAAGCTCAAACACAAAGAAAAGATCAACCACTCTTCACTTCAACTCTACAAGCTCCAATCTAAGGTCAAAACAAATATTTCCTAAATTAGGTTATAGGAAATTTCTGAAATTGGAGAGAGATTGAAATGGAGAAGGTGAAAAGAAGGCTTACCTAAGCTTCTCTTTGATTTTAGAGCAAGAATTTGAGTTTGCAAAGGAAACTATGGCTTGGAATTTCTATTTCCCATTCTCTTCCCCCATTTTCAGTTGAGCTAGAGTGTTAGGAAATGAAATGAGTGAATGGATGAAGAGTTAATGAGTTAGGGTAATAAGTTGGGTTAGTGGGCTGAAACCCAAACCCAAAGCCCAAATAGAAAATAGCAAAATTCTACTCAACTCCTACCTAACATATCGATGCTTATACTCAAAAAGATCGCAAACGCCATTTTGGACTCAATGGAAGTGGTCCCGAGTCCTAATTCAACCGTTTGCAAAAATTGACATTTCAGACTTAAATCCGACTAACGACGCTATATTTAAATAAAACATTTAAATATACCATCGTAAAATATGAGGGTTGTTACAGGAATCAACTGAATGACAAAAAGCAGAATCAATAGATGGATCTCCAAGCGAAGCTCCTACTCCAAAGCTGAGTCTCGAATGTTGGTACACTCAGTCTGACCCGAGCGTAAAGCAAAACACAAAACTCTTGAGTTAGGATTAACATTCTTATATCAATAAATCCAACTCAAGTGAAATATCAACTGAAATAGAAGTAACTCAAAGGATGTTTGGGATAACCATCCTCTAAGGATCCGTTAAACTATCTACTATGTGGTAATATACGCTATTATAATATGTCTATAGTAAAGTAAACTATTAAAATAGCATTAAGGCGTTACCCATATCCCCCTTAACACATTTTATATATTCCCATGGTCTATACAGTACCGTAATCTCCCCCGTAATGCGCATCGTCAGAGGGAACTCCATAAGTATGGTACAAAAAAAACTCGTAGAAGGCGCGCTAGGGTAGGTGACACGGCACAACTAGGCAATGCCAGGGTAGATATACCAATTACACTTTCGGGCTGGTGGTAACGCAGAGCCGCAGCAATCGCCCACCTCGAGCCACACTCCCGAAAACCCGAAGGTGCGCAGCAAATCAATCACAAAGTAATAGAATGGCATATGATGGAATGTGTCCGATCAGAGGAGCTACCTTATTAGCTCGTTAATTGCTCCAGTTTTAGCCACCTTATGCCAACTCAGGGGAGTCGGGTCCACGTATATACCTCATATAGGATCGTCGCCACCATCCTACTTCATTCTAGAATCTCCACCGCGTATGCATTTGTTAAAGTGGTTTTCGGTATCGACAGAGAGTATGCCCATATCCGATCCCGGTCTCTTTAACAACCAAACATTATTATAACACCGCGGTCATTTCAAAATAGTTTATACTTAAAAACCAAATATCATTTCCATTTTTAAAAAACATATAAATACGATATCATTTCTCACTTAAAATAATATTCATTTCCAAAATCATATCACTTTCCAAAGTTATAACGCTTTCGAAATCATCAGTCTTTAAAATTCAAAACACTTCGGAAATCACAACATTTTGAAATCATAGCACTTTGAAAATTATAAAACTTCCCTTCAAACAGTTTAGATATTAATAATAGTATATAAAATAAAATAGTTTATAAAATAAAATAATTTATATAAAAGTTGTTATAAGTTAAAGTAGTTTAGAATAAAATAATTTATATTGAAATGATTTATATTAAAATAGTTTTATATTAAAGTAAAATATAAATAGTTTTAGATATGGTTTAAAAATACTTTATATAAAAAAATAGCTTCCTCAAATTTCACAGATCGATTCAAAATCAAATCGAATTCCAAAATTCAAATTTAATCAAATCTCAAATCATCAATTTCAATTTGATTCAGTTTCTCAATAAACCATTTCATATTATCGATTTCACATACATATTTGAACCCTAAAATAAGCCATTTAAAATTCAATATATTTCAAAGTTTTATATATTCGAAATTTCAAAACTAAATTCAATAAATTCATATATATATATATCAAATTCACTTTACTATTATTTGGTTTTGAAATATTTACTTAATCATTTCAATATCATTTAAATAAAACCTCAATTTACAAATTTAAATAAACAAAATATCCCGTTTAAATTTATATAAATTTGAAATATTCATTTAAGTCACTTTTAATCAAATTCAAGTTATAAAACATATCTTTAAAATCTCAAAGTTAATAAATTTCAAATCAAACTTATTTATGTCTAATTCTTAAATAAATATAATTTCAAATCAATTTCGAATTTATCTTTCTAACTTGAATCATTATAAACTCTATATTTGAAATATATATTAAATAAATACTTAATATATTATATATCAACTTTACTAAATCAACTTTAATAAACCTTTAAAATCAATATTTATTAAAACCATATAATTCTTTTTGAAACCATAGAAATCATTTTCAAAATATTTATATATATAGACCAATGGTGTGTGTATATAATTTTCTACCCTATGGTCAAGTGATACGGATATTTATCATTTCAATCCGCAATTTAAAAATATACGGGTATATATCTTTTCAACCCACAATCCAAAATTCAATTCAATTGAAAATCGCTTGGGTTTATCATTTCAACCCACAACGGTTTTCTCCTATTCTACAGATCGTTCGTGTATGTATCATTTCAACCCATAGTGAATTCTATACTAACAGGGAACTAGTAGAGTGATAACAGAAATGATAATAATATAACAATCAGTAACATGCATATATCATCAGTGATAAATAACAGATAATGGTGTCAGATGTCACAGGTGAACAGATACAGATAAAAGCATATATATAACAATGTAAATAACTAACAACAACATATTTCAATTGTCGTTTCAATTGAAATCAAATTTAATAAATAAAAGAACGTTAATCGTGAGTGATTGCTCACCTTCAGAGGCTAGAAAAAGATGAACGAGAATGAGAGGAGTTACAAATCCACCGTAAAGCTAGATTGAACGCGAATTTGATGAGCAAGGCTGATAAGTCAGAGTTGATGAGATCAAATCAGAACTGGATTGAGGAAGATAAATAGTATAAGTGAACACATATATATAACTGTATATATATATAATCGTATTCCAAACACATTTTATATTAAATATATATATATATACATTTCAAAATCATTGTTTTAAATTAAACACACATAACAATCAAACATATTTATACCTTATATCTGAAATAAATATTTATATACTTATAAAATGCAAAATGTCTTACCTACATGTTATATCTCTAACATTAATATTTAGAATAAGATTGTTAATCCTCTTTTGCTTGCGACTTAATGGTCACGACTTAACGGGCTCCGAGTTAAAGTAGGTTACTGACCTAAGAGAGCTACGACTTAACGGTTCGCGAGTTAAGGATGGCTACGACCTATGGGGACTTATGACCTACCGGGTTAAGAAGCATACGACTTATCAAGTGTGCCGACTTAATAGGTTACTGATTTAAGATGCTTGCCGACTTAAGATTCCAGCCGAGTTAAGATGCCTACCGACTTAAGGAAGCCAACCAATTTAACAAAGTACGAGTTGGCAAGGCCTGCCGAGTTAACAAACTGCCGATTTAAGATTGCACGTTAACTCTGCTCCGACCTAACAACACTGAGATACCTTATGCACCTTTACCTCGTCACCGACTTACCTTACGTCTTCAGCGACTTAGGACTTAAGCGTAAAACCAGAAGAGGAGGTGAACTACTAGGGAAGTGTTGGAACTGATAAACCGGCTATGACCTATCGTAAGTCGGCAGCGACCCACCATAAGTCGGCAGCGACCTACCATAAGTCGGCGACGACTTAGGACTTAGGAAATTTTCCAGAGTCCAGATCAGCTCCTATAAATACCCCACCACTTCCAACATGAAGAGGACTTTTGGCAATTCATTTCTAAAGCGTCGTTACTCTGTCAAACTCTCCAATCATTCAGCAAACAAGGATCCTTCAAGCATTCAAGACACTACAACAAACTTCGAGAGAAATTCCTAACATCCGACATGGATTCATCGAGTTTCATCGCCGAAGATTGAGCTAGTAGTCAAGATTGTTTCTTGTGATCGAGTTGTACTGTTTTCATAGGAGATTTGTATCAATTTGTAACCAGATTCAATAATAAAGAGATTCAAAGTGGACGTAGGCTAAATCTCAAGCCGAACCACTATAAATTGCTGTCTTTTACTGCATTTCTGCTATTTTCCTGCTTGATTTCTGTTCCCGTTACACGGGTGGTGCTTTCACAATCTTACTACACACACCGGGTGTTGGCGTTCACATTTTAACGTTAACATTTTGGTGCTTTCACTGAGAATCCAACTCAGGCTGCCCCTCACCATTGCTTCTCAGAAGTTTGCTGAAAGAATTTCCCACAAAATCAGAAGTTTATCAGACATAATGGCTCCCGGAAGGAAACGAAAATCTGTCAGAACTGATGATGACCGTGACAATACTTCCACTTCTCTCTCTCCAAATCAAGCAGCTCCGAGCATCGGTGTTACGCGACAGGAGTTAGATGCTGCTGTATCCGTACTGTACCAGCAGATTGAAACTCAGAATAACCTGATGATGGAAAGGCTGAATGCTCTATTTGGTACGAGTCAAAGACCAGTAAATAATGAGGGAAACTTTGCTAATGTTGCTCCCAATTCCGAGGGAAGGAATATTCCTCACGGGGGATCAGGTGCTGCCGAAGGGGCACCTCTCCAGGCCGAAGGATCTAGGCCGTCACCAGTTCTTCATGAGCATTTACCTGGACAAACTCCCGAAAAGATGGCTGAGGTCTACTCTGCGAAATCTCTGAACAATGAGGAATATCTCTCTAGTATGATCAAGCAAATAATGAAAGAGAGCATGCAAAGAGATGAAGACGAAAGCGAATGGGGATTCGCACCAAGTAGAACTCCGTTTACCGAAAAGATTCTGAAAGCTGAATTTCCTAGAAAGATTGTTCCCCCCACTATTCCTGCTTATCGGGGGACAAGTGATCCAAATCAGTTCTTGTATAAATACGACTGGCATATGACCGGCGCAAGGGCAACCGACGAGATAAAGTGCCGATATTTCCCAGTCTATTTAGAAGGGGTGGCGCTTCTCTGGTTTACCAAGCTTCCAGTCCGATCTGTAGATCAGTTTTCCGATCTCACCCGAAAATTCAAAGAGCAATCAGGCTATACGCTTCAAAGGCAAAAGATATAATGTCACTGTCCAGTCTTGAACAGAATCCGGGAGATCCTATTAAGTCATTCTTGAACCGTTTCAACTTAGCTCTGGCAGAAGTCGATAATGCAGAGCCACGAATGATTTTGACCTATTTGATGCGTGCTATTGACAAATCGAGCGAATTTGGAAAATGGCTAAAAATGAAGGAACCAAATTCGCTTGAGAAATTCTACAAAAAAGCTGACGAATTTATACGCCTAGAGAGTCTTTCCGCACCAGATAAAGTTGTGACAACGGTGGCAGAGAATAATGTTACTACTCAAAGCAAGAAAGAACCGGCAGACCAGAAAAGGGAAAGTAATGGTGGGAAAAGGCAGAAAGACTTCAAAAAACCCCGTTTCCTTAAACCGTCAGACTTTACTCCTCTGACCGATACCCCGGAAAATATCTTCATCGCCACTAAGGATGCTGTTGAATTTCCAAAACCACCGGCCGTGAAAGTTGGGAAGAATGCTGTTCAAAGCGGAAGATTTTGCAAGTTTCACAACCAACCAGGGCATGATACCAACGAGTGCCGCCATTTGAAAAGTCTGATTGAAGAGTTGCTAAGAGAGAATAAGTTGCAGCAATATGTCAAGAGGAATAGAAAGGACCCATCTTCATCCAGCCAAGGGCAGTTACCTCCAACTAATTCATCTGATTCAGGAGAGAGGCCAGCTGGAAAGGAAAGACCTGTTATTAATGTGATCACAGGGGGACCTCACCCGGCTGGCAGGAGTTGGGGTGAAATGGAAAGGTATGCAAAAGCTTTGAGGTATGCACCAACCGAAGAAAGTGTCTTAATCCTGGAAGATGCTTCACCTCTAAAGCAGCAAAAGACTTTCCATGACGATATTATGTTCAGAGCCAGGGATTCTGTTAATGTGGAAGCTCCTACTGAGGACCCTTTGGTTGTCTCTGTCGGCATTGGGCCGGCTATTGTCAGAAGAGTGCTAGTTGATAGTGGTGCCTCATGCAACATCCTCTTTAAAAGGACATTTGACCAAATGAAAATTCCGATGACTGATGTACATGCTTCTTCACACAAGATTGCCGGATTTACAGGAGAGCTGAAACAGCCGATTGGAACAGTGGACTTGTTTGTTGAAATGGGCAAAGGACCCAAGAAATTGGTTCGGAAGCAAACTTTTGTAATTGTGGATGGATTCTCCGCCTATAACGCTTTCTTGGGCCGGCCTACTCTTGCTGCTTTCAGGGCCGTTCTCGCTCCTTGGTGCTTAACAATGAAATTTCCTACCGATAATGGGATTGCTGTCATTAAAGGAGATCAAAACGCAGGACGAGAATGTTATCTTGTAGAACTCCGAGAGGCCAGGAGAAAAGAAATGGGGAAAGATGCGGCAGCTCCGCTCCGCATCAAGGAACCGACCCTGTAGCAACTACGGAGCGGCCCCTGTACTTGCGAACACAGCAATGCGAGAAAAGAAATGGATCCCAGGAAAGCCAGTACAGGGGAGAATAGAGTGGTACCCGTGGAGGTAACGGTACCAGTATCTGTAGACCCGAAAGACCCAAATAAAGTACTCAATGTGGGTTCACAGCTGAGTATAATAGTTCAAAATACACTGATATCATTCTTAAAAGCCAATCTAGATGTGTTCGCTTGGTGTCATGCTGATATGTGCGGAATCTCTCCAACAATTGATGTTCACACCCTGAATGTCGATCCGAAATTCACACCAGTGAAACAGAAAAGAAGAACTCAAGGTCCAGAAAGGTCAGCAGCTTTAAAAGAAGAGGTAGATCGTCTCCTAGAGAATAATTTCATCAAAGAATCCACTTATCCAAATTGGGTTTCAAATCCAGTACTGGTTAAGAAGGCAAATGGAAAGTGGAGAGTATGCATTGATTTATCAGATCTGAACAAAGCTTGCCCCAAAGACTGCTTCCCGTTGCCTAGAATCGATCAACTAGTAGATGGGACGGCTGGACATGAGTTGTTATCTTTTATGGATGCCTATTCTGGATACAATCAGATTATGATGAATGAACCAGATCAGGAGGACACAAGCTTTATTACAGATGTGGGACTCTACTGTTACAAAGTCATGCCATTCGGTTTAAAGAATGTTGGGGCAACATACCAAAGACTTGTCAACGCTATGTTCAAGCCTCAGATTGGCAAAACGATGGAAGTCTATGTTGATGATATGTTAGTAAAGTCAAAGAAAGCGGTAGACCACATGGACCACCTGGCAGAAATGTTCTCAATTCTTCGGAAGTACGGAATGAAGCTCAATCCATTGAAATGTTCATTCGGAGTAGAGTCTGGAAAATTCCTGGGTTTCATCGTAAGCGCTAGGGGCATCGAGGCCAATCCTGCTCAAATCACAGCTCTAAGAGAGGTTAAAGCCCCTAGAACAAAGAAAGAACTGCAAAGTCTTAATGGAAAGGTTGCCGCTCTTAGTCGCTTCATTTCCAAGGCCACAGACAAATGCATTCCCTTCTTTGATGCTCTAAAGAAGGGGAAGAAAAATTTCGAATGGACTCCTGAATGTCAGAATGCTTTCGATCAACTGATTCATCATATGAGAACTCCTCCGGTCCTTTCCAAGCCTAGTGATGGTGAAGACCTCTTCATCTATCTGGCAATTTCATCCCATGCTTTAAGTGCAGCACTCGTACGAGAAGATATGAAAATACAACGTCCGGTTTACTACATCAGCAAACGATTCGCTGGGGCTGAAATGAATTATTCAAAGATAGAAAAACTTGCTTATTGTCTGCTAATCGCTTCCAGGAAGTTGAGATCCTATTTTCAATCTCATCCTATCAAGGTCCTGACTGATCAGCCTTTGAAGCAAGTCCTGTATCGTCCTAAAACTTCGGGTCGTCTCTTGAAGTGGAACATAGAACTCAGCCAATATGACATCACTTACCATCCCTGAAGAGCAATTAACGGACAAGCTTTAGCAGATTTCATTGCAGAATCCACTGACAAAGGTGACAGTAAGGAAGAAACCACTGACTGCATTCCGATACAATGGAAGTTGTATGTTGATGGCTCAAGAAATGATTATTGTTCTGGGGCAGGAGTTGTGCTTGAAACTCCCGAAGGACGATCACTATGTTACGCATTGAGACTGGAATTTCCTTCAACAAACAATGAAGCAGAATATGAAGCCCTTATTGCCGGATTGAAAATCGCCAAGGAATTGAATATCAAAGTGATACAGATTTTCAATGATTCTCAGCTTATTGTCTGCCAGGTGAAGAAGGAATTTCAAGCCAAAGGAGGGAATTTGCCTGCATATTTGACAAAAACTTCCGAACTCCTCAATGATTTAGATCACTACTCAATAAGCCACATACCCCGAGAGGAAAATATGAAGGCGGATTCTTTAGCAAAGTACTCAAGTTCCGGAGAAGCTCAATTACTAGGATTATTTCCTGTAGAAGTTCTGTCAGCTCCAAGCATTGATGAAATGGATGTTGATTGGATTATGACTACGTCTCAAGAGCATGAATCATGGATGACTCCAATCAAAGAATACTTACTCAATGGTTCCCTGCCAGAGAGTTCTAAGGAACGTCGGAAATTATTAAGAAAAGCATCGAGGTATATAATTCAAGATGGCCGATTATACAGGCGGGGATTTTCAACCCCACTACTCCGATGTGTAACTAAAGAAGAAGCCAAGACAATCTTAACAGAGGTGCACGGAGGAGAATGTGGAGACCATTCAGGTGGTCAAACACTTGCAAAGAAAATTCTCCGATATGGATACTTCTGGCCAGATATCAATCGAGATGCTGCAACTTTTTCCAGGAAATGTGACAGATGCCAACGATTTGCAAAAATCCCAAGAGCACCCTCCACTGAACTCACACAAATGGTCAGTCCATGGCCATTTGCCATTTGGGCGATAGACCTAATTGGACCATTACCGATCACCAAATCAGGAATTAAATATGCTATTGTTGCCGTTGATTATTTCACCAAGTGGGCTGAAGCTGAACCTTTGGCCACCATCACTTCTAAAAAGATGATAAATTTTGTAACGAAGAATATCATTTGTAGATATGGTGTGCCACAGAAGATAATCACCGACAATGGCACTCAATTTGAAAGTGAAGAATTCCAGGATTTTTGCAAACGGTTCAGAATTCGAAAAAGCTTCTCAGCAGTGGCTCATCCGCAGGCAAATGGGCAAGTGGAAGCAGTTAACAAGATCATCAAGTCAACTATCAAAAAGCAACTTGAAAAAGCAAAAGGTGGTTGGGTTGATAAGCTTCCATTAGCACTATTGGCGTACAGAACTACTCACAAAACTGCGACTGGGCACACTCCATTTTCACTGGCATACGGATCTGAGGCAATGATTCCAGTAGAAGTAGAGGTTCCTTCACATAGAAGAGTTCATTTCAATGAAACTGAAAATGAAAAACTGCAACTTGAAGCGCTTGATTTTCTTGATGAGAAAAGAGAGGAAGCTAGGCTCAGAGTTTCAGCTCATCAGCAGAGAATAGCCAGGCATTTCAATTCCAAAGTTCGCCAACGCAGCTTTGAAATCGGAGACTTGGTTTTGAAAAGGATCATGACAGCAACTGGTGTGTTTGGGCCAAACTGGGAAGGGCCATATGTCATAGGCACTAAACTTCTTGATGGCACTTTCAAACTCATAACTGTTGAAGGAGATCCAATTCCAAGGGCCTGGAACAGCAACCATTTGCGTCCTTACTTTACTTGAAAAGAGCTCTGCTCAAAATTGTAAAATGATGATGAATGTATCGGTTGTATTGTGAAACATTGTAAATCAGTGTAAATGAATGAAAGCTATAAAGTGGACGTAGGCCCGATTTTTGGCCAAACCACTATAAATCTTGTGTTCTTTACTATTTCATGATGCCTGTTTTATTTTGATATGTAAATACTTTAAATGTATCGCTAAAATATCAATTCAAAATTGCAGGACATTATAACAAGGCTTGCTCATCACAAAGCTAAGCAACTTCCATAAATCAGCTATTACACGAAAACCAAGCCACAAAAATTTTGTCCAAATTCAAATCCCAAGCAAGGAAAACTTCATATAAAAAGTTGGCGACTCCACTGTGACAAACCTTTGTTCACTAGTTGAGATTGTCGTTATGAATAGACATCCAACTAGATAACTTGCGTTTGTCTCGTGAAGTCATTCAACAGTGAAGTCCACTTCTTCGGATAAAGCAATTTACTTGTAAGAGGAAAAGAAGAAGATGTGCTTGGGAACGATAATAAAAGAGCGCTAACAGGCAGATGATGAGGGAAAGTTGCCAAGCAAACAAAGGACCAGACAATGGGAGGTATGCATCTCAACAGGAAGGCCAGAAGATCCACTAAAGGGACGCCTTCCCAAGCGGAAGTAACAGGACCCTCGCTAACTGGTCGTGATGCATCCGATCAAATAGCTTACGTCCGTCCTGTGGATCCACTCGCCCCTGAGACGCAACCTACCCGGCACACCAACCAAAGCCCTCTAACGAGGCACACCAATAAATGGGAGTGCTTTCCTCAACCAAAAAGATCGGTGGGACCACCGAAGGGGCATCTTGTTAATTGATTGCAGTCGTTTGTACAAACAAACATCCAATCAAGCAACTCACGCCTGCCCCACGAACCCATCCGACCATGAGAAAGTAACTCCCAGGCACTCAAAAGCCCTCTTCGGAGGCACAAGCCCTCTTCAGAGGCACATGACCTCTTCGGAGGCAAAAGCCCTTTCCCAAGGCACCACAAGCCCTCTTCGGAGGCACATGACCTCTTCGGAGGCAAAAGCCCTTTCCCAAGGCACCACAAGCCCTCATCGGAGGCACATGACCTCTTCGGAGGCAAAAGCCCTTTCCCAAGGCACCGCAAGCCCTCTTCGGAGACACAAGCCCTCCTCGGAGTCACAAGCCCTTTTCAAAGGCACAAGACCTCTTCGGAGGCACAACTCTTTAAGAGGAGCCCTCTCCGGAGGCATGTCCCAGAATAAAATGCTTGAACAAAAAGCATCGTCCAGAAGCACAGTTCAACTCTCAAAGGAAGGACTAACTTGTTCATCTAGAAAAGTTCCTCCTAAAAAAGTTGAAAAATGCTACAAAATTCTTTCGGAAAAGCTTATTTCACTTCATAAGGAAATTCACTTCTTAATAAATAAAAGTGATTATCCCCGAAAGTTGAAGCGTTCTTCAGAAAGAAAAAAAAATAAAAATTCTTCTAAAGACTGGATATACTCTATTAAGAGCAGAATAATTCTCCCCTTAAAAGCGGAATAATTGTCCTCTGAAGTAAGAGTATTAGTCTTAAAAAAAAAATAAAAAAAAAATAGGAATATTGCAATGCACTTACGGCATGGGGGCAATACTGTACAATTCAATTATATTAATAAAAGCAACATGCCACAAGTTCGTTGCAATACCACGGAAAACAGATGTGGAATAAATGCATTCTCAAACGCAGACAAAAAGTTTGCACAAGTAAGAAGAATCGTTTGTTCTACACTTAAAATAAAAGATAGATCATTCTCACATACACAAGAGTTTTTACAAGTAAAATAATTGTTTTATTTAGTACTATGAAAATTCTTTACATGTGCAGATATCTCAAAAAGCAAAAGCGAGGACCGGTACCCGCACAATCCCCGGTCAATACATGCAAAGAGCAAAAATAATAAGTAGAAAATCCAGCTTGTTTATTCCTTCTTCTCACCACCCTTGGAGCTCTTTCCCGGCCTGATGATTAGCTTTTGAAGTCGTTGTGAACGGGCAGGAGCAGAAGGAGAAAGCGGTACAGCCGGATCAACTACTGCTTCCTCTTCAGTGGAAGTCTTCTTCTTTTTCCTTACAGCACGCTTCCCCTTCCTTTTTGAAGAAGACTCGCTCCCCGGAGTAGTCAGCAATGTTGAAAGCTTCGTATCGTCGTCAAGAGACCGCTCCGGGGTCTTCTCGATGTCTTCAAAATCCTCCGCCTTCTGTTCCTGAGAAGCAGCCGGATCATCTAAGCCTTGAAGAGCTTCGATTTTCTCTGCCTGTGATCCCGGTTGGGAAGCAGAGGGAGGAGTAATTTGGGAAGATGGAGGAACGGCAATCGAAGGAGTGAAAGCTTGTGTAGTGCTTGGTGCCTCCGCTGTAGAAGAAAAGAAGTTAAAATCAGCATCCCCCGAAAATAAAGAAGGCATCGGTTCATCAAAGTTTAAGTAACAAGTAAGAAGGTCATCGAATTCGGCTAAGTCAAATGACTGGTTCATTAGACCCGAGACGACACCAAGAGTACCTGGAGGAGTTGGCTTTACAAGATCCACCTCAAACTTCTCGGCTTCAATATCATCCAGTGCCTCATCTTCAGTAGGAGTAGTTGCAGTCTCCTGGGCAACTTTAGCTAAATGTAAAGAATGAGGGCTGGAATCTATAATATTAACGTCGGCTGAAGTGGAAGTTTGAACAGGGGCAGTTAAAGGAGCTTCTTCTTTTGGAGGCTCTTCTCCCGCTGTTTCAGCTCGTACTTTGGCAAGTAGCTCCTTCCCCTTAACAAGAGCGGCACGATCCTCATCATTAAGATAGCGCTCCTCAAGTTCCAGCTCATTATAGCCGGCCCCGCCAAGCATATCCATCGCGACTTCCTACACTTCAGCCAATGTAATTTCGTAATCGGGACCAAGAAAAGAGAGGCTCCCACGACCCAGAACGCTGTGTAAATAAAAGTCAAATAAGGTAGAGCTGACGTCTGCTTTCGTTGCCTCATGTGATTGCTCAGCCGCTTCCTTTTCGGCAACGGCAGCAACCCGGCCAGCGGTAGCCTCATCACGCTCTGCCTCAACTTTAGCAAGTCGAGACTTTAGTAACTCAATCTCTACGTTCTGAGAGGTGACCTTTTCCCGCAGATCGGTGTTTTCTATGCGGTATTTCTCAGTAATATGCTGTTCAGCGGCAAGCTTCATTTCAACATCTCTCTGTGCAGCATGGGCATCCCGCACTTGTTTTTGAAAGACTTCTTCTTTTTGAATATGAGATGCAGAAGAAGAGGCAAGATCTTCCTTAAGTTTTTTAACCTCGGACTCAAGTTTTGCATAACCATCAGCAATATTTGACATCTCGAGATTATGCTGTTTGCAAACTTTGTCCCACTCCGCCTTGTCATTTTCCATAGTCAGCATTGCCTCAAGGTTTGCACGATTAACCCTTTGGAGTTCATCGACAAGCTTCTGCCACTGCGACATCCTCTCGATATTAAGCCTGACTGCGTCAAGACTGCTAAGCATGTCTGATTTATCAATCGGAACAATGTCCAAGTCAAAGCGTACCCCTTTTAGGCACCAGTTCGGAAAACGGCTCTGAAGTGTTGGGGGGCCGTCCTTGACTCGATATTGCGGTCTGTTAATGATAGTCTGAATGTCAGATTTCTTCAGAGGAGGAGAGCTAGCCAGAATTTCGGAAGTAATGGGAGCGTCAGTCTTTTCAGAAATTTCAGACGCGTCAATCAGTTTAGATCGTTTGCTCGGTTCATCGGCAATCTGAGTTTTTCCCTTATCATCGTAAGACTTCCGCTTATGAGAGTAGTCACTCCTATGCGAAGAGTCATATCGCTCGGCATCATTCCTTCTTTGCCACTGATCGTAATCCCGCTTCTCCTGGGCTTTCCTTCGAGCCCTCTCTTCATCTGTTTCTTTTGGGGTATCAAGGTACTTCCTAAAGTCATAGGTGCCACGGCCTCCACGGTACTTGAATGAATCATAATATGAACCTGTACGTCCCATTGGAGAACCTGAAAGCAGAAGAGGGGTAGAGTTTAGAAATCTCCAGGAAAAAGAGGATAAATGCTTATAAGTGCTGAAAAATCCTAAGTTTGTGTGTGGCGTGCAAACTACATGCGTCAAATTACAGACCACGCTTTAGTGTGGAAACAGAGACGATTGGCGTAGTAGGCATCTGGGTTTGTTTAAGGGTAGAAGTCGCCTCGACAACGGGAGAAGTCGCCTTTTGATTGCTATCCCCGAACAGCTCTTGAGAAGTTATCATGATGTCACTCAAGCCATCAAAGGTGTCGTCGCCCAAATGTTCAGCAGATTTCTCCTTCTCAACTTTCACATCAATCGATTTTTCAGAAGCTCGAGGATTCTCTTCTTCCTCAATAATTGGGGGAAGTGCCAACTTGCCAGCTAACCCTACAACATCAGTGGATCTGGAACACTTTATCAAAGCAGCATCCATGACAGGTGTTTCTGGTGCAGTTTCTTCCGCAGAAGCTGGGGCATTCGACGCCTCTGTTTGAGAGCCCAAAGGAGCCGGTGTTTCTGCATCGGAACTAGGAATTTCATGAGTTCGAGTCGACCTGGAAGGGTGTAGAAGCCCAAATTGGTGCAAAAGCTCATCATCTAATAGAAACTGGATACTCCTCTCCTCCACAGGTACCGCCATAAGCCTCTCGAAAGTCACTTTGTGACTGAGATTTTTAGAAGGAGGAGGAAGTGCTGAAAAGGAAAAAAGAGCGAAGTTAGCACTTGATAATCCGAACTTCGGTAAGTTTGAAAGAACATAAGAAACAAATGCAAGTGATCTCACTCCCTATTCTCCAAATAGCATAAAACCCAGGAGGGCAGCGAACATAGAAGAACGGGCTCAGGAAACTATGAACACTTTCAGGGAGACCGGTGATCAACTTACGATTTCTCGCACTCCTTACAACTATGATGGAGGGATGATCTTTATTTTTGGCAAAAGTACAAAGATAGCGAATTTCTCCGAAGGTAGGAAAGCGGCCCAGCGTTCTCCTAAAAAGCACGCATAGTCCCAGCAAGATGGCGTAGCCATTGGGATGTAACTGAAAAGGGGAAATAGATAGTTGGAGAAGAAGTTCTCGAATGCAGTCATTGAAGGGGGGGATAGCTCCGCTCAAGCACATTTGGCGGTTAACTGCGACAAAGCCACGGGGCGGTCTGTCAGCAGTATCATTTATTTCGGGAAGCAAAGCGTCAGCCTCAGCAATGCCAAACTGGATGCATAGTTGACGAAAAGCTTTAAGGCTCAAAGTAGTAGGAGTCCTCTCTGGAGGATCGTTTAGCGGGATAGCAACTGGAAATGCATCTTCAGCTTGCTCTGTTCCTTCTTGTGGAGAAGACATTCTACACAATCAGCTGAATGTTCAAATGTGAAGTTGCACGTTCCCTAAAAGTGTAGAGTGTTGTGCAAAAACTAATGAAAATAAAAGACAAGCATAACTGGAATTAAATTAGTTAACAATCAGTCGATTACAGAATTTCAGTACTTGTCAATGATCAAGTGCAGTATTAATACAGACAAGTCAGTTTCATTTGACTAATATGATTTTGTCTTAATACTTCACTTGAGTTGGTTATTGTACAGCGTCTCGTTCATATTCATTTAATTTAACTTTCTCGTTACCAACTAATCTGTCATTCGATGTGGGCGGTCGGTGATAGTATATTCGTCCCAGTATTCTGTGAATGTTATATTAAGCAGGATTGTTAGTTTGCAAAATTGAAGCAATATGTAAAATGCATGCAACACAGTTCATAGTTCAACAGTTCGAAGTCCAGGCACAGTTCAAAAATCATCTGTTGAGTGGCCGAAAGCTTAAGTACTAACTCGGCTGCGACCTAAAGCCTTGTTGTGAAAAATAAGTCGTTGAAATTATTCCAAGTTCTAGGTCGGTCACGACCTAATACAAGAAGCTATGTGATAAGTTAAGTCGGGCTGCGTGCGAAAGGTCTCAAGTCAGAACGGCATGAATTTCTAAGTCCTAACTCGGCCACGACCTAAGGCTTATGTCGGCGAATAGTTAAGTCGCAAGAAAAACTGGACTGTTGAGATAGTTAGGTCGCATGAATGTTTTGAGTCGTCTCAAGCTACTTCTCCTCCACCATAAATTTCACCTCCTTCCACCAATCAACTCGAAATTCACCAACCCAATAACCCGTTAACACCAACATCGTAGAATCCATTATCCTCTTCGTGAGATTCACCGTTCCCTTCATATCACCAAGTCGCTGGAACAACAATTCAACACATCTCCGATCTCATAAACCTGACCTACTGTCATGCGTTCGTAAATCACATCAACAACTAGTGATGATTAAAAATTGGTCACAGCACGATTCAAAGTGAAGCGTGACGTATGATTCCGATTCGGGGCTCGGAGGTTAGAATTCATGGTTCAATGGCGAACGTGAAGTGAAAAAGGATCGAAAACGCTTACGCAATTAGATAGCAAGGGTGAATCGCTGGGTGGTGGACTTGAATTTGTATTCGAAATTGAAGAACTCTGTTAATGGCGGCACAGGAAGTTGGAACAGGTGAAGGAAGAGAAGGGACGGCTTAAGCTATTTATTCACTGGGGCAGTAAAAGACGAATCGACACATGATGTACGAATTAAGACTTACGTTAAGTCGCCTCCGACCTAACCAAAAGGAGTTAAGAAGAATCGAAGCATATGACCTACGACTTAGGCACACACTTCGAGGGGCAAATGTTAATCCTCTTTTGCTTGCGACTTAATGGTCACGACTTAACGGGCTCCGAGTTAAAGTTGGTTACTGACCTAAGAGAGCTACGACTTAACGGTTCGCGAGTTAAGGATGGCTACGACCTATGGTGACTTATGACCTACCGGGTTAAGAAGCATACGACTTATCAAGTGTGCCGACTTAACAGGTTACTGATTTAAGATGCTTGCCGACTTAAGATTCCAGCCGAGTTAAGATGCCTACCGACTTAAGGAAGCCAACCAATTTAACAAAGTACGAGTTGGCAAGGCCTGCCGAGTTAACAAACTGCCGATTTAAGATTGCACGTTAACTCTGCTCCGACCTAACAACACTGAGATACCTTATGCACCTTTACCTCGTCACCGACTTACCTTACGTCTTCAGCGACTTAGGACTTAAGCGTAAAACCAGAAGAGGAGGTGAACTACTAGGGAAGTGTTGGAACTGATAAACCGGCTATGACCTATCGTAAGTCGGCAGCGACCCACCATAAGTCGGCAGCGACCTACCATAAGTCGGCGACGACTTAGGACTTAGGAAATTTTCCAGAGTCCAGATCAGCTCCTATAAATACCCCACCACTTCCAACATGAAGAGGACTTTTGGCAATTCATTTCTAAAGCGTCGTTACTCTGTCAAACTCTCCAATCATTCAGCAAACAAGGATCCTTCAAGCATTCAAGACACTACAACAAACTTCGAGAGAAATTCCTAACATCCGACATGGATTCATCGAGTTTCATCGCCGAAGATTGAGCTAGTAGTCAAGATTGTTTCTTGTGATCGAGTTGTACTGTTTTCATAGGAGATTTGTATCAATTTGTAACCAGATTCAATAATAAAGAGATTCAAAGTGGACGTAGGCTAAATCTCAAGCCGAACCACTATAAATTGATGTCTTTTACTGCATTTCTGCTATTTTCCTGCTTGATTTCTGTTCCCGTTACACGGGTGGTGCTTTCACAATCTTACTACACACACCGGGTGTTGGCGTTCACATTTTAACATTAACAAAGATAAAAAAAATTGAAAAACCAGAACATATGAGCTATATAACTTGTCAAAGTATGTCTATACATTATTATATATTCGAACAGTAACCTCTTAGCAAACAACTAGTTTATATAACCTATATAAATAAATATATATATATATAACTAACGAAAATAAGTGTGTACATAGTGTATATATATATAACAGTATGTAGAACATACATACAAAATTTATGCGGACATATATATATGTTGTGACGACCCGGCTTTTCTCCACAGAAAGTCGTATCATTAATAAGAAAGAAAGGGGTAGAAAATAGAAAAGAAGAGAAGAAAGAAAGAAACAACAACAACGATCTCACAGCGGAACGAATAAATTATATTAATAACATATACTATTACATAGTATACAACACTTTACAGAGTTACACAGCATATACATCACTTACTAGACAGTTATAACATCTGTCTAGACATTTCAACTCAATACACTACAGAGATACAGACACAGCGGAACTACTATATATATCTACAACGCTGAAGCCTCCTGCTCCATTGCTCCTCCACAATTCGTCAAAGCTAAACCTGAATCCCTTGGCTACTCGTAAAAATTTGAGTACCCAAGAGTTTATAAAACAGAAATAAACAACTTGGATCAGACATGGGTCTGGTGTGAGTAACAGGTTAAACTTGCTTAACTTCAAAACCTTTAGAAAGAAAAGGTATCATGTAAGACTCCCCACAAATAAACATGGGTAAGTTTTTACCTTACGCTAACCAAAACATTTGATAGGAAATCTGATTTTATTATAATAGGGTCTAGGGTTTTCAAGTAAAATATAGAAATAGCTGAAATGCTTACATCTCACATTCCAACATAGTTGGGCACAACTAATACGTACGGCACTTATTGGAGTTTGGATTCCATACAATGGCAGGGCTACTGGGGTACCGCCCGTCACAGTACGTGGCCTAGATCACCGTACCGAGGAGTACGCCCGCTCCCCTGCAACACAAAGCCGGAACCATCCCTTACTGGATAATTCCGAACAAGATAATCCCGTAGTTGGCGCGACCAACCACACACTAAGCCGAATAAAAGAAAAGGGACCTCTAGACAGGGATCTATCTTGCTCTCAGTGGGTGCTACCCACGAAGCCTTGCTGCACCTCCCCTATTTTAGCCATTCCCGGTTGATGAGGCTTGAGGTTACGATTACCTTTAATCAGAACATATCACTTAGAATGCTCATCGTCCGCCTGACGATGTGCTGAAAGCATTCAATCCATACAAGTTCGTTCCGGGTTCGAACGAAACCGAAGGCATTATCTCGTTACACTCGTTTTGGAATCACCCTCAGAGTTAACGACAATAACCCTTGCACTCTAAATCTTCATCTTCACTTGAGATTCACGACCTATCGTTAATTTGGATCGATGTGGTATTCGGGTCTCCAGACCTGGAATTCCGGTATACGGAAACCCGATCCCGGTCTCATCGAAATCCAAAACGTATCTTTTAAGGCCAAGTTGTTTTAAGGTTAAAACAATTCAATTCAGTTATCTATACTACACAGATAGATAATTCACAATAGATAATCTACATTATCACAAACAGATAATTCATATTATCATTACAATTCAACCAAACATCCATATCACATATCATATATCTCATCAGAGATATCAAACAATGCAAAGCATTCAATAATATTCATCCATCCTAAGTAATGATTTATATCATCTCTAATTAATTTAAAATTAATTAAATTAATTACTTCATTCTATAAATCCTGCTTACTTAATTATTAATTAAACCAATTAATTAATCATTACTCTAAGTATCCATCTTAATTAATCATTCCTGATTAATTATACTTTAATTACTTTAAGTAATTAATACTTAATTAATTTCACAAATTAATTATCTTAAACCATTCAGTAATTAATCTTTAATTACTTCATTAATTAATTAATTATACTTAATTATCTTAATCCTTAATTAATTACAATTAATTAATTACTTTAATCACTTATTATTTATTAATTAATCTTAATTAATCAATTCTTAATTACATCATTAATTATATTAATTAATGATCCTTAATTATTCTTAATTAATTATCTTATTTAAATTAATTACATTTAATAATTAATTAGTCACATTTATTAATCACCTTTGATTAATCTCATTTAGTAATTAACTTCCCTTAATTACTCCACTTCATAAATTAATTACTCCTTAATTAATTATCCTTTAATTAATCCTTTGATTAATTATTCAAAAGTAATTAAACTCAAATTACTTTCATTATTAAAATCATCTTTAGTTAATTATATCCATTAATTAACTTTAATTACTTTCCTAAGTAATTACACTTCACTAATTACATTTAAGTAATTATCAAATTTCCAAATCATTATCTTAAATTAATTTAACTAATTAATTTAAACTTATCAAATTTATTTAATTAATTACCTTAATTAATTTCTTTAATTACTTTCTTTATGTAATTTATACTTAACCAATTTATATTAATTAATTAATCTAATTGATTATCAAAAATTAATCACATTAATTAATTATTTAATAATTCCTAATTAATGATCTCTCATTAATTATTAATAATCCTTTAATTACTTTCTAAATTAAAGTATTAACCTTTAACTACTTTAATTATTATTATCAAAGACTTTAAAAGATTTAACTTTAAAATCTTTCTTTTAATTCATTTTATATTAAAGATTTTAAATTTGAATTACAAATTTAACTTTAACCAAATTTAAATTAAATTTACAAACCCTTTTAAATCCAAATGTTAAAGAAACACTTAACATTTAAAAGATTTTTAAACCAATTTATTTAAATTCAAACCCTTTTTAAAATATACTTTAAATGCTTTAAATTTGATAAAAACATTATAAATTTATAAACTTATTTATTTCCAACTAAGATACAAATTAACTTGAATCCATACTTTAAATTTGATTTTAAATTTTATTTAAAATCCTACTCCACGTTTAAACTTATTTTAAATTTGAAAACAATGTCAGGTTTTTAAAACTGTTATCATCAAATCTACCCGAGCCCAACATTAAAATACCCGAGTAAAAACTGGAAACCCCCGAGACCCACTTCGAGTTTCCCTTCCCCTTTTTATTAAAACTTGACATATTAAAATTTTAAAACTGCTATAACCCACACGAGTTTCCCTCTAAACAACTCGAACCAGAACCCCTTCTTCCCGAACATGACTTCGAGTCACTCGCTTATAAACTCGAGAAGACTCTGTTTTTTTTTTAAAAAAAAAACAAACTAAACACTGATACACCTAACACATGTTCACGTGCACAGTCGAGATGATCGTCTCCGACCATCAATTCCATCGCCATCATATTGACCCCGACCATCTCACACGATTCCGACTACCTGAGCTTCGTTCAAACACGAAATTCGAATTCGAGTTATTCGATCACCACCTGGAACAGAACCCAACCTGGAAAAATGCTCGAACCCAACTTCTCCGATCATCATCGTCGTTGAAACTTCGGTGAAGACCTCGTCAACCCACCATCTTCCAGTGCCCAAAACCCTAGCCAACTCGATCACTAGAGGAAGTCGAACTCTCGCAAAAGTTGTAACCCAGTAAAACTAGGTTTAGAAAATCAATCGACCAACCACCATCGCCACGATCATCTATATGGCCATCCACTATTTTTCCCATAATCTCCGATCTCCCAGCAAACTTCACTCACGAACCAGAGACAACAGATCTTCGCGATCGCCAGAAATTGGTAAAATTCCAATTTCCGTTCATCTCAATATATCTCGACCCAAACAAACTTAATTTTTTTAATAATATGATCAAAATTCATCATTTTAAATTTCAAAACAGATCATGTAATTAAAACTTAAAATTTGGAAACTTGATTTTCTGACTTATAATGATTTCTACTGTAAATTACCAATTTCCAGATAAATTGCCTAATAGTTCTTCATATTTTTATTTTTAGAATTTGTATTACATCAACACAAACAAATTCCTTTTTAACATCATGTGTTCAAAGAGATCAGGGGAGGAGGTTTTGAATTTTGAATTTAATCATGCCTATAAATTTTTGAACAGAGGCATAGATATACTAGAACACAGACATGCATCCAATTTCTTACATATATATATATATATATACAGGCAATATCTACGTTCATACAACAATTTCACACATACTTTCAAATATTCATCCCATGCAAACAAATTATAATAGATTTAAAACTTTATGAAGGGGAGTTTACTCATCTGATTTGAAAGTGAAGAACAGGTGATATACCAATACATCAGCATAGCATATATATAAATCTATATATACAGATAAGTCTACTTATCTAAAATCACACATGACATTTCCATAATTTCAACATGCAACCAGATTTAAAGAATACTTAAGCTTTTAGAAAAGTGTTACTCACCAATTTGAGAAGAAGATAAACAGAGCTTGAAACAGGAATTTGAAAAGCTTTTGAATACTTTTTAAAACTGGAATGCTTTAACTTCTGGACTTTGATTTGAAACTTGAATTGTTAGCTTTATAAACTTGCATGCAGACTTGATTTATTGAGATGTTGCTTAGATCAGTTGTACTGAAATGATCTTGCTTCCAGATTTGAAAGATATTGCAGGTTTGTTGTTCTCAAATTTACAAATGCAGGCTTTGATCAAATTTTGGAAAGAAGAACAGGCTTGACTTTGATTTGAAAATGGGTTTCAGAGAAATGAAGAATGGTTACAGATTTTTGAAGAAATGAATTACAGGGATTTAGTTTTTGAGAGGAAATGGTTTCAGGTTTGTTCTTGAGAATATTTTGTCTCAGGCTGAAATCTTCTTAAGTTTGAAAAAGAATTTGAAAAGAAAAAAAAATGGAATGAAAGCATGTGTTGATATAAGTAAAAATGATTT
Organism: Allium fistulosum; assembly: GCA_030737815.1. NCBI lineage: Eukaryota > Viridiplantae > Streptophyta > Magnoliopsida > Asparagales > Amaryllidaceae > Allium > Allium fistulosum. Next base: position 398,410,095 of record CM060907.1, read on the forward strand.
ATTAAATAAAAGAAAAACAAAAATCTAAAGCTTTGACATTTGTCATTTACATTGGTTTATTAATGTACACATGTTATTTTCAAGCCTTAGGAACTTACACATGTCTTTTTAGTTAGTTTATATTTATTTTAAATATAGATAAAAGCTTTTTCTTTATTTTCTTAAACACTTATTACTTATCTATTTATATATATAAAGATAACTTTTTAAAGAACTAACCAATTATACTTATAAATAAAAGCTTATACATATATATTTAAAATCTAAAACTATTTAAATATTACCTCTTTTGAATTTCAAATTCAAATTCAAATTATATTCTTAAAATCCAATTTAAAGTAAATTTAAAACAACACATCCAATTTGAAAATAACAATCTTATTTTATTAAGGTCTTTTTATTATAAAAACAATACTCTATTAATATTGTTTGAAATTAACATATTTATCTATTTTAAAATAATTTATAAAGGAGATTATAAATTACTTCTATTTATTAAATGAATTAACATATCATATGTAAATTGTATTTCAAACAAAAGCTTATCTATTTACAATATATACACACATATATATACACATTATAAATAGAAATCATTTTATTGGTTTTTAAAAGATAATTTCACTCAGTAAATATTTATTTAATCGGATTATTAAACCAATTCAAATTTTTATTATCAAACATTATCAAATCAATTTAATTATTTAAACAGATTATTAAATTGATATTGCCCCAAATTTCCGGGATATTACATTCCTCCCCCCTTAAAATAATTTCGTCCCCGAAATTTAAAACAAAGGTAATTTAATAATCTATTTAAATCACAACCATAAATTATCATCCATATGCTAACAACCATAGCAAACAATTCACTCAATCAAACAATTCTAATTATCCAGATAAAATTCTGGATAAAATTTCCTCGAGTTTCCCCAAGTATAAATATACCGGGATACTCGCTCTACAAAATCCAAACAATCAACGATACTAAGCTATAGAGTTCTTACTCATCTAGATCTATAGAACTAAACAAGATATCAGACTACAGACGAGTCTGACTCAACAACCAAATCTTCCAGAACTGCTGGTTCCAAAACCAGAGATAGATCAAACACGTACTCCCTCAGAGATACGTAAAATACATTGAATTCCAGTTATCCAAACTGACAATTCAACCTTGTGTATCAAAGTACTTATCCAAATTAGATCACAGAAAAGATCCAAAACAACTCGGAGCTAACTTCCCAGACTTACATAATCTTATAGCTCCCTTTAATCAGAGAAAAACTTCACAACAACGAAGTCTCCAACTTCGAATTTCAAATTCCTTCGTCTCTTATCCACAAAATTCTTCAGACGATCCTGGCTTCCTACAAATCCTTCTTGATCAGTTCAATCTTCGTCGATGCTCCTCGAAACAAACAAGACCAAAAATAACTCAACAAAATGATTCCCTTCAAGATCAACTCATACTCCAAAACACAACTCTACTTCACAAACATCAGTAGATTCCAAACTTACTTCTCCTAGAGATGCACTCCCAAACTGCTTCTGCTGCACCACTCTGATCTGGAGTAGAATGAAAATGATGATGAAGAATACAAGCACAAACTGGACAACACATCCCAGAAAATCTCAGATAACTCAAGAGAATACTCAAACTATCGCAAGTCACTTTTGCGATCAACTCAGCCAAATTCCAAATAAAACGGTTCTCTCTTTACCAATCAGAACAGCTCACACTTAACTATCCAATTCATCGAAGAAATGGATATACTCTGCTGCTTCTGAACTCCACTTCAGAAAAAACTGCTCAGCCAGAAAAACTTCCTGGCAAATCCAAGAATACTCCGAGCTGCAACGCTGCCACAATGCCAAAGACTTCCTAACCAAAGCTCTTCGAGAAACTCTAACCTCAAACTAGACAAAATCACCATGCTGAACTCAGCCACAACATCGAAGCAGATACACTTCCTCAAACTTGTTCCAAAGAAAACATCTTCGGAAACAATCCATAGTCACTGCATCTCCTCACGCAGCTACTACTCCTGAGATACCATCATACACTTCTGCCTAACCGACAGATCCACACTCTACTCATCCAATTGCACTTCAAAGATAAACTCCGAACCTTAACAAATTCCTTCAGATTGGTGAAATCCTTACACCACAACAAAGCTTATTTGAGACGGTATTAGGTCTACAGTCTCGTCAGATACACTTCCAACCTCAATACTCAAACTCCAACCATTGGTAGTCGTCGTGTTACACACACCACTACCTATCTACCTTTATAACTTATATTGGAAAACCCGAACAGGTAACCCAACAAATAGGTAGAAATAAATAAATATATATTTTTAAAATGATACTTTTTATATAGAAATTATTTCATCTACCTCTTTAAAACAATATTGTGTCCGTTGGCCTGGTTCAAGTGTTTAGAGATCCCTATCAATAACGTTAGCTACTCGTATTGACCAGAATCCATATACCACTCAACCGATCAATTAACACAATATAAAATCATTTTATATAACTAACAAATACGCACTCTCGTATATATATACACTCGGACTCAAACAGGTTGCTACAGATCCTGTCTCTAATGAACAACCCTTCCGAACCTAGGTATTCACTCAACCTAGTGTTCTGATATTCACTTAACCAAAAGCTTAGGCATTCGCTCAACCTATGCTCTGATACCAAATGTGACGACCCGGCTTTTCTCCACAGAAAGTCGTATCATTAATAAGAAAGAAAGGGGTAGAAAATAGAAAAGAAGAGAAGAAAGAAAGAAACAACAACAACGATCTCACAGCGGAACGAATAAATTATATTAATAACATATACTATTACATAGTATACAACACTTTACAGAGTTACACAGCATATACATCACTTACTAGACAGTTATAACATCTGTCTAGACATTTCAACTCAATACACTACAGAGATACAGACACAGCGGAACTACTATATATATCTACAACGCTGAAGCCTCCTGCTCCATTGCTCCTCCACAATTCGTCAAAGCTAAACCTGAATCCCTTGGCTACTCGTAAAAATTTGAGTACCCAAGAGTTTATAAAACAGAAATAAACAACTTGGATCAGACATGGGTCTGGTGTGAGTAACAGGTTAAACTTGCTTAACTTCAAAACCTTTAGAAAGAAAAGGTATCACGTAAGACTCCCCACAAATAAACATGGGTAAGTTTTTACCTTACGCTAACCAAAACATTTGATAGGAAATCTGATTTTATTATAATAGGGTCTAGGGTTTTCAAGTAAAATATAGAAATAGCTGAAATGGTTACATCTCACATTCCAACATAGTTGGGCACAACTAATACGTACGGCACTTATTGGAGTTTGGATTCCATACAATGGCAGGGCTACTGGGGTACCGCCCGTCACAGTACGTGGCCTAGATCACCGTACCGAGGAGTACGCCCGCTCCCCTGCAACACAAAGCCGGAACCATCCCTTACTGGATAATTCCGAACAAGATAATCCCGTAGTTGGCGCGACCAACCACACACTAAGCCGAATAAAAGAAAAGGGACCTCTAGACAGGGATCTATCTTGCTCTCAGTGGGTGCTACCCACGAAGCCTTGCTGCACCTCCCCTGTTTTAGCCATTCCCGGTTGATGAGGCTTGAGGTTACGATTACCTTTAATCAGAACATATCACTTAGAATGCTCATCGTCCGCCTGACGATGTGCTGAAAGCATTCAATCCATACAAGTTCGTTCCGGGTTCGAACGAAACCGAAGGCATTATCTCGTTACACTCGTTTTGGAATCACCCTCAGAGTTAACGACAATAACCCTTGCACTCTAAATCTTCATCTTCACTTGAGATTCACGACCTATCGTTAATTTGGATCGATGTGGTATTCGGGTCTCCAGACCTGGAATTCCGGTATACGGAAACCCGATCCCGGTCTCATCGAAATCCAAAACGTATCTTTTAAGGCCAAGTTGTTTTAAGGTTAAAACAATTCAATTCAGTTATCTATACTACACAGATAGATAATTCACAATAGATAATCTACATTATCACAAACAGATAATTCATATTATCATTACAATTCAACCAAACATCCATATCACATATCATATATCTCATCAGAGATATCAAACAATGCAAAGCATTCAATAATATTCATCCATCCTAAGTAATGATTTATATCATCTCTAATTAATTTAAAATTAATTAAATTAATTACTTCATTCTATAAATCCTGCTTACTTAATTATTAATTAAACCAATTAATTAATCATTACTCTAAGTATCCATCTTAATTAATCATTCCTGATTAATTATACTTTAATTACTTTAAGTAATTAATACTTAATTAATTTCACAAATTAATTATCTTAAACCATTCAGTAATTAATCTTTAATTACTTCATTAATTAATTAATTATACTTAATTATCTTAATCCTTAATTAATTACAATTAATTAATTACTTTAATCACTTATTATTTATTAATTAATCTTAATTAATCAATTCTTAATTACATCATTAATTATATTAATTAATGATCCTTAATTATTCTTAATTAATTATCTTATTTAAATTAATTACATTTAATAATTAATTAGTCACATTTATTAATCACCTTTGATTAATCTCATTTAGTAATTAACTTCCCTTAATTACTCCACTTCATAAATTAATTACTCCTTAATTAATTATCCTTTAATTAATCCTTTGATTAATTATTCAAAAGTAATTAAACTCAAATTACTTTCATTATTAAAATCATCTTTAGTTAATTATATCCATTAATTAACTTTAATTACTTTCCTAAGTAATTACACTTCAGTAATTACATTTAAGTAATTATCAAATTTCCAAATCATTATCTTAAATTAATTTAACTAATTAATTTAAACTTATCAAATTTATTTAATTAATTACCTTAATTAATTTCTTTAATTACTTTCTTTAAGTAATTTATACTTAACCAATTTATATTAATTAATTAATCTAATTGATTATCAAAAATTAATCACATTAATTAATTATTTAATAATTCCTAATTAATGATCTCTCATTAATTATTAATAATCCTTTAATTACTTTCTAAATTAAAGTATTAACCTTTAACTACTTTAATTATTATTATCAAAGACTTTAAAAGATTTAACTTTAAAATCTTTCTTTTAATTCATTTTATATTAAAGATTTTAAATTTGAATTACAAATTTAACTTTAACCAAATTTAAATTAAATTTACAAACCCTTTTAAATCCAAATGTTAAAGAAACACTTAACATTTAAAAGATTTTTAAACCAATTTATTTAAATTCAAACCCTTTTTAAAATATACTTTAAATGCTTTAAATTTGATAAAAACATTATAAATTTATAAACTTATTTATTTCCAACTAAGATACAAATTAACTTGAATCCATACTTTAAATTTGATTTTAAATTTTATTTAAAATCCTACTCCACGTTTAAACTTATTTTAAATTTGAAAACAATGTTAGGTTTTTAAAACTGTTATCATCAAATCTACCCGAGCCCAACATTAAAATACCCGAGTAAAAACTGGAAACCCCCGAGACCCACTTCGAGTTTCCCTTCCCCTTTTTATTAAAACTTGACATATTAAAATTTTAAAACTGCTATAACCCACACGAGTTTCCCTCTAAACAACTCGAACCAGAACCCCTTCTTCCCGAACATGACTTCGAGTCACTCGCTTATAAACTCGAGAAGACTCTGTTTTTTTTTAAAAAAAAAACAAACTAAACACTGATACACCTAACACATGTTCACGTGCACAGTCGAGATGATCGTCTCCGACCATCAATTCCATCGCCATCATATTGACCCCGACCATCTCACACGATTCCGACTACCTGAGCTTCGTTCAAACACGAAATTCGAATTCGAGTTATTCGATCACCACCTGGAACAGAACCCAACCTGGAAAAATGCTCGAACCCAACTTCTTCGATCATCATCGTCGTTGAAACTTCGGTGAAGACCTCGTCAACCCACCATCTTCCAGTGCCCAAAACCCTAGCCAACTCGATCACTAGAGGAAGTCGAACTCTCGCAAAAGTTGTAACCCAGTAAAACTAGGTTTAGAAAATCAATCGACCAACCACCATCGCCACGATCATCTATATGGCCATCCACTATTTTTCCCATAATCTCCGATCTCCCAGCAAACTTCACTCACGAACCAGAGACAACAGATCTTCGCGATCGCCAGAAATTGGTAAAATTCCAATTTCCGTTCATCTCAATATATCTCGACCCAAACAAACTTAATTTTTTTAATAATATGATCAAAATTCATCATTTTAAATTTCGAAACAGATCATGTAATTAAAACTTAAAATTTGGAAACTTGATTTTCTGACTTATAATGATTTCTACTGTAAATTACCAATTTCCAGATAAATTGCCTAATAGTTCTTCATATTTTTATTTTTAGAATTTGTATTACATCAACACAAACAAATTCCTTTTTAACATCATGTGTTCAAAGAGATCAGGGGAGGAGGTTTTGAATTTTGAATTTAATCATGCCTATAAATTTTTGAACAGAGGCATAGATATACTAGAACACAGACATGCATCCAATTTCTTACATATATATATATATATATATATATATATATATATACAGGCAATATCTACGTTCATACAACAATTTCACACATACTTTCAAATATTCATCCCATGCAAACAAATTATAATAGATTTAAAACTTTATGAAGGGGAGTTTACTCATCTGATTTGAAAGTGAAGAACAGGTGATATACCAATACATCAGCATAGCATATATATAAATCTATATATACAGATAAGTCTACTTATCTAAAATCACACATGACATTTCCATAATTTCAACATGCAACCAGATTTAAAGAATACTTAAGCTTTTAGAAAAGTGTTACTCACCAATTTGAGAAGAAGATAAACAGAGCTTGAAACAGGAATTTGAAAAGCTTTTGAATACTTTTTAAAACTGGAATGCTTTAACTTCTGGACTTTGATTTGAAACTTGAATTGTTAGCTTTATAAACTTGCATGCAGACTTGATTTATTGAGATGTTGCTTAGATCAGTTGTACTGAAATGATCTTGCTTCCAGATTTGAAAGATATTGCAGGTTTGTTGTTCTCAGATTTACAAATGCAGGCTTTGATCAGATTTTGGAAAGAAGAACAGGCTTGACTTTGATTTGAAAATGGGTTTCAGAGAAATGAAGAATGGTTACAGATTTTTGAAGAAATGAATTACAGGGATTTAGTTTTTGAGAGGAAATGGTTTCAGGTTTGTTCTTGAGAATATTTTGTCTCAGGCTGAAATCTTCTTAAGTTTGAAAAAGAATTTGAAAAGAAAAAAAAATGGAATGAAAGCATGTGTTGATATAAGTAAAAATGATTTATTAAATAAAAGAAAAACAAAAATCTAAAGCTTTGACATTTGTCATTTACATTGGTTTATTAATGTACACATGTTATTTTCAAGCCTTAGGAACTTACACATGTCTTTTTAGTTAGTTTATATTTATTTTAAATATAGATAAAAGCTTTTTCTTTATTTTCTTAAACACTTATTACTTATCTATTTATATATATAAAGATAACTTTTTAAAGAACTAACCAATTATACTTATAAATAAAAGCTTATACATATATATTTAAAATCTAAAACTATTTAAATATTACCTCTTTTGAATTTCAAATTCAAATTCAAATTATATTCTTAAAATCCAATTTAAAGTAAATTTAAAACAACACATCCAATTTGAAAATAACAATCTTATTTTATTAAGGTCTTTTTATTATAAAAACAATACCCTATTAATATTGTTTGAAATTAACATATTTATCTATTTTAAAATAATTTATAAAGGAGATTATAAATTACTTCTATTTATTAAATGAATTAACATATCATATGTAAATTGTATTTCAAACCAAAGCTTATCTATTTACAATATATACACACATATATATACACATTATAAATAGAAATCATTTTATTGGTTTTTAAAAGATAATTTCACTCAGTAAATATTTATTTAATCAGATTATTAAACCAATTCAAATTTTTATTATCAAATATTATCAAATCAATTTAATTATTTAAACAGATTATTAAATTAATATTGCCCCAAATTTCCGGGATATTACATATGTTACTGTACCCATATAAAAGCTAGTTCAACCATTTTAATATAAAAAAAAAATATACAACGACTTATGAAACTTATAATTTATACTAACCGGTAACATAATTCTTATGCATATATAGAAATAGATTATATAACTAACATCATACATATACATCAGACCAAAGTAGACTAAAGTAACTTTGCAAAACAATTATCTAAACCAACTGTGACCAAATATACATGTATATATTACTATAATAAAAAAAATTATAAACTAACCTATACTTTATATTTTAAACCAAACATATAACTGTGACAAGAGATCTATATGAAACTCTATAGATTTATATATATTCTTATGTAGACTAATATGAACTTAAACAGACAAAGTAAATTTATACATAAACCAACAGAGAATATATATATACACACACGCATGATCTCAAGTGTAACATACCCATATATATATGTATGCAAACGAGGAGCTCGGCTGAGGCATGAGAGGGAGGAGGAGCGGAGATCGGTCGGAGACTTCATTTGGTCTCGGGTAGAAGATGTGGGATGGTGATGGTTCAGCGTGGCCGAGGCCTGGATCGCTGGTAAAGTGGTCGCCTGGGCTCGGGTCAAGGGTTGAAGGCGGCTGAGGGTGTGGTAGAGCATGCTTCGGCTATGAAAATGATGAAGGGATGAGGTCGGATTAGCTTGAGCGAGTAGTTTATCTAGTAAAAATATATGAAAGCTTGAAATATCGTGTATGTATTATTTTCTTTATCGAATGCCAGAACAGAGCACAAGAGGGGATACGTAAGTGAAGATGAACCAGTGCTGCAAAATCAACGAATAAAATGAAAAGGTAGGAATAACAATAGTCAGAAGAAGTTGAATAGCTGGAAATAGTAATAGCAAACAGCTGTTTGGTTTATACGTTGAAAAAAAATGGAAAGACACAGGGAATCAAAAAAGACTCAAACAGGTATCGGTACAGTTAATCTCTACACGGTTTCGATGCGTACCGGATTTTCGAAATACAAAAATGAATACACAGTTGAGATTAGTACGACGAGACGATCAAAATGGTATACAGATATCAGTGGTACGATTATCCGATCAAAAATCGATATCGGTACCTAAATGCTACTAAAACGCCAAAATTAAGATAAACAGAGCAACAGCAGTCCAAATTTGACGAAACGAAAGATGACGTCTCACTCAGAAGATGATTTACAAATTTCTATAGAAAAATATTCAGGTTTGGAAAACATTTCATTAACATCAATTATTAACTGATTTAAATTTAAATAAAATTTCACAATAAAATAAACTTCAGTATTATCAGATGAAAATTTAATATTTGCTATGTTTAAATATACGTATTTCAAATATAAATTCTTTATTTCAAAATTTAATGCTTTAAAATTTCACAAAATTCAATTAATAACGTTATTAAAATAAGTTAATTTTTACGGGTCGTTACAGTTTAGTTATCCTTTCGAAACCTCCTTTTGAATCGGTTGTGATGTCCTAAAGGTTGGCTCTAATAACTCAAGCATATGGTTTAAATGGATAGGTTCCGACTTTGTTGAAAGCTTGCCTCTTTGATGGTTTGGGTTTTGTCGTATAAATCTAAGGAAATAGCTTGAGTTAAAGGTTTTGACTCGCTCGACAGGTAACCTTTTGGTATCTTGAGGTTTGGAGCTAAGACTTTAAGAATATTGGTTAAACTAAGGATTTCGACTCAATTAAAAGATGACTCTTCGACCAAGTCGACACAAGCTGATCATAACAGAATCCAGTAAGAGTTTCAAAATAGCTGCATTTTCTAAAGTTTCATAATCTTGCTTTCATTAAGCTAATGTTATACAAATTGATCATGTCCCCAATTTGATTTCAAAATTAGGAAATTTAAGAAAATACAAGAAATGAATGAATCAATTTGGATCCCTTAAACTAGACCCCTAGGGTGTTTTTTATAGGTGCAGGTTGGCACCTTTTGAATTAGTGCTTTGTCCTGGTCGAAAAGTGGTCATGGATGCCTTTCATCGTCGTTAACACTTGCACATCATTCTGCATCGCATTTGAATGGATTTGAGTGGTTTCGACTTCGTCGAAAGGGGTAGGTGCGCCTCTCTACTTTGGGATGTCGTGTCGTTATAGGTAATAAAAGGTACAAGCTCTCGACTCCGTCAATAGGTTGGTCTTTGGAACTTCGAAGGAGTTGAGACGCTGAAGATTTTAAGGTGGAAGGTCTCTTTCTTAATTGTGCAGGGTTTCAACCAGTTCGAAAGGCTTATTTATGCTTTCGAAGAGGTTGTTTCGACAAAATATCCTTTTGTGGAATATGAATGATGCTGGAACCTTTAGCCTCGAAAGGTTTTGGCATGCATGTGAGTGGCTTCAATTTGTTGCCTTTGAAAAGTATTCCCAACTTATTTGAAACGTCTTTATATAGGCAGAAGCATCTATTTCGAAAGGAAGTAATTGAAGTGAAAGGGTGCTTTCACCCCTTTTGACCTCATTGAAAGCTTGTACATGTATGGCTTTTGGCTATAGCATTCCTTCGACTCCTTCGAAAGGCTTTGTTGATGCTATTATCTATGGTACATCCATCTCTTCTATTCATCTTGGTTTCGACAAGGTTGAAGTTAGAATTGGTGGTAACAAAACCCATTACAAATAAAAATATATTACAAATAGCTAATGATGCTCTCGCAAATTCTTATCTCCGTTTCCATCACCATTCCATTTTCATCACCAATATTCCTAGGATTCTGACGAAAGTTATGTTCAAAACCAATTTTGTAAGCTCACATGGACAATGATTGTTGTTTAAACTCACATATGGATCCATCCACGCTTTGGTTAAATAAAGTATCCTGGTTTGTGTAGAACATTTAGGATAGCTGTAAGAGCATTTCCAACGGGGGGTCAGTCACTTACTTGATGACTGACTCCCAATGGAGGGCAGGTAAGTTCAAAAATGGTATCAGCACGGAATGTCAAGGTCTTTTTGACGATCCTGACAGTCACTGAGTTATCCAGCATTTATAGTGTGGTATGTGGTCAAGATTAATTATTTTCACGTGTATTGCAATTATGACCATACGTATTTGTCCAGAATTATAAACGTTGTATAAATCGGTATGCTATTGGGATGAGTCAGTGTGGGTGACTGAAAAGTAATGTTTTTTATTTGTGTGACTGAACTTTTGCGTTGGGATGCTTTAAGATCTAAATCAGATTTTCCGCACTACCATATGCACTAAATTATGAAAGTCATTTATAGAGTTGGTTTAGGAACGCCTTTTCACTCCACGTGCAACAAAATAGTATTAAAATGATGTACGGAAGGAGGGTTACAAACATCAACATCATCATCATGTACATCTTCAGTTCAGTTTGATTAACAAAGCAACGTCATAAGTTTCAATATTCATAATGGGACGCAAGATCCCGATTCAAGACTTTAATAATGATAATGGGACTATATCTAGTATTTCATAGAGTAGAACCATTTGGTTCATTTTGAGTCTCATAACCCTAAGTAGTTGTGACCTATGCTTTAAATACCAAACCAAACACGGTTAACATTTTGATCTTAAAGCGCTACAGTTTTGAAAATAAAATAATATTGCACATGCATGAATCCGCGGTCAAACCTCACAACCCTAAGAAAATATGTATCACTTTTTCTTCTTCTTCTTCTTCATATAATCAATTTATTTAATAATTTCATAATCTTAGTAATTAAATTACCGGATTACCGTATGGACGACATTTTATATTACTAGTGTGAACCCATGCTACGCACACGGATTGCTATTATATTCTTTACAAATCTAGTTAAGTATATTTTTATGATTAACTCAAGCAAAACCATTATTTTCAAGATATATTTTACATTTAAATATTCTTTATATTTTGAATATCGAAAATTATTAATCCAAAAGAAACATTGGTATGTCATTGTGTACGTATATACAAATACATTTATACACCATACAAAAGAAAATTAACACAATTACGTAATACATCAATAAAAAATTATGCAGATGCACACACTAAATTTAAATTTTAAGCTATAAAACTAAAATATTGATCTGAGAGATCATTATTAATAAAAATAACTCATACAAAATGGCTCAATTCAAGTAACTATGCGACATATAAAAAATATAAAAAGAAATTGCATCACACATTGTACAATAATGAAAAAAATTTAAAATTAGTCTACGGTTGATTAGTAGACGTAAAAGGAATAATGTCAAACATTCAAAAAATTTGAGCTATAAAACATATTAGAACAAAACTAAAAATCTTAAGAGTATCCAATTGTAACGACCCTGAAATTTAAATTTTATTTAAATTAATAATTAAATGAATTTTTGAATTAAATGGGGTAATTAAATAAATTTTGGATAAAAAATTTGTAAATTTAATTGATAAATTGGAGCGAGTTTCCCCGGGATCCAAATTAAAATTAGTTAAATCGTTTAATTTTAAATATTACATATATAGGGGATTTGAATCTTAGATAGATGTTTTTAAATATAAATAATAATAATAATAATATAATTTAGAATTTATTATAGATGGTTTAATAAATATTTAAACTAGGAATAGAAAATAAATTTGACAAATTCAAATAGATATATAATAAGATAAATTATTAAATATAAAGTAGTATATAGTTAAATTCAAACAACATAATTTAAAATAGGAATTTATTTACTATACAAAGTTAAAAACAAACAAGAAATAGGAATACAAACAAATACAAATAAAGCAAGTGTAAACATATATAATGATAATAATAATAAGCATTAGCTTACAATACAAGACAACAACAACATTTAATTCATTTATATTGCAAAGAAGAGATAACAAATAAAAACAAAGTAATTAAGCAATGTACATAAACAACAAGTATGGAACAAAAGAAATACAAAACATATGTGAAGCCTATAATAGATATGCAGGCAAGAAAAAAAAATAAGAAAGACATTCAAAAACAAATACTAATACAAGTATATAAAGCAAAGACAAAATAAAAATATCTATACCCACTAACACAAATCATCTTTCAGCCGAGCAAAACAAAGAGTATACAAAGTAAATAAACAAAATTTAAATCAAGCAAGTGTGAAATCAAACACAAATTGGTCTTCTCAGCCGAAAATAAAGGGAAAGCATCTAGGCTGTAAACAAAAGCAAAGCAAATATATACCTCTAGCATACAAGGGGAGGTATCAGCCACCATACCCTATCACATCTTAGCCTTGCCTTTTGTACAAACAAGATAAAATATATTCACCTGCAACACTTCCTCTCCTATAAACAATTACAAACCAATAAGATATACACCCAGTACTAAGAAAAATAAACACACTGTAAATTTCATTCCTTTCCATCAACTCCATTTCGACCATTTAAAACTAAACATCATTTTGAAGAAAAACCCAAAGCAAGATCATCATCAGTCAAACAACATCCAGATAAAACAACTAAAAAGCCTGAGATTAAAGAAGTGATTCTCAGAATTCAAAGCCTGTTCCAAAACAAGGCACCTCTGTTCTTTCTCTGTTCATTGTTCTTGTTCTCTGTCTTCATTCCAGGAAACCAAGGTGAGCAACCCTTTTTAATCTGCTATGTTTCTTGTTGTTTGATCTTGTATTGAAGGTATGATTATGCTTGAATGATATAGCTGCCTAGGTGTGTATATATATATACATAGGGATTAACAGATGTATGTACAGGCACATATATATATCCCTGTTTTAATGTTTACAGGCTAAACAAAAAAAAAGAAAAAAAGAAAATACAAATCTCTTAAACCAATCAATACCACATACAAATCTCAAAATGAAAAGTGATTAAAATGTTGTGATATCAATTTTAAAAATAATTATAGGTATGGTTATGGGATGAATGTTTTGGGAATAGAATATACAGTGAAAAATTCAAGGATTACCCAAATTTCGAATTTCGTAAATTCTAGATTGGATTGCACCACCTAAAACTATTTTAAAAATGATGATTTTTAAAACAAAAATTTGAATTTTTAGTTGCGTATTAGGGTGGCATTTGCGACGTGAATAGATAATGGGTTCTATCGATTTTCCAATGATTGGCTAAATTTCAAAAGTCGAATTTTGGCAGGGAGATACTAGGGTAATCATAGATTGTTGGAAAAATACAAGAAGATTTTTTAATTCACCATCGTTTGAGATTTGAACTAAACTAGGGTTTAAGCTATGTTTTAGTTAACGTCAGAAAAGTGATCGTCACGTCACCAGGACGTTATCGGACCTCATCGCGCGTGGGGGGATCGAAAGGTAGGGATGTGACGTGTCTCTGGGAGGAGTAGCTGGGGTTTTTACGATCGAGATCACTGGCGAAGGAGGGTTTTCCGATGGTGAAGGCTACAGGTCTGGGTTGCAGCTGAAAGCTCGATTTGTTTTGATGATTCGATCGAAGGTGCCGAGTAGCTTGATGGTGGGAGGACGTCGTTGTCGACTTGCTGGGCGTCAAGATGGTGGCCGGAGGTGATGGGGCTTCGTGTGCACGTGCACGCGTGAAAACGTGTATCTGGGCTGTTGAGTTTGGGAAGATGAAGTACAGGAGCTCGAGTTTTTAATAGGGAGAAGTCTCGGGGAAAAAGCGTGGTAGCTCGAGTTGGAGCTCGCGTATTTTCAAGTGGCATCGGGTAAGCACTTAAACAAAATTTTAAGTTGAAAAAAAAGGGGGCTCACGGGTTGGTTTTGGAGGAAACTCGAAGCAGTTTCGAGTAAAAGCTCGGGTAGGACCCGAAGTGGGATCTAAACCCTAAAAGCACAGTTTTGAAATTTGAAATAAAATTTAAAAGTAAATTGTCTTGAATGTTTTGATAATGATAATTTTAAATTTTAATAAGAGTAAAGTTTTACCTTAAAAAATTTATTAGAATTGATGGTTTGTAATTCATTTAATTAATAGTATAATTTAAAATTGGGATAGTTATTTCATTTAATAAATTAATGATATAGATGATTAAATTTGTAATTATGAATTTATTAATGTGATTAATCTTGATAATTAATGTGATAAAATTTATTTATGAATTGTTCTAAGTATAATTACTTAATGGTAAGGAATTAAAGGAAATTAGTTAATGTAATTAATTAAGTTAATTTGATTTGTTAAGATAAATTAATTAAGTTTAATTTATCCAGGAATAATCACTTGATAATTTTGGAAAGATAATTACTTAGAGAAGTAATAAATAGATAATTACTGAAAGTAATTAATCAAATGATGATTTGAAATTTTAGTAAATTATTTGTTAAATTTAAAAACTTAATTAATGATGGCAATAAATTTAAGATGATTTAATAATTAGAAATTAATTGGTTCATTTATTTAAAATGATCAATTAATAATTAAGGGTTAACAAATAAATTTGAAGGAAGACTTATTTCAAATAAATTAAAACCCAATTATGACAATCAAACCAGATTAATAATGATACATCTGATTTAAATTAATCAGTTGACTTATAAATTCACTTGTGAATGATGGGATTCTATTGAATGTTGAATTATTTGACATCTCTAAACTGTAATGCTTTCTGATATATTCTGTTTTGTGTGATCTGTACCGTAGTTATTTATCGGGGATGGGTGTAAATTATTATCTGTGATTTATATATCTGTGATCTGTGATCTGTATGTGAAAGATAAGCGTTATAGTTTATATCGCTTATCAACTATATTCTGTATTTTGATATGTGATGACTGATGTTGCACCATTGTGTGTAAAACCCCTGGACTACACTGTTACACACACAAATATGGATTCACGAGGAAATTGGTTAAGTCACAGATAATTTAAATTTGATGTTTTGAAATTGAAATTTTAGATTTCAATTGATTTTGAAATTTGAAATTTCGGTTTAAATGTGAAAAGCTTTTGAAATGGAATTTCAAAGATGAAACTTATTTTCGAATAACCTGAGTAAGTTTTGAAGTTTAAAATAATTTGATTTAAACTTAAATTCAAGATTTGAAATTGAACTCTATGATTTGAAAATAGGGATTAGAGATTTCATACCTGTTATATATGAGTTAAACCATTTTAAAAAAAAGTATTGATTTTTGGAATGTGAATAAAATAAAAGGGTTTTAACTCGTGTAAATATAATTGGATTTTTCTTAAACGAAAACTATTTGTTTTCAAATAATAACAGCTTTCATATAAGAAGTGAACTTCCAATTTGTGTTGAAAGGTTTCAAATTCAAAATGAAATTGAAATGTTTTAAAAGGCTATGAATGAATTCTTTTTTGAAAGCTATGAATTAAATCTGTTTATTTTTAACAGATTTAAAATGATGTTTTGTTTAACCCATTAGAAATGAAATTGTTTTGAAAGCTATAAGTTAAATCTTTGATTTAAAGATTCAACGAGTTAATCAAATTGAAATGAGAATTGATTTGGAAAAATCGGTAAATGAATCTTTTTGTTTAAAAGATTTGAAATGGTAATTGGTTTAAACCATTTGAAAGAAAGTTTGGAATTGTTAAGTTGTGACTTAATTGAAATCCCATATCCATATGTTTTTTAATTGCGCTCACTATTCGGGTTAGCCGGGAAAGGACCTTTGGGTCGTATAACCCATTCCGAATAGTGATACGTCGTATATGGATGGCATTTGAAGACCGGTGATGAAGACCGGATATTTTTGAAAATGAAAGGACAACCTGTCGAATGTCTCTGCACTGAGTTGCTCCGGTATAGAGATTTATATCACTCTTTTTGTGACGGGAAGTCCGAACGTGATTGGAAATTATCCGGATTTGCGAGGGCTTCGTGAGAAGTGCCTTCGGTTCTGTTCGAACCCGGAACAGACTTGTATGGTTACATGTTTGACATTACACTTTGAGATATAAAGCCGATTTCTTTCAAATACATATCTGTTGGTGGCGGAGAATTTATTCTCTTAGCTTAACACCCTTCTCTGAGACGTACGAGCTCAGAGGTTATGTAGTTGAAATTTATCAGCGATATATCCCAATTTGGTAATGTGGCATGCTGAGTGTTGCTGTGTGATGATCAGTGTTTGATCATTTGTGATATGATCATTTGTTTGATCATTTATCTTTGTGATCATAGGTTGATCATCTGTTGACCCAAAGCGTGGCTTTTTGAAAAAGCGTAGCTTTGTGGACGAGACTTCGTCGAGCCTCACAACCCGGTAATGGTCGAAACAGGAATCGTGCGGCAAGGTTTTCAGGGGTAGCTCCCCTAGGGTATGACCATTCCTTCTGGAAAAGGGTAGTATCATGGTATGGAGTCCAGATACTTACTCATGTGGACACACTTTATTTATGACGTGTGATGTTGGATTAGAGGTACCTCGGTTAAAGGTCACAAAGGACCGGGGGTGGCATATCTGAGGTTTCTTTTATCCCTTGGGAAAAGGGGTTGCCGGCCTTGTTTGGCAGAGAACGGTGTGGTTCTCGGAGCGTCCCGCCAGAGGCGTTTCTTTCGTGGAATAGGAAGTTCCTTAGCCTGACCATTTGTTGGAAATCCATCTTCCAAATACGAACTTTGTACGGTTTTAGTTGTATTACCTGCCATGGAATGTGGTGGTAACCTGCTATTGAACATGGTAGCTATAGTAGGCATAAGTGCAAAATGTCTATGCTGGCTAAGATTTATATTCTACTTTCGAAATTGTTTTCTGCACTATGCACTAGTAATAATATCAAATGATTTGATTTTTGCGTAGTAAACATCTTTGACTATCATAAGGAGAAATCTCCTCCAATTCTGCGTTTGCATTGTGTGTGTGGTGGGAGGTCTTATGGTAGTTTCATTTTCCAAAAAGCATTGCAAATTGACTTTAAAATTCTCTGCTATTTGTTTTAAAGATAATCTGTTTTTGTTGCTCACACCAGTCCCATGACTGATCCGGAGTTTATTGTTCCTTTCCTAAACTCTGGGTGCTCATAATTTCCTACACGAGCAGTCTAGAGTTGGGGTTTTCAGATATTCAGGTTTAGTAGATTTTCTGGAGTTAGTTCAGTCTTTGGATCAGACTGCACTTGCTTATCTTTGTGCCTCGTATTGGGAGTTCGAGCTAATTCTGGATCGTGCTTTGGAGATGAAGATTATCCCCTGCTGATGTTATCTATTTTTCTTTCCGCTGCTATTTATTGTATCATATCTCTGATGTATATAGATATTCATTGTATCATCATTGTATCTAGATATTGTATCAGATGTTGTATATCTATATTATTTTTATTCCGCTGTGATATTTACTTAACTGTGTTATAAGCTCCGGCGACTCGGATTTGAACGCTCGAATCTACGACATTCGAGTACGATGTAAAGTATGGATGTCGATTTTCGAACGCGAAAATCTGGGACGTTACATTTGGTATCAGAGCTAAGGTTGAACTTTAGCTCAGGAGTATAACACGTTAAGTAGCTCATTAGAGATAGAGTGAAGTAAACTCTAGAATGAGTAATCCTTAAGATATCCGTTTAAACGTCTCAGTAAATTCTCTTACTATCCACTGATGGTGAGTATGAGTACAAGAAGAGGACGAGATAAGGGACAGGGAAATACGACTATAAATGGTCAATACCCTGCAACAGTGGAAACAATCTTTCTCTATCAATTTTCTTTGATTCGTTTCCAAATCCTTTTCATTGCTTCGTATCAGCTACAGAAAGAAGTTTCGGTACGGTGATGGCTCTACGAATCGTTGTAGAAATCCTTACTTCGTATCTCCATCAGTTTCTTATCTATTTCTGATTTAAACTTTAATGAATAAATTGAAAATTTTAAATTGAGTTAAATTGATTAATAGAATATGAAGTATAATTTGAATTGAATCGATAAAATGATTTCATTTAAAACTAAATTTGAAATTCTATTGTAATTTCTTTTGAATACCAAAGTCCGAAGATGGACAAATTGGTATGTATTTTGTGATATTCCGACTTGAATTTGGAATCCATATCTTGTGTTCGAGAAGTTATAGGGGATTGCATTTGTCTATCTGTGTGCTGTTTTCGTGCCTGCAAATTTCGAGGACGAAATTCTTTTAAGGGGGGAAGTTTGTAACGACCCTGAAATTTAAATTTTATTTAAATTAATAATTAAATGAATTTTTGAATTAAATGGGGTAATTAAATAAATTTTGGATAAAAAATTTGTAAATTTAATTGATAAATTGGAGCGAGTTTCCCCGGGATCCAAATTAAAATTAGTTAAATCGTTTAATTTTAAATATTACATATATAGGGGATTTGAATCTTAGATAGATGTTTTAAAATATAAATAATAATAATAATAATATAATTTAGAATTTATTATAGATGGTTTAATAAATATTTAAACTAGGAATAGAAAATAAATTTGACAAATTCAAATAGATATATAATAAGATAAATTATTAAATATAAAGTAGTATATAGTTAAATTCAAACAACATAATTTAAAATAGGAATTTATTTACTATACAAAGTTAAAAACAAACAAGAAATAGGAATACAAACAAATACAAATAAAGCAAGTGTAAACATAGATAATGATAATAATAATAAGCATTAGCTTACAATACAAGACAACAACAACATTTAATTCATTTATATTGCAAAGAAGAGATAACAAATAAAAACAAAGTAATTAAGCAATGTACATAAACAACAAGTATGGAACAAAAGAAATACAAAACATATGTGAAGCCTATAATAGATATGCAGGCAAGAAAAAAAAATAAGAAAGACATTCAAAAACAAATACTAATACAAGTATACAAAGCAAAGACAAAATAAAAATATCTATACCCACTAACACAAATCATCTTTCAGCCGAGCAAAACAAAGAGTATACAAAGTAAATAAACAAAATTTAAATCAAGCAAGTGTGAAATCAAACACAAATTGGTCTTCTCAGCCGAAAATAAAGGGAAAGCATCTAGGCTGCAAACAAAAGCAAAGCAAATATATACCTCTAGCATACAAGGGGAGGTATCAGCCACCATACCCTATCACATCTTAGCCTTGCCTTTTGTACAAACAAGATAAAATATATTCACCTGCAACACTTCCTCTCCTATAAACAATTACAAACCAATAAGATATACACCCAGTACTAAGAAAAATAAACACACTGTAAATTTCATTCCTTTCCATCAACTCCATTTCGACCATTTAAAACTAAACATCATTTTGAAGAAAAACCCAAAGCAAGATCATCATCAGTCAAACAACATCCAGATAAAACAACTAAAAAGCCTGAGATTAAAGAAGTGATTCTCAGAATTCAAAGCCTGTTCCAAAACAAGGCACCTCTGTTCTTTCTCTGTTCATTGTTCTTGTTCTCTGTCTTCATTCCAGGAAACCAAGGTGAGCAACCCTTTTTAATCTGATATGTTTCTTGTTGTTTGATCTTGTATTGAAGGTATGATTATGCTTGAATGATATAGCTGCCTAGGTGTGTATATATATACATAGGGATTAACAGATGTATGTACAGGCACATATATATATCCCTGTTTTAATGTTTACAGGCTAAACAAAAAAAAAGAAAAAAAGAAAATACAAATCTCTTAAACCAATCAATACCACATACAAATCTCAAAATGAAAAGTGATTAAAATGTTGTGATATCAATTTTAAAAATAATTATAGGTATGGTTATGGGATGAATGTTTTGGGAATAGAATATACAGTGAAAAATTCAAGGACTACCCAAATTTCGAATTTCGTAAATTCTAGATTGGATTGCACCACCTAAAACTATTTTAAAAATGATGATTTTTAAAACAAAAATTTGAATTTTTAGTTGCGTATTAGGGTGGCATTTGCGACGTGAATAGATAATGGGTTCTATCGATTTTCCAATGATTGGCTAAATTTCAAAAGTCGAATTTTGGCAGGGAGATACTAGGGTAATCATAGATTGTTGGAAAAATACAAGAAGATTTTTTAATTCACCATCGTTTGAGATTTGAACTAAACTAGGGTTTAAGCTATGTTTTAGTTAACGTCAGAAAAGTGATCGTCACGTCACCAGGACGTTATCGGACCTCATCGCGCGTGGGGGGATCGAAAGGTAGGGATGTGACGTGTCTCTGGGAGGAGTAGCTGGGGTTTTTACGATCGAGATCACTGGCGAAGGAGGGTTTTCCGATGGTGAAGGCTACAGGTCTGGGTTGCAGCTGAAAGCTCGATTTGTTTTGATGATTCGATCGAAGGTGCCGAGTAGCTTGATGGTGGGAGGACGTCGTTGTCGACTTGCTGGGCGTCAAGATGGTGGCCGGAGGTGATGGGGCTTCGTGTGCACGTGCACGCGTGAAAACGTGTATCTGGGCTGTTGAGTTTGGGAAGATGAAGTACAGGAGCTCGAGTTTTTAATAGGGAGAAGTCTCGGGGAAAAAGCGTGGTAGCTCGAGTTGGAGCTCGCGTATTTTCAAGTGGCATCGGGTAAGCACTTAAACAAAATTTTAAGTTGAAAAAAAAAGGGGGCTCACGGGTTGGTTTTGGAGGAAACTCGAAGCAGTTTCGAGTAAAAGCTCGGGTAGGACCCGAAGTGGGATCTAAACCCTAAAAGCACAGTTTTGAAATTTGAAATAAAATTTAAAAGTAAATTGTCTTGAATGTTTTGATAATGATAATTTTAAATTTTAATAAGAGTAAAGTTTTACCTTAAAAAATTTATTAGAATTGATGGTTTGTAATTCATTTAATTAATAGTATAATTTAAAATTGGGATAGTTATTTAATTTAATAAATTAATGATATAGATGATTAAATTTGTAATTATGAATTTATTAATGTGATTAATCTTGATAATTAATGTGATAAAATTTATTTATGAATTGTTCTAAGTATAATTACTTAATGGTAAGGAATTAAAGGAAATTAGTTAATGTAATTAATTAAGTTAATTTGATTTGTTAAGATAAATTAATTAAGTTTAATTTATCCAGGAATAATCACTTGATAATTTTGGAAAGATAATTACTTAGAGAAGTAATAAATAGATAATTACTGAAAGTAATTAATCAAATGATGATTTGAAATTTTAGTAAATTATTTGTTAAATTTAAAAACTTAATTAATGATGGCAATAAATTTAAGATGATTTAATAATTAGAAATTAATTGGTTCATTTATTTAAAATGATCAATTAATAATTAAGGGTTAACAAATAAATTTGAAGGAAGACTTATTTCAAATAAATTAAAACCCAATTATGACAATCAAACCAGATTAATAATGATACATCTGATTTAAATTAATCAGTTGACTTATAAATTCACTTGTGAATGATGGGATTCTATTGAATGTTGAATTATTTGACATCTCTAAACTGTAATGCTTTCTGATATATTCTGTTTTGTGTGATCTGTACCGTAGTTATTTATCGGGGATGGGTGTAAATTATTATCTGTGATTTATATATCTGTGATCTGTGATCTGTATGTGAAAGATAAGCGTTATAGTTTATATCGCTTATCAACTATATTCTGTATTTTGATATGTGATGACTGATGTTGCACCATTGTGTGTAAAACCCCTGGACTACACTGTTACACACACAAATATGGATTCACGAGGAAATTGGTTAAGTCACAGATAATTTAAATTTGATGTTTTGAAATTGAAATTTTAGATTTCAATTGATTTTGAAATTTGAAATTTCGGTTTAAATGTGAAAAGCTTTTGAAATGGAATTTCAAAGATGAAACTTATTTTCGAATAACCTGAGTAAGTTTTGAAGTTTAAAATAATTTGATTTAAACTTAAATTCAAGATTTGAAATTGAACTCTATGATTTGAAAATAGGGATTAGAGATTTCATACCTGTTATATATGAGTTAAACCATTTTTAAAAAAAGTATTGATTTTTGGAATGTGAATAAAATAAAAGGGTTTTAACTCGTGTAAATATAATTGGATTTTTCTTAAACGAAAACTATTTGTTTTCAAATAATAACAGCTTTCATATAAGAAGTGAACTTCCAATTTGTGTTGAAAGGTTTCAAATTCAAAATGAAATTGAAATGTTTTAAAAGGCTATGAATGAATTCTTTTTTGAAAGCTATGAATTAAATCTGTTTATTTTTAACAGATTTAAAATGATGTTTTGTTTAACCCATTAGAAATGAAATTGTTTTGAAAGCTATAAGTTAAATCTTTGATTTAAAGATTCAACGAGTTAATCAAATTGAAATGAGAATTGATTTGGAAAAATCGGTAAATGAATCTTTTTGTTTAAAAGATTTGAAATGGTAATTGGTTTAAACCATTTGAAAGAAAGTTTGGAATTGTTAAGTTGTGACTTAATTGAAATCCCATATCCATATGTTTTTTAATTGCGCTCACTATTCGGGTTAGCCGGGAAAGGACCTTTGGGTCGTATAACCCATTCCGAATAGTGATACGTCGTATATGGATGGCATTTGAAGACCGGTGATGAAGACCGGATATTTTTGAAAATGAAAGGACAACCTGTCGAATGTCTCTGCACTGAGTTGCTCCGGTATAGAGATTTATATCACTCTTTTTGTGACGGGAAGTCCGAACGTGATTGGAAATTATCCGGATTTGCAAGGGCTTCGTGAGAAGTGCCTTCGGTTCTGTTCGAACCCGGAACAGACTTGTATGGTTACATGTCTGACATTACACTTTGAGATATAAAGCCGATTTCTTTCAAATACATATCTGTTGGTGGCGGAGAATTTATTCTCTTAGCTTAACACCCTTCTCTGAGACGTACGAGCTCAGAGGTTATGTAGTTGAAATTTATCAGCGATATATCCCAATTTGGTAATGTGGCATGCTGAGTGTTGCTGTGTGATGATCAGTGTTTGATCATTTGTGATATGATCATTTGTTTGATCATTTATCTTTGTGATCATAGGTTGATCATCTGTTGACCCAAAGCGTGGCTTTTTGAAAAAGCGTAGCTTTGTGGACGAGACTTCGTCGAGCCTCACAACCCGGTAATGGTCGAAACAGGAATCGTGCGGCAAGGTTTTCAGGGGTAGTTCCCTAGGGTATGACCATTCCTTCTGGAAAAGGGTAGTATCATGGTATGGAGCCCAGATACTTACTCATGTGGACACACTTTATTTATGACGTGTGATGTTGGATTAGAGGTACCTCGGTTAAAGGTCCCAAAGGACCGGGGGTGGCATATCTGAGGTTTCTTTTATCCCTTGGGAAAAGGGGTTGCCGGCCTTGTTTGGCAGAGAACGGTGTGGTTCTCGGAGCGTCCCGCCAGAGGCGTTTCTTTCGTGGAATAGGAAGTTCCTTAGCCTGACCATTTGTTGGAAATCCATCTTCCAAATACGAACTTTGTACGGTTTTAGTTGTATTACCTGCCATGGAATGTGGTGGTAACCTGCTATTGAACATGGTAGCTATAGTAGGCATAAGTGCGAAATGTCTATGCTGGCTAAGATTTATATTCTACTTTCGAAATTGTTTTCTGCACTATGCACTAGTAATAATATCAAATGATTTGATTTTTGCGTAGTAAACATCTTTGACTATCATAAGGAGAAATCTCCTCCAATTCTGCGTTTGCATTGTGTGTGTGGTGGGAGGTCTTATGGTAGTTTCATTTTCCAAAAAGCATTGCGAATTGACTTTAAAATTCTCTGCTATTTGTTTTAAAGATAAACTGTTTTTGTTGCTCACACCAGTCCCATGACTGATCCGGAGTTTATTGTTCCTTTCCTAAACTCTGGGTGCTCATAATTTCCTACACGAGCAGTCTAGAGTTGGGGTTTTCAGATATTCAGGTTTAGTAGATTTTCTGGAGTTAGTTCAGTCTTTGGATCAGACTGCACTTGCTTATCTTTGTGCCTCGTATTGGGAGTTCGAGCTAATTCTGGATCGTGCTTTGGAGATGAAGATTATCCCCTGCTGATGTTATCTATTTTTCTTTCCGCTGCTATTTATTGTATCATATCTCTGATGTATATAGATATTCATTGTATCATCATTGTATCTGGATATTGTATCAGATGTTGTATATCTATATTATTTTTATTCCGCTGTGATATTTACTTAACTGTGTTATAAGCTCCGGCGACTCGGATTTGAACGCTCGAATCTACGACATTCGAGTACGATGTAAAGTATGGATGTCGATTTTCGAACGCGAAAATCTGGGACGTTACATTTGGTATCAGAGCTAAGGTTGAACTTTAGCTCAGGAGTATAACACGTTAAGTAGCTCATTAGAGATAGAGTGAAGTAAACTCTAGAATGAGTAATCCTTAAGATATCCGTTTAAACGTCTCAGTAAATTCTCTTACTATCCACTGATGGTGAGTATGAGTACAAGAAGAGGACGAGATAAGGGACAGGGAAATACGACTATAAATGGTCAATACCCTGCAACAGTGGAAACAATCTTTCTCTATCAATTTTCTTTGATTCGTTTCCAAATCCTTTTCATTGCTTCGTATCAGCTACAGAAAGAAGTTTCGGTACGGTGATGGCTCTACGAATCGTTGTAGAAATCCTTACTTCGTATCTCCATCAGTTTCTTATCTATTTCTGATTTAAACTTTAATGAATAAATTGAAAATTTTAAATTGAGTTAAATTGATTAATAGAATATGAAGTATAATTTGAATTGAATCGATAAAATGATTTCATTTAAAACTAAATTTGAAATTCTATTGTAATTTCCTTTGAATACCAAAGTCCGAAGATGGACAAATTGGTATGTATTTTGTGATATTCCGACTTGAATTTGGAATCCATATCCTGTGTTCGAGAAGTTATAGGGGATTGCATTTGTCTATCTGTGTGCTGTTTTCGTGCCTGCAAATTTCGAGGACGAAATTCTTTTAAGGGGGGAAGTTTGTAACGACCCTGAAATTTAAATTTTATTTAAATTAATAATTAAATGAATTTTTGAATTAAATGGGGTAATTAAATAAATTTTGGATAAAAAATTTGTAAATTTAATTGATAAATTGGAGCGAGTTTCCCCGGGATCCAAATTAAAATTAGTTAAATCGTTTAATTTTAAATATTACATATATAGGGGATTTGAATCTTAGATAGATGTTTTAAAATATAAATAATAATAATAATAATATAATTTAGAATTTATTATAGATGGTTTAATAAATATTTAAACTAGGAATAGAAAATAAATTTGACAAATTCAAATAGATATATAATAAGATAAATTATTAAATATAAAGTAGTATATAGTTAAATTCAAACAACATAATTTAAAATAGGAATTTATTTACTATACAAAGTTAAAAACAAACAAGAAATAGGAATACAAACAAATACAAATAAAGCAAGTGTAAACATAGATAATGATAATAATAATAAGCATTAGCTTACAATACAAGACAACAACAACATTTAATTCATTTATATTGCAAAGAAGAGATAACAAATAAAAACAAAGTAATTAAGCAATGTACATAAACAACAAGTATGGAACAAAAGAAATACAAAACATATGTGAAGCCTATAATAGATATGCAGGCAAGAAAAAAAAATAAGAAAGACATTCAAAAACAAACACTAATACAAGTATACAAAGCAAAGACAAAATAAAAATATCTATACCCACTAACACAAATCATCTTTCAGCCGAGCAAAACAAAGAGTATACAAAGTAAATAAACAAAATTTAAATCAAGCAAGTGTGAAATCAAACACAAATTGGTCTTCTCAGCCGAAAATAAAGGGAAAGCATCTAGGCTGTAAACAAAAGCAAAGCAAATATATACCTCTAGCATACAAGGGGAGGTATCAGCCACCATACCCTATCACATCTTAGCCTTGCCTTTTGTACAAACAAGATAAAATATATTCACCTGCAACACTTCCTCTCCTATAAACAATTACAAACCAATAAGATATACACCCAGTACTAAGAAAAATAAACACACTGTAAATTTCATTCCTTTCCATCAACTCCATTTCGACCATTTAAAACTAAACATCATTTTGAAGAAAAACCCAAAGCAAGATCATCATCAGTCAAACAACATCCAGATAAAACAACTAAAAAGCCTGAGATTAAAGAAGTGATTCTCAGAATTCAAAGCCTGTTCCAAAACAAGGCACCTCTGTTCTTTCTCTGTTCATTGTTCTTGTTCTCTGTCTTCATTCCAGGAAACCAAGGTGAGCAACCCTTTTTAATCTGATATGTTTCTTGTTGTTTGATCTTGTATTGAAGGTATGATTATGCTTGAATGATATAGCTGCCTAGGTGTGTATATATATATACATAGGGATTAACAGATGTATGTACAGGCACATATATATATCCCTGTTTTAATGTTTACAGGCTAAACAAAAAAAAAGAAAAAAGAAAATACAAATCTCTTAAACCAATCAATACCACATACAAATCTCAAAATGAAAAGTGATTAAAATGTTGTGATATCAAT
Source organism: Allium fistulosum (assembly GCA_030737815.1). NCBI lineage: Eukaryota > Viridiplantae > Streptophyta > Magnoliopsida > Asparagales > Amaryllidaceae > Allium > Allium fistulosum. Next base: position 398,437,695 of record CM060907.1, read on the forward strand.
TTTAAAAATAATTATAGGTATGGTTATGGGATGAATGTTTTGGGAATAGAATATACAGTGAAAAATTCAAGGATTACCCAAATTTCGAATTTCGTAAATTCTAGATTGGATTGCACCACCTAAAACTATTTTAAAAATGATGATTTTTAAAACAAAAATTTGAATTTTTAGTTGCGTATTAGGGTGGCATTTGCGACGTGAATAGATAATGGGTTCTATCTATTTTCCAATGATTGGCTAAATTTCAAAAGTCGAATTTTGGCAGGGAGATACTAGGGTAATCATAGATTGTTGGAAAAATACAAGAAGATTTTTTAATTCACCATCGTTTGAGATTTGAACTAAACTAGGGTTTAAGCTATGTTTTAGTTAACGTCAGAAAAGTGATCGTCACGTCACCAGGACGTTATCGGACCTCATCGCGCGTGGGGGGATCGAAAGGTAGGGATGTGACGTGTCTCTGGGAGGAGTAGCTGGGGTTTTTACGATCGAGATCACTGGCGAAGGAGGGTTTTCCGATGGTGAAGGCTACAGGTCTGGGTTGCAGCTGAAAGCTCGATTTGTTTTGATGATTCGATCGAAGGTGCCGAGTAGCTTGATGGTGGGAGGACGTCGTTGTCGACTTGCTGGGCGTCAAGATGGTGGCCGGAGGTGATGGGGCTTCGTGTGCACGTGCACGCGTGAAAACGTGTATCTGGGCTGTTGAGTTTGGGAAGATGAAGTACAGGAGCTCGAGTTTTTAATAGGGAGAAGTCTTGGGGAAAAAGCGTGGTAGCTCGAGTTGGAGCTCGCGTATTTTCAAGTGGCATCGGGTAAGCACTTAAACAAAATTTTAAGTTGAAAAAAAAGGGGGCTCACGGGTTGGTTTTGGAGGAAACTCAAAGCAGTTTCGAGTAAAAGCTCGGGTAGGACCCGAAGTGGGATCTAAACCCTAAAAGCACAGTTTTGAAATTTGAAATAAAATTTAAAAGTAAATTGTCTTGAATGTTTTGATAATGATAATTTTAAATTTTAATAAGAGTAAAGTTTTACCTTAAAAAATTTATTAGAATTGATGGTTTGTAATTCATTTAATTAATAGTATAATTTAAAATTGGGATAGTTATTTAATTTAATAAATTAATGATATAGATGATTAAATTGGTAATTATGAATTTATTAATGTGATTAATCTTGATAATTAATGTGATAAAATTTATTTATGAATTGTTCTAAGTATAATTACTTAATGGTAAGGAATTAAAGGAAATTAGTTAATGTAATTAATTAAGTTAATTTGATTTGTTAAGATAAATTAATTAAGTTTAATTTATCCAGGAATAATCACTTGATAATTTTGGAAAGATAATTACTTAGAGAAGTAATAAATAGATAATTACTGAAAGTAATTAATCAAATGATGATTTGAAATTTTAGTAAATTATTTGTTAAATTTAAAAACTTAATTAATGATGGCAATAAATTTAAGATGATTTAATAATTAGAAATTAATTGGTTCATTTATTTAAAATGATCAATTAATAATTAAGGGTTAACAAATAAATTTGAAGGAAGACTTATTTCAAATAAATTAAAACCCAATTATGACAATCAAACCAGATTAATAATGATACATCTGATTTAAATTAATCAGTTGACTTATAAATTCACTTGTGAATGATGGGATTCTATTGAATGTTGAATTATTTGACATCTCTAAACTGTAATGCTTTCTGATATATTCTATTTTGTGTGATCTGTACCGTAGTTATTTATTGGGGATGGGTGTAAATTATTATCTGTGATTTATATATCTGTGATCTGTGATCTGTATGTGAAAGATAAGCGTTATAGTTTATATCGCTTATCAACTATATTCTGTATTTTGATATGTGATGACTAATGTTGCACCATTGTGTGTAAAACCCCTGGACTACACTGTTACACACACAAATATGGATTCACGAGGAAATTGGTTAAGTCACAGATAATTTAAATTTGATGTTTTGAAATTGAAATTTTAGATTTCAATTGATTTTGAAATTTGAAATTTCGGTTTAATTGTGAAAAGCTTTTGAAATGGAATTTCAAAGATGAAACTTATTTTCGAATAACCTGAGTAAGTTTTGAAGTTTAAAATAATTTGATTTAAACTTAAATTCAAGATTTGAAATTGAACTCTATGATTTGAAAATAGGGATTAGAGATTTCATACCTGTTATATATGAGTTAAACCATTTTTAAAAAAAGTATTGATTTTTGGAATGTGAATAAAATAAAAGGGTTTTAACTCGTGTAAATATAATTGGATTTTTCTTAAACGAAAACTATTTGTTTTCAAATAATAACAGCTTTCATATAAGAAGTGAACTTCCAATTTGTGTTGAAAGGTTTCAAATTCAAAATGAAATTGAAATGTTTTAAAAGGCTATGAATGAATTCTTTTTTGAAAGCTATGAATTAAATCTGTTTATTTTTAACAGATTTAAAATGATGTTTTGTTTAACCCATTAGAAATGAAATTGTTTTGAAAGCTATAAGTTAAATCTTTGATTTAAAGATTCAACGAGTTAATCAAATTGAAATGAGAATTGATTTGGAAAAATCGGTAAATGAATCTTTTTGTTTAAAAGATTTGAAATGGTAATTGGTTTAAACCATTTGAAAGAAAGTTTGGAAGTGTTAAGTTGTGACTTAATTGAAATCCCATATCCATATGTTTTTTAATTGCGCTCACTATTCGGGTTAGCCGGGAAAGGACCTTTGGGTCGTATAACCCATTCCGAATAGTGATACGTCGTATATGGATGGCATTTGAAGACCGGTGATGAAGACCGGATATTTTCGAAAATGAAAGGACAACCTGTCGAATGTCTCTGCACTGAGTTGCTCCGGTATAGAGATTTATATCACTCTTTTTGTGACAGGAAGTCCGAACGTGATTGGAAATTATCCGGATTTGCAAGGGCTTCGTGAGAAGTTTCTTCGGTTCTGTTCGAACTCGGAACAGACTTGTATGGTTACATGTCTGACATTACACTTTGAGATATAAAGCCGATTTCTTTCAAATACATATCTGTTGGTGGCGGAGAATTTATTCTCTTAGCTTAACACCCTTCTCTGAGACGTACGAGCTCAGAGGTTATGTAGTTGAAATTTATCAGCGATATATCCCAATTTGGTAATGTGGCATGCTGAGTGTTGCTGTGTGATGATCAGTGTTTGATCATTTGTGATATGATCATTTGTTTGATCATTTATCTTTGTGATCATAGGTTGATCATCTGTTGACCCAAAGCGTGGCTTTTTGAAAAAGCGTAGCTTTGTGGACGAGACTTCGTCGAGCCTCACAACCCGGTAATGGTCGAAACAGGAATCGTGCGGCAAGGTTTTTAGGGGTAGCTCCCCTAGGGTATGACCATTCCTTCTGGAAAAGGGTAGTATCATGGTATGGAGCCCAGATACTTACTCATGTGGACACACTTTATTTATGACGTGTGATGTTGGATTAGAGGTACCTCGGTTAAAGGTCCCAAAGGACCGGGGGTGGCATATCTGAGGTTTCTTTTATCCCTTGGGAAAAGGGGTTGCCGGCCTTGTTTGGCAGAGAACGGTGTGGTTCTCGGAGCGTCCCGCCAGAGGCGTTTCTTTCGTGGAATAGGAAGTTCCTTAGCCTGACCATTTGTTGGAAATCCATCTTCCAAATACGAACTTTGTACGGTTTTAGTTGTATTACCTGCCATGGAATGTGGTGGTAACCTGCTATTGAACATGGTAGCTATAGTAGGCATAAGTGCGAAATGTCTATGCTGGCTAAGATTTATATTCTACTTTCGAAATTGTTTTCTGCACTATGCACTAGTAATAATATCAAATGATTTGATTTTTGCGTAGTAAACATCTTTGACTATCATAAGGAGAAATCTCCTCCAATTCTGCGTTTGCATTGTGTGTGTGGTGGGAGGTCTTATGGTAGTTTCATTTTCCAAAAAGCATTGCGAATTGACTTTAAAATTCTCTGCTATTTGTTTTAAAGATAAACTGTTTTTGTTGCTCACACCAGTCCCATGACTGATCCGGAGTTTATTGTTCCTTTCCTAAACTCTGGGTGCTCATAATTTCCTACATGAGCAGTCTAGAGTTGGGGTTTTCAGATATTCAGGTTTAGTAGATTTTCTGGAGTTAGTTCAGTCTTTGGATCAGACTGCACTTGCTTATCTTTGTGCCTCGTATTGGGAGTTCGAGCTAATTCTGGATCGTGCTTTGGAGATGAAGATTATCCCCTGCTGATGTTATCTATTTTTCTTTCCGCTGCTATTTATTGTATCATATCTCTGATGTATATAGATATTCATTGTATCATCATTGTATCTGGATATTGTATCAGATGTTGTATATCTATATTATTTTTATTCCGCTGTGATATTTACTTAACTGTGTTATAAGCTCTGGCGACTCGGATTTGAACGCTCGAATCTACGACATTCGAGTACGATGTAAAGTATGGATGTCGATTTTCGAACGTGAAAATCTGGGACGTTACACCAATGTTAATACATAATTGTTTGGTTACTCTTCCAAGCATTGTTTCATATCCCACAATTTCAGTTACTAAGAAAACTAATATTGCTAGTCACTAAGATGAAACTGCAATACAGAGATTGGTACTACAATATAAATTATTGGAAACATTAAAATATGAAAGAATAAATTAATTAGGAAATAATGACAGTGGGACTTCTCAAATCCTTGGATTGGTCCTTCTCTCATTTCTCCTTTACTGCTTCCTTGTTTTTATTAGTATCAAATAAACAAAAGAATTAAAAATAACTATTACTGGATCAAAAAAGTTATTCAATATACGAAATTTATAAAATTCATCGCAATCTTATATGAAAATCTAAAAAAAATGCAAGTAATAGACTTGGATTATATGAGTTTTTTAGAAATGTCCATGTCTAACTAAAGTTTAGTGTAGTTAGAACGTAGAATATATTCTGGAATTTATGTATTTATTTGGAGTTTTAATTTTATTAAGATTGTGTACTTAAAATAAATTCCATTAGGTAAGTAAGATATTATATGAATTTGTTATTATTTTTATAAAGCTTTTATTTATTACGTGAATTTTAACATGTTATTGTTCAATTTGAATCTAAAATTATTAATTTTTGCTGAATTAAATGATCAATTCGATAAATTTCAAATTTCTTAGTTTTGCATAACAAATGTGTTTGGATAAATGAATGACACATTTGTAATTGAGAAATATTATTATTCAAGTTCTTAAAGTTTTAAATTTGAAAACACTTAAGTGAAAATTTCTATAATGATTTTGAAGCGATTGGATAAGAATTTAGAATATGAAAAATTTAGTTTAAAATAATTATGAGTGGACCAAGAAAAAATGCAAAAAAATTGAAAATATAGACAATGTAAATGAAAATATTATGAGAGAATTAAAAGGGGAAGAGTAAGTAATTTTAATTTACAATTATATAATATGATTTAAGTATAAAAGTCACTTTGAACACATGTTTACATATACCAAAGCATAAAAAAGGTCAAGTAATATTTTGAGTTTTATACATCTTATAAATATCCACCATGTAAAAGGTAATTTAAGAAGAAATAAATTAGTATTTTTATAGCATTATGGAAATCAAGGTCATTGAACAACCTTGAATATCTATTTTACCAAGCATTATTCAATTTTTACACATACAAAGTTTTTATGTCTTTTCTTATTTTATTTTGTTTATTCAAAATACTTTTTAAAAGATCAAGTTAAATCAAAATAAATGGTGAAGTAATTCATTTTGACATTAATTACCTTATTAGTCGCCATTTAAATTGCATTTATTAATGAATTTATCGGTTGCATTTATGCCTTAAATTTAGTTTGATTGAATTTAAGTTAGTAAAAGCTCATGATAAATCAATTTTGGCTCAAATATGAAAGATTATGCTTAATTTTCCCACATAGTAATCCTATTTTCATTTGATAATTCTTATATAATCATCTGCTAAAAAAGTAATATTATCAAAAAAGAATAAGAATAAATGTGACGACCCACATTTCGGAAGGTTTAAATCAACAATAATCCACACATGTCCGACTTAAACAATCTGGAACATAGATAATCAATGGGGTTAATTAAGAAAAATAAGAAAAGAAGAAGAAAACAAACATAGAATCTCGCAGCAGAACGATAAAATATAATAATCAAATAAACAGTTCATGAAGCTGTTTATACCATACATTTGATTGTAATCTATACAACATTACCAGAGTTATATATACATCAGGGATAAATAAATAAGTGAATATTAGGCTTAGGTCCTTAATAAGTTTTAAAATACACAAAAACCCCAGTAAAAAAAGTGCATAAATTAGGTCCCTAGAATTAAGTTACTAAGTAATTCCATATAGTTATGCAATTATTCACCGAATAATTGCAGACATTTATGCAATTATCCAAAAGTTGCATAAATTTATGCAATTTTTTGGTGAATAGTTGCGGAAATTTTGGCAATTTTTTTGGTGAATAATTGCGGAATTTTCCACAAATTTTTGAAAAAATTACGGAAATTTCAACAATTTTTTGGTGAATAATTGCTGAATTTTCCGCAATTTTTCAGTGAATAATTGTGGAAATGTCTGCAATTATTCACCGAATAATTGCATAAGTGTATGCCATTATTCGGTAACTTAATTCTAGGGACCTAATTTACAAACTTTTTTTACTGGGTTTTTGTGTATTTTGAAACTTATTAGGGACCTGTGCCAAACTGTCCCAATAAATAATGCAGCAGAAAACATGATGCCGGAATACTAAAAGTAATAATATACCAAATCTTCGTCTTCGTCCTCTAGAATAAATCTTCAATAAGCTGAAAAACTCAAGACTAGCCTGAGCGTAATGAAAAGACAAAACACTCGGGCCAGGACTAAAATATCCTTATGTAAGTCAAATCAATATCGCATATAACATGAGTGTAATAGCGTTAGAGATGTTTACGGGATTTCACATCTCCTATCCAGTGTGTAACGTGCGTGCAATAACTCAAGAGATGTTACGGGATTTTCCATCACATAAGGATCTATCAAAATATTTTTATGTAGTAGAATACGCTACATATATGATGTTTAAGCCATAGACGAACCTCTGGTTCTTCTTCAATGGGGTGTTGATGTATTCAACCCCATATTTAGACAGTGACTCGAAGGATGCGACATAATCTATCACAGAGGATTCACCTTGAACAAGTTCTATAAAACGACGAGCCAATGTCACCTTCTCTGCTTCTGGTACGAATTTTAATTCGAAGCGCTCCCGGAATTGCTCCCAGATGAGATCTGCTTCATTAAATTCAGAAATAATAAGTTTGTACCAATCCAATGCTCTCTCTTGGAGCATACTGGAAGCCACCTGAACACGGTGAAGATCGACAAGATTCATGCGAGAAAAGATTCGATCGCATGTCCTTAACCAAGCCTGCACCTCGATAATAGTTTCGGAACCTTTGATGGTTCCCACCCAAGTTGGTATAATCATTGCACAAACGTGCAAATCCAGACTTAGGATGAGTAGGCTCCTGGTTAGGACCGGCTGCCTGAGCATTCTTTACTAAATCAAGAAGCTGTTGAGCAGTCATAAAAACTCCATCTTGGGGAGTGACAGTGGATGGTCCGGCTTTGGGACGACATGGTCTTGACATTCTCTCCTTTAAGAAAGAGAGAAGAAGAAAGGTTATTCTCCAAATAAATATCAAGCAAATCTTGATAGATAAAACATGGATTCGTAGAAGGAAATAGGATAAATCGGTACGAAGACTCGAATTAAATCCTAAGGCACGACTCCTAAGTTGGACTTAGGACGATGATCCTTGTTAAGTTATTCTACATTGTTCTGAAGTTTGGCTCTGATACCAAGCTGTAACGCCCCACCTCTATACCCACTCTAGCCAAGAACACTACGGTGTAATGCTGTCGACTAGCACGGAGAATAAGGTTGTTGAGGAGCGACCATCCATGTAACTTCTTTGAGCGAACACTGATATGTCAGATAGTATAGAATGAATTTTACTTAAGGAGGAAGTCCGACATACCGATACAAACCTAAAGCTATCACACTGTGGCTATAAATAATCTTCGAAAACAAACACAGAAATAAACATAACATAAATCAGTCACAGACATCCATATCACAAAGGCGGAAGAAGATATGAATATATATATAACACATGAAAGTATACATCAGTGTAGTGGTCAGAAAGATCCACGATAATACAAAAGAATAGCAACACGTGGTATACAAAAGAATAAGTACACTACATAGAGTCTATATCTCAAATGTGTACATCCAAAACCTACTAATCTAAGTAGTTAGCCAAAAGTCAGAATAATCCAGAAGAGAAGTCAAGCAGAAGCACCTGTAACATCTCGGTCTGACCCGAGTATTATTTATAAGAAAATAATAAACGGATCAGTCTAGCTATAAATATCAGATGATATGGTATAAAGTAAAAGACATGGCATGAATATGTAATAACCATAATGGCATACTACTATAAGTATGTAATTGAAAATCAACAAGAGATTAATCAATATCACAAGAATCTTCTCAAAGATAAAATAGGGTTTCATACCCTAAACTTGTATTCATAACAAGTCAATGACACACAAATTCACCAATGTACAAAAATGATAAACATATCAATGAAAATCATGAAAATTGGTGAAGCATAAATTCCAGAAATCAACACACGAAATCCAGAAATCACATAAAAAGGGGGGAAGGCCTATCACAAGAACGGGAGCATGAAAACTCACCAACACGTGTAACACAAGAACGAGAAGCTATCTCATGGAAGCTATCCATTAAATTTTGACACACGAACGGCCTGAAGACCATGGGGCGCTACCGCATATATGTGATGGCGAAACATCACACAAACGGGGTTTAGTCTCCCTCGTAGACAAAGAGACATCGCACAATTGCTAGTCTAAATCAAATTATAAAAATGATCGTCGTGATCATCAAGAAGTGTCAATCACACCAAGCTAGTAAATATATGAGTTTAGCTTCATGTCCAATAACCACTTGCTTAACTTAAACATTTACGAACAAGCTGTAGATCTCCACTAGAAAATTGTCACAAAAGGGTTCAATCGAACAAGTCCAAGAATCAACTGACGAAGTGAACGCAAGCGTTTCATACCACTCATTTTACTTAGCCGTTTAATTAGATTTCTCATCCGAGTGAGGTAAAGGCTTGTATATACTAATAGATTGGGAAACGGTTTTAAGAAAAGGAGTTTTGTAATAAAATAGTGTTGAAATCGCTTTGATAAAAGAGTTTTGATATTTACTACTAGTATTGAAACCTTCATATTTTAAAGTGACGAAACACAAAAATGATTGTAGAACAATCAATCACCGAAATTCACATTCGAAGACGTGAATAAAATCCAAGCAAATCAGCTCAAAATGCATCAAAGTGGAAGTTCCCATGCGACCTAACGTGGCCGAGTTAAAGTGAAAAGGAACGACCTAAAGTTAAATAGGTCGAACGACCTAAGGGTTGAAAGGTTAGCGACCTAACATTTTAAGGCCGAGCGACCTAGGAGCTAACGGCTTAAGGAGTAACACACGACCAAGAAGGTGCGACCTAAGGAAGACTCACAACCTAACATGGCCGACATAAGAGCAAACGACCTAAGTGGCCAAAGGGGCGCGACCTATCAGGTCAACAGGACGAGCGACCTAATGTCCCAGGCAAGGTCGAGCGACCTAATGGAGCAAGCGGCCAAGAGTTGGTGACCTAGTGGTTGAACGACCCAGTGGTGCGCGACCTAATGGATATGCGACCTATCGCGAAGACGAGCCGAGCGACCTAACTATGCAAGCAAATAGGCCACGCGACCTAATGGAGGTAAGGTCCAACGACCTAAATTAGACGCGACCAAGGGATTGAAGCAGGACCGAGCGACCTAAGGTCTCACGACCTAAGTGGTTCGAACAAGCCGAGCGACCTACGACCTCTCTTTGTCGTGACCTAACGCCAGAAGCAATAGCAAGCGACCTAAAGTTGGAGCGAGCTAACGACACATTGCGACTTTTCCACGCGACGACCTAGCACAGGCAGAACGACCTAAGCCCAGGCTCTTGCCAAAAACACTAAAAATTGGAGTTTTTCGCTAATCCAATCCAAACCAAATGCAAATGTGCATGCTAAAGTGATAGGGAATCATTACCAACAGATCAAGATGAATATACACAAGAATGTGAGATTAAAAATCTCACCTTTTCACTAAAATGGATGAAGATGAAGCTTGAAATGCTATGCAAGAACAACCACTAGCTTAAATCAAAGTCTTCTCTTGAATTTGAAGTTGAATGATGGATTTGAAATGAAGACTTGAGCTTGGAGTTTTAATTTCCCATTCCCTCCTCCATTTTTGATGAAGCCTTAATGTTTTAGTGAAGAGATGAAGTTATGAAGAGAAGGGGGTTGGGCTGAGCTAATATGGGTGCAGTCCAAACCAAAGTCACAAGCGGGAAAAAGTAGCGAAAATTCCACTAACTCCAAACATATCAATGTTTATACTTAAAAAGATCGCAAACATTATTTTGAACTCAATGGAAGTGGTCTTGAGTCCTAATTTGACCGCATGCAAAAAGTAGCTTTTCGGACCAAAATTCGATTAACGATAAAATATTTAAATAAAATATCTAAATATAAAATCGATAAATATGCGGGTTGTTACAGACTCCCCTCCTTAAAGAGATTGCGTCCTCGTAATATATAAGATGGGAATAAAAAGTAACAACCATAAAAGCATATTAACCCAAAAGAAATTTGAAATGAGAAGTTTACCTCAAAGAGCATGAGAAAGTAATTCTGGATGTGTACGCTCGATGAATTCTCTAGACTCCCAAGAGCAATCCTTAGGATTTGAGGACCATTGAACTTTAACAAGCGGAACATCTTTATTTCGAAGTCGTTTGATCTCCGAAGCAATAATTCGAATAGGATGCTGCTCATAAGTTAAATTAGGCGAAACTTCAATCTCTTCCACAACACCGGGCTCAAGAATAGAATCGGAATCCTGAAGGCACTTCCGTAATTGAGAAACATGAAACACGTCATGCATGGCAGAAAACTGAGCCGGTGATGAAAGGCGATAAGCCATCGAACCAATACGTTCAGTGATAGGAAATGGTCCAATGTATCGAGGCGCTAACTTTCCCGATCGACTGAAATGTACAACACCCTTCATAGGTGAAACACGAATAAATACAAGATCGCCAACATAAAATTCTAATTTTCTTCTTCGGTTATCGGCATAGGATTTTTGTCTACTCCGGGCTTCTTTCATCCTATGTCGAATAAGGTCAATCTTCTCTGTGGAATCACGAATAAGATCTGGACCTAAAACCAGCTTCTTGCCGGCCTCAAGCCAATAAGAAGGAGATCGGCATGGCCTCCCATAGAGTGCCTCGAAAGGTGCCATACCAATACTAGATTGGAAGCTGTTATTATAGGAAAACTCAACAAGTGAAATTTGATCTTCCCAACTTCCACCAAAATCAAGCACACAAGAACGAAGAAGATCTTCAAGAGTTTGATTCACACGCTCAGTTTGTCCATCGGATTGGGTGTGATAAGCGGTGCTAAAATTAAGCTTTGTTCCCAAAGCTTTTTGAAGACTCTTCCAGAATCCACTAGTAAACAATGGATCTCGATCACTAACAATGGAAGAAGGAACTCCATGAAGTTTAACAATTTCTTTGATAAAGAGTTTGGCCAGAAGAGGAACGGTTCAGTTCGACCGAACAGGAATAAAATGAGCAGATTTAGTAAGTCTGTCAATGATCACCCATAAACTATTATGACCCGAACGAAAACGAGGAAGACCATCTATAAAATCCATGGAAATTTGACCCCACTTCCAAACTGGAATTTCCAATGGTTGCAATAACCCACCAGGCCTTTGATGTTCAGCCTTAACAAGTTGGCAAGTCATGCAACACTTAACAAAGTTAGCGATATCAGATTTCATTCCCTTCCAGTAATAAATTCGTTTCATATCCGCGTACATTTTACTACTACCGGGATGAATGGAAAATTTGGAACGATGAGAATCTTCTAAAATATCTTTACGAAGATCTCTAGTATTTGGTACGATAAGTCTACCTAATTTTCGAATGCCGCCACGAAAATCAATATCAAAGTCTTTCAAACCTTCAATATCGGTTTTATCCTTAAGGTTTTGGCCAAGCAAAGCCAATTTAGGATCTAGCTGTTGAGCTTCAAGAATGCGGTCAAAAATAGAAGTACGAGCCTCAAGGCTACATAAAACAAGAGATGAACATAAATCGGAGACACGATCTCGAATTTCACAAGTGGATAAAACCTCGAGATCCCTCCATTTGGATATCATCATGGAAACAACCGCTTGTTGCTTGCGACTAAGAGCATCAACAACTCGATTTCCCTTTCCAGGAGTATAAAGAATATCAAGATCATAAGAGGCAAGGAATTCGAGCCAACGCTGTTGACGCAAATTAAGTTCCTTTTGAGAAAATAAATATTTCAAGGACTTATGATCAATATAAAGAATAAATTTTTCCCCCAAAAGATAGTGTCGCCAAATTCGAAGGGCGAAAACGATGGCCGCGAGTTCTAAATCATGTGTGGCATATCTAGTCTCAGCCGGCTTCAATTGCCTAGAAGCGTAAGCAATAACACGTTCTTTTTGCATAAGAACGACACCCAAACCAACGCGACTTGCATTGGTATAGACAACAAAATCTTGATTCCCTTCGGGAATAACAAGAATGGGAGCGTCAGAAAGGAGTTCTTTTAATTTCTGAAAAGAAATTTCACACTTGTCTTGTTTGTACGAAAAATGGGCACAACACTCTTCGAAAGTTTTTGAAGAGATAAAAGTGAAGAATGGAAATTAAAACTATGGATTATCTAACAAAAACTCCAAATAGCAGAAAGTAAATTGCAAAGACAAGCGATTTAGAGTGGTTCGACATTTCACCTACATCCACTATGAAGTTTGATGATTTTATTATTCGATACTTGAAGATTGCAATTTCTTATAATGTAGTACAACAGGTTTTATGAGCTAAGTCTGAATCTAAGACAACCATGGTGATTTTGAGTAAATCTGGCAGAGTCTGGGCGCTCTTTAGCTCTTAGAATTATCCGACCCCTTTTCTGAATGACCAGGGGCTCTATTTATAGGTGTAGGAGGCTGATATTTTGCCTAAATCTCGGGAGACCAGTTCTGGAACGTGAGGGGGCCCACATGCCCGTTCTCAGGAAATCCGGGCCCACTTTGGGATCGATTCGAAGTCCATTCGAATCGATCAAGAAATCATCCAATCGAGCTGAAATTTGGTGTGGACATTCTTCAACATGTGCACAAGTTCTGTGAAAATTTCATAGCATTTGGATTTGTGGATCTCGAGTTATGATCGATTCAAGATCGTATTTCTGGTTGATGTGCTCTGTTCGAATCGATCCCCTTCGAATCGATAGGGTCGAATCAAGGCGTTGACGTGGCGCGCGCTTCCCGGGTTGATCCTGTTTTTGCTCCGAGTTTTACTGGGTCGACTCCATGAATTTCGCCGCTTTGACTTAGTGGGTTCGAAGGAATGGGTTCGAAGAAAGGGGAACTTGACGGATTCGAACATGTGTCCCAGCAATGGATTCGAACGACGCATCGTTCGTATCGATTGTGATCTTGTTTCAATCGATACGAAGTCAACATAGCCTGATGGATTCGATGAAAGGTACTTCAATGGATTCGATCATACCACTCATGCATGGATTCGAAGAAGAGTATCTCATTGGATACGAAGTAGGATGTCTGAAGGATTCGAACATGGATTCGGGCGATGGATACGAAGCTTGACCACCTGTTGGATTCAAACAAGGAGGTAATCGACCGATTCGGAGCAAACAGATCCTGATGGATTCGAACATAGGTTTCACCTATGGATTCGAATCAGGGGGAATCTTCTTCATCTTGTATCGACCATAAGTTGAGCATACGGAACATTGGCTTCCCTGGCTTAGATTGTTATGTCTTGTTAATCGTGGCTCGATCCGGACTCGGACAAAATTCATCGGTATCCATGGTGAGCCTTTGTGTAGCCGATCTCCAAGACGAACTGTCACTGGTTTCTAGTCAAGTTCTTGGTGTCACGGCCTTGCCAAAAGGCGGGATAACATTTGCCCCCCAAAGTACGTCTTATGAAAACATAACGTGCTTTGAAGTGCTGCAATCTTCATTCTGAGTAGTTATTGTCTTTTCGATGAAAGCTGTAATCTTCGATTGTTTTTCTTGAAAATGTAAGCTGTTGACGGTCAACTGCTGTACCCTGTACTATTGCGACCGATTGCTGTATGCTAGCGGTTACCCGTTTGTTGTTGTAATCGTTATCAAATGAGCTTCCAATTCCTATAAATCTGGAATATTGAAGATTAATCCAACATTTATGCATATATGCTAATCTTACTCTCGCTGATGTTCATGAGTCGTTGTCAGTTTATCTTATATTGAATTCCGTATCGATCCGCTCCTGAACCGACATGAAATTCGTTGTAACAACGTTTGATGGTTGTTTGAATGCTCCCTCGCAACGATCCTCTCCTAAATCGATGTGAAGGGTTGGAATGTATGCTTCGTATCGGTGAATACGTAATATCGAGTCTCGGATCGATGGATACAAAAGTAATGCTTTGTATCGATGGAGTCAAACGATCCAGACATAATCATTCAGTGATGCTTCACAGAGGATATGCCGTTTCTTATTCGTTTATTCAATAAGAATCCCAAATTGTGGATAATCTTCGATAGGAGTCATCCATGACTCCTCTCCTAGATCCATCTCTAAGATCTAATTGATCTTCATATGTCAATGCTTGGAATAATAAGCATTTCAACTGGGCCAAAGTCTGTTTGTCGTGCATCCCCAGAACTGGCTAGCTTGGCCAGCGACTTAGCTTTTTCATTTTGTTCTCCGAGGATGTGTGTAATGGTGCAATAGTCGAAGTCGACTAGTAGCTTTTGGACCCAGCTAGGATAAGGAGCAAGATTTTGCCTCCAAGTTGAATAGTCTTCCTTGACTCGGTATACTACTAACCAGTAATCACATAAGACATGTAAATTTTCCACTCCTAGTTTTCTTGCAAGTTTGAGCGCCAAGGTTTCATACTCAGCTTCGTTATTTGTTGCAGGGAAGTTGAGTTTCAGGGCGTAGCAGATCGTTTGTTCCTCAAGAGCCACTAATGCAACTTCGATGTTAGAAAGCCGATTATTGGAAGTTCCATCGGTGTACGTTCTCCATCGGTTGGACAGTTCTCAACTATTCTTCGGATAGTCGTCTGATGTGGTTGATTCAGATATGAAGTATGCTAATGTTTGACCATGGAGAGCTCTCTGAGGGAGATAAGTGATATCAAATTGGCTTAGCTTGATACTCCATTTGAGTAACTTTTCAGACATCTAAGATTTCTATTGAACCTATCGTAACGGTTGGTCGATATGGACGTTGATGAGGTAAGCTTGTCAATTGCCAGCCTTCATCATATACTGGTCTTTGGACTCGTTTCTCTTCACATAGCATTGCGACGCTTATGGCATGTGTTGACACGGCCCAATTGATGTATAAATCTTTGCGATCCAAAGGTTTGTGTAAAATGGGAGGTTTCTTTAAGCGATCTATCAGAGCTGCTTGGTTGTCCTTGGTACATGGGTGTCTCTAACCGTCAGAATTTTCTAAAAATTAGTCTTGATTCGATGAGAATTGATGATTAAAACGAAGAATATTTCTGATGTAATAGTGAAAGAGCATTTCAAAGGATCGAGTTTCATCCTGCATTTTTTGGAGAGCGTTGAATACCTCTGTCAAGTCATCAATATGGTTGTTTGATAGCTGTGATCTCACGAGCATATTAACCACATCTACTTTCATCGATCGACCGATATGATTTTTGAATAATCTGCTACTCGTCCTTTGGTAAGTAGCATAAGCGTTCTCAAGTTCAAATTTAGGGATTTCAGCATAGCACTATAGGCCCAGGTCAATAACGAGACAGTTGTATTCCTAGTCTAGGACATGCTTCAGTATCTGATTGTATTTGGAGTTTGCATCCATGGATGTGATTAATTCATGTCTGATGGTCAGGTCCATCAGTTGGTCGATCATTGGAAGTGGAAAGCTGTGCTTTGTCATACCCCATGTAAATCTGAGTAGTTGATGTATGTCCTCTCTCTGTTAGTTTTTCTTATAAGTAAAGGATTGGATACTCACTTTGGTTGGAGGGCATCATGGATAAACCTACTGGTTTTGAGCAGATTCGCCTCCTCTTTAAGTGCAACATATCTCTCCGGATCCATGTCACATCGTTTTTGTTCACCGAGACATGCCTCGGGTCGACATTTAATCCAGGGTTCTTCATGGCTGGCGAGTCCATATATATATATATATATATATATATATATATATATATATATATATATCTGTGTGTGTGAGATCGAGTCCAAGCGAACACATCAAGATTCACCTGAAGTAAAACAGTTGACTCTTTCTTCATCATTGCACAGAGTTGTGATCTGATCTACAATACTCATGATGGGTTGTAGGTGACTCATGTGTTTATTTGCAATGGTAAATGATCAGGCTTATAAGAATGTTGAATCAAAGGATTAGTAGAATTTAGCCTTGTACTGCATGCTGCTACATAGCTGGCTCCAGCTTTGAGATTGAATTTACTTATGTTTCTGAATGATGCGCTTTTCATGCAATGTAGCTGCGATCCATTGCTCATTGGAAGGGTCAGAATGATGATCAGTTGCCCATAAGTCCGGGTATTGATCTGATGACTCTATCTCTAGTCATCCTTTTGGTCGCAACCTAGAGTTGTTATGAATATCAGGCATGGGTCATAGGTTCAAGTTGCCATAGTAAACTCTCGGATAATTACTCTTTTGCCCCCAGTCTCGGGTTGGCGGATGCATTACACGGACGGTCTAGTCTCGTCCTAGCTGTGTCTATACTCTAGTTCAGGCTTTAAGAACCAGAGTTGACTAATGAATGGTTGAACCATATTATCTTATCTTCTTGTTCGTGCCCCCAAGTCTGGGGAATATCTCGATAAGTGGTAGGGTAGATAATGCCCGCTTCAATTTTGTATTCTATCCCATTGAACCACGTGATCGAGTTAACCGATGGAAGGCTGAGTCGTGCCTATCCTGTATTATGTTCTAGTTCTTTCCTCTTAGCGGAATACATTGTTACTTTGCCAACATTCGGACATAATCTAGATTCTGGATGGTTAATGACATTCACTTCGCTGCTTATGTCGCCATACTTTGGGTAAAAACCGAAGAGTGAATCGTCCAATCAGATCCAATGCAGGACTGATGCTTTCCTTGTCGAATTCAGGGTAAGAATCAGTATGCAGATGTTTAGGTTGCACTTGTTTTGAATTGCTCTTTTAGTTGGATCATGGTAAGAGTCAATGAATGAATGGTCGCGTTGCATTCATTTGGAGTTGGGTGATCAACCATGTCCATTTCGATTTACGTTCTCCTATCAGATCTAGGGATAAAGTAAGCTCAAATGAAGTCATGTCATGCTCATTTGGTCTCATGCTCTTCCTGACGGATCGAAGGAAGGCGATGGAGGACGAATGGTCAAGTCACACTCATTCGTGGTTTATTCTTCTATCTGTGCTATGTTGGTCAAAGGTATTCGATGGACGTTCGGGTCCCATCGATTTGTAGTCGAAGAGGATCGATATTGACCGTCGATTCAACGGCACGATGTAGAATGCTCGGACCTCATTTCCTATCGATCCAATGGTATGATATGAAAGGTGCAGATCGATATTGTCCATCATTCCGGCGGTACGATATAATTAGTTGCCCAGAACTTCGGGCATCATTCTGATTAGTTAGCATTAAGGTCTCCTTGTAGTCATTTCCTTAAGTTGTAAAGGACACTAAGCTTGAGATGTAGCGAGTCACCTTTCTCTTCTTTCGGTGATTTGTACTTCTGCCCCCAGTCTTTGGTTAGCAGAGTTAGTTCGTGGATGGTCTAGTTGCACCTGTAGTGAGTTTACACTCCTCACAGCGAGTTTAGGTCAGAGTTAGTGAATGAATGGTCGAATCTCATTCATTCGTTTGTCTATTCTTGTAGCCACACTTTGGGGATCAGAGTTAGTTGAAGGGCCATTCATCACACCTATTTGATGTTTATACCCCTGTCCACACTCTAGGGACTAAGAGTTTCAGTAGAAAATGTTCGGACCGCATTTTCTTCAATTAATCCCTCTAGCACTAGTCAATGGAGAAAGTCGAAGTGTGGTCGATCACATTACAACAACTTTAATTTGATGCTTCTCCCACTGAACTATAGGAAGGAATTGATTGGAAAATGGTTAGGTCACATCCGTCCATGTTGCACGAACAGCCCATTGGATCATAGGGGAGAGTTAGCGCATGAACGGTCGCGCCACGTTCGCTTGCAGTAGAATGGGTAGTCACATCCATTTAGAATAGGACATTCAGCTAGGTTCGTTTTGCGAATCTGTGTCCCCCTATCGAATCAAGGAAGAAATTTTGTCTTATAGGGTTGGAGTGCATCCATATAAAATTATGTTATGGGTCCCATACCGGGGACAAGAGTTGATGCAAGGGCGGTTGTGTCACGCCCGCTTAGTGCTGGATGGTCGAATCACATCCAATTTTGTGTGTTAAGTGTGCTGCTATGTCCGGGCAAGATTGGAAAGCAGACGGTCGAACCACATCCGCTTTTTGTACTACAGAACTTGCTGAGGAACCATAGCCGATAGATGGACAGTCGAATCGCATCCCTTTTTGTATTCATATTCCAAACCATGCTTTGAGGACTGGAGTTGGTTAATGGGTTGTCAGTCAAACCTATTTGGTATTTATACTCCGATCTGCGCTCTCGGGACCAGAGTTAGTTGATGTTTATACTCCAGTTCGCACTCTGGGAATATGGAGTTTGTTGACTAGATGGTCTGTCATGTCTATTATGAGTTTCCTTTTTTGTGTTCGCACTCCGGGAATAAGTGATGTAACTTGGTTGAGATATGGTCGAAGTCGTTAGGCGGACGAATCCACCCTCCTCGAAGCCGCATTTGTTTGATGCTTATACTCCAGCTTGCGCTCTTGGAGTTTGGAGTTAGTTGTTGTTTATACTCCGGTTCACACTCTGGGATCTCGGAGTTAGTTAATGTTTATACTCCAGCTCGCACTCTCGGAGTCTAGAGTTTGTTGATGTTTATACTCCGGTTCGCACTCTGGGATCTCGGAGTTAGTTAATGTTTATACTCCAGCTCGCGCTCTCAGAGTCTGGAGTTTGTGTTTATACTCTAGTTCGCGCTCTGGGAACTCGGAGTTGGATGTTTATACTCCGCTTCGCACTCTGGGAATACGGAGTTGATGTTTATACTCCGATTCGCGCTCTGGGAACTCGGAGTTGGATGTTTATACTCTGCTTCGCACTCTGGGAATACGGAGTTGATGTTTATACTTCGGTTCGCGCTCTAGGAACTCGAAGTTGGATGTTTATACTCCGTTTCGCACTCTTGGAATACAGAGTTGATGTTTATACTCCGGTTCGCGCTCTAGGAACTCGGAGTTGGATGTTTATACTCCGCTTCGCACTCTGGGAATACGGAGTTGATGTTTATTCTCCGGTTCGCGCTTTGGGAACTCGGAGTTGGATGTTTATACTCCGCTTCGCACTCTGGGAATACGGAGTTAGTTGATCAGGTACATGGACGGTTGTATCATATCCACCCTGAGTAGGCAAGCTAAGTCGTTAGATGGACGGATCCATCCTCCTCGAGCTTGTAAATATGGAAGGCGAGGTCATTAGATGGACTGATCCATCCTCCTCGGGTTTAGGTTGAACACGGGCGAAGTCGTTAGATGGACTGATCCATTCTCCTCGGGTTTAGGTTGAACACGGGCGAAGTCGTTAGATGGACGGATCCATCCTCCTCGAGCCCATGTCCGTAAGTTTATACTCCATCTCACACTTTGGGAGCCGGAATTAGTTAGAGGATTGTCGTGTATCAGTCCCTTATTGCCGCAGTGTGATGGCTTGTCCCTGAGCTCAGCGTTTCACTTAGCGAGTGATCGGTGGGATCCCGATTAACTTCCACTTATAGGCCCCTCAAAGAAGGATGAGATTTAGTTTATGGATGGTTGGATCGCATCCATGTTCATTTGGATTCCACTTTTGCCAAGCCTAAGGAGTAAGATTAGTGTTCTGGCAAGCTTTGTGCTCGAGCATAGGAAAGGATGGTTGAACTACATACACTTTGAGTTGTGTAATTTCCCTTAAGTCTGGTGCAAGAATTGGAGAGCAGACAGTCGAGTCACATCCAATTTATACTTTGCATTCTTTCGATCGAGCTAAGAGAGTTGAAATGACAGCTCGTGATGGTTAGTGAGTAGGCAGTCAGTTGTTGATGACTTTAAATTGAGGATTGGATGTCTAATGTAGGATTGGATGCATGGATGGTGACATCACGTCCACCCTTGATGTGATTCCGATTTTATCGGGCATCAGAAGAAGCATAAGTATTTTGGCGAGCTTCAAGTACGAGATGGAGAGTACATTGTTGGGATATATCACTCCAAGTCTTTCCCAGGTCTCCAATTAAACTGTATAGGCGGATATGGTCGGTTGCATCCACTTTGTACTAGAGTCCTGACCTTGTCGGTCTCTTTCGCTTTGATGCCTTGCCCCAAATCAGGGGCATATAGTAGCCGATGATTGGTTGAATCATGCTCGTCATGATGATACCTCAATGATTTGATCATAGTCCGCGTAGTTTGTTTTGCACCCAATCTTACGTACTCGGTTACCTGCATCATTTGCAAGTAGTTTAATTCAAGTAGGTCATATTTCACAACGTAAATGAAATTGAATTAGAAATAATTCAAAAGAGATCAGATCAAATCTCATTGATAAGCGAGGCAGCGTCGTATGCTCGCTATTGCACTTCAGTCCAGCCCTTCTCAGTTGGATGTCTAAAGCAAATGGTTCAATTTGATCAAAGTCCTAGATCGATAGGGGTCGGATGTTCCACAGTAAACCGACATAGTTAACATGTTGAATTTTCATTGGAAGTTCTGCATGTAAGATGGTTTCAACAGATAGGTCTTGACTGGGAAAGATTCTCCAATCGACATTATGATCAGGTCCATTTTATTGCCAAGGGGTCTTGTAACACTGGTGAATGAAGTATGCACGATTGTCCAATGTTTGAGTGGTTGGTAACGCTGACTGGATGGCGAGTTGGTTAAAATGGGCTAATAGATTGGTTTTTATCCCAAACTTTCATCCAGATAGGAGACCTATATAGGATATTAAGGAAGTCCTCTTGAGGTTGTACGTCATGCTTTTAGTCATGCGGATGTGGAACGATTAAGATGCGGGCATTTGAAGATGGTTCAGCGGTGACCAGCTATGTTTTGAGTTGGCGGAGTAGACATTGGAGGGCAGACGTCATATTAGCCATCGTACCATAGTTGTCAATTCAGGAGTTTAAAAGCTGGTCAATTGGAGGAAGTTGCATTCCACCCATTCCTTGATTGCAACTCAACATTTGTTGTTGTGATCTCCTATGTCTTGTTCAGTCATGGAACAATTAGAAGCACGGATGGAATGTTCCTTCACTAAATTGGTGATTGAATTCACTATGCGGGTGCCCTACGCTGCGGCTAGGGTTCGGGGTCGTACCCGAAAAATATTTTTTTTTTGAAATTTCGTATCGATATGAATTAGACACAGATGGATTGATACGAACAGCGTGCGAGTATCGATACGAATTGGAGCAGTTGCGATCGATACGAACATAGCACATGCGATCGATACGAACAGAGCGATGCGAAGCAGATCGAGTCGAAATGATCGATAAGAATTTTGACATATTTTCTGGGTATGAAATGATGGATACGAAATCGATCGTATTTTCTGGATTTGAGAGCATGGATACGTAAGTCACCATTTTTTCTGGATTCGAGAACATGGATACGAAAATATGGATGGATGCAGTTCCTCTTAGATATGGAGCAATCTGAATAGAATAGAAGGAACCACTTGACGACGGATCTGGATCTTCCTCTTGGATTTATGCAATCCGGTGTCGATGGTAGATCCAAGGAGCGGGAGAAAAAACTGGTTTTTTCTCAGTGAAAGCACTAAAGGGTTTGTACCAAAAATTGGCACAACACTCTTCGGAAGTTATTGAAGAGATAAAAGTGAAGAATGGAAATTAAAACTATGGATTATCTAACAAATACTCCAAATAGCAGAAAGTAAATTGCAAAGACAAGCGATTTAGAGTGGTTCGGCGTTTCGCCTACATCCACTATGATGTTTGATGATTTTACTGTTCGATACTTGAAGATTACAATTTCTTATAATGTAGTACAACTGGTTTTATGAGCTAAGTCTGAATCTAAGTCAACCATGGTGATTTTGAGTAAATCTGGCAGAGTCTGGGCGCTCTTTAGCATTTAGAATTATCCGACCCCTTTTTTGAATGACCAGGGGCTCTATTTATAGGTGTAGGAGGCTGATATTTCGCATAAATCTCGGGAGACCAGTTCTGGAACGTGAGGGTGCCCACATGCCCGTTCTCAAGAAATTCGGGCCCACTTTGGGATCGATTCGAAGTCCATTCGAATCGATCAAGAAATCATCCAATCGAGCTGAAATTTGTTGTGGGCATTCTTCAACATGTGCACAAGCTTCTGTGCAAATTTCATAGCATTTGGATTTGTGGATCTCGAGTTATGATCGATTCAAGATCGTATTTCTGGTTGATGTGCTCTGTTCGAATCGATCCCCTTCGAATCGATAGGGTCGAATCGATGAAGGCGTTGACGTGGCGCGCGCTTCCCGGGTTGATCCAGTTTTTGCTCCGAGTTTTACTGGGTCGACTCCATGAATTTCGCCACTTTGACTTAGTGGGTTCGAAGGAATGGGTTCGAAGAAAGGGGAAATTGACGGATTCGAACATGTGTCCCAGCAATGGATTCGAACGACGCATTGTTCGTATCGATTGTGATCTTGTTTCAATCGATACGAAGTCAACATAGCCTGATGGATTCGATGAAAGGTACTTCAATGGATTCGATCATGCCACTCATGCATGGATTCGAAGCAGAGTACCTCGTTGGGTACGAAGTAGGATGTCTGAAGGATTCGAAAATGGATTCGGGCAATGGATACGAAGCTTGACCACCTGTTGGATTCGAACAAGGAGGTAATCGATCGATCCGGAGCAAACAGATCCTGATGGATTCGAACATAGGTTTCACCTATGGATTCAAATCAGGGGGAATCTCCTTCATCTTGTATCGACCATAAGTTGAGCATACGAACTCGGATCGTCTTGAAACTTGGAACATTGGCTTCACTGGCTTTGATTGTTATGTCTTGTTAACCGTGGCTCGATCCGGACTCGGACAAAATTCATCGGTATCCATGGTGAGCCTTTGTGTAGCCGATCTCCAAGACGAACTGTCACTGGTTTCTAGTCAAGTTCTTGGTGTCACGGCCTTGCCAAAAGGCGGGATAACATGTCTGACCAAATGTATTTAACACCTTTCTTTGTTAAGCTAGTAAGAGGCACAGAAATCTTTGAAAAGTCTTTTATGAAACGGCGGTAATAACCTTCCAATCCAAGAAAGCTACGGATTTCAGTCACGCTCTCCGGTCTCTTCCAATTTTGAATCGCTTCAATCTTTGAAGGATCCACTGATATTCCGAATTCGGAAATAATATAACCGTGAAACTTCGCACTAGATTGCCAAAAATGGCATTTAGAAAATTTTGTTTTTAATTGGTTGCTCCTAAGAGTTTCCAATACAATCCGAAGATGCTTTTCATGTTCCTCCTCGGTCTTAGAATACACAAGAATATTATCAATAAAGATGAGGACAAACCGATCGAGGAAATCTTTGAAAACTCGATTCATAAGGTCAATGAAATAAGCCGGAGCATTCGTTAAACCAAATGGCATAACTAGCCATTCATAAGATCCATAACGTGTACGGAATGAAGTCAAAGGAATGCTATCCTCTGCAATACGAAGCTGATGAAAACCGGTAGCCAAGTCCAATTATGAAAAGACTCTAGCACCACTAAGCTTATTGAATAGATCATCAATCCGAGGCAAAGGATATTTATTCTTGATAGTTAGATCATTAAGCTTGTGGTAGTCGACACAAAGCCTAAGTGTACCATCGGACTTATTTACGAAAATAGGTGAAGCTCCCCAAGGCGAGGAACTAGAGCGAATAAGTTGCTTCGTTTCTAACTCGGATAATTGTTTGCGCATCTCTTCATTCTCCTTATTGGACATGAGATAAGGAGGACGGGTAATAGGTTGAGCTCTAGGTATAAGATTAATTTTGAACTCAATTGCTCGCTTAGGTGGTAATCCTAAGACGGGCTCAAAGATGTCGGAAAATTCACGAACGACGTGAATGAGAGAAATGACATCTTCCTCATCATCATTATCATTATCACGAGGATTTAAAGAATATAAAGATGCAACCAAAGCAGAATCCGAATCTTTAAGAACAATAGAAATCTGATCAACAGATTGCGGATAACGGAGATAAATAGTCCGCTCAGGACATAGGATATGAGCTTCATAATGATTAAGCCAATCCATACCCAAAATCATTCCAAAGCCTAAGTAATGCATGACATGCAAATCGGCTAGGAAAGAAAAATCACACAAAATAATCTCGACGTCTTTACAAAGCGAACTAAGAGTTGCGGATCCACCAACCAGATTCGCAATTCTTAGAGAAGTCATTAAAGCAACAACACTTAAAGAAAGAGTTTCTACAAGTTCCTTTGATATAAAAGAATGGGATGCACCCGTATCAAAGAGAACTCAAATAGGTTGATCATGAAATATTATTATGGCATCAAGGACAGAATGAGACATACCTTGACCGCGAGATGTATTGCCAGGGGTTTGAGCAACATTTAACTTTCCCTCCTTGCTTTGAAGCTTAGGGCATAGATGCATAAAATGATCTGGACTTTTACAATAGCGACAAGAGCGGGGCTTTGAACACTTGTTTGCAAAATGGCCCTTAGCACCACAGTTGAAGCATTTCCCATCACTAGGGGAAAGTGTCTTTGCAACAGGAGTTGCCTGTTTACCCTTTTTGTTGGGATAAGGACCTTTGAACTTATTAGGCCTTTTCTTGTTGTTGAAGTTTTGTTTGGCAGCCACCACTTCAACATCACTGTCCTTATCAGCCTCTTCAAGACAAAGAGCGATATCAATGAGTTGGTCGAAAGAAACTTCTAATTTGAGAAGTAATAGCTTCTTGAGATTCTTGTTTAAGCCATAGACGAACCTCTGGTTCTTCTTCAATGGGGTGTTGATGTATTCAACCCCATATTTAGACAGTGACTCGAAGGATGCGATATAATCTGTCACAGAGGATTCACCTTGAACAAGGTCTATAAAACGACTAGCCAATGTCACCTTCTCTACTTCAAGTATGAATTTTAATTCAAAGTGCTCCCAGAATTGCTCCCAGGTGAAATCTGCTTCATTAATTTCAGAAATAAGAAGTTCATACCAATCCAATGCTCTCTCTTGGAGCATACTGGAAGCCACCTGAACACGGTGAAGATCGACAAGATTCATGCGAGAAAAGATTCGATCGCATGTCCTTAACCAAACCTGGACCTCGATAATAGTTTCAGAACCTTTGAATGGTTTCCCACCTAAGTTGGTATAATCATTGCACAAATGTGCAAATCCAGACTTAGGATGAGTAGGCTCCTGGTTAGGACCGGCTGCCTGAGCATTCTTTACTAAATCAAGAAGCTGTTGAGCAGTCATAAAAACTCCATCTTGGGGAGTGACAGTGGATGGTCCGGCTCTAGGACGACCTGGTCTTGACATTCTCTCCTTTAAGAAAGAGAGAAGAAGAAAGGTTATTCTCCAAATAAATATCAAGCAAATCTTGATAGATAAAACAAGGATTCGTAGAAGGAAATAGGATAAATCGGTACGAAGACTCGAATTAAATCCTAAGGCACGACTCCTAAGTTGGACTTAGGACGATGATCCTTGTTAAGTTATTCTACATTGTTCCGAAGTTTGGCTCTGATACCAAGCTGTAACGCCCCACCTCTATACCCACGCTAGCCAAGAACACAACGGTGTAATGCTGTCGACTAGCACGGAGAATAAGGCTGTTGAGGAGCGACCATCCATGTAACTTCTTTGAGCGAACACCGATATGTCAGATAGTATAGAATGAAATTTATTTAAGGAGGAAGTCCGACATACCGATACAAACCCAAAGCTATCACACAGTGGCTATAAATAATCTTCGGAAACAAACATAGAAATAAACATAACATAAATCAGTCACAGACATCCATATCACAAAGGCGGAAGAAGATATGAATATATATATATATAACACATGAAAGTGTACATCAGAGTAGTGGTCAGAAAGATCCACGATAATACAAAAGAATAGCAACACGTGCTATACAAAAGAATAAGTACACTACATAGAGTCTATATCTCAAATGTGTACATCCAAAAACTACTAATCTAAGTAGTTAGCTAAAAGTCAGAATAATCCAGAAGAGAAGTCAAGAAGAAGCACCTGTAACATCTCGGTCTGACCCGAGTATTATTTATAAGAAAATAATAAACGGATCAGCCTAGCTATAAATATCAGATGATATGGTATAAAGTAAAAGACATGGCATGAATATGTAATAACCATAATGGCATACTACTACAAGTATGTAATTGAAAACCAATAAGAGATTAATCAATATCACAAGAATCTTCTCAAAGATAAAATAGGGTTTCATACCCTAAACTTGTATTCATAACAAGTCAATGACACACAAATTCACCAATGTACAAAAATGATAAACATATCAATGAAAATTGGTGAAGCATAAATTCCAGAAATCAACACACGAAATCCAGAAATCACATAAAAAGGGGGGAGGCCTATCACATAAACGGGAGCATGAAAACTCACCAACACGTGTAACACAAGAACGAGAAGCTATCTCATGGAAGCTATCCATTAAATTTTGACATGGCCCGAAGACCATGGGGCGCTACCCCACATATGTGATGGTGAAACATCACACAAACGGGGTTTAGTCTCCCTCGTAGACAAAGAGACATCGCACAATTGCTAGTCTAAATCAAATTACAAAAATGATCGTCATGATCATCAAGAAGTCTCAATCACACCAAGCTAGTAAATATATGAGTTTAGCTTCATGTCCCATAACCACTTGCTTAACTTTAATATTTACGAACAAGCTGTAGATCTCCACTAGAAAATTGTTACAAAAGGGTTCAATCGAACAAGTCCAAGAATCAACCGACGAAGTGAACGCAAGCGTTTCATACCACTCGTTTTACTAAGCCGTTTAATTAGATTTCTCATCCGAGTGAGGTAAAGGCTTGTATATACTAATAGATTGGGAAACGGTTTTAAGAAAAGGAGTTTTGTAATAAAATAGTGTTGAAATCGCTTTGATAAAAGAGTTTTGATATTTACTACTAGTATTGAAACCTTCATATTTTAAAGTGACGAAACACAAAAATGATTGTAGAACAATCAATCACAGAAATTCACATTCGAAGACGTGAATAAAATCCAAGGAAATCAGCTCAAAATGCATCAAAGTGGAAGTTCCCATGAGACCTAACGTGGCCGAGTTAAAGTGAAAAGGAACGACCTAAAGTTAAATTGGTCGAACGACCTAAGGGTTGAAAGGTGAGCGACCTAACATTTTAAGGCCGAGCGACCTAGGAGCTAACGGCTTAAGGAGTAACACACGACCAAGAAGGTGCGACCTAAGGAAGGCTTGCGACCTAACATGGCCGACCTAAGAGCAAACGACCTAAGTGGCCAAAGGGGCGCGAACTATCAGGTCAACAGGACGAGCGACTTAATGTCCCAGGCAAGGTCGAGCGACCTAATGGAGCAAGCGGCTAAGAGTTGGCGACCTAGTGGTTGAACGACCCAGTGGTGCGCGACCTAATGGATATGCGGCCTATCGCGAAGACGAGCCAAGCGACCTAACTATGCAAGCAAATAGGCCATGCGACCTAATGGAGGTAAGGTCCAACGACCTAAATTAGACACGACTAAGGGATTGAAGCAGGACCGAGCAACCTAGCGACCTAAGGTCTCACGACCTAAGTGGTTCGAACAAGCCGAGCGACCTACGACCTATCTTTGTCGCGACCTAACGCCAGAAGAAATAGCAAGCGACCTAAAGCCGGAGCGAGCTAACGAGACACTGCGACTTTTCAACGCGACGACCTAGCACAGGCAGAACGACCTAAGCCCGGTCTCTTGCCAAAAACACTAAAAATTGGAGTTTTTCGCCAATCCAATCCAAACCAAATGCAAATGTGCATGCTAAAGTGATAGGGAATCATTCCCAACAGATCAAGATGAATATAGACAAGAATGTGAGATTAAAAATCTCACCTTTTCACTAAAATGGATGAAGATGAAGCTTGAAATGCTATGCAAGAACAACCACTAGCTTAAATCAAAGTCTTCTCTTGAATTTGAAGTTGAATGATGGATTTGAAATGAAGACTTGAGCTTGGAGTTTTAATTTCCCATTCCCTCCTCCATTTTTAATGAAGCTTTAATGTTTTAGTGAAGAGATGAAGTTATGAAGAGAAGGGGGTTGGGCTGAGCTAATATGGGTGCAGTCCAAACCAAAGTCACAAGCGGGAAAAAGTAGCGAAAATTCCACTAACTCCAAACATATCAATGTTTATACTTAAAAAGATCGCAAACGTCATTTTGAACTCAATGGAAGTGGTCTCGAGTCCTAATTTGACCGTATGCAAAAAGTAGCTTTTCGGACCAAAATCTGATTAACGATAAAATATTTAAATATAAAATCGATAAATATGCGGGTTGTTACAATTTTAATTAAATTACGAAATAAATTTCTACGTGTTGCAAGCTCTCCCCACCAAAAAACAAGTCTGATCGTTAAGAAACTTGAAATCCTACAATAATTCACTATTACGGATCCGATGAAACTAGTTTCATCGAAATCCGAGACAGTTGCCAAAATGGCTTTTTTTTTTGAACTGGTACTTTATATACAACAAATCATTGGGATAACATATCCCATGTCAAATAAACGTTCGAAAGCAAGTTTCGAACTTGTGACCTCCTGCACCAAAGCCGAATCAATTAACCACTTGGACAATGGTGCTTGTCCGATATCATTTTCAATTAAAATATAAAATGGCTATTTTTTACTCGTCAATTAAAATATAAAATTTTCAATTTCTAATTATTCATTTTTAAATCCAATTTTAAATGTTAACAATCTTCATTGTTGTTCAAATAAATTTTAAATCAATTTCCGATATCATTTTCATTCATATTTAATCCATAATTCAATTATTCAAATAATTCCAGTATTAAATTTGAACAATTTAATTTTCAATAAATCACCATTAATAAATATTCACCATTTATTAAAAATCATTTTATTATCATCTAAATAATTCAACATTCATCTTCCAATTACAAACATCGATTGCAAACACATTCAATAAATAGAATTTTCATTTCAATAGTTGTTATTGCCTAAATCTTCGAAATTTATTATTTCAAATTTTTATTCAAGTTCATATTCAATAACTACACTAATAATTCATTAAAATTTATTTTTAACCATTTTTATTTAATAATTACATTAAATTTAATAATTTATAATAGCTAACAATATGGGTCGTTACATTCTCCCCTGCTCAAAACTTTTCGTCCTCGAAAAGGGAC
The DNA here is from genome assembly GCA_030737815.1 of Allium fistulosum. Lineage (NCBI taxonomy): Eukaryota > Viridiplantae > Streptophyta > Magnoliopsida > Asparagales > Amaryllidaceae > Allium > Allium fistulosum. Next base: position 398,467,606 of record CM060907.1, read on the forward strand.
TAAGTACAGAATTGCACATTTGATATGTTTTATTCAAAATTATCAACTTATAAAACATTAAATATCGTTTATAAACCATTACGACATTTCTACTATGCTACTCCGATCGGCTTACGGAATTTACAAGTTAGTTATCAAAACAAGTTATAAAATTTTTAAAACTTTCAAAAATTTTCTAACTCCCGGATTTATGGAAAATTTTGGCAGAGTCTCCTTTGCGCGGTTCGATCGAAAAAAAATTTACAACACAGTATATAACCCAAATATATCCAATATATCAAATATACATCTCATCTCAATGATGAGGCATCCCGTAGGGAAAAATATAAAAACGCGGTATGTAATCCGAGATGTGTACCTTATAATTATTAATACGAGCGAGTTTGCTCGTATTAAGCAAGTAAAAGCAAAATATAATCTGCATATACGTCCAAACGATCTTCATATGTACATATCTCAACTTAATTTAGAATATTAATCACTTATGAAGATAATGAAAGCATAAATGAGTTAAATAGAATCACATAGCATGAATTTTAAATCCAAACCATAACATAAGCATTAATATACACCAAACAATAATCAAATACAATAAAATAGTTATAACGACGATTTACAACAAAAGAAACCATTTAATTATTAGTATTCATCCAATTAGTTCATAACGATATGAATTTACATTATACAATGTCAATATTTAATTTATACACTTCATTTCTTATTAACATTCAAATTTTATCAACATTTAATTGATTTACTTCCAATTTATTCAAATCTATTTAATTTACATTCCATTTCATTCAATTCAATCTGTTATATTTCAATTGTTTTATTTTACGTTTAACAACATCTCATATCAATTCATTTATTCACATTCATTCTACACTTAAGTTCATTTCTTTAGTTTATCACCATTTTATAAAGGTTGGTTTCTTTTATTCCAACTTGTTCAAGTTGGTCCTTAATCATTTTATAATACACTAATTAAGTATATAACATTTATCATACAACTTAAATTTCATTTATAAACATTTTAATTACTTAAGTACTGGTTTGCTTGTATAATATTTCATTACATATCCAAATCATCATTTTGACTTTTAACATTTGGTAAGTCTTATTATATGTTATTAGAATGCAATTTGGTATTATACAAATTTATCTGATTCATTTTACTAGAATGTTCACTATTTTAACTTGTTAAATTTTCTTTACTTTAAATTTTAGAGTTGCAACTTCAATTCTAAAGCTTCTCGAAACATTTAATTTAGATTTCCTAATTCTCTTATTTTATAAGCTCTGGTCATTCAAATATTTCATTTCCTTCAGATAATCTGAAGATTATTAATTAACAGAACTTAAAAAATTTATATACCAGGTTCATTTCAAATTATTTGAAATAAGTTTATATACTTATATCCATTGTGTATCAAGTCATACTTTTGGAGTTTAAACCAAAATTCGTTTATCAAAACAATTTCGTAGCAAAGCTTCACAGAAGTCTCGGCCACTTTGAGACTCGAAAATGAACGTCGATGATGCTGCGTAGTCATCACCAAAATTATTTTCCAGCGACAGTTGAGGAGATTACTAAATTCATTCCTTTTATAATTTATTTGAAAACAATTTGTATTTGTATATACTTTTAAACAATAATATATTATATTCCAAACCTTGAAAACCTTTTTCAAAAACACTGGAATTTAAATTTCTCAATTTTATATTCTTTCTACCTACAAATTATATTTTATAAATCATATAATAGTTAATAGCTTAAGAATATTGACTAATCCAACAATAAACGATAATGATCAATATTATCATTTCTAACAACCATTTCACACTATATATGCCATAATAATTTCTGAAAATTATTCCTTTATATACAAAATATAAGCAGGGTAAAATTGTTTCATTTACCAAATTTCAAAACAATACTATGTCGAATTGTTATGTTCAAGTGTTTAGAGATCCCTATCAATAACGTTAATTACTCGTATTGACCAGAATCCATAAGCCACTCAACAAATCAACCAACACAATATAAAACAATTTTTATATTCTCTAACAAATACGTGCTCATATCTATCTATACACTCAAACTCATTCCAGGGTGATACTAACCCTATCTCTAATGAATTACCCCTCAAAGCGAAGGTTCTCGCTAAACCAAAGCCCCGATACCAACTGTGACGACCCACATTTCAGAAGGTTTAAATCGACAATAATCCACACATGTCCGACTTAAACAATCTGGAACATAGATAATCAATGGGGTTAATTAAGAAAAATAAGAAAAGAAGAAGAAAACAAACACATAATCTCACAGCGGAACGATAAAATATAATAATCAAATAAACAGTTCATGAAGCTGTTCATACCATACATTTGATTATAATCTATACAATATTTATCAGAGTTATATATACATCAGGGATAAATAAATAATACAGCAGACAACATGATGTCGGAATACTAATAGTAATAATATACCAAATCTTCATCTTCGTCCTCCATAATAAATCTTCAATAAGCTGAAAAACTCAGGACTAACCCGAGTGTAATAAAAGACAAAACACTCACGTCAGGACTAAAATATCCTTATGTAAGTCAACTCAATGTCGCATATAACATGAGTGTAATAGCGTAAGAGATGTTCACGGGATTTCACATCTCCTATACAGTGTATAACATGCGTGCAATAACTCAAGAGATGTTACAGGATTTTCCATCTCGTAAGGATCCGTCAAAATATTTATATGTAGTAGAATACGCTACATATATGATGTCTAATCAATAAAATAAATATTTTTCTTAGCGTTAAGGCTTTACATTAATCCCCCTTAACGCGTTTTTAAGCTTTGTCGTACAGTTTGCATATAAAACAATAGTAAACCACCGGTGGATAGGGATGCGCTAAGGTACGACAACACTAAACCAAAATCATAGGGTCTCGTATAGGGATAAAAGTATGATAAGGCACGTGAGGCAATGCCCAAGGTAGGATACTACTAGTTTAGCCTTCCCGGCTGGTGGTAACGCATCATAGCCATGATCACCCACCACGTCCAAAACTCCCAAAAATCGAGGGTGCACACCCATCAATCACAATGTAAATGATAGTAATACGAAGAAGTGTGTTCGCTTTGGGTAGCTAGCCCACTTGACCAGTACGGCTCCTGTTTTAGTCATTTCAAATTGACATAAGTATTAGGTCAATCCATCATCGTTCTCTTTATTCAAATCCAACAAACGTACGCCAAATCCAACCTCTTCGTTTTGGACCATAACTCCACGTACACAGTTGTTAAAGTAGTTTCTGTATCGACAGAGAGTATGCCCATATCTGGGCCCAGTATCTTTAACAACCAAACGTCGTTTTACACACCGGTTGGTACTTTTACATTTCGAAAACAGTTCATACTTGATATCAAAATATCATATTCACTTCAAAATCAAATCCATTTCGAAATCATCATATTTACTCAAAATATACTATTTCAATTCAAAATCATTTTCAACTTAATATCTCGACTTTGATTCCAAAATTGTTCCGAATTTCAATTTAGATTATGACTTCATTTTAACCCAATTCGTATTTAAATCCAAGATTTAAATATAAACATTCCACCCTTTTGACTAGTTTGAATTTTTTGAAAAAAAGTTTGAATAGTTTAAATAATTAAAATAGTTAAAAATAGTTTAAATGGTTAAAATAGTTAAAAAAAGTTTAAATGGTTGAAATAGTTTAATATAAAATAGTTTAAGTATTAAAATGGTTTATATAGCAAAATAGTTTGGAAAATGCAGAATAATTTGAATATTTAAAAAGACAGATTTAAATAGTTTATATCAAAATAATTTATCTGAAAATAGTTACAAAGTCAAATTGACTAATTTTCCAAATTTTCCAATTCGAATCACTTTTAAACTTCCATTTCGATTTAATCGATTCAATTCCGATTTCAAGGTGAATTTTACTTCGATTCTAAATTAATTTCGATGTCAATTTCAAATTAATTCTGATTCAAATTTCAAATTAATTTCAATTACAATTCCAAAATAAATTCAATTTCAATTTTTGAACCATTTCAATTTTTATCAATTTCGAGTTCGATTTTCAAAACATCGATTCAAAACACTTAAATCAAATTTACCTTCAATACCCAATTTGAAATCCAAATCCTCTAATATAATTCAATTTTGAGCTCAATTTCAAAATATTTCGATTTCCATAAATTCGATATTCATTTTCTTAAAATCAAATCATTTAAATAAATTTCAAATCAAAAATTTTAAAATCATTTAATTTAGGCAATCCGTTGTCCGGATATAATTTTCTATCTTATGGCCAAGTGAATCCATTATTTCAATTTAATTTCAGGGATGGATATATATCATTTCAATATAAAATAAAGTCATAGGTTATATCATTCCAACCTATTTCTTAATTTATTCGAAATAATATGATTTACAGTTTCATATACTATAAATAATATACAAGATGATAGTAGGATATATCAAAATAAATAAACATCCAAAACATCAATCAATAGCATTCATCACAATCAACATCCAAATTATTACATAAATCGCATCAACTAACCAATTATCAATAATCGGGAATTTTACTTACAGTTTAATTCCAATTCAATTTAATCGTCAATTAAATTTCTATCAGTTAATTCAGATTCCCATTTAAATGTCAATTAAAATTATTGGACAACAATCAACAAATTTAAACCACTTCTAAATTTTAATTTAACTAACATAAAAATATTCTATCACATCGTGAGCGTTGTAAAACACTCACCTTGAGTTTTCAATTTTAAATCGAATCGAACGACGTTCGATTTACCCTAAACTTTTAGTTAGCTCAAATCGTCTCCAAATCAGTTCTAGTGCTCGTCGCCATGATTCCATCGCCTTTTATTTCATCCAATTTCGACCTTGTATGACAAAGATATATATTTTTAAAGTTTGAATACAATTTGTATAAATAAATTTCTTGTTTTTTATTACCTTGAGAAATCTGGCTGTAATGACCCAGAATTTGACCACTTTAAAATATACTATTTTAAGTGATTTTAAATATAAAATAGGTAAGGTTATATGATTCAAACTAAATTAGATAGGATATGAAAATAGAAATATACATAAAAATAGTAACATTTGCCAATATCGACAAAAGTGACAAAATGCTAATTTCAGAAAAGTAACCTTTGATGGTTAAATAAATTATTTTAATTTATTTATGAGTGTTTATATTTTTAAACAACATTATACGAATTTATTTTTAAATTTGGTTTACATAAATAAATAGTTTAGCTAAAACGTCAAAATGTGACCATAAAACATTTTGTCGAAAATCAACGTTTTATCGATTAAAAGTTGTCGCATTGTTGTCGCACCTTTATTTTCTTATATAGGAACATATATTCAAATAGTATAAGTATTAATTAATTCACTAATCAAGTTTACTTTTACGAAACACCCTTAGAAAATTCTAGAATATAATTAAGAAAAAGTAAGCACAAAAAAACAAACATGCCATTTCAAAGCAAAAGTTAAACATCAAATCAAACCAAACATAATTATTATATTCTTTACTTAATACTTAAGTGAAAATAACATAAAGTATGATTTGAAATGGTGATGGTAAGTGTTACTTTTATTAAAAAGTAAGTAAAGGTATTTTGGTCTTTTTACAAAATATTACTTTAATGCAAAACTTTTTCTATAAATAAGCATCCACTTTCTCACTTTTTTACACTTCTTCTTCTTCCTTTTTCAAGCTTTTCTTCCACTCTCTAATGGATTCTTCTCTTCTCTTTCCTTACTAACTTTTCTTAAAATCATATCAAATCAACTCCAAACACCACCAAACTTTGCCAAAGACCATAGAATACCATTAAAACATGGTTTAGCATCTAAGAAGTGAAGAAATGATGGAGGAAGCGATGGAATAGGAGGAGGCCGAATCTATGGAGGAGTGAAGAGAAAGTCGTGAAGCTTCGAAGCTAGAAAAATAGAAAGAAATGCCGCCCGTTTCATTCCAAGGAAGTAGAAGAAAGTTTGAAGTACTGCGAAAGCTCTGCCAAATTTTCCAAAGTTGGTTAAAGTTGAAAAAATAGTGAAGTGTTGGATGATATGAATGTTGGTAGGAAGTGAACAATTTGGTTAAAGGTGAGTACTCAAATCTTAGTTTTATTTTAATAAAACTTAAGTTCACAATATACATGATAAATTAGAAATTAATATGTTGAATATTGGTTGATATTGGATGATAACTTGGTTGATATTATGGTTGATTATATGGTTGTGAAATAGTTGATAACTTGGTTTGATAAATGATAAGAGAAATGGTTAGCAATTAACCAAATTAAATATGGAAATTAAATCCATAATAATGTGTGTATGGAAATTATTTAGCCTCTTAATGATTTCAAAATATCTAAAAAGACTAAAAATGATATTATAATAATATGATATTATAATACGAAATGAAATGGAATATGAGTTTGAAATATAAAAATATTATTTAAAATGAGTTTAAAATGATTTAGAAATGTTTTATAAACATTTAAAAGTGTTTTCAAGAAGTTTGAAAAGAAAATGAAAAACTAGGCGCGTCGCATAAGGGTAGTTCGCGATTTCACGCCATAAAAGTTAAATGAGTGTACAAAGTGGTATATAGCTCGGAATTCTTCGAGATAAGAATTTTCCGGTCTATTATATCTATAGTTTTCCAATGAAGAAAGAAAATCAAGATTTCATCAAGTATATTTTGAAATATGTCCAAAACAATTTACTAAACACATCGCGGTTTTGCAGTTCGGAATCCAAAAAGGGATTTCTTTATAAATAATATTTTTAAATGATTAAAAATATGAAATAAATTTGATAAATCTATTAAAATGGTTTAAAAGAGATTTGGAATGAAAAATATGAATTTTCAAATATTAAAAAGTTGTTTAAATCAAATAAGCTTATATAGCACTTTCCGCAACACTTTTATACCGCGAATTCTATAACCTTTTGAATATGAGTTTAAATTTAACGATATTTCCTAGAATCAATTATGAATGTTTTTTTAAAAGGAAAATTAAGAGTTTAAAGATAATTTGGAATCTTATAATCAATTTCAAAATAAAGCTAATAATTGAATATGCGGAAATGACTAGTACATTTGTCCCGCCTTTGAGATCTGGGAAAATAAAACAAGGTGTTTAACTAACATTAGGGATGGAGCAACTAGTGCCCTGAACTTACCTGGCATGTGTTTTCTCTTTTTAGGCGAGGGGTGGAATAGATCGAAACGAAAGCCCGGATGCTCTAAAAGATCATATTTATGTTTTTCCAAGAGAAAAAAGAGAAAAAAATTATTTGGATACTAGTTAACCACTTTACATCTTTTTATCGATGATTAGTACGAAGAAACCGGGATCAAATTTGGGTGATTCCTATCTGAAAACCCCTTCAAACTAATTTTCGAAATAAAATATATCGATGACAAAGATCATCGTGATGTAGGATTACTTAGCATTAGTCCCTGGAGGTTAAATTTACCATATCTAAGGTGGCAGTAGTGCTCTATTATGAAAATCTTCGATTTGCAAGAATATGATTTGAAGTTAATATTTAATAAATGATTTGCGAATATTTTCCCTAAGTTAAAAGTTATAATTTGAATATATGAAATCTTTGATTAAGATTCAATGAATGATTTGGAAAGGTTTTCCTAAGTAAAAGATAAAATGATTTGGAATTATTCTAGGATTTAAGAAAGGTTTAAATAAATCAAACGATTTAATAAATGAGGCTTAATGATTTCATATACACTTGAAAAGAAAATGGAATAAATTGAAAAGAATATATCTAAGAAAGATATTTTATAAAAGATAAAGTAATTGATTGATAATTGATATCCACTTATGAAGTTAACATCTTTTTATCTATAATTGGATTTCGAAAGAACCAGTGTCGGATTTGGTTGATTCCTATCCGAAAACCACTTCGAACCAATTTACGTGTTCGAAGAATGAAGATATTTGAAGATGGAGATATTGAGACGAATAATAACGAGGGACTACTTGTTGATTAATTGGGGATAAACTCCTAATTCACTATATTGCAGTGGTGGTCTCTTTGTTATGAAAAACCTCAATACCACAATGGGTTCTCGCCTACTAATGGCCGAGGAAAGTACCTTCAGTTTCGTTCGGTCCCAGAACGAACTTGTATGGATGAATGTCTTACATTGCATTTTCTGAGATTACGTACATTGATTTTTACAAACGTACATCTGTTTGGTGGCGGAGAAGGCAACTTCTCTTAGCTAAACACCCTTCCTTGAGACGTACAAGCTCAAGGGTTGTATTTTTCTGAAAGGCAATTAGTAGTCAACAGAAATGGCGAATGTAGCATTCATAAGTGATGTGATGTGATATGTGAAAAGCTAACCGTAGCCTCGAGCCTCATCAACCGGAAATGACCGAAACAGGGTTTGATGGAGCAAGGCTAAGTGGGTCATTCCCAATTTGGGTATGATCATCCCCTTCTAGATATATTTCTTCCTACTATGACGTTCGGTATGTAAATTAATGTGGTTTGTATGCTAGAGCATGCTCTGTTAAAGGTCAGTAACGATAGGGGGATGACATATTCGGTACTATCTAGTTAGAGGTTCCTCAGGACATCCATCTAGAGGTGTACCCATCGGAAGGTAGTCCCTTCACCTGGTTATTTGTATGGAAATCCATTCTCCAATAAGAACCTGCGGTTTTGTTTGTAGAGCCTCCTAGTATGCTGGAATTTAATAATGGTAACAATTTTGGCTAAGGTTAATAAGTTTATTTGCAAATGTTTTAAAGAATGTCACTGAAAATAATATCAAATGTTTTGATATAAAAGTGTTTTAGTTATCATAAGGTAAAAACCCGTCCGTATTTATGTGTGGACATGGACTGATGAGATACCCTTCTTTTCAAAGGTTTAGATAACATAGTCATTTTAAATTTCGAGTATCTCACGCTGGTTCATCAAGTCTGATCCGGGTATTTTCAATACTCGGGTCAGATCCGAGTAGTTTTAGGTTTAGTTGAAGACGGTTGAAGTTTCCAGAGGAGAGATGGAGATATTAATCTACGTATGTCATATTCTATTATCCGCTGCAATCTGTTTGTTTGTGTTTAATGTTTATCAGCAATTTTAAGGACAGATGTTTATAACTGTCCAAGCTGAAATTAGGTTAGACTCTGATATATGTAATGTAAAGGTTTTTCCGCTATAAAGGTATTGTTCAATATTATATATTATTCCATTCGTGTAAGATTATGTTCTGTCTAATTTTCTTTATTATCCTTCATATTATGTCTTTTCGTGCAATTTGAGTTGGACATGAGTGGTTTATTGTCGATTCAAAGGGTACGGGAAAACAGTCCATGACACTGGCCATTCGATCTACTTTGGAAATCAAGGCCATTGATCCTTCTCCCTTCATCGTGTGCTTCAAGCAACAATTCGAACCCATCGTCGCGTAAATAAATTGATCGCCGCTTGCTCTCTGGCCAACCAAAAGTTGATCGACCACCCAAAAGCACACACCTACCCACGACACACCTCCAGTCCAAATGTCGCCACCTCTCTCCTCGCTATTGACCAGAAATTGATGTTCGAACCTATGATGACTGCGACCAAAATTCGTCATTGTCGATGAGCTTCAGGCGATTATAGCCATATGGATGGATAGATCTCTCCAAGCCCTACGATTTTCTAGTTGGGTGTTCTATCTAATTGTTGATGGATCGAGTGGAAAACGAGGAGGAAGCTTCGAACGTTTTTGGACATTGAAAACGTGAGTGGCGGCCATCAATTTAGGGTTAGGGTTAGAGGGCTTAGTGGGGGTATATATATATATATATATACATGTATACGTGTAATAGTCCGCTTTTACGTCCCCCTTGAATAGATACTAATCTCCATCGATTTACTCAAGGTGAACGAAAAACCGAACCATTAGGGTTTTAAAAGAAGAGGTAGAAGAAAAGATAGAAGAAAAAGAGAAGAAGAACAACAGAACAACATCAGAAACAGAAACAATATCAGAATCTCACATTCACAGCGGAACAATATATAATAGATAAATCAATAGTCTTTTTAAAACAAAGAACTATATCAGTTTATACATACATCAATCAGAGTCAATATACAACAATGGACAGTTATAAAAACTTGTCCTCATACAGAATACACAGTGAAATAAATACTATCAGATACAAATACTACGTCTCGTCATCTAGCTTATCTTCAAAGCTCCAGAATATCCAGAATATCCTGATAACCTAACTCTAGACTGCCCGTGTGGAAATTGATGGGCACCCAGAGTTTAGAAGGGAACAATAAACTCCGAGTCAGTCATGGTGACTTATGTGAGATCGTAAAACAGTTATTTTTCACAAAGAAAATAAAACAGATTCGCAATGCTTTTGGAAAATGAAACTACCATAAGACCTCCCGCCACACACACAATGCAAACGCAGAATTGGAGGAGATTTCTTCTTATGATAGTCAAAGATGCTTACTACGCAAATCATTGGATTATTATTATTAATGTCTAGTGTAGAAAACATTTCGAAAGTATAATATTAATCTTAGCCAACATAGGCATTTCGCACTTATGCCTACTATAGCTACTATGTTCAATAGCAGGTTACCGCCACATTCCATAGCAGGTAATACAATTGCAATCGTAAGGGTTCGTATTGTTTCTTTGGATTTTCCAACAAATGGTCAGGCTAAGGAACTTCCTTTCCTCCTGCCGAATAGGATCGCCTCTGGCTGGACGTCCCGAGAGACAAACTGCTCTCTTCCAAACAAGGCCGGGTTACCCCTATAACAGGTAACTCACGAATATGCCACCTCCCGGTCCTTTGGGACCTTTATCCGAGCGCTCGGTAACCAACATCAGACATAATAAATAAAGTGTGTCCACATGAGTAAGTATCTGGGCTCCATACCATGATACCACCCCTTTCCAGAAGGAAATGACATACCCTAAAGGGCGCGACCCTCATAACCTTGCCGCAACATTCCTGTTTCGACCATTTCCGGGTTGTTGAGGCCCTGACAAAGTCTCGTCCACAAAGCTACACTTTTTCAAAAAGCCACGCTTTGGGTCAACAGATGATCAACCTATGATCACAAAGATAAATGATCAAACAAATGATCATATCACAAATGATCAAACACTGATCATCACACAGCAACACTCAGCATGCCACATTACCAAATTGGGAATATATCGCTGATAAATTTCAACTACATAACCTCTAAGCTCGTACGTCTTAGAGAAGGGTGTTAAGCTAAGAGAATAAATTCTCCGCCACCAACAGATATGTATTTGAAAGAAATCAGCTTTATATCTCAATTTGTAACGTCAGACACACAATCCATACAAGTCTGTTCCGGGATCGAACAGAATCGAAGGCACTTCTCACGAAGCCCTTGCAAATCCGGATAATTTCCAACAACGTCCGTACTTCCCGTCACTAAGGGTGATAAAACCTCTAAATCGGAGATCAACCGATGTAGAGTAACTCGACGGTAATCCTTCCGTTTTCACAAATATCCAGTCTTCAACACCGGTCATCAAATGCAATTCATAACGACGTATCACATATTCGGAATGGGTTATACGACCCCATGGTCCTTTCCCGGCTAACCCGAATAGTGAGCGCTTATTCAAAAATAAGTGTGGCATTCAAATTCATCCAATTCACAACAAATACCTATTCAAGGCAATTATTGATAGTCGGTTATTTAACTATCAATAAAGATGCGCAACATCATCAGATTCCAAATAATTTTCCAAATTATTTATTTTCCAAAATATCTTTACTAGATATATAATTTCCACACTTCAAAAATAAATCAACGTTTATTTTTAAAACGAATTTCCATTTCTTTTATAAATTCCATAGTGAATTTATATTTTCAAAATATCTACTAATATACGATTTTCGAATCGATGTCAATATTCACTTTTGATTTATCTTTACAAAGATTAATCTCAAAAAATTTTTGTTTCAATTTGGAAAACATTTCCATACTTATTCAAAGATAAGTGATTCACAAATCTATTTGTTTTCAACATTTGAAAATATTCGATATACTTAAATCAAAATTAAGTATATATTTCATTCTTTAAGGAAATCATTTACTATAACAACATCTATTTGAGTCAAAACGAATGTTACGTAAAACATCGTTACGACGACTCAAAATCACTAGTATAGGGATTCAAAATTAAGATAGATATGTAAATCCCAATACGATATAAAAACATTTCCTTTCAGAAATCATTTACTTTAACAACAGTGTTATAGTCCACCATTTCCTTCTTCCTCGAAAACGTCTATTTCAACAATGAATGTTGAAATCTATGATTTCGATATTAAACACCTTTGAAAACATCGTTAAATCGTTTTCATTCTATTTCAATATCACTTTCCCAAGACCAGATTCATTTTACTTCATAATAATATATTCACTGTCCAAAATCGTGAATATACTTCACTAACCAAATTTTCAATATTTTCTACACATTTTATTTCAAGAATTATGCACTATCCAAAATCGTGGATAAAATTCCCAACCAACTCTTATTATTTACAACACTCAACTTAAAGGATAATTCGTTGTCCAAAATCACGAATATATCTCCTTTAATAACTTCTACGTTTAAAATTACCAAATTCAATTGGTTTCGGATTTATAAAACAATGTTTATAAATTTCAATTCTATTTATAAAAACTTCAATTTATAAATCTCCTTTGTTAACTAATTAAATTCCCAACTCAATTTTCATACCAACAATCCATATTATAAGTTATATACTTATAATTCATCTGTTTTACAAAATCGTTTCCATTTATAAGTTCACAATTTATGAATTTCATTCACTTATAAATTCTTAAAGTTTCATTTTAACGCTTATAAAAACTCGTTTTATAATCCCAATGTTTTAAAGTTATAAATATCAATTTTTGTACATCTTTTACATACACCGTTTTTTTAATAATTCAAAAATTCCAATTAAAACCATTTTATAAATTACTTAACTATTTATTCCAAAAATCACCTTTTGGTTATACTTCACAAAAATCTTAACCTTTATAACTTTAAAGTTTTGACGTTTATTTAAAATAAATCAATTCAACAATTTAAATACAACGTATATTTTCAAAGATCACTTCAAAAATCTCTTTTAAAATCAACATCGTTATTTTTAAATTTCAAAGATGAATCCGATGATGCAACGCACCAATTAGTCAATCACAACAACAAACATCATATATCAATATGATAACAAAATATACATCAATATCTGTAAATAAATAAATACTGTTGAGGAATCCAGTTGGATCCCTCCCACCTGTTTCCCTGCATCCACAGACGTTAGCACAATACCAATTCCACTTCGAGGTGGAATATCGCAGTATATGGGTTTTTATAAAAATCATCCACTTACTAACGGCGCAATAGGGTCTCATCCGCTATACAGTGCGGGAAATCAATCAATCCAATATATACATATGCCAATATGTATATATTGCTATATATATATAGATATATCCTACTATATCTAATATCACAAATCCAAACAGTCAATCATCAATCAATAACTGTAAAATCCACTTTTCAATCGAGTGAGAAAATCTCACCTTAGCTTTTATTTTGCAATCCCATTTCCAATCCAATTTTTGTCTTCCACGATCTTTTAACCTTGTATAAATAATTATACCATTTATTAAAATTCGAATAAATCGAATAATTTTGTTTTCCATTTTATAATTTTAAGTAACCAAGGATTTTATTTTAAACTTAGTAATCTAATTTTAAACAGATTTTTTATTTTATTTTATTTCTTTAAAATAAAATTTTATCTTACTGTTAAAATCTTTCTATCTACACATAGACATACAGATGTATTAATATCAAATTGAAATCATAAACATATATACCTTACTGAAACCGAAACTACCCCCCACGCCTCGCCTACGATGACTTCACCAGAGAAAATCGCCTCGTCTCCTTCCTTCGATCGAGACTAAATCTCGAGCTCGCCAATCTTCCTGCCCTAGATGTCGCGATTGAAGTCGCCATCGAAGTTGTCACGCCCACGTGCTCCACGATCCACCTGCCAGCGACCACACCATTTTTCTTTTGAACGAAATTGAGAAGCTCGGCCATTCTATTTTTATTTCGTGAATGAATGCGAAAGAGGGGATCTATGTTTGAAATGATTTGAACGAGAAACTCGGTCGCCATTGTTTTGATTTGAACGAAAATACTTATCGATTGTATTGATTTTTTTCTCTGAATCGAAACAGGAGAAGACGTGATTTCAGGGAACGAGATGATGTTGTTTTGTACGAGAGGAGACAATTTAGTGGCTGATTGTACGTATTGCTGGTTAAAGGAAAGCAATTTTATCTTATTTAAATTCAATTTGATCTAGAATAAATTTCTATGCATTTAAATATCGTACGCTCACACAACAACTCCGATCAATACGAAATTTGAAATCCGGTAATAATACAATATTACAGACCCAATGGACTTGGTTTCGTCGAATTCCGAGACTGCGCCCCGGACGGCTATTTTAAATATCGATTCAAACGATATAATTTCAAAACTGAACAAAACAGTTTCAAATTCAATTCTGAAAGTTCTAGTACCTTCAGAATTATCAATATGAATTTTAAAAGCTTTCGAAATATTTTTCTTCAGCTTAAAATTGAAGATTCAAATTTTTATTTGTAACGACCCAGAATTTTTAACAAATTAAATTGAGAATATTTAATTAATTTTAAATATTTGAACGATAATTTAATTTGAATCCCCGATATAATTTTGAAGATTTGCGATTAAACTTTAAAATTTAATCTATTGAATTGAATAAAAATTTGAATCTTCAATTTTAAGTTGAAGAAAAATATTTCAAAAGCTTTTAAAATTCATATCGACAATACTGAAGATAATTGAAGTTTCAAAACGAATTTGAAAATGATTTGTTCAGTTTTGAAATTTTATCGTTCGAATCAATATATAAAAATAGTCATTTTTCAAACAGTCTCGGAATTCGACGAAACCAGTTCCATTGGGTCCGTATTATTGTATTATTATCGGATTTCAAATTTCGTAATATTTGGAATTGTCGTGTGATCGTACGACAAGCAAACGCACTGAAATTTAAATTGAAATTTGTTTGATTTAAAATGCTATCTTCTCCATATGATCGAATTTGGACTCGAACTTTTTCCAACATGTTCGGAATAGGGGATAAACATTAGGGACGCCTGGCGGCACGCTGAAATCGAGATTCGAGATTTCAAGTTACGCGGTACGAGATATTTTGAAAAAAAGAAAAAAACAATAAAGAAAAAGAAAAAGGCACGTTCAAACCCACGTTCTCCCATACCTACTCCCATACCCCCGTACTTCATTACCATCCCTCAGTTCCAATTCAAATTCACGAAGCCCTCTCTCCCTCTTCAATCAAAAAATCGCGATTTCCATCTCTCGTTCTATCGAAGGCCGAAGCCCCTTTTCATCTTCATAAAATTCAAGATTTTAATGGCCGAATGATTTTCTTTTCAAGTTCAAAACGCATGCCTCCACAATCAGATTCTTTTTCCATTTTCTCAAATCAAGAAGGACCGAACGAAATCAATACAGGGAGATCATCTCGTGAAAATACCCTGAGCAAATCAAACGATTTTCATTCGATTGAAGCTCGTATTCGAAGGAGGCTCGATCGAATAGACTCGCGATAATTTAGGGCATGGTCGATTTTGGGGTGTTGCGTGAAGCTGGGGGGGTCGCGTGTGTTGTCAGAGAAGAAGCGGTCACGAGGGATTGATTCGACTATGTTCGCGAGGGTGGCAGGCGATGTCGCGATGCAGTGGTGGTAGTCTGGTCGCGACTGGAACGGAGTTGGGTGGTGTTCGACTGGGTGGAGGAAGTGGCAAACAGCGATGTCGCGAGGTGATTGGGAGAGAGTGCGCGCGCGAGGAGGAGGAGAATCGTAGCAGCGATCTTGCATGCGGCAGTTCATAGCATTAGACAAGCTCGGAGATGGCGACGTCATCAAGCGTTGGTGAAGACTGTAGACATTTGGCACAAACTCGAGGCGATGGAGTCTTCGACAAGCCAATTGAGCTTTGTGTGTTGGTTGGGAGTTCCTATGAGGTATCGCTATTTTGATTTTACAGCCAAGAAAACACTATTTTAATAATTTTTACAGTAAAGCAGATATGACTGTTATATTTCAAATTAAAGATGTATATGAACATTTGTAAATTTACAGTGAAGAAAATCCTGTTTTGTTTATCTACATAAAAGAACATATAAATATATATGTACAGAGAAGTTTATGTGTAGATAAGCTTTGGAAAAAAATATATTGGGATAAGAGTTTAGATTTACAGTAAAGTATATTTTCAAAGTAAATTTCAAAGTATAAATTAAAAGTTATAGAAATTGGTTTGCAATAAAATCATTGGATAACTAAAATTATGATTGTTCGAATATTAATTAAATTGTATAATTATTTATACAAGGTTAAAAATCAAGAAGAAAAGGTCAAAACGAGAAATCAAACTGGAATGGGAAAATGGGATTGCAAAATAATAGCTAAGGTGAGATCTTTCTCACTCGAAGGAAATTTGATTTTACAGTTATTATTGATTGATGATTGCTATTGGATGTGATATTAGATATAGTAGGATATATCTATATATATAGCAATATATACATATTGGCATATGTATATATTGGATTGATTGATTTCCCGCCTCGTATAGCGGATGAGACCCTATTGCGCTGTTAGTAAGCGGATATTTTTATAAAAACCCATATACCGCGATATTCCACCTCGAAGTGGAATTGGTATTGTGCTAACATCTGTGGATGCAGGGAAACAGGTTGGAGGGATCCAACTGGATTCCTCAACAGTATTTATTTATTTACAGATATTGATGTATATTCTGTTATCATATGTTGATATATAATGTTGTTGTTGTGATTGACTAATTGGTGCTGTTGCATCATCGGATTCAAGTTTTAAAAATAACGACTTTTAATTTAAAAGGATTTTTAAAGTGATCTTTGAAATTATACGTTTTATTAAATTTTTGAAGTGATTTATTTTAAATAAATAAACGTTCAAATTTTAAAGTTATAAAAGTTAAGATCTTTGTGAAATATAACCGAAAAGTGAATTTTGGAATAAATAGTTGATTGATTTATAAAATGTTTTAAATTGAGATTTTTAAAATATTATAAACGGTTTACTTAAAAGGTTTATAAAGTTGACATTTTATAAATTAAAATGTTGGTATTATAAAACGAGTTTTTATAAGCGTTAAAATGAATTTTTAAGAATTTATAAATAAATGAAATTTATAAATTGTGGACTTATAAATGGAAATGATTTTGTAAAATAAAGGAATTATAAGTATTTAACTTATAATATAGATTGTTGGTATAAGGTTTGAGTTGTGAATCAAATTGTTAATAAAGGAGATTTATTAAATTGAAGTTGTTAGAAAATAGAATTTATAAACGTGCTTATAAATTCAAAATCAATTGAATTTGATAAATTGAATATAGAAAGTGATTAAGGGAATTTTTTCCACGATTTTGGATAGTGGAAAATTCTTGGAATAAATGTGTAGAAAAGATTGAAATTTGGTTAGTGAAGTATATTCACGATTTTGGACAGTGAATATATTATTGAATAAAATGGTTATGTTTGGGAAAGCGATATTATAAAATGAAGTTAATTGTTTTAAAAGATGTTTTAAAACGTGTTAAGTATCGAATACATAGATTTCAACATTCATTATTGAAATAGACGTTTTTGAGAAATAAGGAAATGATTGACTATAACACTGTTGTTATAGTAAATGATTTTCGAAAGAAAATGTTTTATGTAGTATTAGGATTTATATATATCTATCTTAAAATCTGAATCCCTATACTAGTGATTTCGAGTCGTCGTAATGATGTTTTACGCAACATTCGTTTTGACTCAAATGATTTCCTTAAAGAATGAATATATACTTAATTTTGATTTAAGTATATCGAATATTTTCAAACGTTGAAAATAAATAGATTTGTGAATTACTTATTTTTAAATAAGTATGGAATTGCTTTTCCAATATGAAATGAACGTTTTGAGATTTATCTTTGTAAAGATAAATCGAAAATGAATATTGACATCGATGCGGAAATCGTATATCAAGGGATATTTTGAAATCTAAACTCACTATGGAATTTATAAAAGAAAGGGGAATTGTTTTAGAAAAATAAACGTTGATTTATTTTTGAAGTGTGGAAATTATATATCTAGTAAAGATATTTTGAAAAAGAAATAATTTGGAAAATTATTTGGAATCTGATGATGTTGCGCATCTTTATTGATAGTTAAATAACCGACTATCAATAATTACCTTGAATGGTATTTGTTGTGAATTGGATGAATTTGAATGCCACACTTATTTTTGAATAAACGCTCACTATTCGGGTTAGCCGGGAAAGGACCATGGGGTCGTATAACCCATTCCGAATATGTGATACGTTGTTATGAATCGCATTTGAAGACCGGTGTTGAAGACCGGATATTTTTGAAAACGGAAGGATTACCGTCGAGTTACTCTACATCGGCTGATCTCCGATTTAGAGGTTTTATCACCCTTAGTGATGGGAAGTCCGGACGTGATTACAAAATTATCCGGATATGCAAGGGCTTCGTGAGAAGTGCCTTCGGTTTTGTTCGATCCCGGAACAGACTTGTATGGATTGTATGTCTGACGTTACAAATTGAGATATAAAGCTGATTTCTTTCAAATACATTTCTGTTGGTGGCGGAGAATTTATTCTCTTAGCTTAACACCCTTCTCTGAGACGTACGAGCTCAGAGGTTATGTAGTTGAAATTCATCAGCGATATACTCCCAATTTGGTAACGTGGCATACTGAGTGTTGCTGTGAAATGATCAGTGTTTGATCATTTGCGATATGATCATTTGTTTGATCTTATATCTTTGTGATCATAGGTTGATCATTTGTTTGACCTAAAGCATGGCTTTGTAGAAAGCGTAGCTTTGTGGACGAGACTTCGTCGAGCCTCACACCCTGGAAATGGTCAAAACAGGAAGGATGCGGCAAGGTTCTAGGGAGTAGCGCCCCTTAGTGTATGTCATTCCTTCTGGATAGAGGTGGTATCATGGTATGGAGCCCAGATACTTAACCTATGTGGTTGCTGCATTATTATTATGTGGTTTGTTGCGAATCGGGGATCCTCAGGAAGATCGCTTACGATCGGGGGATGACATACGCGTGTCAGTAGTTACCTATTTTTGCAGAGGTAACCCGGCCTTGTGTTGGCAGAGATCCGGTTAGGTTCTCGGGTCGTCTATTCCAGGGACGTACCCATCGTGGCATAGGAAGTTCCTTAGCATGACCATTTGTTGGAAATCCAAAGAAACAATACGAGCCTTTACGATTTCAATTGTATAACCTGTCTCCTCAGGAGGCAGCTATAGCAGGCATAATATAATGGTACCTATGCTGGCTAAGTTTTATATTCTACTTTCGAAATGTTTTCTACACTATGCACTAATAATAATATCAAAAATGATTTGATTTTGCATAGTAAGCATCTTTGACTAACATAAGAAGAAATCTCCTCCAAGTCTGCGTTTGCATTGTTTGTGTGGTGGGAGGTCTTATGGTAGTTTCATTTTCCAAAAGCATTTCGAATTGACTTCAAAAATTATTTTGTTGTTTTAAAGATAACTGTTTTACGATCTCACACCAGTCACCATGACTGACTCGGAGTTTATTGTTTCCCTTCTAAACTCTGGGTGCCCACCAATTTCCACACGGGCAGCCTAGAGTTATGTTATCAGGATATTCTGGAGCTTTGGAGATAAGCTGGATGACGAGACGTAGTATTTGTATTTGATAGTATTTATTCCGCTGTGTATTCTATATGAGGACAAATTATATAACTGTCCATTGTTGTATATTGACTCTGATGATTGATGTATGTATAAACTGATATAGTTCTTTGTTTTAAAAGACTAGTAATTATCTATTGTATATTGTTCCGCTGCGATGTGTAAGATTCTGATATTGTTTTCTGTTCTGATGTTGTTCTGTGTTGTTCTTCTTTTTTTCTCTTTTCTTCCTTTTTCTTCTGCTTTCTTCTTCTTCTACCTCTTTCTTCTTTCTTAAAACCCCTCAGGGTTCGTATTTACATGCCCCTTGAGTTAATCAATGGAGATTAGTGTTTAATCAAGGGTACGGATTTGCGGGTCTTGACAGCGTGGTATCAGAGCATATGGTTAAGCGACAACCCTGCTCTGTTGGGTGTTACTCATTAGAGATAGAGTCAGTAGTACTCTAGAATGAGTTTGAGTGTAATAATAGATATGAGTGCGTATTTGTTATTGAATATAAAATTGTTTTATATTGTGATGATTGGTTTATTGAGTGGCATATGAACCTTCGTCGGCACAGTCTGCAAAACTGTATCGAAGGGGTTTCTAAACACTTGAATAGAACAATTCGGCACAATATTGTTTTAAATAGGGTGAATGAAATAATTTTGCCCAAAACTATTTTTTTATAGAAAAGAAATGTTTTTCTATGAAGTACTATAGTATATGGTTGCATGGTTGCTAGAAGTAATAATATTTAATTATTCTCATTGGAATTGAATAAGAAATTGAAATCATAACTCCAAAGTTAAGAAATAAATCCATATACTAATGAAATTTAAAGAATGTAAATTATAAATGTGAATTGTAATTTAAAACGGGATTCCAGAGAAGTTTTTGGAAATGTTTTGAAAAGAATTTGAAAATTTTGAGGATTGGAAAGTTTAAATCATTTTTGATTTGAAAATGAATTTCAAAGGTTTTGAAAAGTATTTTGAGAGATAAAAGCTCTAAACTCTTTTCGGTCGTTGGAAAATAACTTCGGTAATGACTGCAGCATCACCGGTGTTCATTTTTGGGTTTCCAAAAGAGGAATTGCTGCCAAATTGTTTTAAATGAAAGTTGTTTGAAAAATTTGGGTTTGGTTTTTTTGAATTGTTTTCAAAATGGTTTTGAAATGTTGAAAAAACTCTAGAATGCTATATAAAGATATTTATGAAATGTTACTAAGTTGATAACTTATACAATTTGAATTTTGATAGAATAAATTTAACTTAAAGAATGAAATTAAATCAAAGTAAGTATAAGTGAATCAATTAAATAAAGTGAAAAGATTACTTAAAGAAAATTTATTAAGTTGAAAATAAATTTGGAGTAGTAACAAATAAATTATGTAAATAAGTCGAAGACTTATAAATATTTGAAATTTGATGTATGAGATGCAAATTGAAAATAAATGAATCTGTGAACGAATAAATAAATTTGCAAGTGCAAGAAAATGAAATTGAAATGTTAAAATTCATTTTGAATTTGTAAGTAAGTAAGACTGAATTGAATTCAGATTTGTGGAAAACAAAGTGAACTATTAAACTAAAATTAGTAAGTGAAGCTAATTGAATGAAGTGAATAAGATTAAAACTGAATCCAAACGAAATTGAAATTGTAAATTGAATTCAAATGAGATTAGAAATGTAAAATTGAATGATAACTGAATATGTAACTTCAATAGTAAGTTAAAAATGTATAAGCAGTTTATATTGAAAATTTTGTAATAGAATTTGCAAAATGGTTTGAATATATGTAACTAGATATTATGGCTAGTAGGACATACAGGGGTATTAAAGGAAATGGGATTTGATTTTCAAAGATGAATTTGAATTGCTCGAAAAAGGTAAGTATTTGAATTATAATATGAGTTTTTGATGATTTCTTGTCTAGCCGCTTGGCTTTTTCTTTTTCTTTTTGAAATCTGAGAGTCCGTAGGGACGTTTTGTAGTCGTGCCGTATTAGCCGCGCAAAGGAGACGCTGGCGAAATTTTTCGAAAATTTCGAGTGTTAGAAAAATTTTTTGAGAAATTTTGAAAGTTTAAAATTTGAGTTTGAATTTAAATTTGAATTTTGAAGTAAACAATGTTGTTTGAAAACTATGAAGGGTTTAGAAAGTTAGTTGAAATGATAACGAATCTTTAGTAGAAAGATTTGTTTCGATAAATTGATAAAACTATTAGAATTTGAGAAAATAGTAGACGAGTTAAGGACATTTTTTCTTAACTTGTAATTTCGGGACGAAATTCTTTTAAGGGGGGAAGTTTGTAACGACCCAGAATTTTTAACAAATTAAATTGAGAATATTTAATTAATTTTAAATATTTGAACGATAATTTAATTTGAATCCCCGATATAATTTTGAAGATTTGCGATTAAACTTTAAAATTTAATCTATTGAATTGAATAAAAATTTGAATCTTCAATTTTAAGTTGAAGAAAAATATTTCAAAAGCTTTTAAAATTCATATCGACAATACTGAAGATAATTGAAGTTTCAAAACGAATTTGAAAATGATTTATTCAGTTTCGAAATTTTATCGTTCGAATCAATATATAAAAATAGTCATTTTTCAAATAGTCTCGGAATTCGACGAAACCAGTTCCATTGGGTCCGTATTATTGTATTATTATCGGATTTCAAATTTCGTAATATTTGGAATTGTCGTGTGATCGTACGACAAGCAAACGCACTGAAATTTAAATTGAAATTTGTTTGATTTAAAATGCTATCTTCTCCATATGATCGAATTTGGACTCGAAACTTTTTCCAACTTGTTCGGAATAGGGGATAAACATTAGGGATGCCTGGCGGCACACTGAAATCGAGATTCGAGATTTCAAGTTACGCGGTACGAGATATTTTGAAAAAAAGAAAAAAACAATAAAGAAAAAGAAAAAGGCACGTTCAAACCCACGTTCTCCCATACCTACTCCCATACCCCCGTACTTCATTACCATCCCTCAGTTCCAATTCAAATTCACGAAGCCCTCTCTCCCTCTTCAATCAAAAAATCGCGATTTCCATCTCTCGTTCTATCGAAGGCCGAAGCCCCTTTTCATCTTCATAAAATTCAAGATTTTAATGGCCGAATGATTTTCTTTTCAAGTTCAAAACGCATGCCTCCACAATCAGATTCTTTTTCCATTTTCTCAAATCAAGAAGGACCGAACGAAATCAGTACAGGGAGATCATCTCGTGAAAATACCCTGAGCAAATCAAACGATTTTCATTCGATTGAAGCTCGTATTCGAAGGAGGCTCGATCGAATAGACTCGCGATAATTTAGGGCATGGTCGATTTTGGGGCGTTGCGTGAAGCTGGGGGGGTCGCGTGTGTTGTCAGAGAAGAAGCGGTCACGAGGGATTGATTCGACTATGTTCGCGAGGGTGGCAGGCGATGTCGCGATGCAGTGGTGGTAGTCTGGTCGCGACTGGAACGGAGTTGGGTGGTGTTCGACTCGGTGGAGGAAGTGGCAAACAGCGATGTCGCGAGGTGATTGGGAGAGAGTGCGCGCGCGAGGAGGAGGAGAATCGTAGCAGCGATCTTGCATGCGGCAGTTCATAGCATTAGACAAGCTCGGAGATGGCGACGTCATCAAGCGTTGGTGAAGACTGTAGACATTTGGCACAAACTCGAGGCGATGGAGTCTTCGACAAGCCGATTGAGCTTTGTGTGTTGGTTGGGAGTTCCTATGAGGTATCGCTATTTTGATTTTACAGCCAAGAAAACACTATTTTAAAAATTTTTACAGTAAAGAAGATATGACTGTTATATTTCAAATTAAAGATGTATATGAACATTTGTAAATTTACAGTGAAGAAAATCCTGTTTTGTTTATCTACATAAAAGAACATATAAATATATATGTACAGAGAAGTTTATGTGTAGATAAGCTTTGGAAAAAAATATATTGGGATAAGAGTTTAGATTTACAGTAAAGTATATTTTCAAAGTAAATTTCAAAGTATAAATTAAAAGTTCTAGAAATTGGTTTGCAATAAAATCATTGGATAACTAAAATTATGATTGTTCGAATATTAATTAAATTGTATAATTATTTATACAAGGTTAAAAATCAAGAAGAAAAGGTCAAAACGAGAAATCAAACTGGAATGGGAAAATGGGATTGCAATATAATAGCTAAGGTGAGATCTTTCTCACTCGAAGGAAATTTGATTTTACAGTTATTATTGATTGATGATTGCTATTGGATGTGATATTAGATATAGTAGGATATATCTATATATATAGCAATATATACATATTGGCATATGTATATATTGTATTGATTGATTTCCCGCCTCGTATAGCGGATGAGACCCTATTGCGCCGTTAGTAAGCGGATATTTTTATAAAAACCCATATACCGCGATATTCCACCTCGAAGTGGAATTGGTATTGTGCTAACATCTGTGGATGCAGGGAAACAGGTTGGAGGGATCTAACTGGATTCCTCAACAGTATTTATTTATTTACAGTATTGATGTATATTCTGTTATCATATGTTGATATATGATGTTGTTGTTGTGATTGACTAATTGGTGTTGTTGCATCATCGGATTCAAGTTTTAAAAATAACGACTTTTAATTTAAAAGGATTTTTAAAGTGATCTTTGAAATTATACGTTTTATTAAATTTTTGAAGTGATTTATTTTAAATAAATAAACATTCAAATTTTAAAGTTATAAAAGTTAAGATCTTTGTGAAATATAACCGAAAAGTGATTTTTGGAATAAATAGTTGATTGATTTATAAAATGTTTTAAATTGAGATTTTTAAAATATTATAAACGGTTTACTTAAAAGGTTTATAAAGTTGACATTTTATAAATTAAAATGTTTGTATTATAAAACGAGTTTTTATAAGCGTTAAAATGAATTTTTAAGAATTTATAAATAAATGAAATTTATAAATTGTGGACTTATAAATGGAAATGATTTTGTAAAATAAAGGAATTATAAGTATTTAACTTATAATATAGATTGTTGGTATAAGGTTTGAGTTGTGAATCAAATTGTTAATAAAGGAGATTTATTAAATTGAAGTTGTTAGAAAATAGAATTTATAAACGTGTTTATAAATTCAAAATCAATTGAATTTGATAAATTGAATATAGAAAGTGATTAAGGGAATTTTTCCACGATTTTGGATAGTGGATAATTCTTGGAATAAATGTGTAGAAAAGATTGAAATTTGGTTAGTGAAGTATATTCACAATTTTGGACAGTGAATATATTATTGAATAAAATGGTTATGTTTGGGAAAGCGATATTATAAAATGAAGTTAATTGTTTTAAAAGATGTTTAAAAACGTGTTAAGTATCGAATACATAGATTTCAACATTCATTATTGAAATAGACGTTTTCGAGAAATAAGGAAATGATGGACTATAACACTGTTGTTATAGTAAATGATTTTCGAAAGAAAATGTTTTATGTAGTATTAGGATTTATATATATCTGTCTTAAAATCCGAATCCCTATACTAGTGATTTCGAGTCGTCGTAACGATGTTTTACGCTACATTCGTTTTGACTCAAATGATTTCCTTAAAGAATGAATATATACTTAATTTTGATTTAAGTATATCGAATATTTTCAAACGTTGAAAATAAATAGATTTGTGAATTACTTATTTTTAAATAAGTATGGAATTTCTTTTCCAATATGAAATGAACGTTTTGAGATTTATCTTTGTAAAGATAAATCGAAAATGAATATTGACATCGATGCGGAAATCGTATATCAGGGGATATTTTGAAATCTAAACTCACTATGGAATTTATAAAAGAAAGGGGAATTGTTTTAGAAAAATAAACGTTGATTTATTTTTGAAGTGTGGAAATTATATATCTAGTAAAGATATTTTGAAAAAGAAATAATTTGGAAAATTATTTGGAATCTGATGATGTTGCGCATCTTTATTGATAGTTAAATAACCGACTATCAATCATTACCTTGAATGGTATTTGTTGTGAATTGGATGAATTTGAATGCCACACTTATTTTTGAATAAACGCTCACTATTCGGGTTAGCCGGGAAAGGACCATGGGGTCGTATAACCCATTCCGAATATGTGATACGTCGTTATGAATCGCATTTGAAGACCGGTGTTGAAGACCGGATATTTTTGAAAACGGAAGGATTACCGTCGAGTTACTCTACATCGGCTGATCTCCGATTTAGAGGTTTTATCACCCTTAGTGACGTCAAGTCCGGACGTGATTAGAAAATTATCCGGATATGCAAGGGCTTCGTGAGAAGTGCCTTCGGTTTTGTTCGATCGCGGAACAGACTTGTATGGATTGTATGTCTGACATTACAAATTGAGATATAAAGCTGATTTCTTTCAAATACATTTCTGTTGGTGGCGGAGAATTTATTCTCTTAGCTTAACACCCTTCTCTGAGACGTACGAGCTCAGAGGTTATGTAGTTGAAATTCATCAGCGATATACTCCCAATTTGGTAACGTGGCATACTGAGTGTTGCTGTGAAATGATCAGTGTTTGATCATTTGCGATATGATCATTTGTTTGATCTTATATCTTTGTGATCATAGGTTGATCATTTGTTTGACCCGAAGCATGGCTTTGTAGAAAGCGTAGCTTTGTGGACGAGACTTCGTCGAGCCTCACACCCCGGAAATGGTCAAAACAGGAAGGATGCGGCAAGGTTCTAGAGAGTAGCGCCCCTTAGTGTATGTCATTCCTTCTGGATAGAGGTGGTATCATGGTATGGAGCCCAGATACTTAACCTATGTGGTTGCTGCATTATTATTATGTGGTTTGTTACGAATCGGGGATCCTCGGGAAGATCGGTTACGATCGGGGGATGACATACGCGTGTCAGTAGTTACCAATTTTTGCAGAGGTAACCGGCCTTGTGTTGGCAGAGATCCGGTTAGGTTCTCGGGTCGTCTATTCCAGGGACGTACCCATCGTGGCATAGGAAGTTCCTTAGCCTGACCATTTGTTGGAAATCCAAAGAAACAATACGAGCCTTTACGATTTCAATTGTATAACCTGTCTCCTCAGGAGGCAGCTATAGCAGGCATAATATAATGGTACCTATGCTGGCTAAGATTTATATTCTACTTTCGAAATGTTTTCTACACTATGCACTAATAATAATATCAAAAATGATTTGATTTTGCGTAGTAAGCATCTTTGACTAACATAAGAAGAAATCTCCTCCAAGTCTGCGTTTGCATTGTGTGTGTGGTGGGAGGTCTTATGGTAGTTTCATTTTCCAAAAGCATTTCGAATTGACTTCAAAAATTATTTTGTTGTTTTAAAGATAACTGTTTTACGATCTCACACCAGTCACCATGACTGACTCGGAGTTTATTGTTTCCCTTCTAAACTCTGGGTGCCCACCAATTTCCACACGGGCAGCCTAGAGTTATGTTATCAGGATATTCTGGAGCTTTGGAGATAAGCTGGATGACGAGACGTAGTATTTGTATCTGATAGTATTTATTCCGCTGTGTATTCTGTATGAGGACAAATTATATAACTGTCCATTGTTGTATATTGACTCTGATGATTGATGTATGTATAAACTGATATAGTTCTTTGTTTTAAAAGACTAGTAATTATCTATTGTATATTGTTCCGCTGCGATGTGTAAGATTCTGATATTGTTTTCTGTTCTGATGTTGTTCTGTGTTGTTCTTCTTTTTTTCTCTTTTCTTTCTTTTTCTTCTGCTTTCTTCTTCTTCTACCTCTTTCTTCTTTCTTAAAACCCCTCAGGGTTCGTATTTCCATGCCCCTTGAGTTAATCAATGGAGATTAGTGTTTAATCAAGGGTACGGATTTGCGGGTCTTGACATTATTCAACATTCAATAGATTAAATTTTAAAGTTTAATCGCCAATTTCACAGTTATATTAGGGATTCAAATTAACTCATCGTTCAAATATTTAAAATTAATTAAATATTTTCAATTTAAATTGTTCAAAATTCTAGGTCGTTACAATCTTCCCCCCTTAAAAGAATTTCGTCCCGAAATTACAAGTTAGGAAAAATGGTCCTTAACTCATCTACTATTTTTCACAATCTAAATTGTTTTTATCAATTTATCAAAACAAATCTTTCTACTAAAGATTCGTTATTAATTCAACTAAATTTCCAACTTCAATTATAAGTTCCAAACAACATTGTTTACTTCAGAATTCAAATTTAAATTTAAATTCAAATTTTAAATTTTCAAAATTTTCTCAAAAATTTTCTAACACTCGAAATTTTCAAAAAATTTCGCCAGCATCTCCTTTGCGCGGCTAACATGGCACGACTACAAAACGTCCCTACGGACTCTCATATTTCAAAAAGAAAAAGGAAAAGCCAAGCGGCTAGACAAGAAAATCATCAAATCTCATATTGAAATTTAAATACTTACATTTTGTCGAGCAATTCAAATTTATCTTTGAAATCAAAATTTCCAATTCCTTTACATACCTGTATATCCTACTAGCCATAATATCTAATTACAACATTCAAACCATTTTGCAAATTCTATTACAAAATTTTCAATATATACTTCTTATATTATCTCTTCACTATTGAAGTTATATATTCACTATCATTAAATTTTACATTCCAAATTTCATTTGAATTCAATTCACAATTCCAATTTGATTTGGATTCTAGTTTACTTTTGAATATTGAATTTATCAATTATCTTTCATTCATAACTGCACTATTTTAAATTAGTTCCAATTACTAATTCATTACAAATTCTAATCCACCTACTCAAATTTGTTTTCAACATTCAGTTTCAATTCCACTTTTATTTTTATTCAATCCTCAACTTAGAATAATTTCAATATCAAATTTTACTTCAGAATTTCACTCTTCATTTCTTAGGTTCAATATAAATATTCCATATACACATTATATTTATTTTCAATTCACCAGTTCGGTTAAATCTACTGACATTTAAACTGGATTTCAAATGCCATATGAATTTTAATTTCTCTTTCAATTCACATTTATAATTATTCAATTCAATACTATTGCTTACAACTTCAAAATGAATCTCAATTTTTCAATTTCACTTTCATTTATTCAAATTTATTCACTTATACTTCTTTAATTTAACTCTATCTTTTAAGTTAAATTTATTCTAACAAAATTCAAATTGTATAAGTTATCAACTTAATAATATTTCATAAATATTTTTATATAGTATTCCAGAGTCTTACCAACATTCAAAAATCATTTTTTTTGAAAAAAATTCAAATTATCCTTTGAATTTCCAAAACAAAACCCAAATTTTCCAAACAACTTCCATTTAAAACAATTTGGCAGCAATTCCTCTTTTGGAAACCCGAAAATGAACACCGGTGATGTCGCGATCATCATCAGAATTATTTTCCAGCGACCGAAAAGAGTTTAGAGCTTTTCATTCCTTCAGAATACTTTTCAAAACCTTTGAAATTCATTTTCAAATCAAAAAGGATTTAAACTTTCCAAATCTCCAAAATTTTCAAATTCTTTTCAAAACATTTCCAAACACTTCTCTGGAATTCCGTTTCAAATTACAAATCACATTTATAATTTATATTCTCAAATTTCATTTGTATACGAATTCATTACCTTATGCTTCAATTCGCATTTATAAATTTCATTTGTTAATTGAATTTATCTCCAAATCTTTGGTTATCATTTTAATTTCTCATTCCATTTCATATAACAATGATAATAATTCAATGTTATTATTTTATAACAACCAAACATCCATATACTATGATAATTCATAGAAAAATCATTTCCTTTCTATACAAAAATAGTTTTGGGCAAAATTATTTCATTCACCCTATTTAAAACAATACTGTGTCAGTTTATCTTGTTTAAGAGTTTAGAAACCCCTATCGATTACAGTTAGCTAGACTGCACCGACCAGAATCTGTAAACAATCAACCGATAAGTCAACACAATACAAAACAATTTCATATTCACTAACAAATACGCGCTCATATCTATTATCATACTCAAATCATTCTAGAGTACTACTGACTCTATCTCTAATGAGTAACACCCAACAGAGCAGGGTTGTCGCTTAACCATATGCTTTGATACCAAATGTAATAGTCCGCTTTTCCGTACCCCTTGAATAGATACTAATCTCCATCGATTTACTCAAGGTGAACGAAAAACCGAACCATTAGGGTTTTAAAAGAAGAGGTAGAAGAAAAGATAGAAGAAAAAGAGAAGAAGAACAACAGAACAACATCAGAAACAGAAACAATATCAGAATCTCACATTCGCAGCGGAACAATATATAATAGATAAATCAATAGTCTTTTTAAAACAAAGAACTATATCAGTTTATACATACATCAATCAGAGTCAATATACAACAATGGACAGTTATAAAAACTTGTCCTCATACAGAATACACAGCGGAATAAATACTATCAGATACAAATACTACGTCTCGTCATCCAGCTTATCTTCAAAGCTCCAGAATATCCTGATAACCTAACTCTAGACTGCCCGTATGGAAATTGATGGGCACCCAGAGTTTACAAGGGAACAATAAACTCCAAGTCAGTCATGGTGACTGGTGTGAGATCGTAAAACAGTTATTTTTCACAAAGAAAATAAAACAGATTCGCAATGCTTTTGGAAAATGAAACTACCATAAGACCTCCCGCCACACACACAATGCAAACGCAGAATTGGAGGAGATTTCTTCTTATGATAGTCAAAGATGCTTACTACGAAAATCATTGGATTATTATTATTAATGTCTATTGTAGAAAACATTTCGAAAGTATAATATTAATCTTAGCCAGCATAGGCATTTCGCACTTATGCCTACTATAGCTACTATGTTCAATAGCAGGTTACCGCCACATTCCATAGCAGGTAATACAATTGCAATCGTAAGGGTTCGTATTGTTTCTTTGGATTTTCCAACAAATTGTCAGGCTAAGGAACTTCCTTTCCTCCTGCCAAATAGGATCGCCTCTGGCTGGACGTCCCGAGAGACAAACTGCTCTCTGCCAAACAAGGCCGGGTTACCCCTATAACAGGTAACTCATGAATATGCCACCTCCCGGTTCTTTGGGACCGTTATCCGAGTGCTCGGTAACCAACATCACACATAATAAATAAAGTGTGTCCACATGAGTAAGTATCTGGGCTCCATACCATGATACCGCCCCTTTCCAGAAGGAAATGACATACCCTAAAGGGCGCGACCCTCATAACCTTGCCGCAACATTCCTGTTTCGACCATTTCCGGGTTGTTGAGGGCCTGACGAAGTCTCGTCCACAAAGCTACGCTTTTTCAAAAAGCCAAGCTTTGGGTCAACAGATGATCAACCTATGATCACAAAGATAAATGATCAAACAAATGATCATATCACAAATGATCAAACACTGATAATCACACAGCAACACTCAGCATGCCACATTACCAAATTGGGAATATATCGTTGATAAATTTCAACTACATAACCTCTGAGCTCGTACGTCTCAGAGAAGGGTGTTAAGCTAAGAGAATAAATTCTCCGCCACCAACATATATGTATTTGAAAGAAATCAGCTTTATATCTCAATTTGTAACGTCAGACACACAATCCATACAAGTCTGTTACGGGATCGAACAGAACCGAAGGCACTTGTCACGAAGCCCTTGCAAATCCGGATAATTTCCAATCACGTCCGGACTTCCCGTCACTAAGGGTGATAAAACATCTAAATCGGAGATCAACCGATGTAGAGTAACTCGACGTTAATCCTTCCGTTTTCACAAATATCCAATCTTCAACACCAGTCATCAAATGCAATTCATAACGACGTATCATATATTCGGAATGGGTTATACGACCCCATTGTCCTTTCCCGGCTAACCCGAATAGTGAGCGCTTATTCAAAAATAAGTGTGGCATTCAAATTCATCCAATTCACAACAAATACCTATTCAAGGTAATTATTGATAGTTGGTTATTTAACTATCAATAAAGACGCGCAACATCATCAAATTCCAAATAATTTTCCAAATTATTTATTTTCCAAAATATCTTTACTAGATATATAATTTCCACACTTCAAAAATAAATCAACGTTTATTTTTAAAACGAATTTCCATTTCTTTTATAAATTCCATAGTGAATTTATATTTTCAAAATATCTACTGATATACGATTTTCGAATCGATGTAAATATTCAATTTCGATTTATCTTTACAAAGATAAATCTCAAAAACGTTTTGTTTCAATTTGGAAAACATTTCCATACTTATTCAAAGATAAGTGATTCACAAATCTATTTGTTTTCAACATTTGAAAATATTCGATATACTTAAATCAAAATTAAGTATATATTTCATTCTTTAAGGAAATCATTTACTATAACAACATCTATTTGAGTCAAAACGAATGTTACGTAAAACATCGTTACGACGACTCAAAATCACTAGTATAGGGATTCGAAATTAAGATAGATATGTAAATCCCAATACTATATAAAAACATTTCCTTTCATAAATCATTTACTTTAACAACTGTAACGACCCAATATTTTGGACCATTCGCATCCATTATAAGTGTATAGGAAGACACTCATGCCGGAATTGAATTGCTCAAGATACCGCGTTGTTAATTTAAATTTGGCAAAACTGAACATATACAGTAAATAAATAATCACAGATCACAGACACAGAGTAATAAGTGCAGCGGAAATAAAAGAGATAGTAGTTCATGAAGCTACTATATAAATATATAAGATACATTAGAGTTTACAACAGAAGAGTAATACCATACATCAGATACAAATCAGAATACATCACTGGAATCATCGAATACTGAAAGCTGGATAGATAGCTGGATCTTCAAGCAAAGCTCCAACTTCAAAGGTGAGTCTCGAATACTGGTACACTCAGTCTGACCCGAGCGTAAAGCAAAACACAAAACACTCGAGTCAGGATTAACATTCTTATATTAATAAATCCAACTCAAGTGAAATAGCAATTGAAATACAAGTAACTCAAAGGATGTTTGGAATAACCATCCTTTAAGGATCCGTTAAACTATCTACTATGTAGTAGGGTACGATAAGTAGATAATGTCTATCAGTAATATGTAAAGATATCAAAATAGCGTTAAGTCATGGCCCATTCCACCCTTAACACATTTTTATCCCCAAAAGCATATACAAGACCGTAGTTTCCCCAAAACTGGAAGTCACCAGAGGGCAATACATATACTAAAGGTACAAATCAAAATCGTAGTGGTCGCGTATAAATGGAATACAAGTATGACAAGGCACATGAGGCAATACCCAAGGTAGTGATACTACCGTTCACCTGATCCGGACTGGTGAGAACGCAACGCCGCAGTGCCCGCAACACCGTGAAACAACACTCCCAAATCAAGGGTGCACCAATCGACAACAAGTAATGAGTAGTTCGAAGAAGTGTGTCCACTTGAGGTAGCTAATCCTCCATTGGCACGGCACGACTCCTGTTTTAGTCATTTCCAATTTGACACAAGTGTCAAGGCTATCCATTATCGTTCTCTTTCTTCAGTCATCACGTACATCATTCCAACCACTTCATTCTGGATCACACTCCGCGTATAGTTATTAAAGTGGTTTTCGGTTTAGATAGAGAGTATATCCATAACCGATTCCGGTCTCTTTAATAACCTTCGACATTATTACACCGATTGGTCGTTTTTTTATTTCAAAAACCAAATCAATTTCAATTCAATTTCAATTCGTAAATCAACATTTCATTTGTCTTTCAAAACCAATTTCCAAAATTTTCGTTTCAAAACTTCCAAATTATCATTTCAACCTCTTATAATTCAATTTCAATCTCTATTTAAAACCATTTAAATATTGATTCAAGTTCGCA
The DNA here is from genome assembly GCA_030737815.1 of Allium fistulosum. NCBI lineage: Eukaryota > Viridiplantae > Streptophyta > Magnoliopsida > Asparagales > Amaryllidaceae > Allium > Allium fistulosum. The sequence continues at coordinate 398,501,536 of CM060907.1, forward strand.
TAAAAGTTTCATTTCGAAAATCATTTAAATTAATTTAATTCAACATTCAAATCAATTTAAAATCATTTATCGATTTCATTTAATATTCGTTAAGTAAATTTTCCATTCAAAACAATTTCTATTAAATTTCCAATTCAATAAATCAATTACTTAAATTCAACTTCATTATATCAAAACTTACAAATTTAATTAAATTAAATCCATCAAATCAAATTCTTTAAATTTCAAGTCTTACATTAATTTCAATAAATCGCATTTTATTTCTCGTTAAAGAAATTCAATTTCACTTATTTACTTACTTAAATAATTTTTCCAAAACTTAATTAATAAAGAAACTCAATTCCAATTATTTACGAAGTAAAATTCACTTATTCAAAAATTCAATTTCACTTATGAAAGAATTCAATTCAATTTAATCATTAAATAATTCAATCTTATTTAATTATTAAATAATTCAAACTTAATTATTTAAATAATTTCAAAACTTAATTATTAATAATTTCAAACTTAATTATTAAAATTCAAAACTTAATTCAATCGTTTCTCAAATTTAAAAACGTTCTTTCATCAATTACATTGTTAATATTTTGTTTCATATTATTAAATATTAACATTTTCCTTTCATAAAAATTCAAATTTCAACTTCATTTCAAAACCATATTCTTTATTCAAATAAAATCTTCGTTTTATTTTTAAATCAAATTATTGACCAATCGGGTTTTATTTAATTTCCTATCCTAGGTCAAAGTTCAATTTGGGTATTTATCATTTCAACCCGATTCCAATTCAATTCAAAATCAAAGCATAGTAAAAGGAACTTGGAGTGTGATAACAGGGATGGTGTCAAAGTAAATAAACAAGCAATAACAACGAACAATAACAATCCAATAATCAATTCAAAAAATCCCGAAATAATCGTATTAATTCGCATTGTTATTTGTACGAATTAATATAATTATTTCTAGAATCTACACTATCATTTCATGTAGATTAAAGATTATTACACTAATATTTATACGGTTCTTCAATTGTCATTCGATTTCAATTTTAACACTACAACAATTAATCAAATATACGACGATGGTTCAAAGTGTAATTATCACTATTCTTTTTGTCAATTAATTTAACAATTAAAAGGGTCATATTCACTAATCAAATTTAACATATAAATCGGTTTTAAAATTGTTAACTATCCTATATCCATTTCAATTTTGCATACTATTTATCATTTAACACTAACAATTTAACGTCCAATATAAACATCAACAATCAATCAATTATTAGCCAACTGTATTATCATCACATAAATAATTAACAGATAATGGTGTCAGATGTCACAGGTGAACTGATACAGGCAATAGCATATATAACAGTGTAATTAACTAACAGCAGCATATTTCAATTGTCGTTTCAATTGAAATCAAATTTAATAAATAAAAGAACGTTAATCGTGAGTGATTGCTCACCTTTCGAGGCTAGAGATGAACGAGAATAAGACTAGTTGCAAATCGGGCACAAATTTCAAAGCAAAGCGAGATTGGCACGACTTTGACGGTCAAGCTGATATATACGAAATAGAAAAATCAAATCAGAACTGGATTGATGCAGATAAAATGGGTATTGGTAAATTTATATATAACCATATATGTATATAAATCAAATTAAAAATCAACATTTTACAAAATAAAATATTTATATAAATATACAACAGCTCAATTACGTCTAACCGTCTATATCTATGACCAACTCCTTTAACAATTTAAATAGCCCATCATAACCCAGACACAAAATTGTACACCACTTTGAAACCAAGACACTTACAGAAAAAGTATTTTTACTCTAACTTGAAAATAGTAATACACACTTATGCATGGCCCCATAGTATATACATCTTCCAAAACTACACTGTAACTAATGTATTTTACTTTCTCAAAATCTCAACTGACCCCACCCATATATGACAATATTATAAACTATATTTGATAGCAACAACCGAAAAAATGTATGCAACTTTGAAATCAAATATAAACTTATATATAAAACCAAGTTCACTTATACAACTTATATAAAATCAATACATACATTGATAAATAACATCGAATGCAACTTAACTTGTAAATATATATTGTTATACTATGTCAAAAGCTACGCCTGTAACACTCCTACGCCAAAATCTGGAAAAGGTGCAAGTATTGTAATGTAAACTATAGAGCTTCACTCCTTAATATTATATAAATATAAAATGAAATATTATAAATAGTACACGCCTATACAACATGAACTGACATCACTAGCAAAGTGTACATCATATCAATTTGAAGCAAACAAAGTTTCGAAAATTAGCATATATAAATTTCATAGAATATAACTTTTAACATCTATATAAACATCACATATATATACTATTTTATAGATCCAAAACAAAATTTTATAGAAAAATAAATAAATGCAAGTAGGTAGTGTGTAGGCACTATATAGATATATATGTTTTATTCTCTACAAAACACAATCATACAACAGATTTCAAAAATATAAACTTGGATATAAACTACCCTACAAAATATATATTATATACAATATACTCTCTGCGCATGCTTTATTCCAAACCCAGACTCAACTTGTAACTTGATCTATACATATATTATTATATTTAAAGAAAAATATAAGGAAAACCAAGCCTACTACTGACGCACTTGTATAAACTAATAACATATACACACACACTAGCCTATATCAGATTTGAGTTCTTATATTCCAAATGTAAACTATATACACAGTTAACATATAATATAACATAGTCGACTAGTATATATACATTAATATAGGAGACTTACCTATATAAAACAAAGAAAAAGAACCGAGACCGGGACAAGTTGAAACGACCTCGGCTAAATGAGCCAGCGATGGAGAGGTATGGGCGGTGGTTCTCGGTGGGTTGTCGGTCGGCTAAAGATGCCGGAGGGAGGAAGCACGAGAAGAAACGGCCTAGGTTGGTGGGAAGGCCCGACTGGATAGGTTGGGTGCGAGATCAGGTGGCGGGACTTCGGTTCGAGGAGGCGGAGGTCAGCGGGCGAGGTGGAGGTGGCAAAGGCCGGGAATGGAGATAGGAAGGTCGCTTGTTTGGAGGATGCAAAATAAAAGGAGGAAGGGAAGATGCTTGCATACACAAATGAAGGAAGTGGATATAGTGAGAAAGGCTAAGGAAGATGAGGCTGTTAATGGAGGAGGGTAAAAATTTATCCTACGCATGAAAACAAATTTAGGAAAGGAAGAGGTGACTAGGTTCCCCTTTCAATGCAATGAACAGATCAAATTTTTTTTTATTAAATTCATAAATATAGGTGGGTAAACAAAATTAAAGGCTGAAATTTTGGGAATTATAAAAAGGTTGCAGACTATTTGTTTCAACCGATGAGCACGCCAAAGGTCACAAGAAAAGAAATAGACTCAAACGGACACGATACGGTTACCGTTTTACAAATGTCGCCCACCGAATTTCCAAGTACAGGAATGAATATACCTTGGTGATCAGCACGACGAGACGATCAAAACAGTATATGGATATCAGTGGTACGATTTGAATTATAAAAATTTGAATTTTCTAATAGCGGAAAATGCAAGAAAAACGCTGAAGAATAAGATCGACGGAGCCAAAGATGTCCGAATTTGGAAAAACTACAAACTGACATCTTTCTCACAAGATGGTTTAGAATTTTTCTATGTAAAAATATTTAGGTTTCGGAAACATTTTATTTTCATCGCTTTTAACTGATTAAATTGAAGTAAATTTACGCGCAAAATAAACTTTCATATTTTCGGACGAAAACTTACCAGTTGCTATGTTTAACTAGACGCATTCCAAATATCGAATTTATATTTCAAAATTTTATCGTTTAAAATTTCGCAAAATTTCAATTAATAACGTTATTAAAACCAGTTAAATTTACGGGTCGTTACACTCTCCCCCACTCAAAACTTTTCGTCCCCGAAAAGGAACGACGTAGGAGAATAGAAACAACCAGAAAGAAAAACAGATTTGAAATACAAAATAACAATTAATTTAAACCATATAAATTCAAATTTAAATTAATTGATATTCAATAATTTGATTTAATCCATATGATTTCACTAAAATTAATCTCAACTATTTCTAAATTCATTATCTTATTATCCAATTATCTTCAATTTACAATTTATAAAACCATAAATTTGAATAGTCTTTTATTATAATCATATTTTTTTTCAGCAATTTAAATTCCTCTTTATTCCAAATTATTGTTAAATTTATTCTACTTAATATCTTATTACATATTTTAAGTATATTTACACTTATTATAACTACTCAAATTAATTTAAAATTCCTTTGATATCATTTATATTGTATAATATTCAATTACATAATTAACTTTTAAAAATTTAGGTAAGTTATATATATAATGCAATTGAGTATTATCCGAATGAAATTTTACAATTTGCTTATTTCAAGTTGATTATTTAGTCAAAACTTTTGGCTTCATTGAAGATCGTCCTTAAATCTAAATTTTAAGAATTAATTTTCAATTAACTTCAAACCATTTTATAAATGAAATAGATATATCAGATTTAAAATCTTCAATATATATTATAAATCAAGTCATGCTTAGAATTTCAAATCAATTTATTTTTCCAAACAAAACCGTAGCAAAGCTACATAATGGTTTCTCCACTTCGAAACTCGAAAATGAATGTCGATGATGCGGCCGCCATTACCGAAATTATTTTCCAGCGACAAAGAGAAGAGCACTGATTTCAACATTTTAAAATTCTTTGAAAACGATTTCTATTCGAAAATACTTTCAATAATATATACTTTAAAATTTTAAAAACCAAAGTTCGAAATCACCGGAAACTAAATTCTCAAATTTCTAAATTAAATTCATTTCAAATTCCAAATCAATTTATAAACCAAAATTATAAATTCATTTAGAATAATAAAGATAATCAAATATTATCATTTCAAACAACCAATTTAATTAACCTCTTTTTTTTGTCCAGAAAATTTTACTTATATATTTATAATATAATCATACAAAATTATTTCATTTACCAAATTTGAAAACAATATTGTGTCTGTTTGCTCTGCTCAAGTGTTTTGGAAATCCTATCGATAGCGTTGATCAGACGAATCGATCGGAAACCCAAATCAACATCAACAACTCAAACAACACAGCATATATTAAAATATTTATATATATTAGTTTACAAATACATTTCTTTGCTCGACGATACAGGAATGAATTTTCAAAATAAGGATAGGGTTTCAAATTTGATGGACTTAAATCAAAGAGAAATTTGATTCAAAGATAAGTTCGAAACAAGATATGATGATTAATAGCAAAGTAGGAAGATTGATAAGTTTATATAAATCGCGGGCAACCTTAACCGGGTCGACCGTGACTTCGAGAATAAGATTGATGTTGAATTCCGAGATAAATCAACACTCGATCTCAAGAGATGGAATTCAGGTATAGTAGGGAATAGATAGCATCGTAAACCGAGGATATAGAAATCTCCGGTAAATCAATGCCTATTGTAAAGGAGTTTCACCCCTTTACAAATCATTCGCAGTTTGGCGTGACCGCCGATTTATTATAAAGATCATTCAAGGTGGAGTTATGGGATACTCCGGAATGAGAAGGCGAATGGTGAGGGACGCGAACGGATTTTGGAACCTCAGGGAACGTTCCAAAATTCAATAGAAATCGAGTCGAAAGGAAGAGATTGAAACTCGAATGAGAGTGATTCTGTAAATACATTTACCCTATATGTTAAGTTTTGCCTAGAGCTACCAAAGCTCTGATACCAACTGTAACGACCCGATATTTTGGACCATTCGCATCCATTATAAGTGTATAGGAAGACACTCATGCCGGAATTGAATTGCTCAAGATACCGCGTTGTTAATTTAAATTTGGAAAAACTGAACATATGCAGTAAATAAATAATCACAGATCACAAACACAGAGTAATAAGTGCAGCGGAAATAAAAGAGATAGTAGTTCATGAAGCTACTATATAAATATATAAGATACATCAGAGTTTACAACAGAAGAGTAATACGATACATCAGATACAAATCAGAATACATCACTGGAATCATCGAATACTGAAAGCTGGATAGATAGCTGGATCTTCAAGCAAAGCTCCAACTTCAAAGGTGAGTCTCGAATACTGGTACACTCAGTCTGACCCGAGCGTAAAGCAAAACACAAAACACTCGAGTCAGGATTAACATTCTTATATTAATAAATCCAACTCAAGTGAAATAGCAATTGAAATACAAGTAACTCAAAGGATATTTGGAATAACCATCCTTTAAGGATACGTTAAACTATCTACTATGTAGTAGGGTACGATAAGTAGATAATGTCTATCAGTAATATGTAAAGATATCAAAATAGCGTTAAGTCATGGCCCATTCCACCCTTAACACATTTTTATGCCCAAAAGCATATACAAGACCGTAGTTTCCCCAAATCCGAAAGTCACCAGAGGGCAATCCATATACTAAAGGTACAAATCAAAATCGTAGTGGTCGCGTATAAATGGAATACAAGTATGACAAGGCACATGAGGCAATACCCAAGGTAGTGATACTACCGTTCGCCTGATCCGGACTGTTGAGAACGCAACGCCGCAGCGCCCGCAACACCGTGAAACAACACTCCCAAATCAAGGGTGCACCAATCGACAACAAGTAATGAGTAGTTCGAAGAAGTGTGTCCAGTTGAGGTAGCTAATCCTCCATTGGCCCGGCACGACTCCTGTTTTAGTCATTTCCAATTTGACACAAGTGTCAAGGCTATCCATTATCGTTCTCTTTCTTCAGTCATCACGTACATCATTCCAACCACTTCATTCTGGATCACACTCCGCGTATAGTTATTAAAGTGGTTTTCGGTTTAGATAGAGAGTATATCCATAACCGATTCCGGTCTCTTTAATAACCTTCGACATTATTACACCGATTGGTCGTTTGTTTATTTCAAAAACCAAATCAATTTCAATTCAATTTCAATTCGTAAATCAACATTTCATTTGTCTTTCAAAACCAATTTCCAAAATTTTTGTTTCAAAACTTCCAAATTATCATTTCAACCTCTTATAATTCAATTTCAATCTCTATTTAAAACCATTTAAATATTGATTCAAGTTCGCATAAAAGTTTCATTTCGAAAATCATTTAAATTAATTTAATTCAACATTCAAATCAATTTAAAATCATTTATCGATTTCATTTAATATTCGTTAAGTAAATTTTCCATTCAAAACAATTTCTATTAAATTTCCAATTCAATAAATCAATTACTTAAATTCAACTTCATTATATCAAAACTTACAAATTTAATTAAATTAAATCCATCAAATCAAATTCTTTAAATTTCAAGTCTTACATTAATTTCAATAAATCGCATTTTATTTCTTGTTAAAGAAATTCAATTTCACTTATTTACTTACTTAAATAATTTTTCCAAAACTTAATTAATAAAGAAACTCAATTCCAATTATTTACAAAGTAAAATTCACTTATTCAAAAATTCAATTTCACTTATGAAAGAATTCAATTCAATTTAATCATTAAATAATTCAATCTTATTTAATTATTAAATAATTCAAACTTAATTATTTAAATAATTTCAAAACTTAATTATTAATAATTTCAAACTTAATTATTAAAATTCAAAACTTAATTCAATCGTTTCTCAAATTTAAAAACGTTCTTTCATCAATTACATTGTTAATATTTTGTTTCATATTATTAAATATTAACATTTTCCTTTCATAAAAATTCAAATTTCAACTTCATTTCAAAACCATATTCTTTATTCAAATAAAATCTTCGTTTTATTTTTAAATCAAATTATTGACCAATCGGGTTTTATTTAATTTCCTATCCTAGGTCAAAGTTCAATTTGGGTATTTATCATTTCAACCCGATTCCAATTCAATTCAAAATCAAAGCATAGTAAAAGGAACTTGCAATGTGATAACAGGGATGGTGTCAAAGTAAATAAACAAGCAATAACAACGAACAATAACAATCCAATAATCAATTCAAATAATCCCGAAATAATCGTATTAATTCGCATTGTTATTTTTACGAATTAATATAATTATTTCTAGAATCTACACTATCATTTCATGTAGATTAACGATTATTACACTAATATTTATACGGTTCTTTAATTGTCAATCGATTTCAATTTTAACACTACAACAATTAATCAAATATACGACGATGGTTCAAAGTGTAATTATCACTATTCTACATGTCAATTAATTTAACAATTAAAAGGGTCATATTCACCAATCAAATTTAACATATAAATCAGTTTTAAAATTGTTAACTATCCTATATCCATTTCAATTTTGCATACTATTTATCATTTAACACTAACAATTTAACGTCCAATATAAACATCAACAATCAATCAATTATTAGCCAACTGTATTATCATCACATAAATAATTAACAGATAATGGTGTCAGATGTCACAAGTGAACTGATACAGGCAATAGCATATATAATAGTGTAATTAACTAACAGCAGCATATTTCAATTGTCGTTTCAATTGAAATCAAATTTAATAAATAAAAGAACGTTAATCGTGAGTGATTGCTAACCTTTCGAGGCTAGAGATGAACGAGAATAAGACTAGTTGCAAATCCGGGCACAAATTTCAAAGCAAAGCGAGATTGGCATGACTTTGACGGTCAAGCTGATATATACGAAATAGAAAAATCAAATCAGAACTGGATTGATGCAGATAAAATGGGTATTGTTAAATTTATATATAACCATATATGTATATAAATCAAATTAAAAATCAACATTTTACAAAATAAAATATTTATATAAATATACAACAGCTCAATTACGTCTAACCGTCTATATCTATGACCAACTCCTTTAACAATTTAAATAGCCCATCATAACCCAGACACAAAATTGTACACCACTTTGAAACCAAGACACTTACAGAAAAAGTATTTTTACTCTAACTTGAAAATAGCAATACACACTTATGCATGGCCCCATAGTATATACATCTTCCAAAACTACACTGTAACTAATGTATTTTACTTTCTCAAAATCTCAACTGACCCCACCCATATATGACAATATTATAAACTATATTTGATAACAACAACCGAAAAAATGTATGCAACTTTGAAATCAAATATAAACTTATATATAAAACCAAGTTCACTTATACAGCTTATATAAAATCAATACATACATTGATAAATAATATCGAATGCAACTTAACTTGTAAATATATATTGTTATACTATGTCAAAAGCTGCGCCTGTAACACTCCTACGCCAAAATCTGGAAAAGGTGCAAGTATTATAATGTAAACTATAGAGCTTCACTCCTTAATATTATATAAATATAAAATGAAATATTATAAATAGTACACGCCTATACAACATGAACCGACATCACTAGCAAAGTGTACAGCATATCAATTTGAAGCAAACAAAGTTTCGAAAATTAGCATATATAAATTTCATAGAATATAACTTTTAACATCTATATAAACATCACATATATATACTATTTTATAGATCCAAAACAAAATTTTATTGAAAAATAAATAAATGCAAGTAGGTAGTTTGTAAGCACTATATAGATATATATGTTTTATTCCCTACAAAACACAATCATACAACAGATTTCAAAAATATAAACTTGGATATAAACTACCCTACAAAATATATATTATATACAATATACTCTCTGCGCATGCTTTATTCCAAACCCAGACTCAACTTTTAACTTGATCTATACATATATTATTATATTTAAAGAAAAATATAACGAAAACCAAGCCTACTACTGACGCACTTGTATAAACTAATAACATATACACACACACTAGCCTATATCAGATCTGAGTTCTTATATTCCAAATGTAAACTATATACACAGCTAACATATAATACAACATAGTCGACTAATATATATACATTAATATAGGAGACTTACCTATATAAAACAAAGAAAAAGAACCGAGACCGGGACAAGTTGAAACGACCTCGGCTAAATGAGCCAGCGATGGAGAGGTATGGGCGGTGGTTCTCGGTGGGTTGTCGGTCGGCTAAAGATGCCGGAGGGAGGAAGCACGAGAAGAAACGGCCTAGGTTGGTGGGAAGGCCCGACTGTATAGGCTGGGTGCGAGATCAGGTGGCGGGACTTCGGTTCGAGGAGGCGGAGGTCAGCGGGCGAGGTGGAGGTGGCAAAGGCCGGGAATGGAGAGAGGAAGGTCACTTGTTTGGAGGATGCAAAATAAAAGGAGGAAGGGAAGATGCTTGCATACACAAATGAAGGAAGTGGATATAGTGAGAAAGGCTAAGGAAGATGAGGCTGTTAATGGAGGAGGGTAAAAATTTATCCTACGCATGAAAACAAATTAGGAAAGGAAGAGGTGACTGGGTTCCCCTTTCAATGCAATGAACAGATCAAATTTTTTTTATATTGAATATCATAAATATAGGTGGGTAAACAAAATTAAAGGCTGAAATTTTGGGAATTATAAAAAGGTTGCAGACTATTTGTTTCAACCGATGAGCACGCCAAAGGTCACAAGAAAAGAAATAGACTCAAACGGACACGATACGGTTACCGTTTTACAAATGTCGCCCACCGAATTTCCAAGTACAGGAATGAATATACCTTGGTGATCAGCACGACGAGACGATCAAAACAGTATATGGATATCAGTGGTACGATTTGAATTATAAAAATTCGAATTTTCTAATAGCGGAAAATGCAAGAAAAATGCTGAAGAATAAGATCGACGGAGCCAAAGATGTCCGAATTTGGAAAAACTACAAACTGACATCTTTCTCACAAGATGGTTTAGAATTTTTCTATGTAAAAATATTTAGGTTTCAGAAACATTTTATTTTCATTGCTTTTAACTGATTAAATTGAAATAAATTTACGCGCGAAATAAACTTTCATATTTTCGGACGAAAACTTAACAGTTGCTATGTTTAACTAGACGCATTCCAAATATCGAATTTATATTTCAAAATTTTATCGTTTAAAATTTCGCAAAATTTCAGTTAATAACGTTATTAAAACCAGTTAAATTTACGGGTCGTTACAACAACAGTGTTATAGTCCACCATTTCCTTCTTCCTCGAAAACGTCTATTTCAAAAATGAATGTTGAAATCTATGATTTCGATATTAAACACCTTTGAAAACATCGTTAAATCATTTTCATTCTATTTCAATATCACTTTCCCAAGACCAGATTCATTTTACTTCATAATAATATATTCACTGTCCAAAATCGTGAATATACTTCACTAACCAAATTTTCAATATTTTCTACACATTTTATTTCTAGAATTATCAACTATCCAAAATCGTGGATAAAATTCCCAACCAACTCTTATTATTTACAACATTCAACTTAAAGGATAATTCGTTGTCCAAAATCACGAATATATCTCCTTTAATAACTTCTACGTTTAAAATTACCAAATTCAATTGGTTTCGGATTTATAAAACAATGTTTATAAATTTCAATTCTATTTATAAAAACTTCAATTTATAAATCTCCTTTGTTAACTAAATCAATTCCCAACTCAATTTTCATACCAACAATCCATATTATAAGTTATATACTTATAATTCATCTGTTTTACAAAATCGTTTCCATTTATAAGTTCACAATTTATGAATTTTATTCACTTATAAATTCTTAAAATTTCATTTTAACGCTTATAAAAACTCGTTTTATAATCCTAATTTTTTAAAGTTATAAATATCAATTTTTGTACATCTTTTACATACACCGTTTTTTTAATAATTCAAAAATTCCAATTAAAACCATTTTATAAATTACTTAACTATTTATTCCAAAAATCACCTTTTGGTTATACTTCACAAAAATCTTAACTTTTATAACTTTAAAGTTTTGACGTTTATTTAAAATAAATCAATTCAACAATTTAAATACAACGTATATTTTCAAAGATCACTTCAAAAATCTCTTTTAAAATCAACATCCTTATTTTTAAATTTCAAAGATGAATCCGATGATGCAACGCACCAATTAGTCAATCACAACAACAAACATCATATATCAATATGATAACAGAATATACATCAATATCTGTAAATAAATAAATACTATTGAGGAATCCAGTTGGATCCCTCCAACCTGTTTCCCTACATCCACAGACGTTAGCACAATACCAATTCCACTTCGAGGTGGAATATCGCGGTATATGGGTTTTTATAAAAATCATCCGCTTACTAACGGCGCAATAGGGTCTCATCCGCTATACAGTGCGGGAAATCAATCAATCCAATATATACATATGCCAATATGTATCTATTGCTATATATATATAGATATATCCTACTATATCTAATATCACAAATCCAAACAGTCAATCATCAATCAATAACTGTAAAATCCACTTTTTAATCGAGTGAGAAAATATCACCTTAGCTTTTATTTTGCAATCCCATTTCCAATCCAATTTTTGTCTTCCACGATCTTTTAACCTTGTATAAATAATTATACCATTTATTAAAATTCGAATAAATCGAATAATTTTGTTTTCCATTTTATAATTTTAAGTAACCAAGGATTTTATTTTAAACTTAGTAATCTAATTTTAAAGAGATTTTTTTTATTTCTTTAAAATAAAATTTTATCTTACTGTTAAAATCTTTCTATCTACACATAGACATACAGATGTATTAATATCAAATTGAAATCATAAACATATATACCTTACTGAAACCGAAACTACCCCCCATGCCTCGCCTACGATGACTTCACCAGAGAAAATCGCCTCGTCTCCTTCCTTCGATCGAGACTAAATCTCGAGCTCGCCAATCTTCCTGCCCTAGACGTCGCGATTGAAGTCGCCATCGAAGTTGTCACGCCCACGTGCTCCACGATCCACCTGCCAGCGACCACACCATTTTTCTTTTGAACGAAATTGAGGAGCTCGGCCATTCGATTTTTATTTTGTGAATGAATGCGAAAGAGGGGATCTATGTTTGAAATGATTTGAACGAGAAACTCGGTCGCCGTTGTTTTGATTTGAACGAAAATACTTATCGTTTGTATTGATTTTTTTCTCTGAATCGAAACAGGAGAAGACGTGATTTCAGGGAACGAGATGATGTTGTTTTGTACGAGAGGAGACAGTTTAGTGGCTGATTTTACGTATTGCTGGTTAAAGGAAAGTAATTTTATCTTATTTAAATTCAATTTGATCTAGAATAAATTTCTATGCATTTATATATCGTACGCTCACACAACAACTCCGATCAATACGAAATTTGAAATTCGGTAATAATACAATATTACGGACCCAATGGAACTGGTTTCATCGAATTCCGAGACTACGCCTCGGACGGCTATTTTAAATATCGATTCAAACGATATAATTTCAAAACTGAACAAAACAGTTTCAAATTCAATTCTGAAAGTTCTAGTACCTTCAAAATTATCAATATGAATTTTAAAAGCTTTCGAAATATTTTTCTTCAGCTTAAAATTGAAGATTCAAATTTTTATTCAACATTCAATAGATTAAATTTTAAAGTTTAATCGCCAATTTCACAGTTATATTGGGGATTCAAATTAAATCATCGTTCAAATATTTAAAATTAATTAAATATTTTCAATTTAAATTGTTCAAAATTCTGGGTCGTTACAATACGTATTATTTTATTATTATTTTTATTGTTCACGTACTTTTTTGGACGAACTCCAAATGAAGCGTGCCGCCTGGCGTTTATAAGTTTTAATCCACATTCCGAACATAATGGAACTAGTTTCTATGCCTAATTCGATCGTATGCAGAAGATAGCTTTTCAAAATCAATTATTTTAATTAAATTCCGAAATAAATTTCTACGCGTTTCAAGCTCGCCCAGCAAATGACAAGTCCGATCGCTACAAAACTTGAAATCCTACAATAATTAACTATTATGGATCCGATGAAACTTGTTTTGTCGAAATCCGAGACAGTGGCCAAAATAGCTATTTTTTACTCGTCAATTAAAATATAAAATTTTCAATTTCTAGTTATTCACTTTTAAATCTAATATTAAGTGTTAACAATCTTCATTGTTGTTCAAATAAATTTTAAATCAATTTCCAATATCATTTTCGATCATATTTAATCCAGAATTCAATTATTCAACTAATTCCAGTATTAAATTTGAACAATTTAATTTTCAATAAATCACCATAATAAATAATTCACCATTTATTAACAATCATTTTATTACCATTTAAATATTTCAACATTCATCTTCCAATTACAGACATCGATTACAAACACATTCAATAAATAGAATTTTCACTTCATTAATTTTTATTGCCTAAATCTTCCAAATTTATTATTGCAAATTTTTATTCAAGTTCATATTCAATAATTACACTAATAATTAATTAAATTTTATCTATAACCATTTTTATTTAATAATTACATTAAATTTAATATTTTAAAATAACTAAAAATATGGGTCGTTACAATAAAATGTAGACCCTTTTCTTTTTATTCTTAAAAAAAATAGCTACCTAATATTTCATTGGCTATATTACCAAATCAATTTCCTTTGACATATTATCCTATAAAAAAAGAAATGATATAAAAAAGGAATTATTAAATGGAGAATCTCTAAACCTATAATACTTTTTACATAAAGTTATAACTCTTCATATCAATAATATCCATTTACCATTTCAAAATCTCATAACTTAATTTGATATTCAATCAGAACTAAGGATATTAAAATTTCTCAAAAACATAATTAGAATCTTGAATAGATGGAATAAATTAATACCCATGTTATTTTTTCTATTGTAGATTTTAATGAAGATTGAGAAAATTAAGAATAGGATTGAGATAAGTTTTCCTCCATAGTCATAAATAAATATTTAGCGTTTAGGGTTTGAAGATGAAATGACAAATTTTTTGATGCAATAATGTATATTAATTGGAAACTAAGAAGAAAGAGAAAGATAGATAATAGAAATGACAATTTAGTATTTTTAATAAGATTCTATAAGAGAGAATGTTTTGTTTGATTCATCCCTCAATAAAACCTTTTTAATTTAAAATTGAATCTTTCCATTCCCCTTAGTCAAAATGATTGACCATTTAACAATTCACTATAAATAATTGTTGCTCCTTCTATCAATGTAAGGAATTATTACTTTTATTAATCTTACATAAAAAGTGGGGTAGAAATCAATATCGACTACTAACAATGCATTCAATTTTTTACCATTAGCACAACATTCAACCACCATGGATAATTTTGAAATCCGATGCCCTAAAATATGTAGAGAGAAAGAAGAAGCGGTTTTTTAACAACAACTAAAATGCTTTAGTAAAATTTGAATAAGTTATTCCAACCACTAAACCATGCTAATAAGATTTGTACCTTTTATGATTGAACCACCATGGGTGGTCTTGAAATTAAATACCTAAAAGAAGGAGAAAAAACATTGATGGGCAATTAATATATAGTTATGATAAAGAAAATAATATAAAATTCATACTTATGGAACACAAGAGTAAATTTTTATCGTAATGTAGAAACATACTCATAATTAATCATTTTGAAATATTTGTAGGACCAATAAAGATATTTTTAAGGTGTCTAGATAGATTTTGAGCAATCAGCAACATAAGTAGAATAAAGCTTTCATCCTAATTATATATTGGATAAATAAATTAACAGATAATAAAGTCAGTTAAATAGGGTATAAATTAAAGTTTGCATTAACGTAAAGCAAGATATTACAATAATGGAGAATGAAGATGAACAGGGAAGATATGAAATTAAAATGCTGGAGAAATGGATTTGAAAGGGTGTAAAAGGAATAATTAAAGTATAAAATGACATTAATTCAAAAGGTGAAGAAAAATAAAAAGAAGGATGAATATGAAAAGGTTAAATGTACTTTCAATAATATGTAATAAAAACATATTAGAAAGCAAGGAATATAAATTAAAGTGAGTAGGTTACAAAGTAATTATAAATGTGGTAGTTAATGTAAGGATAGGAAATATGTAAAACAAAAATTTTAACTGCCGATTTAACTCTCTAACTTATGAGAGAAAAAAGAAGAATGATTAAACATCAAAGTGCTTATATTATAGATTAGATGGTTAGATGTTATAAAAAAAAACTTATATTTGGTAAGTGCATATATAATATGTCGTACATTATATTTGATTGATACTAACAATTATAAGAACCAAAACTTTTATAATTTCTTTCAAAACAGATAATGTTTTAATGTACTATGTCATTGAAAGTGGATATTCTTATTACCAATTACAATGAATTTTCTAAGAAACTTATATATAATTGTTACAAACGAAAGGAATAATATCATCAAACAACATACCAATATGATCAATTTTTTTATAAAATTTACCTTTGCGCATACCATCATATTATCAATCAACTTCCTCTTTTTAAACGTATCCCTTAATACATTAATGTCCTACCAATAAAATCTCCTATTATGGAAACTCACACATCAACTGCGCATTGTACAATATTCCAACTGCATATTCAAAAATGTTCAAATAATATGAGTATGGATTACACAACATGATATAATAAAGGTGTATAAAATATGTAAGTAAGTAAAATTAAAAAGAAATCTTAAGGTATCATAAAATCAAAAGTTATTTGAACTTATGTGGTCGATTTTCCCATTAAATTGAATTTCGATGAAATTAATTTAACTGTAATTAGTTCTCTATTTGTTTAAATTCAAATTAAATGAAATTGCTAACAATTTATTCTTTTTTTCAGTTCCATGGTAATATCACTTGATATGAAATTTTATATTCAAAGTTAGTTTACTTATAAATGTTGTTCTTATGTACATCTTCAATCTAATATTTTTTGTAACAAACCGAAGTAAAATTTAAAATAGCATGACTTCTAACTAACTATGTAGAAAATAATAGATAATTATCTCATATGTAAGATCATTAAAAATGGATTAAAGATTAACAATACACCTAATATTTTATGGAAAATTGTAGATTATTTAACGTCCATGTAGTAATAAACCAATTATAACATACAAAACAAATATAGGAAACAAAGTTCATATTCTTACTCAACAAACAAAAATAAAATGAATTTTGATAGTACAAAATTGTTCAATATTACTTATGATAGATTTTGTGTAGCGACCGGTGATTTTCGACCCTCGAAAATCGACATCAATACGTTCACTGTACAACATGCTGAATATTCATGTGCCGGAAATACCGATTGCTAGTGGTAAAGAAGAAAGGGGTAGAAGAAAAATAGATCAACAACACATAATCTCACAAACGCAGCAGAACTAAATATATTATATATAATAACAGATTTTTATACAAAGAATCTGTAACTATCTTATACTTACAATCATCGGAATACAACAATCAATACATAAATTTTGACAGTTATAATAACTTGTCCTCATGCAGCGAAAATATAAGTCAAGTACGAAAATAAGTCTCTGTCATCCAGCTTGTCTCTTGAGCTCCATAGTATCCTACCCTAAATCTGTAATACTCGGTCTGTCCCGAGCATTATAATAAAATAATATCCTAGTCAGTCAGGAAAACCAGCATGAGAAAACACACTTAAATTGAATTATTAAAGTTATCAAAATACTTTGAAAAAAAAGGTATCTCATAAGACCACATCACATATAAACACGACGGGTTTTTCCCTTATGATAACCAAAACATTTTATCAAAATCGTCTGATATTATAATGTTGTCTAAACAAAGTAAATAGAAAATAGCTAAAATGCTTGCATCTCACGTTTTAGCATAGTTTGGCACAATCAAAACCATACGGCGCTTGTTGGAGAATGGATTCCATACAAAGACTAGGCTACTGGGGTACCGCCCATCATAGTACACCTCTAGAAAAATGTACCGAGGACCTCGCTGGGATCCACTGCCACACAAGACCGGCCTACCCCTAACTTGGATAGTAACGAATATGTTATCACCCCGGGTGTTCCCACCCTTAAAATCAAGCGCTCCCTTTTCCATGCACAACCAAATCCATAATTTATATATATTTCCGAGGGTATCTAGAAAAGTGATAACATACCCAAATTGGGTGCGACCCACTTAGCCTTGCTGCATCTCCATTGTTTTAGTCATTCCCAGTTGATGAGGCTTGAGGCTAACGATAACCTTACAAGAACTATTCCACTTAGAATGCTCATCGTCCTCCAATGACGATGTTCTGACAGCATTCGTCCATACAAGTTGTCTTGGGTCTGGACAAACCGAATCACCATCTTCAATATCTTCATGATATCCATTCGTAACGCTCAAATCGGATCGAAGTGGTTTTCAGGTAATTAAATCCGATCCCGGTCTCTTCGAAACGATCAACGAATTTGGCCAAAATTGATAGTTGGTTATTTAACTATCAATAAAACATCCATAAGCAGGCATCATGCCTTATTATAGATTTTCCAAAATTTATTTCAAAATATCTTTATAAGATATATATTCAAATCCCTTCCAAATTTCCAATAGACAACTCAAATACTTATACCCAAAGCAGGATATTTCAAACCATCTCTTATTTCAACACTTAGAAAAATATTTGAAAATATATTTTCTAACTGCCTCACTTCTCAACACTTAGGAAATTTCTTTTATTTCTCTTTTCTCAAAATTCTTCACAATTTATATTGTAAATTCCTTAACTCGTCTATAACGAATTCTATAAGTTCCGCGGTTCCTTAATTAATTCCCTTTAATACTTCCAAAGTCAAAACACTTGTCTATAATTCCAAATATCCATTTCTAAATTCTTTTATGAATCCTAATTCATTTTTCAAAGTTCGCTTTTATTTAAATGCTTTGGAAATTTTTATTACATTTCCCAAATTCCACGTTGAGAATTTCTCTTATAAATCCCATCTACCAAATAAATACCGTTTTCAAACATCGAGAAGATTTATAAATAAAATTAAATCATTACAAAACTCTCTCTCTATATATATAATAACTGTTGAAAGAATAATAATTTATTATTAAAACATGTTCAAATAATTATTTGAAAAATCAAACACTTTTTAATAAAACATTAATAACTCATTTCCAATCCATCTTTAACTAAAACTAATTAATTTACAAAGCTTGTTATAAAATTAGAATTTATTTCAATAAAAATTTATATTTGAATAATCCACTTTCTGAAATTCCAATACCAACTAGTTGAAAATTTCATAGTCCAATAAATAAAATTTCCACTTTTAAATCAAATCTTAACTTCTAAAAAAAATATTTTTGAAATCCCAATAACCAATTCAATTTATAAATCCCTCTTGATTTACGACACGCCGATCCCATTCTGGTACTCTAACCATCCTCACTTTCCAAAAATAGAGTTCACTATTTTTCCCAAAACCCTATTTTTCATATCTCAATATAAATTCACCATGTGAAATTATATTCCAATTTATCAATTAATTTATTCTCCCTTGTTTATAAACATCGTTTATAAATTTATAAATCCTTTGAGTTTCACTTGCTTATAAACTAATCCCATTTATAAAATCACATTTAATAAATCCATTTCTTAATAAATTCCATATATTTCAAAAATCTATTAAAAATGTTGATTTCAACTCCTTTTCATATTTTCCAGAAATATTGTTTAAAAATCCTTCATTTAAAAATCCTTAATATAAATTATTAGGATCTCTATTTAAATTTTTTTACGAATAGTTAAATACAAACTGAAATCAATTATTGTTTTTATCAAAATCAATTTCTTAAAAGTAATCCAAATTTCTATATAAATATTTTAATATTCAAAATCTCCTTTTAAATCTTTTCAAATTCCAAGAATAATATTTATGGTATTTAAAATACCAAAAGTTAGGCCAGTGCTACTATAGCATCCAATAATTCACATCACAATAATAATCTATAACAGATTATTCTAACACGTCATATATTATTATATATGACTACAATCAATATAAATCTGAGGAATCCAATTGGATCCCTCCAACTTATTTCCCTACATCCACAGATGTTAATACAACATAAAATTACCAATCCCACTTCGAGGGTTATATCACGATATATAGGGTCATCAGCTATTTTGCAGGGCGCATGGGGTCTCATCCGCTCCAATCGATGGGAAATATACCCAACTACTATATATATACTACTATATATATAATATAACATCCAAGTGATAATAATAATTATCAATTCATCCAATCAATCAGATAATGAATTTAACTATTTTAAAATAACACCAATTATCCAAATGAGTGAGATTTACTCACATTGATTTTTATTTTGCAAGTTATTCAAATTTTAAATTAAATTGAATAGACGTCCAATTCAATTTAAAATTCCTGCTAACTTTCAAAAATCTCCAAACCAAATTTATTTTGTAGCCAAAGTCATTACGAATCCAATGCCACCTGTTTCGAAATTTTTCAACCTCTTATTAAAAGGTTATTGGAAATATAAGATTCACAATATTTAATAATATTTTAATCACTAATTACAAATTAAGGTCTTCATTACCGAATAAAATAAACCTTCTTTTCTGAGAACCCTAACGCGATTTGAACATCTGATGTTGCTCGATTGAACCACCACCACGGCTGCTAGGCACGACCAGAACTCCTCCGACTTAGTCAGAAGATGCGCTTCATCGAGCTCAATGCTCCAGTGTCGACCGACCCCCTATCGATGTTGATGTTTGCCGAAAATCACCCTAGAACGGCAATGCTCTTCGAGCAGATTCGGGTCGGCTCATCACGATTGCAACTCCGACCCTTCGCTATCCTGCTCCAATCAAGTTCCACTTCCACCAGCGCATGCGAACTTCTCCCCAACGTCGCGAGCTCGTTCGTGATTTAGTTTTTCTTTTTCTTGAATAAGACTGGGATTTGATTTTGATATTTTTTTCCCTCGTGTGCGTTTGAATTGAAGAGAAGAGAAAGGGAAGGCTAGTGATTTATTTATTTTTCTTTGTTTGGCCTCTGTTTTTTTTGATTTTGAATTTTTGTGTAAAAGGATAAGGACGAGGTGATTTTAAATGATAAAGGTGGCTTGATTTCTCTTTGTGGATTTAACTGAAAAGAAAGTGGACGTGATTTAAACGTTGAAGGGAAAGGGTAGGTCAGCTGAGAGAACTGACCTTGACTTTATTTTATTTTATTTTTAAATATTCAAAATATACCGTTTTTCATAACTCAAAATTTCGAACCCCTATTAAGGCCTGCTACTAGGCGTTTCTAATGTTATACCCCTATTCCAAACCCAATACTCGAGTCTCAATTCGATCGTATGGAGAAGATAGCCTTTTAAATCGACTATTTAAATCAAATACAATTAATTATTTCTAGCCATTTTCAGATCGTACGACCAAATGGTAAATCCAAACGCTACGAAATTTGAAATCCGATAATAACACATTATTACAGATCCAATGGGTCTAGTTTTGTTGAAATCCGAGACTGTGCCCCATATCGCTATTTTAAATCGTTGATTAAATCGACGATTTCCAAAATTTACGCAATCGCTTGAAATTTTCAGTTTTAAAATCTTACTAATTAAATTATAATTCCAAATCCAACATCTAAAACAATTTAAATATCCCAACTTAAAGATCGAAAAATCCGGGTCGTTACATTCCTCCCCCCTTAAATGAATTTCGTACCCAAAATTGCTAAGGTAGGATGAATGATCCAAACCCAATAACTTATCAAAACTCACTTAGTTAAAACTTGACACACTTTTCTAAACCCATTAGTTTCATTCCAACATTTAGTTTCCACGTCTGATTCAAAACCCTTTCTTTCAATTTCAATTCAAAAATCAACCTTTTTAAGTTAATAAAAAAATTTCAAAAATTTTCAAAAATTTTCTAACACCTTAAATTTCTGAAATTTTTTGGCAGTCTCCTTTGTACGGAGGACCTTTTGCAATATGATAAGGGAGATAAAAATATATACATCGACCCACACGGTCGGAAAACAAGATATATATCAATATTTATAATTTTGCAGTGTTTAATCTGAAAACATACCTTATTTTATCGTTTTTTAAGTGAGCGGCTTATTTTATATGTGGTTTTGCAACCCAAATCTAGCCCAATAACCTTCTATTACCTGTACTTACTCAATTTAAACCACGTAAGTCCCAAAATATGAAATTCACTAACAGTTCATTCATTTGACAACTTAAACACATGAATTCCATAAACCACATGCCAAACATATATTTATAAGCAATTATAAGGTTCCGATACTAATTTAATTACTTCCAATCAATCCATATACCATTTCATTCAATTCGAAATGATTTCCAACCCAATTATTAGCATACAATCCATATTTATACCAAACAAATTCATATCCATTCCAAATTGATTTCAAAATCAGTTTATTCACTTTCCATTTATTCACAGAATTTTATTTTCTTCCGTTTACGTCAAACGACAATTTTTCTACGCAAATTCGGCGATATTCATTTAATAAAATAACCATTTCAGTTTATAGCTATTTTAAATTGATTCCAAATCAATTTATATTTAATTCTATTTCATTTCAAATTGATTCTCAATCAATTCATTTACATTCCATTCATATCCACATTCATTATATTCAAATCCATTTTATTAAGCTCGGAATCATTCCATGCTAATTTATTTATGAACCATTTCATACATTTATTTAAGCCAAGCTTCCATCCAAAATTATTAACTTAAGTTAATGCATTCATTCCCAATTAATTCAACTCTATAACTTAAGTTCGTTTCCCTTGCCACCAAATTCAAATTCAAATTTTTGATTTGATTTTTATTTAATCAAATTCCATTCCATTTACAAATTAATTTAATTTGTTCATTCACCCAATCCACTTCAAACTTAACTTCAAGCTCGAATTCATTCTAAACAATATCCAAGGCCATATTCAATTTATTTACACTTAAATTGAATTTATTTATAACTCAAGTCATCATCATTTCAACCCATTTCTATTTTATTCAAATCTATTCAATTCACTTACTTTTCAAGTCAAATTTAATTTATAGCTCAAGTTCCACATTCAATTTTAATTTTAACCCATAATCCAATTTACTTAACCAAGTTAAGCTCCATTCCCATATTCAATTAACTAATTTATTTAGTTAATTAGTTCACTTCCATTTTATAACTCAATATCTGATTTTTATTTCACTTCATTTAATTTCTTGAGTCCTAAATTCAATTTATAATTCAAGTTTGGATTTTATTTCCTTCACCAAATATCACACCATTTTTATTTTGGTTGTTCTATTCCATTTTTTCCAATTTAATGAGTTACACAACTTATTTTTCACATTCCCATCAATTTTATACTCGAGTATATCCTCATTTTATTTTTTACTCAAGCTTATACATCTCTTTATAGTTGAAATATATATTTATTCCATTAGTTCCAATTTTTTCAAGCTATACAAACTCATTTATTCACAATCCCAACAATTTCCTATTAAATTCTATTCCATTCAAATTTTATAACTTATAGTTATATAATCATTTTACCACTCACAAATTTTATTCACTTCAATTCGATATTATTTCTAATCCAATCCAATTCAATTTTTATTTTGCTTAACTTAAGTTAAATTCAATTCATTTTATTTATTTAACTTACTCAAGTTGAATTTCAATTCCAAACTTCAATGCTCCACATTTTTCTTCTTTCTATACCATTTTTACAATTATAAGTTCAAAACTTATTTAACTTGGCCTGAGTTAATTTTCAATTCGTTCAATCCATTTAAACTTACTCAATTTTAATTTTTAATTCCCAAAATTCAATTTTTCGCACTTCTTTCCTTATTAATATCATCCTCCACTTATAAGTTCAAAAACTTATTTTTTTTTATATTTCCTAAATCATTTAAATAAGGATTCCAAAATTTTTAAACACCCGGTATTTATTTCACACCACTTTGAAATCAAATATATATATTTATATATATATATATATATACCAAATCCCACTTTTTACATTTAAACAAAATCTGGTTTTTATCTAAGACAGATCCCCTTCGGAATTTCCAAAACAATACTTGTTTTTATCCAAAAATCTCCAAACTAATTTACTGCGGTAATAATTTGTCACCTAAAAACTCGAAAATGAATACCAATGATGCTGCAGTCATCACCAGGATTATTTTCCAGCGACTGAAGTGAATTCAGCGCTATATCACCTTCGAAATCCATTTAAAACAATTTTAATCCTAATTTAAAGCATTTTCCATTCCAAAAATAATACCACCATGATTCATTTCCAAATGCCTTAGAATACTTTTTCCAAAAATCTCCACGATTTAAATTTCACATTCTGGCTTGAATCCAATTTAATTATAATTTATTTGCATAAATTATTTTCATACAATCCCCCATTTGGTTATATATAACCATTTCAATTTTTATAATCTTACTTCGATTATAATAACAACCAAACACACCAATTGTACTATAATAATTTCATAAAATTATATCTTTTATATCAAAATATAATTTGGGTAAAATTATTTCATTTACACGCTTCAAAACCATACTGTGTTGGTTAACCTGGTTCGAGTGTTTAAAAATTCCTATCGAATTCGTGGTGTCCCACTATTCGACCAGAATCCGTCAACCACTCAACAGATAAGTCAAGACAATATAAAACAATTAATATTCACTAACAAATACGCGCTCATATCGATTAATACACTCAAACTCATTCTAGGGTACTACTGACCCAATCTCTAACGAGTAATTTCCACCAAAGCAAAGGTTCCCACTTAACCTTCAGCTCTGATACCAAGTGTAGCATCCCGTGATTTTTGACCCTCGAAAATCGACATCAATACGTTCACTGTATAACATGCAGAATATTCAAGTGCCGAAAATACCAATTGCTAGTGGTAAAGAAGAAAGAGGTAGAAGAAAAATAGAACAACAAATAGTATCTCACAAACGCAGCGGAACAAAATATATTATATATAATAACGGATTTTATACGAAGAATCTGTAACTGTTTTATACTTACAATCATCAGAGTACAACAATCAATACATAAATCTGGACAGTTATAATAACTTTTCCTCATTCAGCGGAAATATAAGTTAAGTACGGAAATACGTCTCTGTCATCCAGCTCGTCTCCTGAGCTCCATAACATCCTATCATGAATGTGTAATACTCAATCTGACTCGAGCATTATAACAAAATAAAACCAGAGTCAGTCTAGAAAACCATCGTGAGAAAAAACGCTCAATTTGAATTATTAAAGTTATCAAAATCCTTTGAAAAAAAAAAGTTTTCTCATAAGACCACGTTACACATAAACACGATGGGTTTTTCCCTTACGATAACCAAAACATTTTATCAAAATCGTCTGATATATAATAGTGTCTAAACAAAGTAAATAGAAAATAACTGAAATGCTTGCATCTCACATTTCAGCATAGTTGGGCACATTCAAAACCATACCGCGTTTATTGGAGAATGGATTCCATACAATGACTGGGCTGCTGGGGTACCACACATCACAGTACACCTCTAGAAAAATGTACCAAGGACCTCGTCGGGATAATCTGCCACACAAGATCGGCCTACCCCTAACCTAGATAGTACCGAATATGTTATCACCCTAGGTGTTCTCACCCTTAAAATCGAGCGCTCCCCTTTCCATGCTCAACCAAATCCATAATTTATATATATTTCTGAAGGTATCTAGAAAAGTGATAACATACCCTAATTGGGTGCGATCCACCTAGCCTTGTGCATCTCCCCTGTTTTAGTCATTCCCAATTGATGAGGCTTGAGGCTAACGATTACCTTTCATGAACTATTCCACTTAGAATGCTCATCGTCCTCCAATGATGATGTTCTGATAGCATTCGTCCATACAAGTTGTCCTGGGTCTGCACAAACCGAATCAACGTCTTCACTATCTTCATGATATCCATTCGTAACGCTCAAATTGGATCGAAGTGGTTTTCGGATAATTAAATCTGATCCCAGTCTCTTCGAAACGATCAACGAATTTGGCCAAAATTGATAGTTGGATATTTAACTATCAATAAAACATCCACAAGCAAACATCAGGCCTTATTATAGATTTTCCAAAATTTATTTCAAAATATCTTTATAAGATATATTTTCAAATTCCTTATAAATTTTCAATATTTGAGACAACTCAAATACTTATACCCATATCAGGATATTTCAAACCATCACTTATTTCAACACTTTGAAAAATATTTGAAAATATATTTTCTAACCCCCTCACTTCCCAACACTTAGGAAATTTATTTTATTTCTCTTTTCTCAAAATTCTTCACAATTTATATTGTAAATTCCTTAACTCGTTTATAATGAATTCCATAAGTTCCGGGGTAAGTTCCGGGGTTCCTTAATTAATTTCCTTTAATTTTTCCAAAGTCAAAAAACTTGTCTAAAATTCCAAAAATCCATTTCTAACTTCTTTTATGAATCCTAATTCATTTTTCGAAGTTTACTTTTATTTAAATACTTGGGAAATTTTTCTTACATTTCCCATATTCCATGTTGAGAATTTCTCTTATAAATTCCATCTACCAAATAAATCTCGTTTTTAAACCTCGAGAAGATTTATGAATAAATTTAAATCATTATAAAACTATATATATAATAAGTATTTAAAGAATAATAATTTATTTTAAAAACATGTCCAAATAATTATTTGAAAAATCAAAGACTTTTTAATAAAACATTAATAACTCATTTCCAATCCATCTTTAATTAAAACTAATCAATTTACAAAGCTTGTTATAAATATTAGAATTTATTTCAATAAAATTTATATTTGAATAATCCACTTTCTGAAATATTCCAACACCAACTAGTTTAAAATTTCATAGTTTAATAAATAAAATTTCCCCTTTTAAATCAACTCTTAACTTCTAAAAAAAATATTTTTGAAATCCCAATAACCAATTCAATTTATAAATCCCTCTCGATTTACAACACATCGTCCTATTCCGGTTCTCTAACCATCCACACTTTCCAAAAATAGAATCTACAATTTTTCCCAAAAATCTATTTTTCATATATCAATATAAATTCACCATGTGAAATTATATTCCAATTTATCAATTAATTTATTCTCCCTTGTTTATAAACATCGTTTATAAATTTATAACTCATTTGAGTTTCACTTGCTTATAAACTAATCCCATTTATAAAATCTCATTTTATAAATCCATTTCTTAATAAATTCCATATATTTCAAAAATCTATTTAAAATATCGATTTCAAGTCTTTTCCTATTTTCCAGAAATATCATTTAAAAATCCATCGTTTAAAAATCCTTTATATAAATTATTTAAAATCCCTATTTAGAATATTTTTACAAATAGTTAGATACAAACCGAAATCAATTATTGTTCTTATTCAAATCAATTTCTTAAAAATAATCCAAATTTCTAAATGAATATTTTTATATCCAAAATCTCCTTTTAAATCTTTTCAAATTCCAAAAATAATATTTATGGTATTTAAAATACAAAAAGTTAGGCCAGTGCTACTATAGCATCCAATAATTCACATCACAACAATAATCTATAATAGATTATTCTAACACATCATATATTATTATATATGAAAACAATCAATATAAATTTAAGGAATCCAGTTGGATTCTCCAACCTGTTTCCCTGCATCCACAGATGATAATACAACATAAAAATACCAATCCCACTTCGAGGGGGATATCTCGGTGTATAGGGTCTCATTCGCTCCAATCGGCGGGAAATATATCCAATTAATATATATACTACTATATATATATAATATAACATCCAAGTGATAATAATAATTATCAATTCATCCAATCAATCAGATAATGAATTTAACTATTTTAAAATAACACCAATTATCCAAATGAGTGAGATTTACTCACATTGATTTTTAATTTGCAAGTTGTTCAAATTTTAAATTAAATTGAACAGACGACCAATTCAATTTAAAATTCCCTCTAACTTCCAAAAATCTCCAAACCAAATTTATTTTGTAGCCAATGTCATTACGAATCCCATGCCACCTGTTTCGAAATTTTTCAACCTCTTATTAAAAGGTTATCGGAAATATATGATTCACAATATTAAATAATATTTTAATCACTAATTACAAATTAAGGTCTTCATTACCGAATTAAGATAAACCTTCTTTTCTGAGAACCCTAACGCGATTTGAACATCTGATGTTGCTCAATTGAACCATCCCCACGGCTACTAGGCACGACCAGAACTGCTCCGACTTAGCCAGAAGATGCGCTTCATCGAGCTCAACCCTCCACTGTCTACCGGCCCCTTATCGACGTTGATGCTCATCGAAAATTACCTTAGAACGGTAATGCTCCTCGAGTAGATTTAGGTCACCTCATCATGGTTGCAACTCTTACCATTCGCCATCGTGCTCCAATCGAGTTCCACTTCCACCAACGCACGCGAGCTTCTCCCCCAAGTCGTGAGCTCGCTCGCGATTTAGTTTTTTTCCTGAATACGATGGGGATTCAATTTTGATATATTTTTTTTCTTTTCCCATGCGTGCGTTTGAATTGAAGAGAAGAGAAAGGAAAGGTTAGTGATTTATTTCATTTTTCTGTGTTCGGCATCCTTTTTTTTGATTTTGTATTTTTGTGAAAAAGGATAAGGACGAGGTGATTTTAAACGATGAAGGCGACTTGATTTCTCTTCGTGGATTTAACTGAAAAGAAAGGGGACGTGGTTTAAACGTTGAAGGGAAATGGTAGGTCAGTTGAGAGAATTGACCTTGACTTGATTTGAGTAAACCAAAAGGTTCATAGTTAACCCTTGAAAACTATGTATTAAGGACAGTTAGCAGAGGCTAATTGGTTTGTAGTGAACCCATGAAAACTATATCCGAATTAAGAATTGACATCAATCAATAGGTTCCTAGTAAACCCATGAAACTCGGATAAGAAAGAGGCTAATGGAAGTATCAGTAGATTCCTAGTCAACCCATGAAAACTAGGATGTGAGGTGAGTTACTCGATAAATCTATAGTTTCCTAGTCAACCCATGAAAACTAGGATGAGGTAATTGGTTATTGAAATAACTAATAAGTTCAGGGGAACCCATGAATTATTTAAATAACTGGCAGGAGCCTATAGGTTCTTAATGATCCCATGAAAAACTATGGATAGGACAAGGTGTCATATTATATGGGGGATGGGAAATCCTAATTGTTTTCAAGTAGTCATATCATTATAATATTTTGAAAATGTATGTTTTAACTATTGTGGATGCAGGAGCATAGTATATGGCTTTATAAAGGTTTTAGGATACTAGTGAGGGGAAAACCCGTACCGCTAAGCGGCGTGGTCTCACTAGATATCTAGAAGGATTGAGATGTTGGATTATTATTCATACTAGGCTTTATGTCTGACTCAAAGATTTTGTTTTCCCCTTAAAATCTCGGGTGCTCAATTAATTTTGAGTATTTTGAGAGTTAAGGTTTTCATGTTCTCTTCTTTGATGAATAATGCTTCCAAAAGCGTGCAGGAGGCAGATAGTTATTTAGAGTTTTCTTTTTCCGCTGTGTATTTATTTGTTAAAGCATATTTATTAGCCATACTATATACTTTGATCAACCAAAGGGACATCTTCTTATGTCGCTCTTGGCATAATTGTAATAATTATATTTTGTTGAACGTGGTTAACGTATTTTGGGATTTTGTAATGAACATGAAATGTTTTAATCTGAATGTGGAATTATGTTTTTGAATTGTCTAGATTTTTCCATATTCTATGTTCTGTGTATTAATATATCTAACACCGCCGTATTTGGTCGTCGAAGATTAATAACTATGGTTGACTACAGCATCCGTAGCCATTGGTTTTGGACAGCCAATTATGGGGATGTTACACCCACTCGCACCTCTAATCTCCTAAGCTCATCGGACACTCTATGCCTTAAAGGCATAACTTCTGGTCCAACTCCTCTGACCCGATCGATACGGAACTCTATCTCTATATGGTGGTAATCCGGTCAGCTCTTCGAGTATGTCTGGATACTCTCCAACTAAAGGTACAAATGACATCATATCTTATGGAATATCAGGCGAATATATAAGGCTCCCCTAACGACAATCTATCACATGCATCCGCTCCTCCACAACCCTGATTATCATCAACGGCCTCTCACAGTCCACCATAATTCCATGTCCCCTTCAGCTAGTCCTTTGTTAAACTATAATACCAACCTAACTAAACCCTAAACAATCACTGCCCAAAAAACAAACAACCATGAGTCGATAGGGAAAGGTCTCAAAAAACCACATATAGGCTGGCCGAGCCCCAAACTAGGTCTGTCAAGATCAAAGATCAGTAATTATCTCGAGTCTCTATCCCAATATCTAACCATCGGATCTAGATATAAAGGAATACAAAACCTCAATGTCAAATAAAACATGTATGGAACCATCATATGTCGCCTATCTCAAAAAGTGATGTTATTTCCCTTCTATTTCAACGATGGAGCAATCAACGAAACTAGAACGACGATCAATACATATGCTTCCCAATCTATCCTGCACAATTAGTACAAGATAACTCTTCAACACTGGGTACTTCCCGATCATCCTCTCGAAGCCCTCATCAATTTGATGAATCAATCGACCCCAAAGATGATCTCTCTACCCAATGCTAAACTTCAATCCTTTCTATGTGGAGCATCAATGGGAATAGACCATACCTCAATATCATATCGAATCCGACCATACACTCCAACACAGACAAATCGTTGTACTTCAAATCGATGAACTCTCTAACTACCCCTGAATTCAGAAAAGTCGAGACAAGTCTTCTTCGAAACCAACTATAAACTAGCCCCAAGCAAATAAGTCCTCAGGAATAATTTTTATAGAAATACTCCACTAGTTCATCGTCCGTCCTTGGAGTCATCTAGAGGCTAACTTCTACCTCATTCATCATCTAATTCCAAGTCATCGAAGATCCTTCTCCAAGCAACCAACCAATCTTGCTTCCCAATAGCCGACTACGTTCCAAGGAATGGCCTACCTCCTAAACTCTCATAGTTTATGTACAACTTGGAAAAATCAAGTCTAGCCAATTGCACTTGAGCACTAAAACACTCTAGAAAAAATTGGGCATCCAAGAAATGATCCACACCAACTCTACAAACATATCCTATCAATCAGGGATAGTGGCCTCAATCCTGCCTAATACTTAACTCTAAAGATAAGGTCGATGGCAGTATTTCTATAATACCAGATCATTCCTATTCTATAATAAGGATGATCCGTCTCTCACAAAGAAAGCTGCATCAATAGTGCTGATGTGTGCACCCAAATCATATACTATATATACTACTATATAGTTTGGAAAACCAAAATATATAACAAATACGAACTCTCTCGTATATATACACTCACTAGATCTAGTCTAAGGTGACAACTCCTACCCTATATCTACTGGATTGCAGTATCAACTAAGGTTAATCGGGTAACCTTTGCTTTGATACTAAATGTAATGACCGTCGTACACCTACGGTGCAAAACGGTAGTTAAAGGAAAGAAAAAGAATAAGATGAAAAAATAAAAGAGAAAATAATGGAAAAGAAGAAAAAGGAAGGATCAAATTACCTATCGCATGTCTCACATCACATCAGAGTAAATATAATAGTCCATACAGATATAAAACAATAGAGATAGTAATAACAATGTGAAATAATCATCCGAATAAAGATCCACAAAGTTATAAAACACCATAACTGAGTTTATACAACAAGAAAGTAAACTTAATTGGTACATTGTCTTATAATAGTAAAACAACATTGTCAAGGCTCCACGGTGTCACGTAGCGGAAATATAATAACAAATGCACGTATAAGTATAGATAGCCATCACCTCCTATTGGTCCACTTGTAGAACTCCATAATCATCCACCTGCTCCCAATCTACTCATTTAAGAGTACCCGAGATAATAGAAAGCAAAGCATAAAACTCGGGTCAGGCAACAGTCTGAGTGAGCGATATCAAATCTCAAAATACAATAAATTTGATGATAAACGGAACAGAGGGTATATAAACCATACCTGACTTGTCCCTGCAACCATAGAGTCAACATATAAACATAAGTAATAAGCTACTCTATAACATCATAAAAAGGGTATACCATACTCAGTATATGTCAGGATGCCTGGGTGTCTCCACCTACAATCCCTACTCCATACTAAGTAAACTTCAGGTAACCAGGTATCTCCATCCATACCTACTCCACACTAAGTCAAGTTAGGTTATCCAGGTGTCCCTACCACAATACCAACCTAGTATGACATCCCTAGAGTGACAGGTGGCTATTGAGCAACCATAACAAACATAGCAACCATCAAATAATACTAACTATCACTCAATATGCCAGATATATAATGACTCATATGGCCCTCAAAGGCTGTCAAGGACTAGTGGAAATCCAGGTTCTCAATTGTGCTTACCATACTCACCGGTTGGAAAACCTTACATGGTTGTCTCTTGTGATACCTCTATACCACCTGACCTAGACCCTACCGGTCCAGGGTATAGACTGGCGCTACCAGCCCATGGGTGCCCCCGCATACAGTACCCCTGCTTTGAACACAACCAGAACACTTTGAGTTATCAACGATCCCTAGGCACAAACATATCCATCGAGCGCTACTTACTCGATATGGATCTGAATCGTACTGGTTCACTACAGTTTTTTAGGCACAAGCCATAACACTCACCTCAGTCCACTATCTACAGCATCACTCCAATCCGAGCTGCCATCCTCGATCTTGCTCACTACCTGAGCTCTTGATCAAAGAACCCTGCTATCATGTCATCCAAAGTCCGAGATCTAGCATGATCCATACTGTCCAGATACTATCATCCCAGAGCCTACTCCATACATCATCAAGTCACTATCCGTAGTATCAGACTACCAGGTCGAAGCACCATATCCCTCCCTCACCATCAAAATCACCAGGTCGAAGCACCACATTCCTGCCTCACCATTAATATCACTAGGTCGAAGCACTACATCCCTGCCTCACCGTCAATATCACTCGTCGTAGGGTAATAACATCTAATCTCTAAACCGACCGGATGAACAAACCATCATGTCGTGCACCATGATATCTTATCGACATCCAACCCATATATCGTCCAAATCGCTGATGGACAACAGTGATGGACATTGGCCACTCTACAATGGTCAATACTATCAACCTTGGTCTTGTACTTAATCGAACAGTTAAGTACATACCAAACGGAAACGTCTGGCATCATCGACTCTGAAATCCAGGTACGTCGGCACGTATCTCAAACCCTCTTTTATAGCTCGTCTCGTTCATTAGATTCCTGCATGTGCGGAACTCCAATGCACTATATGCTATCTAAAATCAAGTCACCGCATTTCGGCGTTTTCAACCAAAATAGCAAAATAACAAACAAGCCACACGGTCAAACATGCATCCATACATCCAAACAACCATACATCCATCCAAAACGTCATGCATACAACATAAATAATCCATCCATATCAATTCACGTGGGAAATGACATAAATAATAGATCTAATCTAGTAATTCCTTAACTATGGCACGACGATGGAAAATATGTGATACTCTTTACAAAGCATTTAAAAATAATTAAAAATATAGCTGTTGTATTTACATAACAATATCACGTTTTAAAACCAAAAATCGTTCCAAGGCATCAATATAACAATAAACGATCAACCATAGTAAATTAAGAGACAATATCACTCACCTCAGCCAAATCTTTCCAAACCAGTGCAAAAATGCAGATCTAGCCAAAATGATCCTAATGCAAGAAACTGCATTCAAAAAAGACCTCGTATATAAACGATATGGCCAAAATAAGAATTGATATTAAATAAATCATTAATGACTTAATTAAAACATTAATTTCCATACTTAACGTTAATTCCTCTTCCTCATTTTGCCTGTACATGTCAAAGAACAACAGGTCGTGCACTAAACCTATTCATGCCTACACTAAATCGGAGTGATACGAAGCTACGCTCGATGAAATTGCGATTCGACTTCGCCATCATTCTTCTTTTCACTTGCTCGACTCGTCCATAACAAGATCGCCTCGATCAAAGCCTCCACGCAACTCGCGTCCCCCAGAAGCTGCTCCCGACCTTCCATGAACGGACTTCACATCGCTCAACCGATCACCACCAAATCATGGTCGCACAACCCCCTTCATGTAAGATCACAACGCCGCCCTCAGATCCGCCTATCGTCGCTTAAATCTCCGACAAGCCAAAACCCTAGATCCATCGATCTCGGCCAATGTTGATAAATCAAAATTCGGCTACGGTCTTCATGTAGACCTCTTAGATACGATATCAACGAATCAAATGGTGTGATTTTTAGTTGAGTAGCTTAGGAGAAATTAATTTTTGAATGTAGATAATGTGTTTTGGCCATGATTTTCTAGCTTCCAGGCATGAATAGTAAGAGGAGAATATGAATTGGAGGGAAAGAGTAATGTGATATTTATAATTTTATTTTATTATCCATTTATTTATTCTCTCAAATAAATGGCTATGCGTTTTCGAGTCCGTATGATCGCACGACCCGTCCGATCGCCACGAAACTCGTCTGCATACATCATTTTTCCGGATCTAACGGCACTAGCCATGTCTCCATCTGCGACTGCGCCCCTGAAGGCTAATTCCGTGACCGTTTTGACCATAAAATCGTCTAATCGCCACGAAACTCGTATGTATACATCACTTCATTTTTCCAGATCCAACGGCACTAACCGTGTCTCCATCTGCGACTGCACCCCTAAAGGCTAATTTCGCGACCGTTTTGACCATCGGATCGTCCAATCTCGAAATATAGCGATCCTTATACTTATTTTAATTCGCAACATCAATTCGAACTCAACGAAAGTGGTCTCAAGTCCTGATTCGGCCGTATGCGAAAAATAATATTTCGGGCCTTTATTTAATTAACGATTAAATATTTAAATATCTTATCATTGAAAATATGGGTCGTTGCATTGTCCCCTCCTTAAAGTATTTCATCCCCAAAATCACAAAGTAAAAAGAACCTCTCCTAACCCATCAGCCCTCTAAAATTTGTTAGATTCCGAAAAAATTCGGCATAACCTCCTTTGGACAACTATGTCTGAAAAACTCCACTACAAAAAGATATGTCTACAACTCATATCTTTAACTATACTAGATCATATACAGCAACCATTAAATAAGAATGCTATACCAAACAATAACAATCCCGCATGTTTAACAATCATACAACATAACTATCATCTCAAATGCTAACAATCAAATCAAACATGCATACATAAGGTCTAACATTCAAAAATAACATCCATGTTTATCCTAGCATGCGAAATACTAAACCATCTGGTATAAACATCCAATACGATATCCATAATGAAAGACAACGATACAAACAAAATCCAATCATCTAATGAGCTCCAGACTAACGCTCCTCATGCTCCCCACAGTCCACTATACCCTATCGCCTTCCTTTTCATTCCACTGAACGCCTACTACTCCTTCGAACTCCTCCTAACCCGACTCATATCACATTTATCAGTACGAATAAGCCTATGAGGTCTCCAAGTCTATGGTTCAGTCTCAATATCATCTAATCCATTTAGTGCCAAATATCCAAACGCTTCTTGTAAGTTCTTCCAAAACCCACTATCGAACAATGGGTCATGGCAACTTACAATGCTTTTGGCATACAATGGAATCACTCCAACCATCCCTCAAACAACTCAACAAAAATGGATGCCGTAACTAGACTTAAGTAATACAAATCTAACCTCATTTGTCAACAAATCAACTGTGACTCAAATGCTATCTCTCTATCCTTAGTCATTGTCAATCTTTCTATTAGCCATAATGTCTACTCAATAGCAGAAGTATAAAAGAAGGCTAATAAGAGTGAGATTCTGATGAAGTAACAAGCATAGGTTTCGCAAAGGTCATAAGAAGATGTTTCGAAGGCTTTAAGAAGGTTTCAAAGGGGTCGAAGGCACCTGCTGCTTATACAGAATGAAGGCTTTTGACTCGGATGGAAATAGGCATACCCTTCTGCCACTTTAAATCTTTCAACATAGATGAACAAGCAGGGACAACTTCGGAACCCCTTTCGAAGGCAATAGATGGTAAACTCTCACTTATGCCCCAAGCCTTTCGAAACTAAAGGTTTTTCCCCTATCACAACCCTTTCAAAAGCATATACAAGCCTTTCGAACCAGTCGAGGCCAATAATATTAAGGAGAGGTTCCACTTCAGCTCTTAGGAATGCATTCAAAGGATACTCAACATCGCCGAAACCAATGGACAATCTATCGACGGAGTCAGAAACTTCAATCTTAACAATAAGACAACATGAATATGAACGTGCATTTGGAAAACTTTCGACAGCGTCGAAAGGTGTTCTGAAGAAAGCAGTACACAAGGGTCAATAGAGGCGAAAAGTTGGTAAAGGACCCTTTCGACTCAGTCGAAAGGTCTAAGGTAATATAAAGGAAGTGCGAGTGCAAATAAGAAAGAACAAGAAGAAGCCTTTCGACAGCATCGAAAGCTGTCATGGCCTTTCGATTTAGTCGAAAGGATTGAAGCGGCATATAAAGAGGGGTTCTTTTGACTAAGTCGAAAGCACAGTGGCGGAAGGGGGTTGATCTACATCTATATATAAGACACAAAGGGTCTGGTTTTGGTGACCGAATTTTGAAATCCTGAATTCATTTCTTCTACTCTACTCTATTAATTGCAATTAAGTCTGATAAATCCCTAAATCAAATTGGGGGAAAAAGCTCTAATTCTTGTAACTCATTTTGGTTTATTAATAAAAGAGCAGTGGCTTATTCAATAAGGAGTCTAATGATGAGGAAGATCATTTAGATCATTAGCTAGCCTAATGATCAATTGCATATGATTCTAACCTTTTCTCTTGATCTCCTTTTGTCAATGCAATGCATAGGATCGACTTGGGAATCTCAGGTCGAAACACATCATCATCGGAACCTATAATTTATCACTAGAAATAAGGATGGTGATGGGGTTTCGACCATGATGAATTATAAGACTGGGAACACCTAGGTCGATCTTATACAAGGAAATTGGAGTGAATTGTAGACAATTATAAGTTATAACCGCTTCGAAAGATTGAAACCCCTTTCGACACAGTCAAAAGGGTTGCTTCGAAGGGGATTCCTGCTTATGGCTGGCTAATAGCTATCAGGAGAGGAACTCAATCAAAAGGGACTATATATAAATACATCAGCAACCCTTTCAAAGGGGGCCCAAATCTTAAGTAATGAAACCATGAAGTCGAAAGTAACTGTGACTTATTAATTAAATATGAGTCTCTTTTGACATGATCGAAAGGACCAAAAAGGAATGAAAAGTTAAAGGGATCAATTGCTTTCGATCCACTTAAGCTAAAGGATTCGAACATATGCTGTCTCTCTAGACTAATTCCATGAAACCTTTCGACTAAGTCAACCCATTCGAAAGGTGAAGATAGCTCTTTAGACCCTTTCGATCAAGCCAACCAAGTCGAAAGAATGTATAATCTTCTTAAACCCTTTTGACTATGACAATTTGGTCGAAAGGTATGCTTCAAAAGAAGAGATCCTCCCATTAACATGGATTCACTCGAGTTTAACTACCTTTCACCTGGCATCGGGAATGTTGACAAGTTTTCTTGTTAACATTTTTGGTACTTGAAGGAGGGTCTAAACCTCCGACCTTGTCACTGTATTACAGACTAATTGTGGCTCATTTATCTTAGGTAGGAAAAATGAGATCAAAATGGCTAAGTGGAATTGAAGTGGAAGTTGTTCGCACCACTACTTTAGAGGAGAATATAGTTCCATCTTTTAATCTTGATGGGGATGTTCCTGGGCAAACTTCATCACCAGTGTCACAAGATGAAAATACAGGTAAAATCAAGCGCTTGGAACAACAGTTGTAGGAGATGCAGGAGCTACTGAAAATGGCTCTATCTCAAAAATCTTCCAAGACTCCAAAGCCAACGCAAGGGGAAGAGGTGGTCTCCCTAAGAAGGAGTTTAAAAGCTAATTCCAATGAGTATAAAGGCAAAGTGGATCTAACGTCCTCGAAGAAGAAAGAACTTCCCCAATTGAAAGCTAACCATCAAGGAAGGATTCTCGACAAATCACTTGAACAATCTAGGAGTTCAACATCAAGAGAATATTGCCCAAATCAGAATGATTATTGCAATGTCGAAGCTTACCTAAAAGATGCCACTGAGAAGGCGATAAAAGATGTTATGAATTCAAAAGGGAAAAGAACCATAGACGAGAATGTTAATAACAACGAAAGAGTGCCTCCCTTTACCAATGAGAAAATGGCCATGGTTATCCCACCGTATGTCAAGATCCAATCGATGAAATATCACAGGGTTACAGACTCGGATGATCACCTAATGCTTTTGACAGCCAAATGGACTTGTATAATGCATTTGGAGCTGTCAGATGTCGATTGTTTCCAGTCACTCTCTAGGGAGCAACAGCAAAATGGTACAGGCGGTACAGGGAAAAAAACTATATACTCATGGAAGCAGTTTTCTTTTGGTTTTCTACCCAATTCTGTATCTACAAAGATTCCACGATCAACTACACAGTTTTGGCAAATATAAAACAAAGGCAG
The DNA here is from genome assembly GCA_030737815.1 of Allium fistulosum. Classification (NCBI taxonomy): domain Eukaryota; kingdom Viridiplantae; phylum Streptophyta; class Magnoliopsida; order Asparagales; family Amaryllidaceae; genus Allium; species Allium fistulosum. The sequence continues at coordinate 398,540,378 of CM060907.1, forward strand.
GGAGAGACCTTGGGAGATTACTTAAGGAGGTTTAATGCTGAAGCTTTAAAGGCCAAAGACATGAACGATCGAGATAAGTTTATAGCCGTTCATTCTGGCTTAATTGAAAACACCCACTTCTGGAAGCAACTCTTTGTTAACGGCTGCAAAGACTTGCAAGATTTCCATTTTCAAGCTGACAAATTCATCCGGATGGATGAGCTTTACTATGCCAAGAAGAAAACTGTCCTAAAGAAGGATGGGGCAGATTTGGCCAAGATTGTGGCCATAAAAGAACGAGATGGGAAGAACCAATAGCTCACGTAGTTGCTTTAAACAAGTCGATGTCTTATGTGTATGCAGTAGCCAAGGAGTGGGTCAACTTTCCGGTCTCCTTTAAAGCCAAGACCAGCCCAGAACAGAAAAACGGACGAGACTATTGCGCTTATGTTTAAGCCAACGACCACAAAACAGATGAATGTAGGGTTTTGGCTGGAATTATTCAGAACCTGATTCGGGAAGGTCATTTGAAGGAGTTTGTTCAAGGTTAGTAGAAAACCCAGCGGATAGAAAATGGTCCACATAAACGTCCAAATAATGTTGTGAATATGTCGAAAGATGAAGAACCTCTAAGCTTGAGCCCGCCAATCAACAGAATTGATGTGATCCACGGTAGGCCCCATCCAGCGGGAAACAACAATGGTGCCCAAAGCAGATATATTAAAGAAGCTAAAGAAGGGATCTATTACGTCCAAGAGGAACCTCTAACGAAGAACCCACGCCTTAATATTCAAATGCCAAATTTATTTGTCACTCCACAAGAGCTAAGAAAGGGGGTTCATCATCCTCATAATTTTCCTCTGATAATTACTGCACAAATTGGGTTATCTATTATCTCTAAAATTCTGGTCGATATGGGCGGCGCAGTCAATGTAATCTTCAAACATGCCTACGATCTGATGAGCATTCCAGAACACAAGCTGGAGCCAAGCACAGAGCCCATATTTGGATTGAAAAAAAAGGATCAACTCCAGTGGGACAGATAAAGCTGATCTTACAAATCGAAGTGCCGCCAACATGCAGAACATTCGAAACTATTTTTGTGATAATCGATCAACCCTCCTACTACAACGCCTTCTTTGGCAGGTCAGCTCTTGATGAGATCGATACATTTGTCTCCCTGAAATACCTCATGGTAAAATTCCTGACAAAGCGAGGCTGGGGAACTGTCCGAGGGGAGTAGTTTAGCTCTTGGGAAATGTATTTTGCCACTCTTGATCAATATAAAAGGGAGTTTTCTACGTACTTTGATTATTCTACTATTTTACAGCCTTCGGATGATAGATTTTCACTTCCAACATTCGAAGCAAAGATTAAAAATAATAAATCTAACGAACGTATGTATCAAAGGTACATTCCCTCTAGAGGCAAGAGGAAGAGAATTGATGCTAACTCAGTGGAAGAAGGCCCATTAGTCATAAAATTTGTTTGCTGAGGAGAAACAGAGAGGATAAAACCCATAGAGAATCTTGAGGAAGCGTACATTGACTCAAATGATGCTACTAAAGTGGTTAAGGTGGGAAAGGATCTTAATGGTGACTTAAAAAAGGATTTGATACAATTTCTCAAAGTCAACAAAGATGTCTTTGCTTGGTCACATTCCGATATGGTGGGAATGATCCAACGGTTATGTGTCATTCCCTCAACATTAATCTAGGGACAACTCCCATAAGGCAGAGAAAGAGACAAATGGACAAAGTTCGGTCAGAAGCTTTGAATGAAGAGGTTAGAAAACTCCTCGAAAATGGATTTATTCGGGAAGTATACTAGCCAAAATGGTTAGCCAATCCAGTACTGGTAAAGAAATCAAATGGGAAATGGAGAACTTGCATCGACTACATGGATTTGAAAAAAGCATGCCCAAAAGATTGTTTCCCATTGCCACAAATAGATCAATTAGTAGATGCCACAACTGGACACAAGTTGTTATCTCTCATGGATGCTTATTCAGGGTATAACCAAATACCAATGTTTAAACCAGATGAGGAGCACACAAGCTTCATACTGAGTGGGGAATTTATTGTTACAAAGCGATGCCCTTTGGATTGAAAAATGCAGGTGCAACATATCAAAGGTTGGTCAACCGAATGTTTAAAGAGCAAATCGGCCGGAACTTGGAAGTTTATGTGGATGATATGCTAGTAAAGTCTGGTGAGCCCGAAAATCATCTTAAAGATTTAAAAGAGATGTTCATGGTATTACAGAAATATCAAATGAAGCTAAACCAACAAAAGTGTTCATTTGGAGTTCATTCTGGAAAGTTTCTAGGATACCATGTAAGTGCCCAAGGGATCGAAGTCAGTCCACATCAAATTCAAGACATTAAGGACATGGCTGAACCTAAAACCAGCAAGGAAGTGATGAGTTTGAATGGAAGGTGGCTGCCCTGAGCATATTTATCTCTAAGGCTACCGATAAGTGTATACCCTTCTTTGATGTAATTAAAAAGAAGGAGAACTTTGAGTGGGGAGAAGATTGTAAAAAAGCCTTTTAGGAACTAAAGATCCGTTTGGAAAAACCTCCAATACTTTCAAGTCCCGAGAATAAGGAAACCTTGTACCTATATATGGCAGTTTCAGGGCACGCCATTAGTTTAGTGCTGATTAGAGAAAGGAATTAGGCACAACTGCCAGTATATTATGTAAGTAGGCGGTTAAAGGATGTAGAGATTCGATACCCGGTTATAGAAAAGTTAGCCTATTTCTTAATTCTCACGGCTCGAAAGCTTAGAGCATACTTTCAAGCACATTCGATAAGCGTATTGACCAATTTCCCCCTAAAGCAAGTCTTTAGTAAACCAGAAACTTCAGGAAGATTGGTAAAATGGGGGATCGAACTTAGTCAATATGATATAGAGTTTCAACCACGAGCCGAAATCAAGGGACAAGCATTAGCGAACTTTGTTAATGAGTGCACTAGCTTCGTTAAGAAGCAATCAGAGAAGGAAAAAGATCAAAAGCCCATGTGGCAATTATTTGTTGATGGTGCATCAAATGAACAAGAGGCTGGAGCAGGGTATGTAATCATAACACCAGATGGATAGCGTTTGCATTACGCCATGATGTTGGGATTCCCCGCAACAAATAATGTGGCAGAATATGAATCTATAGTAGTGGGATTAACCTTGGCAATAGAACTAAAAATTCCACGGATACAGATCTTTTGTGATTCTCAACTAATGGTGAACCAAGTGAAATAGGAATATCAAACAAAGGATCCCATGTTATCCTTAAACGTAAAAAAGATACTAAGAATGCTTGCTTTTTTCAAAGACTTTTCAATACACCAAGTCCCAAGAGCAGAAAACTCACAGGCAGACTCCCTAGCAAAACTGGCAAGCTCAAGGGGAGCCTCGGAGACACATATTGTACCAGCGGGATATCAGGAAATTCCAAGTACTGAAGAGGAGGCATCCAAACAAGGAAAACAATTGTTAGTTCTGACAAGGTCTCAAGCAAAATCTCAAAGGGAAGAAAGAAGAGAAAGTCGTAAAGAAATATCAGATAAAAAGGTCGACCAACCTAGTCCAAATAACATATATGATGACACAAGGATGTCATCCATTGTGGAATACCTTGTTAAAGGAACACTCCCATCAGACAAAGGTGAGGCAAGAAAAATCAGGAGACAAGCTCCAACCTTCATAATAATGGATGGAATCCTCTATTAAAAGGGATATGCTCTTCCCTACCTAAGATGTGTAAGCATGAATGGAGGAACAAAATTAATGGCTGAAGCACATGAAGGATTTTGTGGGGATCATTTAAATGGAACAAAGTTGGCAAAGAAAATAATGAGGCAGGGATTTTATTGGCTGCATATGGTAAGCCAAGCCATTGAATATGTGAAAAGATGCGAAAAATGTCAGAAATATTCAAAGATCCCCAGATTAGCCCCAAGCCAGTTAACTCCCATAACAGGCCCATGGCCCTTTGATGTATGAGGAATAGATTTGATCGGCCTGTTGCCAATTTCAAAAGGAGAGGCAAAGTATGTTGTAGTTTCCATCGATTATTTCACCAGATGGGTTAAAGCGGAGCCGCTTCCGAAGATTACTTCTGGGAAGGTGCTCAGATTCGTTATCAAGAACATCATAACCAGGTTTGGAATTCCCCAAAAGATAATTTCTGATAATGGGACACAATTCGAGAGTGAAGAATTCTCCCGCTTTTGCCATAAGAATGGAATTATTAGAAGTTTCTCATCTGTTGCATATCCAAAAGGAAGTGGAGCAGTTGAGGCTACAAACAAAACCATAAAGACAATTCTGAAAATGTGGCTAAACAAGGCAAAAGGAAATTGGGTAAAAGAGCTGCCACTTGTACTATGGGCTTACCGAACATCCTCTAAGACAGCAACGGGACATACCCCTTCTTTAACATATGGGTGTGAGGCGATGTTACCAATCGAGATTGAGATACCCTCATACCGAAGGATTGCCTATGCATTCGATAAAAATCAAGAGCTGAAAAGAGAATCATTGGAATTGATACATGAATTGAGAGATGAAGCAGCGGTGAGAACCGCCGAGTATTAGAGAAGAATCTCAAGGTATTACAATTTAAGAGTAAGAACTCGATCATTTCACTAAGGGATTTGGTACTTTGAAAAGTAATGGCCAATACTAGAAATCCTTCAAATGGACCCCTAGGACCAAACTGGAATGGACCATTAATCTTTTGCAAAGTAATCCCCATGGGACCTTACAAATTGTGTCGACCAGATGGCAATATGGTTCCAAGAACATGGAATGCCGAACATTTGAGGCCATATTTTCCAAAAATAAATGAATAAAGCATCTCTTTTTTCAAGAAGAAAATCTACATGGTTGGAAGTGAAATACTCCTTATATTTTGATACTACCTAAGATGGTAGTCTACCTAAGATGGTAGAAAAGCCTCTGTCCACACCGAGATGGCCAGGGCAGAGCACCTCCTTGAGGGAGGGCGGGTAAGCCTTTCTCCACGCCATAAGATGGCCAGGTTAAAGCACCGAACAAGCCCTTGGCCGTGCCTCTGGTCAAGTCAAGGCACCTCCTGGAGGGAGGACAGAATAAGCCTTTATCCATGCCATAAGATGGCCTGGGTAAAGCACCGAACAAGCCCTTATTTGCGCCATGCTATGGACAGGGTAAGGCACCTCCTGGAGGGAGGATGGAGTAAGCCTTTATCCGTGCCATAAGATGGCTAGGGTAAAGCACCGAACAAGCCCTTGTCCGTGCCGCAAAAGAGCCAGGGTAGGGTGCCTCCTGGAGGGAGGTCGGGTAAGTCCTTAGTTCCAATCTCTAAGATGAGCTAACCAAGAGCACCAGACAACAATGGCCTAAGACGTCCAAGCCCAAGAAGAGGCCCATTAAATAATGAACTTAGATGTCCAGACCCAAGAAGAGGCACATCAAACAATGGACTAAGATGTCCAGGCCCAAGAAGAGGCTCATCAAATAATGGACTAAGATGTCCAAGCCCAAGAAGAGGCTCATCAAATAATGGACTGAGACGTCTAAGCCTAAGAAACGGTGTATCTATAAGAGACTAAATTGTCCAAGCCAGAGAAACAGTATATCCGATTATGGACTGAAACGTCCAAGCTCAAGAGGCAGCTAATCAATATTACTTCTATATGAACAAGACTTGAAGGGGTTCATGCATTAAAGGAGTAGAACATAACTCCACTTATTAACACCCGAATCTGGGTTTCGGGACATCTATTTCTAGGCATCATCTATTACATAACCGAATCTGGGTTTCGGGTCTCTCATATCTGAATTTCATCAATTAAAACCTGAATCTGGGTTTCGGGACGTGCATTTCAGGACATCACTTACTAATACCCGAATCTAGGCTTGGGGCTTTACCAATTATTACCTATCTATATTATACCCGAATCTGGGTATTGGGACATTATTAATCACCTACAGTTTTCATACTCGAATCTGGATTTCCAGACTATTATTTTATTTTGCCTTAATTCCCTAGTCTGGGACTGTGGCTCCTATTATAAAGATAATTCCTATGGGTTTCTGGTTGTCTAACATATGCCCTAATCTGGGCAAAGGATTTCTATCTTAACAACAACTACTATGGAAGTTTGCTTACACAATATGTGTCCTAATCTGGCCTGAAGGTTCTTTTACAAAGATAACTGTCTGACATATGCCCTGATCTGGGCTCAAAACTTGATATGAAGGAAATATTTACTAATTCCAGTTTAATTTACTATAAAAACCCGAATCTATGTTTAGAAATGCCCCACGGAGGGTAATATTTTGGATATTATTGTTTGGATTCTAGATACCACATTATCAACTACTAAACTTTGCAAAATGATACCCTAATCTGGGTTAAATTTCATTATCTCTTAATCCAAGCTGGGGATATGATATAATATAATTAAGATTGCTACAGACAAACAAAAGTTTCGAGTTGGTTTTTTTTAATGCCTAATTTAGAGTTGATGTCTTATAATTCTAAATGATGCTCACCAACATCCGAATAAAGGCTTCAGGATCTTTTAAATTTATGGAAAAGTCTCCAGAAACATATTAGGATGAATGAGCTACAAAGGCTTTTTTCTGATAATAACTCATTGACCTCATTTGTAGCTTTTGGCTGATGCCCACAGGGAGTTCATAGACTACTTTTATGATGTGCATTGGTAGCTACTTATTACAAGTTTCAAATCTGTTGAATCTTGATTATGATTAATTAACTGTATGAACATGAAAGCATTAATATGCTGATCTATTATTAAGCATGCATGTAAGTACAATAATGAGCTAACAACAGCAAATATCATTTACTTTGAATTTTGCAGGAAAAATAAAAAGTTTGAAGAGTGAGAAAGTTATGAAATTTTTGCCCTAAAAAACAAAAGCTTCTTTCATACAAGGGGGAAATGTTAGCCATAAAGTGTATTCAATAGCGGAAGTATGAAAGAAGGCTAATAAGAGTGAGATTCCGATGAAGTACCAAGCATAGGTTTCGCAAAGGTCATAAGAAGATGTTTCGAAGGCTTTAAGAAGGTTTCAAAGGGGTCGAAGGCACCATCTACTTATACAGAATGAAGGCTTTCGACTCGGATGGAAACAGGCATACCCTTCTGCCACATTAAACATTTCGATATGGATAAACAAGCAAGGACAGCTTCATAACCCCTTTCGGAGGCAATAGATGTAATCTCTCACTTATGTGCCAAGCCTTTCAGAACTAGAGGTTTCCCCCCCTATCACAACCCTTTCGAAAGCATATACAAGCCTTTCGAACCGGTCGAGGCCAATAATATCAACAAGAGGTTCCGTTTTAGTTCTCAGGTATGCATTCAAAGGCTACTCAACATCGCCGAAACTAATGGACAATCTATCGATGGAGTCGGAAACTTCAATCTTAACAATAAGACAACATGAAGGTGAAGGAGCATTTGGAAACCTTTCGACGGCGTCAAAAGATGTTCTGAAGAAAGCAATACACAAGGGTCAACAGAGGCGAAAGGTTGATAAATGACCCTTTCGACACAGTCCAAAGGTCTGAGGAAATATAAAGGAAATGCAAGAGCAAATAAGAAAGAACAATAAGAAGCCTTTCCATAGCGACGAAAGGTGTCATGGCCTTTCGACTTAGTTGAAAGGCATGAGGTGGCATATAAAGAGGGGTCCTTTCGACTAAGTCGAAAGCACAGGCACGGAAGCGGGCCGATCTGCATCTATAAATAAGACCCAAGGGGTCAGGTTTTGGTGACCGAATTTTGAAATCCTAAATTCATTTCTTCTACTCTACTCTCTTAATTGCAATTAAGTCTAATAAAATCCCTAAATCAAATTGGGGGGAAAAGTTCTAATTCTTGTAACTCATTTTGGTTTATTAATAAAAGAGCGATGGCTTTTTCAACAAGGAGTCTGATGATGAGGAAGATCATTTAGATCATTAACTAGCCTAATGATCATATGCACATGATTCTAACCTTTTCTCTTAATCTCTTTATGTCTATGCAATGCATAGGATCGACTTGGGAATCTCAGGTCGAAACACATCATCATCGGAACATATAATTTATCACTAGAAATAAGGATGGTGATAGGGTTTCGACCATGATGAATTATAAGACTGGGATCACCAAGGTCGATCTTATACAAGGAAATTGGAGTGACATGTAGACAATTATAAGCTAGAACCATTTCGAAAGAGTGAAAGCCCTTTCAACACAGTCGAATGGGGTGCTACGAAGGGGATTCCTACTTATGATTGACTAACAGCTATCGGGAGAGGAACTCAATCGAAAGGGACTATATATAAATACATCAGCAACCCTTACGAAGTGGTTCCAAATCATAAGTAATGAAACCATGAAGTCGAAAGCAACTGTGACTTATTAATTAAATATGAGTCTCTTTTGACATGATCGAAAGGACCAGAAAGGTACCTTTCGACATAGTTGAAAGGAATGGAAAGTTAAAGGGATCAATTTCTTTCGATCCACTCAAGCAAAAGGATTCAAATAGATGTTGTCTCTCTAGACTAATTCCATGAAACCTTTCAACTAAGTCAACCCAATCGAATGGTGAAGATAGCTCTTTAGACCTTTTCGATTAAGCTAACCAGGTCGAAAGGATGTACAATCTTCCTGAACCCTTTCGACTATGACAATTTGGTCGAAAGGTACGCTTCAAAAGAAGAGATCCTCTCATTAACATTGATTTGTTTGAGTCTAACTACCTTTCACGTGGAATCAGGAATGTTGACAAGTTTTCCTTTTAACACCATCGATGCAGTTCTAAAACATTTGTTCCCACTGCTCGAGAACAAACAATCTCTACAGAACCAACAGCCTCGGTTAGGTCCGCACTACATCATCTCATCGGACACTACTTACTCTTCTAATTTAGCTACGTTCTCCACTAGTCTGGTTTAATGCCTCTGACTAGTTCCAATCAGCTAAATCAAAGTAGGTCTAACGGTCAAACTAGCCATCACACCCGGCCAAAGCTCATCGAATCCAGGAGTCGTAACCAGTGATAAGCTCGAGCAATACCTACTCTAGGAATATCGCTACCAAACGGGTACGTCTCCCCCTCTCAACACCAACCACTACATTTCCCTTTCAAACATCTAGGAAATGTCAAATCCATAAGAGGCTAAGAACTCTAACCATCGCTACTAGCGAAGGTAAAGATCCTTCTCGGAGAAGAGATGCTACAATGACAAGGGATCACTGAACAACACAAACTCCTCTCCTAATAAACGGTGCCTCCAAATCCCCAAAGCAAACTATATCGCCTCCAACTCCAAATCAAGAGTCGGACGTTACCTCTCGGTCAGACTCACTAACATGTGTCTACGCCTTACGTCTCAAACGAAAGCCTGATCCTCTCCTAAACAATAGGTCGATGATGCTGCTACCTTGGGTCCATTCAGATTTTTCGACTGCCGTAATTAAAGGATCTACAGCGACATCCTACTCTGAAACAACATGACCCAAGCATCTCACTCCTCTCCTTAGGAGTGATACCATCAAAATCTCATCACTAATTGGTGTCTTGTGCTCCTCTTCCATCCATGGGTAGACGAAAGTATCATTACCGAACACAAGTACAGCTCACTCAAGTGACCTTTCCAAACATGGTCCATGAGATCCACAACATATGCCGACATTTGGTTAGCCTGAATGGCATAACAAACCTAAAATCAAGGAAGCGTACGAAACACTATAATCGACACACTTATCCAAATAACTCTCGGTTGGTGCAACCTCACCACAGGGTCCAACTAAGAGAACATCCTAGTGCTATAGAGCTGATCGAACAAGTCATCAATAAATGGGAGTACGAACATGTTCGTCATCTCATGCAGCTCACCACAACCAGCAAACAACTCTAAAGAGCCATTCGTCCTACTGATGAACACAACAGGTACATCCTACCCAAAAATACATCCATGGATGAACCATCATCTAAATAGATCACTTACTCGCACCTCTAATCTCCTAAGCTCTTCAGTCACTCTATGCCTTAAAGGCATAACTTCTGGTCCAACTCCTCTAACCAGATCGATTTGGAACTCTATCGCTATATGATAGTAATTTGGTCACCACCTCAAGTATGTTCGATACTCTCCAACTACAGGCACAAATGACATACTATTATGTCGAATATCGAGCGAATATATAAGGCTCCCTTGCCGACAACCAATCATTACCGTCTGCACCTCCACAACCCTGATCGTCATCAACGACCTCTCACAGTCCACTACTATTATGTATCCCCTTAAGCCAGTCAATTCATAAACTATAATACCAATCTAATAAACCCCAAACAGGCAATGCCTAACAAACAAACAACCATGAGTCGATAGGGAATGGTCTTGACAAACCACGTATTGGTTGGTTAAGCCGCTAATTACTTCTGCCAGGATCAAAGATCGGTAATTATCTCGATTCTTTATCCCAATATCTAACCATCGGATCTAGATATAAAGAAATACAAAACCTCGATGTCAAATAAAACATATATGGAACCATCATATGCGGAAAGCCTATCTCAAACGGTGACGCCATGCCTCTTCTATTTCATCGATGAAGCAATCGACGAAACCGAAACGACGATCAATACATATGCTTCCCGATCTATCCCTACACAATTAATATGGGATACCTCTTCAATACTAGGTACTTCTCGATCATCCTCTCGATTCTCTCATCAATCTAACGAATCAAACGACTGCCAAGATAATCTCTCTACCCAATGTTAAATTTCAATCCTTTCTGTGTGGAGCATCAACGGGAATAGACCGTACCTCGATATCATATCGAATCCGGCCATACACTCTGAAACATATATATCGCAGTACTTCAAATCAGAGAACTCTCTAACCAACCCCAACTTCAAAAAAGTCGAGACAAATCTTCTTCAAAGCAAATTATGAACTAGCCCCAAGCAAATCAGTCCTCGGGTATCAGAGGTATAAAAACAATCCACTAGTTCATCGTCAATCCTTTTAGTCATCCAGAGGCTAACTTCACCTCATGCATAATCTAACTCCAAGTCATCAATGATCCTTCTCCATGCAACCAACCAATCTTGCTTCCCAATAACTGACTCCGTTCCAAGGAATGGCCTGCCTCTAGATTCTCATATTCTATATACAGCTCGGCAAAGTCGGCTAGCCAATTGCACTTAAGCACCAAAACCCTCTAGAACAAATTAGGCATCCAAGAAATGTTCCGCACCAACTCTATGAACATATCCTCTCATTCAGGGATAGTGGCCACAATCCTGCCCAATACTTAACTCTAAAGATAGAGTCAATAGCAGTTTTTCTTTCATGCCAGATCATTCCTATTCTATAATAAGGATGATCGGTCTCTCATAAAGGAAACCACATCAATAGTGCTCATGTGTGCACTCAACTCATATACTATATATACTAATATATAGTTTGGAAAACCAAAATATATAACAAATACGAACTCTCTCGTATATATGCACTCTCTAGATCTAATCTAAGGCGACAACTCCTACCCTATATTTACTGGATCGCGGTATCAACTAAGGTTAATCAGGTAACCTTTGCTCAGATACCAAATATAACGACCGCCCGACACATATGGTGCAAAATAGTAGTTAAAGGAAAGAAAAAGAAAAATGATGAAGAAATAGAAGTGAAAAGAACAGAAAAGAAGAAAAAGGAAGCATTAAATAACCAAATTACCTATCGCATATCCCACATCGCATCAGAGTAAATATAATAATCAATACATGTATAAAACAATAGAGACTGTAATAACAATGTGAAATAATCATCTGAATAAAGATCCACAAAGTTATACAGCATCATAACTGAGTTTATACAACAGGAAAGTAAACTCAACTGGTACATTGTCTTGTAATAGTAAATCAACATTGTCATGGCTCCACGGTGTCACACAGCAAAAATATAATAACAAATGCACATATAACTGTAGATAACCGTCACTTCCTATCGGTCCTCTGGTAGAATTCCATAATCATCCACTTTCTCCTGATCTACTTATTTAAGAGTACCCGATATAATAGGAAGCAAAGCATAAAACCTCAGGTCAGACAACAGTCTGGTGTGAGCGATATCAAATCTCAAAATACTATAAAAGTCGATTATAAATGGAAAAAAGGGTATATAAACCATACCTGACCTGTCCCTACAACCATAGATTCAGCATATAAACATAAGTAATATGCTACTCTATAACATCGTAAAAAGGGTATACCATACTCAATATCTGTTAGGATGCTTAGGTATCTCCACCTACAATCCCTACTCCATACTAAGTAAACTTCAGGTATCTAGGTATCTCCATCCATACACCGCACTAAGTCAAGACGGGGTATCCAGGAATCCCTACCATAATACATACCTAGTGTGACTTCCCTAGAGTGACAGGCGACTAGTAAGAAACCATAACAAACATAGCAACCATCAAAAAATACTAACTATCACCCAATGTGTCGGATATATGATGACTCATATGACCCTCGAAGACTGTCAAGGACTAGTGGAAATCCTAGTTCTTGATTGTGCTCACCATACTCACTGGTCAGAAAACCCCGTAGGGTTGTCTCTTATGATACCCCTCTACCACCTAACCTAGACGCATCTGGTCAAGGGTACAGACTGGCGCTAGCAGCCCTTAGGTGCCCCCAACATATAGTACCCCTCCTTTGAACACAACCAGAACACTCTGAGTCATCTACGATCTTTAGGCACAAACATATCCATCGAGCCTTACTCAGTCGATACGGATCTGAACCCTACTGGTTCACTACAACTTTCCAGGCACGAGCGGTGACACTCACCCCAGTCCATTATCTACAACTTCCACTCAATGAGCTGCCATCCTCGATCCCGCCCACTGCCTGAGCTCTTGATAGAAGAACCATACTAACATGCCATCTAAAGTCCGAGATCTAGCATGATCCATACAGTCCAGATACTATCATCCCGGAGCCAACTCCATACATCATCGAGTCACTATTCGCAGTATCAGACTACCAGGTCGAAGCACCACATCCCTACCTCACCATCAAAATCACCAGGTCGAAGCACCACATCCCTGCCTCACCATCAATATCACTAGGTTGAAGCACAACATCCCTGCATCACCGTCAACATCACCCGTCGTAGGGTAATAACATCTAATCTCTAAACCGATCGGATGAACAAAAATTACGTCGCGCACCATGATATCTTATCAACGTCAAAGTCACATATCGGCCAAATCGCCAATCGACAATGGTGATGGACATTGACCACTCTACTGTGGTCAATACCATCCACCTTGATCTTGTACTTAACCGAACAGTTAAGTACGGCCAAATGGAAATGCCCAGCATCATTCACTCTAAAATCCAGGTCCATCAGCATGTATCCTAAACCCTCTTCTACAGCTCATCTCGTTCATTATATTCCCTCATGTGTGGAACTCCAACGTATAAGATGCTATCTAAAATCAAATCACCGCTAATCGGTGTTTTCACCCGAAACAGCCAAATAACAAATAAGCCAAATAGTCAAACATGCATCCATACATACAAACAACCATACATCCATCCAAAATGTCATACATACAACATAAAAATCCATCCATATCAATTCATGTAGAAAATAAAATCAATAATAGATCTAATCTTATAATTCCCTAATTATGGCATGACAACGGAAAATATGTGATATTCTTTATAAATCATTTAAAAATAATTATATATTATTTTATAAAAATATAAATGTTGTATATATATAATAATATCACGTTTTAAAACCAAAAATCATTCTAAGCATCAATATAACAATAAATGATCAACCAGAGTAAAGTGAGAGACAATATCGCTGACCTCAGCCAAATCTTTCCAAACCAGTGCCAAAACGTAGATCTTTCCAAAACGATCCCAATGCAAGAAACCGGATCCAAAACGGACATGTATGCAAAGATATGGATAAAATCACAACCTCAATGATGCGTCATATGCCATGAGAATCAATTCATTCTGTTCCCTTAATCACAACCTCAATGATGCAACATATGGAAGGATTATGGTGCTTCATGATCCTTCCAAACTTACTCTAACTCCAATTCTCTCAACCTCTCAAGTAATGCACTTTCATGCTACCAAACAATCTTATCCTTGCTCTTTCTACCTCACCATTGTTTATGCTCACAATTCACTGGCTTCAAGACAAAATTTCCTCAATCATCTTTCGGCCTTCAGGCAAGATTCACATCCTTGGTTGGTGGTGGGAGATTTTAATTGTTGTGTTAGTCTTAATGATAAGCATGGAGGAGTCCCACTTCAACTAAGAGACATTTACCCTTTAAATCACTCTATCTATTCATCCTCCCTGGTCCACATCAGCTGCTCTGGAGCTAAATTTTCATGGAATAATAGAAGTAGATCTGGAATCAGAACCTACACAACCATAGATCACTTATTTGCCAACTTTCAAGCATTGCAAGCCTAGCCGACCTTATCTTCCCACATATCATTCCCAGTCCTATCTGACCACTCCCCTTTAATTATTCACAATGGAATTGAGGCAGTAAATGAGAAAAAAAGCTTTAAATTCTATAATGCTTGGGTCCAAGCACCTGAGTATAATAATATTATAATTAATGCATGGGATAACAATTTTGTTGGCAACCCAATGTATATTTTTTGTAGGAAATGAAGGCAACCAAGTTTGCACTAAAGAACTGGGCTAAGGAAAAATATGGGAATGGAAGTAAAGCTACAAACAATCTGAGGACTCAACTTAAGCAGGCTCAGCAACTGATGATCGACAATCTTGATGACTTACAAGCTGCTGGTGAGGAAGCAAGATTATTTGCTGCCATGATAAGGCAGCAAATAAGGCAGAAATCGGCAATAGAGGGTGATAGGAATATTGCTTATTTCCATGCCTCACTGAAAATGAAGCAATCTAAGGAGCAAATTTGTACTATTTATGATGAATTAGTGGTGCTACAAAGCTGTCCAAAGGACTTGATAATGCATTGCTCAAATATTATGAGAATTTGCTTGGTAATGCATCCAATTTTTTGCCTACCTTGGAGAACTTAACACAAATACATCTACCTTCAGTGCAAGCTGATGAGGCCCTAATGCTAGTCACCAAGGTTACCAATGATGAAATTAAAAAAACCCTATTTTCTATGAATAAAAAATCTACAGGAGGGCCTGATGGATTCAATGTGGTTTTCACACACATAGTTGGGATGTTATTGGGGATTCCTTTTGTGTTGTTGTTCATAATATTTTTGAAAAGTTCAAGTTGTTGAGTGAGGTGAATGCTACTAACCTAGTCATATTACCCAAGCAAAAGCCAGCAACTTCTGTCACTTCTTTTAGACCCATATCATGCTGTAATGTCATGTACAAGTGTATCTCTAAGGTACTTGCTTCTAGGATGATGCTTGGCTTGATAGAATAATTACTAAGAACCAGGCTGCCTTTCTTCCCAAGAGAAATATTCTAGATAATGTTATGCTTGCACATGAATTACTTAAGGGATACAGTAGAGTTAATGCTACCCCTGGTGCTATGCTGAAGCTTGACTTGAAGAAGGCATATGATAGTATTCAATGGGTGTCAATTGTTAGAATTATGTCTCTTATGGGGTTTCCTAAAGTGTTTGTTACTTGGGTGTATGAATGCATATCCACTCCATGTTTTTCTCTTAAATACAATGGCAGTACCTCAGGCTACTTTAGAAGAAAGCAAGGAATAAGTCAGGGTGACCCATTATCGTCCTACATATTTATCGCTGTCATGCAAGTATTCACCAATATGATTACGGACAAGTTTAGAAATAATGAAATACGGCTCCACCTTAAGTGCTCAAACCCTCTTATCACATCCTTGCTTTTTCTTGATGATATAATGCTCTTTAACAAACCAGATTTGAATTCTTTGGCTTGTATTAAGAGCACTCTTGAATAATTTTACCACATGACAAGTCTGAAGCTCAATAATAATAAATCACACAGTCTTTTTTCTGGTATCTGCCATGAAGAAGCTAGCTTGTTGACCACCTTTTCTGGTCTGCAGCCCATGAGTAATGACATGACATATTTGGGCCTTCCACTTTTCACAAGCAGAGTTGCAGTTGCTAACTCTCTTCCTTTATATGATAGGATCACTTCAAGAATGAACAGATGGGCTTGCAAATTCCTTTCTCAAGCAGGAAGGTTGGTGCTAATTAAATCTATTAATTTTTCTATGATGGTTTACTGGGCCAGGTGTTTTATTCTACCCCTTGAAGTTAATTAAAATGGTTAGAAGTGCAATGTTAATGTTTTTTTGGATGGGATCTATGATTTCAAAAAAGATAGTGTCGTGTTCTTTCACTAAATTTGAGAAGCCCAAAACTAAGGGAGGACTTGGAATTTACAATTTGGTAAGCTAGAATAAAGCTATAGTAAGTGTGCATTTTAACTCCTTGTTTAGTAGCAGGGCAAGTTTGTGGAATGAATGGACTCATAGGCATAACATTGGCTCCAAATGTTTTTGGACTATGGCTATGCCATAGAATGCTAGTTGGATATGGAGGAAAATACATAATTTTAGAAGCTTATTCTTACCTTATGTTAAGCTTCCACTCAGGCATGCTAGCAGCAAGAGGTTCAAGGATGAATCATGGATGCTTAATGGGCTAATATTATCTCTTAAGTTCTCTCACCAGAATATCATTCAGTTTGGTATCAACATGAATGCTAAAGTAAGTGACTACATCAAAAATGATATATTGCAGCTACCTTACTCTAGTAACCAGGACATAAGACAGATGTGGAATGAAATGAGTGCTAATTTTTATCCTTATGCTGAAGAGGAAGTGCTAATCTGGAATGGTAAGTCTCACACCATTTCACATGTTTATAATTTCATAACTGAGCACAATGATATGCATAGCTGTTGGTGGAATAAAGTATTTTGGAGTGTTATTTCAACTAGTAGAGATAACCTTATGATGTGGAAAGTTATGTTGAATGCTTTGTTAACTAAGGAGAAATTGATCAAGTATGGTATGAGTGTGGAGCCTCTCTGTGTTTATTACAATCTCTATATTGAGAGCACTCAGCACCTATTCTTTATGTGCCATGTTCTATTGAATCTATGGACTAGGCTTGCTAATAATTTGGGGATGAGTTTATCATCATGTGGTCCTATTTGTGAATGGAACTGGATTAGAAAGGCTTTGAAGTGGAGAAAAATTGTAAGGGTTATGCTTTTCTTCACTTTGAAGAAGTATTTTAACCTTATATGGGAAGAAAGAAACATGAGATGTTTTGACCATAAATCAAAGTCTTTGTCACAATTATGGATTGCCCTATGCAACAATATACGTAAAGGGATGGCTTTAAGTAAATACTGCTTCACTGTAGCAGACATGGAAAAATGGAGGTAGTCTTGTTTTTCCATTTTGTTTGTGCTTGCTTGTTATTGTTGTGTGTATTTTCTTCGCTTTTTTGGTTATGAGCATGTTCATAATCATTTTTCACTTCTGTTTATTATTTAATAAACCTGGTAGGGGCCCAGTCAAACCCGCTTGCCTTGCAAAAAAAAATAAGAATTGGCATTAATTAAATCATTAATTAATTAAAACGTTAATTACTTTACTTAACTTTGATTCCTCTTCATCATTTTGCCTGTACATGTCCAAGAACACAAGGTCGTGCACTAAACCCATTCATGCATGCACTAAATCGGAGTGATATGAAGCTACGCTCGATGAAATTGCGTCTTCGCCATCATTCTTCATTTCACCTGCTTGACTCGTCGATAACAAGACCGCCTCGATCGAAGCCTCCATGCAACACGCATCCTCTAGGAGCTTCTCTCGACCTTCCATGAACGGACTTCCCCTCGCTCAACTGGTCGCCACCAAATCATGGCCGCACACGCCCCTTCATGCCAAAATCACAACGCCACCCTCGGATCCGCCTATCGTCGCCTAAATCTTTATCAATCTCAAATCCTAGATCCATCGATCTCGGCCATGATTTTTAGTTGAGTAGTTTATGAGAAATTAATTTTTTTAATGTAGATTAATGGGTTTCGACCATGATTTTCTAGCTTCCAGGCATGAACTATAAGAGGAGAATATGAATTAAAGGGAAAGAGAATTTGATATTTATAATATTATTTTATTATCCATTTATTTATTCTCTTAAATAAATGGCTACGCATTTTGAGTCCGTACGATCGCACGACGCGTCCGATCACCACGAAACTCGTTTGCGTAGTTCACTTCATTTTTCCGGATCCAACAGCACTAACCGCGTCTCTATCCAAGACTGCACCCCGAAATGCTAATTTTGCGTATTTCGAGAACTTTTTGGCCATCAGATTGTCTTCTCGAAATATGTTTATTGGAAAATTTTCTATCGAGTTAGAAAAATGCTGATAAATTTTGAAATAAAAATAACCGCAAGCGCACGGCGTACATTTTAGTACGTGGCGAGTACGGGTCGATCCGCAGGGAATTTTTTAGATTTTAGAATTTTCTATTCAATCAAATTAGACCAAAGTGAGAGTAAATTGTTAACTACAAAAATGAAGCTAAAACTAGAATTAAAATATGATTTAAAAAACTATTAGACTAGAGGACAATTTAGAGGCAAATCCACTCTCATATTTTTGTAAATCAACAAACAAATAATTTATGATCTCTAGTTATGATATTAGGTGAAATAATTGTTGCATTTATCATAAGTATGGTTTATTTATGTTATTAATTAACATAACTCAAACCATCAAACTATAATACAACAATTATACCATTTATAAATTCTCATGAAAATGAAGCCAAAGCAAAAGCTATAAGTATCATCTATTTACTATTGTAATTAGTATGATAGATCATCAAATTTTGTTTTTACTTTCTTTTCAAAATGAAAAATCAATTAGCAAATGATGATGTAAATTATGTTTATGTTGAATAAGAATAGCTCATTTGAAAAAGCAACATAAGCTATCAAACCCACTTGTATAAACTTACATCAAAATTCACTTTCACGAAGCTTAAACAAAAGAGATCATAAACCATAAAAATGTTGAAATTACATAAAGTTAGATAGCTTCATTACCCCTAAATTGAAGAGGTTTAGCTACTCATTTGTGTTATCAAATCTATACTTGCAAATTTCAACATTAGAAAGCAAAAGAAGTAGAAAATAAGCAAAGGAAGAAGAAGAGATTAGCTACTAACTAGTTGCATAAAAAGAAAAGCTACACTACTTGCATGAATGTAAATTTAATCTACTAACAAAGAAAAGAGCATAGAAAACATCAACATAAAAGTAAATAAAAGCAAGTAGAAAAGAGAAGAGAAAGAAGCTTAGAAGCCATTTTTATTTCACTTTGATTTGTGTTTACAACTTGCTAATTTCATAAGTAAAAATAAGAGAGAGTAGAAGATATTTACATGTACATAAGAGGGCTATTTATACATGCATTAAACCCTAATTCAATATTTAGGGAGCTTCCCAAAATGCCCTTTAGGAAGTGTGGCCCCCAAGTAACCATTAGCCACTAATTAATCCCTCATTAAATGTGCATGAAGCTTTAACCTCCACTTAGTTGTGCATTAGCTTCTAATTGTATATTTAGGCAAGTGGGTGGGGTCCTCCATGATCTGAACTTGAATTATTTCCTCTTCATTCCTTTGTATTCATTTGTGCATGCATATATCTTCATGAATCCCTCTTCCATATGCATCAAAATTTCCTATAAAAAAATCATAAAAATGTCCAAGTAAAAATTCTCAAATTGACACATGCACAAAAATGACCATTTTGCCCCTGGATGAAGATGAATATATGATGAATTGAAAAAAATTGAATTTTTGTTTTAAACATGTTAAAATGCCCAAATGTGATATTTATTTAAATAAAAAGAGATAAAATATGGATGTAAATATATGCACATTTACGTGCACATCAAATACCCCCACACTTATCTTTTTATTCGTCCTCGAATAAAGCAAAGCTAAGATAAATCTGTTTTCGTAGGGAGCACGATTGCATTGAGCGTATGCAATAAGCCGTTAAACCTTTGGGTGTCCCCAGTAGGACGAGTGTTGTCTCGTGAGGGTTTTCAGCGGATATTGCCTACAAAATCCGAATGCAAAGTGAAAATATTTACAAAATGCAAGATTTATTTACAATGAGATGAATGCGAGTTTTTGAAAATATTTACAATGAAGGATTTACTTTTAAATCGGCACAAACAAGTTAAATATAAGTTTTGGTCATTAACTTCAAAATTTAAGTCATTTACTTGTCAAAATTTCCAATAAAAATCAAGTTGTCATAA
Source organism: Allium fistulosum (assembly GCA_030737815.1). NCBI lineage: Eukaryota > Viridiplantae > Streptophyta > Magnoliopsida > Asparagales > Amaryllidaceae > Allium > Allium fistulosum. The sequence continues at coordinate 398,560,749 of CM060907.1, forward strand.
CAGATAGACCATAGTTTGGCTAGTTGTTTCGGTTGATAACACAATGTAATTATGAAATGGATCCTTAGTCGATTATCAAAGTTTGTCAAAGTGGTATTCTCATTTCTTTTCAATAACAAGTTAAATCAAACAAGTAAAACTAGTGCTTAGATTTCAATTGCTTGCTCTCTCTTATTTGAAAATTTTATTGATATTTACATATGCCTAACTTAGGTAAACTGAGGTCAGATATATTACCCGTGCACTACCTTACGGACTGATGTGAGGGGAATACAGAGCGTGGCGAGTGAACACACAAGTATGAACACTTATCGACTGTAGGCGTTATTAGAAAGAGTTTTTATATACATACACCTAATTCAGATAAACTGAGGCCAGATATACCGATCGTGCATTGCCTTTCGGGCTTACGTGAGAAGTGTACAGAGCATGGCGAGTGAACACATGAGTGTGAACACATGACTCTAGGTGTTAAAAATATATACATATATACAAGTGTTTTTTTTCTATGTTTTTTTAGAAAGAGAGAGTTTTCCAAAAACATCTTAGCATCATTTAACTTAGAAGATAAAATCGTTATATCCTTTACTTAAAATTAACCACTTTTTTAAACAAAGATTTTCAATTAGAACATACTTCATAATTAATACATATGAACCTTCCTATATACTAGTTAAACCATTGTTATTTGTAATCAAACTTCATTTTTTTTGTTAAGACAAATAAATTTTCAAAAATTTCAATTTATTAACCAAAACTTATACTTATCCCATAGTGTTTCTTTAAAAATAAATCAAAATGCTAAAAATAAAATGTTATTGAGATTTAGAAATTGTGGGATTTTTTTTAAGTTAAAAGATAATGAAAATGAAAATGAGACTCCCCTCCACACTTAATTTTGACTGTGTCCCCACAGTCAATGCATGATATCATGAGTGTAACGGGGAAAAATATGTACATATTTACAAAAGAGGGTTAACATTCTTACTAGACGTAGCTTGGCTCATGAAGAATCATGAGCTCCTCTTTTTGGTTATTTGGCAATTCCAAGAAAGCTTTCAAATGATGACCATTGACTTTGAAAATCGATCTGTCCCCGGGGTTTTCTATTTCTACGGCACCATGTGGAAAAACAGTTCGTACAACAAATGGTCCGGTCCATCTTGATTCAAGTTTTCCAGGGAATAAATGAAGTCTCGAGTCATATAAAAGAACTTTCTGGTTAGGCGAAAACATTTTCCTTAGGATTGATTTGTCATGAAAAAATTTTGCTCTTTCTTTATAAATTTTCTCATTTTCATACGTGTCGTTCCTAAGTTCTTTTAGTTCGTTGAGTTGTAGTTTTTGGTTTTCGCCAACTTTTTCAAGGTCAAATTTTAAGTTCTTTATTGCCCACAACGCTTTGTGTTCGATTTCAATGGGTAAATGGCAAGCTTTACCACAAACTAAACAAAATGGGGACATCCAAAGTTTAGTTTTAAAAGCAGTACGGTAAGCCCAAAGCGCGTCGGTCAATTTCTGAGACCAATCTTTTCGATTTTTTTAACAGTTTTTTCCAAGATTTGTTTGATTTGTCGATTTGAAACTTCAACTTGACCACAAGTCTGAGGATGATACGGAGTGGATAACTTGTGGGTTATCGAGTACTTTTTTATTAAAGTTTCAAAATATCGATTGCAAAAATTGGTTCCGTTATCACTGATTATTGTGCGAGGTGTGCCAAACCTCGAAAAGATGTTTTCTTTGAGAAATTTCACAACAATTCTATGGTTGTAGGTTTTGCAAGGAACGGCTTCAACCCATTTTGAGATGTAATGGACATCGAGAAGGATATAAAAGTTTCCAAAAGAATTGGGAAAAGGACCCATAAAGTCGATACCCCAAACATCAAAGATTTCGATCGTAAGAATGGGGTTTAGAGGCGTCATATCTCGTCGAGAAATTCGTTCAAGCATTTGACATCGATCGCAAGTTTTACAAAATTCAAACGAGTCTTTGAAAAGAGAAGGACAATAGAAACCGCACTGAAGCACTTTTTCCACAATTTTTAGAGGACCGAAATGTCCACCGCACGCTTGATCATGGCAAAATAAAAGAACACTTCTGATCTCATTATCCAGAATGCAATATCGGATGATTTTCTTGGGGCAATATTTAAACAAGTATGGATCATCCTAATAGAAATATTTCACTTAGGACATGAATTTGTATTTATCCTGTTCGGACCAAGATTAGGGAGTTTCTTTAGTGACTAGGTAGTTCACTATATCAGTGTACCATGGATTGATAGAAATTGAAAGAAGTTGTTCATCGGGGAAGTTTTCATTGATTGGCAAAGAAGATGGTACGTTCGGAAGACGAGACAAGTGATCGGCTATGACATTATCAGATCCTTTTTTGTCTTTGATTGTAAGTTCAAATTCTTGAAGTAAAAGGATCCAACGAATCAAACGTTATTTAGCATCCTTTTTAGCGAAGAGATATCGAAGCGTGGAGTGGTCCATGTACACAGTAATGTGTGAACATATCAATTAAGGTCGAAACTTTTCAAGTGCAAAAACGACAGCTAGAAGCTCTTTTTCGGTTGTTGTGTAGTTGAGTTGAGCGTCGTTCAAAGTCATACTTGCGTAGTAAATGATGTGAAGGATCTTGTTGATGTGTTGTCCTAAGACAGCACCAATGGCAAAGTTCGAAGCATCACACATTATTTTGAAAGGAAGATCCCAATTGGGTGCGCAAATGATTGGAGCATAAATGAGTTCATTTTTGAGGCGTTCGAATGAAGAGATACAATCAAAATTGAAATCGAATGGAACATCTTTTCCGAGAAGAGTCGTCAAAGGACAAGCGATTTTGCTAAAGAATTTCACAAAGCGTCGGTAAAAGCCAGCGTGTCCTAGAAATGATCGAATATCCTTAACAGATTTGGAAATGGGTAGGTTTGCAATTACATCAACTTTCGCTTTATCTACCTCAATGCCTTTATTTGAGATGATATGTCTAAGGACTATGCCTTGTTTGACCATAAAGTGGCATTTTTCCCAATTCAAAGTCAAATGATTTTCTTTACACCGATTTAGAACCAACTCGGGATGGTGTAAACATTAGGAAAAAGAATCACCAAAGATTGAGAAATCATCCATAAAAACTTCTAGAAAGCGTTTAATCATGTCGGAAAAGATTCCAACGATGCATCGTTGGAAAGTAGCAGGAGCGCTACAAAGTCCGAATGGCATTCGTCGATAAGAAAAGGTACCGAATAGGCATGTGAAAGTCATTTTCTCTTGATCTTCGGGAGCGATTGGAATTTGGTTATTGCCAAAATAAGCATCAAGGAAGCAGTAGAATTCATGGCCGACTAAACATTCGAGCATTTGGTCAATGAAAGGAAGAGGGAAGTGGTCTTTACATGTTGCTGCATTTAGTTTTCGATAGTCAATGCAAACATGCCAACCCATTTGAGTACGAGTTGGAATAAGTTCGTTTGAATCGTTCTTGACATCGGTTAGCCTAGACTTTTTCGGTACAACGTGAATTGGGCTAACCCATAAACTATCAGAGATTGGGTAAATGATTCTGTTGTCGAGAAGTTTAAGAATTTCATCATGCACCGCGTCTTTTATTTTTGGATTAAGCCTTCGTTGCGTGTCACGAACAGGCTTGGCATCGTCGATTAAATGGATGCGATGTTGAACAAGAGCGGGACTAATTCCCTTTATATCGGAAATCGACCATCCAATTGCTTCTCTGTTTTTCGAAAGAATAGAGAGTAACGAGGTTTCTTGATCAAGAGAGAGAGTTGTAGAAATTATGATGGGCAACGTTTCGTCTTTACATAAGTATGCGTACTTAAGGTGATCGGGAAGTGGTTTGAGGTCCAACTTCGGGAGTTTTTCGATCAAAGAGTTGGGTTGAGATTCGGACTCAACTGGAAGCGATTCAAAGGAAAGAGTGTATTCAATCACGTTGGGAATTTCGTGAAACAATTTTTCGTACTCGGCTTCGTGTTCGTCATTAAGGTCAAGTGCCTCGTTTTTGAAGTTTTCGTGAATGGCACTATCTTCCAACGTTTGGTCATGAGGTTCGTTCGATTGGCTTTCAAGATTGAAAATATTAAGATCCAACGTCATGTTTCCAAAAGAGATTTTCATCGAACCGTTACGACAATTGATTAAGGCATTTGAGGTGGCTAAGAATGGTCAGACTAAAATCGATGGAATTTGAATCGTGGGATTTGTCACGGGTTATGTTTCAAGAACAATAAAATCAACGGGGAATATGAATTGCCCTACTCGAATAAGCACTTCTTCGATTTCTCCCACGTGCTTCTTAATGGAACGATCGGCGAATTGAAGCGTAATTTTGTGGGTTTGAACTCACCTAAGCCTAATTGTTCTTACACGAAATATGGAATCAAATTGACACTCGCACCTAAGTCTATCAAGCATTTGTTAATCGTCTTGTCTCCAATTGTACACTAAATCGTAGGGCAGCTATGATCTTTGTATTTGATGGGCATGAATTGGGACAAGACTTCACTCAAACTGGCAACTAAAAGGACTTTTTTGGGCACTTGAGTGTGTCGCTTTTGGGTGCACAAGTCCTTAAGAAATTTCATGTAAGTGGGGACTTGTTGAATAATGTCAAGAAGTGGGATGTTAACTTTCACTTTTTTAAAAATTTCCAACATCTTTTCCATTTGGTCCGAGTGTTTCTTTGGTCGAAGACGATGTGGAAATGGAACACGATACTAGGTAGGCGGGTCTACTGGAGTAGAAGAAGAAGAATTTTGATTGGCATTTGATTCAACGTTTGGCTCCACGTTCTGTTCCGATTCATTTGTTGTTTTAGATGTGTCGAGAGAGGTTTTAGGTAAATCGTTTGGGTTAACAACCTGATTATCGATTTGTTTACCGGAACGTAAAGTTTTGATAGTATTCAATTGGGTGACGTTGCTATCTTGAACAACAAGGGCTTGATTTGAATTTGCGTTTTGATTTTTAGGATTTGGAAGGGGCTGGCTTGGGAATGTGCCTCATTCGCCTTCACTTACAGACGTGACTAATTTACTCATTTTCATTTCAAGTTTTGCAATCGATTGGTTTGTGTTTTGCATATATGAGGTCAATAAATTTTGCAAATTGTTGTTTGATTGAAGGCTTTGAGTAGTTTCTTTAGCCAATGTTTCAAGAGTTTTCTCAAGTGAACTTAAACGTTTATCGTCTTGGGGAGGATGAGCAGAATTTGGTTGAAAATTTGATTGTTGCGGTTGATTATGAGACGGACCCGCAAAGTTTGGTTGAAAATTGTTGGGCTGAAAGGGAGGATTCGAAGCACTATTTGGAAATGCTTGAAAATTGGGACGAACCATATTCGTGTTGGGATTGTTTTGGTTCCAAGCAAAATTTGGATGATTTCTCCAACCAGGGTTGTATGTTGAAGAAAACAGGTCATTTTTGGCTTTATTGAAAGCATTGATTTGTTCGATAGAATTGGGATACTGATCGGCTATATGATTAGCATCGTTACATTTATAACACATGGGTTGGGAAGCTTGGTTCATTTGATTCGTTGAGAAAACAGTATCGAATTTTTTAATCATTGCCTCGATCTTAGCTTCCAACGCAAAAGAAGATCCTATCGAGTGTGCACTCGATCGTGAGTAAATTGATTTTTTGCTCGAATGTTCCTATTGGGACGATTTTTCGGCGAGGTTTTCAAGAAATTGTCAAGCATCATCATGATGTTGGGCAAGAAAGTTGCCTTGGCACATTGATTCGAGCATGGTTCGTGAGCTGTTTTCTAGTCCATCGTATAAGATTTGGCAAATTGTCCATTTTTCGAAGGTATGATGTGGACATTTTATCAAAAGCTCTTTGAATCTTTCAAAATATTTTCCGAATGGTTCCCCCTTGAATTGATGAAAGTTTACAATTTCGTTTCGGATTCTACTCGGTTTTCCAAGGGGTAGAACTCTTTTAGGAAAGCTTTTACGAATTCTTCCCACGTTTTAATCGAGTTCGATGGTAAGCTATACAACCATTTTTCAGGTAATCCGTAAGAGCAAATTGGATTAATCGGAGTTTGATTCCGTCATCGGAAAGTTGTTGGAGTTTAATGGTTTACGCAAACTTGTTCGAATTTAGAGAAGAAAATGTAAGGGTCATCGTGCTCGAAATTGCCAAATTTCGGAAGCGTAGCAATATGGTTCGAGTGAATTTCAAAATGATTACCCATATGGGTGGGTAACGTGACGCAAGATGAAATAGAAACTCTATCAGAAAGATTCTATCCATAAGAGTTCGAGGGGCGTTCTCGTTCACCATTTCGGGAGGATCGTCTGTTCGGGTTAAACAGTTAGTTGTTGAGTCACAAGTCCAATGATTTGTTGTTGTGTCACGAGTCCAAGTACTCATGCACAAGTGAAAGTCGAGAAGAGAAAGAAGTTAGAAATGAGTTTAGAGAACGAAAGAAGATTTGAAAAACGAAGTGAATTTGAATTTTTTTAAGGAAGGAAAATATTTACCAAGTGAAATTTATTTTCAAAAGAGAAGTTATAATTTTTCTTTTTTAGCTTTTCCATTTTTTTTATATGTTTTTGTTTTTTTATTTTTTTTGTTTTTGAATTTTCAAATTTTAAAATATTGACCAAAAGGATTTTTGTTTTTTTTTAGAAAACGAAAATTTGATTTTTGTTTTTGAAAAGATTTTATATTTTTTTTTCGTTTTTGATTGAAAATTTTCAAAGGAAAGGAAAATGGATTTTGTTGTTTTTTTTGGAATTAAAAACTAAGTTAAGTAAAATTTACAAACTTTTTTTGGATTTTAGATTTTTTTCGAATTTATTTTTTTAAATATGCATGAACTAATGCAACTAAATGAATGCAAAGGACTTAATTACAATTTTCTGTCCTTAGTAGCTCCTAAACCAAAATTGTATAATCACACTTTGTCTTAAATCAACAAAAATATTTCTCAGCTAGGTAACGGGCAGGCGTTATCGGTGAACCATGAATCATCGTAGCAATGCAACCGAAGGTTTAAGTACCTTCAGAGGAACAACCACTATAATATTTATGAATCACCGTAATATTTATAAATGGTTATTACTCTGCCGTAGCCTAAACACCAAGAAATAAAATTGTTCAAAGAAAATAATTGTGAAGATACAATTAAGCCCTAGATGAGCTCGTGACACCCTTAAGTCGAATGTCTAACCATTATTATTAGTTAAATTCTACGATGAAATGTGTTTGTGGGCTAAGGAAAGGGTGATGAAATCCCTCACCTTATGTGAATTGGGGTATTGCCCTTAGAAAAGAAAATAAGATGAGATGAATACAAAGCAAAAATTAAATGTGATTTACAATGCAACTAAAATGAAGTTTGTTTTTGCTTTTGGAATTTGAAATTTTTTTTCTATATATAAATGCAATGTAAGCAACCAACAATGCAATTAAAATAAAAACAATTGAGGAGAGTATGATACCAGAGCGTGCAGCTTATTAGCAATTTATTTTTATTTTTTAGCGGCAATTTTTTTTAAGTAGGAAAAGCAATTTATTTTTGGCAAGCACTTCTTCCTTTTGGATTTCTGCTTTGACAACCTGAAATGAAACGCAAAATATATACAGTTTATATATATATAGGATGGAATTTAAAACAATTTTTTTAAGATAAAGGATAAGACAAAACAAAACTCAAAACAAATTAAACAAAACTAACTCGGCAAATTTTTTTTTTAACAAACTAAACACAACAACTTAAACAAAAGAAAAGAATTTAAAAGAAATTTTTTTTATTTTAAATATCAAAAACAAAGGAAAGTTTTAAAGAGAAGGATGGAATGGAAGTTTAAACAAAAAAATCCCTCTTTTTTTTATTTTTAAACAACCTACTAGGGTCCGGCCCAAATTCATATTCAGTTAAAATGAAGTAAAAGAAAAATAAACAACTAAAACACTTCAATTTCTTAAGTAGATAAAATGACCACACAGATCACCAAATCCTCAATTTCAAAAATGTTGCACCCAAATTAAGTCGAGTTATGCGAATCTAAAGCTTCTTTCTTTGACTGTGGGTGTCACAGCGGGTTCGAAGTGGTTCGAGATGGTCGATTCTGGGGCGGTGGTTTGATTGTCGAATTGGTTTGCTCCGGTTGTGGGTCGTGGCAATTGTTTGATTTTGGTTGCAAAGAGAGTCGCGTGGGGTTTTCGGTGATGTTTGGGATGGTTCGCGATGATGATCGAGGAAGTGTTCGTAGCTGCAATTGGTGATTGGTCGTGGTGGTTCGTTGTGGTGATTTTGGTGGAGGAATGATGGGAGATCGATTACTTGTTCATGCTTTCGGTGGGATGTTAGATGGAATTTGAGGATGGGTTGCTCTGGTTGTCGTCTCAGCAGTGGTTGTAGTAGTTAATAGTGAAGCTGAGGTGGTCGATGGCTGTTGGCGTGAAGTTTGCAGTAGGTGTAATGGAGGCAGTTGGGATGAAGTAGACAATTGGTTATGATGATGGTATGAGTAAGTTTGGAACTGGTGAAATTTTGATGTTGTAATGTATGCTTGAACTAGTGAAGTTTTGTGAAGTTTTGAACTGGTGAAGTTGTAATGTATGCTTATAAGGTAACTAAGTGTAGCTACGTGATGGTGGAGGAGGTTAGGGAGAAGTCGAGGCTGTGGTGACTGAAATGTGGCTTGGTGATATGAAGTAGAGTTGTGATGTGCAGGGGTTTTGTTTCAAGTAAAGGAATTGCAGCAGTTTGTAGAGATGATGGGTTGTTGGACGTGATTGCTGGTTCTAGTGAACTAAGGTATGGGATGGGTTTGATGGTAGGGCAGTTAGAAGTTATAGACAGTGGACAGTGGAGAGCAGCAGTGGGTTTTGATTGTATGAACCGTGTTGTTGATTTGGTTAGGGGGGAGAATTGACGGTGGTCTGTTTGTATGAAGTTGGTCAGGGACTGGTTGTTTATGGATGTGCACTGACGTGCAAACGTGGATGTTAAGGATGTATGAATGGTATGGAAATGCAGGGATGTAGCTGTGGTGAAGTGACAGTGGGGTTTATGTTAGCAGTTTGTGGGCTATTGTAACCGAACGATGGTCAGAATCAGTTGAGGCAGTGAGAACTTGATGTTGTGAATATGAAGTGATTGTATGACTGTTATTGACAGAAGTGGGTTTGAGGGTAGGTGGTCTGATGGGTAGGTGGATTTATTAGAGATGATGAGAGTGTACAAAAGTTTGGTATAGGTTGCAAGCAGTGGATGATGGTGAAGTGGAAGTTTTGTATTGGTGAATGTATTTCGGATGATGGCGTTTGTGAACTAGTATGTGAAGTAATGATACACTATGCAATAGTGATTGTGGATTGTAGAGCAAGTAGCAAGTAGGTAGTGTTTAGAGAGGCAGAGGTAGGAGTTGATGGAAAGCAGCTTGATTGTTGTTGTAGAAGCTTTGATGCGGGTTGTCGGTCTGACAGTTGATGGTCTGACAGTAAAGGGGTAGTGAAGTTGCTACCACAGTGGCTTGTTTGAGGATGGATAGAGAATTTGCAGTAGTTGTTGGTGATGTGCACTAGGGTTTGAATGGCAGAGGGCAGGCAGAGGCATAGGGATGTTGCAATGGAACAGTGATATGGGGTTGATGTGGTTGGTTTGTTTTGGTGAATGTGGAGTGTGGAAATGCAGTTACAGTTATTCGCAGAATTGAAGAAATGTGCACAGAGTTGTTGCACAGAGAGCAGTAGCAACAGTGCACTGTAAATTTTTTTTGTGAATGTAAATGGAAAAAGAAAAATGCAATAGTAAGAATGTAAATGCAATATTGCAAATGACAAGGGAAACAAATATTTTTGATTTTTGTTGTGAAATTGTGTTTTTTTATAGAAATATGCAAATGAAAATGGAAATAGAACAACCACAAACACACAATCAAAATGAAAGAAAAATTCTCAAAACAAACACACAACAACAATTTTTTTTTAAATGCAAACACACAATAGAAAAACACACAATAATCAAACAAACAAATTCGAAGAATAGAAAAATTAAATCAAAGCAACTCCCCGACAACTGTGCCAAAAACTTGTTTATCGGCAAATTTTCTATCAAGTTAGAAAAATGCCGATAAATTTTGAAATAAAAATAACTGCAAGCGCACGGCGTACAATTTTAGTACGTGGAGAGTAAGGGTCGATCCGCAAGGAATTTTTTAGATTTTAGAATTTTCTTTTCAACCAAATTAAACCAAAATGAGAGGAAATTGTTAACTACAAAAATGAAGCTAAAACTAGAATTAAAATGTAATTTAAAAACTATTAGACTAGAGAAAAATTTAAAGGCAAATCCACTCTCATATTTTTGTAAATCAACAAACAAATAATTTGTGATCCCAAGTTATGATATTAAGTGAAATAATTGTTGCATTTATTAGAATATGGTTTATTTATGTTATTAATTAACATAACTCAAACCATCAAACTATAATACAACAATTATACCATTTATAAATTCTCATGAAAATGAAGCCAAAACAAAAGCTATTTTAAGTATGATCTATTTACTATTGTAATTAGTAAGATAGATCATCAAATTTTGTTTTTACTTTCTTTTCAAAATCAAAAATCAATTAACAAATGATGATGTAAATTGTGTTTATGTTGAATAAGAATAGCTCATTTGCAAAAGCAACATAAGCTATAAAACCCACTTGTATAAACTTACATCAAAATTCACTTTCATGAAGCTCAAACAAAAGAGATCATAAACCATAAAAATGTTGAAATTACATAAAGTTAGAGAGCTTCATTACCCCTAAATTGAAGGGGTTTAGCTACTCATTTGTGTTATCAAATCAACACTTGTAAATTTCAACATTAGAAAGCAAAAGAAGTAGAAAATAAGCAAAGGAAGAAGATGAGATTAGCTACGAACTGCTTGCATAAAAAAGAAAAGCTGCACTACTTGCATGAATGTAAATTTAATCTACTAACAAAGAAAAGAGCATAGAAAACATCAACATAAAAGTAAATAAAAGAAAGTAGAAAAGAGAAGATAAAGAGGCTTGGAAGCCATTTTTATTTCACTTTGATTTATGTTTACAACTTGCTAATTTCCTAAGTAAAAATAAGAGAGAGTAGAAGATATTTACATGTACATAATAGGGCTATTTATACATGCATAAAAACCTAATTCAATATTTAGGGAGCTTCCCAAAATGCCCTTTAGGAAGTGTGGCCACCAAGTAACCATTAGCCACTAATTAATCCCTCATTAAATGTGCATGAAGCTTTAACCTCCACTTAGTTGTTCATTAGCTTCTAATTGTAGATTTATGCATGTGGGTGGGGTCCTCCATGATCATGAACTTGAATTATTTCCTCTTCATTCCTTTGTATTCCTTTGTGCATGCATATATCTTCATGAATCCCTCTTCCATATGCATCAAAATTTCCTATAAAAAAATCATAAAAATGTCCAAGTAAAAATTCTCAAATTGACACATGCAAAAAAATGACCATTTTGCCGTTGGATGAAGATGAATATATGATGATTTGAAAACAATTGAATTTTTATTTTAAACATGTTAAAATGCCTAAATATGATATTTATTTAAATAAAAAGAGATAAAATATGGATGTAAATATATGCACATTTACGTGCACATCAAAATATAGCAATCCTTGTACTAATTTTAATTCGCAACGTCAATCCGAACTCAAAGGAAGTGGTGTCGAGTCCTGATTCGGATGTATGCGAAAAATCAAATTTTTGATCTTTCATCTATTTAACGATTAAATATTTAAATAAACTATTTAAATATCCGGTCGTTAAAAATACGGGTCGTTACACACCCTATTACAAAATTAAAAAAGGTTATAATATGGGTTTTACAACGTATTTGCAAATGTAGTATTAGGCCAAGAAGTAATGGGGCCGGCAACTTTTACAACGTTTTTTAGATGTTCAAAAAACGTTGTACTAGTTGTTACACTAAAAATCAACCTTTCGACTAAGACGAAAGGTCTTCTAATGAAAGCAAAGGAAAAGGAGTACAACCCAAACCTTTTGAAGCAGTTGGAGGGATGTCGTCATCAGAATCCATTAGCATCAAACCTTTCGAAGGAGTCGAAAGGTTCCATCTCTAATATCCAAGGTGGTCTTACCTTTTGAAGGGGATGAAGAAATCAAAGCAAGTGTGAGCAACTACTTAGTGACCTTTTCGAAAGCATAACAAGCCTTTTGAACCGGTTAAATCACATCCAGGTTACCTTTCGACAATGACGAAAGGTTTATGAAGAAAGCAGCACTCACAAGTCAACAAAGTGCGAAAGAAAACCTTTCGACAATGTTGAATGAAAGCACATCTCTTCAAGTACAACCTTCGGACAAGGTCGAAGGGTTCATAACAACCAAGAGAAGTGCAACCTTCCGAAAAGGTCGAAAGGTTCACAGCAGTATAAAGAAGGCAAACCCTACGACAAAGCCGAAAGGTTTACGAAGGCATAAAGAGATGCAAACCTTTCGACCAAGTCGAAAGGTCCAAAATAGCAGATGAAAGGCAAACCTTTCAACAAAGTCAAAGGGTTCAAAGTGGCATATAAATGGGAGACCTTCCGACCCAGTCGAGAGCATGGAATCGAAAGGAGGACCGCCTGCATCTATAAATAAGACCCAAGGGGTCCTGTTTTGAGGATCTGGATTCTCTCATTCTAATCTTGTATTTTCTTAAGCAAGATGTTGTAACCCTAATCGAGTGCTAATTTGGGAATTTAATAAAAAGAGACATTCATGGATAAAGAGGGAAGTCTTATGCTCTATTAATTGCTTTATTATTTGATTATACTTTTGTTGGATTAACTCTAATTTCAGGTTCAACATAATCGAAAAGGCTCTTGTCGACAAGGTCGACAACACTTCTGCTACAAGAAACTTCTGCAACCTTTCGAAGTCCTTAACCCTGCAGTTTAAACCTTTCGACAAGGTTTATAATACAATTGGTCTAACCAGCATAGGTAACCTTCCAAGTGATCAACTTTGAGACCCAAACCTTTCGACTAGGTCAAAAGTGCTTATGCTATTAAATAACAATAACCTTTCGGAGTTATAGTCCAAGTGGTCTAACCTTTCGATTAGACTAAAGACTACTCTTTAAGTATAGATACCTGGACTTACATGGCTTAATCCAAAAGAGACCATTCCTAAACCTTTCGATAAGGATCAAAGATACATCATATAAGTGACCTAACCTTTCGACAAGGTCGAAAGCATCTACATATCCATTGAGAAGTTTGATATCCAGCCAAGACCCAAAGAGGGCTATCCTCCTGACCTTTTCAACAAGTTAAAATCTAACCTTTTTAAGGACAAATTCAAGGAAATTCATTCTAAAAAAGAAGAAAATTCTTGAAGAGGATCTCATACTAACTCAATAAAGTCGGAAGGTTTCATAACCCAGCACCTAAACCTTTTGACGATGTCGAAAGGTCTGATTTGAAAGCTATCTACCAGTAAGGCTAAGTTTGTAGGCAATTCCAAAGAGATTCACATCCACTATTCATAGAAAGGACTTTCATCTTCCTAAGCACTATTTTGGGGTATTGACAAAAAATCTTGTTAACATTTTTGGTGCTAGAAGGAGAGTTTGAACCTCCGACTTGGTTAACCCCTTAACACTACTATTCTCTAACCCCCCTTGGATCAATCTTACATCAAGTCTATCTACTTTGGTTTGATCATGGCCAGAAGATTTAAAAGATCTGAACATGGGTCTTCTGAACCACATTTGTCAAGATTCTCCCAAGAAGACATTAAAAGCTCCAATCAAGATGAAGAGCAAAGACTAAGGCTCGAAGCCTTAAGGATTATAAAATAAAAAGAAAGCAGAATCCTACGATCCTGGGAAATGGAGTTTGAACCCCTTTCATGTTGGCCCTACCCTAATCTTTGCACTTGGAAAGAGAACAAATGGAAGTGACAATGTCTTTAATCAAATGAGAAGAACAATTCAACATTATGCCAAGGGCACAACCTTTAAGGTAGAGATAATGAATGATTACAACGCCTTTGCGCATAAATGGCAACCAACTACAACGAGAGCACTTCCAACCTAAGAGATTCAAAGGGTAGCAAAAAGAAAGATAATTGAAGAGCATGAAATGACAAGGCCAAAAGGTAAAAAGCTAAAGAATCATCCTTAAGAGTCAAGTTTCAAGTCCAGACTTCCGAAAGAATGCAACTTAACCACATCAATGGAAAACGTCTATTTGCTTATAAAGGATGAACTTAACAATTGGCCATCATAAAATAAAAAGCCAAAACATGAAAGGAACTTGAAAGGATCCTTTTGTCACTATCATATGATGAATGGTCAGGAAACCAACCATTGCAAAGCCCTGGAGGGGATGATCATCAATTTCTTTAGACAAGGAAAGATCACTGAATTTGTAAATAGAAATTGAGAAAAGATTAATAAAGATCAGCTTTCTAAAAAGAGAATATCTACATGGTTGGAAGTGAAATGCTCCTCAAATTTGGATACTGCATAAGTTGGTAGTACTACCTAAGATGGCAGAAAAGCCTCTGTCTGCGCCAAGATGGCCAGGACAGAGCGCCTCCTGGAGGGAGGACAGAGTAAGCCCCTATCTGCGCCTAAGATGGCCAGGGTAGAGCACCGAACAAGCCTTTATCCACACCACACTATGGCCAGGTTAAGGCACCTCCTGGAGGGAGGATGGAGTAAGCCTCTATCCACGCCTAAGATGACTTGGGTAGAGCAACGAACAAGCCCATATCCACGCCGCAAAAGGGCCAGGGTAGGGCGCTTCCTAGAGGGAGGTCAGGTAAGTCCTTGGTTCCAGCCTCTAAGATGAGCTAACCAAGAGAACCGGACGATGGACTAAGATGTTCAGGCCCAAGAAAGGGCCCAATCAAAAAAGTACTAAGATGTCCTAGCCCAAGTGAGGCACATTCCACAATGGACTAAAATGTCTAGGCCCAATCAACAATAGACTAAGATGTCCAAGCCTAAGAAGAGGCTCAATCAATTATGGACTAAGATGTCCAAGCCCGAAAGGAGGCACAATCAACTATGGACTAAGATGTCCGAGCTCAAGAGGCAACTGATCAAATTATTTATATACAAAGCCTGAAGGGATCTTATATGTCAGAAAGGACAAAAGCAAAGGAGTGAAACGAATCTTCATTAATTAATACCCAAATCTGGGTTTTGGGACTTTCTTAAAAATCATCTATTAACACCTGAATCTGGGTTTCGGGATCTTCTTGACGTCCTCTATTAATGCACTAGTACAAAACTGGTCATTTGTGTCGGTTGTGTAACCCCTGTTGTGTCGGTTTTACAACCGACTCAAATGAAGACGACACAAAAGACATTTTTCTGTTGTTTCGGTTGTACAACCGACACAAATATCAATTATTTGTGTCGGTTGGTAATAGAGAACCGACACAAAACTATGAACATTTGTGTCGGTCTTTCTAATAGGACCGACACAAATCAGCTTGTATAGTGAAGCAAACCGCCGTTTATTGTGTCGGTCCTTTAAGAAAAACCAACACAACTGTTGCTTGTTTTGTGTCGGTTCCTTATTGACGACCGACACAAATGATTGATATTTGTGTTGGTTATGTTTGTTTTTTCAACCGACACAATTGATATGCAGTTGTATCGGTTCCATTTGAAGTAACAACCGACACAAGTTATATCTGAAGCAAAAAAAATATATTATTACCGTTTAAGATTATAAAAACAGTATGAAATTGAATTTTAATTTTTTATAAACGAACGTTACTATGAACTGATTGAACAAAAAATATAATTATATTATCCATCAACATAATTCTTGTTTATGGAACAAAATAGAATATAATATATCACAAACATAACGTACATAACAAAATACCAACGTACGTTACAAAAGATCAGCGTACACAACAAAAAACAACTACATCCAATTATACATGATATAACTAGCTAAATTCTCTCGAACCTCGTCTACCTCTTGTTGGTTATAAGAACCGTCTCGTACAAAGTCCTGCAATTAAGAGAATTGTTATACAAAAGACAATAATTAAGTCAGGAATGCTCTGCATAAAAGAATCTGGGAGGGTAATTCAAACACAGGTTGAACCATAAGCTGAATACATTATGTATTATCTCCAATCCATATCATACAATCCATTTAATAATTGATTTTCGTTTCCAGTTTGTCAAGTTCAATATTTTACTCGATTATAAACAAATATCTTTACTATTTATTTCCAATTAGAAAATATAATCCAATTCCTAATTTTTCAAAAATATATCAGTTATGATTTCAGATTCATCTACTTTGCATTTCACAAAACAAATTACAGCCATAATTATTTTCTTTGTCCAGAACTTGTACACAATCCACAAACGATGATGTATAAGTTGTTATTTCTCAGTATACCATTCAAAACAAGTTACAAAGAAAATAATTGAATTCCAAAACAACCACAGTAAAAAGGCATGCCATAGGGTCCATCAGTAATGAATGCAGTAATGAAATATGTTTCAGGGTCTATCAGTGTTGCTGCTAACATAATCCTAACAAACTACAGCTAAAGAACATTTATTTTCTAAATATGTATATAAAACAAACTAAAAAGGAACATTTATTTTCTAAATAAAGATCATACAGCTAAAGAGCATTTTTTATTTTTGTTATAAGAAACTGCACGTTAAACAATTTGTTTCATAATGTAAATTTTTATCTTAATAAAGTTAGAACTCAATCAACCCTTTGTCAAACAGAGGCCCGTATATGGTTGTTTCTCTAATCCAAAAATGAAAACTGTAATTTAGTATAGAGAATTTAAGCTATTTAGCAGTTATAAGAATCCAAGAAGCTCTTCTTACCTTGGCATGAAATGTGAAAATGTAATCAAGTCACAAGTAGTCTGTAGAATTTTTTCCATGATGTCGTTTTTCTCATTCAACATATCAAATTGGTGTCTAGTGAGCGAGAGACATCTCTTCGTCAAGTTGTTGAGGCCATTTGCATGCATGAAAATCTTTACAGGCTTAGTAGTCTGTAATAATAAAGTTCTTTAGAGTTAATAGCATCGAAATATTTACAGAATTATCATACAAGAATTTCAGTGTTGGTTATCAAGCGCATATGAATCGACAACATAGATTGGCCATGATAGTCAGTTTCATTGATTAAGATAGCTTACCTAGATCATTCACCGTGTTAATTATTAAGGAACCGCAAAAACTTTAGTACATGAAAAATACTATCGAATTCTACTAAAATATGACTCCATATATTAGAAAGAATATAAAATTTCTATAAAAAAAACCACAGATATGAATTACCATCCCTAATGAAGGATTTTGAATACCAGTAACATCGATTTTTCTCTCTATTAAAACTCTGAACAAGAAACAATAAGCAATTCAAAATCACAATATGAAGAATGGACAATACAAGCACTTCAGATTTAGCATAAAAACAAGAGAAGTCGGTACAAGTTTTACCTTGTGATACCAAGAGTATATAGGAATGATTCCTAGACCTCCAATTACTCTTGGGCTAGTCTCTACTCCAGGATCACTACAAGCATCAAGCAATGTATTCAGCTTCTCAAGTGAATCAAGCTGTAAAATGTAGAAAATATCTAATCATCATTGGGTTATTGCAAAATATTTTATTTCTTTTACCTACCACATAGTAAATAAATGACCAATAATTTAACCAAAACCAAACTTAACAAACCCGTAAAAAGTTAGCTATATACAACAAAAATTTCGCCCAATGTTTTGAAAAAATTAAAAATCATCCTAAAAGCTCAACTTTAACAATGTAATATGAAATCTAAATGAGAATTTTATTGCAATGAGTCACAAGTACAACACTAAGATTAAACAATTACTGTCACTAGTAATGATATTGAGGAAAATGTCCACATGGAAAAAAAAATTATTTCATAAAACATAAAAATAGCAATTTTAATAAACAATTTTTTTCATACAAAAATTTATTATTGTATGGAATAAAATCATTTCATTATTAGCCTCAAATAATCTATGAGCCAAAAATATCTCTTACCATCTATATAACAAGTATTAAAAAAATGAGAAAAATGCTCATATTCTCTAGGCATACAAATTATCACAGTTCCAATCCCAAAGGAGTACGGAAAAAATCACATGATTTTAATAAACAATTTGTTTCATTAAGATTTATAAGAAATAAAATATGGAGTTCTTCCCTTTTTTGAGAATTCTGCTTGGAACCGGAATTATTTTTGCAAAATGAAATTTTCAAAATTCAAGATTTGACACCTTAAACACAATGGAAAAAATTCATCAAAATAACCACAAATTTTGTATATACATGCATTAGATCACGATTCATGCAGAATACGACAGTTTTTATGACAACAGAAACCCAATTTGAGGAATAAAATAGCAGTTGCTTTAGCTGCTAAGAAAAACAAGAAACCAAAGTGTAGCAAAAATGGACGAAGAAAATAAATATAAAATGCTCGATGTATATTCTAAATATATTAGTTAATAGAAAAGAATGGTGCATTAAAGCTAATAAACCATACATCAAACCTTATCTAAGCTTACCTCAATTGCAGCTTGTCTGGAATCTAATGATTCAAACTCAACGAAAGCAAAGCAAATATTTCTCAGCTGGAAGAGTAAAAAGAGTTTCAAAGAAAAAACTTAAAAATTAAGATGCAATACGTCTGAACAAACTAATTAAGATTCACATAACTAACCTTGTGGCTTCTGACTTGGAGTCCTCCTTGTTTAATTGGCCCAAATTTTTTGCGAGCCACTTCCACTTCAATAGCAGTGGTAAGCGGATGTAAATTGCGAATGAAGACAGAGTAATCATCTGCTATCAAGAAAATGCATATTAGTTTCGCTGCATATTAGATTTTTTTTTCTAAATATAATTTTCCAACTGTTGGGATGTAACCTTTTTTGTGATCATTTGTCTCCGAGGAGCTTTCCGTTTTATTTACAGGAGGAACCTCCTCGGTGCTAAGGCCATTCGCAGACTGTGTCAATTTTAAAGATAATTACACTTGACGAAATGAAATAACAATACAATGAAATAACTCTATGTTGGTTAGCACCAAAAGATGCACCAGTAACAAATGCAGAAAACGAGAAAAGTGCAACTCAGAAAATAAAATGAACATTATTAGTGTAAATTTGGAACTTTAGAATCATAGGTCTACATTTTTACCAGATGGACAACATTTTTCAGGTCTACAAATATGTATATGATGAGTAAAGCAAAAGCTGAAGATACAAATTTGTTGCACAAACTAACTCAGCTAATTATTAAATGTACCACAGTCAATGAACTGACGTTAGAACAAAATATAAAGTACATGTACTAATAACAATATTACACATAGAAAACCTAAGAAGAAAAACCCAATCCCTCAGTTAAAGGTTTGTTCATTTCAATTTCAGCATTTAGGACAGTCGTTTAATTTTCAAAGTTAGCATGGGCTAAAAATTAAAAAATTACTAATCAAGTTCAAGTGCTATGCAGCTTCTACTATATTGTTAGCATTAACGATGGTTAGCTTATACAGAGATGAATTTATAAAGTACGCGTTCGTGATATTCATTAAGGCCACTTGATATGATACCTATATATATGCATCTGGCTCAAACAGTAGCACAAATTATGCATTTAATCCAATCAATGTACATGCTGTCTCATTACGCTAAAACTAAGACCATAAATGATTAGCTTTTCTTTTCAGTTAAGAGCTTGGAAACAAATTATCTAATTATCGTGAAATCACAAGTATCACAAAAATAAGTTTTCAGTATATATGTTTAACAAATTAGGCATATGAATTCCTTATTTGCATGTGATACTACATTGGACATAGAAAGCCTCATGCCTGCTATTTTGTATGTTATTTGGTGCTTTTCCTTCCGCCATAATTTGAAATAAAACAGGTAAAAGATAAAATAAAATAAAAAGCTATATTTTAGCAACAAAAACTGAAATATAGTTTATGTCCATAGAGGAACGATAAGTCATTAAATTGCTTATTGAATCAAGCTATGGAAGAACTTACCTGGTCAAGTAACAAGCATATCCATGCGGATGTTTTGATATGTTTGCATGGATTTTTCTGAAACCATCTAATGGCTAAACAGCGACATAACTGGACGAAATGGTAACATGTAGCAACTGAAACTGTGATCGTCATAATCCTATGCATAATAATGGGTAACTTGTAAGTTAGAAAATTATGTGTCATGATTTCAAATTGGAAAAAAAAGGAAATTAAAAGCAAAAGCAAAGCTTACCAAAGAGCTGGCAACATCTTTATATAAGCTCTCCTCCTAGAGAACATTACCGTCTTTCTCTCTTCATCAAAACCTACAAGGACTGCGGTCAAAGCAGAAAGTACTACTGATAATATTCTTAATATAATTTCGGCCAGCAATATCTTATTGTTAATTTTTTCCATTTTAAAAGCTGATTCATACTAACATCAGAATGAAAACATTACAGGTAATTTTCCATTCCTAAATTCAATCTTGTTAAACTGCAGTATAAAAGGCCATGTCAGATTTGAAACATTAGTATAAGAAGTTAAATTAATTTCTTTTTTGGGAACAATCATTATGGTTAGTATGCATTAATTATCTTCCAGTGACAATGATTTATTTATTTATTCCCTATCAATTTGGAAAGTTTAATCATACACAAGCTTTTAATTATATTGACTTTGTGGGTCATCTCCAAACTTAACATGCACATTGTAAGAAACACAAAACAGAAACCCATTAAAATGAAATAATGAAACCAATCACATATCATATATTTTGTGATAGAAGAAAAACGATACCTTCGGTTCAGTGGGACGTAAATCAGCATCACTTGGACCCCTTTTAGCAGATGAATTCTCATTCGCATGAGAATTATTATCTCTTTTGCGCTTATTCTTCTTTCTGCGGTTTTTAGGTACAGCAGTCGAGCGAGATGTTTGGCCAAATCCATTCTGCTGTTCTTCTTCTGCTTTGGATTCTCGAATGCCCTGAAGAGTGATTTGACGTGATCTTATCCACCTCGGAAATCCAGGAAATTGCCACAGACATAGTAGGTTTTTTTTTCTAATGGTTCATGGACACTAGCATCAGAAAAAATTGCTTTTGAAGCAGTTAATTATTTCTCTGAATTGTTTACATCATCAAAGGCCACACATCAATTCCCAGACACAATTTGTAAGAGAATCCAATCTATAAATGTTAGAGAAAACATAGGCAAGCCCTTCTAATTGGAGGAAATTAAATTAGCAGTCTTCCAAATAAATGACAACAGTTCCCCAGGACCGGATGGCATAAATTCCAAATTCTTCAAATTGCACTGGGAGAAAATTAAAGATGACATAGGGAATGCCATGAATGGAATTCTCCAATCAGGTAGAATTATCAAAGAAAAAATCACACTTTTATTTGCTTAATTCCTAAAAAACAGGAAGCAATTGAAATGACAGATTTTAGACCCATTTCCCTATGCAATGTCATTTGTAAGATTTTAGCTAATCTTATTGGTAATCGACTAAAACCTTATTTAAATGACCTTATATCGTTTAATCAGAATGCATTTATACCAAGAAGAGTTATCACTGAAAATTCCTTGCTTGCCTATGAGATGGTTAGAGGTTTTAATAGGAAAAACTCTAACAATTTTTGTCTGAAAATTGACCTGCATAAAGTATATGATAAAATTAGCAGAGAATTTATTCATCACATGCTGGTGTCCATGGGGTTTCCTATTCATTTTGCTAATCTTATCTACGAATGTATCTCTACCCCTTCTTTTTTAGTGCTAATAGATGGTACTCCTTATGGGTTTATTGAAAGTTCAAGGGGATTAAGACAAGGCGATCCCATATGGCCGTATTTATTTGCTATAGCTATGGTGTATCTCACTATTAATTTAGATATGGAGCAGCGGAAAGGTAATAATACTCCTATATACAAAACAGAGCCTGTGATCACACATCTTATTTATGCTGATGATGTTCTGATTATGGGAAAAGCCACAACAGAGAATGCTAACTGCATTAAGCATATTTTTCAGGAGCTAAGGTACTTAACAGGGCTTGATTTAAATGAAAATAAATCAACACTGTTTTTTAGTAAAGGAGCTAGCCTCAAAAAAGATATTGCTGACATATTAAATATCAATATTGGAAATCTCCCTGTTACTTACTTAGGAATTCCTCTGTCATATAATAAACTCAAAGCTAGGGATTTTGGAACTTTAATTGACAATATCAATAAAAAGTTCAGTCACTGGAAAAATAAAATGCTAAACATCAGTGGTAGAGTGGAATTAGTCAAAACTGTCATTTCTCCAATAATTCAATTCTGGCTTTAGTTTTCTAACTTTCCAGCAATAGTTACTCAGAGAATTAATTCAATATGTGCTAATTTTATTTGGAAAACCAAGGCACATAATTTGAATTGGGATAACGTATGTAAAACAAAAAAATGAGGGTGGTCTTGGTATCAGGAAAATAGAGGATATGGCAAAAGCAGTGGCTATTAAAATGATTTGAAATTTTCTTCAAGGTGATTCAGTTTAGGCTAAGTGGATGCATCAAAGATATTGTAGACATACAAACTTCTAGAATGCAGCTTTTAATAATAATGCCTCTCACACATGGAAAACTATGCTAATTGCAACACAATGGTGCAAGGGGGCAGTTGATAGAAAAATAGTGAATGGTGAACAGACTGATATATGGTATGACCCTTGGATCAATGGTTTTTCCTTAACTGACTTGTATGGATGCAACTTTATGAATGTTATTGGTGATAATCATATGAAAGTGTATACTCCATTATGAAAGAATACTTGGAAAAATCATATGGATGGTATGACTTCTCAAATGCAAAATACTATAAAGAATATCAATATTCAGAAGAACAAACAATCTGATTACTGGCACTGGATCCCTGACAAGAATGGTAAGTTCAGTAATAATTCTGCTTGGAATCACATCAGGCCTAAATACACTGAATTTAATTGGGCTAAAGTGATTTTGTACAATAAGTGTGCACCCAAAATGTCAATATGTACTATGCTGGCAAAACTTAACAGACTGCATACAAAGGACAGACTTAGTAAATGGAACGGTGCTAAAATAAGTACTGTGTACTTTGCACTAATCAAATAGAAGGTACGGATCACCTATTCTTCAATTGCAATTACTCCAGAATTCTATTTGAAGATACTATGACAAAATTGCATCTAAATTTAGGGAATTCAGTAGATTTTAACCACGTGGTTGATAATCTTTGTTCTAAATAGACTAGTAACATGCTACTGAATCAGATCAATAACATTGCATTTACTTCTATCATCTGGAACATCTAGTGTGAACGGAATAACCGAATATTTAAGAGTATTGCACTTCTAGTTCATGTTAGAACTGCTCATATTTACCAGGATTGTAGACAATTAATGCACAAAAATTTGAACAAAGAAAAACTCAATGAAGAGATAGAGCTTATCTTGAGTAACTTCGGGATCTCCATTGAGAGACAACAGGAATTTCACCCTCTTTGAGTCTACTGCCTTTCCTTTTATTTGAAGTTGATCTTTTCCACTTCTGTTAGCTGTTGGTTGTTTCGAGTATCCGAGAGGATCTTTGTCTTCGTCTTCTCCGCCATTATTGAGGGATTTGGTTTTATTTTGGTAAAGTGGTTTTTCCAACTCTTTCGTGGCTTCCTGAAGTGAGTTTGGCTTTTGGACATAGTAGGTTAATATATGGTTTGGAGTACTTGAGGTACAGCAAAGCTTCACAGGTTTCATCTTCAATCTCGTCTTCAAATGGACGAGACCTGGTATCAGTAGACATTTTTGCTGTTATGCGATTGCTGTTTTCTCTTCTTCTTTTTTGGCTAAATTTTCCCTCTAAAATTTAGGGTTCACGGGAAAAGATTGGGGAAAAGATGGGGTGGCTGAAATGGATTTGGGGGGAAAAGTTGTGTGCCTATGGTGTCGGTTTTTGGACAACCAATGCTATTGTATTTAATTGTGTCGGTTGTTCAAACAACTGACACGAGTAAATCTATTTCTTCCCTTCAATTGTGTCGGTTTCTTAAGTACAACAGATGCAAATTATATTTTTAACATTTTCTTCTTACCCCATAAGTCAATAGTTTTGGTTGTTAATAAACAACCGACACAAATTACACTATTTGTGTCGGTTTTATGGACAACCGACACAAATGAGGCGAAGCAATTGATCTGTTTTGTACTAGTGATGCCCGAATATGAGCTTCAGAATTTTCATATATGAATTTCACTATATAATACTCGAATACGGATTTCGGGTCGCTACTAACTACTAATTATCTTAATGTACCCAAATCTGGGTCTCGAGTCATTTTCAATCGCAAACATATTATACCTGAATCTGGGTATCAAGACTGTTGTTTACTTAAGCCCTAATCTGGGGACAAGATCATTGAATTTCTATTCATCTCAAATGCCCGAATATGGGCCAAAGAATATTATCAAAAAAGATCGCTATTAAGACCCTCTAAAGGGGAACGTCGGGCTTCTAACTATTTAAATCCCATTAATGTTAAGGAATGGGTGAAAGTGTTACTACTTTAAAATGTTAGACAAGGACTCATGAACCAGGTTCTTTATTTACAAGTTATATTTTAACATTCATGACCTAATGATAAGGCAGAGTCTACGACTAACAAGTTTTATTCATTCCGAACAAGTGGAAGGAGTTAAATCCTTGATCATTTCTCGTCATGGTTAAAGATGAGATTTTAACATTTTGAATAAATTACTTTTCATACAATTGGCAAGATGGTTTGCTAATCTAGACAAATGATATACATAGACAAATATGTTAATTACAAGCTAAAAATTGAAAATATTGGTTGCTACATGTTTCTCGGGAAAATCAGAATGACATGGAGTAGTAAAGGATTTAGCAAGCACAAAAGTCGTAGAGTGAGCCATTCAAAGACATATTGAAATTTACATTACAGAAAAGGATCAAAAATCAGGTGATATTTACAATTTTCATAATTTACATAAGTTATGAAGTCATTTACAAACAACAAAATTATGTACAAGATAGATTTACATGGTTCGAATACATAAATAAATTACAAATCTTGAGCCGCTTTACTAAGAGTCTCCGCCACCGAAGGATTAACTACATGGTTAATTGCTGCGCGGAGAACTTCCTTAAGCTTTTTCTCCTTTCTTCTAATTGTATTCTCATCATCAATTGCCTCGATGTTTGTTTTCAAGGCATGGTTAAAGGCCCTATTCGCAGCCCTAAAGGGTCTTGTTTTCCCTTTCTAACTCCGCAACATGCTTTTAAAGGAAATAAATATCATGCTCAAGCTTTTGATTCTTGGTGGCGTAGTCATTAACTGTCTAAGAATATTTTGCCTTCAGTTGCTCTTCAGTATATCTAACTAATTCAAGTTTAACCCTACGACACTAATTTCCCACAACATTCTCATCTAACCCTGGAGAATGGTTAAGCATAGTTGGAAATTTTTGAGCCACAAGAAGCTTCGACCTAGTGGGTTTTGTAGCCTTAGGAGTAGAGTGAGGGACCGACAATTCAATATTCGAAGTTTTGTCTCCAACGATGAGTTCCAACAAGGCACACTGAGTCTGACTATCTTTTAATTTCAGCTCTAAAACACATATCTACTGAATAAGCTCAGACATCTTTTGATCAAATTCGATTGAGGGATATGTCTTCACTTGTCATTTGAGTGTAGTGATCATCTCATCTTTTTTCTTGATATCAACCTCGAGATAAGCTATGTTGTCTTTGTGGCTACTAGTGATGGTCTTTTAAATAAGATACCTTTTATGCCAATAAGATATCTTTTATGCCACTTCACGGCTTTGGTGTTGCCACCAAAACGCTCGAGAAGGACTTCGTTATGAACCACAATCTCGCCGCTTCTTGATAGTAACCTATCTCTAATAGCGTCAACACGAGAAAGTAAACTTTGAGAGAGATGAGTCAAAGACGGATGTATCTCCTATTTAACAAAAAGAAATAGAATAAAAATCAAGATAGAGATAAAAATGTCTTTATTGTTACAGTAACAAATTACAACTCAAACAGCCACAAAGTTAAAGGGTACAACAAACACTTTCATTACATCTAAAGTTGAGAGACTACATTTCTAACTTTGTCTAAAGTATTAGCCGAAAGCATAACTATTGAGTCACAAGGTATAGTGACTTCAGGAGTTATAACTAGTGGACATTTACTATAATCCCATTTCCTGGCAGGTGGGCTATCACGACCACAAATTAACTTTGACTGAAATGTTCTGATTTCTTTTAAGAAAGTTTCCTTCTCTTCGCCAAGGAAGCCAAAGTGAAGACGAGGGTATTCCAAGTTTAGTTTTTGTAAATCCCGAAGAAAGCAATATTTCGCTAACTTTGAAGTCTTTAAAAGTGGTGCATTTTTAGAGAAAAATCTCCTCAAGTTAACATATTGACTTAGCTGGTCTTTTAGGATGACACGGCCTAAAGAACTGGTATTCTGAAATAGCACAGTAAAAATAAGCTAAGTATAACAAAAACATGTGTTCATAAATCAATTACCTGTTACATATTTACAGTCATTCATCTGGTTCATACAAAATAGACTTAGAAAAGAATTCAAAAACAAATTTATCATTATAATACTTAAGCTTTTCAGCAGGGAGATCTTGAGGAATCAATTTGACCCGGGGTAAATTCCAGCAAGCTCTAGGATGCGGGTCAGAACCGAATTCATCTAAGTATCTTTTATGAAAACGTCTAAGTACACCCCCACTGAATTCACCTAAATATGAAAAATCTATGATAAAATGTCTACAGTATACTTTATACAAAAAATTAATTAAAATATCTCTCTCTTCCATCATCGTCCAGAATAGAGTTCTTAACTCTCTATTTTCCTTTAAGAGGGCGCCATATCGGATATGCGCTTTCTTTAGTAAAGGAGCTGCCCACTTATATTTAAAAGATGTTAAAGCCGAGGTAATCTTGTCAAGAAAATGGTATTTCAAAGATAGAGCATTGTGTTCCTTTATTAATTTATCTAACTCCCTATATAACTTGTAAATCTCCATCTGTTTTCTCTCAAGTTTTGTATTATATGGAAAGTTTGACTTCTTCTTTATCTAAGACAAATGATTTATCATTAATTATTATCTTCGAAAAGTAAGACATTTAAACAGGGAATTCCATACCTGTGAAACTGTAATTTAAGCTTAGGGAGCTTGTTCCTTCTCTTGTGGATCTTCAGAATATGTGGGAGCGGTTGCCTCCTCTAGAGGGGCAGTTAGACCAGGGGATGTTGGCGGCATATCTTTTAAAGGAGATTGCTCTAGTTCAGGAGCTTTCTCTTGATCTCCATTATCCAACCCTGAAGCACTGGAAGGCCCCCCTTATCTTCGCCATGGCCTTGACCTCTAGAGGGAGCATCATCATTATCATCATCCTCATCACTGTCCCAGTTATTCTCATCATCGTCATCTTCCTTCTACTTAGGGTTTTTATCTTCATCATCTTCTTCTTCAAAGTCGGATTCAATGTCGAAGGAGGCGATATCAAAAGAGTGATCGTCCTTCATATTAACAGTCTCCTCCTCACCTTCGGGCTCAGTACCCTGCCTAATTTGATCAATTTTGTCCGTGACACTTTTGGTTAAAAATAGGTCAAGAGATGGAAAGCCAAAGTCAGGACATTTGTCACGGTTGTCGGCATAGGCGAGCATAAGGGCATCTTCATAATGATTCAGCATCATAGGCCCCAAGGTGGATTCAGCGAACTCGGTGACATGCTTTTGGAAGTCAGAGAGGGTTCGAACAACTAGCTTAAGAGAAGCTCTGGTCCTCTTGAATTTGGCTTTCAGCAGAGTATTCTTAGTAACCAAACCAGCTTTCTCCTCTTCTGAATCCTTTAAAGTTAACTCCCTTGCAAATTTTTCATCGAAGGTAAGACGATGGGCTTGCCTCTCTGCTTCTAGATCGTCCTTAGCCCTTGTGAGGGAAGCCTTGACTCGCTCCAACTCAAAGGAGGAATCATTTTTAGCAGCGGTCGATGCAAATATGTGACTTTTCAGTTTGGTATTTTCTTCATGTTGCCTAGAGGATCCAGAAGAGAGCCTGGAGACATGTTCATTTAAGGGAATTTAGTTCCTGGAAATCTGCAACAAGAAGAAGTGTACCACAAGTTAGCGATTAGAAAAATCCAAAGACGATAGGATTAATTGGATAAAAGCTTACCAAGAGTTGTTGCTCCATGAGAGAGTGGTGATTTTCTACAAAGTCCAAGCTAAATGACGACAGAGAAGAAGAAGTGAAAGATTATGAATGAAGGATGAGCTCGACAAGTTCGTCAAAATTAGTTGGTGGAGGAATAGAAGATGACGACGTCGGAGGAGCTTATGACTTAGAAGGAGTCTCAAAAAGAGCAAGTTGCATCTGTGCCAGTGTAGTTAGAGAGACTGAAATTGTAAAATGTGGAAAGGAAGCAGGTGTAGGTGGAGTTAGCTCCACTTTGTTTGTTGGATCTTCAACAGTAGGGCTCTTTGAAGCTTTCTCTAAAGATATACGCTCTTCTTCCTCCTCCACATCAGTGATTTTTGCTACTTTAGCTGAAGAAGCGTCTTCGGGAGGCACTGTTAGTTTTCTTTTTGAAGATCTCTTGGATCTAGCAAAAGCCTCCAAGACTAATGTCACATCTGAAGAGGGTGGAGGAGGAGCAGCATCACTTGAAGATACGATGGCCTTTGAGGGAGCTGAAACAAATTCAAGCAGATATAAAATCAGTCAAAGTAATTCTGAGAGTTTCAGAGACAAAGAAGCTAATAATATACCTGAAGTGTCAGAACGAATGGGCGACGGTGAAGTAAAATGTTCAGCATCGCCTGAGGAAAAGTAGTGTTTCCCATGAGAATTGTGCATAATGGTGGGTGGAGTGCTTGGAATCCTTTGGCTAGTCGGATGCAAAGAATGTTTCCTTAGATTCGAAAGAGTTAGGAGCGTCAACCTACTGCTAAGATGTTTGGGAGCTGTAGTTAAAGAATCGATGGATCTCTGGTCTGCATCACTAAGTGTCTTGGGAGATTCACCTGAAAAATATCAGAGATTAGTTAACAGGAAACATAGAGAAATGCAAAGACGACATTGAAACAGACTTACGGGAGAAGGTAAAGGCCCCGCAAACGTCCGCAAAACACTTGACGAAGAAAAAAATATTTCCCAATCCTTAAACTTGTTGATTCCATCTAATATCAGCTTCTTATATACATTAACTCTATAGATATGCTTGTTAAATTTGCTTAACCTTGCCAACTTTGTCAAGGAGTTTAAAACTTCAGGATTGAGCGAAGGAAGTTTGGATTCTAACGCTAGCATTTTAAGAGATAAAAGATGGGTATAAACATTAGGGGAAAGTTGTATTGGAGCAACTCCAATGTGAGAGAAGTAAGAGAGCAAGAACTTAGGAAATGGAAGAAAGCCAGCATGTCATATGTGGATGGACGTGTATGCAAAAACCCTTCTGGAGGGTTGACCATGGTATCAGTGGATTTAGGAGGGATGGCTTCAATCCCGGTGATGCCAAAATCTTTCAGTATGGCATTTACTTCACTTTGAGACTCAATGGAAGAATGCTTAGCAGTGGCTTCAATCTTTAGAGAGCTCATGATTCTGCCAGGTGAAAATGTTTTAATTAAGGATTCTTGATCAATTATGAATTTAAAAAGCACTTAGGAATTCAAAAGTAAATAAGTTTGCTTAGATAGCTTAAGCGTGAAAACATACACGAGGTTTAGAAGATGGTGCAAAAGTTTGAGTCAAAAATTTAATAGTTAAAGCTTTTGACAAAGTCGAAAGGTTTATAATAAAAGCTTTCGACAAATTCGAAAGATTTATAAAAAAGAAACTTTCGAAAAAGTCAAAAGGAATAATGACATCAACCTTGACCACATACTTCAACAATGTTGAAAAGAAAATAAAAATATAACTTCCTAAAGTTATCGACAAAGTCGAAAGGAAGAAGTGGAACATCAACTCATTCATCACCTTTCGATAATGTCGAAAGCTCTATGGAAACCTGGATCTTCTCCAAGTATAAAATAAAGTTAAGTGGCAAGACCTTTCGACATAGTCAAAACCAAAATCTTAAAATTCCTAAGTTAGAAAAAATATTGATATGGTTTATGTTGTCGAAAGGTCTGGTCAAAGTTATCAAAATATGTCATATCCATTGAAGTCGAGAGGTTTCAGGTTTGACTCATTTATACTTTAAACGTTTCAACAATGATGGGCAGAAGCAGCTCTAAGGTTGAGGAATTTCAACCTTGACGAAAGTAAGTAGTCGAAAGGTTCAAACTCTTCAACCTTGTAGAAAGCTCGTTGCCGAAAGGTTGTACCATTAAATTATCTATCCTTTTGACAACAATGAAAAGTTGGCATCTCAATACCTTCCGACCCCACAAAGGGCGAATTCATTATTGCCTCCTTAGTCCCCTTCGAAGGGCTAGAAAGGTCATTTTGAGTTACCAAGTTGTACACTAGTGGATTCTAGGTTATCATATTGGATTTGACTAAAACCAAACCCAATAATAAATGCAGTTTTCGAATTCTTCTTAAAGAACAAGTAAAACAAACCCATTAACAAAACTGATTCATTTGGAATCGACCTAATTCGATTTCGAAGAGGAATACAAATTTTCAACAAGTCAAAAACCAGGATTAAAAACCAAAAGCTAAATTTAGAGACTTTGAATTTAAAATTGAACCCGATAAGGGGATTTTCCTTTATCAAACATCACCAGCTTAAAAATCCAAAGCAACGGATGGATTTTGTTAGAAACCAATTTAAAGAAGAAAAAAATTCAGCAAACCAAATCAAAATTAGATTTCGATTTTGGTTTGGAAGACTGAGAATTTAATCAAAAACTGATAAGGGTAAAGATTAGATTAAGATTTATGAAACGAATTCAAGAAATTACCTTGTTGTTGCAAATCGAGATTCAGAAAATTTTGGGAATCCTTTTACTCGTATACAATGATTTTAATTTCAAGTAAAAGAGGAAGAAAGAAAAGAAGCATACTATAAAAGAAAAGTCGTCCAAATACTCAACCGTTGGATCAGATTTGAATAAACATCCCGGATCAATGCGGGAAGGCCAAGAAGCGGGAAGTTTTATAGCTTTCGACAAAGATGACTTGGAAAGTCAAGAGTATCCCTTCGAATGGGGGGGAATGTTACACTAAAAATTAACCTTTCGACTAAGACGAAAGGCCATTCAACGAAAGCAAAGGAAAAGGAGTACATCTCAAACCTTTCGAAGCAATCGAAGGGATGCAGTCATCAGAATCCATTAGCATCAAACCTTTCGAAGGAGTCGAAAGGTTACATCTCTAGTATCTAAGGTGTTCTTACCTTTCGAAGGGGATGAAGAAGTCAAAGCAAGTGTAAGCAACTACTTAGTGACCTTTTCGAAAGCATAACAAGCCTTTCGAACCAGTTAAAGCACATCCAGGTTACCTTTCGACAATGGTGAAAGGTTTATGAAGAAAGCAGCACTCACAAGTTAACAAAGAGCGAAAGACAACCTTTCGACAATGTTGAAGGAAAGCACAGCTCTTGAAGAACAACCTTCCGACAAGGTTGAAGGGTTCACAACAACCAAGAGAAGAGCAACCTTCCGACAAGGTCGAAAGGTTCACAGCAGTATAAAGAAGGCAAACCCTTCGAATAAGTTGAAAGGTTTACAAAGGCATAAAGAGAAGCTAATCTTTCGACCAAGTCGAAAGGTTCAGAATAGCAGATGAAAGACAAACCTTTCGACGAAGTCGAAAGGTTCAAAGTAGTATATAAAAGGGAGACCTTCCGACCCAATCGAGAGCATGGGATCGAAAGGAGGGCCGCCTGCATCTATAAATAAGACCCAAGGGGTCCTGTTTTTGGGATCTGGATTCTCTCATTCTAATCTTTTATTTTCTTAATCAAGACATTGTAACGCTAATCGGGTGCTAATTTGGAAATTTAATAAAAAGAGAGTTCATTCATGGATAAAGAGAGAAGTCTTATGCTCTATTAATTGCTTTATTGTTTGATTATACTTTTGTTGGATTAACTATAATTTCAGGTTCAACATTATCGAAATGGTTCTTGTCGACAAGGTCGACAACACTTCTACTACAAGAAACCACTACATATCCAAAAGAGACCGTTCCTAAACTTTTTAATGAGGATCAAAGATACATCATATAAGTGACCTTACCTTTCGACAAGGCCAAAAGCATCTACATATCCACTGAGAAGTTTGATATCCAACCAAGACCCAAAGATTGTTATCCTCCTGACCTTTTCAACAAGTTAAAATCTAACCTTTTAAGGACAAATTCAAGGAAATTCAATCTAAACAAAGAAGAGAATTCCTGATGAGGATCTCATACGAACTCAATAAAGTCGGAAGGTTTCATAACCCAGCACCTAAACCTTTCGACGACGTCGAAAGGTCCGGTTCGAAAGCTATCTACCAGTAAGGCTAAGTTTGTAGGCAATTCCAAAGGGATTCACATCCACTATTCATAGAAAGGACTTTCATCTTCCTAAGCACTATTTTAGGATGTTGACAAAAAATCTTGTTAACACTAGTTACAATTACATTCGTTTTTAGATGTTGTGAAATGTGTTTTACAACTTTTTTAAATGTTGTAAAATATTCTTCACAACCCATTTTAAACGTTGCGAAATATGTACAGCATTTTTTAAAAAAACTAAATGGACATTTCAACTATTTTTAGCCTATAGGTTTATGCTAAATACTATTATAAAATTAAAATTTCAGAAATTGAAATACACCAAATTCGTCGATACAAATACATAGAATTCATCAATTCAAACAACACTTTACATACAATATAAAATTCATTTTAAATATAATATTCTTCACCAGTACAATGCTCACATCATATCACATCCATCGTTAACAAAACAACCTTACATAAAATCATACATACAACCTCACCCAATCAAACACTGCCCTGAAATATTATGTTGTAATTGGAGATACTGGTGGAGTTCTTGGAGGAGTGGCGATCGCGGCAGAAACTGTGACAATCTCGATTTTCATACCACTGTCATAATGACTTCCAGTTCCACATATGAAATATCGCTTTACGAAAGATGAATGTTGGATTTTTGTGTTTCCATTAGTATAGCTCTTTATTGGCTTGCTTAAAGAGCATGTGTCATACGGCTTTGTTTACCTCATTTACAGAGTGTTGCGGAGTGTACAAGAAAGCTGGAGATTGAGAATATAAATATTGAAATTATTTCAAGCAGAAATTACAACTACAAGAATCAATCAACCTATAGTTCAAAATCAATGTAGTGGTACATCAACATTCATGTATGATTGGATCTATCATCCAATGGTCATAAAAACTGATGCATTGTAGCAAAATTAGTGGAATTTAGGGGTTTTAAATCCACTTAAATGCACTGGATTTTCAAGACCTTTAGATTCTAAACCAAAGGCATACAAGGATTGGCATATATGTACTTTCATTCTCAACCATTATAGCAAAAATTGCTAGTATTATGATGTACATGAATGCTCTCAGTGTTGCCATTAACCTTACAAGTATGAAGGCACGTCCGATGGACGTGAGTAAGGCAAGCTTGTGTAAAATTGGATTGGTGTGAAGAGAACTATATGGTATGTGTTTTAATGAAAAATAGTACTGTGTGAATTCGTTATGTTGTCCGTACATACTGAACGCCCAATGTGCACTTACCCATTGGGACCTGCCGTAGAGCAATGTGAAATTGTTGGTTGCAATATGTACTAAACAGCTGAAAGCATTGCATATTGGGTGGTAGGTATATACTCATAGTCGGTATGTCAAAAAAGTAATGTGCATATGGAAGTCAGTAGTAATGGTAGTTCATAAAAATGTCAAAGTATAGTAGAGTGCTATATTCAAATATACAAATGCTATTATAACGTGTATAGACAAAAGGTATATGTTTGAGGCAATATGACTGTCTAACATGTTGATATATACATACAGTCAAGGCCTACTGCAGTCAAACTTATAAATTTAAAAACCCAAATATTTTGTGGTTGTAAAAAGTTGAAACTCGATGATATATAAGCCATTTATTTGAGAGTCAGATGATAGTAAAATGGGATAATATGTAAAGGACGGTCGTTTATTGAAGAAGCTGACTCATGTGGTAAAAGAGATTAAGCTGTCAGAGTGCATATGGATAGGAGAGTGGTTGGTGAAAATTTCATGCAAGACGAAAACGTTATGACTGCGTATGTAATGGGTGGTTGCACATGTATATTCCAGATGGACATGTAACGTATGCAATACGTACATTATGAGTGCGTATGAAACGTAAATAATATGAACCCTCGTCGCAAGCAAATATGCGTTGCATTAATAACATGAAGATGTGAGATATGAACAGATGCCAAAGTCGATAAACAGACATGGAGTGCAGTGTGAATATGTGAGAAATTTGGTTATATAGTTTGAAAGTCAGCAAAGCTAGAACGCATATGTTATGCGCAGTTGGATCAGGGTGAACATTCATATAGTTGGAGCTGTAAATCCAGTAAGTTAGTGTGTTATAATTCACGTAAGTAGGAGAACATATGCTCCATAAATTCATGCATGTAAAAGCACGGTAGTCAAAGCGTATGCACATAGTCGCAGTCGGGTTGTACATGTAAGAGCGATATGGGTAAGGGTATGTAAACTGCAGTGTGTGAAGGTGGAGGACCGGTCAAAGCAAGGTATGTAAATTTGTACTACATAGAACAGAAATGTGTAAAGCAAATCATAAAATTCAGAGTTTGTAAAGTGCGGAGGACAATTACAGTGTTTAGTTGAAAAAAAATACATAACGCTGCAAAGGCCAACAAACTTATTTAAGCAGATGGAAGATGGTGGGAAAGAAGGTAAAAAAAGGGGCATGCGGTAGGACGTTAGTGCGAACGGTCTATGAAAAAACGATCAACAATCTTATCACACAGTTCAATCTGCAAGAGGATTAAAAATCATGATACGTATCGTAGCAGTAAGTACAATATATATGTGTGGGAATGAATGCGGAAGTTCATATATTGTAGTGTACCACTTTAGGAGTAAAAAAAGCATCCCAGCTGTCATTGACAAAACATTGGAGAGGAAGTTGCGGTTCAGCAGTTAGTGACACCTATACATCACCGTCGTAAAAGTGGGAAAATTTGTCATTTTTTTCCATTGTTTTTTCAGCAATTGGATGCGGTGGAAGATGAACGTTGTTGTTCGGGGGTTTATCATTTTCCGATTGAGCATGAAGAACAATGTGTTTTCGGGTGGTGTCTGAAGCTCCTTCCCTATCATCAGCAAATGGATGAACCTGCTTTGATAGACGTGTGCTTTTACGTTCTAGTTTCTGTGTGGAAGTGGATGTTGTACTGTCTTTAATGTGTAGTAAAGATTTGCACTACGTGGAGAAAAGCATATGTTAGTTGCGAATTAAAATTAAAAATCGTGGTAGAGAAAAACTGTAGAAAATTGATTACACCATTGAAGCTGACAGGGAAGGGCAGTATGTACTATATATGCTATGAGTGGGAAATGGAAAAAATAAGTGGGGAAGCAAGAGAGAAGGAAGTAGTACCTTTGTCATTCTGCAGGGGAGGAAAAGTGTATTCAGTTTTGGAGGAGAAGGATGGTAAGTAGAGATTATATAGTAGTAAAAAGGAGGAATTAATTTAAAGAACAAAAATTTGTATATTTTTAGCCTCAAGGACACGACCTCAATATTTTAACCACAAGGACAAATATTCTCCTAAAAATTATTCATAAGGACCAGGCCCGACCCTTCCCCAAAGCAATAGAATCGGTCGCTTAGGGCCTCAAAAATTCTAGGGCACCAAATCGCCAACGAGAATTGAATCGCGATTTCTCGAATCAGCGATCTCATCTCCATCTACACGATGCGGTGGAACTCTCCAGTCTCAAGTCGGCAGCCTCTCCTCTCCATCTCAGCAGTATACGTACGGTATTTGCCTTTGGATCTATCTTCTACACAACTCACTGCTGATTATGCTCATGCTGATCATGGTAAAATTCATTTTTTTCTCATTGATATTAATTCTATCACAGCCCTTTAAAATGCTGAATATATGCAAAAAAATCTATAAAATGCATGAAATGGTTCATTTTTGAAGGTTAATAACTGTAGTTTAATGGATTTACAAGCTTTTGACCATTAACATAATTGAGTTCTTCGTTCCTTTGTGATGTAATTAGTTGGAAATCTAAAATCATATGTAAAGTAGTGATCTAATTTAAGTCTATTTCAAGAACAAGGACTCTTCAAAGTTGGTTCTTTTTTTATTATGGAGAAAACAATATATAGCGAAGAAGTAAAAAATGAGGGCGGTTCAACCAGAGGTCGAAAAAGGATGACCTTCAGTTTATTGTGATATAATTATGTTTTTATGTTGTTTGTCTAGTATAATTTTTTTTATGGTTTTAGTGAGGGGTAGTTGGTTGCTCTTTTCTGAATCCTTAATTTGTAAAGGCTACTTTTTTAGCATGATGAAAATTGTAACTGGGTAATGCATGATTGATCTTGAAGGATTTGATTTATGTTCTCTTAGTCGTATAGGCATATACTGAATCAAAGCCATATATAGACTCGGTAATGTAAGCAACAATATAGTTAATTCTTATTAAACATCCTCGA
The DNA here is from genome assembly GCA_030737815.1 of Allium fistulosum. Lineage (NCBI taxonomy): Eukaryota > Viridiplantae > Streptophyta > Magnoliopsida > Asparagales > Amaryllidaceae > Allium > Allium fistulosum. The sequence continues at coordinate 398,597,579 of CM060907.1, forward strand.
TAAAATTCATATTTTTTTCAATCAGGTTCACAGACTAACCACCAATTTGGTTCTTCAAAGATTTTGTCAAAAGCGGGTCTACCAACTAAAACAATACTGGTAATTCTCTTTTTTCTTTATGTTTATTGTTTAATTTATTTTTCATCCCTTTTCTAATATATATTTATGTTAGAACTACAAGAACTTCATTTTTTGCAACCTGTAGGGTGAAGAAGGAAAACTAACTGATTGTGTAGACATTTACGATCAACCTGCTTTTGAAAACCCATTGCTTAAGCACCACACAATCAAGGTTGACATCTAATCTTGTATATGAATATCACTTCTAGATAATAGACTGTGTTCTAATTAAACTAATCACTTATATTTTATCTTTCTTACTTACATACAATAGATAATTAGTGGTGTTAATGGAAGTATTACACGAAATAGTATTCATCAAACATGGCATAGAAGTGGATCTTGCTCTGATGGAACCATTCCAATTTCTAGAGAGCAGACTGCTACAACGAAGCATATGCAAGAAACATCAAAATCCTGGACTAGTTTTCAACCACCTGCACCTTTTGCTACCAAAGATGACACATCCTCAAATCAAGTAAGAACCGTATGGTTGGTAATATATGGCTGGTTTTATATATGATTTATTATTTGAGGCATGATTTGCACTCTTATATTGATGGAAGAGAGCTATTTTCAGAATTAAAAGCATTAAAAGTTCTCTTACCAAAGGAAAAAACAAAAGCAATTGAGTTAAAAGTCATTATTTATAAACAATATAAATTACTTTTACTTTGATGATTTAATTAAGGATAAAAGCATTAATTTCTATATAAAGGCCTTGTTTTCGCTTTTTGTTTTTGGTACCAAAACTCTTAGGACCGGCCCTGATAAGGACAAACATTCTTTCAAAATTATTCATAAGGACAAACATTCTACCAAAACTGCTACCGAACTAAAAACTGATACCTAAAAACTGCTACCGATAACTACAAACTGATACCTAAAAACGGTAAAAACTGATACCTAAAGAAAGTTGTCCTTCAGGCTAAAATACCGAAGATCTGTCCTTAAGGCTAAAATGCTGAGAAATTTTGTCCTTTACAATAATTTCCTGTAGTAAAAATAGGAGAATGGGTACAGTAGTGTGATGTGGGGTGTTAAGTGGGCTATTTGATGGGGAGGAAAAAGGGAAGGTAGAAGTGGAATGAGTTGAATTGGTTATGCCTGAAGATAATTATACGAACAGGGATGAGAGTGTGCCAACGTGTAACAAACAATATTACAATCTGTACAGTTACATTGGTTAGTTTCAAGTGAACTGTTAGTATTGTTTATAAATTTTGCATGTATGTTATATCTGAAAATATGTTTGCCTATATAAATGTATATGTTATGTTGTACTTTTGACCAATAATTCTTATTTGTGACCGTAGTTATTTTGGTATGCGTACTTGCATTGTCTGTTAAAGGTTGTTTGGAGGTTATAGTTTTAGAGTTGTGAAATTGAAATCAGGAAAAAAAATAGGTTGTCAGGTAGATGCAAATTGTTACGGAAAGAAGCGGCAAATTCTGCATTTATTACACTGCTCGTTAAAAATTTATTAGTAAGGACTTTTTATGTATAAGCTTTGAGAATAGGGACCTTTGGTTCAAAATCCCTTAAAGAAACGGCTATTCACTGAGAAAGTGGTAGAATAAATCTATGCAGAATGAACAAGGAGATCCTATGGTCAACTTAACATCATTTTAACTGAAATAGTTAGGACAACCTAAACAATACATGTTTGTGTTTAAAAGGTATCTCACTGTTCCATTCAATTTTTGTTAGAATGAACACTACAACAAAGGCAGCGTATAGCGACGGCAAAAATGCGTCGGCGGCCGTCGGAAGCCGTCGCTAGCCGTCGCTATTTAATCCGTTGCCACCAGGAAAAGCAACGGCAGAAGCGACGGCTCCGTCGCTAAGATAGCGACGGCAAGCGACGGTATCTTACACGTGTCAACGCCACGTGGCAGTTAGTTTGTTTCCCAAAGTCTGTTACTTGCCGTTACTAGCCGTCGCTAGCCGTCGCTTTTTTTGGTCCAGAAAGCCGTTGCTAGCCGTCGCTTTTCTGGGCAAAACCTACTGTGCACACAGCAGCTATTCTTCCATCAAACCTCATCCCAAACCTCAAACCTCATCTCGAACCTCAATAATATCAACAATAACACATCTCAACAATACCCACAACATCAATATTCAACAATATAACCAAAAAAACACAAAAACCAACCAAACCAACATAGTATACAAAACCAAACCAAGTATCAAGGTACAAGGATCAAATATAACCAAACCCAAACATCATCCAAAATACCAAGTATCCAAGCCCAAGTATCAAATCTAGTCTAAATATGTACATAAATACATACCCACAAGAATAGTAAAACTATGCATCATCATCCTCGGCATCATCAGATCCATCTCCCTGCTCCCCAGGCATAGAGCCGTGCTCTTGATAAAATGCTGCAATGCGCTTATCTATCTGCTGTGCCAGTTGGCCCTTTCGCCAATCGTTGAGCTCATCCAGCTGCCTCTGCATCTGAGCAATACGCTCCTCCTCCATCGATTTGCTATAAGCTCTTTGAAAATTAACAGCCTGTGAAATAACTGAAGTTAATACGATAGCATTTCACATGAATTTTGAATGAATTGGATAGTATATGAATAATTCTTTTGATGTGAGAATAATGTGGATCTTTTATGATGAAGTTATATGCTTTGACTGTTGTCAAATTATAACAATAATAATTATTATGTGTATTTGGACTATAAAGTATGTGTCAATAACAATAATAATTATTATGCCAAAGTATGTGTAATTGGACTATAAAGTTGAATGTGAGCAATTGTATCGTAATTATTATAAATTTATTGATCGATATGAGATCTAGATATGCAATTGTATCATATTTAAATAAATGTACTTGATTGTGCTAAAATAAGCTAGTACTTCACAACATTGGAGAGAAATTTGTATTGATGTGAGAATAATGTGGATCTTTTAATATGAAGTTAGTGAAATGGTTTACCTCCTGATTGCCGAAACCATAACGCCTATTTCGAGTAGGCGGTGCAATAACAGAATCCCAAATCCTGTTGGACTCCTCAACTGTAAGCTCTGCTCTTCCACTCGCCTGTGTCAATGCCGATGCCTTTGCCTCATATCGCCCCTGCAATTACAAACATAATTTTGAAATAATTGGTATACAATTTATATATATACAATTTGAATCACGAGTTAGCATATTTACCATCGCTGCTTCAGCTTTGCTGTCGGTCCAATCATAGGTCGCATTCCCCTCATCATCAACAGACTCAACTGCGTGTGTGGCTCTAAAAACCTCAGCCATTGTAGGCTCCCTTCCGTACTTTGCAAACTGAAGATATACACGAATAAGATATATTGAAAATAAGCATAAATGTTATACATGAAGATATGCATCACCATATGCTAAATATATTTTATATTTACCAATTCTCTCCTATGCTGTTGGAAAGATTTAGAGCCACCTCGATGTAAACCAGGATTCTTATTCCTATTGGCTTGGTTTCTTGCTGCTACTTCCTATTAATTTAGATACACGATTAAAATAATGCAACTAACATAATTGTAAGCATTCTCATCATAGCTTACTTTAGCTGCTTCTAACTCCCAATATGTGAGAAATCCGTTCCAGACTTCATCGCTCATCCAACCTGGCTTTTTGCCAGCCTTCTTCGCCCTTGATATTGTCTCTCTATAATTCTTCCACATTTTTTGCTTCCAATTATTGCTAAAAACATCTAAATCATGCGGCTCCACTCGTACAACAGCCTGCATATTGAATTTATTTTGAATTACATACAACATATTATTTTCAATAGAAATATATAAATTGTAATTACCATCAAGTCGGCCCATATATCATTTTTAATATGAGCTGGAATGTTATCCCAATGCGGCCAAACTGCTGACATCCGACCCTTATATGATTTCTTCGAGACATCTAAAATAAACTATGATGGTTCCACCTCAAACCCCCTGTAATTGTTAACGTGCATATTTTATATAGTTTATATATTTTAAATAATATAATTGAAATAAATTTAACATTTACCCAACACTCTTCGGAATAATCTCTGCAACTCGACGTGTATCTGCCTCTAAGCTACTAGGACCCGCTGCAGCTCCAGGAGACTGAGATGGAGAAGGCTGAGATGGGGAAGGCTGAGATGTACTCCTACGTCTTCTATCAGCCATATCTGCCACAATCATATATTAAATATAAAAGCATAATGATCAAATGAGCATCACATAATCATACAATAAAACGATAACGCATAAATCAGAATAATACATCGCTCAGAATAGTACATCGCTCAGAATATTACATAGCTCAGAATAGTACATTGCATAAGTGAATACATAGCTCAGAATAGTACATTGCATAAGTGAATACATAACTCAGAATAGTACATCACATAATACAACAAACGATGCCATCTGTGATCATTCTTCATCATCTTCTGATTCAGACGTCTCGGTCTCGTACTCTATATCGTTTTCTTCGTTACTAACAAATGCATCTATTAAAACATTCGCTTTATCATTCAACGATCCTACATCGATGTCATCGGCTATTATTATTTTGGAATTTGGCTCAAGATCTGCTTGATACGCTGCTATCATCTAACCATATTTCCACACATTTTCCGGCAGGTCTTCCATGTTGTCTAAAAATAGATAACATTGTTTGAGAAGAATCATGCTCAACAGCTTCTTCATTACGGGGAACACTTACAAACGATAAGTTCACATCATCACTAAAGTAGTGTGAGAAAAAAAAGAAGCTTCCTCTTCAAGGTACGATTTGCAAATTGAACCTTCTACTCGTGCTTTTTGTTTAATTTTCTTCTTCAAATGATTCAAGTACCTATAACAAAAATATTTAATTTTGTATATTGGTACAAGAATATACATTTTCAACTAATCAACAAGAATATTGAGGAGTTTAAAATCACCTCTCAAATGGATACATCCATCCATATTGCACAGGACCTCGAAGGAGTGCTTCTGATGGCAGATGCACATGCAAATGCTCCATTACATTATAAAAACCGGGCGGAAATATTTTCTCGAGTTTGCAGAGCAATACAGGAATTTCTACTTCAAGTTTACGTAAATGATCTACCTTTAACGTGGTCGAACAAAGCTGTTTGTAAAACATACTTAATTCTGTTATAACACTCCATATTTTTGTTGGCAACAGTTCTTTGAATATCACAGGTAAGAAATATTCCATCATGATATGGCAATCATGACTTTTCATCCCACTCAATTTATTGTTTTTCAAGTCAACACATCTGCGAAGGTTAGAAGAAATCCCATCAGGACATCTTAGTCCTTCCACCCATTTGAGCACGAGTTTTGCTTGCTTGTTGTCTAGCTCATAACATGCTTTGGGTTTTTTGTTATCGTCGTACAACTGAAGTTCGGGCCGCTTACAGAAATGTAATATATCACGTCTCGAATTCGCATCGTCCTTGGTTTTCCCCTTTACATTCAAAACTGTATTAAAAACGTTATCAAATACATTTTTTTCATTGTGCATGACGTCAATATTATGTCGTAGTAAGAGATTTTTCCAATAAGGTAACTCCCAAAATATACTTTGCTTGCACCAGTTATGAATGTCCGATTTACCTGGAATGTCGACCTGTTTCCCAGTTTCATGAATCTTAGGATAGTCTTTCACGATTTCATATATCTCTTCACTTGTCCAAACTTTAGGTGGTAGCATATTCTCTACTCTGTTAGCTTTAAAGTTCTTTTTATCCACTCTGAATTTATGATTAATACGTAGAAAACACCGATGACAGTCAAACCAAGAAATTTTCTTGCTGTACTTTAATGAAAATGCTCGTGATTCTTCCATACAATATGGACAAGCTAGACGTCCAGCTGTGCTCCAACCTGAAAGCATGCCATATGCGGGAAAATCATTAATAGTCCATAAAGAAGCGAACATACGAAAATTTCATTTTCTCGAAATGTCATATGTTTCAACTCCTTCATGTCATAATGTTTTCAATTCTTCGATCAACGGTTGTAGATAAACATCAATTCCTTGAGTCGGATCATCAGGACCGGAAACGACAATCGTTAAAAACATATATGGAGTTTTCATACACATCCATGGAGGTAAGTTATAAGGAGTGAAAATAATAGGCCATGATGAATATTTACTACCAAATTGAGAGAATGGCGAAAATCCATCTGTACATAAACTGAGCCTAACATTACGGCTCTCTCGAGCAAATTCAGGATACGTCCTATCGAAATGTTTCCATGCTTCTCCATCAGATGGATGTATCAATGTTCCTTCTACTAGTGTTCTCACGCTGTGCCATCGTATATGACATGTTGTAGCAGAAGAAGCATATAGCCGTTGAAGTCTGGGAGTGATGGGTAAATAATGCATTCTTTTATAAGGGACTTCTTTTCCTTTCTTTTTCCTTGGTTTGTATCTTTCCTCGTTACATATTCTGCATTTTCTAAGGTGAGCGTCGTCTTTCCAAAATAACATGCAACCTTTAACACATGTATCTATCTTCTGGTATGGCAATCCAAAAGCAGACATAAGTTTTTTAACTTTATAATGACTATCGCACATCAAATTATTGGGTGGCATGTGTCGTTTAGCAGTTTGTACAATTGCTGTAAACGATACTTCTGTAAGATTGAAGTTTGATTTCATCGTGATGTATTCAGCGGTTACAGATAATTCGGTTCCACTTTCACATCCATCCCACAATGGTCTCTTAGCGGAATCCAATAAATCATAAAAAAATTTAGCTTCCATAGTCGGTTCTTCACCATTTTCGTTTTCAATGTCGTCTTGATCAATGGATGGAAACATTGATCGGGCTGCATCTTGCACCATATTTTCTATTGGATTTGTCGCTGTATTATCATCCTCTTCCACTACAGGATTAGGTGTATATTGAACAAACTCTCCGTGACGATCCCATAAATAATAATTCGGTACAAAACCAAATTTATACAAATGAACTTCTACTACATCTGTCTACGTTATTTCCATTATTAGATTTAGCAAATCTAATAAACTCGTGTACACCGTTAACAAAATGTTCCTTTATTGATCCTTTCATACCTTTTCGGGATTCATACATCCAACTACGATCGAGAAAATAATCGAACATATCTCCTGATTTGCAAAAATTATATTAGAAAATTCAAACAAACACTTCACTGAAACCAATTAGACCGGACTTTAGTAAATTTTATTAATTTAGTAACTTTATTAATTTGACAAATTAGACTGAACTTTAGTAAATTTAATAATTTGGTAAACTAGACTAACTTTATTAATTTGGTAAATTTTAAACTAACTTTAGTAAATTTTAAACAAACTTTAATAAATTAGACTGAACAAATTTATTAGTTTCAAACTAACTTTTAAATTTTATTACTTTAGTAAATTGCACTTAATAAATTATTTGATTGTTTTATAAAATACAGATCATATACAACACTTGTTAATACTTGTTTAACGACCGGTCATCCTACTTCCCATTACAAACACAATAACGTAATCATATTTTATAAATCATTTCAGATTAAACGATTCAACAAAATTTCGACAGCACTTCCCTTTATTCCCTGTATCATACACAAATGCATGTACACAGGGGAAAAAAGGAAGTGCCATCGAAATTTCGTTAACCGTTTAAACTGAAATGATTTATAAACTGCGATTACGTTATTGTGTTTGTAACTTGTCCAATACTGGGAGAAATCCAATAAATATTGTATCAGATGAATACAGATGTCCGTTCTGTGTAAAAACGAACATCCATATAACGATCATATACAACACTTGTCAGACGGGGCCAAAAATTGTCTAAGGGGTTCACACAAATAAAACAAATTTTCTAATTTATATTTTAACAACTATAAATTTTTTAATAATACGTTCAATAAATATTTGTCAAGTAAATTTCACATTTTAACACGTACTTTAAAATTTGGCTAACTAAGTCAAATTTTTAATAATGAATTTTTTTAAATCAAATTAGAAGTTAGCACTTATAATAAATTGAATTATTTTTATTTTAAACTATATACGTTTAATTGGAAATTCCACAATGAGACAAAAGTGAATCATTGTAATTCTTTTAGGCTATGAGTACTTTAGCATGGCCATTGCAAGTGAGCATAAATGATATATTTGAACAAAATACACAGTTGTAGTGTACTTACACTTATAACTAACGCATGCTAAATAATTAAATTTTCACCTAATCGACAACCGACATTGCATAAACTTATCAATAAGCATCTTAAACATGTTATCACCATCTTAATCCAAATCACATCACCAATCATTAATTCTACAATAACCAACATCATAATAGTATGCGTTAATCATTGTTTTCAACGTCGAAATAAAATGATTTTATTCTCAAATCAACCTACAATACTACTATCACCATACATATACCACATAACTACCAATCTCAAACCCATAAATATGTCATTAATAACCAATTTTTAAACCCAATAAACATGCAAATAAACCCTAATTAAACCCTAATTGAATAGAAAATAGGGTTAGAACACATACCGGATCAATTTGGGAGGTAGGGAGCGAATGTTTGAGTACCGAATCGGCGGGGCGACGGGGGGGTTTTTTTTTCTGTTTTGTTCCGTTTTGCAGAATGAGGAAGAAGAAGGCTCGGGTTTGGCAGATATACAGGTCGAGCGACGGCTAGCGACGGCCGCTTTTTTTACCGTCGCTAGCCGTTGCCCCCATCCAACGCTATACGAACCGTTTTTTGTAGTGGAAGTGGATAAGGATAAGACAATATGTTATACCAGATCCTCATTTAACTAATTTTCCAGCTTAAGCAACGATTTAAAAATACATTTGTGCTCGTTATACAGTCAATTGCAACGTGGACGTTTGTTAATATTGAAGATTAATTTGGTCAGCTATTACTTATATTAGGAACTATCACGCAATTCAGTCATCTACTAACAGAGATAGTTAAAAATGATGCTCTAAGAAGCAGAAGAAACTGCATATTGACTTCAAAAAAAATCAAAATGTTGCGATTTCAATCCTGATTCTAATTGACTCTTTTCAGTTTCGATTCAAATTCAAATTCCAATTGAATACTCAATCCAAATCACAATTGAGAAAGACTGTCCAATCCATGCTAAAATTCAGTTAAAAAAATTCACTGTACTCATTTGAATCTACCAATAAAATTTTACAGATTAAAAAAAGGTGGCAGGACAAAGAAAATTAAGCTATAGACTTAAAGATGTAGACATGTGCGGACAGACGTTTGTGTATCACAAATTTACGAACCGTGTTGTAATATCAGTGCTGCAACAGTGAATTATAAATATGTGTAAGTTGAACAGTGCGGTATTTATAGTATTGCAACTTCTGTACATGGAAAAGGTAGTTGTATAAGTGGGAAATGGTAAAAGGTGACAACTTGAAGTAAACTGTGGATTGAATTCGAAACATAAACAGTACATATTTAAGTTTTTTATTATTTGTGCAACCGTGTTTTGTGATACTGCATACCGACAGGTGTAGTAAACGGAGCGGTATTCCACTTTATAGTGGCCGTCCTCAGTTTTCAGTAAGAGGGAAAAAAAAAAAGTAAAGTGGGTTTATTAGTAGAGAAAAAATAACTGCATGCAATAATTTTTTGGTTATTGAGTCATGTTTTGGTTACATGTGAGTAAAACATTTGTGTAAACTACGTTGTATAAGTTTCATTTTCCTTTGAATTTTACCATTTTGTACTAATACCATTGTTGTTGGACGTCCGATACCTCTGGATAAAACTACGTATAGTTGACCATGAGGGAAAACATGTTGTGGAAGATAGATGTCAACGTTTGGAATTGTTTGGTCTTGGGACTTGTTAATTGTTATTGTAAAAGCTAATTTAATTGGGAATTGTTTTCAAATTAGGATGAAAGACATATTAACATTTTCTGGAGGCTTTAATGGTATGCGGGGGATAAACACTCTTGTACCATGAAAATGGCCAACTGTGATTTCAGCATCTATAAGATTTCTATGGAAAACATGACATATTAATCAGACTCCATTACATAATCCAATTTTATGGTCAATATTTCTAAGCAGCATAATTGGGGATCCTACTTTAAGAGTTAGTTTATGAGGGGTTAATCCACCTGGAGCGAGAGAATGCAAGAATTCTGGCCGGTACAAATTATTCGTATCATCTTCAACTGAATCAAAGGAGTAATAAATGTGTTCAATGCTTGGGAACATGGTTATTACTGTTGGACAAAAATAAATGAGTGCATTTGTTAGTGAAGAGGAAATAAGTGTTAATTTGGTATTGTGTATATTGGAACAAAGTCCCACATTGTGGAATACTTATTCCAATACCACTATATAAACTATCTCTTAACATGTTATTGCAAAAGGAAAAGAAGAAGACATGAAGACTTGAGATGTGAGGAAGGCATTTGGGCATGTGGGCTTTGGGCCTTCATATTACAATGTCAAAGATTGGGCCTTGGGCCTTAGGGCTCTTGGGGTCTCGTGATTAGATGGGCCTACTTCTGCCACTTGGGCTTGTTGCGCTTCACGGCTAATTTTGAACTTCGAAATTGGACCGTTGCAGCTGTGCGCGCACGTCTGTCCGTTAAAGGGTCGCAACCTTTCGAACAGTCACGACCTCTCCGAATAGGCGCCTCCTCCCGCCTATATATAGGGGCCCGCAACACAGATAATCAAATATACAGAAAATTGCTTCTTCTTCTTCCCTCTTCTCGGCACTCTGTTCACAGACATATAATTCCTTCAGTTCGTCGTCCCTCCGTCTGCCCGCACAGCAATCGGAGCAGGTCCGTTTCATCCTGGGAGACAAATTGCTCATATCCTTTGGTGCGTATAAGGGGACAATATTGTTTTAAGAAAACAGATATTATGTGGACTCGGACATTTAGGCATTACATACAAATATCGTTTGTAACAGTTCTGTACTGTCATAATATTTTATATTCCTTGTCACGTTTTTTTCCGTTGCTACCGTTTACAATTAGTAACGCCTTTTCTGCTGTGCCAAATCTTATAAAGGGATAAGTAACGTTATTGAAGTTACTATCGGATTCGTTACACTTTTGTGTATTTACGAATAACAATCTTAAAACAATATTGTATTGTTGCAGACGACGATGTCTCAAAATAGCAACAATAACGCTGCACCAACACAGACGGTGACAACCGCTCAGCCTACGGCTCTGGTTCCAACTATGGCAATGCCTCATGGAGAAAGGCCAGAAAAATTTAATGGGACAGATTTCAAGCGTTGGCAACAGAAGATGTTGTTCTATCTGACGACATTAGGGCTCGCCAAATATCTGACCGAAGAAGCTCCTGAAGTTGGCGAACTCGAACCCCATGCAATCAAAGTAGAGGCTGCAACTGTCTGGAAAAATTCAGATTTTATATGTAAAAACTATATTCTGAATGGTCTGGATAATAGCCTCTACAATGTTTATTGTACTGTTGCAACATCCAAGGAACTCTGGACAGTCTTGGATAGAAAGTACAAAACTGAAGATGTAGGCATGAAGAAATTCATCGCTGGCAAATTTCTCGACTTCAAAATGGTAGATTCAAAGACTATGATCAACCAGACTCAAGAATTACAAGTAATCATCCGTCAACTACATGATGAAGGGATGACACTGAGTGAATCTTTTCAAGTCGCCGCAACCATTGAGAAACTTCCTCCATCTTGGAAGGACTTCAAAAACTATCTTAAGCATAAGCGTAAGGAAATGACAATGGAAGAACTCATAGTTCGTTTGCGGATTGAGGAAGATAATAGGAATTCCGAGAAAAAGATTTCTCCGAATATGGCTGCCAAAGCAAATGTTGTTGAGTTAGAAAACCCTAACAAGAGAAAACATGAAAATGCGCCTAAGAAGTCGAAGAAGAAATTTTAGGGTTCTTGTCATAACTGTGGAAAGAAGGGGCACAAAGCAGCCGAATGTCGCGCTCCCAAAAAGAAGAAATCAGAAGCAAATATGGCTGAAGTTGAAGATGGCATTTCTGATATGGATTTATGTGCAGTAATATCAGAATGCAACCTTGTTGGTAACTCAAAGGAATGGTTCGTAGACACAGGAGCCACTCGACACATATGTGCTAATAAGTGGATGTTTACGACCTATAAAACTACAACTGATGATGAACAACTTTTCATGGGCAATTCATCTGCATCAAAGGTAGAAGGCAAAGGAAAAGTTGTGCTGAAACTAACTTCTGGAAAGGAACTTACCTTAAGTGACGTTCTCCATGTTCCAAACATTCGAAAGAACCTGATTTCAGGGTCCTTGCTTAGCAAGCATGGTTTTAAATTAACCTTTGTGGCTGATAAGCTTGTATTGTCGAAGAATGGAGTGTATGTAGGAAGAAGATATGTGTGTGATGGTTTATTCAAAGCAAATGTAACCACTATTGTACCAAACAATGATATGAATAAAAGTGAATCTTCTGCTTATATTGTTGACTCCTCTAATATATGGCATTCTAGATTAGGGCATGTGAATTTTGATACACTGCGAAAAATGATTAATCTAGAATTTATACCAAAATGTGGTATAGACTCCAATTATAAATGTCAAATTTGTGCAGAAGCAAAATTGACAAGAACCTCGTTTCATCATGTTGAACGAGAAACTGAACCTCTAGACCTTATACACACTGATGTATGTGACTTGAAAATGTGTCAAACTAGAGGTGGAAAAAGGTATTTCATTACATTCATTGATGATTGTACTAGATACTGTTATGTGTATCTCCTTAGAAGCAAGGATGAAGCATTCGACATGTTTAAACAGTATAAAGCCGAAGTTGAGAATCAACTCAATAGGAAAATTAAAGCTTTAAGAAGTGATAGAGAAGGAGAATATGAATTTCCTTTTGAGGAATTCTGCGCTGAGCATGGTATTATACACCAAACTACAGCACCATATTCATCTCAATCCAACGGTATAGCCGAACGGAAAAATAGAACTCTTAAAGAAATGATGAATGCTTTACTAATCAGTTCTGGCTTACCAGATAATTTTTGGGGAGAAGCTATTCTTTCGGCAAATCATATTTTAAATAAAATACCACGAAAGAAAACATCTAAGTCTCCTCATGAACTTTGGAAAAATAGACCGCCATCCTACAAATACTTAAAAGTGTGGGGGTGTTTGGCCAAAGTAGAGATACCTAAACCAAAGAAGGTCAAAATTGGACCAAAAAACAATCGATTGTGTATTCATTGGATATGCACAAAACAGTGCTTCTTATCGATTTCTAGTACACAAATCTGACATTGATGATATTCATGAAAATACCATCATCGAGTCGAGAAATGCAAGATTTTTCGAACATATATTCCCTTTAAAACAGGGTACTGACAATTGTGTTCAGAAGAGAGCAAAGGAAGATGAAATCACTGATTCTCTTGAGAATACCGAACAAAATAACCTTTGGCAAGATAATGCTGATCAACAAGTGGAGGAACCAAGAAGGAGCAAGAGGTCAAGGACCTCAAGAACTTTTGGACCAGATTTCTACACATTAATGTTAGAAGATGATCCATTAACCTACGAACAAGCTATGTCCTCCAGCGATGCCCCTTATTGGAAAGAGGCCATTAACAGTGAGATAGAATCCATCATGGCTAACCACACATGGGAGTTAGTTGATTTACCTCAAGGATGCAAAACCTTAGGTAATAAATGGATATTCAAAAAGAAATTGAAACCTGATGGTTCAATAGACAAGTACAAAGCTCGTCTTGTAGTCCAAGGATTTAGACAAAAGGAAGATCTGGACTATTTTGATACATATTCACCAGTAACAAGGATAACATCGATAAGGATGCTTATTGCAATTGCATCCATACTTGATTTAGAAATACATCAAATGGATGTTAGAACTGCATTTTTGAATGGTGAACTAGAGGAAGAAATACATATGAAGCAACCCGAAGGGTTTATGAGCTTTGGAAGTGAGAATAAAGTGTGCAAATTAGTAAAATCGCTTTATGGCCTTAAACAAGCTCCAAAACAATGGCATAAGAAGTTTGATGAAACTATGTTATCAAACGGATTCACAATAAATGAATCGGATAAATGTGTCTATATAAAACAAGCACATATTGGGTATGTCATTGTTTGTCTTTATGCTGATGACTTGTTGATCCTAGGTAATAACAAGGCCATAATAACATCTACAAAGAATATGTTATCCTCTAGATTCGATATGAAAGACCTAGGACTGGTTGATGTGATATTGGGTGTAAAATTTTTGAGAACACCATAAGGATATGCATTATCTCAATCACATTACATCGCCAAGATACTTGAAAAATTCAAGCAATATAATATTACTATTGCAAAAACACCAGTAGATATGACCCAGAATTGGGTAAAGAACACTGGTGACGGTATCTACCAGCTTGAATACTCTCGTATACTAGGAAGTATCATGTATGTTATGAACTGCACTAGGCCAGATATTGCATACGCTGTAAGTAAGCTGAGTAGATTTACCAGCAATCCTGGTAAACATCATTGGAAAGCGATAATCAGAGTTCTAGGATACCTAAAGTATACGCATAACTATGGTCTACACTATACAAACTATCCTTCAACAGTGGAAGGATACAGTGATGCCAATTGGATAACTGGATCACATGATACAAAGTCTACAAGCGGATATGTGTTCACATTAGGAAATGGAGCAATATCATGGAAATCATCCAAACAGACTTGTATAGCTAGATCTACGATGGAATCAGAGTTTATTGCACTAGATAAGACTGCAGAAGAAGCAGACTGGCTTCAAAGTTTCTTGGAAGATATTCCAAATTGGAGCAAACCTGTGCCTCCAATATGTATACATTGTGATAGTCAATCAGCTATTGGAAGAGCTAATAGTACATTATACAATGGTAAATCTAGGCATATTCGTTGTAGACATAAGACAATAAGACAACTTCTCTCTAATGGAGTTATCACTATAGACTACATAAGGTCTAAAGATAACATAGCGGATCCACTAACAAAAGGCTTGCCAAGAGAGAAAGTTCAAACCTTATCGATGGGAATGGGGTTAAGGCCCATAGAATAAAAGTTTTTCTAAAATGGAAACCCCACCTAGTTGACTGGAGATCCCAAGATCTAGGTTCAAAGGGACAACTAAGTTCAAGAGAAACTTGATAGCACTATTACACACAAACCATTCCTATGATAAGTCAGTGCATTATTTGCTGGAAAATAGGATAAGTATTTGTACTTGTAATGATATCTGTACTTGAGGAATTACGAATAATCCTTACAGAATCACCTACATAAGTGCGAAGGCGCCGCTTCAAAGAGAATTATAGGCCTAATTCTCTAAGCACGTATGAGACCAGGCAGGTGTTCAAGGCAAAAACGAACACAAACAGAGAACGAAGGATTATAAGAAACATTTATCACGTGCTATCTATTTTAGAATTACACAAACGGCTTACAGTTCAAGAACCTTCTAAGTCTACTGATTTGCCTGTGATTTAAATAGGTAACCACTAGGAAAGTTCAAGGCCCTTGTGCTACTTTAAACCGATACGATAAATGTCTCGTAAAACTATGAACAACTACTCATTCATGTGGGGGATTGTTGGACAAAAATGAATGAGTGCATTTGTTAGTGAAGAGGAAATAAGTATTTGGTATTGTGTATATTGGAACAAAGTCCCACATTGTGGAATACTTATTCCAATACCACTATATAAACTATCTCTTAACATGTTATTGCAAAAGGAAAAGAAGAAGACATGAAGACTTGAGATGTGAGGAAGGCATTGGGCATGTGGGCTTTGGGCCTTCATATTAAAATGTCAAAGATTGGGCCTTGGGCCTTGGGGCTCTTGGGGTCTCGTGATTAGATGGGCCTACATCTGCCACTTGGGCTTGTTGCACTTCACGGCTAATTTTGAACTTCGAAATTGGACCGTTGCAGCTGTGCGTGCACGTCTGTCCGTTAAAGGGTCGCAACCTTTCGAACAGTCACGACCTCTCCAAATAGGCGCCTCCTCCTGCCTATATATAAGGGCCCGCAACACAAATAATCAAATATATAGAAAATTGCTTCTTCTTCTTCCCTCTTCTCGGCACTCTGTTCACAGACATATAATTCCTTCAGTTCATCGTCCCTCCGTCTGCCCACACAGCAATCGGAGCAGGTCCGTTTCATCCTGGGAGACAAATTGCTCATATCCTTTGGTGCGTATAAGGGGGCAATACTGTACTGTCATAATATTTTATATTCCTTGTCACGTTTTTTTTCCGTTGCTACTGTTTACAATTAGTAACGCCTTTTCTGCTCTGCCAAATCTTATAAAGGGATAAGTAACGTTATTGAAGTTACTATCGGATTCGTTACACTTTTGTGTATTTACGAATAACAATTACTTTACTGTTGAGTTCATCAACTCTCTCTGTTGTTGGTGCTAAGATGACTCTATTCATTATATAATCAATATCGTACAATCTAGTAGCGAGGTTGGGGAAAACAGAGTTAATCAAAGAGTGAATGGAGTTTGAGTTAGTCCAATTTGTAACAATATCATCTGGGAGTTTGATCATGTCATCTTGTACATAGGGTTCCTCCCTATTTCAAATACGTAAAAGAAAATCAGCACATGAACGATCATTTCTAGCACGCATATTTTCGGTTAAGTGTATGACGTGAGCGTACGACCATAAGTATGATCGGACTATGCATGCGTCAACTGTTTGAGTCCTAGTACCTTCCGTAATGATGGGCAAAACTTGACGGAAATCACCTCCGAAAATGACAACTTTACCATCAAATGGTTTATCGGTATTGGTTAGATCTCTTAATGTTCTGTCCACTGCCTCAAATGCATGACGATGAGCCACTGTAGCTTCATCCCATAGTATAACAGTTGACTGGCATAGTAATTTAGCTGTAGCGGATTGTTGGGAATGCAACAGGTGGTGGAGGAATCAAGATTTATTGGTATTTTAAATCGAGAATGTGCAGTTCGACCACCGGGTAAAGCTATAGAAGCAATTTTTGAAGTGGCAACTGCAATTGCAATGAGTCCCTGACTCCTTGAGTGAGCTAAAATTGCTCGATATAAATATGTTTTTCCAGTTCCACCTGGACCGTCTATGAAGTAAATTGAATTTGTTCTGAAGTTTATTGAATTCATTATCATATCAAAAGCCTCCTTCTGTCGTAGGTTAAAGTTATTTATGGATTGTATGTCGTGTGGTGGTATTTTGACTGATTTTTCTTGGAAAATAATACTCGACGTACTATAATTGGTAGATTAATTAAGATTATCGTGCGGTAAGTCATAATCAAAAACTGATTTATTATATTGGTTGAGTAGGTCATTAAGATCGAAAAGACATTGAAGTAATAAATGGGCATTGTTAGATGTGGAAGTAGAAGTATGCCGATAATCTTCGATTAAATGAGGAGAAAACTCTTCCTACAACTGTCCCACATGGCTTGGTTCATAGTATACCTTAATTGTAACGAATAACCTTCGTAGTGCGGCAGGCATATGTGTGTTTGAAGCATCTGTCAAACAGTCTTTAATATTGTCATCATTTTCTAGTAAACCTCTATGTTCAGCCGCTTCTTTGAATGTATGATACTGTATTCCGCCAATGGTAAGTAAATCATTAAAGGATAATGGCCCCTTAACATGCGTTAATAACAGTCTTAAAAAATAACGATCGCCTTCTAGGGGGGTTACCGTGTACATTCTGCCTATTACCCTACGATTATTTCGTCCCCAAATCCACTCCTTTTGTTTACAGTCCCACCAATATTTCTCTGGAAACTCATGATAAAAGTATTGGTGTGTGTCTGCATAGTGAAGATTTGTATGGAAGAATTCAATAAGCATTGTTTTTGATCTGCTCTGATCGTTCAAAACATGTTGTAACTGTTCGATAGGGGAAAAATGTACGGGCGGTCTTTTTGGTAGATGTATTTGTAAACTAATAACAGAGGGTGAAATATGACTGAGCGAAAATTTAAATATTCTCCATAAGGCCTCCGAAGCACAGACCCATCGTGCATTATTGAATTTTGAAATTTCATCGTCGTTATCGACCGGTGCAGTAGATACACCAACTGAAACACGGTCTGGCTCCTTGTACACGTACTTGTAAATATATTTTATGGATTTAATACTTGAGCAAATTTCAACATTTATATGACAATTATATTTCAGTAGTAAATAGGGATTATAAGGAACTACCCATCGTTTGGCAACTCTGTGTTCCAATGTTTGACTCTGAATCTCATTTTCGAGGCGTCTATAAATTGGATATGAGTCATTTCCTTGTAAAGTGACGGGAGCAAAAGCTTTAGGAAACACTTTCTTACACATGCCGTTTTTCATACAAATGGCATTGGGATTAAAGCGACCACATGGACGATGAATCATGTGTTTCATGACAGTAGTATACAAATCAGGTTCAACTTCTTTGCTTGGAATTTCAGCTCTAACTAAAGCATCGTATTCATCGGAATTACCAATCTTATCGTTTTTAGCGAAAATAAGTAGAATATGTGAGTGTGGTAGTCCTCTTTTTTGAAATTCAATGACATGCACGTGAGCGATGACTATACCTAAAACGCCTTTGTCAAATAAATCATGTTTTAGCTGTTCTAATTTAGCGTGAAAAACTCTTGTCGTTAAATCTGGTCTATCGGGTGGTTGTTGACCAGGAAGGAGCTCATTAGTAATTTCTACCCATTTGGCATTACATTACAGGTTACAGTAATAAATAAATCAGGTTTTCTATACCTTTGCACCATTGCCATTGCATCCTGGTACCGCTGGTGCATATCACGTGGACTACCAGTATGGGAGGATGGAAGAATTTTTCTGACACCAATGTTATCTGAAAGGATGAGTGTTTGAATTTGTTGGAAATAAAGGCCGTAGAAAAGAAGTAGAAACTACTTAATATGTCGTGGTGAACGTGAAGAACTTACTGGTTAATGTCTCTCCCATGGTCAGAGCATCTTGTAAACCCTGATATAAATCGGCCCTAATGATATCTTGGTTATTACGAAGAAATCTAAGGCGCATGATTTCTATCTTCACAAACATGTCAAGTGCATATTGTTGAAACAGACGCCCACCGAGCAAAATAAGCGATTTGTCTCCTGGTCGAATCTAAGACAATATTAATATGTTTGCATTTGTAATAGTAAAATAGGACGGAGAGAATAACAGTATGGGAGGTGGAAAATAATTGTAGATTAAATGACATATTTCAATTTTGCTAAAATATTGGTATTTCTGTTTGGAACATAGGATGTTTGTGTAGGTCAAAATAAGGGCAGAATTATTGTGATGTGAAGTGAGGAACCCTTTTTATATGTATAATTAATATCGTAGCAATTGTACTTGTAAAAGATGGGAGTAGTAAGATGCGCAGCTAATTTGATTGTTTCCATTATCGTGCACCTTCAAATCCCACCCATGTTCTCAATATCGGAGTAAGAGAGGATATTGTAGTGGATCATAAAATCCAGCTGTATCTGGTACTCGTTGTAGATTTCCACTTCTTGTTTCAACTATGATACCCCTACCGTGCAAGTCATCTGCTTCGTCCCCTATGACTATCCCAGCTACTTGTGATCGTGAAAATGTCGGTTTACTATAATCTCCTTTATTTTAATCCTACAAATTTCAATATCATCACGGTGCCCAGGTTGATGAAAGATGGATACATAAGGGGTGTAGGTATCTAAAATGTGTTGTAAACGAAAAAGGACATCCGATCTCAGTGCCTCATTATCGAGCTGTCGATTTTGAATCGCATGGTCTGTGTCATATATATAAAGCTATAAATATCTTGATCTACTTTCAGCTGTAGGTAAAACGCTTCCAATATGATGATATATAGAACCTTGTGCTCAATAGGAATAAATTCCAGTCATTGCATTTGCTAGGTTTTGATCTATATGTGCACCAATCGATGTAAAAGAAAATGCATTATTATAAGCTCTAATGTTGGTCTTGTAATGCGCACCAACTTCACCTTGATCCGTAAATAAGTTAATTAATTGTTGTGGAGTAGTGGTCGGCAGATGGTAATATTTCCATTGGAATAATAGTTTTGTATAATTTCAGCATATAACTTTTTGGCTGCACAAAATGAGCAGTATGTGGGTTCTGGCAGTAGGTGATTACGAAGAGCATTGTTTGTGATAAAGTTTCAACCGTAATTGTGATTAGTGGGAAAAGGTGATAGAGGTTCTATAACTTCCTGATTTTCAGATGGTGTTGTTCCTACATATGCATCGGAAGTGAGATAAAGAAAACAAATGTTGAAGAAAAAGAGCAAAGGTGGAGTGGAAAATGGTGGAGAAATTTATGGAACTAAGGAAAAAGTGAAGGTGGATGTGTCAGTATATTGTGAAGTAGATAGTCCAACAATTACTTTGGTTACGAACTGAACAACTTCTTATGATTTTGCAATTATGCCTACAAGCCGCAACTTGTGAGTGAAAGGTGAGTCAAGCAATTCAAATTGAACGTACATAGAGCCACAGGTTACGGAGGTAGTGGGTGATTGCATAATTTAATGAGGTTAGAAACGGTATATTGTATTCTGCTTTGGTGTAATTTGGAATGGTATGAAAAAAATATGTCATAACTATTAATGAGGAATTTATGGGGAGGTTGGTAGAAGTAAAATTATATTAATGTTTGTGAAAGTGTAGTTGTGTTAGGGAGTTTATGGAGTCAGGTTGAAGTAATAATTCATGTAAGGTAGACAGTAGTAAGAGGGAGCAAAAATAGATAAATGAAGAGCAATATATGTGAAAGAGTGAAATGGTATTCCTATATCTAAAAGCTTGTTCAACTAAAATAGGTACTCGTGTATCATAAACCAAATTTGAGTGTACGCGACACTATGTAAAAGGCTTTTTATTTAAAAGCTTGAAAAATTGGTATCTACATACATAGTTGTACGTATATATGAAATACATCAGATTGTTGAAGATACAGGACAGTTTGTGTTTAAAACTTTGTTTATTTAGAAGTATGCAGTTACGAAACTGATTTAATTTGTGGGTACTGTATAGAAATTTGTATATGTGGAGGAAAATGATTCTTTTCGCAGTGAGTGAATACAGAGAGGATATTTTCCCAAATCAGAGTACAAAGCTTAGTACATTCCAAAGAAAGTCGTATGGAAATGACAACAGTCGAATTTGGATGTGCACAATTACATATGTATGTATACACAGACATATATGTATGTATGGTACGTATCCAAATTTTTTGGTTTTGAAATATGATGGTAAGCATTCGAAGTTTTACATCCTCAAAATATCTAGTTAAGTTGAAAGTTGAAGATTTAGAATGCTAGTGTAAAAAAAATTATATATGGGATTGAATGCATTTTCAAAATAAAACATGGACATGGAACTTTGGACTTTCAAAGTCACTTTATTTGTAGAGTCTGTATTTGTAATCAATGCTGCGTAGAAAACTGCATATACTTAAAAGCTGTTCATATGATGGAACCATATATACGTTAGTGTTCAAAACAAACTATATGCATTTATATGCGAAATTATAGTTTCAACAATTGAATCTGATGGTCCGCAGTCAATGTATTACATCCTCAAAATCGATAGTTCATTTGAAAATGCATTAATAGAACTACATGGTAAAAAAATTATGTGTAGTATGTAACACATTTTCAACATCAAACATGGAGCCGAAACTTTGTACTTTGAAAATAACTTTATTTGTAGAATGTATATTTGTAGTGAAAGCTATGTGTAAAATTGGATATATTGAAAAGCTAAAGATAATATGGAACCATATAGACCCGCATCTTGAAACCAAACTGTATGCTTTTATATTGGGAATTAAATTTTCAGAAAATGATATATTATATGTGTTTGAAACCTTCATATATTTTTGAAATGTTTATGGAAAAAGCTGAATCTATTGAAACCTGTTGTGTTATTAAATGAAGACAGGTACAACACAGTCAGTACTGAGTTGAAAATCCTACATTTCAAACCTGAATGCATAAACTTCAACTCTATATTTTGCGAAGCTGATGCAGAAAATCAGTTAACAGATTCAACGCCAGAACTAAAATACATATTTGAAGTCTATTACATTGAAACTCAATTGACATACATTTACAAATAAATCGAAGTGCATATTCATAAATTTACATCTATACATACATATATATATAGTTGATGCATTTTCAAAATAAAATATGTACCGCAAACTTTGTACTTTCAAAATCAGTTTATTTTTAGAATCTGTATTTATATTAAAAGCTATGTATAAAAGTGAATATATTCAAAAAGTGAGTATATTATGCAACCATATATACGTGAATGTTGAAACTAAACTTCAGGCACCCATTCAAAATTTTACATCCTCAAAATTGATAGTTCAGTTGAAAATTGCAAATTTAGAACTTCATGGTAAAAAACAATTATGCATCCTACTTAATACAGTTTGACCATCAGAAATGTACCCAAAACTTTGTACTTTGGAAATAAGTTGATTTTTAGAATATGTATTCGTAGCCAAAGCTATGTATAAAGCAGGATATATTCAAAAGCTGCGTCTTGAAACCAAACTGTATGCTTCTATATTGGAAGTAACATTTTTAGAAATTGATATATTATATATGTTCGAAACTTTCATATATTTTGAAATTGTTTGTGATAAAACCTGAACCTATTGAAACCTGTAGTCTTATCAAATGAAGACGGACAGAGTTCATAAAGTACTGAGTTGAAATTCGTACATTGCAAACCTGTTTTCATAAACATCAAATCTATATTCTGCAAAGTTGATGTATAAAACCATTTAAGAGATTCAAGGCCAGAACTCAAACAAATATCTAAAGTTTGTTACGTTGAAAATCAGGTGACATACGTTTAGAAATAAATCAAACTGCATATTAATAAATTTATATCTGTGCATATATATATATACATATATATATACGTAGTGCATTTTCAAAATCAAATATGTACCTGTCGCTTTGTAATTTGAAAATCACTTTATTTTGTGGAATCTGTATTTGTATTAAAAGCTGTGTATAAAACTGCATATATTCAAAAGCTGAACATAATATGGAACCATATATACCTGAATCTTGAAACCAAACTTTATGCATTTTTATTTTAAATTTGAATTTAAAAAATTGTTATATTATGTATCTGTACACGATAAAAGTACGCATTTATAGAACTGCATGGAAAAATTATCTGTGGTACGTAATACATTTGCAACATCAAATATGTGACCGAAACTTTGTACTTCAAAAAAATAACATTAGTTTTAAAATCCTTATTTGTAGTCAAAGCTATGTATAAAATTGGATATATTGAAAAGCTGAAGGTAATATTGAACCATATAGACCTGCATGTTGGAACCAAACTGTATGCTTTTCTATTGGGAATTAAATTTTCAGAAAATGATATGTTATATGTGTTTGAAAGTTTCATCTATTTTGAAAATGTTTATGCCAAAAGCTGAATCTATTGAAACCTGTTGTGTTATCAAATGAAAACAAGTATAGTACAGTCAGTACTAAGTTGAAAATCCTATATTTCAAACCTATATGCATAAACTTCAAATCTATATTTTGCAAAGCTGATGCAGATAATGAGTTAACAGATTCAAGGCCAGAACTAAAACACATATTTGAAGTCTGTTACCTTGAAAATCAGTCGACACACATTTACAAATAAACCAAAGTGCATATTCATAAATTTACATCTATACATACATACATATATATATATATATATATATATATATATATTAGTTGATACATTTTCAAAACCAAATATGGACCGAAAACTTTGTACTTTCAAATTTAGTTTATTTTTAGAATTTGTATTTGTATCCCCTGTATTCTCAAGGAAGTTCATTTAGCATTTTTAAGAACAGCCGATTCAGATTCCAGAAAGGTATGCATTTCAAATATTTGTATGTGTGGTATGTGCAACGTTGGTAATGGTAAAGGTGAAAAAAGAAGGAGAGAAAGAATTAAAATTGGTACCGGTTGTAGGTGGTGGTTGCAATTCAGATGTGAGCAACTGTTGCGCACGCCGTTGTCGTCTACGGTGAGCCAGCTGAACTTGTCGTGCATCGTCAGACATTCTTTCACGTCGGGCTCATTGAGCGAAGCTACGTTGTTCGCATTGATGAGCATCCATCTGTTTTTCAGTAAGTGGAGGAAAAGAAATATTTAAATCAGTAAATACCGCAAAAAATGGTAATAATGTAAGGTAAAGTTGCTATAATGGAAAAAAGTGTTGACGTGAAGGGGATGGAATACCTAGTTGCATCAAGACTACAGACATATGCAGACAGGGAGGAGGAAGCGTTGTTTAAGTACTGTGGATATTTGTTAACTTAAATAGGATAGAGAAAAAAAGAAGGAGATACTTTGGAGTTTGAACGGGTAAAAAAGCAGAAGTATTCAGCATGGACTAAGTCCGTAGGAAGTAACCGCTATATTTTGCAATACGTTGTGTGCAAACATAATGGGCAATGGAATATTGAAGAATAGGTAAAAGTAGGAAACTGGTTTGTCGTGTGTATCATAAACGGTTACCGACTTACCCAGTGTTCATTCTCGTGCTACAGTAATGAAGGTGGATAATGCGCAAACGAACTCCTCCTGCCATTCTTTTACTTTAACAAAAACCAAATGGCTCAACAGCCCGAGCTATACATGTAATAAATACAGCTTCACTCAAAGTTTCTTCGGCATTGTTCTTAAATTCAGACGGGCGCAGGGATCTCATTGCAGTATCTTGATGAACCTGACTTTCTTGTCATTCTTTTACTTTCCTCTTTTTTGTAGTATAATGAAGCGAATCATAATGCTGAAAATCTGACAAACCATCATTTGTGTTTTCAAGTGTGTTGTCGGTGAAGACAGGATTTGAGCCCATCTTCAGTTGTATCTCTTTTGTGCCTTGATTCAGTATGTTTATCAAGTTTTCGAATAACATCTCCTTCATCCAAATAGCGCCTACGAATGTCAGGCTTCTCCCCTATATAATTGATTTCATCCGCAGTATGCCTTGCCTTGCTTGTGGGTCCTCTAAAAGTATTTGTTGAAGAGTTTTTTTCCAACAGATGGTAATTTACATCCATTGAACCTTTGGCCTTAACTGTAGCATCTTGGTTCTCTAAAATTGAGTGCTTGGGTAAGCTTGATGCAACCATTGCTTCCCACTGATTCCTTTCTGAAGTATTTATTTTATAGGCATGCTGGTGTTCCAGGCTTCCAGCAGAGAAGTATTTCTCGGTGCGATAACATCATTATGCCCATTCAAATTGACATGGAGTTCAGTGGTGGTTTCCTCCCCATGACTGCCCACAAACAACCAGATCGACAGACAGGGTGTATCATCACCGATTACACTTGATTCGCCATGCCTACCCCCGGACTTCCACATAGTCTTACCTACCAGACGAACAACAAATACAACTGAGTCGCAACCGTAAACCTTCGGTAGGAAAGGGAAAAAGCAACGCTGTGTAGTGCCCTAACGTCTATGTCCACGGCGAGGAAGACAACCTAAACCTTTGACCTGAGTCGGTAAGTAAAGTCGCTAAACATCAGATCCGGTCGTCGGTAGGGTAGATCGAAATCCAATGCAAAGCAGAGTCCATATATTAGTGAAGCACGAAGATGGAAAGCCCATAACAAAGTATAATCAAAATTCAGGGTTGATAGATGGTCGATTCACAGCGACAACGGTGAAAGCGAAGAGGAAATGAGCTTGGGAAGGAGAATTAGGGGGACGTAGCGGAAAGCCCATAACACAGTCGAATCAAAATCCAGGGTTGGTAGATGGTCAATTCATAGCGGCAACGGTGAAAGCGAAGAGGAAATGAGCTTGGGAAGGAGAATTAGGGGGAAGCAGAAATTGTAGGTTTTAGAAGTGGAGGGTGAGTAAATTAGTGGAGGGAAGGGAATAATGGGTAGGTTGTGATATGCGGGTTAGGTGGAGGAGGTACACGGAAGCCGATTGGGAGAGAACATAGGGAAGAGAGAGTGGGGAGAGGGAAGATGGGGAGAAATGTTGAAAACCACAGAATGTAGTGGGCAGTAGATGATGGGAAGGATAAAGGACGTACATGCCCTCTTCAATTTAGTTGTGTAGCTAGTCTGTGCAGGGGTTGGTTGGGAAGTTTAAAAAAGCTTCACCAAAGTAAAGAATTTGTATTATTAGTAGAGATAATTTAGGTTACCTGAATGATATATTTGTATACCTTTTCACAAACAATACAATATATATATATATATATATATATATATATATATATATATATATGTCAATAGATTTATAATATACGAGCGTTAGGGCATGCGCTTCGCGCGTGATAATGGCATGTGCCTGGCGTATGAATTATTTTTCTACAAGTTATATACGATTAACACGTTCAAGGAAAAATGATTTGCATAAATATTCAGTCATGTTTTTATGTTGAAATAATGTGTAGTTAATTTAAACATTTATTTCTAAGTTTCAACATCTATTTTTTTTGTTAGTTTGAATTTTATTTGTATTATCAATTAATAAACAACGAATTTGTAGTTAATTAAAGAAAAAATGTTTATTTGTTAGATCATATTTTTAAGTGTAGATGGACATTTTGAATGTGTAAAGAAGTTTAACTGTTAGATCCTATTTTTAGGGGATATTAAGATTTGTTAATAACGAGCAAATTTAACTGTTAGTTCCTATTTTTAAGGAATATTAAGATTTGTTAATACTGTAGAGGGGCATTTTTGGTAGTTCACGCTGACACCAAAAAGTGTGACACCAAAGTTATTACAACTATTATTAAAGATAATCATCTAAGAAAGTTGGCATACAATATGTACTAGAATGTGCCATGACAGCATGTTTGTTTGAATTTTTTGATTAAATGAGAAGTTTGTTAGATGTTTACTACTTCTCTTAAATTTATAATACTATATTCAGTTATGGAGAGGACATGTAAAAAATGCATGTATAATAATGTAAATTGCCTAGTGTAAAGTACACTATATTATCAGAATATTACTTCAAATCTACCAATAATTAATGCGTTTGGTATACAAATTGTAGAATTTGTGTATTACCTTATGGATAAGAGCAGCATTTGCTGATAAAATATTGTTAAAATATGTTTCAATCTGCAACTGCAATTTTCCAGTTAGCCAGTCCTGTCTTTTGAACAAGTCCAAGACAACAATATTCCTTTTTTAAAACACTGTTCATTCTCAAATGATGCGATCAAGTCGTACCTCGTGCTTGATTGAAATTTAGATATGGTTTGCTACTCGGTGTTATAACCTTAAGTAGTTATGCATAATAATATTTTTGTTACTATTTCGATCCATATATACAATCAAGATACTACTTGAATGTAAAGTTCACTCACTGATTGAAATAATTTACAAGTTAAACGATTTTGAATCTTTGTTGAAAACTTTATTAATAAAACGGTTACAAACCTCACGACCTTAGAACCCGATGCTCCGCTGATCCTCGATCTTAGTCCTGCACCGAACCTATAAGACTACAGACATCCTTCATATTCATGGCATCGTGCTCTGTTTCACTTCATGCACAAATCCACCACTGGAACTAGACGTGCCTGGACGGTAGATCCATCAAGGTCGAAAATTATTTGCTACTTAGGATTTGGATTTGAGAAGGGGTGCTAATTTTTTGAATATCAAACATTAAATATAATTATTAATTATAATTATTAAATATTAAATACTGAATAATAAATATTACTTCTTAGTTATTAAATATAACATATCAATTATTAAATATTATCTTAATTATTAATTACCAGTTATTTAATGGTAATTATTAATTGATAATTATTTAAAATTAATTATAAAGATTAAATAATACTTCATATTATTAAGTATTATTATTAATTATTAAATATTAGTATTAATTATTTAATAGTAATAATTAATTAAAAATTATTAAAAATTATTTATTAAATATTACTTATTAATTAATTTTGATTATTTTATAAAATTTTCAATATTTTACGAAATTTTGAATATTCTACAAATTTTAAAATTTATTTAAATTTTTTGTTTTTCTATGTGAATTTTATGAAAATTTCAAAGTTTAATTTTTAAATTCTATGGATATTTTTTAATTTATTTTAGAAAATTTCAAAATTTTAATCTTTTAAAAATTTAAATATTAAATTAAATTATCAAATATAGTTATTAGATATATAATACTAAATAATAAATATAACGTCTTAATTGTTAAAGATTACTTATTAATCACTAATTATTAAAAAATAATTATTGAATTTTAAATATTAAATATTTGTCACCAATAATTATTAATTATTAAAAATGAATTATTAAATATTACTTTATAGTTAATAATCGTTAATGATTAAGTACTAACTACCAATTAAATAGTGCTTATTAACAATTACTATTAAAAATTAAGAACTAATAATTTAATATTCAATAGTAAAAATATTTAATAGTAATTATTAATTATTGAGTAATCAATATTAATTATTAATAGTAACAATTTAATATTTATTATTAATTATTTAATAGTAATTATTAATCGTTAATTAATAAAAACTAACCAGTAATTATAAATAATTATTGATTATAAATAGTAATTATAAATTATATATTAGTACTTAACTATAATAAGTTATTAAATATAATAAATTATTATAGATAAACCTATGAGTAAAACTACTTTTAAAAAAGGTTTATCCAAATGTAAAAATCAATATTTTTACATCCTTTTTAAAATTATTGTTAAAAGGGTTCTATGACAACGTTTATAAATAAATGTTGTAGAAAAGTATGTTTTCACAATGTTTTTAAAGAAAACGTTGGAAAAGGTCGTGTTTGCAACATTTTTAGAGAAAACTTTGTAAAAAATAAGGCTTTTACAATGTTTTTTAAAAAATATTGTAGGAAGGCTTTTTTACAATATTTAAAAAGCAAACAATATAAAACAAAAGTCGTAGCAAAGTGTATTTGTTGTAGTGTTATTGTTCCAACTTATGGTTGCCTTATCCATCCTTCGGAATATGGTCGCAACTACTTCTATAGTCGGAATTTATAGTGTTTGGCATCTAATACATATAATTATTGATAAAAATACAGATATATTCACTCAGTGTATCCTAATTCTTATGATTGACTAACCTAAGCTTTCATACCAAATGTAATAACCCGCACTTTAATGGGTTTGATTTTTGACTAAATCGAAAATCGAAGTCCATTAGGCTACAGATCGGCTGGGTTGGTAACCTATAATAAACATAAATATATCAGAGATCTATTTATACAAACCAATAGTGGGATACAACGGTGCAAGTGTTAGCCATAAAATCTTCTTAATAGTAGAAGTATGAAAGAAAGTTAATAAGGTTGAGGTTTTAATGAAGAAACAGGCCAATTCATCATGAAGGAAAAAAAAGAGAATGTTTCGAAGGAATTGAACAGGTATCGAAGAAGTCGAACGCACCAACTACTTATATAGTGCAAAATCGTTCGACCCAGATGGAAACAAATAAGCTCTTCCGCCACTACCAACCTTTCGACACAGATGGACAAGAAATGATGACTTCGGAAACCTTTTCGAAGGCAATCGATGGTGCTCTCCCAAATACACGTCAAACCATCCGAAGACAAAGATTTCACCCCCATAGTGGCCTTCGAAAGCATAGCGAGCCTTTCGAACCGGCCAAGATCCATCCAGGACACCTTTCGACAGTGTCGAAAGGTGCTATGAGGTAAGCAATACTCAGAAATCGGCAAAGGAAAAAGAATGGTAAAGGCCCTTTCGACATCGTCGAAAGGAGACATGGTTTTCAATCAGGTCGAATGGTTAAGAGAGAATGAAGAAGCTGCTAAAGTATGACAAGAAGAACAAGGACACCTTTCGACAATGTCAAAAGGAAGCATAGCCTTCGAAAGGAAGCATAGCCTTCGACAACATTGAAGGGAAACATAGCTCTCGACAACATCGAAGGGAATTGTAACTTTCGACAACGTCGAAAGGAGGCTCAGATTTCGACTGGGACAAAAGGCTCAAAACAGCATACAAGAAGAAGACCTTTCGACCCGGTCGAAAGCAAGGAAGTGAAAGGATAAACCAAGAAGCACAAGATAATACCTTTCGACGTCGTCAAAAGGTTCACGACCTTTCGATCAAGTCGAAAGGTTTGAGGCGGCATATAAAAGGGGGTCCTTTCGACCCAATCGAAAGAAAAGGCACGGAAGGGGACGACCTACATCTATAAATAAGAACCAAGGGGTACAGTTTGAGGGACCGAATTCTGGAATATTTAATTCATTTTCTTTACTCTACTTTCTTAGTGTTAATTGTACTTAGAAGAAACCCTAAATCGATTTGGGAAGAAAGCTCAATTTCTTGTAACTCGTTTCGGATAATAAATAAAATGGAGGTAGCTTGTTTACAATGGATATTAGTGACGAGGAAGATCATTAAGATCATTAGCTAGACTAATGATCAATTGCACATGGTTGTAACCTATTCTCAAAATCTCTTTTGATCTATGCTATATATAAGATCGACTTAGGCATTTCCAATCGAAACACATCATTATGAAAACATACACTTTATGTTGAAAATAAAAGTGACGAGGGGTGACAATTAACTTGAATGCATGAGTTATGGGAATATCTAAATCGATCTTATACAAGGAATATAAAGTGTTTTGTAGACTATTAAACTAGGTTTGCTTCGAAAGGTGGAACACCCTTCGACCTAGTCGAAGGAGAACTTCCGAAATGAATCCTGGTCTATATTGCCTACAACCATTCAGGATGGAATTCATTCGAGGGGAACCAACTCATTTAGGCATTTGAACCCTTTTGAAAGGATTCCATGGAAAGATTATTGACACCAAAGGGGTTGAATCAATCAAGACAAACTGTTAGAGCAATCATCCTGTAACGATACAGATTTTCGCGTTCGAAAATCGACATCCATACTTTACATCGTACTCAAATGCCGTAGATTCGACCGTTCAAATCCGAGTCGCCGGAGCTTATAACAACATTAAGTAAACAACACAGCGGAAAAAAAAATATAGATATACAACATCTGATACAATATCCAGATACAAAAATGATACAATGAATATATATATACATCAGAGATATGATACAAGAAATAGCAGCGGAAAAGAAAAGATAACATCAGCAGCGGAACGATATCAATAGAAGTGATAACTCCAAAATGATCTTCAGACAAGAATGAATCCACAACTCCAAGATAAGCAACTCCGATGAATGAACTAGCTCCAGATAATCTACTAAACCTGAATATCTGAAAAACCCAACTCTAGACTGCCCGTGTGGAAAATAGTGGGCACCCAGAGTTTAGGAAGGGAACAATAAACTCCGGATCAGTCATGGGACTGGTGTGAGCAACAAAAACAGTTTATCTTTAAACAAACACAAAAGGCTTTTAAACATTGAAATCCGCAATGCTTTTCGAAAATGAAACTACCATAAGGCCTCCCGCCACACACACAATGCAATCGCAGAATTGGAGGAGATTTCTCCTTATGATAGTCAAACATGCTTACTACGCGAAATCAAAACTCTTTTGATATTATTACTAGTGCATAGTGTAGAAAAACATTTCAAAAATATAATATCAGTCGTAGCCAACATACAAACATTGTTGTATGTCTACTATGACTACTACGTTCAGTAGCAGGTTACCGCCACATTCCATAGAAGGTAATACAACTAAAACCGTACAGGGTTCGTATTGTTTCTTTAGATTTCCAATAAATGATCAGGCTAAGGAACTTCCTTACCGAAATAGAAACGCCTCTGGAAAGACGCCCCGAGAACCTAACCGGATCTCTGCAAACAAAAGGCCGACGCTACCTCACGCTGTACACCTGTAACTAGGTAACTAACACACTGACGCTACCTCACGCTGTACAGCTGTAACTAGGTAACTAACACACGAGCTATGTCATCCCCCGGTCGTTACCGACCTTTATCCGCGGGGCCCCTCAACCAACAAAGCAACATCACAAAGTGATAAATGTATAGTGTCCACACGAGTTAAGTATCTGGGCTCCATACCATGATACCACCCTTTATCCAGAAGGAAATGACATACCCTAGGGGCGCTACCCCTACAAACCTTTGCCGCAACATTCCTGTTTCGACCATTACCGGGTTGTGAGGCTCGTCGAAGTCTCGTCCACAAAGCAACGCTTTTTCACAAAGCACGCTTTGACCAACAAATGATCATCAGCACTTCGTATGCCACATTACCAAATTGGGAATGTATCACTAGTAACCATCAACTACATAACCTCTGAGCTCGTACGTCTCAGAGAAGGGTGTTAAGCTAAGAGAATAAATTCTCCCCCACCAACAGAAATGTATTTGATAGAAACCAGCTTTACATCTCAAAGTGTAATGTCAGACACACATCCATACAAGTCTGTTCCGGGTTCGAACAGAACCGAAGGCACTTCCAAAGAAGCCCTTGCAAATCCGGGTATTCACAATCTCGATCGGACTTCCCATCACTTAGGGAATCTCTATACCGTAGCTACTCAGTGCAGAGACAATCGACAGGTCATCTGATCGCTCTCGCAAATACCCGGTCTTCACCACCGGTCTTCAAATACTATCCATATCGTCGTATCACTATTCGGAATGGGTTATATGACACAAAGGCCCTTTCCCGGCTAAACCAAATAACAAGCGCAATTAAAAATCATATGGATACTGGGGTCTCAGTGAAATCACAGCTTAAAGCCCAAAACTTTTCATTCGAATGGTTAAAACAAATTACCATTTCCAATCTTTTAAATAAAAAGATTCATTTCAAAAACCTTCAATGGTTTAAACAATTTCCACACTTTTAATCTTTTAAACAAAAAGATTCAATTCACAAAGTTTACCCCGTTCACAAAGATTCATTCATAGATTTTCAAATCGATTTCCATTTCAATTGGATTAACTCGCTAAATCTTCAAGTCAAGATTTAACTTATAGCTTTCAAAACTCGTTTCCAAAGATTCATTCATAGTCTTTCAAAACAATTCTATTTCAAGTTGGATTAACTCGTCCGGTCTTTAAATCAAAGACTCATTTCATAGCTTTCAAAACATTTCAATTCTATTTCAAACTTGAAATTCTATTGACACAAATTGGAAGTTCATTACTTATGTGAAAGCTTTTACTATTTGAAAACAAATAGTTTCGTTTCAGAAAAATCCGGTTATATTTACACGAGTTAAAACCCTTGAATTAAATTCAAATTTCCAAATCAAAATGGTTTAACCCATATATAACTTGTACAACATTTTTAATCCCTAGTTTCAAATCATAGAATTCAATTTCAAACTTGAATTCAAATTTAAATCAAATTATTTAAATTTCAAGATATCCAAAATATCTTTAAAACTCCTTTCAAAAGCTTTTCATATTAAACCCCAATTTCCAATTTCAAAATCAATTGAAACTAAAATTTCAATTTCAAAAACATTAAATTAAAATCATTTGTGACTTAACTGATTTCCACGTGAAATCCAAATTTGTGTGTGTAAAAGTGTAGTCCAGGTGTTTCACACAATAGTGCAACATCAATCATCACAGATATATCGATAAGCGGTAAAATCGATAACGCCTATCTTCATTCACAGATTCATAGATAAAATAAATTTATCAGTCATAAAGATTCATCATTATAATTCGATGTGGGTTTCGGATAACCAACTGGAATCCGACTCCCTGTCGCATCGAACTTCAAGTGTCGTTTACGGGTCAAGGGTTGCATATTCATATAACAATATATACATCACAGATATAGAAATTTCAGATCACAACATAAATCAGGGTATATCACAAAGCATCATAAATCAGGGATATCAAATAATTCACATTCAAAAGAATCCAAACATCCGTAAGTAGGATCAATTAATTTATCTGATTAATTTAAATCGGATTAACTTCTATGAATAAATTGGCTAGTCATGGTAGAATAATAATTAATTAATTATAAAACAATTAATAAACGATTCTTCTATTAATCATTAATTTACCCTTAATAAATAATTAATCCTTGATTAATTTTTCTGAATTAATTTAAAATGAGTAATGAATTATTTATTAATCACTTTCATTAATTAATTTACCTTCAATAAATTAATCATCCTCAAATTAATTTCCTTAATTCATTTATCACATTAACCTAAAATTAATTTATTGCTTAATCACTTGGTTAATTACTAAATCAAAACAGTACTTAAGATTTTAGAAAGCATTGTCAAGCATTTCCTCGATTAATTACAGTTGTAATAAAATCTTAACATTAAATTAAGTCGACCATACTAAAGGTGGTTTTACAGAAAAATTTGCCTAACCCATTTTTTTAGTTTTGTCATTTTGAAAACCAACCCGAGAATGCCTCCGGGTTTTACTCGAGTAACACTCGAGATTGCCTCCCCATTTCCCCGAAGTCTTCTTCCTTCCTCACGTTCGCATCTTCTTCTTCTTTGTTTTTTTATTTCCAGTTAAATTGAATTAAGCTTAAAATTAAACCACTACTGAATCAACTCCATGAGAAACTCGAGCCAAAATCGATATTACTCGATACCATCACCGAGTCAACCTTCGTTCAGAACTTCGCCTGACACAGAACGTGCACGTGCACTTGCACGGCCACCCAACGCCGCTTCGACCATCCTCCAACCTGCGACCACGTCACCAACGACTTCGATGACCCAACGAAAACAACCAACAGACTAATACAACTACGAATCGAAAATGAGGTATCTCGACCAAACAGGAAAACCACCATGACCAAAAACTCTCGTCTTCCCAATGCCTCCGACCACGGGACCACTGGCCCACTTCACCCAAGCTACATCACTTCCTCAAGCAGCCATTCCCACCCTTGCGACCCTCTTCGATCACGTCACGATGTCGTTCGAACCTTGGGAATGTCGACACCCAAAATAACACCACAAAACCCTAAATTGACTTCGTCCCCCAAATTCACGCAATAGAAATTTTTTCTAACATTTTTCCCGAAATCATGAAGGGTTAAACTTGCTT
Source organism: Allium fistulosum (assembly GCA_030737815.1). NCBI lineage: Eukaryota > Viridiplantae > Streptophyta > Magnoliopsida > Asparagales > Amaryllidaceae > Allium > Allium fistulosum. The sequence goes on from CM060907.1 coordinate 398,632,885, forward strand.
CAACTCAAGTTTCAACAATTAAAATTGATTCAGTCATCCCAAATTGGTAAAAATATAGTTTTTATTCAATCACGATTTACACCTAAGATACTTCATTAAAAATCATCGTATTGGTTTTAAAAATCATAATTTGGGTTGAGAATCCAAGTTACATCCCTGAATTTATAAATCAAGACGTTTGAAATTTGACTTATATTAAGTTCATACTGTGTTTTTATGTTTCCAGAACAATACTAAGTTATTTTAACTTAAACAAGTTTCTAAATTAAATTTTATGGTCTAACAACATGCTTCGTTTAATACTTAAATCCAAATATGGATTAGATCAAGAGATACTGATTTTTTTTTCGAATTTATAAACCTGTAAACCAAGAACAGATAACAGGCATGCACATATATCTACAAGCATGCAGACATAATTAACAACTAACAAACATTTTTCACAACAAAACTTCAAGCATCAATTTAGATATCAAAACATATAGATGGGTTCAAGTGAGTTTGCTCACAGTTGTTTCCAGGAAAGAACAGAGATGCATTTTTGTTGAACAGGCTTTGAATTTACAGGCTGAAAACAAGATTTTCTTTGATCCTCAGTTTGATTTGCTTGATGTTGTAGAATGTTTTCCTTAGGGTTTTAAAAGAAGTTTTTTTTTATCTTGGTTTATTTAGTTCGAATGGAAATGAAAGCTGGTATGGGAAAAAGTAGCTTACAGGTTGATATATACAACAAGTCACAGGTATCATTTTTTTGTATGCAAAACAGTGTACAAGATGTACAAATTTTCAGAGATAATTTTAGTTTGGAGGCTGAGAGGATTCTTTTATACAATTCGAATAGACTTGGTTTGCTGCTAATAAATGGAGACATTAAATGCTATTTGTACCTTATGTTATTTTTTTATACTTATCCTATTTTCCTTATACTTGCCTGCCTAGATTTTCACTTACATATTTACTTTTGCTTTGAAATCTTATCTTTGCACGTTTTCTTCTTACCAGCCTACATATCTACTTAGACTTAGTTATACTCAAGTCTGCATACCCATACTCGAGCCATTTGTTTTACATACTTATCCTATACAAGTTTATTTTCTAACAAGTTACTATATTTGAAAGTGCAGATTATTTCTCATTATTTACTTGCCTAAGCAGATTTTTGGTTTGAATGCAAATGAATGTAAGTGAATGTTATTCTAACATATTATTTAAATGTTAAGTGTATTTGTTTTTCTCCTTATAATTATTATTTGGTAATATAAATGAATCCAATTTTTAACATGTTGTTAATTTTTATCTAATGTGTTACTTTGTAATTTATAGCTTATCTTTTATTCATTTAACTCTATTCATAACTCAAATATTTATTTTACTTCTATCTTGGGTTTAAATATTATTATTAATTTTACTTTAATACCATTTGTCTTGAAATTACTCAAATTCAATATATACACATATATTTACATATATATACAAATTTTCAAATCCTAATGACTTTATATATTTTTCAAGTTGAATCGGGGAAACTCGCTCCCATTTATAATCAATTTTACAATTTTTATTCAAAAATCCAATTAATTATCAAATTAAATTTATATAAAATTCGGGGTCGTTACAGACTTCCCCCCTTAAAAGAATTTCGTCCTCGAAATTTGCCAGGGAGACACAAAGATAGATGAAGAACATTTCATCAAATCAAATGAATATCTATTCTGCATTTGGCTTACCAAATCAGAATATCAATAATAGATACGAAAACGAATCTTTTTGAATTCTTTCACCCGATACTCGGGTTATCCAGATCTACGAAGTATACAATGGCATCGGTTAGTTCAAAGGGATAACTAACCATCCGTAGAATATATTGAGATCCAAAGAAATAGATAGATATATGGATACAATTTCAAAACTTTCTAGTTTAAAAAACTAAAATATACCTATCAACCATAGCAACCAAAGCAAACAATTCATCCAAACAAACAATTTTGACCATTCCGGAGTTTATGTCCCAAATTACTATAAATCTCCTTCTTCCTGGATCTACCAGGAATCATCGAAGAATTGAGAAAATATGACGAACAAAGAGATGGATAGACAAAAAGATTGCTTCCTCGTTGTTACAGGGTATCGACCATTTATAGTCGTATTCTCCTGTCCCCTATCTCATCCTCTTCTTGCACTCATACTCACTATCAGTGGATAGCAAGAGAATTTACTGAGACATTCGAACGGATATCTGAGAATTACTCATTCTAGGGTATACTTCACCCTATCTCTAATAAGCTACTTAATGTGTTATACTCCTGAGCTAAAGTTCAACCTTAGCTCTGATACCACATGTAACGATACGGATTTTCGCGTTCGAAAATCGACATCCATACTTTACATCGTACTCGAATGCCGTAGATTCGACCGTTCAAATCCGAGTCGCCGGAGCTTATAACAACATTAAGTAAACAACACAGCGGAAAAAAAAATATAGATATACAACATCTGATACAATATCCAGATACAACAATGATACAATGAATATCTATATACATCAGAGATATGATACAAGAAATAGCAGCGGAAAAGAAAAGATAACATCAGCAGCGGAACGATATCAATAGAAGTGATAACTCCAAAATGATCTTCAGACAAGAATGAATCCACAACTCCAAGATAAGCAACTCCGATGAATGAACTAGCTCCAGATAATCTACTAAACCTGAATATCTGAAAAACCCAACTCTAGACTGCCCGTGTGGAAAATAGTGGGCACCCAGAGTTTAGGAAGGGAACAATAAACTCCGGATCAGTCATGGGACTGGTGTGAGCAACAAAAACAGTTTATCTTTAAACAAACACAAAAGGCTTTTAAACATTGAAATCCGCAATGCTTTTCGAAAATGAAACTACCATAAGGCCTCCCGCCACACACACAATGCAATCGCAGAATTGGAGGAGATTTCTCCTTATGATAGTCAAACATGCTTACTATGCGAAATCAAAACTCTTTTGATATTATTACTAGTGAATAGTGTAGAAAAACATTTCAAAAATATAATATCAATCTTAGCCAACATACAAACATTGTTGTATGTCTACTATGACTACTACGTTCAGTAGCAGGTTACCGCCACATTCCATAGCAGGTAATACAACTAAAACCGTACAGGGTTCGTATTGTTTCTTTGGATTTCCAACAAATGATCAGGCTAAGGAACTTCCTTACCGAAATAGAAATGCCTCTGGAAAGATGCCCCGAGAACCTAACCGGATCTCTGCAAACAAAAGGCCGACGCTACCTCACGCTGTACAGCTGTAACTAGGTAACTAACACACTGACGCTACCTCACGCTGTACAGCTGTAACTAGGTAACTAACACACGAGCTATGTCATCCCCCGGTCGTTACCGACCTTTATCCGCGAGGCCCCTCAACCAACAAAGCAACATCACAAAGTGATAAATGTATAGTGTCCACACGAGTTAAGTATCTGGGCTCCATACCATGATACCACCCTTTATCCAGAAGGAAATGACATACCCTAGGGGCGCTACCCCTACAAACCTTTGCCGCAACATTCCTGTTTCGACCATTATCGGGTTGTGAGGCTCGTCGAAGTCTCGTCCACAAAGCAACGCTTTTTCACAAAGCACGCTTTGACCAACAAATGATCATCAGCACTTCGTATGCCACATTACCAAATTGGGAATGTATCACTAGTAACCATCAACTACATAACCTCTGAGATCGTACGTCTCAGAGAAGGGTGTTAAGCTAAGAGAATAAATTCTCCGCCACCAACAGAAATGTATTTGATAGAAACCAGCTTTACATCTCAAAGTGTAATGTCAGACACACATCCATACAAGTCTGTTCCGGGTTCGAACAGAACCGAAGGCACTTCCAAAGAAGCCCTTGCAAATCCGGGTATTCACAATCTCGATCGGACTTCCCATCACTTAGGGAATCTCTATACCATAGCTACTCAGTGCAGAGACAATCGACAGGTCATCCTATCGCTCTCGCAAATACCCGGTCTTCACCACCGGTCTTCAAATGCTATCCATATCGTCGTATCACTATTCGGAATGGGTTATATGACACAAAGGCCCTTTCCCGGCTAAATCGAATAACGAGCGCAATTAAAAATCATTTGGATACTGGGGTCTCAGTTAAATCACAGCTTAAAGCCCAAAACTTTTCATTCGAATGGTTAAAACAAATTACCATTTCCAATCTTTTAAATAAAAAGATTCATTTCAAAAACCTTCAATGGTTTAAACAATTTCCACACTTTTAATCTTTTAAACAAAAAGATTCAATTCACAAAGTTTACCCCGTTCACAAAGATTCATTCATAGATTTTCAAATCGATTTCCATTTCAATTGGATTAACTCGTTAAATCTTCAAGTCAAGATTTAACTTATAGCTTTCAAAACTCGTTTCCAAAGATTCATTCATAGTCTTTCAAAACAATTCTATTTCAAGTTGGATTAACTCGTCCGGTCTTTAAATCAAAGACTCATTTCATAGCTTTCAAAACATTTCAATTCTATTTCAAACTTGAAATTCTATTGACACAAATTGGAAGTTCATTACTTATGTGAAAGCTTTTACTATTTGAAAACAAATAGTTTCGTTTCAGAAAAATCCAGTTATATTTACACGAGTTAAAACCCTTGAATTAAATTCAAATTTCCAAATCAAAATGGTTTAACCCATATATAACTTGTACAACATTTTTAATCCCTAGTTTCAAATCATAGAATTCAATTTCAAACTTGAATTCAAATTTAAATCAAATTATTTAAATTTCAAGATATCCAAAATATCTTTAAAACTCCTTTCAAAAGCTTTTCATATTAAACCCCAATTTCCAATTTCAAAATCAATTGAAACTAAAATTTCAATTTCAAAAACATTAAATTAAAATCATCTGTGACTTAACTGGTTTCCACGTGAAATCCAAATTTGTGTGTGTAAAAGTGTAGTCCAGGGGTTTCACACAATAGTGCAACATCAATCATCACAGATATATCGATAAGAGGTAAAATCGATAACGCCTATCTTCATTCACAGATTCATAGATAAAATAAATTTATCAGTCACAAAGATTCATCATTATAATTCGATGTGGGTTTCGGATAACCAACTGGAATCCGACTCCCTGTCGCATCGAACTTCAAGTGTCGTTTACGGGTCAAGGGTTGCATATTCATATAACAATATATACATCACAGATATAGAAATTTCAGATCACAACATAAATCAGGGTATATCACAAAGCATCATAAATCAGGGATATCAAATAATTCACATTCAAAAGAATCCAAACATCCGTAAGTAGGATCAATTAATTTATCTGATTAATTTAAATCAGATTAACTTCTATGAATAAATTGGCTAGTCATGGTAGAATAATAATTAATGAATTATAAAACAATTAATAAACGATTCTTCTATTAATCATTAATTTACCCTTAATAAATAATTAATCCTTAATTAATTTTTCTGAATTAATTTAAAATGAGTAATGAATTATTTATTAATCACTTTCATTAATTAATTTACCTTCAATAAATTAATCATCCTCAAATTAATTTCCTTAATTCATTTATCACATTAACCTTAAATTAATTTATTGCTTAATCACTTGGTTAATTACTAAATCAAAACAGTACTTAAGATTTTAGAAAGCATTGTCAAGCATTTCCTCGATTAATTACAGTTGTAATAAAATCTTAACATTAAATTAAGTCGACCATACTAAAGGTGGTTTTACAGAAAAATTTGCCTAACCCATTTTTTTATTTTTGTCATTTTGAAAACCAACCCAAGAATGCCTCCGGGTTTTACTCGAGTAACACTCGAGATTGCCTCCCCATTTCCCCGAAGTCTTCTTCCTTCCTCACGTTTGCATCTTCTTCTTCTTTGTTTTTTTTATTTCCAGTTAAATTGAATTAAGCTTAAAATTAAACCACTACTGAATCAACTCCACGAGAAACTCGAGCCAAAATCGATATTACTCGATACCATCACCAAGTCAACCTTCGTTCAGAACTTCGCCTGACACAGAACGTGCACGTGCACTTGCACGGCCACCCAACGCCGCTCCGACCATCCTCCAACCTGCGACCACATCACCAACGACTTCGATGACCAAACGAAAACAACCAACAGACTAATACAACTACGAATCGAAAATGAGGTATCTCGACCAAACAGGAAAACCACCATGACCAAAAACTCTCGTCTTCCCAACGCCTCCGACCACGAGACCACTGGCCCACTTCACCCAAGCTACATCACTTCCTCAAGCAGCCATTCCCACCCTTGCGACCCTCTTCGACCACGTCACGATGTCGTTCGAACCTTGGGAATGTCGACACCCAAAATAACAACACAAAACCCTAAATTGACTTCGTCCCCCAAATTCACGCAATAGAAATTTTTTCTAACATTTTTCCCGAAATCGTGAAGGGTTAAACTTGCTTCAACTCAAGTTTCAACAATTAAAATTGATTCAGTCATCCCAAATTGGTAAAAATATAGTTTTTATTCAATCACGAGTTACACCTAAGATACTTCATTAAAAATCATCGTATTGGTTTTAAAAATCATAATTTGGGTTGAGAATCCAATTTACATCCCTGAATTTATAAATCAAGACGTTTGAAATTTGACTTATATTAAGTTCATACTGTGTTTTTATGTTTCCAGAACAATACTAAGTTATTTTAACTTAAACTAGTTTCTAAATTAAATTTTATGGTCTAACAACATGCTTCGTTTAATACTTAAATCCAAATATGGATTAGATCAAGAGATACTGATTTTTTTTCGAATTTATAAACCTGTAAACCAAGAACAGATAACAGGCATGCACATATATCTACAAGCATGCAGACATAATTAACAACTAACAAACATTTTTCACAACAAAACTTCAAGCATCAATTCAGATATCAAAACATATAGATGGGTTCAAGTGAGTTTGCTCACAGTTGTTTCCAGGAAAGAACAGAGATGCATTTTTGTTGAACAGGCTTTGAATTTACAGGCTGAAAACAAGATTTTCTTTGATCCTCAGTTTGATTTGCTTGATGTTGTAGAATGTTTTCCTTAGGGTTTTAAAAGAATTTTTTTTATCTTGGTTTATTTAGTTCGAATGGAAATGAAAGCTGGTATGGGAAAAAGTAGCTTACAGGTTGATATATACAACAAGTCACAGGTATCATTTTTTTGTATGCAAAACAGTGTACAAGATGTACAAATTTTCAGAGATAATTTTAGTTTGGAGGCTGAGAGGATTCTTTTATACAATTCGAATAGACTTGGTTTGCTGCTAATAAATGGAGACATTAAATGCTATTTGTACCTTATGTTATTTTTTTATACTTATCCTATTTTCCTTATACTTGCCTGCCTAGATTTTCACTTACATATTTACTTTTGCTTTGAAATCTTATCTTTGCACGTTTTCTTCTTACCAGCCTACATATCTACTTAGACTTAGTTATACTCAAGTCTGCATACCCATACTCGAGCCATTTGTTTGACATACTTATCCTATACAAGTTTATTTTCTAACAAGTTACTATATTTGAAAGTGCAGATTATTTCTCATTATTTACTTGCTTAAGCAGATTTTTGGTTTGAATGCAAATGAATGTAAGTGAATGTTATTCTAACATATTATTTAAATGTTAAGTGTATTTGTTTTTCTCCTTATAATTATTATTTGGTAATATAAATGAATCCAATTTTTAACATGTTGTTAATTTTTATCTAATGTGTTACTTTGTAATTTATAGCTTATCTTTTATTCATTTAACTCTATTCATAACTCAAATATTTATTTTACTTCTATCTTGGGTTTAAATATTATTATTAATTTTACTTTAATACAATTTGTCTTGAAATTACTCAAATTCAATATATACCCATATATTTACATATATATACAAATTTTCAAATCCTAATGACTTTATATATTTTTCAAGTTGAATCGGGGAAACTCGCTCCCATTTATAATCAATTTTACAATTTTTATTCAAAAATCCAATTAATTATCAAATTAAATTTATATAAAATTCGGGGTCGTTACACATCCTCTTTCGAAAAAGTCGGAAGGTCTTAAACGTCACCTTCCACCGTGATCGAAAGGGAGAGGAAGACATAGATGGTTGATTGTTTTCAACTTCCAAGGGAGATGAAACTCAATAAAGTGATGACCTCGAGAGTTATATGTTGTGAATAGCCCTTAGAAATGATTTGACAATTTCAACCTGATGGAAAGGTTGGAGTGGCCTTATCATCCCTTTCGATAAGGATGAAAGGTTGAGCAATTTGCTATTATACCAACCTGGTCGAAAGGTTGGAGTGGCCACATCATCCCATTCGACAAGGTTGAAAGGTTTGACAGTTACTATTAAACTAAACTGGTCGAAAGATTGGAGCGATCTTACTATCCCTTTCAACAAGGTCGAAGGGTTTGGTAATTTACTATTCTTTTCAGCCAGGTCGATTTGATCGACAGCTAGAGCTATTACCTCAAATCCTTTTGACTAAGTCATTCTATTCGAAAGATGTGCTTTCGAAGGCGAGAATCCTCTCGAAAACATGGTCATGCTCAAATAGAAATATCTTTTAAAAAGCATTGGGGATGTTGACAAAATTTCCTGTTAACATTTTTGGCTGTAGAAGGAGGACTTGAACCTCCGACTTTGTCACTATATACAGACTAATTATAGTGCATTTTTCTTGCGTAGGAATAATGAGGTCAAAGCGTTTGAGCGGAACTGTGGAGGAAGCAATACACACTGCCACCTTGGAAGAAAATATAACACCATCATTTAACCTGGATGCGGTCATTCCAGGGCAGACTTCATTACCGACACGATAAGATGAAAACATGGCAAAAATCAAGTGTTTGGAACAATAACTACAAGAAATGCAGGAGTTGTTGAAGATGGCCTTATCTCAAAAGTCTTCAAAGACTCCGAAACAGACTCAAGGAGAAGAAGTGGTCTCTCTTAGGAGGAATCTAAAGACTAATTCCAAAGAATGCAAAGACAGAGTGGACTTGATCTCCTCGAAAAAGAAAGAACTTCCCCAAATAAGAGCCAATCATCAAGGAAATGTTGTCGACAAATCCTTGGAACAGTCTGGCAGTTCAGCGTCTAAAGAATACCATCGAAGTTAGAAGAATTACGGCAATGTCGAAGCTTTTCTGAAAGATGCTGCTGAGAAGGCTATCAAAGATGCTATGAATTCCAAGGGAGAAAGAACTATGGATGAAAATGCCAATGGCGTTGAAAGGGTGCTACCTTTCACCAATGAGATCATGGCCACAGTAATACCTCCGTATGTCAAAATCCCGTTTATGAAATATCACGGGGATACGGAGCCCGATGATCATCTTATGGTTTTTGACAGCCAGATGGATTTGTATAACGCTTCTGGGGCAGTCAGATGTCGACTGTTCCCCGTTACTCTCTAAGGAGCGGTAGCCAAATGGTATATGCAATGTAGAGAAGAAACCATCTACTCCTAGAAACAATTTTCTTATGAATTCTCAGCCCAATTCTACATCTATAAGGATCCTACTATTGACTATGCAGTCTTGGAAAATATAAAGCAAAGGCAGGGAAAATCTTTGGGGTACTATTTGAGAAGATTCGACTCTGAAGCTTTAAAGGCTAGGGATATGAATGATCGTGATAATCTTATAGCTGTCCATTCTGGCTTGATCGAGAATACCCCTTTCTGGAAGCAGCTCTTTGTCAATGGCTGCAAAGATCTACAGGACTTCCACTTTCAAGCAGATAAGTTCATCCGTATGGATGAGCTTTATTACGTCAAGAAGAAAACAGTTCCTAGAAAGGAAGGGGAAAGGTTTGGCCAGGACCGTGGCCACAAAAGGACCAGATGGGAAGAATCAGTTGCTAACACAGTTGCTTTAAACAAGCCATTGTCTTACATATATGCTATAGCAAAGGAAAGAGTCAACTTTCCAACCTCTTTCAAAGCCAAGAATAATCCAGAGCATAAAAAAGGAGGGGATTACCGCGCTTACCATAAAGCTAATGGCCATAAAACTGATGAGTGCAGAGTTCTAGCCGAAATATTCCAAAAGCTGATCCGGGAAGGCCATCTAAAGGAATTTGTTCAAGACCAGCATAAATCCCAACAAATAGAAAATGCTTCGCAGAAGCGCCCAGGCAACGTTGTTAATATGCTAGAAGATGAGGATCCTTTGAGCTTAAGCCCACCAATCAACAGGATTGATGTGATCCATAGCGGGCCATATCCAGCAGGGAGTAGTAAAGGGGACCGAAGCAGATATATCAGAGAGGCTAAAGAAGGGATCTATTCTGTTTAAGAAGAGCCTCCAATGAAAAACCCACGCCTTAGCATCCAAATGCCCAATCTGGTGGTCACCCCGCAAGAACTACGCAAAGGATTCCATCACCCTCATAATGACCCCCTCACGATTACAGCCCAAATTGGGCTATTTATTGTCTCAAAGATTCTGATCGATACAGGCAGCGCGGTCAATGTCATCTTCAAACATGCCTTCAATCAAATGAATATCCTAGAGCATAAATTAGAGCCAAGCACAGAGCCAATATTTGGGTTCAACAATAAAGGGTCAACTCCAATGGGGCAGATAAAGCTACTTGTACAAATGGGAGTACCGCCAACGTATCGAACATTTGAAACTATTTTTTTGATAATTGATCAACGTTCCTAGTACAACGCCTTCTTTGGCAGACCAGCCCTGGATGAGATCGACGCTTTTGTCTCCCCAAAGTACCTCATGGTAAAATTCCTAACAAAGCAAGGATGTGGGACTGTGTGGGGGGACCAATTTAGCTCCTGGGAAATGTACTTTGCTACACTTGACCAATACAAAAGGGAGTTTTATGCTTACTTTGATTCTTCTACTGTTTTACAGCCTTCGGATGATGGATTTTCACATCCAACATTCGAAGCAAAGATTTACATTAAAAAGTCTAACAAACGTTTATGTATCAAACACACATTCCTGTAGGAAACAAGAGAAAGAGAATTGACGCTAACTCAATAGAGGATGGTCCTATAGTCATGGAGTTCGACTGCCAAGGTGGAACAGAGAGGATAAAACCTATAGAAGACCTTGAGGAAGCCCACACAGATTGAGAGGGTGCTTCTAAAATAGTTAAAGTGGGAACAGATCTTGGTAATGAGTTCAAGAAAGACTTGATACAGTTTCTCAAAGATAACAAGGATGTGTTTGCTTGGTCCCATTCTGATATGGTGTGAATCTATTCGACCATAATGTGCCATGCTCTTAATATCAATTCGGGAGCAACTCCGGTAAAGCAGAGAAAGAGACAATTGGACAAAGTCCGATCAGATGCTCTGAAGGAGGAGGTTGACAGACTCCTCGAGAATGGATTAATTTGAGAGGTATATTATCCTAAATGGTTAACCAATCCATTTTTGGTGAAGAAGCCAAACGGAAAATGGAGAACATGCATTGATTACACAGACCTAAACAAAGCATGCCCAAAAGATTGCTTCCCGCTACCACGGATAGATACGTTGGTGGATGCAACAAGTGGACACAGATTGTTATCCTCATGGATGCATATTGAGAGTACAACCAGATACCGATGTTCAAACCAGATGAGGATCATACTAGCTTCATAACTGAATGGGGAATTTATTACTACAGGGCAATGCCATTTGGGCTAAAGAATGCAGGGGATACTTATCAAAGATTGGTTAATCGAATGTTCAAGGAACAAATTGGCAGAAACATGGAGGTTTGTGTTGATGATATGCTGGTAAAGTCTAGCGAACCTGAAACCCATCTTAAGGATCTAGAGGAAATGTTCAGAATATTGCGGAAGTATCAAATGATTTTGAACCCGCAAAAGTGCTCTTTTGGAGTCCACTCTAGAAAGTTCTTAGGCTACCTAGTAAGTGCTCAAGGAATCGAAGCGATTCCTGACCAAATTTAAGCCATAAGGGACATGGCCGAACCTAAAACTAGCAAGGAAGTAATGAGCTTAAACGGAAGGGTAGCTTCCCTTAGCAAATTTATCTCTAAAGCAACTGATAAGTGTATACCACTCTTCGATGTAATTAAAAAAAGAAGAACTTCGAATGGGGAGAGGATTGTAGGAAAGCTTTCTTAGAATTAAAAAGCCATTTGAAAAAACCACCGATAGTTTCACATCCTGAAAGCGGAGAAATATTGTACCTATACATGGCAGTATCATAACATGCAGTTAGCTCAGTACTCATTAGAGAAGAAAATGGAACACAACTTCTGGTATATTACGAAAGCAGGCGACTAAAGGATGCTAAGCTAAGATACCCAGTTATAGAAAAATTAGCTTATTGTTTGGTTCTCATAGCTCGAAAGCTCAGAGCATACTTTTAGGCACATTCGGTCAAGGTATTAACCAATTTTCCTCTTAAGAAAGTTTTTAGTAAGCCTGAGACTTCTGGAAGATTGGTGAAGTGGGGGATTGAGCTTAGTCAATATGATATAGAGTTTCAACCATGGGCTGCAATCAAAGGGCAGGCACTGGCAGACTTTGTTAATTAAAGCACCAGCTTTATAAAGGAACAATCGGAAAAAGAGAAGGATCAGAAGCCCATGTGGCAATTATTTGTGGATGGGGCGTCAAATGAGCAAGGCTTCGGCGTAGGATATATAATCATAACCCCAGTTGCACATCGTTTGCATTATGCCATGACACTGGGATTTCCTACAACCAATAATGTGGCAGAATATGAATCAATGGTAGCGGGATTAACTTTGGCACTAGAATTGAAAATCCCACGAATACAGATTTTTACCGACTCTCAGCTGATGGTAAATCAAGTAAAGCAGACATACCAAACAAAAGACCCCAAGCTATCTTTATATGTGAAGAAGATATTACAAATGCTTGCTTTGTTTGAGGATTTTTTGATAAATCGAGTTCTAAGAGTAGAGAATGCACAGGCAGACTCTTTAGCAAAGTTAGCCAGCTCAAGGGGAGCCACGGAGACATGAATTGTCCTCGTCGGGTATCAAGAAAAGCCAAGTATTGAAAAGGAAACATCCGAGCAGGGGAAAGAGTTGCTAGTTATGACATGATCTCAGGCTAAGTCTCAAAAGGGAGAGGAAAAAGAAGGTGGTCAAGAGTTAATAGAAGAAAGGCTGAGCCAACCATAGCCAAATAGCACATGTGATGATACATGGATGTCACCCATTGTTGAGTATTTAGTTAAAGGGATACTTCCGTCCGATAAAGGAGAAGCGAGAAAAATCAAATGACAAGCTCCGACCTTTGTTATGGTGAACGAAATCCTCTATAAAAAAAGATATGCTCTTCTCGATCTTAGGTGTATAAGCATGAATGATGGGATAAAACTAATGGCTGAAGCACACGAAGGATTTTGTGGTGACCATTCAAATGGAAGAAAGCTTGCAAAGAAATTTATAATGCCGGGATTTTACTGGTCCCACATGATAAGCCAAACCATAGATTATGTGAAAAGATGTGAGAAATGCCAGAAATATTCAAAGATATCCAAGTTGCCCCCAAGTCAATTAACTCCAATCACAAGTCAATGGCCCTTCGATGTATGCGGAATAGATTTGATCGAACCATTACCAATTTCAAAGGGAGGAGCGAAATATGCCATAATGGTCATTGACTATTTTACCAAGTGGGTTGAAGCTGAACCACTTCCAAAAATCACTTCTAGGAAAGTATTGAGATTTGTTATCACAAACATCATAACCAGGTTCGGAATTCCCTAGAAAATAATTTCTGACAATGGAACGCAATTTGAGAGTGAAGAATTCTCCCAGTTCTTCCATAAAAACGGGATTATTAAAAGTTTTTCATTTGTCACACATCCAAAAGCTAATGGAGTAGTTGAGGCTCAAAAACAGGATTATTAAAAGTTTTTCATTTGTCACACATCCAAAAGCTAATGGAGTAGTTGAGGCTGCAAACAAAACCATAAAAACAATTCTAAAAAAGTGACTAAATAAGGCAAAGGGAAATTGTGTAGAAGAGCTTCCATTAGTGCTATGGGCCTACCGAACATCTGCTAAGACATCAACGGCACATACCCCATATTCTTTGACATACGGGTGTGAGGCGATGCTACCAATAGAGATTGAAATACCTTCACACCGAAGGATTGCCTACGCATGTGATGAGAATCAGGAATTGAAAAGAGAGTCACTGGACTTGATACATGAGCTAAGAGATGAAGCAGCGGTAAGAACTGCCGAATATTAGAGAAGAATCTTGAAATATTACAAATCAATAGTAAGAGCTCGATCATTTCAAGAGGGGGATTTGGTACTCCGCAGAGTAATGACCAATACTAAGAATCATGCAGATGGACCCCTAGGACCAAACTGGGAGGGGCCATTAATCATATGTAAAGTAATCCCCCCGGAAGCCTACAAATTGTGCAGCCCAGATGGCAATATGGTGCCTATAACATGGAATGCTGAGCATTTAAGGCCATATTTTCCAAAGATGGATTAATAAAGAGTTACTTTCTATAAAGAGAAAATCTACATGGTTGGGAGAAAAAATACTCCTTATATTTGGATGGTACCTAAGATGGTAGCCTACCTAAGAAGGTAGAAAAGCCTTTGTCCGCGCCGAGATGGCCAGGGCAGAGCACCTCCTGGAGGGAGGGTGGGTAAGCCTTTATCCGCGCCATGTGATGGCCAGGTTAAAGCACTGGATAAGCCCTTGGTCGTGCCTCTGGTCAGGTCAAGGCACCTTCTGGAGGGAGGATGGAGTAAGCCTTTATCCACGCCATGAGATGGCCAGGTTAAAGCACCAAACAAGCCCTTATCTGTGCCACGCTATGGACAGCTTAAGACATCTCCTGGAGGGAGGACGGAGTAAGCCTTTATTCGTGCCATAAGAAGGCCAGGTTAAAGCATCGAACAAGCCCCTATCCGCACCGCAAAAGGGCCATGGCAGGGTGCCTCCTGGAGAGAGGTCGGATAAGTCCTTGGTTCCAGCCTCTAAGATGAGCTAACCAAGAGCACCAGACAACAATTGACTAAGATGTCCAAGCTCGAAGAGAGGCTAAATCATAATGGACTAAGATGTCCAAGCCCGAAGAGAGGCTCAACAACAATGGACTAAAACTTCCAAGCCCAAAGAGAGGCATATTCAGCAATAGATTAAGATGTCTAAGCCAGAGAAGAAGCTCATCAAATCATGAAATAAGATGTTCAAGCTTGGGAAAGAGGAATTCTGAATTACAGATTAAGATGTTCAAGTTCAAGAAGTAACTGGACAAATTACTTATATACGAGACCAGAAGGGTTCAAACATCAAAGGAGTAAAACAGAGCTCCGATTATATATACCCGAATCTGGGATGCTAGATTTTCATTCCAGAACTTCATTATTTTATACCTGAATCTGGGTATCGAGACAATTACTCATTTGGACCCTAATCTGGGTGTGAAATGTTAATAAAGGAATTCTATTTATCTATTACAAATACTTGAATCTGGGTTTTGGGACTTCATTAATCACCATCCCTATTATGCTCGAATCCGAGTATGGGAACATTATTAATCGCTGCAATAGTTATACTCGAACCTGGGTTTCAATACTATCATTTGATTTTTCCATAATGCCATAATCTGAGTTTGTGGCTTCTATTCTAAAGATAATTTCCATGAACCTATGGTTGTCCAGCATATGCCCTAATCTGGGCAAAGGATTTCTATCTTAGCAACAACTACTATGGAAGTCTGCTTACACAAGATATGCCCTAATCTGGGCTGAAGATTCTTATACAAATATAATTGTTTGACATGTGCCCTGATCCGGGCTCAGAACTTGATACGAAAACAATACTTGCTAATTCCTATTTAATTTACTATAAAAACCCGAATCTGGGTTTATATGTGTCACACAGGGAACTATTTTTGGATGTTAAAATCCGAATTCTGAATGTCACGTTAGCAGCTTTCAAACTTCACAAATTAATACCCTAATCTGGGTGGGTTTCATGGTTGATATGATTAAATGGAGTCTATTACAGACAACCGAAAATTTCAAACTAGCCTTCTTGATGCCAAAATTAAAAATTGGTGTTTATTAATTCCAAATGATGCTTGCTAAGGAAATAAGAACATTAATATACCGATCTATTATAAAACAAACATGTAAGTATGATAGTAACAATAACGGATATCATTAACTTTGAATTTTGTAGGAAAAGTAAAGTTATGAAGAGTAAGAAAGCTATGTAATCTTTGTCCTAAAGAACAAAAGCTTCTTATATACAGGGGGGCAAAATGTTAGCCATAAAATCTACTTAATAGAAAAAGTATGAAAGAAAGTTAATAAGGTTTAGGTTTTGATAAATAAATAGGCCAATTCATCATAAAGGACAAAAAGAGGATGTTTAGAAGACATTGAACATTTATCGAATAAGTCGAAGGCACCAACTACTTATATAGTGCATAGGCCTTCGACCCAGATGGAAACATATAAGCTCTTCCACCACTACCAACCTTTCGACACAGATGGACAAGCAATGATGACTTCAGAACCCTTTTCGAAGGCAATCGATGGTGCTCTCCCAACTACACGTCAAACCCTCCGAAGACAAAGATTTCGCCCTCATGGTGGCCATTTCGAAAGCATAGCAAGCCTTTCAAACCGGTCAAGATCCATCCAGGACACCTTTCGACAGTGTCGAAAGGTGCTATGACGTAAGAAATACTCAGAAATCAGCAAAGGCAAAAGAATGGTAAAGGCCCATTCGACAACGTCGAAAGGAGACATGGTTTTCAATCAGGTCGAAAGGTTAAGAGAGAATGAAGAAGGTGCTAAAGTATGATAAGAAGAACAAGGACACCTTTCGACAACGTTGAAAGGAAGCATAGCCTTTGAAAGGAAGCATAGCCTTCGAAAGGAATCATAGCCATCGACAACATTAAAGGGAAACATAGCTCTCAACAACATCGAAGGGAAATATAGCTTTCGACAACGTCGAAAGGAGGCATAGCTTTCCACTAGGACAAAAGGCTCAAAACAACATATAAGGAGAAGACCTATCGACCCGGTCGAAGGCAAGGAAGTGAAAGGATAAACCAAGAAGCACAAGAGAATACCTTTCGATGTCGTTGAAAGGTTCATGACCTTTCGATCAAGTCGAAAGGTTTGAGGCGGCATATAAAAGGAGGTCCTTTCGACCCAATCGAAAGCAAAGGCGCGGAAGGGGTTGACCTGCATCTATAAATAAGACCCAAGGGCTCTAGTTTTGGGGACTGGATTCTAGAATATTGAATTCATTTTCTTTACTCTACTTTCTTAGTGTTAATTGTACTTAGAAGAAACCCTAAATCGATTCGGGGAGAAAGCTCAATTTCTTGTAACTCGTTTTGAATAATAAATAAAATGGAGATAGCTTGTTCATAATGGATATTGGCGATGAGGAAGATCATTAAGATCATTAGCTAGACTAATGATCAATTGCACATGATTTTAACCTATTCTCAAAATCTCTTTTGATCTATGCTATATATAAGATCGACATAGGCATTTCCAATCGAAACACATCATCATCGAAACCTACACTTTATGCTGAAAATAAAAGTGATGATGGGGTGATGATTAAGTTGAATGCATGAGTTATGGGAATATCTAAATCGATCTTATACAAGGAATATAAAGTGTATTGTTCACTATTAAACTGGGTCTGCTTCGAAAGGTGAACACCCTTCGACCTAGTCGAAGGAGAACTTCCGAAAGGAATCCTGATCTATATTGCCTACCACCATTCAGGATGGAATTCATTTGAGGGGAACATACTCATTTAGGCATTTGAACCCTTTAAAAGAGATTCCAATGAAATATTATTGACACCAAAGGGGTTGAAAACTATCTAGACAAACTGTTTGAGAAATCATCCTCCTTCGACAAAGTCGAATGGTCTTAAATGTCGCCTTTCGACGTGATCGAAAGGGGGAAGAAGACATAGATAATTGATTGTTTTCAATTTCCAAAGGAGATGAAACTCAATAAAGTGTTAACCTCAAGAGCTATATGTTGTGAATAGCTCTTAGAAATGATTTGACAATTTCAACCTGATCGAAAGGTTGGAGTGGTCTTGTCATCCTTTTCGACAAGGTCGAAAGGTTTAGCAATTTGCTATTATACCACCCTAGTCAAAAGGTTGGAGTGGCCACAACATCCCATTCGACAAGGTTGAAAGATTTGGAAATTACTATTAAACTAAACTGGTCTAAAGGTTGGAGCGGTCTTATTATCCCTTTTGACAAGGTCGAAGGGTTTGGTAATTTACTATTCCTTTCAACCAGGTCAATTTGATCGACAACTAGTGCTATTACGTCAAATCATTTTTGACTAAGTCATTTTATTCGAAAGATGTGCTTTCGAAGGCGAGAATCCTCTCAGGAACATGGTCATGCTCAATAGAATTATCTTTTAAAAAGCATTGGGGATGTTGACAAGATTTCTTGTTAACAGCAAGTTTCGTAGCCTAATTTTGACATTTGCCCAAATTCCATTTTTGATCTTCAATAATTATTTATTAATTCTTTTTCATTAGTCATTGTTTATTTTACGGCGTATTACGTTCTCCTCCCCTTAAAAGGATTTCATTCCTGAAATTCCTTAAGGAAAGAATCATTTTATATAGCGCGCAACCATTCTAAACTATCCATCTAGTTAGAGTAAAATCAATTTTGCAGCCAATCATGTACAAATGCACAGTGTATCATAACACATATGAAATGTATGCTGAATAATACTAAATTGATGCCTCCAATTGAAGGCATTTTTTGAAACAATTTAGGAAATATGATGTAAACAACCTATATATATTGGCATTTCTAAATGTATTTAAGATTTTTGAAACCAAAATCCTTGTTTTCACAAAACACATTGAACACTCCTTCGAATAGGAGTATGGTTCAAACAATTCTACATTCAATCCTTACCATCTAATATCTAATACACAATTTCTAACATCACAAATTTTGAAAATCCTATTTTCCTAAATCAATGCAGTTGTGCTGGAAAAGGAAGTTAGATGAAGGATTTTAAATTTCCAACCTTCTTTTGTATACTGATTCTATTATACGTTGGAACTTTCTCTTTTGCCGCCAAATCTTTTTCAAGTACAATTCGCATAAGAAGGTTTATTTTCAAATTTTAAAATAGAATTATTTTTTTAAAATGGTTTTGTTTATTATTAACAGGGTATGAAAATAGAAATTCCAAGCCTACACAGCATTTTCCTTTGTTATTATCTTGTTTTATACTTTAACACTCATTGAATAGTAAAATTCATATTCACTAACAAATCAACCCTCCCTATGCTAGTCATATGACATGTGAAAATCATAAATTTTCTCACTTTCCATTCAAACCGTTTTACCCTTATAATTAAATTTATAAAATAGTTTGACATTTTTTTCCCTTTTTCTTTTTTTTGAAAACAATTTTTCAAAACCATTTGTCCTTACATCTTTAAACAAATTAAGCCACATCTTTATGTAATCGGGGTTCAGTAAGTGAGTTAACATATACGATTTACTCTAGCATTATGCGGTTAATAATAATCTTTTGAAAACTTTTCTTTTACTTCAGAACAACAAACAACACACAAGTATATTTATAAATTTTAGCTTTTAAGGCATAGGGATAGTGACCTATGGGTTTCGCAACAACCTTTCACAGCCCTTCGCTTACTAAAATTTATTTTTTCCATATAACTAAAGTTTTTAGGATTTAACCATTCTTTATTTTTAGTTGCTAATTTAATTAATTTCCTAACTTATTTTCTATCCTCCAGTCTTACTTCACATTCAACGTTTATTAAGTGTCTTTAAGGGATTTCCTTATTTGTACTGTTTTTTGGTATATAAAACGGTTGATGGTCATTCAGAAAATAAACACAGTAATAAAATAGGGACATATCATATGCATTTTCAATATCCAAAAAGTGACAACTAGCGATTATAGCTCGAATAAGCTAAATAATTGCTTGAAGCTATCCTTCAGCACCAACTGGTATTAACGATGTTGTGGCCATATCACTTATCACTCAAATAAAATGGAAATTTTTATTATGCCATTCCACAAAAAGCGACATGTCTTAACTTACATTTTTGGCTTCTAATAAATAAGGTCCATCCATTGATTCAATTATTACATCCAACAATAGGATAAATAGAAGTGGGTAAGAAATATAAACTATGCACATTTAAAATAACTCATCGGAAAGTTAGCTTAGGGCCATAACTTTCCTACCACCTAACTTGCCTTTTTTAATTCCTCTTTATGTGTTTTCCATCTCATTACCCTCTTCTTTAATTATATTACTTTTTTCTTTTAACCAAAATCTCCTGTTAGTATTCTTAAATTTTAATATTTAATTTCTTTATCTTTGATCTTTCATGCTAGTATACTCTAGAACCCACAAAGGTGTACTTTGTAGCATTCCCTATTCCTTTGTGGGTCATTCTTATGGCCTTTGCACATGTCCAATAAAACATTCCAAGCTTCATACTAATATTCCTTATATTGAATGGAGTTTCCTTGTTTCTACTTTATGAGTATTCATAGCTATTTTATTAATAGCCTTAACTTTTACCCCGTCTTACCTGGAAAGTCATATATATTTACTCCATATCAAAGTTGGTTCTATTTTCACCACTCATTATAAAATTATTAAACTTCGTAGTCATGTAGCAATTGATCTAAATTTTTACCTTTGAAAATATAAACTTAGACAACTCAACATTTGCTTGTTTCCAGAAGGAGCCGTGAAAAACTCATTATTTTAACAAACTTTAACTACATGTGCCATAACTTTTAAAATTATAATTTAGGATTTATGAAGTGATTTTATTTGTTAAGTTCAAAAGTCAATGTTAGCAATTTAATTTAAAAAGATCCTTTCCTTTAAACGACACATTATTTCCTTCTTTTCAAGCAGTAAGAGTCAAGTTTGTATTGCATGAATAGTTATCGAATTAATTTTCCTTTAAAGACTTTTCATAACAAAGGTGTTAGTTCTTAAGATGATGGTTTTGATGACAACAACCTTAGGACTTGTTATAAAATATAAATACTAATATTCTTGTCTAGATATATATGTATATGCAGGATATATATATATATATATATATATATATATGCAGGTACTGAGAATGAAGACTGTATAGTATAAAGCTTCAAGGCTGAGTATAGAGATTCAAGACTGACGAATTCAAGATTGTAGAAATCAAGACTGAAGACTCATGAGTTTCAAGATTATCAAAAGTGCAAGATTTCAAGATATCAAGATAAGTAATAGAGTCTAGATTTATGTTAAAACTTCATAATAGCACTAAAATATTTATTCGAATTTTAATTATGGAATGGAATCCACCTTCTCACTTTAAAAGTGGGATGGAACCCACGACCTCTTTAGTGGGATGGAACCCACGACCTTCTCTAGTGGAATGGAATCCATGAAATTTTCAAAATGATTTAATTTTTCAAAACTATCTTTCTAAAGTCATCTCTATCAATTTAAATATTTTAGCCTTAATTCAAAAACTATTTTTAATCATATTAATTTCAAAATAATCTCTTGTTTTTTAAACTATCTCTTGATTTTAATATTATAGCTTTAATATATTTTAAAGAAATATATGCTTAGTTTTTAATATGACTTTTACATTATAGATTATATATTTTAAGATTACTCTCTAAAACTCTTTTATAAGTTTAAACAATAATCAAAATGGTTTACAAAGTTTAGAAATTGTTTTGACAAGTTTTAGAATAGAAATCATTTTAAAACAAAACTATTTTCAAAAATAACACAGGCATGTCGACATCCCTCATCCCTCCATGTCGACATGCTAGCCGTAGAATTCAAATTTCAAATTTTCAAAAGAAGTGTCTATTTGTCATAACCTTTCGCGAATGAACATGACTGTTGTTCTCCTATACATACCAGTTGTTTTCAACGAATTTTAAATTAGTTTTTCTTCATTTCTTCACTCCTTCTTCTCCACTCAAATATTCTCTTATATTTCAAATGCTTTAACAAAACTCTGCCGAAATTCTAAGTGAATCAAACTCGATCATCTCTAGTTTGATACTTTGCCACTCTCTCTCAAAGATCTTAGTGATATTCAGAGTTATAGGATCATTTGTAATCAAATAAGTGTATCGAGTCTCTCTCTATCAAAGTGTGATTGGAAACGGTGTGATTGTGGCCCGTAAATCAATTGGATGTCATTGTAGCCCGTAAATCAATTTGGTGATCTTGTAGACTGGTTAAATCAAGAGAGTTTGCCCTAGAATCGGAGACAGGAGGGTGTATCTCGTGGCCTTGAAATCGAGGTTGTAATATCGACATTATATTTGAAAAGAAATCTACATAAAAAATTGTGTGGGATTAGACGTAGGGTAACTCCAAACTAGTATAAAATTCCGGTGTATTCTTTCCTTTACTGCTTTTTTTACTATTTGCATCTGTGTTTGATTCTGTGATCGTTTATGTGTTTGTTAATTGCATCTGTTTGGATTTAATTTGAAAATATTTCAAAAAGATTCATAAAATTAATCAAACACTATTCACCCTCCCCTCTAGTGTTAATTTTGCCTTAAGATCCGTAATACCCATTTCCTACATTTGGTATCAGAGCATTGGTTTTCAAAGTTATCATAATCTGAATTTTGAAAAAGTTTAAAATGGCAATTTTTGGAGATTCTATTAACACTAGTTGAAAACTGTCCAAATCATCATTGTCTCATAAGTCTACATATTGTTGTTATAGAAAATCAAGTTATCTACCGAATTGGGGTGTTGTGTAGGAACAGATGTGTTATATGGCTTTTGAAGAATCAACACTCAATGGACAAATGGTGCAAATCAAGAAAAAAAAATGGATACTTGATAGTGGATGTTCAAGACACATGACTGGTAATCCGGAGATACTGAATGACGTAATTTATGAAGATGGAGGACTTGTCAACTTTGGAGACAATTCAAAAGGATATGTGATTGGCATAGGCAATGTCGGTAACTCTAAAACTCCTACTATTTTTGATGTTCTGTTAGTTAGGAATCTAAAACACAACTTACTTAGCATAAGTCAACTATGTGACAAGGGCTGCAAATTAATTTTGAAAAGGATAAGTGTCACATCGAAGATAATAAATCAAATATTATCTTTGAAGGAATTAGGAAGAAAAATATTTATATTCTCAGTATGAAAATCTCAAATGATAACCTATGTCTTTTGGCTAATACAAATGACCAATGGATTTGGCATAAAAGATTTGGGCATTTGAATTTGAAACTCTTATCTAGACTTTCAAAACTTGAGCTAGTAAGAGGTCTCCCTAAAATGGAATTTAAAGTAGATAGTATATGTGATGCTTTTCAATTAGGAAAACTTAGAAAGAGTTCATTTAAATTGAAAGATATGATTTCAACTTCAAAACCTCTTGAGTTACTTCATTTAGATCTATTTGGTCCATCTCAAATTCAATCAATAAATCACAGTAAATATGTTTTTGTAATTGTAGATGATTATTCTAGATTTACATGGATAATTTTTCTAAAACATAAAAATGTTGTTTTTGATTATTTAAAACTTTTGCAAAAAGAATTCAAAATCAACTTTCTTTAAAAATCAAAACAATTCGCCGTGATCACGGTGGAGAATTTGAAAATGAAAATTTTGAGAATTTCTGTAATAAAAACAGAATAACTCATAATTTTTCTTTTTCAAGAACTCCACAACAAAACAGAGTGGTAGACCGTAAAAATAGGACGATTCAAGAGTGTGCAAGAACTATGCTTTCAGATAGTAAATTACCAAGAAATTTTGGGGCTGAAGCAGTCGCTATAGCTTGTTACATTTTGAATAGGATTTTAATTAGACCTCTAACAAATAAAACACCATATGAACTTCTTTTCAATAAGAAACCAAGGGTGTCTTATTTTGAAGTTTTTGGAAGTAAATTCTTTATTCTAAATACAAAGGACAATTTGGATAAATTTGATCCTAAATCCGACAAAGGAATCTTTATCTGATATTCTAATAGAAATAAAGCATATAGAGTTTTTAATTTAAAAACTAACACCATTGAAGAAGCAATGCATGTATCGTCTGATGAAAATTTCAAAGATTTTGTTCAAATAAATGATGAAGATGATTTTGTTACTTTAAATAATGAATCAAATGAAACAAATTGTGAAACTGTTCATCCTAATAAAAGGATTAGGCTTTTAAAAGATCATCCCATATAAAATATACTAGGAAATATTGAATCTGTTGTTAGAACTAGAAATCAACTAAACAAGATAAGTAATGTAGCTTTATCAACTATTGAACCCAAAAATCCAAAGGAAGCATCATCTGATGATCCATAGATTCTTGCTATGCAAAAGGAACTGAATCAATTCACCAGAAATGATGTATGGAAACTTGTTCCTAGACCTAAGGATAAAACTATAATAGGAACTAAATGGGTTTTTAAAAATAAAATGAATGAACAAGGTGAGGTCGTTAGAAATAAAGCTCGGTTAGTCGCGCAAGGTTATTGTCAAGAAGAAGGAATAAACTATGATGAAACTTTTGCACCCGTAGCAAGATTAGAAGCTTTTAGAATTCTACTTGCTTTCGCAAATCACAACATTTCGAATTTTTCTATCTTCTTACTTCATTTTCTCTGTAATAAAATTTCGAAAATATAAAATAATGGCCTCCTCTTCTAAATCAAACCAAAATGCAACCTTTTCCTTCCTTCTCCTAATTCTGGTCCATTTCAACGAACTACATTGGCTCGAGTAATGAAGATCAAGGAAACTATGAAGGATTCTCTGCAAATGCTGATTGAATTACAAGTCATGCAAATAAGGTTGGCAAAGGAACAAGAGAAACAAGACAAGATTCTTAGAAATTTGCAAAAGTTTCTAATGGATAATCATGCAGACCCTATTGTGATTGAAGATGATTCCTCTAACATACGTATTCATAATCCATTAGAGGACGACGAAGAAGAAGAAGAGGAGGAGGAAGCACAAATGGACAAAGACGATAAAGTTATTTGCATTGGAGAAGTCTGTTTTGACAAAAATGGTAATTTGGTCGAACAACATGGAAACTTTTGTCTCCATTACCCTAATTGTTCGATTCACAAGTCACCAAGTATCATAAACTCTCGTTAGATTGTTATTATATTAATGTTTTTATATTTTGTGTACTTGTATATATTTGTGTCTATGTTTCATATACATGTGTAATGTAACATCATATATAATAAAATTAGATTTATGTTTCGCTTATTATACTCATTATTAGCTTTTAGTTCCATAGTATAAGGGGGAGTTATGTAGTTTAGGATTAGTTTTTGTTGATGACAAAGGGGGAGAATTATAAAATAGGTTAAATATGCTTAGATTAAGTGGGAGTTAGTAGATTAAAGGGGAGTTGTTGGAATAAGGGGGGTCTGAGTAGAATCGAAGTTTGTTGGAGTAGATTTTATAAACATAGGTTGTCATCATCAAAATGGGGGAGATTGTTAGTTCCTGAAATGATGGTTTTGATGACAACAACCTTAGGACTTGTCATAAAATATAAATACTAATATTCTTGTCTAAATATATATGTATATACATGATATATATATATGCAGGTACTGAGAATGAAGACTATACAGTATAAAGATTCAGGACTGATTATAGAGATTCAAGACTGACGAATTCAATATTTTAGAAATCAAGACTGAAGACTCATGAGTTTTAAGATTATCAAGAGTGCAAGAGTTCAAGATATCAAGATAAGCAATAGAGTCTAGATTTATGTTAAAACTTCAGAATAGCACTAAAATCTTTATTCGGATTTTAATTGTGGAATGGAATCCACCTTCTTGCTTTAAAAGTGGGATGGAACCCACGACCTCTTTAGTGGGATGGAACCCACAACCTTCCCTAGTGGAATGGAATCCACGAAATTTTCAAAATGATTTATTTTTTCAAAACTATCTTTTTAAAGTCATCTCTATCAATTTAAATATTTAAGCCTTAATTCAAAAACTATTTTTAATCATATTAATTTCAAATCATCTCTTGTTTTTTAAACTATCTCTTGATTTTAATATTTTAGCTTTAATATATTTTAAAGAAATCTATACTTAGTTTTTAATATTACTTTTACATTATATATTATATATTTTAAGATTACTTTCTAAAACTCTCTTATAAGTTTAAACAATATTCAAAATGGTTGACAAAGTTTAGAAATTGTTTTGACAAGTTTTAGAATAGAAATCATTTTAAAGCAAAACTATTTTCAAAAATAACATAGGCATGTCGACATCCCTCATCTCCTCATGTCGACATGGTAGCCGTAGAATCCAAATTTCAAATTTTCAAAAGAAGTGTCTATTGGTCATAACCTTTCACGAATGGACATGACCGTTGTTCTCCTATACATACCAGTTGTTTCAACGAATTTTAAGTTAGTTTTTTTTTCATTTCTTCACTCATTCTTCTCCACTCAAATATTCTCTTATATTTCAAATGCTTTAACAAAACTCTGCCGAAATTCTAAGTGAATCAAACTCGATCATCTCTAGTTTGATTCTCTTCCACTCTCTCTCAAAGATCTCAGTGCTATTCAGAGTTATAGGATCATTTGTAATCAAAGAAGTGTATCGAGTCTCTCTCTATCAAAGTGTGATTGGAAACAGTGTGATTGTGACCCGTAAATCAATTGGGTGTGATTCTAGCCCGTAAATCAATTAGGTGATCTTGTAGCCTGGTTAAATCAAGAGAGTTTGCCCTGGACTCGGAGACATGAGGGTGCATCTCATGGCCTTGAAATTGAGGTTGTAATATCGACATTATATTTGAAAATAAATATGCACAAGAAATTGTGTGGGACTGGATGTAGGGTAACTCCGAACCAGTATAAAATTCCGGTGTGTTCTTTCCTTTACTGCTTTTATTTACTATTTGCATCTGTGTTTGATTCTGTGATTGTTTCTGCGTTTGTGAGTTGCATCTGTTTGGATTTAATTTTAAAAGATTTCAAAAAGATTCATAAAATTAATTAAACACTATCACCCCTCTCTTGTGTTAATTCTGCCTTAATATCCATAATCCGCATTTCCTATAAGAGATTCACATCTTAAAAAGTAGGATTTTTAACTCAAATCATTTATTAAGTTTTGCTTTAAAAACTCAATTGTTATATCAAACCATTTTTTTAAAATGCACTATTACTGTGTTTTCAAAACATCTTTTATAACTTTAAACAATAAAAACTAGAGTAGAAAATGACAACTTTCATTCTATTATTTTTCTATTACTCATGCTACTTCCACTTTCTACCTTAATGAAGACCCTATTAGCATATAAGAGGGACTTTTAAAAGGTATGTGCAATTTTTGCACATATTTATAGAAACAATCCAATTTTTCTCCATTTAATTTCCCATATTATTTCTACTTAGATTACTAAAATTAATTTAATATAAATTCCTCATGTTGCTACTATTTAAATCTTCTAATGTTGCTACTATTTAAATTTATTTCACCAAAATTGCTCTTACTTAAATTGCTCCTCCTTATATAGCTCTTTTTCTTCACTAGATCATAACAATGCATTCACCTACTGCTGTAGCTTGCCATTAGGATTTTCTCCATTAACGTAAAACTTTGTACCCTTTATGTATAAATCTATTTTACCTTTTTTTCTCCATATCTTCCTTATTCCGGTATAGTCTTCCAATCTTCATTAGTGGGAATTCTTACCCATTCATTCTCTATACTTCATTTTAAAACAAGCATCATTTCCATTTATCCACCCCTGGAAAAGAATTTTAAAACATTCAAATTCATGAAAATAGAAAAATCATCGAGATAAAAGTATGCTCTATTTTCCACTTACTTCAAAAAGGAAAGGCCCCTTTATCAAAAACCGTTTAATTGGAATTTTTAGTCTAGCCAGTTTTAATTTCAATTAGGAATTTCTAAATAGCTCTATTATTTAAAATTTATAAATTTTGTTATTTTTTTTCAAAAATCTATTTTTAAAGGATATTTTATACGGTAGAAAATTTCATGTTCACTTACTTTTCAAAAATAATAACTTTTTAGTGAAAGGGCTCTTTTATTTTAAATTAATCCTTTGAAAGCTATTTCAAGAAAATTTTAGAATCTTTTATTAAATTCCTTCTCTTGGAATCGAATTCAAAAATTGATTCTATTTTCCTTTCTTTTGGACTTTTCTTCTTCTATACTCATTTTTAACTTATCTTCATTAAAATCCGACTATCATCTTATGGTGGTTAATGCACATCTTCTTGCGGGATATTGCTCTTCCAGGTATTTGCAATATATAAGTTCTTACTTTCCATCTATTTGAATGGAATGTACATCTCTAATCGGCAATCCATCAAAATCCATAATCATACGGCAGTCTAGGTCCAACGAAAGGAGTCAAGTACCATCCATCTTCTAGGACCCTTCTATACGTCATAGTCATCCTCTTGTTAAGTTAACGCCTTGGGTATAGCCTTAATCCCATGGGGTAATCGAGGTATGTTTTTTTGTTCCAACTCACAATGGCCTTCTCCATCCTTTCGGAATATGCTCCCAACTACTTCTATAGGCGAAATTTGTAGAATTTGGCATGTGATATATATATATATATTATAGGTAAAAGTAAAAATATGGTCATTCAGGGTATTCTGATTCTTATGATTGACTAACCTAAGCTCTGATAACAAATGTAACAACTCGCACCTTAACAGACCCGATTTTCGATTGAATCGAAAATCGAAGTCCATTATGGTAGGGATTATTGGTATTGTTAACCTGTAATAAATATAACTGTATCAAAGAGCTATATATATGAATGCATAGCAGAATTGTAAAATATAATAGAACATATATACTGACTAAGACTACTACCTTGGATATCTAGTCAGTTTGTTAGTGTAGAGCATGAATAACAAGACATTTTCACAAACTGTTCCCGTCCTGTACTAGAATCATGTCCCTCTTAATCTATCCTATGGGTTATAATGAGGAGGGGTCAGAACAATGTTCCAACGACTGGTAAATTGCTTAATTTATCCATAACACTAGTTTAGGTTGAGTGATTTCCATTTAGTTGTTATGTCTACTATTCATGGATTAGTTACTTAATTCCATATCTACATACAATATGTCAAACCTACCTCAAGGTATAAGTATCTATATGCGTATCCTATTCGGAGGTATAAGTATCTATATGCATATCCTACTCTAAGGTATAAGCTTCTTTATACGTAACCCACTCTGAGATATAAGTGTCTATATACGTAACCTACTCCGAGGTATAAGTATGTATATGTGTGTGTGTGTGTATATAAAACCTACCATGTGACTATAAAAGCGGGTGCATGCAACTATATCATATTTGGTTCAACAACCTTTCTCCCATCCAATCATATCCTAACGGTGCTAAGGAAGGAAGTACTTGGCTATTTAATAACATTAAATTTGGAAATAGGCAGGACCTCCAGCCATTTAACACTTAGCCCTAAGAAAACCCTTTTTGGTACTCCTTAACTGACATCGTACGAAATCTTTTCTAGGCCACTTACTACTTCTAAGATAGGGAGGAGGGCAGACAATAAAAAAACCATTTAATTAGTCCCTAAGTGGACCTATCCCAAGAGATTTCCTCTAATGCTTATAAGCGATAATCCTGACCATCTAATATGCACCTACAAGATAATCCCGTCCTTTTAATATTTAAATAGGAAGGAGTGACACAGTCATTTAATCCCTCAACCCCAAAGCAGGTTTTCATAAAATTACCCCAAACCCATATGCGAACCTATATCCCCACGCGTCATATAGTTGGAGATGTCTCACATCAGTAGTATGTATAGAAGGGAAGACTTTCATTGCGTAACTCTACTGACCTCGCATCCCAACCCATACTAAATCAAGTCATTTAAATATTGCGCAAGGCCCACTAACTCACACCCATCGCAAATGTATTATTGAGTCCATTTAACATCAACTGTGGAAATTATAATGCCTTCTAAGTTAATTTATTAGTATTTATTTATTTACTTGCTATGACCTGCTTTTCATTTTATACGTTTACTATCCTTAACTTCTACCCTCACTAAATGTATCAAATGTCATTTACAGCTCAATTAACAACATTTATAAATGAGTTTTTACATTCAAATTGGAGAAGTGTAAATTTATTTATTTATGCATTTCAGAACTAATTTATCATGCCTATTTAATTTCCATTACCAATGTCATACTTGGTCTCTGTAATTAAATTCCTTAAATGGTTTTATGCCCATATTGGCTTGATTACTGTAATTTCCTATCAACTCCTTCATTTATTACATTATTCATATTTTAATATTTTATTTTATTTAATATGATAACGTGAAATTAATCGCAGGTTACGATATGTGTTAATGCTGCAATGAGCATTTTTTAATTTATTTCTTAAACTTATACTTTATATATATAATTGGTAAATGAGATTATTTATATTTGTATTTATAACTTTTTAGTTCCTATATTTTGGGATTTCTAAAAATAAATTTATCTGTAAATTTTCCAGAAATATTTATATCTACATTTTAATGCATTGAAATCGTATCTTTTCCAAGAAGGAAATGTTACCATTGCAACTTTCCATAAACTACCAAAAGTGGGATTGTGCTGCATTTTCAATTACAAGGAATTATTTATTTTCGTTTTTATTGAAATAGATAGTGCAAACTATGGAAAAAAATCCCTACTTTGCACATCTCTTTCCTTTAGACCTGAATATTCATTATTATTTAGGACGATGCATTTTTCGTATATAATTATGAAGTTGTAAAATTTATGGAAATTCACATGGAGATTCTACAATTCCAATGAATTAAAATATAAAAATTTATATCCCAAAATCAACTTAAAACTTCTCAATTCATGATTATCAAGTTTAATAATTTACAACCAAATTGTTTGCAAAAAATGTGGGCAAATACCTCCAATCGAACTTTTAACAAAGAATTCAACAAAAATAGAATGCAATAAAAGTAAAGTACATAAAGATTTCTAGCGATTCAACAACAATAAGCTTATGTCCACTGTTCATTTTTATTTCCTTTCTTATATTTCAGCTTTATAAGTATTTGAATGTGAAGTACAATGATTTATTGTTAAATATTGGAATTTGGATGCTCTATTCGGCTATTTTCGTTCGGTAGAGTCTAAAGTTCCAAAAGTCATCCCCATGGCCGCTGAAAGCTTAGGTATTTATACGAGTGAAGAGATACATGGGTCTTCCCAGTAAATTAGGTAGTTTCCCTAGATAACCTGGACGGTTCGGTTATTCTCATATCTGAAAGATATGATTAGGAATTTCGATATATTTTCAAATTTCATTCCATAAATAACTTGTTCGGTTCGGCTGAATTGGCTCTGTCTGACGGTATTTGGTGCAGTAAATGGATATAGTCGCATTCTCATTTGGGTTCCATCATAGGAAATCTTGGTTCAGTATTATTCACTTCCCCCTTGTTCGATGTTGGACCCATACTGGATAGTATTCTTGTCCGATACTTATACTATCGGACAAGAATTCTTGTCCGGAAAGTGTTTTGCATCGGACAGGAATTTTTATTTGGTGCCTATACTACCAGACAAGTATTCATATCTGGTAGTGTTTTATACCAGATAGGAATTCTTATCTGGTGCATGACCAACTGAAAAACAATTTTTATTCGGTGGTATGACTATGACTACCGGACAAGAATTCCTGTTTGGTATATTTTTTGCATTGTACAAATCTACATTCTGGACAGAACATTGTTTGGTACTTCTCCCAAGCAGAGCAGCACCGGACCAAGCTCATGATTACTTACTTCACCGAGGATAACAGGTTACCCTTGTTACATCCATCTTCATCATCACTTTTCTTCCCTTGTTGCTCTTTGACTTCCCCGCCTTCGTGTTATCCTACTGGTTTTAGGCCTAGATTTCTTAGGCGCAAATGCTCATAACACTTGCCCCCCAATGCTCGGTTCCTAGAACATAAAGTAGGTTTTGTTTGATGCCTTACTCAATCATGCAACTCATCAGTAACTACATGTAGTTAGTCTTGCATTCATTCTATCCCAGTGTGCTTGGTTCGATGATCATCACTGGGATTGTCATTCTCTTGGTTTGGTGTGGGATAAATCTGCTTTCCTATATAAAGATTGAGCTTCTTTCCACCCGAGAACCTTTAATCGTTTTCCTAATCTTCCTATTTACCACGATGGATCGTCTCCCCAAACCTTCTACTAGTGCCGATCTCTTTCCAAACACCTCTAAATTGCAATAATTATCATCTACATTTGTCGTCTATCTCAATAAGTCTTCTATTAATAATCTAAAAATTTATGATGCTAATTGATTTGCAAGAATTTGTTATAATTATCATCTACATTTTTCGTCTATCTCAATAAGCCTTCTATTAATAATCTAAAAATTTATTATGCTAATTGATTTGCAAGAATTTGTTTTTTGTTCAATACAACATTGGGTGGTTAGGGTTTTTCCTAGCTTGGTCTTTGTTTGGAGATAGGGTTAATAAGTCTTTTAGCCATAAATCATGACTTTGAAATGTTTCTGATCCAAAGGTTATTAGGGCTTCTAGTCTGGATTTGGTAGTATTTTTCATCCGATAGAGGTGAATACTTGTAGGAGGTGAATCATACATTGAATCTTATCGTGCATTCCATATTGTATATTCCAGTACATTTTCTAGGATTATCTGTTATCTATGACTTGATTGATGAACAAAACTCTTTGTAAATTTTGAAAGGACTTCTTGACCAAAATGTGTTAACAAATTGCTATGTTTTCTACTGCACACGTGTGCACCTACAGATACATGAGCACAGACATTCTATGATAGTATGTAATATAGATTATTGCATTAGACATGTATGTCAGACCATCACCAGACTCGCTCGTTGACTACTTTTGGAGATTAGCTCCATCTTCCTCTACTCCTCCGGATCTTGCACCGTTAAGACGCCGTACTAACCAACTTAGCTCTTCTCGCTCTCTTATGCATGGATATGGGCCGTCACAATTACTAGTGGACCTCAAAGACTCTATAGCTTCTACTCTAACTATTAGGCAGTTGGATACAATTGCGGCTACTCACGATCTTCCTAGGGATGACATGATCTTGCCTACTCCATAATAATAGGCTCATGCTTCGTTGGAAGGGTACATGGCCTATTCATAGTATCATCGTGTGGTCAGGGCCAAGCCTCCTCTTCCTCAGTAGATCACAGGCTTCCTCGTGTACCTGAAGATTGCTCTTTTCCAACTACACCCCAATGGTTATGCTATTTTAACTAGCCTATAAGCCATCTTTATGAGGGAGTTTCAAATTCCTCCTACCTATCGCTAGAGCAGGTTCCTTTATCTGGCTAAGAGCATAGCAGAGGGCTCTCCTTTCATCTATCTCAATGTAGGGAGCAATTTCAAATCGATAGAAGACTTGTGCTCCAAGTATAGCATGCTTAAAAAATATATTTCTTCATCTGGGATGATTCCTCGTGCTTCCATCAATGGCATCTAGGATGTAAGTTATCCTTTTTTATCCTTTTACAAACAACTTCGTGTTATTCCATAATTTTCTTCCTTTTTGGCCTCTCTTTCAGGTTTGGAGAGAGCTGCATTAGGGAACGACTTAACAGACATGTTGAGTGGGTTGCAACGAATCCAAATGGTGTTTAGAGAGGTTCCCCATCCGGTCACGTATAATAATTTAAGATAGCTTGGGCTACTATTCGTTGGTCATTCGATCAGGAAAGGTAGGGTTCCTTCTACCCAAAAGCCCGTAAAGAAAAGGAAGGGCAAAACCTCGACAACTAGCAAGAAAAGCAAAGCACCAACTTCCCAGCGCTCTATCTCTGGTACCATTTTGATTTCCATTCCGCTTGGAGCCTATTCCATGGTTCATACGGATATAAAAGAGTCAGCATTAAATTCCTTCAGAATTAAGCCTTGGGAAGGCGATCGACTGACATCCATAAGGGAGAGGGATGATTATAGCATCCAAACATATATAGTAGAGCAGACAAGTCCCCCTCTCATGAAAATGAATGCACCGATTTCGATCATAGTGAATCCTACTCTTCATGGCATAATAGCCATGATAGTTTGTTTAATTTGGATGTGGCGGAAGCCCTACATCACACTTTGGTGCCGAAGAAGAGGAAATTTTATTACGGATTACCTGAGGACTCCAAGGGTTCGTCCAGACACAATGCACTTTTTGCACACATACACACTGTAACGACCCGTAAATTTCAACTATTTTAATAACGTAGTTAGTTGAAATTTTGTGAAATTTTATACGATAAAATTTTGAAATAAAAATTTAATATTTGGAATACGTCTAGTTAAACATAGCGACCGGTAAATTTTCGTCCGAAAATATGAAAGTTTATTTCGCGCGTAAATTCACTTCAATTCAATCAGTTAAAGAGCGTTGAAAATAAAACGTTTTCAAAACCTAAATATTTTTACATAGAAAAATTCTAAACCATCTTCTGAGCAAGATGTCAGTTTGTCGTTTTTCAAAATTTGGACATCTATTGCTCCGTCGTTCTTATTTTCTGCAAAATAGCAGTATTCTGGTACCAATATCGATTTTTATCGGATGGTCGTACCACTGATATCTATATATCGTTTTGACCATCTCGTCATGCTGATATCAATGGTACATTCATTTCTGTTTTTCAAATCCTGGTAGGCCGTGAAATCAGTGAAGTGATTTCCGTATCAGTGTCCATATTGTAACCGTGGGTTTCTCTTTTGACCGGTTATTATGCACCATATAAAACCAATAGCCATCAGGCACTATTATTCGCTAAAAACCTGACCTCTGACTTTTGCTATTCTTTGGCTATTAGCATTCCAACCAGTTCAAACCTGCTTTGATAAAGAAATTAAATTTTACAGATCTAAGTTGTATTTTATTAAAGCCTGCTTCCTTCTTCTTATTTTTGAAACCATTCCTCTTCTCATATTTCTTTCTCCTCAAACCGTACGGCCTTCTCTTCCACCATTTGCTCTTCCTCGCCTCCAAGTCCCGAACCATCCAACAGCCCATGTTGCATGCACTTCACCGCCACCTCACCTCCCTTCTGATTGTCGACAGCACCTGCCATTTTTCCTCCACTAGGTCGCAACTACACCAGGCTAAACAACCGAGCATCCCCTTCTCCTTCCCAGCCTTTCGCATCACTCATTCCTCCAAAACCATTAGCCTGCCCATACACCTCACCTTGACCGAAGCAGCACCCATCGGCCTCCCACCACGACGAACACCACGGCGGCAGCGGCCAGCAACCCCCTCCAGAAATTCCACCTTTCACCATAGCCGAGACCATCATCCACCCTTTCTTCCATGAACACGCGCGATCTCCTCCCCTCCCTGACGCCGCACCTCGCATCCTCGCTTCGGTAACCGAGGGTCTCCTTCCCATTTGACAGCGAACAACAGCTAGCCGAAACATTCCATTTGGATCGACCACATTCGCCACTGCTTCTAGCTGATCTCTGCAATTTATATACGTTGTGTATATGCACATATATAGGTCTGCTATATGTGTTCCCTTGGAGCTTCTCATCTACTTTCATATAGAGGTAGATTATATTTTTTTTATCACCTTATATCAATGTATAATTTTAACTGTTTGCATATATACAAATGTTCGAATCCATATATATATACAGTATATACTATCTCTGCATTTTTATATAGCATCTATTGTGTAAATCTGTTTGGTTATACACATGCGTATAATATTTATATATAATAGATGATCTCAGAAATTCTTACCATAAGTTATTATATGTCTACATATATATTATGTTAAAAAAAAGTATGTTTTACTTCCTTCGTTTATATGTATAGTCATATGCTAAATTTGAAGTTGTTGGTCTAATATTTAATATAAGTTGTATGTTGTATTTCCAAGCTGTTTTGATAACAGACTTATACTTATACATTATATCATAGGGTAAAATGTATACTATGTATTGTTTATTTAATATGGTTTTAAATCATTATATATAAGCGTTAGTCACATATTTTCAAAGTGGGTTGTGTGTATATATATAGGGGTTGATGTGTATATAGAGATAATAGTTTACATATATATCTTTGACTCTTAATACTTAAGATTTAAGATAAATGATTTTTAAATTTTATACTATTTAACATTAGTCTAAATCTAAAATATTGTGAAGAATATATATAATATAATAGTAAGGTATATATATTTTCAGTTTTATCAAAAGTGATTCTGATTGGTTTTCATTGAATTTCCATTTTTATCAGCTTTCGGTCCGTCGTACCTGTTTCCGTCATTGAATTCGTGCCTGTCTCACTTCGCGCTTGGATTTGATACTCATTCATGTCTTTGCTTCCCTAGCCTCGAAAGGTGAGCACTCACTCACGATTAACGTTCTTTTATTTATTAAATTTGATTTCAATTGAAACGACAATTGAAATATGCTGCTGTTAGTTAATTACACTGTTATATATGCTATTACCTGTATCAGTTCACCTATGACATCTGACACTATTATCTGTTAATTATTTATGCAATGATAATATAGTTTGGCTGATAATTGATTGATTGTTGATGTTTATATTGGACGATAAATTGTTAATGTTAAAATGATAAATAGTATGAAATTGAACTTGATATAGGATAATTAAAATGTTAAATTTGATTACCTGACATTTGTATAATATGACCCCTTTAACTGTTGAATTTATTGACACGTAGGATTTGTTTAATTACATTTTAAACCACTGAATGTATGTTGTTAAATTGATGATGTATGAAATTGTAAATAGATGACAAGTGAAAACCGTAATGTAATAATCTTTAATCTACATGAAATGATAGTGTAGATTCTAGAAATAATTATATTAATTCGTACAAATAACAATGCGAATTAATACGGTTATTTCGGGATTATTTGAATTGATTATTGGATTGTTATTGATTGTTGTTATTGCTTGTTTATTTACTTTGACACCATCCCAGTTATCACACTGCAAGTTCCCTTTGTTATGTTTTGGTTTTGAATTGAATTGGAATCGGGTTGAAATGATAAATACCCAAATTGAACTTTGACCTAGGATAGGAAATTAAATAAAACCCGATTGGTCAATAATTTGATTTAAAAATAAACGAAGATTTTATTTGAATAAATAATATGGTTTTGAAATGAAGTTGAAATCTGAATTTTTATGAAAGGAAAATGTTAATATTTAATAATTTGAAACAAAATATTAACAATGAAATTGATGAAAGAATGTTGTTTATTATGAGAAATGATTGAATTTAAGTTTGAAATGACTTAATAATTAAGTTTAAAAGTATGATTAAGTTTGAAATTTATTAAACCTTGAAATTATTTAATAATTAAGTTTTGAATTTATTTAATAATTAAATAAGATTGAACTATTTAATGATTAAATTGAATTGGATTTCTTTAAATAAGAAAAATTGAACTTTTGAATAAGTGAATTTTACTTCGTAAATAATTGAAATTGAGTTTCTTTATTTATTAAGTTTTGGAAATTATTTAAGTAAGTAAATAAGTGAAATTGAATTTCTTTAACAAGAAATAAAATGTGATCTATTAAATTAATGTAAGACTTGAAATTTAAAGAATTTGGTTTGATGAATTTAATTTAATTAAATTTGTAAGTTTTGATATAAGGAAGTTGAATTTAAATAATGGATTTAATGAATTGGAAATTTAATAGAAATTGTTTGAATGGAAAATTTACTTAACGAATATTGAATGAAATCGATAAATGAAGTTAAATTGATTTGAATGTTAAATTAAATTAAGTCAAATGATTTCGGAATGAAACTTATATACGAACTTGAATCAATATTTGAATGGTTTTAAATAGATATTGAAATTGAATTATAAGATTTTGAAATGGTAATTATGAAGTTTTGAAACGTAAATTTTGGAAACTGTATTTGATTTGGTTTTGAAGTATATAAACGACCAATCGGTGTAATAATTACGAAAGTTATTAAAGAGACCGGAATTCGGTTATGGATATACTCTCTATCCGAACAGAAACCACTTTAATAACTATACGCGGAGTGATGATCCAGAATGAAGTGGTTGGAATGATGTACGTGATGACTGAAGAAAGAGAACGATGATGGATAGCCTTGACACTTGTGTCAAATTGGAAATGACTAAAACAGGAGCTGTGCCGGGCCAATGGAGGATTAGCTACCTCAAGTGGACACACTTCTTCGAACTACTTATTACTTGTTGTCGATTGGTGCACCCTTGATTTTGGGAGTGTTGTTTCACGGTGTTGCGGGCACTACGGCGTTGCGTTCTCACCAGTCCGGATCAGGCGAACGGTAGTATCACTACTTTGGGTATTGCCTCATGTGCCTTGTCATACTTGTATTCCATTTATGCGCGACCACTACGACTTTGATTTGTACCTTTAGTATATGGATTACACTCTGGCGACTTCCGGTTTCGGGGAAACTACGGTCTTGTATATGCTTTTGGGAATAAAAATGTATTAAGGGTGGAATGGGCCATTACTTAATGCTATTTTGATATCTTTTTATATTACTGATAGACATTATCTACTTATCGTACACTATTACATAGTAGATAGTTTAACGGGTCCTTAAAGGATGGTTATTCCAAACATCCTTTGAGTTACTTGTATTTCAATTGCTATTTCACTTGAGTTGGATTTATTAATA
Source organism: Allium fistulosum (assembly GCA_030737815.1). Taxonomy (NCBI): domain Eukaryota; kingdom Viridiplantae; phylum Streptophyta; class Magnoliopsida; order Asparagales; family Amaryllidaceae; genus Allium; species Allium fistulosum. The sequence continues at coordinate 398,671,766 of CM060907.1, forward strand.
TAAGGATGTTAATCCTGACTCGAGTGTCTTGTGTTTTTGCTTTACGCTCGGGTCAGACTGAGTAGTTCAGCTTTCGAGGCTCACCTTTGGAGTTGGAGCTTTGCTTGAAGATCCAGCCATCTATTCTGCTTTCAGTATTCGATGATTCCAGTGATGTATTCTGATTTGTATCTGATGTATCGTATTATTCTTCTGTTGTAAACTCTGATGTATCTTATACATTTATATAGTAGCTTCATGAACTACTATTTCTTTTATTTCCGCTGCATTTATTACTCTGTGTCTGTGATCTGTGATTATTTATTTACTGTATATGTTCAGTTTTGCCAAATTTAAATTAACAACGCGGTATTTTGAGCAATTCAACTCCGGCATGAGTGTCTACCTATACACTTATAATGGATGCGAATGGTCCAAAATGGCGGGTCGTTATAGTTGGTATCAGAGCTTTGGTAGCTCTAGGCAAAACTCAACATATAGGGTAAATGTATTTACAGAATCACTCTCATTCGAGTTTCAATCTATTCCTTTTGACTCGATTCCTTTGAATTTTGGAACGTTCCCTACGGTTCCAAATTTCATTCGTGTCCCTCACTATTCGTCTTCTTTCAATTCTGGAGCACCCCATAACTCCATTTTGAATGATATCTATAATAGATCGGCGGTCTCGCAAATCTTCGAATGATTCGTAAAGGAGCAAAACTCCTTTACAATAGGCATTGATTTACCGGAGATTTTTGTATCCTCGGTTTACGATGCTATCTTCCTCCTACTATACCTGAATTCTATTTCTTGAGATCGGACATCGATTTACCTCGGAATTCCACATCGATCTTATTCTTGAAGCCACGGTCGACCGGTTATGGTTGCCCGCGATTTATGTAAGATTATCTATTTCCTTATTCGGTTAAATAATAATCTTATCTTTCGTTCCAATTTATTCTTAAATTAAAATTTTCTTTGATTGAATTAATCAAATTTGAATCTCTATCCTTGCCTTGAAATTCATTATTGTATCGTCGAGCGAGGAAGTATATCTGTAAATTATATTTCAAATGTTTTAAAATATATATTGTGTTGTTTGAGTTGTTGATGTTGATTTGGGTTTCCAATCGATACGTCTGATCAACGCAATCGATGGGATTTCCAAAACACTTGAACAGAGCAAACTGACACAATATTATTTTCAAATTTGGAAAATGAAATAAATTTGTTTGATTATATTGTGAAAATATAAGTAAAATTTTCTGGAATTTAATAGGTTAATTAAATTGTTTGTTTGAAATGATAATATTTGATTATCATTTATTGTTCTAAATAAATTTATAAATACGGTTTATAAATTGATGTGAAATTTGAAATGAATTTAATCCAGAAATTTGAGAATTTAGTTCCGGTGATTTCGAACTTTGGTTTTATAATTTTAAAGTATATATTATTGGAAGTATTTTCGAATAGAAATCGTTTCCAAAGAATTTTAAAAATGTTGAAATCAGTGCTCTTCTCTTTGTCGCTGGAAAATAATTTCGGTGATGGCGGCCGCATCATCGACGTTCATTTTCGAGTTTCGAAGTGGAGATACTATTCTGTAGCTTTACTACGGTTTTGTTTTGAAAAATATATTTTGATTTGAATTTCTTCAGTATAATTTGATTTATATATATATATATATATATATATAGGTATCTTATTTTCAAATTTAATTTGATTTGATATAAATATATTATATATATCTCTAAATTGTTTAAAGTTAATCGGAAATCAAATTCTTAAATTTGGTTAAAGGATGACTTTAATTATAAATAAAACCAAAATTTGAATAAGTATTTAAACTTGAGATAATTGAATTTGATAATTTTATTTGTATAGTACTAAATTGCATTTCAATATAACTTACCTAAATTATTCAGAAGTTAAAATGTAATTGGATAATATACTATATGAAATGATTTTATAAATAAAATTTGAGTGTTTATAATAAATGTATATACTTAGATGTTAATGCTAATAAAGATGCCAGAATAATAAGTTAATTGAATAATAGATAAGATAAATAAATTTGTTTTGAAAAGAATTAATAAATTTGTTTTGAAAGAATTAATTAATTGAAATTTGATCAACATATGAAAATACCTTGGAATTTAAAAGAAATTAATAGATGTAAATTTATTTAAATCGAAACTTTTATGTTTAAATTAATTTATATGATTTAAATATATGTGAGTAGATATATTAAGTGAAATAAATTTAACAATAATTTGGACTAAAGAAGAATTTAAAAGTGTTGAAGATAAATGATTATAATAAAAGACTATTCAAATTTATGGTTTTAGAAATTGTAAATTTAAGATAATTGGATAATAAGATAATGAATTTAGAAATAGCTGAGATAAATGTTAGGGAAATCAAATGGATTAAATCAATTATTGAATATCAATTAATTTAAATTTGAATGTATATGGTTTAAATTAATTGTTATTTTGTATTTCAAATCTGTTTTTCTTTCTGGTTGTTTCTACTCTTCTACCTCGTTCCTTTTCGGGGACGAAAAGTTTTGAGTGGGGGAGAGTGTAACGACCCGTAAATTTCAACTGTTTTAATAACGTAGTTAGTTGAAATTTTGTGAAATTTTATACGATAAAATTTTGAAATAAAAATTTAATATTTGGAATACGTCTAGTTAAACATAGCGACCGGTAAATTTTCGTCCGAAAATATGAAAGTTTATTTCGCGCGTAAATTCACTTCAATTCAATCAGTTAAAGAGCGTTGAAAATAAAACGTTTTCAAAACCTAAATATTTTTACATAGAAAAGTTCTAAACCATCTTCTGAGCAAGATGTCAGTTTGTCGTTTTTCAAAATTTGGACATCTATTGCTCCGTCGTTCTTATTTTCTGCAAAATAGCAGTATTCTGGTACCGATATCGATTTTTATCGGATGGTCGTACCACTGATATCTATATATCGTTTTGACCGTCTCGTCGTGCTGATCTCAATGGTACATTCATTTCTGTTTTTCGAATCCTGGTAGGCCGTGAAATCAGTGAAGTGATTTCCGTATCGGTGTCCATATTGTAACCGTGGGTTTCTCTTTTGACCGGTTATTATGCACCATATAAAACCAATAGCCATCAGGCACTATTATTCGCTGAAAACCTGACCTCTGACTTTTGCTATTCTTTGGCTATTAGCATTCCATCCAGTTCAAACCTGCTTTGATAAAGAAATTAAATTTTACAGATCTAAGTTGTATTTTATTAAAGCCTGCTTCCTTCTTCTTATTTTTGAAACCATTCCTCTTCTCATATTTCTTTCTCCTCAAACCGTACGGCCTTCTCTTCCACCATTTGCTCTTCCTCGCCTCCAAGTCCCGAACCATCCAACAGCCCATGTTGCATGCACTTCACCGCCACCTCACCTCCCTTCTGATTGCCGACAGCACCTGCCATTTTTCCTCCACTAGGTCGCAACTACACTAGGCTAAACAACCGAGCATCCCCTTCTCCTTTCCAGCCTTTTGCATCACTCATTCCTCCAAAACCATTAGCCTGCCCATACACCTCAACTTGACCAAAGCAGCACCCATTGGCCTCCCACCACGACGAACACCATGGCGGCAGCGGCCGGCAACCCCCTCCGGAAATTCCACCTTTCACCATAGCCGAGACCATCATCCACCCTTTCTTCCATGAACACGCGCGATCTCCTCCCCTCCCTGACGCCGCACCTCGTAGCCTCGCTTCGGTAACCGAGGGTCTCCTTCCCATTTGACAGCGAACAACAGCTAGCTGAAACATTCCATTTGGATCGACCACATTCGCCACTGCTTCTAGCTGATCTCTGCAATTTATATACGTTGTGTATATGCACGTATATAGGTCTGCTATATGTGTTCCCTTGGAGCTTCTCATCTACTTTCATATAGAGGTAGATTATATTTTTTTTATCACCTTATATTAGTGTATAATTTTAACTGTTTGCATATATACAAATGTTCGCATCCATATATATATACAGTATATACTATCTCTGCATTTTTATATAGCATCTATTGTGTAAATCTGTTTGGTTATACACATGCGTATAATATTTATATATAATAGATGATCTCAGAAATTCTTACCGTAAGTTATTATATGTCTACATATATATTATGTTAAAAAAAAATTATGTTTTACTTCCTTCGTTTATATGTGTAGTCATATGCTAAATTTGAAGTTGTTGGTCCAATATTTAATATAAGTTGTATGTTGTATTTCCAAGCTGTTTTGATAACAGACTTATACTTATACATTATATCATAGGGTAAAATGTATACTATGTATTGTTTATTTAATATGGTTTTAAATCATTATATATAAGCGTTAGTCACATATTTTCAAAGTGGGTTGTGTGTATATATATAGGGGTTGATGTGTATATAGAGATAATAGTTTACATATATATATCTTTGACTCTTAATACTTAAGATTTAAGATAAATGATTTTTAAATTTTATACTATTTAACATTAGTCTAAATCTAAAATATTGTGAAGAATATATATAATATAATAGTAAGGTATATATATTTTCAGTTTGTATCAAAAGTGATTCTGATTGGTTTTCATTGAATTTCCATTTTTATCAGCTTTCGGTCCGTCGTACCTGTTTCCATCATTGAATTCGTGCCTGTCTCACTTCGCGCTTGGATTCAATACTCGTTCATGTCTTGGCTTCCCTAGCCTCGAAAGGTGAGCACTCACTCACGATTAACGTTCTTTTATTTATTAAATTTGATTTCAATTGAAACGACAATTGAAATATGCTGCTGTTAGTTAATTACACTGTTATATATGCTATTACCTGTATCAGTTCACCTATGACATCTGACACTATTATCTGTTAATTATTTATGCAATGATAATACAGTTTGGCTGATAATTGATTGATTGTTGATGTTTATATTGGACGATAAATTGTTAATGTTAAAATGATAAATAGTATGAAATTGAACTTGATATAGGATAATTAAAATGTTAAATTTGATTACCTGACATTTGTATAATATGACCCCTTTAACTGTTGAATTTACTGACACGTAGGATTTGTTTAATTACATTTTGAACCACTGAATGTATGTTGTTAAATTGATGATGTATGAAATTGTAAATAGATGACAAGTGAAAACCGTAATGTAATAATCTTTAATCTACATGAAATGATAGTGTAGATTCTAGAAATAATTATATTAATTCGTACAAATAACAATGCGAATTAATACGGTTATTTCGGGATTATTTGAATTGATTATTGGATTGTTATTGATTGTTGTTATTGCTTGTTTATTTACTTTGACACCATCCCAGTTATCACACTGCAAGTTCCCTTTGTTATGTTTTGGTTTTGAATTGAATTGGAATCGGGTTGAAATGATAAATACCCAAATTGAACTTTGACCTAGGATAGGAAATTAAATAAAACCCGATTGGTCAATAATTGGATTTAAAAATAAACGAAGATTTTATTTGAATAAATAATATGGTTTTGAAATGAAGTTGAAATCTGAATTTTTATGAAAGGAAAATGTTAATATTTAATAATTTGAAACAAAATATTAACAATGAAATTGATGAAAGAATGTTGTTTAATTTGAGAAATGATTGAATTTAAGTTTGAAATGACTTAATAATTAAGTTTAAAAGTATGATTAAGTCTGAAATTTATTAAACCTTGAAATTATTTAATAATTAAGTTTTGAATTTATTTAATAATTAAATAAGATTGAATTATTTAATGATTAAATTGAATTGGATTTCTTTAAATAAGAAAAATTGAACTTTTGAATAAGTGAATTTTACTTCGTAAATAATTGAAATTGAGTTTCTTTATTTATTAAGTTTTGGAAATTATTTAAGTAAGTAAATAAGTGAAATTGAATTTCTTTAACAAGAAATAAAATGTGATCTATTGAATTAATGTAAGACTTGAAATTTAAAGAATTTGGTTTGATGAATTTAATTTAATTAAATTTGTAAGTTTTGATATAAGGAAGTTGAATTTAAATAATGGATTTAATGAATTGGAAATTTAATAGAAATTGTTTGAATGGAAAATTTACTTAACGAATATTGAATGAAATCGATAAATGAAGTTAAATTGATTTGAATGTTAAATTAAATTAAATCAAATGATTTCGGAATGAAACTTATATACGAACTTGAATCAATATTTGAATGGTTTTAAATAGATATTGAAATTGAATTATAAGATTTTGAAATGGTAATTATGAAGTTTTGAAACGTAAATTTTGGAAATTGATTTCGAAAGAGAAATGAAATGTTGGTTTACAAATTCTAATTGAAACTGTATTTGATTTGGTTTTGAAGTATATAAACGACCAATCGGTGTAATAATTACGAAAGTTATTAAAGAGACCGGAATTCGGTTATGGATATACTCTCTATCCGAACCGAAACCACTTTAATAACTATACGCGGAGTGATGATCCAGAATGAAGTGGTTGGAATGATGTACGTGATGACTGAAGAAAGAGAACGATGATGGATAGCCTTGACACTTGTGTCAAATTGGAAATGACTAAAACAGGAGCTGTGCCAGGCCAATGGAGGATTAGCTACCTCAAGTGGACACACTTCTTCGAACTACTTATTACTTGTTGTCGATTGGTGCACCCTTGATTTTGGGAGTGTTGTTTCACGGTGTTGCGGGCGCTACGGCGTTGCGTTCTCACCAGTCCGGATCAGGCGAACGGTAGTATCACTACCTTGGGTATTGCCTCATGTGCCTTGTCATACTTTTATTCCATTTATGCGCGACCACTACGACTTTGATTTGTACCTTTAGTATATGGATTTCACTCTGGTGACTTCCGGTTTTGGGGAAACTACGGTCTTGTATATGCTTTTGGGAATAAAAATGTGTTAAGGGTGGAATGGGCCATGACTTAATGCTATTTTGATATCTTTTTATATTACTGATAGACATTATCTACTTATCGTACACTATTACATAGTAGATAGTTTAACGGGTCCTTAAAGGATGGTTATTCCAAACATCCTTTGAGTTACTTGTATTTCAATTGCTATTTCACTTGAGTTGGATTTATTAATATAAGAATGTTAATCCTGACTCGAGTGTCTTGTGTTTTTGCTTTACGCTCGGGTCAGACTGAGTAGTTCAGCTTTCGAGGCTCACCTTTGGAGTTGGAGCTTTGTTTGAAGATCCAGCCATCTATTCTGCTTTCAGTATTCGATGATTCCAGTGATGTATTCTGATTTGTATCTGATGTATCGTATTATTCTTCTGTTGTAAACTCTGATGTATCTTATACATTTATATAGTAGCTTCATGAACTACTATTTCTTTTATTTCCGCTGCATTTATTACTCTGTGTCTGTGATCTGTGATTATTTATTTACTGTATATGTTCAGTTTTGCCAAATTTAAATTAACAACGCGGTATTTTGAGCAATTCAACTCCGGCATGAGTGTCTACCTATACACTTATAATGGATGCGAATGGTCCAAAATGGCGGGTCGTTATACACACACATACCAATGTTATAGTTATGCGCTTCTCGAATGTTTTCTTGATTATAATTCATTGTTTCTACACTACTACAGGGAGTATGATTTTGAAAAAGGGAAAATTGCTTTATAAAATAAAGCAGTTGAAGCCGGATTCACCCCCCAAAGATATAAGGAAAGGTGCATCGTAGTTTGGTCCAAGCAAGAATATAGGGTAGCCGGCTACATTGCTTAAGATGGGAGAAACTACATCTTATTTCTCGATTGGGAACAAAGGTGACCAAGACCCTAAAGATGGTTCTAGAAAGAAATCCCGCTTCCTCGGCTGTAAGTCAAGATCTAGGACTCCTAGCCGTTCTTCTAAATCTCCTCGGGCTTCACCTTTTCGCCTATCAGAATAGAAAACCTTCAAGCAACAAGAGAGGACATACAAGAAGGAGGTCGTTCTTTCTACACCAAAAGGCAAAGACAAGGGGAAGAATAAAGAAGGATCAATTGTTATTACTGACCCTACAAAATCGAATTTTGATGAGTTCCAACAATGCTACCAGCCAAGAGACCCCCTCCCCCACTTGCTTGTTGAGGCTCCCCCTCTCTCCTTTCCAGGAGTGATCGATCTTATTGTGGATGAGTTAAGCAGTATAAAGGCCTTATCAAAGATTCATGCCAGAGTGGTCAAGGCTAGAGAGGAGATTAACAAAAATAATGTTATAGAATCTGAAGATTTTTAAGTTGAGGAAGCCTATGCATAATAAGGACTTAGATCAAAAGGCAATGTTAGATGTGTTGGAGAGGTTTCAGGTAGAGGGGATTGAGAAATTGAAGGTTGCTCATGCCGAGGAATTGGAAGGATTAAAGAAAGAACATTCTAACAATGTTAAGGCTAGCAAAGTGGAGTACAATGTTAAAGCTAGTCGACTATTTGAGGATTATAAGAATGTTAAAGCCAAATTCATAAAAATATTAGATGAGCTCCAGGTGGTAGCCGTGAAAGTAGAACCCAGCCTTGCTGATTTAAAGAAGAAGACGATGGAGTGGGAGGCTAAAAGGGTTTTCCTTTGGGATGAGCTCAAAGTTATGGTTGCCGAGAAAGCTGCTAAAACCACCAAGGCTGAGAGACTACAAGCGGAGTATGACGAGATGAACAACCAGCTAGATCAGTAGAAGGGCTCATAAACGAGATCTATTTCAAGATGTTTACTGAAAAGAGTTTGGCTTAGGTGGACAATTATCAAGAAGTCATGGTGTCCATCCATAAAAGATTAATCAAGGAAGCCAAGACCGTCAACGAATAAGGAGGGCCACCTTTTAGTCTCGAAGCTATTGATGCTCACTTTACGACAGAGGAGAGAAAGACCATCCACCTTGGTTATATTAAGTTAGCTGAGGCTGAGAAGGCACAAAAAGAGGAGGAGGAAAGAAAAAAGAATGGTGGCTCAACTTTAGGGGCAATGACACAAGGTTAAACTTCAATACAGGTTATTTATGCCCACATGCACAATGTCCCTTGAACTGTTTTCCATGTTTCTTCAGATTCATCGACTATGAGCCAACCACAAGACATGCCCCCTCCTCCAGATGATGCTCAACCACATGGTGATGCTCTATTTCTCCTAAAGGAGATAGGATTCTTCTCTATAGTCCGCTGGCCGCTACTCAGTATGTTCAAGCATGTTCGGGAAAAACCATATTTGACAATTCTCCTCATTTCAATGCAGGTGATATGCTTATGATAGGTCCTTCCAAAGCTATAATCACTTCGAACTCCCCATTGATGGGGACTATGCCCCCATGCTCCACGGATCCTTCAATAAATGAAGCTCAAGACGAGATGTTTGCTCCTCTTAAGGATGACGCTGATGTTGAGATTTTGGGTGCCACTGAGCCTACTAGGAATTTTGATAGGTAGGAAACTCTTAGGTAGAATGCCTTGGAAATATTTCCAAGAGAGGTTGCTAGAGTCAAGTTGGAAGTGATAGAGGACGTAAAGCTGATAAAGAAGTAATAGGCGGAGCTTGATGAGGCTAATGCCGCCAAGTCAAAGGAAGAAAAGCAAAACAAGTACAAGCCTCATGGAAAGTGAAGTGTCTCCAAATCTGGATCCAAATGATGGCAGCGTTTCCATTCCTTTTATATTGTCAATTAGGGTCATTTTGGTCTGCCATTGCTGAAAAGAAATTTAAGTGGATCGTCAATGGTGGACGCCCGGTTGAGGTCACACTGGTCCGCCATTGCCGGTAAGAAGTTTAAGTCGATCGTCATTAATAGACACCCGATTAGGGCCACTTTGGTCTGCCATTGTCGGCAAGAAGTTTAAGCTGATCGTTAATGGTGGATAATCAGTTAGGATTACTCTATTCTGCCATTGTTAGCAAGAAGTTTAAGCTGACTGTCAATGGTAGACACCTAGTTATAGTCACTCTGGTCTACCGTTGCCGGCAAAAAGTATAAGGAAAGAAGTCTTTTACTACGGAAACGTTGTTTTCACCCCAAGTAGAGATTTCAGCTCATTGAGCTTTCATGGCATTTTCCTTAATACCAATGTTAACCAGATGTGTTTAGGCTGTAGTACAAAGTTACATTTCGTACTCATTACCTGGCATAGCAAGATTTTAAGGAATGTAAATTTTATTAAAATTCATTGCATTACTGTTTCAATTACATAATTGCAATATAATTAGTAAAATAGCAGAAGTTAAGTAAATAGTGATGGAGATTCTGTGCATTCTCGGTTTTTCTGATTATAGCTCTATCTACTGTGCTGAGGATGAAAACTCCATTACCAAGTCTTTGAGAATAACATATGGTCCTTCCCATATTGGGTCGAATGACTTTGGTCTAGGGAGTATCTTCTTTAGCACTAGGTCACCTCTCTTGAGTGGGCCGTGTTTGACTTTAGAATTGTATTGATTAGCTATCCTTCATTTATGCGCCTCTTCCTTCATGGACGCTTCTTCACGTCTTTCATAAACTAAGTCTAATGACATGTTCAGTAGCTCTTAATTCTCACTTGGGTTATAATGAATCCTTTAGTGTGACGGTACAACGGTTTCCCTGATAACATCACCTCTGACCCATAAGCCAATGAGAAAGGAATATGTTCTGTTGCTATCATAAAAGAAGTGCGATAAGCCCACAGTGTCAGGGGAAGTTCATCCACCCACGCTTCTTTCACCTTTTCCAGTCACTTCGTCACACGGCCTTCAGAACCTTGTTTATCACTTCTACCTATCCATTAACCTACGGGCATGCTACCATGGAGAAACGTTTTTATCCTATGTTGTCGATAGGAATCAGCAAACTCCTCGCTGTCAAATTGTAATCCATTGCCCGAGATGATTTGAAGGGGGACTCCATACGTGCATATCACATTTCTGATCAAAAAGTTTATGACCTTGGTCGTTGATAACTTAAAAAGCGGTTCGGCTTCGACCCACTTAGTAAAATAGTCAACCACCATTGTGGCATACTTAGCTCCATGCCCACTATAGGAAGCTCTTTAATCGAATCTACTCCACAGATCATGAAAGGCTAGGGGCTAACTATGTGAGTTAGCTCGGCCAAGGGCAATCTTGGGATCTTCATGAACCATTGGCATTTTTCACACCTTTTTGCATATTCCATCGCATCATGGTTTAATGTAAGCCGAAAATATCCATATTGCAACACCTTTATTGCTAGAGTCTTCCCTTTAGTATGGTCTCTATAGCTTCCTTGATGTATGTCTTCCAACACATCCTCAGCTTCTCATCCAACTACAAACCTTAGTAGTGGGTTAGAAAATCCTCTCCAATACAACACACCATCATGAATGATAAAGCGAGGTGCCTTCCTCAAGACCTTCCTAGTTTCATTTATGTTACCTAGTAACACTCATTCACTCAAATACCGTATAAGTGGAGTCATCCAGGTCTCCACGTTATTGATAGTTGCAATCACATTCATCCTAAACTTTGCAACTTGGCCAGCTCATCGGCATCCTGATTTTCTTCTCGTGGAATGTAGTTGATCACGTAGTGTTCCATTTCATTGAGCAGAACCTTTGCCATATATAAATATGATTTCAAACGTTCTCCCTTAGCCTGGAATTCATCAAGCCTTTCATTTACGACCAATTGAGAGTCATTGTGCATGCACAATGACCTAATCCCTGGCTCCTTTGCTATCTCCAACCCTGCTATTAAAGCCTCATATTCAGCTTCATTGTTCGTCACCTTGAACCCCAATCGTATTGTGTAGGTCAACTTCCTCCCTCCAGATGTCAATAGTACTACTCCTGCACTAGAGTCGTGCTTGTTTGATGCTCCATCCACATACACTCTCCATTTAAGTTCTTCTTTATCCTGGGATTCCACTTCGTCATCCCTAATGGTAAATTCAGCAATAAAGTCTACTTGGATTTTTCATTTGATCGCCGTTTGAGGATGATAGGTGATGTCACATTGGCTCAACTCAATACTCTAATTGGTAAGTTTCCCTGAAGTATTTGGTTAATGTAGAACATGTCTCAAGGGTTAATCTATCAACACTTAGATGTGATGCAACTTGAAATAGTGCCTCAACTTTCGAGATGTGATTAGCAAGCAATATGCCAACTTCTTCAGCTTAGGATACGTAGACTTTGGCACGGTGAAGCACTTACGCACATAATATACTAGACATTGTACCTGATCTTCTTCTCAAACCTATGTTGCATTTAGGGCGTGGGATGGCACTGGCAAGTGCAGATATAGGTCTTCTCCTTTAACTAGTGTGAAAAGGAAAAGAGGCTTCTGTAAATGTTCAAATAAGTTAAGAAACGTGGCCAGGCATTCGTCCGTCAACATAAAATTACCTTTCTCCTTCTTGAGTGCTCCAAATAATGGAACATGCTTATCGGTAGCATTGGAGATAAACCCGCTTAGCCATGCCACCTTGCCATTTAGGTTTCGCATCTGCTTCTAAGTTTCAGGGATCTTGATACCTTTTAAAGCTTAGACTTGCTCTGGGTTGACCTCAATTCTGATAGAATGTACGATGAATCACAATAACTTTCAAGAAGAAAACCCAAAAGAAGATTTTAGCGGGATCAGCTTCATCCCAACTCCCATAGGGTTTGAAACATCTCGTCCAACTATGAGATGTGATCTTCATAGTCTTTCCAATCTGGCCTCGAACACCTTATTGGCTAAGTGTATGTACATTGCCCCTGCATTCTTGTGCCCAAACGATATGACCTTATAGCAATAGAGTCCTAAATTGATAATAAAGCTAGTTTGTTTCTGTTCCAGGGAATACATAATAATCGAGTTGTATCCGGAGTATGCAACCATTAAAGATTGAAGTTCATGCCATGCCGTTCCATCTACTAATTGGTTGATTCTTTGGAGCAGAATGAAATTTTTAGGACAACGTCATTTCATTTGGAGAAGTCAATACACCTCCTCCATATTCCATTCAGTTTCGTGACCAAAATCGGGTTTACAATCCATTCAGGGCACTGTGACTCCCTGAAGCGATCATTTGGTAACAAGGTTTTCACTTCCTCATTAAGAGTCGCTGACTGCTTTGAATCAATAAGTCTTTTCCTTTGTTTCACCAGGGTTTTTTTGGTAGACATTCAAGTCATAGCATGCAATCAAGGGAGAGAACCCACAAATATCTATATGGGACCAAATAAACGCATCTTGGTTTTCCCATAAGAATCCTATTAACTATACCTTGAGATCCGTTCCAGCTTGGATCTGATCTCTATAAGTCAAGTTGGGTTGTCTCTCTCTATTTACATAAATTCCATTGCCTCTCCGAACTTAGCTGTAGCCCCTTCTCCTCCATCTCTCGGGTTAAGTTCATTGTAAGGACACTTGTAATCCCAAGCGAGGGGCCCTCCTTTATTTGCTATGCGGTAGAATTTTTGGCATAGAGTGCAACCTCTATACCCTTCCCCTTATCCCGCCGTTTGTTTTCTCTGAGATCTGCCACTTAACACTCCCTGGCGACATCCTAGTTTCCTTCCACTGCCCATATTTCATTGATCATAGGAAATTTCATGGTTAAGCACCACTAAGCAACCACTTCATGGAAATCAGATAAGGTTGGCTGCCCTAAAAAGGCATTGTAAGCTGAGAATCCATTTGCCAAAATGAATGTTTTCATATGGCTGACTGGGAGGATTTACTATCTCAGTAAACAAATCCAGCCTTCTCAAGGGCATTCTACCCTCTCCTGTGAAGCCATGCAGTTGTTGGTTGTGCAGTGTAACATCCTCCATGGACAACTCCATTCTATCAAATTTATCTTTGAATAGAATTTTTACTGAACTCCCACTATCTACAAAAATCTGATGCAACTTCTGCCAAGTCGAGCATTGCCAAAATCACTAAGGGGTCTATATGCAAGAATTGCTTACCTCGTAAGTCAATGTCATTGAAGATTATCTAATCCTGCTCCTGATGTAGTGCCTTGGTTTTTTGCTTCACACATACAATGTACGTGAAAGATTCTTCATTTTTAACGACTTTGCATATCTTTCTATATTAGCCCAGCTTCTGTCAGCTACACGTGGTCCTCATGTTATGGTATTGATTATTAACAACCCATCATTCTCATGATTAGCACTGGATCCTTCACCCCCATTTCCAGGTGGGATTTGCTTTGGGACCTACTTTACGGGAGCTTGGGAGCATTCAAATTCACGATATATCGTTCCAACTTTCTCTTCCTAATGTGTTCTTCTATTATATCCCACAAATGGCAACATTCGTAAGTGTTATGTCCGTGGGATTCATGAAATCTACAATACTTCCCCATTTTCATCTTAGCTTCAATTTCTTTCTCCTGTGGAAGACTATTATATTTGAGTTCAGCTTGTATGTAAGGTAGATGTTTTAAATAGTATCGTTCAAATCTGTGCAAGTATCAAACCTCATTCCAGGCCTAAACCATTTACGTTCTACTTTCTTTCTACTAGAGTTGGTCTGGTTATTGTTTTTATTTTTCTTAGCACCACTACCTTCATTATTCTTAATCATAGTGTTTACATTATTAGATACTTCTGACAATTTAACAACTGTTCTAGTCTGTTGTCAAACTACAGCTTCCTCAGACCGCATATACTTTGATTCTTTATAGAATAAGTCCTGCAAGGTAGTTGGTTTCCCCTTAGTTAATCTATAGGCCATCTTCCTTTTCGAATGCATGCCATAAGAGTCAATCGTTCGTTAACATTATGGTCGCTGGCGGCTACAACGTCAAAGCAAGTTAAGTATTGCCATAGTGATTCGTCTTGTTGTTGCTTTACATCCGACAACGAGTATCGGTCATTAGGCTGCTTTGTATGAACCAGTAATTGGCTGATAAACTTTTCTTTAACTTCTCCCATGAATGGACTGAGCCAGGAGGATGAGGCAAAACTACATAGTCACCAAATTCGACAGGAAGAGAGGGAAGAACTTGCACAAAACTTTCTACATTTCTCCACTCATCAACATATGTTGCATATATCATTGCGAATGCACTATATAACCAGTTAAACTTTGTAAGGGTCCATGATAAGCATTCAGAAACTCTTAGTGATTCATGTAGTCTCTTTCTCCATGGAAAACGGGCTACCAACTCTTACATCGATTCCACGCTCACTTTGCTCACGACATACTACTCCTTTAGGATTTGTGTCGTCCGATCTTCAGGCTCAGAGGATGGGCGAAGCCGAGTAGACCTCTCCCTTTGGGGTGAAATTTTTTTCATTTCTTCTATCAATATTTCCTCTACGTTCTCGGCTTCGCTCTCTACTTCGGTATTGTTCGCGATGATAGTTCGCCTTCCATCAGACATCATTTCTGCTAGGATAAGAGGGTGCTACCTGGATCGAGCAGGATCAACCATGGCCTGCCCTAGTCCACTACCTCTCTTGTTTGATTCAATGGTGAATCAGTCCTTAGGCATGGGATCATGCTAAGTCCTTACTCGATCTATTTCCTCGATGTTCACTCATCTTGCTTCTTGATTTTCTTGATCCGATTCGCTGTTAAAGTAATGACCTTCTTCATACTTTGGATCCTCGGGACTGGGTTCTCCCCTTACTTCAGTGTTATGTGTGGTTTATTGTGTCTGCCCTAAGCATGTTATGATTTGGTCCATAATTGCTTACCTTTTGTGTAGTGCAATGAGTGTCAAGATCCGTCAACACTCTATCCAAATCACCGCTGGTGATGTTGTCCGATCCTAGAGTATTGGATGAATGGTTGTCTAGATTGGTAGCAGCTTGGTTAGCATTCTCGCTGGTACAACCAGTCTTGCTCTTAGATTTAGAAGGCATGCTGAGAAAGGCTCTTAATGAAAGCAAAAAAAAATTGTTTGCATGAAAAGTGGACAAACACCTCCAATCAAACTTATAACAGAGAACTCGATAAAAGTAGAATGCAATAAAAGTAAAGTGCATACAGATTTATAGTGGTTCAACCGTAATGGCGTACATTCACTGTTTAATTTTATTTCTTTCTTATATTTCAGCTTTTACAAGTATTTGAATGTGAAGTATAATGGTTTATTGTTAAATATTGGAATCCAAAGGCTCTGCTCGGTTATTTATATTTGGTAGAGTCTAAAGGTCAAAAGTCATCCCCATAACGGCTAGATACTTGGGTATTTATAGGAGTGAAGAGGTATAATGATCTTCCCAGCAAATTAGATAGTTTCGCTAGATAAGCTGCTCGATTCAGTTATTTCAATATATGAAAGATATAATCATCATTTTTCATATATGTTCATATTTCATTCCATAAATAACTAGTTTAGTTCGGCTGAATTGGGTCTATTAGTGGTAGATGGTTCGGTAGATGGATATAGTCGCTTTCTCTTTCGGGTTCCATCGCAAAGTGTTTTAGGTCGGTACTCTCTACTTTACCCCTGTTTCGACATTGGACCAATAGCATATAGGAATTCTTGTCCAGTACCTATATTACAGGACAAGAATTCATGTTCAATAGTGTTTCGCACCGAATAGGAATTCTTGTCTAATACCCTATTATCGGACAAGAATCCATTTTGGTAGCGTTTTACACCGGACATAAATTGTTGCCCAGTGCATCACCCACCGAACAAAATTTTTTGTTCAGTGGTATGACTACTGGAGAGGAATTCCTGTCTGATGTATTTTTTGCACCGGAAAAATCCACTTTCTAGACAGATTGGTACTTCTCCTAGGAAGAGTGGCACTGGATCGAGCTCATGATTGCCTACTTCACTGAGCTGAAAATTTTTCCCTTGTTCCTTCCATCTTCATTATCACTTTGCTTCCCTTGTTGTTCTTTGACTTCCCTTGCCTTTATGTTAGCCTACTTTACTGGGCCTGGATTTCAAGTTGGATTTATTTACTTAAGCCTATAATTCGATGGATTTCATATAGGGAAAAAAACAAAAATAGAATTTCAATAAAATAAGTTTAATATTACGTAAATTATATAATTTTCTACTCAACTTATGACTTTTAAATCTTCATATCCAAATCCATTCTTCTAAGGGGACTCCTTTTTCCTTTCAACCATATATATATATATATATTTACCATTAGAATTATATATCTATGATGTTTGAGTTAAGTAGAGTTTAAATTTAAAGTTTTTAAACTTACCTCTTTCACAAAATTAAGTCACTCCTTCCTTCCTTCTCTTGTATTTTCTGTCCTACTCCAATATATATATATATATATGTATGTATGTATGTATGTATAAAAAATATTTTTTATAATTTCTAGAAATACTGGAGGAAAGAAAATGGCAGAGCTTCACTGCTTAGTACGGAAAATACGAGAAGAAATGTAGGGCTAGGCCTGTATTTAGAGGCGCTCAAATCAATTCTATCCGTTACATTAAAATATACTAAATCTGGGTTGTTATGCCATGGTTCAGAGTACCGCCAGCCTAACCAATCGATCGACCACCTATAGTAAGCGTTTAACCGCTAACACTTCACCAGGTATATCAAGCAATCGAATGGTAGGGTCTAGTGACTAATTCCTAGGCATTATTAATGTTAACTTATTATTAATATTTATTTCCTTATTTCTCTTTGAATTATTTACGATCCAAAATCTTCAAACGCTGATAACTTCTTTGTTTGAACTCCGATCGCAAAGCTTTATACATGAAAGTTGCTTAGCAAATCGCAATGAACATAGTTGGTTCAAGTTTCATAGTCAAATTCCAATGTTTCCTCAAATTTCATTTTTAAGCTTTAATAATTATATATTAATTCTTTTTAATCAATTACTGTTTATTTTACAGGGTGTTACATATTCTGCCCATAGTGTACCACCAATAAGTTAGAGATCTACATAGCCTCCCATACAGTGCCTCGAATGGTGCCATCCTAAAACTTGCCTAATAGTTGTTATTATATGCAAACTATACTAATAGCAATTGATCCCCCTAAGAAACTCCAAAGTCAAAATAAACATCCGCATCAAATCATCCAATACCTAATTCACCTACTCGATCTGCCCGTCCGTCAATGAGTGACAGGTAGTACTCAAATTTAGTTTAATGTCGAAGGCATCCTAAAGACTTCACCAAAACTCACTAGTGAAAAGAGGATCTCGGTAAATGACAATAATAGAAGGAACTCTACGCAAATGAACTATCTCCCTCACATATAAGGTAGCCAAAGATGCTGTTGCCATTGTACTCCTAACTGGAATAAAATGAGTGCATTTGGTTAGTCGATATACTATAACCTAATACTCTCATTCCCTCTTCTACTCCTAGGTAGCCCATCAACAAAATCCATTGAAATACTTTCCCATTTCCACTATGGAATATCAAAAGGTTTAATAATCCACCAGGCCTTTTCTGCTCTGCCTTTACTCTTTGACAAGTCAAGCACTTGGAAAAAAACTCTGCTATATCCTTTTCATAATTAGCCAATAGAATAGTCTCTTCATATCGCAACATCTATTTTCACCATCGGAATGAATAGGCATCCAAGAACAATGAGACTCTCCAAGTACCATGTCCACCAACTCCTTAATAAAAATAACACACAACCTACCATGTTTTTGTAGCCATCCTCTCGAATCAATGGAATAATAAACAAAATGACTCGAATATTCTCCTTTGTTTAGCTTCACGAAAATACCCAATTACTTCGTGTCTTACTTTTGGCTCAAACCAATACGATCCACAAGTGAAAGCTAAATATCCAAAGCTACCAGTAGCCCTAATGTAAGGTCTAGTAAAGGTCAAAAATTAAATGTAGAAATGAACTCCAAGTGCTTCGACTCCAAAAAAATAAGGCTTAACATCACATGCTTTCTACTCAAGGCATCGGCTACAACAATGCCTATGCCTGGAGTATACGAGATGCTGAAATCATAAGATGCTAATAACTACATCGCCTCTACTACCTCCAATTCAAATCTTTTTATGAGAATAAATAATCATTAGATTTATAATTCGTGAATATCTCAAATCGCCCACCCCCCTCCAAAAGAAACATAATGCCTCCAAGATTTAAAGGCAAAACAATAGCTGCCAGCTCAAGTTCATGGGTTGGATAGTTCTCTCATGAACTTTCAATTGTCGAATAACGTTACAGACAATTTCACCCTCCTACATAACCACAATGCCTAGTCATGTACCATAAGCATCAGTATATACCGCAAACGCTTTCAACCCAATCGGGAAGTACTAAGACATGTAACCTAGTCAATAACTCCTTCGGTCTAATAAAAGCATGTTTTCATTCTGAGTTTCATGAAAAAACTAAATTCTTCCTGGTAAGGCATGTCAATGGTGTGAAAATTTGGTGAGGCCTTTAATGAACTTCTAGTGATAGCCGACTAAACCAAGTAAACTTCTCACCAAGGTTGCACTTTCTAGTACATGCCAATCATGTACTACATCAACTTTACTTGGATCAAATGATAGTCTATGCTTGAAAACAACATGTCCTAGAAAGAGAACTACCTTGCTTTTCAAGTGTCGAGCATTCCCTTAAACGAAACTTGAGCTCTTCTTTGCTTTTCAAATAGACAAGTATATCATCAACATATACCACCACGAACTTATTTACTAACACTTTGAAGGCCGGAATCATAAGATTGAAAAAATATATTGGTGCATTGATTAGTCTAAATGGCATGAAACACTCAAAAGCTCGTTAGGCGTACGAAAAGCGGTCTTCTAAATACTATCCTTGGCCATATGCAATTTATGGAATCCGGTGGCCAAATTAAGCTGAGATAATACCTTTTCTCTAACTAATTAACTAAATAGACCGTCTATTCATGGAAGTGGATAATGATTGTTCTTTGTCATCTAATTCAGCTTACAATAATTGATGCAAAGCCATAAAAGTCATATGCCTTAGTAGAAAAGACTATAGGTGATCCCCCTTCTGAAATAATTCTTTGAATAAAACCTTTCTCCAACAACTCATTCACTTGTTTATTCATCTCACACTTTTCTCTACATTCTCTTCTAGATAAATTCGAAATTTAATCTACAATGGGGAGGAAGACCGAAAATTTTGGAAAAGACATCTGGGAAGTCACGAACTATGGGCACGGAAGCCAACTCATCATGTGACAGGTCAATAGAATATAGGTAACTGAACATAAAAAAACTTTTGGGATTGTAATAAACCTCAAGGCCACGTCCACTACAAGTAGCCAAATGAAACACCCTCCTATCACAATCCAGTACCGCTTCTCACATAACCACCCACTCCATCCCCAAAATTAAACCAGACCCATAAAATCACAATTTGAAAGCATCATAATAAAATTCAACACCCAAAATATATAATTTCAAACCTTTAAAGATCATGGATAAATGGATTGCCTCTCCAACAGGATTTATCACTATAATAAAGTCTGTAACTATACTAGTTTCCATGTGCAATTTATCTACTAGCTTGCTCAAAATAAATTAGTTTGATGCTCCAAGATCAAATAAAGTATGAATAGGTAAATCAGAAAGAGTTAACACACCTTCCTTGACGACCATTATAACATCCTGAAAAAATATAAATAACTTATATTCAAATATATGAATTATTTAAATATTTGAATTGTAAATTAAATATTAATTAAATGGATATAATAGCCTTATTTAACTCCTTTTAATTAATAAATAATAATGGTGAATTCATTTTGTGAGTTTATTTACAATAATAAATATTTCAAATAAAGAACAAGAAAATCAATTGTTAATAAAACGACTTGATCTTAGTGATGTATTTTTTAATGAATTTATAGGATTTTTTTCATAATTTTGAATTTGGAAAATATTTAAATTTTCATTTGACGTATATTTCGATGAATGATGGTATTTTTAAAATTTTATAGAAAAAGAAAACCAATGTAACTTATTGCCATTCACGATTCGAAAGAGAATGAAATGTTGTGCAGCGACGTACCGAAATTTTAAAAATATTATAACCTAAAACATAACCTAATTTCACTATTCTAGTAAACATTTCAAAGAGCCACCACAAATAAAAATCCAAACCTTAAGCTATAGTTAATGAAATCAAAAATCTTCGGACCCGTTGGGATCGTACGAGCGAGATCCTTAAATCCATGGTGTCGATGATATGTGCGATCGTGTTTAAGGTCGCTTGAGGTAAGCTAGGTCAAACTAGGGTTTTGTTTTTGAGGAGTTCTAGGCAGCGTTAGGTGAATCAGAGTATGGATTTGGGTTGCCCAGGTGAAGGAGCAAGGTCGGTGGAAATTTGAAGTTGAGCAATTAACATTTAACCATCGTGACTTTTTGCTTGACGTTTGCGACTTTCCCAAGTTGCGTTTTATTTTTCTCAACCGAGCTTGTAGGCATTGCATGCGACGTGGAGAGGAGGCAAAGATGAGTTGAATGGCGCAATCTGTTGTTGATTTCGTTGCTTGTGGAAGGAGAAATCAAGGGGAGTAGGGATTGATTTTGGATGCACTTGTGCATTAACATTTCACGTATAGGAAATTGTATTTTAGTGGATTGGGGAAGATAATTTGTAAAGGTGATTAATGTTAATTAATGAAAATTAATTAATTAATTTACTCGATTTCTTGTGAACTCAATAAATTTTCCATATGAGGTCGGATTTGGACGTGGTCTTTTACGTTGGACTAGCATCGATGTTATTTACACATTGGCATTGGATTCGTTGAATTTGGAGCCAATAGAATTTTGTGCTAAAATCGAAAGTGATTTTAGGTCAAACAGGAAAGTGAAAGCGTAAACTGGAATTTTGGTGAGTTAACTCACCTCCAAATAAACTATACGATATCTTTGTTGCTATAGATTATTGTTGAATGCTTGGATGGTGGTTTGTACATTGTTATTTGATTGTTTGTTTGGACTTGATTACCACATGGAAGTGGATGACATAATAATCATTGTTTTGCAGGGAACAAGTCGCTACGGAGTACTTCGAAATACGCATACATATGTATGGTTTACAAGGAACTTTTGTAGAGTGACCTAAGGGATTTCTCGTCAATATTGATTAATTATATTATTATGTTGCTTATATTGATGTTTGGTTAAAATGTTTATGATATGTAGTGTGATTTGTGTAAGTGTCATTACAGCAATTATCACCATACCGACACTTATGAAATATCACCTCCTTAAACCTGTGTGTTGAACTTGTGCTTGTATTTTAACAAAATAAATGTTTGGTGGCGTTTTTACACTTTAAAAGTTGTTTAAACTATTTTTCAAGTATTTTTGAGAATTTTGAAATAAAGGATAAGTTTGGTTTAAAATTTATAAAAAGATTATAAATTTGATTAATTACCTTTCGGGATACTTAATGTTGTTTAAAATTTATAAAAGATTATAAATTTGATTTATTATCTTTTAGGATAATTAATGTTTTTTTAAATTATAAAAGGATTGTAAATTTGATTAACTATCTTTTGGGATAATTAATGATGTTTTAAATTTATAAAAAGATTATAAATTTGATTAAAAATTTTTGGGATAATTAATATGGTTTTAAATTTATAAAAGAGTTATATCAATTATCTTTCGGAATAATCAACATTGTATTTAATTTATAAATTATTTTAAACTGATTTATTATCATCTGGAATAATAAATGTTGTTTTAAAGTTAAAAATGATAATTTATAAATAATAAAATCTTTAAAAAGGAATGTTTAAAATAAAGCTAAGTGTAAATTGTTTTGGGTTTATAATAAATGATATAACGACATTTGTTTTTTACCCTTCTTTTTAATACATTTAGAAATATAATTTGCTCTTTGTAAAAGAATATTTTAAAGAGTGTTTTTAAAGTGTTTTACAAATATTTGGTGATGTGACAATCAAGCACAACTGTGAGTCAAATGTTTCAAAAGTGTGATTCGTTTATAGAAAATATTTAGTCTTACACTTAGCACTAAACATTGAAGGAACTCTTGCTATTCTTAAAGTTAAGAATGTTGTCATGACAAGGTAGGAATCAACACTGTCCTTACTTATCTAGCTTTATTATTTTCCCTGGAGTAGTGCTATTTCGGGATCGGTGAGTTGTGAGGAGTATAAGAAATTCAATTTCCTATATACGATCATTTTTATTATTCTCGATAGTTAATTTATTAACTACCGATTCCACTATCCTTTTGTGTTTCATCAACCTAAGATGATTTATTGCTCATTTTAGTGTTGATATCCTTTGTCCAAAATGACTAAAACGAGAAGCGAGTGGACGCCAAGCTATGTGGGGTTGCTCCCATTAGGGCATCTTTACATCTACTCTAGATTAGTTCGGTTGTATGTGCGTGGAGATGTGAAGTACTCGGATACTCGGTAAGGCTGGAGGGGTTCGACTTGTACATTTTTAAAGAGAGTCACAGAGTAAATGACCCTCTCAAATAAATTGTCTAGAGGTATACTTTTGGTAAGGGGTTGCACCCTCCTAGTCATTGCTGGAAAATATCACTTTCCTTGTTTTTGATTCAAATCTTTAAATTGTTTTCTTAATTGTATTGAGAAGTGCCTGGAGCTCTTCTAGATGTTTAATTATTTATGTTCATTCTTTAAGTTTGGATTTTGATCTTGTTTATACCCATTCTTTTAAGTTTGGGTTTTGTTCCAATTTGTTTCCATTCCTTCATGTACGGATGTTGTCCTGTGAGGTAAAACTCATTCTGTGTTTATCGGCGTGGTCTCACAGAATTATTATATGTTCCCCATATTTCTTCTGTTTTCTCATGCCGGTTTTCCAAACTGATCCTAGTGTTATTTTATTATAATGGTCAGGTCAAACCACGTTTTTCTAGGTTGTTGTTGGTGGCACATAGAGCCCATGGAGTAGAGCTAGATGTTCACCTACCGTAGTATTTTTACCTTATGCTATATTATTAAATACCCATCAGCAATTGTAAGGTCAGGAAGTTAAAACTGTCTAGGCTGATGAGATTTTATTTAACTCTGATATACCTTGTATCTTAGAGTGACAGCTTTTGTTGTCTTTGTTATATGATATGTTAAAGTTCTGCTATGAGATTCTAACTTCCCTATTCGTTTTCTTTTACCCTAAAAGACTACCTTTTCGGCACTTGGATGCTCGGCATTTGAATACCGTGGATGTATTAAATGCTGAATCTCGAGGGTCAAAATGGCAGATCGTTACAGAATGGAATCAGAGCTGAAGATTAAGTGAGAACCTTGGCTTTGGTGGGGTAAACATGTTTAAGATATGGTAAATGACACCCTAGAATGAGTTTGAGGGTATTATATATACGAGAGCATATTTGTTATTTCTATAAAAGTGTTAATAGGTTTGTTAAGTATGAATTTTGAATTTTGGTCGGCACGTGGGACGCCACGGTGTCGATAGGGATTTCAAAACACTTGAACAAGGCAAACGAACACGATATTGATTTTTGAAAATTGGTAAATGAAATATCTTACCTAGGATTATATATTTTATATATATAAAGGAATAATTTTAAAATTTATATAGTTATTTATGGTGTTTTTTTGTTAATGATAATATTTCTTTATTGTCATGGTTTGATTTGTCGTGCTTGAGTAGTTTAGGAGCATTGATTATCGTTTGTTGATTGTTAATTTATGCTCGTTAAGTTTATAGGCATTTATTATTTTGATAACTGTAAATACATTAAAAAATATCTTATGCATTGATTTTCACAATTTGACTATAAGATGTTCGAAGAAAATATTAAGTTAAAAGTCATCTTTTAATAAAATTGTTTAATCTAATCTAAATGTAAAGATAAGACATTTAGAGGATAAAAATTTGTGAAAAGTTTATTTTAATAAAGGGAAGTTATTATAATATAAGATGATTTTTTAAATGGTACATTTTATATGAGTATGGTATATAAAATGATTATATGATTTATAAAAGGTGTTTTAAAACCGAAAAGAGTTTTTGATAAT
The DNA here is from genome assembly GCA_030737815.1 of Allium fistulosum. NCBI lineage: Eukaryota > Viridiplantae > Streptophyta > Magnoliopsida > Asparagales > Amaryllidaceae > Allium > Allium fistulosum. The sequence continues at coordinate 398,696,682 of CM060907.1, forward strand.
TTAAATTCAATATAGGTTGAAATGATTTCAAAACGATTTGAGAAAAGTGATGGTAGTATTACTTAGAAGTATTTATGAGAACAAATATTTCAAAGAGAAATTTTAAGAAAGAGACAATTGCTTTGGATAAGTAGGGGAAAACATCTCGATAAGTTTTGTGGTAATCTAAATAATCTCCTAAGTAACGATCAAGTGTTTGCTTAAGCAAACATTGCAGTGTACTTAGTAAATTATGTTCTTTGTCACTGTGCGATCGAAATGAGTTTGAATCCAAACAAACCCGAAGCAAGTTTTAATGAATAAATTGTTAAATTTATTTTATATATTGAAATATACGTAGTGTGATTTCAAAAAAGGTTTTGAAATAAAAATCGGGTATATAGTTCTTAAGTTTCCTTAAGAATTGATTTAAAATAAAAGGTATTTTAATAAAGGAATGTTTTGATAAATGAAATTTGTAACTCTTGGATAAAGAAGTGATAATTTAACTTAAGTGTTTAAATGGGTTAAATTTTATAGAAAGGTTTTAATAAGCGTTGTTTTATTAAAACCGTAGTTTTTATTTAAACATCTAAGTCTCATAAACTATTTGATTTTATTAGGCCAACCCATAAAACTCCTTCCTTAGAACACTCTAAGGTAAAAAGGTCGAAGTAGTCCACCCAGTTTTAAGACCCATATCTTGTTCGAGCCTCTATTTGAATTTTGAGAAAATAAAAATAAATAATAAAATAAAAATGAATAAAATAAAATTAATATTTTGTATATACTCTTAGGATGTAGAAGAGTATTACACAAGTAAATAAAAGTGGAATAATTTTTCAATTTAATCTTTTATAAAGTTGTCTTTATAAAATGTTTATAAACTAAGGTAAAAATTTATGAAATGATTCATAAATAATTTTAGTATTGAGTGAAATACTATAAATGAAAATTAAAGTGATTTAGAAAGAGATTAGTGTAGTTAAGAAACCAGTAAGATTAAGTATGTAAGTTATACGTAGATCATTTTATTCACACGGTTCTTAATCTAGGATTCGAGCGTAACTTCGGGGTGATTCACACCAGTCCGAAAAAGGATTTCTCCCTTGATTCTTGACAATGAACCCTTGATTTTGATTCTTGATATGATACTAAGGTTTTCTATCATACATGGCTATGTAAGGATGAAAGTGACTATAGGATCGTGTAATATGAAAATTATCTAAACTACTTGTGTGGAATATGAAGTAAGTAAATATAGCAGTAAAATAAAATGACACCAGTGATTTTTATACTGGTTCGAACTCCCGTTCTACGTCCAGTCCCAGATTCCTTCTGGGTTTAAACTAGCAACCCTTACTTAACCCGGAGGAATAGGTTTACACCGCCTATGTAACATCCCACCCTTTTAACCGCCCCTAGTCGGTAATTAAACCAACTTGAAACGTTCAAAATGATGGATTGTTATTTAGTTTATAGAGTTTAAACAAAATCAGCCACAGAATCACAGAATAATAATATTTTGCAAAACTGAATTTCTTTACAAAAATCAGAGTTTATACAATATATTAGATTTATACAATGGAATATTTCTTTAAGTACAAAATTCCTGAACTAAAGTGAGCGTTTACCCCCTCTCTCTAACTTCGCTGCCCGAAAATCTTCAAGCTGTAAAATACTCGGTCTGACCCGAGTATTACATTCAAAAGAAAATAATACACAGGTCAGTCTAATTCAAACTCAGTTATTAGTGCATACAGGCAATAATAATCAGATAATCAAATAGACGACAGTCACAATAATTCTCGTCTATCCGATCCTATTTACAAAGAAATCAGATAATGGTAAATATAACACTTAACAGTGTTAAACAACAAACCAGCAATTTCAAATTATCAACTGAGATAAATGAAAAGATTATCAATGAAGATAATTTGGAAAACATTAGAATTTCCTAAACGGAAATTAACAACAAAATCATCAATTTAGACCAAATCAAAATACGATTTAAAATATATCAACATAAAACAATTTTAGAAATAGAAGACATCAATACTGATTGGTTGCAGTACACGCAGGCGTGCACTGCCTCGCCAATACCGAAATGAAATACTCCACAAGTTCAATAAATCAGAAACAGATGGCATCAATCAAATCAAATCTCTGTGTGGCTGCAGTACACACACGCGTGCACTGCCTCGCCACTACCGTACGTCGAAACTGCAAAGGTTAAAATAAATGAACCAAAACAACTGGTACTAACTCAAATCAAAATGAACCATCAAATGAACAAAGTGCTCATGAAGGCACGATGAAAATTCACAATCAATCACAAGGTCAAACCCATAATACCGGATTTAACTCAAGTGTAGTCAGAAAAAAAAACACTCCATTTGCATCAATGCAATGCAAAACAACAAGGGCAAAATCGCAACAAAAGAACTGCAACCACCACAAATATTCAAGGCAAGACTGCAACAAACTACAGCCACCACATGAATACAAGGGCACAACAAATACAAACTGCAACTACAACATGTTGCAATTATACTTGAAAACAAATGCACATATAAAATCGGCAATGCCAAAGGGAAGAAACAATCAAAAATGAATCAGTTTTAAACCCTGTTCAAAATACTGGAGACAAACCCGAGATTGTCCAAACATTCCCAAAATGAACTTCTTCCCAAAACAACTTAATTACCCTGACATACAAGTGCACAAGCAAAATAGAAATAAGGAATACTACTGCAGACTAACAAATACCATATATAACTCGAACACAGTGAAGCCAACCTTCAAAGGGTACAAGAAAATGACCAAAAGTAATAACAATCATATATATATATATATACATACATGAATGCATATACATACATACATGATAATGGAAAGACACATATATGTACAAATGAAGACACAACAAGGCCAAATACACAACAACCAAGTCCAAAACCAGTGAATTGCTATGGTCGACCAAGCACCAACCAAAACAATACACCATGACTCATATAAACAAAACTGACACACATTGGTGTGTCATATACAAACCAAGTATATATGAGCTGAAGCCAACAAATGTTCAAAACCGAGATACCCAAGTAAAATAATCAAGTCAGTAAAGGTTCATTTTGGACAGAATCAACAGAGTTTCCAACTCGAAGTCAAGTGAATGAATATGAACAAATTCAAGGGTTTCGAAATCCATAGATATATATACCCAAAATCAAACGAAATCAACTTCGAAACAAAGTCGAATGCCGAGATAAATAAAATCAGTTACTCAAGCAACAAAAATCCCAAATTGGAACAAGCTAGGAATCACTAGAAGCTCGAATTAGATGTGAGTAAATAATATTACTCACCTTCGCTTGAAGCAGTCACGAGCAAGACGAAGGAAGCGTCGATCGCCTGAGCTACTGAGGTCAGCCGCCTTCGATTTAAACGAGCCCTAGCTTTTGGAGACGAGCGAAAGAAGATAACGAGGCCGCCATTTTTATTTATTCGTTCGATTTTAGGTTTAGGGTTTGAAGATAATGAATGGGGCCGGCTATTTTCCCTGATAAGTACCACCCACCAACAAAGAAACGTGGGCTAACATAAATTTTAAAGCCCATACAACACTTAACTAAATTTTTGAAAAGAATACCAACCGATTATAACACCCAACAGCAATCAACAACCCATTAAAATGCCAATAGCAATTAACAACCAAATTAAATCGTCAATTGACGAAAATTTTATTGTTATAAAAATTCCAGGGTTGTTACAGAAATTTAAATTGAATTCGATTTAAATTTCAACGCGTTTACGTCGTATATTCACACAACAACTCCGATAAATACGAAATTTGAAACCCGATAATAATTCAATATTCCAGATCCAATGGAACTGGTTTCGTCGAATTCCGAGACTGTGCCTCGGAAGGCTATTTTCAAATATCGATTCAAACGATACAATTTCAAAACTGAACAAAATCACTTTCAAATTCAATTCTGAAGCTTCTATTATTTTTAGTATTATCAATGTGAATTTTCTAAACCTTTAAATTATTTTAAATCGGCTTTATACTGAAGATTCAAATTTTTATTCAACCTTCAATAGATTAAATTTTAAAATTTAATCGTCAGATTCATTCTGATAATTTGAAATTCAAGTCAAACCATCATTCAAATATCTAAAATAAATTAAATATTTTCAATTTAAATTGTTCAAAGTTCAGGGTCGTTACAGCCTGAGCAACCGAATGAGACTTTGACCACTTGTGCAACCGAACAGGATTTTCCCATCTGAGCAACCAAACAGGACTTTGATACAAATTAAATGTTTTCTTGACTTTGCGTGTTCTTGTTACAACACAGATTTGTCAAATGAAGTACACCCTTCCTATAATCTTTTCCTCAAGTATGGTATGTATATTTAAGAGTCCGTGAAGATAAAGGAAGTATAGATTGCCTTAGAAATGAAGAATTATAAACTTGATTTCACAATTTCTAGACAACTGAATATTCAAGAGAGTAGAGAGTAGAAAGTTAAGTTGATTTATTTAATCTTGAATGAAATGCATATATAATGATTGAAAAGTTATAACTGTTTGCAAATAGTTCTATTGAATTGGAAATGGTCACAACTCTTTGTGGAAGAGATTCCTCTTTAGGAAGAAGAGACATCTTTTAAGAAAATTTGAAAATATGACAGTTTGAACATGTTTAGTCGAATGAATATAATCATTTAGTCGACTAAGTTGAAATAGAAAATTACTAGTTCATAAATGCAGTATTTAGTCAACTAAATATTTGATTTAGTGGACTAAATCTTGTACTTAGTCGACTAAATATTTGGTTTAGTTGACTAAATGTATTTAGTCGACTAAATATTTGATTTAGTTGACTAAATCTTGTATTTAGTTGACTAAATATTTGATTTAGTCGACTAAATATGTGTGATTTTCAATACATGCAGGTTTGAACTTGAGGAAAGATTTTAACAATGAATACTAAAACTATACGAACTTTAAACACAATTTTGTCGAATGTTTGATAATTCTTAAGCTCCTTGTCATGAATCAAAATCTTGAAGCCCAACATTCTTCCCCTTTTTGATTGATGACAACTTCATATGAGATAAATTTTAACAAAAATCTATAGACTATAACTCCCCCTGAATTTGTGATGGTATCTTGTAAACCTGCAAAATTTGTTAGTGTATTGCGATATTTCTTCTCCCCCTTTGTCATCGACAAAAAGGAGATAGATATATGGGAACATATGTACATACATATGATAACTTATAATATCAACAAAGACAATCCTCACAACACATACAACAACAATAAGGATAACAAATACACAATACAAACAACAACAAACAAAAAACAATTGTACAAACAAATTTAGGGTCCTAAGAGTTAGGTCTTTGGAAACCAAACCTAAGAGGGTTCAGAATTCCTTTTGAAAATAAAAATCTTTATTTTTTTGAACAGTTTTTATAAAACATTTTATGTATTTGTTTCTAATCAAATAATTGTTGGTTTTAGGAACCCAAATCTTAATTGATTTAGAATAATTTTGAACTTTTGAAACTGATTTTACAATAATATCGTTGTTCCTTTTAAAATTATTATATAAAGAATTCCTTTTCTTTGGAATACTTTTTGATACTTGCTTATATCCTAGTCCTCTTTTATTTGAAACTGTTTGAGAATTTTATATAATTTTAGAAAGATTCTCTCTTCCTTTGTTAAAATTAGAGACATTTTTAGTAATATCATCTAATTTTGTTTAAAGACTAGAAATATCTAATTTCAATATTTTAATATTAGCTTTCAAATCATGATTTTCAACTAAAAGAGCATCATTCTTTTCTTTTTGAGTTTCAATTTCTTGACTTAACATAGACAGTTGAGAAGTTGTATAAGAACAAGATTCTTGAGAAGTTTCAAGTTCTTCTAAAATTTCTTTCTCATTTCTTAACATATCTACCTCAATTTCAATTCTATTCAATTTTTAAGAGTTTCTTTATATTTTCTTTTGATGTTTCTTAGCTTATCAAGTAATTCTGAATTTATATCCACTAAATCATCAAAAGTTAAATCACTCACCTCGTCATTCGTGGCCATAGAACAAACGTTGGCTTATTCAGAATCGCTGTATGTTTCACTGTCTGATGATGAAGATGATTCTGAATCATCCCATTTAACAGAGAAGGCTTTCTTTTTGAATCTGTCTTTCTTATTCTTAAATTTGTCTTTCTTTTGATTAGGACAGTCTTTCTTGATGCGCCCCTTCTTGTGACATTCATAACATTCAAGAGCAGAAGACGATGGCTTGTTGTTTTTGTTATTACTGCTGAAGTTGTTCTTATTGTTTCTGAATTTGTTGCTCTTTCTGAATTTTAAAATCTTTTTGAAATTCTTAGCAATAACAATATCTTCCTCATCTGAATCTGATTCATCCTTTTCTGCTTGGAATGCTATATTCTTATTATCTTGTGCCGGTACTCATTTGGCCTGGAGATTAACTTCATAAGACATTAGATTTCCTATCAACTCTTCTGGTTTAATGGTTGAAACATCGTTAGCTTCTTCAATCACCAAGACTTTTCATTCCCACTCATCCGTTAAAGAGTAGAGGATTTTTGAAACAATATCGAAGTCTTATTTTTCTCCTAATGCTAAGAGAGAATGATATATGTCTTGAAATCTAGAGTACATTTCATTTATTGTTTCATCTTGCTTCATTTTGAAATTCTAGAACTAATTCCTGAGCATAGAAATCTTACTCTGCTTTACTTTGTTAGTACCTTCATGTTTAACTTTCAGTGTACATCAAATTTCATAAGCAGTAGTACACATGCTAACTCTATTAAACTCATTTTTGTCTAATGCACAAAATAACATATTCATAGCTTTGGCATTTAAAGTAGCATCTAGTTTTTGTGTGTTAGACCATTGTGAATATTCAATAGTAGGTATGTTATAATCTGCTTGAGTAATATTCCAGGTTTCATAACCATTGGCTTGGATATAAATTCTCATTCTATAACAACCCTCTATTTTGAAATTATTTTAAATTGAATTTCCTGATTTAAAAACTTTATTTTATTTATTAAAATGGATAATTTTTGTTGCTTTAAACATAAATTTTGATTTGTATGTGAATTATAATTCCAAACATGAATAAATATAATATTTTCTAGAATTTTTGTCAATGTGGTCAAACTTTGACTTTTAATTTTAAATATTTAAATTTTGAACTTTTGAAATTTATCTTTATTTTATGAAAGTAAATAAATTTTTAAGAATACTGCTTTCGTTTCGTTGGAATCTGATTAATATAGTGAAAGTTATGCTTTTTAAACTATTGTATGTAAATTGTTTTATTTAACAAAATTGTTTATTTTAATTTATATAAATAATTTTTTTTTTGTCATGTCATGTTCTAATTTATGTTTACATGTGTAACATGACATGTTATGTATATATATTTTATTTTTAAAACATTTTTTTAAAGTGTAGTTGTAATTTTCCAATGTTAGTTGTATTTTATTTACAATTTTTATTTCCAGTTTCAATATTACAACTATTTTCTTTATTTATTTTCTATTTTCCTAAGACATTATTTTATTTTCATTTCCACTTTATTTTGTTTAGCTTTTTATTTTATTTACTTAATTTTTATTTGTTTAAAAATGAATTATTAAAATGGGAAATTCAAAGAGGCAAAGCACTTTCATTTGCTTGACTTTTCATTTCTAGTCTTTTCATTTTCTTTGGCCTTTCATTTCTTTTTGTTTAGCCATGCATTCCACTTGACATTCACATGAAAAACCTTCCCATCATCTCATTTTCACGGCTACTTCATTTGAGAAAAAAATTTTGTAAGCAATGGCTTCCATTTCTTCTTCCATTTTTTCACTTTTCTTCTTCATTTTTCATTGTTTTTCCTTGCTTTCTCTTGTCTAGCTCGGCCAGAACCACCACCATCTCCTCCTCTTCATCATCCCCTGCCAAACACCTACCCTTCAGACCAGATCTAGCCGTGCCTTTCTCCATGACCAAAATACCACCAAAAAGTTGCAAAAAATTCCATGAAAACCATGCTAGCCGACCAATACTTCAACACCACTTCCATATTTTTCCTTGGCCACCTTCCCTAGCTCCACCACCATCATGACCTGACCCCTGAACATCAGCCTCTCCTCTTACCTGACCCTAACCATGCATGGCAGAGCCCCAAAGGGTGACCAAGCCGATCCTATGTTGCACCAAAACTCCACTTGTAGCCTTGACCTTTGACCTTCTATGCTTGCAAACTCCAAACCCTTTGCATTCTCCTTTGTAGTCGTACCCATATGAGCCCAAACCAGATCTATTTTCACCAAATAACCATGATGGCCGAACCCATAGCATGTGTGGTCGAGCAAAAGTTGAAGCAAGATCAAGCAACATTGATTCAAAAGCTTGGTGATGTCATTTGCTGCTTCTATCTTTCAAATTTGTTTCAATAAACTTTTGTATTGTATTTATATTTATATTTTGTTTTGTTTTGTTGTTGAATACAAGATTAACATCTTGGCTATCTCTTCACTCAAATCAAGCCGTGCTATATCGTGCTTTCTGCATTTATCTGTGTGTTTTGATTTGCAAACTCCAACGTAAAGGTGAGTATTCACACATGCCATATATACTTATATATTTTGTGAAGTGACAACAAGTGAATGTGTAGAAATTATTATATCATGTTATAGCTGCCTATGATGTAAATTATATGATGTTAAACCCTGTTATTAACTTGTCACATCATTTGCTATGTTATATTCTGTATATTGTTTATTTATTTCTGTAAATCACACTACAAGTTCCCTATAGAATAGAATCACTATGGGTTGAAATGATACATATCCGAACGGACTTTAGAATAAGGGAAAATCATTATGGGCTAAAATGATAGGCCTGAGTGATTTTTATTATATTTTATTGACTTGGGATTGCGGGTTTGAAATGATAGAACCCGGATTTTTCTTTGTAAATTACGGATTGAAATGATATATTATCCGTATCACTTGACTTAGGTTAGAAAATTTTATACAAACCCATGGTTATTTTATATATTTTTCTTGAAAATTTTAAGTATTTTAAAAGTGTAAAATATGATAATTTGATTTAAATTGAATTTAAAATGATTTAATAAAGAGATAATGATTTTTCTATGTATTAAAAAGGTTAAATAAATGAATGCTTAAAGGTGAAATTTGATATATAACTTGACTTGGAAATGTGAAATTTGGTTTAAAAATAAAAGTTAAGTTAAGAAAATAAAATGGAAATTAAGTTAAATTTATGAAATGGTAAATTAAATTTAAGTGTAAAGAAAATTGTAAAGAATAGGAAATTTGTACACTTGAATTTAATAAATGAATTATTGAAAAGGTTGATAATTATTGTAGAATTTTCCTTTATAAAATTTTAAACTAAAGGGTAATTAAATGACCATTTTAAAGTGAAAAATATGAAATTTTATAAGTTAAAATGGTTTAAATTGAAGTTTAATTGTTGCTGAAATTCTCTTTATATCTGGAAATTCTTTTGGTAGCACTTCAGAAATGGTATCGTTTCTGAAAATGAACTAAAATCTGAACTAAATAGAATCTGTAGCACTTTGTAAGTGATGTAGTGGTAGAAGTGAATTATAAGGCTAAAAATTTAAATAAGGGCTATGGTAGCACTTGTTAAGTGCTGTAGTTGGCTGAAATGTGATTTTTTGAATATAATTGAACTATTACAGCAGTTTTTAAACGCTGTCTTTGTTGAATTGAATTAAATCTTTAATTTGAACCCTGAACTATTACAGCAGTTTTGTAAATGCTGTCTTTTCGGAATTGAACTATTTTCCAACTAAAACTGAACTATTACAGCAGTTTTTAAATGCTGTCTTTGCTGAATTGAATTGTTTCGAATGTAACTTACTGAGCATTTTCTAAGTGCTGCGAAAGCTGAAATTTAAATTGTTTGAAGTATTTAAGTGAATAAATGAGCTCAGAAAAGGCTAAATTTTTAGGAATTGAATATTTGATTTGTAAGTATAATGACTTCATATTTATATGGTGTAAATGAATTATTTTGATTTGAATATAAACCACTTTGAAATCATGAGTTAATACAATGTTTGAAATTGGTATAATTGAATAAATGAACTTAAAATGTTATAACTTTGGTAATGAATATTAGCTTAGAAGTATTATGATTTTTCTAAGTATTATGAGGTCCTAATGACAATATTTCAAGTGTTAAGATTTCCAAGTATTTTGGTTTCAAAAAGCTTGGTTTCAGAATTGTTATAACTTTGAAAGTACTATGGTTGGAAATGAAATTAATTGGAATTGTATTTAATTAAGAATTGTCTTTAAATATATATTAATTTGAAACTTGTTGAAATTGAAGTTTCAAGGATATGTTATAAGGTGGTTTGGTTAATATGATTAAAAGAATATTTCAAGTTAAATAAATTGAAAGAAATATATTGATTTAGTTCGGAATTTAAATGATATATTATTGCTTTGATTTTTGAAGTGGAAATGATATATTATTGAATTGGTTTTGAAATGGAAATGATATATTGTTGAATTAGGTTTGAAATGGATATGTTTTGGGTTTGAAAGTATGTATTATTTTGAAATAAATGATAAGATTTTTAAATGGTTTTAAATGAAGTATTTGATTTGAAATATAAACTGTTTTGAAATTTATAACCATGGGTTATAATAACGATTAGTTGTTAAAGAGACCGGGATCAGATATGGACATACTCTCTGTCGATACCGAAAACCACTTTAACAACTGTCTACGCGGTGGAGTTTCCATAATGAAGTAGGATGGTGGTGACGATCCTAAAGGTATATGCGTGGACCCAACTCCCGTGAGTTGGCATAAAGTGGCTAAAATAGGAGGGATTGATGGGCCAATGAGGTAGCACCTCTGATCGGGCACACTTCTTCGATACCATTCTATTACTTTTTTGATTGATTTGGTGCACCCCTTGATCTGGGAGTGTTGTTCGAGGTGGGCGGTAGTGGCTACTATGCGTTTCCACCAGCCCGGATGCGTAATTGGTTTATCTACCATGGCATTGCCTAGTTGTGCCGTGTCACTTACCATAGCGAGCTTTACTACGAGTTTGGAATTCTCCCGTAGCCTGTGGAGTATCGAGGGTAGCCCCCATTTTGGGAGTATGCTAATACTGGATAGACTACTGGGACTATTACGTGTTAAGGGAAATATTGGGTCACTCCTTAATGCTATTTAAAAGTATGTTTATTTTATATTTGTAACGACCCTGAATTTTATAAATATTTAAATTGATAATTAATTCAGTTTTTGAATAAAATTTGTGAAATAAAATGATAAATGGATTTTGAGTTTCCCCGAATCCAAATATATTCTGTATAAGTCATTTAAGATTAAAATATTGTATACATATGTGTATATGAGAATATATATCTACATTTGAACATATTCGACTAAATTTGAAATAATATAACATATATTTGATTTGTGTTTAAATTATAAATAAATGGTTAATAATAATTTGAATTTATAAATTAAAAATATAAGACGATAAATAAAATAAAATGAATACATAGATAAATCCAAATAACACGTTAATAAACTTTGTAAAAATATAAAGTGAATACATTAGAGAAATTTAACAACAACTAGAAATGTAATTATATTATAAAGTAGTATAAGCAAAAGCTTGCAAAAGAAACACAAAGTACTTGGCAATTAATGCCATCATCCTCTCAGCCACCAAAGTGAACGAATCAGCCTAGTCAAAGAAATGAAGATTGTATATCTATGAATAAACAAATAAGATAAGTATATGTAGATTGTACAAAACATATCTATCAGCCACCAATCGAAATAGAAAATCTCTGGCCAAACTTTGTATAAAAATATTTTTGTACAAAAGGAAAGAAATATCCCTGATTTTGCTTTGTACAACAAATTATAACACTTGTACAACACTCCATATCAGCTTAAACAAATAAGCTTAATACCCTGTAACTTCTCTTCCTTGTATCAAGCCTCTCATTTCGTTTCGTCCATTTAAAACTGAAAGGAAAAGCAAATGAATGAAGTAAAATCATTTTTTTTTAAACAAAAAGAAAACCTCCTCAAAGCATTTTCAAAGCATCATCTCCTCTAAAACAAATGCAAGCCAGAGGTCAAAGAAATATTTTAGCTTGCCAGTTTTTACAACCTGTTTCAAGCTCTCAAGCCTGGAAATCAATGTCTGGATCGAGAACAAGGTTTTATTTTGCAAATTCAAAACCTGGTTCAACAATGGAAACTCTGTTTATCTCTGTTCTTTCTTCAGACAACGGTGAGCAAACTCCCCCTTTTAAACTTGATCTTCCTTTTTATCTTAAGTCTGTGATGATGATAACTTGGATATGGGTTGTATGAATGTGCATATATAGCTATCTGTATATAATATGAATGTTTGGATTGGAAGTATGTTATTCTTGAGCTGTTAAACCTTTCTCTGTTATTAGTTCAGAAATACAGGACCTGTTGATTTCAAAAAAAAATCAATTGCCTTTTCTAGTTGATGATTTAACTTCAGATTTAAACAAAGTTTGTTAGTATCACCATAAACCAAGTTAAAAATTTATTTAAGGTTAAAACAACTTAACTGGACACTGGAAACTTATTATTTTCTCAACCCACTCATAATTGTACATTTTTGAATTCCTCAACTTTCGAATCCAGATATCTAAATTGGATTCCCATATGATAACATGATTTTTAAAGGTTATATCATGATTTTTAATGAATGGTAGTGAGAGCAGTTTGTGTTTAACTGGTTTGGGTAGTTTGACTAATTTCCGGCGAGAAGATGAACGTGGGAAGTCGAGTTACCTCGTGGCGATAGTGGGGCCTAAGGGGGTCACGGTAAAAATTTGGTGATGGTCGAACAATGATCATGGTGATGGCAGAGGGCAAGCGAAGTCTGGTGACCTAGAAATTGGGATGGCCACTGTTCCTCCTCGCGTAGCGTCGACAGTGTATCGAGTTCGACGAAAACTGGTGGGAAGGTAGAGGGAGGATAGGCGAAACAGTGACCGGAGTTTAGTGGCGTTCGATGGTCGGAAGGTCAAGAGCTTCGCGTTGACAGGTTGGTCATGGCAATGTACCTTTTTGTTCCAGGCGCTATCATTCTCGAATTTGAGATTTAATGGCGATCTGACCGAAGTGGGTGACTGGAAGCGGAGCTGAGGTGGGCTGCGACGTGCTCGAAGTATTGATGGCGATCGAAGTTGGCCAACGGCCATGTGCACGTGCACGAGCACGTTTGCCTGGTCGGAGTTTTGTTTGGGTCTGGGAGAGGCAAACTCGGGTTGAAGCTCGAGGGAAGTCTGCGTTTACTCGGGTAAATTTGTGTGTGTTAAGGGGGAAGTTTAAATACTTAGAAAATTTTAAGTCTGGAAATTTCACACGGGTAAAATTGTGGGAAACTCGAAGCAGATGGCTTAAATCCTCGGGTAGGACTCGAAGCGAGTCTCAGGGCTGTGGTAAACAGTTTTCTTAAAATAGAATTCAACTTTAACTAATTTTAATTCATGTTTTTAAATGATGACTTTGGGTTAAGTTGTAATTAATTAAGAACTTAGAAGTATTTTCCAAAGAAGAATAAAAATAGAAGATGTATTTTTATATTTACCTAATTATTTACTTGATATTAAAGGTTGAATTAACAAATAAATAAAGGGTGATAAATTAAGGGTTGATTTATTATTAATTGAATAATGATTTGAAATTTGTGTGAATTTATTTGTTAATAAATTAAAGGATTAATTAATAATGGAAATTAATTAAGATTAATTCAATAATTAAAGATTTAATTGATTCATTAATTAAGAATGCTTAGTTAATAATTAGAGATTAACTAATAAATTTGAAAGTAAGATTTACTTCAAATAATTTGTAATTAAATTATGATAATTAACCCGGATTAATAAATTGATACATCTGATTTAAATTAATCAGTTGATTAATAAATTCACTTGTGAATGTTTAGATTCTATTGAATGTTAAATTGTTTGATATCCCTGATATATGATGCTTTGTTATACACCCTGATTTATGTTGCGATCTGTGATAAATTATCTGTGATGTAATTTACTTATCTGTGATTTATATATCTGTGATCTGTGCCTAAACGATAAGCGTTATAGTTATATCGCTTATCAACTATATCCTGTATTTTGATCTGTGATGATTCATTGTGTTGCACTATTGTGTTAAACCCCTGGACTACACTGTTACACACACAAATATGGATTTCACGTGGAAATCGGTTAAGTCACAGATAAATTTAAATTTGATGTTTTTGAAATTGAAAATTTTAATTTCAATTGATTTTGAAATTTGAAATCTGGGTTTAAAGTAGAAGCTTTTGAAATGGAATTTCAAAGATAAAAGTTATTTTGAATAACTTAACCGAGCTTTTGAAAATTTAAATAATTAGATTTAAATTTGAATTCAAATTTGAAATTGAATCCTATGATTGAAACTAGGGACTAAAGATGATATAAAATGTGTTTGTGTGAATTTAACCATTTTAAAAGTATAAGTTGGGAATTTGAATTAACCCAAGAACTTTAACTCGTATGAATGAATCAGATTTTCTGAAATGAAAACTGTTTGTTTTCAAATGATAAAAGCTTTCATATATATATAAGGAATGAAATTCCAGTTTAATTAAAGGAATTTCAAGAACGAATTGAAAAATGGTTTTTCCAAGTTATAAATGAATTCTTTTTTGAAAACTATGAATTGAATCTGTCTATTTTTAACAGATTTAGAATGATGTTTGTTTAAACCATTTGAAATGGAATTGTTTTGAAAGCTATTAGTTAAATCTTTGATTTAAAGATTTAACGAATTAATTAAACTGAAATGGAAATCGATTTGGAAAATCTGTGAATGAATCTTTGTGAAATTAAGTGAACTTTGTGAAATTAATCTTTTTGTTTAAAAAGATTAAAATGGTAACTTGTTTAAACCATTTGAAGAAAGATTTTTGGGTAATAAGTTGTGACTTAATTGAAATCCCAATATCCATATGTTTTGAATATTGCGCTCATTATTCGGGTTAGCCGGGAAAAGACATTTGTGTCATATAACCCATTCCGAATAGTGATACGTCGTATATGGATGGCATTTGAAGACCGGTGTTGAAGACCGGATATTTTTCGAAAATGAAAGGACAACCTGTCGAATGTCTCTGCACTGAGTTGCTCCGGTATAGAGATTTATATCACTCTTTTGTGACGGGAAGTCCGGACGTGAATGGAAATTACCCAGAATTGCAAGGGCTTCGTAAGAAGTGCCTTCGGTTCTGTTCGATCCCGGAACAGACTTGTATGGTTACATGTCTGACATTACACTTTGAGATATAAAGCCGATTTCTATCAAATACATTTTTGTTTGGTGGCGGAGAATTTATTCTCTTAGCTTAACACCCTTCTCTGAGACGTACGAGCTCAGAGGTTATGTAGTTGAAATTTATCAGCGATATATCCCAATTTGGTAATGTGGCATGCTGAGTGTTGCTGTGTGATGATCAGTGTTTGATCATTTGCGATATGATCATTTATTTGATTTTATATCTTTGTGATCATAGGTTGATCATTTGTTTGACCCGAAGCATGGCTTTGTGACAAAGCGTAGCTTTGTGGACGAGACTTCGTCGAGCCTCACACCCCGGAAATGGTCGAAACAGGAAGGATGCAGCAAGGTTCTAGGGAGTAGCGCCCCTTAGTGTATGTCATTCCTTCTGGATAAAGGTGGTATCATGGTATGGAGCCCAGATACTTAACCTCTGTGGTTACTGCATTATTATTATTATGTGGTTGTTGGAAATCGAGGATCCTTGGGAAGATCGGTGACGATCGGGGGATGGCATACGCATGTCAGTAGTTACCTATTTTTGCAGAGGTAACCCGGCCTTGTGTTGGCAGAGATCCGGTTAGGTTCTCGGGTCGTCTATTCCAGGGACGTACCCACCGTGGCATGGGAAGTTCCTTAGCCTGACCATTTGTTGGAAATCCAAAGAAACAATACGAGCCTTTACAATTTAAATTGTAGAACCTATCTCCTCAGGAGGCAGCTATAGCAGGCATAATATAATGGTACCTATGCTGGCTAAGATTTATATTCTACTTTCGAAATGTTTTCCACTATGCACTAATAATAATATCAAAAATGATTTGATTTTGCGTAGTAAGCATCTTTGACTATCATAAGGAGAAATCTCCTCCAAGTCTGCGTTTGCATTGTGTGTGTGGCGGGAGGCCTTATGGTAGTTTCATTTTCCAAAAGCATTGCGAATTGACTTTAAATTCTTTTGTTGTTCATTTTTAAAGATAAACTGTTTTTGTTGCTCACACCAGTCCCATGACTGATCCGGAGTTTATTGTTTCTTTCCTAAACTCTGGATGCTCAAAATTTTCTACACGAGCAATCTAGAGTTGGGTTTTTCAGATATTCAGATTTTGTAGATTATCTGGAGCTAGTTCAGTCTTTGGATCGGACTGCACTTGCTTATCTTTGTGCCTCGTTATTGGGAGTTCGAGCTATATCTGGCTTAGTGCTTTGAAGATGGAGATTATCCGCTGCTGATGTTATCGTTTTCTTTCCGCTGCTATTTGTTGTATCATATCTCTGATGTATATTGATATTCATTGTATCACTATGTTGTATCAGATATTGTATCTGATATTGTATATCAATGTATTATTCATTTATTCCGCTGTGTTATCTACTTAATGTTGTTATAAGCTCCGGCGACTCGGATTTGAACGGTCGAATCTACGGCATTCGAATACGATGTAAAGTATGGATGTTGATTTTCGAGTGCGAAAAATCCAGATCGTTACATTTGGTATCAGAGCTAAGGTTGAACTTTAGTTCAGGAGTATAACACATTAAGTAGCTCATTAGAGATAGGGTGAAGTATACCCTAGAATGAGTAATCCTTAAGATATCTGTCCGTATGCCTCAGTAAATTCTCTTGCTATCCACTGATAGTAAGTATGAGTGCAAGAAGAGGATGAGATAGGGGACGAGGGAATACGACTATAAATGGTCAATACTTTGTAACAACAAGGAAGCAATCTGTTCTCTATCAATCTCTTTTGTTCAACATCTTTTCTCAATTCTTCGATAGTTTCTTGTAGATCCAGGAAGATTCGATACATCAATAAGGGACAATAAACTCCGGAAGGACCAAAATTGTTGTTTGAATGTATTGGTTGCCTTGTTTGTTTTGGTTGCTATGGTTGATAGATACTTAGTTCTGAACTAAAAGCTTTGAAATTGTATTCATAGATCTATCTATTCTTTGGGTCCCGATATGTTCTACGAATGGTTAGTTATCCCTTTGGACTAACCGATGCCACTGTATATTTCGTAGATCTGGATAACCCGAGTATCTTGTGAAGTGTCAAACAGATTCGTTCTTGTATCTGTTATTGATGTTCTGATTTGGTAAGCCAAATGCAGAACAGATGTTCAGTTGATTTGATAAATCCTATTTCATCTATCTTTTTGTCTCCTTGGCAATTTCGAGGACGAAATTCTTTTAAGGGGGGAAGTCTGTAACGACCTCGAATTTTATAAATATTTAAATTGATAATTAATTCAGTTTTTGAATAAAATTTGTGAAATAAAATGATAAATGGATTTTGAGTTTCCCCGAATCCAAATATATTCTGTATAAGTCATTTAAAATTAAAATATTGTATACATATGTGTATATGAGAATATATATCTGCATTTGAACATATTCGACTAAATTTGAAATAATATAACATATATTTGATTTGTGTTTAAATTATAAATAAATGGTTAATAATAATTTGAATTTATAAATTAAAAATATAAGACGATAAATAAAATAAAATGAATACATAGATAAATCCAAATAACACGTTAATAAACTTTGTAAAAATATAAAGTGAATACATTAGAGAAATTTAACAACAACTAGAAATGTAATTATATTATAAAGTAGTATAAGCAAAAGCTTGCAAAAGAAACACAAAGTACTTGGCAATTAATGCCATCATCCTCTCAGCCACCAAAGTGAACGAATCAGCCTAGTCAAAGAAATGAAGATTGTATATCTATGAATAAACAAATAAGATAAGTATATGTAGATTGTACAAAACATATCTATCAGCCACCAATCGAAATAGAAAATCTCTGGCCAAACTTTGTATAAAAATATTTTTGTACAAAAGGAAAGAAATATCCCTGATTTTGCTTTGTACAACAAATTATAACACTTGTACAACACTCCATATCAGCTTAAACAAATAAGCTTAATACCCTGTAACTTCACTTCCTTGTATCAAGCCTCTCATTTCGTCTCGTCCATTTAAAACTGAAAGGAAAAGCAAATGAATGAAGTAAAATCATTTTTTTTAAACAAAAAGAAAACCTCCTCAAAGCATTTTCAAAGCATCATCCCCTCTAAAACAAATGCAAGCCAGAGATCAAAGAAATATTTTAGCTTGCCAGTTTTTACAACCTGTTTCAAGCTCTCAAGCCTGGAAATCAATGTCTGGATCGAGAACAAGGTTTTAGTTTGCAAATTCAAAACCTGGTTCAACAATGGAAACTCTGTTTATCTCTGTTCTTTCTTCAAACAACGGTGAGCAAACTCCCCCTTTTAAACTTGATCTTCTTTTTTATCTTAAGTCTGTGATGATGATAACTTGGATATGGGTTGTATGAATGTGCATATATAGCTATCTGTATATGATATGAATGTTTGGATTGGAAGTATGTTATTCTTGAGCTGTTAAACCTTTCTCTGTTATTAGTTCAGAAATACAGGACCTGTTGATTTCAAAAAAAAATCAATTGCCTTTTCTAGTTGATGATTTAACTTCAGATTTAAACAAAGTTTGTTAGTATCACCATAAACCAAGTTAAAAATTTATTTAAGGTTAAAACAACTTAACTGGACACTGGAAACTTATTATTTTCTCAACCCACTCATAATTGTACATTTTTGAATTCCTCAACTTTCGAATCCAGATATCTAAATTGGATTCCCATATGATAACATGATTTTTAAAGGTTATATCATGATTTTTAATGAATGGTAGTGAGAGCAGTTTGTGTTTAACTGGTTTGGGTAGTTTGACTAATTTCCGGCGAGAAGATGAACGTGGGAAGTCGAGTTACCTCGTGGCGATAGTGGGTCCTAAGGGGGTCACGGGAAAAATTTGGTGATGGTCGAACAATGATCATGGTGATGGCAGAGGGCAAGCGAAGTCTGGTGACCTAGAAATTGGGATGGCCACTGTTCCTCCTCGCGTAGCGTCGACAGTGTATCGAGTTCGACGAAAACTGGTGGGAAGGTAGAGGGAGGATAGGCGAAACAGTGACCGGAGTTTAGTGGCGTTCGATGGTCGGAAGGTCAAGAGCTTCGCGTTGACAGGTTGGTCATGGCAATGTACCTTTTTGTTCCAGGCGCTGTCATTCTCGAATTTGAGATTTAATGGCGATCTGACCGAAGTGGGTGACTGGAAGCGGAGCTGAGGTGGGCTGCGACGTGCTCGAAGTATTGATGGTGATCGAAGTTGGCCAACGGCCATGTGCACGTGCACGAGCACGTTTGCCTGGTCGGAGTTTTGTTTGGGTCTGGGAGAGGAAAACTCGGGTTGAAGCTCGAGGGAAGTCTGCGTTTGCTCGGGTAAATTTGTGTGTGTTAAGGGGGAAGTTTAAATACTTAGAAAATTTTAAGTCTGGAAATTTCACACAGGTAAAATTGTGGGAAACTCGAAGCAAATGGCTTAAATCCTCGGGTAGGACTCAAAGCGAGTCTCAGGGCTGTGGTAAACAGTTTTCTTAAAATAGAATTCAACTTTAACTAATTTTAATTCATGTTTTTAAATGATGACTTTGGGTTAAGTTGTAATTAATTAAGAACTTAGAAGTCTTTTCCAAAGAAGAATAAAAATAGAAGATGTATTTTTATATTTACCTAATTATTTACTTGATATTAAAGGTTGAATTAACAAATAAATAAAGGGTGATAAATTAAGGGTTGATTTATTATTAATTGAATAATGATTTGAAATTTGTGTGAATTTATTTGTTAATAAATTAAAGGATTAATTAATAATGGAAATTAATTAAGATTAATTCAATAATTAAAGATTTAATTGATTCATTAATTAAGAATGCTTAGTTAATAATTAGAGATTAACTAATAAATTTGAAAGTAAGATTTACTTCAAATAATTTGTAATTAAATTATGATAATTAACCCGGATTAATAAATTGATACATCTGATTTAAATTAATCAGTTGATTAATAAATTCACTTGTGAATGTTTAGATTCTATTGAATGTTAAATTGTTTGATATCCCTGATATATGATGCTTTGTTATACACCCTGATTTATGTTGCGATCTGTGATAAATTATCTGTGATGTAATTTACTTATCTGTGATTTATATATCTGTGATCTGTGCCTAAACGATAAGCGTTATAGTTATATCGCTTATCAACTATATCTTGTATTTTGATCTGTGATGATTCATTGTGTTGCACTATTGTGTTAAACCCCTGGACTACACTGTTACACACACAAATATGGATTTCACGTGGAAATCGGTTAAGTCACAGATAAATTTAAATTTGATGTTTTTGAAATTGAAAATTTTAATTTCAATTGATTTTCAAATTTGAAATCTGGGTTTAAAGTAGAAGCTTTTGAAATGGAATTTCAAAGATAAAAGTTATTTTGAATAACTTAACCAAGCTTTTGAAAATTTAAATAATTAGATTTAAATTTGAATTCAAATTTGAAATTGAATCCTATGATTGAAACTAGGGACTAAAGATGATATAAAATGTGTTTGTGTGAATTTAACCATTTTAAAAGTATAAGTTGGGAATTTGAATTAACCCAAGAACTTTAACTCGTATGAAGGAATCAGATTTTCTGAAATGAAAACTGTTTGTTTTCAAATGATAAAAGCTTTCATATATATATAAGGAATGAAATTCCAGTTTAATTAAAGGAATTTCAAGATCGAATTGAAAAATGGTTTTTCCAAGTTATAAATGAATTCTTTTTTGAAAACTATGAATTGAATCTGTCTATTTTTAACAGATTTAGAATGATGTTTGTTTAAACCATTTGAAATGGAATTGTTTTGAAAGCTATTAGTTAAATCTTTGATTTAAAGATTTAACGAATTAATTAAACTGAAATGGAAATCGATTTGGAAAATCTGTGAATGAATCTTTGTGAAATTAAGTGAACTTTGTGAATTTAATCTTTTTGTTTAAAAAGATTAAAATGGTAACTTGTTTAAACCATTTGAAGAAAGATTTTTGGGTAATAAGTTGTGACTTAATTGAAATCCCAATATCCATATGTTTTGAATATTGTGCTCATTATTCGGGTTAGCCGGGAAAAGACATTTGTGTCATATAACCCATTCCAAATAGTGATACGTCGTATATGGATGGCATTTGAAGACCGGTGTTGAAGACCGGATATTTTTCGAAAATGAAAGGACAACCTGTCGAATGTCTCTGCACTGAGTTGCTCCGGTATAGAGATTTATATCACTCTTTTGTGACGGGAAGTCCGGACGTGATTGGAAATTACCCGGAATTGCAAGGGCTTCGTAAGAAGTGCCTTCGGTTCTGTTCGATCCTGGAACAGGCTTGTATGGTTACATGTCTGACATTACACTTTGAGATATAAAGCCAATTTCTTTCAAATACATTTTTGTTTGGTGGCGGAGAATTTATTCTCTTAGCTTAACACCCTTCTCTGAGACGTACGAGCTCAGAGGTTATGTAGTTGAAATTTATCAGCGATATATCCCAATTTGGTAATGTGGCATGCTGAGTGTTGCTGTGTGATGATCAGTGTTTGATCATTTGCGATATGATCATTTATTTGATTTTATATCTTTGTGATCATAGGTTGATCATTTGTTTGACCCGAAGCATGGCTTTGTGACAAAGCGTAGCTTTGTGGACGAGACTTCGTCGAGCCTCACACCCCGGAAATGGTCGAAACAGGAAGGATGCAGCAAGGTTCTAGGGAGTAGCGCCCCTTAGTGTATGTCATTCCTTCTGGATAAAGGTGGTATCATGGTATGGAGCCCAGATACTTAACCTCTGTGGTTACTGCATTATTATTATTATTATGTGGTTGTTGGAAATCGAGGATCCTCGGGAAGATCGGTGACGATCGGGGGATGGCATACGCGTGTCAGTAGTTACCTATTTTTGAAGAGGTAACCCGGCCTTGTGTTGGCAGAGATCCGGTTAGGTTCTCGGGTCGTCTATTCCAGGGACGTACCCACCGTGGCATGGGAAGTTCCTTAGCCTGACCATTTGTTGGAAATCCAAAGAAACAATACGAGCCTTTACAATTTAAATTGTAGAACCTGTCTCCTCAGGAGGCAGCTATAGCAGGCATAATATAATGGTACCTATGCTGGCTAAGATTTATATTCTACTTTCGAAATGTTTTCCACTATGCACTAATAATAATATCAAAAATGATTTGATTTTGCGTAGTAAGCATCTTTGACTATCATAAGGAGAAATCTCCTCCAAGTCTGCGTTTGCATTGTGTGTGTGGCGGGAGGCCTTATGGTAGTTTCATTTTCCAAAAGCATTGCGAATTGACTTTAAATTCTTTTGTTGTTCGTTTTTAAAGATAAACTATTTTTGTTGCTCACACCAGTCCCATGACTGATCCGGAGTTTATTGTTTCTTTCCTAAACTCTGGATGCTCAAAATTTTCTACACGAGCAGTCTACAGTTGGGTTTTTCAAATATTCAGATTTAGTAGATTATCTGGAGCTAGTTCATTCTTTGGATCGGACTGCACTTGCTTATCTTTGTGCCTCGTTATTGGGAGTTCGAGCTATATCTGGCTTAGTGCTTTGAAGATGGAGATTATCCGCTGCTGATGTTATCGTTTTCTTTCCGCTGCCATTTGTTGTATCATATCTCTGATGTATATTGATATTCATTGTATCACTATGTTGTATCAGATATTGTATCTGATATTGTATATCAATGTATTATTCATTTATTCCGCTGTGTTATCTACTTAATGTTGTTATAAGCTTCGGCGACTCGGATTTGAACGGTCGAATCTACGGCATTCGAATACGATGTAAAGTATGGATGTTGATTTTCGAGCGCGAAAAATCCAGATCGTTACAATATTAGACATTATTATAATAACAAATATTACTACATAGTAGATAGTTTAACAAATCCTTAAAGAATGGGAGATCCCAAGCATTCTTTAAGTTACTTGTACCTTTATTACAGTTCACTTGAGTTGGTTTACATTGTATGAGTATGTATGTCCTGACTCGAGTGTTTTGTGTTTTGCTTTACGCTCGGGTCAGACTGAGTGATACATCATTTGAGACTCACCTTTGGAGCTATAGTTTTGCTTTGAAGATCCAGATATCTATTCATTTTGTTATCCAGTTGATTCCAGTTGTATTCTGAGTTGTACCTGATTATCATACTGTTACTCATGTTGTATCTTGGTATTCCTATTGTATCTTACTTAACTCTAATGTATTTATATAGTAGCTTCATGAACTACTATTTCTTTGTTTCCGCTGCATTATATTACTCCGTGTTTGTGATCTGTGATTATTTATTTACTGTATATTCTGATTTTTGCCAAATATAAATTAACAATTCGGTATTTTGAATTATTCAAGTCAGACATGTGTAGTTTTATTGTCGATTTGAATGGTCCAAAATAGTGGGTCATTACAGTTGGTATCAGAGCTCTGGTTTTAGGCAAACTCAGCATATATAGTAAGTTTAATTACAGAATCACCTTCGTTCGAAGTTGAATTCCTTCTTCTTCGATTCGGTTTCCTTTGAATTTTGGAACGTTCCCTTCGGTTCCAAGTCCATTCTTGTCCTCCCCTATTCGTGTCTTCTTGATTCTGGAGTATCCCATAACTCCACTTTGAATGATCTCTGTAATAAATCAGCGGTCTCACCAACTCCTGAATGACTTGTAACGGGGTGAAACTCCTTTACAAAAAGCATTGATTCACCGAAGATTTCTATATCATCGGTTTAGATGCTAGTATCTCTTATTATTCCAAATTTTATCTCTCGAGATCGAATATAGATTTACCCTAGAAAATCCACAACGATCTTTTCGTTAAGTCACGGTTGACTTGGTTAACGTTACCCGCGATTTATATAGGTTTATCCATACTCCTTATTCTGTTGTTTAATCATCTTATCTTTTGTCTCGAACTTATATTCAAATCAGAGTTCTCTTTAATTTGAGTCCATCAAATCTGAATCCTTATCCTTATTTTGAAAATTAATCTTGTATTTGAAATTTTTATATTTTAAAGATGTTTTATATATTGTGTTGTTTGGGTTGTTGATGTTGATTTGGGTTTCCGATTGGTTCGTCTGATCAACGCTATCGATAGGATCTCCAAAACACTTGAACAGAGCAAACTGACATAATATGGTTTTTAAATTTAGTAGATGGATAAATTTTTAATCATTGGCTTTAGTTTCATATCTAAATAATTAAACATGGTTATAAATTAATTTTGAAATTTAAATGGATTTAAATCAAGAATGTGAGAATTTAATTTCTGATGATTTCGAACTTTGTTTTGAAAGTTTTAAAAGGATATGTTATTTAAAAGTATTTCTAGTAGAAATTGTTTTAAAGGATTTTTAATTTGTAAATCATTGCTCTTTTCTTTGTCGCTGGAAAATAATTTCGGTGATGACTGCAGCATCATCGACATTCATTTTCGAGTTTCGAAGTGAAGAGACCATCCTGTAGTTTTGCTATAGTTTTCTTTGGAGAATTAAATTGATTTAGCTTTCTAATTATGACTTGATTTATAATATATGTGATTTAAGAGTTGATTTGATGTATATTGTGTATATTTAATTATCTCTAAAATAGTTTGAAGTTAATCGGAAATCTAATTCTTTAATTTTAACTTAAAGGATAATTTCAATTATTAAAGGAAATCAAAATTTGAATAAATATTTAAGCTTGGATAATTGAGTTAAGAAAATTTTATTTTTATAATATTCTCTTGCATTCCAATATAACTTACCTAAATTATTCAGAGAATATGTAATTGGATAATATACCATATAAAGAGAATTTTATAAATAAAATTTAAGTGTATAACATTTATTATAACCACTCAAATTCTATTTATAAAGGATCAATAGAGGTAAATAGAGAAAAAGGGTTAATTGAATAATTTACAATATAATGATATTTAAAGGAAATTATAAATAAATTGAAATAGTTATAATAAGTAAAATAAACTTAATATATATAGGATTTGATATATTAAATGGAATAAATTTAAGAATAAATTGGAATAAAGAAGAATGAAATTTAATGAATAAAGATGAATATAATAAATGATTGTTCAAATTCATGACTTTATAAATTGTTGATTTGATGATGAGATAATGAGATTTAAAAATAATTAAGATTTATTTAACTTAAGTGAAATCAAATGAATGAAATTAATTATTAATGGAAGTTGAACTTTTCATGGTTTTAAATTTATTATCTTATTCTGTTTTCCAATCTATTTTCTTTCTGGTTGTTTCCATTCCCCTACCTTCTAAGTAGGAAATCAAATTTCGAATTGGTTAGCCGTGGAGATACTGTTTTCTCTCAGCTTGATCTTATCACTGATTTTCATCAACTTAGTGTTGCTGAGGAAAGTATTGCCCGAGACTGCTTTCCGTACTGAGAATGGGTTTCTATGAATAGTTAGTCATGCCTTTTGGTTTGACTAATGCTCCTACTTTCTTTGTTAATTTGATGGATCGTGTTTTTCGTGTTGTGTTTTATAATGTTGTGCTAGTCTTTCTTTCTTTCTCTTTTTCCTTCATCATTTAATCCTTCTATTTTTTCTGGTGTTCTTGATTCTGGAGGATCTTGGAAAGATCATCTCCACCTTGTTAAACTTACCTATAACAACAGTTATCAGGTATAATTTCAACCTTCTTGTCATCTTGTCTTAATACTATTTCATTCTATCTTTTTATGTGTTTTCCCGTACCTCATTCCTTTTCGGGGACGAAAAGTTTTGAGTGGGGGAGAGTGTAACAACCCTGTATTTTGTAATTATTTTAAATTGAATTTCCTGATTTAAAAACTTTATTTTATTTATTAAAATGGATAATTTTTGTTACTTTAAATATAAATTTTGATTTGTATGTGAATTATAATTCCAAATTGAATAAATATAATATTTTCCAGAAATGTGAATTTTTGTCAATATGGTCAAACTTTGACTTTTAATTTTAAATATTTAAATTTTGAACTTTTGAAATTTATCTTTATTTTATGAAAGTAAATAAATTTTTAAGAATACTGCTTTTCGTTTCGTTCGAATCTGATTAATATTGTGAAAGTTATGCTTTTTAAACTATTGTATGTAAATTGTTTTATTTAACAAAATTGTTTATTTTAATTTATATAAATAATATTTTTTTGTTTGTCATGTCATGTTCTAATTTATGTTTACATGTGTAACATGACATGTTATATATATATATTTTATTTTTAAAACATTTTTTTAAAGTGTAGTTGTAATTTTCCAATGTTAGTTGTATTTTATTTACAATTTTTATTTCCAGTTTCGGTATTACAACTATTTTCTTTATTTATTTTCTTTTTTCCTAAGCCATTATTTTATTTTCATTTCCACTTTATTTTGTTCAACTTTTTATTTTATTTACTTAATTTTTATTTGTTTAAAAATGAATTATTAAAATGGGAAATTCAAAGAGGCAAAGCCCTTTCATTTGCTTAATTTTTCATTTCTAGTCTTTTCATTTTCTTTGGCCTTTCATTTCTTTTTGTTTAGCCATGCATTCCTCTTGACATTCACGTGAAAAACCTTCCCATCATCTCATTTTCACGGCTACTTCATTTTAGAGAAAAAATTTGTAAGCAATGGCTTCCATTTCTTCTTCCATTTTTTCACTTTTCTTCTTCATTTTTCATAGTTTTTCCTTGCTTTCTCTTGTCTAGCTCGACCACAACCACCACCATCTCCTCCTCTCCATCATCCCCTACCAAACACCTACCCTTCAGACCAGATCTGGCCGTGCCTTTCTCCATGACCAAAACACCACCAAAAAGTTGCAAAAATTCCATGAAAACCATGCTAGCCGACCAATACTTCAACACCACTTCCATATTTTGCCTTAGCCACCTTCCCTAGCTCCACCACCATCATGACCTGACCACTGAACATCAGCCTCTCCTCTTACCTGACCGTAACCATGCATGGCAGAGCCCCAAAGGATCACCAAGCCGAGCCTATGTTGCACCAAAACTCCACTTGTAGCCTTGACCTTTGACCTTCTATGCTTGCAAACTCCAAACCCTTTGCATTCTCCTTTGTAGCCGTACCCATATGAGCCCAGACCAGATCTATTTTCACCAAATAACCATGATGGCCGAACCCATAGCATGTGTGGTCGAGCAAAAGTTGAAGCAAGATCAAGCAACATTGAATCAAAAGCTTGGTGATGTCATTTGTTGCTTCTATCTTTCAAATTTGTTTCAATAAACTTTTGTATTGTATTTATATTTATATTTTGTTTTGTTTTGTTGTTGAATACAAGATTAACATCTTGGCTCTCTGTCCACTCAAATCAAGTCGTGCTATATCATGCTTTCTACATTTATCTATGTGTTTGGATTTGCGAACTCCAACGTAAAGGTGAGTATTCACACATGACATATATACTTATATATTTTGTGAAGTGACAACAAGTGAATGTGTAGAAATTATTATATCATGTTATACCTGCCTGTGATGTAAATTATATGATGTTAAACCCTGTTATTAACTTGTCACATCATCTGTTATGTTATATTCTATTATATTGTTTATTTATTTCTGTAAATTACACTACAAGTTCCCTGTAGAATAGAATCACTATGGGTTGAAATTATACATATCCGAACAGAATTTAGAATAAGGGAAAATCATTATGGGCTGAAATGATAGGCCCGAGTGATTTTTATTATATTTTATTGACTTAGGATTGCGGGTTTGAAATGATAGAACCCGGATTTTTCTTTGTAAATTACGGATTGAAATGATATATTATCCGTATCACTTGACTTAGGTTAGAAAATTTTATACAGACCCGTGGTTATTTTATATATTTTACTAGAAAATTTTAAGTATTTTAAAAGTGTAAAATATGATAATGTGATTTAAATTGAATTTAAAATGAATTAATAAAGAGATAATGATTTTTCTATGTATTAAAAAGGTTAAATAAATGAATGCTTAAAGGTGAAATTTGAAATATAACCTGACTTGGAAATGTGAAATTTGGTTTAAAAATAAAAGTTAAGTTAAGAAAATAAAATGGAAATTAAGTTAAATTTATGAAATGGTAAATTAAATTTAAGTGTAAAGAAAAATGTAAAGAATAGGAAATTTGTACACTTGAATTTAATAAATGAATTGTTGAAAAGTTTGATAATTATTGTAGAATTTTCCTTTATAAAATTTTAAATTAAAGGGTAATTAAATGACCATTTTAAAGTGAAAAATATGAAATTTTATAAGTTAAAATGGTTTAAATTGAAGTTTAATTGTTGCTGAAATTCTCTTTTAAATCTTGAAATTCTTTTGGTAGCACTTCAGAAATGCTATCGTTTTTGAAAATTAACTAAACTCTGAACTAAATAGAATCTGTAGCACATTGTAAGTGCTGTAGTGGCAGAAGTGAATTATAAGTCTAAAAATTTAAATAAGGGCTATGGTAGCGCTTGTTAAGTGTTGTAGTTGGCTGAAATGTGATTTTTTGAATATAATTGAACTATTATAACAGTTTTTAAACGCTGTAATTTGAACCCTGAACTATTACAGCAGTTTTGTAAATGCCGTCTTTTCTGAATTGAACTATTTTCCAACTAAAACTGAACTATTACAGCAGTTTTTAAATGCTGTCTTTGCTGAATTGAATTGTTGCGAATGTAACTTACCGAGCATTTTCTAAGTGCTGCGAAAGCTGAAATTTAAATTGTTTGAAGTATTTAAGTGAATAAATGAGCTCAGAAAAGGCTAAATTTTTGGGAATTGAATATTTGATTTGTAAGTATAATGACTTCATATTTAAATGGTGTAAATGAATTATTTTGATTTGAATATAAACCACTTTGAAATCATGAGTTAATACAATGTTTGAAATTGGTACAATTGAATGAATGAACTTAAAATGTTATAACTTTGGTAATGAATATTAATTTAGAAGTATTATGATTTTTCTAAGTATTATGAGGTCCTAATGACAATATTTCAAGTGTTATGATTTCCAAGTATTTTGGTTTCAAAAAGCTTGGTTTCAGAATTGTTATGACTTTGAAAGTACTATGGTTGGAAATGAAATTAATTGGAATTGTATTTAATTAAGAATTTTCTTTAAATATATATTAATTTGAAACTTTTTGAAATTGAAGTTTCAAGGATATGTTATAAGGTGGTTTGGTTAATATGATTTAAAAGAATATTTCAAGTTAAATAAATTGAAAGAAATATATTGATTTAGTTTGGAATTTAAATGATATATTATTGCTTTGATTTTTGAAATGGAAATGATATATTATTGAATTGGTTTTGAAATGGAAATGATATATTGTTGAATTAGGTTTGAAATGGATATGTTTTGGGTTTGAAAGTATGTATTATTTTGAAATAAATGATAAGATTTTTAAATGGTTTTAAATGAAGTATTTGATTTGAAATATAAACTGTTTTGAAATTTATAACCACGGGTTATAATAACGATTGGTTGTTAAAGAGACCGGGATCGGATGTGGACATACTCTCTGTCGATACCGAAAACCACTTTAACAACTGTCTACGCAGTGGAGTTTCCATAATGAAGTACGATGGTGGTGACGATCCTAAAGGTATATGCGTGGACCCAACTCCCATGAGTTGGCATAAAGTGGCTAAAACAGGAGGGATTGACGGGCCAATGAGGTAGCACCTCTGATCGGGCACACTTCTTCGATACCATTCTATTACTTTTGTGATTGATTTGGTGCACCCCTTGATTTGGGAGTGTTGTTCGAGGTGGGCGATAGTGGCTGTTATGTGTTTCCACCAGCCCGGATGCATAATTGGTATATCTACCATGGCATTGCCTAGTTGTGCCGTGTCACTTACCATAGCGAGCTTTACTACGAGTTTGGAATTCTCCCGTAGCCTGTGGAGTATCGAGGGTAGCCCCCATTTTGGGAGTATGCTAATACTGGATAGACTACTGGGACTATTACGTGTTAAGGGAAATATTGGGTCACTCCTTAATGCTATTTAAAAGTATGTTTATTTTATATTAGACGTTTTTATAATAGCGAATATTACTACATAGTAGATAGTTTAACGGATCCTTAAAGAATGGGCGATCCCAAGCATTTTTTAAGTTACTTGTACCTTTATTACAGTTCACTTGTGTTGGTTTACATTGTATAAGTATGTATGTCCTGACTCGAGTGTTTTGTGTTTTGCTTTACGCTCGGATCAGACTGAGTGATACATCATTTGAGACTCACCTTTGGAGCTGGAGTTTTGCTTTGAAGATCTAGATATCTATTCATTTTTTTATCCAGTTGATTCCAGTTGTATTCTGAGTTGTACCTGATTATCATACTATTACTCTGTTGTATCTTGGTATTCCTATTGTATCTTAATTAACTCTGATGTATTTATATAGTAGCTTCATGAACTACTATTTCTTTGTTTCCGCTGCATTATATTACTCTGTGTCTGTGATCTGTGATTATTTATTTACTGTATATTCTGAGTTTTGCCAGATATAAATTAACAATTCGGTATTTTGAATTATTCAAGTCAGACATGTGTGGTTTTATTGTCGATTTGAGTGGTCCAAAATAGCGGATCGTTACAGTTGGTATCAAAGCTCTGGTTTTAGGCAAACTTAGCATATAGAGTAAGTTTAATTACAGAAGCACCTTCGTTCGAACTTGAATTCCTTCTTCTTCGATTCGGTTTCCTTTGAATTTTGGAACGTTCCCTTCGTTTCCAAGTCCATTCTTGTCCTCTACTATTCGCGTCTTCTTGATTCTGGAGTATCCCATAACTCCACTTTGAATGATCTCTGTAATAAATCGGTGGTCTCGCCAACCCTTGAATGACTTGTAAAGGGGTGAAACTCCTTTACAAAAAGCATTGATTCACCGAAGATTTCTATATCCTCGGTTTAGATGCTAGTATCTCTTATTATTCCAAATTCTATCTCTCGAGATCGGATATAGATTTACCCTAGAAAATCCACAACGATATTTTCGTTAATTCACGGTTGACCTGGTTAAGGTTACCCGCGATTTATATAGGTTTATCCATACTCCCTATTCTGTTGTTTAATCATCTTATCTTTTGTCTCCAACTTATATTCAAATCGGAGTTCTCTTTGATTTGAGTCCATCAAATATGAATCCCTATCCTTATTTTGAAAATTAATCTTGTATTTGAAATTTTTATATTTTAAAGATGTTTTATATATTGTGTTGTCTGGGTTGTTGATGTTGATTTGGGTTTCCGATCGGTTCGTCTGATCAACGCTATCGATAGGATCTCCAAAACACTTGAATAGAGCAAACTGACACAATATGGTTTTTAAATTTAGTAGATGGATAAATTTTATAATCATTGGCTTTAGTTTCATATCTAAATAATTAAACATCGTTATAAATTAATTTGGAAATTTAAATGGATTTAAATCAAGAATGTGAGAATTTAATTTCCGATGATTTCGAACTTTGTTTTGAAAGTTTTAAAAGGATATGTTATTTAAAAGTATTTCTAGTAGAAATTGTTTCAAAGGATTTTTAATTTGTAAATCAGTTCTCTTTTCTTTGTCGCTGGAAAATAATTTCGGTGATGACTGCAGCATCATCGACATTCATTTTCGAGTTTCGAAGTGAAGAGACCATCCTATAGTTTTGCTACAGTTTTCTTTGGAGAATTAAATTGATTTGGCTTTCTAATTATGACTTGATTTATAATATATGTGATTTAAGAGTTGATTTGATATATATTGTGTATATTTAATTATCTCTAATATAGTTTGAAGTAAATCGGAAATCTTATTCTTAAATTTTATCTTAAAGGATAATTTCAATTATAAAAGGAAATCAAAATTTGAATAAATATTTAAGCTTGGATAATTGAGTTTATTTGTATAATATTCTATTGCATTCCAATACAACTTACCTAAATTATTCAGAAGTTGAATATGTAATTGGATAATATACCATATAAAGAGAATTTTATAAATAAAATTTAAGTGTATAACATTTATTATAACCACTCAAATTCTATTTATAAAGGATCGATAGAGGTAAATAGAGAAAAAGGGTTAATTGAATAATTTACAATATAATGATATTTAAAGGAAATTATAAATAAATTGAAATAGTTATAATAAGTGAAATAAACTTAATATATATAGGATTTGATATATTAAGTGGAATAAATTTAAGAATAAATTGGAATAAAGAAGAATGAAATTTAATGAATAAAGATGAATATAATAAATGATTTTTCAAATTCATGACTTTATAAATTGTTGATTTGATGATGAGATAATGAGATTTAAAAATAATTAAGATTTATTTAACTTAAGTGAAATCAAATGAATGAAATTAATTATTAATGGAAGTTGAAATTTTCATGGTTTTAAATTTATTATCTAATTCTGTTTTCCAATCTATTTTCTTTCTGGTTGCTTCCATTCCCCTACATTCTAAGTAGGAAATCAAATTTCGAATTGGTTAGTCGTGGAGCTACTGTTTTCTCTCAGCTTGATCTTACCACTGATTTTCACCAACTCAGTGTCGCTGAGGAAAGTATTCCCCGAGACTGCTTTTCGTACTGAGAATGGTTTTCTATGAATAGTTAGTCATGCCTTTTGGTTTGACTAATGCTTCTACTTTCTTTGTTAATTTGATGGATCGTGTTTTTCATGTTGTGTTTTATAAGTTTGTGCTAGTCTTTCTTTCTTTCTCTTTTTCCTTCATCATTTAATCCTTCTATTTTTTCTGGTGTTCTTGATTCTGGACGATCTTGGAAAGATCATTTCCACCTTGTTAAACTTACCTATAACAACAGTTATCAGGTATAATTTCAATCTTCTTGTCATCTTGTCTTAATACTATTTCATTCTATCTTTTTCTGTCTTTTCCCATACCTATTCCTTTTCGGGGACGAAAAGTTTTGAGTGGGGGAGAGTGTAACAACCCTATATTTTGTAATTATTTTAAATTGAATTTCCTGATTTAAAAACTTTATTTTATTTATTAAAATGGATAATTTTTGTTACTTTAAATATAAATTTTGATTTGTATGTGAATTATAATTCCAAACATGAATAAATATAATATTTTCCACCAGATGTGA
Source organism: Allium fistulosum (assembly GCA_030737815.1). Lineage (NCBI taxonomy): Eukaryota > Viridiplantae > Streptophyta > Magnoliopsida > Asparagales > Amaryllidaceae > Allium > Allium fistulosum. The sequence continues at coordinate 398,730,229 of CM060907.1, forward strand.
CTTTTTGTCAATGTGGTCAAACTTTGACTTTTAATTTTAAAAATTTAAATTTTGAACTTTTGAAATTTATCTTTATTTTATGAAAGTAAATAAATTTTTAAGAATACTCCTTTTCGTTTCGTTGGAATCTGATTAATATTGTGAAAGTTATGCTTTTCAAACTATTGTATGTAAATTGTTTTATTTAACAAAATTGTTTATTTTAATTTATATAAATAATATTTTTTTTTGTCATGCCATGTTCTAATTTATGTTTACATGTGTAACATGACATGTTATGTATACATATTTTATTTTTAAAACATTTTTTTAAAGTGTAGTTGTAATTTTCAATGTTAGTTGTATTTTATTTACAATTTTTATTTCCAGTTTCAATATTACAATTATTTTCTTTATTTATTTTCTATTTTACTAAGACATTATTTTATTTTCATATCCACTTTATTTTTTTCAGATTTTTATTTTATTTACTTAATTTTTATTTGTTTAAAAATGAATTTTTAAAATGGGAAATTCAAAGAGCCAAAGCCCTTTCATTTGCTTGACTTTTCATTTCTCGTCTTTTCATTTTCTTTGGCCTTTCATTTCTTTTTGTTTAGCTATGCATTGCTCTTGACATTCATGTGAAAAACCTTCCCATCATCTCATTTTCACGGCTACTTCATTTGAGAGAAAAAATTTGTATGCAATGGCTTCCATTTCTTCTTCCATTTTTCCACTTTTCTTCTTCATTTTCCATTGTTTTGCCTTGCTTTCTCTTGTCTAGCTCGGCCACAACCACCACAATCTTCTCCCACAACCACCAACATCTCCTCCTCTTCATCATCCCCTACCAAACACCTACCCTTTAGACCAGATCTGGCCATGCCTTTCTCCATGACCAAAACACCACCAAAAAGTTGCAAAAAATTCCATGAAAACCATGCTAGCCGACCAATACTTCAACACCACTTCATATTTTGCCTTGGCCAACTTCCCTAGCCCTACCACCATCATGACCTGAACCCTAAACATCAGCCTCTCCTCTGACCTGACCTGAACCATGCATGGCCGAGCCCTAAAGGATGACCAAGCCGAGCCTATGTTGCACCAAAACTCCACTTGTAGTCTTGACCTTTGACCTTCTATGCTTGCAAACTCCAAACCCTTTGCATTCTCCTTTGTAGCCGTACCCATATGAGCCCAAATCAGATCTATTTTCACCAAATAACCATGATGGCCGAACCCATAGCATGTGTGGTCGAGCAAAAGTTGAAGCAAGATCAAGCAACATTGATTCAAAAGCTTGGTGATGTCATTTGTTGCTTCTATCTTTCAAATTTGTTTCAATAAACTTTTGTATTGTATTTATATTTATATTTTGTTTTGTTATTGAATACAAGATTAACATCTTGGCTATCTCTCTACTCAAATCAAGTCGTGCTATATCGTGCTTTCTGCATTTATCTGTGTGTTTGGATTTGCGAACTCCAGCGTAAAGGTGAGTATTCACACATGACATATATACTTATATATTTTGTGAAGTGACAACAAGTGAATGTGTAGAAATTATTATATCAAGTTATACCTGCCTGTGATGTAAATTATATGATGTTAAACCCTATTCTTAACTTGTCACATCATCTGCTATGTTATATTCTGTTATACTTTTTATTTATTTATGTAAATCACACTACAAGTTCCCTGTAGAATAGAATATGTATGGGTTGAAATGATACATACCCGAACGGACTTTAGAATAAGGGAAAATCATTATGGGCTGAAATGATAGGCCTGAGTGATTTTTATTATATTTTATTGACTTAGGATTGCGGGTTTGAAATGATAGAACCCGGATTTTTCTTTGGAAATTATGGATTGAAATGATATATTATTATACGTATCACTTGACTTAGGTTAGAAAATTTTATACAGACCCGTGGTTATTTTATATATTTTTCTAGAAAATTTTAAGTATTTTAAAAGTGTAAAATATGATAATTTGATTTAAATTGAATTTAAAATGATTTAATAAAGAGATAATGATTTTTCTATGTATTAAAAAGGTTAAATAAATGAATGCTTAAAGGTGAAATTTGAAATATAACTTGACTTGGAAATGTGAAATTTGGTTTAAAAATAAAAGTTAAGTTAAGAAAATAAAATGGAAATTAAGTTAAATTTATAAAATGGTAAATTTAATTTAAGTGTAAAGAAAAATGTAAAGAATAGGAAATTTGTACACTTGAATTTAATAAATGAATTGTTGAAAAGTTTGATAATTATTATAGAATTTTCCTTTATAAAATTTTAAATTAAAGGGTAATTAAATGACCATTTTAAAGTGAAAAAAATGAAATTTTATAAGTTAAAATGGTTTAAATTGAAGTTTAATTGTTGCTGAAATTCTCTTTTAAATTTGGAAATTCTTTTGGTACCACTTCAGAAATGCTATCGTTTCTGAATATGAACTAAAATCTGAACTAAATAGAATCTGTAGCACTTTGTAAGTGATGTAGTGGCAGAAGTGAATTATAAGGCTAAAAATTTAACTAAAGGCTATGGTAGCACTTGTTAAGTGCTGCAGTTGGCTGAAATGTGATTTTTTGAATATAATTCAATTATTACAGCAGTTTTTAAATGCTGTCTTTGCTGAATTAAATTAAATCTTTTAATTTGAACCCTGAACTATTACATCAGTTTTGTAAATGCTGTCTTTTCTGAATTAAACTATTTTTCAACTAAAACTGAACTATTACAGTAGTTTTTAAATGCTGTCTTTGCTGAATTGAATTATTTCAAATGTAACTTACCGTAGCATTTTCTAAGTGCTGCGAAAGCTGAAATTTAAATTGTTTGAAGTATTTAAGTGAATAAATGAACTCAGAAAAGGCTAAATTTTTGGGAATTGAATATTTGATTTGTAAGTATAATGACTTCATATTTAAATGGTGTAAATGAATTATTTTGATTTGAATATAAACCACTTTGAAATCATGAGTTAATACAATGTTTGAAATTGGTATAATTGAATGAATGAACTTAAAATGTTATAACTTTGGTAATGAATATTAATTTAGAAGTATTATGATTTTTCTATGTATTATGAGGTTCTAATGACAATATTTCAAGTGTTATGATTTCCAAGTATTTTGGTTTCAAAAAGCTTGGTTTCAGAATTGTTATGACTTTGAAAGTACTATGGTTGGAAATGAAATTAATTGGAATTGTATTTAATTAATAATTTTCGTTAAATATATATTAATTTGAAACTTGTTGAAATTGAAGTTTCAAGGATATGACTTTATAAAGTGGTTTGGTTAATATGATTTAAAAGAATATTTCAAGTTAAATAAATTAAAAGAAATATATTGATTTAGTTTGGAATTTAAATAATATATTATTGCTTTGATTTTTGAAATGGAAATTGTTTGCACAAAAAATGGACAAACACCTCAAAGTCGTTTGTTTTAATTGATTTTATGTTGTTCTTAGTGATTTGGGTGATTTATGCAAATATATGAAAAGCAGGGACTAAACTGTAAAAGACACGCAGATTTATAGTGGTTCAGCCAGAATGTGCCTACGTCCACTTTATATATTATTTCTCTTTTCTTGTTTAGATTACAAGTACAAAGCTTTGATACAAGTATCTGAAAGTTGTTTGAAAGTTCTCTCCATGCTTGAGCTCTCCAACTTGTCCCCATTGTTGTACCCCTGCCCCTCTATTTATAGAGTGAGGCTGAGGGCAGAGGTCTTGGATGTACATAGCTGCTGGTGGGCCCGGGCTGATGTAATCTGGCCTGGGAGCATTGATTCGGCATTGCTTTCGTTCGAAGATGGTTGGAGGGTAGTAGCTTATAGGAGCTGGTCCGGTAGTAGCTCTGAGAAGCTGGTCCGATAGTATCTCTGGGAAGCTGGTCCGGTAGTAGCTCTGAGAAGCTGGTCCGGTAGTAGCTCTGAGAAGCTGGTCCGGTAGTAGCTCTGAGAAGCTGGTCCGGTAGTAGCTCTGAGAAGTTGGTCCGGTAGTATCTCTGGGAAGCTGGTCCGGTAATGGGTTGGTCCGGCTGAAACTCTCCCAACACTTGCCCCCACAAAGCATGGCATGTGCACGCACATGTCATACTTTGTTTTTTGTTCGGCCATTCCTATCTGGTTCGGTGTACCGAACCATTTGATCCGGTCGTTTATATCTTGCCTATAAGTAGGGGTCTGATGCCATCGTTATCCCTCATTAGCCGAGCCAAACCTTTGTCTTCGTCGAACCCAAGCATGTTAGCCGAATCGAGCTTTCAACTTTTGCCGAACCAGGTGAGATCTCCTTCTGCCGAGCGTGTTATTGCCGAATGGGCTTAGGAACATGACTTACCGAATGGGCAAGAGGGGAATGAGTACCGAATGATCCTTCGGTTATGACCAAATGAACCTGGTGCCGAACGAACCTTCGGTTGTAAACGACCGAATGAGTCTGGTGATGTTTGTTACTGAATGAACCTCATGTTGGAAATGCCGAATGACTTTGTACTGTTGAATGGCTTTACGTGTTTATAAGTGGAACTCTAGAGAATATACACTTGTTCGTTTGACCCTCTATATCCCTTGTTCTAACAATGTGCTTTCGTGCCGCAGATAATGTCTCACAAAGTGGAAACCCGATCAGAAAAGAAGAGATTTGCGGACAGAAGAGAATCTCCCGTTGTGCCCCCAGTTCAGCCGAATCTAGAACGACATGGGCCCACCCCGAGATCGCTATTGGATGGGTATGGTCCTCAGGAACTTCTGAACTTGCCTCCTGATTGCTTCCCTAGCTCACTCAAGGGCGAGCAACTTGACGTTATATCTCGCTCCTTTGGGATTGACCGAGCGCGCATGCTATTGCCGGGTGCGGGAGTGATGCCGTATGATCCTCCCGAAGGATATTTTGCCTACAACAGATACCATTGCATGTGTGGTGCCATCCCGCCTCTCAATGCCTGGGTAGTCAGCTTTCTCACATATCTAAAGGTAGCTCCATTCCAGCTCCAGCCCAACTCCTATGCCATTCTTGTGAGTCTCTTCGTCATCTTCCAGAGGAGATATGGGCGTCCTCCTTCCAACCGGGAGATCCGGTATTTGTACAACTTGAGAGGCTATAAGAAGGGGTCTCCATACATCAGCTTGGAATCGGCCGTATCCTTTAAGTCGGTCCTGGATCTATACTCCAAGTACAACATGTTCAAGAAGGAATGGTTTTTTGTCAGGGATGATTCCGTTTCTATTCGGCGCTTCACCTCCGGATGTAAGTCAAAGCTTTATTTTTAATTCCCGTTCTGGTTGCAATGCTCCTTCTTATGTGTTTTTATTTTGTGCTAGGGACAGGTGGTTTTGCGGTCGTGGAGAATGATCGCCTGGTTCAGACGGCAACAGAAATAGAAGCCATTACTGGAAGAGATAGGTCAGCTGCTTATCTGATCAAGGACGCTACACTTTTGGAGCACAACTTGATCCTTCCACAGCAGTTCGTGGTCAAGCAGAGGGACACGGCCGAAGAGAAGGCTGCCCAAGCTAAAGAAGGGGCCGAGTCGAAGAGCAGCAAAAGGAGGCCCTTTCCGAAACATCCGGTTGCCAGGGGGAAGAAGCTCAAAAAGTCTGACGGTCCCTCTCCCAGCACATGTCCAGATATCCCGGAGGAGGGAGATGTGGAGGAGGAGCAAGGCAGAGATGGAGGAGAAGGCACTGGAGGTGGCGACGGTGTCGGGGCTTTGTCTTCTGGGCAAGTAGGCGAGATGCAAGAGTGGACGGATGACGCTTTCCGCCAAGCCTTCGAAGGTTTGGAGGAGACGGAGAAGTCCAAGAAAGCTGATAAGGTTGGGACCGGTGTCGATTTATCTTCCGGGAGTGCTTCTACTGAGGCAACTTCTGCGGTTCAAGGTGAACTTCTCTTTGCTCTTTTTAATTCTTGAATGATGGCTCAATATATGTTGGTGACACTTGGTTTTCATTCAAGGAGCGGGCAAAACGGCCAAGACCTCAGATCTTCGGCACAGGCTTGAACAATACAAACTCCTCAAAGCTTCCGCCAAGCTGAAGCCTCCTACTAACCGTCCTGGAGACGTAGTCGGTTATCGTCCTCTTCTTGGAGTTATTGAAGAAGATATACAAAAGAAGAAGAGAAGTTGATCTACATCCGAATCTCTTCCTGGCCCTCCGGCCCCACTCCAACCTATTCATGATATTGAGGAGGAGGACAACGAGTTTATACCTTCCCCCATCCGTCCGAGAATCCAACCGTCATCCCGATAGATCATCCTGGCTTAGTTCGCAATCCGTTTGCGGGTCATCCAGACCTGGACCCGGCGTCTCATGACATTTCCTTCGATGAGGTTACTGGTGAGCATCTCCTTCCTCGTAATCCTATGGTACGGGTGCTTGACGAAGCTAAGTCCCTGGACCTTGATCTGCTTACTACCCGGGTCGTAACTCTGGGGGATGAGGCTAAGGCAAATATTGACCGGGTTGCTGTGGAGACCAGGAAATTGATGGGGTTCCATGCTCGATTGGTCAAGGCTGGGGAAGAGATTGGAAGTGCCAACATTTGGCTACGGTTGATTGTTTCCGACCAGGCTAAACAACTCGTCGACCAAGCCATCCAAATCTCCCAGCACGAGGCCGCGTCCAGACAATTGAGGAAGACTATTGAAGAGGCCAGTAGGGCGGAGTTGCGGAGGATGGAGGCCGTCTGTAAGGAGCGGATTGATATGGCCATTGCCACGGTGGATGAGGTTCGGTAAGCGGACCTCGAGTGGGTAGAGGAACTATCGGGGAGACTTGAGGCCGCGGAGCTTGCTCAGGCCCAGTTGAAGGAGGAGATGGAGGTGATGAGGAGGTCCCTTCAGGCTGACCATTTACGGTATCGATCGGAGAGGGATGCTGTTGTTGCCAAGTTGCGGGCTTCTGAGGTCCGAATGAGGAAGTTCGAAGAGAACGAGGGGATGATGGATGGGATGCTCCAGGATATGTACTTCCATACTTGGAGGCAAGGTAACTTGTCATGGATGGATTAATATCCCCGGGTTATGGCTAGGATTTATCTCAGGGCTCTAGAGGAGGCCAAGGCTGAGGCGGATAAGGAGGGTGGTGTGGCCTTCAGGATGGATGTGGTTACCGCCCAGTTCACCAAAGAGGAGAAGGTGGCAGTGAAGGAGGGCATGCGGTTGCTTGCCGCTGAGGAGGCAGGTGTGCAAGTAGAGGGTGATGATCAAGATGATCAAGGAGCAGATGTTGGTAAGTCTTCCTTTCTAGTCATTCCATTAACTTGGTTGCTTATCATTAATGAATTCTTTCTTTGACCGGACAGGTGGACAACAGGACAAGGATAAAACTCCGAAGCAGCCGGCTCCTTGATTGGACCTGGATATCTTTTTGTAGACTTGACATTGTTGTATATGTTAGTCTCAAAACAGTAACTTAACTCTTAGGTTGTAATTATGCTACTTGTAATAATCAACATTATTCTTGACGTGTAATTTTTAACTTAAGCTGATTCTGTCGTTTTCGAATATTTTTGCTACTTTGACATGTTGTATGAGAAATATAGCTATGCATATTCTTGTAATTAAATTGTGTTTGACGTCAAGTTCTTGTTTAAAACATAATTTCATGACGTGCAATGTTAGCGTGAGGTGTGAATTGATTATAGTCACGTGTTTACTTATGAAAGAAGGAAATACCGCCCTTTATATTTTGCTTGTAGATAGCAGCTTTGAATGTCTTGTGTGACCGAGTATGGAATGTGGTCCAGTATCTTACTGTGAGTATCCGCTTGTTCGGTGTCCTGTACATCAGGGATTGTTACAGAGGATAAGAGAAAAATTTCTTAAATAAAATTGAAATATGTGAAAAAGTAAAACTTCCAATCACGGAAGGCCTTCGATGTGCTTAAGTTCGTGGCAAACGGGCTTTGTAGTCACTTTCCCTAGCTGTGGGTCTTGGAGACATTTGTCACCCATCTTATGCCTCCGCGGGGAGTTAATTCTTTTTTACCACAGCCGCACTTAAGACACATCGGAGCCGAGATCGCGCACAGTAACTACCCAGGCCATTATGGCCCGTATTCGTGGGTATTATTCGATTTACTGTGGCCAGCTAGCGTGGGTGCCGATCGTCAACCGTGAACTGCCCCTGGCTGGCCACACCTTATGTTGGGGCTTATAGTCGGTTCACAGTTGCCGACGAGCCGAACGCCGTAATGAGCTGCCTCGGCTATAATCGGCCTTCTCGGTGGCTTATAATCGGCTCATTACAGTTGTCTTTAAGGGCCGTCACGAGCAATGAGTTAACCTGCAGCAGAGGGATGCTGGAGCGAAAGTGTCTCATTGGCGAGGGCATAGATTCGCATAGTACCTGTTAGGTCTTGTCCAGATGAAGTTGCGCTGTGGAGTGCCTTGAATGGAAATGCTACATGCACAGGATTTTGTCCAATAGAAAAGGATAAAGTTAACAAGCAGCCAAGATATAAAGGAACAAGTTAAAAAAGAGACAAGGTTTTTTTAAAGTGGTTCGGCACGAAAAAGCCTACGTCCACTGATTCTCTTTGTTAATTCACTTCATATGGGCAATACAAGTTAAGAAAAGTATCGACGGAGGTGTTGGATGTTCCATGCCCTCTGGAACACCTCTCTGTCCACTGTTGACAAAATATAAGCTCCGTTGTGGAGATCTTTATGAATTACATATGGTCCGTCCCAGATTGGATCTAATGCTCCGGGGCGAGGGAAGATTCGCTTGAGGACAAGATCCCCTTCTTGTAAGGTGCGATGCTTGACTTTGGAGTTGTATTATGCTGCCACCTTTTGCTTGTGGGTTGCTGCTTTAAGGGCTGCATCATTTCTTCTCTCCTCAATTAGATCCAAAGACATGTGAAGGAGTTCTTCGTTCTCTTCTGGGTTATAGTGGATCCTACGGTAGGAAGGCACGATGGTTTCAACTGGGAGCATAGCCTCCGATCCGTATGCCAAAGAGAAAGGAGTATGCCCTATTGATGTTCTGAAAGATGTGCGATAGGCCCACAGTGCCGTAGGGAGTTCATCCACCCAAGCGCCCTTTGACTTCTCGAGCTTCTTTTTTATTAGAGTTTTCAAAATTTTGTTGACGGCTTCGACTTGTCCGTTTGCCTGGGGATAAGCTACGGATGAGAAGCTTTTGTGAATTCCGTGCTCTTGGCACCAATTGGCGAACTCCTCGCTGTCAAACTGAAGTTCGTTGTCTGATATAATTTTAAATGGGACTCTGTACCTGCATAGAACATTTTTGATAAAGAAGTTAATAACTTTTGCTGAAGATACTTTATTTAGGGGTTCTGCTTCCACCCATTTAGTGAAATAGTCGACTGCCACTATAGCATATTTGGCCCCGCCTCGGCCCATTGGCCGTTCGCCGATTAAGTCAATTCCCCATACTGCAAAAGGCCAAGGGCTGGTCATTTGAGTAATCTCAGTTGTTGGTAGCCGTGGAATCTTAGCAAACTTCTAGCATCTGTCACATTTTCTGACGAAATTTAAGGCGTCCTTGCTTAAGGTGGGCCAGAAATACCCATATCGGAGTATCTTTTTTGCCAAAGTCTGCCCTCCGGTGTGATCTCCACAGCTTCCTTGATGAATGTTGGATAAGATTTCCTTGGTTTCCCTTCCAGCGACACACCTTAATAAGTGGTTAGAGAAGCCGCGCCGATAGAGGGTGTCCTCTTGTATTGTGTAGCGGGAAGCTTTCCTCAAGATTTTCCTGACTTCGTTACGCCCGTTGGGTAGTGTGCCATTTTGTAAGTAGTCTCGGATGGGAGTCATCCAAGTTGCTTCTTCGGTTGCAGCTATCAGATTCCCTTGCTCAAAACTTGGGGTCAGTTGCTTTGAGATGGCTATTGCTCCGGAAATAGCGCCGTCTCTCATGCTAGCTTGCTTCGCCAATTCGTCGGCCTCTTGGTTCTCTTCCCGAGGGATGTGTTTGACTAAGTGGTGGTCCAATCGACTGAGAAGTAACTTGGTCTTCTTTAAATATGCTATGAGTCGTTCTTCTCGAGCCTAGAATTCTCCTAGTATTTGATTAACAATAAGTTGAGAATCGCTATGTTAGGTGTGTTTCCAACCCCATCGAACCAACTCCAACCAACCTCGCTACTGACCGAACCAGTCGAGACCGGACCAACCCTCTACAGGCCTACCGGACCGGGATCTCACCCACGTCCCACCGAACCAGTCGAAGACCGAACCAACCCAGCTCCACATCCCACCGAACCAGTCGAAGACCGAACCAACCCAGCTCCACATCCCACCGAACCAGTCGAAGACCGAACCAACCCATCTCCACATCCCACCGAACCAGCTGCCACCGGACCAAGGCGTCCCGAACCAAGACCATGCCGAACCAGATGTGCCAGGCCAGATACATCAGCCCAGGCCCACCAGCAGCTATATACATTCAAGACCCCTGCCCCCAACCTCACTCTATAAATAGAGGGGCAAGGGTACAACAATGGGGACACGTTTTGAGAGCTCAAGCACGGAAGGAACTTTCAAACAACTTTCTTTTACTTGTATCAAAGTTATGTACTTGTAATCAGAATAAGAGAAGAGAAATAACATATAAAGTGGACGTAGGCACATTCTGGCTGAACCACTATAAATCTGCGTGTCTTTTTTACAGTTTAGCCCCTGTTCTTTATATATTTGCATAAATCGCTCAAATCACTAAGAATAACACAAGATCCACTAAATCATACGATTTCGAGGTGTTTGTCCATTTTTTGTACAAACATTTTTGGTGCTTTCATTGAGAGCTAGAAGCTCGAAGCTTCAGCTTCATCTACTTAACAAGTTTTCCTAACAGCATCGTCCGCCACTTGGAAAACATGCCTCCCAAACAGAGAAAAGATGTTAACAAAGGAAAAAACATCGCATCCAGCAGTCTTCCAGATCCAGCTGTCACGAATCAAGTAAATCGTCCTCCTCCAGCAACGGTAACAAATGAAGGACAGGCTAACCCAACCACTCCTGCCACAGAACAACCTGCAGCAATTACTAGGGCAGATTTGGACAGAGTTGTTGTTGAAGTAACTAACCGCTTCACGTCCCAGCAGGAAGCCTTGGTGGACCATCTCATGTCACGCTTGAGGGACGCTGAAGAATCCAACCGCAACACTGAATCATGGGGCGAGTCCCAGTCTGGAGGATCTCAGAGACAGCAAAGATCTTCCTTCTTCGAAGGAGCTAACGGCAGAAGTAGCCGTGGTAGGAGCCGAGACCGAGCACAGCCCGAAGTTAGGCCTGAGGAAACTTTTGGTACCGAACCCAACGGGGAAGGTACCGGGCGAAGGTCAACTGTAGCTGAGCCTGTCATGCTGCCTAACCACAGAAACACCAGTGAACGGGGCCGAGCTAGAGTTCAGCCCGAAGTTGGACCCGAGGAAGTGCTTAGATCAGAACCCAACAGGGGGAGATCAAGGCAAGGGCCAACTGTAGCTGACCCAAGCGTGCTCCCAGAAGATCAAAGGCAGCCACTGGAAAATATGAGGAATGATAGACGATACCATCCCTACAAGTCATCTGGACGGAATCAATCCCACAGAACAGAACCAAACTCATTTCTATCTGCTCCAAGTTCTGATGAAAGGATGGCACGCTTATTCAGAGAGTGTGTCCAACGGGAGCAAAGAGATCGAGGGATAGGCGCTAGGGTAACCAGCCCTTTCGCCCGCAATATCAAAATTGCTATCACCCCCCGAGAATGGAAGATGCCAACAATGGAACCCTACAAAGGAACCTCCGATCCCGTTGTACACTTACAGAGGTACACGCAACATATGCTAATGAGTGGAGCAACAGAGGGAGTACTGTGCAAATGCTTTCCGCTCTTCTTAGCAGATCTTGCTACCTCCTGGTTCTGTCATCTACCCCAAGGATCCATCAGCTCGTGGGAAATGTTGAAAGAAAAATTTATCAGTCAGTTCCGCATTCATGTGGAGCAACCTAAGGACGCTTATTCCTTATCCAGCGTCAAACAGAAACCTGGAGAAAAGCTGCAGCAATACCTAACCAGATTCAACGCCGCAGCAGCCGCAGTCCAAGATGCCGATGAGAAGCTTATCCTAATGGCCCTCTGCAGTGGTGTGCATCCGGACACTAAATTTGCTAGAAGGCTGACAAAAGAAAAGCCAGCTACTTTACCCGATTTCTTCCATGAAGCCGGGAAATACATGAGGCTTGAGGATGTTGCCGTTGAGGGGCAGTCAGGACAGCAAAATAAGACAACCCATGGCAACGCCCCTGCTGTGGCAAGGGACATTCGAAGAAATGATTCCAGAGACAATGCTGGGGGCAAGAAGGGAGAAAAGCGCCTATATCGGCCAGGACCAAGATTCGACACTTACACTCCTTTGAACGAGACCGTCGAAAATATCTTCCTTGCCACCCAAGGCGAAGTTAGATACAAACGCCCACCATACAAGAAGGAATCAGATAACGCACAGAAGACTGGAAAATTTTGCCGCTTCCACGAATCTCACGGGCATGATACCAACGAATGCCATCATCTCCGAGATCTGATTGAGGAACACATCAGAAGAAAGAAACTGGAACGTTATGTAAAAGGTCAGGACAGGACCCCAGCTCCTGCCAATGAAAACCCAAGGCTACCCTCCACGGGGGCCGACAGAGGAAACCGCAACGCTAGAAGCTCTAGCCAAGAAAAGATAGTGGTCCATACCATCTCAGGAGGGCCACACATCGCAGACAGAAGCTGGAAAGAGATGGAAAGATACGGAAAGTCGCTTAGAGACAATAAAGACTATGTCAATTCGATTATAGAAGAGCGCCACCCGAAGCGGAAAGAAAGTAATGACATCACGTTCGGTAAGCGTGACCTAGAAGGAAGGCAGTACCCTCACATGGATCCCATGGTCATCTCTGCCCGAATTGGTCCCGCCGAAGTCTACCGAATCCTGGTAGACACTGGAAGCTCGGTAAACATCCTGTTCAAACACGCATTTGACAAAATGAAGCTATCAATGAAGGATGTATCCCCCTGCGATAAACCACTACACGGCTTCACTGGAGATGCGAAGATGCCCCTCGGGCAACTGGACCTTTTTATTGAGATTGGAAGCCATCCCCGCTCTGCTGTACGGAAACAAACGTTTGTGCTAATAGAAAACCAGTCGGCCTACAACGCCTTCTTAGGAAGGCCATCCTTATCTGACTTCCAAATTGTCTTAGCCCCATGGTGCCTGAAGATGAAATTCCCAACCGACAATGGAGTAGGGGAAGTGGAAGGAGATCAGGACGTTGCTCGAGACTGCTATGTGACTGAACTTCGCAACAACCATAGGAAGGATAAAGGGAAGGGTGTAGAGATTGCCCTCTGCACAAAAAGTCTAGAAGCATAGCAATTAAAGAAAGCCCCTCCTCTTAGATATACCAGCGACCCTTTCAATGAATTAGATCCTAGGGACAAAGAGGAGGAGGCCACCGCCGAGCCTGCAGAAGCTATGGAGTTTATATCTGTAGACAAGCACGACTCGAGTAGACTATTGAAAATTGGGTCCCAGCTAAAAGCCGAATTGAAGGAACAACTCATCGATTTTCTCCGCCACAACTTGGATGTATTCGCCTGGTCACACGCTGACATGACTGGAATCTCCCCCGACATAGCCTGCCACGTATTAAACATTGATCCTACCAAGGCGCCTGTAAAACAAAAAAGAGAAGTATGGGGGCAGAGCGATCAGCAGCACTCGATGAAGAAGTAAAGAATCTACTCGCCAATGACTTCATACGAGAAGCTATCTACCCGGAATGGATCGCCAACCCGGTACTGGTAAAAAAGGCTAATGGGAAGTGGCGAACCTGCATTGACTTTTCCAACCTAAATGACGCCTGCCCAAAGGATTGCTTCCCACTTCCCAGAATCGACCAACTTGTAGACAGCACAGCCGGGCACGAACTCCTATCTTTTATGGATGCATACTCAGGATATAACCAAATTCCTATGCATGCTCCTGACCAAGACCACACTAGTTTCATCACCGATCGAGGTTTGTACTGCTATAAGGTAATGCCTTTCGGACTTAAAAATGCAGGAGCCACCTACCAGCGCCTCGTCAACAAGATGTTTGCAGGGCTAGTAGGACAAACTATGGAAGTATATGTGGACGACATGCTGGTGAAATCACGAAAAGCCAAAGATCACGTAAGCCACCTAGGCGAAATGTTCCAGGTACTTCGACAGTATGGAATGAAGTTGAATCCACTAAAGTGCTCCTTCGGAGTGTCATCGGGAAAATTCTTAGGGTTCATCGTCCATGCCCGAGGGATTGAAGCAAACCCTGAACAAGTCCGAGCACTAAGGGATATCAAGATACCTTCCACCCGAAAGGAAATGCAAAGCCTAAATGGAAAAGTGGCCGCCCTAAGCCGATTCATCTCCAAGGCAACGGACAAGTGCGTCCCTTTTTTCGAAGCTCTAAAAAAAGATAAAGGAAAGTTCGAATGGACGGACGAATGCTTAACCGCTTTCCTTAACCTAATCGAACACCTCCAGAAACCACCGGTACTCTCGACCCCAAGCGAAGGCGAAGAATTATACCTTTACCTTGCTGTGTCATCTCACGCTTTAAGCGCTGCCTTGGTAAGGGAAGACAACCGCACGCAACGACCAGTTTACTTCGTCAGTAAAAGGTTTACTGGGGCAGAAGTCAGATATCCTAAACTTGAAAAGTTAGCATACTGTTTACTAATCACTTCACGAAAACTACGTCACTGCTTCCAATCCCATTCCATCAAAGTTCTGACCGATCAACCACTGAGGCAGGTACTCCATCGTCCCGACACTTCCGGGCGACTACTTAAATGGTGCATTGAGCTGAGTCAATATGATATCACCTATCACCCTCGCACCGCCATCAAGGGACAAGCCATGGCTGATTTCATTGCAGAGTTCACTACCAGCGAGGATAAGGAGCAACTGGAAATAACAGAAGATATCAAGTGGAATCTCTTTGTGGACGATGCATCTAACGAACAGGGCTCGGGGGCAGGTGTGGTAATAATCACTCCCAGGGGAAATAAACTACATTATGCTATAAGGTTGGAGTTCGCTGCCACCAACAACGATGCAGAATATGAAGCAGTGATAGCTGGACTAGAAATTGCCATAGAAATCGGAGCCAATTCTTTGTGTCTTCACAGCGATTCTCAACTTATTGTTAATCTAATACTAGGAGAATTCCAAGCTCGAGAGGAACGACTCATAGCATATCTAAAAAAGACCAAGTTGCTTCTCAGCCGATTGAATCAGTACTTAGTCAAACACATCCCTCGGGAAGAGAACCAAGAGGCCGACGAATTGGCAAAGCAAGCGAGTATGAGAGACATCGCCATCTTCGGGGCAGTAACCATCTCAAAGCAAACGGTCCCAAGTTTTGAGCAAGTGAATCTGATAGCTACAGCCGAAGAAGCAACTTGGATGACTCCCATCCGAGACTACCTACAGAATGGCACCCTATCCAACGGGCATAACGAAGTCAAGAAAATCTTGAGGAAAGCGTCCCGTTACACAATACAAGAAGACATCCTCTATCGGCGCGGATTCTCTAACCCGTTATTAAGGTGTGTCGCTGGGAGAGAAGCCGAGGAAATCTTATCCAACATCCATCAGGGGAGCTGCGGAGATCACACCGGAGGGCAAACATTAGCAAAAAAGATACTCCGTTACGGGTATTTCTGGCCCACCTTGAGCA
Organism: Allium fistulosum; assembly: GCA_030737815.1. Taxonomy (NCBI): domain Eukaryota; kingdom Viridiplantae; phylum Streptophyta; class Magnoliopsida; order Asparagales; family Amaryllidaceae; genus Allium; species Allium fistulosum. Next base: position 398,745,974 of record CM060907.1, read on the forward strand.
AGGACGCCTTAGATTTCGTCAAGAAGTGTGACAAATGCCAAAAATTTGCTAAGGTCCCACGGCTACCAACAATTGAGATTACTCAAATGACCAGCCCTTGGCCCTTCGCAATATGGGGAATTGACTTAATCGGCGAGCTACCGATGGGCCGAGGCGGGGCCAAATATGCTATAGTGGCGGTTGATTATTTCACCAAATGGGTGGAAGCGGAACCTCTGAATAAAGTATCTTCAGCAAAAGTTATTAACTTCTTGATCAAAAATGTTCTGTGCAGGTACGGAGTCCCACTCAAAATCATATCAGACAATGGACTCCAGTTTGACAGCGAGGCATTTGCCAACTGGTGCCAAGAGCACGGAATTCATAAAAGCTTCTCGTCCGTGGCTTATCCCCAGGAAAATGGACAAGTCGAAGCAGTCAACAAAATTCTGAAAACTCTGATCAAAAAGAAGCTCAAAAAGTCAAAGGGCGCTTGGGTGGATGAACTCCCTACGGCACTATGGGCCTACCGCACATCTTTCAGAACATCAACAAGGCACACTCCTTTCTCTTTGGCATACGGATCGGAGGCTATGCTCCCAGTTGAAACCATCGTGCCTTCCCACCGTAGGATCCACTATAACCTAGAAGAGAATGAAGAACTCCTCCATATGTCTTTGGATCTAGTTGAGGAGAGAAGGAATGATGCAGTCCTTAAAGCGGCGGCCCACAAGCAGAAAGTGGCAGCACAATACAACTCCAAAGTCAAGCATCGTACCTTACAAGAGGGGGATCTTGTCCTCAAGCGAATCTTCCCTCGCCCCGGAGCACTAGACCCGATCTGGGATGGACCATATGTAATTCATAAATATCTCCACAACGGAGCCTATATTTTGTCAACAGTGGACGGAGAGGTGTTCCAGAGGGCATGGAACATCCAACACCTCCGTCGATACTTTTCTTAACTTGTATTGCCCATATGAAGTGAATTAACAAAGAGAATCAGTGGACGTAGGCCTTTTCGTGCCGAACCACTTTAAAAAACCTTGTCTCTTTTTTAACTTGTTCCTTTATATCTTGGCTACTTGTTAACTTTATCCTTTTCTGTTGAACGAAATCCTACGCGCATAGCATCTCCACTCAAAGCACCTCACGGCGCGACTTCACCTGGGCAAAACCCAACAGGTACTATGCGAATCTATGCCCTCGTCTATGAGACACTTTTGCCCCAGCATCCCTCTGCTGCGGGTTAACTCATTGCTCGCGACGGCCCTTAAAGCTAACTGTAATGAGCCGATTATAAGCCACCGAGAAGGCCGACTATAGCCGAGGCAGCTCATTACGGCGTTAGGCTCGCCGGCAACTATGAACCGACTATAAGCCCCAACATAAGGTGTGGCCAGCCAGGGGTAGTTCACAGTTGACGATCGGCACCCACGCTAGCCGGCCACAGTAAATCGAATAATACCCACGATTACGGGCCATAATGGCCCGGGTAGTTACTGTGCGCGATCTCGGCTCCGATGTGTCTTAAGTACGGCTGTGGTAAAAAAGAATTAACTCCCCGCGGAGGCGTAAGATGGGTGACAAATGTCTCCAAGACCCACAGCTAGGGAAAGTGACTACAAAACCCGTTTGCCACGAACTTAAGCACATCGAAGGCCTTCCGTGATTGGAAGTTTTACTATTTCACATATTTCAATTTTACTTAAAAATCTTTCCTCCTATCCTCTATAACAATCCATAAAGTACAGGATACAGAGTAGAAGACACTCGCCAATGGATGCGTGGATCCACAATCAGATGGCAGGGCATTCAACTACTTTCCATGCTCAGTCATACAAGATATTCGAAACTACCATCTACAAACAGAACATGAAAGGCGGTATTTTCTTCCTTTATGTACAGATGCATGACTATAATTTGTTCACACCACACACTAATATTACAAGTCATGAAATTATGTTTTAAAACCAAAACCTGACATCAAACACAACTCAATTGCAAGAATACGCATAGCTATATTTCTCATACGACATGTCGAAAAAGCAACAAACACTCAAGAAAATCAGCCCAAGTTAAAGAATTACACGTCAAAAATAAGACTATTTATTACAAATGGCAAAATATTATAACCCAAAGGCTACTTTACTATTTTTCGACTAACATGTACAACCCTGTCAAACCCACAAAAAGAGTTTTTTCAGATATAATCAAGGGGCCGGCTGCAGTGGAGCTTTATCCTTGTCCTGTTGACCCCCTGTCCAGTCAAAGAAAGGACTCATTAGCAATAAGCAACCAAGTTGATGGAGAAACTAAAAAGAGAGACTTACCAGCGCCTGCTTCCTGACTATCCTGATCGTCATCCTCTACCTGCACGCCTACCTCCTCAGCGGCAAGCAACCGCATACCTTCCTTCACCGCCACCTTCTCCTCCTTGGCAAACTGGGCAGTGACCGCATCCATGCTGAAGGCCACACCACCATCTTTATCCGCATCGGCCTTGGCCTCCTCCAGAGCCCGAAGATAGATCTTAGCCATGATCCTGGGATAATCATCCATCCAGGATAGGTTGCCCTGCTTCCAGGTTCGGAAGTACATATCCTGAAGCATTTCGTCCATCATCCCCTCATTCTCCTCAAACTCCCTCGTCCGGGCCTCGGAAGCCAACAACCTCCCAACGGCAGCATCTCTCTCCGATCGGTATCTCGAGCAGTCGGCTAGAAGGGATCCCCGCATTGCCTCCATCTCCTCCCTCAACTTAGCTTGAGCAAGCTCTGCAGCCTCAAGTTTCCCGGACAATTCCTCCACCTGCTCAAGATCCGCTTTCCGAACCTCGTCCACCGTGGCAATAGCCATGTCAATCCGTTCTTTGCAAGTAGCTTCCATTTTTCGCAATTCGGCCCGACTGGCCTCTTCCATGGTTTTCCTTAATCGTCCAGTAGCAGCCTCATGCTGAGAAATCTGAATAGCCTGATCCGCAAGCTGTTTGGCCTGATCCGAAACCACCAATCGAAGTCGGATATTGGCGCTCCCAATCTCCTCTCCGGCCTTAACCAGCCGGGCATGATGCCCCATCAGCTTCTTGGTCTCCTCCGCCACCCGATCAATATTAGCCTTGGCCTCGTCTCCCATAGTGATTATACGAGTAGTGAGTAAATCGAGATCTAAGGACTTAGCTTCATCAAGCACTCGTACCATGGGGTTACGGGGGAGAAGGTGTTCACCAGTGACTTCGTCAAAAGTAATATCATGAGAGCTTGGATCCAGATCAGGATGACCCGCAAATGGATTACGAGCCAAGTCAGGACGGTCGATATGAATAACAGAAGGGTTTCCGGACGGGTGCGGAGAAGGCACAAACTCGCTATCCTCCTCCGTGATATCATGAAGAGGCTGAGCCGGGAGCTGAGGACCAGGCGAAGGTTTGGATAAAGGACGATTCCTCTTTCTCTGCTGAATACCCTCTTCGATAACCCCAAGAAGAGGACGGTAGCCGACTACATCCCTGGAGCGGTGGGTCGAAGGCTTCGGCTTGACAGAAGTTTTGGAAAGCTTGTACTGTTCAAGCCTGTGCCGAAAATCTGAGGCTTTGACCATTTTACCTACTCCTGATATGAAGAAAAAGTGTTACAAGCATATATTGTTCTATACTTCGAGAAAACACGGCAAATTAAAAGGAGAGAAACACATATGTGGTTGTACAAACCCTGGGGAGGAGTAGGATACTGCAATAGGTCCTGGATTTCATTCCAGGATGGAGCGGGTCATAAAATATTCCTAAGTCCCTATCATTAGTGAAGCATGCAGGAGTCAAGAGTTCACCTTGAGTCGTCGGAGCCACCTTGGCTGGAATGGTCTGGGAAGACTCGCTTGCACCGGTCCCGGCCTTGTCCGCTTTCCCGGTTTTCTCTGCCAAAGCCGGATCTCCGTCCAGCCTCTTGAAAGCCTGGTGGAACGCATCGTCCGTCCACTCCTGAATCTCGCCCGCTTGCCCAGGAAGCAAGGCCCCGATGCCGTCGCCACCTTTATCACCTTCCCGACCACCTCCACCCTCGCCTCTTTCCTCCTCTATGTCTTCCTCCTCCCGGGTAAGTGGACAATTGTTGGGGGAAGGACCGTCCGACTTCTTGAGTTTCTTACCTCCGACAGCTGGAGGTTTTGTGAAAGGTTTCCTCTTGCTACTCTCTACCGTAACACCTTCCTTGGTCTGAGCAGCCGCCCTCTCCTCCGCCGTTTCCCTCAGCTTAACTACTGACTGCTGTGGAAGGATTAAGTTATATTCCAGAAGAATCGCATTTCTGATCAAGATGGCAGATGATCTATATTTCCCAAGAATAGCTTCTATCTCAGCCGCCGTCTGAACCAGGCGGTCAGTCTCCACAACCGGAAAGCCACCTGTCGCTAGCAAAAATGAGAAAGTATGAGAAGAAGCACCGCAATCGGAATAGAAATTATAAATAAAAGCATCAACTTACATCCAGAAGTAAAGCGCCGGATTGAAACGGAGTCATCCCTAACAAAGAACCACTCTTTCTTGAACATGCTGAATTTAGAATACAGATCCAAGACCGGTTTGAAGGTCACGGCTGACTCCAAGCTAATGTATGGGGACCCCTTCTTATAGCCCCTCAAATTATACAAGTACCGGATCTCCCGGTTGGAGGGAGCACGACCATACTTCCTTTGGAAAATGACGAAGAGGCTCACCAGGATAGCATAGGAGTTGGGTTGAAGCTGGAATGGGGCCACCTTGAGATATGTGAGGAAGCTGGCTATCCAAGTGTTAAGAGGAGGAATGGCACCACACATGCAGTGGTATCTGCTGTAGGCGAAGTACCCTTCGGGAGGATCATACGGCATAACATCTCTCCCAGGCAATAGCAAGCACGCCCTATCGATTCCAAAGGATCGGGAAATGACATCAAGCTGCTCCTCCTTGAGGGAGCTAGGAAAGCAATCGGGCGGGGAGTTCAGAAGCTCCTGAGGGCCGTACCCGTCCACTAGAGATCTCGGGGAAGATCCGCGACGTTATGGTCCTGGCTGAGCTGGGGGCAAGGCAGAAGAACCTCCTTCGCCCTCAGACTCCTTCCTCTTTGATCGAGTTTCTACCCTTTGAGACATGTATCTACGACATAAGAAAACCATGATATTAGCACAAAAAGTATGGGAATATAAACGCATAATTATCAAGTGCCATTCGGTGTTTAAATCTTCAAGTTCCGTTCGGTTGGTCAAACTTCCGAGCTTCGTTCGGCACTAGCTCATTCGGTGATACAATACAAGGAAGCATTCGGCATTTTCGTGTTCATTCGGCAAAAGGATATGTACCTGACTCAGCACGAGATTGATTCGGCAGGGGTTTGATTCGGCAAGGGTTTGATTCGGCAAGGGTTTGATTCGGCAAGAGTTGATTCGACTCTCTTTTGATTCGGTAAAGAATAACGAAGGAGTGTGGCCCCTATTTATAAACATACCCAGAACAGCCGAACCAGATGGTTCCGCACTCGGAATCGAATAAAGCTATACCCAATTCAAAAAAAAAAAAACAAAGCGCGACATATGCCGGCATATGCCCCACTTTGAGGGGCAAATGTTAGGTGTGTTTCCAACCCCATCGAACCAACTCCAACCAACCTCGCTACTGACCGAACCAGTCGAGACCGGACCAACCCTCTACAGGCCTACCGGACCGGGATCTCACCCACGTCCCATCGAACCAGTCGAAGACCGAACCAACTCAGCTCCACATCCCACCGAACCAGTCGAAGACCGAACCAACCCAGCTCCACATCCCACCGAACCAGTCGAAGACCGAACCAACCCATCTCCACATCCCACCGAACCAGCTGCCACCGGACCGAGGCGTCCCGAACCAAGACCATGCCGAACCAGATGTGCCAGGCCAGATACATCAGCCCAGGCCCACCAGCAGCTATATACATTCAAGACCCCTGCCCCCAACCTCACTCTATAAATAGAGGGGCAGGGGTACAACAATGGGGACACGTTTTGAGAGCTCAAGCACGGAAGGAACTTTCAAACAACTTTCTTTTACTTGTATCAAAGCTATGTACTTGTAATCAGAATAAGAGAAGAGAAATAACATATAAAGTGGACGTAGGCACATTCTGGCTGAACCACTATAAATCTGCGTGTCTTTTTTACAGTTTAGCCCCTGTTCTTTATATATTTGCATAAATCGCTCAAATCACTAAGAATAACACAAGATCCACTAAATCATACGATTTCGAGGTGTTTGTCCATTTTTTGTACAAACAGAGATGGCTATTGCTCCGGAAATAGCGCCGTCTCTCATGCTAGCTTGCTTCGCCAATTCGTCGGCCTCTTGGTTCTCTTCCCGAGGGATGTGTTTGACTAAGTGGTGGTCCAATCGACTGAGAAGTAACTTGGTCTTCTTTAAATATGCTATGAGTCGTTCTTCTCGAGCCTGGAATTCTCCTAGTATTTGATTAACAATAAGTTGAGAATCGCTATGAAGACACAAAGAATTGGCTCCGATTTCCAAGGCAAGTTCTAATCCAGCTACCACTGCTTCATATTCTGCATCGTTGTTGGTGGCGGCAAATTCCAACCTTATAGAAAAGTGCAGCTTATTTCCCCTGGGAGTGATTATTACCACACCTGCCCCCGAGCCTTGTTCGTTTGATGCACCATCCACAAAGAGGTTCCACTTGATGTCTTCCGCTATTCCTGATTGCTCTTTACCTTCGTTGGTAGTGAATTCGGCAATGAAATCGGCCATGGCCTGCCCCTTGATGGCGGTGCGAGGATGGTAGGTAATATCATATTGACTTAGTTCAATGCACCATTTAAGTAGTCGCCCAGAAGTGTCGGGACGATGGAGTACCTGCCTCAGTGGTTGATCAGTTAGGACTCTGATGGAATGAGATTGAAAATAGTGTCGCAGTTTTCGTAATGTGATTAGCAAACAGTACGCCAGTTTCTCAAGTTTAGGATATCTGGCTTCCGCCCCTGTAAACCTCTTGCTTACAAAGTATACTGGCCGCTGCATGCGTTCGTCTTCTCTAACCAATGCAGCGCTTAGAGCATGAGATGACACAGCAAGGTATAGGTATAGCTCTTCGCCCCTGTTCGGAGTTGAGAGTACTGGTGGTCTCTGGAGGTGTTCGATTAAGTTAAGGAAAGCCGTTAAGCATTCCTTAGTCCATTCGAATTTTCCTTTCTCTTTCTTTAGAGCTTCGAAGAAGGGGATTCATTTGTCGGTCGCTTTGGAGATGAATCTGCTCAGGGCGGCCACCTTCCCATTTAGGCTCTGCATTTCTTTTCGGGTAGAAGGTATCTTGATATCTTTCAGAGCTCGGACCTGTTCAGGGTTTGCTTCAATTCCTCTGGCATGGACGATGAATCCTAGAAACTTTCCTGATGATACTCCAAAGGAGCACTTTAGAGGATTCAGCTTCATTCCATATTGGCGGAGTACTCGAAACATTTCATCCAGGTGGCTTACGTGATTGTCGGCTTGCCTTGACTTTACCAGCATGTCATCTACATAAACTTCCATAGTTTGTTCTATTAGCCCTGTAAACATCTTGTTGACGAGACGCTGATAGGTGGCTCCTGCGTTTTTAAGTCCGAAAGGCATTACCTTGTAGCAGTACAATCCCCGGTCACTGATGAAACTAGTGTGGTCTTGATCGGGAGCATGCATAGGAATTTGGTTGTATCCTGAATATGCGTCCATAAAAGATAAGAGTTCGTGTCCGGCTGTGCTGTCTACAAGCTGATCGATTCGGGGAAGTGGGAAGCAATCCTTCGGGCAGGCGTCATTTAAGTTGGAGAAGTCAATGCATTTTTGCCACTTCCCATTAGCCTTCTTTACCAGTACCGGGTTGGCGATCCACTCTGGGTAGATGGCTTCTCGTATGAAGTCATTGGCAAGTAGGTTATTTACCTCTTCATCGAGGGCTGCTGATCATTCTGCCCACATACTTATCTTTTTTTTGTTTTACTGGCGCCTTGGTAGGATCAATGTTTAGTACGTGGCATGCTATGTCAAGGGAGATTCCGGTCATGTCAGCATGTGACCATGCAAATACATCCAAGTTGTGGCGGAGAAAGTCAATGAGTTGTTCCTTCAACTCTGCTTTTAGTTGGGACCCGATTTTCAATAGTTTACTCGAGTCGTGTTTGTCTACAGATACAAATTCCATAGCCTCTACAGGCTCGGCGGTGGCCTCCTCCTCTTTGTCCCTGGGGTCTAATTCATTAAAAGGGTCGCTGGTATACCGAAGAGGAGGGGCTTTCTTTAGTTGCTATGCTTCCAAACTTTTTGTGAAGAGGTCAACCTCTACACTTTTCCCTTTATCCCTCTTGTGGTTGTTGCGAAGTTCAGTTACATAGCAGTCTCGAGCAACGTTCTGGTCTCCCTCTACTTCCCCTACCCCATTGTCCGTTAGAAATTTCATCTTTAGGCACCATGGGGCCAGGATAATTTGGAAGTCAAACAAGGCTGGCCTTCCTAAGAAGGCGTTGTAGGCCGAGTGGTTCTCTATTAGCACAAATGTCTGTTTCCGCACAACGGAGCGGGGATGACTTCCAATTTGAATAAAGAGGTTCACTTGCCCGAGGGGCATTTTTGCATCTCCAGTGAAGCCATGTAGCGGTTTATTGCAGGGAGAAACATCCTTCATTGATAGTTTCATTTTGTCGAATGCATGCTTGAATAGGATGTTTACCGAGATTCTAGTGTCTACTAGAATCCGGAAAACTTCGGCTGGACCGAGCCGGGCAGAGATAACCATGGGATCCATGTGAGGGTATTGTCTTCCCTCTAGGTCATGCCTACTGAATGTGATGTCATCACTCTCTTTCCGCTTCGGGTGGCGTTCTTCTATAATAGAATTAACACAGTCATCGTTTCTAAGCGACTTTCCATATCTTTCCATCTCTGCCCAGCTTCTGTCGGCGATGTGCGGTCCTCCCGAGATGGTATGGACCATTATCTTCTCTTGACTGGAGCCGCTAGTGTTGCGGTTTCCTCTTCCTATCTCTGGTGAGGGCATCCTTGGGTTCTCATTGGCAGGAGCTGGAGTCCTGTCCTGACCTTTTACATAGCGTTCCAATTTCTTCCTTCTGATGTGTTCTTCAATCAAGTCCCGGAGATGATGGCATTCATTGGTATCATGCCCATGAGATTCGTGGAAGCGGCAGAATTTTACAGACTTCTGTGCGTTATCTGATTCCTTCTTGTACAGTGGGCATTTGTATCTAACTTCACCTTGGGTGGCAAAGAAGATGTTTTCGACTGTTTCATTCAAAGGAGTGTAAGTGTCGAATCTTGGTCCTGGCCGATATAGGTGCTTTTCTCCCTTCTTGCCCCCAGCGTTGTCCCTAGAATCATTTCTTCGAACGTCCTTCACTGCAGCGGGAGTGTTGCCGTGAGCTGCCTTATTTTGTTGCCCTGACTGCCCCTCAGTGGCAGCATCTTCAAGCCTCATATATTTCCCAGCTTCATGGAAGAAATCGGGTAAAGTAGCTGGTTTTTCTTTTGTCAACCTTCTAGCAAATTTAGTATCCGGATGCACACCACTATAGAGGGCCATTAGGATAAGCTTTTCATCTTCATCTTGGACTGCGGCCGCTGCGGCATTGAATCGGGTTAGGTATTGCTGCAGTTTCTCTCCAGGTTTCTATTTGATACTGGATAAGGAATAAGCGTCCTTGGGTTTTTCCACATGAATGCGGAACTGACTGTTAAACTTTTCTTTTAGCATCTCCCACGAGCTGATGGATCCCTGGGGTAGATGACAGAACCAGGAGGTAGCTAGATCTGCTAAGAATAGTGGGAAGCATTTGCACAGTACTCCCTCTGTTGCTCCACTCATGAGCATATGCTGTGTGTATCTCTGCAAGTGTACAACGGGGTCAGAGGTTCCTTTGTAAGGTTCCATTGTAGGCATTTTCCATTCTCAAGGGGTGATAGCAATTTCGATATCGCGGGCGAAAGGGCTGGTTACCGTAGCGCCTATCCCTCGATCTCTTTGATCCCGTTGGACGCACTCTCTGAACAAGCTTTCCATCCTTTCATCAGAATTTAGAGTAGATAGAAATGAGTTCGGTTCTGTTCTGTGGGATTGATTCCGTCCGGATGACCTATAGGGATGGTATCGCCTATCGTTCCTAATATTCTCCAGTGGCTGCCTTTGGTCTTCTGGGAACATGCTAGGGTCAGCTACAGTTGGCCCTTGCCTTGATCTTCCCCTGCTGGGTTCTGATCTAAGCACTTCCTCGGGTCCAACTTCGGGTTGTACTCTAGCTCGGCCCCGTTCATTGGTGTTTTCATGGTTAGGCAGTATGACAGGCTCAGCTACAGTTGGCCTCCGTTCGGTACCTCCCCTGTTGGGTTCGGTTCCAAGTGTTTCCTCAGGCCTAACTTCGGGCTGAGCTCGGTCTTGGCTCCTACCATGGCTGCTTCTACCGTTAGCTCCTTCGAAGAAGGAAGACCTTTGTTGTCTCTGAGATCCTCCAGACTGGGACTCACCCCATGATTCAGTGTTGCGGTTGGACTCTTCAGCATCCCTTAAGCATGACATGAGATGATCCACCAAGGCTTCTTGCTGGGATGTGAAGCGGTTAGTCACTTCAGCCACAACCCTGTCTAGATCTGCCCTAGTAATTGCTGCCGGTTGTTCCGCGACAGGAGTGGTCGGATTTATCTGACCTTCATTTGGTACTGCTACTGGAGGGGGACGATTTACTTGATCCGTGACCATTGGATCTGGAAGACTGCTGGTCGCGATGTTTTTTCCCTTGTTAACATCTTTCTTCTGTTTGGGAGGCATGTTTTCCAAGCAATGGACGATGCTGTTAGGAAGAAGGTTAAGTGGAAGAAGCTGAAGCTTCGAGCCTCTAGTTATCGGTGAAAGCACCAAAAATGTTTGCACAAAAAATGGACAAACACCTCAAAGTCGTTTGTTTTAATTGATTTTATGTTGTTCTTAGTGATTTGGGTGATTTATGCAAATATATGAAAAGCAGGGACTAAACTGTAAAAGACACGCAAATTTATAGTGGTTTAGCCAGAATGTGCCTACGTCCACTTTATATATTATTTCTCTTTTCTTGTTTAGATTACAAGTACAAAGCTTTGATACAAGTATCTGAAAGTTGTTTGAAAGTTCTCTCCGTGCTTGAGCTCTCCAACTTGTCCCCATTGTTGTACCCCTGCCCCTCTATTTATAGAGTGAGGCTGAGGACAGAGGTCTTGGATGTACATAGCTGCTGGTGGGCCCGGGCTGATGTAATCTGGCCTGGGAGCGTTGGTTCGGCATTGCTTTGGTTCGGAGATGGTTGGAGGGTAGTAGCTTGTAGGAGCTGGTCCGGAAGTAGCTCTGAGAAGTTGGTCCGGTAGTATCTCTGGGAAGCTGGTTCGGTAGTAGCTCTGAGAATCTGGTCTGGTAGTAGCTCTGAGAAGCTGGTCTGGTAGTAGCTCTGAGAAGCTGGTCCGGTAGTAGCTCTGAGCAGCTGGTCCGGTAGTATCTCTGGGAAGCTGGTCCGGTAGTGGGTTGGTCCGGCTGAAACTCTCCCAACAGAAATGATATATTATTGAATTGGTTTTGAAATGGAAATGATATATTGTTGAATTGGGTTTGAAATGGGTATGTTTTGGGTTTGAAAGTATGTATTATTTTGAAATAAATGATATGATTTTTAAATGGTTTTAAATGAAGTATTTGATTTGAAATATAAACTGTTTTGAAATTTATAACCACGGGTTATAATAACGATTGGTTGTTAAAGAGACCGGGATCGGATATGGACATACTCTCTGTCGATACCAAAAACCACTTTAACAACTGTGTACGCGGTGGAGTTTCCAGAATGAAGTAGGATGGTAGCGACGATCCTAAAGGTATATGCATGGACCCAACTCCCGTGAGTTGGCATAAAGTGGCTAAAACAGGAGCGATTAACGGGCCAATAAGGTAGCACCTCTGATCGGGCACACTTCTTCGATACCATTCTATTACTTTTGTTATTGATTGGGTGCACTCCTTGATTTGGGAGTGTTGTTCGAGGTGGGCGGTAGTGGCTGCTATGCGTTTCCACCAGCCCGGATGCGTAATTGGTATATCTACCCTAGCATTGCCTAGTTGTGTCGTGTCACTTACTATAGCGAGCTTTACTACGAGTTTGGATTTCTCCCATAGCCTATGGAGTATCGAGGGTAGCTCCCATTTTGGGAGTATGCTAATACTGGATAGACTACTGGGACTATTACATGTTAAGGGGAATATTGGGTCACTCCTTAATGCTATTTAAAAGTATGTTTATTTTATATTAGACATTATTATAATAGCGAATATTACTACATAGTAGATAGTTTAACGGATCCTTAAAGAATGGGCGATCCCAAGCATTCTTTAAGTTACTTGTACCTTTATTACAGTTCACTTGAGTTCGTTTACATTGTCTAAGTATGTATGTCCTGACTCAAGTGTTTTGTGTTTTGCTTTACGCTTGGGTCAGACTGAGTGATACAGCATTTGAGACTCACCTTTGGAGCTGGAGTTTTGCTTTGAAGATCCTGATATCTATTCATTTTGTTATCAAGTTGATTCCAGTTGTATTCTGAGTTGTACCTGATTATCATACTGTTACTCCTGTTGTATCTTGGTATTCCTATTGTATGTTACTTAACTCTGATGTATTTATATAGTAGCTTCATGAACTACTATTTCTTTGTTTCCGCTGCATTATATTACTTTGTGTCTGTGATCTGTAATTATTTATTTACTGTATATTCTGAGTTTTGCCAAATATAAATTAACAATTTGGTATTTTGAATTATTCAAGTCAGACATGTGTGGTTTTATTGTCGATTTGAATGGTCCAAAATAGCGGGTCATTACACATTCTAGTAGACCAATAGTTATAGTTTAACCCGTTAAATAATGGTGGTCGTGCAGTAGATTGACATTCGAAAAAACTTGTGCCGGTGTTGTGTTCCATATTACTAAAATATCAGATAACTATGTTACGGTTATAAGTTGACCCTGCTCTGATACCAATTGAAAGAGACTGTAGGATCGTGTAATATGAAAATTATCTAAACTACTTGTGCGGAATATGAATAAGTAAATATAGTAGTAAAATTAAATGACACCAGAGAATTTTATACTGGTTTGAACTCTCGTTCAACGTCCAGTCCCAGACTCCTTCTGGATTTAAACTAGCAACCCTCACTTAACCCGGAGGAATAGGTTTACACCGCCTGAGCAACCGAACAGGACTTTGACCAACTGAGCAACCGAATAGGACTTTGATACAAATGAAATGTTTTCTTGACTTTGCGTGTTCTTGTTACAATACAGATTTGTCAAATGAAGTATACCATTCCTATAATCTTTTCCTCAAGTATGGTACATATATTTGTGAGTCCGTGAAGATAAAGTAAGTATAGATTGCCTTAGAAATGAAGAATTATAAACTTGATTTCACAATTTCTAAACAACTGAATATGTTTAGAGAGTAGAGAGTAGAAAGTTAAGTTGAGTTATTAGATCTTGAATGAAATGCATATATATAATGATTGAAAAGTTATAACTGTTTGCTAATAGTTCTGTTGAATTGGAAATGGCCACAACTCTTCGCAGAAGAGATTCCTCTTCCGAAAGAAGAGACATCCTTCAAAAAATTTGAAAGTATGACAGTTTCAACAGGTTTAGTCGACTGAATATAATCTTTTAGTCGACTAACTTGAAACAGAAAATTACTAGTTCGAAAATGCAGTATTTAGTCGACTAAATATTTGATTTAGTTGACTAAATCTTGTATTTAGTCGACTAAATATTTGATTTAGTCGACTAAATATGTGTGATTTTCAATATCTGTAGGTTTGAAATTGAGAAAAGATTTTAATAATGAATACTAAAACTATACCAACTTTAAACACAATTTTGTCGAATGTTTGATAATTCTAAATCTCCTTGTTATGAATCAAAATCTTTAAGTCCAACATAGGAGAACAAAGGTTTCTAATCAACGAACTTGATTGGAGTCCGCACAAGGAAGGTCTAGTGCGTGATACTAATTTGGAAGTAAAGTTTATGTATCAGAGCAAGTGGTTGGACCAGATATCGCATATAGATGATCCATATATATCTTATGGGCTTAAGTATAGTTGCATACTATGTTTTGTGGCTTAGGGAAGTTTAGCAGTGACTTTCAATTTTGTTTGAGAGAGCTTGGATAATCTTCTAAGAAATAACCAAAGGCCGATGAGCGTAATGGTACACTTAGGATATTATTTATATCCTTGGACAATCGATACTAGTTGTGAACCTAAGCAAAACTCTAAATCTTGTTTGTTAGTCATTTGACATTTTAAATAATGTTAAGTGTTAATTTATTCCTTTATGGAATTTGGTTTGATTGATAGTGTGATTTTGTAGACTACAGTTTATAAAGTTGTTGCTTATTAGGATTTAAGTACCCGTGCTTTTGAAAAAGTGATTTCGAAAGAATTTGTGAAAGAAGTAATAATGTTATTATTTTGAAAACCGTGGCAAAGTATTATTCTTTCAGGATATTTGAATGGAGTTATTGTGAAGTGGTTTTTCAAATATTTTTGCTATGAATAAAGTTGGGCGATTGGGGGTTTTCCGATTTGGAAGACTCGCAAAGTATATTTGATTAGTCTAGTTATTGTTCTAGGAGGAACTGGAATACCACTGGATGCTCCATGTTATTTTGATTCTAGAGTTATACCATGCTTCGGTCAGAGGAGCCCCTTCCTGGTCATAATTGATTTTAGTTTTGATATTTCTCTTTAGATGAATTTGAAAATATATTTTGAATATAAAAACCTGGGTATTTAGTTCTAAATTTATCTTTTAAAAAGATTGGATGCTTAGGCTATGTTTGGTTTACCGTTTTTAGTTTTGAGTTTTCGTCCATACAAAAATACGCACGATACATGTATATTATGAAAAATAATCAATTTAGAAAACGAATTTAATACACAAAATAGAAAACAACTTTTTTTCATTTTTCGTATTTTGAGAAAAACGGAAGCATGAGCAACAATTCATCCTTCCGTCGTTCCTCCATCCACTTCGTGGTCCCCTCCAATCTTCCGTTCATCCCTTCCGACCTCCCTTCATTCTTCTCATATTTTGTAATTAACGTTGAAAACTCAAAACATAAAATACAAAATAAACCAAACGACCCTTTAGTATTTTATTACAGAGTATTCCCTATACTTTTTTTCCATATTGTTGTTATATTGCTTTGGTTGCATGTGGTTTTAAGACACATTAGAGTTGCATGTAGATTTATAACCTACCTGTTTTTGATATGTGGAGTTGCATCATTATTGTTAGTTGCATCATATTACCTTGTTGCATATGGTTGTTATATTATTTATGTTGCTGGTGTATTGCTTTTTTTCAACATGATTTTCTTTTGAATTATGTAAGTGCAAGATAGGTATGGATACAAGAGATAGCTATTTGATTTCTTGCGCACCTGCATTAACATCGAGATTGTATGTTGCTTGCTAAAAATCAAACTCAAAAGCGATATATAGTAGATTTAGAGATTGATGGTTTTATGCTCCAGATATGAGAGATCACTTTTGGGCTTTTGTTTTTTTGTTGATTTGGACTAGTTGTGGCGCTTTGTAGTTTTTCGGATCTAGCCGCGCAAAGGAGGTGCTGCCGAAATTTTCCATAATATAAGAAACTTTTAAAGCCCAAGGGTAAGAGGACATTTTCTTCCTTTGGGAATTTCGGGGATGAAATTCTTTTAAGTGGGTAGAATGTAACATTCCAAAAAAATATGAATAACTTATATTCAAATATAGGAATTGTTTAAATGTTTTAATTATGAATTAAATACTAATTAAATGAATTTAATAGCCTTATTTAACTCCTTATAATTAATAAATAATAATGGTGAATCCATTTTGTAAATTTATTTACAGTACTAAATAGTTCAAATAAATAACAAGAAAATCAATCGTTAATAAAACGATTTGATTTTTAATAGCGTGTTTTTAAATGAATTTATAGGCTTTTCCACAATTTTTAACTTGGAAATATTTAAATTTTTGTTTGATGTATATTTCAACAAACAATGGTATTCTTTAAATTTCACCGAATAAGATAACCAGTATATTTTATTGTTGTTCTGTGATCGTGTTGCATTGTTTTACGCGATCGTATTTTTGTTTTTGTCGTTCGCGGTTCGAACACGAACGAAATGCTGTGCTACAAGATACTAGAATTTTAAAAATATTATAACCTAAAAACATAACCTAATTTCACTTTTCCCTCTCTTCTCTTTCATTTTCCAGTAAACATTTTTAAGAGACACCACAAATAAAAATCCAAACTTCAAGCTATAGTTAATGAAATATAAAACTGTCAGATCCAATGGATTATATGGGTGAGATCTTCTAGTCCATGGTGTCGATGATAGGTGCGATTATGTTTGAGATTGCTCGATGTAAGTTAGGTCGGCCTAGGGTTTTGTTTTTGTGGAGTTCTAGGTGATGTTAGGCGAATCGGAGTGTGGATTTGGGTTGCTCAACTAAAGGAGCATGGTCGGTGGAAATTTGAAGTGAAGCGATCAACGTTTGGGCATCGTGACTTTTTGCTTGTCGTTTGCGGCTTCACTGGGTCTTGTTTTATTTTTCTTGACCGAGCTCGAAGGAGTTTTGTGCGATGCGGAGAGGAGGCTAAGAGAAGTTGAACGATGCAATCGGTTGTTGATTTCATTGCCTGTGGAAGGAGAAATCGAGGGAAGTAGGGATTGGTTTTGGGTGCAATTGTGCACAAACATTTCGTGTGCAGGATACGGTATTTTAGTAGATTGGGGAAGATAATTTGTAAAGGTGATTAATGTTAATTAACTAATTTAACTAATTTGCCCTCTTCTAAACTCAATAACTTTTCCATACGAGGTCAGATTTGGACACGGTCTTTTGCGTTGGACTCATATCAATGTTATCAACGCATTGGATTTAGATTCGTTGAATTTGGAGCTAGTAGAATTTGAAGATAAAACAGAACGAAGTTCAATTTTAGATCAAACCAGAATGAAAAAGCGTCAACTGGAATTCTGGTGAGTTAACTCACCTCCAAATACACTATATGTTACTTTTGTTGCTATAGGTTATTGTTGAATGCTTAGATGATAGTTTATATATTATTGTTTGATTGTTTGTTTGGATTTGATTCTCGGTTAGAAGCAGATGGCATAAATAATTGATGTTTTGTATGGAATAAACGCAGGAGGAATTCGAAGTGCATACATAGAGAATAGGTTGTTATGGAACACTTCGAAATACATATACATATAAATGATTTATATGGGAATTTGGTAGAGAAACCCTAAGGGGTTTCTCGTCAATATTGATTTACTTATATTCTTATGTTGCTTATATTGATGTTTGGTTGAAATATTTGTGACATATAGTTTGATTTGTGTAAGTGTCATTATAACAATTATCGGTATAACCTTAAATCTCTGTGTGTGTTAAACTTTTGCTTATATTTTTACAAAATAAATGTTTAGTCGTGTTTTTTCACTATGAAAGTTGTTTAAACTATATTTTCAAGTATGAGAATTTTTAAATAAAGGATAAGTGTTGTTTAAAATTTGTAAAAAGATTATAAATTTAATTAATTATCTTTCGGGATAAGTAATGTTTTTTTAATTTATAAAAAGATTACAAATTTGATTTATTATCTTTTAGGATAATTAATATTGTTTTAAATTTACAAAAGGATTATAATTTGATTAATTTTCTTTCGGGATAATTAGTGTTGTTTTAAACTTATAAAAAGATTATAAATTTGATTGATTTTCTTTCGAGGTAATTAACGTGGTTTTAAATTTATAAAAGAGTTATATCAGTTATCTTTTAGAATGATCAGTATTGTTTTGTATCGATTTCTTATCTTTTGGAATAATAAATGTTATTTTAAAGTTATAAATGATAGTTTATAAATAAGAAAATCTTTAAAAAGGAATGTTTAAAATAAAGCTAAGTGTAAATTGTTTTTGGTTTATAGTAAACGATGTTTAATGACATTTGTTTTTTACCCATCTTTTTAGTACACATAAAAATAAAATCTGCTCTTAAAAAACAGAATATTTTAAAGAGTATTTTTAAAGTGTTTTAAAAATATTTGGTGATGTGATGATCGACCACAAGTATGAGTCAATTATTTTAAAAGTTTGATTCATTTATAGAAAATATCTAGTCTTACACTTAGCACTAAACGTTAAAGGAACTCTTGCTATTGTTAGAGTTAAGAAAGTTGTCGTGAAAAGGTGGGAAGCAACACTAGCCTTACTTGTCCGACTTTATTGTTTTCCCCAGTGTAGTGCTACTTTGGAAACGATGAGTTGTGATGAGTATAAGAAATTTAAATTCCCACATATGATCATTTTTTATTATTCCTAATAGTTGATTTATTGACTATCGATTCCGCTATCCTTTTGTGTTTCGTCAATCTAAGACGATTTTTTGCTCATTTAAGCATTGATATCCTTTTTTCAAAATGACTAAAACCTGAAAGCAAATGGATGTCGAGCTATGTGGGATTGCTCCCATTAGGATATCTTCACATCTACTCTAGATTGGATTCGGTTGCATGCATGCAAAGATGTAAAATAGTCGGATACTCGGTAAGGTTGGTGGGGTCCTACTTGTACATTTTCCAAGAGAGTCATAGAGTAAATCATCCACTCAAGTATATTTTCTAGTGGTATACTTTCGCTAGGGTGGCGCACCCTCCTAGTCATTGTTTGAAAATTTTACCTTTCCTAGTTTTTGATTCAAATCTTCAAATTGTTTTCTTAATTGCATCGAGAAGTGCCTGGAGCTCTTCCCGATGATTAATTATTTATGTCCATTCTCTAAGTTTGGATTTTGATCTTACTTATACTGATTCTTTCAAGTTTGGATTTTGATCTTGCTTATACCGATTCTTTCAAGTTTGGATTTTGTTCTGATTTGTTTCCATTCTTTCATGTATGGATGTTATTCCTGTGAGGTAAAACCAGTTACGTGTTTAGCGGCATGGTCTCATAGAATTATTATATGTTCCCTATATTTCTTCTATTTTCTCATGTTGGTTTCCCAAACTGATCCTGGTGTTATTTTATTATAACGCTCGGGTCAAACCAAGTTTTTCCAGATTGTCGTTGGTGGGACATGGAGCTCATAGAGTAGAACTGGATGTTCACCTGCAGTAGTATTTTTACTTTTCATTATATTATTATATACCCATCAGCAATTGTAAGGTCAGGAAGTTATAACTATCTAGGTTAATGAGGTTTGTTTTTAACTCTGATATACCTTTATCTTAGATTGACAACTTTTACTTTATTATATTATATGTTACCGTTCCATTGTGAGATTCTGTTTTCCTTGTTTGTTTTCCTTTTACCTTAACAATTTGTCTCTTTGGCACTTATATGCTCGATTTTTGAATACCGTGGATGTATAAAGTGCCAACTTTCGAGGGTCGAAAAGGCGGTTCGTTACAACCTTCTTTCTCCTTTCCATAGTTGGTAGAGCTAGGAACTACATCAAGTGCATAAGCTAGAACCACGTGGGTAGAAGTCTTAGGTGAGATGGACACTCCCTCTTTGTGTGCCTAAAATGGTTGTAGCTATAGCATTTGAGCTTTGAAAGATTCACATTGCAATCCCTTGCTATGTGTCCCTTATTAATGCACCACCTTCATCTAACTCTCTTTTCCTTTATCTTGCCCTAAGACCATATTCCACCCTTGCACTGATTTTGCTGATCTGGCTTCCCTTCTACTTTCTTAGGTTCATCCTTAGCAATTGAGTTCTACAGTGCCATCTTAATCAAGCTCTCAAAAGTAGATCTTGTAGGTACATGGCTCAAATCAATATCTCCCAAAGAAGGATTTAACCTCTTAGAAAACTTTGTCGCCTTTTTCATTGTTGTGTTGATAAGGTCTAGGTCATAATTTCTAGCTAAATGAACTCATGACATACTCCTTAACACCAGAGTCACCTTGCTCCAAGGGGATGACTTTCTCTAGATCCACTCCTTATTTTGCCTCTGATATATACTTAGTCACAAAGCGCCTCTTAAAATAAGTCAAACCAATCCCGACCTCATCAGTTTCAGCAATAATAAACTCCCAACTGTTTAAGGACTCTCCTTGCAAGTGCCCAAAGCCAACTGTCTCTTCATTACATCCTCTACGCCCATCGTAGAAAAAATTTGGTCATACTTCCTTAACCATGCCTTCATCTCAAAAAATGATTCAATCCCAAAATAATTATTTCCACTTAGACTTTGGAAATCCCAACAAAGATTGAGGAAGTCCAAAGCAAGCAGAAGGGATGGAGTGGCACCTTATGCTTGTGCTTCGGATCCTTGGGGCTAAGTTCGGTCTGGCATCAAGCTTCCAGATACTGATGGAATCGTATAAGGATGTTCACACCTGGAACCTCGGCTGCTTCACTAAAACCACTTGCAGTTCAATTTCTCATCTAACTTATATGTGATTAGGAATTATTATCATGTTTCCTCATATAGCATAAGCATTACTAGAATTTAATGGGTGCTTGTCTTATAATAATATATAGTAATTCTAAAAATATATAAGTACATTCTCTCAATATGCACCTAATCCTTAAAGAATCCCAAACCTAAGCATAAAAATGTCATTTGAACTTCATCGTGCCAAGAAGTATGATATATTTGATTTTTAGACTTACATGATATAGAGACATATATAGTTTTAGAACATTCTACAAATTTGGATCTCATAGCAGAAGGAAATAAACTATAAATACCAAAAATAACTCAAAGTAGTGTAACGCTAAATTTACAATCATGCATACAATGTCCGTAAAATAAGTTCTCTGAATAACATCATAATAGAAGTCTATTTAGTAAATAAAGTAAGATACATAGAAGAATGACTATAGATGGATAAATCTTTAGGCATCTTGTCACCATCTTCGCATACCTTTTCCGAACCTACTCACTTGCTGACATATCCTCTTGTAATAGATATAAAAGGGAATGAAAAGAGGGGATTATACAAAGTTTGGTGAATGGATTTTATCAACAGTGTATGGTGTTCAGAAGTAATCAAAATCCGTTTATAATCTACATGACCTAGCGTGTTTATTTATGTTCTTGGACTATGTATAAGGAACTAGTAATCAACATACTAAGTTGCAATAGCTATAAGGGTACCTAACCATACTTGAATAAACATCCTCAATAATGAACAACCAAACGAATATGTTGAGTAGACAATCTCCAATATGAATCACAAATATATGATCCTTATGGTCATTGTATTATGTTGATTATACCTCACAACGCCTGAGCCTGTATTGCCCCCAAAGCATTGAGAAACCTCCTTATTAATATTCGTTATCCTATACAAAATACGCGGTATATTGCAATATATGAGCCTAATTACCTCTAAAATGTAACTTCTCGCCTTTTCGACCATCGAAAGTAGACACCAAATACATCCACACATTCAAATGCCAAACTTCTAATTGCTGGAAAGGAAAATTGTTAGGGTAAAAGAAAGGAGAACGAAATAGAATAGAAGAAACATAATCTCACAGCGGAATGATCACATAAAATATAACAAAGACAGTAAAAGTCGTCACTTTAAAATACATAGTATATCAGAGTTAAGAACAAATCTCATCAGCCTTGATAGTTATAACTTCCTGACCTTACAATTACTGATGGGTATACACAATAATACAGCGGAAAATGAAAATACTACGGTAGGTGAACATCTAGCTCTACTCCACGAACTCCATATCCCACCATCAAAAAATAAAAAATATACCTGTCGAACCCGAGCATTATAATAAAATAACGACTGGATCAGTTTGGAAATACCATCATGAGAAAACTGAAGTAATGTGGTGAACATATAATAGTTTTGTGAGACCACACTGCTAAACGTGTAATGGGCTTTTACCTCACAAAAACAGCATCCATAGATGAAGAATTGGGAAACAAATCAGAACAACAATCCAAACAAGAAAGAATGAGCATAGAAAAGATCAAAATCCAAACTTAAAGAATGGACACAAATAATTATACATCAAGAAGAGCTTCAGACACTTCATGTTGAAATTAAGAAAACAATTCAAACATTGGAATCGACAACAAGGAAAGGAAAATTTTCCTACAAATGACTAGAAGTGTAATGACCGGGATTTTCGACCCCCGAAAATCGACACTAATACGTCCACTATATTGCATGCCGAGCATTCAAGTGCCAATAAACTGATCATTAGGGTTGAAAGAAATAAACGATAGAAGAGAAGAAACTAAACAACACAGAATCTCACAATGCAACAGAACAATATATATTACTCAATATAATATATTACAAAGTCATTTCAAAGATGTTACATTAGAGTCATACTAAGACAAATGCAAACATAGGATAGTTATAACAGTCTGTCCCTACCTAACTGAATACAATATACATATAATAAAATGAAAACAAGAAAAATAACTAGATATTGATGAAGCCACTTGCTCCCAGCTCCTCTTAGTGAATCTGTGGAAAAACCTTAATTAGCTGCCCATTCAAATTTGAGTACCGAAGAGTTTAGGAAATGAAAATAAACTCCTGGTTAGACATGGGACTGGTGTGAGTAAAATCAAACAACTTAATATTTACTTTTAAAACTCTTTTAAAATCAAAGGTATCTCGTAAGACCACACCGCATATAATTAAGGACGGGTTATTACCTTACGATAACTAAAACCCTTGTATATAAAGTCCAGTGGTATTATGATAATGTCTAAGGATTCAAAAAAAATATCAAAATAGCTGTTACCATATTAAATTCCAGCATAATAGGCTCTAAAATCAAAAACCGTAAAGGCACGTTTTGGAGATTGGATTCCAAACTATGGTAGGAACTACCTTCTGATGGTACACCCCTAGCAAATGCACTAAAGCCTGACAATAACTTCTTGTACCCCTACTACACAGAGTCGTCTTCTCCTTTAACATGGAGAACTGGATTATCTCATCCCTTTTTGACACCAAGGCCTTATACTAACATGGTATTTATGCGCAAAACAACTCGAATATGGACAATCTAGAATGGGATGGCAGCTCCTAATGGTAGCTGACCACATAGCTCTGCTACATACCCTGTTTTTGCCATTTTCCAATTTGTAAGGCTCGTGAGGTCACGTCTTTACCTTCTTCCTCTTAGCAGACCATCTTGGAATGCTAACACAGCCCTACAGGTGTAACGACCCAGAAATTATTTGCTACTTAAGTGAATATTTAATTATATTTTAAATAATTAAAAAATGGATATCTATTAACAAATTAAACTATTTTAAATAATAACTAATGATAATAAAATCACTTTCAAAATTTGTTTACCAAAATATACAGTTCATAGAAAAATAGAAAATGTGATCGGAAATTATTTTTTGAAATATCGATTTTTCATTAGTTAAAAGTTATTCAAAAGGTCATAACTCTATTGTAAACATTGTGCACACTACAAACCATTTAAAACATGTACACATATATTCATGTACATGTTTCTTCTTAAGTGTGTGAAAATATATAAGAATAAAAGAAGATATTTATAAAGGGAAATATATATATGTATGTATGTATGTATAAAATGCTCCTTTTTCAACATAAGTACACTTGACATGGTATGAATAGTTGAAAGTAAGGGGGGAGTTCAATGGATGGTTTTGAAGGGGAGGGAGAGGTATTGCTATGCATGCATACCTATACTTAAATATAAATCACTTATTATTATTTTTAATCAAATCCTAAGCCTATATATACTCCATTATCTTCATATTTTTTCATTCTACAAACCTCCTTCTTCATTTCAAAATCCTAAGAACTAAAGAAAACTTTGCCATGGCCTCCTCTTCATAAATTCTAAAATAAGAAAAATCACTTCTTTTGGCTAAAATATCCTCTTTTATTCACAAAATCACTTCTACATCTCCTATAACACCTCCTCTTCCAAAATACAACACTCCATCCAGCATAACAAACCATAGCCGAGCCAAAACCCATGATGGTCAAGCCCAAACATCATTAGGCCGAGCCATATTAGCCTAGGCCGAGCCAAATTCAAGTGTCCAAGCATCTAAAGTTTCATATTTGCAAAGTTTCTAAACCATTTTTCAAGTTTCGGTAAAAGTTCGTTTTGATTTCGAAAAGTTTCAGTGAGTAAAACTTCTGTTTTTGGAAAAGAAATTTACTTTTTTTTTATGGAATATATGTTCGAAAATATGGTGATTGTTATGTTGAATTATCATGTCATATTAATGGCATATGATGATATGTTTATGTATGAACTTGGATTTGGTGATTGGTTGATATGTGGATATGTTTGGATATGTATATGGATATGGATATTAATATTGGGTATGATATTGTGGTAGTATGTTTATGAAACAAAACCATGTGTTCTTGATGTAAATGTTGTGAAGTTTGCACCTTGAAAAGTCGCAAAAAACTTGAGATCTGATTTGAAAACGAAAGCTACTTTTTCTAGCTTTCGGTTTTGTAAAATGTTTTCCAAGTTTTCACCTTTGTTTAAAGATTTAAAAACTTTTCCATTTTTGTTTTCAAAGATGTAGTAGCTAAAGTTAAGGTGAAGTTTCCACCTAGAAATCAATTCTAGCGAACTGCGCTTATAGCGATAGTCGTTATGGATGTAGTTCGGAAAATTTCACGATTTCAAGTTTCAAGTGTTCTCGTTTGGATTATTTTTGAAAACTCATTTCAAACAAATTAAGTAAGTCAAAAATTTTAAGGTTTTAATTATTTAATGATTTATTTATTTATTTTATTAATTAGGGTAATTATTAATTAATTAATTAATTAAGTAATTAGGTTAAATAATTAGAGTTTAAGAAATTATTAACTAAGTTAATTATTTTTAATTAAGTAAGTTAAAAAAATGATTCATTAAGATAAAAAGGAAATTAATTTTTGTTTAATAAAGTTTATTTTATTTAATTAATTAATTAGTTAGAGTTAGTAATTTAATTAATTATTATTCAATCACAGTTTAATTATCCACTTAACTTGGGTTTAATTTTAAATAAATGTTGTTTAATTAAAGTCTTATTATAAATAAAATTAGGGTTATTTATGATTTAATTTTTATTTAATTAAGGGTAATTAAATTTTAATTGAGGGTTTAAACTTACGATTAAAATGGGAATTTATTTATTTTTTTAAAGTTTCATTTAAACTCTATCGTTTATTTATTTTTAACAAACTTCCATGCTTTAAGTAAATTGTTTTGAAAAACCAAAGGATCTCTTGTCCATGCTATTAAGTAGCCAAATGAATTAAAGTAGTTGTAGTAAAACGTTGACACGTTTATTGAAAGTAAGTCACTTGTACTTGTCAAAAATACCGCACTTCAGGAATGTGATGAATACAGGGGGTTAATTTCGATAAGCGGGTCACGATATTTTAAGCATATGGAACACATGTTCATATGTAAATCTTTACATCTTGATAGCGGGATAGTCCACTATAAACAACATGACCTTTTAAAATTATCGAACGTTGGTTTGGAGAGACCGATGTCGAATATTAGTTGTTATCCAAAAACAACTTCGAACTAACATAAGCGTTTGAATTGAAATAGTAAAGTAAAGGTCCAAGTTCAAGACTTTGAAGTGCAAGGGCTATTTGCTACTAACCCTAAGGGTGATTCCAAAACAGGTGTAGTGGAGATAGTGCCTTCGGTTCGTTCATCTCTTGAACGACTTGTATGGATGAATGCTACCATTGTGTCAACATGTGAAAGGCAATGTCATTCCAAGTGGCAATGCTATTTAAAGGTAAACATAGCCTCAGGCCTCATCAACCAGAAATGACCAAAATATGGTATGTAGTAGGGCTATGTGAGTCGCTCCCATGAGGGTATGTCATCACTGTATCTTGAATCGATTATTTGGCCCAATTTTGTATGCTCTGGTACTGTTGCTGATCCCAACCATGGTGGTGATGTATTCGGTACTACTAGCCAAGTAGTAGGCCGGTTTTGTGTAGCAGGGGTAGAAGATGTTCTTGTCAGACCCTAGGTGTATTTTTCCTAGAGGTGCACCTTCGGAAGGTAGTTCCTTACTTGGTCATGTTTGGAATCAATTTCCCGATAAGTTCCTTCGGTCTTAGTTGTATACCTATTATGCTGATATTTAATTAATGTAACAATTTTAGCTATGTGAATTATTTATTTGAAGAACCTAGACATTACAATAATATCACTTGATTTCTCTACAAACTGTTTTGGTTATCGTAAGGTAAAAACTCATCCGTGTTTATGTGCGGCGTGGTCTTACGAGATACCTTTGAATTTCAAAAATGTTTTATAAAATTAAGAATTAAGTTGTTTGAGTTTACTCACACCAGACCCATGTCCGACCCAATGTTTTATTTTCTTTTCCTAAACTCTTGGGTGCTTAAATTTGTATGAGTAGCCAAGTGATCCAGGTTTCTTATGGAAGCATTTTGAAGGGGCTGAAGCATATGTCTTCACCGTTAGCTAGTTATTATTTTATTCTGCTATGTTTATGTATGACTTATGTATTTTTGTACAGGCAGGTAGTTATAACTGTCAAATTGAAGTTGTAATGTATAGACTCTAATGTATTATTATTATAGGAATGACTATGTAATACCTTATGTTATCAATTATATGTTGTTCTGATTCATGGTGAGATTCTATGATTGTGTAGTTTCTTCTTATCTTTCTTTTAATTCTACCCTTAATGGTTCATCTTTCGATGCAAGAAAGGCTATCGTCGCACTAGGTAGAGATACAATGCCAGCATTCATCCATGCATGTTGTTCCAAAATCAAACAAACATTCCACATTACTGTCTTCCATTTTGTAGTCACCCCAGGAAGAATAGTATAACTCCACAACATACTTCAATATGATTTACATCGTTATTAGCTTGGATTGGTTTAGAAAATCCGAGAACTGGTGTCTCCAAAATAAAGCGATAATTTCTGGCTAACTCAATTCTGGTTCTTTTGGAAGTATGCATTAAGCAATCGAGTCCTCACCGGGAAACTCGAATACACCTGACATACCTCCTGAGTCAAAACTGGTCTAGATTTTAGAGTCGGTTATTTAACTATCACATAACAAATGACAACCAATTCCATTTGAGATCTATTTATCCATAGCAACCACTAAGCCTAAAAAATCTTTATTTAATAAATCTCTTTCAAAAATGTTTGTCTAAAACATTCATATACTTATCTCTCTGACATAAGTATATTCATAAAACATTTGCGATTAAATTCTTACTTCCAAATCATGTTAAAGGGGTATAACAAATGTTGCTTAAATCGGAGATAAGGACAACCCTCAACACTATTCCCTCAGTGTTAAGTGTGGAACGGATGTTCCATACCACCCTTTTTAAAAGGTCGGTTTAGAGAAATTGAGATCTCAAATTCTTTTATATTTCTTTCGATAAATCCCTTTTAATCAAATCTATTCCATTCATGTTTTTAATTGAAATCCAAATCCATTTCAAAATACTTTCAAACATCCAAATTCTTTTATAATACACTTTTATAAATATTCAAAACCCTTTATAACTCCTTTATAAATAACCAAATCTTTTATAAACTTCTTTTATAAACATTCAAACCCTTTCCAAAAAATTCTTTTATGAATACTCAAAACATTTCTAAAACTTTCTTATGAAAACCCTAAAATCATTCATAAAAATTGCTTTATAAACCTTTCATATTTGAACAACTTCTTTAATAAAACTTTATCCAAAACGTTCCTTTTGATAAACCCATTCATTATTAAAATATCTTAACTAAAACTATTACCAAATCATCCTTGAAATGTCTTATCCAAAATGGAATAACTTTAAAATCATCATAAAAAGAAAATGAAAACTTTTATCTTCACAAAATCCAACGGAGGTGTAACACTCCATATTTTTCATAACATTATTTAGAACATTTAATTAGGTAAATTAAATGAAATAATGTAATTTGTTAAGAGAGTGAGACTTATGATTTATAAAGGGGTAGCCATGCCTATGTAAACAAATGAACTAAATGGAATTAAAATGAATTAAGTTAGGATGAGTAGGCAAGTGCAAAATAGGAAGAAGTAATACCCTTATACCCTAAACCCTTAACCACCATATTCCACACGTTCATTTATAATTCACAAATTAAAACTAAAACCAACTAGAGGCTGGCCACCATTAAAGAGGAAGAGGGGAAATCAAGCTAAATCAAGAGGAAGAAGCTAATTAACTTAAATCAAAGATCAAATCTCATCTCCTTAACATCAAAGCAAAGGTGAATAATGACTACATCTCTTATTTTTGATTGATTTTGGTTTTAGATGATTTCGAAAGTATTTGCAAATGTTTTGCCATGTTTTGATTGATTAAAATGGATATATATATATATATACTTGTTGCTGATTTTGGCTATTTCATATGGATTTTATGATAAGAATTGATTTAGAAAACCTATTAGTTGACATCCAATACACTTGCGATTTTAATCTGAGGTCAGGAATATTATTTTGGAAATGGGTTTCAAGTTTCATAATTTTCCGAATTATTGTGGAATTAATATTAATTTTCTAGTGAAGAAAAAGGTTATTTGGGTTTAAAATTAATTTCGGCACTTATGTATGTGTTTTGGGTCTGAAATTTAAATATGTTAGAAAACATATTAAAAGAGATTTATGTGAATTTTAATAGAATTTTCCTAAGTGTTTTAGTGGATATATAAAATTATTTAAAGTATGGGACTTACTGTTTTACATATTTATAAAAGGAGAAGGGGCACTTTGTGAATAATTTAATTTGATTAATTCTGAAATTTCGGCAGTACTTTTAGAAAAGAAATTGCAACTAATCATATTTTGACAATCAAGGAAGGTTTGTTGAAATGATTACTTAAAAAGGTTAAAAATCAATTTAAACATGCTTTTTACATATTTCACGACTTTTGGCACCTAGCTTTCGACCGTGTTCCTTCACCACCATCACCATCGAAGCCAATGCGCATGGCATCAAAGCTTGGTGCACAATGAATTGGATATAGGCGGAAGGTATGTAGTCAAAACAAGGGCTTCCAAAGGTTTCGAGGTGCTACTTTGCTTTTATATGGAAATGCACCTGCTTTGCTTCCGATAGTAATGCTTCCGACTTGGTTGGCTTTCGACTGGGTCAAATTGTTTAAAAGAAAAGGTTTCGAATGGGCTGCGCCTTTTGTTTTAAGTAAATGCTTTAGAAAGGGTCGAAACCCCTTACTTTCGCCTTTTTACCTTTCGACCCAGAATGGTTTCAAATGGGCTACTTTGTTTTTAAAAAACTTAGCCACTTCTCCAATGCTTTCGAAGCGATAGGTTTGGACACCATCCACTTCTTTTACTTAGGAATTGCTTTTGAAAGAGTTGCTTTCGACTTGATTGTTTTACGACCATTGTTGATATTTGAAAGTTAAACCCAACGCTCTTGAAAGGAAAGTTTTCCAAAGGTTTCGAAAGGTTTTCCACACACTTATACTTGAACCCAATGCTTTCGAAAGGTTTATCTTAAGTAGTATACTTTAATGCTTTCGAAAGGTATATGAATATAAGGTTTTGAAGGGGTGATTCCCTAGTATTTTTGAAAGGTTTAAACTATGGTTTCGAAGGGGAGGTTCCCTAACGGTTTCAAAAGGTATATAAAGCATTTTAAATGGAAGGTTTCCGATTGCTTTCGAAAGGCAAGTTTGATATTTTAAAAAGAGGATGTCTAAGGTTTATAAAGCTTTCGAATAGATATTTTTAATGTTTTCGAAAGAACTATAGCAAATGGTTTCAAAAGGTATGTTTTGGCCTTTCGACCTAATGTTATAAAGTAAAGTAATTTACTTGTATCAAAAGGGGTACTTTCAGTGGTTTCGAAAGGGGTACTTTCAATGGTTTCGAATGGGTTGTTTAAATATTTTAAACAAAGGTTTCGAAGGATATATCTTAGCATATAGCCTAAGTGTTTTAAGTTAAAAAGGGTTTTAACTTACTTTGGAGGGATAGGTAATCCTCATTATATTTCATCAAAATTATTTTGAGTAAAGTATATATAACATGGCAAATGGCTTAGAGTAAAGCAAAGAATGCATTTTCCTTGTATAATTATGATTTAAAGGGATTAAATCATTTTGAAAAGGTTTTCAAGGAAAATTTTAAAAGGGTAGTTAACCCTAAGTAAATTGCTCAAATTAGAAGACTAGATGGGATTGGTGTAGGGTCGCGCCTTACTCATTACCTATTAGCCCCTAGCTAATTTAGTCCAAAATTACTGTGTGTAAGGCTTAGTCATAAGTAAGACTTAAATAATGGTTACACACGGAAGTGAATATTTATGCACAAAGGTAGGTTATTGGTGAGCCCGCAAAACCATTAGGATCAGGTGACCCTTGCAGAAGTAAGTTAAGGACAGACCGCCCAGAGACTTGTCTAACAGGTGTTAGGCCATTTGATATTTTGCTCGTAGGCCCGAGTCAGCCAAAGGTTAGTAGTTAGCCAAACAAAACTATAGTTTTTCCGGACAGCTGGTCTAGTTATTAACTGTATTAAGCATATATGATATTTGCTATTATTTATATAATCAGTTGATTAACCAGTTTGGTTGCAGGAATATGATTTGCAAAAAGATATGTTTTTAAAGGGATATTAGTGAGGGGAAACCCGTTCCGCTAAGCGGCGTGGTCTCACTTAATATCAGATAGACAAGATGTATTGTATTATTCACACCAGGCTTTATGTCCAACTCGAAGTTTATGTTTTCCCCTTAAACTCTCAGGTGCTCAAAATTGATTTGAGTAGATTGAGAGTTTGGGTTTTTCAGGTTTGAGTAGATTGGCAAATAAAGCTATCGAAGACGAGCAAGAGGCTGACCGATAGCTATTTAGGAGTTGTAGTTTTTTTGTTTTAAATTCCGCTGTATTGTATTGAGACGGTTAGTCCATTAGTTCTCTGATCATCCAAGGGGGCATCCTCATATGCCACTCTTGGCGTATTTTGTAATAATTATATTTGATCTGAACTTGGGAAGCATTATGGGATTATATAATCTGAATACGAAATATTATTTTGAAATGCAATCAGAAAAGTTGTTTTAATCTGTGATGATTTTATTTCATATTCATGTGACTCTGATATGATGGATATCATTAACATTACCGTATTTTGTCACCATAAGTTAATACTATAGATGACTGCAGCATCTGTAGCATTTAGCTTTTGGCCTCAAGATAGGGGATGTTACAACTTGGTATTAGAGCATAGGTTTATGATAAAACTTTAAACTAAAATGATTTTTTTTGAAAACATAATCTTAAGGAATTAGAGATAAGATTGGGGTATGGGATAACGTTATAGTAACGTACTTGTATTTGCTATATATAAGTATACGTGATATCTCTGTTCTCCTATATCTCTTAGGCTATTCATCCGTATCTTATAAGACTCGAATGCAGATATGGATGCTAGAAGAGTTAACATTGGTGGGGGAAGCACCACAAAAAAGGAAAATGCTAGACCAAGTACTAGGAGAAACCATGGTCAGGCACAAGAAGAGAATGTAGGTGCTGGAGTCCCGCAAATGAATATGGGAGCAGTGTATCAGTTCTTCGCAAACATGGTACTAGCGGGAATTGATGCTGTAGTTCTTGGAGGTAATGCTATAGGAAGGAATCAGAAAGTTACAGTAGTAACCAACTATGCCATTTTGAGTAGAGATTATACCCGGCTAGGAGGAAAGCCATTCATTGGCACTGAAGATGCTATTGAAGTAGAGAACTGGTTACTGCACTGTGAAAGAATCTTTGTAGATATAGGGCTCAATGATGAGCAAATGAGAAGACTTGCTTCAAGATAGTTGCAAGGAGCAGCCCTGCATTGGTGGAACAACGTTACAGTCGCAGTTAATGAAGAAGCTTTCACATGGGATGAATTCAAGAGGAGATTTGAAGGAAGGTTCATGTCCGAAGCTGCAAAGTCTACCTTGCTCAAAAAGTTTGCTGAGTTAGAGCAGGGAGAGATGACTATTCTGGAATATGCTAGGAGGTTTGAGGAGCTAGCATGGTATGGTTACGCTATAGTAGACACTGTGATGAAGAGGAATGAGAAGTTCATAAGAGGTCTAAAGCCTGAGCTTGCTAGAGTTGTGTTGACACACAACAGAGATCCTAGCGATGTGGTTGTAGAAATGGCTTTAAGACAGGAGGAGATGCAGGCTTTGCTGGAAAGGAATAAGGCCAAGGAGGGCAAGGTCAGAAAATAAATTTCCTCCACAAGAAAGGAGCTCATAAAGGAGGAGTTGCTAAGAAAGGGAAGTCTGAAGTGGTCTATTATAAGTGTGATAACAAAGGCCATTATGCTCATGAGTGTCGGACAGGCAAAGGAAAGAAGGCTGCTGAGAAGAAAGGAGTTAGATGTTTCAACTGTGATCAAGTTGGGCACTACAAGAACCAGCGCAAAGAGCCAGCTAAGGGAGATAAAGGCCAAGTATTTTCATTGGAACCGGCTACCTCAAGACCAACGGTGTAGGAAAAAGGGAATGTAGTGTTGGGAGGTACGCTTTCGATCCATGGTATGTCAGTTAGTGTTCTGTTTGATACCGTTGCATCGCATTCTTTTATATCTCATTGTTTGGTAGATCAGCTTAACCTAAAACCCTCGTACCTAGTTACTTCCTTAAGGGATGCAAATCTGATAGGAGGGTATGCGACTTTTGGGATGAGATGTGACCACCTAGAGTTTGATTTGTTGGGTCATACATTTATTTGCAGTTTGCATGTGTTTGATTTCGTAGGGTTTCGAATTATTTTGGGTATGGATTGGTTATGTAAGTACGATGCTAGGATATTTTGCCATGATAGAAAAATATCGCTTAGACACCCAGACTGTAGTGATTGGATTGTATATACCGTAGAAATCACTAGTTGTGAGATAAATGCTTTGTTGGGTGTTGTGGAGGTAGAAGACGAGTTGAATCGAGTTTTCGTGGTTAGAGAATTCGCAGATGTTTTTGAGCCGGTAGTAGGATTGCCACCGAAATGAGCTATTGAGTTTCGAACAGATTTAGTGCTTAGAGCAGAACCAGTGAGTAGGCTGCCAAGTAGGATGACAACTACAGAGATGAGAGAGCTAAAGGTGAATTTGGTGGATTTAGAAAGCAAGAATTTTATTAGACCTAATAATTCACCTTAGGGAGCAGCTGCCGTGTTTGCTAAGAAGCCAAACGGATCGTTTAGGTTATGTATCGATTATCGTAAGTTGAATGAGAAGGCGATAAAGAATCGATATCCGTTGCCTAGAATTTATGATTTTTTCGATCAGTTAAGCGGAGCCAAAGTATTTTATCAGTTGGATTTACAACAGATTTCCGTCAACTTAAAGTAGCATAGGATAGTATTCCTTTGACGACGTTTAGAACCAGATACGGATCGTACGAATGGTTAGTAATGCCGTTCAGACTAACTAATGCGTCAGCATTCTTTGTGGATTTGATGAATCGAATCTTCCGAGAGCACTTGGATAGGTTCATATTGGTGTTTATAGGTGATATTTTGGTATATTTTAAGGATGAAAGGGAGCATGAAGTTCATCTTAGAATTGTGATTGAGACGCTGAGGCAGAATCAGCTGAAGGCAAAGTTTTCGAAATGTCATTTCTGGAAGAAGGAAGTGAAGTTTCTTAGCCATGTAGTCTCAAAGAAAGGGTTGTTTGTAGATCCGACTAAGATTAAGGCGGTGTATAATCGGAAGAGACCTGAGACAGTGACTAAGATAAGAAGTTTTCTGGGATTAGCTTGATATTATCGGAGATTTATTAAGGATTTTTCGTGGATGGCAGCACCGATGACTAAGCTAACTCGGAAGGATGAGAAGTTCGTCTAGACAGATAAGTGTGAGGATGCATTCCAGAAGCTGAAATATTTATTAACAAATGCACTTGTATTAGTCGTTCTAGAGGGGAATCAAGATTTAATTGTATACACAGATGTTTGTGGAGTAGGATTAGGAACTGTGGTAATGCAAAGAGGTAAAGTGATTGCCTACACTACTAGACATCTTAGACCTCATGAGGTTAGATATCCGACCCATGACTTGGAATTAGCAGCAGTGATTTTTGCTTTGAAGGTATGGAGACATTACTTTTTATGAGAGAGATTCAAGTTATTTATGGATCATAAGTCGCTGAAGTATTTATTCTCTCAAAAGGAGCTGAATATGAGATAGCAGAGGGGGTTTGAGTTTTTAGCTGTCTATGACTTTGGTATTCAGTACACACAGGGAAAAGGCAACAAAGTTGCAGATGCACTTAGCAGGAAGCATCAGAATGCAGTGTTGGTGATGACAGCTGAGTGGAAAGATTTAGAAGCATTGATTACATGTAGAGTACAGTGGAGATCTAAGAGTAGTTCAAGTATCGAGACTACTATGTTTTCATGTTTAGAAGTTCGACCAGTTATGATCGAAAAGATTGCTTCTAAGCAAGAAGAAGATCTAGTATTGGCTGAAGGGATCAAGAATTTAAGGGATGGAATGGAGAGCGATGACTTAAAGGATTTCAGCCTTGACCAGAATGAGTGGTTGAGAAAGAAAGGAAGATTATGTGTTCCGAATGTGGGAGAAATTAGGAAGGAAGTTTTGTAGGAATGCCATCGTTCAAAGTTCACTATCCATCCAAGAGGAACTAAGATGTATCAGGACATGAAGAGAAGTTTCTTCTGGGAAGGTATGAAGAGGGATGTCGGCTTGTGGGTTAGGCAGTGTGTAAACTGTCAGCAAGTGAAGGCCGAACATCAGAAGCTGAGTGGATTGCTTCAGCCTTTAGAGATTCCAGTTTGGAAGTGGGATTCTATATCTATGGATTTTATAGATGGGTTGCCAAGGTCAAATAGAGGAAATGAAAGTATATGGGTCATAGTGGACAGATTGACCAAGAGTGCCCATTTCATTCCGTTTAAGTCAACCAGGACGGCACCTGTTTTTTCTAAGTTGTTCATGAAGAACATAGTTAGACTTCATGGAATTCCTAGTAGTATTGTAAGCGATAGAAATTCCTTATTCACTAACGAGTTCTGGAAAAGCCCACAGCGACTTTGGGTTCCAAGCTCAAGATGAGTATCGCTTACCATCCGCAGTTAGATGGGCAAAAGGAAAGAGTTAACAAAATTTTCAAAGATTTGTTACGTGCTTGCATATTAGACTTTGGGGGATCATGGGAAGACCATCTACACTTAGTCGAGTTTTCATATAACAACAGTTATCAGACTAGTATAGGGATGACACCATTTGAAGCTTTGTATGGAAGGCCATGCATTCTTCCGTTTGTTGGTTAGAGACCGGGGATAGGTTGATTCTTGGTCCAGATTTGGTTAGAGAAGCCGTAGAGAAGATTGAGTTGATTCAAGCGAGAATGAAGGAAGCTCAATCTAGGTAGAAAAGTTAAGCTGATAAGAGGCGAAAAGACTTGGAGTTCTCAGTTGGAGATCATGTTTTCGTCAGAGTATCACCGATAAGGTGTTATCAAGTTCAAGAAGAGAGGAAAGTTAGCACCGAGATTCGTTGGACCATTTCCTATTGTTGATAGGATCGGGAACTCGCATATAGAGTAGAGTTACCAAATAGTTTGGCAGGAGTTCATGATGTTTTTCATGTTTCTCATCTAAGGAAGTATATTCGGGATCCAGAGACTACTATTTCACCGACAGTGTTTGATGATCTAGTAATGGAGCGGAATTTGACTATAGTTAGGAATCCCGTTGGTATAGTCGCGAGAGATGAGAAGATGCCAAGGAACAAGACGTTCAAATTAGTTAAAGTCCAGTGGAGTGATGACGAGAGAGACTGTACTTGGGAAACTGAGAGCAGGATTCGAGATACTTATCCTGACTTGTTTCATGATATGTTTTACCTTTTTAATTGTTTGATGAATGCCTTATCGAAATTTCAAGGACGAAATTCTTTAAGGAGGGGAGTCTATAACACCCCATATTTTTAGTACCATTATTTAGAACATTTAATTAGGTAAATTAAATGAAATAATGTAATTTGTTAAGAGAGCGAGATTTGTGATTTATAAATGGGTAGTCGTGCCTATGTAAACTAATGAGCTAAATGGAATTAAAATGAATTAAGTTAGGATGAGTAGGCAAGGGCAAAATAGGATGAAGTAATACCCTTATACCCTTAACCACCATATTCCACACGTTCATTCATAATTCACAAATTAAAACTAAAATCAACTAGAGGTCGTCCACCATTAAAGAGGAAGAGGGGAAATCAAGCTAAATCAAGAGGAAGAAGCTAATTAACTTAAATCAAAGATCAAATCTAATCTCCTTAACATCAAAGCAAAGGTGAATAATTAATACATCTCTTATTTTCGATTGATTTTGGTTTTAGATGATTTCGAAAGTATTTGCAAATGTTTTTCCATGTTTAGATTGATTAAAATGGATATATATATATACTTGTTGATGATTTTGGCTATTTCATATGGATTTTATGATAAGAATTGATTTAGAAAACCTATTAGTTGACATCCAATACACTTGCGATTTTAATCTGAGGTCAGGAATATTATTTTGGAAATGGGTTTCAAGTTTCATAATTTTCCGAATTTTTGTGGAATTAATATTAATTTTCTAGTGAAGAAAAAGGTTATTTGGGTTTAAAATTAATTTCAGCACTTATGTATGTGTTTTGGGTCTGAAATTTAAATATGTTAGAAAACGTATTAAAAGAGATTTATGTGAATTTTAATAGAATTTTCCTAAGTGTTTTAATGGATATATAAAATTATTTTAGGTATGGGACTTACATGTTTTATATATTTATAAAAAGAGAAGGGGCATTTTGTAAATAATTTAATTTGATTAATTTTGAAATTTCGGCAGTACTTTTAGAAAAGAAAATTTGCAACCAATCATATTTTGACAATCAAGGCAGGTTAGTTGAAAAGATTACTTAAAAAGGTTAAAAATCAATTTAAACATGCTTTTGACATGTTTCACCACTTTCGGCGCCTGGCTTTCCACCGTGTTCCTCCACCACCACCACCATCAAAACCAATGTGCATGGCATCAAAGACTTGGTGCGCAGCGAATTGGATATAGGCGGAAGTATGCAGTCGAAACAAGCGGTTCCGAAGGGGTCGAGGTGCTACTTTGCTTTTAAATGGAAATGCGCCTGCTTTGCTTCTGATAGTAATGCTTTCGATTTGATTGGCTTCTGACGGGGTCAAATTTTTTAAATTAAAGGTTTTGAATTGGTTGCGCCTTTTGTTTTAAGTAAATGCTTTCGAAAGGGTCAAAACCGCTTATTGCCGCCTTTTTACCTTTTGACCCAGAATGGTTTCGAAAGGGCTACTTTGTTTTTAAAAAAACATAGCCGCTTCTCCAATGCTTTCGAAGGGGTAGGTTTCAACCCCATCCACTTCTTTTACTTAGGAATTGCTTTTAAAAGAGTTGCTTTCGACTTGATCATCTTAGGACCCTTTTTGATATTTGAAAGTTAAACCCAAATGTATCGAAAGGAATGGTTTCCAAAGGTTTTGAAAGGTTTTCCACACACTTATACTTGAACCTAATGCTTTCTTAAGGCTTATCTTAAGTAGCATACTTTAATGCTTTCGAAAGGTATATGAATATAAGGTTTCGAAGGGGTGATTCCCTAGTATTTTCGAAAGGTATAAATTATGTTTTCGAAGGGGAGGTTCCCCAATGGTTTCGAAAGGTATATAAATCATTTTAAATGGATGGTTTCTGATTGCTTTCGTAATGCAAGTTTGATGTTTTGAAAAGGGGATGTCTAAGGTTTATAAAGCTTTCGAAGTGTTGTTTTTAATGTTTTCTAAAGGACTATAGCAAATGGTTTCGAAAGGTATGTTTTGGCCTTTTGGCCTAAGGATATAAAGTAAAGTAGTTTACTTGTATCGAAAGGGGTACTTTCAATGGTTCCGAAAGGGGTACTTTGAACGGTTTTGAATGGGTTGTTTAAAGATTTTAAACAAAGGTTTTGAAGGATCTATCTTGGTATTATAGCCTAAGTGTTTTAAGTTAAAAAGGGTTTTAACTTACTTTGGAGGGATAGGTAATCCTCATTATATTTCATCAACATTATTTTTAGTAAAGTATATATAACATGGAAAATGGCTTAGAGTAAAGCAAAGAATGCATTTTCCTTGTATAAGTATGATTTAAAGGGATTAAATCATTTTGAAAAGGTTTTCAAGGAAAATTTTAAAAGAATAGTTAACCCTAAGTAAATGACTCATATTAGAAGACCATATGGGATTGGTGTAGGGTCTCACCCTACTCATTAGCTATTAGCCCCTAGCTAATTTAGTCCAAAATTTCAGTGTGTAGGGCTTAGTCACAAGTAAGACTTAAATGATGGTTACACACAGAAGGGAATATTTATGCACAAATGTAGGTTATTGGTGAGCCCGCAAAACCATTAGGATCAGGTGACCCTTGGAGAAGTAAGTTAAGGGCAGACCGTCTAGAGACTTGTCTAACGGGTGTTAGGCTATTTGGTAGGCCCAAATCAGCCAAAGGTTAGTAGTTAGCCTAACAAAACTACAGTTTTTCCGGACAGCTAGTCCAGTTATTTCCTATTTTAAGCATATATGATATTTGCTATTATTGATATAATCAGTTGATTAACCAGTTTGGTTGCAGGAATATGATTTGCAAAAAAGATATGTTTTCAAAGGGATATTAGTGAGGGGAAACCCGTTCCGCTAAGTGGTGTGGTCTCACTTAATATCAGATAATCGAGATATATTGTATTATTTACACCAGGCTTTATGTCTGGCTCGAAGTTTATGTTTTCCCCTTAAACTCTCTGGTGCTCAAAATTGATTTTAGTAGATTGAGAGTTTGGATTTTTCAGGTTTTAGTAGGTTGGCGAATAAATCTGTCGGAGATGAGCAGGAGGCTGACGGATATCTATTTAGGAGTTCTGTTGTTATTTTTTAAATTCCATTATGTTGTATTCAGACAGTTAGTCCATTAGTTCTCTGATCATCCAAGGGGGCATCCTCATATGTCGCTCTCG
Source organism: Allium fistulosum (assembly GCA_030737815.1). NCBI lineage: Eukaryota > Viridiplantae > Streptophyta > Magnoliopsida > Asparagales > Amaryllidaceae > Allium > Allium fistulosum. The sequence continues at coordinate 398,785,120 of CM060907.1, forward strand.
GGGTATTTTGTAATAATTATATTTGATCTAAACCTGGGAAGCGTTATGGGATTATGTAATCTAAATATGAAATATTGTTTTGAAATGTAATCATAAAAGTTGTCTTAATATGTGATGATTTTATTTCATATTCATGTGACTCTGATATTATGGATATCATTAACATTACCGTATTTTGTTAGTAGAAGTTAATACTATAGATGACTGCAGCATATATAGCGTTTAGCTTTTGGCCTCAAGATAGGGGATGTTATTGGAGGCATAGAGACAAGAAGAGATCTTTTAATTTGGTTCTACTCAATAAATTAACATGGATATCTGCATGAGCAAGCAGTAAGTAAAGGGAATCATTCAATCACAATCAAGCAATCCATTATATGGGTAAATGTCCCGGTATTTATAATAGCAGAATGGTGTTTTGTTCTGCCAATGGATATCGTTTGGTTTCCTGGTTATAAAGGGTTACTTAAGGCTTAGATAAGAGATCCTTTGGTTCAAACAATTCACTTAGATAAGAAAACTGGTTTAAAATAAATAATTAATAGAGTTTTAAATAACTTTTAAAATGAATAAACCTCAACTAAATCATAAGTTAAAACTTAATTAAACCTTAATAAATCTTAATTAAATCAAAAATTAAATTATAATTAAACCCTAATTTAGCTTATTTAACTCTTAATTTATTTAACTAAAAAGTAAATCTCAATTAAGCTTGGCTAAGTGTTAACTAATCAATAATTATACCTTAATAAATTAATAATTAATTAGTAATTACACATTAATTAAACTTAATTAAATAAACATTGTAACACCCCGTGTTAAATTATAATTATATATGCAAATAATTTAATTAAGTTATATACGTTTGAAATTTTAAAACAAAGAAATGTTTGTAAATGGGGCAACTAATTAATATTATTTGGAATACATATATATTTGTGTAACAAATAAATTAGAGAGAGAAATTATATAAAATCAATTAATAGGGAAGATTAATTGACGGCGTTTGTTTAAAAGGGAAATTAATATTCAATTAATTAGTAGAGGTGATTAATTGACATGAACTGACAAGAATGGGAACATATATTTTAGCGACTAATTGATATGATTAGAAACATATATGTTAGTGCAAGAGAATAAAATGGAGGAAGAGTAATCTATGCAAGTAATCAATTGTTATTAATAAACATGGAGACTTATGGTAACATATTTAATTAAGATTGTGATTCAAAATTCAATTGTAGAATATATGCATGCAATAATTATGGGAATAAAATTAATTAATATGCATATATGTGACGAATTAATATGGTGTTGATGGCATATTAATTTGGTAAGAAATCACAGTGCAGGCAGGGATTAATTGGATAGTAAATTAATTCTAGGTATATATGAAATCTATTAATTGGGTGATTAATAGGGGAATCTTATTTAAAAGAAACGTCACATTTAAAAATATAAGTTTCAATATATTGCGAGAGAGAAGGGGAAAGTGATTAATGAAAAGATTGTTGGAGAATCAATTTGAAATAAAAACAAACGCAGAAGAATTTTTTTTAATTTAATGTCCATAGACTGAGTGTACGCTTTAGATTTTAGGGTCTTATATCTAATGGTTAGCACTGATTTGAACCACTATAAATATAGGTGTACAGCCTCATTTTTATTCTCATTATTTTTCACTTGTCTACAGAAGCTCTGCCATTTTTCTATCTCTTCTACACTTTCTTAATAACAAAATTTTAGATCTAATTCACACGAATTTAGATCTAAATAGAAAGAGAATAGAATTAATTAAGGAATAAGGAATTGGTTCAAATCAGAAAGCTATGTCAAAGGTAAAACCCTAGATCTGAGTTTTGTTTGCTATTTCTAATCCAAATCTCTTCCTTTTCTCTTTCAAATATTATAGATCTGTAAATATATCGTTTGTAATTCCAAATAGGGATTACAAGGGAGGTGAATATGGATGTTAGTGACAGATTTGAAATAAAAACAGGGAGATTTGGAAAGCTAACAATGTGAGAAGATTTAATTATATCTTTTACGTTTATGATATATCATCGTTAAATTCCCGTTAAATAATTTTATTCAGTATTTCAATAATTAATCCTATTAATTAAGTTATGCTGAAATATAAGGAATTTACAGTTTATTTATAGTATTAGTATTTATTTACATATGTTTCTACGTTTTGGATTTTTATGCAAGCGTCATTCTTCTTCTATTCACTCCTCTTTCTTCGCGTATGGATTAGAATAGATTAAACGTGAATATGGATTAAATAATTAAGAATACTGAAATGAAGGAAACAAGATGTAAAGTAATAAAAGTTTGAGGAATGGAATTACTGTAATAAATTATGTAACGACCTAGAATTTCTGTCAATCTAAATTCGAATATTTAATTTATTTTAAATATTAATAAGCAGAATTAATAAGTCGAATAATTTATTATTTGAATAATTGAATTTGATTGGATAATTAAATCGACAATTTAATAGTTGAAATTCTAGAAATAATTGAAAATTGGATTTAATGTGATTGAAAATGATTTATAAAGTTATAATAAATCATATTTTAGTTATAGTAATGTTATAGATCTTTTAAATTTGAATTTAAAGTTAAATTGTGAAAATTGAATATTTTAATATTTAATCGACTAGTGAAATTAGCCATTTTTCAAACAGTCTCAGAATTGGATGAAACTAGTTCTGTTGGATCCGTAATAGTTTGTTATTATCGGATTTCAATTTTCGTAGCAATCGGAGTTGTCGTTTGACCATGGCAGCTCGAAACGCATCGAAATTGTTTTAATATTAATTTGGCAAGTTAAAAATAGACATTTTTCAAACAGACTCGGATTTCGACGAAACTAGTTTCATCGGATCCGTAATGTTATATTATTGTAAGGTTTCAAATTTCAAGTCAATCGTATTTACCGTTTGTCCGGGGCAAGCCAAAACGCATCGAAATCGGTTTAAATTGGTTTAATTTAAATTTGATCGTTTAATTCCGTAACTCGCACAGATGACCGAATTAGCTTCCGAAACCTATTCCATTGTGTTTGGAACGCGGGGTAAACCTTAGAAATGCCAGCCGGCACGCTTCGTTTGGAGTTCGGAAAATTTTCGGTGAATAGTGTTTTGGAAATTTTCTATAAAAGGCCCTCCATTTCACAAATTTGCAAACAAATCTAGGGTTTTGAACCTAGGCCGCCGTTCACCATTTCAAAGGCCAGAATTTGATCTCATTTCTTCCTCAATTTCTTCAAATCCACAAACAATTAGAACAAACTTTCAACTAACAAATTGAAGAGCACGATGAGAGCTTTAAATCTATACGGTGATGATTGATTTTAGTCGAGTAAATCGACAGCTATTTTCATTCGAACGGCCAAAATTTGGGCACGGTTTTCGACACTAGGGGAGGCCGAGCTTGGTGATGCTCGGGGTGAAGATGGAGTCGAGTACAGGCTGTCGTTTAGTGGTAGTTGATCAAGCTAAAGCATCGAGGTGGAGGTGCGAAAATTAATCAAGAAACGACGGCTTCATGGGTTGAACGAACGTGAATGTCGCGATGGGGAAGAAGGCAAAGTCACGGTCCAGATCCTAGGGTTTAGAGCTGCACGGCCCAGATCTGATAGGGTTAGAAAATAAAAAAAAGAAATTTGTAATTTATATATATTTAAATTCGTACGATCTTTAAAACGCAATATCTCTTTCATACGAGGTCGAAAACGCACGAAACCAGTTGCGTTGGAATCGTATTGTCGAGCACTATGCTATGAAATAGGATTGGAAGCGATCGGAGTCAGTGAAAATTTTGAGTGAAATTAAACGTCCGTTTAATTTTATTCGAAATAAAACGCTACAAATGGCTATCGGAAATTCAAGGTTAGAACTTTGCACTCAATCGAAATTGTTTCGATTTAAATTTTAAATAGTTAGATTTAAAATTGTTGATTGTATGCCTGGATGATAAATTTTTATATGTTGTTGATTGAAATAGACATTATACGACGTTATTAAGCGGAGGTTATTTATTAAAAACATATCCCGCGAATATTTCACCGTAAGTGAAATTGGTATTATTTATGTACTTGGAGTTGATTTCCCGCATTTTTATAGCGGATGAGACCCTATTGCGCCGCATAATAGCGGATAATATTTATAAATCCCATATACCGCGATATTCCGTACTGGAGCGGAATTGGTATTGTGCTAACATCTGTGGATGCAGGGAAGCAGGTTGGAGGGATCCAACTGGATTCCTCACCAATATTTATTTGATTACAGATATTGTGATATTTGTTGATTATCATATGATGATATATGATGTTTGATTGTCATGATTGATGATTGGTGTTGTTGCATCATCGGATCCATTTTTGAAGTTTGAAAATAACGATTTTGATTTATAAAGGATTTTTAAAGTGATTTTTGAAAGTATACGTTTTATTGAATTTTGGAATTGATTCATTTTAAATAAATAAATGTTATAATTTCCGTGTTAAGAAAATTATGAGATTTTTGAAATATAACCAAAGTATGATTTTGAAATAAATAGTTGATTAATTTATAAAATAGTTTGAATTGGGATTTTTGGATTGTTATAAATGATTTATATAAAAGATTTATAAAGTTGATATTTATAAATTGAAAATATTGGAATATTAAAACGGGTTTTTATAAGTGTTAAAAATGAAATAAAAATGGATTTCATAAGTGAACGGAATTTATAGATTTATAAATTATGAAGTTATTAAATGAATAGATTTTGTAAAATAAAAGATTTATAAGTAATTATCTTATAAATCGAATTTTGGCATTTAAATGAGATATGAATGGAATTTGTTAATAATGAGATTTATAAGTTGAAGTTTTTATAAATAGAAATGGAATTTATAAACGTTGTTTTATAAAATCCGAAATCAATTGAATTTGATAAATTAAACATAGAAGTTTATAAAAGGGGATATATTCGCGATTTTAGATAGCGAATTATAAATTATATGATAGGTGTAGAAATGGAGAGTTTGGTTGAGAATTTTATCCACGATTTTAGATAGTGGATAAATTCTTGAAATTAAATGCGTAGAAAATATTGAAATTAGCTAGTGAAGTATATTCACGATTTTGGACAGTGAATATATTTTTAAATAAAATGGATATGTTTTGGAGAAGTGATATTACGAAATGAAGTAAGTGTTTTAAAAGATGTTTTAAAACGTGTTAAGTATCGAATACATAGATTTCAACATTCATTGTTGAAATAGACGTTTTCGAGAAATAAGGAAATGGTGGACTATAACACTGTTGTTATAGTAAATGGTTTCCGAAAGGAAATATTTTGTATAGTATTGGGATTTATATATCTATCTAAATTTCGAATCCCTATACTAGTGATTATGGGTCGTCGTAACGATGTTTTACGTAACATTCGTTTTGACTCAAATAAATGTGTTTAAGGAAATGATTTCCTTAAAGAATGAAATATATACTTAATTTTGATTTAAGTATATTGAATATTTTCAAATGTTGAAAATAAATAATGATTTGTGAATTACTTATTATTAAATAAGTATGGAAATGCTTTTCCAATATGAAATGAAAGGTTTGAGATTTTATCTTTTAAAGATAAATTGAAAATGAATATTTGAAATTGATTTGAAATTGTTTTTTTTTTCAAATGGTTGAAGTGTGGAAATTATATATCTTGTAAAGATATTTTTGGAAGATAAATAATTTGGAAAATTATTTGGAATCTGATGATGCTATGCAGACCTATTGATAGTTAAATAACCGACTATCAATAATTACCTTGAATGGGTATTTGTTGTGATTTGCTTGAATTTGAATGCCACACTTATTTTTGAATAAGCTCTCACTATTCGGGTTAGCCGAGAAAGGACCTTTGGGTCGTATAACCCATTCCGAATTAGTGATACGACGATATGGATCGTATTGAAGATCGGTGGTGAAGACCGGGTATTTGTGAAAACGATAGGATGACCTATCAATTGTCTCTGCACCGTTAGCTACGGTATAGAGATTTCCTTTGTGATGGGAAGTTTTATCGGGATTGTGAATACCCGGATTGCAAGGGCTTCTTAGGAAGTCCCTTCGGTTCTGTTCGAACACGGAACATACTTGTATGGTTACGTGTCTGACATTACGTTTTGAGATATAAAGCTGATTTCTTTCAAATACATTTCTGTTGGTGGCGGAGAATTTATTCTCTTAGCTTAACACCCTTCTCTGAGACGTACGAGCTCAGAGGTTATGTAGTTGAAATTTATCAGCGATATATTCCCAATTTGGTAATGTGGCATGCTGAGTGTTGCTGTGTGATGATCATTTATTGATCATTTGTGATCAAAGCGTGGCTTTGTGAAAAAACGTAGCTTTGTGGACGAGACTTCGTCAGGGCCTCACAACCCGGAAATGGTCAAAACAGGAATGTTGCGGCCAGGTTATGAGGGTCGCGCCCTTTAGGGTATGTCATTTCCTTCTGGAAAGGGGTGGTATCGTGGTATGGAGCCCAGATACTTACTCATGTGGACACACTTTATTTATTATGTGTGATGTTGTTACCGAGCACTCGGATAAAGGTCCCAAAGGACCGGGGATGGCATATTCGTGAGTTACCTAGTTAAAGGGGTAACCCGACCTTGTTGGCAGAGAGCAGTTTGTCTCTCGGAGCATTCAGCCAGAGGCGTTTCTTTTGTGGCATAGGAAGTTCCTTAGCCTGACCATTTGTTGGAAAATCCAAAGAAACAATACGAACCTTGTACGGTTTTAGTTGTATTACCTGCTATGGAATGTGGCGGTAACCTGCTATTGAACATAGTAGCTATAGTAGGCATACAATAATGGTTGTATGTTGGCTAAGATTAATATTATATCTTCGAAATGTTTTCTACAATATGCACTAGTAATAATATCCGATGATTTGCATAGTAAGCATGTTTGACTATCATAAGAAGAAATCTTCTCTAATTCTGCATTTGCATTGTGTGTGTGGCGGGAGGTCTTATGGTAGTTTCATTTTCAAAAGCATTGCGGATATTTTCTACTTGCTTTGTTGTTGTTGTTTAAAGATAAACTGTTTTAGTTCTCACACCAGTCACCATGACTGACCTGGAGTTTATTATTTCCTTCCTAAACTCTGGGTGCCCACCAATTTCCACACGGTCAGTCTAGAGTTAGGTTATCAGGTCATTCTGGATTCGGGATGCTGTGGAGCTTAGTGGCGAGCTGGATGGCGAGACGTATCACTTGTATATGATAGTATTATTCCGCTGTGTATTCCGTATGAGGACAAGTTTATATAACTGTCCAGTGTTGTATTATTGTTGTAAACTCTGATGATGATGTAATGTATAAAATGATATAGTTCTTTGATTTAAAGATTATTCATTTATCTATTATATGTTGTTCCGCTGTGAATGTGAGATTCTGATATTGTTTCTATTTCTGATGTTGTTTTGTTGTTCTTCTTTCTTTTTCCTCTATCTTTTCTTCTACCTCTTCTTTCTTAAAACCCTAAGTATTCGGTTTTCCGGCATTCGATGGCACGACAGTCGATACACTAGACGTATTGATGTCGATATTCGAAAGTCGAAGAATCGGGTCCTTACAACGTGGTATCAGAGCATATGGTTAAGAGACAACCATGGCTCTGTTGGGTGTTACTCATTAGAGATAGAGTCAGTAGTAATCTAGAATGAGTTGAGTGTAATAATAGATATGAGCGCGTATTTGTTAGTGAATATAAAATTATTTTATATTGTGATGATTGGTTTATTGAGTGGTATATGGATTCTGGTCGGTATAGTATGTACAACTCTATCGATAGGGATCTCTAAACACTTGTATAGAACAATTCGGCATGATATTGTTTAAATTGGGTAAATGAAATAATTTTACCTTGATTATATTTTGTATATAAAGAAATAATTTTTCAGTGTTAAAGTATATATAATTGATTGTTTGGTTGTTGAAAATGTACATATATATAAGTTAATGAAAGTTGTTTGAATAAGTTAAATAAAACAACAATTGTAAAAGAATAAATTGTATAAGCAAATGAATTATAAGTATGAAGTTATAATTAATATGATTTACAATTGTGAAATAGTCTTATATATAAGAAAAGATTTGTAATGAGATTTATAAATCAAGGAAAATTTTAGAAAGAATTTAAAGCACTGAATTCACTATTGTTGCTGGGAAATAGTACGGTGATGACTGCAGCATCATTAGTATCATTTTCGAGTTTCTATGTGATGGTTTTGCTACCATAATAAATTGGAAAAAAATTGAAGTTTTGTTGTGATAAACAGATTTGATTTAAAATCCAAGTTGAAGTTGATAAATATAAGTGAAATAAGTTTATACTTATAATATGAAATAAAATTAACTTTGGTAAAAGTTGAATATAATTTATTTAGAATGGGAATCTGAATTGGATTTATAAGTGGAAACTTAAGCTAAGTTAAACAAATGATGTTTAAATTGGAATATAACTTAAGTAATGGTGAATGAATTTGATTTTGGGTACCAAAATTAATTAATGAAATGAAGTGATGAATGTGAACTTGAGTTATATAAATGAAATTCAATTTTATTTGTAAAATGAAGTAGCAATTGAATGGAATAAATGGATTGGATGTTAATCAATCTAATGAAAATAAATTGATATGAAACAATGGATGTAAGTGTTAATTCATTAAAAGTAAATGAAATTGAAAGTTGAATAATTGAATGTAAGTCAATTTAATATCAACCAATTGAATTAAAGGTGTTGAACCAAATTGGATGTAAATTAAATAATTTGGTTATGTTGAATAAACATTGGTTGTTATTTGATTGTTAGTTGATTGTGTATAAATTCATTAAGAGTTAATGAAAGTAAATTAGTGAAATTGAAAGCTATGTAATTGAATTCAAATTGAAAGTAAATAAATTTGAATATAATTGAATTTGATTCAAATTGAAAGTGAACAAATGTGAATTAGTGAATGTAACTAATTAAATAAATGAATGTTGATAAAATTCCAACGTTAATGAATCAAATGTGATTAAATTGAAAACCCAATTCAATTAATGTTAATGAGAAGTGAATCTATATGGATTTGGTTATGAATTGATTTGGATAGACATTGATTTGTTGGATGTTATTGGATGATAGTTGTTTGATGGTTGCATTTATTGCTTTAGTTGCAATTGCTATGTTAGTACATGTAGTTATTATGTTGCTGTTGGATATGTTTCTACCATCATCGAGCCAACAGGAGGAAGCAAGGGACGAGCCACCAGAATAACCGAGCCAGCTATGCAGCATCCCCTAACCAAACTCACCCACCGGTCCACTGTGTCCTTCCACCGAACCAAGCACACCGGTCCACCGTGTCCTTCCACCGAACCAAGCACACCGGTCCACCGTGTCCTTCCACCGAACCAAGCACACCGGTCCACTGTACTCCCACCACCGAACCAAAGGAAACCGGACCAGCTCCACCAGGCCAGATTACGTCAGCCCAGGCCCGCCAGCTGCTATCTACCTCCAAGACCCCTACCCCTAGTCTCACTCTATAAATAGAGGGGCAGGGGTACAACAATGGGGGACAAGTTTGAGAGCTCAAGCACAGAGAGAACTTTCAAACAACTTTCTTTTACTTGTATCAAAGCTTTGTACTTGTAATCAAAACAAGAGAAGAGAAATAACATATAAAGTGGACGTAGGCGCATTCTGGCTGAACCACTATAAATCTGCATGTCTTTTTACAGTTTAGCCCCCTGCTTTTCATATATTTGCATAAATCACCCAAATCACTAAGAACAACATAAGATCTACTAAATCATACAACTTTGAGGTGTTTGTCCATTTTTTGTGCAAACATTTTTGGTGCTTTCACTGAGAACTTGAAGACTCGAAGCTTCAGCTTCATCCACTTAAACATTTTTCCTAACAGCATCATCCACCGTTCGAAAAACATGCCTCCCAAGCAGAAAAAAGATGTTAACAAAGGAAAAAACATCGCTCCAAGCAGTCTTCCAGATCCAGCGGTCACGGATCAAGTAAATCGTCCTCCTCTAGCGGCAGTACCGAATGAAGGACAGGCTAATCCGACCACTCCTACCGTAGAACAGCCCGCAGCAATTACTAGGGCAGATCTAGACAGGGTTGTGGTTGAAGTAACTAATCGCTTCACGTCCCAACAGGAAGCCTTGGTGGACCATCTCATGTCACGCTTAAGGGATGCTGAAGAGTCCAACGGCAACACTGAATCATGGGGCGAGTCCCAGTCTGGAGGGTCTCGGAGACAACAAAGATCTTCCTTCTTCGAAGGAGCTAACGGCAGAAGCAGCCATGGTAGGAGTCGAGATCGAGCATAGCCCGATGTTAGGCCTGAAGAAACGCTTGGAACCGAACCCCACGGGGGAGGTACAGGGCGGAGGTCAACTGTAGCTGAGCCTGTCATACAGCCTAACCACGGAAACGCCAGTGACGGGGGCCGAGCTAGAGTCCAGCCCGAAGTTGGACCCGAGGAAGTGCTTAGATCAGAACCCAGCAGGGGAAGATCAAGGCAAGGGCCAACTATGGCTGACCCTAGCATGCTCCCAGAAGACCAAAGGCAGCCACCGGAAAATAAGAGGAATGATAGACGATACCATCCCTACAGATCATCTGGACGGGATCAATCCCATAGAACAGAGCCAAATTCGTTTCTATCTGCTCCAAATTCTGATGAAAGGATGGCACGCTTATTCAGAGAGTGCGTCCAACGGGAGCAAAGAGATCGAGGGATAGGCGCTAGGGTAACCAGCCCCTTCGCCCGCAACATCGAAATTGCTATCACCCCCCGAGAATGGAAGATGCCAACAATGGAACCTTACAAAGGAACCTCCGACCCCGTTGTACACTTACAGAGGTACACACAACATATGCTCATGAGTGGAGCGACAGAGGGAGTACTATGCAAATGCTTTCCGCTCTTCTTAGCAGATCTCGCTACCTCCTTATTCTGTCATCTACCCTAGGGATCCATCAGCTCGTGGGAAATGTTGAAAGAAAAGTTTATCAGTCAGTTCCGCATCCATGTGGAACAACCTAAGGACGCTTATTCCTTATCCAGCGTCAAACAGAAACCTGGAGAGAAACTGCAGCAATACCTAACCCGGTTCAATGCCGCAGCAGCCGCAGTCCAAGATGCCGATGAGAAGCTTATCCTAATGGCCCTCTGTAGTGGTGTGCATCCGAACACTAAATTTGCTAGAAGGTTGACAAAAGAAAAACCAGCTACTTTACCCGATTTCTTCCATGAGGCTGGGAAATACATGACGCTTGAGGATGCTGCCGTTGAGGGGCAGTCAGGACAGCAAAATAAGGCAACTCACAACAACGCCCCTGCTGTGGCAAGGAACGTTCGAAGAAATGATTCCAGAGACAATGCTGGGGGCAAGAAGGGAGAAAAGCGCCTATATCGGCCTGGACCGAGATTCGACACTTACACTCCTTTGAACGAGACTGTTGAAAATATCTTCCTTGCCACCCAAGGCGAAGTTAGATACAAACGCCCACCATACAAGAAGGAATCTGATAACGCGCAGAAGTCTGGAAAATTCTACCGCTTCCACGAATCTCATGGGCATGATACCAATGAATGCCATCATCTCCGGGATCTGATTGAGGAACACATCAGGAGGAAGAAGCTGGAACGCTATGTAAAAAGTCAGGACAGGACTCCAGCTCCTGCCAATGAAAACCCAAGGCTACCCTCACCGGAGACCGGTAGAGGAAACCGCAACGCTAGCGGCTCTAGTCAAGAGAAGATAGTGGTCCATACCATCTCAGGAGGACCGCACATCGCAGACAAGAGCTGGAAAGAGAAGGAAAGATATGGAAAGTCGCTTAGAGACAGTAAAGACTGTGTCAATTCGGTTATAGAAGAACGCCACCCGAAACGGAAAGAAAGTGATGACATCACATTCGGTAAGCGTGACCTGGAAGGAAGGCAGTACCCTCACATGGATCCCATGGTTATCTCTGCCAGGCTCGGTCCCGCCGAAGTTTACCGAATCTTAGTAGACACTGGAAGCTCAGTGAACATCCTGTTCAAACATGCATTCGACAAAATGAAATTATCAATGAAGGATGTATCTCCCTGCGATAAACCACTACACGGTTTCACTGGAGATGCGAAGATGCCCCTCGGGCAACTAGACCTCTTTGTTGAGATTGGAAGCCATCCCCGCTCCGCCGTACGAAAACTAACGTTTGTGCTGATAGAGAACCATTCGGCATACAACGCCTTCTTAGGAAGGCCATCCCTGTCTGACTTCCAAATTTTCCTAGCCTCATGGTGCCTAAAGATGAAATTTCCAACGGACAATGGAGTAGGGGAAGTAGAAGGACACCAAGACGTTGCTCGAGACTGCTATGTGACTGAACTTCGCAACAACCACAGGAAGGATAAAGGGAAGGGTGTAGAGGTTGCCCTCTGCACGAAAAGTCTAGAAGCATAGCAACTAAAGAAAGCCCCTCCTCTTCGATATACCAGCGACCCTTTCAATGAATTAGACCCCAGGGACAGAGAGGAGGAGGCCACCGCCGAGCCTGCAGAGGCTATGGAGTTTATATCTGTAGACAAGCACGACTCAAGTAGACTATTGAAAATTGGGTCCCAACTAAAAGCAGAATTGAAGGAACAACTCATCGATTTTCTCCGCCACAACTTGGATGTGTTCGATGGTCACACTCTGACATGACCGGAATCTCCCCCGACGTAGCATGTCACATACTAAACATTGATCCTACCCAGGCGCCCATAAAACAAAGAAAGAGAAGTATGGGGGCATAGCGATCGGCAGCCCTCGATGAAGAAGTAAAGAATCTACTCGCCAACGACTTCATAAGAGAAGCCATCTACCCGGAATGGATCGCTAACCCGGTGCTGGTAAAGAAGGCTAATGGGAAGTGGCGAACATGCATTGACTTTTCCAACCTAAACGACGCCTACCCAAAGGATTGCTTCCCACTTCCCCGAATCGACCAACTAGTAGACAGTACAGCCGGGCACGAGCTCTTATCTTTTATGGACGCATACTTAGGATATAACCAAATTCCCATGCATGCTCCCGACCAAGACCACACTAGTTACATCACCGACCGGGGTTTATACTGCTATAAGGTAATGCCTTTCAGACTTAAAAATGCAGGAGCCACCTACCAGCGCCTCGTCAACAAGATGTTTGCAGGGCTAATAGGGCAAACTATGGAAGTATACGTGGATGACATGCTGGTAAAATCAAGGAAAGCCGACGATCACGTAAGCCACCTAGGCGAGATGTTTCAAGTACTTCGCCAGTATGGAATGAAGTTGAATCCTCTAAAATGATCCTTCGGAGTATCATCAGGAAAGTTCTTAGGATTCATCGTCCATGCCAGGGGAATTGAAGCAAACCCCGAACAAGTCCGAGCGCTAAGGGTTATCAAGATACCTTCCACTCGAAAGGAAATGCAAAGCCTGAATGGAAAAGTGGCCGCCCTAAGCCGATTCATCTCCAGGGCAACGGACAAGTGCGTCCTCTTTTTCGAAGCTCTAAAGAAAGACAAAGGAAAGTTCGAATGGACTGACGAATGCTTAACCTCTTTCCTTAACTTAATCGAACACCTCCAGAAACCACCGGTACTCTCGACTCCAAGCGAAGGCGAAGAATTATACCTATACCTTGCTGTGTCATCTCACGCCCTAAGCGCTGCCTTGGTACGGGAAGACAACCGCACGCAGCGGCCAGTTTACTTCGTCAGCAAGAGGTTTACGGGGGCAGAAGTCAAATATCCTAAACTTGAGAAGCTAGCGTACTGTTTACTAATCACATCACGGAAACTGCGTCACTACTTCCAGTCCCATTCCATCAAAGTTCTGACCGATCAACCACTGAGGCAGGTACTCCATCGTCCCGACACTTCTGGGCGACTACTTAAATGGTGCATTGAACTAAGTTAGTATGATATCACCTATCACCCTCGCACCGCCATCAAGGGACAAGCTATGGCTGATTTCATTGCAGAATTCACTACCAACGAAGATAAGGAGCAATTGGAAATAGCAGAAGATATCAAGTGGAATCTCTTTGTTGATGGTGCATCGAACGAACAAGGCTCGGGGGCAGGTGTGGTAATAATCACTCCCAGGGGAAACAAACTGCACTATGCTATAAGGTTGGAGTTCGCTGCCACCACCAACGATGTAGAATATGAAGCAGTAATAGCCGGACTAGAAATTGCCATAGAAATCGGAGCCAATTCTTTGTGTCTTCACAGCGATTCTCAACTTATTGTTAATCAAATACTAGGAGAATTCCAAGCTCGAGAAGAACGACTCATAGCATATTTAAAGAAGACCAAGTTACTTCTCAGCCGATTGGACCACTACTTAGTCAAACACATCCCTCGGGAAGAGAACCAAGAGGCCGACGAATTGGCGAAGCAAGCAAGTGTAAGAGACATCGCCATCTTCGGGGCAGTAACTATCTCAAAGCAACTGGCCCCAAGTTTTGAGCAAGTGAATCTGATAGCTGCAACCGAGGAAGCAACTTGGATGACTCCCATCCGAAACTACCTACAAAGCAGCACGCTACCCAACGGGCATAACGAAGTCAAGAAAATCTTGAGGAAAGCATCCCGCTACACAATACAAGAAGACATCCTCTATCGACGTGGATTCTCTAACCCGTTATTAAGGTGTGTCGCTGGAAGGGAAGCCAAGGAAATCTTATTCAACATCCATCAGGGAAGCTGCGGAGATCACACCGGAGGGCAAACATTAGCAAAAAAGATACTCCGATATGGATATTTCTGGCCCACCTTAAGCAAGGACGCCTTGGATTTCGTCAAAAAGTGTGACAGATGTCAGAAGTTCGCTAAGATTCCGCGGCTACCAACGACTGAGATTACTCAAATGACCAGCCCTTGGCCCTTCGCAATATGGGGAATTGACTTAATCGGCGAGCTACCAATGGGCCGAGGCGGGGCCAAATATGCTATAGTGGTAGTCGACTATTTCACCAAATGGGTGGAAGTGGAACCTCTGAATAAAGTATCTTCAGCAAAAGTTATTAACTTCTTGATCAAAAATGTTCTGTGTAGGTACGGAGTCCCACTCAAAATCATATCAGACAATGGACTTCAGTTTGACAGCGAGGAATTCGCCAACTGGTGCCAAGAGCACGGAATTCACAAAAGCTTCTCATCTGTAGCGTATCCCCAAGCAAACGGACAAGTCGAAGCCGTCAACAAAATTCTGAAAACTCTAATAAAAAAGAAGCTCGAAAAGTCAAAGGGCGCTTGGGTGGATGAACTTCCTACGGCACTATGGGCCTATCGCACATCTTTCAGAACATCAACGGGGCACACTCCTTTCTCTTTGGCATACGGATCGGAGGCTATGCTCCCAGTTGAAACCATTGTGCCTTCCCACCGTAGGATCCACTATAACCCAGAAGAGAACGAAGAACTCCTTCACATGTCTTTGGATCTAGTTGAGGAGAGAAGAAATGATGCAGTCCTTAAAGCAGCAGCCCACAAACAAAAAGTGGCAGCACAATACAACTCCAAAGTCAAGCATCGTACCTTACAAGAAGGAGATCTTGTCCTCAAGCGAATCTTCCCTCGTACCGGAGCACTAGATCCAATTTGGGATGGACCATATGTAATTCATAAAGATCTCCGCAATGGAGCTTATATTTTGTCAACAGTGGACGGAGAGGTGTTCCAGAGGGCATGGAACATCCAACACCTCCGTCGATACTTTTCTTAACTTGTACTGCCCATATGAAGTGAATTAACAAAGAGAATCAGTGGACGTAGGCCTTTTCATGCCGAACCACTTTAAAAAAACCTTGTCTCTTTTTTAACTTGTTCCTTTATAACTTGGCTGCTTGTTAACTTTATCCTTTTCTGTTGAACAAAATCCTATGCATATAGCATTTCCACCCGAAGCAATCCACAGCGCAATTTCACCTGGATAAGACCTAACAGGTACTATGCGAATCTATGCCCTCGCCAATGAGACACTTTTGCCCCGGCATCCTCTGCTGCGGGTTAACTCATTGCTCGCGACGGCCCTTAAAGCCAACTGTAATGAGCCGATTATAAGCCACCGAGAAGGCCGACTATAGCCGAGGCAGCTCATTACGGCATTCGGCTCGCCGGCAACTGTGAATCGATTATAAGCCCCAACATAAGGTGTGGCCAGCCAGGGGCAGTTCACGGTTGACGATCGGCACCCATGCTAGCCGGCCACAGTAAATCGAATAATACCCACGATTACGGGCCATAATAGCCCGGGTAGTTACTGTGCGCGATCTCGGTTCCGATTTGTCTTAAGTGCGGCTGTGGTAAAAAAGAATTAACTCCCCGCGGAGGCGTAAGATGGGTGACAAATGTCTCCAAGACCCACAGCTAGGGAAAGTGACTACAAAGCCCGTTTGCCACGAACTTAAGCACATCGAAGGCCTTCCGTGATTGGAAGTTTTACTATTTCACATATTTCAATTTTACTTAAGAAACTTTTCTCCTATCCTCTGTAACAATCCCTGAAGTGCAGGACACAAAACAGGAGACACTCACTAATAGAAGCGGATATTCACAGCAGGACACTGGACTGCATCCCTTACTCGGTCACACAGGATATTCAAAGCTGCCATCTACAAGCAAAATATAAAGGGCGGTATTTCCTTCTTTCATATATGCCTATAATTTGTTCACACCTCACGCTAACACTGCAAGTCATGAAATTATGTTTTAAACAAGAACCTGACATCAAACACAATTTAAGAATATGCATAGCTATATTTCTTATGCAACATGTCAAAATAGCGAAAACATTCAAAAGACGACAAAATCAGCTTAAGTTAAAGAATTACACATCAAGAATAGAGCTATTTATTACAAGTAGCAAGAATTACAACCTAAAAGTTACTTTACTGTTTTAAGACTAACATATACAACCATGTCAAGTCCACAAAAAGAATTTTCCAGGTCTAATCAGGGAGCCGGCTGCGTTGGAGTCTTGTCCTTGTCATGTTGCCCACCTGTCCGGTCAGAAAAGGAAATCATTAGTGATAAGCAACAGAGTTAACAAAAGAAGAAACTAATGAAGAAGAGGTTACCAGCAACTTCCCCTTGATCGTCTTGGTCGTCATCCCCTACTTCCACACCTGCCTCCTCAACCGCGAACAACCGCATCCCCTCTTTCACCGTTGTCTTCTCCTCCTTGGTAAAATGAGCGGTGACCACATCCATCCTAAAGGCCGCTCCACCCTCTTTATCCGCCTCAGCCTTGGCCTCCTCTAGAGCCATGAGGTAAATCCTAGCCATAACCCGGGGGTAGTCGTCCATCCAAGATAAGCTGCCCTGCTTCCAAATGCGAAAGTACATATCCTGCAGCATATCATCCACCATCCCCTCATTCTCCTCAAACTCCCTCATACGAGCCTCAGAGACCGATAGCCTTGCAATGGCAGCATCCCTCTCCAGTCGGTATCGCGAGCAGTCAGCCTGAAGGGACCTCCTCATCGCCTCCATCTCCTCCTTTAGCCTGACCTGAGCAAGCTCTGCGGCTTCAAGCTTCCCCGACAACTCCTCTACCTGCTCAAGATCCGCCCTCCGAACCTCGTCCACTATCGAGATGGCCATATTTATCTGCTCCTTGCAGGCAGCCTCCATCTTCCGCAATTCCGCCTTACTAGCCTCCTCCATAGTCTTCCTCAACCGCCCGGAGGCAGCCTCATGCTGAGAAATCTGAATGGCCTGATCAGCCAGCTGTTTGGCCTGATCCAAAACCATCAATCGTAGTCGGATGTTAGCACTCCCAATCTCCTCTCCAGCCTTAACCAGCCGGGCATGATGCCCCATCAGCTTCCTAGTCTCCTCCGCTACCCAATCAATATTAGCCTTGGCCTCGTCCCCCATGGTAACTATCCGAGTAGTAAGTAAATCGAGGTCTAAGGACTTAGCCTCATCAAGCACCCGTACCATGGGATTGCGGGGAAGAAGGTGCTCACCGGTAACCTCGTCAAAGGTAATATCATGGGAACTTGGATCCAGATCAGGATGACCCGCAAATGGATTACGAGCCAAGCCAGGACGATCAATCTGAGTAACGGTAGGATTTTCAGACGGGTGCGGAGAGAGTGCGAACTCAGTATCCTCCTCCGTAATATCATGAAGAGGCTGAACTGGGGGCTGAGGACCAAGTGAAGGTTCGGATAAGGGATGACTCCTCTTTCTCTTTTGAATACCCTCTTCAATAACCCCGAGAAGAGGACGGTAGCCGACTACATCCCCGGAATGGTGGGTCGAAGGCTTCGGCTTGGCGAAGGCTTTGGAGAGCTTGTATTGTTCAAGCCTGTGTCGAAGATCTGAGGCCTTGGTCGTTTTACCTGCTCCTGATATGAAGAACAAGTGTCACAAGCTTACATTGATCCATAATTTGAGAAACGCGGTAAATTAAAAGTTAAAAGAAGAAAGGAAACACATTTGTTATACAAACCATGGGGAGGAGTAGGATACTGCAATAAGTCCTGGATTTCATTCCAGGACGGGAGTGGATCATAAAATATTCCTAAGTCCCTATCATAAATGGAGCCTGCAGGAGTCAAAAGTTCACCTTGAGTCGTCGGAGCCACCTTGGCTGGAATAGTCTGAGAAGGCTCGCTTGCACTGGTCTTGGCCTTTTCAGCTTTCCTGGATTTCTCTACCAAAGCCGATTCTCTGTCCAGCCCCTCGAAAGCTTGGAGGAATGCATCATCCGTCCACTCCTGAATCTCGCCTTCTTGCCCAGGAAGCAAGGCCCCGATGCCATCGACACCGTCACCACCTTCCCGGTCATCTCCACCCTCACCTCTCTCCTCCTCCACATCTTCCTTCCCCGGAGTAAGTGGACAAGTGCTGGGGGAAGGGCCATCCGACTTCTTAAGCTTCTTACCTCCGACCACTGGAGATTTTGAGAAAGGTTTCCTCTTGCCACTCTCTACTGTGACAACTCCCTTAGCTTGAGCAGCCGCCCTCTCCTCCGCCGTTTCCCTCTGCTTGACTACTGACTGCTGTGGAAGGATCAAATCATACTCCAGAAGGGTCGCATTTCTGATCAGGTAAGCAGCCGATCTATCTCTCCCGGGGATAGCTTCTATCTCAGCCGCCATCTGAACCAGGCGATCAGTCTCCACAACCGCAAATCCACCTGTCGCTAGCAAAAATTGAAAACGTATGAGAAGAAGCATCGCAACCAGAATGGAAATTATAAATAAAGCATCGACTTACATCCAGAGGTGAAACGCCGAATAGAAACAGAGTCGTCCCTGACGAAGAACCACTCCTTCTTGAACATGTTGTACTTAGAATACAGGTCCAAGACCGGCTTGAAGGTTACAGCTGACTCCAAGCTGATGTATGGGGACCCCTTCTTATAGCCCCTCAGATTATATAAATACCGGATCTCCCGGTTGGAAGGAGCACGCCCATGCTTCCTCTGAAAGATGACGAAGAGGCTCACCAGTATAGTATAAGAGTTGGGTTGAAGCTGGAATGGGGCCACCTTTAGATATGTAAGAAAGCTGAGTACCCAAGCATTAAGAGGCGGGATGGCACCACACATACAGTGGTATCTGCTGTAGGCAAAGTACCCTTCGGGAGGGTCATATGGCATAACTTCTCTCCCTGGAAACAGCATGCGCGCCCTATCAATTCCAAAGGAACGGGAGATGATCTCGGGCGGGGAGTTCAGAAGCTCCTGAGGGCCGTACCCGTCCACCAGTGATCTCGGGGCAGATCCGTGATGTTCCCGTCCTGGCTGAGCAGGGGGCACTGCGGAAGATTCTCCTTCGCCCTGGGACTTCTTTTTATCTGATCGAATTTCTGCTTTTCGAGACATTTATCTGCAACACAAAAGAACGTTGTTAAAACAAAGGATGTAGAGACATAAACAGGCAAGAGCGTACAGTCCGGAATTTAATTTGTAATTCGAAACATAAAAGGTTCAAAGCCCATTCGGCATTCTCATTTTCAAAAAAGCCCATTCGGCATTCTCATTTTCAAAAAGCCCATTTGGCATCCTCATTTTCAAAAGGCCCATTCGGCATTCTCGTTCTCAAGAAGCCTATTAGGCATTCTCGTTTTCAAAAAGCCTATTCGGCATTCTCATTTTCAGAAAGCCCATTCGACATTCTCGTTCTCAAGAAGCCTATCCGGCATTCTCATTTTCAGAAAGCCCATTCGGCATTCTTGTTCTCGAAAACCACATTCGGCATTCTCATCACGAAAAGCTCATTCGGTAGAAATAAACTAACCTGGTCCGGTAGCTGAGTGTGGCTCGGCACGTATTGATCCGGCGGTTCAAAAGTTGGTTCGGCTATCTCGTTCAGTAAGGAAGAACAAGGGCCTACGTCTCCTACTTATAGGGGAAGGCCGGATAACCAGACTAGCCGGTTGGGTTCTCAAACCGGATATGGTTGTCAAGACCAAAACAAAGCACGACATATGTTGGACATATGCCCTACTTTGAGGGGCAAATGTTGGATATGTTTCTACCATCATCGAGCCAACACGAGGAAGCAAGGGACGAGCCACCAGAATAACCGAGCCAGCTATGCAGCATCCCCTAACCAAACTCACCCACCGGTCCACTGTGTCCTTCCACCGAACCAAGCACACCGGTCCACTGTGTCCTTCCACCGAACCAAGCACACCGGTCCACTGTGTCCTTCCACCGAACCAAGCAAACCGTTCCACCGTGTCCTTCCACCGAACCAAGCACACCGGTCCACCGAGTCCTTCCACCGAACCAAGCACACCGGTCCACTGTACTCCCACCACCGAACCAAAGGAAACCGGACCAGCTCCACCAGGCCAGATTACGTCAGCCCAGGCCCGCCAGCTGCTATCTACCTCCAAGACCCCTACCCCCAGTCTCACTCTATAAATAGAGGGGCAGGGGTACAGCAATGAGGGACAAGTTTGAGAGCTCAAGCACGGAGAGAACTTTCAAACAACTTTCTTTTACTTGTATCAAAGCTTTGTACTTGTAATCAAAACAAGAGAAGAGAAATAACATATAAAGTGGACGTAGGCGCATTCTGGCTGAACCACTATAAATCTGCATGTCTTTTTACAGTTTAGCCCCCTGCTTTTCATATATTTGCATAAATCACCCAAATCACTAAGAACAACATAAGATCTACTAAATCATACAACTTTGAGGTGTTTGTCCATTTTTTGTGCAAACAGTTGCTATATGTTGTATATCGATATTATTTTCATATCTACATGTTCTCATTGTTTGATTGAGTGTTTAGTAGGTGTGGAAGGCGTTTGCTTTGCATTTGGAGCTCGCTTTCGCGCTATATTAGCCGTATACGCTCACTAATTATAAATAAGGTACATATCTCGGATTAAATATCGTACTTTTACACTTTTTTCCCTACGGGATGCCTCGTCACTTGGTGAGATGTATATTTGTGATATATATACAATGTCATTTTTTTTTCGGATCGAGCCGCGCAAAGGAGGCTATGACGAAATTTTCCGAAAATTTAAGGCGTTAGAATATTTTTGAGAAATTAGAAAATTTTGAAAAACTAAGTATGATTTGGAAAACTTAGTAAAAGTTATTGAAAGTAGTTTAACTATGGATTTTGGGAAAGTTAAACACTTAAGAGATTTGTAAATCTAATTTGAACAGTTTGTTTGAAAAGTTAATGGATTTTCTAAATTTTTCTTACTTGGTAATTTCGAGGACGAAATTCTTTTAAGGAGGGAAGTTTGTAACGACCCAGAATTTTTGTCAATCTAAATTCGAATATTTAATTTATTTTAAATATTAATAAGTAGAATTAATAAGTCGAATAATTTATTATTCGAATAATTGAATTTAATTGGATAATTAAATCGACAATTTAATAGTTGAAATTACAGAAATAATTGAAAATTGGATTTAATGTGATTGAAAATGATTTATAAAGTTATAATAAATCATATTTCAGTTATAGTAATGTTATAGAACTTTTATATTTGAATTTAAAGTTAAATTGTGAAAATTGAATATTTTAATATTTACTCGACTAGTGAAATTAGCCATTTTTCGAACGGTCTCAGAATTGGAAGAAACTAGTTCTATTGGATCCGTAATAGTTTGTTATTGTCAGATTTCAATTTTCATAGCAATCAGAGTTGTCGTTTGACCATGGCAGCTCGAAACGCATCGAAATTGTTTTAATATTAATTTGGCAAGTTAAAAATAGACATTTTTCAAACAGACTCGGATTTCAACAAAACCAGTTTCATCGGATCCGTAATGTTATATTATTGTAAGATTTCAAATTTCAAGTCAATCGGATTTACCGTTTGTCCGGGGCAAGCCAAAACGCATCGAAATCGGTTTAATTTAAATTTGATCGTTTAATTCCGTAACTCGCACAGATGACCGAATTAGCTTCCGAAACCTGTTCCATTGTGTTCGGAACGCGGGTTAAACCTTAGAAATGCTAGCCGGCACGCTTCGTTTGGAGTTCGAAAAATTTTCGGTGAATAGTGTTTTTGAAATTTTCTATAAAAGGCCCTCCATTTCACAAATTTGCAAACAAATCTAGGGTTTTGAACCCAGGCCGCCGTTCACCATTTCAAAGGCTAGAATTTGATCTCGTTTCTTCCTCAATTTCTTCAAATCCACAAACAACTAGAACAAACTTTCAACTAACAAATTGAAGAGCACGATGAGAGCTTTAAATCTATACGGTGATGATTGATTTTAGTCGAGTAAATCGACAGCTATTTTCATTCGAACGGCCAACATTTGGGCATGGTTTTCGACACTAGGGGGAGGCTGAGCTTGGTGATACTCAGGGTGAAGATGGAGTCGAGTACAGGCTGTCGTTTAGTGGTAGTTGATCAAGCTAAAGCATCGAGGTGGAGGTGCGAAAATTAATCAAGAAACGGCGGCTTCATGGGTTGAACGAACGTGAATGTCGCGATGGGGAAGAAGGCAAAGTCGCGGTCCAGATCCTAGGGTTTCGAGCTGCACGGCCCAGATCTGATAGGGTTAGAAAATAAAAAAAAAAAGAAATTTGTAATTTATATATATTTAAATTCGTACGATCTTTAAAACGCAATATCTCTTTCATACGAGGTCGAAAACGCACGAAACCAGTTGCGTTGGAATCGTATTGTCGAGCACTACGCTATGAAATAGGATTGGAAGCGATCAGAGTCAGTGAAAATTTTGAGTGAAATTAAACGTCCGTTTAATTTTATTCGAAATAAAACGCTACAAATGGCTATCGGAAATTCAAGGTTAGAACTTCGCACTCAATCGAAATTGTTTCGATTTAAATTTTAAATAGTTAGATTTAAAATTGTTGATTGTATGCCTGGATGATAATTTTTTATCTGTTGTTGATTGAAATAGACATTATACGCCGTTATTAAGTGGAGGTTATTTATTAAAAACATATACCGCGAATATTTTACCGTAAGTGAAATTGGTATTATTTATGTACTTGGAGTTGATTTCCCGCATTTTTATAGCGGATGAGACCCTATTGCGCCGCATAATAGCGGATAATATTTATAAATCCCATATACCGCGATATTCCGTACTGGAGCGGAATTGGTATTGTGCTAACATCTGTGGATGCAGGGAAGCAGGTTGGAGGGATCCAACTGGATTCCTCACCAATATTTATTTGATTACAGATATTGTGATATTTGTTGATTATCATATGATGATATATGATGTTTGATTGTCATGATTGATGATTGGTGTTGTTGCATCATCGGATCCATTTTTGAAGTTTGAAAATAACGATTTTGATTTATAAAGGATTTTTAAAGTGATTTTTGAAAGTATACGTTTTATTGAATTTTGGAATTGATTCATTTTAAATAAATAAATGTTATAATTTTCGTGTTAAGAAAATTATGAGATTTGTGAAATATAACCAAAGTGTGATTTTGAAATAAATAGTTGATTAATTTATAAAATAGTTTGAATTGGGATTTTTGGATTGTTATAAATGATTTATATAAAAGATTTATAAAGTTGATATTTATAAATTGAAAATATTGGAATATTAAAACGGGTTTTTATAAGTGTTAAAAATGAAATAAAAATGGATTTCATAAGTGAACGGAATTTATAGATTTATAAATTGTGAAGTTATTAAATGAATAGATTTTGTAAAATAAAAGATTTATAAGTAATTATCTTATAAATCGGATTTTGGCATTTAAATGAGATATGAATGGAATTTGTTAATAATGAGATTTATAAGTTGAAGTTTTTATAAATAGAAATGGAATTTATAAACGTTGTTTTATAAAATCCGAAATCAATTGAATTTGATAAATTAAACATAGAAGTTTATAAAAGGGGATATATTTGCGATTTTGGATAGCGAATTATCAGTTATATGATAGGTGTAGAAATGGAGAGTTTGGTTGAGAATTTTATCCACGATTTTAGGTAGTTGATAAATTCTTGAAGTTAAATGCGTAGAAAATATTGAAATTGGCTAGTGAAGTATATTCACGATTATGGACAGTGAATATATTTTTAAATAAAATGGATATGTTTTGAAGAAGTGATATTACGAAATGAAGTAAGTGTTTTAAAAGATGTTTTAAAACGTGTTAAGTATCGAATACATAGATTTCAACATTCATTGTTGAAATAGACATTTTCGAGAAATAAGGAAATGGTGGACTATAACACTGTTGTTATAGTAAATGGTTTCCGAAAGGAAATATTTTGTATAGTATTGGGATTTATATATCTATCTAAATTTCGAATCCCTATACTAGTGATTTTGGGTCGTTGTAACGATGTTTTACGTAACATTCGTTTTGACTCAAATAAAATGTGTTTAAGAAAATGATTTCCTTAAAGAATGAAATATATACTTAATTTTGATTTAAGTATATTGAATATTTTCAAATGTTGAAAATAAATAATGATTTGTGAATTACTTATTATTAAATAAGTATGGAAATGCTTTTCCAATATGAAATGAAAGGTTTGAGATTTTATCTTTTAAAGATAAATTGAAAGTGAATATTTGAAATTGATTTTAAATTGTTTTTTTTCAAACGGTTGAAGTGTGGAAATTATATATCTTGTAAAGATATTTTTGGAAGATAAATAATTTGGAAAATTATTTGGAATCTGATGATGCTGTGCAGACCTATTGATAGTTAAATAACCGACTATCAATAATTACCTTGAATGGGTATTTGTTGTGATTTGTTTGAATTTGAATGCCACACTTATTTTTGAATAAGCGCTCACTATTCGGGTTTGCCGGGAAAGGACCTTTGGGTCGTATAACCCATTCTGAATTAGTGAAACGACGATATGGATCATATTGAAGATCGGTGGTGAAGACCGGGTATTTGTGAAAACGATAGGATGACCTATCGATACCCTTCTCTGAGACATACAAGCTCAGAGGTTATGTAGTTGAAATTTATCGGCGATATATTCCCAATTTGTTAATGTGGCATGCTGAGTGTTGCTGTGTGATGATCATTTATTGATCATTTGTGATCAAAGCGTGGCTTTGTGAAAAAGCGTAGCTTTGTGGACGAGACTTCGTCGGGGCCTCACAACCCGGAAATGGTCGAAACAGGAACGTTGCGGCAAGGTTATGAGGGTCGCGCCCTTTAGGGTATTTCATTTCCTTCTGGAAAGGGGTGGTATCATGGTATGGAGCCCAGATACTTACTCATGTGGACAAACTTTATTTATTATGTGTGATGTTGTTACCGAGCGCTCGGATAAAGGTCCCAAAGGACCGGGGGATGGCATATTCGTGAGTTACCTAGTTACAGGGGTAACCCGGCCTTGTTGGCAGAGCAGTTTGTCTCTCGGAGCGTTTAGCCAGAGGCGTTTCTTTCGTGGCATAGGAAGTTCCTTAGCCTGACCATTTGTTGGAAAATCTAAAGAAACAATACAAACCTTGTACGGTTTTAGTTGTATTACCTGCTATGGAATGTGGCGGTAACCTACTATTGAACATAGTAGCTATAGTAGGCATACAATAATGGTTGTATGTTGGCTAAGATTAATATTATATCTTCGAAATGTTTTCTGCATTATGCACTAGTAATAATATCCAATGATTTGCGTAGTAAGCATGTTTGACTATCATAAGAAGAAATCTCCTCCAATTCTGCGTTTGCATTGTGTGTGTGGTGGGAGGTCTTATGGTAGTTTCATTTTCAAAAGCATTGCGGATATTTTCTACTTGCTTTGTTGTTGTTGTTTAAAGATAAACTGTTTTAGTTCTCACACCAGTCACCATGACTGACCTGGAATTTATTGTTTCCTTCCTAAACTCTGGGTGCCCACCAATTTCCACACGGGCGGTCTAGAGTTAGGTTATCAGGTCATTCTGGATTCGGGATGCTGTGGAGCTTAGTGGCGAGCTGGATGGCGAGACGTATCACTTGTATATGATAGTATTATTCCACTGTGTATTCTGTATGAGGTGAAGTTTATATAACTGTCCAGTGTTGTGTTGTTGTTGTAAACTCTGATGATGATGTAATGTATAAAATGATATAGTTCTTTGATTTAAAGATTATTCATTTATCTATTATATATTGTTCCGCTGCGAATGTGAGATTCTGATATTGTTTCTGTTTCTGATGTTGTTCTATTGTTCCTCTTTCTTTTTCCTCTATCTTTTCTTCTACTACTTCTTTCTTAAAACCCTAAGTATTCGGTTTTCCGGCATTCGATGGCTCGACAGTCGATACAGTGGACGTATTGATGTCGATATTCGGAAGTCGAAGAATCGGGTCCTTACCAATTACGTTAAAATGAGAAGTTAATTAATCTAATAACTGGATTTTGGAGTAACTAAAAGGTTAATTGGTTGGTTTAGAAAATAGGATATATTTCTATAATTTAATATTTAAAAGACAACAATGAACGTAATTGCTAGAATAAAAGAAAGAAAAAGAGAATTAGTGTAAAATAAAGAAACCACTATATTTTACACTATTCCAAAATAGTAAAAGAAATATCTAACAGTTACGGATTATTGTTTATAGTATTATTTAATATTAAAATATGGAAATGGATTTTTAAATATAGTTTTCATAACCAACCAAATAAAATAGAATTACTTCCTATAATAGAAGATAATAAAGCAAAGTATGACATGAATCAAGTAAATTATTAGATAAGAACTTGAAACTGTAAACGATAATGAACCTAGGTCTGCAATCATTGCGCAGACTATTTAAGAAGATAGTTATTATGACAAGCGAATCATATAATATAAGAGAATAAAAGAATATTCTATATCATAATAAAAGAAGGCATATTAGAACAGAAAAGAAATGCTGGAATTATGTACGGACTATAAAAGAAGAGAAAATGACAATTACAGGTAGAATTATAACATAGGTTATAATTAAGTAATAAGAACAGAAAAGCTTATTTTGAGACTTTGAATAAATTAATGAGCAATAATAATGGTAGAAGCTTATTTAAATAATTTATATTAAGTCAATAAGCAAATAAAGCAGGAACGATAAAAAAGGATTATTTTAATGAACTTAAGATTTATATTAAGTTAAATAAGCAAGATAATGAATGTAGCTCATAACAACAGCATTCCCTATTAAATAAATGGAAATCTCACAATAGATATAGGTGAGACGAGGGCAAGAATATGCTAATTAGGGTAAATAAGTAGCCAATAGAATAAGAAAGTAAACTAAACGCAAATTAAACGATTAGACTTAGGGTCTAATAAAAGAATTGAGATGCGTTTGGAGCAACCCAAAGGATGAAGCTACTAACGAAGCAATTCATCTCAGAAATGGAGAAGCACATCCAGCTTAGTATTTTTGGGCTTCAAGGAAGTACGAGACTTCAACAGGACGTGAGGATACTCAAGGAGGCCTTTTGGGTAGGCATAACAAAGCTGCACCCCCGGAGGCAGGTTTATAGGTGTTCCATCAAGAGAGTATGCCTTGACTACATTTGCATTGTAGGCCTAACAAAGCAGACCTTTGTAGGCAGTCAGAAGGGCATGGTGTTCGGAGTAGGGTATTCGTATGTCCAGTACTTGCAAGTAAGTTTAAGGATAGTCGCATCCAGATATCGGCCAGCATCAAGACTAAGAGCGATTTCGGGAAAGACTAGAGTTAAACCAACAGGCCAATGATTCTTTCACTATCGTGACATTGGATGAGGGGCACCGCCATTTGGATGTTAGATTGTTTGCAGTAGGGCACGACCACTTAACTCTTTAGAAGTCCTTAGGTTAGTTGAGGGGTGGCTGCGTGGGGCCATAGCCACGATGAAATAGAGATAGACCAACTAGAATATCTGTATTGTAGGCCTAACGAAGCAATCCTTTACAGATATAGAAAATCCCAAACTGAATTCCATACAAGGTAGACCTTGTTGGCGGGATTCAGATAGTAGACAGAACGATTATGTGACGCCCCACCTCTATACCCACGCTAACCAAGAACACTACGGTGTAGTGCTGTCAATTAGCACGGAGAATAAGGTTGTTGAGGAGCGACCATCCATGTAACTTCTTTGTGCGAGCACCGATATGTCAGATAATGTAGCATGCATTTCATTTAAGGAGGAAATCCGACATACCGATACAAACACAAAGCTATCACACAGTGGCTATATATGTAATCTTCGAAAACAAATATAGAGATAAACATAACACCAATTAGTCACAGACATCCATACCACAAAGGCGAAAAAAGATATGAATATATATAACACATGAAAGTGTACAACATAGTAGTGGTCAGAAAGATCCACAATAATACAAAAGAATAGCAACACGTGCTATACAAAAGAATAAGTACACAACATAGAGTCTATATCTCAAAGGTGTACATCCAAAACTACTAATCTAAGTAGTTAGCCAAAAGTCAGAGAAATCCAGAAGAGAAGTCAAGCAGAAGCACCTGTAACATCTCGGTCTGACCTGAGTATTATTTCATAAGAAAATAATAAACGGATCAGTCTAGCTATAAATATCAGATGACATGATATAAAACAAGAGATATGGCATAAACATGTAATAACTATAATGGCATACTACTATAAGTATGTAAATGATAATCAATAAGAGATTAATCAATATCAAAAGAATCTTCTCAAAGATCCAAATCCACAAAAAGGGAATGGCACACAAATTAACCAATGCCCACAAATTGATAAAACATATCAATAAAAATCACGAAAATTGGTGAAGCACAAATTGCAGAAATCAACACACGAAATCCAAAAATCACAAAAAGGGGGAAGTCCGATCACACGGACGAGAAGCTATCTCATGGAAGCTATCCATTTAATTTTTCGAACACACGAATGACCCGAAGGCCTTTGACACACGAACGGCCCGAAGACCATGGGGTGCTACCCCATATATGTGAGTAGAAACATCACAAAAGCGGGGTCTAGTCTCCCTCGTAGACAAAGAGACATCGCTCAATCGCTAGTCTAAATCACAAAAATGATCGTTATGATCATAAAGAAGTGTCAATCACACTAAGCTAGTAAATATATGAGTTTAGCTTCATGTCCCATAACCACTTGCTTAACTTACATATTTACGAACAAACTGTAGATCTTCACTAGGAAATTGTCACAAAAAGGTTCAATCGAACAAGTCCAAGAGTTAACCGACGAAGTGAACGCAAGCGTTTCATACCACTCGTTTCACTAAGATGTTTAATTAGATTTCTCATCCGAGTGAGGTGAAGGCTTGTATATACTAATAGATTGGAAAATGGTTAAGGAAAATGAACTTTGTAATAAAATAGAGTTGAAATCGTTTTGATGAAATGGGTTTTGATATTTACTACTAGTATTGAAACCTTTATATCTTTAGAGTGACAAGTCACAAAATGATTGTTGAAACAAATAGAATCACATAAATTCACATTCGAAGACGTGAGTAAAGTCCAAAAAAATCAATCCCAAAACCATCAAAGTTGGAATGCCCGTGAGTACAAACATGGCCGAGCTAGAGTGCAACAACCAAAGGGGCAATGATATAGAGACGCGACCTAATGTGTAAGCAGGCCAAGAGACTTAAGGATTCGTGAGCTCTCCATGGCCTAGCGACCTAAGGGATGAACGACCTAACTCGATCGAACTAAGAAGAAGGGGTTGCGACCTAAATGGAAGACATGTCGAGCGACCTAAGGGATATAAGGTCCAACGACCTAACTGGTTGTGAGGTCGAGCGACCTAAGAGATATGAGGTCCAGCGACCTAATGGATATAAGGTCCAACGACCTAAATGAAGCAAGGCCTAGCGACCTAAGGAAAATAAGGTCTAACGACTTAAGGAAAAGAGACTCGCGACTTAAGGACTCGCGACCTAAAGACACGCGACCTAAAACTCGCGACCTAAAATCACGGCCTAGTGGATACAAGCTGGTCAAGCGACCTTCAGGGAGTAAGGTCTAACGACCTAAAAAGATAAGGTCATGCGACCTAAAGTGGCATCATGGTCGAGCGACTTCACAACATAAGGGGTAGTATAAACGGGCGACCTACGACCTATAGTTGCCGCGACCTAACGTTTGGAGCATAAGTGAACGACTTACGACCTATGATTGCAGCGACCTAACGAGATCCAGTGGCGAGCGACTTAAGGTCTAACGACCTAAAAGGGAGGCGACCTAGGGACTAAATCGGCCGAGCGACCTAACGTGCAACCAAGCCGAGCGACCTAGCGACCCAAGGTCTAGAGAACGACCTAACGACCTAGTGTTGCCGCGACCTAGTGCTGCCGAGTGAAATAAGGTTAGAAACGACCTAGCGACCTAGTGACCGCGCGACCAAAAGTTCCAGAGCGACCTAAGGCCAGTTTTTCGCCAAAAACGCTAAAAATTGGAGCTTTTCGCTAATCCAATCCAAACCAAATGCAATTATGCATGCTAAGGTGATAGGAATTCCTTTCCAATAGTCCAAGATAGTTATAGACAAGAATGTAAGATAAAAATCTCACCTTTTCACTAAAATGGATGAAGATTAAGCTTGAAATGCTATGTAAGAACAACCACTAGCTTAAATTTAAGTCTTCTCTTGAATTTGAAATTGAATGATGGATTTGAAATGAAGACTTGAGCTTGGAGTTTTAATTTCTCATTCCCTCCTCCATTTTTGATGAAGCTTTAATGTTTTAGTGAAGAGATGAAGTTATGAAGAGAAGGGGGTTGGGCTGAGCTAATATGGGTGCAGTCCAAACCAAAGTCACAAGCGGGAAAAAGTAGCGAAAATTCTACTTACTCCAAACATATCGAAGTTTACACTCAAAAGATCGCAAACGTCATTTTGAACTCAATGGAAGTGGTCTCGAGTCCTAATTTGACCATATGCAAAAAGTAGCTTTTCGGACCAAAATCTGATTAACGATAAAATATTTAAATAAAATATTTAAATATAAAATCGATAAATATGCGGGTTGTTACAGACTCCCCTCCTTAAAGAAATTGCGTCCTCGTAATATGTAAGATGGAAATAAAAAGTAACAACCATAAAAAGCATATTAACACAAAAGAAATTTGAAATATGATGTTTACCTCAAAGTGCATGAGAAAGTAATTCCGGATGTGTACGCTCGATGAATTCTCTAGACTCCCAAGAGCAATCCTTAGGATTTGAGGACCATTGAACTTTAACAAGCGGAACATCTTTATTTCGAAGACGTTTGATCTCCGAAGCAATAATTCGAACAGGATGCTGCTCATAAGTTAAATTAGGTGAAACTTCAATCTCTTCCATAACACCGGACTCAAGAATAGAATCGAAATCCCGAAGGCACTTCCGTAACTGAGAAACGTGAAACAAGTCATGCATGACAGAAAACTGAGCCGGTAATGAAAGGCGATAAGCCATGGAAATACGTTCAGTGGTGGGAAATGGCCCACTGTATCGAGGTGCTAGCTTTCCCGATCGACTGAAACGTACAACACCTTTCATAGGTGAAACACGAATAAACACAAGATCTCCCACAGAAATTTCTAACTTCCTTCTTCGATTATCGACATAGGATTTTTGTCTACTCTGCGCTTCTTTCATCATATGATGAATAATTTCAATCTTTTCTGTGGAATCACGAATAAGATCTGGACCTAAAACCAGCTTCTCACCGGCCTCAAGCCAACAAGAAGGAGATCGGCATGGCCTTCTATAGAGTGCCTCAAAAGGTACCATACCAATATTAGCTTGGAAGCTGTTATTATAGGAAAATTCGACAAGTGAAATATGATCTTCCCAACTTCCACCAAAGTCAAAAACACAAGCACGAAAAAGATCTTCAAGAGTTTGATTCACACGCTCAGTTTGTCCATCAGACTGGGGTGATAAGCGGTGCTAAAATTAAGCTCTGTTCCCAAAGCTTTTTGAAGACTCTTCCAGAATCCACTAGTGAATAATGGATCATGATCACTAACAATGGAAGAAGGAACTCCATGCAGTTTAACAATTTCTTTGATAAAGAGTTTGGCCAGAAGAGGAACGGTTCGGTTCGACCGAACAGGAATAAAATGGGCAGATTTAGTAAGTCTGTCAACAATCACCCATAAACTATTATGACCCGAACGAGAACGGGGAAGGCCATCAATAAAATCCATGGAAATTTGATCTCACTTCCAAACTGGAATTTCCAATGGTTGCAATAACCCACCTGGCCTTTGATGTTCAGCCTTGACAAGTTGGCAAGTCATGCAACACTTAACAAAGTTAGCAATATTAGATTTCATTCCCTCCCAGTAATAAAGTCGCTTCATATCTGCGTACATTTTACTACTACCGGGATGAATGGAAAATTTGGAACGATGAGAATCTTCTAAAATATCTTTAGAAGATCTCTAGTATTTGGTACGATAAGTCTACCAAATTTTCGAATGCCGCCACGAAAATCAATATCAAAGTCTTTCAAACCTTCAATATCGGTTTTATCCTTAAGATTTTGGCCAAGCAAAGCTAATTCGGGATCTAGCTGTTGAGCTTCAAGAATGCGGTCTAATAGAGAAGGATTAGCCTCAAGGCTACGTAAAACAAGAGATGAACATAAATCGGAGACACGATCTCGAATTTCACAAGTGGATAAAACCTCGAGATCCCTCCATTCGGATATCATCATGGAAACAACCGCTTGTTGCTTGCGACTAAGTGCATCGGCAACTCGATTTCCCTTTCCGGAAGTATAAAGAATATCAAGATCATAAGAGGCAAGGAATTCGAGCCAACGCTGTTGACGTAAATTAAGTTCCTTTTGAGAGAATAAGTATTTCAAAGACTTATGATCAGTATAAAGCACAAATTTCTCCCCCAAAAGATAATGTCGCCAAATTCGAAGGGCGAAAACGATAGTCGCGAGCTCTAAATCATGTGTGGCATATCTAGTCTCAGCCGGCTTCAATTGTCTAGAAGCATAAGCAATAACACGTTCTTTTTGCATAAGAACGGCACCCAAACCAACGCGACTAGCATCGGTATAGACAACAAAATCTTGATTCCCTTCGGGAATAACAATAATGGGAGCATCAGAAAGGAGTTCTTTTAATTTCTGAAAAGAAGTTTCACATTTGTCCGACCAAATGTATTTAACACCTTTCTTGGTTAAGCCAGTAAGAGGCACGACAATCTTAGAAAAGTCTTTTATGAAACGGTGGTAATAACCTGCCAATCCTAAAAAGCTACCGATTTCAGTCACGCTCTCCGGTCTCTTCCAATTTTGAATTGCTTCAATCTTTGAAGGATCCACTGATATTCCGGATTCGGAAATAATATGACCGAGAAACTTCACACTAGATTTCCAAAAGTGGCATTTAGAAAATTTTTCCTTTAATTGATTTCTCCTAAGAGTTTCCAATACAATCCGAAGATGCTTTTCATGTTCCTCGTCGGTTTTAGAATACACAAGAATATCATCAATAAAGATGAGGACAAACCGATCAAGGAAATCTTCGAAAACTCGATTCATAAGGTCAACGAAATAAGCCGGAGCATTCGTTAAACCAAATGGCATAACTAGCCATTCATAAGATCCATAACGTGTATGGAATGAAGTCAAAGGAATATTATCCTTTGCAATACGAAGCTGATGGAAACCGGTAGCCAAGTCCAATTGTGAAAAGACTCTAGCACCACTAAGTTGATCAAACAGATCATCAATCCGAGGTAAAGGATATTTATTCTTAATAGTAAGATCATTAAGCCTGCGGTAGTCGACGCAAAGCCTAAGGGTACTATCGGACTTATTTACGAAAATAGCTGAAGCTCCCCAAGGCGAGGAACTAGAGCGAATAAGTTGCTTCGTCTCCAACTCGGATATTTGTTTGCGCATCTCTTCATTCTCCTTATTGGACATGCGATAAGGAGGATGAGTAATAGGTTGAGCTCCAGGTATAAGATTAATTTTGAACTCAATTGCACGCTTAGGTGGTAATCCTAAGACGGGCTCAAATACGTCGGAAAATTCACGAACGATGCGAATAAGAGAAATGACAACCTCTTCATCATCATTGTCATCATCGCGAGGATTTAAAGACATCATCACGAGTATTTAAAGAATATAAAGATGCAATCAAAGCAGAATCCGAATCTTTAAGAATAATAGAAATCTGATCAACAGATTGCAGATGTCGGAGATAAATAGTCCGCTCAGGGCATAGGATATGAGCTTCATAACGGGTAAGCCAATCCATACCCAAAATCATTCCAAAGCCCAAAAAATGCATGACATGCAAATCGGCTAGGAAAGGAAAATCACACAAAATAATCTCCACATCTTTACAAAGCAAACTAAGAGTTGCAGATCCACCAACCGGATTCGCATTTCTTAAAGAAGTCATTAAAGCAACAACACTAAGAGAAAAAGTGTCTACAGGTTCCTTTGATATAAAAGAATGGGATGCACCCGTATCAAAGAGAACCCTAATAGGTTGATCATGAAATATAATAATGCCGTCAAGGACAGAATGAGACATACCTTGACCGCGAGATGTGTTGCCAAGGGCTTGAGCCACATTAAGCTTTCCCTCCGTCTTGCCCAGAAGTCTGGGGCATAAATGTATATAATGATCCGGGCTTTTACAATAGCAACAAGAACGGGGCTTTGAACACTTGTTCGCAAAATGGTCCTTAGAACCACAGTTATAGCATTGCCCGGAACTAGGGGTAGAAGTCTTTGCTGCCGGAGGTGCAGGTTTCCCCTTCTTGTTGGGATAAGGACCTTTGAATTTGTTTGGCCTCTTCTTGTTGTTGAAGTTTGGTTTGGAAGCCACCACTTCAACATCACTGTCCTTATCAGCCTCTTCAAGACGAATAGCGATATCAATAAGTTGGTCGAAAGAAACTTCTAACTTTAGAAGTAATGGCTTCTTGAGATTCTTGTTTAAGCCATAGACGAATCTCTGGTTCTTCTTCAATGGGGTGTTGATGTATTCAACCCCATATTTAGACAGTGACTCAAAGGATGCGACATAATCTGTCACAGATGATTCGCCTTGAACAAGGTCTATGAAACGTCAAGCCAATGTCACTTTATATGCTTCTGGTACGAATTTTAATTCGAAGCGTTCCCGGAATTGTTCCCAAGTGAGATCTGCTTCATTGATTTCAGATATAAGAAGTTCGTACCAATCCAATGCTCTCTCTTGGAGCATACTGGAGGCCACCTGAACACGGTGAAGATCGATAAGATTCATGCGAGAAAAGATTTGATCGCATGTTCTTAACCAAGCCTGGACCTCGATAATAGTTTCGGAACCTTTGAACGGTTTCCCACCCAAGTTGGTATAATCGTTGCACAAGCGTGCAAATCCAGACTTAGGATGAGTAGGCTCCTGATTAGGACCGGCTGCCTGAGCATTCTTTACTAAATCAAGAAGCTGTTGAGCAGTCATAAAAACTCCATCCTGGGGAGTAACAGTAGATGATCCGGCTCTAGGACGGCCTGGTCTAGACATTCTCTCCTTTAAGAAAGAGAGAGGAAGAAAAGTTATTCTCCAAATAAATATCAAGCAAATCTTGATAGATAAAGCAAGGATTCGTAAAAGGAAATAGGATAAATCGGTACAAAGACTCGAATTAAATCCTAAGGCACGACTCCTAAGTTGGACTTAGGACGATGATCCTTGTTAAGTAATTCTACATTGTTCCGAAGTTTGGCTCCGATACCAAGCTCTGACGCCCCACCTCTGTACCCACGCTAACCAAGAACACTACGGTGTAGTGCTGTCAATTAGCACGGAGAATAAGGCTGTTGAGGAGCGACCATCCATGTAACTTCTTTGTGCGAGCACTGATATGTCAGATAATGTAGCATGCATTTCATTTAAGGAGGAAATCTGACATACCGATACAAACACAAAGCTATCACACAGTGGCTATATATGTAATCTTCGGAAACAAATATAGAGATAAACATAACACCAATCAGTCACAGACATCCATACCATAAAGGCGGAAAAAGATATGAATATATATAACACATGAAAGTGTACAATAGAGTAGTGGTCGAAAAGATCCACAATAATACAAAAGAATAGCAACACGTGCTATACAAAAGAATAAGTACACAACATAGAGTCTATATCTCAAAGGTGTACATCCAAAACTACTAATCTAAGTAGTTAGCCAAAAGTCGGAGAAATCCAGAAGAGAAGTCAAGCAGAAGCACCTGTAACATCTCGGTCTGACCCGAGTATTATTTCATAAGAAAATAATAAACGGATCAGTCTAGCTATAAATATCAGATGACATGATATAAAACAAGAGATATGGCATAAACTTGTAATAACCATAATGGCATACTACTATAAGTATGTAAATGATAATCAACAAGAGA
The DNA here is from genome assembly GCA_030737815.1 of Allium fistulosum. Lineage (NCBI taxonomy): Eukaryota > Viridiplantae > Streptophyta > Magnoliopsida > Asparagales > Amaryllidaceae > Allium > Allium fistulosum. Next base: position 398,822,042 of record CM060907.1, read on the forward strand.
TTAATCAATATCACAAGAATCTTCTCAAAGATCCAAATCCACAAAAAGGGAATGACACACAAATTCACCAATGCCCACAAATTGATAAAACATATCAATAAAAATCACGAAAATTGGTGAAGCACAAATTCCAGAAATCAACACACGAAATCCAGAAATAACAAAAAGGGGGAAGTCCGATCACACGAATGAGAAGCTATCTCATGGAAGCTATCCATTTAATTTTTCGAACACACGAATGACCCGAAGGCCTTTGACACACGAACGGCCCGAAGACCATGGGGTGCTACCCCATATATGTGAGTAGAAACATCACAAAAGCGGGGTCTAGTCTCCCTCGCAGACAAAGAGACATCGCTTAATCACTAGTCTAAATCACAAAAATGATCGTCATGATCATAAAGAAGTGTCAATCACACTAAGCTAGTAAATATATGAGTTTAGCTTCATGTCCCACAACCACTTGCTTAACTTACATATTTACGAACAAACTGTAGATCTTCACTAGGAAATTGTCACAAAAAGGTTCAATCGAACAAGTCCAAGAGTTAACCGACGAAGTGAACGCAAGCATTTCATACCATTCGTCTCACTAAGACGTTTAATTAGATTTCTCGTCCGAGTGAGGTGAAGGCTTGTATATACTAATAGATTGTAAAATGGTTAAGGAAAATGAGCTTTGTAATAAAATAGAGTTGAAATCGTTTTGATGAAAGGGGTTTTGATATTTACTACTAGTATTGAAACCTTTATATCTTTAGAGTGACAAGTCACAAAACGATTGTTGAAACAAATCGAATCACATAAATTCACATTCGAAGACGTGAGTAAAGTCCAAAGTAATCAATCCCAAAACCATCAAAGTAGGAATGCCCGTGAGTACAAACATGGTCGATCTAGAGTGCAACAACCAAAGGGGCAATGGTATAGAGATGCGACCTAATGTGTAAGCAGGTCGAGCGACTTAAGGATTCGTGAGCTCTCCATGGCCTAGCGACCTAAGGGATGAACGACCTAACTCGATCGAACTAAGAAGAAGGGGTTGCGATCTAAATGGAAGACAGGTCGAGCGACCTAAGGGATATAAGGTCCAACGACCTAACTTGTTGTGAGGTCGAGCGACCTAAGAGATATGAGGTCCAGCGACCTAATGGATATAAGGTCCAACGACCTAAATGAAGCAAGGCCTAGCGACCTATGGAAAATAAGGTCTAACGACTTAAGGAAAAGAGACTCGCGACCTAAGGACTCACGACCTAAAACTCACGACATAAAACTCGCGACCTAAAACTCGCGACCTAGTGGATACAAGCTGGTCAAGTGACCTTCAGGGAGTAAGGTCTAACGACCTAAAAAATAAGGTCATGCGACCTAAAGTGGCATCATGGTCGAGCGACTTAACAAGATAAGGGGTAGTATAAACGGGTGACCTACGACCTATAGTTGCCGCGACCTAACGTCTGGAGCATAAGTGAACGACTTACGACCTATGATTGCAGCGACCTAACGAGATCCAGTGGCGAGCGACTTAAGGTCTAACGACCTAAAAGGGACGCGACCTAGGGACTGAATCAGCCGAGCGACCTAACGTGCAACCAAGCCGAGCGACCTAGCGACCTAAGGTCTAGAGAACGACCTAACAACCTAGTGTTGCCACGACCTAGTGCTGCCGAGTGAAATAAGGTTAGAAATGACCTAGCGACCTAGTGACCGCGTGACCTATAAGTTCCAGAGCGACCAAAGGCCAGTTTTTCGCCAAAAACACTAAAAATTGGAGCTTTTCGCCAATCCAATCCAAACCAAATGCAAATATTCATGCTAAGGTGATAGGAATTCCTTTCCAACAGTCCAATATAGTTATAGATAAGAATGTGAGATAAAAATCTCACCTTTTCACTAAAATGGATTTAGATGAAGCTTGAAATGCTATGCAAGAACAACTACTAGCTTAAATTAAAGTCTTCTCTTGAATTTGAAATTGAATGATGGATTTGAAATGAAGACTTGAGCTTGGAGTTTTAATTTCCCATTCCATCTTCCATTTTTGATGAAGCTTTAATGTTTTAGTGAAGAGATGAAGTTATGAAGAGAAGGGGGTTGGGCTGAGCTAATATGGGTGCAGTCCAAACCAAAGTCACAAGCGGGAAAAAGTAGCAAAAATTCCACTAACTCCAAACATATCGAAGTTTACACTCAAAAAGATCGCAAACGTCATTTTGAACTCAATGGAAGTGGTCTCGAATCCTAATTTGACCGTATGCAAAAAGTAGCTTTTCGGACCAAAATCCGATTAACGATAAAATATTTAAATAAAATATTTAAATATAAAATCGATAAATATGTGGGTTGTTACAGATTACGTAGTCCTCAATGTACGCACTGGGTGGTACATTGTGGATGTCCGAGCACTGGCATAGACTAGTGCAAACGTGATTTACGTTTTCATAGTAAGTAGTGGAGTATCTTTATTGTAGGCCTTACGAAGTAGTCCTTTACAGATATAGCTACGGAGCAAGACGATGGACCATTTGTATTGTAGGCCTTACGAAGCAGTCCTTTATAGTTGTAGTTACGGAACGCTCTCGAAGCAAGACGATGGAGCCCTTTTCGAGGAGGATACAGAAGGTACCATGGGCGGTACCTAGGACCAATATGGTCATTGGGCATATAGCTACATATATGTATATATTAGTTATTAGGTTTTAATCTACTATGGAGTATATGGGCACGGTTCACGAACAAAGGCGAGAGTATTGTAACCTAATGAACCTAATATAAGAGTAAATGGAAATAAAACGGTATATGTAGAATTAAGCTTAAAAGTGTATAATTTATCCATTCACCAGAACTTTAGTTCTGACCCCCTCCTCATAACATCCTACAGGTTAGGTAGATGGCAGAGATTTCCCAGCTTTAAGACACTTGTTTAGAAAGTATTATTATATTGGTGAGTATTTACTTACTATTATATTTTAGTCAATTCCGTTGTGAGATATTTAATTGAGCTCCGATATATTTGTCTTTGCCTATTTGCAGGATACCAGATTCCTAACTCGGGTTTTAGTGGGCTTGGGTTTTAGCATTTTTGCGAAAAATCCGGACCCATTGGAATTCGGGTTGTTACAAACATTCACTTATAATTAAACCCTAATTAAGTAATAATTAAGTGAATAATTAACCTTTAATTAAATAAAAATTAATTAAATAAGTATCCCTAATTTAATAATTAATTAAAATAATTAAACTTGATTAAGTAAAATTTATTTACCTTTTATCTAATTAATCCTTGCTTAAAACTTCCTTAATTAAAAATAATTAACTTCATAAATAAATTTTTAAACTCTAATTACTTAACCTAATTACTTAATAAATTAATAATTATCCATAATTAGTAAATTAAATAATAATTTATTAAATAACAAAAGTTAACATTTTTACTTACTTAATGAGTTTGAAAAGAGTTTCAAAAACAATTTAAAAGAAAACACTTTAAAAGTTGAAATTGCAAAATTTTCCTGAACTTCATCCATTGCGACTATCGCTATGAGCCCAGTTCGATAGAATTGATTTCTAGGTTAAAACCTCACATTAACTATTTCCACTACACATTTAAAAACACAATGGAAGGTTTTTGAAAACTCAAACAAAAGGTAAAACTTGGAAAACATTTTCTAAATACAAAACTAGAAAACAAGCTTTTGTTTTCAATTTGGATCTCAAGTCCTTTGCGACATTTAAAAGTGCTAACTTCACAACAATTTCATCACATACACTTGGTTTTTTTTCATAAACACACTACCATTACATCATAACCAACCATTTACATATCCATATCCAAAATATCATTTAACATCCAAATCACAAATCCAAGCTCAATCACAAAATTGTAACCATATGCCATCAAAACAACATGATATTTCAACACAACAAACATTATATTTGTACGACATATAGTTCAATATAATAAAGTTAATATCTATTCCAAAAATGAGAGTTTTACTCATCGAAGCTTACTAATTTCAAACCAACTTTTGCTAAAACATTGGAACAACCTAGGATCTTGCAAAATTGAAGACTTGGATGCCTATACACCCAAAATGGTCTCGGCCTGGGACAATTTGGGCTCATCCATGCACTATTGGGGCTTGACCATGTAGGGTTAGGTGGATGATGGTGCTTGTATTTGAATATTATGTGAAGAAATTGATGAAGAAGGATTTTAAACAAGTTATGGAAGGAATTTAAAGTGAAAAATGTGAGATTTTTATAACATAATATGTAGGAAGCCATGAAAATTTTCTTAAGCTTTAGGAAATTTAAAATGAAAAAGAGAAGTTGTAAAGTGAAAATTATGAAATGGAAGAGGTATTTATAGGCTTAGGAAAATATTTAAAAATGTATAAGTGCTTGAATTAAATATGTATGCATATGCATGAACTCCCTCTCCGTCCCATGATTTCCGTCCATCCTATACACCCTTACCTTGGAACTACCAAGCCATGATCCTATGTGAAAGTTACTAAGGATCGTGTAGTATGAAATATTAGCTAAAAAATTACTTGTGCGAAATATAAATATAAAAGTAAAATAATAAAGTAGATGACACCAGATATTTTTATACCAGTTCGAACTTTTCATTCTACGTCCAGTCCCAAAATCCTTCTGGATATAATCGATACCCTCACTTAAGCCGGAGGAACTCGTATTACACCACCTGAGCAATTGAACAGGACCGCAATCGCCTAGACAACCGAATATGACTTTAACCGCCTGAACATAATACAACAGAACTTCAACTATAAATAACAGAAAAGTATTTGACTGAGTATGCTCTTGAATAGCACTGATAAGTCAATAACGTACACCCTTCCTATAATCTTCTCCTTTGTGGTATATCTTGTAGTTTGTGAAGAAAAAAAGTAATTTTGATCATAAGAAAATATTCTTGAATGATTGTGTGATCAAAAATATAAAGCAGTTTGGAATTGAATGCTTGAGAGTTCAATTGTAAAGGTAGAAAGAATTTAGAATAGAATTAATTGTTGAAACGGTGAAGTGAATTGCTTTATATAGAGTTTAATAGTTGCAATCATTCGTGAAAAGAAATAGTGAAAAGTTATGACTGCAACTCTTGATTTAGGAGATGTATCTCTTCATGATGAAGAGGCACCTTTTCGGTAAACTAGCGGTTATACAGATTCAGCCGGTTGAGTAAAGTTTGGTAGCCATCTGAATCAACAATTATTTAAAATAGCAAGAATACATTTCATTTTAGCCTATTTTCAACCGGCTGAATATTGTCAATTAGTCAGCTGAATATTCAAAAATCAATATGTGCATGTGCACAGATTTAGTCGGGTGACTTGGGTATTTCAGCCCGCTGAAATTCAAATCTTTTTGGGATGTTTTATAAATTTCAAAAGATTGTGCATTTGTGTGTGTATATCACATAGGAGAGATTTTAACAAATTTATACTTCTAGATATAAACACGATGATTGATAGTTCTTTGTAGCATCAATCTTGTCTTCATTTTGATATAGTTGTCTCTTTATAAAGTTGACATGATTTCCTGCTAAAATGGTTAGCATATACAATATATACTTGTGTAGTTGTCACTACCAAAACATCAATATATAAGGTTCTAACACTATGTACTTTGAATTGAAAGAGGTATTTTTATATATTAAAATATATACCTTTTTATAATAAAAATCTCACTTGTATATATATATATATATATATTAGACACACACGCACACACACATATGCTTAAGTGAAAATGTATATACATGTATATGTTCTCATGACAAAATAGTTTGTAGTGTATATGTATGTGTTTACAATAGTGTTTGAACATTTTCAATAACTTTTTTGCTAATGAAAAATCGAAATTTCGAAAAATTAGTTTTGGTCACATTTTCTATTTTCCTATGAACTATATAAATTAGTAAACAAATTTGAAAAAGAATTTATCTTCATTAGCTATTATTAAAAATAAGTTCATTTGTTAATAAAAATACATTTGTTTATAAATTAAAAATATAATTAAATATTCATTTAAATAATGATTAAATTCTGGGTCGTTACACTCTTTCCCCCATAAAAGAATTTCGTCCCGAAATTATCCTAACCTAGAAGTATTGTTTAATAAAACCAAGTCTATTTAAATCTTCTTATTTATATAACTCAAATTTAACTTCATTTATTAATCTATCCTTTAACTAAAATACCTTATGACGGGTTAACCCTTCCCTACTGAGTTGACACAACAAAAAGTCACGGACCTTATTAGCTTTAGTCTTAGTCTATCTGCAAGGATAAGAGAGATAAAACAATGATAGGAACTAATATCCATCAAGAACAACAGAAGAAACGATACATGGATATAGAATATCATTCAAATAACACATAATCCTAGATACAGGCCAAGTGAATCCATCATAGATAGAAAGTACACTTCAAAAGATACGTACAACAAAAGATACCAACTAGGCATAACTTAGGATACTATTCCTAATGCTAGTCTCTATCTTTCTAGTGCTAAACTGATCCATCCACGACTCCTTTTCCCTTTGCTGCTACTAAAGCAGATGATTCTGAGATGATAACAAAGGGTTTAGGATGCCTTCTTTCCTTGAGCTATGGACAATTTCTGACGAAATGACGCGCCTGGTGGAAGTAGTAATAATTCTTTGGTGCATTCTGCTTCTCAAACTTTTGTCTCTTAGCCTTTACTTTCTCCTTTCTCTTTTTATTACCCCAACTACTTTTCTGAACCAAGTGATCTTTCTCTCCATATCTGAAGCAACCATATTTGGGCAACTTTGTCTTGAACTTGCACTTCTTATCTTCCGTTAGTGCAGTAGTAAGCAGCTGCGGTGCAAAATCTTCAAACCGTAGAGCATTATTTATCATCTTCTCGAATGATCCTTGGATATTCTTCATCATGTCATTACATAGCTTGTCGCACCAACTCAGCCAATTCTTAACTTCCATGATCTATTCCGAACCCAAGAACTTTCTTTGACTTAAAATCTCAAAATCACGGCATAACGAAGCAAAGTCCATTGAGGTTTGATCTTGTGGTCCTTCCTCAATAACATACCCCTTAGTTTCAAAAACTCTATTAATCATATAGCTATCTGGATTCATATTAAAACATTTAATTTCAAACCATACTAGTCATTTCCTAAGTTTAAAGAATGATTTTAAAAGCAAACAACAATAATTGCATAGCATTCAAAACATCTTCAAGGATACATATTATACATAACTTCCCAAAACACAATCATATTTATAAGTTCATACTCAAGATACTTATCCTCATCTACTATTCTCCTCCACTTTCCATATATACATCCCCTCAATTATCTCCCTCAAGGTGGCTGGTTTCTTTTTAATAATTCCTCCGTAGTGATCTTTGAATCATAGGACAATTTTTCTTGTTGTGTCCTAGTTGTTAGCAAAAGAAGCAATGTTTTTCCCGAACTTTAGGAACTACTGGTCCCTCCTTTCCTTCAATACAATAGTCTATAGTATTTTCTGTCTTATGACATAAGTAGCAATTAATTTCCTTTCCCTTTTTGAAGAATTTCCTTTGCGGACCACTCTCTTCTGATTTATCTTCCTAAGGCCTCTTCCAACGTGGCAAAAAATTTCTCTTTTTGTGTTTATTGATGTTGTCGTTCTTTGTTAATGTTAGCTTCTTCTAAAATTCTACTGCATCTTCATTAGGAACCACAACTGCTTTGGTGGCTTGTCTATCAGCCTTTCCATCCTTTGTGGTTAACCTCTTCGATCTCTTTCCCTTTCCTCTCCTTCCTTGCATACCTATTCTTACTACCTAATTATAGTAAGATACTTTTAAATTATACATCCAAATCATGTTCATATTTGGAATGGTATCGTTTCCATATGATAATAAATGGATATTATCAATTCTTTATCACCCATTACACCCAACAATTCTATCAACTTTGAAAACTTTTTCTTTACATATAAAATATAATCCTAGATAAAGTTATTTCATTTACCATTTTAAAACAACATTATGTCAGTTTGCCTTGTTCAAGTGTTTAGGAAACCCCTATCGACACCGTGGCGCCCCATGTCTCCACTAGAGTTCTTAAGCCACTCAACCAATAAATCAACATAATATAAAACTTTTTTATATCACTAACAAATACACACTCGTATATATAATACACTCAAACTCATAATAAGGTATTCCATTACCTTATCTCTTAATGAGTTTCCCCAAAAAACCCTAGGTGTTCGCTTAACCTGGCTCTAATACCTAGTGTAACGATCGGGATTTTTGACCCTCGAATATAGACACCAATACTTCCACTGTATTGCGTGCCGAGCATTCAAGTGCCGGAAAACTGATCACTAGGGTTGAAAAAAAAGAAAAGATAGAAGAGAAGAAACTAAACATCATAGAATCTCATAACACAACGGAACAATATATATTACTCAATATAATATATTACAAAGTCATTTCAAAGATGTTACATTAGAGCCGTACTAATACAAATACTACCCTAGGACAGTTATAATAGTCTGTCCCTACCTAATTGAATACAATATACATATAATACAGTGGAACAAGAAAAATAACCAGCTATTAATGAAGCCCCCTGCTCCTTGCTCCTCCTAGTAAATCTGTGGAAAAACCTGAAGTACTTGTTTGAGCACCAAAGAATTTAGGAAAAGAAAATGAACTCCGGGTCAGACATGGGTCCGGTGTGAGTAAACTCAAACAACTTAATTATTACTTTAAAAACTCTTTTGAAATCAAAGGTATCTCGTAAGACCATGCCGCACATAAACACAGACGAGTTTTTACCTTATGATAACCAAAACCTTATATATAAAGTCTAGTGATATTATAATAATGTCTAAGGATTCAAATACATATCAAAATAGCTGAAATTGTTACCATATTAAATTCCAGCATACTAGGCTCTAAAAGAAAAAATCATAAAGGCATGTATTGGAGATTGGATTCCATACTATGGTAAGGTAAGGGACTACCTTCTGATGGTACACCCCTAGAAAATGCACCGGAGTTTGACAATAACTTCTTGTACCCCTGCTACACAGAGTCGGATGCCTCTTTAACATGGCAAATCAGATTAAACTCATCCCTTTTTAACACCAAGGCCTTATACTACCACGGTGTTTGCACGTAAAACAACTCACATATGGACAATCTAGAATAGGATGGCTTATCCTAACGGTAGGTGACCACATAGCTCCGCTGCATACCCTGTTTTTTTTCATTTTCCAATTTGTGAGGCTCGTGAGGTTATGTCTTTACCTTCTTCCTCCTAGTAGATATTCTTAGAATGCTAACATTGCCCTCCAGGAAGAGATACAATGTCTGCATTCATCCATTCAAGTTGTTCCGGTACCGAACAAACATTCTACATTATTATCTTCCATTTTGGAATCACCCCAGGAAGAATAGTATAACTCCACAACATACTTCAATATGATTTGCATCGCTCGTTTTTAGCTTGGAGTGGTTTGTAATATCTGGGAACCGTGTCTCCAAAACTAAGTGATAATTTTTGGCTAACTCAATTCTGGTTCTTTTGGAAGTATGCACTAAGCAATCGAGTCCTTATCGGGAAACTCGAATACACCCGACATACTTCTGAGTCAAAACAGGCCCTGATTTTATATTCGGTTATTTAACTATCAAATAACAAACAACAACTAATTCCATTTGAGATTTGTTTATCTACAGCAACCACTAAGCCTCAAAACAAATCTTTAGTTAATAAATCTCTTTCAAAAACATTTATCTAAAACATTCATATACCCATCTCTCAGACATAAGTATATTCATAAAACATTTTCAAATAACTTCTTACTTCCAAATCATTTTAAAAGGGTTTAAAAAATGTGTTTAAATTGGAGATAAGGACAAACCTAGACACTATTCCCTCGGTGTTAAGTACGGAACGGATGTTCCATACCACACTTTTTAAAAGGTCAGTTTAGAGAAACCCAAATCTCAAATTCTTTTATATCTCTTTCGATAAATACCTTTTAATCAAATCTATTCCATTCATGAAATCTCTTTTACTTGGAATCCAAATCCATTTCAAATTACTTTCCCAACTTCTAAATTCATTTATAAAACCATTTTATAAATATTCAAAACCCTTTATAACTCCTTTACAAATAACCAAACCTTTTATAAACTTGTGACGCCCCACCTCTATACCCACGCTAGACAAGAACACTACGGTGTAATGCTGTCGACTAGCACGGAGAATAAGGCTGTTGAGGAGCGACCATCCGTGTAACTTCTTTGTGCGAGCACCGATATGTCAGATAGTATAGAATGCATATCATTTAAGGAGGAAATCGGACATACTGATACAAACTCAAAGCTATCACACGGTGGCTATATAAAATCTTCGGAAACAAACATAGAAGTAATCATAACATAAATCAGTCACAGACATCCATATCACAAAGGCGGAAAAAGATATGAATATATATATAACGCATGAAAGTGTACATCAGAGTAGTGGTCAGAAAGATCCATGATAATACAAAAAGAATAGCAACATGTGCTATACAAAAGAATACATCAATGAGTCGATATCTCAAATGTGTACAACAAAAACTACTAATCTAAGTAGTTAGCCAAAAGTCAGAGTAAACCAAAGGAGAAGTCAAGCAGAAGCACCTGTAACATCTCGGTCTGACCCGAGTATTATTTATAAGAAAATAATAAACGGATCAGTCCAACTATAAATATCAGATGACATGATATAGAATAAGGGGTATGGCATAAACATATAATAACCATAATGGCATACTACTATAAGTATGTAAATGATAATCAACAAGAGATTAATCAATATCACAAGAATCTTCTCTGAGATCCAAACCCATAAAAAGGCACTGACACGCGAATTCACCAATACACAAAAATTGATAAAGCATATCAATGAAAACCACGAAAATTGGTGAAGCACAAGATCCAGAAATCAACACACGAAATCTAGAACAAATCCCAGAAATCAACACACGAAATCCAGAAATCACAAAAAAGGGGGAAGTCCGAGCACACGGACGAGAAGCAATCTCATGGAAGCTATCCATTTAATTTTTCGAACACACGAATGACCCGAAGGCCTTTGACACACGAATGGCCCGAACACCATGGGGTGCTACCCCATATATGTGATGGTGAAACATCACAAAAGCGGGATCTAGTCTCCCTCGCAGACAAAGAGACATCGCTCAATCGCTAGTCTAAATCACAAAAATGATCGTCATGATCATAAGGAAGTGTCGATCACACCAAGCTAGTAAATATATGAGTTTAGCTTCATGTCCCATAACCACTTGCTTAACTTAAATATTTACAAACAAACTGTAGATCTTCACTAGAAAATTGTCACGAAAAGGTTCAATCGAACAAGTCCAAGAATTAACCGACGAAGTGAACGCAAGTGTTTCATACCACTTGTTTTACTAAGCCGTTTAATTAGATTTCTCATCCGAGTGAAGTAAAGGCTTGTATATACTAGTAGATTGGAAAACGGTTTGATAAACGAGTTTGGTATTTGAACATAGAGTTGAAAATGTTTTGATAAAAGAGTTTTGATATTTACTACTAGTATTGAAACCTTCATATTTTTAAAGTGATAAAACACAAAAATGATTGTAGAACAATCAATCACAGAAATTCACATACGAAGACGTGAATAAAATCCAAGGAAATCAGCTCAAATGCATCAAAGTGGAAGTTATGTTGAATGTTTTTCAGATAAGATCCCCTACGGAGGGGGGTCTAGGGGGGTGGCAACCCCCTAGGTGGGGGTGCGGGGGCAACACCCCCGCTACGGGGTTCGACCTAGTGAAGACAAGCGACCTAGTGGAGCCAAACGACTTAAGGGGCCATGCGACCTAATGGGTCATGCGACCTATGACCAAAGTGGAAGACAGGTCGAGCGACCTAAGGGATATGAGGTCCAGCGACCTAATGGATATAAGGTCCAACGACTTAAGTGAAGCAAGGCCTAGCGACCTAAGGAATATAAGGTCTAACGACCTTAGGAAAAGAGACTCGCGACCTAAGGACTCGCGACCTAAAACTCGAGACCTAAGGACTCGCGACCTAAAACTCGCGACCTAAGGACTCGCGACCTAACACTCGCGACCTAAGGACTCGCGACCTAAAACTCGCGACCTAAAGCTCGCGACCTAAAGACACACGACCTAAAACTCGCGACCTAAAGACACGCGACCTAAAACTCGCAACCTAAAGACGAACGACCTAAATATTCAAGGCAGAACGACCTAAGAAACATGTGGTCGAGTGACCTATGGCCCAGCGACCTATGACCTAGGGGCGAACGACCTAACTGGGACGAGCCAGTTCCGAGGCAGAACGACCTAACTGCAGGAAATTCACCAAAACACTAAAATTTGGAGTTTTTCGCCAATCCAATCCAAACCACATGTAAGTACTCGTGCTAAAGTGATAGGAATAAATCCCAAACAGTCCAAGATAGTTATAGGCAAGAATTGTGAGATAAAAATCTCACTTTTTCACTAAAATGGATGGAGATGAAGCTTGAAAGCAAGGAGAAGCAATCCAAAGCTTGAATCCAATATCTTCTACTTGAATTAGGAGTTAGATGTTGAATTTGCTAATGAACTTGAGCTTGGAATTTTAATTTCCCATTCCTTCCACCATTTTTGATAAAGTTTGAAGTGTTTGATGAAGTGATGAAGAGGAGATGGGGTTGGGACTGAGTTAACAAGTGCAGTCCAAACCAAAGCTCAAAGCAAAAAAGTGACGAAAATTTCACTATCTCCAAACATATTGAAGATTACACTCAAAAAGATCGCAAACGTCATTTTGAACTCAATGGAAGTGGTCTCGAGTCCTAATTTGACCGTATGCAAAAAGTAGCTTTTCGGACCAAAATCCGATTAACGATAAAATATTTAAATATGAAATCGATAAATATGCGGGTTGTTACAAAACTTCTTTTATAAACATTCAAACCCTTTTCAAAAACTTCTTTTATGAATATTCAAAACATTTCTACAACTTCCTAACTCAATAATCATTCATAAAAATTCCTTTATAACCTTTCAGATTTAACAACTTCTTTAATAAAACCTTATCCAAAAAGTTCCTTTTGATAAACCCATCCATTATTAAAATATCTTATCTAAAACCGTTACCAAATCATCCTTGAAATGTCTTATCCAAAATGGAATAACTTGAAATCATCATAAAAAGAAAATGAAAACATTTATCTTTACAAAATCCAACGGAGGATTAGAGACCACAAGGGTTCTTTTAATTTGGTTCTACTCAACAAATTAACATGGATATTTGCATGAGCAAGCAGTAAGTAAAGGGAATCATTCAATCACGATCAATCAATCCATTGTACGGGTAAATGTCCCCGTATTTATAACAGCAGAATGGTGCTTTGTTCTACCAATAGATGTCATTTGGTTTCCTTGTTATAAAGGGTTACTTAAGGCTTAGACAAGTGATCCTTCGGTTTAAACAATTCACTTTGATAAGAAAACTGGTTTAAAATAAATAACTAATAGAGTTTTAAAGAACTTTTAAAATGAATAATCCTTAATTAAATATTAATATATCTTAATTAAATCAAAAATTAAATCATAATTAGACCCTAATTTTAGCTTATTTAGCTCTTAATTTATTAAATAAAAATTAAATCTCAATTAAGCTTGGTTAAGTCTTAATTAATCAATAACTAAACTTTAATAAATTAAAAATTAGTTAATAATTAATTAAACTTAATTAAATAAACATTCATTTATAGTTAAACCCTTGTTACGTAATAATTAAGTGAATAATTAACCTTTAATTAAATAAAAATTAATTAAATAATTGTCCCTAATTTAATAATTAATTAAAATAATTAAAATAATTAAACTTTACTAAGTAAAAATTTAATTACCTTTTATCTTAATAATCATTACTTAAGACTTCCTTACTTAAAAATAATTAACTTCGTAAATAAATTTTTAAACTCTAATTACTTAACCTAATTACTTAATAAATTAATAATTATCCATAATTGATAAATTAAATAAATAATTTATCAAATAACAAAAGTTAAATTTTTTACTTTGTTAATGAGTTTGAAAAGAGTTTCCAAAAAAAATTTAAAAGAAAACACTTTAAAAGTTGAAATCGTGAAATTTTCACGAATTGCATCCATAGCGGCTATCGCAATGAGCGCGGTTCGCTAGAATCAATTTCTAGGTGAAAACCTCACTTTAACTCTTGCTACTACACATTTGAAAACACAATGGAAGGGTTTTGAAAACTCAAACAAAATATGAAAAATTGGAAAACAATTTCTAAATCCAAAACTAGAAAACAAGCTTTTGTTTTCAAATCGGATCTCAAGTCCTTTGCGACATTTAAAGGTGCTAACTTCATAAAAATTTCATCACATACACTTGGTTTTGTTTTCATAAACACACTACCATCACATCATAACTAACCATTTACAAATTCATATCCAAACATATCATTTAACATCCAAATCACAAATCCAAGCTCAATCACAAACTTGTACATATACCATCAAAACCACAAGATATTTCAACACAACAAGCAGTATATTTGTACAATATATAGATAATATAATCAAGTTAATATCTTTTCAAAAAATGAGAGTTTTAGTTACCGAAGCTTACTAATTTCAAACGAACATTTGCTAAAACTTTGAAATGACCTATGATCTTGCAAAATTGAAGACTTTAGATGCCTACATACCCAAAATGGGCTCGGCCTTGGACAATTAAGGCTCGGGCATGCACTATTGGGGCTCAGCTATGTAGGGTTAGGTGGATGTAGTGCTTGTATTTGAATATGAAGTGAAGAAATGGATGAAGAAGGGTTTTAAACAAGTTATGGAAGGAATTTAAAGCGGAAAATGTGAGATTTTTATAACGTGGAAAATATATAGGAAGCCATGAAAACTTCCTCAAGCTTTAGGAAATTTGAAATGAAGAAGAGAAGTTGTAAAGTCAAAATTATGAAATGAAAGGGGTATTTATAGGTTTAGGAAAATATTTATAAATGTATAAGTGCTTGAATTAAATATGTATGCATATGCATGCACTCCCCCTCCATCCCATGATTTCCGCACATCATATACCCCCACCTTGCAACTACTCAAGCCATGATCCTATGTACTTTTGTTGAAAGAGGTATTTGTATATATTAAAATATGTACCTTTTTATAATAAAAATCTCACTTATTTATATATATACATATGGTTAAGTGAAAATATATGTACATGTATATGTTTTCATGAAAAAATGTTTGTACTGTATATATATTTATTTAAAATAGTGTTTTAACATTTTCGATAACTTTTAACCAATGGAAAATAGAAATTTTGAAAAATAAGTTCCGGTCACATTTTCTATTTTTCTATGAACTATATAAATTAGTAAACAAAATTTGTAAACGATTTTATCATCATTAGTTATTATTAAAAATAAGTTTATTTGTTAATAAAAATATATTTGTTTATAAATTAAAAATATAATTAAATATTCCTTTAAATAGTGATTAATTCTAGGTCGTAGGAGGGTGCGCCGCACTTACTGAAAATATACCTCTAGAAAATATACTTGAGAGGGTCATATACTCTGTGACACCTCTCAAGAACTCTAAGGCGGACCCCGCCAACCTTACCGAGTATTTCACATCTCCACGTGCATACCTCCGAAACCAAATCTAGAGTAGATGTGAAAATACCCTAATGGAAGCAACCACATATAACTTAGTCTCCACTCGCTTTCTGGTTTTAGTCATTTCCGACAAAGGATAACAATGCTCAAATGAGAAAGAAATCGTCTTAAATTGACGATACTCAAAGAAGAAAGCTGAACGACAATTAATAAATCAACTTTCAAGGATAATTAAAAATGATCGTATATGAACAGTATGTCTCATATTTTTACCACTACTCGTCGATTTCAAACTTGTACTATTTCTTGGTTAAAAATGAAGCCGAGCAAGTGAAGATAGTGTTACCTCTTGCATTGCCCTAATCACATTTTTAACTTTCGAGATAGGAATACATTTCCATACCTCAACGTTTAATGTTAAGAGTATGACTAAATCCTTTCCATATAAGTGATATCGGATTACGGAAAATTAAATTTCTTATCCTTTCCATAACCGAATCAGACTTATAAACCTCTAAAACCGAACGTGTGCTTGGTTTTCACATTACAAATATTTGTAAAAACACTTTAAAAATACTTTTTTGAAAATATTACTTTTTAAAGATTTTCTCATTTATAAATTTTAAAAACATTTATTAATAAATCAATTAAAATACTTTTATAAATTAAAAACCACCTTAATTATTCCGAAAGAGAATTAATCAAATTTATACCTCCTCTAATAAATAAATAAATTACCTTTAAACACCTTTAATAAATCAGATAACTAATTCTTATCACCTTTATTTAAACCAATTAATTAACTTTAAACATAATTTTTATTAAATGATTAATTAATCTTAAACATCATTATTAAAATAATTAATTAACTTTAAACCCCTTTATTAAAACAGTTAACTAATTTTAATCACTTTTATTATCAGTTAATTAACTTTAAAACACTTTTATTAAATTAGTTAATTAACTTTTAAATATCATTAATAACTTTATTAATTAACTTTATTATAATTAAAAATATATTTAAACCCTCAAATTCCTTTCAAAACTTATACGATACTTACACATTTGTTTGAAAAGAATTTAGAAACTATTTAAAGGGAATAAACTTTATAAATTTAAAACAACTTTAATTATCCCAAAAGATAGTTAAATCTAGTTTATAACCAGTTATAAATCTAAACAACATTAATTATCTCAAAAGATAATAAATCAAATTTATAATCTCTTTATAGATTTTAAACCACGTAAGTTATCCCAAAAAGATTATTATTTAAATTTATAACTCCTTTATAAATTTTAATCAACACTTATTCTTTATTTTTAGAATTCTAAAAGTAATTGGATATGTGAGAAATGCGGATTATGGATCTTAAGGCTAGAATAAACACTAGAGGGGTTGAATAGTGTTTTTAAGAATTTACTAATTCTTTTTGAGTTTATATTAATTTGAACACAAATGTATGCAATATTCAAACACAGATATAATCACATAATCAAACACAGATGCAAATATAAAGTAAAAGCAGTAAAGGATAGAACACACCGGATTTTATACTGGTTCGGAGTTACCCTACATCCAGTCCCGCAACACAAGTACGGATTTCCTTTCAAAATCAATTCTTACAATTACACCCTTGATTTTAAGGCCACGAGGTACACCACTCCAGATTCACAATCCTCTAGGTAGAGATACTTGATTTTACGGGCAACAAGTTCACCCAATTGATTTCCTAGGATACAATCACATCTTCTCTCACTTGATTGATTTTCCAGGCTACAATCACACCTTTTCTCGCTCGATTGATTACAAAGAAGCCTATGACTCTGAATAACACTAGGATCTTGTTGAGATAGTGATAGAGAATCAAACCAGAGATGATCTAGTTAGATTCAATGGTGATTTCGGCAGAGTAATAGTAAAAATGTATATAAAGAAATGTGGAAGAAGAAGAGGAGTGAAATTAGAAAATTATGAATATAAATTCATTTAAAACATCCCCTATTTATAGTAGAACAACAGCCATGTCCATTCGGAAAAGGATATGACGAATAGACACTTCCTTTGAAATTCAAACTTTTGGAATCAACTGCCATCATGTCGACATAGGTACCTAGGGGTTGTCGACATGCCTAAGGTATTTTTGATAAAAAAAATTTCTTCTATCTTATATTACAACTATTTTAAACTTTATAAATATACTATAGTTAAAATACATAAATAAGTATAGAGAATAATATTTTGGTATATATAAAATTTTACTATAATTTCATATTTAAATCTTTAAATATAAATATTAAAAGTTAAGTACTTTATAATTAAAGATAGTTTAAAACAAAGGATAATTTTGATATTGAAAATAAATATTATTTTGAGGCTAAAGGTATTTAAAACCAGGATAGATGTTTTTGATTTAAAAAGGAAGATTTTGAAATCATTTTGAAAACAAGATATAATTTTGTAAAACATTTGAATAAAAGTTAGTGGATACAAAACGATGTTCCACTAGATTTTTCGTAGGTTCCATCCTACTTAGGGTTCCATCCCTTTAACAGGCTCGAAGTGGATTCCGTTCCACGAATAAAATGGATTTTAATATGTCAGTGCTTTTCTAAGAGTTTTAACATAATTCTAGACTCGATACTTGTCTTGTACTATTGAAATCTTGAACTCTTGATATCTTGATACTCATGAGTCTTGAATCTTGATGTCTTCGATCTTGAGTCTCTATACTGTGCAGTCTTCATTCTCAGTACCTGCATGTTTATATCCTACATATACATATATATCTAAACTATAATGTTAGTATTTATATTTTATAACAAGTCCTAAGGTTTTTGTCATCAAAACCATTCCTTTCAAGGACTAACAGAATATATAGTTTAAATAACTCTTAAAGTGCAACACACCACCAAACAATTATTTTATGAAAATAGAAACTCAGTTCAAAACACAACAAGGGTTTAAGGGAATGATATTTCGTAAATGGCATTATAGCGATAATCGTTATAACGATACTTACACAAATCAAACAATAGGTCATAAATATTTCAACCAAATAACAATATGAACATCAGAATATAAGTAAATAAATACATATTGGCGAGAAACTCCTTAGGGTCTCTCTACAAAAGTTCCCTATAAATTACACATGTGAAAGTGTATTTCGGATAGTTCTGTGGTGAACTATTGCTACGTATGCTCCGACTTTCCTTTTAGTTTTGTTCCCTGCAATAAAACAGTTATTTATGCCATCCTCTTTTTCGAGCGGGAATTTAAATCCAAGCGAACAATCAAACAACAAATAAATTATCTACCAAGCATTCAATAATAATCTATAATAACATGGATATTATACAATTTATTCAGAGGTGAGTAAACTCATCGAAATTCCAATGGACGCTTTCGCTTTCCGATTTGGCGTAAAATCGAACTTTAGCCCATAATTCAACTAGTTCCAAAATCCAGGAAACTAGTTCCATCGAATAGCTAATATTCTTACGAGTCCAAACAACTGACTGCGTCCAAATCCGACCTCTTATGGGGAAGATATTGCATTTATAAGTTTTCAAAGTAATTAAATTAACAAATCATGTAATTATCCTTAATCACCCAATTAAATTCATCTCCCCTCAATGTTAATAACTATTCCCTGCACACCAATATCACAGTGTAACAAACCGTGCACGCACACCACCAATCACCCATACTCAATGGAATTGGACGCCGTCAGTTTCGACGAACTTCTCTTCCTCTCAATACAACGCTCACCGCAAACTCGAGCTTGAAGCAATAAACAGAATCATGACCTGGATAGAAATTTGAGTGCCCTCCTATTGTCACACCTGACAATCTAGAACGCCACCCCACCATTTTAGGCCCGTCGACTCCCCTTGCCACCACAACACCAAATCCAATGTCATCCTCTACCAAAACGCCTCAAATTGAAGAAAAATCAAAACCCTAGGTCAACTTCCAAAATGTCGAACAACTCAAATCGATGCAGAACCCAACCTAGCCTACACCAAATTAAAGCTCTAGCCGCTAATAGCACGTTGAATCCCTTCTTGTATTTTTTGATGGATGGATGATTTTATTTTGAATTTTAAAAGAGGAGTTTGGATTTTTGAAACTTGCAGGCATTATCTTGTTTTACTGGATATGAAGTGAACGAACCAAGAAATAAAGACTAGTGATATCCTTTTTATTCTTAAGTGTTGACTTGTTATTTTATAAACAAAATTATTTATCTTGCTTCAAATTCAAGTTGACCAAACTTCTCAAGCAACACCTTAACTCAAACCCAAGTCACATTAATTCAAGTTCAAAAGTTTGAATTTGATTGATTTAATAAAAAAAGGTTTTGAAAACAAATATTTGTGGTACTCCGCTACACAATATTTCATTCGCGTACGGACCGCGAACGATAGAAATAAAAATAGATCGCCCGCCATAAAATGACATAATCCCAAATCAACAATGAAATGCACAGATTACTCAATTCTAAGAAATTTTAAAAATACTATCGTTTGCCATAAAAATACTTTAAACCAAAATTTAAACACCTTCCAAATTAAAAAATTATGAAAATATCCAGTAAGTCCGGTTAAAATTACTATAACAAAATCAAATCATTTTATTGATAATTGATTTTCTTATTTTCATCCGAACTCTTTATTATTGCAAATAAATTTACAAAATGAATTTAACATTATTATTTATTAACTAAAAGGAGTTAAGTAAAGCTATTAAATCCATTTAATTAATATTTAATTCACAATTCAAATATATAATAATACCTATATTTGAATATAAGTTATATATATTTTTAAAAATTGATTATTTAAATATATAAAATTAATTAAGTATTCAAAATCAAAAACGATAACATTCTTGGATGTTACACTCTCCCCCTTAAATGAATTTCACCCCCGAAATTCCTAAAGGAAAAGGATGTCTCTTAAGGTTTAAAAAGTATTACTTAAAATAAGTCATTAAACTTTTAAAGTCCTTTATTTTACGGAGAATTTCAGTAGCACCTCCTTTGCCCGACTAGATCCAAACAACTACAACTCACCACAACTGGCCCAAATCAACAAAGAAAACAAAAGCCAAGTGGCCTCCCATATTTAGGGCATAAAATCATCATCAAAAATACCAATTTCTAACTCTACTGCGTACCTTATTTACATTTGATTTTTTTTTTGCAAGCAGCTTACTATCTTGGTGCTAATACAGGTGCACAAGAAATCAAATAGCAATCTCTTGCTTCCCTGTACCTATCTTGTACTTATAATCCAAAAGAAAAATATGCTGACCAAAAAGCAATACACAAGTTATTTCTATCATAAGCAATAGCAACATAAATAATACAACAACTATATGCAACACAAGTACAGAGAATACTCTGTGGTAAATACTAAGCATCCAATTTTTTTTCAAAGGATAAATTTAGAGTTAAATGCCCGTGTTTTTATATCCAAAATATGTTTACAAATTCCTCCAAAGAAAATTAAATCAAAACCAAAACCAATTATGATAAGGAGGGGGCTCCTCCTATCGAAGCATGGTAAAACTCTAAAATCAAAACAACACGGAGCATCCAGTGGCATTCTGGTTCCTCCTAAAATAACAATTAGAGTAAACAAATATACATAGCGAGCCTTCCAAATTGGAAAACTCCCAATTGCCAACTTTAGTCATAACAAAAAAATTGAAAAATTAAATCACCAAAACTCCTTTCAAATATTCTAAAATAATAATACTTTACCAAAGTTTTCAAAATAATTTTATTATTATTTCTTCCACAAATTCTTTCGAAATCACTTTTTCAAAGCACTGGGAATTAAGTCTTAACAACAATAATTTTATAAATCATAGTCTATAAAACAACACTATCAATCAATCAAATTCCATAAGGAAATAAACAAACACTTAACATCGTTTTAAAATGTCAAATGACCAACAAAAAAATTAGAATTTTGCATAGACTTACACTTTCTTAAGTCACACAAAATACAAATGTACTCAAACCTGTATGATATCATAAACCACCTGTACTCAATATTTTATTTGATCATTTGCTTGGATATATAGGCTTTTACTTTCGAACTAGCATTACTCACTCGACCTCCATAGTGCGGACTTCGATCGGGTTCCTCAATTAGAAACAGCTGTTCTCCTTAAATAGCCATATACTATGATAGAAAACCTCAGTATCATATCAAGAATCTAAATCAAGTGTTCGACGAAAATCAAGTGAGAAATCTTTTTTCAAACTAGTGTGGATCACTCTGAAACTATGTATTCAAATCCTAGATCAAGAACCATGCAAATAAAAGGATCTACGTATAACTTACATACTTAATTCAATTGGTTTCTTAATTATACAAATCCTTTTCTTTTCATAAATCCCTTTCATTTTAATTTATAGTATTTCATTCCATAATAAAATTAGTTATGGATTATTACATAATTTTTCACTTAAGTTTATTAACATTTTATAAAGTCACATCTTAATAAAACATTAGATAAAAAATTATTCCACTTTTATTTATTTCTATAATACTCATTTAAATCTTAAGAATACAAACAAAGTGTCAATTTTATTTTACTTTTCAAAATTTAGTTGGAGGCTCGAACATAGTACGGGTCTTAAAACTGAGTCAACCTTTCGACCTCTTTACCTTAGAGTGATCTAAGGAAAGATGTTTACTAGTTGGACCAATAACATCAAATAGCATACACAGCTTAGATGTTTAAACAAAAACTATGATTTTAATAAAATAAATTTACCAAAATCTTTCTATCCAATTTAACCCATTCAAAACTTGAGTTAAATTATCTCTAATCTATTCAAGAGTTCATAAAATTTCATTTACCGAATTATTTATCAAAATACGCTTTTTATTTTAAATACATTTCCTTTAAGGACACTTAAGAACTAGATACCAGTTTTTTATTTTAAAACCCTTTTGACATATATATTTCCATATATATAAAATAATCTTAATAATTTATTCACTAACACTCGCCTTGGATTCGTTCAGATTTGAACTCATTTCGATCGCACAATGATGAAGAGAATAATTTACTAGGTATACTACAACGTTAGTCTAAGCAAACATTTGATTGTCACATAGAAGATTATTCGGATTACCACAAAATTAATCGAGATATTTTCCCCCGAACTACCCAAAATACTTAAAATTTATTTTCCAAAATATTTATACTTAGAAATATTTCCAAGAAATACTACCATTATTTTCTTTCTCAAAATCTTTTTGAAATTGTTTCATGTGATTACCGAGATTTAAATTCTCAAAACCTCCTTTTACTTAAAACATCATTTATAAATGATGTCAATCATTTTATATATACTATATTCATGTAAAATATTCATTTAAAATCATCTAGTATTATAATAACTTCCCTTCATTATAATAAGTTCTTTTAATACCACACTTTAAAAACCAAATTTATATAAAATTACCTTTATATAAAATTATCTCATATTATAATAATTCCCTTTTATTATAATAAAATTTGCTCAAATATTTATCCTCTAAATGCCTTATCTTTCTATATAGATTATATAAAACAATTTTTAACTTAATATTATTAAAAGATGGCTTTTAAATTAACATTTTCAACGAACACCTTAGAGTCGAACTGCGAAACTCAATTCCCAAGGGGTTCATTTTAATATTCTTACAATTATCAAACCTTAAATGCTCATAAACTAATCAAGCGAAGATTAACAACCAACAAACGAAAATCAATGCTCCTAAACTTATTCGAGCACGACAAATCAAACAATAATGGTAATAAATAAATATTATCATTTTCAAAAACACAGCAAAAAATTTTATAAATTTGAAAATTCTTCCTTTATATATATAGAATATATAATCCTAGGTAAAATATTTCATTTACCAATATTTAAAAATCAGTATCATGTCCGTTAGCCTTGTTCAAGTGTTTAGAAATCCCTATCGACACCGTGGCATCCTACTTCTCAACCACTAATTCACAAACAACTCAATAGACCAATTAACACAAGAAGTTTTTATAACAATAACAAATATGTTCTTATATATATAATACTCTCAAACTCATTCTAGGTTGACACTTACCCTATTTCGAATGAGTCATACCCTACCAAAGCAAGGGTTCTCCCTTTACCTCCAGCTTTGATACCAAATGCAACGACATGCATTTTCGACCATCGAAAGTCTACACTAAATACATCCACATATTCAAATTTCGAAATCTAATCACCAAAAAGGAATATTGTTAGGGTAAAAGAAAATAAAAAAGAAATAAAATAGATGAAAAAATCTCACCGTGGAATGATCACATATAATATAACAAAGACAGTAAAAGTCGTCACTCTAAAATGCATAGTATATCAAATTTAAAAACAAAGCTAATCAGCCTGGAAATTTATACCTTTCTAACATTACAATTGCAAATAGGTATACATAATAATACAGCGGAAAATGAATATACTATGGCAGGTGTAAAGACCTAGAATTTCACCATTTTGATTTACGAATGTTTAATTAATTTTATATATTCAAATAATGGATTTTATAATTAAAATAAAACTCTTTTAAATAGTAAATAATGGTGGTGAAATATTTTTCTAAATTTGCTCATAAATATATTTAGTTTGAAGAAAAATCGAAAATGTGACCAAAATTCGTTTTTTGAATTTTTGACTTTTCGTCGACTAAAAGTTGTCAGAAACATTATGTACACTTTAGTCATACATATGCATTTACAAATAATTAGTATGGTTTCAAATATATGGTGTATATATATAAACTCTTAATATATATATGATTGGATGTGACATTTTATGAAAATAAAATTTAAAAAGGAAAATATGTTTAAAGTGAAGTGACACATTAGGAAACATAAGTGCAATGTGGTATTAATGCATGTTGGCACAAGATGGCTAGGGCGGACATGATTTTCATGGGAAAGAAGCCATGGAAGGTGATGGAGGTGATAATGTGTCATAAAGTTAGAGAAGGTGTGACGCCCCACCTCTATGCTCACAATAACAAAGGTTATTATAAGGAATAGCGTCTGCTATTGCGAAGAATAAGGCTTGTTAGAAGCGACCATCTATAAGTTATGCCTTAGACGAGTATTGATTACATCGATAGGAGTTGTGTAATTACTCCCAGCGATATACATTCAATCCAAATCTAAAACGAAACCACGGTGGCTTATGAAAAATTCAGAACAACTCATAATAGCAACAACACAGATAAGTATAATCACATCAGAACAGAAATATCAGATATAGCGGAAGATAAGTCTGGATACATGCTACAACACTCGATGGTTCTCATGAACCAAATGTACGTATACATAGCCATCATAACATACATGAGATGAGAGTCAATACACCAAAAGTAACACCTCGAAGCCTAAACAAAAGATGAGGTGAAATCCCAAAAGCTGAAGCAGCAACTGAATCAGAGATAGCGATTATCCTGAAATAACTCGGTCTGACCTGAGTATTATTTAAAAGAAAATAATAAACGGATCAGTCTAATTTAAACTTAGAAATAGGTGCATGATAAACAACACTTAAGCAAATTAATCATAGTCTCGAATGAGACTATTCAGCATAAATAATCAACATATTTCAAATGAAGAAATCTCATTAAACTCCATCAAAATCAACTTCCAAATTCAAAATTGAATTCAAAATAGCAATTCACAAAAATCTAGAAATCAAAATAAGATAACTAGAAAAATCAGCATGAAAGTGGATCGATCCCAGCATATGGCGATTCTAAGCTACGCCGCACGTGCATCTCGTATGGCCGAAGCCTACCAAGTACTATCATCATAATATTTGGTGCCCAACGAATGACCCGAAGGTCCAACAAATGACCCTAAGGCCTAGTACTGGTAATTGACCCAAAGGTCCAACATAGTGGCTCGAAAGCCAAATAAAATCATCAAAATTTTCAAACAGCAATTCCATGGAAAATATTTCAATTAACGAGTCCATAATTAACCGAATTATTAAAAGCATGGTTCCATATTCCGCACTTTTTCTAAATCGTTTAAATCTCTTCACCGTTTCCTTGAAAGTGCAAAATTGTGTGTTTTATATAATTAAAATTTACGTTCTCAAATGGACAAGTCCGGAATTAATCGGATCAGTAAAAGTAAGGGTTCATAGTCCTTAATTTTGCTGAAGCGTTTAAATCGATTCCTCATTCTTTTGAAAGCGTAAACTGTAAAAAAATTGGAAACAATTTTTATTTTAAAACGATTTAAAAACATGTGATTAAAACAGCAACTTCTATAGCAATTTCGACAAGGAAATTGAGCTTCACAAAACACCGAAAAAATGGATATAAAATCAGCATTGCGAGTTTTCTTGATTGCAAGATGGCCGCTTGAAAATTCACTTTAAATTGATGGTTACTGAAGTCAAAACAACAGTAATTTTTATTCGTCAAAAATCTCATCAAAACAACACACTTCAAATATAAACACCGGGGTAAAAACCCGTTATAAAAATAACGGTAATCAAATACGTTTCAAAACAAAACACCGTTTCAAAATAAATTAATAAACAGTGGTCTACACTACTTATATATTCATCAAAAATATGACACTGCCTGGGCTTAGTAACGTGCAACACATCCTTGCACGCACTTAATAATTATAGACAAAAATGTAAATGGCCTAGGCAATACTAAAAATACAAATAACCTGGCAACACTTTCTCTGCAATACATGCTTAATACAAACAATGAAATAACAAAAATCAGATCTGGGCACCTAGTTTGCGCACACGTCACAAACTGTAAATCAAAAAATGTGACCAGGTGTTAACTAAATGCATGCACACCACACTTTGCATGGACGCACACTACACTTTACATTTTCACAAAAGAAATGAAGTGCGATGGGTTGCCTGGACTTGTACAATTCTATATTATACAAACTTTCACAAAAATGAAGTGAGTAAAATAAATAAACTTGGAACTCATTTTCACGCAGACACAAAATGATAGTCTGGGCTACATGAAATAAAATGTGCATGGAAGGGATACAATACCAGGGCAAAGCAAAATTCATGTATGAACGAATTAAATGCAAAACAAGGTGATCTGGACTTATAAATTTTGCATGCATATTTGTAGTTGATAAAATAGATGACTCAGGTCATATATATATTGTTTCATGCTACACTAGTACACAAAAATGACACTACCTGCACTGATTTTTAAATGTATGCATATAATTGATTTTAATATACTTAAAACCTTTGGTATTTACAAAGCACAGCAAACTCCAGGCTTTCATACGAAAATTTCAAAATCAATATAACAAATTTCTAATGTTTTGGCACCCAAAAATGAAATGATGAATAAATTAGAAATGTGAGTTTTGAACTCACCTCAAATTTGGTTTCAAAAACAACTAGCAATCGGGAATTGAGTGGAGCAAAATTATTGGAACCGCCATTAATGCATTTTCTGGGCAATTGGAAGAAAAAGTGGGACAAAAGAATGATGCAGGCCTTCACTTTTCTTCTTCTAATTTTGGTGTATAAGTCAAATAAAATATGTGCTGGCTAAAGTTTGTACAAACGCATTTAATAAAAACGTGCCTCAGATGTAAGAAAGGACTTGTTGCACATAAAAATGATGATGGAAAAGCAAAGTGTGTTCAACTTTTGCTTTTACAAATATAGTGACAGCAAAGCAAACAAAAAAATATTGTTCCAACTTTGTTATAATACAAAAGTGTGCATAATATTGCTTTTGAATTGGACCCATTCACATACGTGCAAGGCAAAGTGAAGTATAACATAACTTAGTTATATTCAATGCACAAGCTATTTGCAACTGACTTTGCAAATGAATTTCATATTATTTTTTTAAAATTTCAATTTAAAATATTTATTTCGACGTTAATCGAAAATCACGGTTGTTACAGAAGGGTATGTGCTTAAAGATAAAAAGGTAATTTTCCTACCTCATCTTATATAAAACAAATTCCTCTCCTCTTTGTCCTTCTTCATTTCATTTTCATACTTTTCCAAATCTATCTTCTTCTTTATAAGTTTCTTAAAAACTCTTTAATAGCTTGAAATATTTTTTTCCAAAGTTAAAAATCACTTCTTTTACCATTTTTCTTAAGCAAAGCTGTTAAAACTTCTTCCTTTCTTCTCCACATCACTCATGCCTCTAAAATAAGCTCCAAAACACTCCTCAAATCATCATGGCCGAGTGTATTAGACTCTAGGCCAAGCCTAGAAGCTTGTTCCATGACCAAAAATTTAATTTTTATTATAAAGAGAGCCAAGATCAAGGCATTTTCCAAGATCTATGTTGATTTGGTTGAGTATGGTGAGTAAAGCTCACATCTTTGACAAGTTTTAACCTTTTTATTTTTCTTTTCTTATCACTATGTTTTGCTTGATTATTTGATGAAATTTGATGTTGTTTTATATGATTATACATGTATTTAGATGTGCTTGTATGTGGTATTGGTTATTGACTTGAAATGAAGTCAAAATGTTAGTAAATTTGCAAGTTATAATCTTTATGTGATAAATTTTGGATATTTATATGTGTTTGTGGTTTGTGATATGATATGTATGCTATGGACATGAATATATGGTTATATGCTAAGAACGTTAGCACTTTTACTAGTTTAAGTGACATGGAATCCTTGTATAAAACTATGGTTTTTAGTTTTGAAATCAAAATCAATTTCAAGTTTCAAACTTTATTTCCACTTTTTTAAACACTTACTTTTTGTTTTGAAAATCTAGCAAGGTTTAAAGTGTTATGTTTTCAAGAAGGGAAGCCAAAAACAAAATTTCAAGTTATGGTCTATATAGCGGTAGTCGCTATGGATGGAGTTTCGATAAAAAGTTCACTTTTTGCAAAATAGAGTTTTTGCACTTAAATATACTTTGGAAATGTTTTCTAAACTTATTAATTATTTATTAAGATGGTTAATTAAGTATTTTTTTTATAATTATAAATTAATTAAGTTTTGGTAACTAGTTATTAATTAAGTACTAAGTAAAATTTATTAATTATAATTAAGTAAAGATTAGTTATTAATTATTATCTTTTAAAGTAAGATTAGTTTTTTATTTAATTATTGATTAAGTATAAGATTAATTTTTAATTAATTATTGATTAAGTAAAATTTATTTTTAATTATTTACTAATTAAGTAAAGGATTAATTAATTAATTATCAATTAAGGGTTAATTATTTATTTATAATTGAGTAATTAAGGTTTAATTATTTATTAATGATGTTTAAGTAAAGGTTTAATCATTTCTTAATTTTTAATTAAGTTAAGTTTCAATTAAGATTTAATTATTGTAACATCCCTCAACTTGGAGGCCCAAAATTAGCGGCTACGGATTTTGTAGTCATCCATAGTTATTAATCCTCATCGACCAAATACGGTAATGTTAGATACATTGATATAACAGAAACACATAGGTATGGAAAATTTCTAAAATCATTAAACAACTTTCTCATTCCATTTCAAATCATTTCAAAATTATTAGATAATCCCAGATTCGGGAACCACGTTCAAAGAAAATATAACTATTATAACATACGCCAAGAGCGACAAATAAAGAGGCCCCTTTGGATGATCAGAGTATATACATAGGCAGTTAAACAACTTTGCCTTTACAACAAAAAATAGCAGAATCAAAATAGAAAAGAAGTCCTACTAGCTAGCTTGTCTCCTACACGTCTCCGGAAGCTTATTCGTCTAAAGTGGTACCTGAAAACCTCAACTCTCAAACTACTCAAAGTTAATTGAGCACCCGAGAGTTTAAGGGGAAACCATAAACTTCGAGTCAGACATAAAGCCTAGTATGAATAATAACCTACCATCTCGAACCATTTAGATATCTAGTAAGACCACGCTGCTTAGCGAAACCGGTTTTCCCCTCACAAGTATCTTACCAAAAATTTATAATAACCATATACTGTGCTCCTGCATCCACAATGGTTAAAAACATAGCAATTTAAAATATTATGATGATATGCAAACACGTAAATCATTCTGGACTTTCTATCCCCATTCATTTGACTATTTGTCTCATTATAGTTTCTAGGGTCACTATTAACCTATTAGTTTTCATGATCTAACTATTAACCTATTTAAAGCTAATGGACTATCTGTCTAGTCTAATAGTTTTCATAGGATCACTAAGAACTTATTGGCCCCTGCCAATAACTTCATTTAAATATTTCATGGGTTCTACCTGAACCTATTGGTATCTCCAATAACTTCCCTCATATCATAGTTTTCATGGGTTGACTATGAACCTATTGACTACTATCAATAACTTAATCTGGATATAGTTTTCATGGGTTAACTACAAACCTATTCGCCCCTACCAATAACTCTTTCTAAACATAGCTTTCAAGGGTTTACTATGAACCTGTCTATCTGACAACTTCTTTAATCAGTATTTTGGCATCCTATATTCTGGACTTCTTGACCTCCTGGATGCAATTCTACTCATTCAGGAGTTAACTCAATTTATATTCACTACTGGGTCAACCTAATTGGTTATTCTGCTCTTTCTCCCTAAAATATAGTTATGAGTCCATTTTACAATGGATATGTATATTATAAGAAGCAAACATAATAACACCAACATCTATGGTTTTATATCCTTGAAATCATTTTCATATGAAACATGGTTAATCCCTATAACCTATTACTTTATCAAGGAAAGCTTCTTCAAAACTCCATACTTGAAAGCCATTTTAAAACTCCTTTACTTTTACCATGGTTTTTTCCTTTAAAAATGAGATTGTGTTCTTTGTTTTGAAAACTAAGGCTTTCGAAACCTTAAACCTTTACTTTCAAAACCATTGGAAAACCCCCTTCGAAAGCATTCAAATCTTCTTTTCAAATCACTTAAAACATATGACTTTCGAAACCTTTCGAAAGCATCAAAACCTTTCTTTCGAAACCATCAAAACAATCCTTTCAAAAGTATTAAAGTATACATAGAAGCATAGCTTCAAAACCATTTGAAAGCACCTCTTTCGAAACCATTGGGTTGATTCTTAGAAATATCTTTTGGGTCAAAGTGAATATAAATGAAAGTACTCCTTTCGAAACCATTAACCTTCATATAAAAGAGTTTGGGGGAAACTGAAGGCTTCAGAACCATCCTTTCGAAATCAATCATTTAAACAAAACATTTGGAAGGATAGCTTCAAAACCTCTTTTGAAGCGATTGCCTTTGAAACCATTAAACCCTTTCAAACGATTTAGGAAGTGGCTTATTATATTTATAAAAGAAAAGCTACCTTTCGAAAGCATTGATGAATTTAATCCACTCGAAAGGTATAAGGTCGATAGCATGATTTTGACTGGGTTCAAACTACCCTTTCGAAAGCATTGATTTATAAACAAGGAAACTCATTTGAAAGCTATCTTTTAGAAATAAAAAAGCGGTGACTTCTTCGAAAGCTATAGTAAACACTTTCAAAAGCATTCTTTTGGAAACAAGGCAAGCACATTTCTTTAAATAGTAAAATAAAGGCTTCGACCCCTTCGAAAGCTAGGTTTCGACTCCATACCCGCTACTATTTTCCAATCCACTACGTACCAATGCTTGATAACTTGTGTATTAATTTTGACTTGGTTGAGGCGGAAGTATAGTGTCGAAAGGGTATTACTGAAAGTGGCTAATCCATATTTATGTACAAAACTATTTTATTGCCATTTCAAGTATTTGCTTTTTAACTAACCTGCCTATTTGTAAAAATTTAATTGGTTGCCATAAACTTTTCAAATTCTTTCTAAAATAAAACTGCCGCATTCATTTCAGATCTAATTAAGATAATTTAGCAAATAAGCCCTTCCTTAAGCAAAACAAATAAAACATTTAAGTCCTCCAACCAAATTAATTTAATTTCCATAAGAAATTACTTAGGAAAAATCCCCATAAACCATAGAAATTCACTTGTAATATGTTTCTAACATATAGAAATTTCAGACCCAAATTCCTTCATATAATAGTCGAAATAATTTTAAACCCAATTTATTCATTTCTTCCTTTAAAAATTCATAATAAATTTTCCATAACTTGGAAAATTACAAAAATTAAAACCCACCTCCAAAATAATGTTTTACATAACATATAAATTCCTCATGGCATTCGAAATCTAGAAAATACATTTTTGCCTAAAAACCGAATTAAACATTCATCAAACAATTTTGTTTGAATCAAACATATCATAGAATTCATGCATACCATCATTAAAATCATCCCACAAGGTTTTAAACATAAACCCGAAATCAAATGATCTTTAAAAACAAAAATAGAGATGGTTTTGATTATTATTCACCTTGCTTAGGATAAGGAACTTGAGGTTTGATCTTTGATTAATTCCACTTGCTTGATTGCTTGGCTTTAATTGATTTTCCCCTTTTTCTTCCCTCGGTTATGGCCGGCCTACTCTTCTTTGATTTACGTTTTTGATTTTTTGAAAAATGAATGTGAAAAGAAATGGAAACAAGGTTTTAAGGATAATGGGATTATGGTGCGGCATTACCCATTAAGCCCTTGCTTTTGTGACAACCCACCTTTTTGGACGATTAAAGTCGATAATAAACCACACATGTCTAACTCAAACCATTCAAAAGGGCATATTATCAATGGGGGCAAATAACAAAATAAGAGAAAAGAAGAAAATAAAACATAGAATCTTGCAACGGAATGACAAAACATAATAATCAAATAAACAGTTCATGAAGTTGTTTACAATATACATTTGATTACCCAATTTTTACAACATAATCAGAGTACAATCAACAAACATACCAAAATAATGCAGCGGAATAATAATAGTAAATTCAATTACATGGATGGATATATATATATATATATATATCATTTCAGCCCAAAATTAAACGACATAGGTATATATCATTTCAACCTATTTCTTAGTTTATTTGAAATAATTCAAATGACAATTTATAGGGTGTCAAATAATAAATAGGATAATTATAGGGATATATCAAAATAAATAACAACCATACATCCAACATATCAATCAATAGGCATCCAATTACAATCAACATCCAAATCAACCAATATACCATAACAGATACTAGTTATCAATTGTCGATGTTTAACTAGCAATTAAATTCAATATTAATTTAAATGTCAATTTAATTCAATATAAAATTCAATTTAATTTAAATGTTAATTTTAAACTACCAAACAGCAACCAATAAAATTTTATCACTTCATAATTTTAATTTAACTAACATAAGAATTTTAGTATTGCATGAGTGGGTTAAATCACTCACCTTTGATTTAAAGCCCATTTAAAATCCAATAAAAGCCCAAAATATGAATAGTCCCAAAATTCAACTAAACTAGTTTCATGTTGTTTGGAATTTCAATACGAACCCAATGGAAGAAACCGCACGTCAATTGGAGTATGTATGCAAAAGTTATTAAAGTTAGAAGTTTGGATTTTAAATTAAATAAAATAAACTAGGGGAAATTTTGAAAATAACATTACCACCCTAAATCCTCGCTATCACGTTTGCTGAAACCCATAGTCACCACATTAGCATCGCTGTCGCGCGCACCTGCAAGCCACCATCACCAGATCCGACCTCGCCACTGTGCTCCCCACCTCCGGCCACACCACCCAGCCTCGCGCGTGACTTATCAGGGCCACCGATCAGCCAGTGCCGCCGCCTCCTTCTATGCCCAAATCTGGCGAACCTGAGCACCTGCGTGATGATCGGAACCCATGGATGAACGCTGTTCAACCTCCTCTACATGCTAGTGCCATCCGATCGTCATATCGTCGATGATCAACCGTTGATCTCCAAGCCCTAGAACGAACGACCACGACTGTTTCATCAATTTTTGGACAGACCGAAACTCAATTGCAAAAACAAATTCCAAATGCTGACCCCATTCATCGAGAGCTTCGCGATGATATATAATTTGATAGTGTGTGAGCAATTTGAATTTTTGGATTTGATTTGAAATTGTAATTATAGTTTTTGCTAATCTCCATTGAGATGGAGTAGATAA
The DNA here is from genome assembly GCA_030737815.1 of Allium fistulosum. Classification (NCBI taxonomy): domain Eukaryota; kingdom Viridiplantae; phylum Streptophyta; class Magnoliopsida; order Asparagales; family Amaryllidaceae; genus Allium; species Allium fistulosum. The sequence continues at coordinate 398,855,892 of CM060907.1, forward strand.
GAACTGAAATTGTATATACAGAAAATAGAATAGAAGGCTGCTAGGGTTTATAACAACATATATATAGACAAAGATGGACAGGAATGGATGGGACAGATCGATTGGCCCAGAGCAATAACAAAGAACCGAAAAGCCCGTTTCGTTCCCAAAACGAAAATAGGTCTCCTATATATCGAATATAGGTTTTCGATATTTTTAAACTCAATGAAACTAATGTCTAACCCTGGTTCTATTGTATACAGAAGTAAGCTTTAAAATCAATTTATATTCATTTTACGTGTAAACTAAACGAATTATTATTAAATTTATTTAGTCTCCTTTAAATTCTAAATTAAAAGTTTTTATCATCATTCTTGATTAAATAGCATTTTAATAATCTTTCAAAATAAATTTTCCGTGTTAAATCCAATATTTAAATATTAAATTAATTTTAATGTTTTGTAACGACCCGTGATTTTTAAAGATTTAAATAACGTAATTAACTAAATTTTTCAAAAAAATAAATAATAAAATTTTAGAATGAAAATTTGATATTTGGTATGCGTCTATTGAAGCATAGCAAGTGGCAGATTTTCATTTGAAAATATGAAGGTTTGTTTGGTTGTGAAATTTCAAATTTTAAAATCGGTTAAATTGATGGGAATAAAATATTTTTCTGAAATCTGAATATTTTTATATAATAAAAATATTGAACATTTTCTGAGTGAGACGTCATATTTTGTTTCGCTAAATTTGGACTGCTCTAGCTCCGTTTATATTATTTTCATTGTTTTAGCAGCATTTTCGACAGCGGATATCGAGTTTTGATAGGATGGTCGTATCTCTGATATCTATATACCATTCTATTCGTCTCGTCATGTTGATCTCCACATTATATTCATTTACGCATTTCGGTGTCCGGTACGCAGCGAAATCTGCTAAACAATTAGCCGTATCGGTTCTGCATTTGAGTCTTTTGGGCTTCCCTGTGTCCTTTTATTTGTCCCGGGAGAACCAATAGCCACTAATCATTAATTATTTCCTAAATTCAATAGCTGGTTTTTGCTTTTCCCACTGTTTAATTTATATAAGCTGGTCTGTTTCCTTCTCTGTCTTTTCTCTTCGTTCTGTCTCTCTAAAAAATACAAAGTTTGCTTTCATATAATTTCCTGAAGCCTGTTCGACCCTTTCCTCTTGCAATTCTCCTCTTCCATTTTGCTCGCAACCCACCTATCCAATCTGCTTTCCCCTTCAAACTGACCCACAACCTCTGCTCGTCCCTTCATAGTGCTACCTATCTTTATCACCGAACCCCACCTACCCACAATGCCACCCAACATGCAACAGAGCAGCCCACTCCCACTCAACCTCTCCCCTTGATCCGCCTTCACACCACTAGCTACCGAAATCCATACCCACCCATCAACCAGCCCATCGTCCTCCTTCCGAAACTCCAACGCCAACAGCAACCTTGGCCGCATCCAGCACCAAGCAGCTGCTCCCCATAACCAACTGTCACTGAAACAGCCACCATCCTTCCCAGTCAGCCCGCTTCCACCCTCCAACGCATCACACTAACCCCCACGTGAGAGCATCTCCAAGCCTCCACCTTGAATTCCTCACCAAATGTCGACCACAACATTTGCCGCAGCTACTCGAACCAAGCAACCCAGTCAACCACCCTTCTCTCTTCCACCGCCCACTGCCACACCCCTACTGAACAGCTGCAGACCAGCCTCCATCATCTCCCTCTGGCCAAACATTTTCCACCTTCAACATAGCCGAGCAGCAGCGGCAACAAGCCTCTCTTCTTTATATAAAAAAAAGAAGAAATGATATATATATATAATCTGCATATATATTTGTTTGAGTAACCTACACCTTTCCGAAACCTAACAGCCGCTAGTCTCTGCTTGTGTCGCCCCCTTCCACCGTCCAAAACTCAACCTTGTCCTCTCTAGTAAAAAATGGTGTATATATATATATATATTTCATATATATTTTTTGTTTCCATTTATATCAAGCTAGTTTTGATTTGTTTTCATTAATTCCAAGTTATCAGCTTTGCTTTGTTCGTCGAATTCGTGTTCACCCTGCTTCACTTTGGAAATTATCATTTGGATTGGTTGATTGTCGAGTTCGTGATTCAAAATCGTAGCTTATTGTGTTGTCTATTTTTCTCTAGCCTTGAAAGGTGAGCGATCACTCACGATTAACATTCATATGTTTAGTAAATTAATTTCACATGAAATGACGATTGAAATATGTTGTTAAATTTGAATTGGTTAATATTAAATTATTGAATATGATATGTTAATATTTAAACTATTGACCTATGTTAATTGACATATGACAGCATAACTTGTTAGTATATATATTAAATTTAAATTGTTAATGATTATATATGCTTGTAATTGATATGTCATGCTATTTTATTTTATTGTTCTCACTCTACAAGTTCCCTGCTAGTTAGGAATTCCCTATGGGTTGAAATGATACATACCCGAACGATATTATAGATCAAGGAAAATCGTTATGGGTTGAAATGATAAACCCAAGCGATTTTATTGATTTTAAAATTTTGGGATTATGGGTTGAAATGATATATACCCGTAAATATTAAATTATTGCGGATTGAAATGATAAATATCTGTATCACTTGCCCATAGGTTATAAAATTATATACGGACACCATTGGTTTATTTTTAAATGATTTCCAAAATTTTGAAAGGAAAATATATGGGTTTATTTAAATATTGATATTTTAAAATATAATATATAGACTTTATTTTATTTAATATATGTGTAAAAATTTAGATTTTTAAATTATATATTTGGAAATTTTAAATTTATAAGTTAAGTTTTAAAAAATATAAATTTTAAGATTTTACTTATAATATTATTATTTATATTATATAAAAAAGATTTAATATAAAATAAGATAGATTTGATTTAATAAGGTTTAATTTAATTCAATTTAATAAAAATTTAATTTAACTAATATATATAATATGTTTAAATATTTATTTAAATTTTTTATTAATATTTTGAAAATAGATTTTGTAATAACTTTAATGAATTAAAGTAGGAAAGACAAATTGAAATTGATTTGTAATTTAATTTGTTTAAGAATTAAATTTAAATAAGAATTGATTGGAAACTTATTGATTTTGAGATTTTGAAAGGTATGATTTTATAACTTGATTTAATTAAAGAGGATTAAATGAATATTTTCAAATTTAAATAAAAATTGAATATTTAATATTGATTTAAATTTGTAATTTGAGATTTCATTTAAATGTTAATAAAAATGATTAAGTGAATATTTTCAAAATTAAATAAAATTAAAGTTGAAATTTGAAATATAAATGATATTTATCAAATTGAGTTATTGTAAATTGTTTGAATATTTAAACTTTGAGACCTATTGAATTGGAAGTTGTTTAAATTTGTAGTTCAAACCTGGATTTGAAATCGATAAAAATAAAAAATGGTTTTAGTGAGAATTTGAATTGAACCTTTAACCTTTTTAATTGAATTGTTGAACTGAGATTGATTCAAATTGAATTTTGGAACTAAAGTTGATTTGAATTGATTTGTGAAATTGAAAGAAACAGTTCTAATTTGAAACTATTTTCGATATAAACTCTTTTAAAAATCTACAAACTCTTTTAAAAATCTATAAACTATTTTTAAATCTATAAACTATTTTTAATATATAAACTATTTTAATCTATAGACTATTTTTAAATATAAACTATTTTTAATGTATAATTATTCCAATATATAAACTACTTTCAATATTCAAACTGTTTAAGTTGGAACTGTTATGATTTAGATTTAATGGATTTAAATGCAAATACTTTGATATGATGGTTTAACCTATTTGTGGTTATGATTTTGGAAATGAATATGATTTAAAGTGAACAATGATTTCGAAAGTGAATATTTACAAAATTTAATATAATTGAAGTTAGATATTTAAATTTTGGTTTTGATTTAATCTTGTGATTTGAGATTTTTGTTAAATATTTATAAAAGTGATTTTATAAAATGACCACGTGAAATAAGCGTTTGGTTGTTAAAGAGACCGGGATCAGATATTGTCATACTCTCTGCCAATACTGAAAACCACTTTAACAAATGTGTACGTGGTGGAGAATCCAGAACGAAGTAGGATGGTTTGGCGAACGTCTATATGAGGTATGAACGAGCCCTGACACCCTCGAGTCAGCTTGATGTGACTAAAACAGGAGCCACGCCGGGCCAAGTGAGGTCGCACCTCCGATCATGCATGCTTCTTCTATACCATTCTATTAGTTTGTGAATTGATTGGGTGCACCTTTGATTACGGGAGTGTGTCTCGAGGTGGGCGGTAGTAGCTGCTATGCGTTACCACCAATCCGGATCCGCAAAACGGTAGTATCCTACCCTAGGCATTGCCTCACGTGCCTTGTCACATGCCTTATCGCGCCGACTACGAGTTTGATTTGTATTGTACCTGTAGAGTGCTCCCTGAGTATCCTACCGGTTTGGTGGAGCTTACAATATCTGTATAGACTACGGGAATTATATAAAAATGTGTTAAGGGCGATATGGGTAGTGCCTTAACGCTATTTTAATATTTTATTTTACTGATAGACATTATCTATGTAGCGTATTGTACTATGTATGTAGATAGTTTAATGGATCCTTAAAGGATGGGAATCCTAAACATCCTTTAAGTTATATTACATTTCACTTGAGTTGATTTACTTGCATAAGAATGTTAATCCTGACTCGAGTGTTTTGTGTTTTGCTTTATGCTCGGGTCAGATGAGTGTCACGGCATTTGAGACTCACCTTTGGAGCTTGGAGCTTTGCTTGGAGATCTATCTTTATCTATTCAGTTTCAGTTATTTCCAGTTGTTTATGTTCAGACTTGTCAGTTGCCTTTGTATTGGTGAGTTCTTGTATTTAGGATTTTTGTTGTATTTTGTTTAAACCCTGATGTTCTGTAGTAGCTTCATGAACTACTATTTATCTATCCCGCTACTTATTATTCTTACTCCGTGTTTGTGATTCTGTTATTGATTTATTTACTATATATGCTAAGTTTTTCCAAATATAAATTAACAATCTATTGTTTTGAGTAATTCAAGTCTGACATGTGTGGATTATTGTCGATTTGAATGGTTCGAAATGGCAGGTCTTTACACGTTTAATTACAATTGTAATAAAATCTTAGTTCATTATAATTTAAATTCCAAACAAATGCTTTTATTTTGATTTACATTCTTATTATTAAACCAACAAATACCTTATGAATTTATTAAGCATAAGTTTTCATTTATTATACGCATTACTCTACGATTAACGTCTTTTCTTCTATTAACTTCAATATTTAATTACATTAAATTTCATTGATTTCCAAATTAATCCCAACGGATTTAATAATAAGATGATAAATAAAACAATTTTTATACATTAATAATTCATATCTATTAACATATTGTTTACAAACAAGGATTATAAACTACTTACCACATAACTGATTTCATATTCTATATTAAAACCAATTCCGATTAAATAACATATAATTTCACCATTAATACATCATTTATTTTATTCCTTATTTACTTTTATTATTACAATTGATTGAAATTACATTAAAATAGTTGTCAACTACATCCAGTCAACATTATTAAATTTTATTCTAATAATCTTTTTTTTCATTTATAAATCATGAATTTTAATTTCTAACAATATTAAATTTCAAAGTCTTATTTAATTTTATATTTTTAATTGACAAAAATACGGGTTGTTACAGTTTTATTCTCTTATTAGTTATCTAATAAACCATTTCCATAAAATCATTCTTTATTTTTAATTAAGCTGGCCTATAGTTTAAGTTTTCAAATCTCAATCCCCTTATTACTCTAATATTTACATTATTCAATTTAATTTATCTAATTAAATCTCCTGAATAATGTTATTAAAAATTAAGAGTGCTACAATTATGATTTAATAAAGGGTTTAATTTTTAAATCTTTTTCGGGTTTGTTTTAAAGAAAATGTTTTTTTTGGAAGAAAGTTTAAAATCCTATGTGACGACCCACTATTTTGGACCATTCAAATCGACAATAAAACCACACATGTCGGACTTGAATAATACAAAACAATAGATTGTAAATAAATTTGGAGCAAATACAACCAATCACAAAATCACAGACACGGAATATCAGAATAACTCGCAGCGGAAAATAAAATAAATAGTGGTTCATGAAGCCACTACAATAAATAGTCTCAAAACAGATTCAAAATTAAAAGTCTGAAAAACAGATACAACAGAAGTCTAAATACATAAGTTCACAATACATAAGCAAAGCTGAATGAAATAACTGAAATGGAAAAACAACTAGATAGACTGATAAACTCCAGAATTCTCTAGCTCTAGAAGGTGAATCCAAAGCTGTAATACTCAGACTGACCTGAGCGTAAAGCAAAACACAAACACACGAGTCAGGACATACATACTTATACAATGTAAACCAACTCAAGTGAACTGTAATAGAAATGCACAAGTAACTTAAAGGATGCTTGGGACTGCCCATCCTCTAAGGATCCGTTAAACTATTTACTATGTAGTAATATTCATTATTATAAAAATGTCTAATAGTAAAATAAGCTTACTTTAAAATAGCATTAAGGAGTGATCCAATATTCCCCTTAAAACATAATAGTCCCAGTAGTCTATCCAGTATCAGCGTACCCCCAGATCGGGAGCTACCCTCAATACTCCACAGGCTACGGCACAAAACCAAACTCGTAATAAAGCTCGCTAGGGTAGGTGACACGGCACAACTAGGCAATGCCAGGGTAGATATACCAATTACGCATCCAGACTGGTAGTAACGCATAGCAGCCACTACCGCCCAACTCGAGCCACACTCCCAAAAATCAAAGGGGTGCACCCAATCAATCACAAAAGTAATAGAATGGTATCGAAGAAGTGTGTCCGATCAGAGGTGCTACCTCATTGGCCCGTCAATCGCTCATGTTATAGCCACCTTATGCCAACTCACGGGAATCGGGACCACGTATATACCTCAATAGGATCGTCGCCACCATCCTACTTCATTCTGGAATCTCCACCGCGTACACAGTTATTAAAGTGGTTTTCGGTATCGACAGAGAGTATGTCCATATCTGATCCTGGTCTCTTTAACAACCAATCGTTATTATAACCCGTGGTTATAAATTTCAAAATGGTTTATATTCCAAACATCAAAATATCATTTCCATTTCAAAAACCACCATTTCATAACCCAAATCAAAACAATATCATTTCTATTTCAAATATATATATATATATATATATATATATATGTATTCATTTGAATCATTTAAATATGAAGTCATTATACTTTCAAATCAAATATTCGATTTCCAATTTTTTTTAACATTTCTAAGTTCATTCATTTGATTACAACAATTTCAAAACATTGTATTTTCTGAAAACAGCAGCACTTATAAAGTGTTACGGTAGATATAGTGGTATTTCAAAACATTGTCAAATTTCAGAAACAGCAGCACTTACATAGTGCTACAGTAGGTATATTAGTTTCAAAACAGTTCAGTTCAGCAACAATAGCACTTACCAAGTGCTACTATAGCCCTTTAGTTAGTTCAGTATGTAGTTTACTTTCAGGAACCATAGCACTTACCAAGTGTTGCAGTAGCTTTATTACTTCATATTTTCGTTAGCTTCAGCAACAACAACAGCACTTACAAAGTGTTGTAGTAGCCCTTTACTTATTTCAGAACTTCGTTATATTTCAGAAACTATAGCATTTAGCAAATGCAGTCTTAATACTACAGCATTTCTGAGGTGCTACCAATACTAATTCCAGATTTAATATAAAATTTCAGAAACATTAAAACTTCAATTTTTAGCCATTTTAATTTATAAAATCATATTTTTCGCTTCAAAAATGTTCATTTGGATATCATTTAAATTATGATTTTATAAAATAAAATGTCATTAATAATTATCCAATTTTTTAAACAATAATTTACTTATTAAGCCAAAGTGCACTATTCTCTTAACTTTTGAATTTTTAACAATTAACTTAAGACTTTACTTTAAAATACCATTTCATATAATAAAACTAAGTTTCCATTTTATTTACTTAACTTAAAATTTTCCTTTTTAAAAGCCAAATTTCCCAAATTATCAAGTTAAGCCATATTTTCAAAATACATTTCCCATTTATTTACTTATACATTTTTAACTCATAGAAAATCACTAAAACTTTATTTAAATCATTTAAATCCAAATTTAAGTTAAAATATCATATTTTAAATTTGAAAATACTTAATAATTTTCAGAAAATATATAAAATAACCACGGGTCTATATAATATTTTCTAACCAAGGTCAAGTGATACGGATAATATATCATTTCAATCCGTAATTTAACAGGAAAAAAATCCAGGTTCTATTATTTCAAACCCGCAATCCCAAGTCAATTAAAAATGAATAAAAATCGTTTGAGCCTATCATTTCAGCTCATAATGATTTTTCCTTATTCTAATGTCCGTTCGGGTATGTATCATTTCAACCCATAGTGATTCTATTCTGCAGAGAACTTGCAGTGTGAGGAACAGAAAATAAAATAAACAATATATCATATAATATCAGATCAGGTGATGTAACAGGTATAAACTCAGGTTATAAATTATATAATCAGATCACAGGCATATATGAACATAGTATATCAACTATTACACATTCACTTGTCATCGTTTCACCATTTATATAAGTACGAATGTCGAGGGTGATAAACTCACCTTTTTTGAAGTTAGAGATCAATTCAAAATAAAAAAATCCACACTCCGCAAAGCACGAAAAGGCACGACAGGATTTGAGAAGAAGTAACAACCAAATTCAAATCTTGTAATCAAATAAATAAAACAAATATAAGTATATGGTTTTAACAAAACAAGATATGAATTCAACAAATGAAAAACATGAATCAATATGAAACAAAGCTTGGTTTAAATCACAAGTGGACTCGGCCACATCACCTATAGATTCAACCATCACCATATTTTTCTCGGCCATGATGTCTAGAGGCAAGCTAGGCTCGATCATGGATCAAGTACACATGGCTATGGCTTGAGGAAGGTGAATAGAGGCAAGTTACGAGGCATGGAAGGCTACAAGGCATGGATCTAGTGGAGTTTGGGCTCGGCTCTAGGTCTACATGGCTCGGCCATGGCAAGGCTTGGTCAAGTCAGATCTAAATGATGGTTAGGAGGTAGAGATAGGTCACGGCCAAAACAAGGTTGTGGAGTTGGTGTTGTGGCCGAGGCTAATAGAAAGGGGTTTGCATAAGGAAGGCTCGGCTAGAGGATTTTTTTCAATTTTTGGTGAAGGCTTTGTTCTATGGTTCACGGCCAAGGGCATGGGATGATGATGAGGAGTGGTGGCCGAGCATAGGTGGTGGATGAGGGGATGAGGTCGGAATATGGTGGAGAGGCCGAGCATAGCAAAGGGGGAAACAAACAAAATAAAAGAGAAAAAGGAAAAAGGAGAAGGAGGAGGCTATAGACTTACTGTAATTTTTTCTTCAGGAACAAATGAGAAATGAGATGTGAGAAACTTTTTTATACGTGAATTGATAGGGTAGGAGGCAGCTAGGGTTTGCAATACACGGCTATGATAGGTAATTAAATAGATAGGCACACAAAAAGGCAAGAAATAAAGCAAATGTAACGTCTCTAATTAAAATAAGGTAACGTATGTCTAATTGATTTTTTTTCCAACCTATTAAATAAAAGATATACACAAAAAACATCAAATAAAGTCTAGACAAATAAATAGAGAAATAAAAGTCAAGAGATGGTCATAAGGAAAAATAAAAATAAAATACAGAATTTAATCGCGTATAAAACGTTGAATTTTGACCAAATTTAAAAGTATAACTCCGAATTTAACGAAACGAAAAATAGAATGGATATCAGAATTATATCCAGCTTCAAATAAAAAATTTAGAATTTCAAAATTTTAAATTTCAAAATTTTTCAAATAAAAGTCAAAGTTTGACAAAAATATAAATTTTCAAAAATTGTTTATTTTAATTATACTTGGAAATAAAAATGGAAACAAAAATCAAAATACATTGGAAAAAATTCCAACTTTCAATTTAAAATGATTTAAAAATCAAAGTTTCCAAATAAAAATAAATTTAAAATATTTACAAAAATTTTGGGTTGTTACACTCTCCCCCACTCAAAACTTTTCGTCCTCGAAAAGGAACGAAACAAGGAAAACAAAGGAAAGATCAGGTAGAAAAGCAAAAGTACCTGAAAAAAACAATTCCGGATTCGAAGCACGCATGCTCTCCTCCGTTTCCCAGGTACAATCCCGGTCATCAGTACTCCACTACACTTTGACCAGATTGACAGATTTCATTCTCAGCTGCTTCGTATCTCTATAGACTATACGAAGTGGCTTCCTCTCGACAGTCATATTAGACTGAATATCCAAACTCTCGAGGGCAGAAGGCTGGACAAAAAGAGATGGATCATTAAGATACCGACGAAGATGCGAAACATGAAATACATTATACACTCCAGAAAACTTCTCAGGCAAGTCCAGACGATAAGCTAAAGAACCAACTCCAAGATACGAAAACGATCAATGAACCTAGGAGCAAGCTTCCCTCAATGACCAAAACGAACCACATTCCTTAAGGGAGAGACATTAAGAAAAACCAAATCACCAACAGAAAACTCCAAACTCCTCCTACGCCGATCAACATACTTTTTTTGCCTATCCTGAGCAATCCTCATCTTCCTCTTAATCTCCTCAACCTTCTCTAAAGCTTCCAAAATCATATCAGGACCAAGAACCAAACGTTACTGGATTCAATCCAGCAAGATGGGGATCTACAAGGTCGTCCATAAAGAGCAGCAAACGGCGACATTTTAATACTAGCCTGAATTCAAAGATAGAAATGAGATAGATAAAAGATTAAGACAATGTTCAAAATAAAAGATTGAGATTATATTTGATAACTATTGTTATAGGTGAATTCGACAAGATGGAGTGATCTTCCCAAGATCCTCCATAATCAAGCACACAAGCACGAAGAAGATCCTCTAGAATCTGACTCACCCTTTCCATTTGGCCGTCGGTCTGTGGCTGGTAAGCAGTGCTCAGATTCAGATGAGTACCCAACGATTCCTGGAAAGCTTTCCAAAACTGACTAGTAAAGATGGGATCACGATCACAAACAATACTGATAGGAACACCATGGAGACGAACAATCTCTCTCATATAGATCTCAGACAAACTAGAAGCAGAACGGGTAGACTTGACCGGAATGAAATGAGCTGACTTGGTCAATCTATCCACAATAACCCAGATACTCTCATTACCCCTCCTAGGCCTCGGTAATCCATCGATGAAATCCATAGAAACCTGTTCCCATTTCCAATTGGGAATCTCAAGGGGCTGCAACAAACTAGGGGTCTTTTGATGATCTACCTTGACTTGATGACAAGTCGCACACCTACTAACAAAAATAGAGATATCACGCCTCATACCTCTCCACCAATACAACTTCTTCATATCCTGATACATCTTAGTCACTCTTGGATGAATAGAAAGTCTGGATCGATGATTTTCCCGAAGCAACTCCTGTCTCAATCCATCAACATTCGGGACACAAATCCTATTATTAATCCTCAAAATACCTCTATCATCGATACGAGCACCACTGCCATCAAGACTACTACTACCAACTCTGCTACGAACACTCTCCTTCATCAATCTAAGCATCTCATCCTCATCCTGCTTAGCCATGATACGATCCAAAAGAGAAGAGGAAGAAACAAAAAGTTGACACAATATCGCCTTCTTCCGACTCAAAGCAACTGCCACAACATTAGCTTTCCCAGAGGTATAGTTGATGTCAAGGTCATAAGAAGCAAGGAACTCTAACCACCTAACTTGTCTCTGATTCAAATCCTTCTGAGTGAAAATATATCTCAAAGACTGATGATCTGTGAAAAGCTCAAACTTAGCTCCCAAAACGTGATGCCTCCAAAGCTTCAAAGCAAAAACCATAGCAAGCAATTCCAAATCATGAGCAGCATAATTAGCTTCATGGGTCTTCAACTGACGACTGGCATATGCAATGACCTTCGCATCCTGCATCAGAATAGCTCCCAAACCTTCACGACAAGCATCAGTGTATACTGTTAATCCCTCATTTCAATTTGGAACAGTAAGAACTGGTGCGGAAGTAAGCTTGTGCTTTAACTCATTGAATGCAGCTTTACACTCATCACTCCAAATAAACTTATCATTCTTACGAGTCAAAGCAGTGAGAGGTGCAGCAACCCGAGCAAAATTCTCAATGAATCTCCGATAATAACCGGCAAGGCCCAGAAAACTACGGATATCAGTTGGAGTCCTAGGAGTTTCCCAATCCTACACAGAATAGGGATAAATAAGGACAACGGAAAAGATAGAATAAATTAGCAAAGAGAGAAGAGAGAAAGGCTTACATTGATCGCAGCGATCTTGACTGGATCAACAGAAACTCCATTACCAGAAACAATATGCCCAAGGAATCGGACTTCATCCTTCCAGAAATGGCATTTAGAAAATTTAGCCTTCAATTGATGATTTCTAAGAGTCTCCAGAATAGATTTCAAATGCGACTCATGCTCTTCCTTGGTCTTAGAGAAGACAAGGATATCATCAACAAAGACTAGAACAAATTTATTAAACACATCACGAAAAACACGATTCATCAAATAAACAAAGAAAGCAGGAGCATTAGTCAGACCAAAAGGCATGACTAACCATTCATAAAACCCATTCTCGGTACGGAAAGCAGTCTTGGGAATACTTTCCTCAGCAACTCTGAGCTGGTGAAAACCTGTGGCAAGATCAAGCTGAGAGAAAACAGTAGCACCAAAAAGCTGATCAAACATATCATTGATGCGAGGCATTGGATATCTGTTTTTCATAGTGAGCTTGTTCAGCTCCCTATAATCAACACACATCCTCAAAGATCCATCGGACTTGGTGACGAAAACCACTGCTGCTCCCCATTCGGAGTGGCTAGGTCTAATCAGACCCTTGGAGAACAAGTCCTCAATTTGCTTTCCCAACTCAACCTTCTCATGGGGTGCCATTCTTCTGGGGGAAAGAACTACAGGTCGAGCTCCAGGAATAAGATCAATACGGAAATCGATTTCCCGCTTAGGAGGTAAAGCGGTGACTTCACCAAATACATCGGCATAGAGTTTGACCACATGAGTCGACTGAAGATCAACAGGAGAAGAATCCAAAGAATAAATAAAGCTGCCAGCAAAATCATGAGGCATACGATACTGAATCACCAAAGGATTACCCCGATCATTAACAAGAGAAACAGTTCAGGATTTACAAGAGATAAAAGCATCATGCCTCTTAAGCCAATCACCTCCAAGTAACATATCAAAAGCATCGAACCTAAGAACATAGAAATCACCAGAAAATTTATGGCCAGAGTAGAAGAGTCTCACTTGCTTACAAATTCTATTAAGGTTCGCGGGACCACTAATAGGATTTTTAACACACAAAGATTCAACAGCATACACAGGAGAAAGAAGATGCTCAAACTTATCACAAAGATCCACAGAAATAAAACTATGCGAAGCTCCAGTATCAAATAAAACACGAACAGGATGATTAAATAAAGAAAAGGTGCCCTGGAGAGTACCTTGGTCATCACTAGGAGCAGGAACAGGTGCAGGTGGAGCAGGTGAAGAAGCAGAGGTAACAAAAAAAATACCAGACGGCTTGCCCTTTTAATACAAAGGACAATCATTCTTGAAATGACCAGGCTGCAGACAAACATGACAGAGGTTGTTCCTAGTATTTTGAGGTGGAGGAACAGCTGCACCAACCGAAGTAGGGCAACTATTAGCATAGTGTCCCTTCTGATCACACTTGAAACAGGTGATGGTAGATAGGTCGATAGGCTGCCTCTGAGAAGGAGAAGATGAAGATCCCAATCCTGGATGCTTGAGCCAAGTCTTCTTCTGCTGATGGAAATTTGGCTTTCTCTTCTTAGAGTTAGCAGAGGAAGACTGAGATGAAGGAGCACTAGCAACAGCAGGACCCTTGGAAGTAGGGTTCTCATAACGAATAGCCATATCCATAAGCTCGGTGAAAGTACCATGAACATGAGAAATGAGACGATCATAGAACTCTGGGCGAGCTCCAACTATGAATTTCTCATTCTTCTTAAGTTGGGTGTCAATAAGGCCAGGACCAAACTTGGAAAGTTCATTGAACTTCTGCTCATACTCAGAAAAGGACATGGTACCCTGCTTGAGATCCATAAACTCACGATAAAGCTGAGATTTCCCGGCTTCGGGCATCCTTTTTGCCACAAAAGCCTCCCTGGAAAAAATAGATAAGCTTAAGATAGATTTTATAGAGAAAAGCTAAACAGAACACAAGACGACACCAGAAGATACCTAAACTGATCCCAAGAAATATCTGCCTCCACAGTCTGAGCTGTGACAGACTCCCACCAATCCAATGCTGCTTCCTTCAACTTCCAAGCTGCCAACTGACGCTTATGCGCATCAATAATCTCCAAACCAGTAAAAATCCTCTCAAGACTCCTCAACCACTGCTGAGCCTCTATGATGCTCTCAGACCCAGTAAACCTGGTACCACCAAGCTGAGTGAATTCCTTGCAAAGAGTAGTGAACCTGATGGGTGCAACAGGTTCGAAAACTGGGGCAATACCACGACCCCTACTTCTGGCATTCCTACGATTCATCCTGGAAAAATCAAGAATGAATTCTAGGACAAAGGTAAAACAGAAAAGAAAAGATAAGATTCAACTAGAACTGGAAATCCTAATCAAAGAATTCAAATAAGCAAAGTGGATTCGTAAAGGAATGAAGTTAAGAAAATGAGATTTAAAACAAGAAAAAAAAATTTATATCCAAAATAATCTTTTAAAATCTTTTAAAATCATTTAAAAACAATTTATACTTAAAATACGTTCTCTCACAAAGAAATGATTTCAAGATTGATTTCACTCATTCTAGGGTATTTCTACCCTATCTCTAATGAGTTTTTGCTCCATAGGCTAAGGTTTGCCTAAAACCTCGCTCTGATTCCAAATGTGACGACCCACTATTTTGGACCATTCAAATCGACAATAAAACCACACATGTCGGACTTGAATAATACAAAACAATAAATTGTAAATAAATTTGGAGCAAATAAAACCAATCACAGAATCACAGACATAGAATATCAGAATAACTTGCAGCGGAAAATAAAATAAATAGTGGTTCATGAAGCCACTACAATACATAGTCTCAAAATAGATTCAAAATACATAGTCTGAAAAACAGTACAACAGAAGTCTGAATACATAAGTTCACAATACATAAGCAAAGCTGAATGAAATAACTGAAATGGAAAAACAACTAGAAAGACTGATAAACTACAGAATTCTCTAGCTCCAGAAGGTGAATCCAAAGCTGTAATACTCAGGCTGACCCTAGTGTAAAGCAAAACACAAACACTCAAGTCAGGACATACATACTTATACAATGTAAACCAACTCAAGTGAACTATAATAGAAATGCACAAGTAACTTAAAGGATGCTTGGGAACGCCCATCCTCTAAGGATCCGTTAAACTATTTACTATGTAGTAATATTCGTTATTATAATAATGTCTAATAGTAAAATAAGCTTACTTTAAAATAGCATTAAGGAGTGATCCAATATTCCCCTTAAAACATAATAGTCCCAGTAGTCTATCCAGTATCAGCGTACCCCCAGATCGGGAGGTACCGTCAATACTCCACAGGCTACGGCACAAAACCAAACTCGTAGTAAAGCTCGCTAGGGTAGGTGACATGGCACAACTAGGCAATGCCAGGATAGATATACCAATTACGCATCCGGACTGGTGGTAACGCATAGCAGCCACTACCACCCACCTTGAGCCACACTCTCAAAAATCAAAGGGGTGCACCCAATCAATCACAAAAGTAATAGAATGGTATCGAAGAAGTGTGTCCGATCAGAGGTGCTACCTCATTAGCCCGTCAAACGCTCCTGTTTTAGTCACCTTATGCCAACTCACGGGAGTCGGGTCCACGTATATACCTCAATAGGATCGTTGCCACCATCCTACTTCATTTTGGAGTCCCCACCGCGTACACAATTGTTAAAGTGGTTTTCAGTATCGACAGAGAGTATGTCCATATCTGATCCCGGTCTCTTTAACAACCAATCATTATTATAACCCGTGGTTATAAATTTCAAAATGGTTTATATTCCAAAAATCAAAATATCATTTCCATTTCAAAAACCACCATTTCAAAACCCAAATCAAAACAATATCATTTCTATTTCAATATATATATATATATCTGTGTGTGTGTGTATTCATTTGAATCATTTAAATATGAAGTCATTATACTTTCAAATCAGATATTCAATTTCCAGATTTTTTTAACATTTCTAAGTTCATTCATTTGATTACAACAATTTCAAAACATGGTATTTTCAGAAAACAGCAACACTTATAAAGTGTACGGTAGATATAGTGGTATTTCAAAACATTGTCAAATTTCAGAAACAGCAGTACTTACAAAGTGCTACAGTAGGTATGTTATTTTCAAAACAGTTCAGTTCAGCAACAACAGCACTTACCAAGTGCTATTGTAGCCCTTTAGTTATTTCAGTATGTAGTTTACTTTCAGCAACCACAGCACTTACCAAGTGCTGTAGTAGCTTTATTACTTCAGATTTTAGTTAGCTTCAGCAACAACAACAGCACTTACAAAGTGTTGTAGTAGCCCTTTAGTTATTTCAGAACTTAGTTATATTTCAGAAACTATAGCACTTAGCAAATGCAATCTTAATACTACAGCATTTCTGAGGTGCTACCAATACTAATTCCAGATTTAATATAAAATTTCAGAAACATTAAAACTTCAATTTTTAGCCATTTTAATTTATAAAATCATATTTTTCGCTTAAAAAATGTTCATTTGGATATCATTTAAATTATGATTTTATAAAATAAAATTTCATTAATAATTATCCAATTTTTTAAACAACAATTTACTTATTAAGCCAAAGTGCACTTGTTGGGTACGTTTATACCACCACCGAATCAGAACGAGGAAGTAGCCACCGAACCATTCGGTACCGAGCCGAAGCAAGGAACGAACTACCAAACCAGAAGCATGCTACCGGATCAGATCTCATCTCCCATCTACCACCGGACCAACTACCGGACCAAACCAACTCCTTCCCCTACCTACCGAACCAACCCACTACCAAACCAAGTGTCTGCCGAACCAACCAAGTGTCTGCCGAACCAACTAAGACATCCCGGACCGAGCTCCTACCGGACCACCTACCACCAGATCAAGACATCCCGGACCGAGCTCCTACCGGACCACCTACCACCGGACCAAGACATCCCGGACCAAGCTCCTACCGGACCACCTACCACCGGACCAACACTACCAGGCCAGATCACGTCAGCCCAGGCCCATCAGCAGCGGTATACCTCCAAGACCCCTACCCTCAGCCTCACTCTATAAATAGAGGGGCAGGGGTACAACAATGGGGACAAGTTGGAAAGCTCAAGCACGGAGAGAACTTTCAAACAACTTTCTTTTACTTGTATCAAAGCTTTGTACTTGTAATCTAAACAAGAGAAGAGAAATAACATATGAAGTGGACGTAGGCACATTCTGGCTGAACCACTATAAATCTGCGTGTCTTTTTACAGTTTAGCCCTTGCTTTTTATATATTTGCATAAATCACCCAAATCACTAAGAACCACATAAGATCTACTAAATCATACGACTTTGAGGTGTTTGTCCTTTTTTTTTGCAAACATTTTTGGTGCTTTCACTGAGAGCTAGAAGCTCGAAGCTTCAGCTTCTTCCACTTAACCTTTTTCCTAACAACATCGTTCATCGCTTGGAAAACATGCCATCCAGTGGTCACAGATCAAGTAAATCGTCCCCCTCCAGTAACAGTACCAAATGAAGGTCATGCAAATCCGACCACCCCTGCCGCAGAACAGCCGACAGTAATTACTAGGGCAGATCTAGACAGGGTTGTGGCTGAAGTGACTAACCGCTTCACGTCCCAGCAGGAAGCCTTGGTGGACCATCTCATGTCACGCTTATGGGATGCTGAAGAGTCCAACCGCAACACTGAATCATGGGGTGAGTCCCAGTCTGGAGGATCTCAGAGACAAAAAAGATCTTCCTTCTTCGAAGGAGCTAACAACAGAAGCGGCCCTGGTAGGAGCCGAGATCGAGCACAGCCCAAAGTTAAGCCTGAGGAAACGCTTGGAACCGAACCCAACAAGGGAGGTACCGGGCGGAGGTCAACTGTAGCTGAGCCGGTTGTACTGCCTAACCACGGAAACACCAATGAACGGGGCCGAGCTAGAGTCCAGCCCGAAGTTGGACCTGAGGAAGTGCTTAGATCAGAACCCAGCAGGGGAAGATCAAGGCAAGGGCCAACTATAGCTGACCCTAGCATGCTCCCAGAAGACCAAAGACAGCCACTGGAAAATATTAGGAATAATAGACGATACCGTCCCTACAGGTCATCTGGGCGGAATCAATCCCACAGAGAAGAACCGAACTCATTTTTATCTACTCCAAATTCTGATGAAAGGATGGCACGCTTGTTCAGAGAGTGCGTCCAACGGGATCAAAGAGACCGAGGAATAGGCGCTAGGGTAACCAGCCCTTTCGCCCGCAATATCGAAATTGCCATCACCCCCCGAGAATGGAAAATGCCAACAATGGAACCTTACAAAGGAACCTCTGACCCCATTGTACACTTACAGAGATACACACAGCATATGCTCATGAGTGGAGCAACAGAAGGAGTGCTGTGCAAATGCTTTTCGCTATTCTTAGCAGATCTAGCTACCTCCTGGTTCTGCCATCTACCCCAAGGATCCATCAGCTCATGGGAAATGTTGAAAGAAAAATTCATCAGTCAATTCCGCATTCATGTGGAACAACCCAAGGACGCTTATTCCTTATCTAGTATCAAGCAGAAACCTGGAGAGAAAGTGCAGCAATATCTAACCAGATTCAATGCCGCAGCAGTCGCAGTCCAAGATGCCGATGAGAAGCTTATCTTAATGGCCCTATGTAGTGGCGTGCATCCGGATACTAAATTTGCTAGAAGATTGACCAAAGAAAAACCAGCTACTTTACCCGATTTCTTCCATGAAGCTGGGAAATATATGAGACTTGAAGACGCTGCCACTGAGAGGCAGACATAGCAACAAAATAAGGCAGCTCACGGCAACACGCCCGCTGTAGCAAAGGACGTTCGAAGAAATGATTCTAGATACAACGCTGGGGGCAAGAAGGGAGAAAAGCGTCTATATCGGCCGGGACCGAGATTTGACGCTTACACCCCGTTGAATAAAACGATCGAAAACATCTTCCTGGCCCACCTTAAGCAAGGATGCCCTAGATTTCGTCAGAAAATGTGACGGATGTCAAAAGTTTGCTAAGATTCCACGGCTACCAACAACTGAGATGACTCAAATGACCAACCCTTGGCCCTTTGCAGTATGGGGAATTGACTTGATTGGCGAACTGCCAATGGGCCGAGGCGGGGCCAAATATGCTATAGTGGCATTCGACTATTTCACCAAATGGGTGGAAGCAGAACCCCTAAATAAAGTATCTTTAGCAAAAGTTATTAACTTCTTGATCAAAAATGTTCTATGCAGGTACGAAGTCCCATTCAAAATCATATCAGAAAATGGACTTCAGTTTGACAGCGAGGAGTTCGCCAACTGGTGCCAAGAGCACGGAATTCACAAAGCTTCTTATCCATAGCTTATCCCCAGGCAAACGGACAAGTCGAAGCCGTCAACAAAATTCTCAAAACTCTAATCAAAAAGAAACTCGAAAAGTCAAAAGGCTCTTGGGTGGATGAACTTCCTACGGCACTGTGGGCCTATCGCACATCTTTCAGAACATCAACGGGGCATACTCCTTTCTCTTTGGCATACGGATCGGAGGCTATGCTCCCAGTGCCTTCCCACCGTAGGATCCACTATAACCCAGAAGAGAATGAAGAGCTCCTCCACATGTCTTTGGATCTAATTGAGGAAAGAAGAAATGATGCAGCCCTCAAAGCAGCAGCTCACAAGCAAAAAGTGGCAACGCAATACAACTCCAAAGTCAAGCATCGTAGCTTACAAAAAGGAGATCTTGTCCTCAAGCGAATCTTCCTGCGCCCCGGAGCGCTAGATCCAATCTGGGACGGACCATATGTAATTCATAAAGATCTCCACAATGGAGCTCATATTTTGTCAACAGTGGACGGGGAGGTGTTCCAGAGAGCATGGAACATCCAACACCTTCGTCGATACTTTACTTAACTTGCACTGCCCATATGAAGCGAATTAACAAAGAGAATCAGTGGACGTAGGCATTTTCGTGCCGAACCACTTTAAAAAACCTTGTCTCTTTTTTAACTTGTTCCTTTATATCTTGGCTGCTTGTTAACTTTATCCTTTTCTATTGAACAAAATCCTGTGCAAATAGCATTCCCATTCAAGGCGCTCCACAGCGCGACTTCTCCTGGACAAGACCTAACAGGTACTATACGAATTTATGCCCTCGCCAATGAGACACTTTTGCTCCGGCATCCCTCTGCTGCGGGTTAACTCATTGCTCGCGACGGCCCTCAAAGCCAACTGTAATGAGCCGATTATAAGCCACCGAGAAGGCCGACTATAGCCGAGGTAGCTCATTACGGCATTCGGCTCGCCGGCAACTGTGAACCGACTATAAGCCCCAACATAAGGTGTGGCCAGCCAGGGGCAGTTCACGGTTGACGATCGGCACCCACGCTAGCCGGCCACAGTAAATCGAATAATACCCACGATTATGGGCCATAATGGCCCGGGTAGTTACTGTGCGCGATCTCGGCTCCGATGTGTCTTAAGTGCGGCTGTGGTAAAAAAAGAATTAACTCCCCGCGGAGGCGTAAGATGGGTGACAAATGTCTCCAAGACCCACAGCTAGGGAAAGTGACTACAAAGCCCGTTTTCCACGAACTTAAGCACATCAAAGGCCTTGTGATTGGAAGTTTTACTATTTCACATATTTCAATTTTATTTAAGAAACTTTTCTCCTATCCTCTGTAACAATCCCTAAAGTACAGGACACAGAACAAGAGACATTCGCTAATGGAAGCGGATACTCACAGCAAGATACTGAACCGCATTCCAAACTCGGTCACACAAGACATTCAAAGCTGCCATCTACAAGCAAAATATAAAGGGCGGTATTTCCTTCTTTCATGTGTAAACACGTGACTATAATTTATTCACACCTCACGCTAACGTTGCAAGTCATGAAATTATGTTTTAAACAAGAACTTGACGTCAAACACAATTTAATTACATGAATATGCATAGCTATATTTCTCATACAACATGTCAAGATAGCAAAAAACATTCAAAAGACAACAGAATCAGCTTAAGTTAAAGAATTACACGTCAAGAATAGTGTTGTTTATTACAAGTAGCATAATTACAACCTAAGAGTTACGTTACTGTTTTGAGACTAACATATACAACAATGTCAAGTCCACAAAAAGATATCCAGGTCCAAACAAGGAGCCGGCTGCGTCGGAGTTTTCTCCTTGTCCTGTTGCCCACCTGTCCGGTCAGAGAAAGAATTCATTAGTGATCAGCAACCAAATTAATGGAAAGACTAGAAAGGAAGATTTACCAGCATCTGCTCCTTGATCATCTTGATCGTCATCCTCTACTTGCACACCTGCCTCCTCAGCTGCAAGCAACCGCATGCCCTCCTTCACTGCCACTTTCTCCTCCTTGGTAAACTGGGCGGTAACCACATCCATCCTGAAGGCCACACCACCCTCCTTATCCGCCTCAGCCTTGGTCTCCTCTAGAGCCCTGAGATAGATCCTAGCCATAACCCGGGGGTAATCATCCATCCAGGACAAGTTACCCTGCCTCCAAGTACGGAAATACATATCCTGGAGCATCCCATCCATCATCCCCTCGTTCTCTTCAAACTCCCTCATTCGGACCTCAGAAGCCCGCAGCTTTGCAACAACAGCATCCCTCTCCGATCGATACCGTAAACGGTTAGCCTGAAGGGACCTCCTCATCGCCTCCATCTCCTCCTTCGACTTGGCCTGAGCAAGCTCCGCGGCCTCAAGTCTCCCCGATAGTTCCTCTACCCGCTCGAGGTCCGCTTGCCGAACCTCATCCACCGTGGCAATGGCCATGTCAATCCGCTCCTTACAGACGGCCTCCATCCTCCGCAACTTCGCCCTACTAGCCTCTTCAATAGTCTTCCTCAATTGTCTCGATGCGGCCTCATGTTGGGAGACTTGGATGGCTTGGTCGGCGAGTTGTTTAGCCTGGTCGGAAACCATCAACCTTAGCCGAATGTTGGCGCTTCCTATCTCTTCCCCAGCCTTGACCAATCGAGCATGGTGCCCCATCAATTTCCTGGTCTCCTCAGCAACCCGGTCCATATTTGCCTTAGCCTCGTCCCCCAGAGTTACGACCCGGGTAGTAAGCAGATCAAGGTCCAGGGACTTAGCTTCGTCAAGCACCCGTACCATAGGATTACAAGGAAGGAGATGCTAACCAGTAACCTCATCGAAGGAGATGTCGTGAGATGCCGGGTCCAGGTCCGGATGACCCGCAAACGGATTGCGAACTAAGCCAGGATGATCTATCGGGATGACGGTTGGATTCTCAGACGGATGGGGGAAAGGTATAAACTCGGTGTCCTCCTCCTCAATATCATGAATAGGCAGGAGTGGGGCCGGAGGACCAGGAAGAGATTCGAATGTAGACAGACTCCTCTTCTTCTTTTGTATATCTTCTTCAATAACTCCAAGAAGAGGACAATAACCGACTACGTCTCCAGGACGGTTAGTAGGAGGCTTCGGCTTGGCGGAAGCTTTGAGGAGTTTGTATTGTTCAAGCCTGTGCCGAAGATCTGAGGTCTTGGCCATTTTGCCTGCTCCTAGAATGAAAACCTAGTGTCACCAACATTTATTGAGCCATCATTCAAGAATTAAAAAGAGTAAAGAGAAATTCACCTTGAACCGCAGAAGTTGCCTCAGTAGAAGCACTCCCAGAAGATAAATCGACGCCGGTCCCAGCCTTATCAGCTTTCTTGGACTTCTCTGTTTCCTCCAACTCTTCGAAGGCTTGGCGGAGAGCGTCATCTGTCCACTCTTGAATCACGCCTACCTGCCCAGGGGGCAAAGCCCCGGTGCCATCACCACCCTATCCTTCGCCACCATCATCACCATGATGATCACCGTCACCCTCACTACCACTTCCGCTCTCCGCCTCACCTCCTTCGTCCTCACCTTTTTCCCCCTCCACTTTTTCCTCCTCCTGAACATCCGGATGTGTGCTGGGAGAGGGTCCATCGGACTTCTTGAGTTTCTTCCCCCCGGCAACTGGATGCATCGAGAAGGGTCTCCTTTTGCTGCTTTTCGCCGTGGCCCCTCCTGTAGCTTTGGCAGCTCTCTCCTCCGCCGTGTCTCTCTGCTTAACCACGGACTGATGTGGAAGGATCAGGTTGTGCCCCAGAAGTGTAGCATTCCTGATCAAGTAAGAAGCCGACCTATCCCTTCCCGTAATGGCCTCCATTTCCACTGCCGTCTGAACCAGGCGATCATTCTCCACGACTGCAAAGCCACTTGTCGCTAGCAAGGAATAAAAACACATGAGAAGAAGCATTGCAGTTAGAACAGAAATCATAAATAAACTTCGACTTACAGCCTGAGGTGAAGCAACGGATGGAAACAGAGTCATCCTTAACAAAAAACCATTCTTTCTTAAACATGCTGAACTTCGAATATAAGTCCAGGACTGGCTTGAAAGATACGGCTGATTCTAAGCTAATGTATGGAGACCCCTTCTTATAGCCTCTCAGATTGTATAAATACCGGATCTCCCGGTTGGAGGGAGGACGCCTGTATCTCCTTTGGAAAAT
Source organism: Allium fistulosum (assembly GCA_030737815.1). NCBI lineage: Eukaryota > Viridiplantae > Streptophyta > Magnoliopsida > Asparagales > Amaryllidaceae > Allium > Allium fistulosum. Next base: position 398,879,969 of record CM060907.1, read on the forward strand.
GACAAACAGGCTCACCAGAATGGCGTAAGAGTTAGGCTGAAGCTGGAATGGAGCCACCTTCAGATATGTGACAAAGCTGACTATCCAGGCATTGAGAGGCGGGATGGCACCACACATACAGTGATACCTGCTGTAAGCAAAGTAGCCTTCAGGGGGGTCATACGGCATCACTCCCTCCCCCGGCAATAGCATGCGTGCTTTGTCAATCCCAAAAGAGCGAGAAATAACATCAAGCTACTCGCCTTTGAGTGAGCTAGGGAAACAATCAAGAGGCGAGTTCAGAAGCTCCTGAGGACCATATCCATCTACCAATGATCTCGGAGTGGGCCCATAACGTCCCGGTCCTGACTGGACTGGGGGCACGGCAGAAGGCTCTTCTCTGTCCTGGGATTTCTTCTTTTCTGATCGGGTTTCCACTTTATGAGACATTTATCTGCAAACACAAAAAAGCACGTTGTTAGAACGAAGGATGTAGAAATATATAACAAGCAAGTGCATGATGTTTGGAGTTTAACTCGTAGTTCGAAACATAAACTCATTCGGTGCTGAAAGTTTTCACGATCATTCGGTATCAAGCTCATGATTTCACGATTCATTCGGTATCGAGTTCATTCGGAATTGAAAGTTTTCATGTCCATTCGGCATTGAAAATCTTTAGGTTCATTCGGTAAAACAAAGAAATTCAACCCTAAAAAGTCGTTCGGCAGAAGAGAACTTACCTGGTCCGGCAGCTAAGATTGGATCGGCACAATAATTGATTCGGTGGTTCAGAATTTAACTCAACTATTTCGGTCGGTAAGGAATGACGAAGGCATGTGGCTCCTACTTATAGAGGATGGTTGGATAGCCGGACCAGCCGGTTCGGTCCTTGGGCCAAATATGGTCGTCAAAACTGAAACAAAGCACGACATATGCTAGCATATGCCCTACTTTGGGGGGCAAATGTTGGGTACGTTTATACCACCACTGAATCAGAACGAGGAAGTAGCCACCAAACCATTCGGTACCGAGCCGAAGCAAGGAACGAACTACCAAACCAGAAGCATGCTACCGGACCAGATCTCATCTCCCATCTACCACCGGACCAACTACCGGACCAAACCAACTCCTTCCCCTACCTACCGAACCAACCCACTACCAAACCAAGTGTCTGCCGAACCAACCAAGTGTCTACCGAACCAACCAAGACATCCCGGACCGAGCTCCTACCAGACCACCTACCACCGGACCAAGACATCCCGGACCGAGCTCCTACCGGACCACCTACCACCGGACCAAGACATCCCGGACCGAGCTCCTACCGGACCACCTACCACCGGACCAAGACATCCCGGACCAAGCTCCTACCGGACCACCTACCACCGGACCAAGACATTCCGGACCAACACTACCAGGCCAGATCACGTCAGCCCAGGCCCATCAGCAGCGGTATACCTCCAAGAACCCTACCCTCAGCCTCACTCTATAAATAGAGGGGCAGGGGTACAACAATGGGGACAAGTTCGAGAGCTCAAGCACGGAGAGAACTTTCAAACAACTTTCTTTTACTTGTATTAAAGCTTTGTACTTGTAATCTAAACAAGAGAAGAGAAATAACATATGAAGTGGACGTAGGCACATTCTGGCTGAACCACTATAAATCTGCGTGTCTTTTTACAGTTTAGCCCCTGCTTTTTATATATTTGCATAAATCACCCAAATCACTAAGAACCACATAAGATCTACTAAATCATACGACTTTGAGGTGTTTGTCCATTTTTTGTGCAAACAGCACTATTCTCTTAACTTTTGAATTTTTAACAATTAACTTAAGACTTTACTTTAAAATACCATTTCATATAATAAAACTAAGTTTCCATTTTATTTACTTAACTTAAAATTTTCCTTTTTAAAAGCCAAATTTCCCAAATTATCAAGTTAAGCCATATTTTCAAAATACATTTCCCATTTATTTACTTATACATTTTTAACTCATATAAAATCACTAAAACTTTATTTAAATCATTTAAATCCAAATTTAAGTTAAAATATCATATTTTACATTTGAAAATACTTAATAATTTTCAGAAAATATATAAAATAACCACGGGTCTATATAATATTTCTAACCAAGGTCAAGAGATATAGATAATATATCATTTCAATCTGTAATTTAGTAGAAAAAAAATTCGGGTTCTATTATTTTCAACCCGCAATCCCAAGTCAATTAAAAATGAATAAAAATCGCATAAGCCTATCATCTCAGCTCATAATGATTTTTCCTTATTCTAATGTCTGTTCGGGTATGTATCATTTCAACCCATAGTTATTTTATTCTACAGGGAACTTGTAGTGTGAGGAACATAAAATAAAATAAACAGTATAGCATATAATATCAGATCAGGTGATGTAACAGGTATAAAATCAGGTTATAAATCATATAATCAGATAACATGCATATATGAACATAGTATATCAATTATTACACATTCACTTGTCATCGTTTCACCATTTATATAAGTACGAATGTCGGGAGTGATAAACTCACCTTTTTTTGAAGTTAGAGATCAATTCAAAATAAAAAAATCCACACTCCGCAAAGCATGAAAAGGCACAACAGGATTTGAGAAGAAGTAACAACCAAATTCAAATCTTGCAATCAAATAAATAAAACAAATATAAGTATATGGTTTTAACAAAACAAGATATGAATTCAACAAATGAAAAACATGAATCAATATGAAACAAAGCTTGGTTTAAATCACAAGTGGGCTCGGCCACATCACCTATAGGTTTAACCATCACCATATTTTTCTCGGCCATGATGTCTAGAGGCAAGCTAGGCTCGGTCATGGATCATGTACACATGGCTATGGCTTGAGGAAGGTGAATGGAGGCAAGTTACAAGGCATGGAAGGCTACAAGGCATGGATCTAGTGGAGTTTGGGCTCAGCTCTAGGTCTACAAGGCTTGGCCATGGCAAGGCTTGGTCAAGTCAGATCTGAATCATGGTTAGGAGGTAGAGATAGGACACGGCCAAAGCAAGGTGGTGGAGTTGGTGTTGTGGCCGAGGCTAATAGAAAGGGGTTTGCATAAGGAAGGCTCGGCTAGGGGATTTTTGCAATTTTTGGTGAAGGCTTTGTTCTAGGGTTCACGGCCAAGGGCATGGGATGATGATGAGGAGTGGTGGCCAAGCTTAATTTGTGGATGAGGGGATGAGGTCGGAATATGGTGGAGAGGCCGAGCATAGCAAAGGGGGAAACAAACAAAATAAATTAGAAAAAGGAAAAAGAAGGAGGAGGTCATATACTTACTGTAATTTTTTCTTCGGGAACAAATGAGAAATGAGATGTGAGAAACTTTTTTGTACGTGAATTGATAGGGTAGGAGGCGGCTAGGGTTTGCAATACACGGCTATGGTAGTTAATTAAATAGATAGGCACACAAAAAGGCAAGAAATAAAGCAAATGTAACGTCTCTAATTAAAACAAGGTAACGTATGTCTAATTGATTTTTTTCCAAGCTATTAAATAAAAGATATACACAAGAAATATCAAATAAATCAAATAAAGTCTAGACAAATAAATAGAGAAATAAAAGTCAAGAGATGGTCATAGGGAAAAATAAAAATAAAATACATAATTTATTCGCGTATAAAACGCTGAATTTTGACCAAATTTAAAAGTATAACTCCGAATTTAACGAAATGAAAAATAGAATGAATATCAGAATTATATCCAGCTTCGAATAAAAATATTAGAATTTTAAAATTTAAAATTTCAAAATTTTTCAAATAAAAATCAAAGTTTGACAAAAATATAAATTTTCAGAAATTTTTTATTTTAATTATACTTGGAAATAAAAATGGAAAAAAAATCCAAATACATTGGAAAAAATTCCAACTTTCAATTTAAAATGATTTAAAAATCAAAGTTTCCAAATAAAAATAAATTTAAAATATTTACAAAAATTTTGGGTTGTTACATCCTAGGGATTAATTTATCGATTACCCTTAACTAACCTCAAATGAATATGAAATCCAATGGCACCAGTTTAGCATAATAAAACACCGTTCTGCTAATTAAATTATAATTAACATCTCTTAGCAGAATAAATCACCGTTCTGTTATAACGCACCGAATAGGTTATGTTTGGCATCTACTAAGTAGAATAAAAACCCGGTTCTGTTATTTTGGTAACTTGGACACTTACCTACATGTTGATTGGTTGTTGATTATTGATACCTTTTACATATCCGCTTGTTATGTAAATATGCAAGTTATAACTTGGAAAGTTGAAATTAACTAAATATGAACCATTGTAGTCCCTAAGCCTCTTTCCAAACTTGTAAAGTCAAATATATAAATTTTATCCTTCCTGGAAAGTGTCTAAAATTTATTATCATTTTAAATATGACATTTAAAGGATAATTAAGCAACTAATTTATTAAAATTGTTTGAATTTAGTTTAAGACTTTTGAAATGATGGTTTAAAATCATTATTTTGTTAATATGGTTTAAAGATAATTAAATAAAGAATGTTTAAATAATAACTTGGTTATTTAAAAGTGTTTTAAATAATTGATTTGTTTATCAAAGTAAATTTATTGATTAAAGTTTATTAAAGAAATTTGTTTTAAATAAGGAAAGTTTATAAAAGGAGTTTTATAAATTGAAAAGAGATCTTGAAATTTGGAAAAAAGTTTTATAAATGATTTTAGATATCTATAAAAGAGTTTTATAAATGATTTGGGGTATTTATAAAAGAGTTTTATAAATAAACTTGGTGGTTTATAGAGTGTTCTATAAATGGATTTGGAATTTAAGTAAAAGATATTTCCTAAATGAAAGAGATTTATCTAAAAAGGATTTATAGAAGAAATTTATTAAAAAAATTGAGATTGGATTTCTCGTAATCGACCTTCTTAATTATGGTGGTATAGAACATTCATTCCACACTTAGCACCGAAGGAGTTTTATAGTGTTTTATAGTGTTTGGGGTTATCCTTATCCCCATTTCTTTTTAAATAACATTTGTTTTAATCCTTTGATTTGATTTTGAAATAAGAAACATTTCACAATGTTTTGTGAATATACTTATGCCAGTGAGATAAGTATGTGAATATTTGAATAAATATTTTGAAAAAAAGATTAAATTAATGAAAGATTTATTTTGAGGCTTAGTGATTGCTATGGGTAATTAAATCTCTGGATTATTATTGTTTGTGTATCTGATAGTTAAATATCTGACTATCAAATCTTGGTCAGTTTTGACTTAGGAAGTAAATAAGGGCTTCACGTGTTTATATGGTTTGAGCTCCCTCGGGAGAACTCATTCGGGTGAAACTTTTGTAGCTTTGAGGGATATATTGGAGATCCCTTTGGGACTCTAGTATAGTTCGATTACTTCTGAAAGAACCAAAAATAAGTCAACAGAAAATTATTGGTTGTTGGTTCGGAGAGACCAGGATCAGGTATGTTATCTGACAACCACTTCGAACCAACATAAGCGTTCGAATGGAAGACATCTTGAAGATGATTGAAAACGGAGTTCTTTGAAGTGCAAGGGCTATATGTTACTATTCCCAAATGGAAGTAGTAGAGGTAGTTCCATTACTGTCATTCAGATCTAGAACGAAGTTGTATGGATTAATGCTGACATTGCGTTTTTGCATGGAGAGCAATGTAAGCATTCCAAGAGGGATTTGTAACAACCCATTTTTTGAAAATTTTAAGCGGACAATTAATCACATAAGATCCACTCAAATTGAATGGAAAGGCGGATAGTTAGGGGAAGGGAAGAAGAAAGAAAGAAGAAGAGAAGAGAAAAACTAAACAACATAGAATCTCACAGCGGAACAAACAATCTATAATATACAACAAGTCTTTACACAAAACAAACTGTAATGTATGTATATACAGACATCAAACAGAGTATACTACCCTATTTCAACCCAGATAGTTATAACAGCATATCCTTACAATTGCTGATAAATACAACAATGAATACAGTGGAAAATAACAATGTACCTTAATACATCTCTAGGCCTCCGACTTGTCTCCTGGAGCTCCAAGCATCCAATCTAAATCTGTAATATGCTCTGTCTGACCTAAGCATTATAATAAAATAACACCCGAGTTAGTCTGGAAAACTAGTGTGGGAAAACATACCCAACTTGATTTTAAAGTTATAGGATCCTTTGAAATCAAAAGTATCTTGTTAGACCACGCCGCACATAGACATAGACGAGTTTTTACCTTAAGATAACCAAAACATTTTCTATAGAAAATCCATTTGTATTAATAATGTCTAAGGGCAAAAATAATAATAATCAAGTACTTGTGATGCTTGTGAGTGTACATCACAACAATACTAGGTATACTATCAAAACCGATAAGGCATATTCGCTAATTATGTAGGATTCCATGGAGGTTCCCTCAGTACTTCGAGAATGGTCCTCTTGCACAAGGATCAGAGATATCCTTCTGAAGCAGCATACATCCCTAGTGATGTACCATAGGATAAACATAGCTGATTTCACTAAGACCAAGTGCATCACCCCATGTATGCACAACAACTGTAAGTAACGTCCATGTGGAGTCGACTACACCCTATGGGTTTGCCAACCCTACTGGTCATGCCTCCTATCTCTGGTTTTAGTCATTACTGCTGATGAGGTTACGTCAGGCATTCCATCTCACGCACCACTACCAAAATAGATCATGGAATTCCACATGGATTCCCATACCTAACGTGTCTCGGAACCACACATGAATTCCAACATCTCAATATATCATGAAACTCTTCCATAGACCGTATATGGTTTCGGAGTGGTTATGGTTTTTGAGTCATCTCTTATGAGTACACTCTTCCGCTTCCCTAGCGCTCTAAGAACCAATTGTCTATTTTTGGAATGCTCAATATTGGTTCTTTAAGAAATAATTAGACAATACATAAGAACGGGGATCACCCACTAACCATTCAAGTGGACGGATCTCTTCATCATTTGTCCTAGAAGAACAAAATGAGTTTATACGTAAAGTATAGCACCACCGACGGTAACTATACCATATAATTCCAGTGTTTCTCCTAGATATTCCCAGAGTTAAAATCCTTCAGTGTTAAGTAGGGAATATTTTTGTACCACCAAAATTAGGAAGGATTACATATTTAGGCCAAGATTTAATAGTCGGTTATTTAACTATCAAATATACAAGCACTCTAACAAAGATTTCATTTCCCATGGAAATCACTAAGCCTCATTAAATTAAATTTTCATTAATTTAAAATTTCTTTCCAGAATATTTATTAAAATATTCGTATACTTATCTCACCGGAATAAGTATATTCACAAACCTTTCCTTTCAAAAATACTTCAAAACTTTTAAAAATAGATATGGGAAGTAGTGAAGTACCGTTCAATATCAATCATGGATCACAATCTACACAATGGTTATGTCACTATCCCAGCGAATCCATAGTAAACTGTAGGCAATCTCTACCCCTCGAATTACGCCATGAAAATCAACCATTTCTTTCCAAAATCTCTTTATTCATAAATATCTCAAAATCTATTCGTAAAGCTTCTTTATAATTTTCCAAGTTTAATTTAAAAAAATACTCTTTTACAAATCTCAAACCATTTATAAAACTTCCCCTTTTCAAATCACTAAACCATTTATAAACCACTTTTCAAAAATCATTCAAAACCCGACTTATTTTCCAATTTCAAACCTCTTCTAATTTATAACACCTTTACATAAATCCTTTCATCAAGAAATCCCTTTTTAAACAATTTATTATTTAATTATAATAGATAAAAACTTTACCATCATAAAGATAAATTTTAAACATTTAAAAATAATATAATAATAATATTTAAAACATTTTGAATAATATAATAATTAAATTTAAATATTTTAAATAATTTAATATAATAAAATAACTTTAACAACCTTTAAAATATACTTAATTAACTTCCAAATAATATTACTAATAGAATAATTCACTACTGCAAAACAGGTCATTTGTGTTGGTTGTTTATCTCCTGTTGCGACCATTGCAAGTAACGATTTTTTGCTACGGTTGTTTATAACAACCGTCGCAATATGCCTAATTTTTGCTACGGTTCTTCATAACAACCATCGCAATAGACTAGCATTTTGACTTCAAAAGTGTAGCACGTGCTACGGTTGTTTATTACAACCGATGCAACAGGCCTTTTTTTGCTACGGTTCTTTATAAAAATCGTCGCAACAGACTAATCAAAACACATAACATATTGCTCTTTGCAATTGAATTAAAAATCATTCACATCTACCCTAATCAAATCTTAGTATTACATCATCGATAATGATATCTCAATGGTATGGTACTGAAATAGAATCCAGAAGACCAAATGCAAATAAACAAATCTAAATTTTATTGGGACGCTTCATAAAACAGAACGAACTAATTTATCATCAGTAACAAAATAAGTTTAAGCACCCTATCCAAGGTTATTATAATTTTGCACCAGTATATATAATATATACAAATAAATAATCGAAAATTAAAAAAACATTTTGATAGACCTTTCTACATGTGGCCGGTAGCATAATGGGTCAATGAGCAAAGAAATGATGTTCTCTTGAATATGTACCACCTCCATCATCTGAGAGAACCTGCTTGCCCTACAAAATGGAGAAACCATAACCCATTGATTGGAAAAATGCAGAAGAAATCTTAAAATAAAGTACAAACACTAGCCTTGAACAACTTTGTTAGGAAGAAATGCATCAAACTAATGTGTTATATCATGTGAGAATCCTAACTTAGAGTCCAATACCATCAAATCTCACAATATTGACATAGAATATGCCCCTTTTAATTGTATTGTATTATCCTGTATCTTTTCTAATCATAATATAATTGATCAGAGTCATAGATTATAACATTTTCTGCAATATTCCAGCCAGGAAAGCTAAATCGGAGGCCAACAAAAAAGCATGTCTAAATGCAGCTACAAGCCAGCTAAATGGTAATTGATGCAAACTACACCCCTTGCTTTGCTTCAGATTTTAATTTGATTAATCAAATCATTTTGACTATTATCTACATGGTTGTGAAATTAAAGATATAGGTGCTGAAGAATCATGATCGTCAGTAAATCTGCTCAAAATATTTCAGAGTTTGACTCATTTATTCATTCTATGAAGAACTATATATGGCACGGTATAGCCAAGGCATGAAAAAATGTGTACTCTAGAACCGTATGGAAGAAGTAAAGCGATGGAACCAGTTATATATTCATATTTTTATCTATTATGTTATATTTCATATACATAGAAACAATTAGTGTGATTTTTTACCAACTATTAAGCACAGAATATTTGTTACTATACGTGTCTCAGATTTAGTGATAGCCATTCATAAAGTGCTTACTAGTACTAGTTACTATTGTTGGACAAAAATGAATGAGTGCATTTGTTAGTGAAGAGGAAATAAGTGTTTGGTATTGTGTATATTGGAACAAAGTCCCACATTGTGGAATATTTGTTCCAATACCACTATATAAACTATCTCTTAACATGTTATTGCAAAAGGAAAAGAAGAAGACACGAAGACTTGAGATGTGGGGAAGGCATTGGGCATGTGGGCTTTGGGCCTTCATATTATATTAAAATGTCAAAGATTGGGCCTTGGGCCTTGGGGCTCTTGGGGTCTCATGATTAGATGGGCCTACGTCTGCCACTTGGGCTTGTTGCGCTTAACAGTTAATTTTGAACTTCAAAATTAGACCGTTGCGACTGTGCGCGTGCGTCTGTCCGTTAAAGGGTCGCAACCTTTCGAACAGTCCCGACCTCTCCGAATAGGAGCCTCCTCCCGCCTATATATAGGGGGCCCGCAACACAGATATTGCAATACAGAAAATTGCTTCTTCTTCTTCCCTCTTCTTAGAACTCTGTTCACAGATATATGATTCCTTCAGTTCGTCGTCCCTCCGTCTGCCCGCACAGCAATCGGAGCCGGTCCGTTTCATCCTGGGAGACAAGTTGCTCGTATCCTTTGGTGCGTATAAGGGGGCAATATTGTTTCAAGGAAACAGATATTATCTGCACTCGGACATTTAGGTATTTCATACAAATATCATTTATAACGGTTCTGTACTATCGTACTATTTTATACTTCTTGCCACGCTTTTTCTGTTGCTATTGCTTACAATTAGTAACGCCTTTCTGCTGTGACTAATCTTATAAAGGGATAAGTAACGTTATTGAAGTTACTATCTGATTCGTTACACTTTTGTGTATTTACGAATAACAATCTTGAAACAATATTGTACTGTTTTAGACGACGATGTCTCAAAACAGCAACAATAACGCTGCACCAACACAGACGGTGACAACCGCTCAGCCTACGGCTCTGCTTCCAACAATGGCAATGTCTCATGGAGAAAGGCCAGAAAAATTCAATGGGACAGATTTCAAGCGTTGGCAACAAAAGATGTTGTTCTATCTGACGACATTAGGGCTCGCCAAATATCTGACCGAAGATGCTCATGAAGTTGGCGAACTCGAACCCGATGCAATCAAAGTAGAGGCTGCAACTGTCTGGAAAAATTCAGATTTTATATGTAAAAACTATATTCTGAATGGTCTGGATAATAGCCTCTACAATGTTTATTATACTGTTGCAACATCCAAGGAACTCTGGACAGTCTTGGACAGAAAGTACAAAACTGAAGATGCAGGCATGAAGAAATTCATCGCTGGCAAATTTCTCGACTTCAAAATGGTAGATTCAAATACTGTGATCAACCAGACTCAAGAATTACAAGTAATCATCCGTCAACTACATGATGAAGGGATGACACTGAGTGAATCTTTTCAAGTCGCCGCAACCATTGAGAAACTTCCTCCATCTTGGAAGGACTTCAAAAACTACCTTAAGCACAAGCGTAAGGAAATAACAATGGAAGAACTCATAGTTCGTTTGCAGATTGAGGAAGATAATAGGAATTCCGAGAAAAAGATTTCTCCGAATTTGGCTGCCAAAGCAAATGTTGTTGAGTCAGATAACTCTAACAAGAGAAAACGTGAAAATGCGCCTAAGAAGTCGAAGAAGAAATTTCAGGGTTCTTGTCATAACTGTGGAAAGAAGGGGCATAAAGCAGCCGAATGTCGCGCTCCCAAGAAGAAGAAATCGGAAGCAAATATGGCTGAAGTTGCAGATGGCATTTCTGGTATGGATTTATGTGCAGTAATATCAGAATGCAACCTTGTTGGTAACTCAAAGGAATGGTTCGTAGACACAGGAGCCACTCGACACATATGTGCTAATAAGTGGATGTTTACGACCTATAAAACTACAACTGACGATGAACAACTTTTCATGGGCAATTCATCTGCATCAAAGGTAGAAGGCAAAGGAAAAGTTGTGTTGAAACTAACTTCTGGAAAGGAACTTACCTTAAGTGACGTTCTCCATGTTCCAGACATTCGAAAGAACCTGGTTTCAGGGTCCTTGCTTAGCAAGCATGGTTTTAAATTAACCTTTGTGGCTGATAAGTTTGTATTATCAAAGAATGGAGTGTATGTAGGAAGAGGATATGTGTGTGATGGTTTATTCAAAGCAAATGTAACCACTATTGTACCAAACAATGATATGAATAAAAGTGAATCTTCTGCTTATATTGTTGACTCCTCTAATATATGGCATTCTAGATTAGGGCATGTGAATTTTGATACACTGCGAAAAATGATTAATCTAGAATTCATACCAATATGTGATATAGACTCCAATTATAAATGTCAAATTTGTGCAGAAGCAAAATTGATAAGAACCTCGTTTCATCATGTTGAACGAGAAACTGAACCTCTAGACCTTATACACACTGATGTATGTGACTTGAAAATGTGTCAAACTAGAGGTGGAAAAAGGTATTTCATTACATTCATTGATGATTATACTAGATATTGTTATGTGTATCTCCTTAGAAGCAAGGATGAAGCATTCGACATGTTTAAACAGTATAAAGCCGAAGTTGAGAATCAACTCAATAGGAAAATTAAAGCTTTAAGAAGTGATAGAGGAGGAGAATATGAATTTCCTTTTGAGGAATTCTGCGCTGAACATGGTATTATACACCAAACTACAGCACCATATTCACCTCAATCCAACGGTATAGCCGAACGAAAAATAGAACTCTTAAAGAAATGATGAATGCTTTACTAATCAATTCTGGCTTACCAGATAATTTTTGGGGAGAAGCTATTCTTTCGGCAAATCATATTTTAAATAAAATACCACGAAAGAAAACATCTAAGTCTCCTCATGAACATTGGAAAAATAGACCGCCATCCTACAAATACTTAAAAGTGTGCGGGTGTCTGGCCAAAGTAGAGATACCTAAACCAAAGAAGGTCAAAATTGGACCAAAAACAATCGATTGTGTATTCATTGGATATGCACAAAACAGTGCTGCTTATCGATTTCTAGTACACAAATCTGAAATTGATGATATTCATGAAAATACCATCATCGAGTCGAGAAATGCAAGATTTTTCGAACATATATTCCCTTTAAAACAGGGTACTGACAATTGTGTTCAGAAGAGAGAAAAGGAAGATGAAATCAATGATCCTCTTGAGAATACTGAACAAAATAACCTTCGGCAAGATAATGCTGATCAACAAGTGGAGGAACCAAGAAGGAGCAAGAGGTCAAGGACCTCAAGAACTTTTGGACCAGATTTCTACACATTTATGTTAGAAGATGACCCATTAACCTACAAACAAGCTATGTCCTCCAGCGATGCCCCTTACTGGAAAGAGGCCATTAACAGTGAGATAGAATCCATCATGGCTAACCACACATGGGAGTTAGTTGATTTACCTCAAGGATGCAAAACCTTAGGTAATAAATGGATATTCAAAAAGAAGTTGAAACCTGATGGTTCAATAGACAAGTACAAAGCTCGTCTTGTAGTCCAAGGATTTAGACAAAAGGAAGATCTGGACTATTTTGATACATATTCACCAGTAACAAGGATAACATCGATAAGGATGCTTATTGCAATTGCATCCATACTTGATTTAGAAATACATCAAATGGATGTTAAAACTGCATTTTTGAATGGTGAACTAGAGGAAGAAATATATATGAAGCAACCCGAAGGGTTTATGAGCTTTGGAAATGAGAATAAAGTGTGCAAATTAGTAAAATCGCTTTATGGCCTTAAACAAGCTCCAAAACAATGGCATAAGAAGTTTGATGAAACTATGTTATCAAACGGATTCACAATAAATGAATCAGATAAATGTGTCTATATAAAACAAGCACATATTGGGTATGTCATTGTTTGTCTTTATGTTGATGACTTGTTGATCCTAGGTAATAACAAGGCCATAATAACATCTACAAAGAATATGTTATCCTCTAGATTCGATATGAAAGACCTAGGACTGGCTGATGTGATATTGGGTGTCAAAATTTTGAGAACACCACAAGGATATGCATTATCTCAATCACATTACGTCGCCAAGATACTTGAAAAATTCAAGCAATATAATATTACTATTGCAAAAACACCAGTAGATATGACCCAGAATTGGGTAAAGAACACTGGTGACGGTATCTACCATCTTGAATACTCTCGTATACTAGGAACTATCATGTATGTTATGAACTGCACTAGGCCAGATATCGCATACGCTGTAAGTAAGCTGAGTAGATTTACCAGCAATCCTGGTAAACATCATTGGAAAGCGATAATCAGAGTTCTAGGATACCTAAAGTATACGCAAAACTATGGTCTACACTATACAAACTATCCTTCAATAGTGGAAGGATATAGTGATGCCAATTGGATAACTGGATCACATGATACAAAGTCTACAAGCGGATATGTGTTCACATTAGGAAATGGAGCAATATCATGGAAATCATCCAAACAGACTTGTATAGCTAGATCTACGATGGAATCAGAGTTTATTGCACTAGATAAGACTGCAGAAGAAGCAGACTGGCTTCGAAGTTTCTTGGAAGATATTCCAAATTGGAGCAAACCTGTGCCTCCAATATGTATACATTGTGATAGTCAATCAGCTATTGGAAGAGCTAATAGTACATTATACAATGGTAAATCTAGGCATATTCGTCGTAGACATAAGACAATAAGACAACTTCTCTCTAATGGAGTTATCACTATAGACTACATAAGGTCTAAAGATAACATAGCGGATCCACTAACAAAAGGCTTGCCAAGAGAGAAAGTTCAAACCTTATCGATGGGAATGGGGTTAAGGCCCATAGAATAAAAGTTTTTCTAAAATGGAAACCCCACCTAGTTGACTGGAGATCCCAAGATCTAGGTTCAAAGGGACAACTAAGTTTAAGAGAAACTTGAAAGCACTGTTACACTCAAACTATTCCTATGATAAGTCAGTGCATTATTTGTTGGAAAATAGGATAAGTATTGATACTTTTAATGATGTCTGTACTTGAGGAATTGTGAATACCCTTTACAGAATCACCTACGTAAGTGCGAAGGTGCCGCTTCAAAGAGGATTATAGGCCTAATTCTCTAAGCACTTATGATACCAGGCAGGTGTTTAAGGCAAAAATGAACACAAACAGAGAACGAAGGATTATAAGAAACATTTATCTCGTGCTATCTATTTTAGAATTACACAAACGGCTTACAGTTCAAGGACCTTCTAAGTCTACTGATTTTCCTGTGATTCAAATAGGTAACCACTAGGAAAGTTCAAGGCCCTTGTGCTACTTTAAACCGATACGATAAATGTCTCGTAAAACTATGAACAACTACTCATTCATGTGGGGGATTGTTGGACAAAAATGAATGAGTGCATTTGTTAGTGAAGAGGAAATAAGTGTTTGGTATTGTGTATATTGGAACAAAGTCCCACATTGTGGAATATTTGTTCCAATACCACTATATAAACTATCTCTTAACATGTTATTGCAAAAGGAAAAGAAGAAGACACGAAGACTTGAGATGTGGGGAAGGCATTGGGCATGTGGGCTTTGGGCCTTCATATTATATTAAAATGTCAAAGATTGGGCCTTGGGGCTCTTGGGGTCTCATGATTAGATGGGCCTACGTCTGCCACTTGGGCTTGTTGCGCTTAACAGTTAATTTTGAACTTCGAAATTAGACCGTTGCGACACAGATATTGCAACACAGACAAGTTGCTCGTATCCTTTGGTGCGTATAAGGGGGCAATATTGTTTCAAGGAAACAGATATTATCTGCACTCGGACATTTAGGTATTTCATACAAATATCATTTGTAACGGTTCTGTACTGTCGTACTATTTTATACTTCTTGCCACGCTTTTTCCGTTGCTATTGCTTACAATTAGTAACGCCTTTCTGCTGTGACTAATCTTATAAAGGGATAAGTAACGTTATTGAAGTTACTATCTGATTCGTTACACTTTTGTGTATTTACGAATAACAACTATAACTCCATTTTAAGATTTTATAGAGTGGAACAGAGGTAATGATTTAAATGTTTAAAGACAAACACAGTCTATGTAAGAATGCATAAACGTTAAGAAGTGTTAAGACAACCAATTCAGCTTCAAGTCATGGGGGCTTTGGTGAAAAAATAATTTTAGTACTTTCAGAATACACTACAACATATAGCCTCTGTCCTAATCTCTGTTTAGCTTATAGGAAGATCACTCATTAAATTGAATACTATCTTTGTTACATAATATAATGTGAAGATATCATATTAAATACTGATTACCACACTCTCTAAAATCAGACAGAATTTTGGTGGAATCGGTTTAGCCGAATCAAATCTCATGCCCCCAAATCTCCCGTCCTTATGATTTGAACTTTAGATTAGATTGTTATTTCGTATATCTGAAGTCTAAACATGTTAAATCTATCGTTGTAAAAAAACTCTCTCATACCCTTAGGCGTTCATACAAAGTTGAATCATTGCATAGATGTGTCATACTCCATGTTCAAATTCAAGATTCATTTTCACATTGACGAGTTCACTTTCTGGTATCAACACACATTAAATTGAACAAACTGACTACTGGATGTATTGTAACGTATGGGAAACATACTGTGTTCAACCCATATCAAACAATATATCAGAAATGTTGAATGTTTGCATAAACTGTAATAATTTCACATGAAAAAACAATAACATTCTATATGAAAAGAACGAACATTATTTGCTCCGTAAATAAACAAAATTTAGTAGAAATCATTTTAGTGGAGAAAATAGTGCACTCGCAATCCAATGGAAACTCAGCCACTTCGACACATAGTAACACTCAAACATGTACACTCGTAGGATCACTCAACAACTGACAGTATAGCTATATATTCACTCATCAACTCATAATGGCTCCATACATTCACTGTTATAAGAGACTACGTACACTCTCAAAGATTGTGAAATACGTCATGAAGCGTTAATACTAAGATCAGATTATACCTTATTAAAAAAGTTACAAACAACACCAGGCTATTGAAGCTTTCAGCAAAAGAAACAAATTTGCAAACCAAAAGCTTTACCAAAGCAAACTAAGATAAAAAACAGACCAAGATAACTTATACATGCCATAACTTATTCATTATTATTTTGTTTCAAGTAAGTTCAGAAATATGTCATGTTAACTAGAACAAAATATACGTGATATTAGTTTATATATGAGAAAATTATTTTTGAAGAAATGCATCCAAGGTAAATGAAATGTTTAGACGCCCCTCAAATTTAAACAAGATTCTTTGTTATAACAAATAATCATCTCACTCATATCTGTCGAAACAAGTCAAAATTTTTATACTGTAAGATAGTTTCCATCCACATCTGCAGAACTATGCATTATAACCAAAGGATAATTGAGTACTTGAGTGATGCACTGTTGATGACATATATAGTGTACAGGCAACCAAAGTGCAGGTATGGCCAATATTTGAACTTGCAAAGATGATTATATTAAGTTAAATTACACTTACTTAAACTTGCGTCTGTGATAACTTTCTCAGCAGGCCAAGCAATTGCAGTACCAATGACATCTTCACTGTTTTGTATGTCGGATGTTGGTCTCCATAAACGTGCATTTGGAGCTTTTGCAATGTCAATCCAAACTTTAACTGCATTTATTCCTAGATGAACAAAACAAGTCAAAATTACTCCAGGTTTCTCGCTAATGGTTTATTTGCTGAGAAACTAATGTAAAAAATAAACATGAACGATAAAGCTAAAGCAGGACCATATAAGTTTTTGATTAGTTCACTGGGACAGATATGTATTTCAACACTCTAAAGTATATTACACTTCAAATAATCCAATTACAAGTAATATGATCATTAATTTAAATGACATAATATGACATGCACATTAATTTAAATGATATAATATGTTCTTAACCTGACGTCTGTTAACCCGCCTTTTGGTAAGGCCGCGGACAGACGGGTTTAACTTAATCAACTACATGTTCGTCTGGCATTTACTATTCACGTTCGGATAGCATTCAAGAGTACTCGGCATGCACAGAGCGTTCGGCATCCAGGAGCGCTCGGCATTTAGAGGGATCGTTCGGCATTGAACGAGTGCTCGGCATTTAGAGGGATCGTTCGGCACTGAGCGAGTGCTCGGCATTTAGAGGGATCGTTCCGCACTGAGCGAGTGTTCGGCATTAGAAGGATCGTTCGGCATAGAGGAATGTTCGACACTGGACGAGCGTTCGGCATAGAGAGATCGACGTTCGGCATTGGATGGAGTGTTCGGCATAAATCTTGTTCGGCACTGGACGAGCGTTCGGCATAGAGAGTTCGTCGTTAGGCATTGGATGGAGCGCTCGGCATTAACCAACGTTCGGCATCTGGAGACGTTCGGCATTGGATGGATCGTTCGGCATCAAGGAGCATTCGGCATTGGATGGGTCGTTCGACATCAAGGAGCATTCGGCATTGGATGGGTCGTTCGGCATACCTCACCTCGCTCGACATTGCACCTCGCACCTCCATATCTCGCACCTCCATACTTCGCACCTCCATATCTCGCACCTCCATACTCCGCACCTCCATATCTTGGTACCTCGCACCTCGATACCTCTGTACCTCGCACCTCCCAACGTTCGGCATGAGGAGATCGTCCGGCATTCACGCCTTGTTCGGCATTCAGCGTTCGGCATCTATGGTTCGGCATATGGAGACCACTCCATTTGGGCTGAGGTACTCGGCTACAAGGCCCACCAGGGAAGTCCAACCCATCTTTGCCTATAAATAGAGAGGCAGGGGCACAGTAAAAGGGGGATCTTCTTTCTGCTCTCTTACTTTCTCTTTTCTAAGGCAAAGGCAACTCTGCCATTTTGTAACTGCAATCGATTATTACAGCAATAAGAAGCAAACTTCTGGAGTGGACGTAGGCCGGAGTTAGCCGAACCACTATAAAATCTGTTGTTCTTTACTGCTTTCATTTCAGTTTTGACTGTTCTTCACATTATTACTCTCTACATACATTCTATCTCTGAGCTGTGATTGGTATTTGGTACTTTCATCTGGATTTTGGGGTTAGTGACCAATTTTGGCGCTAACACTTTGGTGCTTTCACTGAGAACTGAACCCAGGAATTTTGGAGTTAGGAACTTGGATCTTAGAAAGCAATGGCAAGACCACCAACGAAGAGGCAAGCAGTGGAAAGGAGCAATCAGGAAGGAAGTCAAGCGGCATCTTCTGGAGCTGGAGAGGGTCATGCATCCATCTACATAACTCGGGACGAGATGCAAGTGATGATGAATTCTATGCAAGAGCAGATGATGAAACGGCAAGAGGAGATGATGCAGGCTCTTCTTAGGCAATTTGGACAACCAGGAACTACAGGTGCTCAAGATCATGGAGCTGGACCAGAGGAACTCAACCAACGGACAGACGGAGTGAATCAGCAGGGGGCAGTTCTCAATCAACAAACAGTTAACAATTTGGATGGACCTAGACTCGGGGGCACGCCACCAGGAGTACGTGATGAAGAATATGTGCCAGACTATCCTCGGGGACTTGGGGGGCAGTCTGGATTAGTTGGAAACACTAGATTGGCTGACATTATCAGGCGGACTATTCGTGGAGGTCTGACGAACAGGGATTCAGAGGGAGTTAACAAAAGTCCGTTTACCCGGAACATCAGGACAGCTAGGAATCCGTCCGATTTCAAACTACCCACTCTGGAAGTATACAACGGGAAGACGGATCCCACCGACCACTTGATGAGGTACACTAGGCATATGGAAGTGCTGGGGGCAACGGAGGAGGTTATGGCCCGATGTTTCCCCCTGTACTTGACTGAAATTGCTGCTATGTGGTTCAGACAGCTGGAGGATGGATCCATTGGAACATGGACAGAACTGGTGGACAAGTTCTTAAGTCAATTTCGAGTTCACATAAAAAGGCCAAAGAACGTGATGACACTAACATCAGTCAAACAGGGGGCAGATGAATCGCTCAGGACATTCTTAACTCGATTTAATGCGGAAGTTGCTTCGGTGGATCGGCCAGATCCATCAATGGTTTTGATGGCTGCGGTATCAGGAGTCAGAGATAATTCGGAGTTCAAAGTATCATTGATACGGGACCCACCGTTGGATATTGGGGAATTCTTTCATGAAGCTGAAAGATTTCTTCGACAAGAGGATGCATGTTTGGACATGAGGTCACATGAAGTAAACATGACCAAGGATGGAAGATTACTCGGCGAAAGCTCAGGTGGGGACAAGGATAAAGGGAAAAGGAAGCGCTGGGGAGAACCAAAGTTCTCCACTTACACAGGATTGAACGCAACGTTGGAGCGGATTTTCTTAGATACTCGAGATCGTCTTCCCTATCGAAGTCCATCAAGGAGGGAACCCACGGAACGTGAAAGGGCATCAGGAAGGCACTGTCTCTTTCATGACCTGGACGGGCATGATACTAACAGCTGCCGACATCTAAAGGATATAATCGAGGAGCATATAAGGAATGGTCAGTTGCGACAGTATGTCGGAACTCGGAATGCGGCGGTGGAACATGAACAGCCTCCGCCTACCTTGAACGACGAGGGCGCGAGGCCCAGGAATGGTGACCGATTGGTCATCAACTAATCTTGATGGTTTGGAATAAGTAACAAACTCCGGGCAAACGGTTAAATCACTTACTCATGTACGGGGTCGGAGATAACCCTCAGGCATGCTCTGAGATGATGGCTTACCGAAACGCCTGGGTTTGTGAAATCTGTTTTTCCTTTGACTTGGACATTTGCTTTTTCTGGTTTAGTTTTGGAGTTTGGTTTGAACTCCCTGTTTTTCTCGTTTTTCTGGTTTGAATTCTGGTTTGAATGTTTGTTTTTCGGATTGGATTTTGATTGGATTTTCTCTGGATTTTGGCTTAAAGGTCGTCGAGTATGGACTATGCTCGGCAAGGGTCCGGAGCGACCAGGATTCGGCTTAGGACTTAAGCCACGGCATTACTTGCGTCCAGGGACACTGGACCACGGTCGTCAAGTGTGGATTGCGCTTGGCAAGAACCCGGAGAGGTTAGCTCAACGCCCAGGGACACTGGGCCACGGTCGTCAGGTGTGGCTTGCGCTTGGCAAGAGCCCGGAGAGGTTAGCTCAACGCCCAGGGACACTGGGCCACGGTCGCAGGTGTGGCTTGCACTTGGCAAGAGCCCGGAGAGGTTATGGATTTGGATATCGACCCGAAGAGGTCCTAAAGTTCCCTATTGGTTATTGGATATGGATGAAACATGGACTTTGGATATTGGACTTGAGGCTATTCAAAACACACCTTTCAAAGCAAGGCATGTTTTGGGGGGCAAGTGTTAACCCGCCTTTTGGCAAGGCCGCGGACAGACGGGTTTAACTTAATCAACTACATGTTCGTCTGGCATTTACTATTCACGTTCGGATAGCATTCAAGAGTACTCGGCATGCACAGAGCGTTCGGCATCCAGGAGCGCTCGGCATTTAGAGGGATCGTTCGGCATTGAACGAGTGCTCGGCATTTAGAGGGATCGTTCGGCACTGAGCGAGTGCTCGGCATTTAGAGGGATCGTTCCGCACTGAGCGAGTGTTCGGCATTAGAAGGATCGTTCGGCATAGAGGAATGTTCGACACTGGACGAGCGTTCGGCATAGAGAGATCGACGTTCGGCATTGGATGGAGTGTTCGGCATAAATCTTGTTCGGCACTGGACGAGCGTTCGGCATAGAGAGTTCGTCGTTAGGCATTGGATGGAGCGCTCGGCATTAACCAACGTTCGGCATCTGGAGACGTTCGGCATTGGATGGATCGTTCGGCATCAAGGAGCATTCGGCATTGGATGGGTCGTTCGACATCAAGGAGCATTCGGCATTGGATGGGTCGTTCGGCATACCTCACCTCGCTCGACATTGCACCTCGCACCTCCATATCTCGCACCTCCATACTTCGCACCTCCATATCTCGCACCTCCATACTCCGCACCTCCATATCTCGCACCTCCATACTTCGCACCTCCATATCTTGGTACCTCGCACCTCGATACCTCTGTACCTCGCACCTCCCAACGTTCGGCATGAGGAGATCGTCCGGCATTCACGCCTTGTTCGGCATTCAGCGTTCGGCATCTATGGTTCGGCATATGAAGACCACTCCATTTGGGCTGAGGTACTCGGCTACAAGGCCCACCAGGGAAGTCCAACCCATCTTTGCCTATAAATAGAGAGGCAGGGGCACAGTAAAAGGGGGATCTTCTTTCTGCTCTCTTACTTTCTCTTTTCTAAGGCAAAGGCAACTCTGCCATTTTGTAACTGCAATCGATTATTACAGCAATAAGAAGCAAACTTCTGGAGTGGACGTAGGCCGGAGTTAGCCGAACCACTATAAAATCTGTTGTTCTTTACTGCTTTCATTTCAGTTTTGACTGTTCTTCACATTATTACTCTCTACATACATTCTATCTCTGAGCTGTGATTGGTATTTGGTGCTTTCATCTGGATTTTGGGGTTAGTGACCAATTTTGGCGCTAACAACGTCAAAATTGTGTAAACTAGTCTAATTGGTAAAATAAATTACCCACTATAAAGCTAAAATTAATCACAAATTACAAGTGTGATCCTATATCTCTAGAATGTGTAGCTTGAAAGAAGGTAGAAAATGCAGTAACATCTATCCAATCTGGAAACATGTCCTTCAACTTCTGTGTATCATTAACTAAATACTGATCAAGTATAGCAAGATCCAATCTCAAAGCTTCCGGACTGCTTGCCTGTTTAAATTAAGGAATTTTCGGTAAAAGTAATGGACATAGTCAATTAAAGGCTACTTTTGTGATATACAATGAGAAGGGAAAAAAAGGCAGCTACAAGCATTTTACATGTCACAGAAATGGTACCCTATTTTAAAGCTCATGCTTTATATGAATAAGTATTACGTAATAATGTAACATGTGTTATTCCTTGAGTTAAGGTTTTTATCAAGTGTTCACTACGTGTGAAAACAACCCCTGCAATCAATTTAGTACAGCAGATCTAAAAGATAACCCTCTATTAGAGTAAATTTTTAGCTGGACAAAGCAAAGGAAACAAGATAAAAATGGAGCACCTCAAGCCAGAAAGTCCAATTCTCCAAACCTTTTCCACTCAGCCTTAAAATATATGATGGAGGACCACCATCAGATTCAGGGGCTGCCAAAGAAACCAAATATTAAGTTGAATAAGCAAATTTGGCTACATAGAAACATTGATATGCTGGGGTTTGATAATAAATGCTGAATATGCAATCATATAACAAGAAAGAATCATAGTATGGTAACAAAAAGATTCTGAAATCTAAATTGTACCTCAACAACTTCATAATATTGGAGAAAGGATGAAATGGCTTGCAGGTTTTGCCTTCAATATTTGTTGAGCGTCCTTTTCAAGAACAAGTTATGCTTTAACATAAGCTTGTCTGTTTTTCCTCTCCGTGAATTGCTGCACCCCAAAATAACTTTTTGAAAATTTTGAGATTTATCTGGATGAATAAACCAAGTATGAGAACTACAAGAATTTATAGATTTTATAAAAATAAACAAGCCTCATTGAAAGTAACATGGAAAACCAGCTAACAAAAGAAGTATGAACTGTATAACACAGATAAAAGCAGTGAAAAACAGGTACCATAGTTGATGGTAAGAGAATTTAATGGTGCATTTGACATGTTGGAGAAATAATTTATTCATTAATTGCAGTGCTTGTTGAACAAAGTATTGCTTTTTGAGCATAATTTATTTCAACGAAGTATTATTAATAGGCATTATCAGAAAACGTAGGCTTTGTCATTGTCATAAGGCAAGAATTCTTCCTGAGATTTATGTTGCATATAACTAGTGCACTTGTACATATAGTCAAGCACGCAAGCAGTGATGAGGTTCTAACCAAATGTAAAAGGTTTTCATATTATGTTTCAGAGCCGGTTCTTGGAATGAGTAGAATTGATAATGTAATATGTGGAATATTAGATAGGTTGTCAATATTATTATGCCATCCGATCTATATACACAAAAAAGTAAAACAAAATACGGCACAAATCAAAAAGCAAAAAAAAACAAAAAAAAACAAAATTGTTTGAGTTTCAAGCTTCAACTGTTGACCTTAAAAGCGAGCTATTCCAAAGTTTATTTTTTCATCTTAAGAGCATAAATAAAAGACTGAGCATAAATAAATTGTAATAACTGTTTGTGCCAAAAATGGTCACAAACCCCGAATATCGTGAAAGCACCAAGTTATGAATGTAGGTCAGCAATATTCCAAACACAAATCACAGATCTAAGCAAGCAACAAACAACAATCCAGAAGCAATGAGCAGTGACACACAATTTATAGTGGTTCGGCTATCTCCGGCCTACGTCCACTTAAAGGTTTTTTTATCTTTTATTGATTATCCTTGCTGGTTACAGATGATTACAGCAGATACAATGAATGAATTCGAGTATAATAACAATGGAAAGAAGTAGAATTGAATCCGGCAGAGTCTGTACGTCCAATGGCCACAAAGATCTCTTTTCTGCAGGCTTCAAGGGGCTATTTATAGGCGTAGGAGGCTGAGATCGCGCTCAAACTTCGGGAGACTTCTTCTGGCACGTGAGGGGGCCCATGCGACCGACCCCACCAAGTTTTGACTCGATCTGCGATCGATACGAAGCAATTTCGTATCCATCAAGAAATGATCCAATCGAGCTGAAACTTGACAGGATTGTTCTTTACCTTGTATGCAAACTGCTGTGAAAATTTCATTGCATTTGGATCAGGAATTTAGGAGATACGATCGATACAAGCTTATGGTTCCGTGTATGCTGTCGCGTTCGTATCCATCCTCCGCACCACTACATTTCGAATCGACCCAGGCGTGTGAGCATGCGGTGATGTGGCGTGCGACTTTGGGATCGCTCCATCTTTTGCTCCGAGTTGACCGTGCCGACTCCATGAACTTCGCCTCGTTTGTATCGATGACCGTTGCACATGTTAGATCGGTGGAGATGTTCTAATTCATATCGATAGAGGTAGCCTCGTTCGCATCCATCAATCAAACTCTTGTTCGTATCGACCAGAGTAGATGGATATGAACAAGCAGTTTTAGCTGTGGCTCGATGGATACGAATAATCAGTTAACTATGGCCTCCTGATGGATACGAACTAGAGACGACAGGCACTCCAACCGATGGATACGAAGTAGGTGGTAGGCGATCGATACGAAATGAGAATACGGGATGGATCGATACGAAGTTAATGGATACGATCGTGTGGCACTTTCAATGGATACGAACCAGATGGATTCGAATACAGCGAGGCGATGTCATACTGGTGGATTCGAACTTGATGGATTCGAATGGACCATCATCTCGGCCTTTTGATGGATACGAACTACATATCTCCTCCAACTTGTATCGATCATATCTTGTCCATACGAACTCCAATTAACCTGAAATTTGAAACATAGCCTTTTCTAGTCCTCATCATCATCTCCAATCGATTCCGTCCCGATCGGAGCCCGGCCGAATTTCGACGACATCGATTGCATCCTTGTTTCCAATTGATCTCCAATCCTGATATCCATCGTTCCTTGCCAATTTGTTGATATTCCAGCCTTGACCAAAAGGTAGGATAACATTTGCCCCCCAAAACATGCCTTGTGATAATAAGGCGTGTTTTGAATAACTCTGAATCCGATATCCAAAGTCCATAGCCAATTCCATGTCCATCCGAATTCGATGACTGAGTTCTTAGTCCATCCTTGTCCAACAACCGAAGCCAAGACCTCTCCGGGTCGATATCCAAATCCATAACCTCTCTGGGCTCTTGCCAAGCGCAATCCACACCTGACGACCGTGGTCTAGTTTCCCTGGACGCTGTGCAATACCAGGGCTTAAGTCCTAAGCCGAATCCTGGACCTCTTCGGGTCGCTATTCAAATCCGTGACCTCTTCGGGTTCTTGCCAAGCGCAATCCACACTCGACGACCGTGGTCCAGTGTCCCTGGACGTAGATAGTGCTGGGGCTTAAGTCCTAAGCTGAGTTCTGGTCACTCCGGACCCTTGTTGAGCATAGGCCATACCCAACAACCTGAAATAATAACCAATAATATAGGGCCTAAGTCCTAGGCCGAATCATGGTCACTCCGGACCCTTGCTGAGCATAGTCCATACTCAGCGACCTGAATGAGTCAATTTACCTCGTTCGGGCAAAGTGGCTCACCCCTTGCCAGGTATTATCCATACTCGACAACCATTTATCAAAAACCAAAAGTCCAATCAAAAATCCGATCCAAAATCCAAATCAAATTGAAAAAACCAGAAATCCATATTAAAAATCCAAATCGTCATCAAAAACGGAGAACAATCATCCGAACAAAAGCCAAAACCAGAAAACAAACAAAATCAGGAGTTCAAACCAAACTCCAAAACCAAACCAGAAAACCAAGTGTCCAATCCAAAACAAAAAATAGATTTCGCAAACCATGGCTTCGCGGTTTATCATCATTCAGAGCATGCCTAGGGGCTATCTCCGTCCCCATACATGTGTAAATGACTTGGTTGCTTGCCAATGGTTTGTTACTTATTTCATATTACCCCGGTCAATTGATAACCAATCGACCATCATTCCTGGGCCTCACACCCTCATGGCTTGAGGTAGGCGGTGGTTGCTCCTGCTCCACCGCTGCATTCTGTCCCCCAACATACTGCCTCAATTGTCCATTCCTCACATGCTCCTCAATTATGTCCTTTAGGTGCCTGCAGCTGTTGGTATCATGTCCGTCCAAATCGTGGAAGAGACAGTGCCTTCCTGATGCCCTTTCCCGTTCAGATGGTTCTCTCCTTGTCAGCTTCCGGTAAGGAAGGCGATTCCGGGTTTCCATGTATATCCGCTCCAGTGTCTCGTTTAATCCCGTGTATGTGGAAAACTTTGGATCCTTCCATTGCTTCCTGGCTTTACCTGAATCGTCGTCCAGCTTCCTTTTTCCTTTATCTTTATCCGAGCTTTCGTTGGATGGTCCTCCACCCTCAGTCGCATTCACCTCTTTTAACTTTAAGTCCATACATGCGTCTTCTTGCCGAAGGAATCTTTCAGCTTCGTGAAAGAATTCCCCGAGATCCAGTGGTGGGTCTCGTACTAAAGATACCTTAAAATCTGAATCCTCTCTGACTCCCGACACTGCCACCATCAAAACCATCGATGGATCTGGCCGATCCACCGAAGCTACCACCGCATTGAACCGAGTTAGAAAAGCCCTAAGTGATTCATTCGTCCTTTTCTTTACCGACGTTAGCGTCATTACGTTTTTCGGCCTCTTGATATGAACCAGAAACTGTCCCAAAAACCTGTCCACCAACTCCCTCCAAGTCCTGATAGATCCTTCTCCCAACTGCCTAAACCACATTGCAGCTAGATCTGTCAAATACAACGGGAAACATCTGGCCATCACTTCCTCTGATGCCCCCAGCACTTCCATGTGTCTAGTGTATCTCATCAAGTGATCAGTCGGGTCAGCCTTGCCATTATATACTTCCACGCTAGGTAACTTGAACTTAGGTGGATTTTGAGCTATCTTGATTTCCCGAGCGAACGGAATCCTGTTCACTCCTTCCAAATCTCTATTGGTCAAGCCTCCACGCATAGTCTTCCTAATGATTTCCACTAATCCAGCGTTGTCTGTCAGGGGTTGCCCCCCATGCTCCCGAGGGAACTCCGGCACATATTCTTCATGTGGCTCATTAGCAGCAACGTTGGCCCTAGCCCGTTGAACTCCTTCCAAAGGTCCTCCTGTGTTGGATCCTACGGGCCTGCCCCCAAGCCCTTGTTGATTGCCTTCCGGTTCTGTATTCTGTCCCCCATTGGGTTCCATAACCCTAGCTCCTTGTTCCACATTAACAGCTGTTGTGGCTGGTTCTAAGTTCTGCATCCCTACAGCTCTCATTTGTTCGAAGAAAGTTTGCATCATCTCCTGTTGGCTTTTCAACAATCTCTCTTGCAATGAATTTTCCATAGCTTCCATTTCGTCTCTAGTAATGTAAACCGAAGCTTGTCCCTCTCCAGCTCCGGAGGATGCCTCTTGACTTCCTCCTTGTTGGCTTCTCTTGGCTCTTTGTCTTCTACTTGTTTGTCAAGTCGTTGTCTTTCAAATTCAAGCTTTCAAATCTGAACTTCAAATCTTGCATAGCGGGTGCTAGTCCTTCTCAGTGAAAGCACCAAAGTGTTTGTGCCAAAAATGGTCACAAACCCCGAATATCGTGAAAGCACCAAGTTATGAATGTAGGTCAGCAATATTCCAAACACAAATCACAGATCTAAGCAAGCAACAAACAACAATCCAGAAGCAATGAGCAGTGACACACAATTTATAGTGGTTCGGCTATCTCCGGCCTACGTCCACTTAAAGGTTTTTTTTATCTTTTATTGATTATCCTTGATGGTTACAGATGATTACAGCAGATACAATGAATGAATTCGAGTATAACAACAATGGAAAGAAGTAGAATTGAATCCGGCAGAGTCTGGACGTCCAATGGCCAAAAAGATCTCATTTCTGCAGGCTTCAGGGGCTATTTATAGGCGTAGGAGGCTGAGATCGCGCTCAAACTTCGGGAGACTTCTTCTGGCACATGAGGGGGCCCATGCGACCGACCCCATCAAGTTTCGACTCGATCTGCGATCGATACGAAGCAATTTCGTATCCATCAAGAAATGATCCAATCGAGCTGAAACTTGGCAGGATTGTTCTTTACCTTGTATGCAAACTGCTGTGAAAATTTCATTGCATTTGGATCAGGAATTTAGGAGATACGATCGATACAAGATTATGGTTCCGTGTATGTTGTCGCGTTCGTATCCATCCTCCGCACCACTACATTTCGAATCGACCCAGGCACGTGAGCATGCGGTGATGTGGCGCGCGACTTTTGGATCGCTCCACCTTTTGCTCCGAGTTGACCGTGCCGAATCCATGAACTTCGCCTCGTTTGTATCGATGACCGTTGCATATGTTAGATCGGTGGAGATGTTCTAATTCATATCGATAGAGGTAGCCTCATTCGCATCCATCAATCAAACTCTTGTTCGTATCGACCAGAGTAGATGGATATGAACAAGCAGTTTTAGCTATGGCTCGATGGATACGAATAATCAGTTAAGTATGGCCACATGATGGATACGAACTAGAGACGATAGGCACTCCAACCGATGGATACGAAGTAGGTGGTAGGTGATCGATACGAAATGAGAATACGGGATGGATCGATACGAAGTTGATGGATACGATCGTGTGGCCCTTCCAATGGATACGAACCAGATGGATTCGAATACAACGAGGCGATGTCATACTGGTGGATTCGAACTTGATGGATTCGAATGGACCATCATCTCGGCCTTTTGATGGATACAAACTACATATCTCCTCCAACTTGTATCGATCATATCTTGTCCATACGAACTCCAATTAACCTGAAATTTGAAACATAGCCTTTTCTAGTCCTCATCATCATCTCCAATCGATTCCGTCCCGATCGGAGCCCAGCCGAATTTCGACGACATCGATTGCATCCTTATTTCCAATTGATCTCCAATCCTGATATCCATCGTTCCTTGCCAATTTATTGATATTCCAGCCTTGACCAAAAGGTGGGATAACATTACACTTGAGAATCAAAAGATCATCAAAACTTCATAGTGAACGTAGGCGCTACGCCAAACCACTCTAAATTGCTTGTCTTTGCATTTTACGTTCCTTTTTGTTGGAGTTTTTGTTAGATAATTTCTGTTTTACATTCACGTTCTTCATTTTATCTCTTCAAATAACTTCCGAAGAGTGTTGTGCCCATTTTTGGTACAAACACGACTATCGGGTGTTTGTGACCAATTTTGGTGCAAACATTTTAACCACTCTCTGTTTTAAATATAGAATAATGACTTACGTATAAAAAGAACAAGATGTAAAGTCCAATATTGCTCCAAGAAAAATTGGAATACAGACTGAAACTAACGCTCGAATCAATAAAATTCCACAACTTGATTTAGTGATGAAGAGATACACGAATCCAAATATGCATCCAAAACTACGAGAATCAATCTTTTTATGTAAAGACATGGCGGAGTGGCTGCGCATGGCTGAGTGGTTGCGCAAGGCGGAGACCTCACGTATGATCAAGCAACGACACCGGTGCTAACTGGGTTTGTTGAGGACTTTGATAGCGACAGAGATGTTTTCCGACATGGATCTAGCATGGTAGAAGAATCAGCGAAGTCAGAGCAGGACGTGATAGTGATTTGATAGGGCAGCAGTGATTTGTTGGAGTCGGAGTTGGAGGATGGGGCAATAGCGAACGTTAGGGCACAACGATATGATTTGATTGGGGCAACATCTTTTTTTATTAAAGTAACGAAGGAGTAGGGGGAGGGAAATGGATTCGGTAAGCGGGAAATGTTTTAGGCAATGGCTTAATATTTGTGATGGTCATACCGATAACAGACGCAAATAAGGACGAATTTGCAACCGTCGTAGATGAAAACCGTTGCGAGTTTCATTTATTTATTTTCTAATGCTTTTTATAGACCAATTGCTGCGATTGTTAATAAAACCTGACACAAATGATAGTATTTGCTATGGTTTTTATCTAAACCGATGAAAATAAGACGACCCAATAGATTGTGTATTAGTGATTATATAGTTTTAAATAAACAATAATAAAATAATTTATTTTCTTTAAACAACCTTAATAAGTAATAAATTAACTTTTAAATAACATTAAATAAAAAATAATAATAAATTTTGAAACATTACAAATACAAATTAACTTTACTAGGAAATAATTTAACAAAACATTTTGTAAAATAATTATTAAACTAAACACTTTGTATATATGGTAATTAACTAAAACATTTTACTTCAAATTATAAAATTTGAAGTTAATCGAATTCATAACTTCCCAAATCTAGAAGAGGCTCAGCGATCCCAACAATACTTAAACAAGCTACAAGTAAATTCAATTTAACTATTTAAGACTACAGGTATTTACATAAACAGACATATATGTAAACCAAATCCATAATTAACAATCAATTGTTAACATATCACATATCTAGTATCAAACAACTAACACCTAAGAGAATATGCAATTCAATATAATAGCAGAATGGGGACTTATTCTGCAACTCAAACGCCATTCAAAATAAACACTTCCATTTATTATAATACGGTATTTATTTGGCCAAATAGATAACACCAAAGTAGTATACTTAAATTAGTTACGTTATAATTTTAAACAACGTAATTATATTAATCAAAATCAATAACAATTTATCACCTCATATATGATCCATTACTTAAAACAAGATTTGAATACAAATCTTAATTCAAACAATATCTAATAACATTTCAAGATGCTATATCGTGATCCTAGATTAGATTCAACAACCCGTAAATACAACAATCCAAGTAAACATAAATAATTTTATCTACTATAAAACATACTGATTAACAAAAAGAGTGAGTTTAACTCGCGTTTATTCCAGTTCCCGCCTAAGCATTCTGGTTTGGAACTAAAATCGAACGATGTCCAATTTTAGCTCAAATTTCAATTGTCTCCAAATTCGTCCAATCCTACTCCACGCCGTAGTTCTCGTTGATACGAACATAACGCAACTCGACGCGCTCGATTCCGACCTCATATGAATTTGTTATTGCATTAATAGGATTCATAATTAAAATAATATAATTACATAAACTAATTACCATCATATTCAAAATCTTAATCCCTTCCTCCTTCCTTCCCCAAACATTCTCGCATTCGACAAACCCAGGCGCCCCCTTTTCATGCCTTACCGCCATCGCTACCCTTCATCAGAGACCGGCGCACTCACCCTGCCTCCGCGCCTGGCCAAGGTGACCCCAACACCATCGGCCTCGCTGCCCCAATCACCGCCATTAGCATGAAAATCCAAGAGAATGATTTCCGTTCAACTCCAAAATGTCATGGCCACGATCGCCTACATGCCACCAAACTTCGACCGAAGGTGGCCCTCTATGTCCCATTCGCTTCTCCTTTCGGTCCCATCACCCTTAGTTCGACGACAACACCATAATCGGTTGAAAACGAAATCGCCGTTCAACTCAAAAACCACACTGCCTTGAGTTGAATTAGCCAAATCCAACCGTTGATTGAGTTAAACTCGATGTTGCGAACAAAACTTCAGTTGAGGCCATCGCCTGGAAATGCTTGTGGAGGCCCCGATGATTCTGGTCCATTGGATTGAGAGCATCTGAATTTGAGAGGAACGAATTATTCTGATATAGGCGTGATTTATATGAGAAGGGGATATGGGCAAAGCGTGATGGATGTATGGTGAAGTATGGGTTGTTGTATGGGTACTATATATATAATATATATATATATATTATATTCAAAAATATCCAACTTTAAACGTTCGAAAATCTCGAACTCCTATCGAGACGTGCAGTCTGGCATTCTATATGTAATACCCCTATTCTAAATATGATGGAACTAGTCTCAAGACCTAATTCGATCATATACAAAAGATAGCTTTTCAAACCCAGTTATATTATATTAATTTCTAAAACTAATTTGTAAGCGTTTCATACTCGTACGACCAAACGATACGTTCAAATGCCACGAAATTCGATGGCATACTATAATTCCCTATTACGGATCCAATGAAACTAGTTTTGTCAAAATCTGAGACAGTGCCCCGAAAGGCTATTTTTATACGTTAATTAAAACGAGTTATTTTAAAAACCAATTTAATCACTTTTAAATCAAAATTAAAAGTTTACTATCTTCATTCTTACTTAAATAGAATTTAAATCAATTTTCAAAATTATTTTTATTCATATTAAATTTTGGATTTATTTATTTAAACAATCTCAATTATTAAATCCAACAATTTAATTATCAAATAAATCGCTATATTTGAAATTCAAGTTATTTAACCTATAAAATTAACTTTTCAATATTTAAAATCAATTAAATATTCCAAAATCAATTGATTTCTTTCTGGGTCGTTACATTCTTTCCCCTTAAAAGAATTTCGTCTACGAAATTTCCAAGGTATGAAAAATATCACAAACCCATTAACTTTTCAAAACCAATTAGTTGAAATAAATTTCCAAATTCCTTTAAGTCTTTAACTTCATTCATAGTTACTAAACATAACATCAAATTTTAGTTATAACAAATTTTTCAAAATTTCTCAAAAAATTTCTAACGTCTTAAATTTACGAAAAATTTCACAAGCGTCTCCTTTGTGCAGCTAGATCGGAACAACTACAAATCGTTGCTATGGATCCAAACCAACCAAAAGAAAACAAAAGCCAAGTGGCTCGATCATAAAACTATCAACCAAACAACAATATAAACATGTACCCTTTAGTCGGGCAACCAAAATTTTCTTATGAAATCAAAGGCATCAAGCTAGCTCTTGCTTTCATATACCTGCATCTTATTTACCAATGATATCCAATCATATAATTCAAAATCATATTACTTTGTATTTTCAATTGTCAACATTTGCTTTACTAAAGCCCGTACGATGTATATATATCATCCGTACGCAATATCAAATCTGATCGCTCGCTCAATCACACAATTTCACTTCTGAACTAGTATCGTTCACACAACCACTCTAGTGTGGACTCAGATACGGTTCCTTAATTAGAAACCACCATTGTCCTTGCATATCCATATACTATTATAGAGAATTCCAAAATCAATCAAAAATCCATATCCAGTGTTCGTCGTCGAGAATCGAGTGAAAAATTATAACCTAGACCGATGTAAATCATCTCGAAATCATGTAATCGAATCTGGATCAAACAGTTATGTGCATAAAATAATATGCGTACAACTTAGTATTTATTTCAATTGGTTTCTCATCATTCAGATTCTTTTATTTATATTCATTTATTCTTTATCATTATTCACATTGCTTTATTCACATTCACTTATTACTTAGTATATTCATTCAATACTAATATCACTTAAGGACCATTCCATCAAATTTTACATTTAACAATATTTTACTCCATACTAAATTCATTTGTGAATCATTTCATAAAATTTTACTTAAGATTATAAACATTTTATACAACACTTATCATGTTTATTATCACTTCACAACTTAAGTCCATATTCATTTTAAATCAAAGTCAATTTCATTTGACTCATTTCATTAATTCACTTCGTTATTCAATTTTATCTGACAATATTCCAAAACCATATTCAATTCACTAATTTATTCCATTAATTCACTTTATTAATTCATTTCAAATCACTATCAATTTTATTTCAGAAATTATTTCATTTAACCTAACTTAGGTTAAATTTCTTTTAAAAATTCATTTTATTTAACTTAAGTTAAATTTTATTTCAAATTAACATTCATATTTAATAGTTTAAAATTTTGTTTTACTTACTAATTCTAAAACTTATAAGTTACAAAACTTATTCCTCATATTTTCATAAAATACTCAATGAAAATTTTCAGAGTTTAAACACCATGTTCTTATTTCAAATTATTTTGAAATAATACTATTAGTAATTTCTTTGTATTTCAAATCATACTTTTGAAATTTAAAATCAAAACTAATTTTACCAAATCAAAACTCTAAGGTAGCAATTCCTCTCTTAGAAACCGAAAAATGAACGTCGACGATCCTGCAGTCATCATCGAAATTATTTTCCAATAGGCAAAGTGAATTCAGTGCTTTCTATTTCTTATAAATTCCATTTAAAAATATTTCCATTTAAATATATTTTTCGAATAATACTATTATTAGTCCCAAAACCTTTGAAAACAATTTCCAAAATCAACGAAATTTTGAATTATCAAATTCTCAGTTTTTAATCCTTTTTACTTACAAATCATATTTGTACATTTCCCTTATATATAATTTCACTTTGGTTATATAAAACCTTTCCTTAATTGTTTATCTCATTTACATTATAGTAATAACAACTTTATTTGATCACAAACAACAAACAACAAATGATAATAATCAAATATTATCATTCACTAACACCCAAACATACCATATATACTATAATAATTTTTGGAAAATTATTCCTTTATATATAAAATATATTAGGTATAATTATTTCACCTACCCAATTTGAAAACAATATTATGTCGAATTGCTCTGTTCAAGTGTTTAGAGACCCCTATCAATAACGTTAATCACTCGTATTGACCGGAATCCATAAGCCACTCCACCGATCAACCAACACAGTATAAACATTTTTATGTCACTAACAAATATGCGCTCATACATACACACACACACACTCAAAACTCATAATAAGGCATTCCATTACCTTATCTCTTAATGAGTTACCCCACCAAAGCCAAGGTTCTCGCTTAATCTTGCGCTTTGATACCACATTGTAACAACGCACTTTTCCTTACAGTTTAAGCGGACAATTATTCACAGAAGATCCACTCAAATTGAACAGAAAGGCGCATAGTTTGGGGAAAGGAAGAAGAAAGAAAGAAGAAGAGAAGAGAAAAACTAAACAACACAGAATCTCACAGCAGAACGAATAATCTATAATATACAATAAATCTTTACACAAAACAAACTGTAATGTATGTATATACATACATCAAACAGAGTATACTAACCTATTTTAGCCCGAATAATTATAACAGCAAGTCCTTACAATTGCTGATAAGTACAACAATGAATGCACCAGAAAATAACCGTGTGCCGGAATACGTCTCTAGGCCTCCATTTTGTCTCCTGGAGCTCCAAGCATCCAATCTAAATCTGTAATATGCTTGGTCCGACCCGAGCATTATAATAATATAACACACGAGTCAGTCTAGAAAACTAGTATGAGAAAACACACTGAACTGGATTTTAAAGTTATAGAAACCTTAGAAATCAATAGTATCTCGTAAGACCAGGCCGCACATAAACACGGACAGGATTTTACCTTACGATAACCAAAACGTTTTCTATAGAAAATCCATTTGTATTATAATGATGTCTACGTGAGAAAATAATAATAATCAAGTAGTTGTGATGTTTGTGAGTGTACATCACAACAATACTAGGTATACTATCAAAACCGATAAGGCACATTCGCTAATTGTAAGGATTCCATGGAGGTGCCCTCAGTACTTCGAGAATGGTCCTCCAGCACAAGGATTAGAGATATCCTTCTGAAGCAGCATACATCCCTAGTGATGTACCATAGGAAAAACATAGCTAGTCTTGCTAAGACCGAGTGCATCGCCCCATGTATGCATAACAACTGTAAATAATGCCTGGGTGGAGCCGACTGCACCCTATGGGTTTGCCAACCCTACTAGACATGCCATCTATCTCTGGTTTTAGCAATTACCACTGATGAGGTTACGTCCGACATTCCAGCTCATGCACTGCCACAAAAATAGATCACGGAATGTGACATGGATTCCCATACCCAACGAGTCTTGGAACCACGCATGAATTCCAACATCTCAATATATCATGAAACTCCTCTACAGAGCTGTATATGGTTTCGGAGTGGTTAAGGTTTTTAAGTCATCTCTTACAAGTACTCTTCCGCTACCCTGGCGCTGCAAGAACCAACCATCGATTTTTCAAAATGCTCAATACCAGTTCTTTAGGAAGTAATTAGACGATGCATAAGAATGGGGATCACCCCCTAACTGTTTAAATGAATGGATCTATTCATCATTTGTCCTAGAAGATTAAAACAAGTTTATACGTACAGTATAGCACCACCAATGGTAACTGTACCATATAATTTCCGTGTTTCTCCTAGATATTCCCAGAGTTAAAATCCTTCGGTGTTAAGTAGGGAATATTTCTGTACCACCAAAATTAAGAAGGATTACATATTTAGGCCAAGATTTGATAGTCGGTTATTTAACTATCAAATAAACAAGCATTCTAACAAAGATTACATTCCCATGGAAATCACTAAGCCTCATTATCAATCATTTTACAAAACAATACAAGAAAAATAATTAACTTTACTACAAAATAATTTGTAAAATAATTATTAAACAAATTGGTATCAGAGCTTAGGTTGAGCGAACAGCTAGGCTTTAGTAGGGTAAACTCATTATAAATAGGGTTAGTAATGCATAGAATGAGTAAACTTATTAGAGATAGGGTCAGTAGCATCCAATAATGAGTTGAGTGTATTATCTATAAGAGCACATATTTGTTAGTGCTACAAAAATGTTTTGTAATGTGTTCATTTATCTATTGAGTGTTTTATAAATTCTAGTCGAGACGTGGGACGCCATGGTATCGATAGGGGTTTCTAAACACCTAAACAAGACCAACCGATGCAATATTATTTTAAAAGTTGTAAATGAAATAATTTTACCTAGGAATATGTTTTAGATATAAAGGAATGGTTTTCAAAATCAATATAGTTTATTTGATGTGTTTATTTGTTAGGAAATGATAATATTTAATTATTATCATTTATTGTTTGGTTAGTCATGCTCGCCCAGTTCTAAGCATTGACTATGGTTTGTTGATTTATCTGTAATTTCCCTTCTAACCTGAGTTGGGTGGGTTGATTTGGGGAAACATTGAAACAAACACCTTATGAATTAAGTTTCACAGTTTGACTATAAGGCATTCCAAGGTATGTTGGATTAAAATCGAATTTTAATATAAGGTGCTTATTAAAAGGAAATATTTTAATTGTTTTAAATAGAGTTGATTTTATAAATCAGAGTTATAAAATATGTTTTAACTGAAAGGAGTTTTGGAGAATTTAAAATCTCGCGTTATTTGAAAAGGATTTCAAATGTTTTTGGAGAAAAGGTAATATAGTATTGCTAAAAAATATTTTAATGTATAAATATTTTGAAAGGGAATATGAGAACAAGATTTTTCTTTGGACAGTTTGGGGAATGAGTCTCGATCTATTTTGTGATGATCTGAATAATCTTCTAAATGACAATCAAATGTTTGCTTAGGTGATTGTGATAGTGCACTTAGTAAATTATTCTCTTTGTCATTGTATGATCGAAATGAGTTCGAATCTGAATGAGTCCAAAGTAAGTGGATGATAAATATTTTGTTAAAAACTATTCAGTTGGAAATATATATATATAGTATTGTTTCAAAAGGGATTAGAAAAGAAGAAGATTTTTTATGATTAACTAGTTCGAGTGACTCGAAAGTGATTAAAAATAGGTAGGAGATGCATTCAGATGGTAAACACTTCTCTTGAGTATTACCCTTCTTGGTAAAAGGATATATGATACTATTCGGTACTATCTAGTTCCTTGATATCATTTTGGAGTTACTCGGGCTATATGTATATTTTCTAAGGGTTAAAAATAAAGTATCATTTCAAAAAGTTTTTGAAATAAAACTAGTATTTAGCTCTTAAGGTTTCGAAATAATATGGTATTTTGATTATAAAGTGGGTTAATAAATGAAGTATTAAATTGGCATACATTTAAAAAGGAGGTTTAATAAAATTTGTTTTATTAAAACGTGTCTTTTGATTTTAACATCTAGAGAGTGAAAATTTTATTTGATGTTATTAGACCGGCTAATAAACGTTTTTACCTAAGAGTTGTCTAAGAAAAAGTAGATTCTAGGACGGGGTTTGGATACCAGTATCCTACTCTTCTTAGCTACTTACCAGACCGAATGGGTAAAGAAGTTGTATTGGTCGACTCAGTTTTAAACCAAAAATTGTTTCGGGATCTACATCTGAATAGTTAAAAGTAAGAAGAATTAAAATAAAATGATTTTTATATACTCATAGGATGTAGGAGAGTGGTATGCAAATAATAAAGTAAAATGATTTTATAAAAAGGGTTTCATGAATAAAGTTGTATCATTTTAAAATGTTGTACCTAAATTGGAATTTTGTGAAACGCTTTCATAAATATTTTTGGAAAGGTTAAAAGTAATTGGGTAGATAAGAACCTTAAATGAGTATGTAGGCTGTACGTAGAACATTTTTCCTTTCTACATGGTTCTCGATCTGAAATTCAGGTACATGACTTAAGGTGTTTTATACCATTCTGGGTAAAGATTTATCAATTGATATTTGATGGCGAACACTTGGTGAGGGTTCTTAATGTTGAACCAAAAGTTTTCTATCATAGTATATTGTTATGTAAGGAGAATGGAGGTTTCTAATTAAGAAGCCTAGTTAGAGTCCGCGCTAGGAAGTTGGGTGAGCGATAATAATTCGAAAGTAAAGCAACGTACTCGAGTGAGTGATCAAATCAGATTTTGCTTAACAATGATCTACGTACATCATACAGACTGATGAATAGTGTTAAGTGTGTCTGGGTTAGGGTTGAGGTAAAATTTTGGGGTCAAAACTCTTTTAGTGGGGAGAGTGTAACAACTTGGAATTTCATCGCTTTGATTTATGAATATTTAATTAACTTTAAAAATTCAAATAATGGATTTTATAATTAAAATAAATCTCTTTTAAATAGTACATAATGATGGTGAAATAGATTTCCAAATTTGTTTACAAATATATTTAGTTTGAAGAAAAATTGAAAATGTGACCGGAATTCATTTTCTGAATTTTCGACTTTTCGTGGACTAAAAGTTGTCAAAAACATTGTGTACACTTTAATATAACATACACATACATTTACAAATAATTAGTATGGTTTCAAATATATGGTGTGTGTGTGTGTTTACTTAATATATATATATATATATGATAAAATGTGACATTTTATGAAAATAAAATTTAAAAAGGAAAAGGTGTTTAAAGTGAAGTGACACATTAGGAAACATAAATACAATGTGGTACTAATGCATGTTGGCTCAAGGTGGCTAGGAGGGGCATGATTTTCGTGGGAAAGAAGCCATGGAAGGTGGTGGAGGTGATGATGTGTAACAAAGTTAGAG
This sequence comes from Allium fistulosum, assembly GCA_030737815.1. Lineage (NCBI taxonomy): Eukaryota > Viridiplantae > Streptophyta > Magnoliopsida > Asparagales > Amaryllidaceae > Allium > Allium fistulosum. Next base: position 398,919,347 of record CM060907.1, read on the forward strand.
AAGGGTATGTACTTAAGGCTAAAAAGGTAGTTTTTTCTACCTCATCTTATGTAAAACAAATTCCTTTCCTCTCTCTCTCTCCCTCTTCATTTTATTTTCTTACTTTTTCAAATATCTCTTCTTCTTTCTAAGCTTCTTAAAAACTCTTTAATGACATATTAAAAAATATCCAAAGTTAAAAATCACTACCTTTTCCATTTTTCTTAAGCAAAGCTGTTAAAACTTCTTCCATTCTTCTCTACATCACTCATACTCCAAAATAAGCTCCAAAACCCTCCTTAAATCATCATGGACAAACCGATTGAACCCTCCTCAAAACTATGGTTTTTAGTTTTGGAATAAAAATCAATTTCAAGTTTCAAATTTGTTTCCAATTTTAAATACACTTACTTTCTATTTTGAAAAGTTAGCAAGCTTTAAAGTGTTATGTTTTCAAAAAGGAAAGCCAAAAACAAAATTTTCAAGTTATGGTCCATCTAGCGATAGTCGCTATGGATGTAGTTTCGGTAAAAATTTCACTTTTTGCAAAATAGAGTTTTTACACTTAAATATACTTTGGAAATGTTTTTCTAAACTTATCAGTTAAGTATTAAGATGGTTAATTAAGCATTTATTTAATAATTATAAATTAATTAAGTTTTGGTAGTTAAATTATGAATTAAGTATTAAGTGAGATTTATTAATTATAAAAGTAAAGATAGTTATTAATTAATTATCTTTTAAAGTAAGACTAATTTTAATTAATTATTGATTAAGTATAAGATTAATTTTTAATTAATTATTATCTAAGTAAGATTTATTTTTAATTAATTAATAATTAAGTAAAGGATTAATTACTAAGTAAGGGTTAATTATTTATTTATAATTAGCAATTAAGGTTTAATTATTTATTAATTATTGTTTAAGTAAAGGTTTTATTATTTCTTAATTTGCAATTAAGTAAAGTTAAGTTTGAATTATGGTTTAATTACGATTTAATAAAGGGTTTAATTTTTAAATCTTTTTCGGGTTTGTTTTAAAGCAACTGGTTTTTTAAAGAATGTTAAAAATCCAAAGGATTTCTTTGTCGATTACCCTTAAGTAACCTCTAATGAATAAGAAACACAATGATATTAGTTTAGTAAAATAAAACATCATTCTTCTAATTAATTTATAGTTGAAATCTGTTAGCAAAATAAATTACCGTTTTGCTATGATGCACCGAATAGATTATGTTTGACATGTATTAAGCAGAATAAAAACTTAGTTTTGCTATTTTGGTAACTTGAACACTTACCTATATGGCTGCTGATTATTGATCCCTTTTACATATTTGCTTGTTATGTAAATATACAAGTTATAACTTAGAAAGTTGGACTTAATTAAATACGAACCATTGTGGTCGCTAAGCCTCTTTCCGAACTTGTGAAGTCAAATATTTAAATTTTATTCTTTTTTAAAAAGGTTTATAATTTATTATCATTTTAAATATGATATTTAAAGGATAATTAAGCGACTGTTTTATTAAAAATATTTGAAGTTAATTTAATACTTTTGAAGTGATGGTTTAAAACCATTATTTTGTTAATATGGTTTAAAGGTAATTAAATGAACAATGTTTAAATAATAACTTGGTTATTTAAACGTGTTTTAAATAATTGATTTGGTTATCAAAGGAACTTTATTAATTAAAGTTTATTAAAGAAGTTTGTTATAAATAAGGAAAGTTTATAAAAAGGAGTTTTATAAATTGAAAAGAGATATTAAAATTTGAGATGAAGTTTTATAAATGATTTTGGATATTTGTAAATGAGTTTTATAAATGGTTTTGGATAATTATAAAAAAGTTTTATAAATAAAATTGGAGATTTATAAAGTGTTTTATAAATGGATTTGGAATTTAAGTAAAAGAGATTTCATAAATGAAAGAAATTTATCTAAAATGGATTTATAGAAGAAATTTATAAAAGAAATTGAGATAGGATTTCCATTAATGGAACTTCTTAACTATGGTGGTATGGAACATTTTCTCTGCACTTATCACTAAGGACTAGAGGTTGGGTTTATCCTTATCCCCGTTTCATTTTAGATAACATTTGTTTTAATCCTTTGATTTCATTTTTAAATAAGAAACCTTTCACAATGTTTTGTGAATATACTTATGCCAGTGAGATAAGTATGTGAATATTTTAATAAATATTTTGAAAAAAGATTTAATTAATGAAAGATATATTTTGAGGCTTAGTGTCTGTTATGGATAATTAAATATATGGATTGTTGTTGTTTATGCATTTGATAGTTAAATAACCAACTATCAAACCTTGATCAGTTTTGACTTATGAAGTAAATAAGGGCTTCACGTGTTCATACAGTTTGAGTTCCCTTGAGAGAACTCATTCGGGTGAAACATCTCTAGCTTTGAGGGATATATTGGAGATCCCTTTTTGACTCTGGTATAGTCTGCTTACTTTTGAAAGAAGCAAAAATAAGTCAAGCGGAAATTGTTGGTTGTTGGTTCGGAGAGACCGGGATCATATAGGTTATCTGAAAACCACTTCGAACCAACATAAGCGTTTGAATGGAAGACATCTTAAAGATGATTGAAGGTGGAGTTCTTTGAAGTGTAACGACTACTTGCTACTAATCCTGAGGGTGATTCCAAAATGGATGTAGTAGAGGTAATGCCTTCGGTTTCGTTCAGACCCAGAACGAACTTATGTGGATGAATGTTGGCATTGCATTTCTGCATGGAGGCGGTGTCATGTATAACGATCCACTTTTCCGTACAGTTTAAGCTGAAAATAAACCACACATGTCCAACCCAAATTGAACGAAAAGGCGGATAGTTAGGGAAAAGAAAGAAGAAACTAAACAACACAGAATCTCACAGCGGAACGAATAATCTATAATATATAATATATCTTTACACAAAAACAAAACGGTGATATAAGTATATATAGACATTAGTCAGAGTATACTAACATATTCAACACAGACAGTTATAACAACCTGTCCTTACAATTGCTAATAAATACAACAATGAATGCAATGGAAAAATAACCATGTACATTCACACATCTCTGAGCCCCTGATTTCCTCTTGAAGCTCCAAACATCCAGCTAAACCTGGAAATATGCTCGGTCTGACCCGATCATTATAGGAAAACAACGCCCGGGTCAGTCTGATAAAACTAGCGTGAGAACTTAAATCATAAGGAATTTTATTTATTATAACTTTTAAAATTCTTTAAAATCAAAGGTATCTCATAAGACTACGCCGCACAAAAACACGGACGGGTTTTTACCATACGATAACCAAAACCTTTATATCAGAAAATCCAGTGATATTATAATAATGTCTAGAGGTCAAAGTAAAATATGAAAATAGCTGAAACGCTTGCATCTCACAATTCAACATAGTTGAGCACAATCAAAACCGTACGGCGCTTATTGGAGAATGGATTCCATACTATGACAAGGCACCGGGGTACCACCTATCACGGTACACGTCTAGAAAATGTACCGAGGACATCGTCGGGATCCCCTGCCAACACAAGACCGGCCTACCCCTGACTAAATAGTACCGAATATGTCATCACCCTGGTTGCTTTGCAACCAATTTTATTGAGATCTCATGCACAACCAATCCATAAATATGTAGATGTATCTAGAAAGGTGATGACACACCCTAATGGGAGCGACCCACTTAGCCTTGCTACATCTCCCCTGATTTTAGTCATTCCCAGTTGATGAGGCTTGAGGCTATGCTTACCTTTTGAATAGAAATTCCACTTGGAATGCCAACACTGCCTTCTAGGCAGTAATGCAGTGCCAGCATTCATCCATACAAGTTGTCCAGGATAAGGACAAACCGAAGGCATTACTTCTACTACATCCATTTTGGAATCACCCTCAGGACTAGTAGCAAGCAGCCCTTGCACTTCAATGCTCTATCTTCGATTCCATATTCTTCAAGATGTCTTCACTTCGCAATGCTTAAGTTGGATCGAACTGGTTTTTGGATAACATATCTGATCCCGGTCTCTTCGAAACAACATTCGATATTTTTTGGTAAATTCAACCCCGGTTCTTTAGGAAATAAACAAACAAAGATAAGAGTGGAGATCACCTCCTAGCCTTTAGTGGACGGATTTCCTTATCATTGTCCTAAAAGAACGAAACGAGATTTATACGCATAGTATAGCATTGTAACGATACGATTTTTCGATGCTCGAAAGTCGACATTAATACGTCCTCTGTATCAAATGTCGCGCAATCGAATGCCGGAAAACCGAACCATTAGGGTTAAAAGAAGAGGTAGAAAAAGACAGAAGAAAAGAAAGAACAGAAACAGAAACAATATCAGAATCTCACATTTCGCAGCGGAACAATATATAATAGATAATCACTAGTCTTTTAAACAAAGAACTATATCAGTTATACAATACATCATCAGAGTCAATATACAACTCGATGCAACAATGGACAGTTATAGAAACCTGTCCTCATATAGAATACACAGCGGAATAAATAAACAAGTACGGTAGTACGCTTCGCCATCCAGCTTATCCCCAAAGCTCCAGAATATCCAGAATATCCTGATAAAAATAACTCTAGGCTGCCCGTGTGGAAAATTATGGGCACCCAGAGTTTAGAAGGGAACAATAAACTCCGAGTCAGTCATGGTGACTGGTGTGAGATCATAAAACAGTTATTTTCACAAAGAAAATAAAACAGATTCGCAATGCTTTTGGAAAATGAAACTACCATAAGACCTCCTGCCACACACACAATGCAAACGCAGAATTGGAGGAGATTTCTTCTTATGATAGTCAAAGATGCTTACTACGCCAATCATCGGGTTATTATTATTAATGTCTAGTGTAGAAAACATTTCGAAAGTATAATATTAATCTTAGCCAGCATAGGCATTCTGCACTTATGCCTACTATAGCTACTATGTTCAATAGCAGGTTACCGCCACATTCCATAGCAGGTTATACAATTGCAATCGTAAAGGTTCGTATTGTTTCTTTGGATTTTCCAACAAATGGTCAGGCTAAGGAACTTCCTTTCCTACTGCCGAATGGGATCGCCTCTGGCTGGACTTCCCGAGAGACAAACTGCTCTCTGCCAAACAATGTCGGGTTACCCCTGTAACTAGGTAACTCACGAATATGTCATCACCCGGTCCTTTGGGACCTTTATTCGAGCGCTCGGTAGCATCATCACACATAATAAATAAGGTGTGTCCACATGAGTAAGTATCTGGGCTCCATACCATGATACCACCCCTTTCTAGAAGGAAATGACATACCCAAAAGGGCGCGACCCTCATAACCTTGCCGCAACATTCCTGTTTCGACCATTTCCGGGTTGTTGAGGCCCTGACGAAGTCTCGTCCACAAAGCTACGCTTTTTCACAAAGCCGTGCTTTGATCACAAATGATCAAATAAATGATCATCGTCACAGCAACACTCAGCATGCCACATTACCAAATTGGGAATATATCGCTGATAAATTTCAACTACATAACCTCTGAGCTCGTACGTCTCAGAGAAGGGTGTTAAGCTAGGAGAATAAATTCTCCGCCACCAACAGAAATGTATTTGAAAGAAATCAGCTTTACATCTCAAATTGTAATGTCAGACACGTAACCATACAAGTCTGTTCCGGGTTCGAACAGAACCGAAGGCACTTCTAAAGAAGCCCTTGCAATCCGGATATTCACAATCCCGATAAAACTTCCCATCACAAAGGAAATCTCAATACCGTAGCTACCAGTGCAGAGACAATCGATAGGTCATCCTATCGTTTTCATAAACACCCGATCTTCACCACCGGTCTTCAATACGATCCATATCGTTGTATTATTATTCGGAATGGGTTATCTGACACAAAGTTCCTTTCCTGGCTAAACCGAATAATAAGCGTTTGTTTTAAAAACAAATTCAAATGCCATTTCAAAGGCAAATATCGATAGTCGGTGATTTAACTATCAATAACATTCACAACAATCATCAGATTTAAATAATTTTCCCAAATTATTTATTTTCAAAATATCTTCATAAGATATATATTTTCCACACTTCACATTTGAAAACCAATTTCAAATCAATTTCCTTACGCGGAATATATTTCCAAATATTTCTTTTAAAAATCCACTTAGAACTTTTTATTTTATATTTTTAAAAGCCACTTTGGAAAATATACTCGGCTTTATAGTGAAAATACACTTTCACTTCAAAATGGTCCATTTAAACCAATTTAATAAATCCTTATCGATTTTATTTCAAATTTACCTTCAAATCAGTAAATTTACTTTCACACTCAAAAATAAATCAGCGTTTATTTTTAAACAAATTTCACTTCCATTTCATAAATTCCAATTTGAATTTACTTTTCCAAATATTCATTTTTAACACTAAATCAACTTTCAAATTGATTTCTCAATTTTATTTCAATATCAAATCGATTATAAATTGATTTAAAAATTCATTTTAACACAAATCAATTTTCATTCAACATTAAATAAATTTTTTATATCGATTTCCCAAATTATTTATTTTCCAATACCAAATCAATTATCAATTGGATTTCTAGAAATTTATCACTTTTAAATATAAATTCCTTAATCTTTTCCAAATCCTTTAAAATTTCAATTTCAAATAAATTTTCCAACTTCCGAATAATACTATTAAAAATTCATTTATAAAAATCTTTTCCCATATCTTGGAATTTATTCAATAAGATTTCATAAATTAACTTTATGCTTTTAAATCCCTTATTTTTAATTTATTCAATTCTTTCAAAAATAATTTACTAAAAATTCCATCTTTAATTTCAAAAAATCCAATTTCATTTATTTCTGGTATTCAACGATACCAAAAATACATTCGGCTAAATTTAGCCTTCAACAACTCAATCATAGATATAATCATACACAGATTATAAATAATCAATCACACAACATATGAAACCAATTCAAATGTTTTGAGGAATCATGTTGGATCCCTCCAACCTGTTTCCCTGCATCCACAGATGTTAGCACAATACCAATTCCACTTCGAGGTGGAATATCGCGGTATATAAGATTTTATAAAAATATCATCCGCTTACTAACGGCGCAATAGGGTCTCATCCGCTATACAGTGCGGGAAATCAACAAATGCAATATATACATATGCCAATATATATATATATATATATATTGCTATATATATAGATATATCCTACTATATCTAATATCACATCCAACCAGTCAATCAATCAAATCAATAACTGTAAAACCCAATTTTCATTCGAGTGAGAAAATCTCACCTTAGCTTTTAATTTGCCATCCAATTTCCATCTTGACTCGATTTCTTGATTTATACCTTGTATAAATATTATACACTTAAATTAACATTCGAACCAATTAAATAACCAATTTTTCTTTAATAAATTTACCTAACTAATTATTAAATTTCTCTTTTTAAACAAATTTATTTAATTTAAACTAATACCTTTAATTCTCTAAACCAATCACTTTTTTATAAATTGATTTAACTGAAAATTAAATTTTAAAACTAAATTCCTTTTAATAAATTCCATTTTGAAAATATATATATAAACTTGTCAATATACTAAATTCATATTTATTTATCTTTTCAAACCCAACTACCTAAAATAATTCCTGTTTTTATCTATAGCTTACTGTAAAATACCAAAATAAATACAATATTCAAAACTGCATATAAATTTTATTAACAAATCTGTTTAAAAATAGAAATCTTACTATAATATATATATATATATATATATATATATATATATATTTCCTCTTATAAAATTATCACAGTAAATTAAATTTTCTTTCTACTGTATATTTTTTTTTCCATATTCGATTTAAATCTGTAAATATACTTTTTATTAAAACAAAATCTATCTGTAAAAAAATGAAAAGATACCTTACAGCCGAGATCAATTCGAACAAAACCCTAGATCACGCGATTCGAATCGCTTGCCTGCATCCACTTTGACTTCGCTGCGCCGCCATCATCGATGACCATCCAAAGCCTCGCGCGCTGCCGACCCCGAGACCACCACTGCCTGTGCCCCATTAACTTCAATCGCGAGCCATTGATTTCTTGCTCGATTTGTCGCGAGCTTCTCGAGTTCCCCCAAATGATCGTCGCCCATCGCCCAGATTTGCACTCGTCGCGAACGCCTGACTTCCACGCGAGCCCAATTCGAGATGTCGCGATTCCGTTATTTTGAACTAGGAGGATGGAAGGAATTGCTTTTGTTTTGAACGGGAATAGAGAAGGAGAACGAGGGTTTGAATGATTTCGTTTGCTTTCGATTTGAATTTCGATTCTCGATTTGAAAATGAATGAGAGCGGTTCTGCCATTAAATTGTTTTGAACGAAGACTTTTTCTTTTATTTGTTATCTGCTTTCGAACGTAAGATAGTTGCGTGATATCTGATGGGGAGAGGACACGTATTGAATTGGAAAGATGCGTGTCTTCATTTTGCCACGTGTTTGAAGATAGAAGCAATGTGTTCAAGTTACGTAACTAAAATTCAAATTGCCTTGGTTTCACAATTGAAAATTTCGATCTAAATTCCAACGCGTTTATATATCGTACGCTCACACAGCAACTCCAAATATTACGAAAAATGAAATTCGATAATAATACAATATTACGGATCCAATGGAACTGGTTTTGTCAATTTCCGAGACTGTGCCCCGGACCGCTATTTTTAAATTCAATTTAAACGATATAAATTCAAAACTGAACAGAACAGTTCCAAATTCAATTCTGAAAGTTCGATTACCTTCAGAATTTTCAATATAAATTTTGAATGCCTTCATATTATTTTTAATCAGCTCAAAACTGAAGATTCAAATTTTAACCGAGATTTAATAATTAAATTCAAAATTTTAATTGACAAATACCATTCTGATATTTGAATTTCAAATTAAACAATCATTCGAATATTTAAACTCAATTAAATATTCACATTTCAAATGTCAAAAATTCAGGGTCGTTACAATCTTCCCTCCTTAAAAGAATTTCGTCCCGAAATTACAAGTAAAGAAGAATGCTCCAATTCCCATTAACTATTTTCTTAAATCCAAATAGTTTTAACAAATTTTCAAACCCAAATCTTTTTATTATAGATTTGTTATCATTTCAGTTAACCTTCCAAACATTTTCATAGTTTCAAACAACTTTATTTTACTTCACAATTCAAATTTAAATTCAAATTGTAAACTTTCAAAATTTTCCCAAAATTTTTCTAACACTCTAAATTTCCGAAAAATTTCGCCAGCGACTCCTTTGCGCGGCTAACACGGTACGACTACAAAACGTCCCTACAGACTCCCAAATTCCAAAAGAAAACAAAACGCCAAGTGGCAAAATCAGAATCGCATCAAATCTCATACTGGAATTTTAAATACATACCTTTTTTTTGGAGAAATTCAATTTCATCTTCAAAATCCAAAATCCATTTTCTTAGCCTTTACAATCCCTGTATATTTTGCTTAACAGCAATATTCAAATTTACTTATTGGATTTCCCAATACCCATTTTAACTTAAGAATTTACACCATTCATTTCTTAAGTTTAACATAAGCATTTACATACTTTTTTATATTTATTTTCACTACACAAACAAAGTTATATATTCATTCAACTTTGCATTTTCAATTTCATTTGAATTAAATTTACAATTTCAACTCTTTTTGAATTCAACTTATCTTCAATTCAATTTGAATTCATTTCATCTTCAAAAGCTAAAAATTCACTTTTCTAGTTCAATTCTTACACTTCCCTTACAATTTGAAGATCAAATTTTCGTTAACAAAAATTTTCCAATTTTCAGAAAAAAATTCTAACTCTCAAAATTTTCGGAAAATTTTGGCGGAGTCTCCTTTGTACGGAGGAGCTTTTGCAATTTGACAAAAAGTATAAATATATATACAACGACCCACTCAGTCGGAAAAAAAACAGAAAAACAGTTCATATTTCCTATTTTTATTGCGTAGGCGTACCTTATTAGCATTTTAAGCAAAGCAGTTATTTTTATTAGCATTTACGCAACCTAAATTGCAGCCAAACGGCTTTAAAAACCTGCACTTACTCAATTTAAACACGTCAGTGACAAATATAGGAAATCTATTTAACAATTCACTCATTTCCAATAACAAATACATAGATTTCATTTGCAATTCATTCAAAACAAATTCCATAAGCAATCTATATGGTTTCGATTCAACTTAAATCGCTTCCACCTAATTCACATTCAATTTCTATTCAATTCAAGTGATTAACAACTCACTTTCTTACATTCAATTCATTTCTAAGTGAATCTAACTCATATCTATTTCAATTGATACAAAAATAATTTCTATTTGCTTTTATTAACTCATAGAATTTATATAGTCTCGTTTTTATCAAACGATAATTCTTTCTATTCAGATTCATTAATATTCTTGCAACTAAATGATTACTTAAGCTAACAATCATTTAAATTGATTCCATTTCAATTTAACTTGTATTCCATATTCACAAAACCATTCGATTTGTTCAAAACCATCGTACAAAACTCGACAACAACAATGCAAATATTTATATACACTTCTTGTATTTATTTTCACTTCATTACTGAAGTTATACATTTTTCACTATTCAATTTCGCATTTTCAACTTATTAATCAATTAAGTTTCCATTTAAACCATTTCAAAGCTTTACTTAAATTTGAGTTACTGTCCAATATTTATTTAAGCTATTTTAATTCAAAACTCAAGTTCATTTCCTTGTAAACAGTTCCCAATTTCAATTCTTGATTTGAATTTCATTTATCAAATCTATTCCATTCACTAATTTAATTCAATTAGTACATTCACTTATCCTTTTTAAATTTAATTTTTTTTTTCATATTCAATTCATCTCGAATTTATTTTATCTTTATCAAGGAAATTCAATTTATTTCTACTACTTGAATTTATATACAAATTCAAATTTTTATCTTCAAATTTAGCTTACAACAAAGCTTTAGTTTAACCAATTCAATCTCCAATTCATTATTTCGTGAATTAATAAATTATCAAATCGGTTTACTTAAACTCAATCCATTTTATTTCATTTTATTTTCCCAAGTTTGGATTTCTATTCAACTTTATTCAAATCAAATTTCATTCAATTTCTTCAATTCATTTATTTACAAATATAAACTCATTTGTTCATTCACAAATTCATTCCTTTTCAATTTGAATTTCATTACAATCAACTCTCACTTTATTTAATCGATTCATTTATACTTTCTTTAATTTAACTTCATCCTTTAAGTTAAATTTATTCTATCAAAATTCAAATTGTATAAGTTATCAACTCATTTATTATTCCATTAATGAATTTATTTTCAAATATTCTCTCTGGAATTCTATTTCCAATTATAAATTTCATTTACAATTACATTTACAAATTCATTCGTATATGAATTTTATTTCCTCATCTTTCAATCCATATTTATAAATTTTATTTGTTAAATGAATTTATCTTCAAATATTTGGTTATTATTTTAATTTCTTATTCAATTTCAATATAACAATGATAATAATTCAATGTTACTACATCCTAACAACCAAACATCCATATACTATGATAATTCATAGAAAATCATTTCTTTTTTTTATACAAAAATAGTTTTGGGTAAAATTATTTCATTTACCCTATTTTAAACATACTATGTCAGTTTATCTTGTTTAAGAGTTTAGAAACCCTTATCGATTACAGTTAGCTAGACTGTACCGACCAGAATCTATAAACAATCAACCGATAAGTCAACACAATACAAAACAAATTTTATATTCACTAACAAATACGCGCTCATATCTATTATTACACTCAACTCATTCTAGAGTACTACTGACTCTATCTCTAATGAGTGATTCCCAACAGAGCAGGGTTATCGCTTAACCGGATGCTCTAATACCAATTGTAACGATACGATTTTTCGACGCTCGAAAGTCGACATTAATACGTCCTCTGTATCAAATGTCGCGCAATAGAATGCCGGAAAACCGAACCATTAGGGTTAAAAGAAGAGGTAGAAGAAGACAGAAGAAAAGAAAGAACAGAAACAGAAACAATATCAGAATTTCACATTTCGCAGCGGAACAATATATAATAGATAATCACTAGTCTTTTAAACAAAGAACTATATCAGTTATACAATACATCATCAGAGTCAATATACAACTCGATACAACAATGGACAGTTATAGAAGCCTGTACTCATACAGAATACACAGCGGAATAAATAAACAAGTACGGTTGTACGCTTCGCCGTCCAGCTTATCCCCAAAGCTCCAGAATATCCAGAATATCCTGATAAAAATAACTCTAGGCTGCCCGTGTGGAAAATTATGGGCACCCAGAGTTTAGAAGGGAACAATAAACTCCGAGTCAGTTATGGTGACTGGTGTGAGATCGTAAAACAGTTATTTTCACAAAGAAAATAAAACAGATTCGCAATGCTTTTGGAAAATGAAACTACCATAAGACCTCCCAGCACACACACAATGCAAACGCAGAATTGGAGGAGATTTCTTCTTATGATAGTCAAAGATGCTTACTACGCCAATCATTGGGTTATTATTATTAATGTCTAGTGTAGAAAACATTTCAAAAGTATAATATTAATCTTAGCCAGCATAGGCATTCCGCACTTATGCCTACTATAGCTACTATGTTCAATAGCAGGTTACCGCCACATTCCATAGCAGGTTATACAATTGCAATCGTAAAAGTTCGTATTGTTTCTTTGGATTTTCCAACAAATGGTCAGGCTAAGGAACTTCCTTTCCTACTGCTTAATGGGATCGCCTCCGGCTGGACGTCCCGAGAGACAAACAGCTCTCTGCCAAACAAGGCCGGGTTACCCCTGTAACTAGGTAACTCACGAATATGTCATCACCCGGTCCTTTGGGACCTTTATCCGAGCGCTCGGTAGCATCATCACACATAATAAATAAGGTGTGTCCACATAAGTAAGTATCTGGGCTCCATACCATGATACCACCCCTTTCCAGAAGGAAATGACATACCCTAAAGGGCGTGACCCTCATAACCTTGCCACAACATTCCTGTTTCGACCATTTCCGGGTTGTTGAGGCCCTGACGAAGTCTCGTCCACAAAGCTACGCTTTTTCACAAAGCCGTGCTTTGATCACAAATGATCAAATAAATGATCATCGTCACAGCAACACTCAGCATGCCACATTACCAAATTGGGAATATATCGCTGATAAATTTCAACTACATAACCTCTGAGCTCGTACGTCTCAGAGAAGGGTGTTAAGCTAAGAGAATAAATTCTCCGCCACCAACAGAAATGTATTTGAAAGAAATCGGCTTTACATCTCAAATTGTAATGTCAGACACGTAACCATACAAGTCTGTTCCGGGTTCGAACAGAACCAAAGGCACTTCTAAAGAAGCCCTTGCAATCCGGATATTCACAATCCCGATAAAACTTCCCATCACAAAGGAAATCTCAATACCGTAGCTAATGGTGCAGAGACAATCGATAGGTCATCCTATCGTTTTCAGAAACACCCGGTCTTCACCACCGGTCGTCAATACAATCCATATCGTCGTATTATTATTCGGAATGGGTTATCTGACACAAAGGTCCTTTCCCGGCTAAACCGAATAATAAGCGTTTGTTTTAAAAACAAATTCAAATGCCATTTCAAAGGCAAATATCGATAGTCGGTGATTTAACTATCAACAACATTCACAGCAATCATCAGATTTAAATAATTTTCCCAAATTATTTATTTTCAAAATATCTTCATAAGATATATATTTTCCACACTTCACATTTGAAAACCAATTTGAAATCAATTTCCTTACGCGGAATATATTTCCAAATATTTCTTTTAAAAATCCACTTAGAACTTTTTATTTTATATTTTTAAAAGCCACTTTGGAAAATATACTCGGCTTTATAGTGAAAATACACTTTCACTTCAAAATGGTCCATTTAAACTAATTTAATAAATCCTTATCAATTTTATTTCAAATTTACCTTCAAATCAGTAAATTTACTTTCACACTCAAAAATAAATCAGCGTTTATTTTTAAACAAATTTCACTTCCATTTCATAAATTCCAATTTGAATTTACTTTTCCAAATATTCATTTTTAACAGTAAATCAACTTTCAAATTGATTTCTCAATTTTATTTCAATATCAAATCGATTATAAATTGATTTAAAAATTCATTTTAACACAAATCAATTTTCATTCAACATTAAATAAATTTTTTATATCGATTTCCCAAATTATTTATTTTCCAATACCAAATCAATTATCAATTGGATTTCTAGAAATTTATCACTTTTAAATATAAATTCCTTAATCTTTTCCAAATCCTTTAAAATTTCCATTTCAAATAAATTTTCCAACTTCCGAATAATACTATTAAAAATTCATTTATAAAAATCTTTTCCCATATCTTGGAATTTATTCAATAAGATTTCATAAATTAACTTTATGCTTTTAAATCCCTTATTTTAAATTTATTCAATTCTTTCAAAAAGAATTTACTAAAAATTCCATCTTTAATTTCAAAAAATCCAATTTCATTTATTTCTGGTATTCAACGATACCAAAAATACATTCGGCTAAATTTACCCTTCAACAATTCAATCACAAATATAATCATACACAGATTATAAATAATCAATCACACAACATATGAAACCAATTCAAATGTTTTGAGGAATCCTGTTGGACCCTCCAACCTGTTTCCCTGCATCCACAGATGTTAGCACAATACCAATTCCACTTCAAGGTGGAATATCGCGGTATATAGGATTTTATAAAAATATCATCCGCTTACTAACGGCGCAATAGGGTCTCATCCGCTATACAGTGCGGGAAATCAACAAATGCAATATATACATATGCCAATATATATATATTGCTATATATATAGATATATCCTACTATATCTAATATCACATCCAACCAGTCAATCAGTCAAATCAATAACTGTAAAACCCAATTTTCATTCGAGTGAGAAAATCTCACCTTAGCTTTTAATTTGCCATCCAATTTCCATCTTGACTCGATTTCTTGATTTATACCTTGTATAAATATTATACACTTAAATTAACATTCGAACCAATTAAATAACCAATTTTTCTTTAATAAATTTACCTAACTAATTATTAAATTTCTCTTTTTAAATAAATTTATTTAATTTAAACTAATACCTTTAATTCTCTAAACCAATCACTTTTTTATAAATTGATTTAACTGAAAATTAAATTTTAAAACTAAATTCCTTTTAATAAATTCCATTTTGAAAATATATATATAAACTTGTCAATATACTAAATTTGTATTTATTTATCTTTTCAAACCCAACTACCTAAAATAATTCCTGTTTTTATCTATAGCTTACTGTAAAATACCAAAATAAATACAATATTCAAAACTGCATATATCTTACTACATATAAATTTTATTAACAAATCTGTTTAAAAATAGAAATCTTACTGTAATATATTTATATATTTTTTTCCTCTTATAAAATTATCACAGTAAATTAAATTTTATTTCTACTGTATATTTTTTTTTCTATATTCGATTTAAATCTGTAAATATACTTTTTATTAAAACAAAATCTATCTGTAAAAAAATGAAAAGATACCTTACAGCCGAGATCAATTCGAACAAAACCCTAGATCACGCGATTCGAATCGCTTGCCTGCATCCACTTTGACTTCGCCGCGCCGCCATCATCGATGACCATCCAAAGCCTCGCGCGCTGCCGACCCCGAGACCACCACTGCCTGTGCCCCATTGACTTCAATCGCGAGCCATTGATTTCTTGCTCGATTTGTCGCGAGCTTCTCGAGTTCCCCCAAATGATCGTCGCCCATCGCCCAGATTTGCACTCGTCGCGAACGCCTGACTTCCACGCGAGCCCAATTCGAGATGTCGCGATTCCGTTATTTTGAACTAGGAGGATGGAAGGAATTGCTTTTGTTTTGAACGGGAATAGAGAAGGAGAACGAGGGTTTGAATGATTTCGTTTGATTTCGATTTGAATTTCGATTCTCGATTTGAAAATGAATGAGAGCGGTTCTGCCATTAAATTGTTTTGAACGAAGACTTCTTTTATTTGTTATCTGCTTTCGAACTTAAGATAGTTGCGTGATATCAGATGGGGAGAGGACACGTATTGAATTGGAAAGACGCGTGTCTTCATTTTGCCACGTGTTTGAAGATAGAAGCAACGTGTTCAAGTTACGTAACTAAAATTCAAATTGCCTTGGTTTCACAATTGAAAATTTCGATCTAAATTCCAACGCGTTTATATATCGTACGCTCACACAACAACTCCAAATATTACGAAAATTGAAATTCGATAATAATACAATATTACGGATCCAATGGAACTGGTTTTGTCAATTTCCGAGACTGTGCCCCGGACCGCTATTTTTAAATTCAATTTAAACGATATAAATTCAAAACTGAACAGAACAGTTCCAAATTCAATTCTGAAAGTTCGATTACCTTCAGAATTTTCAATATAAATTTTCAAAGCCTTCATATTATTTTTAATCAGCTCAAAACTGAAGATTCAAATTTTAACCCAGATTTAATAATTAAATTCAAAAATTTAATTGACAAATACCATTCTGATATTTGAATTTCAAATTAAACAATCATTCAAATATTTAAACTCAATTAAATATTCACATTTCAAATGTCAAAAATTCAGGGTCGTTACAAGCATCATCGGAGATGACTGTGCCATATAACTCACGTGTTCCTCCTAGATATTTCCAAAGTTACTTTTGGTCCAGATTTGTTAGTCGGTTATTTAACTATCAAATAAACAAACATACAATATATATTATATTTCCCATGAAAACCACTAAGCCTCTTAGATTTATCTTCCATTAATTCAAAATCACATTTCAAATAATTGGGAATCACTTCCATATTCTTATCTCAACAAGATAAGTATATGCACAAGACACTATGTTTTGATACGTAGAATATATAACCATATACTTATCTCAATGGTTTAAGTATATTCACAAACCATTTCACTTCCAAAACTTAGAACTTAAAAACTCTTAAAAATAGATATTGAAATGTACTTCTCAATACCGACCATCTCTTTCTGTTTCCTGGAGATTCGACCAGGCAACTAAGTACTAGGAGTACTCGGCATCCAGGAGTACTCGGCATCCAGGAGTACTCGGCATCCACGTAGCGCTCGGCATTGGCAAGCGCTTGGCATCCAAGGAGCGCTCGGCGTTGGCGAGCGCTCGGCATCCAAGGAGCGCTCGGCATCTTGGAGTGTTCGGCTTCCAGGTTCGTCCGGCATCCAAAGTTTGTTTGGCATTCATCTAACCTCAGTCAACTTAAATCATTGCTCGACATACACTCCCCACTCGGCACCTCACTTCTGTTTGGCATAAGAAGATTGTTCGGCATTCTTCCCAGCTTGTCCGACTACAATTATTGCTCGGCCTACTCTTACCACATAACAAGCATCGTTCGGCATGAGGAAGATGGTTCAGCATCCGACCGTTCGGCCTGTATGGTTCGACATATAGGGACCAGTCCATCTGGGCCAGGGGATTCAGCTGCCAGGCCTGCCTGGGAAGTCCAACCCATCTTTGTCTATAAATAGAGGGGCAGAGGCACAGTGAAAAGGGACCTTTTTTCGAGAGCACTAGGGAGACTCTGCCGCTTTCAAGACTTATCCTCTTTATTCAGCAATTGTATTCAAGTATTTGATCTACGGATTGTATCTATAATCAATCATCAAGTAAAGCAATAAAGTTTAACCTCAAAGTGGACGTAGGCAATTACGCTGAACCACTATAAATCCGGTGTTCTTACTTTCTACATTCAAATTAGCATATTATTCCTTGTTTAATTTATCTTCATCACTTATATCTCTACACAATCTTTCTCAACGAGGTTAGTGACCAATTTTGGTGCTAACACTTTAGTGCTTTCACTGAGAGTTGAATTCTCAGACCTCAAGGATCTGCTTTGAAGCTACTGGATTGAATAAATCCCCCAAAGAAGATCCGACTCATTCATAGGACGTCCGTTGATTCTACTCAGAGTTCATACCAATAACTCTACAATGGCAAGACCACGTACCAGATCAGCTTCTCATAATGCGACGCCCACGAGACTGCTAGCATGCAACAAGCAGGACCTAACAATCAGCAAGCAATTCCAGGTGCAGGGATTACCGCCCAGGAGCAAATGCCGGTTGTCACCAGAATAGAGTTCAACGACTTGATGAGAGAACTCAGGGAAAGCAGGAGACAACTAGGAGAGCAGATGCAAGCTAACGCCAACCTCATGGCACAACTCACTCAACAACAGCACTAGAATGCTGGGGGCAATCTCACTCTTTATTCCTCATCCGACAGCTCAACTTCCTCTGATGAACCTCCCAGGCGTAGGCGCCGTAAGACTGAAACTGCACGGGCAGGTGCTGTTGTCCGAACAACTAGAGACCGTGACCAAGCCGGAGCTGGGAACTTAGGAACTGGAGTGCAGGTGGAGGTTGGAGGCCCAGACCATCAAAATACTAACGATGTCGAACCTCAAGATGCATGTTTGGCAGATCGCCAACAGGGGAGGCATCAGCATGATCAGTCACGTAGAACAGACTCCAACCTTCCACCTTCCATACAAACACCAGACCTGACAGCCATGATCAAACAATTGATGAAAGAGAATCAAGGCTTATCAAATGACGATTGGGGAGTGTCAAGAAGTCATACTCCATTCACAGACATTTTTCTACAGGCATCGTACCCCAGAAAGTTTAGCATGCCAACTATCCCGGCTTATGAATGAAAGACTGATCCCAGACAGCATGTCATGAGGTACGAGTGGATGATGGATTCAGCTAGAGCAAATGATGCAACCAAGTGTAGATGCTTTCCAATTACTCTATCTGGGATCGGTACTATGTGGTTCACCCGACTTCCTCCGCGGTCCGTATCCAGTTTCGAGGAGTTGGCGAAGAAGTTTATAGAACAGTTCAGGATACACACTACTCGTCCAAAGGACGTGATGTCTCTATCAAGTGTAATCCAGACTCCTGGGGAGTCATTGAAGGAGTATTTACAAAGATTCCATGTTGCGGCGACTGAGTCAGTAATCCCAATGATCATGCAATTCTAATGGCTGTGATGCAAGGCGTGGATCCGGATTCTGAGTTTGGAGACTGGTTGGCAGGAAAACCCCCAACTACGCTAGAGCGTTTTTACTCAAAGGCACACCAGTTCATAAGAAGAGAGGAAGCCAGGTGGGTAAGGCAAGATAAGGCACCGGGACCTGTCCAGGAGTCCATGAAAAGCAACATTGCTGTGAAGCAGTCCGGAGACAACTCGGGAAAAGTCCAAGTCAATGTCCAGAACAAGCCCGGGCAGCCTAAGGAATCCGGAGGAAGAAGTCAAGGGAAGAAGAGAGAAGCGGGGAAGTGGAAGCCGAGAATTCCAAGCTAAAACGAGTAAACCCCGTTGAATGCATCTCTTGAGAACATTTACCTATCAACCTGCAATACCTTTCAGTACAGAAAGCCACATCCAAAAGAGTCAACCAAGGAACAGAAGCAGACTGGGAAATACTGCCGCTTCCATGAGACTTATGGGCACAATACGGAAGAGTGCAGACACCTACAAGATGCTATAGAGAAATTGATCAGGCGGAAAAAGTTACAGGAGTTTGTGAAGGATCCACAGGAAGGAGGACAGGGAACATCCAACCCAAGTCGTGCACCAGCTCCGCGTCATCCCGAGGAGCCTGCCCGGACTATGGGTAGACTAGTCATAAACACGATCATCGGCGGGCCTCACCCCGCGGATAAGAATTGGCAAGAGATGGAGCGGTATGCTAGTTCCCTGAAGCATGCATATTTCGAGTGTTTTTCCAACGTAGAGGATGGGACCCCTGCTAACCAGCTGCGCGTGATGACAGACGATATAATATTCAGAAACAGAGATGCTGACCAAGTGGAGGCTCCAACCATCGACCCGATGGTCATATCTGCCACAATCAGACCGGCTTATGTGAAAAGAATTTTGATTGATTGTGGAAGTTCTGTCAACATCATCTTCAAGAAGGCTTATGACCAGATGAAGATGGAAACGAAGGATTTGAAACCGTCTAAAGCTCGTATACATGGCTTTAATGGCGCAGCGACCGATGCAGTGGGGTATGTTGAGTTACCAGTTGAACTGGGACAAGGCGAACGTCGGAGGGTGCGAATCCTACCCTTCGTAGTTTTGGATGTGGATTATTCGTATAATGTGTTCTTGGGCCGACCAGTCCTGGCTGAGTTTAGGGCAGCATTAGCCCCGTGGTGCTTAACTTTGAAGTTCCCAACTGACAAAGGAGTGGGTGTTGTTCATGGCGAGCAGGCGACTGGTCGTGCCTGTTATGTGGCTGAGCTCTGAGAGGCCCATCCGAGGGAGAAAGGAAAGGTTGCGGACAATCCCGTCCGCATCCATAATACTGATAATTGACAAGTAGTGCTCGAGCCCTGGCTCGGGCATAATTCTCGGATCTTCAGAGACATAGATCCGAGAGACGACGATGAGAAACCAAGGGAAGAAAAGGCAGTGCCGGTTGAATTAACAATTGACATTTCAGTCAGCCGAGACGACCCATCGCAAGTACTGAAGATCGGATCACAACTCGGCCCCGCATTGACTGAAGACCTTAGTGATTTCCTCCGAGCGAATCTTGATGTTTTCGCCTGGACGTATTCTGATATGTGCGGGATTTCTCCTGCCATTACGAGTCATATGTTGAACATAGACCCGAAATACGTCCCAGTTAAACAAAAGAGGAGAGGAATGGACCCAGAGAGGTCCGCTGCTCTCAGAGAGGAGGTGGACAAACTCAAAGCCAATGGGTTCGTCCGCGATGCCCTCTACCCTGAATGGGTATCGAACCCCGTGCTTGTGAAAAAGGCAAATGGGAAATGGAGAACTTGCGTAGACTATTCCGATTTGAACAAGGCATGCCCCAAGGATAGTTTCCCGTTGCCTAGGATTGATCAGTTGGTCGACTCCATTGTAGGACACGAGCTGTTATCATTCATGGATGCATACTCAGGCTACAATCAAATCCCGATGCATATTCCAAACCAAGAACACACCAGTTTTTTCACAGACGTCGGGCTATATTGCTATGTAGTAATGCCTTTCGGATTGAAAAACGCAGGAGCGACTTATCAGCGTTTAGTGAATCGAATGTTCAAAGACCAGCTTGGTAGAACGATGGAAGTCTATGTGGATGACATGCTCGTGAAGTCACGACAGTCAAACGACCACATTCGAGACTTAGCAGAGATGTTCGATATACTTAGATATTATGAGATGAAGATCAACCCTCTGAAGTGTTCCTTCGACGTTGCGTCGGGGAAGTTTTTGGGATTCATTGTTAACGCAAGGGGAATTGAAGCTAACCCAGAAAAGATTCAAGCTATTCGAGATATGCAAGTGCCCAGAACTATAAAACAGGTGCAAAGCTTGAATGGGAAAGTGGCTGCACTGAGTCGATTCATATCCAAAGCCACAGACAAGTGCATTCCTTTCTTTGATATAATAAAGAAAGGGAAGAGGAATTTCGAGTGGACATCTAACTGTGAGGAAGCATTCCAAGATCTGGTGAGGCATCTAGAGAGCCCTCTAGTACTGTCAAAGCCAGTAGACCACGAGATGATGTACATATACTTGGTTGTATCCCCATATGCTATAAGTGCAGCTTTGGTCCGCGAGGAGGACCGAGTCCAAAAGCCGGTGTATTACGTAAGTAAACGTTTAACGGGGGCAGAAAGAAATTACCCTAAAATTGAGAAATTGGCCTATTGCTTGGTGATTGCATCACATAAGCTGCGCCCATACTTTCAAGCACACTCAATCAGTGTCTATACCGATCAGCCCCTACGGCAGGTACTCCAACAACCAGAAACTTCTGGGAGGTTGTTAAAATGGAATATCGAGTTGAGCCAGTTCGATATCACCTACTTGCCACAAAGAGCCATACAAGGACAAGCATTAGCAGATTTCATCACTGAGTTTACTGTATCTGACGAACCAGACAATCACAGTGTCATTCCCCCGGTCCGATGGAAATTGTACACCGATGGGGCATCAAACGACCGTTGCTCCGGAGCTGGCATAGTTCTTGTAACTCCAGAAAATCGATCGATCTGTTATGCTTTGAAGCTCAATTTCCCGGCCACGAATAATGAAGCAGAATATGAAGCACTGGTTGCTGGCTTAAAACTCGTTGGAGAACTTGGGGTTAAATCAGTTGATATCTTTTGCGATTCGCAGCTGGTGGTGTACCTAGTACGAGGAGACTACCAAGCAAGGGGACAGAAGTTTGCTCCATACCTTGTTCTGGTTCAGGACCTATTATTGAACCTCGAACATTATGACATTACGCATGTCCCGCGTGAACAAAACAAAGAAGCCGACTCATTGGCTAAATTCGCAAGCTCTGGCGATGCACAGCAAATGGGATTGTTTCCCGTTGAAACCTTGCATGCTCCAAGCATCGACGCGACGAAAGTTGATTTTGTGTTTGAAAAAGGAATCGAGAGAGAATCGTGGATAACCCCATTCAAACTATACCTGACGATCGGGACTTTACCAGAAAAAAGGAGCGAAAGACGACAGGTCCTTTGAAAGGCCGCGTGATATGTGATGCAGGATGGACTAATGTATCGAAAGGGGTTCTCGGTCCCCTTATTACGATGCATCGCTCATGATGAGAAGAAGTGGGTCTTGAAGGAGGTTCACGAAGGAGAATGTGGCGACCATACTGGGGGGCAGACACTAGCAAAAAAGATCCTCCGCTATGGATACTATTGGCCAACCGTAAATCGGGACGCTGCAGACTACGCAAGGAAATGTGACAAATGTCAAAGATATGCAAAAATCCCGAGAGCTCCACCAACAGAACTCACACAAATGGTTAGTCCCTGGCCATTTGCAATCTGGGAATCGACATAGTCGGCTCTTTGCCCATATCCAAAGGTGGTGCGAAATACGCGATAGTTGCAGTCGATTATTTCACAAAATGGGCCGAGGCAGAACCTTTAGCCACAATCACCTCTAAGAAGGTCATTAATTTCGTTGTACGAAACATTATATGCCGCTTTGGCCTCCCTCGAACCATCATTACGGACAACGGAACACAGTTTGAAAGCAGAGAGTTCAAAGAGTTCTGTTTAAAGTATGGCGTTGAGAAGAAGTTCGCCGCCGTTGCGCATCCAAAAGCTAACGGACAAGTCGAGGCCGTAAACAAAATAATCAAGTCCATACTAAAGAAGCGTTTGGAAAAAGCCGAAGGCAAGTGGGTAGATGAACTCCCGATAGTATTACGGGCTTATAGAACTACCCACAAGTCCGCGACTGGCCACACTACATTCGCCTTGGCATACGGCTCGGAAGCCGTTATACCCGTGGAACTTGAAGTTCCATCGCATCGATTGACATATTATGATCCCAGGATGAATGAGGATCTCTTATTGGAATCACTGGACTGCATCGATGAAAAACGTGAAGAGGCTGAATTAAGGGCGGCAACACATAGGCACCGAGTCAAGCGTTATTACGACGGCAGAGTCCGCCCAAGGATTTTTTATGTGGGTGATCTTGTTTTGAAACGAGTTTTCCTGGTACCATCACGTATGAACCCCAACTGGGAAGGTCCATACGTCATTGAACGGAAGCTTGGAGAGGGAACATTCAAGCTAGCGACCGTTGATGGCGTGACACTCCCCCGAGCGTGGAACAGTGAACATTTGCGACATTATTACATTTAGCATGTCTCTTTCCTGTTTTAGGCACAGTTATTTCCTGTATGTTTTCGTTCCGTTATCACTTAGTTTCTTTTTGACCATGTAGTCAGGCAGTTTAGTTGGTTTTCATTAATAAAGGCTTGAAGCCGTCTTTCCCATAAATTACTAATGTTTCAATATCTCACAGTCGGGTGACGTATTGCTGGAGTTACATTATTCTGTATGATGTACGAACTCATATAAACGACTTCAATCTCCGAGTCCCCTGAGTGCGGACCGGAGTATTCTAAGTCCCCGGAGCACCGGCTAGAGTATAAACGACTTCAATCTCCGAGTCTCCTGAGTGCAGACCGGAGTACTCTAAGTCCCTAGAGCGTGGACTAGAGAATAAATGACTTCAATCTCCGAGTCCCCTGAGTGCGGACCGGAGTACTCTAAGTCCTCGGAGTGCGGACTAGAGTATAAACGACTTCAATCTCCGAGTCCCCTGAGTGTGGACCAAAGTACTCTAAGTCCCCAGAGCGTGGACTACAGTATAAACGACTTCAATCTCCGAGTCCCCTGAGTGCGGACCGGAGTACTCTAAGTCCCCAGAGCATGGACTAGAGTATAAACGACTATAATTTCCGAGTCCTCTAAGTGCGGACTGGAGTACTCTAAGTCCCCAGAGCGCGGACTAGAGTATAAACGACTTCAATCTCCGAGTCCCCTGAGTGCGGACCGAAGTACTCTAAGTCCCTAGAGCGCAAACTAGAGTATAAACGACTTCAATCTCCGAGTCCCCTGAGTGGGACCGGAATACTCTAAGTCCCCAGAGCGCGGACTAGAGTATAAACGACTTCAATCTCCGAGTCCCCTGAGTGCGGACCGGGGTACTCTAAGTCCCCAGAGCACGGACTAGAGTATAAACGACTCCCATCTCCGTGTCCCCTGAGTGCGGACCGGAGTACTCTAAGTCCCCGGAATGCGAGCTAGAGTATTGGCAATTCGAATCTCCGAATCCCCTGAATGCGGATCGAATTACCTTAAATCCCTGGAGCGCGGGTTTAGAAAAAATTCTAAGTACTCAAAAATGTGGAATAAGAAATATGCCACTCCAAAGAATGTCCGAACAATGTAAGAATGGATTGGGAAATTATGCAACTCATAAGAACTTGAGTTTTGACCACAGTTATTCAGAAAGCTAAAGAAGCAAAAGAATCGTTCAAATGACTAAGGAATTAAACTTTATTTAATAGTCCAAAATGGGGTTACACAGTTATTCCTCCAAAACTTGGAGTCAAAAATCTATCTACATGAACTACAGAAATGAAAAATAAAAGTGGTTACAAGACTTAAGCAAAATCTCGTTGAACGAGTATAGCGACTATTTCTTCGGTTTCTTCTTCTTGTCTTCTTTTGTTTTCTCAGATGACTCCTCTCCTTCACGCTTCTTCTTGGATTTTTTGCTTGCCAAAGAAGCAGAGTCAGGAGTGGGAGAAGGAACATCCAACGGTTTGGATTTACCGGGGAGAATGATTTTCAAAGGTCTATTCCGCGGGTCGGTAAGTTCCAGTATTTGAGGCTCAACTTTGATCTCGACCTTCTTTTTCTCCTCTTCCGCGAGTCGCTCCTTCATGCTCATCTTCGAAGTATGTTCGAAGGCGCCAGTGATCTCGATTTCATCACTCCCTTCGACGGGAGATGAGGTGTCAAACTTATCATCATCTAGCGCCCCGATCACTTGAGCGTCAGGGCCAGGAGTTACTCCCGCATGAGAAACACCGCTTGTTTTCTCTGCCTCCTCCTCGGCGTCGTCGCTCCTCGGAGTTGGTTCAGGATCAGAGCAGCCTGCATAAAAAGCATAAAGAACGAGCGTTAGGACAAATGATCGCTACTTGAAAATGACAGATCTTTTAACTTCAAAAGGAAGAGTTTTATACTGGGTTCTGGCTGGCTATCAGTTGCGCATGGAGTTTCACCCTCTAGAATAGAGGATAGCATATGAACGCCAAGCCCGGGATCTTCTGGATCATAGTCGGCATGCTGCTCAAATGGATCAAGTGTTGGCCGACTGGCCGATTGAGCAGAAGGAGGAGCAGCAGAAGAAGGAACTGCAGCCTTAGCCCTAGACGGACCAGCTTCGTCGTCTTTCTCTTTTGATGAGGAGAGCCTTTGCTATAAAGAGCTAAAGCTGCAGATAAGTCCGATGGCTCGTTCCCTTGAGAAATTCCTTCACCAGAGCATCCTCATCGACTTCCTCAGAGCCAGATTCGATTTTTCTGATCTTTATCAAAGTCTCCCAGGCCTCAGCTAGAGATTCAAGATAGCCCTCGCCTAGGAATGTCAAGTCACGGTGCATAAGGACGCGGGCGCCGTATTCGGCAATCAGCGGGTCAAACATGCACTTGACCTCTTCTCTACCGGCCTCTGCAGCTGCTTCGAGGCGAGAGTCAATCTCCTCAGAAGCTTTCCTCTTGCCCTCCTCACGGGCTTCGTCTTTCATTATCTCAACCCTAGCAAGTTCATCATCGAGCTTTGTTTTTAAGAGCCGTGTAGCAACGATTTCGTCGTAGTATCGTTGGGACTCTTCTTGAGCAGCTATTTTCTCCTCTTTCTCCTTAGAGAGTAATTCTTTCAACTCTCTGACTTGCAGGGCGAGCGCGTCCCTTTCTTTCTGGATAGAATCTTTTTCTAAGGCAAGGGCTCCATTGCGCTGGACTGCTTCATCAAGTTCCTTTTTATGGGTCGCCTCTAGACGAGTGACGGCCTCGGCAGTGTCTTTTGCACTTTGTTCTATGGCTTCAAGTTTCGACTTATACAAGGCAAGCTCTTCATCTTGATTCTTGATGATGTCCTTGTCAAAGCCAGCTTCCAACTTCAAACGGTCAATTTCATGTTGTCGCTCAACAGATACCTCCGAGACTTTTTTGACCAAGTGTACAAACGCGTCATGTTGAACATAGACGTCGTTGTTGCAGGCGATGGCACTCTACTTGACGTGCCCTGGGATGTGATGAATAGCTGGGAGGAATTTCAGGCCGTCAAAGCAGATTTTTGGGAATTTTGCCTGAAGATCGACCATCTTCTCTGCTATAGTTGGGTCAGCCGCAGGAGTAGGGGGAGGAGGCTTTGAAAGTTCTGTTCTTTTCCGATGCTCCTGAGTTTGCCTTGTGCTCAACGAACCGGAATGTTGTTCTCGGGAGACATCGGGTTGAGACCCCTTTTGCGAAAGTTTTTCTCTATCTGGCTCAGTTTGAGGAGAGGGATCATGAGAATATGAAGACTGGGAATATGTTTTCTTTCGATAAGACGAATCGCGAGGACGGTTGTCTCGATCCTCATAATCGTCTATGTCCCTGCATCTACCCGAGCCTAAATCCCGTCCGGGATGGTGAAATATAGAAGAACTGTGGAGGCGATCGAGTCCGTGGGAGCGCCCCATGTCACCTGCAAAGAATAAAAATAACAACGAGTTAGGAAAAATCGGGGTAATGGAAAAACTTGAAGTGTATGGTGAAGTGCGTGTGTGCATGTGTGTCCTAGTGTTCCCCCGATGGACCGGTTCCTTTATCTTTACTGATTGGAGTGTTATCTCCCTGAACTGGGGGTTGAACTCCTGCGTTGCCTCTAGCGGGCGAATGAAACTTAAGGGCTTCCGGATCGTCGAAACCATAATTGAGTATATCATCGGGGATGGTAAGGTTCGACAGACCCTTTAAAGAACTTTCCATGTGCTGTGAAGAAGCCTCTTTCTCTGAAGGGATGAGCGTAACTTTGGAAGTTCCGCCAACTTTCTCCTTCTGTATCTTGTACATCAATTTCTTTTTTCCCTTCGAAGGGGAAGATGACGTTTCAAAATCGCACACTTCGACCGCCGGGTTCCAAGCAGGACCCACATTCTCGCCTTGTGTCTCAGGAGCTTCATCCCCCTTGTGTTCTCCCCCTTCGTGTGCATCGGGGATATTGCGTTATGACGATCCAGCTTGTTTTTTCCCTTTAACGGGTGCGGATTTGGGAATGGAAACACCCTCAGGAAGGCTAATCCGGCGACCTCATGCTAACAAACCGAACCTCGACAATGGTTCATTTGAAATGATGGTTCGGATGTCCCGATCCTCGGCAGCAAGAGCTCTAATGGCTTCGACGGCCTCAGAATATCCTCGGCCCTCAGGACGCGGGTTAATACCTGAAAAGATGAAACAAGGAGTTAGAAAAATCATAGCTCCGATTGAGCACGAATGTTGACTCAGGGAAGAGACTTACTGCCTTCGACCCATCTCCTCGTGAAACCAGGAGGGCAATGCACATAGAACCATTCCTGTTTATACAGGGCGAATTTGCTACATGCTCCGGTCAAAATCTAGCATTTGTGGTACGGTTCGAGGAACATAAAGGAGGGGCTATCTTTCCGTTTCTTAATCATATAAATATATCTGATGTCGCCGGAAGTTGGAGGCCTAGAGAAGACGGCCATGAAAAGTAGGTAGGTCCCGTATATGAATGCGTGACCGTTTGGATGCAGCTGCGACGGGGCGATGTCTATGTATTGCAACATGTCCCGAAGAAATAAATTGAATGGAGGCACGCTGCCCATCCAGCACATGAACTTATTACAAGTAGTATATCCGACTGGGGGCAGATGAGGACGATCATGGCTCGACGGGACCAACACATCGGCAAAAAGGATTCCGTGGATGGAGCATATTCGCCGAAGCGCGACTTCGTTAATTTTCGACGCCTGTGAGTCGATCGGATTGTCCAAGAGAATCAATGCCTCCAGGGCATTAGGAGCTAAGTTATGAGCAGGGGAAGTCGACGGATTTGAAGTATCCGTGACTTCTTGCCTTGAAGACGGCCCAGGCCTATCAGATATAGTGGCGGAGCTGGATTTTTTAGACATCTCCAATAAATAGTGAATTTGGCTAAGCGCCTGTGAAAACTATACTTGAAAAATGTTCAGCGTTAGAATTAACAACATGAATATTCCCCCCACATGGTGTGTGAACTAGTGCAAGCAATCGTGTATAAGCGTTGAGAATTTGAAGGTCACAAAGATATAAAACTGAGCTTCGAATCATCGCCTTCGAAGACCGTCATCGCTGACCGTCCCCAAAAGCCCGCCTTGTGGTGATTACAGTTTCAGATTTAGAAAACGTATGTTGATCTAAGTTCAGATTTATGTCTACTAAAGATAGGGAGTTAATGATTAGGCTAGAGTCCTCGTACTTGTTTTATTGTGTGATTAGGCAAGGCAATTGGCTGTTCGGCATTTAAGTAATGTTCGGCGTTGATATGGTTCAGCATTTAAGTTGTGTTCGGCCTTGATATGGTTTGGCATTTAAAGTAATGATCGGCCTTGATATGGTTTGGCATTTAAGTTGTGTTCGTCCTTGATATGGTTCGACATTTAAGTTATGTTCGGCCTTGATGTGGTTCGGCATTTAAAGTAATGATCGGCCTAGATATGGTTCGGCATTTAAGTTGTGGTCGGCCTTGATATGGTTCGGCATTTAAAGTAATGATCGGCCTTGATATGGTTCGGCATTTAAGTTGTGTTCGGCCTTGATATGGTTCAGCATTTAAGTTATGTTCGGCCTTGATATGGTTCGACATTTAAAGTAATGATCGGCCTAGATATGGTTCGGCATTTAAGTTGTGTTCGTCCTTGATATGGTTTGCATTTAAGTTTGTTCGGCCCGAGTATTGTTCGGCTGAAATATTGTTCGGCATTCGTGATCGTTCAGCATCCCCACTAATTCATGCCTTCACCTTAGCCTTCCATTTCCCTATCCGGCATATGGTAAGTTACGCCGATCCAGAGTTATGCCGAGCCTTAACGTTCGACACTCCACCCTTGGCTACAGGTCCACTCCTCTCCTCCTCCATCTACACCGAACAACAAGAACAGGTCACTCGGCGAATCATCCCAGATTATGCCGTTCGACACCCTTATCACCTCCAACACTTCCTCTATTCTTTCTTCTCCTCTAGTCTCGATTCGACACGAAGAAGCTAGTCACCTAACGATCCTATGTGCGATCACCCCTGGTCATTCCTCCTCGCCTCACATCATTCAGTCATAAAGACGACTTAATCAAAGTTTTCCACATGACCCTCTCGGCTACGCACAAACCTAAGTCTCGTGTTGAAACTATTTAATCAGGGAAGGGATTTAGATAGAAGGGATAATACCTTGTTAGTAGATCGAAACTTGGAAAGGATTGAGTAGGATTTAAGTCCGATTAACAGGAGAAAATCGCAAATCTTTAGAGAGTGACAGAAATAAAAGTGTAAAAGAAGAGAAGAGGGAGGATGCCTGGTTTTATAAGGAAGAAGTCGAAAAGGCTATATTCGGTAGTACCGGTCAAAGCCGTAGCGTTCGTCTTCGAAACATAAAGTCGCTCGGCACATGAGGAACGTTCGGCTTCGAACGTATCATTCGGCATTTATACCACGTTAGGCGCACACCTCAACCACTGATATTCTCAAGAAGGCATCTCCATTAGGATTTAGTCAAGGATTTGAAACAAAACATGGAGGATACGTAATCCAAAGCGTATCACGTTCAGTCACGTAATACACTTTGGGGGGCAAGTGTTTCCTGGAGATTTGACCAGGCAACTAAGTACTAGGAGTACTCGGCATCCAGGAGTACTCGGCATCCACGTAGAGCTCGGCATTGGCAAGCGCTTGGCATCCAAGGAGTGCTCGGCGTTGGCGAGCGCTCGGCATCTAGGAGTGTTCGGCTTCCAGGTCTGTCCGGCATCCAAAGATTGTTCGGCATTCATCTAACCTCAGTCAACTTCAATCATTGCTCAGCATACACTCCCCACTCGGCACCTCACTTCTGTTCGGCATAAGAAGATTGTTCGGCATTCTTCCCAGCTTGTCCGGCTACAATTATTGCTCGGCCTACACTTCCCACATAACAAGCATCGTTCGGCATGAGGAAGATGGTTCGGCATCCGACCATTCGGCCTGTATGGTTCGGCATATAGGGACCAGTCCATCTGGGCTCGGGGATTCAATTGCCAGGCCTGCCTGGGAAGTCCAACCCATCTTTGTCTATAAATAGAGGGGCAGGGGCACAGTGAAAAGGGACCTTTTTTCGAGAGCACTGGGGAGACTCTGCCGCTTTCAAGACTTATCCTCTTTATTCAGCAATTGTATTCAAGTATTTGATCTACGGATTGTATCTGTAATCAATCATCAAGTAAAGTAATAAAGTTTAACCTCAAAGTGGACGTAGGCAATTACGCTGAACCACTATAAATCCGGTGTTCTTACTTTCTGCATTCAAATTAGCATATTCTTCCTTGTTTAATTTATCTTCATCACTTATATCTCTACACAATCTTTCTCAATGAGGTTAGTGGCCAATTTTGGTGCTAACACTTTCCAAATTTCCTTATCTTATAAATAAATATTTCCAAACCTATTTATAAAGCTTATTTATAAATCTCCAATTTATTTATAAACATTGTTTATAAATCTCAAAACTCCATTTATAAGACTTCTCCTTTTTAAATCCTTACAACTCATTTATAAGTTCTTTTATAAGTATTCTGAACCATTTATAGGACTCTTCCCCTATTTTAACAAACCTCTTTAATAAACTTTTAAGTCAAAAAAGTTCCCTTGATAAACCATACGTTATTTAAAATAACTTAAATTAATAAGTTATTATTTAACATCCCTCTATCCCATTCAATTTAAATCTCATTTAAAATAATAACTTTAAAAACTCATCAATAATATATTAAATTAATTTTAAAACACTATTATTGTATTAGTAAGTTAACTTCAAAATAATATTAATATAATAATTAATTAACTTTAAACGTTATTAAAACGGTAATTAATTAACCTTAATAATATTAATATGAAAATTAATTATCCTTTAAACATAATTAAATAACTTAAATCAATATAATTAACTAACTTTAATTAAAATTTAAAGTATAAATAATGATTTCAAATAATTAATTTAAAATACAATTAAAACATTTTTAAACCATAACTAATTAACTTTTAAGTAGTATTTAAACATTTTAAAATAACATTAATAAATAACTTTTAAGAATCATATTAATAAAATAATTAATTTTAAATCATTATTAAACAATTTTAAATTATCTTTCAAACATTATTATTAATAAATTATTACCTTTTAAATCTTATTACTAAATAATAGTTATCTTTAAACCTTATAATAAAAATAATTATTCTTAAAATAACTTTCAAATCAATAATTAACTTTTCAGATTCAAAAGAGGCTTAATGATCACCATGGTACTTAAACAAGCTACCATAATATTCAATTAACTTTTCAAGTTAATAACAGATATTTACATAATCCACGACTTTGTAAATAAATCCAACGCTTAACCATCATTAGTTAATATATCACTTATTCAAAACGGAATATCAATTAACGATGTATAATCAAATGTCCAAATCCACAAAATAGTAGAACGGGGATTTATTCTGCTGATTAATTGCCAAATTAATTTAATTTGCGGAACGGAGTTTTATTCCGCTAAACAGATGTCCTATTACCATATTTGATCCAGTTTAACGCAACATTAATTTATTTGACCAAATAAACATCAATAACTATGATATATAATTTAAACGACGTTATTATATAAAATAACGTGATTTAAAACATATCTGTATTAATATGTCATAAATTTATACTTGTCCAAAGCTATCAACAAGTTTCACTAAAATGTTATACTTGTTCATACGAGTGCAACGCAAAAATTCGTGTGTTAATCGGATTTAAAACGAGCATGTTATGGCATTTCAAAGATTTATAAATAATATAATTAAATTTAAACGAGGATTTCTCACCAAAATATGAATGGGATAAGCCCATAGATATTCCAATCTGCATCCACTTGCAAACCTTCTTCCCCAAATCACACTCGATCCAAAATTGCCTGGAATGGAAGATAAACGTGCACGATCGTGCACGCGTGCACGTGCACTAGTACCTTGAGCCACCTGCCGCCTCGCCCACAGTCTCAGTTGCTCTACCTGATCACACGCACCTCCTCCGACCTACCACCTTCCTCTCCGACCATCTGAAACCCCAAGATGCCTTCAACCGAGACCAACCCAGATGTGAACCCAAAAAAAAAGATGCGACACCTAATCAAATTGCCCCATCGCCTCTGTCCACAATTGCGCCTGCCACCTCCGCCAATGCAACCGCCACGCCATACGCTACCTCCATGCCCCCCATTTCCGATAACACAGGCCACTAATCAAAAATTGGCCACGGCCATCCCCTCCGCCTCGTCCCAAGGCTCCTCCCCGACATCTCCGATCCCCCCTCAACCACCGGTTTGCCGGAAATTAATTTTTTTATGATTTTCGTTCATATCCTTGCCACGACTTAATCCCACTTCGTAAAATCCCCCGAACCACTCTAAGAATCATAGCTTGGTGATATGAACCCGACTACATCCTCCATTCGCCAATCCATGATCATCGAAAACGATCGTTTTCTCGACCACTTGTTGTTATTTAAAGATATCTCTCAAACTACTCGACGAAAATCAATGAAATTATTTATAAAATAAACTAGACGCGATTACGAAAAACTTTCATTTTGGTGGCTTCAAGGGATTTTGCTTAAATTAGGAGATATTGATTTTTGAATGAGAGGAAGTGGAGTTTAATTTCATGGTTTTGAAATTTCATAGATAAAAACCAGAAGTAGAAGATAAGGATGCATACTGTGTGTATATATATATATATATATATATATATACAAAGCCCATCACCTATGTCTAAGCTCGTGAATCCATAT
Source organism: Allium fistulosum (assembly GCA_030737815.1). Classification (NCBI taxonomy): domain Eukaryota; kingdom Viridiplantae; phylum Streptophyta; class Magnoliopsida; order Asparagales; family Amaryllidaceae; genus Allium; species Allium fistulosum. The sequence continues at coordinate 398,953,007 of CM060907.1, forward strand.
TCATCAATGTAGTTCAAATCAAAGGGGGACAAAGAAACGGTTGAGGAGGCCAAAGGTACAAGGTAGGAGAAGCAATAACAGTATTTAGGAAAAAAGGGAAGATATTTAGTTGGATGTGGTGTACCTGGGTATATATATATATATATTATATTTGATTATGAATAAATTCCAGTACCTAGTCTTAATGTATCACGTCTGATCCTGAATCGCGATTGACAGAAAATAAAGTATGATCGCGTATAACAATGTTACACGATAAACAAAAATAAAATAGACAAGTTATTAAATTCTGTGAAGTCTCAAAATGCCAGCGTTTGCCATAAAATACGTCAAAGGAGAATTTGTTTATTTTCCAAATTAAAAATTATGGAAAAATTCTAAAAATTAAATTAAAAATACGTCATCAAAAATCAAATCTAAATTTGAAACATAGATTTTATTATAATTTAATTCAAATTCGAATATTTAAACAAATTAAATACTCAAATTTAAAGGCCAAAAAATACGGGTCGTTACACTCTTCCCCCCTTAGAAAGAATTTCGTCCCCGAAATTCCAACACAAGAACACTCAGTACTATCTGTATGCCCGCAGGATGTTCATAGATCATCCATGTACAGAATCTAATTTGATCACTACTTGAATACATGACTCCACTTCCAAACCAGTATCGTTCACCGATTCACTAGTGCGGACCTTGATCAAGCTCCTTGATTAGGAACCTCTGCTCGCCTTACGTAGCTATAGTTACGATAAAAAAACCTTGGCTCCATATCAAGAACCCTCATCAAGTGCTCGCCGTCGAAAATCGAGTAATAGATCCTTATTTGGAACACTGCGAAATACCTCAAAGCCTTGTACTCGAACATTAGATCAAAACAAAAGGACAGAGAAATGATCTATGTTCAACTTACGCACTTATTTAAATTGTTTATTCCTAATACCAATTCTATTCTCATTAAAATATTTATGTAAAACATTTCATATTACTCCATTTAATTTGTAAAACTTATAAAACACTCTACAACATTACAAGGTATACACTACTATTAAATTCAAACTTTTATTTTTAATTCACTTAATAAATTTTAAACACCCGGGTTTCCTTTCAAAACACCTTTGGAAACGACACGTATACTTTGGAAACTTAAGGGTCAAATACCTTTATATTTATTTTAAAAACTTTTGAAATGATAATATATATATATATTAATCCATAACAAATATATATATATAGCTCGAGTAACCCCATAAGTATACAAAGGAACTGGGTACTACCAAACAGTATTATATATTTTCTTACCAAGAAGGATAATACTCAAGCGAAATGTTTACCATCTAAACGTTTATCTTACCCATTTAAAGTTATTTTCAAGCCCCTTGAACTAGTTAACTTAAAAACAATTTTTCAATCATCAAAATCCCCCATTTGAAACCATACCAAATGTATTTCCAAATAAATAGTTTTTTTAACTATCAATTTCCAACTTACTTTGGATTCATCTGGATTCGAACTTTTCCCGACTGTACAATAACAAAGAAAATAATTTACTAAGTGCACAATACCATTCGCCTAAGCAGACATCCAATCGTCACTTAGAATATCATTCTGATCACCAAAAAACAAATTAGGACTTATTCCCCAAACCAAGTCCAAAGGAATACACATGTAACATCCCTAATTTTTTATAACATTATTCAGGAAATTTAGTTAGATAAATTAAATAGAATAATGATGATAAGGGGATTGATATTTGAATAAATTATATAATGGGCCGTGCTTAATAATAAAATTTTAATGGGCTTTAAATTGGTTTACAAGATAATTAATTTACACGTGGGCATACTGGTAATTAGCCATTCTATTATACACGGCTATACACATCTTATTCTTGCCCATTCACGTTCCATTTTTCATTATTCACAAAGGCAAATCAAAACTAAATATAGTCGGCCATTAACAAGGAGGGAAAAGGAGAAATTTCAATCTAAAGCTAAGGATCAAAGTTAGGAAGGATTAATCAACAACAAATCTCAAATTCCTTATCAAATCTAAGGAAAAGAATAATTCATTTCATCTCTTTTTGGCTTTATAATCATATGATTTCGGATTTTAGTATTTATTTTGTTTCTAAGATATATTGGATGATCATATGCTTAATTTATGAATTGTTTGATTTAAACAATTTATTTATACATGAAATTCGTACAGTTTTAGGGGCAAAACCGTGGGTTATTGATTTTAAAATGCCATGGAAAATTTTATGTCAAGTAAAACATGATTTTGGAGATGGGTTTTAATTTTCAGAATTTTCCAAGTTATGGAAATTTTATTATGAATTTTTGATGATAAATATGATGTAATTTGGTTAAAAAGTAATTTTGAATATTTCAGGAAGAAATTGGGTCTAAATTTTTAATATGTTTGATTACATGATGAAATCGAATTTATGTGATTTTTGGAGACTTTTCCCAATTGATTTACTAAGGAAAGTAAATTATTGTAAAAGAAGGACTATTCTAAAATAATTGGTTTTGGTATATGGAAGGGCTTAAACGTTACATTTTTATGGTTTAAATCTGATATAAGTGCAGCAGTTTTAAATGTAAAGTATTTGAAAAGTTTTAGGGCAGCCAATCAATGGTTTACAAATAGGCAAGTTGATATAAAGAAATTACTAAAAGAAGCAACATTTCAGCCTTTAATTCAGAAAAAAGTGTTCCGCCTCAATTAGTAGCCCCTTTCAACTCCAATGATTCCGCCCCATCTTAGTCGAAACCTACTTAGTCGAAACCCACATAGTTGAAACCAATACACAAGGTATCACCTAGATGGTACGCAGTGGATTGGAAGGAAGGCGGAAGCCTTGGTGTCGAAAGGTAAGCTTCTGATGGGGTCGAAACCCTGCTTTGATTTCAATAGTTAAAGTCTTGCCTTGTTTTACTTAAAGCCTTCGACATAGTTGAAACATATGCTTTCGAAAGGGTTTTATAAATAGCTTTCAAAGAAGGTTGTCACATTATGTTAAAGTATTAGCTTTCGAAGGGGTGCCTTTTTCTTTAAATAAGAGCTTTCGAAAGAGGTTGGTTCCGACCTAGTCGAAACCTAGCCGCTATTTTCCTTCTGAGGTATTGAAGTCATCATTAGCCTTTGAAGTTATTTTTGCTTTTACCTAAGTTAAGCCTCTTCATAGTTGTTTTCGAAAGGGAGGGTTTCGAAGGTGATGGAGTCGAAGGGGGTTCGACTATGTCCTTCGAAGTTTTAATTTTTAAAGATCTTTGCTTTCGACAAAATGGTTCCGACACCATTAACTTTTCCCCAAATTAATTTTAGTTGGTTTCGAAAGAGATACTTTCGTATATAACCATTTTGACCCAAATGATGTTTTTAAAGAGTAAACTCAATGCTTTCGAAAGGGTACTTTATTTGTTTCAAAGCTATGTTTTAAAGAATGTTTTCTTGATACCATCAAAAGGTATCATTGGTTTTGAAAGGTATATACTTAGAGTTTTGAAAAGTGGTTTTCTACGCTTTCAAAGGAGGACATCCAGTGGTTTCGAAAGTAATGATTTAAAGTTTCAAAACATATAACCCAATCTCATTTTTAAGGGAAAAACCATGGCATAAATAAACATTTTGGAAATATTATTCACATTGTTATTAAGCCATAAGTGTATGTTGGGGGAAGGGCACAATAACCAGATAGGTTGAACCAGTAGTGAACATAAATTAAGGAATGTTAAAACCTTAAAACTAAAGATATTGGCAGGGGCCAATAGGTTTACAGTAAACCCTTGTAAACTGTATATACCTATTGATATTGGTATAGCCAATAGTTTCATAGTCAGCCCATGAAAACCATGGTTTGATACTAGCAGGGGCTAGTAGATTTGTAGTTATCCCATGAAAACTATAATCGGATTTAGGTATTGACAGTCAGTCTATAGGTTACTGTTAGCCGATGAAAACTAGGATAAGAGATAAGATATTAGAGTTACCAATAGGTTCTTAGTGATCCCATGAAAACTATGATATTGGATAGATAGTCCATAAACATTTAATAGGTTTATAGTAATTCTAGAAACTATAATTGAGATAGATAGTCAGAATGAAGTGGGATGGGTAATCCAGATTTGATTTACTTGTTTTGCATATCATCATAAAGTTTTTGAAATACTATGTTTTAACCATTGTGGATGCAGAAGCACAGTATATGGTTTTATAAATTTTCTAGGATACTAGTGAGGGGATAACCCTTTCCGCTAAGCGGTGTGGTCTCACTAGATATCTAAATGGTTTGAGATGGTAAATTATTATTCATACCAGGCTTTATGTCTGAGTCGAAGTTTTTGTTTTCCCCTTAAACTCTCGAGTACTCAATTGATTTTGAGTAGGTTGAGAGTTAAGGTTTCCAGGTGTTCTTTTAGATGAATAAAGCTTCCGAGGACGTGCAGGAGGCAAGCTTGTTATTAGAGTTCTTTTATTTCCGCTGTGTGTTTTGTTTGTAAAGGCAAATTGTTTTCTTGTCTATCTATATACTCTAATCTACCAAGGGACATCTTCATATGTCGCTTTTAGCGTATTTTGTAATAATTATATGTTATCTGAACGTGGTTTGTGAATTGGGATTATGTAATCAATTTGGAATATTTTAAAATGGAATATGGAATTTGTTTGCTGTTTAATTTTTTTCTATATTTTTGTGTTTCTGTATATCAATGTATCTAATGTCACCGTATTTGGTCGCCGAGGATTAATAACTATGGATGACTTCAGCATCTGTAGCGTTAGTTTTGGGCTTCCAAGTATGGGGATGTTACAAGTTGGTATCAGAGCATAGGTTTATGAAACTTTAAAAGAAATTTAAACCTAAAAAGATTTTTCAAACATAATCCAATGACTCAGATAATAAGATTGGGGTTTGGGTTAACGCTATAATAACGTACTTGTATTTGATATATATATATATAGTTATATATCTAAGTACATATTCCCCGCTCTCTTAGACCTTTCTTTTGTATCTTACTAAGGCTCGTATGCAGATTTACGAGAAACGAGATATGGAGGCAGGAAACGGAAGAGGAAATCTTGGTAGAGAAAGCACCACAACTAATGGAAATGCTCGACCCACTACCAGGAGGAATCCGGGTCGACAAGCTAATGCTAGTAATCAAAATGTTGATGCCACTGTGAGTGCTGGAAACCCACCAATAGATATGGGGGCGATGTATTAGTTCTTTGTTGGTTTGATGCAAGCTGGAGTTGCTGCTGGTGTTGCTGGAAATGTAGGTGGAGCTAATCCTGTGGCTCCAGTAGGGAATATTGCTTTGCTGAGTAGAGATTACACCAGTTTGGGTAGGAAGCCATTCTTGGGAACAAAGAGTGCCATAGAGGTTCAGAATTGGCTATTGCATTGTGAGCATATATTTACTGATTTGGGTCTAAATGATGGACAAAAGAGAAGGTTTGCCTCTAGACAGTTGCAGGGGTCAGCACTACATTGGTGGAATAGTGCCATTGCCGAAGTTCTGGAAGAGCAGTTAACTTGGGATGATTTTAAAACGAGATTTGAGTAGAAGTTTGTATCTGAGTTTGCTAAGTCTGAGCGGATGAGGAAGTTTATGTATTTAGTGCAAGGAGAGATGTCAGTAGTCGAGTATGCTACTAAGTTTGAAGAGCTGTCTTGATATGGATATGCTGTTATAGATACTGACATAAAAAATAATGAGAAGTTCATTCGAGGATTGAGGCCCAAGCTTGCTAGAATAACCATGACACATGTCTGTGATCCTTGTAATATAGTGGTGGAGATGGCCATTCGCCATGAGGAGTTACTTGTTGATTTAGCTAAAGAGAAGTCGGTGGAAACTCAAAGTTCTCAGGGGAAGAAGAGGAAGTTCTTTAAAAAGAAGGGAGCCCACAAGGGAGATACTGCTAAGAAGTTAAAGGCTGAGGTAGTTTTCTATAAGTGTGACAAGAAGGGTCACTTTGCTAATGAATGCTAGTCAGGAAATGGGAAGAAAGCTGCAAATAAGAAGAATGTGAAGCGTTTCAACTGTGATCAAGTTGGGCATTACAAGAATCAATGTCCAAAGCCAGTTAAGGAGGAAAAAAGAAAAGTTTTTGCTATAGGACCAGCTAGGCCTACCGCAGCTGATAAAGGAAAGACTGTGATGGAAGGTACGCTTTTGATTCAGAGTATTGCAGTTAGAGTACTTTTTGATACCGGTGCATCACATTCATTTATATCTCAGTGTTTGGTTGATAGATTATGCTTAGAACCCAACTACCTAGTTACTTCCTTAAGGGTTGCGAATCCAATAGGAAGATATGTAACTCTAAGGTTAAGATGTGACCAGTTTAAACTTGATTTGTTGGGTCATAAATTGGCATGCAGTTTGTATGTTATTGAATTTGTAGATTTCGATCATTTTGGGTATGGATTGGTTGAGTGGGTATGAGGCTAGAATTTTTTCCAGGATAGGGAAATATCACTGAGAAACCTTGATAGTCATAACCGAATGAAATTCTCAATAAAGAATACTGACCGGAGTGTTAGTGCTATGCTTAATGGTATGAAGGTAGGAAATGAGTTAAGTTGGGTTCGGGTAGCAAGAGAGTTTGCAGATGCCTTTGAGCCAGTCATTGGACTACCCCCTAAAAGAGCTGTTGAGTTTAGAATAGATCTTGTGCCAGGAGCTGAACCTATAAGTAGACCACCTAGCAGGATGAGACTAACTGAGATGAAGGAATTGAAGGTGCACCTAGTGGATCTAGAAGGAAGGAGTTTTATTAGACCGAGCAGTTTGCCTTTGGGAGCGGCCGAGGTGTTCGTAAAGAAACCAGATAGGTCGTTAAGGATGTGCATTGACTATCGCAAGTTAAATGAAAGGACGATTAAGAATAAGTAACCTTTACCAATAATAGATGATCTGTATGATCAGTTGAGTGGAGCCAGAGGGTTTTCCCAGTTGGACTTGGCGATAGGTTTCCATCAGTTAAGAGTGGCGAAGGACAGTATTCCTTTAACAACATTTCGAACTAGGTATGGTTCATATGAGTGGTTGGTGATGCCATTTGGATTAACGAATGCGCCTGCTTTCTTTATGGATTTGATGAACCGAGTTTTCCGAGAGTATTTGGATAGGTTTGTGTTGGTGTTTATAGATGACATTCTAGTCTACTCTAGGGATGAGAGAGAGCATGAAGTTCATCTTAGAGCGGTACTTGAGACGTTGAGAAAGAATCAGCTAAAGGTGAAATTTACCAAGTGTCATTTCTGGAAGAAAGAGGTAAAATTTCTTGGTCACATGGTTTCAGAGAAAGGATTGTCGGTCGATCTAGATAAGATCTAAGCCGTGAATAATTGAAAGAGACCAGAGATGGTGACTAAGATCAGGAGTTTTCTTGGACTTGCTGGCTACTACCGTAGATTCATTAAGGATTTCTCGTGGATAGCATCACCCTTAACTAAGCTAACCAGGAAGGAAGTGAGATTTGTTTGGTTCGACAAATGTGAGGAGGCATTCCTTAAGTTAAAGCATTTGTTGACAATGCACCTGTGTTAGTAGTTCCTGACGGAAACTAAGGATTGGTGGTGTATATTGATGCATGTGGAACTGGATTAGGAACGGTGTTGATGTAGAATGGTAAAGTCATTGCCTACGCATCTAGGAAGCTTAGACTGCATGAAGTTAGGTATCCTACTCATGATTTAGAGTTGGCAGCTGTGATCTTCGCATTGAAGATTTGGAGACATTATCTCTTAGGGGAGAGATTTGAGTTGTATACCGGTCATAAGTCTTTACGGTATTTATTCTCTCAGAAGGAGTTGAATATAAGGAAGCAAAGGTGGCTGGATTTTTTGGCTGCATATGATTTTGGTATAAAATATACACTAGGAAAAGGTAATAAAGTGGCTGATGCTCTTAGCAGGAGACATCAAAATATGGTGTTAGCTATGTTGGCGGAGTGCAAAGATTTATAAGCTTTAGTCGGTTGCGATGTGCAGTTAAGATTGACTGTTGGTTCTAGTCAGAGTATCACCAGGTTGTCTTGTTTAGAAGTTCGAATAGTATTGATTGAGAAAATTGCTTCTAAGTAGAAGGAGGATCCAGTATTAGTTGAAAGGATCGGAAGACTGGAGGTTGGAACAGGGATCGATGATTTAAAAGATTTTAACCTTGACCAGAAAGGATGGCTAAGAAAGAAGGGATGATTGTGTATTTCGAATGTGAAGGACTTAAGGAAAGAAGTTTTTGGAGAATGCCATCGATCCAAGTTTATGATTCATCCTAGAGGGACCAAGATGTATCGGGATATGAAAAGGAGCTTCTATTGGGAAGGCATGAAGAGGGATGTTGGCTTGTGGGTTAGGCAGTGTGCCAACCGTCAACAAGTAAAAGGTGAACATCAGAAACCGAGTGGGTTGCTTTAGCCTTTAGAGATTCCAGTTTGGAAATGGGATTCAATATCTATGGATTTTATAGATGGGTTGCCAAGGTCAAATAGAGGTAACGAAAGTATATGGGTTATAGTGGACAGATTGACCAAGAGTGTCCATTTCATTCTAGTTACGTCAACCAAAACGGCACCTGTTTTAGCTAAGTTGCTCCTGAAGAACATAGTTTGACTGCAAGGAGTTCCTAGTAGTATAGTCAGTGACAGAGATGCTTTGTTCACTAGTGAATTCTGGAAGAGTCTATAGGAAGTGATGGGTACCAAGCTTAATATGAGTATTGCGTATCACCCTCAGACAGATTGGCAGACAGAGAGAGTCAACAAAGTACTTGAGGATATATTGAGAGCTTGTGTATTAGACTTTGGTGGATCTTGGGAGGATCACCTACATTTGGTTGAGGTTTCCTATAATAATAGTTATCAGACAAGTATAGGAATGGAGCTATTTGAAGCTTTGTATGGAAGACCATGCAAATCATCAGCATGTTGGTTGAAGACTGGAGACGGATTAGTCTTAGGTCCAGATTTGGTTAGAAAGGCGTCATAGAAGATTGAGTTAATCTGAGAAAGGATGAAGGAAGCTCGGTCAAGATAGAAGAGTTACGCAGATAAGAGGCGTAAGGACTTAGAATTCTCAGTTGGAGATAAGGTTTTCATTGAGGTATCACCAACGAAGGGTGTGATACGATTTGGAAAGTCAGGGAAGTTAACCCCAAGATATGTAGGTCCATTCCAGATTATAGAGAGGATTGGAAAGCTCGCATACATAATAGAGTTGCCGAGCAGTTTGGCAGGTGTCCATAATGTATTTCATGTGTCTCATCTTCGCAAGTATGTGCATGATCCAGAGACTACTATTCCTCCGACAGGGTTGGATGACTTAGTGGTAGAGCCTAATTTGACTATTGTCAGACAACCAGTTCGAGTTATAACTAGAGATGAGAAATAATTAAGGAACAAAACAGTCAGGTTGGGGAAAGTTCAGAGGAGCGACAACGAAAAGGACTGTACTTGGGAGACAGAGGACATGATTAAAGATACTTATCCTGATCTACTTTGAGTTTATGTCTATATTAGATTTGTATAGATAGTTGCTAGTCAGTTAGACTAGTATGGTTGTTAGGAGTTGTTACAGATGATTGCTATGTTAAGTATTTAGTCCTTAATGAATTTAGAGGACGAAATTCTTTAAGGAGGGAGCCTGTAACATCCCTATTTTTGATAACATTATTCAGGAAATTTAGTTAGATAAAATAAATAGAATAATGATGATAAGAGGATTGAGATTTGAATAAATTATATAATGGGCCATGCTTAATAATAAAAATTTAATGGGCTTTAAATTGGTTTACAAGATAATTAATTTACACGTAGGCAAAGTGGTAATTAGCCATTCTATTATAAACGGCTATACACATCTTATTCTTGCCCATTCACGTTCCATTTTTCATTATTCACAAACACAAATCAAAACTAAATAGAGCCGTCCATTAACAAGGAGGAAAAAAGAGAAATTTCAATCTAAGGCTAAGGATCAAAGCTAGGAAGGATTAATCAACAACAAATCTCAGATCCCTTATCAAATCTAAGGTGAATAATAATTCATTCCATCTCTTTTTGGCTTTATAATCATATGAATTCGGATTTGAGTATTTATTTTGTTTCTAAGATATATTGGACGATGATATGCTTAATTTATGAATTGTTTGATTTAAACAATTTATTTGTACATGAAATTCGTACGGTTTTAGGGGCAAAACCGTGGGTTATTGATTTTAAAATACCATGGAAAATTTTTATGTCAAGTTAAACATGATTTTGGAGATGGGTTTTAATTTTCAGAATTTTCTAATATATGGAAATTTTATTATGAATTTTTGATGATAAATATGATGTAAATGGGTTAAAAAGTAATTTTGAATATTTCAGGAAAAAATTGGGTCTAAATTTTTAATATGTTTGATTACATGATGAAATCGAATTTTTATGATTTTTGGGGATTTTTCCCAATTGATTTACTAAGGAAAGTAAATTATTTTAAAAGAAGGACTATTCTGAAATAATTGGCTTTGGTAAATGGAAGGGCTTAAACGTTACATTTTTATGGTTTAAATCTGATATAAGTGCGTCAGATTTAAATGTAAAGTATTTGAAAAGTTTTAGGGCAGCCAATCAATGGTTTACAAATAGGCAAGTTGATATAAAGCAATTAATAAAAGAAGCAACATTTCAGCCTTTAATTCAGAAAAAAAGTGTTCCGCCTCAATTAGTATCCCCTTTCGACTCCAATGATTCCGCCCCATCCTAGTCGAAACCTACTTAGTCGAAACCCACATAGTTGAAACCAATACACAAGGTATCACCATGATTGTACGCAGTGGATTGGAAGGAAGGCGAAAGCCTTGGTGTCGAAAGGTAAGCTTCTAATGGGGTCGAAACCCTGCTTTGGTTTCAAAAGTTAAAGTCTTGCCTTATTTTACTTAAAGCCTTCGACATAGTCGAAACATACGCTTTCGAAAGGGTTTTATAAATAGCTTTCGAAGAAGGTTGTCACATTATGTTAAAGTATTAGCTTTCGAATTGGTGCCTTTTTCTTTAAATAAGAGCTTTCGAAAGGAATTGGTTCCGACCTAGTTGAAACCTAGCTGCTATTTTCCTTTTGAGGTATTAAAGTCATCAATAGCCTACAAAAGGTTATTTTTGCTTTTACCTAAGTTAAGCCGCTTCCTAATTGCTTTCAAATGGGGGGGTGAGGGTTTCGAAATTGATGGAGTGGAAAGGGGGTTTCGACTTTGTCCTTCGAAGTTTCAATTTTTTAAAGATCTTTGCTTTCGACTAGATGGTTCCGACACCATCAACTTTTCCCCAAATTAATTTTAGTTGGTTTCGAAAGTGATACTTTCGTATAAAACCATTTTGACCCAAATGATGTTTTTAAAGAGTAAACCCAATGCTTTCGAAAGGATATTTTATTTGTTTCGAAGCTATGTTTTAAAGAATGTTTTCTTGATACCATCAGAAGGTATCATTGGTTTCGAAAGTTATATACTTAGAGTTTTGATAAGCGGTTTTTATGCTTTCGAAGGAGGTCATCCAGTGGTTTCGAAGTATTGATTTAAAGTTTCAAAAAAATAACCCATTCTCATTTTTAAGGGAAAAACCATGGCATGAATAAAGTTTTTGAAAATATTATTCACATTGTTATTAATCCATAAGTGTATGTTGGGGGAAGGGTAGAATAACCAGATAGGTTGACCAAGTAGTGAACATAAATTAAGGAATGTTAAAACCTTAAAACTAAAGATATTGGCAGGGGCCAACAGGTTTACAATAAGCCCATGTAAACTATATATAACTAATGATATTGGCAGGGCCAATTGGTTTACAGTAAGCCCATGTAAACTGTATATAACTAATGATATTAGCAGGGGACAATAGGTTCATTGTCAGCCCATGAAAACTTTGATTTGATACTGGATGGGGCTAGTAGGTTTGTAGTTAGCCCATGAAAACTATATCCGGATTAAGATATTGACAGTCAGTCAGTAGGTTCCTAATTAGCCCATGAAAACTAGGATAAGAGATAAGATATTGGAGTTACCAATAGGTTCTTAGTGATCCCATGAAAACTATGACATTGGAAAGATAGTCCATAAACATTTAATAGGTTAATTTAATCCTAGAAACTATAATTGAGACAGATAGTCATAATGATTGGGGATAAGTAATCCAGATTTGATTTACTTGTTTTGCATATCATCATAAAGTTTTTGAAATACTATGTACTAACCATTGTGGATGCAGGAGCACGGTATATGGTTTTATAAATGTTCTAGGATACTAGTGAGGGGATAACCCGTTCCGCTAAGCGGCGTGGTCTCACTAGATATCTAAATGGTTTGAGATGATAAATTATTATTCATACCAGGCTTTATGTCTGAGTCGAAGTTTTTGTTTTCCCCTTAAACTCTCGGGTACTCAATTGATTTTGAGTAGGTTGAGAGTTAAGGTTTCCAGGTGTTCTTTTAAACGAATAAAGCTTCCGAGGACATGCAAGAGGCAAGCTTGTTAATAGAGTTCTTTTATTTCCGCTGTGTGTTTTGTTTATAAAGGCAAATTTTTTTCTTGCCTATCTGTATACTCTGATCCACCAAGGGGGAATCTTCATATGTCACTCTTGGCGTATTTTTTAATAATTATATGTTGTCTGAACGTGGTCTGCGAATTTGGATTATGTAATCAATTTGGAATATTTTGAAATGGAATGTGGAATTTGTTTGCTGTTTAATTTTTTTTCCATATTATTATGTTTCTGTGTATCAATGTATCTAATGTCGCCGTATTTGGTCGCCGAGGATTAATAACTATGGATGACTGCAACATCCGTAGCCGTTAGTTTTGGGCCTTCAAGTAGGGGAATGTTACGACACATTTCTTTTAAATTCTCTTTTTCAAAAGAATTTATACAATATATTTTCTAAGCAACTATTTCCAAAATATTTATGCACCAAAACCCCTTTAGAAAAACTATTATTACCCTTTCCAAATCAGTCATGCTCCAAACTATCTAAATTAAAATTATTATTTCTTTCTCCAAAATAATTTGAACTAATAATATACATCTTTCCTTTTTGTATACCAATTCATGCTTTTGGTTTAATCAAAATTTTGTTTCTACCCTAAAAAATTTATAACAAAATTTCTTTTTAAAATACCTATATTCATAAAATATTCTCAGATAATATTATTATTACCTTCTTAAAAAAAATTAAAACCATTTTCCAAAATCACCGAGATTTAGACTTTCAAATTCCTTTTAACAAAACAACATTTACTGAAACTTAATCGAATCAATCTTTATATTTCCAAATATTCATTCTAGAATATTCAAAATTTTCTTTTAAATAAACAACCTTTAGAAATCAATTTTTTAACCCAACAATACCAACGAATGCCTTATATTCAAATTGTGAAACTTAATTCACAAGGTATTCATTTCAATGTTCCCAAAATTCCTATCTACCCAACCTAGGTTTTAAAAAGAGAAGATTCAAGACATATAAATGGATAATAGTCAATACTTAGAAATGGGAGAGCATGACCGATCAAATCCTAGATGATAATGATGAAATATTATTGTTCTTAACAACCAAGCACAACCAAGAATAACTATATTTAATTTTCTTTGAAAAATTATTCTTATATATATATATATATATTATGTTTCCAGGTAAAATTATTTCATTTACCCATTTTAAAATCAATATTGAGTCAGTTGGTCTTGTTCGAGTGTTTAGGAAATTCCTATCGATAACATTGGCCAAACGCATCGACCAGAATTCTTAAGCCACCCAATAGATCAAACAACACAATATAAAATATTTTTATGAAAATAACAAATACGCACTCTTATATATATACTCTCAATCTCATCCTATGGTCTCACTTACCCTATCTCAAATGAGTCAACCCTACCAAGCCTAGGTGTTCGCTCAACCTAAGCTCTGATACCAACTGTAACAATTCACTTTTCCAGATAGTTTAAGCTGAAAATAAACCACACATGTCCAACCCAATTGAACGGAAAGGCGGATAGTTAGGGAAAAGAAAGAAGAAAGAAGACAAGAAGAAATTAAAGCACACAGAATTTCACAGCGGAACGAATAATCTATAATGTATAACAAATCTTTAAACAAAAACAAAACTGTGATATATGTATATCAGACATTAGTCGGAGTATACTAACCTATTCGGCATGGACAGTTATAACAACCTATCCTCACAATTGTTGATAAATACAACAGTGAATGCAATGGAAAAATAACCATGTACATGCATACGTCTCTGGGCCCCTGCTTTCCCCTTGAAGCTCCAACATCCAGCTAAACTTGGAAATATGATCGGTCTAACCCGAGCATTATAGGAAAACAACGCCCGGGTCAGTCTGGTAAAACCAGCGTGAGAACTTAAATCACAAGGAATTTTATTTATCATAACTTTTAAAATCCTTTAAAATCAAAGGTATCTCGTGAGACCACGTCGCACATAAACACGGACGGGTTTTTACCTTACGATAACCAAAACCTTTATATCAGAAAATCCAGTGATATTATAATAATGTCTAAAGGTCAAAGTAAAATATGAAAATAGCTAAAATTCTTGCATCTCACATTTCAACATAGTTGGGCATAATCAAAACTGTATGGCGCTTATTGGAGAATGGATTCCAAACTATGACAAGGCATTAGGGTACCACCTATCATGGTACACGTCTAGAAAATGCACCGAGGACCTCGCCGAGATCCCCTGCCAACACAAGACCATCCTACCCCTGACTGGATAGTACTGAATATGTCATCACCTCGGTTGCTTTGCAACCCTTTTTATTAAGATCTCATGCACAGCCAATCCATAAATATGTAGATGTATTTAGAAAGGTGATGACCCACCCTAATGGGAGAGACCCACTTAGCCTTACTACATCTCCCCTGATTTTAGTCATTCCCGGTTGATGAAGCTTGAGGCTACGCTTACCTTTTGAATAGCAATTCCACTTGGAATGCTAACACTGCCTTCCAGGCAGTAATGTAGTGCCAGCATTCATCCATACAAGTTGTCCAGGATAAGGACAAACCGAAGGCACTACCTCTACTACATCCATTTTGGAATCACCCTCGGGACTAGTAGCAAGAGGCCCTTGCACTTCAATGCACCATCTTCGATTCCATATTCTTCAAAATGTCTTCACTTCGCAACGAGTTGGATCGAAGTGGTTTTCGGATAACGTATCTGATCTCGGTTTCTTCGAAACAACATTCGACAGTTTCCGGTAAACTCAACCCCGGTTCTTTAGAAAATAAACAAACAAAGATAAGAGCAGAGATCACCCCCAAGCCATTAGTGGACGGATTTCCTTATCATTGTCCTAAAAGAACGAAACGAGATTTATACGCAGAGTACAGCATCATCGGAGATGATTGTGCCATATAAATCATGTGTTTCTCCTAGATATTTCCAAAGTTACTTTTGGACCAGATTTGATAGTCGGTTATTTAACTATCAAATAAAAAAACATCCATTATATATTATATTTCCCATGGAAAACAACTAAGCCTCTTAAATTTATCTTTCATTAACTTAAAATCACATTCCAAATAATTGGGAATCACTTCCATACACTTATCTCAACAGGATAAGTATATTCACAAGACACTATGTTTTGATACTTAGAAAAATATAACCATATACTCATCTCAATGGTATAAGTATATCCACAAACTATTTCACTTCCAAAACTTAGAACTTGAAAACTCTTAAAAATAGATATTGAAAAGTACCGCTCAATACCGACCATCTCTTTCCAAATTTCCTTATCTTATAAATAAATATTTCCAAACCTATTTATAAAGCTTCTGTATAAATCTCCAATTTATTTATAAACATTGTTTATAAATCTCAAAACTCCATTTATAAAACTTCTCCTTTATAAATCCTTACAACTCATTTATAAGTTCTTTTATAAGTATTCTGAACCATTTATAGGACTCTTCCCATATTTTAACAAACCTCTTTAATAAACTTCTTAAGTCAACAAAGTTCCCTTGATAAACCATACGTTATTTAAAATAACTTAAATTAATAAGTTATTATTTAAATATCCCTCTATGCCATTCAATTAAAATATCATATAAAATATTAACTTTAAAAACTCATCAATAATATATTAAATTAATTTTAAAGCACCATTATTGCATTAATAAGTTAACTTCAAAATAATATTAATATAATAATTAATTAACTTTAAACGTTTATTAAAACAGTAATTAAATAACCTTAAACTAATATTAATATAAAAATTAATTATCCTTTAAATATAATTAAATAACTTTAATCAGTATAATTAATTAACTTAAATTAAAATTTAAAGTATAGATAATCATTTCAAATAATTAATTTAAAATACAATTAAAACATTTTTAAACCATAACTAAATAACTTTTAAGTAGTAATTAAACATTTTTAAATAACATTAAGAAATAACCTTTAAGAATCATATTAATAAAATAATTAACTTTAAATCATTATTTGACAATTTTAAATTACCTTTAAAACATTATTATTAATAAGTTATTACCTTTTTAAATCTTATTACTAAATAATAATTATCTTTAAACCTTATAATAAAAATAATTATTCTTAAAATAACTTTTAAATCAATAATTAACTTTTCAGATTCAAAGGAGGCTTAACGATCACTATGGTACTTAAACAAGCTACCATATTATTCAATTAACTTTTCAAGTTAATAACTGATATTTACATAATCTACGACCATGTAAATAAATCCAACATAACCATCATTAGGTAATATATCACCTATTTAAAGCGGAATATCAATTAATGATATATAATCAAATGTCCAAATCCATAAAATAGTAGAACGGGGATTTATTCTGCTGATTAATTGCCAAATTAATTTAATTTGCAGAACGGAGTTTTATTCCGCTAAACAGATGTCCAATTACCATGTTCGATCTAGTATAACTCAACAGTAATTTATTTGGCTAAATAAACATCAATAACTATGATATATAAATCTAAACGACGTTATTATTTAAAATAACGTGATTTAAAACCTGTCCGTATTATATGTCATAAATTTATACTTGTCCAAAGCTATCAACAAGTTGCACTAAAATGTTATACTCGTTCATACGTGTGCAAAGCAAAAATCCGTGTGTTAATCGGATTTAAAACGAGCACGTTATGGCATTTCAAAGATTTATAAATAATATAATTAAATTTAAACAAGGATTTCTCACCAAAATATGAATAGGCCAAGCCCATAGATATTCCAATCTGCATCCACTAGCAAACCTTCTTCCCCAAATAACACTCGATCCAAAATTGCCTGGAATGGAAGATAAATGTGCACGATCGTGCACGCGTGCACGTGCACTAGTACCCTGAGGCACTTGCCACCTCGCTCATGGTCTCACCCGCTCCGCCTGATCACGTGCACCTCCTGCGACATGCCACCTTCCTCTCCGGCCATCTGAAACACCAGGATGCCCTCAACCGAGACCAACTCAGATGTGAACCCAAAAATAAAGACGCGACAACTAATCAACTTTCCTCATCGCCTCCGACCACAACAGCGCCCGCCACCTCCACCAATGCAACCGCCACACCGTATGCTACCTCCATGCCCCTCGCGACCTAGCTCGGCGCCACCATCTCATCGTAGTTCAATGAAACCCGACACCACAAAAAATATGCCATAAAACCCTAATTAGAACCGTTATCGACAACACGGACCACAAATCAATAATCGGCAACGGTCATCCCATCCGCCTCGTCCCAACACTCCTCCCCGACATCTCCGATCCACCCCTCAACCACTGGTTCGTCAAAAATTAATTTTTTTACGATTTCCATTCATCTCCTTGCCATGACTTAATCCAACTTTGTAAAATCCCCTGAACCACTCTAAAAATCATAGTTTGGTGATACAAACCCGACTACATCCTCTGTTCGCCAATCCGTGATCATCGAAAATGGTCGTTTTCACGATCACTTGTTGTTATTTAAATATATCTCTCAAACTACTTGACTAAATTCCATGAAATTATTTTTAAAATAAACTAGATTCGATTACGAACAACTTTCATTTTGGTGGCTTCGGACGATTTTGCTTAGATTTGGAGATATTGATTTTTGAATTAGAGGAAGTGGAGTTTAATTTCAAGGTTTTGAAATTTCAGAGATAAGAACCAGAAGAAGAGAATGAGGATGCATATTGTATGTATATATATATATACACCGAGCCCATCACCTACGTCTAAGCTCATGAATCCAAATTCATGAATGCAGTTCAAATCAAAGGGGACAAAGAAACGGCTGAGGAGGCCAAAGGTACAAGGTAGGAGAAGGCAACAGCAGTATATAGGAAAAACGGGAAGATATTTAGTTGGCTGTGGTGTACCTGGGTATATATGTTTTATTTATATTTGATTATGAATAAATTTCGATACCCAGTCATAACGTATCGCGTCCGATCTCAAATCGCGTTTGACAGAAAATAAAGTACGATCGCGTATAATAATGTTACATGATCACAAAACAAAAATAAAATAGACAAGTTATTTAAATTCTGTGAAGTCTCAAAATGTCAGCTTTTGCCGTAAAATACGTCAAACGAGAATTTGTTTATTTTCCAAATTAAAATTTTTGGAAAAATCATAAAAATTAAATTAAAAATACGTCATCAAAAATCAAATCTAAATTTGAAATATAGATTTTATTATAATTTAATTCAAATTCGAATATTTAAACAAATTAAATATCCAAATTTGAAGTCCCAAAAATATGGGTCGTTACATTAGGATGCCAAATGGGATTTGGTGAGAGAAAAGATAAAAGCGTTGCTTCAAGCCTTACAACCTAGAAAATGGTAAAAACATGGTAGATGCAGCAGGGCTATGTGGGTCGCTCCCATAAGGGTGTGTAATCACCTTTCTAAATTATTATATTATGGATTTAGTTGAGCATGAGAGCTCTCTTAAAGGTTGGGAATAACTAGAGCGATGACATATTTGGTACTATCTAGTCAGGGGTAGGCCGGTCCTCCATTAGTAGGGTTGCAAAGGTAACTGTGGCCCATGATACATTTTATCTAGAGGTGTACTTTTTTGAGAAGGTAGTCCCTTACCTTGCCATTTGTTGGAATCCATTCTCCGGTAAGCGCCTTAAGTTTTTGATTATATACCTATTATTGTTGTGATATACACAAATCACAACTACTTGATTATTGATATTTTAAACCCCTAGACATTATTATAATATCATTGGATTTTTATAATAAAAACGGATTGGTTATCGTAAGGTAAAAACCCATCTTTGTTCATGTGCTTATAAGATAACTTTTATTTTGAAAATGGTTTTCAAATGTAGAAATCAATATGATTGATTTGATTGAGCTTTCTCAAGCTAGTTTACCAAACTGATCCGGGTGTTATTTTCTTATAATGCTTGGGTCAGCCCGAGCATATTTTTCAGATTTAGCTGGATACCTTGGAGCTTTTAGGAGATGACCTGGATGCCTCTAAGACATAGTCACGTATCTTTTATTTTTCCACTGCTTTCTTTTCTGTTCGTGTTAATCGGCACTTGTAAGGATAATCTGTTATAACTGTCCAAGCAAATAATAGGATAGTGTATTCTGATGTGTATACAAATAAATATGATTTCATTTTGTAAAGTGTATTATATATTTCTCGTCAAGATGTGAGATTTTGTTTTGTCTTTTTTTCTTAACTCCTAATGAATTATCTTTTGGACACTTAAATGATCGGCACACAAATACTAAGGATGTATTAAGTGTTGTCTTTATGTGTAAGAAAGGCAGGTCATTACAGCAAGTGAACATCCACCTCTACTCCATAAACTCGATGTCCCACAAACGACAACCTAGAAATATACTTGGTCTGACCCGAGCAATATAATAAAAAAACACCCGGATCAGTCTGCAAATACCAATGTGAGAAAACTTAAGTAATGTGGTGAACATATAATAATTTTGTGAGACCACACCGCTAAACGCGAAATAGTTTTTTACCTCACAAGAACAACATCCATATATGAAGAAATGGGAAACAAATCAGAGCAACAATCCAAACAAGAAAGAATGAGCATAGATAAGATCAAAATCCAAACTTAAGGAATGGACACAAATAATTAAACATTTAGAAGAGCTTCAAACACTTCTCGATGCCATTGAGAAAATAATTCAAAGATTGGAATCAATAATAAGGAAAGGAAAATTTTCCAACAAATGACTAAGTGGGTGCGCCCCCCTTACCAAAAGTATACCTCTAGAAAATATGCTTGAGAGGGTCATATACTCTATGTTAATTAATTTTAAACACCTTTATTTAAACTAATTAATTAACTTCAAACATCATTTTTTTTAAATGATTAGTTTATCTTAAACATCATTATTAAAAAAATTAATTAACTTTAAACCCCTTTATTAAATTAGTTAGTTAACTTTAGTAACTTTTATTGAATAAGTTAATTAACTTTCAAACACTTTTATTAAATCGGTTAATTAAATTTTAAATATTATTAATAACTTTATTAATTAACTTTATTATAATTAAAAATATATTTAAACCCTCAAATTCCTTTCAAAAATTATACAATCCTTAGACATTCGTTTGAAAAGAATTAACAAAATATTTAAGGGGATTAACCTTTATAAATTTAAAACAACTTTAACTATCTTGAAAGATAGTTAAATCCAATTTATAATCTTTTATAAATTTAAACAACATTAATTATCTCAAAAGATAATAAATCTAATTTATAATTTCTTTATAAATTTTAAACAACGTTAATTATCCCAAAAAGATAATTAATTAAATTTATAGCTCCTTTTATAAATTTTAATTAACACTTATGCTTTATTTTCCGAATTCGCAAAGTATTTGAATATATAGTTTAAACAACTTTTAAAGTGCAACACACCACCAAACATTTATTTCATGAAAATAGAAAATCAAGTTCAAAACACAACAAGGGTTTTAGGAGATGATATTTCATAAATGACGGTATAGTGATAATCGCTATAACAACACTTAGACAAATCAAACAATAAGTCACAAATATTTCAACCAAACAACAATATAAACAACATCAGAATATAGGTAAATAAATACATATTGGCGAGAAACCCCTTAGGGTCTCTCTAGAAAAGTCCCCTGTAAATTACACATGTGAATGTGTATTTCGGAGTGTCATGTGGCGATCTATTCACTACGTACACTTCGACTTTCCTTCTATTTTTATTCCATGCAACAAACAGTTATTTATGTCATCCGCTTTTTCAAGCGGAAACTTAAATCCAAGCAAACAATCAAACAACATTATAAATTATATACCAAGCATTCAATAATAATCTATAGCAGCATAGATATTATATAATTTATTCAGAAGTGAGTAAACTCACCGAAATTCCAACTGACGCTTGCACGTTCTGATTTGATCTAAAATCGAACAACGTTCGATTTTAACCCAAAATTCAACTAGCTTCAAAATCCACAAAATTAGTCCATCACATAGCTAACATTCCTACGAGTCCAACACAACTGAAGGCATCCAAATCTGACCTCGTACAGGGAAGATATTGCATTTATAAGTTTTCAAATTAACTAAATAATTAAATTAACAAATCAAGTAATTATCCTTAGTTACCCAATTAACTTCATCTCCCCTAAATGTTAATAACTACTCCATATACACTGATTCATAGTGTAACAAAATGTGCATGCACACTACCAATCACCCCATACTCGACGGAATCAGTCACCATCAGCTCTGATGGACTTCTCTTCCTCCTCTCTTCACAACGCTCACCACAAACTCAAGCTCGAAGCATTATTCCACGAAGTGAGAACCTTGGATGTCACACAGTGTGATACTATATCATCAACTTGCACACCTATATTTAGTAATGTGGACTCCCAAAGTCGAAGTAGAGGTAACAAGTTTCCCCGATCCGCCCTACTTGCCTTGGTCCAAGTTCAACCTAGGCTTACTTCAACCATTCAGATGTCTAACCCATGTAGAAAATCTTAGCTATAGGCACTCAGACATCCGACCTTATATTCAGATATCGAGCTTCGACTCCAGAAGTTTGAATATAAGTTTTTAAATTTGAATCATGTCATATTTGTGCCGATTCTTTTATGTTTTGTATTTTATGAAATACAAATGTCTAGTCATCAATTCGGATGTCTTAATTGATGTTTCTAGATCTGTTATCTTACTTGTTTTATTCATCTTTTTCATGGATTTAAGTACAAATGTAAGGGTTTATTTTTAAAGGTATTTTGGGTACAATTTTATTTCTATTTATATACAACTTACACTAGTTTATCTCAACTATTGTATATAACATTTCAATCAATTACCCGCGTATATTTATATTAATAATCTATGTATATTTCAAGGTTTCTAGAATCAATTCTAGGTAAATTCCAAAGGGTGCATTTAACTACCTTTTAATTCATCAAAATCAGTCCAACTTATCATATTAAAACTCGATCTACGGAACTAAAGTAGTTTCGATTTAATTTACCCTTCCCTCCAATAATTATAGTGTTTAAAGCTTTACTTAGGGTTTTCTAATTTGTATAATTCATAAGAATTATAAATTGAACATCATTAATTTAGATTAAAAATATTTTTCTCACTATTAAATAAATACATAAAAAATCAATTGTTGCTTACATCATATATAACATCCCAGAATTTTAGTCATTTAATTTTAAATGTTTAATTAATTTTAAATATTTAAATTACAGGATTTTTTGAATTTAATAATTTGAATTCAAATATGATTAATTATTCAAATATTTGAATTGTAAACTAAATATTAATTAAATGAATTTAATAATATTATTAAACTCATTTTAATTAATAAATAATATTGATGAATTCAATTTGTAAATTATATACAAAATAGATCGGATAAATATCGATAATTGGATCAAAATTCTCAAACGATATTTATTTTTGCGAAATTATCATTCTAGGTCACTATCTCAGATTTTGACAAAACCAGTGCCATTAGATCCGGAATAATAAATTGTTGTACGCCATCGTAACGATCAGACGTACCATTTGGTCGTGCGAACTCGAAACGCTTAGCAATTAATTTTAATATAATTTGATTTAAAAAGCTAACTTCCATATATTTTGGAATTGGGTTTCGAAAATAGTTCCATTATGTTCGAAATAGGGGTATTTAGTATCGAACGTCAGTCGGCACGCTTCGATTGGGGTTCGAGATTTTTGGATATGTAATGTCGAATATTTTCGGAAAAAAATAGAAAATCAAATCTTTTTTCTTAATCTAGCCCATACCCTACTTTTCAAGTCTATACCCCTCAACATGCTCGTCCATCTCAGTCCCACGCTTATCCTCATAACCCTCTCCCTAATAATTATGGCCTGAAAAGAAGAAACAAAGCTTACTCTTTAAAAATCAAATTTCAAAAATTAAAATAAAATTATCCATAACAAAATCTAAAACAAGATGCTTGGTGATCGTTTAGGCTTAGGCTTTGTTTCTGTGTGCTGTTTGTAGTATCCGGTGTCCTTGGGTAGAGTTTGATCTTCAATTGCCGGACTAGGGCTGGATCTGTGCAGTTAAAGCGCTCAGTAGATTCAAAGCGGTGGAGGTGCAAAAAGTCATAGCGGGGATACAGCAAGGATATAGCGGGATATAGCGGATGGCTCTAAAATAGCATATAAAACTTGTACTCAATGTTTTTACAAATATATAAAGGGTAATTAAATGAAAAATTATCATTCAATTGAATTATAATTAATACATAAATAATTTTAAATAAAAACATGTGCAAATATACTTTAAATAAACGTAAAACTGTTATATAACATAATTGAATTTAGTAGAATATTAGAGTATTTTCATTTCTGAAAATATATTAAAAATTAAATCAATTAAATTAGTTTCATAATTTTTATAATGTATAAATGCAATTTCAATTCATTTTATTAAAGAAGATATAGCGAAAATAGCAGAATATAGCGGGAATAACGGGATATAGCGGAAATAGCGGGGCTTAAAGCGGAAAGGCTATATTTTGGGGCTATATGGAAAAATCGTAGCGGTAGAAATCCGCTATGAGATATAGCAGGGCATTAACTACACAGAGCTGGATTGAGTTGGATTTTGAGGAATCGAGAAGTGGATTGAAGATTGGTCTGGGATTGGTGGTGTCGAGGGGCAGCTACGGCCGCGTATTGGTGGAGCTTGGCCTTTCGTCGCTGAACACGAATTTTGTACGATCGTTGTGGGGTTGTCAGGTCGCATCACCTTTTGGTACAGTGGGCGTGAGATGATGGTGTCAGCTAGGTGGAGGTCGTAGAGAGGAGTACAAAGGCGTGGTCAGACAAATCGAAGAGTGTAGCTCTATGTCATAGTTTTAACATGCACGTCCTTGGTATGCACTCGTATCAGAAGGAGAGGACTTTGTTGATTTGGGGAGGATGATGGATTAGTTTTTTTAATTAAGGGTAATGTTTGATTAGTTAAGTTATTTATTAATTTAATTAATCGATAACTTATAAATCGAATAACTATTGTATACGAGGTCGGATTCGAAAGTCATTTGTTGCAATACACTCGTTTAGATAGTATCTTTTCAATGGAGTTGGTTTGGTTGGATTTGAAGGTAGTGGAATTTTTGTCTAAAATCGAATGCCCGTTCGATTTTAGTTCAAAACGAAATGCTTCGGTGGAAACAAGAATCAATGTGAATTTAACTCACGTTCAATTTTACTATATCATATCTATGATGCTATAAGCTATTATTGATTGCTTGGATGTTAGTTAAACTGTCTGATTGATTGTTTTGTTGAACTTACGTTTGGAAAATGGATGACAAATTAACTTGATTGTTATGAACCCATATGATTATATATATAATGTCCTTAGCCATTATTTTGCAGGGAGAATTTGTAGGGAGATCCTGAGGCGTTTATCGTCAATAATCATTTATTTACATCCTTATGCTGTTATATTGATCCTTGCTAGATTATTCTACATTGTTCCGAAGTTTGGCTCTGATCCCATGCTGTGACGCCCCACCTCTATACTCACGCTAGCCAAGGATACTACGGTGTAATGCCATCGACTAGCATAAAGAATAAGGCTGTTGAGGAGCGACCATCTATGTATTTGCTTTGTGCGAGTACCGATATGATAGAAAATATAACTTACACTTCATTTCAAGAGGAAACCCGACATATCAAATACAAACTCAAAGCTACCACACAGTGGCTAAGTGGACCTCGGAAACAAATATAGAAATAAACATAACACAAATCAGTCACAGACATTCATATCACAAAGGCGGAAACAGATATGAATATAACACAAAGAAATGTACATCAAAGTAGTGCTCAAGCAAGATCCACTACATCACAAATGAATAGATACAAGTGCTAGACAAAAGAATAGTTATACACCAAGGAGTCTCAATCTCGAATGTATAATAACAAAAATTACTAAGCTAAAGTAGTTAGACAAAAGCCAGGTGAAGGACCCTAATAAGAAGTCAAGCGGGAGCACTTGTAACATCTCGGTCTGACCCGAGTATTATTTAAGAAGAAAATAATAAACGGATCAGTCTAGCTATAAATATCAGATAAAATGAGATAGGATAAGAGATATGACCAAAAACGTATGATAACAAGGAAATGTCATACTGTGTCAAGTATACATCAAATAACAACAAAAATCATACAATATCTCAAATCATCTCAAAGCACCAAAAAGAATCACATTCTTTAAATAATTCACCAAAACATAAATATTGACAAAACATATCAATGCCAATCCACGAAAATAGGTGAAACACAAATTCTAGAAATCACAACGAGAAATCCAGAAATCACAAAAGGGGGAAGAGGCCTATCACAACGGGAGTATGAAAACTCACCAACACGTGTATCACAAACGGAATGCTATTCCATGGTCGCTAACCATAGAGCCGGTGCAACGACGTAGTGCAATAACGGTACGCCCGCGGAACCAGAAACTCAAATATTTCGGAACAACGACGTAGTGCAATAATGGTACGCCCGATGAACTCGAAACTCAAATAATTCGGATCAACGACGTAGTGCAATAACGGTACGTCCGATGAACTCAAAACTCGAAACATCGACGTAGTACAATAACGGTACATCCGATGAACCAAAAACCGTAAAAGAATATGGGTCGCTAGCCCATAAAAGAAATGAGACGAAGCTCAATAAAACGAGGTACAGTCCTCTACGTGGACAAAGAGACATCGCACATTGCTAGTCTAAACCATAAAATGATCATCATCGATCATCAAGAAGTGTCGATTACACTAAGCTAGTAAATATAAGAGTTTAGCTTCATGTCCCATAACCACTTGCTTAACTCAAATATTTACGAACAGATTGTAGATTTCCACTCGAAGGTTGTCACAAGAGTTTCAATCGAATAAGTCAAAGAATTAACTGACGAAGTAAACGCAAGCGTTTCATATCACTTGTTTTACTAAGCCGTTTAATTAGATTTCTCATTCGAATGAGGTAAAGGTTTGTATATACTAATAAATTAGAAAACGGTTTTATAATCGAGCTTTGTATTAAAAATAGAGTTGAAATCATCTTTGTAAAGAGTTTGAATATTTACTATTAGTATAGAAACCTTTGTATTTTAAAGTGACAAAGCACAGAAATGATTGTAGAAACAATCACCCATCAAAAATTCACATACGAAGACGTGAATCAAATCCAGAGAAATCGATACCGAATCCATCAAAATGGATATACCCAAAAATCCCGAAATAGAAGTCATCAAACTCGATAATAAATGATAACAACAAATCGGATAATCACGAATCGATGAAAATCGAAAATCAAAGCAAAATAATCAAGTAAGCTGAGTTAATCAGGTCAGTCGACTGAACCAGGTGGTCAGTCGATTGAACCAGGTGGTCAGTCGACTGACACAGGGATACGAATGTTGTATCCCCAGGGTCAGTCGACTGACTCAGATGGTCAGTCGACTGATACAGACCCAGGCAATTTCTTGGGCCTGGTTCAGTCGACTGAACCACTGGTTCAGTCGACTGAACCTGCTTCTAAGCAATTTTGATATTCTGGTTCAATCGACTGAACTCCTGGTTCAGTCGACTGAACCTACTTCAGGAGCCCATTCAGTCTAGCCCCCCTTTGGGGAAAATTCAATAACACGGACGGAAGCGAACGAACGAGCAACTACGACTGAGGATTTACGCCAATGACAACCCAGCCTTGTATGGCCCTCCGAAACGCTCCACTAACGTGTTCAAACATCAAAGATTGGATTTTTATAAAAATTGGATTCCAAAAACCAAAAATTGAACAATTCACCAAATCGATCCAAATCGAAAGCAAATGAACATAAATAAGTGTTAGGAATTCATACCCATCAACAATGATAGTATAGACATAGATGTGAGATAAAAATCTCACCTTTGAACCCAAAAACAATGAATGAGAAGCTTAATCACAAAGGAAAGATCAACACTCTTCACTTCAACCCTAGTAGCTTGAATCTAAGCTCAAAATAAGAACATTCTTTAAGTTAGGCTTAGGAAATTTCTGAAATTGAAGAGAGAATGAGTTGGAGAAGATGAAGAGGATGCTTACCTAAGCTTCTCTTTGAATTTGGAGCAAGAAATGGAGCTTGCAAAGGAAACTAGGGTTTTGAATTTCTATTTCCAATCTTTTTCCCCCATTAATCTCAAAAGCTTAAAGGTGTTAGGAAATGAAAGTTAATGAAGAGAAGAGGGGGGACTGAGCTAGGGTGTTATGTTAGGTTATTGGGCTAAAACCCAAACCCAAAGCTCTAAATGAAAACATCCAAATTCAACTCACTCCAAAAATATCGAAGCTTATACTCAAAAAAGTCGCAAACACCATTTTCGACTCAATGGAAGTGGTCTCGAGTCCAAATTCGACTGTTTGCAAAAAGTAGCTTTTCGGACTTCAATCCGATTAATGATTCTATATTTAAATAAAATGTTTAAATATTAAATCGTAAAACATGCGGGTTGTTACAGACTCCCCTCCTTAAAGAATTTGCATCCTTGCAATACTTAAGAAGAAAATAAAGAGTAACAAACATAAAAGCATATCAACACAAAAAGAAAATTTGAAATAAGAAGTTCACCATGAAGAGCACAAAAGAGTAAGTCTGGATGTGTTTGCTCGATGAATTCTCAAGATTCCCAAGAGAAATCCTTAGGATTTGAGGACCATTGAACTTCCACAATAAGAACATCTTTATTTCGAAGGCGTTTAACCTCCGAAGTAATAATACGAATAGAATATTGCTCATAAGTCAAATTTGGTGAAACCTCAATCTCTTCAATTTACACTGGGCTCAAGAATAGAATCAGAATCCCTAAGGTATTTCCGCAGTAAAAAGACATGGAAAATGTCATAAATAACAAAAGATTGAGCCGGTAATAAAAGGGCGATAAGCCACGGAACAAATACGTTCGGTGATGGGAAATGGACCAACATATCGAGGTGCTAACTTTCCCGATCAACTGAAACGCACAACACCCATCATAGGTGAAACATGAATGAATACCAATAAAATCTGGACCTAAAACTAGCTTCTCACCGGCTTCAAGCCAATACAAAGAAATGGGCATGGCCTTCCGTAGATTGCCTCGAAAGGTGCCATACCAATACAAGATTGGAAGCTATTATAGGAAGAAAACTCAACAAGAGACATATGATCTTCCCAACTTCCACCAAAATCAAGAACACATGCACGAAAGAGATCTTCAAGAGTTTGATGCACACGCTCGGTTTGTCCATCGGACAAAGGATGATAAGTGGTGCTAAAAATTAAGCTTTGTCCCCAATGCTTTTGAAGATCTTAAAAAATCCACTAGAAACATAATGGATCACGATTGCTAATAATAGAAGTAGGAACTCCATGCCATATAACAGGACATAGAGTTCAGCCGAAAGAGGTATAGTCAAAAAGAGAAGGGCGAGCCACGAGGCTACACAAAACAAGAGATGAACATGAATTGGATTCACGATCTCGAATCTCACAGGTGGATAAAGTCTCGAGATCATCCCATTTGGATATCATCAAAGAAACAACTGCTTGTTGCTTACAACTAAGGGCATCGACAATCTCGATTACCCTTTTTCGGAGTACAAAGAAGATCAAGATCATAAGATGCAAGGAACTCGAGCCAACATTGTTGACGCAAATTATGTTCCTTTTTAGAAAATAAATACTTCAAAAACTTATGATCGATGTAGAGAACAAATTTCTCTCCAAAAGATAATGTCGCCAAATTCTAAGAGCGAAAACAATGGTCGCGAGCACTAGATCATGAGTGGCATATCTAGTCTTGACAAGCTTTAATTGTCAAGGAGAAAATGCGATAGCACATTCCCTTTGCAAGAGAATGACACCCAAACCAATACGACTAGTATCGGTAAAAACAATAAAGTCTTGATTTCCTTCGGGAATCGCAAGAATAAAAATATCGGAAAAGAGTTCCTTTAAATGATCCTCTTTCCCGAAAAGCTAAGACTTTCAAAATTATAATTAACTTTGTATATATTCATCTTTTTAGAAAAAATAACTTTTTACAAGAATTTTATTGTGTCTAACTGTCTCATCAAAGCGTTTAGGAGATTCCTATCGATAACGTTAATCAAGCGCATCGACCAGAATTCTTAAAGCACTCAATGGGCAAAACAACACAAAATCATCTTATATATGATAACCATGTCTCTTATAAAATTTACAAATACTCTTTGCTCGTTTTAGGAATAAAACCCAAACATATTTATAAATATCTTATTAAAAAGATTTGCAAATTTTAAATTTGTTATTTTCATCCATAATCAATAAATATAAGGATAAACTAATTGAGATATTTATAGATCACTCGATTCATAAGATGGATGAAACAAGGCAGAGAGTTTGTCAAACCGCATGACAGAACGAACCACTCACAAGAATCATAACGAGTGCGGAATGCGGTAAGTGGAATGCTATCTTCCGCAACTCGTAGCTGATGAAAACCGATGGCAAGGTCGAGCTGAAAAGACCTTAGCACCACTCAATAGATTGCTTAGGTGATAATCCTAAGACAAGCTCAAATATATTCTGAAAAATTTCACAAATTACTTGAATGAGAAAAATAACATCTTCTTCATCAAGTGGGTTTAAAGAATAAAATGTTGCCACCAAATTTGGAAATCAAAATCTTTAAAAACAAAAGAAATCTGCTTAACAGATTGAAGATGTCAAAGATAAATAGTCCACATTGGACATAGGATATGGCCTTCATAATAATTAAGCCAATCCTTTCCCAAAAATCAGTTTCGAAGCCTAAATAACGCATAATATGCAAATCGGCTCGAAAAGAAAAACTACAAAAATAATCTTGACATTTTCACAAAGTAAATTGAGTGTTGCAGATCCATCAATTGAATTCGCAATTCTCAATGAAATCATCAAACCCATAATATTAAAAGAGAAAGAATTTATCAAGTTCTTTTGATATAAAGTAATGGGATGAACCCAAATCAAAAAGAACTCGAATAAGATAATCCCAAAACAAATATCGTCAAGGATAGAATGAGAAATACCTTTACCAAGTGAAGTGTCGCTAGGGGCTTGAACAACATTTAGCTTTCCCTCTCTTTTCTTTGGAAGTTTGGGGCATGAAGATAAAAGATGTCCCGAACTTTTGCAATAACGACAAAAACTGGTTTCGGGCACTCATTTGCATAGTGGTCCGTAAGACCACAATTGTAGCATCGTCCACAACTAGAGGTAGGAGACTTTGCTATCGAAGTTTCTTGCTTCCCTTTCTTGTTGGGATTGGGATTGAGGCCTTTGAACTTAACAGGCCTCTTCATGTTATTGTTGAAGTTCTGTCTGGCATGCACAACTTCAACATCAATTTCTCTATCGGCCTCTTCAAGCCGAAGAGCGATATCAATAAGCTGATTGAAAGAAACTTCCAGTTTCAGAAGTAAAGGCTTTTTAAGGTTCTTATTCAACCCATAGACAAATCTCTGGTTTTTCTTCAATGGGGTATTAATATACTCGACCCCATATTTAGAGAGAGATTCAAAAGATGCGACATAATCTGCCACAGAGGATTCACCTTGAACAAGGTCAATAAAGCATCGGGCTAAAGTTACTTTTTCAACCTCCGGCACAAACTTCAATTCGAATCTTTCCTGGAATTGCTCCCAAGTAAGATCTGCTTTGATAATTTCAGAGATTAAAAGCTCATACCAATCTAATGCTCTTTCTTGGAGCATCCTAGAAGCCACTTGGACTCAAAGTAGATCAATAAGATCCATGCGGGAAAAGATACGATCGCATGATCTAAGCCAGGCTTGGATTTCTATAACATTTTCGGAACCCTTGAATGGCCTTCCACCCAAAGCGGTGTAATCCCTGCACGAGCATGCAAACTCGGATTTAGGGTGAGTAGGCGCTGGAACGGGTCCGGCAGCTTAGGCATTGTTCACAAGATCTAAAATTTGTTGAGCTGACATAAATACTCCATCCTGGGGAGTAGCACTAGATTGACCGGCGCTGGGACGGCCAGGTCTAACCATTTCTCTTCTCTAAGAAGGAAAGAAAGAAGAGGAAAAAGGTTATTCTCAAAATGAATATCAAACAAACTTGATTGATAAAACAAGGCATCAAAAGAAATAGGATGGAACGGTACGAAGACTCGAATCAAATCCTATGGCACAATTTCTAAGAAAGACTTAGGATAATGATCCTTGCTAGATTATTCTACATTGTTCCGAAGTTTGGCTCTGATACCATGCTGTGACGCCCCACCTCTATACTCACGCTAGCCAAGGACACTACGGTGTAATGCCGTTGACTAGCGCGAAGAATAAGGCTGTTGAGGAGCGACTATCTGTGTATTTGCTTTGTGCGAGTACCGATATGACAGAAAATATAACTTACACTTCATTTCAAGAGGAAACCCGACATATCAAATACAAACTCAAAGCTAACACACAGTGGCTAAGTGGACCTCAGAAATAAATATAGAAATAAACATAACACAAATCAGTCACAGACATTCATATCACAAAGGCGGAAACAGATATGAATATAACACAAAGAAGTGTACATCAAAGTAGTGGTCAAACAAGATCCACTACATCACAAATGAATGGATACAAGTGCTAGACAAAAGACTAGTTATACACCAAGGAGTCTCAATCTCGAATGTATAATAACAAAAACTACTAAGCTAAAGTAGTTAGCCAAAAGTCAGGTGAAGGACCCTGATAAGAAGTCAAGCAGGAGCACCTGTAACATCTCGGTCTGACCCGAGTATTATTTAAGAAGAAAATAATAAACGGATCAGTCTAACTATAAATATCAGATAAAATGAGATAGGATAAGAGATATAACCAAAAACGTATGATAACAAGGAAATGTCATACTGTGTCAAGTATACATCAAACAACAACAAAAATCATACAATATCTCAAATCATCTCAAAGCACCAAAAAGAATCACATTCTTTAAATAATTCACCAAAACACAAATATTGACTAAACATATCAATGCCAATCCACGAAAATAGGTGAAACACAAATTCTAGAAATCACAACGAGAAATCCAAAAATCAAAAAAGGGGGAAGAGGCCTATCACAAACGGGAGTATGAAAACTCACCAACACGTGTATCACAAACGGAATGCTATTCCATGGTGGCTAACCATAGAGCCGGTGCAACAGCGTAGTGCAATAACGGTACGCCCGCGGAACCAGAAACTCAAATATTTCGGAACAACGACGTAGTGCAAAAACGGTACGCCCGATGAACTCGAAACTCAAATAATTCGGATCAACGACGTAGTGCAATAATAGTACGCCCGATGAACTTGAAACTTGAAACATCGATGTAGTACAATAACGGTAAATCCGGTGAACCAAAAACCGTAAAAGAACATGGGTCGCTAGCCCATAAAAGAAATGAGACGAAGCTCAATAAAACGAGGTACAGTCCCCTACATGGACAAAGAGACATCGCACACTGCTAGTCTAAACCATAAAATGATCATCATCGACCATCAAGAAGTGTCGATTACACTAAGCTGGTAAATATAAGAGTATAGCTTCGTGTCCCATAACCACTTGCTTAACTCAAATATTTATGAACAGATTGTAGATTTCCACTCGAAGGTTGTCACAAGAGTTTCAATCGAACAAGTCAAAGAATTAACCGACGAAGTAAACGCAAGCGTTTCATACCACTTGTTTTACTAAGCCGTTTAAATAGATTTCTCATTCGAATGAGGTAAAGGTTTGTATATATTAATAGATTAGAAAACGGTTTTATAATCGAGCTTTGTATTAAAAATAGAGTTGAAATCATCTTTGTAAAGAGTTTGAATATTTACTACTAGTATAGAAACCTTTGTATTTTAAAGTGACAAAGCACAGAAATGATTGTAGAAACAATCAACCATCAAAAATTCATATACGAAGACGTGAATCAAATCCAGAGAAATCGATACTGAATCCATCAAAATGGATATACCCAAAAATCCTGAAATAGAAGTCATCAAACTCGATAATAAATGATAACAACAAATCGGATAATCACGAATCGATAAAAATTTGAAATCAAAGCAAAATAATCAAGTAGGCTGAGTTAATAAGGTCAGTCGACTGAACCAGGTGGTCAGTCGACTGACACAGCGATACGAATTCTGTATCCCCAGGGTCAGTCGACTGACCCAGATGGTCAGTCGACTGATACAGACCCAGGCAATTTCCTGGGCCTGGGCCTGGTTCAGTCGACTGAACCACTGGTTCAGTCGACTAAACCTGCTTCTAAGCAATTTTGATATTCTGGTTCAATCGACTGAACCCCTAGTTCTGTCGACTGAACCTGCTTCAGGAGCACATTCAGTCTAGCCCCCCTTTGGGGCAAATTCAATAACACGGACAGAAGCGAACGAACGAGCAACTACGACTAAGGATTTACGCCAAACGATAACCCAGCCTTGTATGGCCCTCCGAAACGCTCCACTAACGTGTTCAAACATCAAAGATTGGATTTTTATAAAAATTGGATTCCAAAAACCAAAAATTGAACAATTCACCAAATCGATCCAAATCGAAAGCAAATGAACATAAATAAGTGTTAGGAATTCATACCCATCAACAATGATAGTATAGACATGGATGTGAGATAAAAATCTCACCTTTGAACCTAAAAACAATGAATGAGAAGTTTAATCACAAAGGAAAGATCAACACTCTTCACTTCAACCCTAGTAGCTTGAATCTAAGCTCAAAATAAGAACATTCCCTAAGTTAGGTTTGGGAAATTTCTGAAATTGAAGAGAGAATGAGTTGGAGAAGATGAAGAGGATGCTTACTTAAGCTTCTCTTTGAATTTGGAGCAAGAAATGGAGCTTGCAAAGGAAACTAGGGTTTTGAATTTCTATTTCCAATCTTTTTCCCCCATTAATCTCAAAAGCTTGAAGTGTTAGCAAATGAAAGTGAATGAAGAGAAGAGGGGGGACTGAGCTAGGGTGTTATGTTAGGTTATTGGGCTAAAACCCAAACCCAAAGCTCTAAATGAAAACATTCAAATTCAACTCACTCCAAACATATCGAAGCTTATACACAAAAAAGTCAAAAACACCATTTTGGACTCAATGGAAGTGGTCTCGAGTCCCAATTCGACTATTTGCAAAAAGTAGCTTTTCGGACTTCAATCCGATTAACGATTCTATATTTAAATAAAATATTTAAATATTAAATCGTAAAACATGCAGGTTGTTACATATATCGTCATTTCTTGATTTTCATCCCTAAAACCCTACCGTACGTGTTTTGAACTTGAGCTTGTGTTTTCACTAAACAAAATTTTAAAATTCATTAATCATATTAATTAATGATATTTTAAATTTATTAGACATTCTAATTAATGATTATTTGAACTTGATTAATTGTTTTAATTAATGGCATTTAAAATTTATTAATTATTTTATTTAATGATGTTTGAAAATTAATGATCATTTTAATTAATGATACTTAAAAGTAATTAATCATTTTAATTAATGATATTTGATTTTAATTAATCATTCTAATTTCTGATATTTGAATGTAATTAATCGTTTTAATGATTAATGAGATTTGAATTTAATTAAGTCATTTTAATTAATGGTTTTGAAATTTAATTAATTTTTATCTTAATTTTAATTAATTATTTTAACTACTAATATTTAAAATTTAGTTAATCATTTTAACTAATGATTTTTTATAGTTAATTAGCATTTTAACAAATGATGTTTTAATTATCATTTTAACTAATGATGTTTGAATTTAATTAATCCAACTAATTTATGACTATTTGAATTTAATTAATTGTTTTTAATTAATGGTATTTAAAATTTATTAATCATTTTAATTAATGACGTTTAAGATTAATTATTCATTTTAATTAATGATTATTTGAATTTAATAAATCTTTTTAATTAATGATATTTAAAGTAGATTAATTTAATAAAAGTGATTAAAGTGAATTAACTAATTTGATGAATAAACTAATTTAATAAAAGTTTTAAAAGTTGATGGAAATAAGTAACTATTTTATTAAAGATAACGAAATGTTTGTTTAACAGAGATTATAAATGCGATTAATTATCATTCGGAATAATATTGTTCTAAATTTATAAAGGTATTTAAATTATTTTATTTTTTCGTGATAATAAATATTGTTTTAAATTTACAAATGATGGTTTTAAATGAGAAAATCCTTTAAAAGGAATTATTTATAAATAAAGCTAAGTGTAAATTGTTTGGGTTATAGTAAACAATGTTTTATTAATTTTTTACCATTGTTTCAATACACTTAGTATTATAAAAATTTTCTTATAAAAGTACATTTTTAAAGAGTATTCCCAAACTGTTTTTACCAATATTGGAATATGGAAGTCAAGCACAAGTTCAGTTTTTAAAAGTAAAGTTCGATTTCGGTTATGGAAAAGCAGTTCTGTAATCGATATCGCTTATATGGAAAGGATTTAGTCATACTTTTAACGCAAAACATTGAGGCTTGGACTCGTTTCTATCTTGGAGGTTAAAAATGTCGTCAAGGCGATGCATAGAGGTAACACTACCTCAACTTGCTTGGCTCCATTTTCAATCGAAAGATATCACTTTTTTGGAATCGACGAGTAGTGTTAGATATATGACATTTAATTTCCATATACGTCATTTTAATTATCTCCGATAGTTGATTTATTTACTATCGGATCCAGCTTTCTTCATGGTGTATCGTCACCTTAAAAACGGTTTGCTGCTATTTTGAGATTTTTTATCCTTTGTCGAAAATGACTAAACCAAAGCACGTATTCCTTTTAGGGGCCAAGTTATGTGAGGTTGCTCCCATTGGGTATTTTCACATATCGTCTAAATTTTGGTGTACCGTCACCTTAAAACAGTTATGATTTAGATGTGAAATATTTGGATTCTCAGTAAGGTTTGGCAGTGTTCGGCTTGGAGTTCCCGGGGTTTTCAAGTATATTTCTAGAGGTATACTTCTTTTAAGGGGGATGCACTCTCCTAGTCATTTGTTGGAAATTTTCCTTTCCTTATTTGATTCGAACCTTCGAATTGTTTTTCTGTAATTCCAATGGGAAGTTTCAACCACTCTTCATGATGTTTAATTATAGGTTATGTCCATTCTATTAAGTTTGGACTGTTATCTTGTTTTATCCATTCTGTCCAGCTTGGATTTTGTTCAAACTATTTCCATTCTTTCAAGTTTTAATCTTTATACTATTTTTTCCCACCATCTATGTTTGGATTTGTTTCATGTTGTCTATCTCTACTCTTGCATGTATGGATGCCATTCTTGTGAGGTAAAAACTCATTCCACGTTAGCGGCGTTGTCTCACAGAACTTTTATATGTTCCCCATTATTTGAATTATCTTACACTGGTATTTCCAGACTGGTCCAGGTGTTATTTTATTATAATCCTCTGGTCAGACTGAGTATCTTTCTAGGTTGTCTTTGGTGTTATGGATATCTTGAAGAGGACCTGGAGATTCACCCATCGTAGTGTTTTATTTTCCGTTGTATTATGTAGTATCCATATCAGCAATTGTAAGGTTAGGATTTTATAGCTATCCAACTGATAAGGTTTGTTTTTTAACTTTGATATACTCTGTATTTTTGGAGTGACAGTTTTTACTGTCCTTGTTATATTATATGTTGTCTATTCTGCTATGAGATTCTGATTTTCTCTATTCTCTATTCTTTCCTTTTTATTTACCCAAATATTCTCCCCTTTTGTCGGTTGGATGCTCGACATTTGAACACAGCGGTAGTATTTGGTGTTGACTTTCAATGGTCAAAAAGGTTGGCCGTTACATCATAACACATCGTAATAAATCCACTCACCTGAAAATGCTTTTTGAAGATATCTCTGTTTTAACTCAATTTGTATTAATGCTTCTCTTTCCATTCCAAGCTTGATGTTATGTTTGGTTGTTTGCTTCTCTTTATTTACAAATTTGAATTCCCTATCTCCTTTCTCATTTTCTTTTTCTTTAATGTGAATTTGGATTTTATTTGTTTGAGGGAATAGTTTATAGGACTTGAGTAAGAAGAAGAGAGCATAAAAGAATAAGGGAGGCGCATGCTATGGTTTTGGAATGAAGAACTCTGGCCTTAGCCACTTATTTATTGCTGAAAATTACAGTTATTAGGCTTAATCTTGAAATTATTATTTACAAAATACTACTGGTCTGGTTTCCGTTAATTTTCACTTTCTTTTATTAGATTCAACAAGATGTATATATTTCTTGACTATAAATGGCATTCCAGACACAATGGAATAGGTCCTAAGGACTAGTTCCAACATTTGTGAAATTTTACCACTTTCCCCTTTTATGTAAAATTATATTTTTACCCTTATTAATATTTTAAATGATTAATAAAAAAAATTGGTTGTTATGAATATATTATGAATCTACCAAAATAAGGCACTTTTTTGGAGTATTTTAGAACACGGCAAATCACTTACCAAAACTTCATAAAGACGGTCCTATCGTCGCCGTTTCATTGTCGAACCTAAACAGACGGTCCATGCTGATCAAATCTTCCTACGCGTTTTTTTATTAATCTATTAAACAAATCGATGAACGAACAAAACCATTGGATTCATGTCATCAAAAACTACAATATTGATATATATATATAATGTTGAACTTGGAGCACTTTTAAATTTCACTTTTTAATTAAGGAGATATTAACCCTTGTCTAATCACAATCAATAATTTTACTTTAATTAGCTGTGGCATATTATATCCTACTCATGAATTAATATAAATTAATGTGACTACTATTTGATTTCACTATTTATAATTTGATCCAAAACCATAAGGAGTGAATTAATATAATGACCACTCTATAGCTCTAGTACCAAATAAAACCTTTAGAGTGTGATGTAATAGTACCCGGCTGATGTAGGACGATTATTAAGTTATAAAGTAACAAATCTGAACCTGTCATAATATCACAGCGTAAGAATAAAATATAATAATCAATCAAAGATGTAATACAAGCGAAATAGTATATAACTCAACACAAGTTAAACTATCGTCATATGGTATGCTAAAACATATAGTAAAGAATATGGTGCATAGGTGTCTAACACAATGATATCTAAATCATTTGACATCCAACACAATCGCATATCAATAAAGGAGAACACAACAGTCACATCACTCAAGGTAATCAAAGCAACCATCACACTCTCGGATGCTCATAGATAGCTCACATGACCCACTTAGATATTCAGCTAGGATCTCAATACCTAAGCTCATGCCCACCTAGATTGCTAGGGATATGGACCACTCAGATGTCTAACTTATGGATCAAGATCATGGGTGAACTCAGACTAGTCCAGGGTATACTCAGAGTACCCTACTCTGTATGAGCATATAACATAAGCATTTGTATAGATAGTATAACTGCCACTTATCTAATTCACAAGTGATCGCTCAACACTTTCCCGCTCACTAACTTTTCTCAAGCTATAGTCACTTCCCTTTGATGTACTTAGCCAACCACCACACTTTCTCGACCCTTCAAAGTTTGGAACCCACGCTTAGTCCTTATGGCTTCACTATACTTAACCAGAAGCAATTCTTGCATTACCTTACGTCATTCCCTAAGCCAAACTAAAAATTCACATACCAACCTAAAGAAGCGCCATTGATCATCCAAAGCCCCAAAACTCGACTTCCACTTACCCATACTATATGCGACTG
This sequence comes from Allium fistulosum, assembly GCA_030737815.1. Taxonomy (NCBI): domain Eukaryota; kingdom Viridiplantae; phylum Streptophyta; class Magnoliopsida; order Asparagales; family Amaryllidaceae; genus Allium; species Allium fistulosum. The sequence goes on from CM060907.1 coordinate 398,992,409, forward strand.
ATACCCTAGGCCCTGGGGTTGCCTTGACCTTCCCATATCGGTCACTGGAACAATAGACCACCGTTGGCCCCAATTTGTGATCTTTCAATCACCATTCTTTGTCCAGAAGCTCTTTATCTCCCATCCCAAAGCCTAAGCTCAAATTTCGTGAAGTGGTTTCCCTTCCTTCACATGCCTCGACCCCAAAACATGGATCTAACAATAAAAACAAAAATGGGTCGATGCCAAACCATTTCGGCCCAAAATACTTGGTCATTTTGGCTAAGTTCCTTTGCTTCCCAACATGCGCCGCCTCACATTCCCAACTTCCATTCCACCACCGAACCATAATCTGACCCCATCAAATTAAACCCAAAATAAGACACCCCGTATTTTGGGGGTTCCATAAATGGGAAAATTAAATTAAAATAATAATAAGAATATACTATTAAAAAGATGAATAAGATAATTTAATTGCAAGAATTTCCTAAAGGGGATTTGATTAATTAAGTGTGGGACACTTTATAAAGTTAATTGCATAGATCAAAGGTAATTAGAGAAATTAAGGTCGGTCTTGTTAATTAAAATAAATTTAAAATTTTGAATGTGAAGGTTTGAGCTAAAGGAAATGTAATAACATGACTATGCTAAAATGAGATATTAGACCAAGCCAAAAGCACTTGCCCAATTTCTTTAGCCCTAACCCATCATTCATTCCATTTTCACTTTACTCCATTTTACTAAACAGATTCCTAACAGCTCTAGCCTACGCCGGCACATATTCTCAAGGAAGAAGAAGAATATTTCAAAGCTAAAAAATTAAAATTTTCAAATTTAAGGAAAAGGAAAATTAAAACAAGGTTTCTTAAATCAAGGTGAGTAAAATATTTCTCAAAAATCTATCCTAACTTATTGGGTTCTGATTTGATTCTTATATGAATGTTTTGATGATGATAAACCATGTTCAAATGATTAAAATATTGTTGGTGGTGTTTGAAATTTATTTTATTTTTTTCATTTTTCTTATCATTTTTTTTATTTTTTTTCAACCAATTTCAACTAAATAATCGTTTTGCATCAATAGGGACTAGGTCTCCATATTAGCCACCTCTCTCTCCTTCCCATTTCTTCACTTTTCATCCAATCCATTCCTAACTTTTTACATTTTTCTTCCTCATCTCCCCTTACCTAGCTTTCCTTGCTGCTGTAAAACCTTGTTTTCATCGCAAATCATATTTGCAATTCGCATCTCTTTGAACCTCTCCCCGCACCCAGATCTGGCATCGTCGGCCCGATTCTACGTCTTACGTGTCTGGATGTAAGTTTTCTGGTCCGTGCCTGTGTTTCCATCCTACCCGCGTTTCCATCTAGTTATTGAGCCCTTGGCGATTGCTTGCAATGGAAGTGGTTTGTTATGATTTTGATTATCGTGCTTCTCTTTTGGGTTTTGGATGTTCATTTGCTAGAATATTGATCTTGTGGCACTTCTGGATCTTGGTATTTGGTGGTTTCTGTGTGCTATTGCTTCCAGGTTTGGTGCTTCCGTTATTCTCCCAGTTCCATTTGCCTCTGTGTATTCCTGCAATCAAGTCTGTTGCTTTGTTTCTACATCCCCTTCAACTCAATGCTTTTTGGATTGCTCTTGTGAGTAGAAGTGTTTCTTTTTTGTTGGTGGTTGTCAAGCTTAATGGTCAAAGTTTCGGATGTGGCTTTGGTTGTTTGTTTTCATAGTTGTCATGTGGTTTGGCTATTGTTATGTTTTGTGGGCATCTGGTTTTGCTATGGCAATAATTGACAGTTGTTGCTGGCCATGGTGATTAATATCTTACTGGTAACTTCTGTAGCGATTTCCTTCGCCGTGTTTGCAATCGTTGTTGTCTTTGAAATTTATATATTCTGGTTTTGGATGCTGCTTCTGGTGTGCATTTGGCTTCTGAATGTCATACCATTAGTTTGGTGGTTGAAAAGTGGTTTTGCTATGTAATGGTTTGTGGATTTTCCCATGTATGGTTATGTGTTGTCTCTTGTCAAACTGAATGTGCGGTTTTGTATGTTCTAGTCAAGTCTGTGTGCAAGTGTTATGCATGTGCAAGTGCGTTTGTGTGTTCAGTGGTCGGGCCACTTAAAAATACCATGTTTTGTAGTTTAGGCAATCTGCCTAACTCCTGTAACTTATATGTATTTATTACTTATTGTAATAAAAAGTGGACAGTCCACTATAAAAACCGGCTGGCCTTGCCAAAAAAAAATAATGAAGTAAATATGTTCATGTTTTAGGATAAAACAAGATTAAATCATACTTAAATTCCATGAAAATTTAATACAACACTTGTAATGGTGAAATAAAGACGATTTTTAAATTTAAGAATTTTTGGAATTAATTTCGAAAATTTTTAAATTTCTAATTGGAGAAAATTGTTGATTTAAGATAAATTAATTATTAAAAATAATAAAATTAATTATTTTGACCTAAAATTTTAGGAAAAGGTAAGATATGATGAAATTGATTTTTGATGAATTTTCAAGGTTTTCCCATCAAAATTAATTAATTGGCTAAGGGAAGAATTAATTAACTAATGGAAGCTGTAGTTAACCATTTCTGAAAGGTAACCTTTAAAGAAAAATATTAGCCAATGAGAATTCGACACCAAATGGGATTTGGTGTAAAATTAATATTGAACAAGGTAATGAATTAGTTTTCAACATAATTAAAAGATCGTCATTTAACTCACGAGAGCATATATAACATTACATGTGATGGCACTAGTGGAAGTAACCCACGATGGCTACTAATGAGCTAATACGCGATAGCATTGAAGCTATCTACCCATGAAGGCTTTAATACATATACCTATGACACCTTTGGGGGTGTTATCAAACGAAATCTCTATTGAGCTTAGCATATGAAAGCTAAGTAGCGTACGAAGGCTGCAGAAGAAATCACCCATGAAGGCTATAGAAGGAATGACTCACGATGTCTACGGAGATAGCACATGATGGCCTCGAAAGACATAGTAAGTGAAGGCTTTAGAAGGGATGACACGGGATGACTATAAAGCATGAAGGCTTTAGGTAAGTTGGTACACGATACCCTTAGGGGGTTTTACATATGATAGCATCTAATGAGTTAGTATGCGATGATTGTATACACACACACACACAACCGGTACTTAAAAGGTAATGAGTGATATTTTGGGAAGTTACTAACCCACAAAGGTTATGGGATAGCCAAATAAACTATCAAATAACCGAACATTTGAAATTTATGAGATAGCTAGTTCGTGACGACTAATCATAGCTCACGAAAGAATGGGATGGTGTATTTTTTAAGTAAAATGTGAAAGTGCTTAGGGCACTTTGGAAGAAAGTTTCAAGTGTTATTGAACTATTTCATAAAGATGAAACAAAGGAAAAATTTTATAAGTTAAAACTGTGTTAGCTTATTTTGAAATGGAAGAAAGCTAGAGAAGCTAACAAATGATAGGGTATCATTTAAATGAAAGATAAAAAATGTTTTATCTAAAGAAAGTGTAAGGTGCACTATAAATGAATGAAATAGGTTGAACTATGATCATAAAGATATACCGGCACATGGAGTTATTGGATGCTAAGGTGCCTTGACTATTAGTCTAAAGTCCAATGGTATATGGTAAGGTGCCACATTATGGTTCAATCTTAAACGGTTTATAAATTCTAAAGTGGAGTTAAGGTAGAGTGCCATGGTCGGGTGCCAAAATATCAAGGTGGTGTTACAACTAAAATGAATATGTTGGCAATGTGAACGATAGCAGTTTAGAGACTAAGATGAGCTATTGACGTTTAGTAAGGGTACTTACTAGAATGTATTCAGTGTACTTACATTCAACCTCTTAGGAGATTCAGGGTGGCTTTAGTCAGGGTGGCTTCAATTAGTTGAATGAGTGGCAATTTCATCAAGCGACATTGTTCGATAAAGGATGAAATAGTGATAGATAGGCATAGGGAGGTAATCACTAAATAAGTTAATGATAATTTATCGATGAAAGCCTAAAACAAGAGATTAGGTAATGATTGAATGAAGGATGAATGATTGTATGACATGGTCCATAATTGATGATAAGTGGAAGGTATACTTAACTTGAATTGGCATATGACATGGTTTGTAACTGGATGATAGGTGCATGGTACACTTCTGGATGATATATGACATGGTTCACTGTGGATGACTAGGGTAAAGGTTTACTTATACCAGGCTTTATGTCTAACTCGTGTTTTTTATTCCCATGAGCTCGCGAGTACTCATTCGAGTAGGCTGAGTTATGATTAGACAGGTATCTATGAAAGGACAAATACAGATTTTGAAGATAAAGCAGAAGGCTTGCTATTTAATAAAAGCTATTTTGAAATTATGCTGTGTAAAACTAAGATTTATAATTGGTTATGTATTACGTTGGCATCTTCATATGTCGGACACAACACTACTCTATCTATATTTTATTTATATTTAACCCTGCATGGGCAATGATTTGGGTTAATATGATGTAATGAATTATGTAATTCAAATTGATGAAATGAAGACGTTATTTAGCTGCTCTGTTTATTTATGTTATGCAAAATAATACTAAAATCGCTTTATCGTTGGAAAATGAATTCGACGATTGTTGTAGCATCATCAACTTCTATTTTCAAGTCTTGAAGTTGGGGATGTTACATCGTGGTATCAGAGCTTAGGTTAGGGGAACGCTCAAGTAAAATAGAGCTGAGTAGAAATTTATTTGTAGAAAATGAACACCTTAGGGAGGGTATCTGCAATGTATATATAACGTACTTGTATTTATACACACACACACATATAGGGTAATATACCTACCTCTCTACAATTGATCTCACTCTCTTCACTTCCATTTCTTACGAACCCTTACTTATGCAGAAGGCTAGAATTGATCTATGTAATAGATGTTTGACCATAGGAAGTACAAGAGCAAATGCTAGTATAGGAGATGACAGTACCCAAACTAATGGCCAAGGAGGGGATACAAACCCAAAAGTTCATAGTGAATCTGATACTCAAGCTTCTACCCCAGCTGAAGGAGGATTAGATGTGAATGCTTTATTCGGCCAATTTATGATAGAGATGATGAGGCAACAGCTAGTGAGAGTTATTGAGCTGAGATAGGAGGTAGCGAGAGAAGCGGACTTTTCTAAGATGAAAAAAAATTTCAAGAGCTGTAGGGGAAAGGAATTCACAGGAAAGGAGTCTGCCTTGGAGGTGTCGAATTGGTTGAAAGTATGCAAATGTATTTTCAGAGACTTGGGATATAACAATATTCAAAAGAGGAGGTTAGCTTCTCATCTGCTCCAGAAGGATGCATTGGACTAGTGGGAGGTAGTTGTAGGACCGTTTCACCCTAGAGGGGGGGTGAATAGGGTGATACTAATAATAATAAAAATTAATGTGGAAATAAAAATAATAACAGTATATAATGCAAAAGAGATCACACATAAATTTACCCAGCTTCGGCAAAACCCTGCCTACGTGCTGCCCCCAAGGTTTCTACTAGAAATTAAATAGTCAGACGCTTACACACGTAAACTTATGACACCCGCTAATGACTAACCTAACTCTACGCTCAAAACCCTGCCACAACTCAACCACTGAGTGGCTAATTCTCGAACTGTACCACCATAGTACGTAACCTAATCACACGACTAGAAAGTTACATGGTTTAAAAAGAAAAGAAAATTACAATTGAAAATAAAACTAAACAAAATAAAATCAAAACCCTATTTAATAAAACTTAAGCCCAACAATAAAATAATGTTGACCGGCCCACTATAATTTATAACGAAAGAGAAATAAGGTTGTCTCTCTTTCTTCTGTACACTTCGGCCGATCTTTTGTTTGCTCTCAAAATTAGGGCTTTGATTGTTTTGAAGCGCCGCTTGAAATATTGAAGCTCGAATCGGTTACTGGTGCTCTCAATTCAGTTTGATGCTTCTCTGATCGATTAACTTGTTCACGGTTGCTTCAATTAAGTCGAGATTGAACCGATGCTCTGAGTTGGTACGTGAATTTTGCCCCTTTTAATTCTCGACTTTGATTCGAGTTAAAAATTTATTTTCGATTTAAAAGTATGCTCTGGATTTTTGTCTTGAACTCTAATGCATTGATTGCCGATGATGAAGCTGGGTTATATAGGGATGAAAACCCCTAAATATACATTCGTATTTTTGTATTTGAATTCTTCTCGAATTTTGCTTCGACGTTCGATTTTGCTTGAACGATGTGATGAATTCTTGACTTGTTCATGTTACTGTATATTTTGAATTTCCATGACTTGCTTTGGGTCGGTTCCTTCTTTTGCTCCTACGACTTAGGCACTTTGAAATTTTAGACTTTTGAGATAAATTTTGACTTGTTCATTATTTTATAAACTGGAACATTCAAGCTGTGTATATTTGTCATTTCATTTAGTTCGCCTTGAATTGTCTTCACTGTGCTCATTAGATGCCATAGTAGTCATGTTCATGTCTGAATACTTGATATGTTTACTTTCTGTTTCAAATATTTTGTTGTGTTCTCTAACCATATGTACTATGCTCTGGTTCCATGAACTTTGAACTTGTGTTGCCATTACACCTGATTGCTTTGTTGTATATGATTTCATGTGGCCTTGTTCCACTTTGTGTCTTCTTGCACTTGATTCTACATTCATGTAGGCAGAACTCATGTTGCCTTGATATCTCCTCACTTTCCACTACATTCTGATTTTGCTTGCTATTAACTGTATACATATATGTGTATACTTGTACATTATGTCTACTGAGCTTTTGTATTAGTCTTGTTATACTTGAGTTCAGTCCCTGTTCAGTGTTTGCATTTTTTTTCTTGCTTGTTCCACTTGAAGTGATTGAACATGGTTTGTTTAGACTTTTTGTGACGCAGCGGATTAAACAAAACAATGTAGATCGATGAAAGTAGCAATCGATGGATTGATGAATACTGAAATGCCGAAACTCGTTGATCCGAAGATACCGAATTCTAGCTATCTCTGACACGTTGATCGCGCACGATACCGTGAAAAGAGATCTTTAATTCTTCGAGCGTTGATCAAGCGCACTTGATTCCGCGAATCGGCTTCAACAATCGAAGATTCGAGCGCACTCGAATGTCGAAGGTGGAGATAGGAGATTACACTCGACTACCAATTTGGATGAAAGCACAAAGCTAACAAAACGAAATTTTATTCAAATCAACCAAACTATTACAAATGACCACACATGCATATTTATAGGCTACAACTCAACACAACAGAAATTTGTACAACACTTAGGTCGGCCACGACCTAAAACATCACGACCTAAAAAACATCACGACCTACTATAGGTCGTTCATGACTTAACAGATCACAAGTTAACAAATACAACACAAAGCGACCTAAAACAAACAGTGTAACGACCTAAAATACAAGCTACTTAACATATTTTCAACACAGTACATAGGTCGGCAACGACCTAAGTCCGTAGTGACTTAACACAGTTCGACAACTTCTTCAGCGACCTAAGGATCTTCAAGCGACCTAACTTAGGTCGTAACTCGCCAGCGACTTATCTCTTAAGCGACTCAAAGAAACGGCTTCAGAAAATCTTCGCGACCTAAGTCTTCACGACCTAACTCTTCACGACCTAAGATTTCACGACCTAAAGTCTCGCGACTTATAGTAAACGACTTATCTCCCCAGATCTTCCCACCACCTAGCATAGGTCGTAACTCCTCTCCGCGACCTAACTTAGGTCGTATCTCTTCTTGGCGACCTAACTTCACTTGTCTTAACTTCTAGCGACCTAACATAGGTCGACTCATATCTCCGCGACATACAGTAGGTCGTACTTCAATCTCGCGACCTAACTTAGGTCGTAACCTTTTAGCTCGTTCGCATGCCATCATGCTGAATCCATTGACTCGCGTGCCGCTTTTGCTAGGTCGTGAGCGACCTAAAATTTTGTTAGGTCGTGAGCGACCTAAGACTTCAACCTCCAACGACTTATTCCCAAATCTTAGCTCGTTACTCTCGAACCCGTTAGGTCGTAGCTCTTTTCCTGGTGGCTTGTTAGGTCGTGTACGACTCAATAACAGGTTAGGTCGCTTGCGACCTATCTCTCCACTATTCTGGGCTGCATCATCCTCCCCAGGTTGAGAAAAATTCGTCCTCGAATTTGCGCCATCCTCTTCCACCATAAGATCATCCCCACGATATGGTATGAGATGTTTAACATTAAACACATCGGATGTATACACATCCTCCGGCAGCCTCAACTTATAAGCATTTTCATTGATCTTCTTCAAAAAATTTACTGGGCCAATTTTCCGTGCTTTCAATTTATTATATGTTCCCACCGGAAAACGATCCTTTGTTAACACTGCATAAACCCAATCACCTTCATTAAATTCAACACTCCTTCGCTTCAGATCTGCAGATCGTTTGTACTTCTCATTCGCCTTTTCCAAGCATTCTTGAACGATTCTATGACACTCTGTCGACCCTTCAACAAAATCAGCAGCTCGCTTGACTGTCTTCTTTGGTTGTGGTATGACCGTTAACTCCAACGGCCCCTTTGGAAAACTAGAATATACAATCTGAAATGGACTGAAACCCGTACTATGGTTCACAGCATGATTATGGGCAAACTCCGCTTGACATAACTTCACATCCCAACTCTTCAGATTGTCTTGCACAAGACATCTCAACAAATTTCCCAATGATCTATTCACAACCTCGGTCTGTCCATCCGTTTGCGGATGATAAGCGCTGCTAAAGTTCAAATTCGTTCCCACCATCTTCCACAAACTTAGACAAAAATGACTTAGAAATCTAATATCCCGATCAGAAACAATGGATTCTGGCAACCCATGTAAACGATATATCTCTTTGAAGAATAACTCAGCAACATGCACAGCATCCGCCGTCTTCTTACAAGCAATAAAATGTGCTATTTTCGAAAATTGATCAACCACCACATAAATGGAATCGTTTCCCCTTTGGGTTCGCGTTAACCCCAAAACAAAATCCATACTCGCATCAACCCAAGGCTTAGTTGGTATAGGTAACGGCATATATAATCCAGCATTGGTCGCAGTTCCTTTCGAAACCTGACAGATATGACATCGTTCCACAAACCTTTCCACTTCTTTCCTCATTGATGGCCAAAAATAAGATTGAGAAATCAAATACAATGTACGATCACAGCCCACATGACCTTCCTCGTGTAACTCCTTGATAATCTTCATTCTCAAATTGCTCTCTGGAATACATAGTTGATTTCCCTTAAACAGAAAACCATCTACCATCATAAATTCATCAGCATTCCCTTCCTTAACCTTTTCAACAAATTTCATAAAATAAGGATCTTCTTCAATCAGTTCTGGCAATAATTCAAAACCTGTCACCTCAACTCTCATTGTTGTCAATAAATGACTCCTCCTACTCAAAGCATCGGCCACACGATTCGTCACTCCTGACTTGTGTTTGACAACAAAAGTAAATTGTTGCAGATATGCAATCCATGATGCATGTCTCGCTGAAACCTTGTCTTGCCCTTGTAAATGCTTCAACGCCTCATGATCAGTGTAAAGAACAAACTCTTTCTGAAATAGATAATGTCTCCAGTGTTTAATGGCTTGTACAACAGCATAAAATTCCACATCATACGTACTATATCTCATCTTCGCTCCTGATAACTTTTCACTGAAAAATGCAATCGAACGTTCCCTCTGACTCAACACTCCTCCAATCCCAACCTTGGATGCATCAGTATGTAATTCAAACACTAACTGAAAATCTGGTAGCACTAGAATTGGTGTTGACGTCAACAGTTCTTTGATTCGCTCAAAAGCAACCCCTGCTTCCTCCGTCCATGAAAATTGTTTGCCATTCATACAATCCGTAACAGGCGCCATCACACTACTAAAGTGCGGAATAAATCTTCGATAGAATGAAGCCAACCCGTGAAAACTTCGAACTTCTGTTATCGTCTTGGGCTGTGGCCAATCTCTAATTGCTTCGACTTTACTTTGGTAAACCTGTATTCCTCTTTCCGACACAACATACCCCAGAAATAAAACACTCCTCGCCATAAAAATACACTTCTTCGTAGCAGCATAGAATTGTTCTTCACGAAGAATAATTAACACTTTCTTTAAATGCTGAACATGCTCCTCTGTACTAGTACTGTAGATCAGAATATCATCAAAGTAAACCACCACAAATTTCCCAATGTACGGCCTGAAAATTTGGTTCATCACCCTCATAAATGTACTTGGTGCATTCGATAGACCAAACGGCATTACCAGCCATTCATACAACCCTTCCCTCGTCTTGAATGTTGTCTTCCATTCGTCCCCTGGTCTAATGCGAATCTGATGATAACCGCTCTTTAAGTCAATCTTAGAAAAGATCACAGACCCACTAATTTGATCTAACAGATCATCAAGCCTCGGCATCGGAAATCTGTATCTGACAGTTATCGTATTCAATGCCCTGCTATCCGTGCACATTCTCCATGACCCATCCTTCTTTGGTACGAGTAAGGCTGGAACAGCACACGGACTCAAACTCTCCTGTATTCGTCCTTGTTCAAGCAATTCCTCTACCTGCCTACGCAACTCTTCATGTTCTTTCGGACTCATTCTATAGTGTGGTTTATGTGGCAACACCGCACCTGGAACAAGATCTATCTGGTGTTGTATATCCCTCAACGGTGGCAATTCCGTTGGCAGCTCTCCAGGAATTACATCATTGAATTCTTCAAGTACTGGTTTAACTTCTTCAGGTATCTCAACCTCTTCATTGCTCTCTCGCCCAATCAACAAAAACACCTCTGGCTCCTCTTCAACTTCTTTAACAAACTCCTTCAAGGGTAATAAAGTTTTCAGCTCTTCAATCTCCTCCAGTTTGTTTTCTTCCTGTTGTCGCTTCTTCGGAACTAGAGTAATCTTCGTGCCTTCAAACATAAAGCTATAACTGTTGGTACGTCCGTCATGTTGCACCGCCCTATCATACTACCATGGTCTCCCCAACAACAAATGACAGACATCCATATCTACCACATTGCACCAGATTTCATCCTTGTATTTCTTTCCTATTGAAAAATTCACACAAGCCCTTCATCCAACCTTCACCTCCCCACCTTTTCTCAACCAAGCCAACTTGTACGGTTTCGGATGTTTCTCAGTCTTCAATGTCAACTTCCTCACAGCCTCTGAAGAAATTATATTATCACAGCTTCCAGCGTCAATAACAAATTTACAAACTTTCCCCAGAATAGTACATGTCGATTGAAAAATATTGCTCCTCAACCAACTACAATCCTCCTCTTGCTTGGGTGTCAAACAAGATCTCCTCATCATCAGATTACAACCTTCGTCTCCTGACACTTCTTCTTCCTCCTCATCAGGTGGTGAATTGGAACACTCAGCTTCTTCATCCTCAACCTCCGCTATCATAGCTCGTTTCTTCGGCTTTGGACATTCATTACTTTTGTGGCCCATTTCTTGACAATTATAACACTTGAAACCATTATTGACTTTCATCTTCCCAACCTCATTCACAACTGGTTTTGCAACAGCTTTTGAAACATTAGAACTTCCACTAACACCCTTCACTAGATTGTTGGAATTTGTAAACACACCACCACCTCGTCTTCCCTGTTTCTCCCAAGCCAACGCTTTCTGGTGTGCTTCCCCTACAGATCTGGGATCAAACATGTTAACCATATCCTGTATCTGCATTCGCAACCCCCAAACAAATCTAGCTGTCAATTGTTCTTCTGTCTCCATAATATCATTCCTTGCAATTAGTTGATAAAATTCGTCAGCATAGTCATTCACAGATTTCGTTCCTTGCCTCAAGTTTTGCAACCTCTGATACATAAGCGACTGATAGTTATAAGGTAAGAATGTGGCTTTCTTCATTTTCCTCATCTTTTCCCATGATTCAACCTTTGACTTCCCCATCCGTTCACGTGTAAGTTTGGTTTGCTGCCACCACGCCAAAGCTCTACCCCTCAACCTTGTAGCAACCAACTTCACCCTACGATGTTCTGGAACTTCCTTGAAGTCAAAAATCTCCTCCACATTAGACAACCAGTACAAAAACTCTTCAGCTTGCATACCACCTTTGAATTCTGGTATTTCAGTCTTCATCCCAGACTCCCACTTGTGATCATACTCCGATTGATTTCTGCCTTGGCCTCGTCCATGAACACTACCTCCATTAAACTCCTCTTCAAAATCAGATGTATATCGATGTCTATCTCGTCCACCCACATCTCTACTACCATCATTCCTTCCACCAACATCCCTTCTACCGGCATTCCTCCGATCACATTCCCGTTCATCAACATTTCTATAACTGTCTCGGCTCATGCTTCGATGATCATTATCATTATTTCTCTCTCGATTGGAATGTGGCGAAACTCTACTTCTTCCATGATTAGATTCAGGTGAAACCCTTCTCTGATTTTGATTCATCTCTAACATCATCTTCTCTAATCGTCCAATTCCTTCATTCAGTTTCTCACTAAAGTTTTCATTAATTCTTTGCTCCATCTCATCAGCTTCTTCTCTTTTATACAAAGCTTCTACGTTTTGATGACGATTAGCTCTCCTTGGTGGCATGATTCAAAACTTTCTCAAACACTTTTCGAACATAGATCCAAAATGAAATGGATCGAAAACTCCCACTTTGTTGCAAAAATATGATGAACACGATGAACACAACTTCAAAACTTCAAACTAAATTGCACGGCTCAACACTTCAAGCTCGGCTAATACTTCAACTTCGAAATTCTCGGCTCCAAGGCTCGATTTAGCTATGATTGGCTAAAACAAGCTCTGATACCAAACTGACGCAGCGGATTAAACAAAACAATGTAGATCGATGAAAGTAGCAATTGATGGATTGATGAATACTGAAATGCCCAAACTCGTTGATCCGAAGATACCAAATTCTAGCTATCTCTGACACGTTGATCGCGCACGATACCGTGAAAAGAGATCTTCAATTCTTCGAGCATTGATCAAGCACACTTGATTCCGCGAATCGGCTTCAACAATCGAAGATTCAAGCGCACTCGAATGTCGAAGGTGGAGATAGGAGATTACACTCGACTACCAATTTGGATGAAAGCACAAAGCTAACAAAACGAAATTTTATTCAAATCAACCAAACTATTACAAATGACCACACATGCCTATTTATAGGCTACAACTCAACACAACAGAAATTTGTACAACACTTAGGTCGGCCACGACCTAAAACATCACGACCTAAAAAACATCACGACTTACTATAGGTCGTTCACGACTTAACAGATCACAAGTTAACAAATACAACACAAAGCGACCTAAAACAAATAGTGTAACGACCTAAAATACAAGCGACTTAACATATTTTCAACACAGTACATAGGTCGGCAGCGACCTAAGTCCGTAGTGACTTAACACAGTTCGACAACTTCTTCAGCGACCTAAGGATCTTCACGCGACCTAACTTAGGTCGTAACTCGCCAACGACTTATCTCTTAAGCGACTCAAAGAAACGGCTTCAGAAAATCTTCGCGACCTAAGTCTCCACGACCTAACTCTTCACGACCTAAGAGTTCACGACCTAAAGTCTCGCGACTTATAGTAAACGACTTATCTCCCCAGATCTTCCCACGACCCAGCATAGGTCGTAACTCCTCTCCGCGACCTAACTTAGGTCGTATCTCTTCTTGGCGACCTAACTTCACTTGTCTTAACTTCCAGCGACCTAACATAGGTCGACTCATATCTCCGCGACATACAGTAGGTCGTACTTCAATCTCGCGACCTAACTTAGGTCGTAACCTTTTAGCTCGTTCGCATGTCATCATGCTGAATCCATTGACTCGCGTGCCGCTTTTGCTAGGTCGTGAGCGACCTAAAATTTTGTTAGGTCGTGAGCGACCTAAGACTTCAACCTCCAACGACTTATTCCCAAGTCTTAGCTCGTTACTCCCGAACCCGTTAGGTCGTAGCTCTTTTCCTGGTGGCTTGTTAGGTCGTGTACGACTCAATAACAGGTTAGGTCGCTTGCGACCTATCTCTCCACTATTCTGGGCTGCATCATTTTGTTTTGAGCATGTGTTAGTCCATGAGATGTTGAGATGATGGTTTTGATGACAACAACCTTAGAATAGATTATAAAATATAAATACTAACATTACAAGTTTAGATATATATGTATATGCAAGATCTAACCATGCAGGTATCAAGAATGAAGACTGTACAGTATAGAGATTCAAGATATAGAGATAGAAGACTCATGAGTATCAAGAATTTCAAGAGTTCAAGTTTCCAAGATAAGTTATATAGTTAGGAATATTTGTTAAAACTCGAAGAAAAGCACTGGCATCTTAATATCCAATTTATTCGTAGAATGGAATCCACTTCGAGCCCGTTAAAGGGATGGAACCCTAAGTAGGATGAAACCTACGAAAATTTAGTGGGACATTGTTTTGTATCCACTAATTTTAATTCAAATGATTTTACAAATTTATCTTGTTTTCAAAATGATTTCAAAACTTTCCTTTTAAAAGATTCAAAACTCTCTATTCTGATTTTAAATAATTTTAGCCTCAAAAACATCTTTAATTTCAAAGTCAAATTACTCTTGATTTTAAACTATCTTCAAATAATATATTTAACTTTTAAATATTTATACTTAGATTTAAATATAAAATTATAGTTAAATTATGTATATATTGTTCTTTATATTTACTTATGTATTTTAACTATAATTAAGTATATTTATAAAGTTCAAAATAATTTTAATATAAGATAGAGGTTATTTTCAAAGAAAATCAAAACACCAAAAATTCCTTTGGGATGTCGACATGCACATGTACCCCATGTTGACATAGTGTCAGTTGGTTTCAAAATTCAAATTTCAAAAGAAGTGTCTATTCGCCATAACTCTTCATGAATAGTCATGGCTGTTGCTCTTCTATAAATAGGGATTAGTTTCAACGAATTTTCAATCATATTTTCTGGTTTTCACTCCTCTTCTTCTTCCACATTTCTTAATACAAAATCATACCATTACTCTGTCGAAATCAACATCAAATCATACTCGATTACTTCTAGTGTGATTCTCCATCACTATCTCTACAAGATCCAAGTGCTATTCAGATTTATAGACTTCTTTGTAATCAATCGAGCGAGAAAAGGTGTGATTATAGCCTTGGAAATCAATTGAGCGAGAGAAGGTGTGATTGTAGCCTTGGAAATCAATTGGGTGAACTTGTTGCCCCAGAAATCAAGTATCTCTACCCAGAGGATTGTTATTCTGGAGGGTGTACCTCATATTCTTGAAATCGAGGGTTGTAATAGTTGAATTGGTTTTGAAAGGAAATCCGTACTTGGTTGTGCGGGACTGGATGTAGGGTAACTCCTAACCAGTATAAAATCTGATGTGTTCTTTCCTTTACTACTTTTACTTTATATTTGCATCTGTGTTTGATTCTGTGTTCTTATCTGTGTCTGATTAGTGCATACATTATTAACAAATTAAGATAAACTCAAAAAGATTAACAAATTTCTTAAAACACTATTCACCCCCCCCCCTCTAGTGTTAATTTTAGCCTTAAGATCCTTAATCCGCATTTCTCACATTTGGTATCAGAGCTTTGTTTTCAAAAGTTTCATAATCTGAATTTTGAAAAGTTTTAAAATGGCTATTTTTGAAAAATCTGTTAAAACTAGTTTAGAATTGTTTAAATCATCATTGTTCCATGAGTTTGCATATGAATGTTATTCAAATTCTAGTTGTCTACCCAAATTTTATAATGTGCGGGAAAGATGCTTTATGGGTATCAAGGAATCAATCCACAATGGAAAATCTGTGCAGATCAAAAGGAATAAGTGGATACTTAATAGTGGATGCTCTAGACACATGACTGGTAATCTGGATATGCTGAATAATATTATATACAAAGACGGAGGACTGGTTAACTTTGGAGACAACTCGAAAGGATACGTGATTGGCATCGGCAATGTCGGTAACTCTGAAACTCCTATTATTACTAATGTTTTGCTAGTTAAGAATCTGAAACACAATCTGCTAAGTATAAGTCAACTATGTGATAAAGGATATAAAATTAAATTTGAAAAAGATAAATGTCATATTGAAGATAATAACTCAACCATAATTTTTGAGGGAACTAGGAAAAAGAATATTTATATTCTTAGTATGAAAGTTTCAAATGATAACCTATGTCTTCTGGCAAATACAAGTGACCCTTGGATTTGGCATAAGAGATTTGGACATTTGAATTTCAAACTCTTATCTAGACTATCAAAACATGATCTAGTAAGAGGTCTCCCTAAAATGAATTTAAAGTAGATAGTTTATGTGATGCATGTCAATTAGGAAAGCTTAGAAAAAGTTCCTTTAAATTAAAAGATATGATTTCAACTTCAAAACCCCTTGAGTTACTTCATCTTGATTTATTTGGTCCATCTCAAATTCAGTCAATAAATCATAGTAAATATGTTTTTGTAATTGTAGATGATTATTCTAGATTTACATGGATAATATTTTTGAAACATAAAAGCGATACTTTTGAATGTTTTAAGAACTTTACAAAAAGAATTCAAAATCAATTATCTTTAAAAATTATAACTATTCGTAGTGATCACAGTGGTGAATTTGAAAATGAAAAGTTTGAGGAATTCTTCAATAAGAAGGGAATAACTCACAATTTCTCATTTCCAAGGACTCCACAACAAAACGGAGTAGTTGAACTTAAAAATTGAACGATACAAGAGTGTGCGAGAACTATGCTTTCAGATAGTAATTTACCAAAACACTTTTGGGCAGAAGCTGTTGCTACCGCCTGTTATATTTTGAATAGAATTTTAATTAGACCTTTAACTGATAAGACACCTTATGAACTTCTTCATGGAAAGAAACCTAAGGTATCATACTTTAGAATTTTTGGAAGTAAATGCTTTATTTTAAATACAAAAGATAGTTTGGATAAATTTGATCCTAAATCCGACAAAGGAATATTTATCGGATATTCTAATAGAAGTAAAGCTTATAGAGTTTTTAATTTAAGATCTAACACCATCAGAGAAACAATGCATGTTTCGTTTGATGAAAATTTAAAAGATTTTGAAATTACAAATGATGAAGAAGAATTAATTACTCAAAATAAGGAATCAACCGAAATTAATAATGAAATTAATCATCCTAATAAAAGGATTACACTTTTAAAAGATCATCCTATTGAAAATATAATAGGAGATATGCAATCTATTGTTACAACTAGAAATCAACTAAGTAAAATGAGTAATGTAGCATTTATATCATCTATTGAACCCAAAAATCCTAAAGAAGCATCAACTGATGATTCATGGATTTTGGCTATGCAAGAAGAATTAAATCAATTCACTAGAAATGAAGTTTGGGAACTTGTTCCTAGACCTGAAGATAAAACTATAACTAGAACTAAATGGGTTTATAAAAATAAAATGAATGAACAAGGTGAGGTCGTTAGAAATAAAGCACGATTAGTCGCCCAAGGTTATTGTCAAGAAGAAGGTATAGATTGTGACGAAACCTTTGCTCCTATAGCAAGATTAGAAGCCATTAGGATTCTACTTGCTTTCGCAAATCATAATAATTTCAAATTATTTCAAATGAATGTTAAAAGTGCATTTTTAAATGGTTTTGTAAAAGAAGAAGTATATGTTGAACAACCACCACTTTTTGAAGATGAAAATTTTCCAAACCATGTGTACAAACTTAAGAAAGCTTTATATGGTCTAAAACAAGCTCCTAGAGCCTGGTATGATAGACTAAGATCTTATTTATTACAATCAAATTTTGAAATTGGTAAAATAGATAATACTCTTTTTATTAAAAGAAATAAAAATGATATTCGACTAGTTCAAGTATACGTAGATGATATCATTTTTGGTTCAACTAACTTTGAAATGAATAAAGAATTTTCTGAAATAATGACAAAAGAGTTTGAGATGAGTCATATGGGTGAATTAAACTTCTTTCTAGGATTGCAAATAAAACAGTTAGATAATGGTATTTTTATTAGTCAAGAAAAATATGCTAAAGAACTGGTTGATAAATTTGGTTTGACTACTGCGAGTGGAAAACCTACTCCCATGGCAACCAATGAATATCTAAGTAAAGAAGATCTCTCGAAAGATGTGGATCAAAAGTTGTATAAAGGAATGATTGGATCATTGCTCTATATCACTGCTAGTAGACCTGATATCATGCATAATGTATGTCTCTGTGTAAGATATCAATCGCATCCTAAAGAAACTCACTTAAAAGCTATAAAACGTATCATAAGATATATTAAACACACCTCTGATTATGGCTTATTTTAACCTAAAAATGATTCATTTGATTTAATATCATACTGTGATGCTGACTATGCTGGATGTAAATCAGACCGAAAAAGTACAAGTGGAACTTGTCACTTTTTGGGACATTCTCAGGTTTCTTGGTTTAGTAAAAAGCAAAATACAGTTTCTCTATCAACAACTGAAGCAGAGTATATTTCTGCTGCTTTGGCTTGTTCTCAAGTAATATATATGCAACAAACCTTAAGAGATTTTGGATTAAATATCTCAAAATCGCCAATTTATTATGATAATACTAGTGCAATAAATTTATCTAAAAATCCTACTCATCATGCTCGAACTAAACATATTGATATTCGACATCATTTTCTTAGAGATAATATAACTAAAGAAGTAATTACTCTCGAATATATATATATTCTGAGAATCAAATTGCTGATATCTTAATAAAACCCTTAAATGAATCAATATTTACTAAATTAAGAAGAGAATTAGGTATTTGTTTTATAACTGAAATATAAAATATAAATAACAAGTATAATTAATAATTAATATTAAATTAAATCATAGAGTTAAAATATAAGGACCATGTCGACATCCCTTAGGAAGACATGTCGACATGTAACGTTATTATTCTTTTTAAATTTTCCCACCAAAATTTCAAAAATTCAGTTATATATTCTTCTCTATTTCTAATTCTTATTCATTCTCTCTGTTCTCTCTTCATTTTCTATTCTGAAATATATAAAATAATGGCATCTTCCTCTAAATCAAACATAAAACCAACTTTCTTATTCCCCTCTCCTACTTCTGGTCCATTCCAATGCTCTACTCTCGCACGTGTAACTAAATTGGAGGAGTCTATGAAGGATACTCTTCAGATGTTGATTGAAATTCAAGTGACTCAACTTCGTATGGCGAAAGAGCAAGAGAGGCAAGGCAAGATTCTTAGGAATTTACAAAAATTCCTAATGGATAACCAGGCCAACCCAATCTTGATCGATGAAGACTCTTCACTCAATCAAGAACATGAGGTCAGCGACGAAGAAGAAGAAGAACCAATGGAAGAAGCACACGAGGAGGATAATGACCAAGTAGTATGCGTTGAAGAAGTGTGTTTCGACAAAAATGGGAATCTTGTTGAACAACGTGGAAATTTATGTTTCCACTATCCAAACTGTTCAATTCATAAATCTCCTATGTTCAGAAACACACATTAGTTTCTTCTCTTTCTTTCCGTTGTTATTTATGTTTATATGTTTTTCAAACGCAAATGTAAATACAACCATACTCGTAATAAATAAACTCGTGTTCTTATATGTGTTAGTATTATTGTGAATTCTTAGTTAGGATAGTTAATAGTTTAGGATTATATTTTAGTTAAGTATTGATTATGTATGATAACACTATCATTATAATCACAAGTAATGTAGTCTTTGTTTCAGGGGGAGTTATATATAGTTATATAGAGTTATATAGTTTAGAGTAAGTTTTTGTTGATGACAAAGGGGGAGAAGTATAAAATAGGATAGTTAGGCATAGATTAAGGGGGAGTTGTTAGTTTTAGGGGGAGTTATTAGGATAGAAGTGATATTTTATAAACAAAGGTTGTCATCATCAAAAAGGGGGAGATTGTTAGTCCATGAGATGTTGAGATGATGGTTTTGATGACAACAACCTTAGAATAGATTATAAAATATAAATACTAACATTACAAGTTTAGATATATATGTATATGCAGGATCTAACCATGCAGGTATCAAGAATGAAGACTGTACAGTATAGAGATTCAAGATATAGAGATAGAAGACTCATGAGTATCAAGAATTTCAAGAGTTCAAGTTTCCAAGATAAGTTATATAGTTAGGAATATTTGTTAAAACTCGAAGAAAAGCACTGGCATCTTAATATCCAATTTATTCGTAGAATGGAATCCACTTCGAGCCCGTTAAAGGGATGGAACCCTAAGTAGGATGAAACCTACGAAAATCTAGTGGGACATTGTTTTGTATCCACTAATTTTAATTCAAATGATTTTATAAAATTATCTTGTTTTCAAAATGATTTCAAAACTTTCCTTTTAAAAGATTCAAAACTCTCTATCCTGATTTTAAATAATTTTAGCCTCAAAAACATCTTTAATTTCAAAGTCAAATTACTCCTGATTTTAAACTATCTTCAAATAATATATTTAACTTTTAAATATTTATACTTAGATTTAAATATAAAATTATAGTTAAATTATGTATATATTGTTCTTTATATTTACTTATGTATTTTAACTATAATTAAGTATATTTATAAAGTTCAAAATAATTTTAATATAAGATAGAGGTTATTTTCAAAGAAAATCAAAACACCAAAAATTCCTTTGGGATGTCGACATGCCCATGTACCCCATGTCGACATAGTGTCAGTTGGTTTCAAAATTCAAATTTCAAAAGAAGTGTCTATTCGCCATAACTCTTCATGAATGGTCATGGCTGTTTCTCTTCTATAAATAGGGGTTAGTTTCAACGAATTTTCAATCATATTTTTCTGGTTTTCACTCCTTTTCTTCTTCCACATTTCTTAATACAAAATCATACCATTACTCTGCCGAAATCAACATCACATCATACTCGATTACTTTTAGTGTGATTCTCCATCACTATCTCTACAAGATCCAAGTGCTATTCAGAGTTATAGACTTCTTTGTAATCAATCGAGCGAGAAAAGGTGTGATTGTAGCCTTGGAAATCAATTGAGCGAGAGAAGGTGTGATTGTAGCCTTGGAAATCAATTGGGTGAAATTGTTGCCCCGGAAATCAAGTATCTCTACCCAGAGGATTGTTATTCTGGAGGGTGTACCTCGTAGCCTTGAAACCGAGGGTTGTAATTGTTGAATAGGTTTTGAAAGGAAATCCGTACTTGGTTGTGCGAGACTGGATGTAGGGTAACTCCGAACCAGTATAAAATCTGGTGTGTTTTTTCATTTACTGCTTTTACTTTATATTTGCATCTGTGTTTGATTCTGTGTTCATATCTGTGTCTGATTAGTGCATACATTGTAACAAATTATGATAAACTCAAAAAAATTAACAAATTTCTTAAAACACTTTTCACCCCCCCCCTCTAGTGTTAATTCTAGCCTTAAGATCCTTAATCCGCATTTCTCACAACATGTACTCTTGAGCATGTTGTTTTCATTTGAACTAGACCATGCATGAACATGTAATCACTCTAAGTCTTGTTGTATACATATGCATTCTCGTCCCAACTTAATTCTGTATTCAGATAGTCTAGAACTTGTCTTTGTTCTAAGATTTAATAGCTTGGAATCTACATGCAAGATGAGTTTGAAGTTGACATTATCACATCCATTGTTATGTACTCCAGCTAAAGGTTTAGTCAAAACACTTTGGAGTCGATTCTTCTAATTTCTTTGAGTCAAACTTGCTTTATCCTTGTGCACATTATGGTCTGGGTTCATTGATGACCTGCTTCTTGGTTACATGTGCTCGCTGCTGTCCTTGTGCACTTGAGTGTTGAGGCCATGTTGTTTGTCGCCATACTTGCTCTTTGTTGTGTGTACTTGTATCAATTCATGTTGAACTGCTTTCATGTGGTCTTATCTGGTTCACTTGAAACTTTGAACTGTAGTCATTTCTTTTGTTGCTCCTGACCATACATGCTGGTGCTAAAAACTTTGTACATGCCTCTGATTTGTTGTTGCCTCTAGTTGTGATGGTATCTGGTTCACTCGATTCTATAGCCTTGCATTTGAACTATTTACTTGAGTCTGGACTGACCATGTGTATATTTGAAGTGTTGTATGTTGTTTTGCGTGCACCTGAGTTGAATCCAGCCTCGGCTTGGGTTTGACCTTGTGCTCACCTGTCTATGCAGTTTTAACAAGTGTATATCGGTGTGCACGGCCTTGTGACATGTACAGTGATACACTGTGCATGTTACAAGTTGTTCGTGTAAGATGAACTCAAAAGAGAAATGATGACGAACAACCCAAATAACCGAGGCAAATAACATTTTTAAAACACACACTTCATTTTGAAATGCAAAATATTTCTTTTTCAATTTTACTACGTTAGTGTTTATTTTGCAGATAATTTAGATGCTGGATACAAACTGGAATAGAGTTGAAGATAAAAATATGAGTGTTGAGTGAATATGTAGTGAGGTGAAAAAATTGTAAATTGAAATTTGTGATGTAATCGAAATTGTAATTTAATTGAAAATGTATAAATGTAGTGAGAGCTCAAATTTGTACTATTTGAATATGAAATAAAATATTTGTTTGAATAAAATATTTTTTTGAATATGAATTATATGTTATTTATTTTATTCAACAAATATTTATTTAATTATGTGAAAAATAAAATAGTACATTAACAAATACATTTAAACGAATATATATGTTTATTATCATCAAACAAAAATTATAGGCTATTGTATTCTACAATCTCCCCCTTTTGATGATAACAAACATATATTAAGATTTTGACTCTATTAAATGTATTTGACCTTGATGAATTCTAATAGCTCCCCCTACTTGAATGCTCCCCCTACAACAGAGCTCCCCCTTCACATATGCATAAAAAATATGCAAATAAAATAAAAAAACAATTGCAATGAGCCTATATGATAATATGATATGCAAATAGATGAGAATATGCAAAATAAAACATTTGAATTTATTTGCCAAAATCTTAACTTCTCTCTCCCCCTTTTGTTATCAGCAAAAGAGTGATAGTGTTAGAAAAATAGAGATAAAATGATAGACATTAATACAACATTAATACCTAATCGAGTATATATATTAAATTTTAATAAAAAAATCAAACAAAAACAATAAATACTCTTTTAGGCGCATATTCCACTTTAGAGTGATAGGGGTGATGACGGTATATAAAACCATATAGTTAATGTATCTATTTGTGGTATATTTATGACAGGAATTTGAATAATTACTAACCATACATAACCGTTAGGACTTTTAAATGAGATTAGTAGTAGTCCTAATTATTTTTTAAAAAATGAATTTCAATTATCTTCTAACCACGCATAACCGTGAGGACTTTTAAATGGGATTAGAATCAACTCGTCTATTTAATAATCAATTTAATATGTGTTCCATACATGGATAATCGTGAGGACTTTTAAATGAGCATGAAAGCACATAATCAAAAATTCCAAGTAATTCACCCATGCATAACCGTGAGGACTTTTAAATGAGAGTGAATACTTTGGATAATTTTACTGTTAATTAATTTAAAAAATGAATAATTTCCCATTTTAAATACCATATTTTGATATATTATATTGGATTTTGATGAGTGATGGTCGTTAGAAATATGATAGAGACAGAGATGGTCTTGGAATTTTTACCAATCAAAGTAATTACAAATTTTGTTTAAATTTTTAAAGAAATTTACTGCATATACCGTCTCAAGTTATAATGTATGATTAGTATCAACACTCATCATATTTTTTCAGTCACTATTTTCCTTTTAGATAATATAAAGGGAGTCAGAATAGTTTATATAGGAATTTAAGATCAAATATAAAATCAAATTTCTGAAATGCCTAAAATGAGATGAAGTCGACCAAAAACTATTTTCTAAAAGGGGTTTTGTTAAAATGTCTGCCAATTGAAAATCGGTTGAAATGAATTTTATGCAGATATATTCTTTGTGAAATGTGATGCAACTAATGAATGTCTCAACATAAAACACATTCCACTAGTACTTTTTCTATCAACTAGGCTACCAGTGTAATCTACATCTGAATTCCCCTTTGACTCAAAGTTATCATTAGATAGATATCATAGACCAAACCATGAGATGTGCAACAAATACCTTGATAATCATTTTACAACTTTTAAAATAAGATTTTGTTGAATTTGATTGAAACCGTGCACACAAGTAAGCAGAGAACATAATGTCTAGAAGTAGTAGGATGAAGAAGTGATCAATCATACCTCGATATTTCTTTTGGTCAACTACCTTACCTTTTTCATCCATCTCAAATTTAATTGTGGTGCTCAAATTTTCTCAGTTGATCACTGGCTGATTGAAATCAGATTATAGTGCAGATTTTCAACATATAATACATCGTTTGACCCATTTTGACACTGCCACCTTTGTACTTTGATTTTGTCGCTAAAGAACTTTGATTTTGTTGCCCGTCGTGTGCCTTGAACAGCCAGAATCCAGGTACCACTCTTGTTGTTCCTTAGCCTGCCACCATATCTACACGAGAAAAGATTTTTGTGACCTATTTTTTTTTATAGATCCATGATTGTTAGTGACAAAATATTTTGAAGAACAAGTTTTTGTAAAACCAAGACAGTTTATGTTTGTTCCTTTTGGCACCCAGATTTGTTTGACTTTAAGGGATTTTATATTTGTGCCTTTAGGAACCCAAATTGGTATGGTTTTCATGTGTTTGGGCATGTACCAACAAATGTTTTGACTGTGTCCAATTTTTCTACAAATTGTGCACTCGGAATTGACACGATTAGTTTTACTTCTAACTCTTTCAGATTAAGTGTACCCAAGTCCATGTCTAACGGTATTAATAGTTTGTTTCCCTAATAACATATTTAGCGATCTTTCTCCTATGGAAAATTTCCCTAAAGTTGTAGACAATTGTTGGACTTATGACTTAAGTTATTCGATTTCATTCAATAACATGGTGCACTTTTTAATAGAATTTTCTCTCCTAGTATTTTTACTTTCTTTCAAAATCAGAATTTCATTTTCAAGAGATTTAATTTTAATTTTTGATTTTTTAATTTCTTCTTCAATTGATGGGCACTTTGTTTGCACCAAAAATGGTCACAAACCCCAAGTGTAGTGAAAGCACCAGCGTATGAATACGAATCAACAGTATTCACACACAAATCACAAATCTAAGCAAGTAACAATTAGCAATCAAGAAATAATGAACAGTGACACACAATTTATAGTGGTTCGGCTATCTCCGGCCTATGTCCACTTCAAGGTTTTTATGATTTTATTGCTCGATGCTTGAAGATTACAATTTCGTATGTTGTATTACAACTGATTTGCTGAACTAAGTCTGAATCTAAGGCAGCAATGGTGATCTAGAGTAAATCTGGCAGAATCTGGGCGCTCTTTAGCTCTCAAAATTGTCCGACCTCTTTTCTGAATGACCAAGGGCTCTATTTATAGGTGTAGGAGGCTGATATTTCGCCTAAAATGAAGGGAGACCAGTTCTAGTACGTCAGGGGGCCCACATGCCCGCTTTATGGAAATCCGGGCCCACACCGGGATCGATTCGACCCTAGGTTCGAATCGATCAAGAAATTGTCCAATCAAGCTGAAATTTGGTGTGGACATTCTTCAACATGTGCTCAAGCTTCTGTGAAAATTTCATAGCATTTGGATGTGTAGATCTCAAGTTATGATCGATTCAAGGTTGTATTTCTGGATGCAGCGTTCTGTTCGAATCGATTACGTTCGAATCGATTGCTTCGACTCGATCATGGCACGCGTGCTCGTGGTGATGTGGCGCGCAATCTTTGAGTCGATCCTCCTTTTTCTCCGAATTTTACTGAGTCGTGGCCGGGGTTTTAGCTATGTAGACGTGGTGGATTCGAGGTGATCGATTCGAAGACATGCTTCCTTCGAATCGATCTGGGTAACCTTCAGTCGATTGATACGAAGACCCCACTGTTTGAAGGGATTCGAAGGTGGGAACGTTCCAATGGATTCGGGCTATTGGATTCGAACAAAGGCTTGCTCGATCGAGTCGAAGCAAGGCGTATTCTGATGGGTTCGAAGCAAGGCTCGACGTGATCAATTCGAGGCAAAAGCTTGATCGATGAATTCGAAGCTACGGTCCTTTTCATGGATTCGAACTATGTTCTCATGGATGGATTCGAACCAACGATGTCTTAAGTCGATTCGAACATAAGCCCTGCCGATGGATATAAAGTAAATCGAGTCGAACCAGGTGGAGTCGAAACTGATGGATTCGACTCATATGGGTGCGAACCCGAGGTTATGTTCTCCACTTGCTCCGGTGATATCTTGAGCGTGCGACCTCGGATTGACTTGATATTTGGAACGTTGACTTTCACGGCTCTGCTTGACGTGTCTTGTCAATTGTAGCTCGATCTGGACTAGGACAAAATTCATCGATATCCGTGGTGAACCTGCGATGCACAATCGATGTTCATGACTAATAATCATTGATTTTCAGTTAATCTTTGGGTATCTCGACTTTGCCAAAAGTTGGGATAACATTTTGCCCCCCAAAACATGCCTTTTTGGTAAAAGGCGTGTTTTGATCAGTCTTAAATTGGATGCAGTGAGTTCATGTTTTACTCATAGCTTATAGCACTTTCAACCAAGTCCATGGCTATTCGAAGCCGAATTGTTATCAATTTTTTTCAGTGGAAGTTAAGAATGAAATTCCACGGTCTCTCCGTACTATTGATGGTCACTCTGGACCCTTGTCAAACCCATTCTAGGTTTAGCGATTGAATAGAAAGATCCTATTGCACTCCGGCGTTGCTTTCTATCCCTTGCACTCTGGCCCCAGCTAGGGCGTATAGCGATGTCTTGGTCGTTCTCGACCGATCATAGCCTCTCCGGGCTCATGCTGGATCCCATCCTGTCACTCTCCGGTAAAGGGGAAACAACGTTAAGTGAGTCAATCCTGTCGCTCTCCGGCGAAGCGACTCACCTCCTGCACTCCGGTTTAGTGTATCTGAACATTAAGCGATGTCATGGCCTAAATCGTGGGCCGATCATAGCCTCTCCGGGCTCTTAACGAATCCTAATCCAATCACTCTCCGGTGAATAGGAAACGATGCTTAAGTAAGTTGATCCTGTCGCTCTCCGGCGAAGCAACTCACTTCTTGCACTCCGGACCCTGCCTCTCCGGGTAGGATCATAAAGCGATCATGTTTATATTGATTTTTAATGTTTATCCTTTAACTCTCCGGTCAAAGGTTTATTTTAATAAGTGTTTCTTTATTAAATTCAAATCCTAGATGTTCAATCTCAAACACCAGGAAAAACAAGATAATGCCTCTCCGGGCGGAGCGGTCTATTTCCATCTCAGAGCATGCCTAGGGATCTCTCCGGTTCCCGTACATGAGTAAGTGGGATAGCCGTTTTATTTTGAAAATCAAATCTAAGAAAACTAATCGACCAGAGTCCAAATCTTGAACTTGGCCCTTGCCATCACAATCAGTTGATGACGAGTCGTGATCCCGATCCAGGATCATTCCTGTTTGGTTGATGCGGTAGTTGTTCGGGTCTAACCGCCGTCGTGCGTTCTCTGACATACTGCGGCAATCTACCACTCCTGGCATGTTCTTCCACCTCATCCTTCAGGTGGCGGCATTCATCGGTAGTGTGCCCATCCAGCTCATGGAATAGGCAGTACTTTCCAGTCTTACGTTCCCGCTCCGTGGGATCTCTCCTGGGTGGTTTTCGATAGGGGAGTTGCCCCCGAGTTTCGGTGTAAATTCGTTCTAGTCCTGCCACCAAGTCTGTGTATTGCCTGAATCTGGGCTCTCGGAATTTCTTCCGTTTGTCACGACCATCATGTGCGTCATCCTGCTTTCTCTTTCCTTTGTCTGCCCTAGACTGTTCCCTGTCGGTTCCTTCGCCTTGTGCAACATTTATTTC
This sequence comes from Allium fistulosum, assembly GCA_030737815.1. NCBI lineage: Eukaryota > Viridiplantae > Streptophyta > Magnoliopsida > Asparagales > Amaryllidaceae > Allium > Allium fistulosum. The sequence continues at coordinate 399,020,447 of CM060907.1, forward strand.
CTGCCTCTCGGCTCGTGATTCCTCTAATCGAATGAATTTTTCAGCTTCATGGAAAAACTCTCCAAGATCTTGCGGTGGATCTTTAGTCAAAGAGTCTTTGAATTCGGTGCCTTCTCCAACTCCTGCCACTGCCGCCATCAAAATCATCGATGGGTCCGGGCGATCTACAGAAGTCACCGTCGCATTAAATCGTAACAAAAAATCTTTTATGGACTCTCCGGTCCTTTGTTTTATTGATGCCAAAGTCACCATGCTCTTAGGTCGCGTCACGTGGACCCTAAACTGCTTCATGAAGCAATCCACAAGCTCGCCCCATGTCCTGATTGATCCGGTTTCTAGCTGCCTAAACCAAAGCGCAGCCAAATCTGATAAGAATAAGGGGAAACATCGTGCCATCACTTCCTCGGATGCTCCCAGCACTTCCATGTGTCTGATATATCTGGTGATATGCATGGTCGGGTCTGACTTTCCGTCATAAGGATTCAGCGTTGGTAGTTTGAACTTCGGAGGGTTCCTTGCATTCCTGATATTCGGAGCGAACGGACTCCGACTAACTTCTTCCAATCCTCCTCCTGAAAACCCTCCTCTCATGAGTCGTCTCACTAGGCCGATCATTCTTTCATCTCCATCTAGGGGTTGCCCCCTTGTCATGTCTCTGTCTTGCCCTCCGAGTCTTGTAGGGAATTCTGGTACGTACTCTTCGGGTGGCTCGTTAGCATTTGTGTTGGCCCTAGCCGGTTGAGCTCCTTCCAAAGGTACTTCTGCGTTGGATCCTACGGGCTTGCCCCCAAGCCCTTGTTGATTGCCTTCTGGTTCTGCATTCTGTCCTCCGTTGGGTTCCATAGCCCTAGCTCCTTGTTCCACATTCACAGCCGCTGTAGCTGGTCCAGGGTTCTGCGTCCCTGCAGCTCTCATCTGCTCGAAGAAATTCTGCAGCATCTCTTGTTGGCTTTTCATCATTCTTTCCTGCATTAAGTTATTCATAGCTTCCATCTCATCTCTAGTAATGTAGATCGAAGCTTGTCCTTCTCCAGCGCCAGAAGATGCCTCTTGACTTCCTGCCTGCTGGCTCCTCTCAGTTCTTTGTCTAGTTTGTCGAGTCATTGTAAAGTCAGATCTGAATCCTTAAAATTCCAAATCTAAATTTTGAATTTTGTGTAGCGGGTGCTAGTTCCTCTCAGTGAAAGCACCAAAGTGTTTGCACCAAAAATGGTCACAAACCCCAAGTGTAGTGAAAGCACCAGCGTATGAATACGAATCAACAGTATTCACACACAAATCACAAATCTAAGCAAGTAACAATCAGCAATCAAGAAATAATGAACAGTGACACACAATTTATAGTGGTTCGGCTATCTCCGGCCTACGTCCACTTCAAGGTTTTTATGATTTTATTGCTCGATGCTTGAAGATTACAATTTCGTATGTTGTATTACAACTGATTTGCTGAACTAAGTCTGAATCTAAGGCAGCAATGGTGATCTAGAGTAAATCTGGCAGAATCTGGGCGCTCTTTAGCTCTCAAAATTGTCCGACCTCTTTTCTGAATGACCAGGGGCTCTATTTATAGGTGTAGGAGGCTGATATTTCACCTAAAATGAAGGGATACCAGTTCTGGTACGTCAGGGGGCCCACATGCCCGCTTTATGGAAATCCGGGCCCACACCGGGATCGATTCGACCCTAGGTTCGAATCGATCAAGAAATTGTCCAATCAAGCTGAAATTTGGTGTGGACATTCTTCAACATGTGCTCAAGCTTCTGTGAAAATTTCATAGCATTTGGATGTGTAGATCTCAAGTTATGATCGATTCAAGGTTGTATTTCTGGATGCAGCGTTCTGTTCGAATCGATTACGTTCGAATCGATTGCTTCGACTCGATCATGGCACGCGTGCTCGTGGTGATGTGGCGCGCAATCTTCGAGTCGATCCTCCTTTTTCTCCGAGTTTTACTGAGTCGTGGCCGGGGTTTTAGCTATGTAGACGTGGTGGATTTGAGGTGATCGATTCGAAGACATGCTTCCTTCGAATCGATCTGGGTAACCTTCAGTCGATTGATACGAAGACCCCACTGTTTGAAGGGATTCGAAGGTGGGAACGTTCCAATGGATTCGGGCTATTGGATTCGAACAAAGGCTTGCTCGATCGAGTCGAAGCAAGGCGTATTCTGATGGGTTCGAAGCAAGGCTCGTCGTGATTAATTCGAGGCAAAGGCTTGATCGATGGATTCGAAGCTACGGTCCTTTTCATGGATTCGAACTATGTTCTCATGGATGGATTCGAACCAACGATGTCTTAAGTCGATTCGAACATAAGCCCTGCCGATGGATATAAAGTAAATCGAGTCGAACCAGGTGGAGTCGAAACTGATGGATTCGACTCATATGGGTGCGAACCCGAGGTTATGTTCTCCACTTGCTCCGGTGATATCTTGAGCGTGCGACCTCGGATTGACTTGATATTTGGAACGTTGACTTTCACGGCTCTGCTTGACGTGTCTTGTCAATTGTAGCCCGATCTGGACTCGGACAAAATTCATCGATATCCGTGGTGAACCTGCGATGCACAATCGATGTTCATGACTAATAATCATTGATTTTCAGTTAATCTTTGGGTATCTCGACTTTGCCAAAAGTTGGGATAACACACTTATCACACTTAGGGCACTTATTTTGATAGTTTTTAACCAATTGATCAAGCTGTTTATTTAGTTCTATCAAACTATCTCTTTATGATTAAAGTCTGAAATGCTACTTTTTTTAAACAGTCGAATTAAATATGGTATCGTTAGTCGGATTAAAGTCCGAAATGCTACTTTTTGTAAACAGTCAAATTAGGACTCAAGACCCCTTCCAGTGAGTCCAAAATGGCGTTTGCGACCTTTTTGAGTATAAACATCGATATGTTTGGAGTTAAGTATAATTTTGCTATTTTTCTACTTTGGGCTTTGGGTTTGGATTTCAGCCCACTAACCCAACATAATACCCTAACTCCTCCTCCAACTCCTCTTTATTCATTTTCATTTCTAACACTTTCAAGCAAAAAGAAAAATAGGGGAAAGAAAGGGAAATTAGAATTCCTAAACCCTAGATTACTAGGAAATTCTAGATTCAAGCTCCAAAATCAAAGAGAAGCTTAGGTAAGCATCCTCTTCATCTTCTCAATCTCAATCTCTCTTCAATTTTCAGAAAAATTCCTAAACCCTAACTTAGGAAATATTTGCTTATGAGCTTAGATTGGAGCTTCTTGAGTTGAAATTGAAGAGGGATTGGTCTTGCTTTGTTTTAGAGCTTCTCATTCGTTGTTTTTGGGTTTAAAGGTGAGTTCTTGAACTCACATCTATGTCTATACCTTTGATAGTTGTTAGGTATGAATTCCTAACACCTAATTCATGTTCATTTACTTTTGAATTGAATTGGATTGGTGAATTTTCCAATTTTTTGTATTTTGAAGTCAAAATCTATGATAATCTTGTTATGGATGTTTTGACTTGTTGTTTGGAGTGTATCGATGAGTTTATAGGGTTGGGTTGTCGCTTGACATCGATCTCTAACCGTTGTCGCTCATTTGTTTGCTTTGAACTTGATTTGGCCATCAATGTCCTTGGCAAAAATTGCCCTGAGCTTCATCTCAAACGTCTGGTAATAAGCTCAGACGTCTGATGCTACGGGAATAAAATTCCAGTCTTTCAGCTCAGACGTCTGAGCTTACTTCCCAGACATCTGGGCAATCTGGAAGAAAATTCCAGAGCTTCAGCTCAGACGTCTGGGATAAACACCAGACGTTTGGAGCTGCTGATTTCAGCCAACTTACCTGTTTTGATGGGTTTCCAATTTTAATCGATTTTTTAATTGATCCGATTAGTTTTTGTCATTTATTATCGACTTTGATGACTTCTTTTCGGGATTTTTGGGAATATCCATTTGATGTCGATTTTTATGGTTTTAATTCACGTCGTCGAATGTGAATTTTTGGTGATCGGTTGTTTCTACAATTGTTTTTCTGTGATTTATCACTTTATAAATACAAAGGTTTCTATACTGGTAGTACATACTCAAACTCTTTCACAAAAAATGATTTTAACACTACTTTTAAATATAAAGCTCGTTTTTAAAACCGTTTTCCAATCTATTAGTATATGCAAACCTTTACCTCATTCGTTCGAGAAATCCAATTAAACGACTTAGCGAAACAAGTGGTATGAAACGCTTGCGTTTACTTCGTCAGTTAATTCTTAGACTTGTTCGATTGAAATCTTGTGACAATTTTCGAGTGGAAATCTACAATTTGTTCGTAAATATTTAAGTTAAGCTAGTGGTTATGGGACATGAAGCTACACTCATTTATTCACTAGCTTAGTGTAATCTACACTTTTTAATGATCAATGGTGATCATTTTATGGTTTAAACTAGCGATATGCGATGTCTCTTTGTCCACGTGGGGGACTGTACCTCATTTTATGGAGCTTCATCTCATTTTTATGGGCTAACGACCCATGGTCTTTTGACCGTTTGTGGAGCTCCGGCTCAAATTGGTGGGGTAGCGACCCATGGCCTTCAGGCCGTTTGTGGAGCCTCGGCTCAAACTTGATGGTTAGCGACCATGGAATAGCATTCCATTTGTGATACACGTGTTGGTGAGTTTTCACGCTCCCATTTGTGATAGGCCTCCCCCTTTGTGTTTTCTTATTTGGATTTCTGATTGATGATTTCTAGAATTTGTGTTTCACCAATTTTTGCGATTGGCATTGATATGTTTTGTCAATATTTGGGGTTTGGTGAATAACTTAAAGAATATGACATTCTTTTTGGGTGTTTGAGTAGATTTGAGACATTGTATGATTTTCGTTGTTCTCAAATATATACTTGTCACAATATTACCTTATTTTTATCATACATTTCTGTTATATCTCTTGTCCTATCTCATTTTATATGATATTTATAGCTAGACTGATCCGTTTATTATTTTTCTTCTTAAATAATACTCGGGTCAGACCGAGGTGTTTCAAGTGCTTCCACTTGACTTCTTAGCAGGCGATAGCTTCTGACTTTTGGCTAACTTCTTTAGTTTAGTAGTTTTTGCTTTTATACATTCGAGATAGAGACTCCTTGATGTATACATATTCTTTTGTCTTGCACTTGTACATATTCTTTTGTGATGTAGTGGATCTTATATGACCACTACTTTGATGTACACTTCCATGTGTTATATTCATATCTGTTTCCACCTTAGTGATATGAATATTTATGACTGATTTGTGTTATGCTTATTTCTATATTTGTTTTCGAAGGCCACATAGCCACTGTGTGGTAGCTTTGAGTTTGTATTTGATATGTCGGATTTCCTCTTGAAATGAAATGCATGTCATACTATCTGACATATCGGTACTCGCACAAAGAAATTACACAGATGGTCGCTCCTCAACAGTCTTATTCTTCATGCTAGTCGACGGCATTACCCAGTAGTGTCCTTGGCTAGTGTGAGTATAGAGGTGGGGCGTCACAGCTTGGTATCAGAGCCAAACTTCAGAACAATGTAGAATAATCTAGCAAGGATCATTGTCCTAAGTCTCCCTTAGGAATCGTGCCTTAGGATTTAATTCGAGTCATAGGACCCATTTTATCCTGTTTTCTTTTATGATGTCTTGTTTTATCAATCAATTTTGTTTGATATTCATTCTGAGAATAACCTTTTTCCTCTTCTTTCTTTATTTCTTAAATAAGAGAAATGGTTAGACCTGGCCGTCCCAGCACCGGTCAATCCAGTGCTACTCCTTAGGATGGAGTATTTATGTTTGCTTAAAAACTTTTAGATCTTGTAAAGAATGCCCAAGCTGCCGGACCTATTCCAGAGCCTACTCATCCTAAATCCGGGTTTGCATGCTTGTGCAGTGACTATACCAATTTGGGTGGAAGGCCATTCAGGGGTTCCGAAAGCATCATAGAAGTCCAAGCTTGGCTTAGAACATGCGACCACATCTTTTCTCGCATGAATCTTGTGGATCTATATCGTGTCCAAGTGGCTTCTAGCATGCTCCAAGAAAGAGCATTAGATTGGTATGAGCTTTTGATTTCTGAAATTATTGAAGCGGATCTTACTTGGGAGCAATTCCGGGAAAGGTTCGAGTTAAAGTTTGTGCCGGAAGCTGAAAAAGTATCTTTAGCTCGATGCTTTATCGACCTTGTTCAAGGTGAATCTTCTATGACGGATTACGTCGCATCTTTTGAATCTCTCTCTAAATATGGAGTCGAGTATATTAATACCCCATTAAAGAAAAATCAGAGGTTTGTCTATGGTTTGAATAAGAACCTCAAAAAGCCTTTACTTCTGAAACTAGAAATTTCTTTTGATCAACTTGTTGATATCGCTCTTCGACTTGAAGAGGCCGATAAAGAAAGTGATGTTGAAGTTGTGGGTGCCAAACAAAACATCAATAAGAAGAGGCCTTTTAAGTTCAAGCCTTATCCCAACAAGAAAGGGAAGCAAGCAACTTCGGTAGCAAAGACTCCTACCTCTAGTCGTGGAGAATGTTACAATTGTGGTTCTAAGGACCATTATGCAAACAAGTGTCCAAAGCCCCTTACTTGTCGCTATTGCAAAAGTTCGGGTCAAACTATATCTTCATGTCCTAAACTTCAAAGCAAGAAGGAAGGGAAGCTAAATGTTATGCAAGCCCCTAGTAACACTTCTCTTTGTCAAGGTATTTCTCATTCTATCCTTGATGGTATTATTATATTTCATGATCTTCCTATTCGAGTTCTTTTTGATACGGGTGCATCTCACTCTTTTATATCAAAAGAACTTGTTGATGTTTTGTCTTTGAATGCTATGTGTTTGATGACTTCACTGAAAATTACAAATCCGGTTGGTGGATCAGCAACACTTAGTTTATTTTGTAAAGATGTCGAGATTATTTTATGTGATTATGCTTTCTGAGCCTATTTGCATGTTATGCGCTACTTAGGTTTCGGAATGATTTTGGGAATGGATTGGCTTAATCGTTGTGAAGCCCATATCCTATGTCCCGAGCGGACTATTCATCTTCGACATCCCCAATCTGTTAAGCTGATTTCTATTGTTCTTAAATATTCAGATTCCAATTTGGTAGCATCCTTATATTCTCTAAACCCGCGTGATGACGATAATGATGACGAGGAAGGTGTCATTTCCCTTATTCACGTTGTTTGGGAATTTCCTGACATATTTGAGCCCGTTTTAGGATTACCACCTAAGCGAGCTATTGAGTTCATAATCAATCTAATCCCTGGAGCTCTACCTATCACTCGTCCTCCTTATCGTATGTCCAATAAGGAAAATGAGGAGATGCGTAAACAATTATCCGAATTGGAAGCAAAATAGTTTATTTGTTCTAGTTCCTCTCCATGGGGAGGTTCAGCTATTTTTGTGAGGAAATTCAATGGTACACTTAGGCTTTGCGTTGACTACCGCAAGCTTAATGATCTCACCATCAAGAATAAATATCCCTTACCTCGGATTGATGATCTATTCGATCAACTTAGCGGTGCTAGAGTCTTTTCACAGTTAGACTTAGCAACCGGTTTTCATCAGCTTTGTATTGCAGAGGATAACATTCCTTTGACGTCGTTCCGTACTCGTTATGGATCTTATGAATGGCTTGTTATGCCATTTGGTTTAACGAATGCTCCACCTTATTTCGTCGACCTTATGAATCGAGTTTTCAAAGACTTCCTCGATCGATTTGTTCTCATCTTTATCGATGATATTCTTGTTTATCCTAAAACCGAGGAAGAGCATGAAGAACATCTTCGGATTGTGTTGGAAACTCTTATGAGCAACCAATTGAAAGCAAAATTTTCTAAGTACCACTTTTGGCAATCTCGTGTGAAATTATTGGGGCATTTATTTCTGAATCCGGAATTTCCGTGGATCCTTCAAAGATTGAAGCGATTCAAAATTGGAAGAGACCGGAGAGTGTGACGGAAATCCGTAGTTTTCTTGGATTGGCGGGCTATTACCGTCGTTTCATAAAAGTCTTTTCTAAAATTTCCATGCCTCTTACTAGTTTGACAAACAAGGGAGTTAAATACATTTGGTCAGATAAATGTGAAGCTGCTTTTCAAAAATTAAAAGAACTCCTTTCCAATGCTCCTATTCTTGTGATTCCCGAAGGGAACCAAGACTTTATTGTTTATACCGATGCTAGTCGTGTTGGTTTGGGTGCCGTTCTCATGCAAAGGGAACGTGTTATTGCTTATGCTTCTAGGCAATTAAAGCCTGCCGAGACTAGATATGCCACTCATGATTTAGAGCTCGCAGCTATTGTTTTCGCCTTTAGAATTTGGCATCATTATCTTTTGGGAGAGAAATTTGTTCTCTACACCGATCATAAATCTTTGAAGTATTTATTTCTCAAAAGGAACTTAATTTGCATCAACAACGTTGGCTCGAATTCCTTGCATCTTATGATCTTGATATTCTCTATACTCCCGGAAAGGGAAATCGTGTTGCCGATGCCCTTAGTCCTAAGCAACAAGCGGTTGTTTCCATGATGATATCCGAATGAAATGATCTCGAGACTTTGTCCACTTGTGAGATTCGAGATCGTGAATCCAATTTATGTTCATCTCTTGTTTTATGTAGCCTTGAGGGTCATCCTTCTCTTTTAGACCGCATCCTTGAAGCTCAAAAGCAAGATCCCGAATTGGCTCTTCTTAGCCAAAGTTGTAGGGATCAAAATAAGGTTGATGGTTTGAAAGACTTTGATATTGATGCTCGCGGAGGCATTCGAAAATTTAGTAGACTTATTGTGCCAAATATTAGTGATCTCCGTAAAGACATTTTAGAAGATTCTCGTCGTTCTAAATTTACCATTCATCCCGGTAGTAGTAAAATGTACGCGGACATGAAGCGACTTTATTATTAGGATGGAATGAAATCTGATATTGCTAACTTTATTAAGCGTTGCATGACTTGCCAACTCATAAAGGTCGAGCATCAAAGGCCCGGTGTGTTATTGCAACCTTTGGACATTCCAGTTTGGAAGTGGGATCAAGTCTCCATGGACTTTGTTGACGGTCTTCCCCGTTCTTGTTCGGGACATGATAGTCTATAGGTGATTGTAGTTAGACTTACAAAATCCGCCCATTTTCTTCCCGTTCGGTCCAATCGGACCGTATCTCTTTTGGCCAAACTCTATGTTAGAGAAATTGTTAAATTGCATGGAGTTCCTACTTCTATTGTTAGCGATCGTGATCCATTATTTACTAGTGGATTTTGGAAGGGTCTTCAAAAAGCTTTGGGAACAAAGCTTAATTTTAGCACCGCTTATCATCCTCAGTCCGATGGACAAACCGAGCGTGTGAATCAAACTCTTCAAGATCTTCTTCGTGCATGTGTTCTTGATTTTGGTGGAAGTTGGGAAGATCATATTTCTCTTGTTGAGTTTTCCTACAATAATAGCTTCCAATCTAGTATTGGTATGGCACCTTTCGAGGCACTCTACGGAAGGCCATGTCGATCTTCTTCATGTTGGCTTGAAGCCGGTGAGAAGCTGGTTTAAGGTCCAGATTTTATTCGTGATGCCACAGAAAAAATTGACCTTATTCGTCATAGGACGAAAGAAGCTCAAAGTAGACAAAAATCCTATGTCGATAACCGAAGAAGGAAATTAGAATTTTCTGTGGGAGATTTGGTGTTCATTCGTGTTTCACCTATGAAGGGTGTTGTGCGTTTCAGTCGATCAGGAAAGTTAGCACCTTGATATATTGGCCCATTTCCCATTACCGAACGCATTGGTTCCATGGCTTATCGCCTTTTATTACCGGCTTAATTTTTTTCTATTCATGACGTATTCCATGTCTCTCAACTACGGAAATGCCTTAGATATTCTGATTCTATTCTTGAGCTCGGTGTTATTGAAGAAATCGAAGTTTAACCTAATTTGACTTATGAGCAACATCCTATTCGTATCATTGCTACGGAGGTTAAACGCCTTCGAAATAAAGATGTTCCTCATGTGAAAGTTCAATGGTCCTCAAATCCTAAGGATTGCTCTTGGGAATTCAGAGAATTCATCGAGCGAACACATCCGGACTTACTTTCTCGTGCTCCTTAAGGTGAACTTCTCATTTCAAAATTTCTTCTTTTGCGTTATTATGCCTTAGTATGGTTATTACTTTTTATTTTCTTCTTAAGTATTGCGAGGATGCAATTTCTTTAAGGAGGGGAGTCTGTAACAACCCGCATATTTTATGATTATATATTTAAATGATTTATTTAAATATGGCATCGTTAGTCGGATTAAAGTTCGAAATGCTACTTTTTGTAAACAGTCGAATTAGGACTTGAGACCCCTTCTAGTGAGTCCAAAATGGCGTTTGCGACCTTTTTGAGTATAAACATCGATAAGTTGGGAGTTGAGTAGAATTTTGCTATTTTTCTACTTTGGGCTTTGGGTTTGGGTTTCAGCCCACTAACCTAACATAATACCCTAACTCCTCCTCCAACTCCTCTTCATTCATTTTCATTTCCTAACACTTTCAAGCTAAAAGAAAATTGGGGGAAAGAAAGGGAAATTAGAATTCCTAAACCCTATATTACTAGGAAATTCTAGATTCAAGCTCCAAAATCAAAGAGAAGATTAGGTAAGCATCCTCTTCATCTTCTCCATCTCAATCTCTCTTCAATTTTCAGAAACATTCCAAAACCCCAACTTACGAAATATTTGCTTATGAGCTTAGATTGGAGCCTCTTGAGTTGAAATTAAAGAGGAATTGGTCTTGCTTTGTTTTAGAGCTTCTCATTCGTTGTTTTTGGGTTTAAATGTGAGTTATTGAACTCACATCTATGTCTATACCTTTGATAGTTGTTAGGTATGAATTCCTAACACCTAATTCATGTTCATTTGCTTTTGAATTGAATTGGATTGGTGAATTTTCCATTTTTTGGTATTTTGAAGTCAAAATCTATGATGATCTTGTTATGGATGTTTTGACTTGTTGTTTGGAGTGTATCGATGAGTTTATAGGGTTGGGTTGTCGCTTGACATCGATCTCTAGCCATCGCCGCTCATTCGTTTGCTTCAAATTTGATTTGACCATCAATGGCCTTGGCAAAAATTGCCTTGAGCTTCAGCTTAGACGTTTGGTAATAAGCTCAGACGTTTGATGCTACGGGAATAAAATTCCAGTCTTTCAGCTCAGACGTCTGAGCTTACTTCCCAGACGTCTGGGCGATCTGGAAGAATTTCCAGAGCTTCAGCTCAGACGTCTGGGATAAACACCAGACGTCTGGAGCTGCTGATTTTAGCCAACTTACCTGTTTTGATGGGTTTCCAATTTTAATCGATTTTTTTTGTTGATCCGATTAGTTGTTGTCATTTATTATCGACATTGATGACTTCTTTTCGGGATTTTTGGGAATATCCATTTGATGGATTTGATGTCGATTTTTATGGTTTTAATTCACGTCGTCGAATGTGAATTTTTGGTGATCGGTTGTTTCTACAATCGTTTTTCTGTGATTTATCACTTTTTAAATACAAAGGTTTCTATACTGGTAGTAAATACTCAAACTCTTTCACAAAAAATGATTTTAACACTACTTTTAAATATAAAGCTCATTTTTAAAACCGTTTTCCAATCTATTAGTATATGCAAACATTTACCTCATTCGTTCGAGAAATCCAATTAAACGACTTAGCAAAACAAGTGGTATGAAACGCTTGCGTTTACTTCGTCAGTTAATTCTTAGACTTGTTCGATTGAAATCTTGTGACAATTTTCGAGTGGAAATCTACAATTTGTTCGTAAATATTTAAGTTAAGCTAGTGGTTATGGGACATGAAGCTACACTCATTTATTCACTAGCTTAGTGTAATCTACACTTTTTAATGATCAATGGTGATCATTTTATGGTTTAGACTAGCGATATGCGATGTCTCTTTGTCCACGTAGGGGACTGTACCTCGTTTTATGGAGCTTCGTCTCATTTTTATGGGCTAACGACCCATGGTCTTTTGACCGTTTGTGGAGCTCCAGCTCAAATTGGTGGGGTAGCGACCCATGGCCTTCAGGCCGTTTGTGGAGCCTCGGCTCAAATTTGATGGTTAGCGACTATGGAATAGCGTTCCGTTTGTGATACACGTGTTGGTGAGTTTTCACGCTCCCGTTTGTGATAGGCTTCCCCTTTGTGTTTTCTTATCTGGATTTCTGATTGATGATTTCTAGAATTTGTATTTCACCAATTTTTGCGATTGACATTGATATGTTTTGTGAATATTTGGGGTTTGGTGAATAAGTTAAAGAATATGACATTCTTTTTGGGTGTTTGAGTAGATTTGAGATATTGTATGATTTTTGTTGTTATCAAATATATACTTGTCACAGTATAACCTTTTTGTTATCATACATTTCTGTTATATCTCTTATCCTTTCTCATTTTATATGATATTTATAGCTAGACTGATCGGTTTATTATTTCTCTTCTTAAATAATACTCGGGTCAGACCGGGGTGTTACAGGTGCTTCCACTTGACTTCTTAGCACGGGCTAGCTTCTGACTTTTGGCTAACTACTTTAGCTTAGTAGTTTTTGCTTTTATACATTTGAGTTAGAGACTCCTTGATGTATACATATTCTTTTGCTTGGCACTTGTACCTATTCTTTTGTGATGTAGTGGATCTTGTATGACCACTATTTTGATGTACACTTTTATGTGATATATTCATGTCTATTTCCGCCTTTGTGATATGAATATCTATGACTGATTTGTGTTATGCTTATTTCTATATTTGTTTCCGAAGCCCACATAGCCACTATGTAGTAGCTTTTAGTTTGTATTTGATATGTCGGATTTCCTCTGGAAATTAAATGCAAGTCATTCTATCTGACATATCGGTACTCGCACAAAGCAATTACACCGATGGTCGCTCCTCAACAGCCTTATTCTTCGTGCTAGTCGACGGCATTACCCAGTAGTGTCCTTGGCTAGTGTGAGTATAGAGGTGGGGCGTCACATTGGGCATGTACCAACAATTGTTTTGACTGTGTCCAATTTTTCTACAAATTGTGCACTCGAATTTGAAACGAATAGTTTTACTTCTAACTCTTTAAGATTGAGTGTACCCAAGTCCTTGTCTAACGGTATTAATAGTTTGTTTCCCTAATAACATATTTAGCGATCTTTCTCCTAAGGAAAATTTTCCTAAAGTTGTAGACAATTGTTGGACTTCTGACTTAAGTGATTCATTTTCATTCAATAACATGGTGCACTTTTTAATAGAATTTTCTCTCCTAGTAATTTCACTTTCTTTCAAAATCAGAATTTCATTTTCATGAGATTTAATTTTAATTTTTGATTTTTTAATTTCTTCTTTAATTGATGGACACTTATCACACTTAGGGCACTTATTTTGATAGTTTTTAACCAATTGATCAAGCTGCTTACTTAGTTCTATCAAACTGTCTCTTTGTGATTCAATTTTAGCGTACTTCTCCCTAAGTCTTTCAAAACAGCGAGTAAGTTTTGATACCTCACTTGGCTCGTCATCATCGTTGTCACTTGTATCTCCTTGAAGACACGGATTTTCTTTTTCATTCTCACTACCAGTGCTTTCAATATTATCTGAATCACTTTCTTTCCAAGTTGCTGCAAGACTTCTCCTTTTCTGTTTCTTTCCAAGTTGCTGCAAGACTTCTCCTTTTCTGTTTCTTTCCTTGGCTGAGTCTATTTTGAGGACAATTTGGCTTGATATGACCGGATTTATTACAGTTGTGACAAATGACCTCCTGCTCTTCTGAGTCATCTAGGACTTTGGCTATTCCGTTCTTCAATTATTGATTTAGAGCTGTATTTCCATACTAGTGATTCCACCTTTTGAATTTATTTATTATCAGCGCCAGTTCTGCTGCTCCATCATCATCTTCATTTTCCGTTGTTCCTTTGAGAGCTATTGATTTCTTTCGAGTATCTCCTCCTTCACGTTCTTCCTTGAATTTGATTTCTAGCTCATAAGTGGTGAGATTTCCACTGAGTTCTTCAATTTTAGTTTGTTTCAAATCTTTGGATTCCTGAATGGCAGTCACTTTCGCTTCAAAATTTCGTGATAGAATTTTGAGGATTTTTCGGACTATTTCCAATTCTGTGTATGGTTTTCCGAGTGCTTTTGATTTGTATACAAGATTCGAAAGTTGACCATACATTTCTTTGACACTTTCATACTTTGCCATTGTGAAGTTCTCATACTCGGTACTAAGCATGGCAAGGCGGGATTCTTTAACCTAAGAGGTTCCTTCTTGAGTCACTTCAAGCGTACGCTAAATTTCTTGCACAGTTAGAAAATGTGAGACACGATTAAATTTACTTTGATCTAATGAACAAATAATAGAATTCATAGCTTTAGCATTCGCATTTTGCAATTTATTTTCTAGATCTATCCAATGATCCATAGGTTTTTCAACTTCTTGATTATCTACCATAATTGTTGGTGTCTTATATCCCGTTTCAACAATATTCCAAGCATCAATGGTTTTAGAAAAATTTTCATTCTATTTTTCCAATAAGCATATTCACCATTGAACATGGGTGGTCTAACTATGGACTGACCCTCAGCAAAAGCATTATTAAAAGAAGCCATTTTAAAATTTCAATTTTTTAAAACAAAAACTAGTTTTTGTTCCTAGCTCTGATACCACTTGTAGGACCGTTTTCACCCTAGAGGGGGGGTGAATAGGGTGATACTAATAATAATAAAAATTAATGAGGAAATAAAAACAATAAGAGTAAATAATGCACAAGAGATCACACAAAAAATTAAACAGCTTTGGAAAAACCCTGCCTACGTGCTGCCCCCAGGGTTTCTACTAGAAATTAAATAGTCAGACGCTCACACACGTAAGCTTATGACACCCGCTAATGATTAACCTAACTCTACGCTCAAAACCCTGCCACAACTCAGCCAATGAGTTGTGAATTCTCGAACTACACCACCGTAGTTCGTAACCTAGTCACACGACTGGAAAGTTACACGGTTTAAAAAAAAAGAAAATTACAACTGAAAATAAAACTAAACAAAATAAAATCAAAACCCTATTTAATAAAACTTAAGCCCAACAATAAAATAATGTAGACCAGCCCACTATAATTTATAACACAAGAGAAATAAGGTTGTCTCTCTTTCTTCTGTATACTTCGGCCGATCTTTTGTTTGCTCTCAAAAATTAGGGCTTTGATTGTTTTGAAGCGCCGCTTGAAAGATTGAGGCGCCGCTTGAAAGATTGAAGCTCGAATCGGTTACTGGTGCTCTCAATTCAGTTCGATGCTTCTCTGATCGATTAACTTGTTCACGGCTGCTTCAATTAAGTCGAGATCGAACCGATGCTCTGAGTTGGAACGTGAATTTTGCCCCTTTTAATTATCGACTTTGATTCGAGTTAAAACTTTGTTTTCGATTTAAAAGTATGCTCTGGATTTTTGTCTTGAACTCAAATTCATTTATTGCCGATGATGAAGCTGGGTTATATAGGGATGAAAACCCCTAAATATACGTTCGTATTTTTGTATTTGAATTCTTCTCGAATTTTGCTTCGACGTTCGATTTGCTTGAACGATGTGATGAATTCTTGACTTGTTCATGTTACTGTATATTTTGAATTTTCGTGACTTGCTTTGGATCGGTTCCTTCTTTTGCTCCTACGACTTAGGCACTTTGAAATTTTAAACTTTTGAGATAAATTTTGATTGTTCATTTTTTTATAAACTGGAACATTCAAGCTGTGTATATTTGTCATTTCATTTAGTTCGCCTTGCATTGTCTTCACTGTGCTCATTAGATGCCATTGTAGTCATGTTCATGCCTGAATACTTGATATGTTTACTTTCTATTTCAAACTTTTCATTGTGTTCTCTGACCATATGTGTTATGCTCTGGTTCCATGAACTTTGAACTTGTGCTGCCATTACACCTGCTTGTTTTGTTGTATCTGATTTCATGTGGCCTTGTTCCACTTTGTGTCTTCTTGCACTTGATTCTACATTCATGTAGGCTGAACTCATGTTGCCTTGATATCTCCTCACTTTCCACTACATTTTGATTTTGCTTGCTGTTAACTGTATACATATATGTGTATACTTGTACATTATGTCTACTGAGCTTTTGTATTGGTCTTGTTATACTTGAGTTCAGTCCCTGTTTAGTGTTTGCATTTTTTCTTGCTTGTTCCACTTAAAGTGATTGAACATGGTTTGTTTAGACTTGTTGTTCTGAGCATGTACTCTTGAGCATGTTGTTTTCATTTGAACCAAACCATGCCTGAACATGTAATCACTCTAAGTCTTGTTGTATACATATGCATTCTCGTCCCAACTTAATTATGTATTCAAATAGTCTAGAACTTGTCTTTGTTCTAAGATTTAATAGCTTGGAATCAACATGCAAGATGAGTTTGAAGTTGACATTATCACATCCATTATTATGTACTCCAGCTGAAGGTTTAGTCAAAACACTTTGAAGTCGATTCTTCTAATTGCTTTGAGTCAAACTTGCTTTATCCTTGTGCACATTGTGGTCTGGGTTCATTGATGACCTGCTTCTTGGTTACATGTGTTAGCTGCTGTCCTTGTGCACTTTAGTGTTGAGGCTGTGTTGTTTGTCACCATACTTGCTGTTTGTTGTGTGTACTTGTATCAATTCATGTTGAACTGCTTTTATGTGGTCTTGTCTGGTTCACTTGAAACTTTGAACTGTAGTCGTTTCTTTTGTTGCTCCTGACCATACATGTTGGTACTAAAAACTTTGTTCATGCCTCTAATTTGTTGTTGCCTCTGGTTGTGATGGTCTCTGGTTCACTCGAGTCTATAGCCTTGCATTTGAACTGTTTACTTGAGTTTGGACTGACCATGTATATATTTGAAGTGTTGTATGTTGTTTTGCGTGCACCTGAGTTGAATCCAGCCTCGGCTTGGGTTTGACCTTGTGCTCACTGTCCATGTAGCTTTAGCAAGTGTATATCGGTGTGTACGACCTTGTGACATGTACAGTGATACACTGTGCATGTTACAAGCTGTTCGTGTAAGATGAACTCCAAAGTAAAATGATGACGAACAACCCAAATAACCGAGGCAAATAACATTTTTAAAACACACACTTCATTTTGAACTGTAAAATATTTCTTTTTGAATTTTTACTGCGTTAGTGTTTATTTTGCAGATAATTTAGATGCTGGATACAAACTGGAATAGAGTTGAAGATAAAAATACGAGTGTTGAGTGAATATGTAGTGAAGTGAAAAAATTGTAAATTGAAATTTGTGATGTAATCGAAATTGTAATGTAATTGAAAATGTATATATGTAGTGAGAGCTCAAATTTGTACTATTTGAATTTGTAATAAAGTATTTGTTTGAATATGAATTCTGTGTTATTTATTTTATTCAACAAATATTTGTTTAATTATGTGAAGAATAAAATAGTACAATAACAAATACATTTAAAAGAATATATATATGTTTATTATCATCACACAAAATTAATAGGCTATCGTATTCTACAGTAGTGATTACTGAAGTCATAGAGAAGGAGATAACCTTGCAGCTGTTTAAGGAGCGATTCGAGGCTAGGCTTATCCTCGAATCTTAGAAAAGTGCTTTGTTTAGAAAGTTCCTTGACTTGAAACAAGGAGAGATGACTCTGGCAGAGTACATCTAGCGCTTTAATGGATTGTCAAAGTATGGAAGGGAGTATATCAATGCTCCGCTAAAGAAGAATGAGGAGTTCATAGAAGGTCTAAGGAAAGGGCTGAATCACAAGGTGATGGATCATATGTTGGCACAATTTGATATGATGGTGGAAAAGGCAAGGGGGTATGACCACTTGTTTCAGGAAGAGTGGAAAGATAATGTTAGATCCAAGGGAAGGTAGAAGAAAAGATTCAATCCATATCAGAAGGGCAGAATGAATCGAAATTGAGAAAGACTTCTGGAGGAAGGACCTAGAGGTCGAATATAGCTGATGTCACTTGTTTTAACTATGGCCAAAAGGGGCACTACTCCACTAAGTGTACTCAGCCATAAAACAAGGACAGAGCCAAGTGCTTTATCTGTAATAGGCTAGGCCACAAGAAAAGGGATTGCTCGGAAGAGAAGAAGGCAATGGTTTATGCTTTGGAAGGAACTTCGTTTGGACCTACCACTGAGGAGAAAGGAAAGGGTATGCTTGGAGGTATGATATTGATTTCCAATATATCAGTTAGAGTTCTGTTTGATATTTTTTCTACTCACTCTTTCATTTCGAGGATCTGATTGATAAGTTAGAACTAGACACTACCTATTTGATTATGTCCATACGTGTGATTAATTCGATCGGTGAGTATACCACTCTTGGATTAAGGTGCACTGACTTTGAGTTTGACTTGTGTGGATATATGTTCGTTTGCAACCCATATGCGTTTGATTTCGTATGGTACAAAGTGATTTTGGATATGGACTGGTTTGTATCGTTATGACGCTAGGATTTATTGTGTGGATAGGATTATTGCCGTATGAAATCCAAAAGGAGCAAAAATAATTATGATAGCATTGGACATAATGAAGTCGGACTTGATGTTATGTTCTATGGTAGAGAGGGAAGATGAGATCGGTAGGGTATGTGTAGTCTGAGAATTCGCAGACGTTTTTGGACCTGTAATGGGATTATTGCTAAGATGGGCAATCGAATTCCAGTTAGATCCGATGCCGAGGGCGCAGCTTGTTAGTAGACCACCTAGCAGAATGATGCCCAAGGTGATGGAAGAATTGAAGAGGCAACTAGTGGAACTTGAGGATAAAAGTTTTACTAGATCGAGTAGTTCGCCGTAGGGAGCGTCTGCGGTATTAGTAAAGAAGTCGGATGATTTTTACGGGTGTGCATTGATTATCAGAAGCTGGATGAGTTGACAGTGAAGAATTGTTATCGCTTGTCCAGGCTAGATAACTTGTTTGATCAGCTGAGTGGTGTGTTCTTGCAGCCACACTTGGCAGTGAGTTTCCATCAATTGAGTAGTAGAAAATATTGTTCCAATGACCGCGTTACGAACAAGATAAGGTTCTTATAAGTGGTTAGTGATGCCGTTTGGACTGACCAATGCCCATGTGTTCTTCACTGATTTTATAAACTAAATCTTTTGTTGGAATTAGGCCAGTCCATAGAGGAAGAAATGAATGGATTTCCAAAAAGAATTACCATTTTGGATCTTTATTTGGCCTATGAAGTTTTATTCATTTAGAATATTTGTAAATTTTCATTTTAAATAAAATCGTTATTTCATTTAAATTTATAATATAGTTATATTTTATGTGTTTAATATTATGCATGCATGCACACATACATACATACATACATATATATATATACGTGTATCATATATGTGTGTGTGCATGTGTAACATAGAAATCCGTGCACGGTTTGACATGTCTGTATATAAGTGTAGGGATTTACACCCCAACTAACATGTTAGACCCTCTATTATATAAATATATCGTCCAAACATATGTTTATGTGCTTTAATTTATATATACAAATTATTACAAATATATACATACACACACACACACATATATATATATATATATATATATAATTTTGAATATTTATATATATAAGTAATTTATTAAATATATATATACATACACATATATACACATATAATTATAAACGAATATATATATACACAAATGAAAAATAAATAAAAAATCATTTTAAATAAAGGTTTGAAATTTATTTATTTATTTTATTACATAATAGGAAAATAAAATTTATTTTTTTTAAAATATGCATATAAACTATTTATGTATATGTATGTGTGTGTATATTAATTTATAAATAATTTCCTACCAGATATGTGAGTCAATACATAAATGAAAAATATAAATATATGAAAATTTATATATATATATATATATATATGAATATCTATTAATACTCACGACAAAACAAAATGTGTTTTTTTAATATTCATTAATATTAAATTTCATTTGGAATTCAATAAAGTAAAAGTAAAATATTTTCGAACATAAAATTTTATATATTAATATTTTATAACATTCTTAACAATATTTTTAATCTTTTAATTTAAAAACAAAATTTTAATGGTATATATATAAAAAGAAAATTAGAAATATTCTAAATGAATTAGACTTCATAGACTAAGTAAATATCCAAAATGGTAAAAAAAATCGAAATTTACCAATTTATTCCGTTACGGGCCGGTCCTGTTCCAACAACGGCATCTAGTGTCATCGCAGCTAGACTTGGCAATTAGTTTCCATCAACTGAGAGTAGTAGAAGATAGTGTTCCAATTATCGCATTCTGAATAATGCGTGGTTCCTATGAGTGGTTAGTGATGTCGTTTGGACTAACTAATGCTCTTGTGTTCTTCGTTGATCCTAGGAATCAAACCTTTCACGATCAATTGGATAGATTTGCGTTAATCGTTATTGAAGATATCTTGGGATACTCTGAGGATGAAAGAGATCATGAAATCCATTTGAGATTGGTGTTGGAGACATTAAGACAACACAAGTTGAAGGCAACGTTTTTGAAGTGCCATTTTTGAAAACGGGGAGCGAAGTTTTTTGGGCATGTGGTTTCACAAATTGAATTAGCAGTAGACCCATTGAAGATAGAGACAGTTAATGGTTGGAAGAGACCAGAGATGTTATGGAGATGAGAAGTTTCTAAGGATTGGCTAGCTATTATCGTGGATTCATTAAGGGCTTCTCGTGTATAGCATCACCCTTGACAAAGTTAATCAAGAAGAACGAGAAGTTCCTTCAGACTGATAAGTGTGGAGGGTCATTTCAAGAGTTGAAGAAGTTATTGGCAAATGCTCCTGTGTTGATTATGCCTGAAGGGAATCAGGAGTTGGTAGTGTACACCGATGGTTGTGGAACAGGTTTGAGGGCGGTATTGATGAAAAGAGGGTGAATGATAGCTTATACATCGAGTAGTTGAGACCGCAAGAAATTAGATATCCAACCCATGACCTAGAGTTGGTAGCGGTAGTCTATGGGCTAAAGATTTGAAGACAATACTTGTTAGGAGAATGGTTTGAGTTGTTTACGGACCATAAGTCTCTCAAGTGTCTATTCTCTCATAAGGAGTTGAATATGAGACAACAAAGGTGGTTGAAATTTTTGATGGCATATGATTTTGGGATAGAATATATGCCAGGAAAAGGGAACAAAGTTGCCGATGTTTTGAGTAGGAATCATCAGAATGGAGTGTTAGCCATGATCGAAGAATGAAAATTGTTATAAACATAAGTGTCTTATGGAGTGCATTATAGGCAGAACACCGATTCGAGTAGAGATTTGGGTATGTTAGAAGGTTTTGAGGTATGTCAAGCACCTGTGGATAAGATCGCTGCAAAGCAGAAGGAGGGCCCAATAATTGCAGAAATGATGAGGCGATTGAAGATGGGGGCAGATGTTGAGGATCTAAAAGGATTCGAGAAAGGATTCGAAATTGACTCGAAGAGATGGCTTAGAAAGCAAGGGAGACTATGCATTATGGAGGTAGGGGATCTTCGGAAGAAAGTTCTAGAGAAAAGCCATTGATCCAAGTTTGTTATTCATCTCGGAAGCACAAAGATGTATCGTGATATGAAGACGGTCTTCTTTTGAAAAGGGATGAAAAGAGATGTAGGAGAATGTGTGAAGAAGTGCTTCACCAGATAGAGTATCCATAATCATAACTCCATTCAAAGCCTCGTCAAGAGGAATCTCACCGTGTGATTCCTTGATGATCATTAAAGAAGCAACATAGGCTGAAAGTTGATGAGCATGACGAATATGAGACGATCCAGGCTATAGCAGAAGTTGAGGTGAACATTGAGCTGAAAGCCACTACAACGAGGTAGAAGCGAATGCAGCCGTTGTGGCCGTCCTTTTGAAATTCATTAATAACCGAAAATCTCGAATGACGAACATGGTGAGATAATTTCTATTTATTGCAATACTAGTATATTAGTGTTTAGCTTAGTGCGGTCAACATATATCATCTAACGATCGCTTGCTTTGACCCATTGGATTCTATATATCGACTAAGGGCAATGCATGTGTGTCCTAAATAGTGTGTATCGTGTGCCTTGTGCATGAGGTATGGAAGCTTGCTGTGTATACTGAAAGTCGGCTCGTGCTGAGAAACGAGCTTAGGCACACGATGGTATCGTGAGTCGAAAGAAACCTATTAACATAGGAACTACGAAACCATATTAATTGAATGTAAACCGAAACCTATTCACAATTGACATGTCCCAAAAAGTCTTCTTCGAAGAACAAAGCCTCCTCATCTGACAAAAATGAGCGTTAATAGGTATATCATTTTTGACACAACATGATAATATAAAAAGGAAAATTTTGACATACATCCTTATGATTATAAAAAATTAGTCTTATGTCTCTTTCAATTTTCTTCCGTAAATTACATTCCATTTTCAAAAAATAAATTGTTAAAATCCAAAAGAATATTTGAATAATTTTGCTAACATTAACATGTGCTATTGAGGTATATGTCTATAACTCATAACCGCCGCAATACACGTTGTAGGGCCGTTTTTAAATTTGAAAATACAAAAATTAAAAAAGAAAGAAATTCAATGGTAGAGACTCCAATCTCCTTGCAACAGGAAATAATAGAAACACAACAAATCTTACAAAATACTGTAACATCTCACATGATCAAGAATGAAAAGACAAAACAATCCACCAGTACTGAACTCTACTTCACAACAATCTGCCTCAACTTCTAAATAAACATTTCAAAACAGACCAGGTACAAATAAAAGCAGTTCCGGACAAGCAATACAACACACTAGACAATCACCAAAAATAAAAGATGATACAAAACATAAACAGGTAGCAACAATCGTACTCTTTCTCTAGACATCAATAACCAAAAAAGACACATCCTCAAGTCTACAGGTTAGATGCCTAAAATACATTATTTATATAGAAAAGGTACCTTAAAACTAAAACTAGACATCAGAAAAAAACGTGTAGTACTTCCCGCCTTCAGTTCACAGACGTTTGAGGTTGCTGAACAACTGGTTTGAATTCTCCGGCTTGATCTATCTCCATTGTCTCTTTCTCCTTTGTATCATCACTCTTCTTCTCGGCAGCATTTTCATTTTCTTTTCTTTCTGGTAACAAATCGGGTGCAAATGATTCAGCTTTAGCCTTTTCTATTTCAACTGTCTCGCTCGCCTTCCTATCATCGGTATTCTCCTTGGAATTTTCATTTCTTTCAGGCAACACATTAGAACCATCGCCTTTTTCTTTATTCTTATCTTCATGCTTATCAACTTGTTTTCCTTCTGGTAACATATCAGAATCTTCGATCTTCTTCTCTGTCTTCTCATCTTTGATTGCTTCTTCAGCCATTAAACATGAATCTTTGTTCTTTTCCTCAGTGTCTTCGTCTTTTTCTTTATTTGCATCCTGTTTTCCTTCCGGTATCATATTAATATCTTCGATCTTTTTACCTGTGTTCTCATCTTGAGTTGATTCGGTCATCATTTCTGTATCTTCGCTCTTTTTCTCTGTCTCTTTATTTTCATCTTCAGGCTTAACTTCTTCCTTACCTTCTACCACTGCTGAAGCAACAGGGTCGACTTGAGGCTGAGCTGGCTTTTCTGATTGTTCGCTGTCTTTGGTGCTTTCTTCGGTGTCTTTGACTTCTTTTTTCGACTCATCAGATGCATTTGCAGTTTCATCGCCTTTTGTGTCTTCCTTTTTCTTTTTAGTGCTGCCAGTTGATTTTCTTTCCTTTTTAGGTGGTTTCTCTTCTTCGGGGGATTCTGTTGCTTTAGCCTTAGCACCAATTCTTGAAGACCTTCGTGGAGTGTCGCCTGTTCAGGAATATATCAAGTAAAAAGTATAATAAAGTAAAATGTTAGATTTGCATGTGTACGTGTAGTGTACATGCATAGACAAACTCGCCAAGAACACAAATTTATCTATTTAGAACATCTTCAATGCGTCGTGCACCTATTAAAGAAGCTCCTGACGTCAAGCACTTATTAAATAAGCATCCAATTCAATTCAGAATTCTAAATCTCAAAGTGAATATTAACCATAATATTCAAGATGAATTGGTTTGTTAGGGAACAAATCTGAATATTCATGCTGAATTCTTCACCGTTGGAGATGCTCTTAGGTGCTAAAAATTCATAAGTAATATTATTTCACACATTTGTTTTCTTTTAGTTTTACTAAACAAAGGCACAGGTGGCAGTCAATTTTCTAGGCGTAAGATTTTTAAGCCTAGCTGTAAGCTTTTTATCTGCTTCAAAGCGCATTTGCTGGGTCCATTAAAAAGAGTTGCTACATAGATCAATATCAAGCCAGGAATTTATACCGATCAGGGCTAACAAAAATGTGTGGTACAATAACATAAACATGCATATGACTAATCAATAGCACTGCGATGTCAATAAGAGGTGGAAGGGTCAAATTTTAATAATAACGTGTTGATTTGCTAATTGTCCATGGTATATATTATGGGTTGAATGCATGTATTTCTAAATAGTGATTTTATTGGATATTCAAAAATAAACAAAACTTACTGATAAAAGGATATTTTGATAAAGTTAATAGGTAAATACAACGAATAATGGACTTGTTATATCCAACAACGAGCAATTAAAAAAGTGATAAATGAGCTTAGAATTGTTCTAGTGATCGTAGAATCGAAGAAAAGTATGTAGAGAAACATAGATACCTTATAAATGGAGGAGAAATATTTTATATATTTCAATTCTTTGTGACAAATAACAAACTTGATAAGTTTATATAAGGGACGTTTTTTCAAACACCCTTTAAAAGTTTCAGAATTCATTTCCGCCCCTGTCAAAAATAGGTTTCAGGAAAAACCCTTGTCATTGTTTTCAGCAAAAATGTGCATTTTAAACTGTACATATTTGCAGTTCTAAATGCACATTTTTGTGAAATAAAAATTTGCAATCTACACAGCAAGATTGTACATTCTACGCTTTAAATGTTTGCAGTCCACACTACAACTACTTATTTTACAAATATGTACATTTTGAGCTGGCATATATTTGCATTTTAAACTGTAATTTTACGCTGAAAACATTGATAGAGGTGTTTGATGAAGAAAAAAAAATAACTGATAAGGATTTTTCAAATATTGTTTGAAAAAAAGAGACGGATCATAATTTCCACTTTGTATAATGTATGGATAGATCCATGTTGTGACCATTTTAATGAATGGTTTAAATATGATAATGCAAATGTCATGACATCTAGAAATTTTAAGTAACATCAATTGCTTTCACACTGTTTTAATTTCCAACACCCCTTAAATCAAGCTCTTCAAAGTTCATCATTTCCAATGTCTTCTCTACCTCGAAAAAATTGCTTCCTTTTAGTGCCTTTATATATATTTTAAGATTCTCTTAACATGATAATATCTGCAGCAAGAGATAACAGTTGAAGTAAACTTGAAAATAGGAGAAAACCTCCTAATGAGATATGAAAAAAAGCTCCTAAATTAGTGCCACCTGTAAACACTGAAGACTTGAATCATGAGAATAAATTCAATCCCAATAAGCATGTTCCTCTCTCTTTTTATGATCGATGATTTTCTCAATACATCATTTCCCTTGCATATCACTGATTCGATCAAAATTGGAACAAAGAAACTTTCAAGTGTAGCTTAAAAACAATAAAAGCAATGAATATGAGACAATCCATCTTACAATTAGACGTATGTCACATCCTTGAAAAGTAGAATCGCTTCCAAAATTACTATCATTATTTGTATCTTCCACTAAATAATTTTTAGTGCTATTATAATACGCATTACCGCTACTTCCATGATATTCACCCTCTTATATTCCGTTTCTCTCCCCAAGACCAAAATATCACCTCTAATCCATTGTGCTTCCTTCTTCCTTGATCTTCTCATTAAAACTCATTTCAAAAAATTTAAACTTATTTTCACTCTTTCTTCGTCTCTTCTTTGACTTTCTCAGTCACAATGATTATCAATTACGAATCTTCTTTGTTGCTTCTCTATTCATTGCTTGCAACTCATTGGTCGTTATTCTCAATTCTTCATTTTCACTATTGAAAACACCAACTTCCTTTTCCAACCTCTTTTTAACATCCTTAGCCTCTCGAGTTTCGTTTTCTAGGACTTGCAATTTTATCACATGTTCTTCAACTTTACATTCCATCATTGAGATTTGTGACATGATATTTTCAGGTTGAAGTAGAATGGCGTCTTATAGAGATGCAAAGAAGGCGGAGCAAAGAAGGGACAAAGTTGAAATGAGGCGCTGAAATATGTAGCACTGAATACATACTTCCAGTCGACTGCTATTTGTGTTGTTTTAGATCAAAGGAAAGCGAGGAAAGCATTGTTTTTCAGTCGACTGAAAACAACTTCAGTCGATAGCCACTAGTCGATCGGTGAGTTTTTCCAGTCAAAGAGATCAGCCTTTTTCTATGGAATTTGGTTTCGAATTTTCAAGAGCAATTTCGTCATTTTCGTATGTTTTAGAGTTTCAACCGTAAATCTCTGCATGTCTTCGATCCAATAACTGAGATTACTTTAGATTACTATAAATAGCCATTTGTATGAGACCAATTGTAATGTGTGAGATAAAAGGTTATTGTATAAGGGTTTTGAGAATTAAGATTTATTCTCAATTAAGGGTTTTTTTTTCCTTTGTAATCTTTTGGTGGATTAATGAAGTTTGTTTGACGTAAATTTCATATCTATCGTTTTTCTTCACTTATCTTTTCTCAAATCCAATTGAATTAAATTGTGTATGGATTTTTGGAATAACCTGACAACTGATATTAGAGCAAAAAAAAAATCAAAAAAGATATTGATTGTGAATAAAATAAATGTTGAAAAACTCAATGGAAAAAATAGGGTTTATGCAAGACGAACATGGAGGATGTTCTATACTTCAATGATTTTCACTAACGATTGAAGAACAAAAGCGAGAAACATAGCGGTGTAACTGAAGTAAAGTGGAAAATTTTGAATAAGAAGGTTGTAGCGGCTAATTCGTTGTTTTTTAGAGAATACCGTATTTTATGTTGTTACTAATGAAACATTCGCTTACACAGTTTGAAAGAAAATGAAACGAAATTGCACAAAGAACTCTGCAACAAAAAAGGTTCTTATTAGAAAATTGATAAATCTGCAATTTAAGAAAAGTGAGCCAACCGAAGAATGTCTTAATGACTTTCAAACAATTGTGAATCAATTGATGGTCGTATACTACAAGCCTGATGATAAGACAATAGCCTTGATTTTTATGAGTTTATTACCGAATAGTTGAAAAACACTTGTGGTTGCATTAAACAACTTAAATTCTGATGATGTTGTTTTAATGGAATTGATAGTCGATAGCCTTCTTAACAAGGAGATGTGGATGATGAACCTAATGGAAGAAAAAATTAACGAAGAAAAGAAAAAAGAATATCTGATTGAAGAGATGCATCATGCCAAAGGGGGTAACCGTCCAAATATGAAAAGACAATCAAATAGATCAAACATAAAAAAAGATTTCATCTCTTATTACTGTAAAAAACCAAGTCATTGGTTGAGATTTTGCAATAAGCTAAAAAAAGATTAAAGAATGAAAGCATTGGAGGAAGGCCAAGACAAACTTGAAGAAGAAAGCGATGATGAGGTAAATTTTGATATTAGTAATGATGTGCTTTGCGTTGATAGAAGAAAAAGAAAATGAGTGAATGCTTGATTGGATGCACATTTCCATATATGCAACCAAAATGGGACATTCATTGACTATAAGCAGCAAAAAAGCAAGGTGGAATTTGCTAATAGCAGAGACATGCATGTTCAAAGAATATGCTTAACTAGATTGAAAATGTATGATGGAAGAATGGTGAAGTTTACGGAAGTTGGGCGTACCTCACAAATTAAGAAGAATCTTATTTCAATAGGATGGTTGAAAGAAAAAGACTGCAACTTTTCAACTCGATGTGGAATAATATGGGAATGCTGCGTGTAAAACGAGGAAGCAATAACATATCCAAATTGTTTGGAAAAATGGTAGAGGATGTGGGGACTTCTCAAAGTGGTGGAGAGACAAACCTATCTGAATCAAGGTGGAGCTAGCAACAAAAAGTCACAAAGTTCGCATGGAGGCCTTTATGGTATTACAAGTATTTTTAATTTATTGATGATATGCATGTTTAAACGGGACATGCATAATTATGTGGTTTTGAAGGTTGGTTAAGTTTTTTTTTAAGATATTTTCTCCTGTAGTAATATTGGAGTTTGTGGTTATGGATGGAGTTTGAACAACTTTTCGAATATATAATATCAAGGTGGAAATTGTTGGAATTTGTGACACGATATTTCCAAGTCGAAGTAGAAAGGCGTCGTATGGAGATTCACCCTTTTTTCTCAAAATCGACTAGATATGGTCCGAAGTTCCGATCAATATGCCGGAACTCCAGCCATGCCGGTCGGTTCGGACGACAACCGAATCGAAATTCATCCAAAAATCCAGTTCCGGATCTTAATGTCAAAATAGTTATAAAAAAGGATAAGCATGCGAGATGAAGGATCTAAGGGTTTACTAACACTTATGAACGAAGAAAAGAAAGGAAGAATTCAATTTAGAAAAAGAATAGTTTCCGGTAAAATAGAAAAATGTATGATATCTGAACATAAAATCGAGAGCTATGGTGAAGATCGAGCAATTTAATATTACCAGATTTTTTATCATTAGTTTTTTAGCCTTTGTTCTGGAAGCTTAATGATAGAAGAAGGTTTAGGACAGCTTTGATTTGTTGAAGACGAAAACTTGGAGGGTTAGGTTGAAATTATCTATTTTAGGCCTTTATGGGTCTAAAATTTTAAGAATAAGTTGGAATGGGCTTAATATTTGTTTTGTGCTAATTGCTTAATAAAAATCCTTCTGGATTTTGTTTTTTTAAAAGAAATGAGTTGGGTATTGTTTATTTAAGGGTGGAATTTAAAATATTTCTGAAGATTGGCTTATTTCGTTCATTTTAAATATAGGTTTGTAGTGTATTAATCAATTTATATAAAAAGGTATTTCAAAAAGTGACAAAATCCGGAACCAGAATTAAACCGGAATCCCCGAAATTCTCGAAACGTAATCAAAATTCCAAAAATTCCTAATGACCGGAAAGGAATCGAAAACCGAAATTTCGAACCTTGGAATAGATCATTATTTTTTTGAGAATTGGAGTTCAAATTTTCAGGGGCAATTCCATCATTTTCGGCATGTTTTGGAATTTCAACCGTGGATCTCTGCATATCTTTGATATAATGATTGAGGTTACTTTAGACTACTATAAATATACATGTATGGAATTCATTGTAATGTGCGAAGAAAAAGGATAATTGTATTAGGATTTTGTTCCTCTTAATTTTTAAAAAAAAATTGTAATCTTTTGTTGGATTAATAAAGTTTGTTTTAATGAAGTTCTTTATTTATTTATTTTTCACTTTTATCTCTTCACAATTATAATTGTGCAGGGATTCTTGGGATAACGCTAGCATCCATTAAACTATATTATTCACATTCTCCACCATTTCATCCAAATCACCAAACACATCTTGACTAAACATATGATTGCTTCAACCCGTATCCAGGTAGCATTCCACATATTTGTCATCATAATGATCATTGTATGCCATCAACAAAACAACTTCCTTGTCATCATTTTTCTATGCAACCTTGGCATTAAACTCCTTGTTTTTCATCTCCTTTTGACTTACACTTGTTTTTATAGTGATCGTATGTATTGCAGTTAAAGTGGGAAATATTGGATTTAGGAAATGGCTGACTTCAATCGTTATTTTTCCTCTTCCAATCCTAGAGGGAAATGATTCAACGACTCTTTTGTATCCGCGGTTTCGACATTTTTTATTTAAATTTTATTTAGGATAAACAACCAATTTCTACAATTTGTATTACCATCAAGATCTTGTGACTACTCCACGTTAAAATAATTAAATAAGATATAAT
This sequence comes from Allium fistulosum, assembly GCA_030737815.1. Classification (NCBI taxonomy): domain Eukaryota; kingdom Viridiplantae; phylum Streptophyta; class Magnoliopsida; order Asparagales; family Amaryllidaceae; genus Allium; species Allium fistulosum. Next base: position 399,050,473 of record CM060907.1, read on the forward strand.
ATAAATAAAATAAATAACAAGAAAAAGGGGAAGAAGATGAACTATATTAAGGTCTACATTTTAATTATTTGACTTATGAATAAACTCTAATACATGATTCTAATTTATAGACATATTATTTCGAGGCTAAGTAATAAAAAGAAAATACAAGATATAATAAAGTAATAAACGCAAAGCGAGCAAATATCAAATTGAGCAACATTCTCCAACATCCCAAATATGCAATAATCTCTAACATCACAAATATATAATATTCTCTAACACACCCTCTCAAACTTAAGATGCGTAACAATTGGAGCTTGCCACAGTAGAAAAGGTGCACAGAAGAATCAATAAGCAATAATGTCATTGAAATCATCCAAAAATGTGAAACCAACGGACAAATGCTACTAGAGAATAACATCAAATATCAGCTTCAATCTGATTAGTAGACGACTATCTACAAAGACGACAACAATGTATCAAAAATACGGAGTAAATCAAATGCTACTAGAGAATAACATCAAATATCAGCTTCAATCTAATTAGACGACTATCTACAAAGACGGCAACAATGAACCAAAAATATGGAGTCAAAATTCAAGAATAAAGAACTGGAAAAGGAAATTCCTAAATGATTGGAATCGGAATACGAATCAAAATTCCGGAATTGGAATCCGAAAAAGAAAAATGAGAATAAGGAAATTCATATGGAATTGAAATAAGAATTCCAATCGGGATTCATAATTATCATTCCCGTAAGTTTAAAGCCAATCAAGAAGAACACCATAATCAAAAAAAAATTCTAACTCTCATGAACCAGCTCATGCTGGTAGCAAACAGACTTAGATCATCATTACCAAACCATAATCAAATACCAGCCTCAAATTTTTCAACACTATTGAAACTTACTCCGATAAATAAATCAAATAACAATTTTTTTAGCAAGATCGAAACCTACACTGATACCGGGTTAAAATAATTTAAAAGATAAATAATCAGGGGATTACTAAATTAAGGACTACACCTTTATTACATGACTTGTGAATACTCTAATACAAGATTCTAATATCTATGCATATTATTTGAAGTTTTAGTAAACAAAAAAAGTAAATGCAAATCGAGCAAATATCATATTGAGCAATATTCTCTAACATCTCAAATATATGTAATAATATTGTTGTCCAACAAATTGGCAAAACACCCAAATTCAAATGAACATGTATTAAACAAATGGAAAAGATAAAAAAATCCCAAGAGAGAGAATGACACAATCTTTTTATAGTGGTTCGACAAAGTCTTCGATCTACGTCAACTTAGTTGTTTTTATTGAGGAATTTTCTTCAGAATACTCAATTTACAATCAATTTCGAGATACAATCGAATAAATCTCGGTTTTAGTCAAAATCTAATGAGAAGGAAAAAGAAGGTCCAAATTCCCTTTATAGTTGGAGAAGGCTTGCTACTTAAAGATGGGTTCCAGCATAAAAATCGCCGTATCGAACAAATATCTTCAAATCTAAAATTCCAGTACGAAGAACGAGTGTACGCGCACGATTTCTAAGACAGTTAAACCGATCTATACCAACCAAAATCGGTCTGTACCGACCGGTTTTTGTTGACCAAAACCAACCCTCTCTAGCATAACTTAAGTCCTCATGCTCAAGTGCACTTAAAACAAGGTAGCCAAATTATTTGGTACCAACTCATATTAATCTGCACCGACCGTTTTAGTTGGCGAAATCTTGGTCAATTCTGTTGAGCTCCTTCATATCATAAAGCTTCAAGTATCACGGAAGATAGCTCAAATATGGTCCCACTCAAATCTTTCGGTACCGACCATAATCGATCGTTCGACCCTTGGTGCTTTTTCACTGTCTTTCCATCTCGGTTTCTTCTAAGCTTTTTGATACATCCTTTCATCATCTGTAGTCAAGTTTCTCTAATCTGAATCAATTCTGGGACTGTAGTAAATTTGCCAGAAATATTTAGCCTTAAAAACATGCTTTTGTTGATACAAAACATGTTTTGATCAAGAACACCCATCGAGACTGAAAAATTATCGGTTGCGCTCTTTGGCTATCTACTGGACCAATCATGACGAATCATTCAATTTCTTCGGATTCATCTGCGAATCAAAGGTCACTCTAGACCATCATGGCTAATGACACAAATCATTGTCTAAATGTCAATCATAAACAATTGCCCTGGGTTCTTTCGAGAGTAAAGTATCAAAAATATATCATGTATCATACCATCATGCAATATAAATCATAGTTGGGTGTTGCCCCTGATTGAAGCATCATTTATAAATCGTCTATTATCGCCAACATTCCATTATAAAGGTCTAACCGGATCAAGGCAATAACTTTTGTGATCATTTAGTAACCATTATCAAACCATTTCAAATCAAAAGACGTTCACACCTTAAAGTTTAATTTTACCCATCTTACAATTTAATCTTTATCCATCTTGATCGTATAATTGCAAATCTACATTGAGCTCATTCACTCACTCTCCGACGAGTGGGCTTGAAGTTTAAGGCGAGTCCATCTACTCACTCTCCAGTAAGGGGACTCGTCATCCTATACAAGTCCATCCACTCATTTTCTGATAAGAGGACTTGTATTTCACAGTTCATTGCCCCATCTTCGGTCGAAAGGACCGTGACCTATCATTTTATATATCACATAAGGGATAACCAAGTTCGGTCGTTGTCCCATATTAATATCCAAATCAACTATCATGTCTAATGAATATCTGTCATCAGATCATTCAAGTATCTTTATCCAAATAAACATACATTAGATGAAAATCAGAACACCTAGTCCAATTAGCGAATACCTTCAAGCTCGAACTCAGAGCATATCGATAGGACCGATCAAGTCGCACGCAAGTATAAGCGGTTCGAATGTAAGCCTTATTAGTTTATTCAAAGCAAAAGGCAAAATGCAGAAAATAAAGTTGATTCCAATCCAGCCTAATCATGGGACAACCATACCGGATCCAGATCCTTGGCTGCAATAGGGGATATCTAATACAGTTGGTGGTCGCTCCTGCTGCACCACTGCGGTTTGTGCCACTTATCTGGTTCCTCACGTACCATTGCAACCAGTTACTCCGAACTTATTCCTATATCAAATCCCCCAAACGTCTGCACTCGTTCGTCTCGCGTTCATCCAGCTCATGGAATATGCAGTATTTTCCAAACTGTCTTTCCCATTCGATAGGCTCTCTCTTAGTCGATTTTCTACAAGGAATCTACTCCCGGTATCAAGATAGATCTTCTTCGGGGTATCGATCAAACATTGTCAGAGGCAAGCTTTAGTTCCCTCTTTGGTTGCTTCAAGGCTCCGAAGCCATCGTCAGCATTTCGCTTTCCATTATCTTTTCTTGGTCCTGTCCTGGATGGTCCACCATCCTCTACAGCATTCAGTTCATCATACTCTGTTTCAGTATCTTCTTAACGCAAATGCCTCTTAACCTGGTAATAGAAATATGCCAGCTCCACTAGCAAGTCCCTTTCCAAAGCATTGTTATATTCCGTATTATTTGCAACTCCGACAACCATTACTATAATAACTATCAACGGACCTGGTTTTTGAACTTTAGAGGTTGCTGCATTAAATCTGATCAAATAATTCCATAAAGTTTCATTTTCCCTCTGCTTTCCATTTAAAATCGGCATTACATTCCTTGATCAAACTACATGAAACGTGGATTGGCTCGCAAATCTTTCCACCAACTCGGTCCACATGCTAACGGACTCGTTATCCAGTTGGCGAAACTACATGACAACCAAATTAATCAAAAACAAAAGAAAACTCCAATCATCATTTCCTTTGAAGCTCCCAGCACATTCATATGTTGGATATATCTCATCAAGTGAACTGTAGGATCAATCCTTCCATCATATGGTTCTAAGGCATATAGTTTGGAATCGGACGAATTCCTAGCATGATTTTTGGGGTGAAAGGGTTTCTGTTCGCATCCTCCAAACTCCAATCTGGGGCTTCATCTTGAAGCAAATGTCTAATCATTTCCGTTATTATATCTTTTTGGTTCAATTGAAATCACTGAGGCTTTGCATGCTTTGATCAAAAGCATCCTCTTGTGCCTCGTTCCAGTAGGGACCTTCTGATTCATTTTCATGCTGATGTAAGTTTATATTTTGATCTTCACTCCCAACTCCAGCATTGTCCAACAAGCACCATTGTCTCAGTGGTTAAGTGATTTGGCTTTGGTGCAAGAGGTCACAAGTTTGAAACTTGCATAGCGTGATTTGAACGTTTATTGACATGTGATATGTTATCACAGTGATTTGTTGTATATAAAGTACCGTTTCAAAAAAAACTCCAGCATTGCCTATCTGAGGCATTCTTGCTTGTTTGCTATCCAAATTGACTCCACCCTCTTGCCCAGATCGTTGGGTACCGATTGGTCTGGATCTTGGAGGGGTTGGAGTTGGTTTGTATTGGCCCTATCTTCTGAATCCAACCTCCAATTCTATTACCTCTAGCATCTAACCCCTCCTATAGTCTTAGTTTCCAGCAACTACAGCCGCTCTTTGTTATTCCATCCGTTGGAAGAATACCTTCAACATCTCATGTCGAGCTAACAATCTCGCTTGCATATTCGACGTTGTTCCTTCCATCTAATCTCTAGTCACATAGATGAAAGGTGGATTTGAACAGGAGGACAATTCCCAGTTGCCTCCATGGTTTGGTTGACTTCTTCCGGCAATGATTTTCCTTGTAGTGGCATCTTCGTCTTCTACAAATCAGATCTCAAATTCTCAGTGAAAGCATCAAAAATTATTTTCCAAAAAATTGGCACAACAAAATTCCATCGAACACGAATTAAACAAATGGAAAAGGTAAGAACTCCTAAGAGAAAAAGAAAATGACAATCATTTTATAGTGGTTCGGCAAAGTCTTCGACGTCCACTTAATTGTTTTTATTGACTAATTCTCTTCGAAATACTTGATTTACAATCAATTTTGAGTTACAATCAAGTAAATCTCGGTTTTGCTCAAAGTTTAATGAGGAGGAGGAAGATCCAAAGTCTCTTTCTAGTCGAAGAAGGCTTGCTATTTATAGACGGGTTTTAACAGAAAAATTGTCGTATCAGGTTTGAACAAGCACACGAAGAACGAGTCATCGCGCATGATCCCCAAGACAGTCAACTCGATCGATGCCGGTCAAAACCAATCAGTACTTGATAGAGTTAGAGGTATGCCCTAAAGACAATTATGTAATTTATTACATATATCTAACTTGATAACCAATTTTGTTCAAAAATAAAATGTTTTCTTTCTATTACATACTTGATATAATGTATTATATTAATTAATTAATTTAATTAAAAATATGTTTAATAGAAAATCCATAAATGGTATGTTTTGTGATAGTAGTGACAAAATGTTGTAACCGTGAGTAATTTATCACATTGAAAATAAATATATCATTTTAAATATTCCTAATCAAGATCAAGGTTCGAAATTTCGGTTTCGGTCTTTTGTAATTTTAGGAATTTCGATGTAATTCGTAAATTTCGGGAATTTCGGTTCTAGTTTTGATTACGAATATCGTTGTTTATTTTCATATAATTACACATATATTTGTTTAATTTATTGAAACAAAACGTATAAATTATATTTGATTGAAAAATAAGATATAAAAGAACAATACTGATTAATTATAAATATTTACAACACTAAAAAAAATTATTCATTATTTCATTATCAACTTTTTTTGTTACACCATTCACATATTTTGCGAATTTATATGTTTCCTAAGTTACAATTTTAAATTTGATTATTCATGCATTTGAAACTCAAATTAATTCTTTTTTTAGACTTCTTTTTATTGTAAAATTTGAAGTTCAATAGTTTTTATTGAATCGGAATTTCGGGTCTGTTTCATTTTGGTCCCTACCGAAACCTAAACGGAACGACCAAAATCTCAATGTTCCGGTCGAAACCTCAAACCTTGGTCAAGATGTATCGAGACTGGATATCAATACATTCATTCAGACTAAAGTACGTGACGCTCTTCAAATGTTGAACAGTGTATTACTCATGCCTGTTGGGAGCACCAAGGGGTTACGTACTAATAGTTATTGAATAACTATGGAATGACTCAGTCGATAGTTTTCTTTTGGTTAATATAACTAAAGTTAAACAGAAAATATCAATATGACTAATTTACGCAGTTCTCTCGACTTGAGGACACTGTTAATCTTCAATGTAGAAGCTCCGTTTTGATTATAGTTAAATCGTGGCACAACGTCCATCGAAGGACTATAGTTGGGTCAAGTAAACATTATTCAAGAGATGATTCTTCTCCTCGGTTATATGAGGCTAGTATCACGGTCAACTGATGTCAACTCAAAGTCTCTGACAAGAGCAGTTCGGCTAATAATAATTGTTATTATTAAACTAAGGAGTTTGTGTTTGAAATATAAAGTTGAATGTGGACGATACTGAAATTTTGACCATTACCAAATTCTATAAGTCCTAATATGATATAGTTTTGACAAAGAGAATTGATGTAAATAATTGTCACTATCGGATATCGTTTATAATAAGTAAAATTGAATTTTACCAAAAAATGTGTAAGCGATAAATTTAGGCAAAATGTCACACCACCTATCAAGTGAAGTGTGAACGTTAATATTCGAATAGTTCGATATTAATCGTTTACTGAATTTACATATTTGAGTTGCACAACCGTAATGAAGAATTCTTTGAAAAACCACGTGATTTAATTAATTTATAAAATGTTTTAAATTGATTAAATTAATTGATATTCAAGAAATACTAATTATTATTTATTTGATGTTTGGAAGTTTGTAATTATTTTAATGCATTTATAAAAGTTATATTTGCGCGCATTGATAAACAATGTCAATGTAATTTAAAGATAATTGCATGAAATGATTTATGAAAATTTTATGTCAGTTGATGACATGATTTGTGGAAATTTTATGTCATTCGATGACATATCAAATAAAAAGAAAGGATTTAAGAGAGAGGAACAATCAAGAGAATTAATTAGGAAAGTTTTAATTAAATAATAGAAAATGTTTCATTCTTTAAAATAAAACATATTCTCTGGTTCTTTCTGCACGTACAATTCATTCCTTCTCATTCATTCTTTTTCTTTCTCTCCTCCTAAATTTTCATGGCAAAAAACCAAAAAAATCAAATTTTCAAAATCTTTCAACTTCAAATAAAAACATTAAATAAAATTAAACAAAAGTGATTCATCCATCTCTTGCAAGAATAGGATGTGGATCTCGAAGATCTAAGAAGATATCACCATTCAAGGCACGATTTTTAGGCAATATCCTAAGATGATCCTCTGATTTATTTATTTATATGTTTTATCCTTCATATGTTTGGATCAAGATTCGAGAACTCGGTTTTGGTCTCGGTTTCGGTCATTTGAAATTTTCATAGTTTCGGACGATTTCGGAAATTTCGAAAGTTTCGATTTTTGTTTCTGTTTCGGTCTTGGTTTCAGTTTTATATGGCTTTGAATGTATATATAATAATAATCTTTGTAAATGTAATTATGCTTGTTTGGTAGGTAAAAATATTTGTTAGCTTAACCCAACACAAACCCAAATAAATGTCCAAATAGATGGTTAAAGCCCTAAATATTCCAACCACAGCCCAGCCCTAATTAATCATGGGCCAAATTAAACATCTTCTCAACTACATTCCAGCTCTAAATTACATTCCAGCCTTAAATTACTCAATTACATTCCAACCCTCAATTACCGAAGCCAAACTAAACATCGTATCCTCCTCTTCCTCTTATATGAACATCGAGTAATATGTCGCAGCCAAATTCGAAGTCGTCACAGTCAAAATCTCATCGCCGCCAAAGTCGATGCTATTCGCGAAACTAAAATCGATGTCGACATAGGTAAGTCGAATAATTTTATTCTCTGTTCAAGCACGAGATGAGCTTTTTCGATTGTGGATTTCACATGTGTTTTGCTGTCGCTCTTCTCCCTTCTTCTGATTTCGATTGCGTTTTTTTTTTTGAATTTTTTCTTCGGTTGTTTGAACGGGATGGGATTTTGCCCTAACCCTGTCCCGGTGACGGCCGGAACCGTTACAAGTTGATCGGAACTCGTGGTTCCGGCCAGAACCTCAAACCTTGGTTTGGATATGAATGGTTCATTGCGTGCTTAATAGATTAATTTTAAACATATGAATCAAAACCCTTTTTATCTCAATTAATAACTTGTTTATTATTTGATTCAACTCAGATCTGCACATGGTTTTCATCCTTTGTTTATTTATGTTAATTATCGTTGACATTGTTATGATTTAATTCCCTTTTTATCACATCTTCATATGTTTGGATATGAATGGTTCATTGCGTTCTTAATAGATTAATTTTAAACATATGAATCAAAACCTTTTTTATCTCAATTAATAACTTGTTTATTATTTGATTCAACTCAGATTTGCACATGTTTTTCATCCTTTGTTTATTTATGTTAATTATTGTTGATATTGTTATGATTTAATTCCCTTTTTATCACATCTTCTTTAATAATATATATGTTTGTAATATCAATTAATTTACATCTATTTTGTGCTATTCCCTTTTTGATTGCATGTCCATATTCTTATCATTCGAGTTGTGAAATACTGCATCTCATTTAATTTGCTGTTCATGTTGTTCTTACAGTTAAGATCTGAAATTTACTGTGAATTTATATGTGCCTAAGTTGTTTCTTTTATTTCTGTTTGAGACCATTTATTTATATGATTTATGTTGTTTCAACTTATATAAATTACATATGTTGTCTATTTTAAATCATCTGAGAATTGGATATGATTTGTATTTGATTTTTTTCTGTTATTGTATTCTTTTGTTAAATTTTGTGTAAATTTGTTAACTTCTAATTCCAACACATACTAACTCAAAAACTTCACATATTTGTTTGTTATTTAAATTTTAAACTAGCTTGCAATTAACTATATATGTGTGTGAATGTGTTGTTTTACTTCAAGGTTTAAAATTTTACTTTTATGTACAATCACAATTTTAACCTTAAAATTCTTCCTAAATTGAAGCTTGATTTTATTTGTTAATTCTAGATTTCAAATTATGATAATGGTCAAAATTTATTTTAGATGCATATGTTTTAGAGTTTAATTACTAATTTGAATTGACATTGATTGAATGAGTAAAAGAAGGAGGAAAATGCTCCATCTTTCCTTTTTCATAAATGTCTACCTTAATTTCTTAGCTGTCCTTTTTGTTAATATAAGTTAACTTTTGTCTGTTAGTAAAATATTTTTCAATATATTATGTATTACTGTACATTGAACTTATACATACACACACACACACATATTTTACTATCACTTGCGTGTTTTAAAATAAAATTTGGACAACAAAGGCATGTATTAATTCTATAATAAACGTCATTAATTTGTCACTTAACCTAATTAAAGAGAGAAAGAATGAAAGGTTTCTTACTCTACATCTATGGTTCATCTTTCCCCAATTAATTATTTGTGTTAAGAGAAAGAAATAAAAAAATTCTTTCTCTAACATTTACATGCTTATTTACATACTTTTATGTACTCATATGTTGTCATTATCATTCACACATGAATGTATTTGATATATTCATCATATTGCATATTTATTTGAATTGAATTTAAATCTCCTTTAATTACCAAATTAAATTAAATATTGATTTTATTTACGAGAAAATTTACATAAGATCTAAATGTATTTAGACTTCATAGGCTCATTAGTGATCCATAATGGTAAAAAAATTTGAAATTCGCTCATTTCTTCTGTTGCGGGCTGGTTCAGTTCCAACAATACCAACCAGTTTTTGTTAATCATAAACCAACCCTCTCTAGCATAGCTCGAGTCATCTTGCTCCAGTGCACTCAAAATAAAGTAGCCAAACCGTTCAGTACCAACCCATATTGGCCGACGCCGACCAGTTTTAATTGGTTAAACCATTGTCAATTTTGTTGAGCTCCTTCATATCAAGCTTCAAGTACCATCGAAGAGAGCTTGAGCGGGGTCCCACTCGAATCGTTCAGTACCGACCATACTCGGTCGGTACCGATCGATTTCATGTCTTCAACACTTGGTGATTTTTCACCATGACTCTTTTGGTGTAGTAACATGTGCAATTTTCCCAAAAATCTCTGAATCGATCACACCATAAATATACAAAACTCTGTTATCTTTCTTCCAACTCTTAATTCCTCCCTTTGATTGTGTTAAAATCACCACTAGTCCAAGAACTCTCACTTTGTTAGTGAACACATCACTATACCATTACTTTAAAGAATAACTTCATCAGTGATCGTGAAGTCAGAATTGTTTTTCCATCAAACTTGCTTATTGGACATGGCACAAACTCAGTCTTAGTCAACAAACCCTTGCTCTCATATCATATGTAGAATCAAAGAAAGATACATAGAGATATATATATATATATAACTTATAAAAGGAGGAAGAATATTTTATGTATTTCAATTCTTCGATGGGATGTAAAAGTAACAAAGTCAATGAGTTAAAATAATATATGGATAGACGCAAATTGTGACCATTTGAATGGATGAATACATGAAAAATACAAAGATCGTAACCTTTTGAAATATAACGTAAGAAAGCATTAATTGCTTTCATTTGGTTTAATTTTCAGCATTGATATACCTATTGAGTTGATAGTTTTGTATTCCTTGGTTAGTAGCTTAGACCCAACATTCACCACTTCCTTTTATAATTTGCATTTTCATCCTCTCAATTCATAAATCATCACCATATTATGATAAACTTATACGCTCATCCGTGACCCTCACCGTTAAATTATTAGATCTTGAGAGGATGCACAAGCTAAATAAGATATGCATATTGTGACACAGAAGGTACAGTAGAGGACGGTGTATGCAATATTTCCATCATATGCAATTATGCAAGCATGGAGAGGAGAAAGAGAGACGGACCAGTTCCCCAATCAAATTCTGATGAGCGGGGTCCTCCAGGATGTGCACGTAGGTACTGATTCAACTGTCTCTTGTTGGTGATCTCTTCACCTGTTGGCGAAATGAAAACTGCCATCTTTATTCCAGGTGTATTTCCCTTCCTAGGCACAGCCTGTAATAAGGTAAAATCAACTAATTATAATGATAATGGACGGATAGCTCAAGGAAGTAAAATCACAAGATGTTGGAAATTGAACCATTAACTTATTCAAGTTTTTGCCAATCAGCACACACAATTTTAGTTCGACTTATTGGTGGATGAAAAATTGCTACATAAAAATAGTGCGGGAGTGATAGCATAAACCTGACCCTAATAGACCGGAAAATTAACTGATCATTTACCATGTTCAACTTTACCAATCAGTTAGTAGGAGGCCAAAAAATAATCACAGGTCTTTTCTAATAAAGAGTAAAGAAATGATTAAAATTTATCTAACATAAGCATAACTTACAAACAAATGCTGAGCTTAAGGCCCTGGTTCAATTTATGTTATTTTTATAGGATAGCCAGTTTCATATTCGCATTATAAATGCACTACTACATGAACACCCTGTCATTGGACATGTAAAACAAGCCATTCGTGTATCTGCATTTTCTGATGTCCAAGTTTCCAACTTATGCCAAGTCAACCATAAGACTTGTGTCTACTGTGTTTCTGAACTCCAAAAATAGGACAGTTCAAAGGGGGCTCAGATGACGTAAGAATTTTACATCGAACTTAACTCCTTAAGTCGGACATTCGTGGTTTATTTTCAAATTAAATCAAGTGAACAAAAGATTATTTTAAATTAATATTTTTATATTAAAACTGTTTAAACAATATTGTAGTTTATTTGCGAAGTATTTAACTACAAACTATACACTTCATAAATTATAAATTGCTAACTGTATTAAAATTAAATCATTAGTTTTAATTTGTTAAATTTAATTTTTGGTTTTTTTTGACGGAAGAGTGATCCTCGAAATGAGGAGAATACTCGTAATTATTAAAAAGGGAACTTTCGTAAAAACACCCTCTTTAAATTTTAAAATATATGGTCGTCCCTAGACTCCATCCTAAAAAAACATGTTTAAAAAATCCAAATTTATAAGTTCCAGGATATTTCGGAAAACTCGGCAAATATTTTCAAAGATCTCGACAAATATTTGCAAAAAAACCCGCAAATATTAAATTTTCTAAACCGCAAATATTTGCAGAGTGCAGAGTTTTCTAAAAATATTTACATAGAAATATGCAAATATTTGTTTTTTTCCAAAAAATAAATGTAAACACGCGATTAATATTCAGATTTAACTTCCGAAAAGAAAAACGAAAAAAAAATTACTAAAATTAAAGATAAAGGTGTAATTTAAAATATGTTTTTAGGAAGGCTTTTTCACGTACCTAAACATAAAATATGGGCAGAACCAAATTTCCACTGTTAAATATTAATTATAAACTATTAATTTTCACTGATTAATTACTGATTATTACTTATCAACTGCAATTATTAAATTAAAATGATTAGTTAATAAAAGTAATTATTTATACCAATTACTTGAATTATAGCACAATTTAAACTATAATTTAATAATTATTATAAATTAATATAATAATTAGTCAATGACCACTAGCATAAATGGTTAGTGGTATGACGCTTTAGACTGAGGTTCTTGAGGTGATGGGTTCCCCTAAGACGTCAAAATGAATGGTTTGCTGGAATAAAGTACCACTTTTATTATAAAAAAATACAATAATTATAATTAATTATAATAACTAATTATAAATTATTCAATATTAATTATTATTATTTTAATTAGTATAACTTAAATACTTATTTAACTAATGGTAACTAATAAATAATGATAAAAAGAACATTACAAACTTTTGCATTCAAACAGGACTCTTAACATTCAAAATGTACAAGAACACAGAATGAACCATCGTTCACTTAACCACCCATTGAACCACCCTAATTAAACTCTTGTTCAAGAACGGAGTCTAAACTTGTGAATTAAGCATTGCAGCATATGTTGCGAGTGGGATCACGCTACCAACCACCAACCGTTTTAGTCATACAAGACCTCAAATGCTTAGATTTGACATTTCCTTAAAGAAGTACCATATGCAAGAAGAGATTAAGAATGTAAAACGACTGTCATATATGGATGCACTTGAGTTGTAATATTAACTAATAAAGGTAATTCTAGTAGCAACTACTCTGATTGCTCAAAGTTGTGACATATAGCATTTACCCATTCACTTGTTGGTCTACTACAGTGTTTTAATGAGCCATCCAAATTATTTCCAGTGACGAAGTTGATAAATTAGAGTGTGTTCCTAAACAAACTGCAATAGAGTCAAGAGCATTGATTAGAGTTAACATTTCTGGCCAAGAGTTTAATTAGCATATGATTAGAGAGTAGACAGAAAGTAAAAAATTATAGAGTATTTTATTAATATATAATAAATATGTTTAATTAATATTTAAAAATAAATATTTATAATTAATATTTAAAAAATAAATGTTTAATAATTATTCAATATGTAATTAATTTTTAAATATTTAATTAATATTTTAATATATAACTAATATTCAATATTTGATTAATACTATTTATGATTATTTAATAATATTTAATTAATTTTAAGATTTAGTTAGTATAATTAATATTTAACAAATATTTTATTATTTCAATTAACTAATAGTAGAAAAATGGTGATATGTTTAAGAAATAACTAATGGTCGGTACGGATGGAAAATTCTATATATATAACATAAGAACAATGTCAAATTCTATTCATACACCAAAAATAACTTAACATACACCATTATTTTGCTATGAAAATGTATGACTAAGTTGACCTTCCCTTTGATTAATTTTTTTAGTCTTTTTCTTATAACTCATCAAATTAAAACATTAATTTTAATGATATATTTGATCAAGTCTATAAAAAATTTATGAGGTTAATAAAACATAAAACATCAATTATGACAAGTGTTACAACTAACTTTTCTAGATTAAAAGTACTTAAATTTTTTTTCTACAATAAAAGTTGATTTTAATGAAATTAAGAATTTAAAAAAAAGCTACAATATCAATGCCAAAAAATAAAGTTCATTTCTTTGAATTTTAACATAACTTAGTGTTAGGGATTCCTAATTATGTATAAATGAGTTAAGTTTTAAAGAGGAATGATGAAGATGAAAACAATGGTAGTTTTGTAAAAGAGATGGTGCATGTAAAATAATTTTTGATGTATGCCAGTTTATTGTATTTTCTAATGTAGGTTAAGAGACTATTGATGCATGAATACAATTAGCCAAGAACAATTATGTTACAACGACCATTTTTTACCATTGTTTCAAATCTCATCTATTTCGCTTGAGAACACGCTCGAGATCTCATATTCGAACTTTGATGAAACAAGATTTAGCGAAACAAGACATCGAATTTGGTTTGTATCTTATTTTACACTCATCTCGTCAAATGTAGTAAGATTTCAAGCGAAATTTTTGGTAGTATTTCAATGGAAAATCTCATACAAAATTATATTTTTTTTCATATTTCCTTTATTACTTTATATATATGGATTCAAAAGAAACTACCCCTTTAATGACTTTTTAATACCCCTCTAATTTTGTTTTTGTTTTTAACGAGTGAACTAAAATAAAAAACTTTATATTTACTTTTGTTTTTAATATTTCAACGAGTAGAATTCATTCAATCAATACCAATCAATCATGTTGTAACTTATTATCTTTCTATATAAATTATGAATGTTAAAAAAAATTAGATAATTAATTATAAAAATTACCAACAACGTCAATTTTAGACGCTTAAGTTACTCCGAGATAAATCTGTCATGGACTTTAAAATCCTAAATTTAATCCGATATACTCGTCTTATACGAGATATTATGTGTGGAACTCCCGAGACGAAATACAATCAAAACCCAAAATTTAAAACCTTGTTTTTTACTACAAGAAAATGAAAAGATAACGCGTAAACTTGTAGAAAAATAAATCAATCCTCTTGTTTTTTAGGGTATTCGCTAATGAGAATATCGACACATTCTCGTACTTTTACGTCATCCTTTAGAGCTATCATGTCGTGCACAAATTCCGAGCGATCGTGCTCCCTCAAAAGTGAGTTGCAACAGCTAAGTTTCGCAGACATAGATTCATGTTGCAAAAATATCTCATGGCTTCCATATACTAGTTAAAGTTGCACGGTTAGCCAGTCTCCGCCCAAAGGGTAGTACTTCAAGCCCTAGGGCTAGGGCAGTGCCAAGGCAACAAATTAGAAAATTTATGTTTAAACAGTGTATATATATATAATGAACCAATTAATCTACAAAATGTAGAGCATTTTAGTGGTAAGTTAAATTAAAGTGGCTAGGATGATCTGGGTGCATACCCAACAGAGGCAACAATTTTTTGATTTTAAATTTCTTTCAAAATTGTGTATACAAGCTTGAGCAACTAAAATTGTAGGCCCACCCTACTCGTAGCAGGAGCTGGAGCACGAATTGAAGGACCAACAATAAAATGACACTTTAATTTTCGACTAGGGCGGTGGTGCAAGAGAGTGCGATCTTGCTACTTATTAGGCATTTTGTTGTTCGGAGTAAAGCAACATGTTTATGTACCTGATCGAGCACCATAATGATTTCTTCGATGCTCTCAAAGCTATGAATTTCCCTCTCGAATTTGCCCGCAATTTTTTTGTCGTTCAACTCAATAAATAGTGAAACACTGAGTTAAATTTGATCACTAAATGGATCACTTACCAATTTACCCTTGAGTGTTCAATTAGTCATCTCTAATATGTATGAAGATATCTTTTAGACCTTTTCAAAAAATGATATCTTTTAAACCTTTTCAAAAAATTAATGCATTGAGCTTTGACCCTATCTCGAAAGTTTGTCACTGGTAATAACTTTTTGCTCGGACTCCTCCCAACTCTTCCATAATCATCAAACCCTGAAACTCTGTACACAAGCTCAAGTGATCATCTCCTTTGCGATCCAAAACTCTATTTTCGTATTTTACATCATGTCGATCTACGATGTAAATTACAATCCTTGGAAAATCATAATTTTCATATTTTCCTCCAATTTATGTGGAATAAAATAAACATATATGAATATTCGGGTTTCCGTTTCAAATCATTCATAAATTGCCATTTTGTTAGAGGCAGTAGAAGCAGTAGAAGAAGTAATAACACTGTTGTGTGGGAAGAAACAGGAATTAGTGAAGGACGTTATTATTGACACTCCAGTTTTGAATATGAGGGAATCATTTTCTTTCAATAAGTTATTTTATTATGAAGGGTACTAATCAAACTAGTCGCATCATAAATTACAATCAAATTGACATAATTGTTATGATTCGGCACTCCAATGTGTCCTTATAAACGTGCGATTCATTATTCTGAAATGGCGTCACTTCTTACACAGTTAGGCAAGGCTGCATTACCAAATCTCCACCTTAAGGCGAGTACTTTCCACTTAAGCCATCTTGGAGCATCAGTTCTCAAGGCAGTAGTGTTAGGCTGCGTATCTAGCAGTGATGTTAGGCTGCTTACATATCTTCAAGCCTCAAGAAGTCCTTGTTTCGATCACTCTCGCATCATCTAATGGTCTCTCAAACCATCGGTTCTGATATCATGTTGAAATTTTCGCATCTCCTCGCATCTTCCGCTATGCGCGCACTTCATTAAGTGTAGAAAAGGCAAGACCATTGAATAAAGCTCTTTTGGTGCCAGCGTCATAATTGGATATCTTTACATCCCCTTAGAGTACATATATTTGCATGGCAACATTTATTGTAACAAAAGATATCTCTTATTGTTACATGCTACCAATCTCATATATATACTTATCTCTTTTAGAATATCTTACAATGTGGGACTAATCATAATCTAATATACACACCCGCTTTAATAAAATACGGGTCACACCTAACAATAATTGTCCTTTCTTTTATTTATCCTAATTTTTTCTTGACCACCATTAACATTTAATCTAAAATCATTAATTAAATAATAGAGAATTCAAATTCACCTCCAGAGAGAAATTGCAAATGAGAAAGTGACAAGGTTGTTTCTTACTTAACAAAGCGTCCAATACAGTAATTTTAACCTTAGTTTTTACTACTGTTAAAAAACGCGTCATAAATTGGGTTAAGAAAATACATTTTCATCACCTTCTCATCAAAGTTTGGATCTGATTATGAAAATCAAGATAAATTTTTTGTTCTCACTATTATCATTTTTTCAACAATGAAGAAGAATGAAAGAGTAAATGAAAAAGTTCAAGGTTTTGACGTTTTAACTAAGGATAAAAGAGGTAATAAAAATATATGTTCTATCAATAGAATGTGTACCCCTCATAGCAATTTAATTTTGTATTGAATGCTCATAAAAATTAGCTCACTCGCATCCAAAACTGGAGTGTCAATAACAATGTCTATAGTGAAATTGTTTTAGTATATTGAAATGGTTTGGTTGGGTCAAATACATATATTTCTGAGAAAAATATGACCGACGTAAAAAAAATTAAGTCGATGTATCCTTATTTCTTCGCATACGGCTATGATTTTCACCTTTCAAATGCTCTTTCAGGAAACACAATGTTAGGTTTACATTGGAATCTTATGTTTTTTTGCAAATTGTTCTTATGGTTTATATTTTATGTTTGTGTAGTTATCATAATGGTACATTAGGGTTACTTTCAAGTTTGTTGCTAAGTAACATAGGTATTAATGGCGCACGGTGCAAAATGACACAAAGCCACCCTGAAGCCTTGACGCATGGCATGACAAATGACACACGCCTTTTTAGTTTATTGCGCATGTTTAGAATTTATTTAATGAGTTTAATATATAGAACAATTAATTTAAAAAGTTATATGATTTATATATTTTTTACTAAAACACGGGTAACAAAAGAATTTTTAGACATTTTGCAAAAACATAAATATAATATCATAAGCATAAAAATTCAAGCATAATAGTCTTCAAAGGTCAAAATACGAGATAATAGTATATATTACCAATAAACTAGAAATCTGATTCTGATTCTGCAATTATATTTTCCAAATCAATATCTACATCATCATATTCACAAGCTTCTACATCTTCCTCATCCGTGTCATTTAGATTTGTTTGTTCTCCATGAAGATGTAAAGAAGTTGAATCGGATGCTGAAAACCTCTCGATGTGGATGTTCTTCTACTTCAATATCCAGCTACGTCCCTATTTGCTGCTCTAGCAGCAATATCCTAAGTAAAATCATCATTTTCATCATCAAATACAAATTCATCTTCAGCATCATATGTTTAGGCTGTAAAAAAAGAATAAAAAAAGAATAAAAAACAAAAAGGAACGTCATTTTTGCACCGCGTGACATCTGCGCCTTAAGCGTCATTTGCATCATTCGTTGTGCATTTCCATGTGCGTCAAGCCATAGGGAAGAAAGACAAACGCTACAACACATCGTGCCTTGCGCCATGACGTGTTCCTTAGTGCGCCTTTCATAACTACGGTAAATAACTTCAAATTAAGAATAAGATGCATGATTTTCTTAAAAGGGGAGGGGTTTACAACATTGACAATCAAATAGTTGTATTAAGCTTCATCAAATAACATGTTTGTTTTTAACAAGACCTACCACATATGTCCAATAATTCAAAACAAAAGCTTTTGAATTTTAAAAAAAATTGCCACAATGGATAAATTATTTTTATAACATGCTATGTGTACACTAATCATGTTTATTTTGGTAGATTAAAAGGATAAGCATATATGATCTAAGAATGATTTTGCAAGGGAAAAATTAAGAAAAAAAATGAAATATATAATGGAAGAATTATGCAGTATATCCTCACTCTAATATAAATTAGTTCACAAAAATGTCCTTATACATCATCTCTCTCATTAAACAATTCTCACGTTTCTTAACTTCCAACCTAGCAAACAAGTTGCCTCCCGCTCTTCCTCCTTACTACCATCTCCAAACCATACTACCATCTTGATAGGATAACCGACAAACTAGTAAATGTATACCTTTTTCACTTAGCAGTAAAAATACGTGAATTTCTACTTTTTCATGCTTTTGTCAATTTTGATTCTCTTCGGTAATTTCTTTGATTTATATTATGATTTAGTTAAGTGTATTCATTAGTATATTCAATCGAATATATTCCATCAAATGTCTAACAAATGAAATATTTTTGTACAAAACAATAACTTCACCTTCTTTCTTATATTCGTTTTCATTTCTCTAACTTATTTGATTTCTTTTAATTTTGTGTAATACTTCTCCAACTCATTCAATCTTCTCTTGAAAATGATATTCATAATTAATATGATACGATGATTAATATATCATATTTATTAGCAATAGATATACTTATTGTGTATGCATATAACTGTTGGATTGGCATTTGATATCAATCGGCTCTAAATGGATCCGATATCGACTCTTGACATTGGGTTGCCCTAGGCATAAACTAGAGAACATGGGAAAAAAATTATGTTGCCTATAATAATTGAAATCTTGACATGATGGAGAATGAGTGGATACACAACCAATTGAGCTAATGAAACTTTATAGAACAATATACATCGATACATATTTGTTTGAAATCTATTGTTCATCATTAAAAAAATTCTTGATTGTTGCCCCTATTGAGAGGGTTGTCTGAGGCGTCTGCCTGCTCAGCCTAGCCCTGGAGCCGCCTGAGTTGATCCACCCTTGTTTTTGAATCGTAGTTACCAAGAATAGTACTTAAAGCGTATATGGTTCTCATATAAATATTTTGTCAAATTTGGATTTACGATGCAAAGATACACAATAGCTCGGTTTTTTTATATAATTTTTAATATAAAGGTTTTTTAGATGTTAATTGTCGACTACCATTTTTTTAGTGTGCCATATAAAGATGAAAGATATGCGATCGCTGACGGTGAAAATAAAATGACTGTGTGCTAATATTTTGTTGACTTGATTGTTTTTTAACGCACGATAAGCATATAGCAATTAAATGACTTACAAATTACATAATGTGTTTGTTAACAAGAAAACTTGTCAACACCTCAAATTAGAGTTTGCAGTATAAGTGATTCATTCGAAACCTCTTTCGACATGGTCGAAACACTTGAACCCCTCTTCAGAAATACCTTTCGAACTAGTTAAGTTGGTTTAGTTATTCTTACGAAACCACCCTTTCGAAATAATTGAGGTGACTCGAGGATGTCCTAATGATCTAAGGGTATGAGTTGAATTCAAAAGTTCTGACTTCTTCAGAGGCTAGCCTTTCGATGACTTGAGGCTAGGACTTAAGGATCTAAGGATATTGGATGAGCTAAAAGGTATTGACTTCCTCTAAAGGTGACCTTTTGATTATGTTGATGCATGAAGATTATAATCGAAACTACATAAAAACATTGAATCAGTTAACATATCCAAGAATACCATAAACTTGTTTTGAACAATATATTCTTTTGCTATTTGAAACTTAGGTATACAAAGTAGTTGAATCCACAATCTAATTTGAGAATTATGGTTTACAAATTTAAAAAAGTACCAAAATGAAGTGAATGAATTCGGATGCCCTAAACAGACCCCTTGGATCTTATTTCTTATTTATAGGTGCAGGTTGGCACCTTTCGAATAAGCCCTTTCGACTTGGTCGAAAGGCGGCATTGGAGACATTTCGTTGCCGTTCACATAGGGCATTCTTTTGCATTGCTTTTAAATGGACTTGAGTGCTTTCGACTTCATCGAAAGAAATAGGTGCGCCTCTCCACTTTGTCTTGCTATGTTGTTGCAAGCAAGAAAAGATATGAGTTTTCGACTCTGTCAATAGGTAGATCTTTGGGGCTTCGAAGGAGTTGAGGCGCAAAAGGTTTTAATGCGAAAGGTAGCTTTTAAAGGCATAGTTGCTGATTGATGCGGAACCCCATCCTCTAGTGTAGGAGGTTGCAATATTGAACTTCAATAAGCTCTTCTTTCATAATTGTGAATGGTTTCGACCGGTTCGAAAGGCTTATGCTTTCGAAGGGATTGCTCTAGCAAAACATCCTTATGTGGAATGTGAATGAAGGGGAACCCTCTATTTCGAAAGGTTTCGTGCACATGTGAGAGCCTGTAATTTGTTGCCTTCGAAAGGTGTTTCTCAACTTATTCGAAACATCTTTATGCATGTGGAAGCATCCGTTTCGAAAGGAAGCATTGAAGCGAAAGGGTGCTTTTGTCCTCTTTTGACCCCTTCGAAAGCTTACGGCACCCTTAGCTTTTGCTATAGCATCCCCTCGACTCCTTCGAAAGGCTTTGTTGATGTTATCATCTTTTGTAAATCTTTCTTTTTTATTCTTCTTGATTTCGACAAAGTTGAAGTGAAAATTGGTGGTAACGGTGTTTAATGCTGCGCTAAAACCAAAAAATATTTTGTATCATAAGAAACTAAAAGTCTTCAATTTGGAAATTACTGATAATGTTAGAAATAAAGCTCTGGTATCATGTTAAAAATAATTGAATAAATCAAAAATAAAATAAATGAGAAAATGAGAGAACGAATATAATCAATGGACTACATTTTTAATATAATGACGATTGATAAATGGTACATCACTTTAATATATAAGCATAATAGCATATTACTAGCCGAAGTAAATATAAAAAGGAAAGTATGAATTAAATAAAGGGTACATAATAAAGCAACCAATCTTATGTAATATTCTTCAACATTAGTGCGTCTATCGGGAGTTATACATATTACATAAGATTAGCTGCTTTATTATGTACCCATTATTTAATACTTTCATTTATTATGCACCCATTATTTAATACTTTCATTTATATATTTACTTAGGCTCTAAGGAATATGCTTATATATTAGAGTGATGTATAATTATTTATTAATCAAGATATTATAATAAAGATGTAGTCCGCTAATTATATTTGTTTTCTTTTTCTCTCTCCTATTCTTATTCAATTATTTTTGTTTTATTCAATTATTTTCAATATGGTATTATAACTTCATTTCTAGCATGGTATCAGAGTAGGTTTCGATCCTGCAGAAAATTTTGTGATTTGCTTCATCGGAGCGTGTTTCGATCCTACTGAAAATTTTATGGTTTGATTTAATAGAGCGGTTTCGCTATTTAGTTTTGATTTTTGTTTGAATTTGTCAACTCTTGTGGTCTGAGTTGCATCCTCATTCGAAAGAAAATTGTTCTGACTGACTTTGATTTTCATCTACTAGTCACCAGACCACATTCTGCATCAACTATATCTACCACCCATTGATTTCTACTTCAAGAACTACAACTCATGTAATCCAAAACCCGATAACCAAATCCATCGTCAACCCACATATGTAAATCCAACATTAACCACCTCAAAATTAATTCTTCCTCGTCCCATTGTCGGCAGCCATCCACTTGGACCTCGAACACCAACCGCACCTTCGGATCTCGATTTCTCATACCCAAACCCGTTGTCGCCATTCTTCCTCCTCCCTGACATCGCGTCATAGATTTCTAAACTGATTGAAAATTTCCGTTTCTCAATTAGGCGCCATATTTGTGCCCTAGCTGCCTCTAGACCAATCCTGATTTCAAGATCTGCAATCTTAATGTCGTGATTCTATATTGGTCGTATTGGACATTCTCTTCTCCGTTAATGGAAGCTTGAACCTCCTGATGAAGAATCATGACTACCCATGGATGCTGCTTCAGAGACTAGTCAGTCATTGATGTCGCCTTGTATTGGAGGTGGAGCGCTGCCCTTAATTGGTTGCAGTGCTGGATCTGACCACGCTGCCTTGCCTGAAGTTCAAGTATAGTTCTGAAGTTGGAGACGTGTCGGTTGAAGTCGAGATGGATCCAAAATCCCTATCTAGATCTGAACAGCTAGCCTAAGATTTAGATGCTTAACCAATGTGATATTATACACCTCTTAGAGCTCAGCTTATTACACCTGAGGTTGAGTTCGATGCGTTTATATTAATGAGGCTTTGTCAAGCTAAACTGATATTAATGGTGGTTGCTTTGATGCTCTGAAGCTGGTAAAGAAAGATTGTTATACTTGACAAAATTTGAAATAGATACCGTCCCTTTGCTCCAGTTTCTAGTTCGTATTAATATTCGGTCTATAAGTATTCTTTGTTGCCACTGAGCCAAAGGAAGAATGTGAAATTTGATTGCTTTTTAGAGAAGTTTGTTTGTTATGTTGTTTTTTGTTTGTTAGGCACCAGCGTGAATTGATTAGTGAGAGTTGAAGAATTTCGTTTGGTTATGGCGTTCTTCCTGACCGGAGTCCCACTTCCATTAATGAGTGAATCCCGATTGGAATTATGTTTCCAATCCTTAGAAATTTTCTTATTTATGTTTTCTTATTACACATTTTCGTCAAAGGCTGCAATTTAAACATTTTACAATTATTACACATTTTCGCCAAAGCCTACAATTTAAACATTTTACAATTATTAAACAGCTGTATAATGTATAAGTAAGGAATATTATGTTATATGTGATAATTAATTATGACACTGAATAAATATATTAGTGTTTTTAGCTAGCTCATCGTCCAGCATAAACCACATATCGCGCACACAAGAATCAATTGCATTAAGGCATAATATTACCTGAAATACTAAATAGTTTTATACGTAGGCACAGTTTGTCGCAATTTACTTTTACGACAATAACAGCAAATGATGCAGTTATCTATTAGTAAAGGCAAATTCTATTTCAACACAGATAATTACTTAGTAGCCCCCCCTAAAATAAATAAAATTTTAAAGACTAAAATAGCCCTTAGAAAGCTGCATACTTTCTTTCTTCTCAATTTCATTAACTTCTTACGTCAGTTTCTTACTGTCTAAACCACCGCTTCTTCAAAACCCTAATTTCTAAATCAGTGAAGAAAAAATTCAATTTTTCACTACTAGCTGATGGATTTTGAAGAGGAGAATGAATTGTTAACGCAGTCACAACAGGTAATTCAAAAAAAAAATTGAAAAGTTTTTTATTTTGCAAATACAATCGAATAATGACTTTCAAAATAACAATCGAATTCATGCTTACGTTGATTGCTGGTAGACCACCGTTGGAGGAGGAGGATGGGTTGTGCGACAGTGGAGGAAGATGGAGGAAGAGTTGCGTGGTAAACTAGGGTTTTTTTATTCGAGAACATTATTTTTGTGTTGGATGATGGAGGAAGATGGAGGAAGATGGAGAAAGATGAGAAGGATAGTTCTGGAAATGGTAGGGGTACTAAGTAATTTTTTGAGTTTACAAACTTTTTTAATTTTTGGGGGGCTACTAAGTAAATACTCGGGTTGAAATAGAATTTGCCATTAGTAAATTGGATTTCAAATTTTGAATTTCGGCAGAACACATTTATAGATTTAACATATGCCACGCCTGACACATGAAGTTTACAAGTAATGAAAACGATTAGCACTGCATTCGCTGTCACATCAGTCCCTAAAAGAGTGAAACTAGTCGATCTATATAAAAAAATCAAACTAACCATATTTCATACCTAACTACGAAAACCCCAATACAGCAAATTCATATGTAGACAACAGACTACTTAAATCAACTCGTGAACAAAAGAAAAATGCCCCTAGAAATCACAGAACCTGACCAATAAACAAGTAAAGATGCAGGAAACTCCAAGATTAAAAAGGAAAAAACTAAAATCGAAACCTTCTTCTTCCATCCCTCGGGCGCAGCCAGCTCGACTGAACCAGCATCTTCTACCGCAACCTCTGTCTTAGAATCGCTTGCTGGACTCCCGATTTCCGTTGCCATTTATTCTGCCCTACCGTTAAGCGATACTGTTTATCCGATCTGCCTTGTTTGGGGAAAAAATTGGAAAGTTATTGATGGAAGTGCATCTATTTGTTGCGAACAGTAATAGTTCCTAATTAATTAACGGTTCTAGAAGGTTATGGAACGTAAAATACGAGGGCTCTGATTCCACCGTTAAGTTACTCCGTTTGTGAAATTGGTATTGGTATATGCGGCAATTCTTCGAAGTCATACAGACTTACTACGCTATAGACGAGAAGATTGTATATATACCGGAGAAAGCGTGACGTTTGGAGATTAAAATATTAATAAACAAAGAATGCATTTTCTAAGTCGCGTACAAAGCGCAAACTTTTGTCCGATCGTAAACTTTCAAAACTGCTCTTTATATGTAATTCTTTATTAATAGTTGTAATATATTTGTTGTTGCACTCTTTTGGTATCAGTATGAAATACCAAAAATGGCTCTTTATAGATAAAATTAAAATTTAGAATCGCTTAAAATTAAAATCTGACAATTAAGCCTTTTTTGCAAATTCAAAATTTCTCTACCAATATTTACCAAGTCTTAGTATCATTTAAAAAATAGGATCTAACAAATAAACTACTTTACAAATTTGTATTTTATTAATTAATAATATAAATAAAAATTTAAACTCACAAAAAATTAGATATTGTAACTTAGAATTAAAATTTCAAATTAACCGCGTATGATTCAACATAAAAATATGAATAAATATATGTGGTTTCTTTTGAACGTATTAAATAAATATAATTTGTAGAAAAACAATTCAACTTTCTTCATCACACGAGAAGCGCGTGCCGTTACGCTTTATCGATAAAACTGATAAAAATTTCCGCATGTTAAATGCAACATAAACAGCATAAATGGCCATGGCATGATAAACTTACAAAAAACACCCAAACAACAAATTAAAGACAAAAAAACTATAATTTGATATTTAAAACTTAAGTATCAGCTAGTTACACTATAACATCTGTTCCATATATGTAAAACGTATTTAAGTTTAATATATTAGCATAACATGGTGATTCAATACATATCAAATAGCGTTATGACAATTGTTTTCTATTTATTATTTCCAGTCTTGACATGTTAATGGTAACACCACGTAAAATTAACGATAACTAATAAATCATTACTAGTGCTTAAAAGTAAAATTTGAGCAGACGTCGGAATTTGACCGTGAATATTTTCATTATTGTTTTCGTGATGATTTTTTGAGCAACTTTGATGTTTTGAGTTTTGCGATCGGAGTTCAAATGAATAAGTTATTAGCGTTTGAAATTTTCAAAACGAAGATAATTAAATAGAAATAAAAAGTAAATAAATTATATTAACTGCATGGACCTCACCGGTTGCCACCCTACTTGGGTCGGTCGACTACTAGCGGTCGACCTTCTATAGGAGAGCGGTCGACCGATTGGAATGGTAGGGACTAGGGTTGAACCTTAGCCGAACAATTCGAATTTTATTATTTTAAATCTAAGGGATACGAATGGTTCGAGTGCCTATAAATAAAGCATAGTCCCTCTTTTTTTTCATATTTTCTGATCAAAGCAGTGGAGCTCTGTCGTTTTTTCTGCTCCACTATTTCTATAATTAAAAATATTATATGTATATGTATATAATGACAGAAAATAAAAGAGAAGAAGAAAATGAGCGAATCGATGCTGCGAAAAAAAGGCAAATTTCATAATTATGCATCTATATTCCACTTGATTCAAATCTCCTTTGATATCTGTAATTCTAATGGGTATGTATATATTTTGGTATACATATTTTTGGATTGGAAAAGAAAAGGAGCCAATTAGAGGGATGAATTCGGATTTGGGAGATTTGAAAAGCTCGAAAAGGTGAGTGGGAAATTATATGATTTATATATAACATTGAAATTTATATCGTTGAGTTTTATTTAAATATTATGTCTATGCAAAACCTATTCAATTGTATGCTTAGAGAGAAGTATTCAATCTCGCCTACATATTCTATAAGTTAGGTAATTGGAATAAAATGGTATTGTTACTACAAATTAAGATATCGAACACCTAGGGAGAACATGTCGAAATTTAAGGAAAATAGAGGATGTCGAGCGTGAAGAGGGAGAATAAAGAGTAGCAAACTTCAAACAACCCCAAGAAGGTGTCGAACCTCTATAACCAAGGGGCGTCGAATGCTTAAGTAAAGGAATGTCAAGTTTTTAGGGGTATTGAATCCGCAGTTGGTAAGTATGAACGATGTTAACCCGCCTTTTGGCAAGGCAGTATACAGGCGGATTTAACCCAACGGACTTCGCGATTATCGAGGCCGATGGTCATAGAACGACGATTGTAGGGCCCAATAATTAGGTACAAATGATTATGTGGAGTCGAGATTGAATGGAATTGATAGTTATGCAAGGCAGAATGTTCAAAGTATGGAATACGGTTCAACGGATGGAAGGATTCGACATAATATGGCAAATTGGAGGGTTCGACATTATTGACAAAGAGGGTTTGGCATGTTTCATCTCATAGAGGATAGATCGGCATAGCTTAGCAACTTGGAAGGGATCGGCATGCTCGACCTAGAGGGATTGGTATACTTCAATAGCTTAGCAACTTGGAAGGGATCAGTATAGGTTGGCTTATATGGAGGGTTCGACATGGTTTAGTGAATAGGGATCGGCATAGCTAATTAACATGGGTCGGCATGGTTAGCTAACAAAGGTTCGACATGCTTTGTCGAAGAAGATGGAACGACATGCATCCTAAAGGAGGGATCAGCATGGTTTATTAAGAGGGATCGACATACTTCGGCCTATGAAGGAGGGGTCGGCATAAGATGGATCGGCAGGCTGGCATGTTTTATGAAAGAGAGGGATCGGCATTCTTTTATGGATCATCACGCTTCGATGAATAGGGTTGGGCATGCAACCCTTGGGAGGGATCGTCATCATATAATGGAGTTTAAGGTTAAACATGAATAAGTATGCATGGATCGGCATGATTGGATTGGCAAGGGATCGACATGGTCAAGGAGCATAGCATATAAGAGGGATCGGTAGAGTTTGATAGGCAGAAGGGGATCAACATGATTGGATAAGTAGATGGATCACTATAACATATAATAGGGATCGACATAGGAAGTATGGAGTCAACCATGAGGGATAGGCATGATCCATTGAGAAGGGGTTGGCAGGGATAACCTCCAGGCGGATCTGAACCAAAGATCAAGCAAAAGCACGAGCTCCACTTGTCCAATCAACATGGTATTTGAAGAGCTAACATGTAAGCCACTATAGAGATCGCTGCCCAAGAATCAACCAATGGAGGGATTGGTACTGATCCCTCTCTATTGGGATTTGGGCCTAGCAACCCCTATGGTTGGCCATGTAGATAAGAAGGTCCTATAGCCGAAGTTTCAGAGAGATTGGTGCACGTCTTCCCCTATATATACATCAAGCATGGCATTAGTAAAAGGGACTTCTTTCTGCTTCTCTTTATCTTCAACCTAGGCTATCCTCTGTCAATTTGATTCTTGGATTCCAGATTGTAACTGTAAACAAACTTCAATGTAATAAAAAGGATTATTCTAGAGTGGGTGTAGGCTTGAGTTAGCCGAACCACTATAAATCTTGTCTCTTTTTACTTGTTTTCTAATTGTTTTAATTTTGTTCTTCATTTATTTCTCTTCATATTTCTGTGATTGGATTGGATATTGGTGTTTTCTTACAACTGGGTGTTGGTGGTCAATTTTGACGTCAACATTTTGGTGCTTTCATTAAGAGGGACTTGCACCTGCGGATTTGGAAGCTAGGAGCTTAGATTTTGAAGCTTGGATGCTTGGATATAGGAAGCAGTGTCTAACAATCAACAAGGAGAGCGCTACCAGAAAGGAGCTGCCATGGTGGGAGTCAGGAGGCTTTCTCGGGAGCTGGAGCTAATCAAGCATCTATATACATCACCAGGGATGAGATGGAAATGATGATGGATGTTATGCAGGAAAGGATGCTGAAAAGGCAGAAGGAGATGATGTAGAATATACTCCGACAAATTGGACGGGCTGGAGCCATAGGAGCTGCTGGAATGCAGAATCAAGAAGTTGAAGCAACAGGAATTGCTGGAAATCAGAACCGGGAACATGAAAATGGAGCCAATAGATAAAGTAATGGAACAGAGCAGCCAGGGGCAGTCCTCTGCCATTCAAGTGGGATCGACACTGATCCCCAAAAGCTAGGGGGCATGCCATCGAATCTTATTGGTCGTGATGCTGGAGGATCTGCGGTCAATCCTGTGGAGCTTGGTGTGAATCGGAATTTAGATGCTCGTCAGGAGGAATACGTTCCGGAATTCCCTCGTAGACTCGGAGGGCGGCTTGGACATGATGATGGGAGACTACTACTAGAAAACAATGACAGGTTTGTAGAGATGATCAAGCGAGCTATGCATGGAGGGTTAGTGAACAGGGATTTGGAGGATGTAAATAGAAGTCCATTCGTTCCAAATATCAGGCAAGCTAGGAATCCATCGGAGTTCAAACTACCAACACTTGAGACGTATGATGGAAAAACGGATCCCGATGTTCATCTGATGAGATACATGATACACATGGAAGTACCGGGGGCATCAGAGGAAGTCATGACATGGTGCTTCCTTTTGTACTTAACGGATATAGCTGCACTATGGTTCAGACAGTTGGAAAGCGGCTATATTAGCACATGGACGGAGTTGATCGAAAGGTTTATGAGACAATTTCGGGTCCACATCACGAGACCAAAGAGTGTGATGACTTTAACATCGATGAAGCAGTAGAAAGGAGAATCACTTAGGGATTTCTTAACCAGGTTCAGTGCGGCAGTAGCTTCGGTGGATCGATCGGATCCATCAATGATTTTGATGATAGCAATGTCAGGGATTATGGATAACTAATATTTCAAGATATCATTGGAACGGGATCCACCAGTGGATCTCGGGGAATTTTACCATGAAGCAGAAAGATTTCTGCGACAGGGATAGAGAGGGAAGTGGAAGTTTATGCGGTTAAAGGTGGAGGTACGCCCGGGGAAGGTTCAAACAAGGTTAAAGGAAAATGGAAAGCGGAGGATGGCTCTGATGGATCGAAGCGACCACGAAGGAAACCGAGATTCACCACTTACATGGAATTGACTGAAACATTGGAACGGATATATCTGGATACTAGGGGGTAGATCCCCTATCGAAGGCCAATTAGGAGAGAGCCTATAAACAATGAAAAGAAATTAAAAAATACTGTTTGTTCCATGAGCTGGACGGACATAGTACAAACGACTGTAGGCACTTAAAGGATGAGATTTAGGGACATGTCCGGAATGGCAGGCTGTTGCAATATGTATGAACTCGAGCAGTGGAAGTGGAACAGGAACAAACATCATCCGCATTGAACGGGAAATGCCTTGGATCGAGGCGTCAACTTGTCATCAATTGATCGAAATGGCGAAGAATAAGTAATAAACTCAACAATAAAACGTCTAAGTCACTTACACATGTACAGAATCGAAAATGGTCCCTAGGCATGCTCTGAGATGACGATGGACTGTCACACCTGGAGAGGCATGCATTGTAGTGTTTAGGTTTTGTTTTTGTTTTTCTTTTAGTACTTTGACTTAATTTTATTAGTTGAATATTTTGATTACAAAACTCACTCGAACGTGAAATCTGATATTAATAATTTTGAGTCCCATCCAGATAATCACATTTCGCCTCAAACGGCACTCAATCTCGAACGATCGCATTTTGCCCTGAATGGCACTCGATCTCGAACGATCACATTTCGCCTCGAACAGCACTCGATATCGAACGATCACATTTCACTCCAAATGACACTCGATCTCGAACGATCACATTTCTCCTCGAATGACACTCGATCTCGAATGATCACATTTCTCCTTGAACGGCACTCGATATCGAACGATCACATTTCACCCCGAACGACACTTGATTCACCTCGAACGACACTCGATCTCGAACGGTCACATTTCGCCTCGAATGGCACTCGACCTTGAACGATCACATTTCGCCCCAAACGACACTCGATCTCGAGCGATCACATTTCGCCCCGAACGGCACTCGATCTCGAACGATCACATTTCGGCCTAAATGGCACTCGATCTCGAACGATCACATTTCGCCCCGAACGGCACTCGATCTCGAACGATCACATTTCGCCCCGAACGGCACTCGATCTCGAACGATCACATTTCGCCCCGAACGGCACTCGATCTCGAACGATCACATTTCGCCCCGAACGACACTCAATCTCGAACGATCACATTACGCCTCGAATGGCACTCGATCTCAAACGATCGCATTTCGCCTCAAACAGGCATTCGATCTCGAACGATTGCATTTCGCCTCAAACAGGCATTCGATCTCGAACGATCACATTTCGCCTCGAACAGACACTCAATCCTGTGCGATCATCATCAGCCTGGGATGGCTACACATTTGATTAACCATCCCGAAAGGTCGTTACTAATAATCAGGCAAGATCACTGATTTGTTCACAGGTCATCAACGGGTTTCGAACAATGGACTTAAGGCAATTCAAAACACGTCTTCCTATCGCAAGGCATGTTTCGGGGGGCAAAGTGTTAACCCACCTTTTGGCAAGGCAGTATACAGGCGGATTTAATCTAATAGACTTCGCGATTATCAAGGCCGATGGGTACAAAGCGACGATTATAGGGCCCAGTAATCAGGTACAGATGGTTACATGGAATCGAGATTGAATGGAATTGATAGATATGTAAGGAAGAATGTTCAAAGTATGGAATACGGTTCAATGGATGGAAGGGTTCGGAATAATATGGCAAATTGGAGGGTTCGACATCATTGACAAAGAGGGTTCGGCATGTTTCATCTCATAGAGGATGGATTGGCATAGCTTAGCAGCTTGGAAGGGATCGGCATGCTCGATCTAGAGGGATCGGTATACTTCAATAGCTTAGCAACTTGGAAGGGATCGGTATAGGTTGGCTTCTATAGAGAGTTCGGCATGGTTTAGTGAATAGGGATGTGCATAGTTGATTAACATAGGTCTACATGGTTAGCTAATGAAGGTTCGACATGCTTTGTTGAAGAAGATGGAACGACATGCATCCTAAAGGAGGGATCGACATTGTTTATTAATGGGGATCGACATACTTCGGCCAATAAAGGAGGGTTCGGCATAAGATGGATCGGCAGGCTAGCATGTTTTATGAAAGAGAGGGATCGACATTCTTTTATGGATCATCATGCTTCGATGGACAGGGTTTAACATGCAACCCTTGGGAGGGATCGTCATCATATAATGGAATTCAAGGGTTAAGCATGAATAAGTACGCATGGATCGGCATAATTGGATAGGCAAGCGATCGGCATGGTCAAGGAGCATAGCATATAAGAGGGATCAACAGAGTTTGATAGATAGAAGGGGATCAGCATGATTGGATAAGTAGATGGATCACTATAACATATAATGGGATCAACATAGGAAGTATGGAATTAACCATGAGCGATCAACATGATCCACTGAGAAAGGTTCGGTAGGGATAACCTCTAGGTGGATCTGAACCAAAGATCTAGCAAAAGCACGAGATCCACTTGTCCAATCAACATGATATTTGAAGAGCTAACATGTCTAAACATATAGAAGCCACCATAGGGATATGTAACATCTCTATCTTGAGGCCCAAAGCTAAGCGCTACAGATGCTACAGTCATCCATAGTATTAACTTCCGGTGACAAAATACGATAATGTTAATGGTATTCATAATATCATAAGCACATGAATATGAAACTAAATCATAGATTCAAAACACAACCTTACTGATTACATTGCAAAAACCATGTTTCATATTTCATTACATAATCCCAAACGATTCCCAGGTTTTGATCAAAAATAAATATTACAAATTACGCCAAGAGCGACATATGAAGATGCCTCCTTGGATGATCAGATTACTCAATAGACATAGTAGTCTTAATACATCATAGGGGAAATAAAAATAACAACTCCTAAATAGCTATGCCTCCTGCACGTCTTTAGAAACTTTATTCCTCCACCTACTGAACCTGTAAACTCTGACTCTCAATCTACTCAAATTAATTTTAAGCACCTGAGATTTTAAGGGGAAAAACATAAACTTCAAGTCAGACATAAAGCCTGGTATGAATAATACTATCACATATCGGTTTACTGATATTAAGTGAGACCATGCCGCTTAGCAGAACGGGTTTCCCCTCACTAATATCCCTTTAAAACATATCTTTTTGCAAATTAGAATCCTACAATCAAACTCATTAATCAAACTCATTAAAACAATAATAGCAATATCATATATGCTCATAAATCAGGTAATAAATGGACTATCTGTCCGAACAATATAGTTTTGTTTGGCTAACCACTAACCATTCGCTGACTCAAGCCTACCAGACAAAATAAATAATCTAGCATCTGTTAGACGAACTTTTGGACGGTATGTCCTTAACTTACTTCTCACTGGATCACCTAATCTTAATGGTTTTGCGGGCTCACCAATAACCTATCCTCCTTCTCTATATATATATTCCTTTCTGTGTGTAACCATCATTTAAGTCTTACCTGTGACTAAGCCCTACACACTAGAATTTTGGAATAAATTAGCTAGGGGATATAGCTAATGTATAGGGCGCAACTGTAACATCCCCTATCTAGAGGCCCAAAACTAAGCGCTACAAATGCTGCAGTCATCTATAGTATTAGCTTCCAGCAACTAAATATGGCTATGTTAATGGTATCTATAATATCAGGAGCACTTGAATATGAAACAAAACACAGATTTTCAAAACAAAATTACTTCATTAACTTTCAAAACAGATGTTCCATATTCTTAATACATAATCCTAACATGTTCCCAGGCACAGATAAAATATACTTATTACAAAATACGCCAAGTGTGGTATATGAAGATACCTCCTTAGATGATCAGAGTCATATAGTCATAATAGTCCTAATACAAACACATCGGAAATACAATAAAACATATAAATAGAACTGCAACTCCTAAATAGCTATCCGTTTGCCTCCTACATGCCTCTGGTAGCCTTATTCGTCATCCTACTAAAACCTGAAAAGACCTTAACCCCTCAGCCTACTCAAATTAATTTTGAGCACTCGAGAGTTTAAGGGGAAAACATAAACTTCGAGTCAAACATAAAGCTTGGTGTGAATAATACTATACATCTCGGTTTAATATGTTAAGTGAGACCACGCCACTTAGCGGAACGGGTTTCCCCTCACTAACATCCTTTTAAAACATATCTTTGCAAATCCTTTTTCCTACAACCAAAACTGGTTAAATACCGTAAAGTATCATTATGTAAACACACATCAATATCATGTAATAAATGAATTATCTATTCAAACACAAAAGTTTTGTGTGGCTAACTTTTAACCTTTGGCTGACTCGGGCCTACCAGACAATAAAACAGAACTAATCTAACACCTGTTAGATACTCCTCTTATGGACGATCTGTCCTTAATTATCTGCTAAATACTTCCCTTCTGGACGGTCTGTCCCTAACTTAACCATCCCCCAGGTCTTCCTGATCCTAATGGTTTTGCGGGCTCACCAATAACCTATATGTATACAAACATATATTCCTTACGGTGTATAATCATAATTTTAGTCTACTTGACCAAGCCTTACACATTGAAATTTGGACAACAATTAACTGGGGCTAATAACTAATGTATAGGGCGTGATCCTATACCAGTCGCATCTGGTATTCTAATATCCGAGTCATTTTCACTTAGAGATCTCCTCCCATAATTTCCTTGAAAACCTTTTCAAAATGATTTAAAACATTTAAATCAAACTAACACAAGGAAAATATATAATTCTTATGCTTTACTCAAAATCACATTGCCATGTTAAAATATATATATACTTTACTCAAACCTTTATTGATGAAAACATTTAAACATTTGAAAGTATCCCTTTCGATCCCATTGAAAGTATCCCTCTTAAATCCTTTGAAAGCATCTCTTTCGAAACCAAGAAAACCCTTTATTTATTTAGGCCAAAACCTTTCCTTTCGAACCCATACCTTAAACCTTTAGAAACAATTGAAAATCTTCCTTTCGAAAGCATTAAAACCTTAGACATCCTATCTTAAAACACTTTAAAACATTGCCTTAGAAAACTTTGGGAAAAAACCTTCCATTT
The DNA here is from genome assembly GCA_030737815.1 of Allium fistulosum. Lineage (NCBI taxonomy): Eukaryota > Viridiplantae > Streptophyta > Magnoliopsida > Asparagales > Amaryllidaceae > Allium > Allium fistulosum. The sequence goes on from CM060907.1 coordinate 399,085,542, forward strand.
CAACCCTTTCGAAACCATTCAGAAAATAGGACCTTTCGACTTTGTCGGAAGCTACCTTTCGACCCCTTCGAAAGCTACCTTTCGACTGCATTAAAAGTTTTACTTTCGACCCCTTTAAAAGCTTGGCTTTCGACCCCTTTGAAACCATTCAGTAAAAAGTACCTTTCGAAAGCATTAAACCTTTAAAACATAAAACATTCGAAAGCTCTCTTGGGTTCAATTTAAAACGTGTGGGAAATCTCTTTTAAAACCTTTCGACTTCATCAGAAGCTACCTTTCAAATCCATCGAAAGCTTGGGTTATACTTCAATTGGAATTAAAAGAGTAAACCATCTAAGTCGAAAGCTTCCTTTCGAAAGCATGGGAGAAGCGGCTGGTTTTAAAAATAAGTAAACCTTTCGACCTTGTCGAAAGCATGACTTCGAAAGGTAGAAAGGCAGCAGCTAGGGGATTTTGACCCCTTCGAAAGCAAGCTTACCTTTCGACCTTGTCCAAAGGTTTAAACCTTTATTTTAAACATTTGACATGGTCAAAAGCAACCAAGTCGAAAGCTTCATTTCTAAAGCAAAGCAGGCATTAGTTTTGGATTATAAAACAAACATACTCCAACCTCTTCGACAACTAAGGCTTCAACCAAGTACCCTTCGACCTTGTCCAAATTTTTACATACCAAATTGCTTGGTACCATATACATTGGTTTTTGACCTTGTCGAAAGCTATAATACCTTTCGATTTGGGTCAGAAGGTTTGATGCCGAAATGGTTGAAACATGCTAAAAGTATGTTTTTCTTGTTTTTAACTTAAAAGAGGTAACTTTTCAACTAACCTGCCTTTATTTTTCAAATTCTTATTTGTTAACAAATACTTTTCAGAAAAGTGCTGCCAATAATTTTAGAAATAAACAATGATTTTATTTTATAAAATGCTCCTTCTCCTTAATTAAATATATAAAACATTTAAGTCCCATACCTTAAATAATTTTATATATTTATCAAAACACTTAAGAAAAATCTGGAAAAATTCCAAAAAATCTATTTTAATATGTTTTCCAACATATAAAAATTCCAAACCCAAATAATTATTATTTTAGCCGTAAATAATTTATAATCCAATAAATCATTTTCTTCACTAGAAAATTAATGTAAAATCCACATCAGTTCAGAAAATTATGAAAATTGAAACTCATTTCTAAAATATCATTTCTGACCTACACTTAAATTTCAAGGCATTTGGATGTCATTTAATAGGGTTTTCATATCAAACATATCATAGAAGCTAATATGAACATGTGTAATTCATCTACAAGTATATATATAACTTTAATCATTCAAAACATGGCATAAACTTGCAAAATCATTTCAGATCTATCCTAAAACCGAAAACCATAAGAAAATGGGATGTAGTAATTATTCACCTTAGCTTTGAGATTAAAAGATGTGAGATTTGATGTTGAATATGTTGGTTAACTTCTTTCTCTTGAATGTTAGCTTTATGTTCTCTTGAGAATGGAAATGGTGGCCGACCTTGATGTATTTTAATTTGATATAATGAAATGAACGTGAGTTTCCTTTCCTAAGGGTTTAGGGTATAAGCCTATCCTATTTCCTATATTGCCCTTGCTCATTTTCTAACACATTAGTTCATGTGGTTTCAAACTATTTATATTTAACATGGCACGGCTACCCTTAGCTAAATCAAATCTCAACCTATTAATCTCCACGTTATTTTATTTAATTTAACTAATTAAATGTCCTAAATAATGTTAGAAAAATATGGGGTGTTACAGACTCCCCCTCCTTAAAGAATTTCGCCCTTGAAATTACAATAAGGTACACCACAAAACAATCAAAGGTAAAACATACCATCAAACAAATCAGGATAAGAGTCTCTAATCCTACTCTTAGTCTACCAAGTACAGTCTCTAGCATCGTCACTCCACTGGACTTTTACTAATCTGACTATCTTATTCCTCAACTTCTTCTCATCTCTCTTAACTATCTGAATTGGCTTTCTAACTATAGTCAAGTCCCGTTCTACTACTAAATCTTCTAACAATGTAGGTGCTATAGTAGTCCCCGGGTCTCTAATGCACTTTCTAAGATGAGAAATATGGAAAACACATGAACTCCTGTCAAACTATTCGGTAACTCTACTCTACAAGCGAGTTTTCTGATTCTCTCAACAATACGAAAAGGTCCAACGAATCTAGGTGCTAACTTTCCTGACTTCCCGAATCTAATCACACCTTTCATCGGTGAAACCTTAACAAACACATAGTCTCCAACAGAGAATGTTGAGACTTGGTTTTGATTCATGACACGAAGCTATCACTACGACATACAGATTTGACAACTGCTACGACAAAAAGAGATAAGGAGACGAGACTTTAAAAACTAGTGCATCAACTATGATATTTTGTTTTTTAAGTCTTAGGTCAATATTGTTAAAATCTCTCCTCGATTACGTCTACATTAGCTTATATATTTAATCATCGTATTTTATACATATATAAGCATACAATTAATCATAAAAAAGTTTTAAAGTTATAGAAATGAATATATCTATGTAAACTGTGCTTACTGCACAAATTTAACCAGGTCAGTCGACTGACCCAGATAACCAGTCGACTGACACTGGGAATTTTTTGCAGCATGCACAGATACATAGATATACGAATTTAAATTTAAATAATTACTTTGAATATTCAATCGACTGACCTAGAGGCTCAGTTGACTGAATTTCTATAACAGCCACTTTTCGAAAAGACACGACCTTTATGAACAGTTGCGAACCTCTAACGAAAAGATTCGGACGCAACACTTCGATCAAAACTCTTCACCAACAGTCGCTGCTTTCTAACCTTTATAAATACAAACTCCATTTTGATTCCAAATTACTGAATGATAATCGAATTTTCTTATCTCTCCGATCTAACTCTCTGAAATCTATTTGCTATTATGCTTTCAATTATTCTGCATTAAAGCAATACTAAACCTTTCTATTCTTCATATACTTCAAATATATATATTTATACTCGAGGAGAAGATTATAGGAAGGGTGTACTACAAGTGACAAATTCGTGTTATTAAGAACACACAAAGTCAAAACTATTTTTGTAGTTGTTGAAGTCCTGTTCTGCTGCTTAGGCGTGTGAAGTCCTCTTCGGCTGTTGAGGCAAAATCTTGTTCTACTGCTCAGGTCCTTGTTCGGCTGCTCAAGGGTTGTATAGACCTGTTCCTTCGGGTTAAGTGAGGGTTATTGTTTTAGTGAAATTCCAAAAGGAGTCTGGGACTGGACGTAGGACGGTGCTCCGAACCAGTATAAAAATCTCCGGTGTCATTTTCACTATACTACTTTTATATTCCGCACTATTTATCGTATAGCTATCATCACTACACTCTGTATCTTCATATATCCATATTACACGATCCATAGCACACTTTCATTTGGTATAAGAGCAAGGTCATTATATAACCGTAACACAGTTATCTGATTATCTAATAATATGGACACTAACACTAGCACTAGCATTAACACTAGCTTCATTGAAGGACAATCCACTGCACGTCCACCACTATTTAATGGCATGAATTATAACTATTGGGCCACACGAATGAGAATATATATGCAAGCAAATGGTTTTGATTCATGGAATATAACTCAGACATAATATACTATTCCTACTGAAGAGTATTCTACTTGGTCAAATACATAGAAACTAGATGCCACAGCTAATGCAAAAGCCATGAATATGTTGTTTTGTGCCTTAGATAAAAATGAGTTTAACCGTGTTAGCATGTGTAATACTGCATATGAAATATGGCGTACACTCAAGGTTACACACGAAGGAACCAGCAAGGTCAAACAAATCAAAATATCCATGCTCAAAAGTCAGTTTCAAAACTTTAGAATGAAAGAAATGAATCTATAAATGATATGTATTCAAGATTTCAGGATATCTACCATTCATTAGTAGGACTAGGAGAAAAATATTCAGACTTTGATATTGTATCTAAAATTCTTAACTCTTTAACGGATGAATGGGAAAGAAAAGTTCTCGCAATTGAAGAAGCAAACAATATTTCCCAAATAACTCCGAAAGAGTTAATAGGAAATCTAATGTCCTATGAAGTGAATTTGTAGGCTAAACGAATTCAAGCTCAAGATAAAAAGAATATAGCATTCCATGCAGAACAAGAAGAATCAGATTCAAACAAAGATGACTTAGCCTTTATTGCCAAGAACTTCAAGAAATTCTTGAAATATAGAAAAGGAAACAGAAATAATGGCAAGAAAAACTCAAACAGCAATAAACCACCATCTTTATCAGTTATGGAGTGTTTTAACTGTCACAAAAAGGGGCATATGCAGAAGGACTGTCTAGATCAGAAGAAAGAATATCAAAATAAAAGGAAGGACAAATTCTAAAGAAAAGCCTTTTCAATCACATGGGATGATTCAGATTCCTCCTCTTCTTCTGGAAGTGAAAGTGATAGCGATATTGAACAAGCCAACGTATGCTTTATGGCCAAAGATAATGAGGTTAGTGATTTAACTTTCGATGATATGATAGAAACAAATTCTGAATTATTAGATACTTTAAAAGGTCTCAAAAGAAAATATAAAGAGGCTGTAGAAAATCAGAACAAGGCAGAATTCAAAAGAGATATGCTTAAAGATGAGAAGAAAATATTGGAAGAAGAACTTGAGAAAACTCAAGAATCACTTTCAAATGTTAATTCTCAACTTATATTATTGAGTCAAGAAATTGAAACTCAAAAAGAAAAGAATGATGGTCTTGTTTTTGAAAATCATGTTTTAAAAACTAATATTAAAATGGTTGAACTAGAAAATTTAAGTCTAAAGACCAAACTAGAAGGAATCACTAAAAACATTTCAAATTTTAATAAAGGAAGAGAAAATTTATCTAGACTTATTGAGAATTCACAACCTATTAACAATAAAAATGGTTTAGGATATAAGAAGAAAGTTAAGAATTCACAATCTAATAATTTAAACAAAGTTAACTATGATAAAACACCCACATCTTCAAAAAGACTAGTTTCTAAAACTATAAATATATGAGTACCTAAAACTAATAACAAGTTAATAAGGAAAAAATATATTAGTTCATTTATAGAAGATGTTCATAATAATGAGAATTATATTTATAAAGGTTCAACCACACCCAAATGGGTATGGTTTCCTAAAAATTAGGAAATTATAAGAACCTTGGGTATCGCATGCTTTAAATGTTCATTGTTTTCGGATACCTTACATTATAAGTAGTAGTTATTTTGTTCTATATTGTTAACACTTATGTGGAATATAATATTTGTTATCATATAAACTCTCCTTTTCGTCGATGACAAAGGGGGAGAAAGATATTGCTCTAACACTATTTGCAGGAATAAACAATGCAAGCACAAATTAAGGGGTAAGTATAGGATGTAGTAAGTTGTTATTTTATTAGTCTTTATTTCGTATGGATTTTATTAAATAGCCACTCTATTCATATATTTCAAAGACTCTTGTTTATGGAAGTTTAATCTATGAATGATTGTTTCCTTCATAATATCTACGACGTTATGGCTTTATACTTTTATATTCCTTATTCCTTTTTGTCGATGACAAAGGGGGAGAAATATTATTTCTAACATTATGAATGCATGATATAGAGCGTCAAAGATTCAAGGGGAGTAAGTATTTATATTATACATATACAGTCGAAATCTATATCTATTTACAAGTTGTCATCAATCAAAAAGGGGGAGAATGTTGAGACTTGGTTTTGATTCATGACACGAAGCTATCACTACGACATACAGATTTGACGACTGCTATGACAAAAAGAGACAAGGAGACGAGACTTTAAAAACTAGTGCATCAACTATGATATTTTGTTTTTTAAGTCTTAGGTCAATATTGTTAAAATCTCTCCTCGATTACGTCTACATTAGCTTATATATTTAATCATCGTATTTATCAAATATTTTATACATATATAAGCATACAATTAATCATAAAAAAGTTTTAAAGTTATAGAAATGAATATATCTATGTAAACTGTGCTTACTGCACAAATTTAACCAGGTCAGTCGACTGACCCAGATAACCAGTCGACTGACACTGGGAATTTTGTGCAGCATGCACAAATACATAGATATACGAATTTAAATTTAAATAATTACTTTGAATATTCAGTCGACTGACCCAGAGGCTCAGTTGATTGAATTTCTATAACAACCACTTTTCGAAAAGACACGACCTTTGTGAACAGTTGCGAACCTCTAACGAAAAGATTCGGACGCAACACTTCGATCGAAACTCTTCACCAACAGTCGCTGCTTTCTAACCTTTATAAATACAAACTCCATTTTGATTCCAAATTACTGAATGACAATCGAATTTTCTTATCTCTCTGATCTAACTCTCTGAAATCTATTTGCTATTATACTTTCAATTATTCTGCATTAAAGCAATACTAAACCTTTCCTATTCTTCATATACTTCAAATATATATATTTATACTCGAGGAGAAGATTATAGGAAGGGTGTACTACAAGTGACAAATCCGTGTTATTAAGAACATACAAAGTCAAAACTATTTTTGTAGTTTTTGAAGTCCTGTTCTGCTGCTTAGGCATGTGAAGTCCTCTTCGGCTGCTGAGGCGAAATCTTGTTCTGCTGCTCAGGTCCTTATTCAGCTGCTCAAGGGTTGTATAGACCTGTTCCTCCGGGTTAAGTGAGGGTTATTGCTTTAGTGAAATTCCAGAAGGAGTCTGGGACTGGACATAGGACGATGCTCCGAACCAGTATAAAAATCTCTTGTGTCATTTTTACTATACTGCTTTTATATTCTGCACTATTTACCGTATAGCTATCATCACTACACTCTGTATCTTCATATATCCATATTACACGATCCATAGCACACTTTCAGAGAATTCCAAGTCTTTCCTTCTTCTGTCTGCATAACTTTTCTACCTAGACTGAGCTTCCTTCACCCTAGCTTGGATCAACTTGATCTTCTCTACAGCTTCCTTTACCAAATCTGGACCAAGAACCAACCTATCCTCGGTCTCTATCCAACATACGGGAGATTTGCATGGTCTTCCATACAAAGCTTCAAACGATACCATCCCAATACTAGTTTGATAACTATTGTTATACGAGAACTCGACTAAATGGAGATGGTCTTCCCATGATCCCCCGAAATCTAGTGCACAAGCTCTTAACAAATCCTCCAAGACTTTGTTAACTCTTTCCGTTTGCCCATCAGTCTGTGGATGGTAAGCGGTACTCATGTTGAGCTTGGTTCCTAAAGCTTCCTATAGACTCTTCTAGAACTCGCTAGTAATCAAAGAATCTCTACCACCGATAATACTACTAGGAATCCCATGCAATCTAACTACATTCTTCATAAACAATTTCGCCAAAGTAGGTGCCGTCCTAATTGACTTTACCGGAATGAAATGGACACTCTTGGTTAGTCTATCCACTATGACCCATATGCTTTCATTTCCTCTACTAGAACTTGACAGCCCATTAATAAAATCCATAGAGATAGAATCCCACTTCCACATCGGAACATTTAACGGTTGAAGCAATCCACTTGGCTTCTTTTGTTCAGCCTTTGCCTACTGGCAATTCAAGCATTGCTTAACACATAAACCAATGTCCCGTTTCATACCTTCCCAGAAGAAACTTCTCTTCATATCCTGATACATCTTCATTCCTCCTGGATGGATAGTGAACTTTGAACGATGACATTCATCCAAAACTTCCTTTCTCATGTCTCCTATATTCGGAACACACAACCTTCCTCTCCTTCTCAACCACCCCTTCTGGTCAAGACTGAAGTCCTTTAAGTCATCGCTCTTTGTTCCTTCCCTTAACTTTCTGATCCGCTCAGCCAAAACTGGATCCTCCTCCTGTTTAGAAGCAATCTTCTCAATCATTACTGGTCGAAATTCTAAACAAGACAATACAACACTTCCTGCACTAGAACCTGCCTTAGATCTATATTGTACTCTACAAGTTGACAATGCTTCCAAGACTTTCCACTCAGCAATCATAACCAATACTGCATTTTGATGTTTCCTGCTAAGTGCATCCGCTACCTTGTTTCCTTTTCCGAGTGTGTACTCAATTCCAAAATCATAAGCATCAATAAACTCCAACCATCTCTACTGCCTCATGTTCAGCTCCTTCTGAGAGAACAAGTACCTCGGCGACTTATGATCTGTATAAAGCTCAAATTGCTCTCCCAAAAGATAATTCCTCCATACCCTCAAAGGAAATATAACAGCAGTTAACTCCAAATCATGCGTTGGATACCTAACTTCATGTCGTCTGAGCTGTCTAGAAGCATAAGCAATCACTTTACCTTTTTGCATCAACACAACTCCCAATCCAATTCCACATGCATGAGTATAAACAACTAAATCCTGATTCCCCTCTGGAACCACCAACACCGGTGAATGGGTCAATAAGTGTTCCAAGGTCTGGAATGCATCCTCACACTTATCAGTCCACACAAACTTCACATCTTTTCACATAAGCTTAGTCATCGGTGCCGCTAGCCATGAAAAATCCTTTATAAACCTTCGGTAATATCTGGCTAATCCATGAAAACTCTTTATCTCGGTCACTGTCTCGGGTGTCTTCCAGTTATTCACCGCCTTAATCTTAGTCGGATCTACAGACGACCCTTTCTCTAAGACTACATGACCAAGGAAATTCACTTCCTTTTTCCAAAAATGCCACTTCGAAAACTTAGCCTTCAACTGATGCTACCTTAGCGTCTCAAGCACAAATCTAAGATGAACTTCATGCTCCTTCTCATTATTAGAGTATATCAGAATATCATCTATGAAGACTAACACTAATCTATCCAAGTGCTCTTGGAAGATTCGGTTCATCAAGTCCACAAAGAATGCTGGCGCATTTGTTAGTCCGAATGACATAACCAACCATTCGTACGATCCATACCTTGTCCTAAATGCCGTCAAAGGAATACTATCCTTTGCCACCCTAAGCTGATGAAATCCCATCGCCAAATCCAGCTGAGAGAATACCTTGGCTCTACTTAACTGATCGAACAAATCGTCAATTCTCGGCAATGGATATCGGTTCTTTATCGTCTTCTCATTCAACTTACGATAATCGACACATAGCCTCAAAGATCCGTTCGGCTTCTTAGCAAACATTGCGGCAGCTCCCTAAGGCGAACTACTAGGTCGGATAAAATTCCTACCTTCCAAATCCACTAACTGCACCTTCAACTCTCTCATCTCTGTAGGTGTCATCCTGCTTGGCGGCCTACTCATCGGTTATGCTCCAGGCACTAAATCAATCTGAAACTCGATGGCTCATTTTTGTGGCAGTCCAATTACTGGTTCAAACACATTGGCAAATTCTCTAACCACAATGACTCGATGCAACTCATCCTCCAACTCCATGATACCCAATAAAGCTTTCACTTCGCAACTAGGGTTCTCTACGGTATAAACTATCCAGTCACTACAATCCGGGTGTTTAAGTGATTTTCCTATCATGGCAAAATATCCTAGCATCATATTTACTTAACCAATCCATCCTAAGGATAATCCCAAACCCTACAAAATCAAATACATGCAAACAACAATCAAAAGTATGACCTAGAAAATCAAACTCTAAATGGTCACACCTCATCCCAAGCGTTGGATAACCTCCTATCGGATTTGAAACTCTTAAGGAAGTAACTAAATATGAGGGTTCTAGGTCAAGCTTATCTACCAAACATCGAGAAATAAAAGAATGTGATGCACCAGTATCAAATAGAGTGCTAACAGACATACCGTGAATCTATAGTGAGCCTCCCAAAAAAGCCTTCCCTTTCTCCTGCATAAATGGCCTTGAAGTTCGGGCTCCAATGCAAACATCTGCCCCTTTCCTTCTCTAATAGGCTATGGGCATTTGTTTTTATAATGGCCGATCTAATCACAATTAAAGCATCAGATGTTCTTCTTCCCAACTGCTTCTTTCCTCTTTCCTTTTCCGGCACGACACTCATTAGCATAGTATCCTTTCTTATCACATTTATAATAAACCATTTCAGATTTTCCTTTCTTCTGTGCTCCTCCCTTCTGAGCATTCTTCTTATGTAAAAACTTTCTTTTCTGGCCTTGTCCCACCTGGACTTCCTTCTCTTTTTTCTTCTCCAAACAAGCTAACGCCTCTTCCTGCCTTAGCACCATTTCTACCACTACATCACATGGATCTCTTAAGTGTGGTAAGGTAGCTCTTGCCAACTCCAACTTCAAACCTCTTATAAACTTCTCGTTCCTCTTTATCACCGTATCAACCATGGCATACCCGTACCGGGCTAACTCTTCAAATCTTCTTGCATACTCTAGAACAGACATCTCTCCTTGCTCCAGTTCAGCGAACTTCCTAACCAATACCGACTGCGCCATCACTGACATAAACCTTTCTCGAAACCTTCTCTTAAACTCCGCCCAAGTCATGGTTTCGTCATCAACACCGGCTACATTAGTTTTCCACCAAAATAGGCAGCTCCTTAAAGCTATCTTGAAGCTAGTCTCCTTTTTTGCTCGTCATTCAATCCTAAGTCGGCGAAAATCCTCTCACAATGCAATAACCAGTTTTCTACCTCAATCGCATCTTCCGTTCCAATAAACGGCTTTCCTCCAAGCCTAATATAGTCTCTACTCAAATTAGCATAGTGGTTGACTATTGGAGCTTTCATAACTCCTCCTCCAGCAGCATTCCCTCCGACAACTCCAGTTGCAATTCTAGCTTGCCTCATGTTTATAAAAAACTGATACATGGCTCTCATGTCCACTTGGGGAACCCCAGCACCAGCGTTTTCAGCTTGAGCCTGACTTGGACCTCTCTTAGCATTTGGTCGGGCATTTCCATTAGTGGTGGTGCTCTCTCCTCCTAGATTAACTCTGCCTCTTCTTCCTTCCATATCTGTATTCAAGCTTTGTGAGATACAAATGAATAGCCTAACTAAGACAGGAGTCCAGAGATATAGCGTATACTTATATATAACAAATACAAGTACTTTACTATAGCGTTATCCCATACCCCGATCTTACCCTAATTACTAAGGATTATGTTTTCAAAAACATTTTTAGTTAAAGTATTTCATAAACCATGCTTTGATACCAAGCTGTAACATCCCCTATCTAGAGGCCCAAAACTAAGCGCTACAGATGCTGCAGTCATCTATAGTATTAGCTTCCAGCGTCTAAATACGGATATGTTAATGGTATCTATAATATGAGGAGCACTTGAATATGAAACAAAACACAGATTTTCAGAACAACATTATTTCATTAAATTTCAAAACAGAAGTTCCATATTCTTAATACATAATCCCAATACGTTCCCAGGCACAGATAAAATATACTTATTACAAAATACGCCAAGAGCGGTATATGAAGATACCTCCTTGGATGATCAAAGTCATATAGTTATAATAGACCTAATACAAACACAACGGAAATAAAACAAAACATATAAAAAGAACTACAACTCCTAAATAGCTATCCGTTTGCCTCCTACATGCCTCTAGTTGCCTTATTCGTCATCCTACTAAAACTGAAAAAACCTTAACCCCTCATCCTACTCAAATCAATTTTGAGCACCCGAGAGTTTAAGGGGAAAACATAAACATCGAGTCAGACATAAAGCCTGGTGTGAATAATACTATACAACTCGGTTTATTATGTTAAGTGAGACCACGCCGCTTACCGGAATGGGTTTCTCCTCACTAACATCCCTTTAAAACATATCTTTGCAAAACTTTTTTCCTACAACTAAAACTGGTTAAATACTGTAAAGTATCATTATGTAAACATACATTAATATCAGGTAATAAATGAACTATCTGTTCAAACACAAAATTTTTGTTTGACTAACTTTTAACCTTTGGCTGACTCGGGCCTACCAGGCAACAAAACAAAACTAATCTAACACCTGTTAGATATTCCTCTTTTGGACGAAAACCTGTCCTTAATTATCTGCTAAATACTTCCCTTCTGGACATGCTGTCCCTAACTTAACCATCCCCCAAGTCTTCCTAATCCTAATGGTTTTACGGGCTCACTAATAACCTATCTTTATACAAACATATATTCCTTTCGGTGTGTAACCATAATTTTAGTCTACCTGACCAAGCCCTACACACTAGAATTTGGACAACAATTAGCTGGGGCTAATAGCTAATGTCGATGGCGCGACCCTATACCAGCCCCATATGGTATTCTAATATCCGAGTCATTTTTCACTTAGGGATCCCCTCCCATAATTTCCTTGAAAACCTTTTCAAAATGATTTAAAACCTTTAAATCAAACTAACATAAGGAAAATATATAATTCTTATGCTTTACTCAAAATCACATTGCCATGTATAATATATATATATATATACACTTTACTCAAACCTTTATTGATGAAAACATTTAAACATTTGAAAGTATCCCTTTCGATCCCATTGAAAATATCCCTCTTAAATCCTTTGAAAGCATCTCTTTCGAAACCAAGAAAACCCTATATTTATTTAGGCCAAAAGGCCAAAATCTTTCCTTTCGAACCCATAGTTCAAACCTTTCGAAACCATTAAAAATCATCCTTTTGAAAGCAATAAAACCTTAGACATCCTATCTTAAAACACTTTAGAACATTGCCTTAGAATATCTTGGAAAAAAAACCTTACATTTCAACCCTTTCGAAACCATATAGAAAATAGGACCTTTCGACCCCTTCGAAAGCTACCTTTCGACTCCATCGAAAGCTTTTGCTTTCGACCCCTTCGAAAGCTTGGCTTTCGACCCCTTTGAAACCATTTAGTAAAAAGTACCTTTCGAAAGCATTAAACCTTTAAAACATAAACCATTCGAAAGCTCTCTTGGGTTCGATTTAAAACATGTGGGAAATCTCTTTTAAAACCTTTCGACTTCATCGGAAGCTGCCTTTGACTCCATCGAAAGCTTGGGTTATACTTAAGTTGGAATTAAAAGGTTAAACCGTCTAACTCGAAAGCTTAGTTTCAAAAGCATAGGAGAAGCGGCTGGTTTTAAAAACAAGTAAACCTTTCGACCTTGTCGAAAGCATGACTTCGAAAGGTAGAAAGGTGGTAGCTAGGGGATTTTGACCCCTTCGAAAGCAAGCTTACCTTTTGACCTTGTCAAAAGGTTTAAACCTTTATTTTAAACATTTGACCTAGTCAAAAGCAACCAAGTTGAAAGCTTCTTTTCGAAAGCAAAGCAGGCGTTAGTTTTGGTTTATAAAACAAACATACTCCAACCTCTTCGACAACTAAGGCTTCAACCAAGTACCCTTCGACCTTGTCCAATTTGCTACGTACCAAATTGCTTGCTACCATACACATTGGTTTTTAACTTTGTCGAAAGCTATAATACCTTTCGGCTTTGTTGAAAGGTCTAGGTCAGAAGGTTTGATGCCGAAATGGCTGAAACATGCTAAAAGTATGTTTTTCTTGTTTTTAACTTAAAAGAGGTAACTTTTCAACTAACCTGCCTTTGTTTTTAAAATTATCATTTGTTAACAAATACTTTTTAGAAAAGTGCTGCCAATAATTTCAGAAATAAACAATGGTTTTATTTTTATAAAATGCCCCTTCTCCTTAATTAAATATATAAAACATTTAAGTCTCATACCTTAAATAATTTTATATATTCATCAAAACACTTAGGAAAAATCTAGAAAAATTCCAAAAATTCTATTATAATATGTTTTCCAACATATAAAAATTCCAAACCCAAATAATTTTTATTTTACCCGTAAATAATTTATAACCCAATAAATCATTTTCTTCACTAGAAAATCAATGTAAAATCCACATTAATTCAGAAAATTATGAAAATTGAAACCCATTTCTAAAATATCATTTCTGACCTACATTTATATTTTCAAGGCATTTGGATGTCATTTAATAGGGTATTCATATCAAACATATCATAGAAGCTAATATGAACACGTGTAATTCATCAACAAGCATATATGTAACTTTAAACATTCAAAACATGACATAAACTTGCAAAATCATTTCAGATATATCCTGAAACTGAAAACCATAAGGAAATGGGATGTAGTAATTATTCACCTTAGCTTTAAGATTAAAAGATGTGAGATTTAATGTTGAATATGTTGGTTAACTTCTTTCTCTTGAATCTTAGCTTTATCTTCTCTTGAGAGTGGAAATGGTGGCCGGCCTTGATGTGTTTTAATTTGATATAATGAAATGAACGTGAGTTTCCTTTCCTAAGGGTTTAGGGTATAAGCCACTCTTATTTCCCATATTGCCTTGCTCATTTCCTAACACATTAGTTTATGTGGTTTCATTTGATTTATATTTAACATGGCACGGCTACCCTTAGCTAAATCAAATCTCAACCTATTAATCTCCGCATTATTTTATTTTATTTAACTAACTAAATGTCCTACATAATGTTAGAAAAATATGGGATGTTACAGCAACCCTATACCAGTCTCATCTGGTATTCAAATATCTAAGCCATTTTACTTAGGCTTAACTACTCTTCAAACTTTCCTTGAAAACCTTTCGAACTGATTTAATCCCTTTAAATCATACTTAAACAAGGAAAACATACTATTTGCTTTACTCAAATCTCTTTGCCATGATATATGCTTTACTCAAAATATTGTTGATGAAAACATTTGAAACCTTTGTTTAAAACCTTTAAACCATCCCTTTCGAAACCAGTGACAGTACCCCTTTCGAAAGCTTTATAAAACCTTAGACATCCTCATTTAAAACACTTCAAACTTACCTTTCAAAAACATTGGAAACCTTCCATTCAAATACTAAAGGTAGACCTTTCGAAAACATTGGGGAGTAACCTCTTCAAAACCTTTATCATATACTTTTCGAAAACACCGGGAAACATCCTCTTTAAAACCTTCGTTTGATACCTTTCGAAAGCATTAAAGTCTTTTACTTAAAATAAACCTTTTGAAAGCATTGGGTTAAAGTAAAAATATGTGGAACATAATTTCAAAACCTTTAAAACCATTCCCTTCGAGACCTTTGGGTTTAACTTCCAAAATATCAAAAGTGTCTTAAAAGAACTAAATCAAAAGCAACTCTTTCGAAAGAAATTTCCTAAGTGAAAGAAGTGGATGGTGTCGAAACCAACCCCTTCGAAAGCATTGGAGAAGCGGCGCTAATTTTAAACAAAGGAACCCTTTCGAACACTACAGAAAAATGTGTTTTTAGTTGAAGTAGATAGCAACGTTTGAATACTAAATGCTGCTGTTTCACCGGCTACAGTATAATTATAGCGTTTAAGTTTTATATTTGTTCTTGGCGGGCGTTATTTTCACATTCCTACTTATCACACCATCTTTTCATTTTTTGGTTGTTTAACCCAAAAAAACCATAAACGAAGATTATCTAAGTCCATCTCCTCTTCTCAAGTTTCCAAAATAACTTTCGCCCAAAATTTCATCCCCACCAACAAAAAAAACAGATTGTTATTTGTCAAAATCCTCACCGATTGAACATTGCATCAGCCTCCGTATTGCGCAGCACTACCAACTGACGTCACAGGTTCGATACTGGCTATGCTTCTTAAGGTATTTAGGTATCCCCCGATGCGTAATCTGGATTAGGTATTAATTATTCACAGATTCATAGCCAAATCTATGAGTTCCTTTGTATCATATATTATTGTTAAGCTCATGATGAGGTTTGATGGAAACCATCTTGTGACGAATATGTTTGAAGTGGGTAATGCCATTCGAAGAAGAAGGATAACACAATCATTGTGTTGGACATGGCTAATTTTCTTAAAAACTACTATCATAACATTGGGTAAGTCTTTTTTATATTCTCTCTTTCCAATATAGCAAGTAATGTTGACATATTTGAATGTACAATTTTGATTTATAAATGCAGGAATCAAGCACTAAAACGTTTGTTCACCTGTATGACTTGGGTTAAAGAGTCTCTTATCACCTCATTTTTAAACAATAACACAGATTTTTCCACCACATATCAGAAAGTAATTGATAAATATATACAATTGCGCATTGTAATATTTTACTTTCCGACTTGAGACTAATTATGGGTTTATATGTATTTATGAATTTACTTGCTATAGTTTTATGTCAGATAGCATTCCTATATCTGCT
Organism: Allium fistulosum; assembly: GCA_030737815.1. NCBI lineage: Eukaryota > Viridiplantae > Streptophyta > Magnoliopsida > Asparagales > Amaryllidaceae > Allium > Allium fistulosum. Next base: position 399,101,733 of record CM060907.1, read on the forward strand.
TATATTTCTACGATTTCCACTAACTACAACTGGAATTCCAAATATCAATGGCAGGATTCTAATTATGCAAATACTTAGTACATTCTTTCTATGAGGTTCCTGGATATAGAAAGGTAAGAACACCAAGTGGCGTTATGTCTAATTAATCAATGGCACAGTTTTTATTATTTAAAGTTTTGTCTAATTATGCATTGTCTAATTCTTTGATGGATTGCAAAGGCATAAAGGAAGGGATTGGGATTTCTGAAGTTGCTCTGGGCATTATGAGAATGTTGGAGTCGGGGGTATTACCGTATTCTTTTATGATAATGTTTCTGATTTTTAGATAAGCTAAGAGGCAATACCTGGAGGCTAAAGAAGAAGAAACAAAACCAATATGAGTTAGAGGCTTGGTGTTGAAATGGGAGAGGAGATCTGTAACACCCTAGATTTTTGATAATATTATTTTGAGTATTTAATTAGTCAAATTAATTAAAATAATGTGTTGATTAAGGGATTTAGATTTGATTTTTTATTAAGGGCAGCCGTGCCATTTAACAATGAACAAAAGAAGAGTTAAAATGAAATAGAGGAGGTGTAAAATAGGAAAGTGGCCATTCCTATATCCTCCAAACCTTGGCCGTTTATAATTTTACACGTTCATTTCATTTTCAAAAATTTTAAAAGAGGCCGACCACCATTAACAAGGAAGAGAAGAAAAGTTAGGCAAAAGCGAATTCAAATCAAATTTATTCACATCTCAGTCTCCTTCTAAAACTAAGGTGAATAATGTTTGCATCTCATTTTTTATTGTGTTTTCGGTATTAATATGAATTCTGAATATTTTGCAATGATTTGCCATGTTTTTGAATGATGGAATGAATATATATGCTTGTTGATGAATTATGGTTATTCATATTGAATTTACGATATGTTTTAAAGTGAAAACCCTATAAAATGACATCCAAATTCCTTGTGAATTTTTATCAAGATCATAAATATTATTTTGGAGATGGGTTTTAATTTTCAGATTTTTATGAATTTTTGTGGAATTAATATGAATTTTCTAGTAAAGAAAATGGTATTTTGGGTTATAAATTAATTACGGATAAATAATTAATTATTTGGGTCTGAAATTTTTATATGTTGGAAAACATATATAATGTTATTTTTTGGAATTTTTTTAGATTTTTCTTAATTTTTTTAGTGGTTATATGAAATTATTTAAGGTAGGGGACTTAAATGTTTTATATTATTAATAGAGAAGAAGGGGCTTTTTGTAAAAGATTTAAATTATAAAATCTGGAAAAGTCGGCAGCACTTTTGACAAAGTGTAGTACTTTTTATTGGTAAAGAAAGAGGCAACCAATCACAATTAGACACGTAAGGCAGGTTAGGTGAAAAGAACTATTTGCTACAAGTTTTTCACGGTTTCGTCTCTTTCGACACCAAGTTTCGCCTCCATACTATCGTCTCCGACAAATTCGAAACCAATGCATATGGTATCAGGCAACTAGTATGTAATAAATTGGATGAGGGTGGAAGGTAGGGAGTCGAAACAATAGGTTTCGAAGGGGTTGAGGCAGTCCTTCGTTTTTAAATTAAAGAAATACACCTGCTTGCTTTTGATTAAATGGCTTTCGACTAAGAAGCTTCCGACCAAGTCAAATAATTTAAAGGAAATGGTTTCGATTGGGTTTCGCCTTTGTTTTTAAATAATTGCTTTTGACTGAGTCGAGACCTTTTTGCTGCCGCCTTTCTACCTTTCGACCCAGATGGTTTTGAAAGGGTTGTTTTGTTTTTCTGAAACTAGGCCACCTTTCCAATGCCTTCGAAGGGATGGTTTCGACACCTTTACTTCATTACTTAGGAAATGGATTTCAAAGCAGTTGCTTTCGACTTAAATGTTTTCAAGACCCTTTTTCTATAAGTAAAGTAAAACCCAAATGGTTTCGAAATAGGTAGTTTTATAAGGTTTCGAAACTGATGCTTTCGACTTTAATGGGTTTCTGATCCTTTTGCTCTACTTGAAGGCAGAATCCTAATGTTTTCAGTCGAGACATTTTTGAATGGTTTCGAAAGTTTTCCACATGTTTTAAGTTGAACCCAAAGTGCTTTCGAAAGGATTGAGTTTGACTATTTCAAAAGGTTTAATGAATGGTTTCGAAAGGGGTGGTTCCCCAGAATTTCGAAAGGATTGAAAGGAAGGTTTTTCCTATGTTTTCAAAAGGCAATATTTAAAAGGTCTTAAAGGGAGATGTTTGTTATTTTGAAGCTTTCGAAGAAAAAAAGGAACGGATTTTCCAATGTTTTCGAAAGGCAGTATTTAATGGTTTCGAAAGGGGTTTTCCAATGGTTTAGAAGCGGTTCCCTTCAATTGTTTCGAAAGGGTTGTTGAATGGTTTTAAACAAAGGTTTCAGATGTAATAAATAGGCAATGTTGCCTAAATATTTTCAAGTTGAAAAGGGTTTTGACTTGTTTTAGAAGGATAGTTAATCCTTATTAAATCTCATCAACATTATTTTGAGTAAAGTATATATAACATGGCAAAATGGCTTAGAGTAAAGCTAAAGATATATTTTCCTTGTATATATATATGATTTGAAGGACTAAATCATTTTTCAAGGAAAATTTAAAGGGTAGTTAACCCTAAGAAAGTGATTCGAACAGTTAGTCCATTTTGCAGGCAGTCAGCCTAAATTTCGGCCAGTCAGTCCAGTTTGCGGGCAGTCAGCCCAGTTGTAGGGACAGATAGTTCATTTGTAGTACAACGGACCTTGCTATTATGTGTGGGCAGGTAGTTCACAAATTACCTATTTTACGGACAGATGATCCATTTATCAGCATAAAGGGTATTGCTATTTTGATATAATCTGTTTGATTAACCAATTTGGTTGCAGGAAAGGATTGCAAAATATATATGTTTTGAAAAGGATATAAGTAAGGGGAAACCCGTTACGCTAAGCAGCGTGGTCTCACTTAATATCAGTAAACCGAGATGTAATAGAATTATTCATACCAGGTTTTATGTCTAACTCGAAGTTTTTATTTCCCCTTAAACTCTCGGGTACTCAAAATTGATTTGAGTAGGCTGAGGGTTGAGGTTTTTGTCTTTTGGCGAATAAAGCATTCGAAGACGAGAAGGTGGTTGACGGATAGCTAATTAGGAATTTTCGTTTCATTTTGTTTTGATTTCGTTGTGTATCTAAGTCAGATATGACTATATTGCTTTGATCAACCAACGGGGTATCGTCATTTGTCGCTCTTGGCATAATTTTGTAATGATATATTTAATCATTACTTGGGAAACGTTAAGGGATTATGTAACATGGATATGAATGATTGTTTTGAAATGTAATCAATGTTGTTTTTAAATAATATGATTTTGTTCATATTCGTGCGCTTCTGATATTGTGGATGCCATTATCATTACCGTATTTCGTCACCAGAAGTTAATACTATGGATGACTGCAGCACCTGTAGCGCTTAGCTTTTGGCCTCCAGATACGGGATGTTACAACTTGGTATCAGAGTGAGGTTTATGAAAAGCTTTAAACTAAAAATGGTTTTTAAAGCATAATCCTAAGGAATTAGAGTAAGATTAGGGTATAGGATAACGCTATAGTAATATACTTGTATTTGCTATATATAAATATACGCTTTATCTCTAGTCTCCTACCTTTGTTAGGATATTTTTCTGTATCCCATGAGGTTTGAATACAGATATGGAAGGAAGAAGAGGAAGAGTCAACCAAGGAGGGGAGGGCACCGAAGGGAATACCAGGCCTAATGCGGGAAGTGATCAAGGTCAGGCGCAAGCAGAGAATGTGGGTGTCAAAGTCCAGTAGTTTGGAATGGAAGCTATGTATCAGTATTGCAGGAATATGGTGCATGCAGGAGTTGCAGCCGAAATGTTAGGAGGAAACACTGCAGGAGCAAGGATTTCGAAAGTTCTGGTAGTCAACCATTATGCAAAGCTGAGTGGGGATTACACCAAGCTTGAAGGGAATCCGTTTGTTGGAACGGAAGATGCCATTGAGGTAGAGAATTGGTTGTTGCACTACGAAAGGATTTTTGAAGATCTGGGGCTCAATGATGAGCAGAAGAGGAGGTTGGCATCTAGGCAGCTTCGGGGAGTAGCTTTGTTCTGGTGGAATAGTGTGACTATGGCGGTGGATGAGGAAACTATGACCTGGGAAGATTTCAAGGGAAGGTTCTAGGAGAGATTTATGTTAGCAATGGCATAGTCAACTCTAATCAGAAAGTTTGCTGAATTATAGCAGGGGGAGATGTCAGTTCCGAAGTATGTAAGGAAGTTTAAGGAGTTGGCCCGATATGGGTATGTTTCAGTGGGCACAGTCATGAAGAGGAATGAAAAGTTCATCAGGGGGTTGAAGCCTGAGTTGGCCAGGGCTACATTACCTCATATTAGATATCCTTTTGACTTTGTTGTAGAGATGGCCTTGAGGCATGAGGAGTTGCTTGATTCTCTAGAGAAGAGTAAGGCTAAAGAAGTCCAGGTTGGGCAGAATCAGAAGAGGAAGTTCTTTCCAAAGAAAGGTGCTCAGAAGGGTGGAGCAGCTAAGAAGGGGAAGTCAGATATTGTTTGTTTCAAGTGTGATAAGAAAGGGCACTATGCTAATGAGTGTCGTGCTGGGAAGGCTAAGGAAGTGGCTGGGAGGAAGAATGTCAGATGCTACAACTGTGACCAGATTAGCCACTACAAGAGCCAGTGCAAGAAGCCCGCCAAGGATGGAAAGGGCAAGGTGTATGCATTGGAGCTTACTGCTTCTAAGCCGACAGCTCAGGAAAAAGGAAAGGCAGTCTTGGGAGGTACGCTTCAGATTCATGGTATAACTATTAGCATTCTATTTGATACAGGTGCATCATATTCTTTTATATCTAGATGTTTGATAGATAAGCTTAACCTAGAACCCACTTATTTAGTAACTTCCTTACGAGTTGCGAATCCAATAGGAGGGTATGCAACTCTAGGGTTGAGATGTAATCAGTTAGAGTTTGACCTGTTAGGTCATATTTTTGTTTGCAGTTTGCATGTGTTTGATTTTGTGGGGTTCGAAATTATTCTTGGTATGGATTGGTTAAGTGAGTACAATGCGAGGATATTTTTCCAGGATAGGAAAATATCTCTTAGTCACCCAAATTGTAGTGATCAGATAGTTTATACCGTAAAAGGTTCTTGTAGTGAGATGTATGCTTTGTTGGGTGCTATGGAGTTGGATGATGAGTTGATTCGAGTTTTCGTGGTTAGAGAATTCACAGATGTTTTTGAGCTTGTAGTAGGATTACCGCCGAAAGAGCCATTGAGTTTCAGATAAATTTGGTTCAGAGAGCAGAACCAGTAAGTAGACCGCCAAGTAGGATGACCCCTACGGAGATGAGGGAGTTAAAGGTGCAGTTGGTGGATTTAGAAAGCAAGAATTTTATTAGGCCGAGTAGCTCGCCTTGGGTAGCAGCCGCGGTGTTTGCTAAGAAGCCGGATGGATCGTTGAGGCTGCGTATCGATTAACGTAAGTTGAATGAGAGGACGATAAAGAATCGATATCCATTACCTAGGATTGACGATTTATTCGACCATTTTAGTGGAGCCAAAGTATTCTCGTAGTTGAATTTAGCGACAAGTTTCCATCAGCTCAGGGTAGAATAGGATAACGTACCTTTAATGACACTTAGGACCAGGTATAGGTCGTACGAACGGTTAGTCATGTCGTTCGGACTGACTAATGCGCTAGCTTTCTTTGTAGATTTGATGAACCAGGTTTTCCTAGAGCACTTGGATAGGTTTGTATTAGTTTTCATAGATGATATTTTGATTTACTCTAAGGTTGAAAGAGAGCATGAAATTCATCTTAGAGTGGTGCTTGAAACGCTAAGGCAGCATCAGCTGAAGGCGAAGTTTTCGAAGTGTCGTTTCTGGAAGAAAGAAGTGAAGTTTCTTGGTCATGTAGTCTCAAAGGAAGGGTTGTCAGTAGATCCGACTAAGATTGAGGTAGTAAATAGTTGGAAGAGACCCGAGACAGTAACCGAGATAAAGTGTTTCCTTGGATTGGCTGGTTATTATCGAAGGTTCATTAAGGATTTATCACGGATAGCGGCACCGATGGCCAAGCCGATAAGAAAGGATGTGAAGTTTGTATGAACCGATAAGTGTGAGGAAGCATTCCAGAGTTTGAAACACTTATCAAACCTTGCACCGATGTTAGTTGTTCTGGAAGGGAATCAAGATTTAGTGGTTTACATCGACGCGTGGGAAACAGGACAAGAAGCTATGCTGATGCAGAGGGGTAAAGTGATTGCCTATGCTTCAAGACAGCTTAGACCGCATGATGTCAGATATCCGACGCATAATTTAGAATTGGCTGCAGTGATTCTTACTTTGAAGGTGTGGAGACATTTCCTTTTATGAGAAAGGTTTGAGCTATATACAGATCATAAGTCGCTGAAGTATTTGTTCTCTCAGAAGGAGTTGAACATGAGATAGCAAAGGTGGTTAGAGTTTATCACTGCTTCTGATTTTGGGATTGAGCACACACCAGTGGAAGGCAACAAGGTTGCAAATGCACTTAACATGAAACATCAGAATGCAGTTTTGGCGATGATTGCTGAGTGGAAGGATTTAGAAGCATTAGCAGATTGCAGAGTGCAATGGAGGTTCGAGGCTGGGTCCAGTGGAGATACAATTGTATTATCTTGTTTGGAAGTTTGACCAGTGTTGATCGAAAAGATTGCTTCTAGACAGATAGAGGATCCGGTTTTAGCTGAACGGATCAGGAACCTAAGAGATGGAACTAAGAGCGATGATTTGAAGGATTTCAGTCTTGACTAGAATGGGAGGTTGAGAAAGAAAGGAAGATTATGTGTTCCGAGCGTAGGAGACATAAGGAAAGAAGTCTTGGGGGAATGCCATTGTTCGAAGTTATCTATTCACCCAGGAGGTACTAAGATGTATCAGATATGAAGAGAAGTTTCTTCTGGGAAGGTATGAAGCAGGATATCGGGTTGTGTTTGAAGCAGTGCATGATTTGCCAGCATGCAAAAGCCGAACACCAGAAACCAAGTGGGTTGCTTCAGTCGTTAGATATTCCAGTATGGAAGTGGGATTCTATCTCTATGGGTTTTATTGACGGGTTGCCTAGGTCGAACATGGGAAATGATAACATATGGGTTAAAGTGGACAGATTGACTAAGAGTGCCTATTTCATTCCAGTTAGGTCAACCAGAATGACACCTGTTTTGGCAAGATTATTCCTGAAGAATGTGGTTAAACTACATGGAGTTCCTAGTAGCATAGTTAGTGATAGAGATCCTTTGTTCACTAGTGAACTCTAGAAGAGTCTACAGGAAGTTTTGGGAAGCAAGCTCAAGATGAGTATCGCTTACCATCTGCAGATTGATGGGCAAACAGAGAGAGTCAACAAGATCTTGGAAGATTTGTTAAGAGCTTGTGTTCTGGATTTCGGGGATCTTGGGAGGACCATCTGCATTTAGTCGAGTTTTTATATAACAATAGTTATCAGACTAGTATTAGGGTGGCACCATTTGAAGCTTTGTATGGAAGGCCATGCAAATCTCCCGTTTGTTGGCTAGAGACTAGGGGTAGGTTGGTTCTTGGTCCAAATTTAGTTCGAGAATCACCAGATAAAATTGAAGTCATTCGGGCTAGAATGAAGGAGTCTCGGTCTAGGTAGAAAAGTTATGCAGATAAGAGACAAAAAGTTTAGAGTTCTTAGCTGGAGACCATGTTTTCATCAAAGTGTCGCCAATGAAGGGTGTAATAAGTTTGGGAAATCGGGGAAGTTAGCTCCGAGATTCGTTGGGCCTTTTCCTATTGTTGAGAGGATCGGGAGACTCATATATAGAGTTGAGTTACCAAGCAGTTTGGTAGAGGTCCAAGATGTTATTCATGTTTCTCATCTTAGGAAGTGTATTAGGAACCTGGAGACTGCTATTGCACCGACTGTGCTAGATGATTTAGTGGTAGAGCCGGATTTGACCATAGTCAGGAAACCAGTTCGCATAGTTGTGAGAGATGAGAAGAGGCTTAGAACCAAGACTGTCAGATTAGTCAAAGTCCAGTAGAGCGACGATGACAGAGACTGTACTTTAGAGATTGAGAGTAGGAGTAGAGATACTTATCCTGACTTGTTTGATGGTATGTTTTACCTACTTGTTTGATTTGTTGTGTACCTTATCATAATTTTGAGTACGAAATTCTTTAAGGAAGGGAGTCTGTAACACCCCAGATTTTTGGTAACATTATTTAAAGTATTTAATCAGTTAAATTAAATAAAATAATGTGTTGATTAGGTGATTGAGATTTGATTTTTAATTAAGGGTAGTCGTGCCATTTAACAATGAACTAAAGAAGAGTTAAAATGAAATAGAGGAGGGGTAAAATAGGAAAGAAGCCATTCCTATATCCTCCAAGCCTTGGCTGTGTATAATTTTACACGTTCATTTCAGTTTCAAAATTTTTAAAAGAGGCCGCCACCATTAACAAGGAAGAGAAGAAGAAAAGCTAGGAAGAAGCAAATTCAAATCAAATTTATTCACATCTCAATCTCCATAATCTCTAAAGCTAAGATGAATAATATTTACATCTCATTTTTGATTGTGTATTCGGTTTTAATATGAATTCCGAATATTTTGAAATGGTTTGCCATGTTTTTGAATGATGGAATGAATATATGCTTGTTGATGAATTATGGTTATGCATATTGAATTTACGATATGTTTTAAGGTGAGAATCTTATAAAATGACATCCAAATGCCTTGCGAATTTTTATAAAGATCATAAATATTATTTTGGAGATGGGTTTCATATTATTCTGAATTTTCGTGGAATTAATATGAATTTTCTAGTAAATAAAATGGTATTTTGGGTTATAAATTAATTGCGGATAAATAATTAATTATTTGGGTCTGAAATTTTTATATGTTGGAAAACATATATAATGTGATTTTCTGGAATTTTTCTAAATTTTTCCTAAGTGTTTTAGTGGTTATATGAAATTATTTAAAGTATGAGACTTAAATGTTTTATATGATTAAAAGAGGAGAAGGGGCTTTTTGTAAAAGATTTAAATTATAAAATCTGGAAATGTTGGCAGCACTTTTGACAAAGTGCAGTACTTTTTATTGGTAAAGAAAGAGGCAACCAATCATAGTTAGACACGTAAGGCAGGTTAGATGAAACGAACTATTTGCTATAAGTTTTTCATTGTTTCGTCTCTTTCGACACCAAGTTCCGCCTCCATACTATCGCCTCCGACACAGTCGAAACCAATGCATATGGTATCAGGAAACTGGTATGTAATAAATTGGATGAGGGCGGAAGGTAGGGAGTCGAAACCATGGGTTTCGAAGGGGTTGAGGTACTCCTTTGTTTTTAAATTAAAGAAATACACCTGCTTGCTTTCGACTAAATGGGTTTCGACTAAGAAGCTTCCGACCAAGTCAAATAATTTAAAGGAAATGGTTTCGATTGGGTTGTGCCTTTGTTTTTAAATAATTGCTTTCGACAAAGTTGAGACCTTTTTGCTGCCGCCTTTTTACCTTTCGACCTAGATGGTTTTGAAAGGGTTGTTTTGTTTTTCTAAAACCAGGCCACCTTTCCAATGCCTTTGAAGGGATGGTTTCGACACCTTTACTTCATTACTTAGGAAATGGATTTCGAAGCAGTTGCTTTCGACTTAAATGTTTTCAAGGCCCTTTTTCTATAAGTAAAGTAAAATCCAAATGGTTTCGAAATAGGTAGTTTTATAAGGTTTCAAAACTGATGCTTTCGACTTTAATGGGTTTCTGTTCCTTTTGCTCTACTTGAAGGCAGAATCCAAATGTTTACAACCGAGACGTTTTTCAATGGTTTCGAAAGTTTTCCACATGTTTAAGTTGAACCCAAAGTGCTTTCGAAAGGATTAAGTTTGACTATTTCGAAAGGTTTAACGAATGGTTTCGAAAGGGGTGGTTCCCAGAGTTTCGAAAGGATTGAAAGGAAGGTTTGTCCTATGTTTTCGAAAGGCAACATTTAATAGGTTTTAAAGGAGGATGTTTGTTATTTTGAAGCTTTCAGAGAAAAGAAAGGAAAATATTTTTCAATGTTTTCAAAAGGCAGTATTTAATGGTTTCGAAATGGGTTTTCCAATGGTTTAGAAGGGGTTACCTTCAATGGTTTCGAAATGGTTGTTTAATGGTTTTAAACAAAGGTTTCGGATGTAATAAATAGGCATTGTAGCCTATGTATTTTCAAGTTGAAAAGGGTTTTGACTTGTTTTAGAAGGATAGTTAATCCTTATTAAATCTCATCAACATTATTTTGAGTAAAGTATATATAACATGGCAAAATGGCTTAGGGTAAAGCTAAAGATATATTTTCCTTGTATATATATATATGATTTGAAGTACTAAATCATTTTGAAAAGGTTTTCAAGGAGAATTTAAAGGGTAGTTAACCCTAAGAAAATGATTCGGACAGTTAGTCCATTTTGCAAGCAGTCAGCCTAGATTTCGGACAGTTAGTCCAGTTTGCGGGCAGTCATCCCAGTTGTATGGACAGATAGTCCATTTGTAGCATACTGGACCTTGCTATTATGTGTGGGCAGATAGTTCACATATTACCTGTTTTACGGACAGATAGTCCATTTATCAGCATAAAGGATATTGCTATTTTGATATAATCAGTTTGCTTAACCAGTTTGGTTGCAGGAAAGGATTGCAAAATATATATGTTTTGAAAAGGATACAAGTAAGGGGAAACCGGTTTCGCTAAGCGGCGTCGTCTCACTTAACATCAGTAAACCGAGATGTAACAGAATTATTCATACCAGGCTTTATGTCTGACTCGAAGTTTTTGTTTGCCCTTAAACTCTCGGGTACTCAAAATTGATTTGAGTAGGCTGAGGGTTGAGGTTTTCAGGTTTTTGTCTTTTGGCGAATAAAGCATTCGAAGACGAGCAGATGGCTGACAGATAGCTAATTAGGAAGTACCGTTTCATTTTGTTTTGATTCCTCTATGTATATAATTCAGATATGACTATATTGCTTTGATCAACCAAGGGGGCATCGTCATATGGGGCATCGTCGCATGTCGATCTTGGCATAATTTTGTAATGATATATTTAATCATTGCCTTAGAAACATTAAGGGATTATGTAACACGGATATGAATGATTGTTTTGAAATGTAAGCAGTTAAATGTTGTTTTTGAATAATATGATTTTGTTCATATTCGTGTGCTTATGATATTGTGGATACCATTATCATTACCGTATTTTGTCACCAGAAGTTAGTACTACGGATGACTGCACCATCTGTAGCGCTTAGCTTTTGGCTTCCAGATACAGGATGTTATAAGATCCACTGCCTCTGAAGGGTATGATTGATACTTAGGTAGAAGTTGTTGATGTTGATGTGGAAAGGAACAACTTTGGGGATGGTCTGTTTCCTTGGGAAGAAGAGACCCACTATGAGGTAAAGACAACAGGACGCGACTGGTGACTCCAGACTTCAATTGATGGTGGGCTAATGGAAACTCTAGACTTCGATCGAATTCAATACAACACATAACTCAACAGCAAGGATCTATGAATTGTTGACATCAAGCAACTTTGATGAAGAAGTTTTGAAAAGCAAGGATCTCTGGATTGTTGAATTTTTTGCACCATGGTAAGTGTTCCTTCCATATTTATGTTTTTGTAGGCAACATAAAAGTGAGATGGACACTTTACCAAAAACATCAATTTTATACTTGATAACCGATGTCATTTTCTGATTAGCTTCTGAATATGCTTTAAATTAATTCACTTAATATTATTTGTTTGGCGTGCTAAAACTACCACTATAACAGTAATCTAATATTAGTTGACTTATATGCTACTTCTATACATATTGGAAATGTAAGAGAAAGTTAAATAGCTTACTTTCTTATTTATTTCAAATTAGTTAGTCTCAAACTTATTTGTTGTGGTATTGCCAACTAATAGGTCACAAAATTTCCAAAAAGGTCCCCATATGAAATTAGGTTAGCTTGGTTCAAAAAATTTCCAAGTTCTTATTGACTAGGCACACTGACCGGAATACATAAGTTTGGGACTAGATGAGTTTGAAGCCTTATTCAAAATACAATAGCCAATTGTTATGATACTATCTTCTTTTTTACAATTCCCGTGTGTAATTAACAAGCAATCATTGTTATAAACTTAAGCCTACACTATCTCAAATGGTTGAAGGATGATATTAAATTGATGAATGATATGATATTTTTCATTCAATTAATAGATAGTCATGGTTATACATACATAGATATATATGTATGTATGTATGTATCATTTACGTAACCTACGCTTTTTTCACATATGCACTAAATGATTGATGGAAGAAATAAGACAAATACATGTTTTGTAATCTTAAGGCACAAATGAATTTATCATAATACAAATAAGTAGAATAATGTAGCCGCTAAGAATATTTTTAGCCAATTGATTGCAATTTCGTGTGGGCTGCTGCTGGTAAACAATCTGTTCTGGAAAACCAATATGGTGTAGGTGGCTATGGTTAACCTAGTCTTGTTGCTCTCAATGTGACAAAGGATGTACATGCACCTTTAAAAGTGCCTTACAACTTAAACAAATCACGTAAGTCTACATATTTTTGTATGAGTTTAAATATTGTGATATAACACTTATAGTTGCCAAAGTATGCAAACATATGTTTTCATCTATACCCAACTTGTGTATATCCTCCTGTTCCCATTGAATCTTCCTCGTTCATCATATATTAACTGTTACCAAAATTTATAAATTCAATTTGTTAATCTAGCATTTGTGCTAAAACAAGCATATAAGGACAGTATGATTATGGGATAGGATAGGAAGTTGCTGATGTTGAGATGGAGGTGAGGCAATTAAGGCATTTGTGTTTTGAGCAAATCAAAACTATTAAGTGATGTTTTTAGTCGTGATTTTTTAGATCAAACAAATGAAATTGATCATTTAGATTATGGATCCATCTTAATCTGCTTAGTTCCTTCTTAGATTCTCAATTTTCTATCTAATTGGTTCTATCTTTTACGACATTATCTAATTTCATTTAACCACTTTATTATTGACTACTAGTTACTTCATGTGTTTTTAGGATAACCTACATTATACATTTATATATAGGTTTTGAAGCAGGAAGGCAAAATAATTCCGATTTTGTTCCATGGACAGTGATTGGAAATGAAACTTCAATAAATTTGACAATAGACCTATCTTCTTGTTTTGAACGCAATAAGGTTGGCTCTTAGAATGGAAGTTCTTTGCGATGGTACTACATCAAATATATGTCCTGTAGGAGGTGTTGGAGTATACAGTCCAAGTTACTAGGGAATGGTAATTTCACACACAAACACACATCGAATATGGAATATATTTCTTTATTGTATTTAATAGACGATTTAACATGCGTTTGCTCAGTAAAGATGCTTTTTTATCGATGCAGAATATTGAGCAAGGAAAAACATATGAAGGGATTCTTTATGTTAAGTCAAATGGTTTGGTGAGCTTTTCTATTTCACTTGCAAGCATGGATGGATTGCAAATACTGTCAACTAATAATATTACGTGAGTAATTATGTATTAACATCATTATCTATATATATGATTTTATTTTAGAAATAGATTCTTTTACTCATTTTATTGTTCATGTTGTTCAGAGCTCCAGCCTCCGAAGTGGGAAAATGAAAAAAATGGAGTTTTTATTAGATGAAAAGCTAGTAATAATCAGGCAAGGCTTCAATTGACAACAGATAAAAAAGTTGTTATTTGGTTTGATCAAATATCAGTGTTAACAAGAAATCTTGTCAACACCCCAAAGTTGGAATAAAAGTGAAAATGACCCTTTCGAAACCACCTTTCGAATCAGCCGAGGTAATCTAAGACCCCTTCGAAACCACCTTTCGAAATGGTTGAGGTGGGTAGGATTAAAAGTAAGAACGTCCACTTCGAAACCACCTTTTGAATCAGTTAAGATAATCTAAGACTCCATTGAAATCTCCTTTTGAAATGGTTGAGGTAATTGAAGGATGTAGCTTAATGGTGTCTAAGGGTTTTAACTATGCTGGCAAGGTTTTATTCCTTTGAAAGGAATCCTTTTGACAAGCTTTGGTGCTAGCACTCAATAATCAAATTCATATGTGACATTGAACCAGATCCTATGTACTTGAAAACACCATGCACTTGCTTTATTAATAAATTTTCATGAATACAAGAGGCCTAAGTATTACAAGGAAGTAAAATCCCCAATTTAATTTAAGGACTTAGGGTTTAAAAATTTAAGAAAAGAACAAGTATCAAATGAATGAATTCGGATCCCAAAAACGATACCCCTAGGGTCTTATTTATAGGCGTAGATTGGACCCTTTCGCATCAGTCCTTTTGACTTAGTCGAAAGGGTGCCTTAAAGACCTTTTGTCGTTGTTGAATTCCGGATGCCCTTCTACTTTCGCTTTTGAATGGAACTTGGGGCTTTTGAAGCGGCCTTTACCTTGTTGTTGATGCACTGTGTAAGTAGGAGAGGGTGTTGGCTTTCGACACCGTCGAAAGGTGTATTTTTGAGGCTTCGAATGACTTGAAGTATAGTAGAAGGATTAGTCACAGAAGGTAGCTTTCGAAAGCATTCCCATTGATTAATGTGGAACCTCAGTCTTTTGGTGTTTGAGGAAGCAATATTGGTCATATACAAGATCTCCTTCACATTCATGAAAGGTTTCAACCAATTTGAAAGGCTGATCTATGAAGGGGTTGCTTTGGCCAAATATTCTTCAGCGAAAGATAAACAATAGTGAAATTAACTGCTTCAAAAGGTTTGGAACGTATGTGGAAGCTTGATATCTGATACCTTCGAAAGATGCCTTCAACTCATACGAAACCCCTTTATGCATGTGGAACCAACTGCTTCGAAAGGGGTTAACTGAAGCGAAAGGGTTGCGTCGTTCCCCTTCGACCTTTTCGAAAGTCCATTTCTCATCTAATAGTTTGCAAAAGCATCCCTTCGACTCCTTCGAAAGGTCTTTCTATTGCCATCCTTCTTCATGAATCCTTCTTCTATATTCCTTAAGGTTTCGATAAAGTTGGTGATTTCTGATGATAGCAATTGCCCCCCTAGCGAAGGAATGGGTTTAAGTTTTCAAGTCAACTATTTCGACACCATTAGTACTTCAGCATAAATTTTTTCCCGCCTTTTGGTATTCCCCAACGAATCATGGCCATTCATTTAAATCAGATCGAATGGCTTTCCTTACATTTTCTTTGCTTATAAATCACGCTTCCTTCTTCCCCCTTTTCATTTACCTGCAATTAAAAATCTTAAAACAAGAATTGGAAATTTCAACTTCTTACTAAATTCTTAATCAGGAGTTGCAAGTTCAAATTTAAGGTATGTATCTGTTGTCCTATGTTATGGATCGATTTCTCACATTTAATTTCAATTTCAAATTCTTAGGGTTTGAATTTGCGTTACTGTTTTAATTTTTTTAGAATGATTTAAGTTTATCGTTCGTATGAAATGATTTTTAGTTTTATTTTTTATGCTGATTTGGATTAATCCATGGCACCAATTTAGAGTTCGAGCTTGGATTTATTAAATTTGGGGTATTTGCTTCTGTTGAATATAAATTCAAGCTCGAATTTTGTTATGCTTGAATTTATTTAGTTATTTTTTAAGGTTAAAAATTAACGTCCCTCACTATGAATTGAATTAAGAAAATTATACTTTTTGTTACAGTCGAAAACCTTATCCAACCTTTTGACTTGATCGAAACCCACAAAATTGAAACATGCTTATCTATTTACACGCTTTCGAAATTCTATCTTGCCCTTTCAACTTATTCGAAACCTATAATGGTCAACAAGAATATAACTATAATTTTTACAATATAAACATTGTCGAAACGTCTTAAGGCCCTTTCGTTTGTATTGAAATTACTTTGCTCCGAGCCTTTCGACTTAATGAAAGTATGGCGCTTCGGCAATGTGTATATTTTTAAGTTGAATAAAACCTATTGGTTTCAACATTGTTGAAAGGTATATTTGACTTGATTGGGGAATGTTGTTAATGGTTTCGATATTATATATATCCAATTTGGTATAGTTTGGATAGTTGCACTTATTAATAGTAAAATCTTTTCCTTCAGGCTTTCGACATTGTCGAAGGGTGTGTTCAGGTGCCTGTATTCCATTTTGAGCTTTCAATATTGTCGAAAGCTCAATGAATCTCATAATTCTCGTTAACTTCAACCACTTTCGAAGGCATGGAACCATATGCTTTGGAGGATATTGGAGCTGTTGCTATAGACTTTCGACACCTTCGAAAGGCATTAATAGTGAAATGAATTATAACTTTAATGAAACTATTTCACCTTGTAGGATCACAGGTTTAAAAAGAGCTTCCAAGAAATCAAAAAAGGATACAGTTTCAGAACTAGAATCTTCCCCAAAGAAGACTGAAGCAGTTTCAAGGCATTCCCTTATAACTTCACAAGACGAAGTAGATGCAATCTTAAATGACTTCGAAATTACAAGAGTTGAAGCTATTCCTCCTGACGACAATGATATCATCCAAAACCTCCCAAAGGATATTTCGCTTACACCTCCATCCACATTTGACATGGAGGTTTCATTCTATTTCCTAAGTTTTTGTCAAGATTTCTGAGTTACCATGGCATAGCTCTCATTCAATTATCGCTAAATGTATATACATATCTTGTCTCCCTAGAGCTCATGGCCTTAGAGTCGAGCATTTTTTCTCCAAGTGATGATGTTCTCAATTATTTGGTACGTCTCGTCAAGCTTAGCAATCTGAACAGCCAAATTTTCAAGGCTAACCCTCATAAGAAGTTAATTTCAGAGGGAGTAACAAGTTCAAAGACTGGGAAACGCAATTCTTTTATGTTAAATGCTTTCCAAGTATTACTGGAGGTTTCTGTTCTCCTCGTAAGTAGATCATTATCATTTTTTCCATTAACCTACTTTCTTTTGAAGAATTATGTTTTCTTATTAGGCCCTGCTCCCAAGGATCTTCATAATGAAGGCGGGAAAATTGTGAAGTGCTCAATTGCTTCCTCGAACAACATTGGGAATAGGCTCACCTTGTTGACCCCTAGTAATCTTCAGAAATATTCTATCTTTACAAAAGGCTAAAGATTCTTGGAAAAACTCCCATTGTCCAACATACCGCTAAAAGTAAACGCTTCCTATCCTTGGGTAACTCCAAAAACTTTTCATCTCTGTCTCCGATTTGTCCTGACCAACCTGGTAATCTTAAGTGTACCATTTGTAAATTGCTGTTATGTTAACTCTTTAGATTGCTTTGCTAACTTATACTTCCTGGTTTTAACAGCTGCTCCTTTAAATGAATTATCCATAGGAGATCCACTCCTACTATCTTCAGAATCTAGTGCTTTAGCTTTGACTTAGGCCATTGCTAGGTCGAGAGTGATCGCTAAAGGAAAATTGAGCAGGGTGACTGCTGCAGGTCCTTCTTCCAAGAATATTAAAACTGCTAATGTCCAGTCTTCTCTTCCTCCGAAAGAGGGTGAACCTGTTGATGTAGGCAAAGCTCTAAAAGGTCCAACTCTTGATGCCACTACTGACCAACCCAAAATTATCCCTTCTAAGGACGACTTCATGTCTCATATAGTCGTGTCCGATTCTCCCAGTGTCATTGAGCAGATGCAAAAGGATCTAGGCACTTCAACTCCCTCCCAGGATTTGAATCCCTCTAGATCCCTATCGCTGGTGTCTCCTAATGATTTTGAGAAGATTGTACAATCAATCCTGAATTCTCCATCATTCACTTCTATTCAACTGCCTTATTCTGTACCCGATTCGACAAGTCATTGTTGATCCGTCATTGAACTACAACTTTTGGTATGTTCCATACTACTTGATTTTCTTACTACCATTTTAGATTAAATCTTGACTTACACTTTACTTTTCCTTTCAGATCTCCAAAAGTTGGTACTCCCTCCAAGAAAATATTTCACAGTTTTTCGCTGAGACATCCAAGCTTAAAGAAGAAGTCTCAATTCTATGTAACCAGATTACTTCCCTCACCACTGCTAAAGATAACGCTATGAGGGAACAGGAAAGATTGAGCGCTTCTTTTGTTCAAGCGGAATCTACAATTTCCGAGGAGAGGAAAGCTAAGCAAATCTTTGCCAATGAAGATTTGGCTTTGAATATGACTCTGAAAGAGTTGGAGGATGACAAGGCTAGGATGAATGCTAAATTAGTTTCTCTTAGAAAGAGATGTACATTTTTCAATATGAAATTGGAGAAGAAAAGGAATTCCTTAACCGTGGCCATCAAAACCATCTCCAAAGGCTAAGCAAAAGGTGTCTCAATTTCTAAGCAGTTCTATGAACGACATAAATGTAAATTCTAATGAAGTGCACTCATGCTAGCTTACTCTGATAATATTGAGAAGTGCCCAAATTTGAGCTTTCCGTCACTTGATCCTGTATTGATTAAAAGATTCATGAACAATATAAAAAAATGAAGCAAGGGATTGAGGTCCCTAACAAAGAAGAAATTGATGCCGCAAAGCTCCTATCTTTCGAAGTCCCTCCTATAGACGGAGATTCTGATCGGATGAGGAGAGAGACGATGAAGATGATGAAGCCATTGTTAAAGAAGGCGGCAACGATGATGACAATGATAGCCCTGATAATGATGATAGAGGTAAGCTTCTGGTGGTAATGGGGGTGATCATGATGACTCTTATGGAGAGGGTGACAATAACACTTCCAAAGCTTTAGATAAAGTCATCCCTGATCCTAGTGCCCATGAAATGGGTCAAACTGAATTTCCTAAACCCTCTAAACTCCATGAAAAATACACCGATATTGATGTTGGAGAGCAAAGGGGAAAAAGCGGGCCCTTCAAACTTCAATCCCTATTTCTCAGGTATAGGGAGTTAGATAAACAATTAAAAAAACACAATGCACTCTCTAACTAGTATCTTAAGCTTAATAAAAGCGCTGAAGTATTAGCGTCTTTTAAAGATCAGGAAGCTGCCCCTCGACTGAAAAGGGCACGCCTTCGCCATGACAATCTCTTAGAAGAGAACAAGGAATTGACCACACTCTTTTGGATGTTGATTGAGGACAGTGATATTCTGGTAGACTTCCTATGTAAAGCTTATTGTAGACATCCAATTGTAGATTTTTCATACTTGGGTGATTTACGTGTGGGTTTACTTAGATATCTACATAGGAGGTACTTGGACAAATTTGGATCGGATTCTCATCCAGGGGCTTGTTGGAATTTACCACGAGTCAACACAATTCCTCACATATTGCCTCCAGAAAAATATAAATATGATAAGGATAAATTCATTTTTGCGTTATTCAAAAAATCAGTTTTGTACGAACCAGATGAAAATTTGTAATCATGCATTTATACTGATCTGTAAATTTCCTACATTAGTTTTCTTTTATACTTAGTCGTATTTTATTACGTTATTACAAAGTGAATGTCTTTCAAGCAGCCTTGTTACTAGGGATTACTTAGGTAAATACGTCAAATTAAGAAGTGACTACTTAGAAAAGGCCTCACTCTTGAAATTCTTAAGATTGGCTAGATATTGCTTTCTTAGAGATTTACAGAAGCTTTATATGCAACATCCCCACCTTTGCTTTGATTTCCTTGGCGAAGAAAAGGAGAAGCTCCTTAAGGAAATTCGTACATATCATACAAAATTGATTTGTGGTCGTGATAGTCCTCCAGCCGGAGAATGAGATTGTAGCAAATGTCTCCTAGTCATTACCCCGAAAGGATTTAATACCACTTTTGACTCGACTATCACCCTTTCAGCCAACTCTTTGAATAATGTTGAAAATGTTGTTTATAGACTTTAAGCATGATAGGGTGAAGCATGTATTAACTTATGACATATATATTGTACGCTTTGTTTTATTTCTTTTTGAGTTATAACTTCTACTATTGTAATAAAGAAATTTATTCTCTAGGTATTAATTTGTTTTTTGTTTATTTGAATAGAAATTATAGTTAGCTAACACACCACTCACACTAGATCCGTTAACTCATTTCACCAGTATTAGAGATAAGTTGGTGGTGGATCTTGAGAAGAGAAGCCTATTTAAAGATTCTTTTTCCACCCAACTTCAAGGTAGTACTGAAGAATTAGAATGGCATAAGAAATTTTTACTTCAAAAGGCAATTATTAGAGACCTTAATGGTCAAATCAATAGTCTCAAAGCAGATATCAAGAATAAAGATGAAACAGTTTCCCAATTGAAATGTCAAATTAAATTAAACCCTTCGATTGAATTTGATCATGAGATATCTAAGTTTCTCCAGTAGGTAAGCGGCTTGGAGATAAAATTAAAAGATAGTCAAGCTCAGTGCAAATCCTTATAATTTATCATGGGAGGAGACATTCCGAATATCAATCTACCAACTTCCCTAATCACTTCATCTGGTGTAAAATCAACAAGGTCTTCATCTTTTGCTATTTAGATATTCCCTGCTACAACAAACCCTCCCCCAGGTTTAGACGAGAAGGCGGTAGGTGAATGGTGTAGAAGGGTTAAGTTTGAAATGATGAGATATTTTGATGATCAACAGAAAGTAAAGTACTCACAATGCATTAATGAATATGCAGGCAAAATCCAAAGGCTTGAACATGAAAAATATCTTCTTCAAAAGCATATCGCCGATTTAGAACGACAAAAAAAGACCCTTAAAGGTGCTAATAACGATTTCAATCATGCTTTGAAGACCCGTATTGAATCTATCGATAATGCTGATGAAATTAAGAAGAAGGAAAAGAAGCTAAAGAAATTCTTTGCATAGTGATTCTCCACATTATTAATCCTTTAATTATGGAGAACTTAGATAAGGTTGTCCAAGATCATTAATGTATACACTAATATCATATAATATTCTTGTAAACAATTTTGTAAATTATGTAAATTATGTAAATATCAACTGGTTTGTTGTCCTTTCCTGTACTCGTAATGTTGTTTCTGAATTTGCCTTTTGATAGCCTTGACCATGGCTTTATTTTGTGTTTGTTGAATCATTTGGTCTTCCTCATCAATCTTGTTTTCTTGCAAAGTATAAAGTAGGCAAAATTTCTTATCATTAGCTTGAAGTTTATGCTAAAATGTGTCCAGTAGTTTGCTCGTAACATTATTGGAGATAACATTAGAACTTCTGATAATAAAATTCGAGGATTCTAATTTCGAGAATAATAGAAATTAATAGATTATTATCTTCAGATAATAAATGGCAAGAAATCCATAGTTGGGAATAATATTAGACCAGAAATTCTTATCCGGCAATAATAAAAGCCCCCATATCTGGCTTCGATAATAATGAAAGAAGTTCAGAATTTTAGCTCTGGCTGTATTAATATTATATCAGAAACCTGATTATGGACCAAAAATTTAGATCTAGTATTAATAATAGAAGTTCATAAATCTTCTTCTGGAAATTATAGAAGATCCAAAACTCAGAATTGTGTAATGATTGATAAGTGGAGTCCAAAAGTTAATAGTTGTAGACCCGAGACCCAGATTCAGGTATTAAGAGAGATCTAGAATTTATTATTTGAAAATTAGTAGAAGACCAGAAGTCCATAACAGAAGACTTGAAATAACATGAGACTCGAATCCTAGATTTGGGTATTAATAAGTGAAGTTCAGAAATCATCTTCTGAATATAATGGTAGCCCATTAGTTCATAATAGAAGATCCGAAACCCAGATTTGGGTATTGATGAGTGAAGTCCAGAAGTCATCTTTCTGGAAATTAGCTGATGGCAGTGAATTCATATGTAACCCGAAAGTTATTATCTGGAAATAACAGAAAATTAGAAATCTATTCCTGACAATAATGGAAGTTCAGATATCCTTATATGAGCCTTTTATTTTATGTCACTCTTCGGAATTTGATTATCTAAACCTTTTGCTTTGTGTTGCTTCTTTGATTCATGGAATTTGATTCTTTCGATACGTGCCACCCCATAGGCTCTGTATATTGTTGATGTTTTGTGTGCCACTTCTAGGGCTTGAACGTCTTAGTTCGTTGTTGTCCGGTGCATTTGGTTAGCTTATCCATAAGCAAGATCCAAGGATTTACCCGACCTCCCTCTAGGAGGCGCTCCAGCCAAACTTTATAGGCGAGACTGAAGGCTTGTTCGGTGCCTTGACCAAGCCATAGCGTGGCGGGATCAAGGGCTTAGTCCATCCTCCCTGTAAGAGATGCTCCAGCTAGGCCTTATATGTGGGACTGAAGGCTGGTCGATGCCTTGACCTAGCCATAGCGTGGCACATTCAATGTCTTACCCGTCACCCCTCAAAGGGACACCTCGGCCTGGCCATAGCGTGGTGTGATCAAGGGCTTGTAGATACTTTATCCTGGCCATAGCGTGGCACAGATAAAGGTTTACTCTAACCTCTCTCCAGGAGGCGCTTTAATCTGGCCAACTCGGCGTAAACAAAGACTTATGTCCATTTAAGGCAATTTCCAAGTTTAAGGAGAATTTTTCTCCCGACCGTGTAGATTTTTCTTAGAAAAGAGGTGCTTTGTTGAATTTTTCTAGGGTTGCTTTACAAATCTGTTGATTTTTCCTTCTTTGAAAATGTTAATGACCATTCCTTTAAGAGCTCTACATTGATTTGTTTCGTGCACATGCATCATATGATAGTGACGGCAAGTCCTCCCATATTCCTTTCATATTTGGGCTCTTTCTTTTTGGATGGCCAATAGTTGAGTTCCTCCCTTTTAATATGTAGATGTTCTCGATTGATGTAGTGAAGTTGCACTCTTTAGGGAGTCTCGATTTGAAGATTGTCTTTTGAGGTTGAATTCTAACTTTTTTTATTTCTCAATTCAGGAACTTCATTCTCAATGATTAATTTCCTTTTTAAAAATTTTCGAAGCTCGTATGTAGGCAATGATCCACTTGTTGCTGGATGCCATTTTTGAGCAAAGGTGTAATAATTAGTCATCATTCCTTCTTCAAAGATAGTTTCTTTTGCATAACACTGGATAGCCTTCTTCATTTGAACAGACAAATTGTCACCTTTACATCTTGCTTCTCCTAAAGCAAAGATGGGTGTAGGGCCAATATGGAATGGGTTTAGGATCGAATTGTTTGGATCATAAGATTATTCTCTCTTTTTCATGACTCTTAAAGCTTCCAATCTTAACATTTGCTCCACATATAGCCTTGAATCTTCAACAACTTTTTTAGAGGACCTAGCTAAATGTGGTTCTGAAGATCCTTGCTCGGATTTTTTGACTTTGCTAAGCATTGTTATGTAGGATCTAATGTTAACTTGTAATGAAATAGGTATAAAGGAAATTAAGGTTATGAATTTAACAAGATCGGAGGTTCAAGCCCTCCTTCTAGCGCTAAAAATGTTAACAAGAAATCTTGCCAACACCTCAAAATTGAAATAAAAGTGAAAAATGACCCCTATGAAACCACCTTTCGAATCAGTCAAGGTAATCTAAGAATCCTTCAAAACCACCTTTCGAAATGGTTGAGGTGAGTAGGATTAGAAGTAAGAACGTCCTCTTCGAAACCACCTTTCAAATCAGTCAAGATAATCTAAGACTTCTTTGAAATCTCCTTTCGAAATGGTTGAGGTAATTGAAGGATGTAGCCTAATGGTGTTTAAGGGTTTTAACTATGTCGGCAATGTTTTATTCCTTCGAAAGGTATCCTTTTGACATGCTTTGATGCTAGCACTCAATAATCAAATTCATATGTGACACTGAACCAGATCCTATGTACTTGAAAACACCATGCACTTGCTTTATTAATAAACTTTTCATGAATACAAGGGGCCTGGGTATTACAGGGAAGTAAAATCCCCAATTTGATTTAAGGACTTAGGGTTTATGTAACACCCCTAATTTTAAATAACATTATTCAGGAGATTTAATTAGATAAATTAAATAGAATAATGTAAAGATTAGAGTGATAAGGGGATTGAGATTTGAAAATTTATTAGAGGCCATGCTTAATTGATTTTTTAAAAAAGAATGAGTTATGGAAAAGGTTTTATAGGTTAATTAATAAGAAATAAGGCAAGGGTATTATGGGGAATAGCCGTCCGCCATAACCCTTAATCTGTAAACCCACATTCCCATTTTCATTTCACAAGTTCATAATTCAAAAACATAATCCAAAGAGCTCAAGCCGGCTATAACCTAGGGGAAAGAGAGAAGAAAAATCGATTAAAAGCTATGGAATCAAGCAAGGAGAATTAAGTAAGATCAAATCTCAAGTTCCTTATCCAAAGTAAGATGAATAATAATCAAAACCATCTCATTTTCGTTTTTAAAGCACATTTGATTTCGAGTTTTAAGTTTAAACCTTTATGATGATTTAATGATGATATGCTTGGATTACATGATATTTTTGATTCAAACAAGTATGTTTGATAAATGTTTTATTCGATTTTAAGGCTAAAATCATATATATTGGGTTTAGGACACCATGAGGATTTAATATGTTTTGTAAAACATAATTTTTGAGATGGGTTTAAATTTTCATAATTATCCAAGCTATGGATAACCTATCATGAATTTTTGAAGGAGGAAATAAATAATTGGGTTTAAAATTTATTTCGGCTATTATATAAAGGATTTTAGGTCTAAAATTTATATATGTTAGATAACATATTAAAAATAAATTTTGATGAATTTTGGGGATTTTTCCTAAGTAATTTACTATGGAAATTAAATTAATTTTGTTGGAGGACCTAAATGCCTTAATTGTTTTGCTAAAGGGAAGGGCTTCTTTGTTAATTATTTTAACTAATTAACTCTGCATGAATTTAGTAGTCCTTTAGAAAATATTTTGGTAAATTTTATGGCAACCAGTTATATTTTTACAATTGGCAAGTTAGTTGAAAAGCATTTACTTAAAAATGCAACAAAACAGTTTTGAAAAATAATTATTGTTTCTCCACTTCCAATAGCATTCTTTCAACCCCATACTTCCGCCTCTAACCAAGTCGAAACCAATACACATGTTATCAATGTTTTGGTACGTAGTGGATTGGAGAAAGGCGGCAGGTATAGAGTCAAAACCATGCTTTATAAGGGGTCGAGGCCATTTTAAACCACCTTTCAAAATGGTTGAGGTGAGTAGGATTAAAAGTAAGAACGTCCTCTTCGAAACCACCTTTCAAATCAGTCAAGATAATCTAAGACTCCTTTGAAATCTCCTTTCGAAATGGTTGAGGTAATTGAAGGATGTAGCCTAATGGTGTTTAAGGGTTTTAATTTTGTCGGCAATGTTTTATTCCTTCGAAAGGTATCCTTTTGACAAGCTTTGATGCTAGCACTCAATAATCAAATTCATATGTGACACTAAACCAGATCCTATGTACTTGAAAACACCATGCACTTGCTTTATTAATAAACTTGTCATGAATACAAGGGGCCTGAGTATTATAGGGAAGTAAAATCCCCAATTTGATTTAAGGACTTAGGGTTTATGTAACACCCCTAATTTTAAATAACATTATTCAGGAGATTTAATTAGATAAATTAAATAGAATAATGTAAAGATTAGAGTGATAAGGGGATTGAGATTTGAAAATTTATTAGAGGCCGTGCTTAATTGATTTTTTAAAAAAGAATGAGTTATGGAAAAGGTTTTATAAATTAATTAATAAGAAATAAGGCAAGGGTATTATGGGGAATAGCCATCCACCATAACTCTTAATCTGTAAACCCACATTCCCATTTTCATTTCACAAGTTCATAATTCAAAAACATAATCCAAAGAGCTAAAGCCGGCTATAACCTAAGGGAAAGAGAGAAGAAAAATCAATTAAAAGCTAAGGAATCATGCAAGGAGAATTAAGTAAGATCAAATCTCAAGTTCCTTATCCAAAGTAAGGTGAATAATAATCAAAACCATCTCATTTTCGTTTTTAAAGAGCATTTGATTTCAGGTTTTAAGTTTAAACCTTTATGATGATTTAATGATGATATGCTTGTATTACATGATTTTTTTGATTCAAACAAGCATGTTTGATAAATGTTTTATTAAATTTTAAGGCTAAAATCATATATATTGGGTTTAGGACACCATGAGGATTTAATATGTTTTGTAAAACATAATTTTTGAGATGGGTTTAAATTTTCATAATTATCCAAGCTATGTTTAACCTATCATGAATTTTTGAAGGAAGAAATAAATAATTGGGTTTAAAATTTATTTTGGCTATTATATAAAGGATTTTAGGCCTGAAATTTATATATGTTAGATAACATATTAAAAGTGAATTTTGATGATTTTTGGGGATTTTTCCTAAGTAATTTACTATGGAAATTAAATTAATTTTGTTGGAGGACCTAAATGTCTTAATTGTTTTGCTAAAGGGAAGGGCTTCTTTGTTAATTATTTTAACTAATTAATTCTGCATGGATTTAGTAGTCCTTTAGAAAAGATTTTGGTAAAGTTTATGGCAACCAATTATATTTTTACAATTGGCAAGTTAGTTGAAAAGCATTTACTTAAAAATGCAACAAAACAGTTTTGAAAAAGAATTATTGTTTCGCCACTTCCAATAGCAATCTTTCAACCCCATACTTCCGCCTCTAACCAAGTCGAAACCAATACACATGGTATCAATATTTTGGTACGTAGTGGATTGGAGAAAGGCGGCAGGTATAGAGTCAAAACCATGCTTTGTAAGGGGTCGAGGCCATTTTAAATAGCTTTCGAAGGCCTTTGTTTTGCTTTCAAAAGAGATACGCTTGCCTAACTTTTAATGGATGCTTTCGAAAGGGCTGAATTACTTTTATATAGCTTTCGAAGGGGTTGCCGACTTTTGTTTAGAGGGTAGCTTTTGAATGAGTTACCATGTTTTATGTTTTAAAAATGGAGCTTTCGAAGGGGAGTTTTGAACCTAGTCGAAACCTTGCTGCCGTCTTCATACTTTTTGAATAAGTTGAAAGTTTTTAATGAGTTCGAAAGGCAAGCTTTGTTTTCTAAATATAACAAGCCACTTCCCAATGCTTTCGAAAGGGCTCCAGTAGCCATTTAAACTAAAGGTTTCGAAGGCAATGGCTTCAAAAGGGGTTTTGCAGCTATCCTTCCAATTGTTTACTTAAAAGATTAAAGCTTTCGAAAGGATGGTTTCGAAGCCATCTGTTTTCCCCAAACTCTTTTTCTTGAAGGTCAATAGTTTCAAAAGAGGTACTTTCAAATGGTTTCGAAGCTATGCTTCTATAAGTTGGAAAGATATGCTTTAATACTTTCGAAAGGAACCTTTTGATGGTTTCGAAAGGAAGGTTTTGATGCTTCCGAAAGAGATGTTTTAAAGTGTTTTAAAAGGCATATGCTTAGTGTTTTGAAAAGAAGATTTGAAAGCCTTCGAAAGCGATATTCTAATGGTTTCGAAAGTAAAGATCTAAGGTGTCGAAAGCCTTAATTTTCAAAACAAGGAACCCAATCTCATTTTAAAAAGGAAAACACATGTAAATATAAAAGAGCTTTGAAATGGCTTTTAATTTTGGCGTTTTTAAAGAAGCTTTCCTTGATAAAAATAATGGGTTAAAGGGATTAACGAAATTTCATGCGGAAATGATTTCAAGGATATTAAACCATAAATGTTAGTATTGTTATGTAACGACCTGTATTTTTCAATAATTAAAACTATTAAATTTAATAAGATTTTGAAATATTAATATTGTAAGAAATTAAAACTTATGATTTTATAATGAGAGTAATAACTAGAATGTAATGTTAGTAATGTTAATTTAAGAAAACTGATAACTATTTAATGTAATTTCAATCAATTGAAATAAATTGTAGGTTGATTTGGTAATAATTGTAAATAATGAAATAAATTAAATGATGTATTTAATGGTGAGATTGTATGTAATTGATTGAAATAGGTTAATACAGAACATAAAATAATTTTGGTAAGCAATTTATAACCCTTGGTTGTAACTAATAAGATAATGGACATGGATTATTATTATTAAACGATTGTTTTAATTATCTTCTCATTAATTTATCCGTTTGAATATCGAATGGGTAATTAACGAAATTAAGGCAATTGAATGTTGGGATTATATGTTGTTAATTGAAATAGGTTTATTATGAATTAGGAAATCAATTTATTAGTACATAAATTTATTGGGTTTTGTTCGTAAACAATAGACTTGGAAATGTGTTTGATTTATTAGTGTATAATAATTTCTTTAAGTATCATTTGTTATTTAATCCGTTTAAAATAATTTAGAAATTGATAAAATTTTATATAATTGAAATATTGCAAATAATATGTTAAAGGATGATAACTATAGAATATTGATGTAATAAAATGTAAACCAATGTTAATTATATTCATAAGATGATAGTTGATTGAATAATAAGAGTAAAATCAAAATAAATGAATTTATCGAAATTAAATTATAATTAACTGAAAACTTATTGCAATTACAATTGAACGCTGAAATTTATGCAATATATATATTGAAATCAACATGGAAAGTTTATTTAAAAAGATTATAAATTTATATGTAATAAGCGATGATGAAAATTGTTAACTATTAAACCTGAATTTAAAAAGTGAATAAACCAATTTAATAATAATTTATTTAATTAACGTGGAAAATAGCCATTTTGGCCACTGTCTCGGATTTTAATGAAACCGTTTCATCAGATCTGTAACAGTGAATTATTGTAGGATTTCAAGTTTCATAGCGATCGGATTTGTCGTTTGATCGTGCGGGCTCGAAATGCGTAGAAATCAATTTAATGAAATCAATTTAAAATAAGCTGATTTTAAAAGCTAACTTCTTCATACAATGGAATTAGGACTTGAAACCTGTTCCATTGAATTTAAAAGTATCGAAAACATCTGTTTTGATATATGGATGACCCATTTTCGTTTCGGAAGCGAAATGGACTTTTCGGGTCGTTATTGTCGTTTCGAACCAATTCGATATATTCATTCTTTCTTATCTGGCCTTGTCCATATAAATAGATTTTTCTAACTCTAGCCGTCTTTTTATTTCTTATTGCTATACATACAATTCTATCTGCCTGTTACTTTCTTCCAATGGCAGAAACAAAATTTCAATTACAAACCCTAAATCCAATTTCAAAATCAATTTCAAAATTCAACTCTTCAAACCATATCATATTATATATCGTTGGAAAGCTCTCGACGAGCGCAACCCAAATTTTCTGTTCATTTTTGCATTCGAGTTTTGGTTTGTCCGGAATTGGTCAAAACATTCTCGGCCGTTCGTTTGATGGTTGATCATCGACGATGGATCATCGATTCGAGGGTATGGATGTGTGGAGAGTGACACGCAGAGTTCATCGGAGTTAGTCGTTGGTTAAATCTATGGACAGATCAGCCTAGAAAATTGAATTAGGGTTTCAAAACCCTCAGTCCTAGGTGGCGGCGGCATTACTTGGGAGGTGGCGCGACTGTGTTGTGGGGTTGCGAGGTGATGTGGAGCACACGACTGGTAGCGGCGGTTCGAATGGTGTTAGGCGTGTGGCCGTAGATGGCGTTGGTCGATCAAAAAGGTGGCGGCCATTCGTTGTTTTGGGTCATTCGCGTACGAGAAGGAGTTAAGGTTTCTAGAACGAAGGGCTGAATTGGACGTGGTATGTCGTTTTGTTTTGTTTGTTTATTTTATTTAAATTTAAATTTCAATCTTCTAATGTCAATACTTTTCCATACGAGCTCGGATTCACGAGTGGTTTGCTCCGCTGCGATCATATTGAAATTTCAGATGTTATGGAACTGGTTTGGCCGAATTCTGAGACTGTTGAATTTTGTGGCTATTTTTGGATTTTAAATCGATTGAAAATCAAAGGTGAGTGTTTTACCCACTCACGAATACAAAATTATCTTATGTTAGTTAAATTAAATTTGCGATGTGATTAAAAATTGATTGGTTGCTGTTTGGTATATTTAAATTGCCATTCTAGTTAAATCTGACTTTTATTAAATTTAATTTCCATTTAATTTAATATTGAAATTTAAATTGCTAGTTAAATATCTGTTAATGATAACTAGTAAATTGTTGTTAGTTATTGGTTGATTTGAATGATGATTGTGTTGTATATTCAATTGTTGATATTTGGATGATTGGATGGATGTTATTGGTTGACATTTTGGATGATTGGATGTTTATTTAGGTCTATATCTTTGTTATCCCTATGGGTTGAAATTATACTTACCCGAACGATCTTATAGATTAGGGAAAATTGTTATGGGTTGAAATGATAAACCCTAGCGATTTTCATTGATTTGGAAATTTTGATTTTGATACTGGTTGAGATGACATATACTCATTTAATTTCTTGAATTTGGATTATTGATTGGAATTGAATTATTTGAAAGGTTTAAGTTAATTTGAAACTTCGGATTTATTTTAATTAAATGATTAAGATTGGTATTTCAAATTATTTGAAATCTTTTAAATAATTATATCCACATTGCACACCTGATAGGAGATGGAAATCTCATAACATCGCTGAAACCATTGCACTAATATTTCTATTTTACTTATTTTGATTTGACTTACATAAGATCTTTTAGTTCTGACTCGAGTGTTTTGTCTTTTCATTTCGCTCGGGTCAGTCTGAGCCTTTCAGTGTATTGAAGACTATTTTCTGAAGGACGAAGACGAAGATTCAGTATATTATTACTATTTATTATATTTATTCCACTACATCCTGTGTTTTGCTGCATTATTTATTTATTTCTGATGTATGTATAACTCTGATTTGAAGTGAAAAAGTGTAATGAAATGTTATTTGTAAAACAACTTCATGAACTGTTTATTTGATTATTATATTTTGTCATTCCGCTGCGAGATTCTGTGTTTTGTTTTTCTTTCTTTTCTTTTATTTTCTTATTTACCCCATTAACAATCCTCCCTTTTGAATGGTTTGAATTAGACATGTATGGTTTATTGTCAATTTAAACCGTCCAAAAAGGTGGGTCGTTACAGTTGGTATCAATGCGAGGTTTAGACATACCTGAGCCTATTGGGGTTAACTCATTAGAGATAGGGTAGTAATATCCTAGAATGAGTTTGTCTGAGTGTGTGTGTGTGTGTGTATGAGAGTGTATTTTTTAGTGTTATAAAATATTGTATTTAGTCAGTTATAAACATTGGCTATTATTGTTGATTGAATTTACAAACTAAACACTAGTTTAATAATGGTGTATTAAAGGAAATAAAGTGAATAATTATATGAACATTATTTCCAAGTTTGTTCTAAATAGAGAGAAATTAAACTAAAAATTTGAAAACTAAACTCCGATGTCTTAGGAATCGATTTCTTAATATTTTGTAAATAATAGTAGTATTATTCAAAAGTGAATAATTAGGATATTTTTTTATGAAATTGAAATGTTCTTTTGTGAATCTTGTTGTTTGTAGATTGGTAGTTTCAACTATTGAAATAAAATGGAATATCTAGGTATTTTGGATAGTCGAATTTTTTTGAATTAATATACCTTACCTGTTGTTCATAATCTAAATCCTGCTGCTCCTGCACAGGCTTGCACCAAATCCCGGTCTTCTCTTTTCACTTCTCCGCCCCGCAATGCGGGTGATTATAAACCA
Source organism: Allium fistulosum (assembly GCA_030737815.1). Taxonomy (NCBI): domain Eukaryota; kingdom Viridiplantae; phylum Streptophyta; class Magnoliopsida; order Asparagales; family Amaryllidaceae; genus Allium; species Allium fistulosum. The sequence continues at coordinate 399,133,376 of CM060907.1, forward strand.
ATTGAATTTGAAATCGTTGAAGAAATTGGAGTGATGATCCCTCCTCCAATTGTAATGCAAGCTGGATTGGACTATTGGTCAGATTATTTGGTTGGTTTCTTTTTGGATCCTAATCACCGCCTTCAGGATGCGACTAGAGTATGTCGTAGGGCTTGGAAGCTTCGTGGTGAATTACATGTTATGTTGGTTGACTCCATGTATTTTCTTAAGTTTTCCTCCCCCGAGGAACGCCGGCTTGTTCTTGAGGCCGAGCCATCTTTCTTTGATGGAAAACCTTTTATTATTACTCCATGGACTCCAATAGTTGCTAGTGCTCGTGAATAGGTTCTTTCTATTCCTGTTTGGGTTTACTTTTCGCATATTCCCTCTGCTTTACAGCCGTTGCTTGGATTGAATTGGCTAGCTTGTAACGTAGGCAAATTGAAATGTTTTGACTCTAACACAGTTGCACGTGAAAAATTGGTGTATGCAAAGGCTCTAATTGAAATTACCCCAGATAAGCCCCTCCCTTCCTCTATTCCTGTTCAACTAGCTGTAGGGCATGTAGTGGAAGTCCGTTTTCGATTCGGATGGGTTCCAGACATTTGTACTACCTGTCATTCTTTTGACCACCTTGCCATTGCCTGCAAGCATTCTATCGTCTCCGCGACTACTCCTAAGATCCCTCTGCCTCGCCCCCCGCTTAGGAAATGGGTTCCTAAGGTTTCATCCTCTGACCCTCAGTCTGTCCTTCCTCTTGCAGTTCCTTTATCTGGTCTAGATCCGCCTCCTTGTTCTATTGTTAGGCCTGCCTCCCCTTTTGTCATTGAGGTCCCTTGTCCCGTTTCAGCTACTCCTATAGCTGCTCCCGATCCTGTGCCATCGCATTTGCCTATTGTTTGGGATGAGTCCGAGAGGTGTTGGGTTGATCTCAAATCTGATATGAGATTTAACCCCTTGGAGGATTCCTTTTTTAGATTTTTTTCTGATGATCATTTGGTCCTTAGATGCCTTCATTACACTCCTTCTGGTGATTCTTTAGTTCTCGATTTGGTCGGTCCGTTTGCGAGGTCGAATTCTGATATGTTAGCTGATACTACCTGGGATCGATCTTTTATTTACTCTTCTGTATCTGTGGAGTATGACCCTTGTCTTACTGTGCTTTTTCGCCCATATGCTGGTATTATTGGGAATGATCATGTGGTATCTTCCGAGGTTATAGCAGATGATGGTGCTTCTTCCTCATCCGAGGAGTCCTAGTCGATGTGATATTCATAGTAGCTGTGGCATCTCCGTTACAATCCTGTGCTGTATTTTTCTTTTTTCTTAGTAGTTAAGGTGCTTATACCTTACTCCTGTATTTCAAGTTTTTATTATGTTCGTAATAAAAGTGGACGGTCCACTATAAAACCGGTTGGCCTTGCCAAAAAAAAAATTATGATTATAGATTGATTTTTAAATAAGAATAATTATTTAATTTGAGTTAGTTTAAAAATAGATTTTTAATATACTTATCGTTTTCAAATTTAATAAATGTGTATATATATGTGTGTATTTTAGAAGGAAGCTATGATTTAAAAATTTAAAATAAAGTCTTTCAAAATATTTAAAGGAAAATCTATCTTAAATTTAAAGTAAAGCTTTACTCATTTACATTTGATCTAAATATATATATTTGATGTAATTTTGGTAATAATGTTTAAAATAAAATAAATCTTATCAATATTTAATATAAGTAAAACAAAATATATATGATTATAAAATTAAATGTTTAATAGTTAAGCTTAGAATAAAATTAAAAAATATGGAGTTATGTTAAAAGAATAGGAATAAATACACAAGCTAATATAATAGCAATAAATATAACAACTTTATAGAAGCTTAGGATAATTCTGGAAATACTTGTAGAAAGAAAATCAGGCATATATTTTATATACTATAGCAATAAAGATATGCAAGGCAAAAAGAAAACACACAAGTAAACACATTGGCAATTCTAGATATATAGTCTTTAGGAATACATATATTTGCTAGGCAAGAAAATCACATAAGTACATACGAAATTTAATAGGGGATAAGTTTAACAATACAAGACATGTTAATAAATGCTTGTACAAAATGTTTCATCTTAGCCTCCTTATACAAAAAAATCTCTGACTAAAAATTGTACCAGTTTACCAAAGCCATGAATACCTGTTTCTTATATATCAAGCTTCCTTTTCTTTTCGTTCATTAGAAACAAAAGCATACTCAAGTTCATAAGCCAAAACCTGAAAGCTTCTCCTCAAATTATTCTTTAACCTGGAAACACTTTCTAGAAATCAAAACCTTGTGATCAAAAGCCTGTAATCATTTTTCAAAAACCTGAAATCAACTAAGCAAGCAAAGCATTTCAGTTTAAAGAAAATCAAAGCATCTTTCAAAATCTGAAGTCCATTCCAGTTTCAAAGCTTCTTCAGTTTTAAGGAAATCAAGCAACAAAAGTATTCAAATTTTCAAAGCTCAGTTTTCAATCCAGTTTCCCAAACTCTCTGTCTTTTGAATAAGGTGAGTAAACATTTATTTTAAAAGTTAAGTAGGTAAATGTTTGTTGCATAGGAATTTCTGTGATGAAGAATGTTGCATGTATATATAAGTATAATCTCTATATATATTTATCTAATTTAAGTGTGCATGTTTGATTGCCTGAGTATACCTCCTGTTAACCCGCCTTTTGGCAAGGCCGTGGACAGACGGATTTAACTTAAACAACTTCACAACTATCGAGACTAAAGTATGATGGGATGGTTCGGCGTTGAAGGTTGTTCGGCATAGAGAGATCGTCGTTCGACATAGAGGGATCGTTCGGCACTGAACGAGTGCTCGGCATTAGAAGGAGTGTTCGGCATAAATCTTGTTCGGCACTGGGCGAGCGTTCGACATAGAGAGTTCGTCGTTCGGCATTAGATGGAGCGCTCGGCATTAACCAACGTTCGGCATCTGGAGACGTTCGACATTGGATGGATCGCTCGGCATTAACCAACGTTCGGCATCTGGAGACGTTCGACATTGGATGGATCGCTCGGCATTAACCAACGTTCGGCATCTGGAGACGTTCGGCGTTGGATGGAGCGCTCGGCATTAACCAACATTCGGCATCTGGAGACGTTTGGCTTTGGATGGATCGTTCGGCATCAAGGAGCGTTCAGCATTGGATGGATCGTTCGGCATCAAGGAGCGTTCGGCATTGGATGGGTCGTTCGGCGTACCTCACCTCGCTCGACATTGCACCTCACGCCTCCATATCTCGCACCTCCATACTCCGCACCTCCATACCTCGCACCTCCATACTCCGCACCTCCATACCTCGCACCTCCATATCTTGGTACCTCCATACTCCGCACCTCCATACCTCGCACCTCCATATCTTGGTACCTCCATACTCCGCACCTCCATACCTCGCACCTCCATATCTTGGTACTCCGCACCTCCATACCTCGGTACCTCGCACCTCCCAACGTTCGACATGAGGAGATCGTTCGGCATTCACACATTGTTCGGCATTCAGCGTTCGACATCTATGGTTCGGCATATGGAGACCACTCCATTTGGGCTGAGGTACTCGGCTACCAGGCCCACCAGGGAAGTCCAACCCATCTTTGCCTATAAATAGAGAGGCAGGGGCATAGTAAAAGGGATCTTCTTTCTGCTCTCTTACTTTCTCTTTTCTAAGGCTAAGGCAACTCTGCCATTTTGTAACTGTAATCGATTATTACAGCAATAAAAAGCAAACTTCTAGAGTGGACGTAGGCCGGAGTTAGCCGAACCACTATAAACTCTGTTGTTCTTTACTGCTTTCATTTCAGTTTTAACTGTTCTTCACATTATTACTCTCTACATACATTCTATCTCTGAGCTGTGATTGGTATTTGGCGCTTTCATCTGGATTTTGGGGTTAGTGACCAATTTTGGCGCTAACACTTTGGTGCTTTCACTGAGAGTTGAAACACTCAGGAATTTTGGAGTTAGGAACTTGGATCCTTGAAAGCAATGGCTAGACCACCAACAAGGAAGCAAGTAGTGGAAAGAAGCAATCAGGAAGGAAGTCAAGCAGCCTCTTCTGGAGCTGGAGAGGATCATGTATCCATCTACATAACTCGGGATGAGATGCAGGCAATGATGAATTCTATGCAGGAGCAGATGATGAAACGACAAGAGGAGATGATGCAGGCTCTTCTCAGGCAATTTGAACAACCAAGAACTGCAGGAGCTCAAGTTCGTGGAACTGGACCAGAGGGACTCAACCGGCGGACAGATGGAGTGATTCAACAGGAGCAGCTCCCAATCAACAAACTGCTAACAATCTAGATGGACCTAGACTTGGGGGCACACCACCAGGGAATGCTGGACCCGTTCATGGGGGAATACCGGATGACGCTACGCGGCCTGGCGTCGATAGGAATACAGGAGTACGTGATGAAGAATATGTGCCAGAATTTCCTCGGGGACTTGGGAGGCAGTCTGGATTAGTTGGAAACACTGGATTGGCTGACATTATCAGGCGGACTATTCGCGGAGGTCTAACAAACAGGGATTCAGAGGGAGTTAACAAAAGTCCGTTTACCCGGAACATCAGGACAGCTAGGAATCCGTCCGATTTCAAACTACCCACTTTGGAAGTATACAACGGGAAGACGGATCCCACCGACCACTTGATGAGGTACACTAGGCATATGGAAGTGCTGGGGGCAACGGAGGAGGTTATGGCCCGATGTTTCCCCCTGTACTTGACTGAAATTGCTGCTATGTGGTTCAGACAGCTGGAGGATGGATCCATTGGAACATGGACAGAACTGGTGGACAAGTTCTTAAGTCAATTTCGAGTTCACATAAAAAGGCCAAAGAACGTGATGACACTAACATCAGTCAAACAGGGGGCAGATGAATCGCTCAGGACATTCTTAACTCGATTTAATACAGCAGTTGCTTCGGTGGATCGGCCAGATCCATCAATGGTTCTGATGGCTGCGGTATCAGGAGTCAGAGATAATTCGGAGTTCAAAGTATCGTTGGTACGGGACCCACCGTTGGATATTGGGGAATTCTTTCATGAAGCTGAAAGATTTCTTCGACAAGAGGATGCATATTTGGACATGAGGTCACAGGAAGTAAACATGACTAAGGATGGAAGATTACTCGGCGAAAGCTCAGGTGGGGACAAGGATAAAGGGAAAAGGAAGCGCTGGGGAGAACCAAAGTTCTCCACTTACACAGGATTGAACGCAACGTTGGAGCGGATTTTCTTAGATACTCGAGATCGTCTTCCCTATCGAAGGCCATCAAGAAGGGAACCCACAGAACATGAAAGGGCATCAGGAAGGCACTGTCTCTTTCATGACCTGGATGGGCATGATACTAACAGCTGCCGACATCTAAAGGATATAATCGAGAAGCATATAAGGAATGGTCAGTTGCGACAGTATGTCGGAACTCGGAATGCGGCGGTGGAACATGAACAGCCTCCGCCTACCTTGAACGACGAGGGCGCGAGGCCCAGGAATGGTGACCGATTGGTCATCAACTAATTTTGATGGTTTGGAATAAGTAACAATCTCCGGGCAAACGGTTAAATCACTTACTCATGTACGGGGTCGGAGATAACCCTCAGGCATGCTCTGAGATGATGGCTTACCGAAACGCTCGGGTTTGTGAAATCTGTTTTTTCCTTTGACTTAGACATTTGCTTTTTCTGGTTTGGTTTTGGAGTTTGGTTTGAACTCCCTGTTTTTCTCGTTTTTCTGGTTTGAATTCTGGTTTGAATGTTTGTTTTTCGGATTGGATTTTGATTGGATTTTCTCTGGATTTTGGCTTAAAGGTCGTCGAGTATGGACTATGCTCGGCAAGGGTCCGGAGCGACCAGGATTCGGCTTAGGACTTAAGCCACGGCATTACTTGCGTCCAGGGACACTGGACCACGGTCATCAAGTGTGGATTGCGCTTGGCAAGAACCCGAAGAGGTTAGCTCAACGTCCAGGGACACTGGACCACGGTCGTCAAGTGTGGATTGCGCTTGGCAAGAACCCGGAGAGGTTATCTCAACGTCCAGGGACACTGGACCACGGTCGTCAAGTGTGGATTGCGCTTGGCAAGAACCCGGAGAGGTTATCTCAACGTCCAGGGACACTAGACCACGGTCGTCAAGTGTGGATTGCGCTTGGCAAGAACCCGGAGAGGTTATCTCAACGTCCAGGGACACTGGACCACGGTCATCAGGTGTGGATTGCGCTTGGCAAGAGCCCGGAGAGGTTATGGATTTGGATATCGACCCGAAGAGGTCCTAAAGTCCCCTATTGGTTATTGGATATGGATGAAACATGGACTTTGGATACTGGACTTGAGGCTATTCAAAACACACCTTTCACAGCAAGGCATGTTTTGGGGGGCAAGTGTTAACCCACCTTTTGGCAAGGCCGCGGACAGACGGATTTAACTTAAACAACTTCACAACTATCGAGACTAAAGTATGATGGGATGGTTCGGCGTTGAAGGTTGTTCGGCATAGAGAGATCGTCGTTCGACATAGAGGGATCGTTCGGCACTGAACGAGTGCTCGGCATTAGAAGGAGTGTTCGGCATAAATCTTGTTCGGCACTGGGCGAGCGTTCGGCATAGAGAGTTCGTCGTTCGGCATTAGATGGAGCGCTCGGCATTAACCAACGTTCGGCATTTGGAGACGTTCGACATTGGATGGATCGCTCGGCATTAACCAACGTTCGGCATCTGGAGACGTTCGACATTGGATGGATCGCTCGGCATTAACCAACGTTCGGCATCTGGAGACGTTCGGCGTTGGATGGAGCACTCGGCATTAACCAACGTTCGGCATCTGGAGACGTTCGGCTTTGGATGGATCGTTCGGCATCAAGGAGCATTCAGCATTGGATGGATCGTTCGGCATCAAGGAGCGTTCAGCATTGGATGGGTCGTTCGGCGTACCTCACCTCGCTCGACATTGCACCTCGCACCTCCATATCTCGCACCTCCATACTCCACACCTCCATACCTCGCACCTCCATATCTTGGTACCTCCATACTCCGCACCTCCATACCTCGCACCTCCATATCTTGGTACCTCCATACTCCGCACCTCCATACCTCGCACCTCCATATCTTGGTACTCCGCTCCTCCATACCTCGGTACCTCGCACCTCCCAACGTTCGACATGAGGAGATCGTTCGGCATTCACACATTGTTCGGCATTCAGCGTTCGGCATCTATGGTTCGGCATATGGAGACCACTCCATTTGGGCTGAGGTACTCGGCTACCAGGCCCACCAGGGAAGTCCAACCCATCTTTGCCTATAAATAGAGAGGCAGGGGCATAGTAAAAGGGATCTTCTTTCTGCTCTCTTACTTTCTCTTTTCTAAGGCTAAAGCAACTCTGCCATTTTGTAACTGTAATCGATTATTACAGCAATAAAAAGCAAACTTCTGGAGTGGACGTAGGCCGGAGTTAGCCGAACCACTATAAACTCTGTTGTTCTTTACTGCTTTCATTTCAGTTTTAACTGTTCTTCACATTATTACTCTCTACATACATTCTATCTCTGAGCTGTGATTGGTATTTGGCGCTTTCATCTGGATTTTGGGGTTAGTGACCAATTTTGGCGCTAACACCTCCGTTTATAGTTCAGAGTTTAAGTTTGATCAAAATTCAAAAAAATCTTGTCATCTGCTCTCTGTCAGGTTTTGGGATTCAAACAAGATTTGTTTATTTAATCCTAATCTAAGTTTTGAAAATATAATTGAGTAAGAAAAGTTTAAATATTACCTGGAAAAGAAAATGACAGTATAAATTTTTGATATATGTTAAAATTAAAACTCTATAATCTTTTGATTTTCTTTTATAACCTGAATCCTTGTCTTAGATAATGATTTTTAAGAGTTAAATCATAATTTTTAAGTTTGTATTGAATGAGATTTTCAAGGTTGATAAGAAAGTGGGGTTTTGGTCTTTTCTTACGATCAAGGAGTTCGGGATGGACGGGATTGCTACCGGAGGTGGTTAGGAAGTAGGAAAGCATGGGAAAAATGCTCGTTGGATTTATGATCGTCGTGGCGATGGCGATTGGATGAACTAGGGTTTAACACCCTTGTTTTTTCATGGTCGGAAAAGAGATGACTGGGTCATCTCGGGTTGATCGAGATGCACGGGATTCAGGGAAATGGTGGCGTGGAGGATCAGCGAGGTGTGGCCAGAGGTTGTGAAGCTCTAGTGGTCGAGGTCGTGGTTGCGAGACGTTTCTTTCCGGCGATGTTGAACTCCAGTTTCGAGCTGAAGGCTCGTTTTCGATTTGGGTTAGATGCTTTCGTTTGGATGTTCGTAGTCGAGTGTCGTGATGGTTTATGACTCGCCGGAGGTAGAGTGGGTCGCCGAAACGCCGACGTGGCTGGTGCACATGCACGGTACTCTATGTGTCACTGAAAGTTGTGAGGAGGGTTGCCTCGGGTCGAAGTACGGGAGAGATGATGTTGAACTCGAGTTTTGTTTCGTGCGCGAGAGTGTTAATCATAGTAGTTTTTTTTTAATTTTAAACTAAGTTTTAAAAAGGGAAGTGGATTTTTCTCGAGTCTAGCTCGAGTTTATACTGGTTTGAAACCGAAGTAAGTTTAAACAGTTTTTCTAAATTTAAATATAAACAAGTTTTGAAAATTTAAAATGAATCTTGTTTCAACTTTTCTTAAATCTATTTTTTTAATAATGGTTTTTAAATAATTGATTTAAGTAAAGTTATATGTTTTATTTTATTTAATTTAGTTAAATTCATAAGTTATTTTTAACTTAAATTAAATGGTTTAAATTAAATGTTAAGTAAAAGGATAAAATGTTTTAAAGTTATATGTTAATGATAGTTAAAATTAACAAAGGATATTGGTTTATCTTAATGTTAATTAAGATTAATTAGATTATTAAAGTAATTAAGGAGTAATTAATTAATTTAATTAATTAATGATTAAGGACAAATTAATAAATAATTAAGGATTATTAATTTGATAATTAGAGATTATTAATTAATGTTAGAGATTAATCAATTAAGTAATTAGGTTATAATTAAGAATTAATTAATTAAATAATTAGATTGATTACTTTAGTAATTAGAAGTTAATTAATTTAGTAATTACTGGTAATTAAGAAGTACTTAATTTGTAATTAAGTTTTATTAATTAATAATTATGTTTTATTAATTTATAATTAAGAGATTATTGATCTATAATTAAAGTTAATTAAGGATTAATTTACTATTATCAAGGATTAATTAATTGTTATTAAGTTTTATTAATTGATAATTAAGGTTTATTAATTAATAATTAAAAGAATAATTAATCTGTGATTAAAGATAAATTAATTTGTTTAAGGGTAATTAAGGGATGAATTACTCAAATGTAATTAATAAAATGAATGTGATTAATTTAAGTTAATTAATTTGTAAATTAATTAAAGATCATCACTTGATAAAGGATTAAGTATGAATACTTAATAAGATTGATAAGTGTAATTACTTAGTGAAGTAATTAATGTATAATTACAAGATGTAATTAATTAAAGGGAATTACTTAATAGGAAGTAATTGAAGTATAATTACTTTGTAAAAGTAATTAAGGATTTAATTATTTGGTGTAATTAATTAAAGGATTAATTTAATTAATTAAGGAGTTAATTAATTAACGTAAGTAATTATAGGATGGTAATTACTATTTATGATTAATTAAGGTTGATAAATGGAAGTAATTAATTAATGGAAATAGTTAATTAAGGATCATTAATTAATGTAATTAAATATTAATTAATGAAAGTAATTAAAGATTAATTACTGTTAATGATTAAGGATAATTAATTTGTGAAATTAATTAAAGACTAATTACTTAAGGTAATAAAGAATAACTAATCAGGATGATTAATTAAGATGGATAAGTAGATGATAATTGATTAATTGATTTGTAATTAATTTCTGATTAAGTAAGCAAGATTTATGAGATGAAAGTAATTAATTTAATTTATTTAAATTAATTATAGATGGAAGTAATTAATTTAATTCACTTTAAATTAATTATAAATGGTGATTAATAAATCATTTGCTTATGGATGTTGAATGATATTGATCGTCTTGAATGGTTTGAGATCTCAGATATGAGATAAGTGATGCTGTGTGATATGTATGTTTTGGTTGAATTATGGTGATAATGTGAATTATCTGTTTGTGATGATAATATGAATTATCTTTTGTGATATTATGAATTATCCACCCGTGTGTATATAGATAAATAAAATTGAATTGTTTTAACTTTAAAACAACTTGGACCTAAAAGATGGCGATTTGGATTTCGATGAGACCGGGATCGGGTTTCCAGATTTGGATATCCGAAAACCACATCGATCCAAATTAACGATAGGTCGTGAATCTCAAGTGAAGATGAAGATTCAGAATGCAAGGGTTATTGTCGTTAACTTTGAGGGTGATTCCAAAATGAGTGTAACGAGATAATGCCTTCGATTTCGTTCGAACCTGGAACGGACTTGTATGGATTGAATGTTTCAGCACATCATCAGGTGGACGATGAGCATTCTAAGATAGATGTGTTCTATAAAGGTAATCGTAGCCTCAAGCCTCATCAACCGGAAATGGCTAAAACAGGGGAGGTGCAGCAAGGCTTCGTGGCTAGCACCCACTTGAGAGCAAGATATACCCCTGTCTAGAGTCCCTTTTTATTTCGGCTGTGTGGGCGGTTGCTAGCTACAACCGCGGGGTTGTCTTGTTCGGGACTGTCCAGTAAGGGATGGTTCCGGCTTTATGTTGCAGGGGATTTAGGGTGGATCCTCGGTACGGTGATCTAGGCCACGTACTGTGACGGGCGGTACCTTGGTAGCCCTGCCATTGTATGGAATCCAAACTCCAATAAGCGCCGTATGATTTAGTTGTGCCCAACTATGTTGGAACGTGAGATGTAAGCATTCCAGCTATTTCTTTATTTTACTTGAAAACCCTAGACCCTATTATAATATCACTGGATTTCCTATCAAATGTTTGGTTAGCGTAAGGTAAAAACTTACCCATGTTTATGTGTGGGGAGTCTTACGTGATACCTTTGTTTTCAAAAGGTTTATAAAATTAAGCAACTTTAACCGTTTACTCATACCAGACCCATGTCTGACCCGAAGTTTATTTCTGTTTTTCTTAAACTCTCGGGTACTCAAATTTTTACGAGTAGCCAAGGGATTCAGGTTAACTTTGACAAATTCTGGAGGAGCAATGGAGCAGGAGGTCTCAGCGTATAGATATATATTGGTTCCGTTGTGTTAGTGTTTATCTGTATTTCCGCTGTGTTGTTTCTCTATGATGTTTTGAGTTGTATGAAAGACAAGTGTTTATAACTGTCTAATTTGTGATGTATAAGCTGTGTATCTCTGATGTATATGATACTGTGTAATATCTTATGTAATTAATATAATTTATTCGTTCCGCTGTGAGATTCTGATGTTGTTTAGTTCTTTCTTCTCTATCTTTTCTCTTTTCTATCCCTTTCTTTCTTATAGTTGATGCGACTTTCTGGTGATAGAAGGTCGGGTCGCTACAGTTGGTATCAGAGCATAGGTTGAGCGAATACCTAAGCTCTGGAGTGGTGTCTATCTTGAGAGAGCGTACTTGTAATTTATATATATATATATATATATATATATATATATATATATTTCTACCTATTTGTTGGGTTACCTGTTCGGGTTTTCCAATATAAGTTATAAAGGTAGATGGGGTAGTGGTGTGAGTAACACGACTACCAATGGTTGGAGTTTGAATGTTTGAGGTTGGAAATGTATATGTCGAGACTGTAGACCTAATACCGTCTCGAGTGAGTTTTGCTTGATGTAAGAATTTCATTGATCTCTGAAGAAAACCTGTTAAGGTTCGGAGTTCATCTTTTAAGTGCAAGTTTGATCGCGCTCGTGTGAGAGGATTTTTGAGAGTTTGGATCTGTCGGTTAGGTAGAAACAAATGATGGTATGTTGGCAACCTCAGGAAGTAGTAGTTGCGTGGTGAGACGCAGTAACTTTGGATGTTTCCGAATATGTTTTCTTTGGAACAAGTTTTAAAGAAGTGTGTCTTCTTCGGTGATGTGGTTGAGTTCAGCAGGGTGTTTTTGTTTGGTTTGAGGTTCGAGTTTATCGAGGAGCTTCTGGATTAGAAGTCTCTGGGCATCTGGGTCAGCAGTGTAGCTCGGAGTGTTCTTTATGCCATCGAGGAGGTCTTCTGGCTTAGCAGTTTTTCTTGAGGTGATTTCGGAAGTAGCAGAGTGGATCCATTTCTTTGATGGATTGGCTACATAAACATAAGCTGTTCTGTTTGGTTTAGAGAGGGCAGTATCTTTGGAATTAAGCTGGGTTGATCACAAAAGTGACTTGCGATAGCTGAGTGTTCTCTTGGGTTGTCAGAGATTTTTCCGGATGTCTTCAGGGAGTCAGAGTTTTGTCAGCATCTGGAGATTGAGTTTGGTATCGACTGGAATCCAGAAGTGGTACCGATGGTTCAGTTTGGTAGTAGGATAGTTTCTAGAGAGAGAGTTTGGTAAAACAACTCAGGTTTTGGGGAAAACTTCTGAGTTTTATTTTTGGATCTGTTGAACCATATTTTTGGAATGTATTGTCCAGTCTGTGCTTGTGTTCATCATCAGCATTTTCATCTGCTTAGTTAGAGTTGCGCAGTGGAAGCATGGTGGCAGCTGTTTTAGTGTGGAAGCAACTGGAAATTGCAGTGTTTTGGATTAGAGAGTTTCTACAGGAAATTTTTCAGGATCTGAGGCCAGATTGGAGTGCATCTGTTTTATCTTTTCTGGATAGGGGAAGTAAGTTGTAATCTACTGAGGATGGTGGAGTAGAGTTGTATTCTAGGTTTTGGGTAATCTGGAGAGGATCTTTTTGTTGAGTTATTTTGATCCAGTTTGATTATTGAAGCATCAACGAAGATGGAGCTGGTCAGGAAAGGATGTAGGCAGTCCAGAATCGTCAAAGGAGTTTTGTGGATAAGTAACGGAGGAATTTGGAATTCGAAGTTGGAGACTTCATTGTTGTTGAGATTTTCTTCGGTAAAGGGAGCAATACGATTGGGTAAGACTGTGAGGTTAGCTCCGAGATATTTTGGATCTTTTATGTTGTTCTTCTGAGGATAAGTGTTGAGTCTTCAGATTTGAACTGCCAGTTTGGATAACTGGGATTCGATGTATTTCACGTATTTCTGAGGGAGTACGTGTATAATCCATCTTTGGTTTTGGAACCAGTAGTTCAGAAGGATTTGGTTGTTGATAAGGTCTTGAGTGTGGTTAGATCCCTTGTGTAGATTATAGATCTAGATGAGTAGGAGCTCGGTAGCTTAGTAGTATAGCTAGTTTGGATTCAGTAGAGCGAGTATTCCAGTATCTGTACCTGGGAAACTCGTGGAATTTTTAGGAAGCTTATCCGCATCTGTCCGAATAGCTGTTGTTTGTTTGATTTAATTGTTTGTTTGGATAAAATTGTTTGTTTGGTTGTGTATGGCTGATATGTATGCTGAATTGGTTGAAATAAAATAAAACTTTGGATTATCTTTTGTTTTAAATTTCGAGGACGAAATTCTTTTAAGGGGGAAGGAATGTGATATCCCGGAACTTCAAGGAATTTAAAATGTGGTAATCTCTTAATTAAATTATTTAAAATTGATAAAATTGTTATTTTCAAATATAAATAACCAATTAATTAATAATGTGGTGTTTTAAATTATGATTATAGATTGATTTTTAAATAAGAATAATTATTTAATTTGTGTTAATTTAAAAATAGATTTTTAATATACTTATTGTTTTCAAATTTAATAAATGTGTATATATATGTGTGTATTTTAGAAGGAAGCTATGATTTAAAAATTTAAAATAAAGTATTTCAAAATATTTAAAGGAAAATCTATCTTAAATTTAAAGTAAAGCTTTACTCATTTACATTTGATCTAAATATATATATTTGCTGTAATTTTGGTAATAATGTTTAAAATAAAATAAATCTTATCAATATTTAATATAAGTAAAACAAAATATTTATGATTATAAAATTAAATGTTTAATAGTTAAGCTTAGAATAAAAATAAAAATATAGAGTTATGTTAAAAGAATAGGAATAAATACACAAGCTAATATAATAGCCATAAATATAACAACTTTATAGAAGCTTAGGATAATTCTGGAAATACTTGTAGAAAGAAAATCAGGCATATATTTTATATACTATAGCAATGAAGATATGCAAGGCAAAAAGAAAACACACAAGTAAACACATAGACAATTCTAGATATATAGTCTTTAGGAATACATATATTTGCTAAGCAAGAAAATCACATAAGTACATACGAAATTTAATAGGGGATAAGTTTGACAATACAAGACATGTTAATAAATGCTTGTACAAAATGTTTCATCTTAGCCTCCTTATACAAAAAAATCTCTGACTAAAAATTGTACCAGTTTACCAAAGCCATGAATACCTGTTTCTTATATATCAAGCTTCCTTTTCTTTTCGTTCATTAGAAACAAAAGCATACTCAAGTTCATAAGCCAAAACCTGAAAGCTTCTCCTCAAATTATTCTTTAACCTGGAAACACTTTCTAGAAATCAAAACCTTGTGATCAAAAGCCTGTAATCATTTTTCAAAAACCTGAAATCAACTAAGCAAGCAAAGCATTTCAGTTTAAAGAAAATCAAAGCATCGTTCAAAATCTGAAGTCCATTCCAGTTTCAAAGCTTCTTCAGTTTTAAGGAAATCAAGCAACAAAAGTATTCAAATTTTCAAAGCTCAGTTTTCAATCCAGTTTCCCAAACTCTTTGTCTTTTGAATAAGGTGAGTAAACATTTATTTTAAAAGTTAAGTAGGTAAATGTTTGTTGCATAGGAATTTCTGTGATGAAGAATGTTGCATATATATATATATATGTATAATATCTGTATATATTTATCTAATTTAAGTGTGCATGTTTGATTGCCTGAATATACCTCCGTTTATAGTTCAGAGTTTAAGTTTGACCAAAATTCAAAAAAATCTTGTCATCTGCTCTCTGTCAGGTTTTGGGATTCAAACAAGATTTGTTTGTTTAATCCTAATCTAAGTTTTGAAAATATAATTGAGTAAGAAAAGTTTAAATATTACCTGGAAAAGAAAATGACAGTAGGAATTTTTGATATATGTTAAAATTCAACCTCTATAATCTTTTGATTTTCTTTTATAACCTGAATCCTTGTCTTAGATAATGATTTTTAAGAGTTAAATCATAATTTTTAAGAGTTAAATCATAATTTTTAAGTTTGTATTGAATGAGATATTCAAGGTTGATAAGAAAGTGGGGTTTTGGTCTTTTCTGACGATCAAGGAGTTTGGGATGGACGAGATTGCTACCGGAGGTGGGGAGGAAGTAGGAAAGCATGGGAAAAATGCACGTTGGATTTTATGATCGTCATGGCGATGGAGATTGGATGAACTAGGGTTTAACACCCTTATTTTGTCATGGTCGGAAAAGAGATGACTGGGTCATCTCGGGTTGATCGAGATGCACGGGATTCAGGGAAATGGTGGCGTGGAGGATCAGCGAGGTGTGGCCGGAGGTTGTGAAGCTCTGGTGGTCGAGGTCGTGGTTGCGAGACATTTCTTTCCGGCGATGTTGAACTCCAGTTTCGAGCTGAAGGCTCATTTGCGATTTGGGTTAGATGCTTTCGTTTGGATGTTAATAGTCGAGTGTCGTGATGGTTTATGACTTGCCAGAGGTAGAGTGGGTCGCCGGAACGCCGCCGTGGCTGGTGCACGTGCACGGTACTCTGTGTGTCAGTGAGAGTTGTGAGGAGGGTTGCCTCGGGTCGAAGCACGGGAGAGATGATGTTGAACTCGAGTTTTGTTTCGTGCGCGAGAGTGTTAATCATAGCAGTTTTTTTTTAATTTTAAACTAAGTTTTAAAAAGGGAAGTGGATTTTTCTCGAGTCTAGCTCGAGTTTATACTGGTTTGAAACCGAAGTAAGTTTAAACAGTTTTTCTACATTTAAATATAAACAAGTTTTGAAAATTTAAAATGAATCTTGTTTCAACTTTTCTTAAATCTATTTTTTTTAATAATGGTTTTTAAATAATTGATTTAAGCAAAGTTATATGTTTTATTTTATTTAATTTAGTTAAATTCATAAGTTATTTTTAACTTAAATTAAATGGTTTAAATAAATGTTAAGTAAAAGGATAAAATGTTTTAAAGTTATATGTTAATGATAGTTAAAATTAACAAAGGATATTGGTTTATCTTAATGTTAATTAAGATTAATTAGATTATTAAAGTAATTAAGGAGTAATTAATTAATTTAATTAATTAATGATTAAGGACAAATTAATAAATAATTAAGGATTATTAATTTGATAATTAGAGATTATTAATTAATGATTAGAGATTAATCAATTAAGTAATTAGGTTGTAATTAAGAATTAATTAATTAAGTAATTAGATTGATTACTTTAGTAATTAGAAGTTAATTAATTTAGTAATTATTGGTAATTAAGAAGTACTTAATTTGTAATTAAGTTTTATTAATTAATAATTAGGTTTTATTAACTAATAATTAAGAGATAATTAATCTATAATTAAAGTTAATTAAGGATTAATTAACTATTATTAAGGATTAATTAATTGTTATTAAGTTTTACTAATTGATAATTAAGGTTTATTTATTAATAATTAAAAGAATAATTAATCTGTGATTAAAGATAAATTAATTTATTTAAGGGTAATTAAGGGATGAATTACTCAAGTGTAATTAATAAAATGAATGTGATTAATTTAAGTTAATTAATTTGTAAATTAATTAAAGATAATCACTTGATAAAGGATTAAGTATGAATACTTAATAAGATTGATAAGTGTAATTACATAGTGAAGTAATTAATGTATAATTACAAGATGTAATTAATTAAAGGGAATTACTTAATGGGAAGTAATTGAAATATAATTACTTTGTAAAAGTAATTAAGGATTTAATTATTTGGTGTAATTAATTAAAGGATTAATATAATTAATTAAGGAGTTAATTAATTAAGGTAAGTAATTATAGGATGGTAATTACTATTTATGATTAATTAAGGTTGATAAATGGAAGTAATTAATTAATGGAAATAGTTAATTAAGGATCATTAATTAATGTAATTAAATATTAATTAATGAAATTAATTAAAGATTAATTACTGTTAATGGTTAAGGATAATTAATTTGTGAAATTAATTAAAGACTAATTACTTAAGGTAATAAAGAATAACTAATCAGGATGATTAATTAAGATGGATAAGTAGATGATAATTGATTAATTGATTTGTAATTAATTTCTGATTAAGTAAGCAAGATTTATGAGATGAAAGTAATTAATTTAATTTATTTAAATTAATTAGAGATGGAAGTAATTAATTTAATTCACTTTAAATTAATTATAAATGGTGATTAATAAATCATTTGCTTATGGATGTTGAATGATATTGATTGTCTTGAATGGTTTGAGATCTCAGATATGAGATAAGTGATGCTGTGTGATATGGATGTTTTGGTTGAATTGTGGTGATAATTTGAATTATCTATTTGTGATGATAATATGAATTATCTATTGTGATATTGTGAATTATCCACCTGTGTGTATATAGATAAATAAAATTGAATTGTTTTAACTTTAAAACAACTTGGACCTAAAAGATGGCGATTTGGATTTCGATGAGACCGGGATCGGGTTTCCAGATTTGGATATCCGAAAACCACATCGATCCAAATTAATGATAGGTCGTGAATCTCAAGTGAAGATGAAGATTCAGAATGCAAGGGTTATTGTCGTTAACTCTGAGGGTGATTCCAAAATGAGTGTAACGAGATAATGCCTTCGGTTTCGTTCGAACCCGGAACGGACTTGTATGGATTGAATGCTTTCAGCACATCGTCAGGTGGACGATGAGCATTCTAAGATAGATGTGTTCTATAAAGGTAATCGTAGCCTCAAGCCTCATCAACCGGGAATGGCTAAAACAGGGGAGGTGCAGCAAGGCTTCGTGGGTAGCACCCACTTGAGAGCGAGATATACCCCTGTCTAGAGTCCCTTTTTATTTCGGCTGTGTGGGCGGTTGCTAGCTACAACTGCGGGGTTGTCTTGTTCGGGACTGTCCAGTAAGGGATGGTTCAGACTTTGTGTTGTAGGGGATTTAGGGTGGATCCTCGGTACGGTGATCTAGGCCACATACTGTGACGGGCGGTACCCCGGTAGCCCTGCCATTGTATGGAATCCAAACTCCAATAAGCGTTGTACGATTTAGTTGTGCCTAACTATGTTGGAACGTGAGATGTAAGCATTCCAGCTATTTCTGTATTATACTTGAAAACCCTAGACCCTATTATAATATCACTGGATTTCCTATCAAATGTTTGGTTAGCGTAAGGTAAAAACTTATTCATGTTTATGTGTGGGGAGTCTTACGTGATACCTTTGTTTTCAAAAGGTTTATAAAATTAAGCAACTTTAACCGTTTACTCATACCAGACCCATGTCTAACCCGGAGTTTATTTCTGTTTTTCTTAAACTCTCGGGTAGTCAAATTTTTACGAGTAGCCAAGGGATTCAGGTTAGCTTTGACAAATTCTGGAGGAGCAATGGAGCAGGAGGCTTCAGCATATAGATATATATTAGTTCCGCTGTGCTAGTGTTTTTCTGTATTTTCGCTGTGTTGTATCTCTGTGATGTTTTGAGTTGTATGAAAGACAGGTGTTTATAACTGTCTAATTTGTGATGTATAAGCTGTGCATCTCTGATGTATATGATACTATGTAATATCTTATGTAATTAATATAATTTATTCGTTCCGCTGTGAGATTCTGATGTTTTTTAGTTCTTTCTTCTCTATCTTTTCTCTTTTCTATCCCTTTCTTTCTTATAGTTGATGCGACTTTCTGGTGATAGAAGGTCGGGTCGCTACAATATCTATGTTTAGAAAATGAATAGGATTGCTGTATACATTTTTGGCATGTAATGCAATAGTATACCGATGTTTATAAACTTAATTAACATTTATGAAATGTGTTATATATAAATTTGAATGTAAAACTTGAATACTAATTGGATAAACAAATATGAACTAAACGTGAAATGATTATAAATAAAGTCATGACTTGTTATTGTCTATGAAATAAATGGATGTTGTAAGAAATAGTTATAATTAAAGTTGTGATAACTTTAAACTCGAATAATGTCTTATAAAAGAAGTTAAGCTTTTATAATTTGGTTATAAACTTAAGGAAATTTCTTATGAAATGATTCGCAAATAAATGTATCATTAATGAGAAATATTACATGCGAAATTGAATGTAATTTAAAAGTGAAGAGAAATATAACCAATGTTATGAGAATGAATATATTAATGTTTTATATTAAATGGAGAAATTTTGTGAAAAAATATTAAAGTATGAAGTTATATTTGTGTTAATCAACGAGATTAATAATGAATGTAATTGAAATGTAATTGTGATGAAACAAATTGGAATAAATACGTAAGTTGTACGTATATTGTTTTATTTGCATAATTAATTTGATCCGGATTTGAGTACACAAGTTCGAGGTGAATTACACCATTTTCTGTTAGGATTTTTCATTCGATTCTTGATGGCGAATATTTGATATGGATTTTTGGTTTAATTCTAAAATTCTCTATCATAGTATATGGCCATGCAAGGAGAATGATGGTTTCTAGTCAAGAAACCTTATCGAAGTCCGCATTAGGGAAGTCGAATGAACAATACTAGTTCGAAAGCGAACTTATGTGATCGAGTGAGCGATCGAATGTGATTTTGCACGATGATGACATATGTACATCTTATGTTCTAATATCATTGATATGCTTTGACGCTGAAATTCAAAGTTGTTGGATTGGATATATTTGTAATTTAAATTGGAATTTTTTTATACAAAACTACTATTAATTTAAACCCATTTTACAAAACTATTTTTCTTTTATTTTATCTTATTCAAAACTATCTTTATCTTATTTTATATACAAATTTATTTTTAAACTTTTTTATATACAAACTATTTTATTTTTAAACTTTTTTTATATACAAAACTATTTTACAAACTATTTTATATACAAACTCTTTTACAAACTATTATATATACAAAACCATTCTAAATTCAAAACCTATTATAAAGCAAAGATGTTCAATCCCATATGGCTCTTCATGCTGCGAAATTGATTTTGAAGAATTTTTTTTGATTCTTATATAAGTTGGACTTTATATAAGTATAATATAAGATGATTTTGAAAACAGTTGATTTTGGAAGGTATTCGATCTGTAGAGATAAATCTTATATATAACGGAATTTATATAAGAATGATTTAATATATTCGAGACTATTGATTTTGGAAAGTGCTCTATCTGAAAATGAAATCTTATATATAATGGAATTTATATAAGTGCGATATTTGGAAGCTATGATTTTGAAAGGGTACTATATATGGTATGATATATTTCGAAGTAAATGATATGGAAAGTACCTTCCATCGGAAATCGCGATCCTACTCAGTAGGGTTGCGTTGGAACTCCGCCCTGGGTGTCCATCAGAAATCGGGGTCCTACTCGGTAGGAACACGTATCAGATCCCTTTGGTGGGTCACTTATTATACTCATTTGATATTTGTTGAATAGCATAAATCGAGGGGCGTGATGCCTACAGCCACAAGTGATTCCACTGGGATAGCAGCGTAACATTGCGTAGCTGCGTTCTATTGATGCATAGCGTAAATCGTGGGGCAAGATGCCTACAACTACAAGTGATTCTGCTGGGATAGTAGCGTAACCATTGCGTAGCTGCGATCTATGAACCATGGCGTAAGTCAAGGGGTGGGATGCCTACAGTTACGGTGATTCCGCTGGGATAGCGACGTAACTATTGTGTAACCGCGACCCATGGGGGAATGTGCTTTCCGTATCTATTTTTAATGTTTTTAGGTATTTTCATTGGGTGTTAAAACAGGTCTACTAAGTACTTGGAGAAGTCTAGCCTTGCGCCTGATCAACGCATGGCTAGAGTATGCAAGAATGAGGATAAACTTGTTAAAACATCGAGTTATAAAAGTATTTTGATAAAGTATTATATAAAGGATATTTTGGTCATTTCCCCCTTCGTTTTCTTTTCTAAATACTTTTAAATGATTAAAATATTGTTTATTTATGTACAACTTGGTTTAATAGTTGATTAATAGTGTTGTAAATATTATGAGAAGTTATTAATTAAATAAACATTTAAAGTTAATGATTATTCATTTATTAATGATGTTTGAAAAGTATTTTAGATTTAAAACAAATAAAAATTATAAATAATGGATTTAAGGTTTTCAATAACTCCTTTTAAATATAGGTAATGATGTAAATAATTATTTTCAAATAGTTTACATATATTTATAAAGATGTTATTTAAGATTTTAAAATGGTATTTATAAATGAAGCAAGAATTTTACGGATGAATTTTTGTAAAGTATTAAAGTATTAAAGATGATTGATTTGCAAATGAAGCTTCCAAATGAATATTTCAAGTAAAATTTATATAAGTTTCTTCGAATGTATACTTTAGAGATATTATATCAATGGACTATATAAATAAGAAAATAAATGATTTGCGAAATTTATTATATTAATATGCTTGAAAATAAATTGGAATTGCTATTTTGAAGTATGGGTTGAAATATTTACTTAATTTCAAAGTACAAATAGTTGTATGTGATATATTTGTTTGATAGGAAGTGAAATTTTATAAATATTGATTGCAAAATAGGATTTATGAATAAAATAAATTTAATTGGAAATTTGAGAACTTAAGTTTCGGGGTTGAAATTTGTTTTCAAGTGATTTTTGGAATATAATACTAGTATTATTTGGAAGTATTTTGGATAAATATTCTCAAAATGTGATTGAAGATATGTTTTAAAGAATTTTTAAAAAGAAATAAGTTCCGTACTCCCCTCTTTTGTCGTTGGAAAATAATTTCGATGATGAGTGCACGCATCATCGACGTTCATTTTCGAGTTTCAAAGTGGGAAGGCCACTGTAGTAGTTTTACTACACTTTTGTTTTTATAAACAAATCTTAATTTTTATTTCAAATGTGGTTGGACATATAAGATATAATTATATATATATTATTTTAAATGATTCGAAAGGGAACCCGGTATATGTTCTTAAGTTTCTATAATTAGAAATTTCAAATTTTATAATGAAATGAAATCTCAACTATTTTAATAATTGGAAATTTATAAAATGAGAAATAAGAAATTAAATGCTAAGTGATTAATGAAATATATGAGAAATTGAAAATTCGAACTTGTACATCAAAAGATATGAAAATTTAGAAGAAGTAAGCATTGAAAATTTTTGTTAACAAAAATGAATAAGATAAACTTGTGTAACATTCAATTGGATTCTTAAAAACATATATATATATATATAACTTACCGGAATATTTAAAAGTTGTAATGTTAAATAGGAATATGTAATAGAATATTATACAAGTAAAATTTTAATAACAAAATGCTTCAATTGAGCAAATGTTTATAAATGAAGAATTTGATGTACAGGGAATGTTATAAACCTGAGTTAATGTTTTGAAATGCTTAACAAATTAAATTGAATAGTAAAGGTGAATACTATTTAAATAAATGAGTATAAACTCAAGAAAATGACTGAAATGATTTACTGATGAATATTAATATTAAACAGATATCAAACATTATAAGTAAATAATGAATGTGAAATAACCTGAAATAAAATGTATGTAATACCTAAACAATGGATTCATTTATCATTTCAAATATTGAAAGGAAAATAATTTATGTAAGTACATGAAAGAAAAAAAACATTGTATAAATGAATAAAAATAAATAAAAAGTACATAATGATGTAAAAAGAAACCAATTGAATAAACTTAAGTAACGTGTTGAAATTATTAGTTGTTTTGGCTTATGGGATGTTTGGAAAAGATACTTCTAATTGTTTACTGTTGTATGGATAATGTAACGACCCGTATTTTTAACTGTTTTAAATTATAGGATTTGATATAATTATTGAATAAAAATGGTTAAAAATAAATTTTAATGAATTATTAGTATTGATGTCTCAGGTAATTAAATAGTTTAAATTTATGTTGCAATTATTTAAATAATGGAATTCTGGATATAATGTGAATGAAAATGGCGTCGGAAATTGATTCAAATTTTATATAAATATGAATGAAGATCATTTACTTTCAAAATTGGATTTAAAATGTGAATAATTAGAATTTGGAAATTTTATATTATACTTCACGAGAGAAAATAGCCATTTTGGCCACTGTTTCGGATTTCGACGAAACCAGTTTCATCGGATCCGTAATAGAGAATTATCGTAGGGTTTCAAGTTGTGCAGCGATTAGACTTGTCGTTTGGCCGTGTGAGCTTGAAATGTGTAGAAATTTATTTCAAAATTTAATTAAATTAATTGATTTTGAAAAGCTATCTTTTGCATACGATCGAATTAGGCATTGGGACTAATTCCATTGTGTTTAGAATGGGGGTAAAACATTATAAACGCTAAGCAGCACGCCTCGATTGGAGTTCGGACGGTTTTCAACCTAACTATATAAATATGGAATTTATCGAGATGAATTATTATTTTTACTCTTGAAACCCTAAACTACAATGGAATCGCCTTTCCTCTTCGTTCAAAACCAACAGCCATAATTTCACTCGTCGATAGGAGCAAAATCAATGAAAACATTCAACACGAAAGATGTCTCTCTCCACTATGGCCTCATCCATACCACTCGTTCATCAAATAGAGCATCAACGAGGCTCAGATCTGGGTTTGAACAGAAATCTTTCACGGTGAATCAGGGGTGATTGGCGGCACGACAGTCGATGGGACCACCGGTGTTGGGTCGAGCTAGGTCGGGGTGTTCGTCGACGTGGGTGCGGCGTGGTCCGGTTGTCCATAAGTAGAGGCGGCATTCGATTAGGGTTGCATGGAGATGGGTTCGTACCTGGGGGAGTATGCGGGTTCGTGAAGTAGAAGTAACGTTTATTTTTTTTTATTATTAGTTATATTCTTAGTTGTAAATATTAATTATCGTTATGCTAATCTTTGTGTAACTTCCTCGTACGAGGTCCGATTTGGGCGAAACAAGAGGCGTTGGAATCATATCGACGAAGGCTACGTTATGGAGTTAGTTTGAAATTTATTTGAAGCCGAAAATTTTTCAGTTCAAATGGAAGGTAAGTGTTTCATATGCTCACGTTTGACTAATATATTTTTATGTTAGAAAAATTTATATCGTGAAGTGATTGAAAATTTATTGATTATTGTTTGATAAGTTTAATTGACATTTAAATTGACATCTGAATTAATTGATAGAATTTGAATTGACAGTTAAATTGAATTAGAATTTAATTGCCGTAAAATATCCGATATTGATAATAATGAAATTTTTGTGAATTTTATTGAATGTTTGGATGATTGGTTGCGATGGATGCTATTGATTGATATTTTGTATGTTTAGGATGTTTATTTGTGTTAATATATCCCGTTATCATCCTGTATATTATTTACAGTATATAAGACTGTAAATTGAATTATTTCGAATAAATTAAGAATTAGGTTGAAATGATATATACCTATGGCATTTTATTGGGATTGAAATGATATATATCCATCCTTGGAATTAAATTGAAATAATTGATTCACTTGGCCATAGGATAGAGAATTATATACGGACACCGGATTGGTTAAATTAAATGATTTTAAAATTTTGTTTTGAAATTATTTAAATGATTTGGGTTTAAGAAATAAATAAAAAAATCGAATTTATGGGAATCAAATTATTTTCGAATTAGAACTCGGAATGTTGAAATATAAGTTTGAAACAGGAATTGTTTAATTAATTGAAGTTGAGATTTTGAAGTTACAATCGAAATATGATGTGAAGTTCAGAATTGATTTATTTTAAAAGATTGGACTTTTATTCGAAGTTTAGTTATTGCTAAGTAAAAGTGATATAAAACGATGTTTCAGACTTGAGCTCGAAATTTAATAATATGTGAAGATTTGGATTTTTATTTGGATATTGAAGGAAAATTTGATTCAAGTGTTTGGAATCAATATTTTGAAAATCGAACTTGCAATTGATATAAATCGAATTGGTTTAAATTTTAGAATTTAGTTGAAATAAATTTGGAATTGAAGTTGAAATTTATTTGGAATTGGAATTTGAAATTAATTTGGAATCGAAGTAAAATTCGACTTGAAATCGGAATTGAATCGATTAAATGGAAATGGAAATTGGAACTGATTTGAATTGGAAAATTTGGAAAGTTAACCATTTTGACTTTGAAACTATTTTTAAATGAATATTATTAGTATAAATGGTTTAAATTCTATATTCTTTAAATATTCAAGTTATTTTGATTTTTACAAACTATTTTATTGTATAAACCAATTTTAATACTCAAATTATTTTCTATTAAACCATTTTAACTATTTAACTATTTTCTAAAAATTCAAACTGGTCAAAAGGGTAAAATGTTTATATTTAAATCTTGGATTTAAATGCGAATTGGGTTAAAGTGAAGTTATAACCTAAATTTTAATTCGAATCAAATTTTGAAGTGAAATTGATGTATCGAACTGAATTGACAATTGTGAAGTAAAATATGATTTTTAAAGCGAATATGATGATTTCGAAATGGATTTGATTTTGATTCGAATATGATATTTTGATATCAAGTGCAAATTGTTTTCGAAAGGTAAAAGAACCAAGTGGTGAGTAAAACGACGTATGGTTGTTAAAGAGACCGGGGCCTGTTATTGGCGTGCTCTCTGCCAATATTGGAACCACTTTAACAACTGTGTACGCAGTGGATGATATTCAGAATGTAGTGGTTGAATTAGCGACGTTTAATGGAATGAAGTAAGAGAACGATGATGGATGGCTTTGACACTCGTGTCATGATTAAAATGACTAAAACAAGAGCCTATGTATGGCCAATGAGGTTAGCTACTTCCAGCGACGTTGATCTTTCGTATTTTACTGTCGTGATTTGAACTCGATGGGTGCACCCTTCTGTGTGGATTGATAGCCGCAGTCGGCCACAGATGGGTTACGACCAGCCAGAAAAGGTAAACTGATAGAATCCTACCTTGGGCATTGCCTCATGTACCTTGTCATATATATCCCTATACGAGCCCATTACGACTTTGGTTTAGAACTGTAAAAATGTGTTAAGGGGGATAATGTAAAGCCTTAACACTATTTTGATATTTATTTTACCGATAAACATTATCTATTATAGCGTACACTATTATATGTAGATAGTTTAACGGATCCTTAGGAGATGGAAAATCTCGTAACATCTCTTAAGTTATTGCACTCATATTTTGTGATATTGATTTGACTTACATAAGAGTATTTTAGTTCTGACTCGAGTGTTTTGTCTTTTCATTACACTCGGGTCAGTCATGATTTTTTTTTCCAGCGTATTGAAGATTATTCTCTGGAGTACAAAGACGATGATTTGGTATATTACTATTATTATTATACCCTGCATCATGCTATTCTGTTATATTGGTTATTTATCCATGATGTATATATATAACTCTGATAAATGTGTATTGATTATAATCAAATGTATAGTAAACAGCTTTATCACCCCGATTATTTGATTATTATATTTTATCGTTCCGCTATGAGATTCTGTGTTTGCTTTCTTCATCTATTCTTATTTTTCTTATTTAACCCCATTGATTATCTACGTTCCGGATTGTTGAAGTCGGACATGTGTGGATTATTGTCGATTTAAATCTTCCTAAATGTGGGTCGTCATAGATAATCTATTGAGTAATTATCCAAGGCTGTGGAGCGTAGGTTACACTTGATAGTTTATTTATCACCTTGCATGATTATAAGTTTCTGAACTAAATAAACCATTGGTTTGGTTGTTATGGATGGGTGGTTGATTTCTCTGATTGCATGTGATGATTGTATGGTTTTGTTGCATGTGACTATTGTTATGTTGTGTAGATTTGTTTTGTTATTAATTGAAAACAACTTAAATATCTCTCTTATATACATAATTCTCACTCTTTGGATTATATAAGTGAAATATAGGTTTATGGAAGCAATAGCCACCGCTTTTGGTTTCATAAATTAAGCGTTGTTTGCCCGACAAATAGGTACATTTTCAGATTACAGTATTCTAGCGATATTATGTTGTTTTTCCCTTGGTTTGGGATATTTTATTTTGAAATATGATATATATATATATATTGTTATTATTGATATTATTATTTTTTCGAACCTCTCCATACAAAGGAGACTCTTCCGAAATTTTTCGTGAATTTTTGACTTAGAAATTTTTTGTGAAGGTGAAAATATTTTCAATCTTTAGTAAACTTGAATATAAAGATTTAATTGTTATTAATTAGTATATTTTATTTAAATACCAAATTATGTAAATTAATTGTTTATAAATTAAATACTTTGAATAAACTATATTAGTTCATTATTTCCTCTTTTTCCCTTTTCGAGGATGAAAAGTTTTGAGTGGGGAGAGTGTAACGACCCATATTTTTCGATAATTAAAATTATTAAATTTAATAAGATTTTGAAATATTAATACTGTAAGAATTTAAAATTTATGATTTTATAATGAGAGTAATAACTAGAATGTAATGTTAGTAATGTTAATTTAAGGAAATTGATAACTATTTAGTGTAATTTCAATCAATTGAAATAAATTGTAGGTTGATTTGGTTATAATTGTAAATAATGAAATAAATTAAATGATGTATTTAATGGTGAGATTGTATGTAATTGATTGAAATAGGTTAATATAGAACATAAAATCATTTTGGTAAGCAATTTATAACCCTTGGTTGTAACTAATAAGATAATGGATATGGATTATTATTTTAAAACGATTATTTTAATTATCTTCTCATTAATTTATACATTTGAATATCGAATGGGCAATTAATGAAATTAAGGCAATTGAATGTTGGATTTAATGTTGGGATTATATGTTGTTAATTGAAATAGATTTATTATGAATTAGGAAATCAATTTATTAGTACACAAATTTATTGGATTTTGTTCGTAAACAATAGACTTGGAAATGTGTTTGATTTATTAGTGTATAATAATTGCTTTAATTATCATTTGTTATTTAATCCGTTTAAATTAATTTAGAAATCGATAAAATTTTATATAATTGAAATATTACAAATAATATGTTAAAGGATGATAACTATAGAATATTGATGAATAAAATGTAAACCAATGTTAATTATATTCATAAGATGATAGTTGATTGAATAATAAGAGTGAAATCAAATAAATGAATTTATCGAAATTAAATTATAATTAACTGAAAATTTATTGCAATTACAATTGAATGCTGAAACTTATGCAATATATATATTGAAATCAACATGGAAAGTTTATTTAAAAAGATTATAAATTTATATGTAATAAGCGATGATGAAAATTGTTAACTATTAAACCTAAATTTAAAATGTGAATAAACCAATTTAATAATAATTTATTTAATTAACGTGGAAAATAGCCACTTTGGACACTGTCTCGGATTTCAATGAAACTAGTTTCATCGAATCTGTAACAGTGAATTATTGTTGGATTTCAAGTTTCGTAGCATTCAGACTTGTCGTTTGATCGTGCAGACTTGAAACGCTTAAAAATCGATTTAATGAAATCAATTTAATGAAATCAATTTAAAATTAGCTGATTTTAAAAGCTAACTTCTTCATACAATGGAATTAGGACTTGAACCTGTTCCATTGAATTTAAAAGTATCGAAAACATTTATTTTGATATATGGGATGACCTATTTTTGTTTCGGAAGCGAAACAGACTTTTTAGGTCGTTATTGTCGTTCCGAACCAATTCGATATGTTCATTCTTTCTTATCGGGCCTTATCCGTATAAATGGATTTTTTTAACCCTAGCCATCTTTTTATTTCTTATTCCTATACATACAATTCTATCTGCCTGTTCCTTTCTTCCAATGGCAGAAACAAAATTTCAATTACAAACCTTAAATCCAATTTCAAAATCAATTTCAAAATTCAAACTCTCCAAACCCTATTATATTATATATCGTTGGAAAGCTCTCGACGAGCACAACCCAAATCTGCTGTTCATTTTTGCAAACGAGTTTTGGTTTGTTTGGAATTAGTCAAAACATTCTTGGCCGTTCGTTTGATGGTTGATCATCAGTGATGGATCGTCAATTCAAGGGTATGGATGTGTGGAGAGTGATGCGGAGTTCATTGGAGTTGGTCATTGGTTAAACCTGTGGTTAGATCGGCCTGGAAAATTGAATTAGTGTTTCGAAACCCTCAATCCTAGGTGGTGACGGCATTGCTTAGGAGAGGGCACGACTATGTTATGTAGTCGCGAGGTGATGTGGAGCACACGGCTGGTGGCGGTTCGAATGGTGTTGGGCGCGTGGTCTTAGATGGCGTTGGTCGATCAGAAAAGGTGGCGGCCGTTCATTGTTCTGGGTCATTCGCGTACGAGAAGGAGTTAGGGTTTCTGGAACGAAGGGTGGACGTGGACTTGGTATGTCGTTTTGTTTTGTTTTTTTATTTTATTTAAATTTGAATTTCAATCTTCTAATGTCCATATCTTTTCCATACGAGCTCGGATTCACATGTGGTTTGCTCCACTGCAATCGTATTGAAATTTCGGATGTTTTGGAACTAGTTTGGTCGAATTCTGAGACTGTTGAATTTGGGGCTATTTTTGGATTTAAAATCTATTGAATATCAAAGGTGAGTGTTTTACCCACTCACGAATACTAAATTGTCTTATGTTAGTTAAATTAAATTTATGATGTGATTAGAAATTGATTAGTTGCTGTTTGGTATATTTTAAATTGTCATTCCAGTTAAATCTGACTTTTATTGAATTTAATTGCCATTTAATTTAATATTGAAATTTAAATTGCCAGTTAAATACCTGTTAATGATAACCAGTAAATTGTTGTTAGTTATTGTTTGATTTGAATGATGATTGTGTTGTATATTCAATTGTTGATATTTGGATGAATGGATGGATGTTATTGGTTGACATTTTGGATGATTGGATGTTTATTTAGGTCTATATCTCCGTTATCCCTATGGGTTGAAATGATATATACCCGAACGATCTTATAGATTAGGGAAAATCATTATGGGTTGAAATGATAAACCTGAGCGATTTTCATTGATTTGGTAATTTTTATTTTGGTACTGGTTGAGATGACATATACCCATATAATTTCTTGAATTTGGATTATTTATTGGAATCGAATTATTTGAAAGGTTTAAGTTAATTTTAAACTTCTAATTTATTTTAATTAAATGATTAAGATTGGTAATTAAAATTATTTGAAATCTTTAAATAATTATATCCACATTCTACACCTGATAGGAGATGGAAATCCCGTAACATCTCTGAAACAATTGCACTAATATTTCTACTTTACTTATTTTGATTTGACTTACATAAGATCTTTTAGTTCCGACTCGAGTGTTTTATCTTTTCATTTCGCTCGGGTCAGTCTGAGCCTTTCAGTGTATTGAAGACTATTTTCTAGAGGACGAAGACGAAGATTCAGTATATTATTACTATTTATTGTAATTATTCCACTGCATCCTGTGTTCCGCTGCATTATTTGTTTATTTCTGATGTATGTATAACTCTAATTTGAAGTGAAAAAGTGTAATCAAATGTTATCTGTAAAACAACTTTATGAACTGTTTATTTGATTATTATATTTTGTCATTCCACTACGAGATTTTGTGTTTTGTATTTCTTTATTTTCTTATTTACCCCATTAACAATCCTCCATTTTGAATGGTTTGAATTAGACATGTGTGGTTTATTGTCGATTTAAACCATCCAAAAAGGTGGGTCGTTACATGTTATGTTATTGTATATGCTTCTTTTATAAAAAAACCAGCTAGGTTGCCCAGTAGTAAATATATATTGAGTTTACTCCTGAATGAGTAGAGTTGCATCCAAGAGGTCAAGTAGATTAGAACATAGGATGCCCAAAGACTGATTAAGTAGTTGTCAATTAGACATGTTCATAGTAAACTCATGAAAATTATGCTTGGAGAGAGTTATTGGCAGGGGCCAATAGGTTCATAGTGATCCCATGAAAACTATATCCGGATAAAGTTATTGACAGAGATCAATAGGTTCATAATTAACCGATGAAAACTATGATATGAAAGAGGTTATTGGAGATACCAATAGGTTCATGAAGAACCTATGAAATAATTGAATGAAGTTATTGGCAGGGGCCAATAGGTTCATAGTGATCCCATGAAAACTATATCCGGATAAAGTTATTGACATAGATCAATAGGTTCATAATCAACCCATGAAAACTATGATATGAAAGAGGTTATTGGAGATACCAATAGGTTCACGAAGAACCTATGAAATAGTTGAATGAAGTTATTGGCAGGGGCCAATAGGTTCTTAGTGATCCCATGAAAACTATGAAACCGGACAGATAGTCCATAAGCTTTAAACAGGTTATTAGCCAGCCCATGAAAACTAATAGGTTAATAGTGACCCTATAAACTATAACTAAGACAGATAGTCTAATAAATGAGGATGGGAAATAACATCTAAAAGAATGGGACTATTGCCTATAGAATGAGAACTCAGAGAATGAGTAGTCACTCATAATGATAACCCAACCTAATGACTAGAGGTCCCAAGAACTAGGTTCATTGGGTAATAACAATTTATGAAGTGATATTAAATGAACATGCTAGAAGCATGTAGTCTTGAAGTGATAGGAGGACGAGTTTAACTCTTTGTGAAATCTTTACTCTGTGTGGAATGGAATACCTAGCTACAAGAGTACTCTTGATATATGCCTATGTGAATGTGGAAATGTGCCTGTTTCCTATGAAATTTCTGGGTGAAATTCGTGGAGCGTTCACAAAACTAGAATAGACGTGCATGGCCTTTGAAGCATAGGCTATAGACTACACCCTTGAAAGGTTATGTGTGGTTTGATGTCAGAGATAGAGTTCATGACAACGAGTCACTCTAGTATAATTGGATCTTACACACTATGCAAAAGTTGAAATCGAAAGATACCTTTGTTTATGCATAGTCTTATAAAAACAGAAATTGCTCGAGAAAATATTTTTAAAATTTTTAGTGGGGGATTATTGGAGAATTTGAGTTTAAAATGAATTGTTAAAAATATTGAAAGGAGTATAGAATACCCCTCTTATTGAATACTCCCACATCATGGGGAACTATAGAGGGGTCCTATTTATATATAGGATTCACAAGAGAAAGGTTGGGCTCTTTGGACCCTCAATGTTTTCTCTTCAATTGAGGAGGCAGAGCATACTAGCCATTGCACACGCGCGCGCCAACCGACTGACTCGACCCGAACCGAGCTAGGCCAGGCTCGACCTTGGCTGGGCACGACCTCACTTGGCTAATGTGATGTAAAGCCACTTATGTTTTGGCGGTATATTTTTAAACCGACTTTGAATTGGTAATAAGAACCAATAAACCAAGATCTGGAATTTTGTCTTGACTCAGCCCTATTTTCTACTCAGATTTTTCCCTATATAAACCAAGCTATTTGACAGAATTTTTATCAGTTTAAAAATCGAGTTCACTTCTTCTTCTCCCTTAAAGCTTTCTTAGGTCCGAGCAATATTTTTTTGGTGCTATTGACTCATATTGACTTAGGGCTGCTTTATTCTGAAGTCGGCACTGCATTAGTGATTGCCTTGCACGATATTGGCACAACGATGAAACGTCTTAAAGAGGGCGGCCTAGTCTATGACTCAGCCATAAAGATAATACAGTTTCAGACCGAGATACAAAATTTTTAAGAGGTTATGGCTTAGATCGCTGATGAATCTACTACCCCAACATTGATATTTAAGGTTCCGAATGCGTCTGCCGTGCCTTTCAAATTCGAGCCTACATTTCAAATGATGGCACCAAACGATGGAGTTCTTTTTTACTATGCGGAGGGTGGCACATGTGCTAATGACAGAAAAACCAACACTGCTCAAAGAAACAATATGCGATCAGAAAAAGGCTTTACAAGACTTGATGGACTATGACTACCTCTGCAAAAATTATGTTCTTATTGGCTTGAGCGATGATCTATACGATTACTACAACTCAGACAAACCAACAAAGGAGATTTGGGATGCGCTGCAAAAGAAATATGATACTGAGGAAGCTGGAGCGTAAAAGTATGTTGTCAGTTATTGTTTGAAGTTTCAGATGATGGACAACAAGTTTATGGAGGCGTAATTGCACGAGCTTCAAAAATTGTGTATGAGATCATCTCCGAAGGTATGCCTTCAAATGAACAATTTTAGGTTGATGTGTTAATTGATAAATTTCCCCTTCGTTGGAAAGACTTTAAAAATATTCTTAGGTATATAAAAAAGGAGTTTTCCTTAGGGAGTTTGATTACCAGTCTACATATTGAAGAAGAGGCCAGAAAATAGGACAAAAAAGAAGAGGTACTTGTTGTGTCTACTAACAACTCTAAGAAGTCCACAAACGAGAGTCTGACACCTAGTGTGAAAAATTTCAAAAATCAGAATCGCAAATCAAATCAGGATCGCAACAATTAGCCTCAGAACAAGCAGCAAAATGCCCCACTAAAGAATGGTACAGTACAATTGTTCTTATGTTACTACTATGGCAAACCAGGCCATATGACATGAAAGTGTCGGAACATACCAATATCCTACACTGCAGGCTAACTTGATTGAAGAAGCCCTTGTGGCTATGCTTACTGAGATCAACCTAGTTTGTGGATCAAAAGGGTGTGGATAGACACTGGTGCATCATGCCATGTCTACTACGATCGTGAAATGTTTAAAACATATAATGCTGCTAATGATATGAAAGTGATGTTGGGAGATTCTCACAGAGCTACTGTTGTTGGAATTGGGACCGTGGAATCGAAGTTTACCTTTAGAAAGAACTTGCTGTTGAAAGATGCGATGCATATTTCAAAGATGTGGAAAAATTTAGTATCTGGTTTCTAGTTGAATAAAGCTGGTTTTACTCAAACTATTGAATCTGACTTGTACATCATCACTAAAAATGATGTTTTTGTTGGTAGAGGATATGTTGTAGTTGGGATGTTTAGATTAAATGTTGATTTGAATAAAGTTAATAGTTCTACTTATATACTGTGTGATTTTAATATTTAGCATCCTAGACTTTGTCATGTTAATAATCGACTGATTCATAACATGAGTAATTTAGGCTTATTCCCTAAAGTATCCATAAGTGATTCAGAAAAATGTGAATATTGTAGCCAAGCTAAAATTACAAATACCCCATATAAATTTGTATTTAGAGAGTCAGAACTTTTAGATTTAATACACTCTGATATATGTAAACTAGATGACACTCTAACTAGGGAGGCAAACGCTACTTTATTACTTTTATTGATGATTGCTTTGATTTCACTTATGTTAAAATCATGAAAAATAAAAGCAATGTGCTAGGTATGTTTAAGTTATTTGTCACAAAAATTAAAAACTAATTTAATAAGAAAGTTAAAAGATTTTAAAGTGGTAGAGGAACATAATATGAATCTATACTGCTCATTGAATTTATAATCAACATGGCATAATACATGAGAGAACTGCACCTTATTCTCCTAAAATGAACGGTAAAGCTGAAAGAAAAAATAGAACTCTTACCAAAATAGATTAAGCTATTTTATTAAATTCGGGTGCATCATCACACTAGTGGCGGAAAATTTTGTTAACTATTTGTTATATTTTAAGTAGAATTCCTAAACCTAAGAGAAAATTTTCACCATTTGAGATTTTTAAAAATCATTATCCCAACTTTTCTTATTTTAAAACTTGGGTTGTTAAGCATATGTTCGCATTCCTGACCCTAAAAGAATTAAATTAGTTAGTCGAGAATATGAATGTATTTTCATTAGTTATTCCATTAACAGTAAAGTATATAGATTTTTTGATTCGAAAGATACCTTTGTTTATACGCAATCTTATAAAATCAAAAATTACTCGAGAAAAATATTTTTAAAATTCAAGCGAGGGATTGTTGGAAATTTTGATTTTAAAAAGAATTGCAAAAAATATTGAAAGGAGTATATAATACCCCTCTTATTGAATAGCCCCACATTGTGGGGAACTATAGAGTGATCCTATTTGGATATAGGATTTATTGTTAGAACCTTGTATTTGATGTTTTGATTGTGACAACTATATAAGTACATAATATGTGAACTAACAATATTTGCAGGAGAAGATATAATTCTACTCGACAATAGATTGCAGACCAGATTCCAAATAGAAGCTTCAATATCGTTTATGGTTTGTCTATGTCTAAGTCTAGTAGCTATTTTTTGTTAAAATCACTCCAAAGTGGTATATATATACACACACACACACACACGTAATTTAAAAGCTTCCAAATCATAGTTCATATATCAAAAGTTGTTGTTACACTTGTTCACACAAAAGCTTTTCTATAAAATAATGAATATGGAAGAAAACATGTATTTCAGTCGGTTGAAATACATTGGTCGGTCGACTGAATATCTGTTCACATGCACAATTTGATATGAATGTTCAGTCGACTGAACTACCCATTTCAGTTGACCGAATAAGATGTTTTTTGAACTGTTTTCTCTCTGGTTCAAATTTTTAACATTTCAAATGGCTGGATTCTTTTGTTTAGTCGACTGAAATTGCATAACAGCAATATTTCTGAAAAGTCACTTCACTTCATCGAACATAAACGACCCTTGATTCAAGAGTTGTTTTCGTGTCTTTTGATCGTTACTTTTCACGATAAGTTACAACATTTTAACACTATGTATAATCTAGAATTCATTTGTTTTAATAACCTAATTTTCTAATTCTATCTCATATCCTTATTGTCTAAACTCTTGCTATTTGCATTCAAACTCTCATTCTAATCACTTGCACATTCAAGAGCAATTTCATTTGTGATTAAATTAACTTCCTATCTTCACAAACTACACTATATACCACAAAGGAGAAGATTATAGGAAGGATGTACGTTATTGACTTATCAGTGGTATTGAAGAGCATATTCAGTCAAAAATAATTTTACTATTTGTATTGGAAGTCTTGTTCGGTTGCTCAGGCGGTTGAAGTACTATTCTGTTGCTTAGGCGGTTGAAGTCCTGTTCGGTTGCTCAGGCGGTTGAAGTACTCTTCTGTTGCTTAGGCGGTTGAAGTCCTGTTCGGTTGCTCAGGCGGTGTAATACATATATCCGGGTTAAGTGAGGGTTGATAGTTAAATTCCAGAAGGAGTCTGGGACTGGACGTAGAACGGGAAGTTCAAACCAGTAAAAAAATCCCTGGTGTCATTTACTTTACTATTTACTTTATATTTATATTCCGCACTAGTAGAATACTTAGTTAATATTCCATATTACGATCCTTAGTCACTTTCACTTGGTATCAGAGCCAGGTCATCATATAACCATAACACAGTTATTTGATATTCAGTTAATATGGAAAATAATACTAACACAAGTTTTATTGAAGGTCAATCCACTGCACGACCACTACTATTTAGTGGTTTGAATTACAATTATTGGTCAACTCGCATGAGTATATATATGCAAGCAAATGGATATGATACTTGGAATATCACTCAGAATGAATATACTATACCTACCACACCATATGCACAATGGTCAAACACAAGAAAAATAGATGCTACTTCAAATGCAAAAGCCATGAATATGTTATTTTGTGCTTTAGATAAGAATGAATTTAATAGAGTTAGTATATGTAAATCTGCTTATGAAATCTAGCGAACTCTTAAAGTTAAACATGAAGGAACAAACAAAGTGAAACAAAGCAAGATTTCTATGCTTAAAAATTAGTTCCAAAATTTCAGTATGAAACCAGAAGAAACTATAAATGACATGTATTCTAGATTCCATGACATGTATCATTCACTATTGGCACTAGGAGAAAAATATTCAGATTTTGATATTGTCTCGAAAATTCTAAACTCTTTAACGGATGAATAGGAATGAAATGTCTTAGCTATTAAAGAAGCTAATTATATTTCTACTATCAAACCTGAAGAGTTAATAGGAAATCTCATGTGGTATGAAGTTAATTTGCAGGCAAAACGAGATCAAGCCCAAAATAGAAAGAATATAGCTTTTCAGGCTGAACAAGAAGACTCGAACTCAGATGAAGATGACATGGCATTTATAGCAAAGAACTTCAAAATGTTTTTGAAATTTAGAAAGAACAAGAATTTCGGTAACAACAGAAGAGACGATACCAATAAGCCATTAACATCAAATCTCGAGTGTTATGAATGTCATAAGAAGGGTCACATAAAGAAGGAATGTCCTGATCGAAAGAAAGACAGATACAAGAATAAGAAGGACAAGTACAAAAATTAGCAAGCACTCTCTGTTACAGGGGATGATTCAGAATCGTCTTCATCATCAAACAGTGACACTGATAGTGATTCTGAACAAGCCAATGTTTGCTTTATGGCTTCGACTAACGATGTAAGTGGTCTAACTTTTGACGATTTAATAGATATAAATGTAGAGTTATTAGATAAACTAAAATAAGTTAAAAGAAAATATATAGTTGCTTTGGAAAAATTAAATAGAAGTGAAATAGAAGTTGATATGCTCAAAGATGAAAAGAAAATTTTAGAAGAAGAACTTGTTAAAATACAAGAATCTTTTTCTAACATTTCTTTTCAACTCACTACGCTATCAAATGAAATTGAAGTGCAAAAAGAAAAGAACACGACATTAGCTTCTGAAAATCATGATTTAAAATCAAATGTCAAAATTCTTGAATTAAAAAATACCAGTCTCAAAACTGAGTTAGAAAATATCACTAAAAATGTATCTAATTTTAACAAGGGTAGAGAAAATCTTTCTAAAATTATTAACAATTCTCAAACTACCTTTAATAAAAAGGGGTTAGGATATACAAATTCTTCAAAATCTATTTCAAAGAAGAATAACCCACCATATAAAAATTTCAATTTACATAAGAATTTTATCAAAGCAAAACAAAAACCAAAGGTTTTCACTCAAAAGAAAGAAGTTTGCAACACAAATACTATAAAGATTTGGGTACCAAAAACTAGTAATAATTCAATTAGAAATAAGTATATTAAATCTTTTATAAATTCAGTTCATAAAAATAAAGATTTTACTTATAAAGGGAAGTCTAAACCTTCTAGGGTTTGGTTTTCTAAGATCTAACTCTTAGGACCCTAATAAAAAGTGGGTACAACATCATTCCTATAGTTTGTAGGTACCAATTAAGAAAAGAGGAAAGTGGATACTTGACAGATGTTGCTCAAAACATAAGACAGGAAACAAAGATATGCTAACTAACATTATCTACTCAGATGGAGGATCTGTCACATTTGGAGATAATTCCAAAGGCTATATCATCGGAAAAGGCGATGCGAGTAATGATGGTACATCTAATTACCTCTTATTACAAATGTTTTACTATTTAAAAATTTAAAACATAATTTGCTTAGTATAAATCAACTATGTGATAAAGGTTTTAATATAACTTTTTCGAAAAATAAATGCAACATATTTAATCAAAATAATAATCTTATGTTTGAAGGAACTAGAGAATGAAATATTTAAATATTAAATATGAAAGATAATTATAACATAAATATGTGGCTAGTAGCCAAAGAAAATGATCCTTGGTTATGGCACAAAAGATTTTATCATATAAATTTTAAAGAAATAAGCAAATTATCTAGGAATAATTTAGTTAAAGGTTTACCCAAAATGAACTTTAAAGTAAAGACTATTTGTGATGCTTGTCAGTTAGGAAAATTAACATAATCTTCTTTGAAATCAATGAAAATAATTTCTACATTACAACCACATGAGTTATTACATTTAGATCTTTTTGGACCAACTCAAGTTCAGTCTATAAACCATAATAGATATGTTTTTAATTGTAGATGATTTCTCAAGATTCACTTGGACAATATTTTTGAAAAATAAAAGTGATACTTTTGAAAATTTTCAAATATTTGCTAAAAGAATTAAAAATATTAAAAATTTAAAAATTAAAAATATTCAGAGCGATCATGGTGGTGAATTCGAAAATGAATCTTTTGAAAAATATTATAATAAGAAAGGAGATGTTCACAATTTTTCATTTCCAAGAACTCCGCACCAAAATGGAGTAGTAGAAAGAAAAAATAAAACACCTCAAGAATGTGCTAGGACTTTATTGAATGGAAGCGCTCTACCAAAACACTTCTAGGCAGAAGCTATAGCAACTTATTGTTATGTTTTAAATAGAGTTTCCATTAGACCATTAAAACAACATACCGCATACAAACTTTTTAATGGAAGAAAACCCAACATATCATATTTTAAAGTTTTTGGATCAAAATGTTTTCTATTAAATACAAAAGATAAACTTGGTAAATTTGATCCAAAATCCGATGAAGGAATATTCATTGGATATTCAAAATGAAGCAAAGCCTATAGAATTTATAATAAAAGAACTAAAGTAATCGAAGAAACACTTCATGTGTCATTCGATGAAAATTTCAAAATTAAACATAAAAATGTAGATGATGAAATTGTCTCAAAATCAAATAACATAGAAGATGATTTTGGAAATATTGAAAATAATGTAAACAACAATTTACCAAGTAATAATGAAATTTGAACTCCACTAAGACTTCTAAGAAATCATCCTATTGAAAATATCATTGGAGAAGTAAATACTAACGTAAGAACTCGAAATAAACTAAATCAAATGGGTTATGTAGCTTTTCTTTCAAACATTGAACCCAAAAATGCTAAAGAAGCCTCAACTGATGATTACTGGATTATAGCTATGCAAGAAGAATTAAATCAATTTGAACGTAATGACATTTGGAACTTAGTTCCTAGACCAAGTAGTCAAGCGGTTCTACCAAATGGGTTTACAAAAATAAAGCCGATGAGCAAGGAAATATTATTCGAAACAAAGCTAGGTTAGTTGCTTAAGGTTATAATCAAGAAGAAGAAATAGACTAAGAAGAAATAGACTATGAGTTCGAGTCTTCTTGTTCTTAGTTCTAGCTAGTTGCTTAAGGTTTTGTTTTATTAGCTTATGCATGTTTTAATAATTTTAAACTATATCAAATGGGCGTAAAAAGTGCATTTTTAAACGCTTTTATAAAAGAAAATGTATATGTAGAACAACCACCTTTATTTACACATGAAAAATTTCCAGACCATGTTTATAAATTAAAAAAGGCTTATACGGTTTAAAACAGGCACCTTGTGCTTGGTATGACCGTCTTAAAAATTATTTAATAAATTCTGGTTTTAAAATTGGAAAAGTTTATCAAACTTTGTTTACAAAACAAGATAAAAATGATATTTTAATAATACAACTCTATGTAGATGACATTAGTTTTGGTTCCATGAACGAAAAATTATGTCAAGAATTTTTAAATATCACGACAAGAGAATTTGAAATGTCTCACATGGGAGAACTTTCATTTTTTCTTGGTTTAAAAATTAAACAGTTAAGTAATAGAACTTTTGTTAATTAAGAAAAATATTGTATAAAACGATTTGGTATGGAAAACACTTCTGCTAAACCGACTCCTATGAGTATTACAGTACATCTCGATCGAGATGAAAATGACAAAAGTGTTGACCAAAAACTACATCTTAGTATGATTGGATCTTTACTTTATTTAACTGCTAGTCTCACATGGGAAATATTCATTCAGAGGGAGTAAATTGCATTTATAGATTTGCAAACTTACATAGTTGTCATCATCAAAAAGGGGGAGAAGAATGAATATTTCCCCTATCAAACAATTTCTCCCCATTTGTCATCGATAAAAAGGAACAAATAAATAATAAGAGAAATATAGACATATAAGCACAGTAATCAACATATAACATAAGGAAATCAAATACACTTAGCATCATAAATAGCAAACAAATAAACATGAGCATGTATATACGAGAGTCAAAGAACAATACCACATAACAACATCAAAACACAACAAGCATATGTAAGAAAATGTCTTAAACAATATGATAAAATGATCAAAAGTGAAAAAATAAAACTAGTAAGGTTGGACATTTTGGGCACCCAATGTTTTCTCTTGTGTACAGGAGGGAGAGCATGTCGGTCATCACACTAGTGCGCTGACTGACCGACTCGACTAAATCCGACCCGAGCTTGCCCAGGCTTGGCTTGGCTAATGTGATCTAAAGCTCCTTATTTTTTGGTAATATATTTTTAAACCGACTTTGACTTGGTAATAAGACTCAGTAAACTCAAATTTGGTATTTTCTCATGACTTGGCCCCGTTTTCTACTTAGTTTTTTCCTATACAAACTAAGCTATTTGAAAGAATTTTTTATCAATTTAAAAAATGAGTTCTCTTCTTCTTCTCCCTTAAAGCTTTCATAGATCCGAGACATATTTTCTCGGTGCTATTGACTCACCACTCCTCGTGCAAGAGGTGGTTGATATTGATTTAGGGCTTTTTTATCCTGGAGGCGGCATTGAATTAGAGACTGCCTTGCACGATTTCGGCATAACAATGAAACATCTTAAAGAGAGCGACCTAGTCCGTGACTCAACCACAAAGACACTACAGATTCAGATAGAGGTACAACAAACTCACATCCTCCTGAAGCAATGGATAGTGCTAATTAGCACAAAAAATCATCATATCTTGCCTCACATAAATAATGAGGTTCGCTGTAGTTTATATTGTTATGTCTTATGATATCCATCATCTACCTTGAGTAGTTTCTACATACTAGCAATTTACACACGATTAGTATACAAAACTTACTCTACAGAGACATAGTCGATTATACAATTATCATTCCTTCAGCCTACTAACTTGTATTCTCACTAAAATATACTAGTGTAAATCACACGTACGTGCATCTAATAGCTAGAAGTATTTACTTTTTATTTAATGAAAAAAAATTATAGATGGGTGTGTGCTATTAGTGCAAAAGCTTTGGTAGTCATGACAATTTTATTTCTAGTATTACATTTAGACCCTGAAGAAAAAGCTCAAGCCACGAATTTAGACCCTTAAAGCATCTCCAACAGTTTCCCCTTTTATATTACATTTTGTTTCAATAAAAATGATTGTTTTCCAATACTTTTGGAAATATGTGCTTGTTTGACAAGCGTTTGGTTTTTGGGCGCTTGTTCAACAAGCGCCTGAAGACGCGTTTATCAAGCAAGAACTTATTTGGTTTATTTGTACGCTTGTTGAACAAGCATCCGAACATCAGATACCTATTCAACAAGCACCCTAATTTCAGGCACTTGTTGAACATGCACTTGAAGTCTAAGCGCTTGTTCAATAAGTGCCCACATAGATTACAGATATTGGACCATTTTGTCTGAATTTGTAACTAACTAAATTTCCAACACTTAGTTGGATAGTCGTTTGGGGTTACATGTTATGAAATGTAATATTGGATGCACCTTTGGAGATGGTCTTGGAGTATTGGCATGGAGAAAGGCTACCGCTGGGATGCATCCATGATAGAGAATTCATATTTATTTTTTCAAATTTGGCCTCAGCATAGAAAAATGAGTAGATATAAAATATTAATAGTTTTAAAGTTGTTCTATTGTAGGCTTGGTAACGGCCATCAGAGTCAAATATGCATCTGGAGAAGAATAGTCTGAAAGTGAAATCATATGTTTCAGTTAAGTTTGCTAATCATTTGAATATAGCAGCTAATAAAAGGTGGCTTCGTTTTATGATTGGTGTTTTGCATTCGGTAATATTGATGTTATGATTTGGTTATAATTTTTTTTAGCAAAGCTAGTGGGGTTAACTAGGCCCCTACCAGATTTTATTGCAAAAAAAATAAAATAAAAATAGCTCGAAACATGCTTCAAGCTATAAACACATAAGAAAAACACAAGGAGAAAAGACATACACACAAACAAACCAAAAGAAGGAAAAGCAAATAGAAGAAACACAGGAGGAACCCGAAGGAAATGCAAGATTATCTCCAAGAAGAGATCGAAGCAACATAGAAGACTGCCATCCTCATCATTGCTTCTAAAATATCATTTTTCAAAACTTTCCAGATCTCCTCACTGTCTCTTCTTTTCTTCTCAAAGAAAATGAGATTTCTTTCCTTCCAAATCAAAATCAATTATTTCTTAATACACAGAGTAGTTAGTCGAGATTCACAAGTTTGCCATCTTGTTGAGTTGTATATCATATTCCAATCAATATTAGAAGGGCCAGAAAAATTGCTGCTTCTAGCCAGGGTCATCAACCTTCTCCATATAAGAAGGTTCACATCACAACCAAAGAAG
Source organism: Allium fistulosum (assembly GCA_030737815.1). Lineage (NCBI taxonomy): Eukaryota > Viridiplantae > Streptophyta > Magnoliopsida > Asparagales > Amaryllidaceae > Allium > Allium fistulosum. The sequence continues at coordinate 399,176,873 of CM060907.1, forward strand.
ATGTGATAACAAGTCTCATTGTTATCTCCATAGAAAAAAGCATGAGCTTCCAAGATTGAGACCAAACCTCATTAGAACATTTCTTATTAACAAAGCTTGATTAAGCACCTTCCAAAGCATCTTATTTTCCTTGGGGGAAGGATCAGAGTTCCAAATAATCTTCATCCATCTACAAGGAGGGGAGTTATCATGCTTGGATAGTGCTGTAGGCATTTCCGCCCACTACATGGTGAATATGAAGAGTCAGGGGTAAATTTTCATTGTCTTGGAATGGAACTAAACTAGTTTAGACGTATTCTCGAGATCAAGATATGGACCTAGGCCGAAACCGCGTCTCAATCCGAGTAACGGTTTGAACGATATGAACATCTTAACATTAGCCTGTTGTCTAAGTTATATTGGTCCCACTTTGGAGAACTACTAATTTTCTCTCTCACGTGGAACATTAAGGGGCATCGGAATACTCTACTTAGTGATACACAGCTACTAGTTCAAGTCTCATTCAAATCTGACCTAGATTGAAGGAGGTATGGCATAATAACATGTGTACCACAATGGTAAAGACTTGCGCCTTTCAACCAACCCATCCCGGGTTCAACTCCTAGCAAGCACTTATTTTTATAAAGCATTAGTAATGATCCAATAGAGAATCAAACAACTAAACATCTAACCAAATCCCAGAGGAAGGAAGGTTGAACCAAATCCTACATGAAGGAAGGTTGAACCAAATCCCAGAGGAAGCAAGGTTGAACTAAAGCATGGTTAAACCAAATCCCAGAGGCTATGTACTCAGCTGCCACTCCCATCATAACCTCACTCTATAAATACCAGGAACATGGTATTATAAAAAAGGATGGAGGGAAAAGAGTGAAGCTCTCAACAATAGTAGACAACTTTGAGAGGAAAAACTCTTAGTTCTAATAGCATGTTTACCCATATTCAAAGCTTGTACTTGTAATCAGAAATGAAAGTGATAATAAATGAGGAACAGTAGACGTAGGCATATTCACGCCGAACAACTATACAATATGTGTCTTTTTACATTTAAGTCCTTTACTTATTCTTTATTGCACATTCTTGATTTTCTATCTCATTCATCCACAACTAAAATTCATCAAACAATAGCTCTATACTGAAAACAGTATTCGCAGCTCTGCTACTATGACTTGGAGGTGTTTACCTATTTTTTGTGTAAACATTTTAGTGCTTTCACTGAGAGCTGAACTTCCTTTTTTAAAAGGAAAATTCTCACTTTCTTATTTCTCTTTTTTACTTTGAAACTTTAAACCACTCTCTTTTGGAGTTTGAAGTTCATCTTTTTTTCAGCCTTAAACTACTGTTTCGTTTAAATTAGAAATGCTATTGTTTCTAATCTTCATACTAAAGATTATCATTTCTTGTCATGCGAAACTCTCTTCCCAATCTTTGTAGATCTGAAATCTGTTTCTCTTTTCAGATTTACCATCACCGTTTTCATAAAAAACATTTTTTTCCTTCTTTAGCTCTAAATCATATTTTATTTAAAAAAAAGAATATAGTATCAATCTTTTAAATTTTCAAATCTACAATCATTGTTCTAAAAAAAAATTATCTCTTTATTGTTCAAGATCTGAAATAATTGTTTCTATGAGAAAAGGAAACAATATCTCTTTTCATATCTAAATTGTCGTTTCATATCTAAATTGTCGTTTCCATATACCAACCCTGATGCTCTGACATCAGATTGCTAGAACCTATCCTTCCAAGTTGATAAATCTAGCGACGTTGATGCGTAGAAAAACTCTGACGTCAGATTGTTGAAATTTATCCTTCCAAGCTGATAAATCCAACAATGCTGATGGATAGAAACATCAAGATCGGTAATAGAAATGGTGCAACCAATCAAAAGAATAATTAGATTATTGGAATTTTCCTTCCAAGCTGATAAATCCAACTACACCAATTAATCACAATGAAAGGAAGCACACAATTCATATTACATAGCCTACTTTATATACATGTCTTGGAGCAAGGGGTTGAAATTATTTCACAATGTGGGACTAAAAAACCCAATATTGTATCATTTTTTCCAGCAGTTCAGATCTACACCAACTATTTCATTCAAAAAAGAAATTCACTCTTTCTTTTTAGATCTGAACAACTATTTCGTTAACAAGAGAAATTCTCTTTTTCACATTTCAAATCACCTTTTTCTTATTTCAGGTCTACGAACACTGTTTCTTAAGGAAAAACATTTATTTATTTCTTAAGATCGGAAATCATTCCAACTTTTTTCTCTTATTTGAGATCTACAAACACTGTTTCTTAAGAAAAAAGAAACATTTATTTATTTCTTAAGATCTGAAATCATTCCAACTTTTTTCTCTTATTTCAGATCTACAAACACTGTTTCTTAAGAAAAAAGAAACATTTATTTATTTCTTAAGATCTGAAATCATTCTATTTTTTCCTCTTATTTCATATCTACCAACACTATTTCTTAAGAAAAAAGAAACATTTGTTTATTTCTTAAGATCTGAAATAATCCTATCTTTTTTCCTCTTATTTCAGATCTACAAACACAGTTTCTTAATAAAAAAGAAACATTAATTTATTTCATAGATCTGAAATCATTCCATCTTTTTTTTCTTTTATTTTAGATGTGCAAACACAGTTTCTTAACCAAAAAAGTAAACATTTACATTTCTTAGATCTAAAATCATCACATCTCCTTTTTTCATTTCAAAAGGTTTTTTACCAAAATAAACTTTTGTTCATTTTTCAAAATCATTGGATATCTTATTCTCTTTTCATCCAAAAGTATTGTTCCCTTGACATAAGAAACTCCCGTTCCTCTTTAGATCCAGATCCTTATTTCTCTAACATCAGAAAATCCTCTTCTCTTTTCCGACCTACAACCAATATTCCTTGAAATAAGGAGCTCCAATTCCCTTCTCTTATCTAAGAAAAGTCACTTTGAGAAAATCTTTTTCTGTTGTCCAGATCCGCAATCACTATGTCTTGGAAATAAGAAATCATATCTCTCTTCCCCCTTCAAATCTAAAAACATTCTTTCTTGGCCAAAAGAAACTTGTGTTCACTTTTCAAGTCTGAAGTTATCCAAACCCACTTTCCCATTACTGATCAGATCATTGTTTCCATCGCCCAAGGAAACCTTACCCTCTTTCTAGATCCGAGATCATTGTTTTGAAAAACACTATTTCTCTTTTTAGAGATTCTATCTTTCTTTTAAGAGTTGGGCCATCGATCCTTCAAAACTACAAAACCTCCCCTTCCTTTTCGAAACTTGAATTATTGTCCCTTGAAAATTACAAGCTCTTCAGGAAAGTGCAGGAGAACAACTTTCCAACATGCCTCCTTGGCGAAGGAACTCTACTATAAAGAATGCAGCTGCTGTCGGTACACCCAATTTAGATATGAATAATCAAGAAGGTTAATCTAAGATCATCCCTATGCTAGAAAATATAGCTACCGGACATGACTTCAACTAAGTTGCGGTTGAAATCAGCAAACACTTTGTTTCCTATCATGAAGCTTTTGTGGATAAACTCTTGACACGCTTAAAGCAGACGGAAGTACTCAGCCTCAACACTATAATACAAGGGAAGTCCCAGACTAAGGGATCAAGGGGGCATTTCACCTAACTAAATGACACCTAAGCATAACCCTCTTCCATTTAGCATCAAGTCAAAGTACTACACACATGCTTTCATGCATGGACCGGAACAATGCAACTTGAAGATTGAAGACATGATGATTGATACACAAAGTATAGATATAACAAACACATCAATTCATCACTCCTACCTTGCACGAAGACATGGCTAATCCAAAGCATACCAGATAGGGTTCAAATAATTTCGATAGCACTCCTTACCAAGGGATCTGTTCAAAAAATGCAAATAGAGAAGGAAATAAGAGCAAAGGTTACTAATCCTTCCTCCTGAAAAACAGAAACTTCTGAGTACCTACTACGAACCTTTATAAGGGGCTAACCAGGCCGCCTAGACACTTGCCAAGATCTCCACACTTGCTGATAAACAGGGGGCACAAAGGAGGTACTATATAATTACTTTTCTTTCATTCTAATCAATCTTAAGCTATTGCAGGGCTCTACCATCTACTCTTGGATCTCTATCCTTGGAAAAAGGTAAAGGAAGGATTCGTAAATTCGGTGCATGTAATGATCAACCCATGTGTGCTTACACGCCGCACAAAGTAAAGCCAAAGTCAAACTAGCCCCTCCAACTATGCATGACCTCTCCATTAGGTTAGCAAGGCACATAAAGATGAGAAAACATCACTATCAGGAGTTCAGATAGTTGGTCACCCAGGGAAGCTAGCACAGCTTGCAGTACAAATGCAATAGCAAAATGGAAGAGATACAACTCTCTGCCTCCGAAGCTTGAATGATCAATAATTAGAGAGAAGCCATCCATGTGAATATGGTGTTACCTCAAAGGGTAAGGAAGAGGACACGATGGAAACGACATCTGCCGAGAACTTGGATAACATAATAGTTTATACCAAAAGGCTTTGAAAGATCGAGCTCCAACAATTCCAACATATTTGGCCCGTAGGAGAAAGGCGAGAGATATCCAGAACCACCACCACTACTCCTCGTATCACAAGTCAGCACGAATCATCAATATATATAGTAAACCGCTAGGACATTGCAGTCACCAATCAAGATATTATCTTCACCACTCCATTATGATCCAATAACCAAAAACACAATTCAAATTGATTAAGAACTAAGGATAAGAGGATGCACACTGGGGACAATCACTATAAGTCCACCAAACTAGCCGGAGTCAACTTGACAAAATGACTAGACCAATGACTGCTAGGAGGCAGCACTAAAACGCCAAATAAGAATCTTGGCCCAGTAAAACCCCCGTTATCAAATAGAGTACTTGTAGAAAATACTTATGAGGAGCCCTACGATCACACAATATGCTTGCATAAACATGTCATACGCATGACAACAGATAGTCCTGCAAAGAAGGTACCATGACAAACCTCTTCTTTCGTTTTTGTCTAACTCGATTGTTGTCATTTCAGGACAATGCCATCGGCTCCTAGGTTCCATAGAGTCTTACAAAAATATCAAGCGAGAATTCCTATCCAAGAGAACATCTTAAACCAGGCATACTACACAACCTGGTACTCTGCTCTTCTTTCGAAGCGGCAGGTTTGGTCTATACTACTCTTTCCCTTTGACCGAGACAAGAGACTAATGCATTCACTTAACACATATGCAGTTATATTCACTTAACACCTGTGCTATTATAACCACTACTTCTTTGTGATTAGCAACCCAGATCACAGGCATGTGTTGGCAGTAGTGAAAATAAGATAGCCAGGACAAAGGGCACTAGCCTGGGTAGTTCACTGCTGACGACCGCCCTTTTCCTTGGCAATGACATACCAGTCGGGCATCCAGTCACAAATCTAGCTTGAGTAACTCAAAGAATAAATGCATTTGAAGCCTAGCATGGATGACTCATAACAAGAGTTGCCCCAGGCCAATGCACAGGTTGAAGCTGTCAACAAAGTCTTGCAAACACTAATTTAAGGAAAAACTAGATAAATCCAAAGGAGCGTGGGTTGACGAACTACCCACGGCACTGTGGGCCTACCAAACCTCCTACAAAACAGCAACATGACATATTCTATTTGCTCTAATCATACGGGGATGAGGCCATGCTTCCGGTCGAAACAGTTGTCCCTTCACATCGTAAGACACACTATAATCCAGAAGAAAATGAGGAGCTCCTCAAAATGTCCTTAGACCTGATTGAAGAAAGAAGAAATAACACCGCTCTTAAGACTGCTGCACACAGACGGAAAGTGGTAAAACAATACAAATCTAAGATGAAGCCCCAAGAGTTATAAGAGGGAGATATTGTTCTCAATCAAGTCTTCCCCGTCTAGGAGCACTAGATCCAGTTTGGAAAGGACCATTTGTTGTTCATAAGGATCTCCACAACAGAGCTTACATTCCATCGACAGTTGACGGAAAAAGGTGTTTAGGAAAGGAAGGAATCTCCAGCATCTGTACCATTATTTCTCTCAGCTTGTAAAAAGCATGTATCACCTGAAACAATAAAAGAAAGACAGTGGACATAGGCATATTATGACGCCCCACCTCTATACTCACACTAGCCAAGGACACTATGGGGTAATGCTGTCGACTAGCAAGAAGAATAAGGCTATTGAGGAGCGACCATCAGTGTAATTGCTTTGTGCGAGTACCGATATGTCAGATAATATGACATGCGTTTCATTTCAAGAGGAAATCCGACATATCCAATACAAACTCAAAGCTACTACACAGTAGCTATGTGGGTTTCGAAAACAAATATAGGAATAAGAATAACACAAATCAGTCATAGATATTCATATCACGAAGGCATAAACAGATATGAATATAACACATAAAAGTGTACATCAAAATAGTGGTCATACAAGATCCACTACATCACAAAAGAATAGGTACAAGTGCCAAGCAAAAGAATATGTATACATCAAGGAGTCTTTATCTCAAATGTATAAAGCAAGAACTACTAAGCTAAAGTAGTTAGCCAAAAGTCAGAAGCTATCCCCTGCTAAGAAGTCAAGTGGAAGCACCTGTAACACCTCGGTCTGACCCGAGTATTATTTAAGAAGAAAAATAATAAACGGATCAGTCTAGCTATAAATATCATATGAGATGAGAAAGGATAAGAGATACCACAAAAATGTATGATAACAATAATGCCATACCGTGACAAGTATACATTCGATAACAATAAAAATCATACAATATCTCAAATCTCGTCAAATATCCAAAAAGAATATCACATTCTTTAGCTTATTCACCAAACCCCAAATATTGACAAAACATATCAATGTCAATCGTAAAATTGGTGAAACACAAATTCCAGAAATCAACAATTAGAAATCCAGAAAACACAAAAGGGGGAGGCCTATCACAAACGGGAGCATGAAAACTCACCAACACGTGTATCACAAACGAAACACTATTCCAAGGTCGCTAACCATCAAGTTTGAGCCGAGGCTCCACAAACGGCCCGAAGACCATGGGTCGCTACCCCACCAATTTGAACCGAAGCTCCATAAACGGGGTTTAATCCCCCACATAAACAAAGAGACATCGCACATCGCTAGTCTAAATCACAAAATGATCATCATTGATCGATAAGTGTAAATTACACTAAGCTAGTAAATAAATAAGTTTAGCTTCATGTCCCATAACCACTGGCTTAGCTTAAATATTTACAAACAAATTGTAGATTTCCACTCGAAAATTGTCACGAGATTTCAACCGAACAAGTCCAAGAATTAACCGACGAAGTAAACGCAAGCATTTCATACCACTTGTTTTCTAAGTCGTTTAATTAGATTTATCATACGAATGAGGTAAAGGTTTGTATATACTAATAGATAAGAAAATGGTTTTAAAAACAAGCTTTGTATTAAAAGTAACGTTGAGATCGTTTTTGTGAAAGAGTTTGATTATTTACTACTAGTATAGAAACCTTTGTATTTAAAAGTGACAAATCACAGAATTGATTGTAAAAACAATCTATCACCAAATATCCACATTCGACGACGTGAATTCAAACTATAAAAATTGATACCAAATCCAATCAAATGGATATTCCAAAAAATCCATAAATGAAGTCATCAAAGTTGATAATAATTGAAAACAACTAACCGGATCAACACAAATCGATAAAATTTGGAAATCCACTAAAAACAGCCAAAATAAGCAAAATTGAACAGTTCCAGACGTTTGAAATTACCAACCAGACGTCTGAACCACTAACCAGATGTCTGATTTGATTTCCAAACATCTGGATTTTGCCTCTGCCTTTTTTTTCTTTTTCCAGGGACCAATTCTAGACGTATGGATTTTTCAACCAGACGTCTGGATTTTCAACCAGACGTCTGATTTTCATGCTAGGCAAAAATCAGCCTATCCCAAAAAGGGCAAAAATCCAAACCGAAATGCGATCGAACGTGCGATGGATGTTAGAGATTTATGCCAATCGACAACCCAACCCTATAGGCTCTTCGATACACCACCAAAAACATGTCAAAACATCCAAGATAGGATCTTTAAAGATTTTGACTTTAAAATACCAAAATGGGAAAATTCACCAAATTAATTCAATTCAAAAGAAATTTGACATGCAATAGGTGTTAGGAATTTATACCTAACAACAATGAAGGCTATAGACGTAGATGTGAGTTCAAAAACTCACCTTTAAACCCAAAACAACGAATGAGAAGCTTTAAAACAAAGGAAAGATCAACCACTCTTCTACTTCAACTCAAGAAGCTCCAATCTAAGCTCATAAGCAAATATTTTCTAAGTTAGGGTTTAGGAATTTCTGAAAATTGAAGAGAGATTGAGATGGAGAAGATGAAGAGGATGCTTACCTAAGCTTCTCTTTAATTTCTAGAACTGGAATTTGAATTTTCTAGCAAACTAGGGCTTAGGAATTTTAATTTCCATTTCTTTCCTCCATTTTCCTTTAGCTTGAGTATTAGGAAATAATAGAATGAATGAAGAGGAGTTGGAGGAGTTAAGGTATTAGATGAGTTGGTGGGCTGAAACCCAAATCCAAAGCCCCAAATGAAAATATCAAAATTCTAATCAACTCCAAACATATCGATGTTTATACTCAAAAAGGTCGCAAACGCCATTTTGGACTCAATGGAAATGGTCTCGAGTCCGGATTCGACCGTTTACAAAAAGTCGCGTTTTGGACTTTTAAATTCAACCAACGATGCTATATTTAAATATATTATCGTAAAAATATGCGGGTGGTTACAGACTCCCATCCTTAAAGAAATTGCGTCCTCGCAATACTTTAAGAAGAAAATAAAAAGTAACAACCATACTAAGGCATAACAACACAAAAGAAGATATTTTGAAATGAGAAGTTCACCTTAAGGAGCACGAGAGAGTAAGTCCGGATGCGTGCGCTCGGTGAACTCTCTGGATTCCCAAGATCAATCCTTAGGATTTGAGGACCATTGAACTTTCACAAGCGGAACATCTTTATTACGAAGGCGTTTAACCTCCGTAGCAATGATGTGAATTGGATGTTGCTCATAAGTCAAATTAGGCGAAACTTCAATTTCTTCAATAACACCATGCTCAAGAGGCATTTCCGTAGTTGAGAGACGTGGAATACGTCATGGATAGCAGAAAATTGAGCCGGTAATAAAAGGCGATAAGCCATGGAACCAATGCGTTCGGTGATGGGAAATGGGCCAATATATCGAGGTGCTAATTTTCCTGATCGACTGAAATGCACAACAGCCTTCATAGGTGGAACACGAATGAATACCAAATCTCCTACAGAAAATTCTAATTTCCTTTTTCGGTTATCGGCATAGGATTTTTGTCTACTCTGAGCTTCTTTCATCCTATGACGAATAAGGTCAATCTTTTCTGTGGCATCACGAATTAAATTTAGACCTAAAACCAGCTTCTCACCGGCTTCAAGCCAACACGAAAGAGATCGACATGGCCTTCCGTAGAGTGCCTCGAAAGGTGCCATACCAATACTAGATTAGAAGCTATTATTATAGGAAAACTCAACAAGAGAAATATGATCTTCTCAACTTCCACCAAAATCAAGAACACATGTACGTAGGAGATCTTCAAGAGTTTGATCCACCCGCTCTGTTTGTCCATCGGACTGAGGATGATAAGCGGTGCTAAAATTAAGCTTCGTTCCCGAAGCTTTTTGAAGACCCTTCCAAAATACACTAGTAAATAATGGATCACGATTGCTAATAATAGAAGTAGGAACTCCATGCAATTTAACGATTTCTTTGACATAGAGTTTAGCCAAAAGAGGTACGGTCCGATTGGACCGAACGGGAATAAAATGGGCGGATTTTGTAAGTATATCTACAATCACCCATAAACTATCATGACCCAAACAAGAACGGGGAAGACCGTCAATAAAGTCTATGGAAATTTGATCCCACTTCCCAAACGGAAATGTCAAAAAGTTGCAATAACGCATCGGGCCTTTGATGATCGGCCTTTATGAGTTGGTAAGTCATGCAACGCTTAATAAAGTTAGCAATATCAGATTTCATTCCATCCCAATAATAAAGTCGCTTCATGTCCGCGTACATTTTACTACTACCGGGATGAATGGTAAATTTAGAATGATGAGAATCTTCTAAAATACCTTTACGAAGATCACTAATATTTGGCACAATAAGTCTACCAAATTTTCGAATACCTCCACGAGCATCAATATCAAAGTCCTTCAGACCATCAACATTATTTTGATCCCTACAACTTTGGCGAAGAAGCGCCAATTCGGGATCTAGCTTTTGAGCTTCAACAATGCGGTCTAAAAGAGATGGATGAGCCTCAAGGCTACATAAAACAAGAGATGAACATGAATCAGATTCACGATCTCGAATCTCACAAGTGGATAAAGTCTCGAGATCATTCCATTTGGATATCATCATGGAAACAACTGCTTGTTGATTACGACTAAGGGCATCGGCAACACGATTTCCCTTTTCGGGAGTATAAAGAATATCAAGATCATAAGATGCAAGGAATTCGAGCCAACGTTGCTGACGCAAATTAAGTTCCTTTTGAGAGAACAAATACTTCAAAGATTTATGATCGGTGTAGAGAACAAATTTCTCTCCCAAAAGATAATGATGCAAAATTCTAAGGGCGAAAACAATAGCCGCGAGCTCTAAATCATGAGTGGCATATCTAGTCTCGCCAGGCTTTAATTACCTAGAAGCATAAGTGATAACATGTCCCCTTTGCATGAGAACGGCTCCCAAACCAACACGAATAGCATCGGTGTAAACAATAAAGTCTTGGTTCACTTCGGGAATCACAAGAATAAGAGTATCGGAAAGGAGTTCTTTTAAATGATCCTCTTTCCCGAAAAGCTAAGACTTTCAAAATTATAATTACAAGTCAATTTATTGTGTCTAACTGTCTCATCATAGTTTTTAGGAGATTCCTATCGATAACATTGATCAGGCACATCGACCAGAATTCTTAAAGCACTCAATGGGCAATACAACACAAAATCATCTTCTATATGATAAACATGTCTCTTAAAATTTTACGAATATTCTTTGCTCGTTTTAAGAACAAAATCCAATTATACTTATAAATATCTTGTCAAAAAGATTTGCAAATTTTAAATTGTTGTTTTCATCCATAATCAATGAATACAAGGATGGTCTCATTGAGATATTCGTAGAATACTCGATTCATAAGATGGATGAAATAAGCTGGACAAACCGAATGACATCACGAGTCACTCATAAGAATCATAACGAGTGCGGAATGCGGTAAGTGGAATGCTACCCTCCGCAACTCGTAGCTAATGAAAACCGGTGGCAAGGTCAAGTTGAAAAGACCTTAGCACTACTTAAATGACCGCTTAGCTGGTAATCCTAAGACAGGCTCAAAGATATCAGGAAATTCACAAACTACTTGAATGAGAGAAATAACATTTTCCTCATCATGTGGGTTTAAAGAATAAAATGATGCCACCGAATTGGAATCAAAATCATTAAGAACAATAGAAATCTGCTTAATAGATTGAGGATGTCGAAGATGGATAGTCCTCTTGGGACATAGGATGTGGGCTTCATAACGATTAAGCCAATCCATTCTCAAAATCATTCCAAAACCTAAGTAGCGCATAACATGCAAATCGACTCGGAAAGTATAATCACATAAAACAATCTCGACATTTTTACAAAGTAAACTGAGTGTTGCAGATCCATCAATCGAATTCACAATTCTCAATGAAGTCATCAAGGTCATAATATTTAAAGAAAAAGTATCAACAAGTTCTTTTGATATAAAAGAAGGAGATGCACCCGTATCAAAAAGAACTCGAATAGGAAGATCACGAAATAAAATAATGCCATCAAGGACTGAATGAAAAATACCTTGACCAAGAGAAGGGTTACTCGGGGCTTGCACAATGTTCAGCTTTCCCTCTTTCTTACTTTGAAGTATGGGACATGAAGATATAGGATGACTAGAACTTTTGCAATAACGATAAGTAAGGGACTTCAGACACTTATTTGCATAGTGGTCCTTAGATCCACAAATGTAGCATTCTCCACGATTAGAGGTAGGAGTCTTTGTTTCCGAAGTTGCTTGCTTCCCTTTCTTGTTAGGATTAGGTTTGAACTTATTATTGGGATGCCTCTTCTTGTTATTGTTGAAGTTCTGTTTGGCACCCACAACTTCAACATCATTTTCTTTATCGGCTTCTTCAAGTCGAAGAGCGATATCAACAAGCTGATCAAAAGAAACTTCTAGTTTCAGGAGTAAAGGCTTTTTGAGGTTCTTATTCAACCCATAGACAAACCTCTGATTTTTATTCAATGGGGTATTAATATACTTGACCCCATATTTAGAGAGAGATTCAAAAGATGGGACGTAATCCATCACAGAAGATTCACCTTGAACAAGGTCAATAAAGCGTCGTGCCAAAGTTACCTTTTCAGCTTTCGGCACAAACTTTAACTCGAACCTTTCTCAGAATTTCTCCTAAGTAAGATCCGCTTTAATAATTTCCGAGATCAAAAGCTCATACCAATCTAATGCTCTTTCCTGGAGCATGCTAGAAGCCACTTGGACTCGATGTAGATCCACAAGATTCATGCGGGAAAAGATGCGATCGCATGATCTAAGCTAAGCTTGGATTTTTATAACGCTTTTGAAACCCTTGAATGGCCTTCCACCCAAATTGATATAATCTCTGCACAAGCGTTCAAACCCAGATTTAGGATGAGTAGGCTCTGGAATGGGTCCGACGGCTTGGGCATTCTTTACAAGATCCAAAAGTTATTGGGCAGACATAAATATGCCATCCTGAGGAGTAGCACTAGATTGACCGGTGCTGGGATGGCCAGGTCTAACCATTTCTCTTCTTTAAGAAAGAAAGTAAGAAGAGGAAAAATGTTATTCTTAGAATAAATATCAAACAAACTTGATTGATAAAATAAGGCATCATAACAGAAAATAGGATAGAACGGGTCCTAAGACTCGGATAAATCCTAAGGCACGATTCCTAAGAGAGACTTAGGACAATGATCCTTGTTATAATATTCTATATTGTTCCGAAGTTTGGCTCTGATACCAAGTTGTGACGCCCCACCTCTATACTCACACTAGCCGAGGACACTACGGGGTAATGTCGTTGACTAGCATGAAGAAGAAGGCTATTGAGGAGCGACCATCAGTGTAATTTCTTTGTGCGAGTACCGATATGTCAAATAATATGACTTTCGTTTCATTTCAAGAGGAAATCCGACATATCCAATACAAATTCAAAGCTACTACACAGTGGCTATGTGGGCTTCGAAAACAAATATAGAAATAAGCATAACACAAATCAGTCACATATATTCATATCACGAAGGCGGAAACAGATATGAATATAACACATAAAAATGTACATCAAAATAGTGGTCATACAAGATCCATTACATCACAAAAGAATAGGTACAAGTGCCAAGCAAAAGAATATGTATACATCAAGGAGTCTTTATCTCAAATGTATAAAGAAAAAACTACTAAGCTAAAGTAGTTAGCCAAAAGTCAGAAGCTAGCCCCTACTAAGAAGTCAAGTGGAAGCACCTGTAACACCTCGGTCTGACCCGAGTATTACTTAAGAAGAAAAATAATAAACGGACCAGTCTAGCTATAAATATCATATGAGATGAGAAAAGATAAGAGATACCACAAAAATGTATGATAACAATAATGCCATACTGTGACAAGTATACATTCGATAACAATAAAAATCATACAATATCTCAAATTTCGTCAAATATCCAAAAAGAATATCACATTCTTTAGCTTATTCACCAAACCCCAAATATTGACAAAACATATCAATGTCAATCGCAAAATTGGTGAAACACAAATTCCAGAAATCAACAATAAGAAATCCAGAAAACACAAAAGGGGGAGGCCTATCACAAATGGGAGCATGAAAACTCACCAACACGTGTATCACAAACGGAACGCTATTCCAAGGTTGCTAACCATCAAGTTTGAGCCGAGGCTCCATAAACGGCCCTAAGAGCATGGGTCGCTAACCTACCGATTTGAACCGAAGCTCCACAAACGGGGTTTAATCCCCCACACAAACAAAGAGACATTGCACATCGCTAGTCTAAATCACAAAACGATCATCATTGATCGATAAGTGTAAATTACACTAAGCTAGTAAATAAATAAGTTTAGCTTCATGTCCCACAACCACTGGCTTAACTTAAATATTTACGAACAAATTGTTGATTTCCACTCAAAAATTATCACGAGATTTCAATCGAACAAGTCCAAGAATTAACCGACGAAGTAAACGCAAGCGTTTCATACCACTTGTTTTGCTAAGTTGTTTAATTAGATTTCTCATACGAATGAGGTAAAGGGTTGTATATACTAATAGATAAGAAAATGGTTTTAAAAACAAGCTTTGCATTAAAAGCAACGTTGAGATCGTTTTTGTGAAAGAGTTTGAGTATTTACTACTAGTATAGAAACCTTTGTATTTAAAAGTGACAAATCACAGAATTGATTGTGAAAACAATCTATCACCAAAAATCCACATTTGACGACGTGAATTCAAACCAAAAAAATTGATATCAAATCCAATCAAATGGATATTCCCAAAAATCCATAAATGAAGTCATCAAAGTCGATAATAATTGACAACATCTAACCGGATCAAAAAAATCGATAAAATTTGGAAATCCACTCAAAAACAGCCAAAATAGGCAAAATTGAACAGTTCTAGATGTTTAAAATTACCAACCAGACGTCTGAACCACTAACCAGACGTCTGGATTTTGCCTCTGCCTTTTTTTTCTTTTTCCAGGGACCAATTCCAGACGTCTGGATTTTTCAACCAGACATCTGGATTTTCAATCCAAACGTCTGAAATTTCCTGTTAGGCAAAAATCAGCCTAGCCCAAAAAGGGCAAAAATCCAAACCGAAATGCGATCGAACGAGCGATGGATGCTAGGGATTTATGCCAATCGACAACCCAGCCCTATAGGCTCTTCCATACACCACCAAAAACATGTCAAAACATCCAAGATATGATCTTTAAAGATTTTGACTTTAAAATACCAAAATTGGAAAATTCACCAAATCAATTCAATTCAAAAGCAATTTGACATGCAATAGGTGTTAGGAATTTATACCTAACAATAATGAAGGCTATAGACGTAGATGTGAGTTCAAAAAATCACCTTTAGACCCAAAACAACGAATAAGAAGCTTTAAAACAAAGGAAAGATCAACCACTCTTCAACTTCAACTCAAGAAGCTCCAATCTAAGCTCATAAGCGAATATTTTCTAAGTTAGGGTTTAGGAATTTCTGAAAATTGAAGAGAGATTGAGATGGAGAAGATGAAGAGGATGCTTACCTAAGCTTCTCTTTGATTTCTAGAACTTGAATTTGAAATTCCTAGTAAACTAGGGCTTAGGAATTTTAATTTCCCTTTCTTTCCTCCATTTTCCTTTAGCTTGAGTATTAGGAAATAATAGAATGAATGAAGAGGAGTTGGAGGAGTTAGGTTATTAGATGAGTTGGTGGGCTAAAACCCAAATCCAAAGCCCCAAATGAAAATATCAAAATTCTAATCAACTCCAAACATATCGATGTTTATACTCAAAAAGGTCGCAAATGCCATTTTGGACTCAATGGAAATGGTCTCGAGTCCGGATTCGACTGTTTACAAAAAGTCTCCTTTTTGACTTTTAAATTCAACCAACGATGCTATATTTAAATAAATCATTTAAATATATTATCGTAAAAATATGCTGGTTGTTACACATATTCTGGCCAAACCATTGTCAAAATTGATGTTTTGCTCGATAGTTTGTCTGCTATTTTTCCTATTATGATCAATCGCAAGCTCTCACCGGTAGTAGTGAAAGCAAGATAACCATGACTAAGGGCATGAAAATAGCCTGGGTAGTTCACTGCTGACGATCGGCCCCCCAACCAGCAATGATAAACCGACTCTAAGCCACGGATTAGGCATGATTATAGCTTCGGCAGTTTATAATTGGAGTTCGGCTCGCCGGCAACTGCGAACCGATAATATATCTCATGGTTAAGGCATGGCTGTAGCCAGGGATAGTTCGTAGTTGACGATCGACACCCACGCTTGCCGGGCCACAGTAAATCGAATAACACTCACAATACAGGCCATAATGGCCCGGGTAGTTACTACGTGCGAACCCCGGCTATAAATCTTAAGTACGGCCGTCGCAAAAGTTACACTCCCTTGGAACATAGGTTGGGCTGACAAACCATATGTCGCCAAAATCCACAATCAGGGTAAGTAACTTACATGCCACAATCTTAAGTTTAGAAGGACTCTCTTAACGAAGAGTATAGTTTGTTGTACTTAAACTAGAAGCTTCTAACAATTTATTTCAGTCTTGTGGCATTACATACAGATAGTAGAAATATGAATTCCACTCTGCCAACCATAGCAGGATATTCATTTGCTTCCACTCCACCAAAGGAAACAGAGCATCGACTCAACTCCGTCAAAGATAGCGGAACATCAATCCAACATTGCCACAAGAATAAGAATATCCATTCCAGCCAACTTCACTCAAGAAACTGTAAGGATTCTCCCAAAGCTGAGCATACTTATGGAACCTGAGAAACACTCGATGCAAAGACCCTTGACTTGTAGGTAAATCCGATGGAACTGGATGATTCTTCACTGCCGGCGCCAACTGGAAATCTAGATTGAAAATTTGGTTTTACCCGATCAATGTAAAGATAGCAAGCTGATAATAACCAAGGATTCATATGCTCAAAGACTATTACAGTCAAACACCCCATGTTGGCGCCATCTGACATCGACATTCTACATAACTCAAACCAGCATTAATAAACCAGCTCGCTACGCTCATAATATGCTCTTTAGCCATATCCTCTACTTTTCGCATCTAATCCCGACTATGGCTTCATGCTGGAATGATGAAGTACTCCTAACTCATAATGCAAACAAATTCCCTTGAACTCTACTCAAAGGGGCTAGAACCACTCGCTCAAATCCAACACCTACTCCATTAACACTTGCCTGTAATCAACTCCACGCAAGTACATAAGATATCAGTAGACAAGCTATCGAGAAAGTTGGTAAAACTAATCCTATAAAAATATGTCCAAGGGCATGTCCCGAAAGAGCTAACAAGATAATAAAGAACCGCTCCTTCAACATCATCACCTTACCAGACTAGATGTAACACAAACCTATTGCAATTAGTTAAGCCTAATCAGATATAATGACCCCATTAAAGCTCATACAAAATGTACATGTCTTTGTACAAACGTTAATACAAAAGATACAAAGCATAGGCTAGGGAAGAAATTGTCAGCCTTCACTCAAAGGCAGCACACTACATATCCTACATACGAGTACCCTTCAATATAGATTCTAATCTACCAAATCCATCAATAATTAATCCCATACGTGCATGCGTGGAAGTGGAGAAAAGTTCACTAAGAAATATGCAAATTCGGCAATCGCATGGGATGGATAGGTCGTGATCACTAGACTTACCCATACAATGAACATAACTAGAATGTCACGTCAGTAGATCCGAGAAAATACCATAAAGTATACATCGGCTGGTTCACACACTGTAGAACCTCAAAGTAGGAAGAAAGAAGACCAAACCTAGGAAAATAGAATCCCACCAGGTGAAGACAAATAAAAAACGGCTAGAGACAGTCACCACACCATCCTTAAGCAGAGCCTCGCCTCACATTGAACTAGCAAAAGAAAACTCTTTAGCGAAACAAAAATAATATATGGATAGTCAAACATCAAGATGACGGTTGCAAGACAAGCAAGGCAACCCCTGGTCAAACAAAGCACACTTTGCATTCACGAAAGTATGCTTGGGGGGGGGGGGGCAAATGTTGTGGGCATTTCCACCCACTACATGGTGAATATGAAGAGTCAGGGGTAAAATTGTCATTGTCTTGGAATGGACCTAAACTAGTTTAGAAGTATTCTCGAGATCAAGATATGGACCTAGGTTGAAACCGCGTCTCAATCAGAGTAACGGTTTGAAAGATATGAACATCTTAACTTTAGCCCGTTGTCTAAGTTATATGGGTCCCACTTTGGAGAACTACTAATTTTCTCTCTCACGTGGAACATTTAGGGGCATTTGAATACTCTACTTAACGATACATAGCTACTAGTTCAAGTCTCATTCAATTCTGACTTGGATTGAAGGAAGTATGGCATAATAACATGTGTAGCACAATAGTAAAGACTTGCGCCTTTCAGCCAACCCACCCGGGTTTAAATCCTGGCAAGCACTTATTTTTATGAAGCATGAGTAATGGTCCAATAGGGAATCAAACTACTAAACATCTAATCAAATCCCATAGGAAGAAAGACTGAATTGAATCCCACATGGAAGGTTGAACTAAATCCCAGAGGAAGGAATGTTGAACCAAATCCTACAAGAAGGAAGGTTGAACCAAATCACAGAGGAAGCAAGGTTGAACTAAAGCTCAGAGGCTATGTACTCAACTGCCACTCCCATTATAACCTCACTCTATAAACACCAGTCACATGACATTATAAAAAAGGATGGAGGGAAAAGAGTGAAGCTCTCATCAACAATGGCAGACAACTTTGAGAGGGAAAACTCTTAGTTCCAATAGCATGTTTACTTATATTCAAAGCTTGTACTTGTAATCAGAAATGTAAGGAATAATAAAAGAGGAATAGTGGACGTAGGCACATTCACGCCAAACCACTACAAAATCTGTGTCTTTTTACATTTAAGTCCTTTACTTATTCTTTATTTCACATCCTTGATTTTCTATCTCAGTCATCCGCAACTAAAATTCATCAAACAATAGTTCTATACTGAAAACAGTATTCGTAGCTCTACTACTATGACTTGGACGTGTTTGCCCATTTTTTGTGTAAACAGACAGCGTTCTGTAAACATGGGAAACTGTATGTGGCTTATCCTTCCAAACTACATGGTCATGACACACAGAAGGATAAGAGGTGGCCTATAGCTGAACCCAGGCAGCTCTGATGACCTGGTTAGGTGTGAAGGGTAGCTGAAGATGGCCATTCAAAATGTAGTCAGTAGCCTTAGCCTCCTTTGCAATTCTAGTTTGAAATATATCCTGATAATTCATGAGATTTGACAGTATCATACCAGGAGCTCCTCATAGCTCTGACCAAAATTTAACAAAGGACGAGTCAACCATCTTCATCAGTATAAAAGGGAGGAAAGTAGCTCTCAAACCAAGTAGTTTTCTCCATGTCCAGCTACAGGATTGTGGAACTTGCATACACCAGAAATCCTTCCTACCAATTCTGTGTGTCAAAACCAATTTCACCCAGACACTATCCTTTTTAGATAATATAGAATTAAAGTGTATACTAAAGGCAGAAATGTTCCAATGAAAAATGTTCTTCACCCTTACACCTCCTTTTGACCTTGGCATTTCAAATAAACCGAAGGAGCATGGCATAGGCTTCCTCATATGGATGGAACCACACCAAAGAACCTCATCATAGAACTTCTAATCATTTTCAACAGTTTATTAGGCAAGATAAAGGCTCTAGCCCAATACACAACCATGGAAAAGCTTACTGATTTGATAAGAATAAGATGGCCAGCTTGACATAGATATCTATTTGCCCAACTTTCCAAAGAAGAAGCGATTCTATTATAAAGGGGAAGACAGTCAGACAATGATATCCTAAAAGAAATGAGAGGCAATCCTAAATAGGACATGTCATACTCCATCAGCTGAATGCCAGAAGCATTTGACAATTCTATAGAAATTTGCAAGGCTACACAAAAGAAAATTATGCTAGATTTGGACTGGTTAAGAGTAAGGCCAGTCATAGTTAAAAAGGATGACAAGGTGGTTAGAACAAAATGGATTGAAGGTAGGTGAGGTTTAGTGAAAATCATAATGTCATCATCAAACATAAGAGTGGATATTTGGGGGTCTCTACACCTCGAATGGTAGCTAATAAGATTGGCATTATACTTAATAGAGATTAATCTTGTGAAAACTTCTATCACAAGAATAAAAATATAAGAGGAGATACGGTCACCTTAACGTATCCCCTACCGGCTTTTGAAATAACCAACTGATCGACCATTTAAAATGAGGGAGAAACTTGGAGAAGAAATACATTCATACACCCAGTTA
Organism: Allium fistulosum; assembly: GCA_030737815.1. Taxonomy (NCBI): domain Eukaryota; kingdom Viridiplantae; phylum Streptophyta; class Magnoliopsida; order Asparagales; family Amaryllidaceae; genus Allium; species Allium fistulosum. The sequence continues at coordinate 399,197,163 of CM060907.1, forward strand.
ACAAATGGTTTAGGAAATCTCATGAGAGCTATGATGCGAACTATAGAAGTCCAGTGAATTGAGTCATAAGATTTCTTTGTATCAGCTTCATCATGGCAGCAGTGGAAGCATTAGCTCTACCATACCCACTAAGGAGCTCCTATGCAACAAGGAAATTATCTAATATGCTTCTCTTTGGAAAAAATGCTACCTGATTTTGGGAGATGAGTTCAGGGAGAACATGAACTAATCTTGTAGCAAAATTTTTTGAGATACACTTTTATACAACATTACAGCATGAGATTGGTCTAAAGGAGGTAACAGAGCTGGCATAAGATGTCTTAGGAATTAAAACAAGTTTGTTGCATTAACTTCAGAGAGGAGTTTGCAGTTATCAAAGATGTTATGCATAGCTTTACAAAAATCAGTGTGGATGATCTCCCAACTATTTGGGAAAAAGAGCACATTGAAGCCATCTGGTCCTCCACTCGAATTCTTATTCATTGAGAACAAAGTAAGCTTTATTTCATCATCAGTTACCTTATTTACCAACAAGGAAGCCTAGTCAGTACTTAGCATGGGAAGTGGGATTTCATCAAACATATTTTGATCAGGAGAGAAATTGGTAGAGTTACCAAGGAGGTCATTGTAATAACTGAGGAAAGCAGTATCAACCTGTTCAGGAGAAGAGCAGAGGCAGCCGTCTTCACCATGAATAGATCAAATGTTTTCTCTAGCTGGCTTGATTTTGATCGAAGCATGAAAAAATGCAGTGTTTCTGTCACCAAGTTGGAGCCATTTATTATGCAACTGCTGTTTTTTCACGTTGCTTTCACTATCAAGAGCTTGATTGAGAGATGTAAAAAGCCTTCCTTTCCTCCTCAACCGCTTGAGCATCACCAGGGTTGTTCATCATGTACTCTTGAGCTACTATGAGTTTTTCCTTTAAAAGGTTAGACTGCTTTGATCCATTACCATACAGCTTATAAGCCCAAGATCTTAGAGCTTCTTTAATAAATTTTAGCTTCCTGCAAAATTTAAACATAGGGTTACCATAACAACTAGAAGACCAAGTAGTCTATACAATATTTTTATATTCAGGGGACTCAATCCAAGCATTGAAAAATCTAAAGCTTCTTTTTTCTTAACTTTGGGAAAAACAAAAGAAAATATAAGATGGGAATGGACAGACATTGTAGGATGGGGGATGTTAACAAAAATATTAGGCCAGTGAGAAAAGGAGATTAAGTTACAGAAAGCATGATCAATGTTAGAAAAAGTTCTCACACCACTCCTACTCATATTGTTCCAAGTGAATTTTGCCCCAGTAGAAACGATTTTAATAAGGATCGAATCAATGGTAGAAATGTTGAGAGGTTGAATTTCCTTTGGCAACATGGGCAGACCACCTTGCTTGTCATCTAAATATAGGCAGCAGTTAAAATCACCCATGACAATCCATGGGTGAGTTTCCTGCCGAAGATGGGGAAGAAAGTTTAAAAGATTTTGTCTCGAAACACTAGAATTGTCAACATAGATATAGTTAGATAAAAGGAAGGAGAAGGATAAGTACAAGTAACTTGAAAGTGAATGATTATTTTGAAGAGATGATAGTTGTTAAAGAGAAGAAGTTTGGGTCATGAAGGACAACGATCCTGCCATATTCAGCATCATAATGATTATGATCCAGCATCCAGGAGGGGTTAATATAGCTAGCAGCTCGTTTGGTTAAAGTCAAATTTAATTTTGTTTCATGAATGGCAACAATTTTTAGCTCATGGGAAGAGATAAGATTCTTAACCTGATCAAGTTTAATATGATTGTGAGCACCTATTATATTTCGTACTCCAATGTTTGGTATCATCATAAAACTAGGGAGATTGATGGTTATTTATTTTCATGCTCCTGGTTGCAGGAGATTGTGAATTAGAAATGGTAGTTAAGGCATTGTGATTTTTTGAAGGGGGGAATTTCTTATTATTACCAGAACTAACAATGTGACTGTCAGCTGGCAACTGAGTTCCAGAAACAAAATTTGATTGAGGAGAGGATACCCATCCAGGGATAAAAGAGTTGTTGACATAAGGGTAGGAAGGAGAGACCAATGAAGACTTTGGTCCAAGCAGGCTTTGTCGAGGAGAAGAGGTGGGACAGATTGGTAGAGAAAAGGATGAAGATAAAGAAGATGGTTGATCAGATTGTTCATGCATGGAGTGCACAATCTGTTTCAGTTGTGTTTCAAGTGCTACACAAAAATTTGATTCAGCTACTTCAATACTGGCTTGATTGCTTCCTCCATCATGTATATGAGTTGATTGTTACTGTTGTTTATCGTGATTTGGTGGTAAAGAAACACAGTTACTGTTTGGATCAAGCCCATAGTGCTTGTGCATGTGCACATGCTTTTTACTGGGTAATGTGTTATCAAAATTTTGGTTGTCACCCAGAACTTCATACTCTCCGGGCAGTTCCTTGGTAAATTCACAGCTTGCTTCGAGAAAATTACCCCTCTCATTAATAGTGTGCACGTGCACATGCATGATACTTTGATTATTATTTCTCGTGTTGTGGCATAAAGCATCATCCTTAGATACTTCGGGACTTTCCCTGGGAATTTCTTGTTCAGCTTCGAGACACTCACCCTCTTCAATTTCAATCTCATTAGCACTTCCTTCCTCGTAACCACCCCTTATGGTTCCATCAAACCAAATATCAGTATCATTCTCCAAAGCAATAAACTTGTTCAAAGTACTAATTTTGTTAACTGACTGAATGGGTTGTCAGCTTGTTCAGAATTATCATGATTATCATTTTCCTCTTCAACTTCCTCATTAACATCAGACTTATTCATTCCAACCCCAACAGTACCTCTTAATTCATTTGCTTTATTAATCAACTGGTTATTTCCTTTTTCTTTCTTTTTATTATGAGAGACTCTCTTCCAAACTTGTTTCGACTTATCTGCCTTACTCAAATCCTCAATTTTTAGTTTGCCTTCCACTTTTTGTTTTATAGGAACAGAAACACCTGCTTCAACCGTCTTAGTTTCACCATTTGCTAGAAGGCAAGTAAGATCTTTGTGTCCAAACTCATTGCATTTAACACAAATTTCAGGTTTCTAGAGGTAGTTAACTTGCACCATCTGATCACTGCAATCAAGCAACTTCATCAGAAACTTATCCACAAGTTTTTGGTCAGGTTTAACTTCAACCAAACATTTGACGAAAGTTATTCTCTCAAGCTTTTCAGTGGTTTCATCCATACATAAAAACTTACCGATTCTTGTTGCAAGCTAGTTGATACCGTGATGAGACCAGGCATAAAGGGCGATGTTGCTAAGCTTAATCCACATAGGAACAGATCAAATCGTTCCACAACTATTGCCTACTGAAGCATCCCATGGCTTAATAATAAAAAGCTTGTTTTTCATAACTATCGGATCGGCCTCAACTATCTTTTGACGATCATCCATAGATGAAAATTTAAATAGAAAGAGGAAACCATCAGACTTAACCGACACTTCACCTTTCAACCTCCACACCCTTTTAAAGTATTAAACAACAGTCGAATAAGGAAGAGGTTTATCAAGGAAGAAACCCACAAGGTAATCCTTCCACACTTCGTTCCCATCCAAGATGATGTCATTAGAAGGCACAAGCACATCACCAGAGAAATCCAAAGGAATAACTTGAGGACAGTAGGAGCCGTCATTACGAGGCTTGGACTTAAAAAGAGAAGACCATTGCACAGAACCATTGGATGAGAAGGGAGGAGGGAGAGAAGCTCAAGTCTGGCAAGGAGACACAACAGAACAAGGCAGTGATGAAGGCGGAGGATCAGGGGCAGGAGGAATAAGGATGGGAGTAGCAGAAAGAGGAGAGGGGGGATGGGATGAAGAAGAAGGAAGGAACGAAGTATGGGGAGATACATACGTAGCAGAAGGAAAAAAGGACACGGGTAAGGTTCCCATGAAAAAGAAGAAAGAAGCTTATGTATTGTTTTTTATTTTGGTTATAATTTAATAATGTGAAATATTATAATTTCTTAATTAATGTATAGCATATGTACTAGCATTCTTAACTTTGACAACTTGGTTATAATTTAATAATGTGAATCTTTTATGTTATTTTCGATAAATGTGAATGATTTTTATTGTTATCAGTACAATCTTGGTTTTACTTGCAAACTAATACTAAATCTATAGGTCAACAATGTCTTTTTTGTAGTTTTGTAATAGCGGACAAAAATAGTTGTAAAAGGTATCTTACAATAGGCAAAATTAGTTGTAAAGGATCAATTACAACGAGCAAAAACCATTGTAAAAGAGTTTATTACGACGGTCCATATTAACGGATGTTAACCATTGTAAAATGCATCGACCTAATTACAATTTCGCATATACAAATTTCGATTGATCGTTGCCATCGGTCTATTATAATGGACATTGGAAGTTGTGAGTTAGGTATTTTTTGTTGCAGTGCACAAAGCATCCTATATCATAACGAGATTATAAAAATATCTTTAACCATATAATTCATTTCAATGGATGCTTTCAAATCAAAAGCAATTTTAACTAAAATGTCTCCATCAAAATGTTTCTTTAAAGACTTCATACTAAGTCCAATTTCTAGCCAAAATATTTTCTACCAATTTTTTTTAAATACTCTATATTGAACATCCTATCACAAAAGTTGTTTTTAACAAAATATTTTGTAGTAATCATTTTGCCTTTATGAAAATATCTTCACAAAAGTTAATTTATTTCTCTAATTAAGTGTTTTCATTTGTTACAACCAATTCTCACTTCAACCTTGCCGAAAGCAAGAAGAGTAGAAAAAAGAATTTACAAACGATGATAACATCAACAAAGCCTTTCGAAGGAGTCGAAGGGATGCTACAACAAAGATTAAGTGTGTTATAAGCTTTCAAAGGGGTCGAAAGGGAATAAAAGAACCCTTTCGCTTTAAGTGCTTCCTTTCGAAACAGATGCTTCTGCCTACGTGAAGACGTTTCGAAAGAATTGAGGAGCGCCTTTCAAAGGCAACAAATTACAGCCTCTCACATGCACGCCAAACCTTTCGAAACTAAAGGCTTTATTCACATACCATAGAAAGATGTTTTGTTAGAGCAACCACTTCGAAAGCATAACTAAGCCTTTCGAAACCTTTCACAACTAAGAAAGAAAAGCTTGCCGGAGTCCTATACTAGAAGAAGGGGTTCTACATCAATCAGCAAGTATGTCTTCGAAAGTTACCTTCAGCATTTCAACACCTTTGAAACCCCAAAGATCTACCTATTGAGAGAGTCGAAAGCTACTGCCTCTTCCTACTTGCAACAACATAGCAACACAAGGTGGAGAATCGTACCTACCACTTTCGATGAAGTCGATATCACTCAAGTCCATTTAAAAGTAATGCGGAAGGATGCCTTAATGTAAACGTCATGGAAAGATCTCTAGGGCTGCCTTCCGACCAAGTCGAAAGGACTGATTCGAAAGGTGCAAACCCGCACCTATAAATAAGACCATGGGGGTCTGGTTTTGGGGATCCGAATTCATTCACTTCATTCTTGTACTTTCTTAAATTTATAAACCCTAATTTTGAAATTAGAATGGGGACTTGATCAATTTGTATACCATTAGTTTAATGAAAGCAAGATTATGATATTTTTGGATATACAACTGATTTAATACTCTTATTGGATTCAGTTTATGATCTGCTTATGTCAACTTGATCGAAGGGTCACCTTTTGAGTAAGTACAAACCCTTAGCTCAACCAATATCCTTAGAGACTTAGCTCCTAACCTCAAGTGATCGAAAGGTTACCTCTTGAGTAAGTCAAAACCTTTAGCTCAGGCAATATCCTTAGATCTATAGGTCCTAATCCAAGCCACTAAAAGGAAAGTTTTCAATGAAGTCGGAACCTTTCATCTAATGGATATCCTAAGGTCCAACCCTTGAGTTTCCTCAACTGTTTCGAGAGGGGGTTTCATAAACCAATTAAACTAGTTTGAAAGGCCTAATAGGAAGGGATACGGGTGTTTTGACTGAGACGGAAGGTCGAATAAGGAGGAATTTTGACTTAACCGGTTAAAAAGGTATAATAAAGGGAATCAGGCTTACGACTAAGTCGACAGGCTGAACATGAAGAAGTTTTAATTGAAACAACTTGTTTCGAAAGGTGGTTTTAAGGGAATAATAAGGCTTTAGCTCTATCTGACCAAAAAAGAGTTTCAAAGGAAACATCTACACTTTAGACTCTACTTCGGGGTGTTAACAAGTTTTCTTGTTAACACTTTTTACCCACATAAATTTTTTCAGCAAATCATTTTACATAAGCATGCATTTTCCTTTTTTAATAAAATTTCCCAACAAAAATTATTCATTTAAAAATTCAGTAATTAAAAAGCAATCATGTCTATTAAGGTCAAGTCTCAATTATAACTTAACATTGTGTCTATCATACAGGGTATTGCCAATACTTAATCCCTCCTATAACTATTCATCCTACCTCACTTCTACTTTATTTATTCTCTACACAAAGGTTATCATAAATAAACATCACTATGAGGTAATGATGGTCAAACATGCAACCAATATACTCAAGCATGTAATCACCAAAAAGAACACTCTTTAATTCTAGATTCTAACCTAGCCTATGATGTAGATTAACCTACCATAAATGGATAAACCTACACAAGGTTCATGGGAATCGCTAAACTTAAGCTCCGATACCAATTGTGACGATGCACTATTTCTACCGTTTATTGATAGAACATCATTAAAATACGGCTACACACTAACCTCAAATATTAAAAACAATAGACCATTGGTTATGTAAACTAAAATCTAGAATTAATATGAATAAAAAGGAAAATCACAGCCGAATTTAAATAAAAATATACATATCTCAACAATGCATACATACACCTCAATGAAATACACAAGGTCTAATACAATAAATAAAATATCTTTATTTTCCCATAGATCAATCATTATTAAATCTATAAAACAATACAACAAAATAAGGTAAAATAATTTAAGTAAACAACATATACATGACTTTTGGATTCAGATCTCTTTATCCTTCCTTTGCATCCACCTGTAAAATTTACAAATGCATGGAAAGGAAATAAATGTTCAACTATGTTTGGAATATGTCTAACCTTATACAATTCGACATAGACTCAAGAGCTATTGCATAAGAACGTCGTGTACACAAAACCATGCACAAAGATGTCATCACCCATGTAAATCAAGATAAACAACAAATCATGGGAACAATATCGATTAATTAGGTGAATCATCCATGTCAAAATCATTATCAAAGTCCAGAAACATCAATACCTAAGGTATCATCAAGTATATGTTGGAATTGAACCAGTCCGTAGTGGAAATTATGAGTGAATTCAAATTAATTTTTTCTCATGTTGGATCTTTACTGGACCTATGAAGTCTAGTTTATTTAGAACATTTCTAAATTTTATTTAAATAAAATCATTTATTTTCTTTAAATTTATAGAATGATATAGTATTATCTAATTTATGTTATATTAAATATATACGTGTATCATATACACATATACAAGTGTGTGCATGTGTAACATATCAATCCATGCATGGTATAAAATGCACGTGTATAGATGCTAGAATTTACATCGCAATAGATACATTAACTCAATCATTATGCAAATATATTATCAAAATGTATGTTTATATACATACTTATACTTTATAAATAAAATAATACAAAATGTGCATATATATATGTATGTATAAATAAATTTTTTATTTATATGCAATTCTGCATAAATATATAAATATATACATATAAACATAAATATAAATATAAAATATTAACAGTATGTATATATTTATAAATATGTTTAAGTCATTAATAAAATATTAAATAATTTATTTCTAGTGTCGAGAACACTACAAGTGTAAATATTTTTTTTTAAATATATATAAAAATAAATATATATTAATATAAATAAAAATCGTAAAATAATTTATATTTAAATATATAACCACCTAGTCTTGCACATGGCTTAAGATATTTTTTGAATTTTGAATTTAATATTTATATATTAATAAAATAGTATGAAAAATTATTTAAATTTTTTTAACAATATTTGTTTTTGAAATCAAATTTGAATTACAAATTTCTAGTAAAAGTTTAGACGAAAATTTTATAATTCAAAATTCTATTTTATATTTTCTAATTTAAAAACTATATTAATTTTTTATTTATATTTAAATATTTTAAAATAAATAAATAGTTTTTTTTCAACCGAGAGTACAATATGTATTAATCTAATTTTATAAAATATAGAACATATTTTATATGACATATATGAATTTATATAATTATTTATTTAATTATTAGTTAAGATAATATATAAATATAAAAAAATATTTTCTCCCACTGAAAATATTATGCTTATTATACATAATATATAAAATATAGCTTCATATTTTACATAAGTATAATGTAGTATTTAAATTGTAAATTATACACACACACATATGTATGTATGTTTATTTTAATAATAAAAATAATTTTTTTTAAATATTGAGTCATGCTGCACATAGATGTATTACCAAAATAAATTTCTAAACATACATACATATACATATGACCAATCAAAATCGTGACACTATATTTACATGTTGCAATCGTCACTTAACTAACAATAAAATATATATACAATAAACATTACAAATATAGATTAATATTTGTAAACATTTTGGTCAGAGATCCTTATATACAGGAAGAGAAGGGGAAAAGTTTGGATCTAATCTTTTACCCATTCTCCTTCCATCTTAGCCATCCGACTTTCGCATGCCACTTAGTAGGTGATGTGACATTTTGGGCAGTTTTATCGCTTACTTAGTTTCGGTAAAACCTAATGTTACATCGTTAAGCTTTACCTAGTTGTGACTATTATTTACACCAATTATCTTCGCCAAAACTATATCACTTTGGACTTATGGAATTTAGTAATTGTCAAAATTCCAATATAGTCCACACTGAATTCTATAGTCTAAAAACAAAGTCCTTGGTTCAATAATACTAATTATTATTAACTAAACTAATCCCACGTAACCGAGAAACTAATGGTTCAATAATAAAACATATACTTCTATTGTGAATTGTCTTGAGTTGACCGAGATACTAATCCTACATAACCGAGAAGAAAACCCTCTCTTGAATAGTGTTTCACTTTCCAATACCTCCACTTGATCCAATTATAGTAACTCGATGGATGTTGTACCATGATTTGACTATAATCAAAGGAAAGCATTCATATTGAAGATCAATAGTATTCTCAAGCAGAGAGAACTGTGTAAATTAGTCACATTGATATTTTCTATTTGAATTTAGTTATACTATCTAACATAAAACCATCGAGTGAGTCGTCCCATAGTTATCCAATAACTATCAGTATGTAACCCCCAGGTGCCCTCCAACATTCATGAGTAATACGCTTCCTAACATTTATAGAGCGTTACATACTCTAGTCTCAATGGATACATCGATATCCAGTCTCGATGCATCTTGAATAAAAAAATTTAAAATGATATGTCTATAATATCGTGATATAATACTCATGATTACAATAATTAGCAATTACTATAACAAACAGACCATTTATGGATTTTCTGCTAAATATATTTTAATTTGTTTAATTATTTATAGCACATTCTAACAAATATATAACAAAAAGAAAACACCTTTATTGCGAATAAGAATTGATTATAGAGTTAATTAATATACAATAAGTTATAGAATTTCCCGTAGGGGATGTCCCTAACACTATCAATCTACTACTTGCACTTGGGACCAATATTGAATCTCAATCCCATCCCTTCAATCAGCTTCTTCAATGCCAAAACCGAGCTAGACGCTTAGTGAGTGGATCTGCTATATTGTCCTCACTATCTACCCTTTATATCACGACCTCTCTCTTTTCAGTGAATTCTCTAATCAAGTGGAACGTCTAAAGAATATGCCATGGCTTCTTGTGTACTTTGGGCTCCTTTGAGATCTGCATCGTTGCATTGTTATCATGGAACAATGCCAAAGAATTCTTAGTACCGGGAATCACTCCGAGCTCACTCCAAAACTTGCTTATCCAAACCGCCTCTGTAGTTTCATTATTGAAGGCGATATATTCGACCTCCATCATCAAATCAATTTCTTTTTTTGCTTGGAACATTTCCAACTAAAGGCTCCATCGTTAAGTGTAAAGACATAACAAGACATTAATTTACTATCATCTATATCACTTTGAAAGGTCAAATATGTATACCCCTTCATAAGTAGGTCTCGATTCACATATAAGGAATATGTCTTGAGTATTTATTAACTATTTTAATATACATTTTACGTCCATCCAATGTTTTTCTCCAGGATTAAACTGGTATCAGCTTATGCATAAAAATGCGTATTCCACAACTAGTCTAGTATATAGCATAACATACATTGTGGATCCTATGGCTGAAGCATAGGGGATCCTCTGCATATGCTCTTTCTCCTCATCGATATGAGGAGTGTCCTTCTTAGAAAGGATGATTCCAGACTGCATTGGAACATTTCCACGCTTGGAATTTTTCATAATGAACCTTTAAGTATGGTATCATTGGTCCTTGTGTAGGAGGACCGTTCTTGAAATAGTGAGGGCACCTCCATGGAATCCTACACGATTCATGAACGTGCCTTAGTGGTTTTTATTGCATACCTATTATTATTATGATATGCACTCATATGCATCACAACTACTTGATTGTTTATATTTCACACCATATTCATTATTATAATGTTAGTGGATTTTCTAATGAAAATGGTTTGGTCATCATACGGTAAAAACCTATCCGTGTTTATTTGCGGCATGGTCTTATGAGGTACCCTTATTTTTGAAAGGTTTATAAAAATAAAAATCCACTTGATTTGAGTTTGTCATGCTGGTTTACCAGACTGATTCGGGTGTTATTTTTTATAATGCTCGGGTCTGTCCCGAGTATATTTCCAAATTTAGATGGATGCTTTGGAGTGCTTGGAGAGGAGCTTTATGATTTCTTTTTCATGTATTTATTTTCCACTGCATCACTTATTTTCTATCAGAATTTATGAGGACAGGCTGTTATAACTGTCAAGGCTGATGATAGGTTAATTTTCTCCGATTGTTGTATGTATATTAATGTTTTCTTTTTGGTAAAGATCTTTTAAGATATTATATATTATCGTTTCGCATGTGAGATTCTGATATTGTATTCTTTTTTTATTCTGTTTCATTTTTGTTTTCTTTTTCCCTAGCGTTTTGTCTTTCTAGCACTTAGGTGTTCAGCACGTGAATACCGTAGGTATATTAGTGTCGACATTCAAGGGTCGAAAAGTATGTTCATTACATTTGGTATCAGAGCTGGAGGTTAAACGAGAACCTTGGCTTTGGTAGGATATAACTCATTAAGAGAGAGGGTAATGGAATGCCTTATTTTGGGTTAAGTGTACTATATCTATGAGAGTGCATATTTGTTATTATTATAAAAATGTTATTTATTATGTTGATTAGTCTATTGAGTGGCTTATGGATTTTGGTCAATACGTGTTGCTAACATCAATGATAGGGATCTCCAAAAACTTGATCAAGACAAATCGACATAATATTGTTTTTGAAATTGGTAAATAAAATGATTTAACCTAGGATTATAATTTATATATAAAAGAATAATTTTCAAAAAATTGATATAGTTATTTATGATGTATTTGTTTGTATGGAAATGATAATATTCAATTGTTCTCATTTATTATTTGATTAGTTATGCCCGAGAATTTTATGAGTAGTTTTACCTTTTCACTGCATGGGTTGGGTAGATAGTAATTATAAGAGCATTAAAACGAACATCTTAGGAATTAAGTTTCGCAGTTTGACTATAAGGCGCTCGATGATAATGTTAGGTTAAAATTTAATTTGAATAAAAGTTTTTTATTATAATCTAAACAAAGATATTGATTTGTTTCATGATTTAGATAAGAAGTCACTTTATATAAGTGTAGTTTATAAAGCTTAGCTTATAAAAAAAAGAATTTATACTGAGAATTTAAGAACTTAAGTCCCAATGATTATGGAAATATGTCTTTTTATGAAATAGTTGTAAAGACAACATAATACTAGTATTATTTAAAAGTATTTATGGATAGAAATGTTTTAAAAGGGTTTTAAAAAGAGATAAAAAGCATTGGGCTTACTTTTGTCGCTGTAAAATAACGCCGATGATGGCTACAACATCATCGGCGTTTATTTTTGAGTTTCGAAGTAGGGAATGCTACCATAGTAGTATTGCTTCAATAGTTGATTAGGTAAAATAATTTTTGACTTAAATCCCGAAAGTATGATTTGATATACAAAAGGTTATAAGTATATATTATTTCAAAACTATTTGAAATGAAACCTAGTGTTTAGTTCTTATGTTTTTGGTAAAGTTATATTATGGACTCATGTATCATATGAATTATGCATCTGGTTTGATCTGCTGATTAGTATTTTTCAATTATTGGAATAAAATGGAATTTTTGACAATTTTAGTCAGTTGGAAACTTTTGAATTAGTTAAGAACATGCAACCAAGTTTTTGTGAAAATATAATAAGCTGATTTTTTGTAACTCTTAAATTGAAAGATAGTCGAATTTAAACATGTTTTAAATTGATTAAACATCTTTGTTAAGTAGAACATTTGATGTTATTAGGCCAACTATTACACGTCTTTATTAGGGTTGTCTAAGAAAAGTAGACACCAATCTTGAGTTTGCATACCATAGATCAACTCTTCCTAGCTACATTCCTAGCCCGATGGATAAAGAGGTCTAGAAGGTTAACTCTGTGATAAGGTCAAAATCTATTTAGGCCTTCAGTGGAATTTTTAATATATAAAATGAATTAGATTGCTTTGTATATGTTCCTAGGATGTATTAGGGTGATATAAAATATGAACTTAAGTCCTGAAATGTTTTTAAAATGAAGTTGTGGTTTTTTGAATGATTATAATATTGAGTAATGTTCTATATGGAAAATCAATATGAATTGAAATGAAAAGTAATTGGTTTAGTTAGGAAACCAATTGGAATAAAGTACATTAGTTGTACATAGATCATTCTATTCGAATGATAGTTTTTGATCTAGGATTCGAGTACATGATTTTGAGGTATTTTACACCGGTCCGATTTAGGATTTTTCACTCGATTATTGATGGCGAACACTTGATACAAATTTTTGATATGGTTCTGAAGTTTTCTATCATAGTATATGGTTGTGCAAGGGAAACAAAGATTTCTAGTCAAGGAACCGAATCTAAGTCCACGGTAGGGAGGTCAGGTAAGATTTACTAGTTCAAGAGTGAAATCTATGTGATCGAGCTAATGATCAGATTTGGTATTGGGTATAGATGATATGTGTACATCGTACGGGCTTTAATATGTTTGTATACTATGAGTGTTCGCATGTGGAGAGTTTAGGGGATGACTCTTCGAATGGTTAAGGTAGTATGAGTGATCGGCAAAGCATGACCTGAGGCTGCTGAGTGTAAGGTGATGCTTAGTGGGTTGTTTGTCATCCTTGTGCAATGAGAAGGATTCTGAACCTGGGCGAATCATAAGCTATTGTTGCTAGTGATTATAGTACTATGTAGTATTCTTATGTGATTTTTTCTTTCATTGCCAGGGATTACAATACCGTTAGGTATTGATGTGTAATTGTCGCATTGCTTGTGTCGGTATTTCAAGGACGAAATATTCTAAAAGGGGAGAATGTAAATTAAAGTGATTAAACTTATTTGAATAATAATTCTTTTTAACCAATGCGTGAAATCATGTGGTGGAAGTTTTGGGTGGTGCGGCTCATGATGGGGGTCGCAACATTTGATTATAATTTTTTTTTGTGGCTGTCGCAATGCAGGGGGAGGTGCAGGAGGTGGATTTGAAGTTGTGACGCCCCACCTCTATGCTCACGCCAGCCAAGAACACTATTGGGTAATGCCGTCGACTAGCGTGAAGAATAAGGCTGTTGAGGAGCGACCATCTGTGTAATTGCTTTGTGCGAGTACCGATATGTCAGATAATATAACTTACATATCATTTCAAGAGGAAATCCGACATATCAAATACAAACCTCAAAGCTACCACACAGTGGCTATACGGACTTCAGAAACGAATATAGAAATAAACATAACACAAATCAGCCATAGATATTCATATCACAAAGGTGGAAACATATATGAATATAACACATAAAAGTGTACATCGGAATAGTGGTCAAAGAAGATCCACTACAACACAAAAGAATAGATACATGTGCTAGAAAAAAGTATAATTATACATCAAGGAGTCTATATCTCAAATGTATAATAATAAAAACTACTAATCTAAAGTAGTTAGCCAAAAATCAGATGATAATCCCTGATAGGAAGTCAAGCGGAAGCACCTGCAAAATCTCGGTCTGACCCGAGTATTATTTAAGAAGAAAATAATAAATGGATCAGTCTAGCTATAAATATCAAATATACTAAGATAGGATAAGAGATATGACCAAAAATGTATGATAACAAAGAAATGCCATACTGTGTCAAGTATACATCAAATAACAACAAAAAATCATACAATATCTCAAGAATCTCAAAACACCAAAAATAATGTCATATTCTTTATTTTATTCACCAAACCACAAATATTGACAAACATATCATTGCCAATCACATAAAGAGGCAAAACACAAATTCTAGAAATCACAACGAGAAATCCAGAAATCACAAAGGGGGAGGCCTATCACAAACGGGAGCATGAAAACTCACCAACACGTGTATCACAAACGGGTTGTTAATCCTATGGTCGCTAACCATAGAGCCGGTGCCACGACGTAGCACAGTGAATGCCCGAGGAACCAAACTCAAACAATACGGAACAACGACGTAGTACAACGTTACGCCCGATGAACCTGAACACAAATAGTACGGAACCACGACGTAGTACAGCGAACGCCTGAGGAACCGAACTCAAACAATATGAAACAATGATGTAGTACAGCATTACGCCCGATGGACCGAACTCCATAAATCTATAGGACGCAAGCCTACAAAAATGAGACGAAGCTCAACTGAATGGGGTATAGTCCCCCACGTGGACAAAGAGACGTCACACAATGCTAGTCTAAATCACAAAAATGATCATCATCGATCATCAAGAAGTGTCGATTACACTAAGCTAGTAAATATAAGAGTTTAGCTTCGTATCCCATAACCACTAGCTTAACTTAAATATTTACGAACAAATTGTAGATTTCCACTCGAAAATTGTCACAAAATTTTCAATCGAACAAGTCCATAAATTAACCGTTGAAGTAAACGCAAGCGTTTCATACCACTTGTTTTGCTAAACCGTTTAATTAGATTTCTCATTCGAATGAGGTAAAGGTTTGTATATACTAATAGGTTGGAAAACGGTTTTATAAACGAGCTTTGTATTAAAAATAGAGTTGAAATCATCTTTGTAAAGAGTTTGAATATTTATTACTAGTATAGAAACCTTTGTATTTAGAAGTGACAAGTCACAAAAATGATTGTAGAAACAATCAATCACTAAAATCCACATATGAAGACGTGAATCAAATCCATAGAAATCAATGCCAAATCCATCAAAATGGATATACCCAAAAATCCCGAAATAGAAGTCATCAAAATCGGTAACAAATGATAACAACAAAACGGAGAATCACAAATCGATTAACATTTGGAATCTCAAGCAAAGTAAGCAAATGGGGCTAAAGCAAGCAGGCCAGTCGACTGACCCAGGTGGTCAGTCGACTGACACAGGGATACGAAATTTCTATCCCCAGAGTCAGTCGACTGACCCAGATGGTCAGTCGACTGAAATAGACCCAGGCAATTTCCTGGGTCCTAGTTCAGTCGACTGACCCACTGGTTCAGTCGACTGAACCTACTTCTAAGGCATTCCTTGCCTTCTGGTTCAGTCGACTGAACCTGCTTCTGAAGCACATTCAGCCTAGCCCCCTTGTGGGGCAAAAACCAACAAATCGAAATCGGATGAGCCACGGGCGCTAGGGGTTTACGCCAATCGGCAAACCAGCCCTATAGGCTCTTCGATTCTTCACCGAAACATGTTCAAACATCCGTAAAAGGATTTTCACAAAAATTGGACTAAAAACCAAAAATTAGAATATTCACCAAATCAATCAAAATCAAAATCAAATGAACATGTAAAGATGTTAGGAATTCATACCTAACAATTAAAGATAGTTATAGACATAGATGTGAGATAAAATCTCACCTTTAAACCCAAAAACAATGAATGAGAAGCTTAATCACAAAGGAAAGATCAACACTCTTCACTTCAACCCAAGTAGCTTGAATCTAAGCTCAAAAGAAGAACATTCCCTAAGTTAGGTTTAGTAAATTTCTGAAATTGAAGAGAGAATGAGTTGGAGAAGATGAAGAGGATGCTTACCTAAGCTTCTCTTTGAATTTGGAGCAAGAACTTGAGTTTGCAAATGAATCTAGGGTTTGGAATTTCTATTTCCAATCTTTTTCCCCCATTAATCTCAAAAGCTTGAAAGTGTTAGGAAAATGAGAGTGAAGTGAAGGGAAGAGGTGGACTAAGCTAGGGTGTAATGTTAGGTTATTGGGCTAAAACCCAAACCCAAAGCCCTAAGTGAAAAATAGAAAAATTCACTCAACTCCAAACATATCGAAGCTTATACTCAAAAAAGTCGCAAATGTCATTTTGGACTCAATGGAAGTGGTCTCGAGTCCCAATTCGACAGTTTGCAAAAAGTAGCTTTTCGGACCTCAATCCGATTAACGATTCTATATTTAAATAAAATATTTAAATATTCAATCGTAAAATATGCGGGTTGTTACAGACTCCCCCCTTAAAGAAATTGCGTCCTTGCAATAATTAAGAGGAAAATAAAAGTAACAACCATAAAAGCATATCAACACAAAAGAAAATTGAAATAAGAAGTTCATCATAAAGAGCACGAAAGAGTAAGTCCGAATGTGTTTGCTCGATGAATTCTCAAGATTCCCAAGAGAAATCCTTAGGATTTGAGGACCATTGAACTTTCACAAGAAGAACATCTTTATTTCGAAGGCGTTCAACCTCTGAAGTAATGATACGAATAGAATATTGCTCATAAGTCAAATTCAGTGAAACTTCAATTTCTTCAATTTACTCCAGGCTCAAGAATAAAAATCGGAACCCCTAAGGTACTTCCGTAGCAGAGAGACGTGAAAAACATCATAAATAGCAAAAAAAATTGAGCCGGTAATAAAAAGGCGATAAGCCACGGAATCAATACGTTCGGTGATGGGAAATGGACCAACATATCGAGGTGCTAACTTTCTCGATTGACTGAAACACACAACACCCTTCATAGGTGAAACACGAATGAACACCAATAAATCTGGACCTAAAACCAGCTTCTCACCGGCTTCAAGCCAACACAAAGGAGATCGGCACGGCCTTTCGAAGAGTGCCTCGAAAGGTACCATACCAATACAAGATTGGAAGCTATTATTGGAAGAAAACTGAACAAGAGAAATATGATCTTCCCAACTTCCCCCAAAATCAAGAACACATGCACGAAGAAGATCTTCAAGAATTTGATTCACATGCCCGGTTTGTCCATTGGACAAAGGATGATAAGCGGTGCAAAAATTTTAAGCTTTGTTTCCAAAGCTTTTGAAGACCTTACCAAAATCCGCTAGTAAAATAATGGATCACGATTGCTAACAATAGAAGTAGGAACTCTGTAATTTAACAATTTCTTTGACATAGAGTTTAGCCAAAAGAGGTATGGTCCAAAAGAGAAGGACAAGCCTCAAGGCTACACAAAACAAGAGATGAACATAAATTGGATTCACGATCTCGTATCTCACAATTGGATTCACGAGCCTCAAAGCTAAGACAAATTTTAAATTGTCGAATTTGAATGATAAGAGAAGAAAAAAAAGTTTAACTTCAATAAGATTAAATAAAATGAGCAATGGATTAAAATGAAATGAGTTTTAACTTAATATTAAATAAAATTGAATTAGATATTAAGTGAAACTAGATAAATTAGTAAAGTGAATTAATTTCATTTAAGCTATAAAATGACTTAATAAAATGAAGAAGAACTTGAATTTTTAAAATGAAATGTAATTTAAGTGTGTAAGAAATTGAATAAAAATAAATGAATGTAAGTAAAAATTAATATGAGTAATTGAATTTAATTTAAAATTGGAAAAAAATTTAAATGCAAATGGAATGAGTTTCAATAAAAATTGAATGTTAACTAATATAATATGGAATAAGTTATTAGAATAAACTTTATATTGAAGTCAACTTAAGAGATGTTGAATGAATTGATTGTGGGAAAGAAAAAAAAGAATTCATTAATAGGAATTGAGTTATAAAATAAAATTTACTTCAGTAAATTAATAATATGAGATTGAATAAATGAAGTGAATCGATGAATTAATAATAACTTAAGATATGAAGTAATGATAATAAACGTTATTGTGTTGTATAAAATATTTATAATGATGATTTATAAATGATGTTAGTATAAGAAGAAGAAAAAGAGAATATACTAAGTGGAAATAAATTCAACTTAACAAGGTTAAATGCAATAATTTTATAAAATGGTCCATAAATAAATTTGTATGAAACGTTGTTAAAATTATAGTGAAATAATTGGAATTCAACAAATTGAATGAAACAAATGTAAATTAATAGAATGTGAGTTCATTAGTGTTAATGAGTGCATGTCAATCAATTGAATATAAACAAACTGAATAAAATCAATTGGATGTGAATCAAATTGAAGGTAAGTTGGGTGAATACAAATTAATTTAAATGAGCCAATTAAATATTAATAAAAATTTGAATGTAATAACTTTAATCATTGAATGTAATAGAAATTTGATTTCAATGAATGTAAATAAGTGAATGTGAATCAATTTAAAATAATTGGAAGTGAATGTGAGCATAATAAAATTTAAATGAATGGAATAAAAATTCATTGGATAATAAATAAAATGATCGCTAAAATAAATATAAATCAATTGAAAATAAATCGATTGAATGTAAATACATTGAATTGCAATAAATCAAATGTGAATGCATGAATATTGGTAGATTGAATAAAAATGGATTGAAACCAAATTAGTTGAATGTAAATCAATTAAAAGTAAATGAATTGAATATAAATCCATTTTATGATTAACGAAATGAATATTAATAGGTGAATGTTAATCAATTAAGAAGTCAATAAAGGGAATGCAAATAAATTGGATGTCAATGTAAATTAATTGGAACCGAGTCAATTAAAATGTTAAGGAAATGATTGTTAATAAGAAATGAAGTGTATAAATAAAAAATTGACATTTGATAATGTAAATTCACATGTTTATGAATTAATTGGATTAATTGGATGATATTGATGGTTGGATGGTTTCTTTTGTTGCAAACCATTATTATTACTATTTTGATGATTGTTGTGTGTTGCATATTTGTGCTTGTATTTGTTGTTTGGATTCAAAATCCATGTTATATGGTTATATTAGACTTATACATGCTTCTATATCTTTATATGCAACTAATATCTTAAATTGAGTTGAGATAGGTACATATGAAGACCGTTTGGATATATACGCGGGTTTTTACATGCTTTTGCTTGCTTAATACGAGCGAACTCGCTCGTATTATTAATAATAAGTTTTTCCCTTCGGGATGCCTCATCATTGAGATAAGATGTATTTGATATATATTTGGTATATTGTGATATGTATTGTATTGTAAATTTTTTTCGACCGAGCCGCGCAAAGGATACTCTGTCGAAATTTTCCGTAAATCCGGGAGTTAGAAAACTTTTGGAGTTTTAAAAAATTTTATGACTGGTATATATATATATATATATGTTATATTTTTCGTAAAACCATTATCGGAGTGGCGTACCGAGAGCGTAATAAAGGTTTTGTAAATAAGATGTTTATGTTTTATAAGTTGATTATTTTGAATAAAATATATCAAATGTTAAATTACCTACTTAGCCCTTTTCGAGGACGAAAAGTTTTGAGTGGGGGAGAATGGAACGACCCGTATTTTTAACTATTGATATAGTTATTGAATAAAAATGGTTAATAAACGGTGAACTATTTATTAATGGTGATTCATTGGAAATTAAATCGTTTAAATTTAATATTGCAATTATTAGAATCTTGTATATATTATGAATGAAGTGGTATCAGAAGTTGATTTAAATTTTATTGAACAAGGATGAAAATTGTTATACTTAGAAATTGGATTTAAAGTGATTAAATTAAAATTTGGAAATTTCTAGTATAAATTAACAAGTAAAAATAGCCATTTTGGCCAATGTCTCAGATTTCGACGAAACCAATTTCATCGGATCCGTAACAGTGAATTATTGTTGGATTTCAAGTTTCGTAGCGATCAGACTTGTCGTTTGGCCGTGCGGGCTTGAAACGTGTAGAAATGAATTTAAGGAATTCGATAAATTAATTTGATTTTGAAAAGCTATTTTCCGCATAGGATCGAATTAGTCCTCGGGACTAGCACGCGTCGTTTGAAGTTCGGAATTTTCATGAGCGAGCTGGTTTGATATTTTCTAATATTATTTATATATTAATTTTTATTTCTTTCTTCTTTGTTACTTGTTCAAGCCCATGCCCCCACATCTCTAGCCCGCAACTACCTTTCCCATCCTTTACGAATCATCGAATTTAAATATAAAAAATGAAAGCTCGATCGAAATCATAAAAAAAAGAAACCGATCGGGAGAAAAAAAGCAAAACATACAATTGCGAATTGCCTGGGTACGGCCAAGCTTGGTGGATGCTCTGGCGACGTGTGCGAAAAGGGAAATCATGGTCGTGCGTTGGCCTGGAGCGGCGCGGCGCTGGCGAGGGAAGCGGTTGGAGCTAAGGCGACAGTAGTTAGGGTTTTGGTCGATTTGTGACACTCGGAGGGAAGCTCCGACAGTCGTGGGAGTACATGCGAGGTCGGTAACGCATTCGGTCGTGGTCAGGTGGGTCGCGGTGTGTTGCAGAGGCGGTGCGACGTTGATTGTTCATGGCGGCCATGAGTTTGTGAAATAGGCAGCAGTAGGGTTTGTTGGTTTAACTGTTAATGAGGGTAATTAGTTTGATTAAGTATATTTTATATAATTAATTGAATTCGAATGTTAATAAATTCGTATTATGTTCGTACTAGGTCAGTTTCGGAAGAAACAGATTGCACAGATTTGTATCAACAAGCACTACGCACTGAAGCTGGATTCGTGATTGTTTGGAGAGTTTATATTTTTCTGATTCAACCCAAGGTGAGTGTTTATACGCTGACAAGTACTAAAATATATTTTTTATGTAGTTAAATTTATATCATGTAGTGATTTAAATTTATTGATAGTTTATTGATAAATTTTATTAAAATTTAAATTGTCATCTGAATTAATTGATAAAATTTGAATAGATAGTTAAATTGAATTAGAATTTAAACCGTTAGTAAAATTCCTGATTTTTTATAATTGCTAAATTGTTGTGATTATTGACTGTTTGGATGATTAGTTGTGAAGGATGCTATTGATTGATTTTTGGATGTTTATTTATTTTGATATATCATGTTATCATCCTGCATGTAATTTACAGTATATAAAACTGTAAATTGAATTATTTTGCATAAATTAAGAAATAGGTTGAAATGATATATACCTATGGCATTTATTTTGGATTGAAATGATATATATCCATCCCTGAATTAAATTTGAAACAATTGATTCACTTGGCCATAGGATAGAGAATTATATACGGACGCCGAATCGGTTAAATTAAATGATTTTAAAATTTTGATTTGAAATTATTTAAAGGATTTGGTTTTAAGAAATAAAAATCGAATTTATGGAAATCAAATTATTTTCGAATTGGAACTCGGAATGTTGAAAACTGAAATTCGAAAGAGGAATTGTTTAATTAATCGAAGTTGAGATTTTTAAGTTATAATCGGAATATGAAGTAAATTTCAGAAATTGATTTGTTTTGAAAGATTTTACTTTTATTCGAACTTTGAATATTGCTAAGTAAAAGTGATATAAAACGATATTTCAAAATTGAGCTCGGAATTGAACTATATTTGAACATTTGGATTTTTAAATTGGATATTGAAGTTAAATTTGATTTAAGTGCTTTGAATCGATATTTTGGAAATCGAAGTCGAAATCGATATAAAATCGAAATGGTTTTAATTTGAAATTGGAATTGAAATTAATTTGAAATTGGAATTTAAATTAATTTGGAATTGAAATTAATTTGGAATTGGAATTTAAATTAATTTGGAATTGGAAGTGAAATTAATTTGGAACTGGAACTGGATTGATTTGGAATCGAAGTAAAATTCAACTTGAAATCAGAATTGAATCGATTAAATCGAAATAGAAATTGGAACCGATTTGAATTAGAAAATTTGGAAAGTGAACCGTTTGACTTTGAAAACTATTTTTAAATGAATTATTTTAGTATAAACGGTTTAAAATCTATATTCTTTAAATGTTTAAATTATTTTGATTTTCCAAACTATTTTACTATATAAACCATTTTTATTACTCAAACTATTCTAACTATTTAAGCTATTTTAAAACTATTCAAACTATTTTCTTAAAAATTCATGCGAAATGGGTTAAAATAAAGTTATAACCTAAATTGAAGTTCGAAACAGTTTTGGAAGCGAAATCGAGATATTGGAGTGAAATGATATTTTCAAGTAAAATGACGTATCGATCTGAATATGATTTTTGAAGTAAATATGATTTTGAAATGGATATGATTTTGAAGCGAATATGATATTTTGATATCAAGTATGAATTGTTTTCTAAATATAAAAATACCAACCGGTGTGTAAAACGACGTTTGGTTGTTAAAGAGACCGGCGCCTCTTATTGGCATACTATCTATCAATATTGGAACCACTTTAACAACTGTGTACGCGGTGGATGATATCCGTAATGTAATGGTTGAATTGGCGACGTTTGCTGGAATGAAGTAAGAGAACGATGATGGATAGCTTTGACACTCGTGTCATAATTAAAATGACTAAAATAATGATGGATACCTTTTTCGTTTGGATTGATTGTCGTGGTCGGCCACAGATGGGTTACGACCAGCCAGAAAGGGTAAACTGGTAGAATCCTACCTTGGGCATTGCCTCACGTGCCTTGTCATATTTATCCCTAAACGAGCCCATTACGACTTTGGTTTTGAACCTATAAAAATGTGTTAAGGGGGATAATGTAAAGCCTTAACTCTATTAAGATATTTATTTTACCGATAGATATTATCTATTATAGCGTACACTGTTACATATAGATAGTTTGACGGATCCTTAGGAGATGGAAAATCCCGTAACATCTCTTAATTTATTGCACTCATATTTCATGACATTGATTTGACTTATACAAGAGTATTTTAGTCCTGACTCGAATGTTTTGTCTTTTCATTACGCTCGAGTCAGTCCTGAGTTTTTTTTCCAGTGCATTGAAGATCAATTTCTGGAGGACGAAGATCAATTTATGGAGGACGAAGATGAAGTTGGTATATTATTACTATTATTATCCTCTGCATTATGTTATTCTGCTATATTGTTTATTTATCCCTGATGTATATATAACTCTGATAAATTTTGTGTAGATTAAAATCAAACGTATGATATAAATAGCTTCATGAACTTTTATTAGATTATTATATTTTATCGTTTCTACTGTGAGATTCTGTGTTTTTTATCTTCTTTTCTTATTTTTCTTATTTTACCCCATTAATTGTCTACGTTCCGGATTGTTTAAGTTAAACATGTGTGGATTATTGTCGATTTAAGCCTTCCGAAATGTGGGTTGTTACAATTAATAAGTGAAGTTTTAATTAATAAAAGAAGTTTTATTAGATAAAGGAGTTTTACTAATAAAAGTGATTTTTATTAATAAAGGATTAATTAAATAGAAAGGGGATTTGAAGTCGTTTATATGACTTGATCGTGCTTGTGTGTGTCGATCATGTTTTATGTGTTACTTGCTAATAGATAGTATACGGGACTTAGTTTTCATTATGTGATTATTCTTATTATTGTTGAAATTGGCCAAATATAACTCTGGAAATATCTAGAAGAAACACAGGAATTATACGGTACAGTTATCTTTGATGATGCTATACTATAGGTATAAACTCGTTTTGCTCTTCTAGGACAAATGATAAAGAAATCTAACCCTGTTCAATTAGGACATGATCCCTGCTCTTATTATTGTATGTTTATTTCCTAAATAACGAGAGTTGAGTTTATCAAAAATCGATATATTAGTTTTGGAGCACCCGATAAGCGAGGGTGTATACTTATATGAGATGACTTAAAACCGTGACCACTCTAAAACCATATACGTGTTCTATGCTTTAGAAGAGGTTATTGATTGGTTTGTGATGCTCGAATCTATAGGGAGATTCGAGATTTGTTTGAGATGCTCGAACACCTATTGTTGTTTGTGATCTACTTAGGATGTGAGAATCCATATGTGATTCTGAGATCTATTGACATATAAAATCCATATGTGATTCAAAGATCTATTGAGATGTGGGAATCCATGTGTAAATCCAATATATGTTGAGATAAGGAATCCTTATGTGATTCCGAAATCTTTTCGAACTGGGGACTCGTGTGTCGAGATCTGTTTGTGTGGTGACTCATGTGCTAGAATTCCGAACGTAGCCTCATAATCGGATGTGACTAAAACTAAAGATAGGATGCATAGTCTTGGGTTTAGCTAACCCAAGTTTACAAGTGACTCTACCCTAGAGGTTCCTGTAGTATGCATGTATAGGTGGTGCACTTCGGCCTTATGTTGTGGCCAACTATGTATTTCCTATAGTATATCAGCTAGGGATGTATGACGCTTCTAGAGGATATTTCTGATCATTATGTATGAGGACTGATCTCGAAGTACTTTGGGCATCTCCATGGAATCCTACACAATAAGAGAACATGCCATAGTGGTTTTGATTGTATACCTATTATTGTTGTGAAGTACACTCACATGTATCACAACAACTTGATTATTTAGATTTCACATCATATACATTATTATACTATCAATGGATTTTCTAATAGAAATGGTTTGGTCATTATAAGGTAAAAAAAACCCATCCGTGTTAATTTACTGCATGGACTTACAAGGTACCTTTATTTTTTAAAGGTTTATAAAAATAAAAATCCATTTGATTTGAGTTTGTCATGTTGGTTTACAAGACTGATCTTGGTGTTATTTCTTATAATGCTCAGCCCCGAGTATATTTCCAAATTTAGTTGGAAGCTTTTGGAGCTCTTGGAGAAGAGCTGGATGGTTTCTAATTCGTGTATTTATTTTTCGCTGCATTACTTGTTTTGTGTCTATCAGCATATGTGAGGACATGCGGCTATAACTGTTTGGGCTGATGATAGGTTAGCTTGCTCTGATTACTATATGTATATTAAAGTATTCTTTTGATAAGATATTATATATTATCATTTAGCATGTGATATTCTAATACTTCGCTCTTCCTTCTTATTCCATTTCTTTTTTTCTTTTCTTTTACCATAACGTTTTGTCTCTTCGGTACTTAGGTGCTTGGCACATTAATACTATAGAAGTATTAGTGTCGACATTCGAGGGTCGAAAATGCCGTTCATTACTATAATTATGGTCCGAAGTACCTTTAATGGTATAGTAAAGAATTACAATAATTTTTCTGGTGTTTTTAAGTTATGGCATCAGAAAAAGAAAATCAAAATCTATATAATAGCACATCAGGTTTTTAATTTTCTATACATAAGCACCGATCGCATCATTTTCTCTATATTAGGTTTCTACATAAACTTGACTCCTCAATTATGCATCTTTCGGCTTAATGCTATCAACTACTTGAATATGATTCTATTTTGTTAGAAAATGTACAAATATCATGAATACGAACTACGCAACATGATTTAGTAAATTTAGTCCTTGGAAAATATGTAGTTAAGTAAAACCATAAAGAAAGTTTGAATCGTCACAAATTAAAAGTTATTGATATAAAAGTTGACTTAATTATTTTGAGTTAAAAAGAAATAGCATGTAGTTGATTCTCTTATTAAATCCAATCAAAAAGAATTAACTCTGAATAATTATCTAATTGGTTTAGTTTCAAGTAACATAAAATTGATAGTAACTAATTCCTTTTATCGATTGCACGCTAGTATACTTATAAACATCATATATAAATACATATCTAATCTACAATTATCAGTAAGCATCATTAAACTGCAAAAATTAGAAACCATGGAAATCAAACAAACTAGATTAGAGTCATCATTAATTACCTTAGGGTTTTGTGAGATTAGCAAAACCTAGGTGGAAGTCATGCATTTAATGGAAAATTATGTGTTGCATATGAACATTTCATGATCTATTAAACAACAACATAGAGAAAATGTATCGAAGACGTAGATTGATTAAATAAGATGATATTTGATTTCATAAAAAATAAGTTTAGGTCCAGTAATATTATAAAAACATTCAAATAAGAATTATAAGTTTATAAAGCATGAATTTATAACTAATTTTTGTAAAAAAAGAGATTCTACAACTACCTACTGTAACCAAAACAAAAGCACTATTTATACAATATACTTTTTTCCATAACACACCATGAAATATTGTTTGAATATTCTTTTACTTCACATTTTTTGTTTTCCTAGCTTGGTTTTCTTATATACCTGTATTTGAGAATGTCAGAAAAGATGAATTCTACACTAATAGATTGTACAAAAATATTGAAGTTTCTTTGGTATCTATATAATAATAAATAACTTACGTCCTACAAAACAAAAGAAATAAAAAATCATATTGTAGTAATATAACAAAAATAAGATAAAAGTCAAATGAGATATAAAAATTAAGAGTGAAAAAACAATAGTTCATTACATGTAATATATTTTACAAACCAATTAAAGATTTCATGGTATCAATGTATTTATAAATACAACAACCTCCTAAAAGTAAATAAAAGAGTATAATTCATAATCATACTAACTGAGATAAAATCAAAAGAAGATAAAAATTTACAACCTTGGTATCAACCTTTAAATTTTTCTACCAATTTTGGTTGGACCCAGAGGCATTATTTCGTATTTTAGAATAAAATGAGTGAAAAGTCATGATTAAAATGAGAAAAATGAGGCGCCTAGGGTATCTGAAGGAACTTGTTTAATAGCTGCAGCACCTATTAAATAAGCGTCAAACTCTCTGATGCCTATTAAATAAGCTTCTGATGTTTAAGCATCGAATTAATATGCACTTAACAATTATGGACCTATTAAATAGACGTTTGACTATTGGGTTGAACCTGTTCATTCAGCTCCTAATATTTAATTCTTCGGTCATTGGCATGCTCTTAGAATTACAATGCACTATAAAGAGAACTTTAAAAAAATTGATATGTGGACTTCTATGGACATAGGAAACAATATCTCTATTTGTATAAAATGAATCTCAATATTTTCGTACCATTTTCTTAGATACTATTAACAACTAAGAATTAACCTTCATTGTAAATCGTAAAGAGTGTACACTTCCTTTTAATATATATCTTGGTAAATAAAAGAGTTTATAGGTCATGATTTGTATTCAAATTTCACTCAAATATCGATATGTTGGAAATAAGGTGCCTTTGATTAAGATTCTTTACCTTATCCTTTAGAATCATGCATTTATCAAGTGTTGAGTAATTAATAACCTTTATTACCGAACAAATAATAACAGATAAACTGGTTAATGACCTTAGATCCACAATTTAATGATTTAAAGATGAGTTAGGCAAAAGAACCTTAATTGATAGATTTAACTTTGTATTTAGCTTGTATTAATAGTTATTTTTATAACCTTATACAATTTGTGATTATATAAAAAATATTAGTGGCTCAACTGAATCGATTCTCTAAACCTTCATTTGAACATGCTATAGTTATGGACAACCATGTTTTGTACTGCTTTAGTATTACGCCACACTATTCAGCAAATTCCTATGTGGACTTCCTTGGGGTACATAGTAAAAAATATTACCTGCTACTTTATATCTTTTCCATTCAAAATAAATCTCAGGATATCCATAGCTTATTCTTAGGACTTATTGAAATTTAAGAATTAATATTCATTTTAAATCTTATTTAGTGTATACTTGCTTTCTTTTAATATATATCTTGGCAAATTAAAGAGTTTATGCGTTATAATTAGTATTCAAATCTTACTCTCAGATATCAATTTGCTAGTAAGGGGGTCACCTTTGATTGAGATTACTTCCCTTATCTTTCAAAATCATGCATTTATCGAACGTTGAGTCATAATCTTAATTATATTCAACAAATAATAATAGTTAAGCTAATTAATGATCTTGACAATCGCCTACTTAAAACTTTGTTATCTTTAAACATCTACCAAATTATAATTGTGGTATTTTAATAATTGTTACAATAAATAGAGAATATGATTTTACAATTAAGATGAATTAATGTATTTCTTTTATTTTACCAACAAGCACTTAATGTATGAAAATGATAATGTTAAGCATTTAAAATTTGACACTGTATTTCTTACAAGAATTTAATAAGTAGCTAAAGTTATAAGAAACTAATTTAATACTTGTACACAAACATAAAGCACAAATAGTAAATTAGTAAGACTTTTTAGTGCCTATATATACCGATCAAGTTAACATTATTTTAATCATAAGTCGTTGTCACCCGAGGAATAAAACACGGTGTAGAACTTTTAATCAAAAAAGTGTATCTTTTTTAGTTGTGTTGGAAGAAACAAAATGAAAATTAATAAATTCAAGTTCATTTGGCTTTGTTCATTTTTTATGTTCATTAAATCTTGATTAATGGGAATCCTTTGGTTGATTTCAGTGCAGGTGTCTTTTTTGATGTATATAGCATATAAATTATCTAATAGTAGTATGAATTCTTTAAAATTACTTATACTAGTTGTGAAATTAAACAAAATAACAAATATAACACAAATTATATTAATTGTGGGATTTTATTTTGTTGAATTACAGGAAATCAACCATGTAGGAGCTGGTGGATTATGGGTAGAACTTGTTAGTAGTAGAGGTTAAAATCAATGAATTTAGAGCAAGTTGGTATCTTCTTTAATTATATTTTTGCAAATTTTTTTTAATATACATTATACATTTATATATAGGTTTCGTAGCAGGAAGGTAAAATAATTCTGATTTTGTTCCATGGACAATGGTTGGAAATGAAACTTCAATAAATTTAACAATAGACCTATCTTCTTATTTTGAATGCAATAAGGTGTCTCTTCGAATGGAATTTTGTAATGATCTGCAATTCCGCACATTTCAAGTTGACAATAAACCATACATGTTTAACTTGAATTCAACGTAAAATCGAATTTTTCCGGGAAAGAATGAAGAAAGAAAAGAAGGGACAAAAGAGAAAGAAAACAAACAACACAGAATTCAAAAAGCAACAGAACAACATATAATATAATATCAATGATCTTTACAAAAGAGAAAGTATGATATACATACATCAATCAAAGTACAACAACAAATAACTAATCATCATCCTGAACAGTTATAACAATCTGTCCTCACAAATGCTGATAATTTAAATAACCAATGCAGTGGAAAATAAAAATATACGTGAATACGACTTGAAGACCTCAAGCTCATCTTAGGAAGCTCCAAAGCATCCAAACTGAATCGGTAAATATACTCGATTTGACTCGAGCATTAGAAGGGAATAACGTCCGGATCAGTCTGGTAAACTACCGTGAGAAAACACATCTCATTGGATTTTTGAGTTATAAAAACTTTTTACAAACGAAGGTATCTCATAAGACCACGTTGCACAAAAACACAGAAGGGTTTTTACCTTACGATAACCAAAACACTTCATATCAAATCCTTTGATATTATAATAGTGTCTAGGATACAATTACATATTAATCATAGTTGAAATCATTACATTGGTTAAATTTGATGGCATAATAGGTTTACAACTAAAACAGAAGGAACTTATTGGAGATCTGGATTTCTAATGAATACCGAGGTAAGGGACTAACTCCTATACAGTACATTTCTAGAGGAATGTACCGAGGATAGACATCTTGGAAACCACTACGAATTAAGACCGGCATACTCGAGACCAACAGATGGTACAGATAGCACCTAATATAATATTACCCCGACCGTTACCGGCCTATCCAGGATCCTATAGCATACACCACATAATTTAAACCAATGTCATAGTGGGTATTAATAAATAGATCTAGAAAGGTGATATCATACCCTAATGGTTGTGAACTACTTAGCCTTAAAGCAACCCCAGTTTCACATTTCCTCGGGTGTGAGGCTTGAGTTAACGTTTACCTTTCTTAGAACATTTTCACCTAAAATGCCACATTGCCATTTCCAACAACACACTATTGATTTGAACAAAAGTACAACCTCTGAGCTCGTACATCTCAGAGAAGGGTGTTAAGTATAAGAGGGATTACCTCCTATGCCAAGAGATGTATGTTTGTACAAATCAATATACTGTGATCTTAGAAATGCAATGTCAGACATCCATCCATACAAGTTGTCCTGGAATAGGACAAACCGAAGGCACTCTCCTAGCACATCCGATAGGGCATTACACCTAGGATTAGTAGTGAGTAGTCCTTGCATATGAAGATCCTTGAACAAAGGGACCACTGCTATTTATTATTCTTGGGAGCTACTATAAAAATATCAACAAGCAGTCCTTCCGTTATGAAAATCGCCGCCTTCAACTTCATTGTCTTTAACATGTCTTCACTTTCGAATGCATACGTTGGTCCGAAGTATTTTTCGGATAAATCTGATCCCAGTCTCTCCGAACTAATAATCAATAAGGGGCCCTCAACCCATATTAAAACCAAGTCTCGTAGACTTTTCATGTTTCCAACTCTCAACTTGCTATTCTTCGACCAAGAAGGAAGCTCAGTAGATTGGAGCACCATAATCACTCCGCACTACTCGAATCATCATTTTTAACACCAAACGATAATCAAGCCTACTTAGTTGGCCTCGTACTAAGTGCACGAATAATCGGTTCCACATCAAGTCAAGGAATCAAAAATGGCCAAAAAATACAATCTTGCACACAAGCAGTCACCAGGCCTGTTTAATTAATCTTTTACTAATTAAATCACTTTCCAAATATTTATCTCAAAATATCTTTAAAAGGATATGTTCCCAAAACCATTTTAATCTTTCGATACTTGGAAAACTTTTCCATATATTTATCTCAACAGCATAAGTATATTCACAAACCATTTCGTTTTCAACACTTAGAAAACATCTCTATATACTGAAATCCATAATAAGTATATATACAAATCTTTTGAGGAAAGCTTTATATTTTTCCAAAACAAGCTTTATGGGTCAAAACAAAAGTTGCATAAAACATCGTTACGTCAGCCCAAAACAATAGTATAGGGATTCGACTATTTATATTTATATGAATCCTGTATATTATATAAAATACTTCCTTTCGGAAATCACTTAGTCTATTTCTTCCATACTTTCTCGAAAACATTTATCACAATAATAAATGTTGTAATCTATGTCTTCGTCCCTTAATATATTTTTAAATCACTTTTTAAAACCATTTAACTTCATCG
The DNA here is from genome assembly GCA_030737815.1 of Allium fistulosum. NCBI lineage: Eukaryota > Viridiplantae > Streptophyta > Magnoliopsida > Asparagales > Amaryllidaceae > Allium > Allium fistulosum. The sequence continues at coordinate 399,228,937 of CM060907.1, forward strand.
AAAGGTCGTATTTTCAAAACATATCTTTAAAATATTATTTTAACTTTTAAAATGTGAACGTATTCCCTTTACAAAAATCCATATTCAAATTTAAACATAAATCATTTCCATATTTATAAAACTATGTTTATAAAACTACATTCTATTTTATAAAACTTCCCTTTATAAAATCTCCTTATTTATAAAATTCTATTTACAAATCCATTCCTTCATAAATCTCATTTATTTATAAAATCCGATAATAAATCTATTTACCAAATATCAATTACAAATCTATTTTTAATATATATATATAAATCCATATATAAATCTATTACTTTATTTATAAAATATTACTTTTATAAATCTTTTATATAAACCATTTCAGAAATATTTGTTTCAAACTATTTATATCTTCTTTAAAACTGTATTTCCTTTATAATAAAAGATGAAATTATTTATTAAGTTTTTAAAACCTTTATTATATAGTTCAAAAATCTCTATTAACGTATTTTACAAACCATTAGTTTATAATACCAAAATTTTACTTTTTATGTTATTCGAAATAAACTGCTTCTTTTAATAATTCAAGAATAGTTATTAAAAAAATTGTAATTTTAAAATTAATTTAAAATCCTTTTAAATTGAAATCTTCATTTTATATTATTTCAAAATACCAAAAACAAGGTCAAGTGCTACTATAACACTAAATAAGAAAAATCATGTCCATGTCATCAAATATGGCTTCCAACAAATCGTATATCACAATATATATGAAAAGTAAAATCAACAGTGGTGAGGAATCCTGTTGGATCCCTCTAACCTGCCCTCTACATCACATACAGTATATAATCATATAATATGGGTCATCTACAACTAGGTGATATATATAAAAGGTCATCCGCTCCAAGGGCGGGAGTAAATCCAAACCAACTGATAAAACAGTAAATCATTCCAACAATCAACAACAAGCACCAATAAAAATATTCGTACTTATAAATATAAGTGGGCCTGAGAGGTGAGTTAATTCACTAAAATTTCAGTTATGCCAAAGTGTTCCGGTTTGAAATAAAATTGAACGGACGTTCGATTTTAGTACAAATTCCTACAAGCTCCAAACTACTCCATTCCAACTCCATTATGTAGTATTCGTCTATATGAACCTAATGTGACTGACTGCACCACCGGTTTTTAAAATTCCACTTCACGACTTTCTTCGTTCACCTTGTCGCCTCATGCCTCCTTCCGTTGTTGCTCCACCACCGTAGGTAGCCACGACCAAGCCGAGCCTCACGCTAATGGAGCCACATCCTGAAACGTCACCCTCCACCGTGAAAACCTAAAAATGATGAACACCGTCGAACCTCGATCCGCGCAGCCTCGCTTGATCTCATGCCAATCTAACCGGTCATCTTGCTCATCTCAACAAGCTCTACACTTTCCTAACTGACACCTTTAGCCAATAATGCCCCTAGCAGCTTTGATGAACTATGGCGTTGGATGATGAAGAATAATTAATGGTGGCTGTGTATTTTATTTTAGGGTTTTGCAAAATGAAGGATGTTGTGGTCCTTTTATAGAAAATTTTCAAAGCACTATTTATGCTCTAAAATTTCAAACTCCAAATGAGGCATGTCGCTTGGCATTCTACACTAAATACCCCTATTTCGAATTCGATGGAACTAGTATCGAGACCCAATTCCATCATATACAAAAAGTTAACTTTCAAAATCAAATTATATTAACTTAAATTCTTTTAATTAATTTCTACGCGTTCCGAGCTCGCACGACTAAACGATATGTATGATCACCACAAAATTCGTTAACATAAAATAGTTCACTATTATGGATCCAATGGCGCAATTTTCATTAATACCTGAGACAGTGTCCCGGAAGGCTATTTTCACACGTTAATTAAAACGAATTATTATTAAAACCATTCTAATCGCTTTTAATTCAAATTTAAAAGTTTAATATCTTCGTTCTTATTTAAATAGAATTTAAATCAGCCTTCGAAACCATTTTTATTCACATTAAATCCCTATATTTGAAATTTAAGCTGTTTGACTTATAAAATTAACTTTTCAATATTTAAAATCAGTTAAATATTTAAAATTCAAATGACTTAAATCCTAGGTCGTTACAGACTTCCCTCCTTAAAATAATTTTCTCCTTGAAATTGCCAAGGTAAGAAAAATGCCACAAAATCCATCAACTTTCCAAAATCAATTAGCTGAAATAGATTATAAAATTTTCTAAGTCTTTAGATTTATTCACCGATACAAAGCAATATCATTCCTAGTTATAACACAAAATCAAATTCCAGTTATCAAAATTTCTCAAAATTCTCAAAATTTTTATAACCCATTAAATTACAGAAAATTTCACCAGCGTCTCCTTTGTGCAGCTCGATCGGAAAATTTACAATATTTATATAATCACATAATATATATCTCATGTCAAGGTTAAGGCGTCCCGTAGGTAAAATCATAAAAATACGATATGTAATCAAAGATGTGTACCTTTTCTTAATATTAGCTAGCATATACAATCAATATAACATGAAAGTGAGCTCCAAATGTGAAGCATACAATGTCGGCACCTACTAAACACTTAGCAACAAATGAGAACAAGTGCATGGGAAGTAAAATCACTATATAACATAGACTACTATAACCACCATATGCAACCAAAGGAACCATCATACATCCTTACTTAATAGTGTTTACAATTACTAGTAAACAAAATTAACTAAACATAGCATACAATCATACCAAAGCCTGTAAGATGTCCATAGACCATCCGTACACAATATCAAATTTGACCGCTCTCCCGATCATACAATTTCACTTTCGAACTAGTATCGCTCACTCGACTTCTCTAGTGCAGACTTCTATCCTGTTCCTTGATCAAAAACCGTCATCCTCCTTGCATAGTCATATACTATGATAGAGAATTTAAGAATAGATCAAAATTCCTTATTCAGTGTTCATCGTGAAGAATCGAGTGGAAAATCCTAACTCGGACCGGTGTAAGTCACCTCGAAATCATGTACTCGAATCTAGATTAAATAGTTATGCGAATAAAATGATCTACATACAACTGACATCTTTATTTCAATTGGTTTTTTAACTATACCAAATTCTTTTTATTCACATTCATTTTATTCTTATTCATTTCATTCTTAGTATATTTCTTTTAATACTAATATCACTTAGGAACCATCCCATAAAATCATTACTTAAGTTTATTATAAACATTTTATACAACAATTTTTACTATTATTTCAAAGCTTAAGTTCATATTTATTTTAAATCACAATCAATTTCATTTAACTTTACTTAAGCTAAATTTCATTTCATAGCTCAATTTCAGATTTTCTTTTCTTAACCAAAAATTTATCCATTTTTTTTAAATTTGGTTTTACTTTCCATTTTCTCAAATTTATAAGTTATATAAACTTATCTACTTATAATTTCATAAAGCTTTACTTAAGTTCATCCACATTCTATAATTACAACTTGTGGTTATATAATCACTTTACAACATAGGTTTATATTCATTTTACACTCTTCTACATCCAAAGAGTGTATGAAATTTCCAATTTGCCTTACTTAAGCAGAATATTAAACAAATTTAATTTTGTTTTAACTTACTATTTTTCGACTTATAAGTTACAAAAACTTATTTTCTTATATTTTCACAAAACACTTAAATGAATTTTTTCAGAATTCAAACACCCGGAACCACTTTGAAATCATAATATATGCATAACTCTCTTGTATATCAAAACATACTTTTGAAATCTAAAACAATCTTTGTTTGCCAAAACAAAACTTTATTTTACCAAAACAAACTATTATAGCAAATCGTTGTAGTAGCAATCCGTCACTTACAAACTCGAATATGGACACCAATGATGCTGCAATCATCACCCAAATTTTTTTCCAGCAACCGAAGTGAGTTCAGTGCTTTCTTATCCCTTTTAAATTCCATTTTTAAAATATTTCTAATCAAAATATTTTCAAAATAATACTATTATTATTTCTTCCAAAACCTTTGAAAAACAATTTTCAAAATCACCGAGATTTGAATTCTCAGTTTCTTGTTTTAAATACATTTTATATTAATAACCAATGTTATAAATAGACTTATATAATTTCATTTCCTTATTATTTATGAATCACATTTATAAATCATAGTTATATAATTTCACTTCTTATATAATATCATTTCACAAGTTTAATTATTTTAATTATAATCAATATTCTATAATTCACATTTATAAATTTACTTCCTTACATAACTCATTTTACAAATGTTTATCTTGGTTTAGATTATAATAAACAACTTTTATCAACATTATAAATCCAACCAACATAACATATATAACTATAATAATTTATGAAAATTTTTTCTCTATATATAAAATATAATCAAGGTAAAATTATTTCATTTACCTAATTTCAAAACAATATTATGTCGAATCGCTATGTTCATGTATTTAGAGACCCCTATCAATAACGTTAATTACTCGTATTGACTAGAATCCATAAACCACTCAGTAGATCAACCAACACAATACAAAACATTTTTTATATCAACCACAAATACATGCTCATATATATACACACACTCAAACTCATTCTAAGGTACTACTGACCCTATCTATATTGAGTACCCTACCAAAGCCTATGTGATCGTTAACCTAAACTGTAATACCAGTTGTAACGACCCGTAATTCTGCACATTTGAAGTTGACAACCACACATGTCCAACTCGAATTGAAATGAAAAGGTGAATAGTTAGGGGAAAGAAAGAAGAAAAAAGAAAGTAGAGAAGAAAATAGAGAGAAAGAAAACCAAACAACATAAAATCTCATAACGTAGCGGAACAACATATAATATAATATCAATGATCTTTAAAAAGGAGAAACTATAATATACATACATCAATTAGAGTACAACAACAAATCACTAATCATCAGCCTGAACAGTTATAACAATCTATCCCCACAAATGTTGATAATTTAAATAACCAATGCGGCGGAAAATAAACATATACATGAATACGACTTGAAGACCTCCAGCCTATCTTAGGAAGCTTCAAAGCAACCAAACTGAATCTATAAATATACTTGGTCTGACCTGAGAATTGGTAGGGAATAATGCACGGATCAATCTGGTAAACCAGCATAAGAAAACACATTTCAATTGGACTTTTAATGTGTAAAAACTTTTCAAAAACAAAGGTACCTCGTAAGAACACGCTGCAAATATACACGGATGGATTTTTACCTTACGATAACCATAATACTTCATGTCAAGTCCTTTAATATTATAATAGTGTCTAGGATACAAATACATTTTAATTATAGCCAAAATTATTACATTGGTTAAATTTTATGGCATAATGTTTTACAACTAAAACCGAAGGCACTTATTGGAGATTTGGATTCCCAATGAATAGCGAGGTAAGGGACTACATCCCAAACAGTACGTTTCTCGAGAAATGTACCGAGAATCGACATCTTCGAAATCTCTCGGCATACCCGAGACCAACAGATGGTACTGATAGCACCGAATATGATATCACCCTAGTCATTACCGACCTATCTAGGATCTCATAGCATACACCACATAATCTAAACCCGATGTCATAGCGGGTAGAAAAAATAGATATAGAAAGGTGATATCATACCTTAATGGTTGCGAACCACTTAGCCGTAAAGCAACCCCTATTTCACAATTCCTTGAGTGTGAGGCTTGAGATAACGTTTACCTTCCTTAGAACACTTTCACTTAAAATGCCATATTGCCATATCCAACAACACACCATTGATTTCAATAAAAGTACGACCTCTGAGCTCGTACGTCTCAAAAAAAGGTGTTAAGTATAAGAGGGGTTACCTTCTACACCACCAATAGATGTATGTTTGTAGAGATCAATGCACTATGATCATAAAAATGCAATGTCAAACATCCTTCCATACAAGTTGTCTAGGAACGGGACAAACCGAATGCACTCTCCTACCACATCATGTTCGGCATTACCCCTAGGATTAGTAGCGAGTAGTCCTTATATACAAAGATCACGAACAAAGGGACCACTACTATTTATATATCTCGGGAGCTACTCTAAAATTATCAACAAGCAGTCCTTCCGTTACGAAGATCCCCGCCTTCAACTTCATTGTCTTTAACATGTCCTCAATTTCGAACGCATACGTTGGTCCGAAATGGTTTTCGGATAAATCCGATACCGATCTCTCCGGACCAACAATCAATAAGAGGCCCTCAACCTCATATGGAAACCAAGTCTGTAGACTTATCATGTTTCCAACTCTCAACTTGCTATCCTTCGGCCAAGAAGGAAGCTCAGTAGATTGGAGTCACTCTGCACTACTCGAATCATCATCCTTTACACCAAATGATAATCAAGCCTACTCAGCTAGCCTGTACTATGTGCACGACTGATTAGTTCCCACATCAAGTCAAGGAACCAAAAATGGCTAAAAATACAATCTAGTACACAATCAGTCACTAGGCCTGCTTAATTAATCTTTTTTTAATTAAATCACTTTCCAAATATTTATCTCAAAATGTCTTTAAAAAGATACATTCTTAAAACTTTTTTAATCTTTCGATTTTTGAAAAACATTTCCATATACTTATCTCAACAGTATAAGTATATTCACGAACCATTTCGTTTTCAATACTTATATTCGTAATATGTATATTTACAAATCTTTTGAGGAAAGCTTCATATTTTTCCAAAACACGCTTTATTGGGTCAAAACGAATATTGCGTAAAACATCTTTATGACAACCTAAAACAATAATATAGGGATTCAACTATTTATATTTATATCAATCCCGTATACTATATAAAACAATTCCTTTCGAAAATCACTTACTATAACATCAATGTTATAGTCTATGCCCTCCTTGCTTTCTCGAAAACATCCATCATAGCAATAAATGTTGAAATCTATCTCTTCATCCCTTAGTACACTTTAAATCACTTTTCAAAACCATTTAACTCCATCGAAAAATATTTCTTTTTAAAACATTCCTTTAAAAGATTATTTTAACTTTTAAAACGTGAATGTATTCCCTTTATAAAAATCGATATTCAAATCTAAACATAAATCATTTTCATATTTATAAAACCATGTTTATAAATCTCCATTCTATTTTATAAAACTTCCCTTTATAAAATCTCTTTATTTATATAATTTTATTTATAAATCCATTCCTTTATAATTCTCATTTATTTATAAAATCCTATTTATAAATCTATTTACCAAATATCAATTACAAATCCATTTTCAATATTTATAAAACACCGTTTATAAATCTATTACTTTATTTATAAAAATTACTTTAATATAAACCATTTTATAAATATTTGTTTCAAACTATTTCAGTCTTCTTTAAAACTGTATTTTCCTTCATAATAAAAGATGGACTTATTTATTAAGTTTTTAAAACCTTTATAATATAGTTCAAAAATCTCTAGTAACATATTTCACAAGCTATTAGTTTATAATACCAAAATCTTACTTTTTATTTTATTTAAAATAAACTCCTTATAATAATTCAAGAATAATTACTGCAAACATATCTTATTTCAAAATTACTTTAAAATCCTTTTAAATCAAAATCTTCACTTTATATTATTTCGAAATACTACAAATATGGCCAAGTGCTACTATATCACTAAATAAGCAAAATCATGTCCATGTCATCAAATATAGCATCCAATAAAAAATATATCATAATATATATGAAAAGTAAAATCAAAAGCGGTGAGGAATCCTGTTGAATCCCTCCAACCAGTCCCCTTGCATCACATATAGTATATAATCATATAATACAGGTCATCTAAAACGGGTATACATAAAAGGTCATCCGCTCCATTGGTGGAAATAAATCCAAACCAACTGATAAAATGGTAAATCATCCCAACAATCAACAACGAGCATCAATAAAAATATCCACACTTATATAAAATATAAGTGGGCCAGTTAACTCACCAAAATTCCAGTTATCGCCAAGGTGTTCTGGTTTGAATTAAAACTGAAAGGACGTTCAATTTTAGCACAAATTGCTACAAGTCCAAACTACACCAATCAAACTTCATAACGTAGTATTCATTGATACAAACCTAATGCGAATGTCCACGTCCAAATCCAATCTCGTATGGACAAGATACTATTGATAGAACTGAGAGAAAATTAAATTATAATTAAGTTAAATTAATTAGTTTTAAATTTGTTAATTACCTTTCTACTATTTCCAGCTGCCAACTTTCAAAACTCGACGTCGCGACGTTTGTTGTTCACCACCACCGCTTAGCGCCTCCTATCGCTGCCGCTTCACCGCCGTTGGTAGCCACGACCAAGATGAGCCTCACACCACCGAAGTAGCCTCTTGAAATGTCACCCTTCATAGTGAAAACCCAAAAACGACGAATGCAGTCGAACCTCGATCTGCGCCACCTCACTCGACCGCTCTCCAATCCAACCATTCATCTTGCTCGTCTTAACAAGCTCTGCACTTTCCAAGTTGACACCCTCGGCCAATAACGCCTATAGTGGCTTGGATGAACTATAGGTGTTGGATGATGGAAAATAAAAAATGGTGGCTGCATATTTTATTTTAGGGATTTGCAAAATGAAGGATGTTGAGGTCCCTTTGTAGAAAATTTTCAAAGCACTATTTACGCTCTATAATTTTGAATCCCAAACGAGGCATGCCGCCTGGCGTTTTATACTAAATACCCCTATTTGAACTTGATGGAACTAGTATCGGGACCCAATTCCAACATATATAGAAGCTAACTTTCAAAATCAAATTATATTAATTTAAATTCCTTTAATCAATTTCTATGTGTTTCGAGCTCACACGACTAAACGATATGTCTGATCGCCACGAAATTTGTTAACGTACAATAATTCACTATTACAGTTCCAATGACACTAGTTTTGTTAAAATTTGAGATAGTGTCCCGGAAGGCTAATTTCACATGTTAATTAAAACGGTTATTATTAAAACCATTCTAAAACTTTTGATTCAAATATAAAGGTTAATGTCTTCATTCTTATTTAAACTGAATTTAATCAGCTTTCGAAATCATTTTTATTCACATAAATCCCAATATTTGAAATTTAAGCTGTTTGAATTTTAAAATTTACTTTTCAATATTTAATATAAATTAAATATTTCAAATTCAAATGACTGAAATCCTAGGTCGTTAAAATGTTCTCTATGACGGTACTACATCAAATATATTCCCTAGAGGAGGTGTCGAAGTATTCAATCCTGGTTACTGTGGAATGGTGAATTCACACACACACACATCAATTATAGAAAATATTTCTTTATTGTATTTATTAGACGATTTAACATGCATTTTCTCATTAATAATGCTTTTTTAGCGATGTAGAATATTGAGCAAGGGAAAACATATAAGTGATTCTTTATATTAAGTCAAATGGTTCTGTGAGCTTTTCTATTTCACTTGCAAGCATGGATGGATTATAAATATTGTCAACTAATAATATTACTTGAGTAATTAAGTATTAACATCATTACCTGTATATCTGATTTTATTTTAGAAATATATTCTTTTATTTATTTTATTGTTTATGTTGTTCAGAGCACCAGCCTCTGAAGTGGGAAATTAGACAAAAATGGATTTTTATTAGAAGAAAAAGCTAGTAATAATCAAGCAAGGCTTCAATTGACAATGGATAAAAAGGTGTTATTTGCTTTGATCAAATATCAGTGATGCCAACAGACATTACAATGTATAATATAGTTTGAGTTGAGATCATGCTAAACTAAACTTTGTATTAGAAACCTTTAAAAGTCTTCAATTTAGCTTGTTTAAAAAATTGATTCATTTTATACTAACTATATTTTATATTGAAACACTGAAAAACCCAAAGGTTGATTATGGATGCAAAAATTATTTTACAATAAAAAAATCAAATATTAAAGAATTTAAATTTGTTCACAAATTATAATTGATCAATAAAAATTAGTAAAATATTATAAGTAATCGACTTTTGCATGGATACATGTTTTATTAGAACTTATGCACATACAAACTTTAGCTTATGTGAAGCCAATAATCCTATTAATGTTATTTTAGTGATATTATCATACAATCAAAGATATATAATTCATTCATTTTTATCGATATCGTATTTAGGAACATGGATTTAGAAAAGATCTATATTCAACGATTGCGAATCTGAATCCAAATTTCGTAAGATTTCCAGGTATAAAATAAATATTCAAAACTTAATTCATTTAAGTCTTCTAAATTTTTGTTTACTGACTGAAATATTTTAAATTTTATTTTAAAGGTGGATGTTGTATAGAAGGAAATAAAGTTGTAAATGGATTTAAATGGAAGAAACCAATTGGCCTATGGGAAGAAAGGCCAGGACGTTATAATGATGTATGGGGATACTGGACGGATGATGGATTAGGATATTGTGAACTTCTCATTGTATTTATTTTATACATTTTATGGTGTATATCCATTATTTTATATTGTATATTGATTCGACTTAGCTATGATTTCATTAAATGGTCATGATTCAGCCCTATTTTCTACTCAGATTTTTTTCTATATAAACCAAGCTATTTGATAGAATTTTTTATCAGTTTAAGAACCGAGTTCTCTTCTTCTTCTCCCTTAAAGCTTTCTTAGATCCAAGCAATATTTTTTGGGTGCTATTTACTCACTAGTCTTCGAGCAAGAGGTTGTTGATATTAGTTTAGGGCTGTTTTATCCTGAAGGTGGTGCTGCTTCGGATACCGCCTTGCACGACGTTGGCAAAACGATGAAACATCCTAAAGAGAGTGACCATCCATGACTTAGCCACAAAGACACTACAGATTTAGACAACCACAATGACACTACAGATTCAGATCAAGGTACAAAAATTTTAAGAGGTTATGGCTTCGATCGCTGACGACTCTACTGAACCGACATTAATATTTTAGGTTTCGATTGTGTTTGCTGCACCATTCAAATTTAAGGGTATTCTTTTCAAATGATGGCACCAAAAGATGGAGTTTTTTTACTATGCGGAAGGTGGCGCATGTGCTGATGATAGAAAAACCAATGTTGCCCAAAGAATCAGCAGACGATCAGAAAAAAGGCTTTGCAGGACTGGATGGACCATGACTGCCTCTGCAAAAATTATGTTCTTAATGGCTTGAGTGATGATCTGTATGATTAGTACAACTAAGACAAGCCAGCAAAGGAGATTTGGGATGTGCTGCAAAAGAAATACAATACCGAGGAAGCTATAGCAAAAAAGTATGTTGTCAGTCGCTTTTTGAAGATTCAGATGACAAACGAAAAATCTGTGGATGCGTAGTTGCACAAGCTTTAGAAAATTGCGCTTGAGCTGATCTCTGAGTATATGCCATTAGATGAATAGATTCATGTTGATGTGTTAATTAATTAATTACCCCTAGTTGGAAAGACTTTAAAAGTTTTCCGGGCATACGACTAAGGATTTTTCCATAGAGAGTCTGATTACTCGTCTTCCCATTGAAAAAGAGGCTAGAAAATAGGACCCAAAAGAAAAGTTACTTGTTGAATCTATAAACAACACTAAGAAATCCACAAACACGGGTCTGAAACCAAATGAAAATTTTCAAAAATTAGAATCGCAAACTGAATCAGAACAGCAACAATCTGCCTCAGAACAAACAACAAAATGCTCTCTAAAGAATGAAACTGGACAGTTGTTCTTATGTTACAACTGTGGAAAACCAGGCCATATGGCATGAAAGTGTCGGAAAAGGCCAAATCCTACACTATAGGCTAACCTGACTGAAGAAGCTCATGTGGCTATGCTTACTGAGATCAACCTAGTTGGGGGATCAAAAGGGTGGTGGGTAGACACTGGAGCTTCACGCAATGTCTGCTATGATCATGAAATGTTTAAAACATATAATGCTACTAATGAGATGAAAGTGATATTGAGAGATTCTCACACCACTAATGTTGCTGGAATTGGGACCGTGGAGTTGGAGTTTACCTCTGGAAAGAACTTGTTGCTGAAAGATGTGATTCATACTCCAAAGCAGTGGAAATATATAGTATCTGGTTTCTTGTTAAATAAAGTTGGTTTTACTCAAACTGTTGGATCTGACTTGTACATTATCAATAAAAATGATGTTTTTGTTGGTAAACAATATGCTATAGATGGGATGTTTAGATTAAATGCTGATTTGAATAAAGTTAATAGTTTTGCATATAAGCTGTGTGATTTTAATATTTGACATGCTAAACTTTGGCACGTTGATAAGCGACTGATTCATAACATTAGTATCTTAGGCTTAATCCCTAAAGTATCCTTAAATGACTCAGAAATTTGTGAATATTGTAGCTAACCTAAAATTACAATGACCCCAAATAAATTAGTATTTAGAGAGTAAGAACCTTTAGATTTAATACACTTCCATATATGTGAACTAGATGGTACTTTAACTAGAGATAACAAATGTTACTTTATTACTTTTACTGATGATAGCTCTGATTTCATTTATGTTTATCTCATGAAAAATAAAAGCGATGCACTAGATATGTTTAAGTTATTTGTCACTGAAATTTAAAACTAATTTAATAAGAAAATTAAGAGATTTCAAAGTGATAGAGAAATGGAATATTGGCTTACTCTTTGGATTTTATAATCACCATGGCGTAATCCATGACAGAACTGCACCTTATTCGCCTTAAATGAACGATAAAGCTGAAAGAAAAAATAGGACTCTTATCGAATTAGTTGTAGCTATTTTATTAAATTCGGGTGCAGCATCACACTTGTGTGGGGAAATTTTGTTAACCTTTTGTTATGTTTAAAAGAAGATTCCTAAATCTAAGAGCAAAATTTAACCATTTGAGATTTTTAAAAATCATAAACCTATCTTGTCTAATTTTAAAACTTCGGGTTGTTTAGCATATGTTCACATTCCTGTCCCTAAAAGAATTAAATTAGCAAGTCGAGCATATGAATGTGTTTTCATTGTAAAACATATAGATTATTTGATTTAAATGCTTGAGTTATTATTGAGTCAAATGATGCTGATTTCTTTGAAAATACATTTCCATTTAAACTTAGAAATACTGGGGCACATCTAACACTAATAATCCAATAATTAATAATAATAAACATAATGCGGAAATTGAATCTGAATCTAAAAGAAGTAAAAGATCTAGGATATTTAAAGATTTTGGTCCAGAACATTATGCTTATGCACTAGAAGAGGACCCTACTAATCTAAAAGAAGCTCTGTCGTCTTTAGATTCAGATCTTTGGCAAGAAGCAATAAATAATGAAATGGAATCTCTTGAATCTAATAAAACTTGGCTCTTGTTGACTTAACTCCAGGTTGTAAAACTATAGGTTGTAAGTGGGTACTTTAAAAGAAGTAGAAACCTGATGGTACAATTGATAAATATAACGCTCGTCTTGTAGCTAAAGGATTTAGACAAAGGGAAAACATTAACCTTTTTTATACTTTTTCACCTGTTACAAAAATAATATCAATTTGAGTATTAATTTCTCTTGCTTCACTTTATGATCTACTAATTCACCAAATGGATGTAAAAACTGCTTTTTTGAATGGTTAATTAGAAGAAGAGATTTATATGGACCAAACTGAAGGCTTTGTTATACCTAGTCAAGAGCATATAGTTTGTTAATTAAATAAATCTCTATATGGTCTTAAACAGGCACCTAAACAATGGTATGAAAATTATGACAATCCAGTTATTTCACATGGTTTTAAAGCAAATAAAAGAGACAAGTGTAATTGTTATAAATACAAAAATAACATTTGCACTATCATATGTTTATATGTAGATGATTTACACATATTTGGTTCAAACATTCATATTGTGAATCATGTTATATCCATACCATGTGCCAATTTTGATATGAAAGATCGTGGTGAAGAAAGTGTAATTCTTGGTATTAAGATTACAAAGTCTGAAAAGGGAATTTCTTTGGATCAATCTTATTGTATTGAGAAGATGTTAAACAAATATAATTACTTTTAATGTAAACCTGCTAGCACACCATATGATCCAAATGTAAATCAATTTAAGAAAACTGGTGAACGTGTAAGACAGTCTGAATATACGAGCATCATTAGCAATCTTCGGTATGCCACTGATTGTACTAGACCTGACATTGCCTATGTCGAGGGATTATTGTGCAGGTTTACTAGCAGACCAAGTATAGAACATTGGCATGCTATTGAAAGGGTAATAAGATACCTTAAAAGAACTATGAGCCTTGGATTTCACTATCAGAAGTTTCCCGCTGTCTTTGAAGGATATAATGATGCAGATAGGAATAAGTTATCAGACGATTCTAAAGCCACTAGTGGATATATTTTTAGTATTGCGGGAGGAGTTTTTCTTGGAAATCTAAGAAACAGATTATTTTAGCTCAATCCACTATGGAGTCAGAAATGATAGCACTAGCTACTGATAGTGAAGAAGAAGATTACTAAAGAAATCTTTGAGCTAAGATCCCCTTATGGCAAAAACCGATACCAACTATTTTAATCCACTGCTATAGTATCGCGACTATTGCAAAAGTTGAGAATCGTTATTACAACGGTAAGAGATGACAAATTTGTCGTAAGCACAGTACTATAAGAAAGTATAATTCTACAGGATCTATAAAAGTGGATCATGTACGCACTGATGTGAGTCTGGCAGATCCTTTGAAGAAAGGATTGGCCAAAGAGAAAGTGATTTCTACATCTAAAAGAATGGGATTATTGCCTTTAAAATGAAAACTCAGAGAATAAGAAGTCACTCATAATGATTATCCAACCTAATGATTGAAGATCCTAAGAACTAGGTTCAATGGGTAATAAAACGTTATGAAGTGACATTGATTGAACATGCTAGAAGCATGTAGTCCTAAAGCGATAGGAGGATGAGTTTTACTCTTAATGAAATCTATGCTCTATATGGAGTGGAGTACCTACCTACAGGAGTACTATTGATAGATTCAACTATGTGAATGTGGAAATGTGGTCGTTTCCTATGGAAGTTTTAAGCAAAATTCCTAGAGCGTTCACTAAACTGGGAGAGATGTGCATGGCCTTTAAAACACGGGCTATAGACTACACTCTAGAAAGGTTGTGTGTGATTTGATGTTAGAGATAGAGTCAAGGCTACGAGTCACTCTATGTAAATGTTCAAATTAAAAGATATGTTTTCTTATGAGCAATCTTATAAAATTAGAAATTGCTCGAGAAAAATATTTTTAAAAATTCAAGTAGAGGACTGTTGGAAATTTTTTATTTTAAATGAATTGTTAATAATATTGAAAGGAGTATAAAATACCCATCTTATTGAATAGTCCCACATTGTGGGGAACTATAGAGTAATCCTATTTAAATATAGGATTCACAAGAGGAAGGTCACCCTTTGGGTAACCAATATTTTCTCTTGTGTTGAGAAGGAAGAGCATGCTGGCCATCACACACGCGCGCTTATCGATCGACCCACCCCGACTCGGGCCTGGCTTGGCTAATGTGATGTAAAGCTCCTTATTTTTTGGTAGTATATTTTTAAACCAACTTTGACTTTGCAATAGAAACCAGTAAACTCAAATCCGGTATTTTATCATGACTCGGCCTCGTTTTCTACTCAGATTTTTCCCAATATAAACTAAGCTATTTGATAGAATTTTTTCCAATTTAAAAATCGAGTTCTCATTTTCTTATCTCTTAAAGCTTTCTTAGATTCAAGCATTATATTTTGGATGCTATTCACTATCCAGACTTCATGCAAGAGGCTTTTGACATTGATTTAAGGCTGTTTTATCTTAGAGGCGACACTACCTCAAAGACTGCCTTGCACGATTTCTACGCAGTGGCGAAGCTTCTTAAAAAGAGCGAACTAGTCCATATTCAGCCACAAAGACACTACATATTTCATATTGAGGTACAACAATTTTAAGAGGTTATGATTTTGATCGCTAACGACTTTGCTACCCCGACATCAATATTTCAAGTTCCAATTGTATCTACTACGCTGTTAGGATTCGAGGTCCTGCATTACTAATGATGGCTCCAAAAAATGGATTTTATTTCGACTACGCGAAATGTGGCGCATGGGCCGACGACAGAAAAACCAACGCTGTTCGAAGAAGCAACAGATGATCGAAAAAAGGGTTTGCAGGACTGGATGGACCATGACTACCTCTACAAAAATTATTTCTTAATGGCTTGAGAAATGATCTATACGATTACTACAACTACAACTAAGACAAACAATCAAAGGAGATTTGGGATGCGCTACAAAAGAAATATGATACCGTGGAAGCTGGAGCAAAAAAGTATGATGTCAGTCGCTATTTGATGTTTTCAATGACAGATGACAAATCTATGGAGGTGCACCCGCACAGGCTTCAAAAAATTACGCATGAGCTTATTTCAAAAGGTATGCCTTTAGATGAACAGTTTCAGGTTGCTAAGTTACTTGATAAATTATCCCCAAGTTGGAAAGACTTTAAAAATATTCTCAGGCATAAGCCTAAGGAGTTTTCCTTAAAGAGTTTGATTGCTCATCCTCATATTGAAGAAGAGGCCAGAAAAAAAAACCACAAAGAAGAGATGCTTGTTATATCTACCAACAACACTAAGAAATCCACAAACACGAGTCTGAAACCAAATGTGAAGAATTTAAAAAATCAGAATCACAAACCAAATCATAACCACAACAATCATCTTGAAAACAAATAGCAAAATGCCTACAACTGTGGCAAACCAGTCCATATGGCATGAAAGTGTTGGAACAGGCCAAATCCTGCACAATAGGCTAACCTAACTAAAGAAGCCCTTGTAGCTATGCTTACTGAGATCAACATAGTTGGTGTATCAGAAGGGTGGTGGGTAGATATTGGTGCTTCATTCCATGTCTGCTATGATCGTGAAATGTTTAAAACATATAATGCTGCTAATGAGATGAAAGTGATGTTAAGAGATTCTCACACCACTAATGTTGCTCGAATTGAGACTTCGGAGTTGATGTTTACAACTGGGAAGAACTTGTTGCTGAAAGATATGGTGCATACTCCAAAGATAAGGACAAATTTAGCATCTGGTTTCTTGTTAAATAAAGAAGGTTTTACTCAAACTGTTGGATCTAACTTGTACACCAATACTAAAAACGATGTTTTTATGGTAAAGGTTATGCTGTAGATGGGATATTTAGATTAAATGTTGATTTGAATAGTTAATAGTTCTACTTATGTGTTGTGTGATTTAAATATCTAGCATGCTAGACTTTGTCATGTTGATAAGCGGCTGATTCATAACATTAGTAACTTTGGCTTAATCCTTAAAGTATCCCTAAGTGACTCAGAAAAATGTGAATATTATAGCCAAGCTAAAATTACAATGACCCCACATAAATCAGTATTTAGAGAGTCAGAACCTATAGATTTAATACACTCCGATATATGGTGCCTAGATTGCACTCTAACTAGGGATAACACACGTTACTTTATGACTTTTATCGATGATAGCTTTGATTTCACTTATATTTCTCTCATGAAAAATAAGGCGATGCGCTAGATATGTTTAAGTTATTTTTCACTAAAAATGAAAACTGATTTAATAAGAAAAGTAACATATTTCGAAGTGATAGAGGAATGGAATATTAGCCTGTTCGTTGGATTATATAATCAACATGGCATAATACATAAGAGAACAACACACTTTATTTGCCCGAAATGAATGGTAAAGCTGAAAGAAACAATAGGACTCTTACCGAATTAATTGTAGCTATTTTATTAAATTCGAGTGTAGCTTCACACTAATGGGGGAAAGTTTTTGAATTGTTTGTTATGTTTTAAATAGGATTCCTAAATCCTAGAGAAAAATTTCACCATTTGATATATTTAAAAACCATAAACCCAACTTGTCTTATTTTAAAACTTCAGGTCGTTTAGCATATGTTCGCATTCCTGACCCTAAAAGAATTAAATTAGCAAGTCGAGGATATGAATATGTTTTCATCGGTTATTCCAATTACAGTAAAGCATATAGATTTTTTGATTTGAATGCTTTAGTTATTATTGAATCAAATGATGCTACTTTCTTTGAAAATAAATTTTCGTTTAAACTTAGAAATAGTCGAGGCACATCTACTACTAATAGTCCAATAATCAGAAATAATAAACATAATGCAGAAATTGAACCTAAATCTAGAAGAAGTAAAAAAACTAGGATAGCTAAAGATTTTGATTAATAATATTATTCTGTCACGGTTATAAGTGTGATAAATTACTATTTGGTCATAGTTATAACCGTTAGTAAATACTATTCTGTCACGGTTATAAGCGTGAGAAATTACTATTTTTGTCACGGTTATAACCGTGAGCAAAAGTGTGACTGAATTTGCCCACGGTATCTATTTTCATGGTTATAACCGTGACAAATTAGTTTTGTCACGCTTATAACCGTGAGAAAATTGCCTTTTTGGTGTTGTGTATTCAAAAAGAAGCTATGTCGTCTTTAGATTCATATCTCTGGCAAGAAGCAATAAATAATGAAATGGAATCTCTTGAATCTAATAAAACTTGGCTCTTGTTGACTTAACTCCAGGTTGTAAAACTATAGGTTGTAAGTGGGTACTTAAAAAGAAGTTGAAACCTGATGGTACAATTGATAAATATAACGCTCGTCTTATAGCTAAAGGATTTAGACAAAGGGAAAACATTGACTTTTTTATACCTTTTCACCTGTTACAAAAATAATATCAATTCGAGTATTAATTTCTCTTGCTTCACTTTATGATCTACTAATTCACCAAATGGATGTAAAAACTTCTTTTTTGAATGGTGAATTAGAAGAATAGATTTATATGGATCAACCTAAATGTTTTGTTATACCTGGTCAAGAGCATAAAGTTTGTAAATTAGATAACTCTCTATATGGTCTTAAACATGCACCTAAACAATGGGATGAAAAATTTGACATTCTAGTTATTTTACATGATTTTAAAGCAAATGAAAGTGACAAGTGTATTTATTATAAATCTGAGAATAACATTTGCACTATCATATGTCTACATATAGATGATTTACTTATATTTGGTTCAAATATTCATGCTGTGAGTCATGTTAAGTCCATACTATGTGTCAATTTTGATATGAAATATCTTGGTAAAGTGAATTTATTCTTGGTATTAAGATTACAAAGTCTGAAAAGGGAATTTCTATGGATCAATCTCATTATATTAAGAAAATGTTAAAGAAATATAATTACTTTGAATGTAAACTGCTAGTACACCATATGATCTAAGTGTAAAACTATTTAAGAACACTAGTGAAGGTGTAAGACAATCTGAATATGCGAGCATCATTGGTAGTCTTTTGTATGCCACTGATTATACTAGACCCGACATTGCCTATGTTGTGGAATTACTGTGCAGGTTTATTAGAAAACCTAGTATAAAGCATTGGAACGCTATTGAAAGGTTCATGAGATACCTTAAAAGAACTATGAACTTTGGATTACACTATCAGAGGTTTCCCTCTATCCTCAAAGGATATAGGGATGCAGATTGGAATACGTTATCAGACGATTCCAAAGCCACTAGTGGATATATTTTCAGTATTGCGGGAGGAGCTATTTCTTGGAAATCTAAAAAATAGAGTATTTTGGCTCAATCCACTATGGAGTCAGAAATGATAGCACTAGCTGCTGCTATTGATGAAGCAATAACTAAAGAAATCTGCTAGCTGAGGTCCCCTTATGGAAAAAAAAGATATCAGCTATTTGATCCATTAAAATAGTAATATGGCTATTGAAAAAGTTTAGTATCCTCATTACAACGGTAAGCGATGACAAATTCATCGTAAGCATAGTACTGCAAGAGAGCATATCTCTTCAGGATCTGTAAGACTGGATCATTTATGCATTGATGAGAATCTGGTAGATCCTTTGATGAAAGGATTAGCCAGAGAGAAAGTCCTTTCTACATCTAAAAGAGTCGGACTATTGCCTTTAGAATGAGAACTCAAAAAATGAAAAGTCGCCCATAATGTTAACCTAACCTAATGACTTGTGGTCCTAAGAACTAGGTTCAATGGGTAATAAAAAGGTATGAAGTGACATTGATTGCCATGCTGGAAGCATGTAGTCTTGAAGCGATAGAAGGATGAGTTTAACTCTTAATGAAATTTATGCTCCATGTAGAGTGGAGTACCTAGCTACAGGAGTATTGTTGATAGATTCACCTATGTGAATATGGAAATCTGGCCATTTCCTATGGAATTTTTGTGCAAAATTCCTAGAGCGTTCACTAAACTGGGATAGATGTGCATGGCCTTTAAAGCACATGTTATAGACTGCACCCTAGAAAGGTTGTGTGTGGTTTGATGTCAGAGATAGAGTCAAGACTATAAGTCACTCTAGTATAATCTTGACCTTGCTTACTATGTAAAGGTTCAAATCGAAAGATACCTTTGTTTATATGCAATCTTATAAAATCCGAAATTGCTCGAGAAAAATATTTTTAAAAATTCAAGCTAGGGTTGTTGGAAAATTTTATTTTAAATGAATTGTTAAAAATATTGAAAGGAGTATAAAATACCCCTCTTATTGAATAGTCCCATATTGTGGGGAACTGTAGAGTAGTCCTATAAATATATAGGATTCACAAGAGAAAGTTTAGGCCCTTTGGACACCCAATGTTTTCTCTTATGTTAAGGAGCCAGAGCATGCTGGCCATCACATACGCGCGCCGACCAACCCGACCCGACCCAACACGACCCGACAAGGGCCGGCCGTGCTTAGTTTGGCTAATGTGATGTAAAGCTCCTTCTTTTTTGTCAGTAATTTTTAAACCGACTTTGACTTGGCAATAAGGCCTCGTAAACTCAGATCCGGTATTTTCTCATGGCTCGGCCCCATTTTCTACTTGGATTTTTCCCAAAGAACCGGAGTTGAGTTTACCGAAAATTGATTGACTGGTTTTGGAGCGCCAGGTAAGTGGGGTGTATACTTATATTAGATGACTCGAAACCGTAACCACTCTAAAACCATATACGTGTTCTATACTTTAGAAGAGGTTAGTGATTGGTTCATGATGCTGGAATCTATGTGGAGATTTGAGATCTGTTTGAGATGCTCGAACACCTGTAGTTATTTGTGATCTACTCAGGATGTGAGAATCCATCTGTGATTCTAAGATCTATTGAAATATAGGAATCCTGTGTGATTCCAAAATCTATTAAGATGTAGGAATCCATGTGTGATTCCAAGATATGTTGAGATATAGGAATCCTTATGTGGTTCTGATATCTTTTCGAGTTGGGGACCTGTGTGTCGAGATCTATTCAAGTGGTGACTTATGTGCTAGAATGCCGGACGTAGCCTTTCAATTGGAAATGACTAAAACCAAAGATAGGATGCATAGTCTTGGTTTTAGCTAGCCCAAGCTTATAGGTGACTCTACCCTAGAGATTCCTATAGTTATGCATGTGTGGGCAGTGCACTTCGACCTCATGTTGTGGCCAGCTATGTATTTCCTATATTACATCAGTTAGGGATGTATGATGCTTTGGGCGGATATCTCTGATCCTTATGTAGGAGGAACGATCTCGAAGTACTTTGGGCATCTCCATGGAATCCCACACAATTAGAGAACATGCCATTGCAGTTTTGATTGTATACATATTACTATTATGATGTACACTCACATGCATCACAACAACTTGATTATTGATATTTCACATCCTAGGCATTATTATAATATCAATGGATTTTCTAATAGAAATGGTTTGGTCATCGTAAAATAGTAACTTTATTTTTGAATGGTTTATAAAAATAAAAATCCATTTTATTTGAGTTGGTCACGTTGATATACCAGACTGATCCTGGTGTTATTTCTTATAATGCTCGAGTCAGCCTCGAGTATATGTTATCCCACCTTTTGGCAAGGCCGTGATACCAAGAACTTAACTGGAAACCGAGGAAAGTCCATCCTGAAGATCGGTTATACGCAGGCTCACTATGGATATCGATGAATTTTGTCCAAGACCGGATCGAGCTACAATTGACAAGACATGACAAGCAAAGCTATGAAAGCCAACGTCCCAAATTTCAAGTCAATCCGAGTTCGTATGCTCAAGATATGATCGATAAAAGTCAAGGAATTCAACACAATTGCATCCATCTATTCGTGTCCATCAAGTCTCAGCATCATCTGTTATTCATATCCTTCAGCGAGTATCTCTTCGTATCCATCAAGGTGCACTACTTCGTGTCCATCGAGAGAATCAGCCTTATTCGTATCGACCCTGTTCGAATCCATCGGCATACAAGCGCACTTCATATCGATCAGCAGCCAAAGAGAACCTACTTCGTATCCATCCGAACCCTCCTACTTCATATCCATCGACTGTGACACGAATATACATTTAGTATCGATCGAGCTTCAAACATGCTTCGTATCGATCGACTATGGATCGATACGAAATCAACGCTTGCCATCGATACGAAGTGCAATTCAATCGATCGATACGAACAAGAATAGTGCAGTCGATCGATACGAACAAAGCAATGCAGTTAACCGATACGAACAGAACGGTTATGATCGATACGAACAAGACCAAGTCCGATCGATACAAACAGAACAACTAAGATTGACACGAACAGGGCCGAAATAGATCGATACGAAAAAGGCTTAGACGTTGGATACGATGAAGGAAACAGTCAACACGGCATGAAAAGTGGATCGATCTGAGAATTTAGAGCCACGTCAACTTACAGGCACGTGCTCGGACCGATACGAATAAGAGCGATACGAGGGGTATCGATATTAATGACGCAGCCTAGAGAAAACACAAGTTTGCGTCAATCATAACTCACAATCTACAAGTCCAAATGCTACGAAAGTTTCTTAGAAGCTTGCATACATCCTCAGCAACACTCACAATCGATCCCGACCCAATTGGATGAATTTTCGATCGATACGAATCTCGTTCGTATCGATCCTAGATCGCGTGCAAATCACATGGGATCGATCGCGTGGGCCCACTCACGTGCCAGAAGAAGTCTCCCGAGATCTGAGCGAGATATTTGCAGCCTATGCCTATAAATAGCAAGCCAGGACCTACAGAAAAGGGATCTTTTAGCTCTCTGACATCCAAACTCTGCCGAATTCACAGTTGTACTCAAATTTCACTCTTGTACTCGAGATTTACTATTATAATCCACTATAACCAGCAAGAGAAAGTTAATAAAGATCAATCATTTCATAGTGGACGTAGGCAACACGCCGAATCACTCTAAATCTCTACGTTCTTCTACTGTTTTTCTGATTATTGTGTGAAATGTTTGTTAGATAATCCTCTTTTTACATTTATTTCTTCATTTTATCTCTTCAAACCCTTCCGAAGAGTGTTGTGCCCAATTTTGGTACAAACACTTTGGTGCTTTCACTAAGAAAACACAGTTTTTTCTCCTGCTCGTTGGATCTACTATCGATATTGGATTGCACAAATCTAAGAAGAAGATCCAGATCTCAAAGATTAAAGTTCTTCCATCCTATTCAGATTTGCATCAAGTCTAGGAAAGAGCTTCGCTATGCATCATGGTCAACACAAGGACTACCTCAACTGCCGCAGATCCAGAAGGACGGGACAGACAAAATCCCGTACAACCACTTCCAGCCGACCAGAATGCTGCCGGACCATCAGATCTGCAAGGCCCTGTCACCAGGGAAGAATTCTAGATGCTAATGCAAAAACTAACTCAGAGTCGCCAACAGCTCACTCAAAAGCTCCGTGCTAATGCATAACTGACCAACCAACTGAACCATCAACGACAAAGGAGATCCAGGAGGAATCAAGCTTCCTATTCATCCACCGAGAGTTCAGCCTCTTATGACTACCATCATAGATCCACGCGTCCGTGACTGGACGGAAGTTACACACAGGCTACTGGGCATTAGAATACATTGAGTCTTGGGCAACCGAGAGTTGGCATGTCCACCAGCCATCAGACTGGACCCTCCTCCTGAGGAGGCACTACCCCATACCATATTACTGACAACCGCACTACCGCTGCTACCGATTTGGGAGTTGATGCTCGGAACTGAACGGATCCGACCCACCATCAACGCAACCATACTCCCGAACCTTACGTCCCCGAAGACGTAGAACCAAGGAGGCGAGACGTGGACCGTCGACAGCGACTAGCCCCTCCTTGCATTGTGGAACCTGACCACGCCTTGGCCCAACATGCTCAAAATGTCTAGATGCCCGACATTCTGACGATGATATGTCAAATTATCCATGAGAGTCAGGGTCTTAGTAATGACGACTAGGGAATCTCTCAAAGTCATACCCTTTTTACTGATGAGATACTTTATGCTGAACCACCTCGATGATTCAGGATGCCAACTTTACCTGTTTATGAAGGGAGCTCAGATCCTAATCAACACATCCTGAAGTATGAATGGTTGATGAATGGTGCGCGAGCTGATGATGCAGTTAAATGCTGAAGCTTCCTGATCTCTCTAGGGGGCATAACAACTATGTGGTTTACCCGTTTACCCTTCGGTCTACCTCTTATTTTGATCAATTGGCAACAAAGTTTATTGAGCAATTCTGTATGCATGTCGCAAGACCGAAGGATGTTAATACTTTATCTAGTGTCACTTAAGCTCCTGGGGAACACTCAGGCATTATTTAGAGAGATTTCATGCTGCATGCGCTAAGATCAGTAACCCTAATGATAACTCCATTCTAATGGCACTGACTAAGGGGATTTACCCCGATTCCGAATTCGGCAACTGGTTGGCTGGAAAACCCCCTGCATCATTGGACCATTTCTATTCCAAGGCTGCCCAATTCTTGAGAAGGGAGGATGCGAAATAGTCTAGGAAGAAGGATGATGCGGGGCCTAGTATGGAAGGAATTCAGAGTAATATTGCTGTTAAACAATCCCAGGAGAGCTCCGAAAAGGTACAGTTGAACATTCAGAATAAACAAGATCAGCAGAAAGGCAATGGTAATCAAAACAGGAAACTAGATCAGAATTGTGGTCCACGACGTAGGGCTCCTATGTTTGATAACTACACTCCTTTGAATACGTCGTTAGAGAATGTGTATTTACAGACCTACAATACTATTCAGTACAAGAAACCTGCTCTGAAGCAGTCATCAGAGAAACAGATTCAAATAGGGAAGTTTTGTATATTCCATGAAAGCTACGGCCATAACACAAATGAGTGCCATCATTTGCATGATCTTATTGAAAAGTTGATACGTGAAAGGAAGTTGGAATAGTTTGTGCGGGCGCCGTAGTCTGGAGGTGCGGGCCCATCGAATCAGAACCATACACCAAATCAGGCAAGACAGGAGGAACCCGCTCGTACTGGCGGGAGGTTGGTGATAAATACCATTAGTGGTGGTCCTCATCCAGCAGAATGAAGCTGGAAGGAAATGGAGTTGTATGCCAGTTCTATTAGGCATGCGAACTTCGAATGTTGTAGTAGTTTGGAAGATGGGGCTCCGGCTAAGCAACAAATGATGATGACTGACGGCATCGTCTTCCGAGATAGAGATGCCGATAGGATCGAAGCCCCAACCATCGATCCACTTGTCATATCAGCTCAAATAGGTCCTGCTTGGATGAAGAGGATCTTGGTAGATAGTGGAAGTTCTGTGAATAAATTGTTCAAGCGAGCCTATGACCAGATGAAAATGGAGACTAAAGATTTGAAACCTTATCAGTACTGTATCCATGGTTTCAATGGGAGTGCAACTATACCCACTGGAGTGGTGGAATTGCCAATGGAGTTAGGCATTGGAGAACGCTGGAGAATCCGGATACTGCAGTTTGTTGTTTTGGATATAGACTCGCCATATAATGCTTTCTTGGGCCGACCGGTCCTAGCTGAGTTCAGGGCTGCTATTGCCCCATGGTGTTTGACTCTAAAGTTCCCCATCGATCGTGGAGTTGGAGTTGTTCAAGGAGATCAGGCTGTTGGACAAGCCAGTTATGTTGTTGAGCTGCGCGAGGCACAGCGAAAAGAGAAAGGAAAGGGCGTAGAGGAATCTCTCTATGTCTGTTTTGTTGATAATTGACAATTGACGCCTGGGCCTAGGCCTGGGCACCCCAACCAATTCCAAAGAGATCTTGACCCGAGAGACACCGAAAGTGAAGACGAAAGTAAAGATAGTCAAGCTTCTTCGGCCGAACTGACGATCGATGTCCCGATCGATGATAGCGATGATTCTAGAATGATAAAGATTGGATCTCAGTTAAACCAACAAATGCAAGAGGATTTTGTTGAATTTCTGCGGGAAAAACTTGACGTGTTTGCCTGGACGCATTCTAACATGTGTGGAATCTCACCGGACATCGCGAGCCACGCATTGAACATTGACCCGCAGCACATCCTGGTCAAACAAAAAAGGCGAGGTATGGATCCAGAGAGATCTGCCGCCCTTAAGGAAGAGGTAGACAAGCTTAAATCGAATGGGTTTATTCGAGATGCATTATATCCGGAATGGGTATCAAATCCCGTATTTGTCCAAAAGCTAAATGGGAAATGGAGAACGTGCATCGATTACTCTGATCTGAATAAAGCATGCCCTAAAGACAGTTTTCCACTTCCTCGAATCGATCAACTCGTAGATTCAACAGCCGGGCATGAACTCTTATCCTTCATGGATGCGTATTCCGGCTACAATCAAATACCCATGCACTTACCCGACCAGGAGCATACCAGCTTCGTAACTAATGTGGGACGTTATTGCTACAAGGTTATGCCTTTTGGACTCAAGAACGCTGGCGTAACTTATCAACGATTAGTTAATCGAATGTTCGCCAATCAGATTGGGAAAACCATAGAGGTATACGTGGACGACATGCTAGTCAAGTCATGATTCTCCACTGACCACGTCAAAGACCTGGAGTCAATGTTTAATATTCTCCGAGAATACATAATAAAGCTTAATCCGTTGAAATGTCACTTTAGGGTCACGTTAGGAAAATTCCTTGGGTTTATCGTTAACGCTCGAGGAATCGAAGCTAATCCCGAAAAGATCCGGGCAATTAGAAACCTTGAAACTCCTAAAACTATAAAGCAAGTCCAGAGTCTCAACGGGAAAGTAGCAGCACTGAGCAGATTCATTTCAAAGTCTACTGACAAATGCATTCACTTCTTCAATCTGATCCGAAAAGGAAAATGAAACTTTGAATGGACTATGGAATGTGAGGGCGCATTTCGAGCACTAATTCAACATCTCTCCACACCGCCAATTTTTTCAAAGCCAATCGATCACGAGAAATTGTACATTTATCTGGCGGTATCAGAAAACACAATCAGTGCTGCCCTAATGCGAGAGGAAGACCGAATACAAAAGCCGGTCTACTATATTAGCAAACGCTTAACCGGAGCGGAGAGAAATAATCTGAAGCTAGAGAAATTGGCTTATTGTCTTGTTATTGCCTCGAGGAAGCTCCATCTGTATTTCCAGACTCACCCTATCACCGTTTAAACCGACAAGCCGTTACGACAGGTCCTTACACGGCATGAGACATCTGGTAGGTTACTCAAATGGAATATCAAGTTAAGTCAGTTTGACATTACTTACACTCCAAGGCGAGCCATCCAGGGACAAGTCCTAGTAGATTTTATAGCTGAATTTACCATCCCAGAGGACTTGCCCGAAACAAGTGAATCTCCCAAGTATATCTGGAAACTGCATATAGATGGTTCATCAAATGACCGTTGCTCAGGTGCAGGGGTTGTGCTTGAAACTCCTAAAGGTCGATCTATATGCTATGCTTTAAAGTTTGGTTTTCGCGCGACCAACAATGAAGCTGAGTATGAAGCCCTACTTGCCGGATTGAGGCTTCCCAGAGATTTGAAAACATTGTTGTGGAGATTTATTGTGATTCGCAATTGGTCGTATGTCAAGTTCAAGGGGAATACCAGGCCAAGGGCTGAAGTCTGGCTGCTTACCTTGCTCGGGTTCAGGAAATATTAAATTAGCTCGATTATTATGCCATTTACTGCATACCCCGAGAGCGCAATAAAAAAGCCGAATCATTAGAAAAGTTAGCCAGCACAGGTGGGGCACGACAAATGGGACTCGTTCCCGTGGAGACATTAGCTTCCCCGAGCATCGACCAAATGGAGACAGATTGGATATTTGAGGTTGTTCGCGATAAGGAGTCATGGATGACTCAATTCAGTCATTATCTCGAGCATGGGACCCTGCAAGAGCACAGGAGTGAAAAGAGACAAATTCTTCGAAAAGCTTCACGGTTCACTATTCGGAACGGAGTCATGTATAGAAGAGGGTACTATGTTCCTTTACTCCAGTGTATCGCTTACGAAGAAATCAAACGAGTGTTGCACGATGTGCACGAAGGAGAATGTGGGATCACATCGGGAGGCAAGCCCTTGCCAAGAAAGTACTCAGATATTGATACTATTGGCCAACCGTAAATCGTGATGCATCAGATTACGCCAGAAAGTGCGACAAATGCTAGAAGCATGCTCGAATTCCAAGGGCCCCACCTACCGAAATAACTCAAATGGTCAGTCCATGGCCGTTTGCAGTATGGGGCATTAACATTATTGGCTCTCTACCACTAGCCAAAGATGGTGCAAAGTACGCCATCATAACAGTTGATTACTTCACCAAGTGGGCGGAAGCTGAACCCCTTGCTACAATTACAACAAAGAAGGTGATCAAATTTGTAGTGCGCAGCATCATCTGCCGATTTGGTCTCCCACATACTATCATCACTGATAACGGGACCCAATTCGACAGTTTTGAATTTAAAGACTTCTGTCAACGATTCCACATTCAAAAGAAATTCTCCGCAGTCGCACACCCTCAAGCGAATGGACAAGTCGAAGTTGTTAATAAAGTTATAAAGTCTATTCTGAAGAAACGACTGGAAAACGCTGGGGGAAAATGGGTCGATGAGCTTCCTATGGCTTTATGGGCATACCGAACAACCCACAAGTCCGCAACCGGTCACACTCTGTTTTCTCTTTCTTATGGTTCAGAAGCCGTTATTCCAGTTGAATTAGAAGTGCCTTCTGATCATGTGACGTACTATGATCCGAAAACAAATGCTATATTGCTTGTTGAATCCCTGGATTTATTGGATGAGAAGCGTGAAGAGGCTGATTTGAGGGCAGCCGCATACCGGAGTCGAGTCGCCCGATTATATAATTCCAATGTCCGATCCAGAACCTTTGAACTCGGCGATCTCGTCCTTAAGAGAATTTATCCGGTCCCTTCGCATATGAAGCCAACTTGGGAAGGACCATATGTTATCGAACGAAAGCTCGGAGATGGTACATTTAAATTATCGACCATTGACGGTCTCACTCTTCCGAGAGCCTGGAACAACGAAAGTCTTCGTCGCTACTACACATGACATGCTTTGTTTATTTATTCGGTCTATTTTTCATTTGAAATTTATTTCTGCATTTCAAAATTTGAATTTGTAATAAGGCAACTGATTTTGCCGTATTTTCTTATTTTAGCAATAAAATGCAATCTCTTCGAGCCAGAGCTGTGATTTATCGAATGCGTCATACAACTATCACTATGCATGGAGAGCTAAATTCCACCCGACGGTGGAATTTATTCAAATAGGGAGTGACTGTGATATGACCGGTTACTCGCTAGATGATACCCGAGCTCGGGGGAAAATCATCACACTAAAGTAAAAAAAGGGTTGATACACGACAATCCTTTAACCAATTCCAGATTCCCAGAGTGTGAACTGGATTATAAACTTACGAATACGGTTTCGAAGAAGGTGGATCCGTCCACCTAACAACTTCGCCCGTACCTTGACCAAGTTTGAGGAAAATGGATCTGTCCATCTAATGACCTCGCTTGTTAACTCAGGGTGGATGTGAACAAATCATCCACGATCCTGATAGATTCGTCGTTCCCAGAGTGCGAACAAAATCCTAAAGCCTGAACAAATGTGATCGACCATGTTTCGGTTAACTCGAATTTCCCAGAGTGTGAACTGGAGTATAAACATTGACTAACTCCAAGTTCCTGGAGCGCGAACTGGAGTATAAACATTAACTAACTCCGGATTCCCAGAGTGTGAACCGGAATGTCAACATAAACACCAACTCCAAATTCTCGGAGCGTGAATTGGAGTATAAACATTAACTCAAAATACCTGGAGAGTGGATTGGAGATTGAACACAAACCGAATTGGGATCGACCATCCGTAAAACAACTCTAAGTCCCCGGAGCGTGGACGTATCCTTGGAATTTAAGCAGGCGTGACTGACCGCCGACGTACGAATGCAAATCCCCGGAGCATGGATGCAATCGTCAATGGATGAACGAGTGCAATTCAACCACTCAAATTTCTTTATTTCAGCATCAATTCGATGATGTTAAGCTCGATGTGTTGAAGGCGAAGAACAATTGCCACTTGATCTTTACAATTCGTCCTTAAAAACTGGGTGTAGAACTTAAGTGCCAATCACTGACCGAGACAGTGCAGCATGGGAGTCCGGCTTAACGTTCGGTCATCACTCATAGTTGTGATTTCAGGACTTAACAAATAAACTAAGATCTAATCCAACGGTAGGAACTTCGCAAACGTACCGGACTGGAGTTAAAATGCTGAAACACTTAAGCAATTAAATAGAAGTCGAGACTAAAGACAAAATGGAATTTCATTTCAACTGTTTTTAGAAGGAAACTAAGTACAAGTTTATCCAAAAAATTCTACTAGCAGGGGACGAACCCGCATCTATACACGGCCAACGAAAACTAAAGAAATTTCTATCTACTCAAAAAACAAGCTGAAGAGACGTATCTATTCTCTTTCCTTCTTTGGTTTCCTCATCGGTGTGGACCCGTTGGAGCTGTCGCTTGGTTTTCTCTTTGAGCCTTTTCCTTTCGGCGACCGATCTCATGTCGGGGGCATTATATCAACATCCTCCTCCGAACTCAAATGTATTGGAACGCTTCATGTAGGCGGAGTTGGAGGGACAGGATCGACAGAAGGAGGTGGGGCATGCACACTTGTCTCAATGACCGTTCCTCCCGGAGATATCATCCGCAAAGGAGCTGGACCAGGTCCAGCCTTTCCACCACCAAAACCGCTGCCTCGCACGGCTGCCTCCATCTCAGCATTGATTTCAGCTGGGATTTCCTCCTCGTGAAGTGTTTGCGTACCGCTGGAGACTCCCGTAGTTGGGGCCGAGGAACTTGTCATTGGAACGCTTCCACCCATGACAAACGTCAAGTCTGCAAAAGGATCACTGTGATTTCCGAGGAGTTCCTCCATCATCTACTCATCAAAAATAAGTGTGCTCCCTCGCGCTCCATCAGTAGGTACCATGGTCGTTGTAGTGGTCGCTTCGGTTATGATAGCCTCCTGCACTTGGTGTTGTTCTTGAGTTGCAAGAGTCACAACTGGCGTAGCTTCGATCACTGAGCAGAAACAAAAGAAGAACTATTAATAATTACTTCAAGTGAAGCTTCCGATTTCGAATAAGCATGGAGAATGTTCAGAGTACCTTCCTCAGTTTGACTTATGGACAGCTAAACGGCCTCAGAAATTTTCTCGCTAGCTTGAGATAACTGCGACCGATCCGGGTTGTAAGCAGGAATGGATTGAGAATCAACCGCGGAAGTCAGTTCACACTGGGTCGACACAAGAGTTTCAGGACTTGTATCGCGGTGCTCGACACTGGAACCTTCTCCAACTTCCAAATGTTAAGCGCCGAGCTTCTCCTTCTCATATGAAATCATTGCATCGTGGAGAAATTTTCGCTCGTCTTCATTCAGCATTCGGTTTTCAAGCTCAAATTCATCAACTGATTGGCCCTAATGTGTAGCCTTTCATCTCCTACTAATCGGCCCTAGGCATTGTATAGATGTGTCGGATAATTATCGAGCCAGGCTAGATTTCTATGCTTCAAGACATTAGCATTATAAACAATGAGGAGATCTTCAATATCAGCTTCCAGCCTAGACTCCACCATTTGGACTTCCTCCTCGACCTTAGTCTCCACCTCCCGAACCTTAGGCGTTGCCGCATCCCGTTCGCCCCGAAGCACCACGGCCTGGTCACATGCTTCCTGAGATGCTCTATTTGCATCATCCTTTTCCTTGATGATTTCAGAAAATTTGGCTTTTAGCTTGTTGAGTTCTTTCAGAGCAGCATCCCTTTCAGCGGTAACTATGGTGTTTCGGTGGCCCATCTGCTCCACCAAAGCAAAATGCATCTGCCTCATCCTCTCCACAGCCAAGTTCACCTCGTCGGCCTTTTTAGTGGCCTCTATTTTCGATTTCCAAGAGGATTCGGCTTCATCGTTAAGCACTTGAATGATCCGGTCCTTTTGAGCAAGTTCAGTTTCTAGTTTCTCGACCGTTTTTGCCCGCTCGAAGGCTACCTTTGATGCTTTTTCTGCAGCTTTCATCCACTCTTTGTACTGGGTATAGATGTCATGAATGTAATCATGCATTGTGTTCTCTGCATCGGACGGAATTCCCTTTAAGTGAGGAGGGAAGATGTAGTCGTCAAAGCATATATTTGGAAAATCTTTCTTTAACTGAGCAATTCTAATAGCCCCTTCCCCAGTAGGCTTAGTGATAGCTTGTTCAGCGACGACTGGAGGCTCAACCTTAGTTCTGTGGCGCTGAGACTCAGACCTTCAAGCATGAGAAGATGGTTTTTGGCGTGGAGGCTCCGGGTGATGTGTGCCATGCGTAGAAGGTTGTGTAGGGAGTCGAGGGGGTGGAGAACGCGATCGGGATCGATATCTCTGTTCTCTGTAATCTATATCTCTATCCCTCTCATAATGTTCCTGACTAGAATAACCACGATCGCGGTTTCTATTTTCCTCCCTCCGACGAGACTCGTAGTACGAGCTGGATGCCTGACGTGCTGAGCGAAGGCTGCCGAGCATGGAATCTCGTCTAGTCATTGAATATGTAAAGAAGAAAGAGCAACAGAGTTAGTGATTTCTTGAATTGAACACTTATGATTGGAAATCGTGTAGTGCCGTGAAGTGTGTATGTGTGTGCAACCCCCCGACCAACCGGTAATGTCGACCGCACTAATGGGTAGAGACTCGCTTAAATCTAGAGCACTTTGAATCCCCTCCAATTCGGTGTCGTGTTGGAGTGACACATAGTCCGGAATCGAAATATTAGCAAGTCCTTCAAAAGGATTCTCTACTGGCGAGGGAGGAGCCTCCAAAATTCTAACACCGGAGGCTGGCAGGGACACTATTACAGATTTCCATCTTGTGGATTTGTGACGTTTGTATGCAGCTACCTTGCCTTTTCTCCTTCCCTCTGAACCCTGAAAACTGTCAGAAGTCCCGGCCATGGGTTCATCGTTTGTAGGCGTGTGTTCTTCATTGCCTTCCTCAACAATTACGACTCTTGGCGCTTTGCACTTTACCCGCTTCGTCGGGACTTCCCTAAGCATTCCCTCCAGTCTGATACTTTGGTTTCATTCGATTAATCCAAGGATTCTTAAGTTCCTATCGATGAGCACCGACTCGATTTCTCTCATCTCGCATGGAACTTCTTGGAGGACCCGTACTATTTCTTTAAAATGTGCGCCATCAGATCAAGGAATTGCGGCTGTAAAAGAAAGAGAGTATTAGCTCCAGTACCAGTTGCGACTATATTGTTAACTACTAGAAAAGTCGAAGCACTTACGTCTGTCTAACCATCGGCTAGCAAATCCTAGAGGGCATCAGACATAGAACCACTCCGTTTTAAAGTAACTCAGTCTGGTCTAGGAGCCGGTGACAACTTGAAAATTCCTGACTGCCTTTAGGAATGTGAACGAGGGACTATCTCCCCGACTCTTGACGTTGAATAAGTATCTAATTTCGATCGGAATCGAAGGTCGGAAAAGATGCTCCATAAATACAATGAACAGACTATTGAGCAGAGCATATCCGCTTGGGTGTAACTATGATGGGGCAATTCCAAAAAAGGACAGCACTTCTCGAATATATTGATTGAATGGAGGAAGCATCACGGCTATACATGAATGCCTGTTGAAGGTATTTAACCCTTCCGAGGGAGCATGCGGTCTATCATTCGGTCCCGGTAATAAGACATCGTCCAACGGTAGACCATGCCTTAGACATATTCGTCCCAGCATATCTTCCGAGACGTTGGAAGGCACAGAATCTTGTGGGTTCATGATAAACATGGCACCAGGCAGCTCGTCCGGAGCTGGATCTTTAACTTCGGCCACGATGGTCGTTATCTCTAGGACTAAAGGGGATGAACTTTGAAGCTCCTACTGTTGTGAACTTGTGGATTCCATAGCTAATCAACTTATTAAAAACCATCATTAGATGATAATAAGCCCGTGTGTTCCCTAGTATGAAGTGTGTGAATGTGTTGTGTAGTGCAGTGCTACATAATACTTGAGAAATTCTACGAGATTAAGAAATGTTCAAATGATAGGACTTCAAGATTCAACCGGAGTGACCGTCATCGCTGACCGTCACAACTGTGTTACCCAGACTTTGGAGGCCGATCCAAGTTAAAGTTTATAAAGTTTGTCAAATTACAGTTTCATCGACGAGCTTCGAGGTGCAGTCAAATGTGTAGTTTAGCGGTTAAGTCTGGTTATGCAAGGCCGAAGCTCGTTGGAGTCAAGTGTTCGAATTTGCACGAAGTTCGTATTCATCAAAGTCAAAGCTCTGATCGTTCAGTGCGAAAAGCCTCAATTTTGTATCGGTCAATAACCCTAGTTCGTATCGATCGAAAAATTTCAGTTTCCTACCGATCAATATCTGTTAACTTCGTATCGATCACAACTCGGCAGCATCGTATCGATCAGGATATGCAATGGTTCATATCGATCGAAGATGGTGAGGTTCGCATCGGTCACCTACCCTGAATTTCGTATCGATCATTTACCCTGCGATTTCATGTTAATAACCTCGAATGGATACGAAATGCCTCCACTCTGGATCGATACGAACTTCATTAGTCATCAGTCAATTCTGCATCGATACGAACTCTATGCCTTAAATCGATACGGAGCCAAGCTATCTCCTTCTTTTCATCGGTACGGAATAAAGGCCGAACAACCTTCCACCAATTCCTTCGTATCCCTCCTTATTCCTTCTTCTCCAATAAACACAAATGCCATTGCTCTTTCCTCAACCTCGCTCCGACCCAACTTCGGCATCAACGGCGTCGGAATAGGCCGCGGCTTTAGACGAAGTGGCGTTGAATCTCAAGTCCTCTCAATTTCTACATGAATTCATCGATTGATTACCTAATTTGAGTGCTTAGTTAGGGGGATTAGAACTTAGATCGATTTGAAGGAGAACACAGTTTTTCTTGCTTTCGAATCTGATCGATACGAAGGGCTGAAGGTAAAGTGAAAACAGAAAGAAAATTTTCTAAGTACGAAATGGTATTTATATGGGCCCAAGGAAAGAAGAAAAACGATTTGTCTCCCAGTCATTACAACCGGTTTCGATAGGTTTCTCCTCAAAGCGATACAAAGGAGTTATTCGTATCCATTGACTCAGGTCTTATCGATACGAAACTTGCAACAAAGACTTATCCCAATCACTGGATCCTACCGATACGAAACGCGTACTTCGTATCCACTGCTTTCGAGCCTGCAGAAATTCGAATCCACATGAAACGCATCGATACGAATTTCTTTATTCGTATCCATTAACACACAGCCCGTGAAGATTCGTATCCATCGATACGAATAGTACCCAGAGGACCAACAACTCTATTCGTATCCCTCATAAGTCCATCAATACGAAATTTACTTTCATTCATCCTGAACCGATCCAGGAGAGGATCGATATGAAGGGACATTTCAAAATGACCATCAAGCGTCATTACAACTTGAATTTCACATCGATTCAGGAGAGGATCGATACGGAATTCAAAAAAAAACCTGACAACGACTCCTGAACGTACGAACGTTAACGGGAGTTAGGCTAACCTACATTCATAATGGACTAACATTCAGTCTTTAAAGTTTGCAGGAATTGAATACTCGTCCGGTGACGATTACAACCACAAATGATAGATTACTATTATACAACACTCGATTACAACAGTACACAGTACAACAATTGGCAGTCTATAGTTCATGATTCATGTTTCTATGGATCAATCAAAGATCACAACTTTCAGCGAAAAGACGATAACTGTTTAACAAGTCAGATGAAACTTTTCAGAATCGAGATTGCAGCTTTTCAAAGCACGTCGTGTTTTCACAAGACGTACTTTGGGGGGCAAATGTTATCCCGCCTTTTGGCAAGGCCATGATACCAAGAACTTAACTGGAAACCGAGGAAAGTCCGTCCTGAAGATCGGTTATACGCAGGCTCACTATGGATATCGATGAATTTTGTATGAGACCAAATCGAGCTACAATTGACAAGACATGACAAGCAAAGCTGTGAAAGCCAACGTTCCAAATTTCAAGTCAATCCGAGTTTGTATGCTCAAGATATGATCGATACAAGTCAAGGAATTCAACACAATTGCATCCATCTATTCGTGTCCATCAAGTCTCGGCGTCATCTGTTGTTCGTATCCTTCAGCGAGTATCTCTTTGTATCCATCAAGGTGCGCTAATTCGTGTCCATCGAGAGAATCGGCCTTGTTCGTATCGACCCTGTTCGAATCCATCGGCATACTAGCGCACTTCGTACCGATCAACAGCTAGAGAAAGTCTACTTCGTATCCATCCGGACTCTCCTACTTCGTATCCATCGACTGCGACACGAATATACATTTAGTATCGATCGAGCTTCAGACATGCTTCATATCGATCGACCACGGATCGATACGAAATCAACACTTCTCATCGATATGAAGTGCAATTCAATCGATCGATACGAACAAGAACAGTTCAGTCGATCGATACGAACAAAGCAATGGAGTTAACCGATACGAACAGAACGGTTATGATCGATACGAACAAGACCAAGTCCGATCGATACAAATAGAACAACTAAGATCGACACGAACAGGGCCGAAATAGATCGATACGAACAAGGCTTAGACGTTGGATACGATGAAGAAAGCAGTCAACACGGCACGAAAAGTGGATCGATCCAAGAATTTAGAGCCACGTCAACTTACAGGCACATGCTCGGACCGATACGAATAAGAGCGATACGAGGGGTATCGATACGAACGACGCAGCCTAGAGAAAACACAAGTTTGCGTCGATCATAACTCACAATCTACAAGTCCAAATGCTACGAAATTATCACAGAAGCTTGCGTACATCCTCAGCAACACTCACAATCGATCCCGACCCAATTGGATGAATTTTCGATCGATACGAGTCTCGTTCGTATCGATCCTAGATCGCATGCAAATCACATGGGATCGATCGCGTGGGTCAACTCACGTGCCAGAAGAAGTCTCCCGAGATCTGAGCAAGATATTTGCAGCCTACGCCTACAAATAGCAAGTCAGGACCTACAGAAAAGGGATCTTTTGGCTCTCTAACGTCCAGACTCTGCGGAATTCACCGTTGTACTCGAATTTCACTGTTGTACTCGAGATTTATTGTTGTAATCCACTGTAACCGGCAAGAGAAAGTTACTAAAGATCAATCATTTCATAGTGGACGTAGGAAACACGCCGAACCACTCTAAATTTCAGCGTTCTTCTACTGTTTTTCTGATTATTGTGTGAAGTGTTTGTTAGATAATCCGCTTTTACATTTATTTATTCATTTTATCTCTTCAAACCCTTCCGAAAAGTGTTGTGCCCAATTTTGGTACAAACAGTATATTTCCAGATTTAGCTCGAAGCCCCGGAGCTCTTGGAAAAAACAGGATGCTTTCCCGTTCACAAATTTATTTTTCGTTGCATTACTTGTTTTGTGTATATCATTATTTATGAGGACAGACTGTTATAACTGTCGAGGCTAATGATTGGTTTGTTTGCTCGGATTGCTATATGTATATTAAAGTAATCTTTTTGGTGAAGATCTTTTATGATATTATATATTAAGAATTAGTAATCATTTTAAATCTTATTTAGTGTATACTTACTTTCTTTTAATATATATCTTGGCAAATTAAAGAGTTCATGGGTCATAATAGTTTTTCCAATCTTACTCTCTCAGCTACGAATATGCTGGAAAGGGGGTCACCTTTGATTGAGATTCTTTCCCTTATCTTTCAAAATCATGCATTTATCTAACGTTGAGTCATAATCTTGATTATATATTAAGAATTAATAATCATTGTAAATCTTATTTACTGTATACTTACTTTCTTTTAATATATATCTTGGCAAATTAAAGAGTTCATGGGTCATGATAGTTTTTCCAATCTTACTCTCTCAACTATCAATATGCCAGAAAGGGGGTCACCTTTGATTAAGATTCTTTCCCTTATCTTTCAGAATCATGCATTTATCTAACGTTGAGTCATAATCTTGATTATATTCAACAGATAATAATAGTTAAGCTAATTAATGATCTTGATAATCACCTGTTTAAAAATTAGTTGTCTTTAAATATCTACCAAATTATAATTGTGTTATTCTAATAATTGTTACATTAATAAATAGATAATATGATTTGACAATTAAGATGAATTAATGTTTTTCTTTATTTTATCAGCAAGCATTTAATGTACGAAAATGATAATGTTAAGCATTTAAAAACCAACACCGTATTTCTTACAAGAATTTATTAAATTGTTAAAGATATAAGAAACTAGTTTAATACTTGTACACAAACATAAAGCACAAATAATAAGTTAGTAAGACATTTTGGTGTCTATATATACCGGTTAATTTAACATTATTTTAATCACAAGTCATTGTAACCTGAGGAAAAAAACGCAGTGTAGAACTTTTAATCAAAAAAGTGTACTCTTTTTCAGTTGTGTTGGAAGAAGCAAAATGAAAATTAATATCTTCAAGTTCGTTTGCCTTTGTTCATTTTTTATGTTCAATCAAATCTTGGTTAATGGGAATCCTGTGGCTGTTTTCAATGTAGATGCAAAATCAGGAAGAAAAATGCCAAATAACTTATTTGGTGTCTTTTTTGAGGTATATAGCATATAAATTATCTAATAATAGTATGAATTCTTTAAAATAAGTTATACTGGTTGTGAAATTAAACAAAACAACAAAGATAACACAAATTATATTAATTATGGGATATTGTTTTGTTGAATTGCAGGAAATCAACCATGCAGGAGCTGGTGGATTATGGGCAGAACTCGTTAGTAATAGAGGTTAAAATCAATGAATTTAGAGCAAGTTGATATCTTCTTTGATTATATTTTTGCAAATTTGCTTTAACCAACAGTATACATTTATATATAGGTTTTGAAGCAGGAAGGAAAAATAATTCTAATTTTGCTCCATGGACAGTGATTGGAAATGAAACTTCAATACATTTGACAACAGATCTATCTTCTTGTTTTGAACGCAATAAGGTGGCTCTTCGAATGGAAGTTCTTTGCGACAGTACTACATCAAATATATGTCCCGTAGGAGGCGTCGGAGTATACAATCCTGGTTATTGGGGAATGGTAAATTCACATACACACACATCAATTATAGAACAGATTTATTTATTGTATTTATTGGACGATTTAACGTGCATTTGCTCATTAATCATGCTTTTTATCGATGAAGAATATTGAGCAAGGAAAAACATATAAAGTGATTCTTTATGTTAAGTCAAATGATTCTGTAAGCTTTTAT
The DNA here is from genome assembly GCA_030737815.1 of Allium fistulosum. Classification (NCBI taxonomy): domain Eukaryota; kingdom Viridiplantae; phylum Streptophyta; class Magnoliopsida; order Asparagales; family Amaryllidaceae; genus Allium; species Allium fistulosum. The sequence continues at coordinate 399,268,718 of CM060907.1, forward strand.
GTTTCACTTGCAAGCATGGATGGATTGCAAATACTGTCAACTAATAACATTACGTGAGTAATTAAATATTAACATCATTACCTATATATATGATTTTATTTTAAAAAAGATTCTTTTATTCATTTTATTGTTCATGTTGTTCAGAGCTCTAGCCTCCGAAGTGGGAAATTGGACAAAAATGGAGTTTTTATTAGAAGCAAAGGCCAGTGATAATCAAGCAAGACTTCAATTGACAACGGATAAAAAAGGTGTAATTTGGTTTGATCAAATATCAGTGATGCCAACAAACACTTACAAGGTATAATATAGTTTGAGTTGAGATCATATTGAACTAAACTTTGTATTAAAAACCTTTAAAAGTCTTCAAATTAGCTTGTTTAAAAAACTGATTCATTTTCTACTAACTATATTTTAGATTGTAACACTGAAAAACCCAAAGGTTGATTATAGATGCAAAAATATGTCTCACAATAAAAAACATCAAATACTACAGAATTTAAATTAGTTCACAAATTATAATTGATCAATAAATATTAGTACTATTTTTAAGTAATCGACCTTTGCATGGATACATGCTTCATTAGAACTTACGCGCACACAAACTTTAGCTTATGTGTTACATGCTTTAGCTTATGTCAAGCTAATAATCCTATTAAAGTTATTTTTAGTGATATTATCATACAATCAAAGGTATATATTTTATTCATTTCTACCGATATCATATTCAGGGACATGGATTTAGAAAAGACCTATATTCAATGATTGCAAATCTGAATCCTACTTTCGTAAGATTTCCAGGTATAAAATAAATATTCAAAACTTAACTCATTTATGTTTTCTAAATTATTGTTTAATGACTGACATTTTTTAAATTCAATTTTAAAGGTGGATGTTTTATAGAAGGAATTAAACTTGTAAATGGATTTAAATGGAAGGAATCAATCGGTCCGTGGGAAGAAAGGCCAGGACATTATAATGATGTATGGGGATACTGGACGGATGATGGATTAGGATATTATGAACTTCTCATTGTATGTATTTTATACATTTTTGGAGTATATCCGTTATTTTATGTTCTATTTTGATTTATCTTAGCTATGATTTCACTCAATGGTCATTTTGTAGTTCTTGTATTATTATTTTTCTTGCAGCTTATTGAAGACCTTGGTGCTTCTCCTATTTGGGTATTCAATATTGGTTAGTAAATTTATTTTTTTAAAATAAATTACTAGCTAAAAACGATAGTACTTTAGCTAATAGGTCCATTGTGTGTTTCAGGCATGGGTACTGAAGAAAACATAGTCAATCCAGACAATGTCTCATCTTTTGTGCAGGTATGAAAAAATATCTTAATAATATCTGGCAAAGAAAAAATTGAACTCATTAATGCAACTTGTTAATGGTCTATCTTGCACACTAAACTTAACTGTGTGTTCTTAGAATTTATAAAGAAAACAAAATGTACAAGTCATACGACGTACCTGATGGAAAATGAGAGAAGGAATTAAAAATTTCACTAAAAACTTTGCTTGCTAAATATGAGACAAACCACTTCAGCCTATACTAGTTCATCTCTTAAATGAATGTGAGTATGCATTTATTCCAATGTTTCATAACTATTTTGTGTAACTTCATATAGAATTCATATAGACTATTATACATTTTATATGCATAACCATACATAAAATAATTTTTGAGAGTTCCTAATAACTCTGGATAAGGTAGAGTTTCTACCGTGATAACATATTCACGGTATTTTTCAGTAAAATAGAAGACTTTTCCTAATTCAAAGCGATTTAAAATAGTCCACAATTATAAAAATATAAAATTAAATATACACAAAGTGCAACAACACAAAATCATCTTTGATTTTCAACATTTATTTACTAAAATAGTTCCTCCAATGATAAGCATCAATTTATTTTACATTTCCTATGTCACTTTGAGGCAATTAAGCAGCAGAACTCAAATTCCCTTACATATAATTTAGCTAAATCTAAATTTTTTATTTGGCATTGCATGTGAAATATTTTATGTACTAACTTTATTTTATTTTATTTTAATTTTTAGGACGCTCTTGATGGCATTGATTTTGCTATAGGATCACCTAACACAACATGGGGATCTATTAGAGCAAAAATGGGACATCCCGATCCATTTAACGTGAAAATTGTTGCAGTTGGAAATGAAAATTGTTTTCCGAACAATCAGAAAAACTACGGTTTGTATATTTATTTATGATATTTTTTTGTAATTTAGAATTACTAAATAAAAGCAATAATAGCCATAGTGTCAGTGGATAGTGAATTCTTGCTACAATTAAGACAAATAATAGGTCTGCACTATCCACTAATGAATAGGAAAGCACAACCATATTCATTACAAAAAAATGTGGCTAGCATTGTACTAAACATTAATATGTCCAAATGACAGGTGCATGATTATGGTGCTAACCTTGATTTTTATTTGAATTTAGCTAGTAACTAGCTTATATTATATTTTTAGTCATCTTTTCTTTTTCTTTTTCTTTTTTTCCTTTTTTTTCCTTTAAAGGAAGTGCATAATGCGTGCTAATTAAATTGTTAAACAAAAACTATACAACATTTGATGTGCAAACGTGGTAGTATTGAATATACTGAAGTGATTCCTGGCATAAGAATGAAGATGGAGTTGAATTTGAATTTGTTTTAAAACTGCCAATTTTATGAGTTTAAATGTCTTTTTGTTCATTATTTTCAGAAATTATATATCCGTATTTCTACAATGCGATTAGAAATGCGTATCCAAATCTCAAAATAATTTCAAACTGTGACGGATCTCGTATACCATTGAACCATCCAGCCGACTTCTACGATTATCATGTAAGTATGACTACTTATATTTTGATAAAACTTGATAACCTGACATCTTACATTCAACCATTTAACTTATTAGTTTATCTAAACTTTTCCTTTATAGACATATAAGCAACCTTTAGAGATGTTCAATGATAATCATTATTTTGATATCGCACCTCGAAATGGTCCTAAGGTATAGCTTTCAATAAATTTAAGCCATATTTATCTTATATATATTTTTCTGCAAATCTTTATCCATTTGTATGTTGTAAAGTGTAATGAATTATTAATTCTTAGGCTTTTGTGAGTGAATATGCTGCATTTGGAACATTGGCTGGCATGGGAAATTTAGTAGATGCACTAAGTGAAGCTGCATTTCTTATTGGTTTGGAAAGAAATAGGTATGACATTAGGAATAAATAGTTCATGTGAATTAGCTTGTATATTCATTAACAATTACAACAATGTGAAATATTATAGAGCTTCCAACTTTGAGAGCATTCCTACACTAAAATTTACATCACATAATGAATGTGTAATAACATAAGTTTGTAATTTCACTATTGCTAATCAAGCAATGACCATCTAAAGATTCATAAAGAGTGGACCACTCTCTATTTCAAATTTTTTGCAATAATAAAGACCATCATCCAAGTTTAAACATGCTAGTTTTGAATTGTTTTTTCAATCTTTGAATGAGGGCCTAGAGTGTAAAGAACCAAAACAAAAGGATGGTACCTTTATATTATGGAACCAAATAAGGTTACTATGCTCCTTAAGTTGAAATATTTCACCTACCTTTAGATTATTTAAAATACTTAATTTTGAATAACTGATTATCGTTTTTTATACCTTTGCAGTGATATTGTTGTCATGGCATCTTATGCTCCACTTTTTTCAAATATAAATAACCCAGGGTAAATTTCATTATATCTTTTGCCTAAATTTACATATATATATGATAATGGCACTTGTCTTACTATGAATAATCAAATATTAGGTGGAAACCAGATTCAATTTGGTTCGATTCATCGCAACATTATGAAACTCCAAGCTATTGGGTGCAATCTTTATTCAAAGAATCTAGTGGTGCAACATTTTTAAATTCTTCGCTTCAAACAAACTCTTCTATTCAAGTAGTTGCATCTGCAGTAATTACACATATATCAAATGATGATATACTGAAATTAAAGGTAAATAATATATTAGCATTTCTTACTCTTTATAATTACTTCATATTTTCCATTGGTGGCAAGCTCATATATTTTCAACATTCTCTGAAAAATGAAGCACTTCTGGTATTAAGTATGTAGATCCATTGGTACATTTTTGAACATTATTCTTGATTATATTTTTTTATCCTCTGACCAACTAGAAAAGAAAATATTTTCAATAGGTTGTGAATTTTGGAAATGACATGGTGAATCTGGTTATATCAGTATCTGGCTTAGATAAAACTATAAACTCATTGGGATCAAACATGATTGTACTATCATCTCCTAATCAAATGGATGAGAATACTTTTCAAGAACCAAAGAAGGTAACATTGCAAGTTTATTTACTCTATTAACTAACAAATATTTTACTTTGTTATAACTTCCTAGAATAACTTGAACAAATAGAATCAATTTTACCATGAAATATCATCTTTTTTATTATTTGAACTTCAATGACACACACACATAGATATATCTATGTATGCATGTATGTGTGTGTATATGTGTGTGTATACATACAAACATATATTTATGTGTGCATGCATGCATGTATATTTGTGTATATATGTACCTACATACATACGTGTGTATATGCATGCATGTATATACACACACGTGTGCGTGTCCACACATATGTATAAATAATTTTTTTTGTACTAACTCTTTTTTGTTTAAATCTTTCAGGTAGTACCAAAGCAGAATAATCTCGCGAATGCAAACTCAAAAATGGATGTCGTGATTTCCCCATATTCGTTTACACTTTTGAACTTAATCCTGAATTAGAATATCATGTACACATTGACTAATTATTGTATGCTTATTTTGAATCAAATCAAAAGGATAAGAAGTACAGTTTTTTGTTCTTTATTAGTGCTATTACATATAAACCAATAATTTTTGTCATACACCTAACCACGGATCTCATCACGTTCCTCTATCGAAAAATGCCATTTTGAGGTGGCCATCAACTCCCTCGCCTATGAGGCCAAGGCCTAAATTCGTGATCCAATCGACCGCCACCTTCATCCCCTTTCTCCCTCCCTACATCCCTCGGTTCACTAACAGCGGAAACATTAGGTGAATCCAGCACGAGATTATGATCAGGCAGCATCAGCCGCAGACGTGCAACAGCAGATGGCGGCAGCCATGGAGGTGGCGGCTGCGAGGGAGCATGAGATTATGGTCGGAACGGGTGTGGCAGGTCGAGTATAATGCAGCCAATATGGGTTTAATGCAATTTCGTAAGTGCTATTCAATTGATGAAGCCGTGTTCTTATTTTTATTTTTTTGAAAAACAAGTTGTCAAGACAATCAATTTGCATTTAAGTACTTCTCAAATATGCTTTTTATATCATACCATTGGAACATAACATGCTTTCTTGATAGCCATATTGGCTATATTCTCCACATTATATAGTTCGTTCCTGTTAGGATTTTAAATTGAGAGAAGGAGAGAGACATAACTTAAAGCACAGAAGAAACTACATTATTATTGCTTCTCATATAAACTAGAAATTACAAAGCTATTTATAGGCTAGTAAATAAAACCTAAAGCACTACCTAAGAAATAGGATCTCTCCTACATTATTGCTAATGACGAGGTCAAACAAAGAACTAATCATTATTTCTAACACCCTCCCTTAAACTGAATGTGTCTAACTTTCAGTTTACAACTCACAAATGCTGACATATAAAGAACCGCGGTTCTCAATTTCTTCATCTTCTTGCATAGACGAACTCGGTCACAACTTCCATCTCTATCTGGTTGGACATGCTCAACTGTTTCATGTTGATTGGTACTTTAACCATCAACAACTACTCTTGGTTTCCTTTAAGGGACCTCTTGGTCTCTGCATGTGGACCATCCCTTGATACTGCGGTATCTGTCATCCCTCCAACAAGCTAGAGTTGCGGCTCTTCCTCATTTCCTTGTTGGATGACACGAAACCAAGTTTCTTCACCCACAGACTCACCTACTTCACTTGTAAGCATATACCTATTCTCTAATAGGCATTTCATCAAACAGTTCTCTCGATCATTCTTCAAATTGTCCAACAGTCATAACCGACATGCACTTCACCAATAGCCATATTCAACAGCAAACTTAACACTAGCTTCCAACTCCAGCTCCTCACTGCAAATACAATTCATCAACAGCAACTGCTCTACCTTCATCATTTGCCACACTTACATCAAACTTTGGACTTCCTCCATCTACTGCAATATCAAGCACTCCAACCAAACTACTTGCATTTGTATGTTCATATTGCAGACCATCACTCCTGCAATAAATCACAGGTGTTGTACATCACCATCAAAAGCCATCCAAAGTACACCATCTTCCAACAGCTTCATCATTCAACCTCCACCTTCAACCTGTTCAAACCTCCACATTCAAACTCCACCTTCAATCTGTTTAAACCCAAATTGCAACAACAACAACTCTTCTCCTAAACACTACATCAACTCCATCTCCTTATCATCTTCTACCTGAAACACCTGCCTCCTTCACTTTTCACAAACTAAACCACACGATTCTTCATGCATGCTTCTCTCCAAATCCAAAGTCATCTCATCCATCTTCACACTTATTTCCTTTCTTTAATTTTTTTTTTCACCTTATTTCCTTTCATATCAACAAATAGCCTCTGCTCAATCAACAACCACCATTCTTCACAAAACTACGTCAACCATCACTGCCTTGCTCGCAAGCACTTCTCCATCAACATACAGTGCATTTCATCACACTGACAAGTTCAGCACTGTGACCATTTTAGCAAAATTCAACAATGAACCAAACCCACCATCATCATCTCGCTACATCAATACCATCTCCAAAGTTGGCACCTTGGTTCAGTAACTTTCAGAGCACATCAGCAAGCAAGCCACTTCAGACAAACATCGCATATCCACTACCAGTCAACTTCATCAACACAACCGAATCACAACTCCAGTCCAAAACTACACTACACCACTCTCACAAAAATCAACATAAGCAGAAACTTTCATCTAAAACCTAAAACTCAAACTTCCGACTTCGACATCTCATGAGAACAGTGGTTCTGAAATCTCGGCTTCAGACGACGACCAGACCAGCAACAGCTCTAACTTCTGACTTCGGCTTCTCACGCAAACAACGGCTCTTGGATTTGCCACTCCAAGTGACATTGAAGTTTCTAAAAGCGACTTTGACCACTGACGGTTGTATCGTTCTAGATCCGAGCTCCTTCAATTTGCAGCGGAGTAGTTGAGCTCATGACAAATTCAAGCTTTTTCTTCCTTTCAGCAGTCAAGCATTGTCTTCCTCCCTTTCATGCTCAAAAACCACATCACCACTTCAATCCACCATCCAAACTCTGAAACACAGATCCACAAAACCACATCTGAATCGCCTGCTTGGCCACTTCGATTACTTCAGTAGACATCACAATTACCCATATCCGGACCAAACCCAAATAGGATTAGCATCATTCCATCTCTATTATTCTCTATCTTGATCACATACAACACAACCCCTACCAACCAACTGAACTTGATTCCTTCTCCACTGCATGCAATATTGTCAGACTCAATCGTCAAACTACCATCTCTAACCAAAATCAGTGCACAAAACTCTGGATCTCAAACAACTTCAGGAAGATCACTGCCGATCATCTTCAGCATTTCAACTATTGTTCATCATTCTCTCCAATACAAAAGAAAACATCACAGCTTCAACCAAAGTTGAAACCATCATTTTGTCTCTTACTTATCTAAAAAATAAACCATATTCTTTAAACCTTATCTCATTACATTTTCAACTCCTCATGATATCGTCACTAAGACCGTGCCTCGACTACTCAATATCATAAACAAAGTTTCTAGAATTCCAAAACTCTTATTTCAACAACTAGAAACAAGAAAAACTTGCAACTTGCTTACCAGTTCGTCATAAACATTTCAAACGAAAGCAAAGTGTCTTGGCATGTTTTTCAAATCTGGATTTCACCATCTTGGCGCATACAGGCTCCTATCTTCAGATCTCACATCTCACAACAAACATCAGCATATTGATCTCGAGTCAGCATCACAGACAACCCAGAACTTCATCTTACATGACAACTCAATAAGCGATTTTCAGAAGGCGACGACGATCGAACTGACAGCAACATGCCAGTTCACCCACGGTGGAAAATCTTTGACCGCGAGCTCGAGTTCATTTCCAACTCATTTCCAGCATCGACGGTTTCGACAGCTCCTTTAGACACATCTCCAGCAGCAGCATGAACAAATTCCAAATTGAAGCGGTGTGGTAGAGTTTGTCCAGCGGCTTCACTGGCAACTTCAACTTCATCTCAGACTTTGACGCAAGCACCTAGACTCCAGCAACTTCCAGATCATACACCACAACAATCACCATCATTTCGTGAGCAACCCAAACTCAAGCGACACTTCCAAATCTTGTCAGAGCAACACCTTATCGAGCAACTCTTTCTATCAGTGAATTTTTTTTATCTCAGTCTTCGGCAGCAAGCATCAGATCTTTGCATCGCCTGAACCAGCCTGTCATATTCCTATATTACTGCCTGAAACTAGAATTTCTCACAAGACTTCGTCTTCAATCACTTACAGCCGAAACTCATCTTCATTGTGTAGCACCACAACAACCTGCAACTGCAAACACAACCACCCTCGTCTCTTCTTCAACCTACCACCTCTCTCCAGCAGAGAACCATCACCTGTTCCCAACCAGCAACCGAACCCAACACATTTTGCAACACCTGACAACATCTACCAGTCTGTCTTCGCAACCTGCTGCATCACCCCAATCCACACGTCACCGCAACCACATAGCCGAAGCAACTACCGCAATTAGATCCGACATCGTGACCTCCAATCACCAATCACCTCTGCAACCCTAGATCTGCACACCTTTCCAGACACCAGCCTCCGCCATCAATTCGCGCGAACCCAACCTGTCCTCGAAAAAGTCATCAAGTCATCATCAATTCGGACAGTGATCTGTTCGTCTCCTAGCACTACAACGAGGCACGACATAGTCAAGTTCGGCGACCTCTCATCATTCTAGCAATCGCGAACATCTCAAGGTAGCAGCAATTTATTAAACGGAGTAACGTGATTTATGCAGCCGATTTTTCATTACTATTTGAGGAGATCAAATTTTTTTGGTAGAAAATAAACTTTTTGGGAACTTGAGAACAAAACAAAATAAAACCGAATAGGACTCTCTATCCTCCCTCTCTCTTCCACCTAGCTCTGATACCATGTTAGGATTTTATATTGAGAGAAGGAGAGAGATATAACTTAAAGCACAGAAGAAACTACATTGCTATTGCTTATCTCATATAAACTAGAAATTACAAAGCTATTTATAGGCTAGTAAATAAAACCTAAAGCACTACCTAAGAAATAGGATCTCTCCTACATTATTGCTAATGACGAGGTCAAACAAAGAACTAATCATTATTTCTAATAGTTCCAAGTAATATGATATCTTCTAATGTCTATCATACTGCTCTTAAGAAAAAGTAGAAAATAGTGGAAGAGCTTTTGCTTACAGAAAGAACTCACTGTTGTACTATAGCTTGAACTTGGATTAGATAGTGTGAAAGTGGTTACAGCTTTGTTATTTAATTCTATTGTATTCTTTACTAGACGATTAAACACTTTTGGCTCTTGTTATGGGCACTACAATAGAATAATCTTTTCGTAACTGGCAATGCCAGTTGTAATAATGCCAGTTTAATAGACCTATTACAACTGGAAACCGCCTGTCTTAATATGCGAAATTGTAATAGGTTGATTACATTTTACAACTGTTTATGATAGTTGCAAGTGTCTATTGCAGTAAAGATTTTTTATAACGTTTAAAAGCAGTTAAAAAAGGTTATTTTACAACTGCCAATGCCAGTTGTAAATCTGTAGCATTTATTTAAAAAGTATGAATATACAACTACTAAAGACACTTGTAGTATATTGTATTAAACCTGTCTAAAACTAATAATACTATAGAATAATTTAATGATTCATTTCTAAATCACATAATAAATTTTTTATCCACAATAATATTATTATAAAACACATTTTTTTATAGTCACTTCATTTAATACATTTAATTCCTTTCTAAATCACATATATTTTCTTTTACATTTAATTCCTGTCCACTTTGTATAGTTCATTGTTTCATGCCATGTCATGTACAACAACCTTGTCAGCCACAATGGTCCATGCTTCTAGCTTCAATCCCGTCTTGTTGTCATGCTTTTAGCTCAGATCTTCCAATCAACAAATCTCTAATTAACTTCAGTCATTTTTTGCCTCACTAGCTTCATATTCATTCTCCGTTTTGCATTGTACACGCTGTTTTAGTCTCCAGTTTCAGGGTTTCGGAGCTTGTGCACTTCATTCGGTTTAATCCTTCTCTGTTGCATTCATCATCACAGTCCATGTTAACCGCAAAGGTCCTATCACAATCAGCTTGAATCATGTCATTACCTCCCGAAATAACAAAAAAAATACAATGTAACTTTATAACAAAGTTATGTTATATAAAGAAGATGTCAAATGCATCATTAGCGCATGTTAAATGTTCTATTTTGTAGCATCCATACACCAACAATAGATCCACCCATGAAGTATATCACATTGACAGGATGTGAGGCCTTGAAGATGAAATGCATTCTGTAACATGGACAAGCCTGTTACATGTTTGTAAACTGATACTTGAAACAAACTGAACTATGAGTGTGCCCATACACGCATGAAACAAACTGACTGACCAGCAATATATTCAATGAAGCAAACTCTTGTGTCCCCTATAGCAAACTAACAAACATTATATTCATCTTCTACACATCTTGTGTATGCCACTGCGTTGCTAAAGCGTGGTGAAATTGATTGAAGTTAAGACAGTTTGACAAGCATCATGGGAACCTCTATGAGGAAAACCTTCTCCATCACTAACTCTTTTTCCATAACATTACTTTGTGACAAGAAATTAAGAAAGAATGAATGATCTTGTCAAACCTTTTGTGTAGCAAATCATTTAAGTAAACATTGACTTGTCTCTACTATAAGATTGAAACATTTATTATCCTTCTCCATTAATAGGGACTTTCTGACAAACTACTTGCTGTATAATATTCTTTATATGTAAATTGTACTTTGCAGGCACAATCCATTTAGATTTTTAATATGCAGCTACATACATAAAAGGGGGAATTAATTTAAAGGACAAAGATTTGTATATTTTTTGCCTCAAGGACACAACCTCAATACTTTTACCACAAGGACAAATATTCTTCTAAAAATTATTCATAAGGACAAACATTTTCCAAAATTATTCATAAGGACAACAAAACTGCTACCAAGCTAAAAACTGATACCTAAAAACTGCTATCGATAACTCCAAACTGATACCTAAAAACTTTAAAACTGATACCTACTTGTGAAGGGAACTTGAGCACTAAACAATTGGCTAAATTACTCAAAACAGAAATTTTACCACTAGAACTGATAATATAAAACTTGAGTACACCGAACAAAATGGAAACTGCTGGACTTGCATGCAAATTATCACATTTAATTTACATTGCATTACAACTGAAAAAAGGCAACTGCCTTTTCACAACCTTCTCCTCCGCGTCCTGAGGCTGCTCCTCCTTTCATAACCGCTGTGCTATCTTTCTCAACAAAACAAGTTTTGTTTTATCTATGCTCATTGACATAATAGTGTGCTTCATTGTCTCTTTGTCTGCTTCCAATGCCTGCAACATCTTATAGGGTTCGCCAATCTCATCATTAACATTATCACAGACAACATTTAAATGTCTTGGCATGCTAGTAAAACTCAAACCATCATCTCTTTCTTCTACTTTGCTATGATTTTGGCGATGTGGGTTTGAGACAGTAAATAGTTGTTTAAGGGTTAAAGATCTGCTATGGGAGTAGGAATGGATTTGGTACTTAGGGTAAGGATAAATTTTAGTTTAAGTGGCGAGCGAAGTTTAGAAACAGAATCGAGGCGGGCCTGAAATTTTAGTTACCATGGAAAACGAAAATCTATTAAATAACACTGAAGCAGAAGAAATTCTAACTCTCACATTGATTCTAGCATTTTTCTCAACTCTCCTTAACTTTCTCTAGATATTTGTTGATATTTTATTTTTAAGACCTATGCAATTTATTATTTTTTAGTTGTTTACCATAGTTTATTAATTTTATACAATAATTTTACATTAAAAAAACCTATAAGTTCTGCTTTCTATTATTAATTAGTCAAAGTTCTCAATTTTCATGTACAATTTACATTTAAGTACGTATATTTAAATTAATTAAACAAATTAACTATAAATTGTTTAAACAAAATTGAACAACATTATTTATTAATTTATCTAATAAATAATACAGATAACAATGTCAACAAGTATATCACGGTCCTTGTAACAAAATGGCATAAACTAAATTTTCATTCATATATAAAAGAATATGGATCACATAAAAGGCAATAAAAACAACTTTAATTTATAATTATTTATTTTAATAAAATATCAATTAAATGATAGAAAGGGTTGCAAATTACAAACCATTTTATTAATAATAAAAATTTCACATCCACTCCTCAACTCTCTTTGATTTTTTTTGAATCCATATAAATTATCATTTTATAATTATCCAAAATATTACGTTAATTTTTTCTATGATTTTATATTCATATGCCGAGATTTTATAATTTCTACATTTATTTATAAAGTTTTCATCAATTCTCTCTTATTATTTTACATTCAAATCCATGTACCACCATAAATCCATACTATATAAATGAATTCAAGTAATTAATACTCATTAAGTTCTCTTATAATTCTTAAAAAAGTGTCAATTTCAATTTATATACCACATTCGTAAAAATTGGTAAAACAGATGTTTCTTTCAAATATAAAAATATATGAATCACTTAACAAAACTTATATGCATAAACAATAATAAAATATTTAATTTATGATCGATATATCAACATTGCATAACAAAATTTTAGTTTAACAATATTAAAAGTATGGGTACGATGTTTTTACAACATTAATGCACGTGATACAATCTGTTGCTTTATTATTATTATTCTCCACAATTTTAGTAAATATTTTAAAAAAAATTCCCTTAATTATCTTATATTACATTAATTTTTTTTATCAATATCGAATTTGCAATTTAACATTTAAAACTCATGTCATACACATGTGCGGGTGCGCATTTACATAAATACACACAAGAGCACGAATTGACTTAATATAACTTCAAAAAGGAAAATATGACATCAATATATCAGTCATATTTAACGTATAATTTCTTGATTTTAAAATATAAATTGAACTTTATTTAAAATAGGATAAAATATTTAAAAAAATTGGAAATAACAATAATATATATTTATTTATTTACATTTTTTAAACGTATAAATTAACAAAATAATATGTTTAACATATAATTTCCTTAAACTTTAGAAATATTATTGTAAAACTAATTTGAAACAAAATATATCATTTTAAATAGTTAAAATATGAAAATAATGAATATATGATTATTTTTAACTATTCAAAAATAATATTTTAATATATTTTACTACAAGAACAGAACATTTTAAAATAAAAAAATAATGATAATTTGTCTAATTTATTTAACAAATATAGATTGGTGAAATATTATACTTAATGTTCTAAATTTCAAAATTAATTTATAATCCAAATATATTAATTTAGATATTTAAAATCTAAAAAATATAGGTACTTATAATCCATTATGTTAATATATTATCATTACTTATAATAAGAAATTCAAATTATAAAAAATAGTAAATTATTATTTATTAATAGTCATTAATACCGTTATGTCGACTAAGAATTTTCGTCGGTTGTTAGAAACATTTTGTTAAAAGAAAAAACAACTATAAAGTAAGTTTGTTATAAATTAATATTTACAACGATCATACGGAGAAAGTTATTAAACAGATCTATTACAACTGCATTATACAAACAGTTGTTAAAAACAACCTTCTTACAATTGATAGTAAAAGACAGCTGTTAACGAATCTTTATAACAATTGTCAGTGGCGAACGTTGTAAATAAAAGGTTGTAATAAGTTGTTGTAGTTATTTTAATAGTCATTATTAATTAATAATTATTTAAAAGTAATTATTAAACACTAAATATCAGTATATAATAATTGGATTTTATTATTAATTATTAGTCCTAATTATTATATAATTAATTATTTAGTAGCAATTATTAATTAATAATTATTAAATATTACTTCTTAATTACTACATATTACTTATTAATTAATAATTAATCATTATTAATCTTAATGATTAGTTACTAAACATCAGTCATAGTTATTATTAATTATTAGTTATATAATAGAAGTTATTTAAAAGCAATTATTAATTATTAAAAACTAATTCTTATTTGTTAATTATTAATTATCAGTTGTTGCTTATTACTTCTTAATAATAATTGAATATTAATTATTAAATACTACTTATTATGTATTATTAATTATTAATTACTAATAGTAATTATTAATGACTAATTATTAATCATCAATTATTGAATATATTATTAAAATATAAATTAACTATATATAACTTAAATATTAAATATTAAATATTAAACTATAATGAATTATTAAAACTATAAATTAATTAAATATTAACCGTTAATCATTAATTATTAAATATTAAACGTTAAACATTAATTATTAAATATTAATTATTAAAGTATAATTATTAATTATTTAATAGTAATTATTAATAACTAATTATTAATTATTAAATGTAATTAATAAATATTAACTATAATTTACTAATTATTAATAATTAACTATAATAGATTGTTAAATATAAAAATAATTTTTGATTACTGATAATAATTGGTAATTATAAATTATTTATTTATAATCATTAATTATTAAGTTATAAATAACGATATATATGAGTTGTCATTTATAATTGTTAATTATAAATTAATATTTACAAATTAATAAGTATTAATTATTTGTTATTAATTAAAATATCCTAGCGAAAACCTTTGTGTTCACTCAAATTTTTGTTTGTAATTAACAACGTTTACACGAAAGTGGTTACACAATCACAAAAAACTTATGAGTAGAACAATGCTTATAAATAAATATTTACAGCAGTCAAAATTAATTAGTTGTTATAGGTCTCTATTACAACTGGCTAAATGACGGTTATTTAAAATACGTTTATTACAACTGGCAGAAAAACTCAGTTATTAAAAATACACTAATGTGTAACTCGTACGTTGCACACGGTAATGTTGTAAAAGAAATTGTCAAATATACATAGTTAAATAATTGACGCACAACGTAATATGCCAATGTTAAGCATATATTTGTGTAAGTCATGTGTTTCAATTATTGTGTCTATGTTAGTCTATAATAAAATACCAATTTCGGAAAAAAAAATAACAACATAAACTTAAATCTAGCTTTGTTAAATGGAATTGAAGAGAGCAAAATAATTTGTAAATTATACTTCAATATGAAGTGGTAAGGAAAAATAAAGAACACCTCATTGTTATGCATATTTAATATTACTAAATATCATTTAAGAAAGAGAATAATACAAACTTGAATATAAAATAGTTGAAGTTAGTTAAGCAATGATAAAATTTATACCTGAAACTAAATAGTAGGTCGGAATTAAGGAGAGACTTATTAATAATCATAAAAATCATTAACTATAAACAAGTGTGATCTTTATATAAAATATAAAATCGAAATAATAATAGATTTTAATTCTCAAAGTTCATAAGTAATATAATTCCTTTTACCTTACTATTATTTAATAGAATACATTTAATAAATCATTAAATTAATAATTTAAATTACATAAGAATAAATTACTGAAAATTATATCTATTATTATTTTGCATTATAAATATGTAAGTTTGAATTTAAAATAACTGTAGAAAAATGTTTTTGAAATTTAAATAAATTATACATTAAAAATAGTATTTAATTAATTTAAATATATAAATGAGTATACAAGTATATTAATAGAAAATTTATATTGCTATTTACATATCTTTGTGTTAATATAATATTTTTGTTGTTGTAAAATAAATAATATTTCTCAAATTAAGTCGGTTACATTTTAAATATCATACTTAAATAATTTATTTGTTTAAATAGTTATAAATAGTTGCAGATACTATTATTTTTTGATTCTAAATATTCACACTGAAATATATCGTTTTAAGTTAATTTCAAAATAACGTTATATTTTAAAGTTTATTTAAGTAATATTTTAGATTATATGAACTATTCAAATTAGATTTAGATCATTGTATAAAAATGTTTAGTGTGTGTATGTATGTATATATGTTTGTGTGTGTATATATATACACACATAAACATACATACATACATACATACATATATAACCTAGGACGATACTATTTTATTTTTGACTTACTGAAATCGTGAGAAGCTTCATGACAAATCAATAGAGAGAATAAAGAAGAATTCCTAAAAAGAGACAATTAAGGAGAAAAATATATTTTGTTATATTTTACTATTATTTAGTAGATCAATACTTAGATAAATGTATATATTAATTAATTTAATATATAAACTGAATAGATTATAAATAACTATATTATTTTTAATTATAAATATCTAAAACAATATATTTGGATTACAAAATAATTTGAAATTTATAGCATTAAGTATAATATTTCAGCGATTTTTATTTGTTAAATAAATATAGATGAATTTATTGAAAAATTATCATTATTATCTTTTGACTTTTGCGTGTTAAAATGTTATGTTTTCGTAGTAAAATATATTAAAATATAATTTTCAAATAGTAATTAATAATCATATACTCATTATTTTCATATTCTAACTATTTAAAATGATATATTTTGTTTCAAATTAGTTTTACAATAATATTTCTTTAAGGAAATTATATGTTAAACATATAGTTTTATTAATTTATACGTTTAAAAATGTAAATAAATAAATATATATTCTTATTATTTCCAAAATTTTACATTTTAAAATATTTTATTTAACTTTTAAAATAAAGTTAATTATATTTTGAAATTAAGAAATCATACGTTAAATATGGTTGATACGCCTATATATATGAAACAATTGTATGTATTTATGTAATAAACTTAAAGAAAAATATTGATTGAATATTTTCCTTTTTGAAGTAATATTAAGTAACTCCGCAATCTTGTGTGTATTTATGCGCATGCACACTCACACCTACACACATATATGATGATGGGTTTTTAGATATTAAATTGTAAAATTGGTATTGGTAAGAATTTTAAATGTAATAGAAGATAAGCAAGGGAAAAACTATTTTTTTAATTTACTAAAATTGTGGATGATAATAAGATTAAAGAAGTAGTAGAATGTATCTCATGCATTGTGCTAATGTTGTAAAAACATGGTACTCATACTTTAAATATTGTTAAGATAAAAAATTTATGCAATGCTCGATATATCAATTATAAATTAAACATTTTATTATTGTTGATGCATATAATTTTTGTTAAGTGATTCATATGTTTTTATATTTGAAAGAAATATCTATTTTACCATTTTGTTACTACAAATGCGGTATATAAATTGAAATTGTCATTCTATTTATAAATTATCATAGAATTAATGAGTATTAATAACTTGAATTTATTTATATAGTATGTATTTATAGTGTTTGGTTAATTTAAATACATGGATTTGAACGTAAAATAATAAGAGAAAATTGATGGAAACTTTGTAAATGATTGTAAAATTTATAAAATTCTCGGTATATGATTATAAAATCAGGGAAAAAATTAGGGTAATATTTTGGATAACTATAAAATGATAATTTATATGGATTCAAAAAAAATCGAAAAGAATAAAAGAGTGGGCATGAATGTTTTATAATTACCGAGATGATTTGTAATTTTAAACATTTCTATCTTTTAACTGATTATTTATTAAAATAAGTAATTATACATTAAAGTTGTTCTTATTGTATATGATCCATTTATTTTATATTTGAATGAAAATTTAGTTTATACAATTTGTTATAATGAGAAAGATATACTTGTTGATATTGTTATCTGTATTATTTATTAGATAAATTAATAAATATCGGTTAATTAATTTTGTTTAAACAGTTTATAGTTAAATACTTTAATTAATTTAAATATATTGACTTAAATATAAATCATACATTAAAATTGAGAACTTTGAAAATAATAGTAGAAAGCAAAAAGTGTAGGTTTTTGAATGTAAAACAATAGTGTAAAATTAATAAAGTATTGTAAACCATTCAAAAATAATAAATTTTATCGGATCTTTAAAATAAAATATTAATAAATATATAGAGAAATTTAAGAAGAATTGAGAGATATGCTAGAATTAATGTGAGAGCTAGATTTTTTTTTCTTTGCTATTATTTAATAGATTTGTTATAACTGGCAGAAAAACTCAGTTGTTAAGAATACATTTATTACAATTGTTAGGAAAAAATCAGTTGTTAAAAACCATTTGTTACAACTACTAGTAAATACCAGTTGTTAAAAAAATCCTTTATTACAACTCTCGTCCGGCGCCAGTTGTAAATAACTAGTTGTAGTAGGATCATTTTCTTATAGTGGGGCCTATGGCATTCGTTTACATCCATCTGCAAACTTCTTTTGGCCCAATTTTATTATATTATGTATGACTAACTATTTAGGCTAATGTACAGAAATGTTTGAGGAGCTGCAAGAGCATGAAGAATCTATTGACATGGCTAATGGTAATTTGTTAAATTTTGTTGTACATTTTACTCACAAAGATGCACATTTGTTGAGATAATTCATTTCCAAGCTAGCTGTGTGTTATTCTTACTTGGACATTTCCCTATACTGAATAACCACATCTCATTCATTACCACTTCTTATGTGCAATTGTTGTGCAGATAAATTTGCCTTGAGGGGTTCTGTTTTGTTGAGTCATTAGGACCTTTGCAATGTTTATTTTAGTCATCTTTTATTTTCTCTCTGTGTTATATAGGAATTTGTGAATGTTTATTTTAGTCATTAGTTCCATTTTGGACAGAGTAAAACACTGCACTTTTATTAATTACTTGGAGGAATCTTTTGTTTGGAAAATGAATGAGCCGGACTCGGGTTGCGCTGCCCGGCTAGACCGGGCTAAGCCCAATAGTGTATCGGAGTCCAGTTTTGATCTTAGCTATGAGGTCAAAGATATTAATATTGAGAAGAGAAAGAACAAAAAGGCAAGGTAATTAATTTGTATGATTTATCAGTTTTCTTTTGTTAACATTGGTTGCATGCAGAATTAAATGTTTGATTAATGTGATGTTTGTAGATGTAGAGGAGAGAGATAATGGATGGACATAGAGAGAGCATCATTGGTAACTAGTTGTGTAAATTTTATTTTAAAAACATTCTGTTTCACTATTTTTATTGATTCAAATGTAGCTAGTATAATTTCTGATGATTTTGATCACATTACTGAATATTTTTTTAACGTGTATCTTATATTCGTAGTCATTCGTTGCAACCTTTGATGCTTCTAGTTGTAAAAGAAAAGAAGATGAACAATGTTCCCCCAGTTTTTTATTTGCTTGGGTTATTTCCATTTTACTTAATACCTCAAACTAGTTTGCAATTACAGACTAAAGAGAATAATATGAATCTTTGTCGTTTGAAATGCGCATACACAATCAGATGGTCAGCACTTGATGCACCGTTGGCAGTTTCAGAACCATCAACACCCATAGCATATGCACCTGAATTAGTATGGGTAGCAGCATATCAGTGTTATGAATGATGATTGTAGGAGTGTTGGAATTATTGGTGAATTTTCTTTAAAGGATTATGCTATGCTAACAGTTGTATTACATCAGATGTCAATTTTCTTTACATGTCTATATGTCATCGTTTTCTTATCCTTTACTTGTTCATGATAGAAATTGTTATGTTGTGTTATTTATAGGTAACTCTCATCCTCCATAAGCAATGGACAGTGCCAATCAGCATTCAGAAAATCATCATGTCTTGCCTGACATAAACAATGAGGTTTGCTGCAGTTTATGTTTTTCTGTCTTTTAATATCCATTATCTACCTTGAGGAGTTGTTGTATACTAGCAATTTACACTTGATTAGTATACAAAACTTTTTCTACAGAGATATAGTCGGTTATACAATTATTATTCTACAGAGGTATAGTTGATCGCTATTGAAAATAAAAGTATAGTTGTATTCATTTTTTCTAATTGTGCAAAAGTTTCTTGGTAGTCAATACCATAAGTTTGGATAGGTCCCTTGGTCACTAATCTAGCTTTGTACCTTTAAATTGTACCATTACTATTGTATTTGATTTTGTATACCCATTTACAACCTATGGGTTTTTTTGTTTTTTGGTAAAATTAATAATATCTCATGTGCCATTTTTTTCTAAGGCTTGAAGTTCTTTGTTCATAGCCTTATGCCAACCGGGTTTTGATTGGCTTCACTAAAGTTGGTTTGTTCCATTTGGTAAGTGATGTTACTCAAGTAGGCTCGGTATGAAGAGGATACCATACTATATGAAATAAAATCTTATATTGGATACATCACCTGTTTGGATATATAATCCCTTAATTTGATGGGAGGTCGAGCTTGTCTTGTAGACCTTCTTATAGTATTTTCTTCTAGAGTTGGTTCTTCATGAATTAGTTTTTCACTTGACTCATTTATCTCTTCTTCTCCCTTTGAAAGAATTGTACTTATTTCACCAACTTATTCTTCATTTGTATGCTCAACTTATACTTGATTTCTCTTTAGAAAACATGAAATTATTTGGAGACAATATGACTAGTTTACTTCGTGTATTTTCTTGTTCACTTGTTTGATGATATGGTTCATTTTCAAAAAATGATACATCTCGTGAGATATAAATTTTATAATTTTTTGGATCATAATATTTATACTGTTTTTTGGATGAGTATCCTAAAAATATGGCTTTAACAACGTTTTTATCTAGCTTGTCACATTTTTTTACGTGTACAAAACATGTACACCAAAATATGTTATCTAGATCAATTTTTCAATTCTTAAGAACTCCCAATGAATCATATTTTTAAGCATGAGACTTGACAATCTATTTATGAGGTAAGTTGCACTTAGCATGACATTTGACCAGTATGATTTTGGACCGTTAGTTTGAAAAAGAATAGATGTAGCGACTTCAAGTAAATGTCCATTTTTTCTTTGTGAAACTCTATTTTGTTCGGGTGTATTAATATAAGTGGTTTGGTGTCAAATTCTTTTTTTTTTAAATTCTATGAAATTTTTGTTCACATATTCTCTCCTATTATCACATCGTAGTTTTTTTAGTTTTTACATTATATTGATTTTCTATAAAGTTGTAAAATTCTTAAAAACATGAAAAAACATCATTTTTTCTTGAAGGTAAACCCAAGTAGTGCGGGAAAACTCATCAAAATGTGATAGAATATTTAAAATGATTATAAGAATCAACAAGGGCTAGACCCAAACATCAAAATGAGATTAATCAAAACATTTTCCTGACTTATTAGTAGATAAAGAAAATTACAATCTAGTTTGTTTTGAAAGCTTACAAACATCACAATTTTTGGAATCAAAATTTATAACAAAAATGTTTATTCAAAATTTGATAAGATGAATGATCAAATCTCTAATGTAGCAATTTGTCATAATCTACTAAATTTAATGACACATGACATTTGTTGGTGTTTTCATCAAGATAATAGAGGCCATTTTTCAGACATCCCTCACAAATCTTCTTCCCTGATTCTTGACCTTGAAAGGTCACTTTATACGGTGAGAATATAACATTGCAATTCAGTTCATAGGTTATTTTACTAATTGATAATAAATTTGAATTAAAATCTGGCAAATGTAAAATATTTTTCACATCTTTTGTAAGAAACTTTGCTGTACCAAAACCAAGCATTTGAACTTTATCTCCGTTAGCAACAATTACATGTTACAGATCTTTATTTTGTTTAACGTTGGTTAATTTATTTTGTTCCATGTCATGTGATCAGTAGCACTTAAGTCAATTAACCATCTATTTGTATTCTGACACATACTTGCAATTTTAAAATTATTGTTGATTTTGGACGAGTAAAAATAGCATTAGAATGTACAAAACATGAATTTTGTTGTTATAACAAACTACTTAATTGAGTTATCGGTTGCAACGTTTGAGCCACAGAAGATCCTGCTGAAGCAGAGCTATCATTTGGTTGAGTTCATTGAGCCGATTCAGATTCGACCCCTTCTATCTCTGCTCCTTTGATAAACCCCAAATTTATTCTCCCTTTTTGCGCTACCCCACTTATCTCCTCTATCGTCCTTTTCTCTGACCGGACAGAGGAAGGGATGGAGGAACCAGCAGCTATCGCGATTGTGCCCTGCTTTCTTGTAGTGGTCGCACAACTTGTTGCTTGAAGCTCCCTTCCCTTTGGTCGTGTCCCTGAAACTAGGGTTTGAGTAGTTTACCTGAAACGCCTTGTTCCCTTGATTTTCCGACTGCCGAGCATCCATTAGTGCTCACCAGTGCAGTTAAAGCGCTCGGCAGATTCAATGCGGCGGAGGTGCAAAAAGTCATAGTGAGGATACAGCGAGGATATAGCGGGATATAGCGGATGACTCTAAAATAGCATATAAAACTCGTACTTAATGTTTTTACAAATATATAAATGGTAATTAAATGAAACATTAACATTCAATTGAATTATAATTAATACATAAATAGTATTAAATAAAAACATGTGCCAATATACTGTAAATAAACATAAAACTGTTATAAACATAATTGATTTAGTAAAATATTAGTGCATTTTCATTTCTGAAAATATATTAAAAATTCAATTAAATAAATAAATTTCATAATTTTTATAATATATAAATGTCATTTTTCAATTCATTTCTTTTAAAGAAGATATAGCGGAAATAGCGGAATATAGCGGGAATAACGGGATATAGCGGAAATAGCGGGGCTTAAAGTAGAAAGGCTATATTTGGGGCTATATGGAAAAATCGTAGCGGTAGAAATCCGCTATGAGATATAGCAGGGTTATAGTGGGGTAATAGCGGGGCATTAACTACACAGGTGCTCACTGAGGTTGCTCTTGCTAATTCTTGCCAATACATCATTAAAACTTGGCATCTCGACTAATGCCAAGACTTGAGACTTGAACGATTCATAGCTTGGATCGAGAGCCCCCGAGTAGGTAAAAATTAAGTCTTGTTCGGATATTTTTTGAGTTTCAGTTGGGTCTGTCATTGGTGGGAGATAGACATTAAGCACTTTCCATTTTAACATAATTACGGTCACTAGTTCGTTATTACTTTGGGAACTCTGTTTAATTTGGACAAGCTTCTGTTTAAGGCTAAAGATATAAGCGAAGTTTTTTTGTTAACCAAACATTCTCTTGGCTTTGTTCCAAACCTCCTATTATGTGCTGGAGTACATAGGTACGTTTGAAATTTTGGATTCTATTGTGCTGAGTAGCCATGTCATGATTAATTGGTTGGTTGTTTCCCATTCTTTTATTTTTGCTTTCTCCTTGGGAGTTGGCTCAGTTGGCTTTGCTGCTTTGGGTTTTCCCCTTTTTCCAGTGACAAAACTTAATTTCCCTTTGCCACTAAGACCAATTGTTACTGATCTGGACTAGGGAATATAATTTCTGTTTCCTTTGAGTATGATATTTGTGAGTTTAGTGTTGTCGGATTGAGACACGTTGAACTAACTGGTGTTCTTTATTATCTACAGCTGATATTGTTGTGGACCTTTGAGTCAGGATCTGACCCGCTCTGATATCATATTGAATTTTTTAGCACTGAATTTTTTAAAAGAAGATTTAATATGGTCAATAATTAGTTTTATTATTAATTTCAGATTCTACAAGTTCTATGTATATGATTATATATAGCTAATTCTACTACCCGTTGCTTATTTCCTAAATTATAATTCTACTAGTCATTTCTTATTTCCTAAATTATAATTGCCATCCTAACTATAGACTAAGTACCAAATATATCTGGCAGTTGTATAATAGTTGCTAGCCTTTTATTTGTTTTCTATTTACAGCCTATAATGAAATATTCTGATGCTACCATTCTTATTTCTACACAGTTTTTTATTGGTTTTCTATTTATGGCCTATGATGAAATATTCTGAGTCTAACATTCCTATTTCTCCACACACGTATTGGTCTTTAATATTCGGTATCAACCAATGTTTGACACTGATGTTTCGATCTCTATGGATTAATACTGTTATTGCAGTCTCAAATTTGATTTGAGACTTAGAAACTAAAGGCTAAAATTTTGATTTTTACTTGGTTTCAGCATTTATTTTAAAGATCGAAATATATTATTAAAGACTAAGGCTCCATTTAGTTGTTCAGTTTTAGTTTTGTGTTTTCGTCTAAAAAACGTGTATATGTCACATGTATTTTTAGAAAACAACTAATTTGAAAAATGATGCTAACTTATAAAATAAAATCCAAATTTATTTTATTTTTCGTGTTTTGAGAAATAACAAAAGAATAGAAAACAATCCATCCGTTCCGTCGCCCCTCCATCCATTCCACTGTCTCTCCATCTCATTATAATGGGCTAAAATTTTAAATTTATCTTCCATTATCCTCGTATTTTATTATGGATGTTGAAAATGGAAAACACACAACACCCAAGATGAAACCAAACAGACCCTAAACTTTTCAGTCTTTAATTCATTATTATTTTGCAGTGACTTAGAGGAATCTTTTGTTTACAAAATGAATAAGCCGAACTTGGGCCGCGCTACCTGGCTAGACCGGGCTATGCCCAATAATGTATTAGAATCCATTTCTAATCTTGGTTGTGAGGTCAAAGATATCAATATTGAGAAGAGAGAACAAAAAGGCAAGGTAATTAATTTTATGATTTAGTCAGTTTTCTTTTGTTAACATTGTTTGCATGCAGAATTAAATATTTGATTAATGTGATGTTTGCAGATGTAGAGGAGAGAGATAATAGATGGATGCAGAGAGAACATTCTTCGTAGCTAATTGCATAAATTTTATTTAAAATAAATTCCTTTTCACTGTTTGTATTGATTTAAATATAACTAGTGCAATTTCTGATGATTTTGATCGCAGTACTGAATATTTTTTAACGTGTATCTTATATTCATAGTCATTTGCTACTAACTTTGATGCTTCTAGCTGTAAAAGAAAAGAAGATGAACAATATTCTCCCAGTTTTTTATTTGCTTGGGTTATTTTCGTTTTACTTACTACCTCAAACTAGTTTACAATTATAGACTAAAGAGAATATTATGAATCTTCTTCGTTTGAAATGTGCGTCCACAATCATATGGTCGACACTTGATGCACCGTTGGTAGTTTCAGAACCATCAACATCCATAGCATATGCGCCTGCATTAGTATGGGTAGCAGCATAACAGTGTTATGAATGATAATGGTATGAGTGGTGGAATTATTGGTGAATTTTTTTGAAAGGATTATGCTATGCTAACAGTTGTATTACATTAGATGTCGATTTTCTTTACATGTCTATATGTCATCGTTTGCTTATCCTTTACTTGTTCATGATAGAAATTGTTATCTTGTGTTATTTACAGGTAACTCACATCCTACAGAAGCAATGGACAGTACTAATCAACACAGAAAATCATCATGTCTTGCCTTACATAAATAACGAGGTTCGCTGTAGTTTATATTGTTATGTCTTGTGATATCCATCATCTAACTTGAGGAGTTGTTGTATACCAGCAATTTACACATGATTAGTATAAAAAACTTATTCTACAGAGATATAGTCAGGTATACAATTATTATTTATTCAGTCCCCTAACTTGTATTCTTACTAAAATATATTAGTGTAAATTGCATGTACGTGCATCTAATAGTCAGAAGGATTTACTTTTTATATTTAATATAAAAAATTATGAACGAACGTGTGCTACAAGCGCAAAAGCTTTGGTAATCATGGCACTTTTATTTCAAATAAATTAATGGTGAAATCTCGTTGATGACTGGTTGGTAAGCGAACGATGATGAAGGTTGTAAGCCGATAGTGAAATTTTATTGATTGATGTAGAGAATTTTGGTAATTTCAAAACGACACTGTGGAAATCATGTTTATTGAATTTTCTTTATTAATAGTAGAGATATAGATATTTTCCATAGTGAATTAAGACGATTAATTAATTTTTCCCACCGGCATCAAGTAGCATCCCAAACACCTTCAAACGAATTAGGAAGACAGAAAGCACCTCATCGTGGAAAGAAAGATTAATAACAAAAGGCAAGGTCTTGTAGGTTTTTAAATAATTTACCCCAGTTTAATTTCATTTATGGTATGATATCAAATAGGTACAATACTAATTGTAATATATTTTTTCTCTTTCTTGCATTTTGAGGCGCGAGCACTTTATGGGAAGACAACTTAAGAAAAAGTTCAAGGCACGAATTTAGACCCTTAGAGCATCTACGACAGTAGACCTGCCAAACGGGTTGGGTTGGATCAAAATGGGTTGGGTCGAGTTTGACTCAACCCATTTATGACCCAACCCATTTAATAAGCGGCTTACCCATTTAACACATTTAAAGATTTAAATTTGATTTGACTAATAAAAAACAAATAAATATAAACTAATTTTAATTTCAATTTTTATGTTTTGAATTTTGATAAAAATCAAAATTTAAAATTTTAATTCTAATTTTCATCAAAATTCAAATATGGGGATGTGGTTGCCGGTTATTTTCTAAGTACAACTGTCAGTCTCCATGGAGAACTACAGTGTGCGTTAACAATATGAAGTATCCGAGTGTTCCATATTGTGTGTAATTTAGGTGGGTGTTAATCGGTCGAAGTCCCGCTTGATTCTGAGTTAGTATGAAGAAGTTATTGCAGTCTGAACAAAAAAAGTAGTGGCTTCTGCACTAGGCGGAGTTCAAATATGGGGATGTGGTAGTATGTTATTTTTTAAGTACAACTGTCAGTCTCCATGGAGAACTACAGTGTGCGTCAACAATATGAAGTATCTGAATGTTCCATATTGTCCGTAATTGCGGTGGGAGTTAATCGATGAAGTTCTCGCCTGATTCCGAGTTGATATGAAGAAGTTATTACAATCCAAACAAAAAAAATAGCGGCTTCTGCATTAGGCGGAGTTCAAATATGGGGATGTGGTAGCCTGTTATTTTATAAGTATAACTATCAGTCTCCATGGAGAACTACGGTGTGCGTCAACAATATAAAGTATCCGAGTGTTACATATTGTCCGTAATTTAGGTGGGAGTTAGTCGGTCGAAATCTCGCCTGATTCTGAGTTAGTATGACGAAGTTATTGCAGTCCGAACAAAAAAATTAGCGGCTTCTACACTAGGCGGAGTTCAAATATGGGGATGTGGTAGCTTATTATTTTCTTAAGTACAACTGTCAGTCTCCATGGAGAACTACAGTGTGCATTAAAAATATGAAGTATCCGAGTATTCCATATTGTCTGTAATGTAGGTGGTGGTTAATCGGTCGAAGTCTCCCCTGTTTTCAAGTTAGTATGAAGAAGTTATTGTAATTGGAACAAAAAAATAGCGGTTTATGCACTAGGTGGAATTCAAGTATGAGAATGTAAATTTAAATGGGTAAATGGGTTACCCATTTATAACCCTTTTAAAAATGGGTCAACCCAACCCATAACTCATTTTATAAAATTCATAAATGGGTTACCCAAACCCAATTATAAATAGGGTAAATGGTTTGGGTCATATTTTGACAGGTCTATACGACAGTTTCCCCCTTCTATAATATATTTTGTTTCATTAAAATATGTAAAGCTTTTGTTTTTCCAATAGTTTTGGAAACATGTGCTCGAACAAGCGCCCGAAGACATGTTTGTCAAGAGATCACTTATTTGGTTTATTTTGACGTTTGTTGAACAAACATCCAAACATCAGATGCCTGTTGAACAAACATCCAAACATCAGACGCCTATTCAATAAGCATCCTAATTTCAGACGCTTGTTGAATAGGCGCCTGAATTCTAAGCGCTTGTTTAATAAGCGCTAAAATAGATTACAGATATTGGGCCGTTTTGTCTGAATTTGTAACCAATAACATTTTCGGCACTTTGTTGGATAGTTGTTTAGGATTACATGTTATGAAATAATAAATTGGATGCACCGTTGAAGATGGCCTTAGAGTACTAGCATGGAGAAAGGCTACCACTTGGACGGATCCATGACAATGAGTTCATACTTATTTTTAGCAACTTTGGCCACAGCATAGAAAAATGAGTAGATATAAATTATTAATAGTTTTGAAATTATTCTATTATAGGCTTGGTAACTGTCATCAGAGTCAAATATGCATCTCTTGAGAAAAACAGTCTGAAAGTGGAATCATATGTTTTAGTTGAGTTTGCTAATCATTTGAATATAACAACTAATAAAAGGTGACTACATGTTATGATTGGTGTTTTGCATTCGGTATTTGTAGACCTTTTGACTTTAGTTACAAACTTTATGGTGCATTTTTATACTAAGATGGTAATATTGTAAATTCGGTAGCATTTGTGTTATTTTGTAATATTTTAAACACTATATTGATGTTATGCATTTACTTCGTAATTACAAATATTATTCGTTATTATTGATATTATAATTTGGTTATAATTTAATAATGGGCAATACTACAATTTCTCGACGCATAGCTTATGTACTAGCATTTTTAAAGTGTTGACAACTTGGTTATAATTTAATAATGTGAATCTTTTATGTTATTTTTTATAAATATGAATGATTTTGATTGTTATTAGTACAATCTCAGTTTTAGTTGTAAACTATTATTAAATCTACTATTCAACAATGTCTTTTTTGTAGTCTTCTAATAACGGACAAAAATAGTTGCAAAAGGTCTCTTACAATGGGCAAAATTAGTTGTAAAATACCTACTATAACGAGCAAAAACCATTGTAAAAGAATTTATTACAACGGCCTATCCTGATGGATGTTAACCATTGTAAAATGCATCGACTCTATTACAACTTCGCATATTACAACTTTCAGTTGATCGTTGCCATAGGTCTATTATAATGGTCATTGCATGTTGCGAATTATGTATTTTGTTATAGCAAACAAAGTATCCTAAATCATAACGAGATTATAAAAATACCTTTAACTATATAATTCATTTCAATGGATGTTTTTGAATCAAAAACAATTTTAACCTAAATGTCTCCATCAAAATATTTCTTTGAAGACTTCACACTAAGTCCAATTTCTAGTCAAAATATTTTCTACCAAAATATTTGTTTCAAAAATACTTTAAGTTGAACATCTGTAACAACCCGCCCTTCTCGACCCTTAGAAATCAACACTAATACATTCATGACATTTACATATTGAATATCCAAGTGCCGGAAAGACAGACTATTGGGGTAAAAGAAATAGAAGACAGAACAGAATCTCATATCATGAATATTAACAAGAAAACTTGTCAACATCTCAAAGCGAAGTTGTTAATAAGAAATGTTATTAACAACTCAAAAGGAAGTTTTTAGAAGTGACCAATCTCTTTGAAACCCCTTTCAAATGAGTTGATTAGGATGGATTGCTTGTGGAGGATAACCTTATGAAAATGTTAACTGAAGTTAAGAAATCCAATCAACCCCTTTAAATGAATGTTAAGGAAAGAACATCTATTTCATGACACCTTTCAAGTGAGTCGAAAGGGTCATTTGCATCACCTTTTATGTGGGAAGAAAGATATTGGTTATTTATCCCTTTCGATTGTATCGAAAGGATCATTCTTCCACTAAAAGAAGAATTTACTTTCGACAGCATTGTTTCTGCTATTTTGGAATGAACTCCTTCGAAAGGGTTATATGTTTTGTAATATAAGTACTTCTTTCGAATATATCCATCCAGCTAGCATAACTTAGAATTCATGCATCGAGTCCTTTTCGAAACGTCCCTTTCGATCAGGTCGAAAGGGTGATCATTCTTTCAAAGTGGAATTGATGTATAAAATAAAAGTTCTATATTCAATAAGCAATGGAATAACATCTCGGATAATATAAGTTCCATGAACTTATTAACATCAAAACACTATCATCATCTTGATTTAACATTTGATATCATGATACATGATTATAGTATGGTTCGAATTTACGTTCTCTAAGTTGATCCCATTGCATCGCATAAGACAAATAGGAGTTAAGGAAATAAGTAAGCATCATGTACAATTGGTCATTAGTCAAGCTAATGGTCGAAACGATCTTTCTCATAATCAAAATCTATATTGAATCCATGCGCTTCCACCTTTTTGCATTTATCCAAATTGAGTTACAAGTACGAGAGTTTTTCCCAAATTGATTTAGGGTTACAAAGATTTGATTTTCTATGAAATGAGATAGAGATAGAGAATTTAGAATTTCAAAACTCGGTCGCCAAAGTCGGACCCTAGGGTCGTATTTATAGATGCAGGTTGATCCTCTTTAGCGCCCATTCTTTCGCTTCAATCGAAAGGCCTTCCTTCGACCTTCTGCGTGCATCCTTTCGACATGGTTGAAAGGCCTTCCTTCATCCTTCTGCGCGCCTTCTTTCGATGCGGTCGAAAGGCTTTTCTTTTAACCTTTCTCATTCATTCTTACGCCTCCAACTTTTCGTATCAGCCCTTTCGACCCAGTTGAAAGGATTACCTTGACAACCCTCCACTGCCATTAAAGTTTTAGCACCTCTTTTACTTTGCTTTTTACTAGACTGCTTTCGACTTTATCGAAGGGGGGTAAGAGCGCTCTTCGCTTTGTGTTGCTATGATATTGCAAGTGAGAGATGAGTTGGGCTTTCACATAACTTCAAAAGGAATGGTGAGTGACGACTGGATCTTAGCGGAAGGACGTCGGGCCTTCATGTGGAGTTTTCATCATGCCTTCGAAGGGTTCCAACCATTTTGAAAGGCTTGTTCTTGCTTTCGAAAGGTCTGTATTGCAATCATTTTTTCAAGTAGTAGATTGACAACGATGAAACCCACTATTCTGAAGGAATTGGTTCTTGTGTGCGAGTCTATCATTCAATACCTTCGAAAGGTGTTTTGAACCCACACTAGACTCTCTCATATATGTGAACTCAACTGCGTCGAAAGGTCTAGATGAGGCGGAAGGGTAATTTTGCTTTCTTTACTACCCTTTCGAAAGCTCTTGTTTTGCATGACATTCGTAAGTGCAACAAGAGCTTGCGACTCCATCCTAACTCATTCGAAAGCTATCTCAATACCTTCGAAACACTGTTTTTGAACTTTGGTGAAACCCATGTCGTCAACTCTTGTAGAGTCCAGCACTTTTATAAGCCTTCTTTCATACCTATATTTCTAAGTGAATTTTATGGTTAACATTTTGCCCCCTCCCCTTGTATGAAAGAAGCTTTTGTTCTTTAGGAAAAAAATTTAGCAACAACTCCATTCTTAATGGTTAACATTCTCTAATGTTAGATCAAGACTTATATAAAAATATGCTCAGTGATTTGTTTGCCATATAATTAAAGATGATGTTAGTATAGAAGAGTTCCTGAGCCCTAAGTTCGAAAGTAATAAAAATTAGTTAACTATTATCTGGAGCTAGTAAGTAATAAGAATTCACAATTGTAAACGATTGAGAACCAAGAATTCTTGTCTAGCAATAATATAAGTCCACCATCCAACTTTTGTAGTTACAAATGAAGTTCATAAATTAAACTCCAATTATATTAATATAAAACCAGGTGTATAATAATTGAAGTCCAAGAATTTTCCACTGGTGACAACAAATGTTTGGCAACAAAAGGCCATGAGCTATCATCTGGAAATAAGTCATTGAAAACCATGAATCCTTATTTGGGGTTAAGTAATAGGTATTTAGAAACTCCTATTGGAAATAATAATGATCTAAGGACTGAGATTCAGATGTCGATAAATGTTGTTCAAAAGTTGGTAGTAGTAAACTAGTGACCCTTATTCGGGTATTAATAAGACAAACTCGAAGTTTTATTTGAAGAATAGAAGTCCATTAGGATCTCAATACCAACTGCCTTGGAACCCAGATCCGGGCATTAGCAAATGAAATCCAAAGA
Source organism: Allium fistulosum (assembly GCA_030737815.1). Lineage (NCBI taxonomy): Eukaryota > Viridiplantae > Streptophyta > Magnoliopsida > Asparagales > Amaryllidaceae > Allium > Allium fistulosum. The sequence continues at coordinate 399,300,957 of CM060907.1, forward strand.
TTGATGGTAAAAGACCCGAAACCCAAATTCAGGTATTAGGAGGATGTGAGATCTGAAACCCGAATTCGGGTATCAATAAGTGAAATTCAGAAGCCAATAGTAAGAGACCCGAAACCCAGATTCGGGTTTTTGTTGATCATAACCAGAAAATCATAATAATGGTCTCCATAATAAAAGTTTAGAGCCTAGATTCAAGCTTTATCCAATGAAATTCAAAAATTAAAAGATCTGATACCTAGATTTGGGTATTAGTGAATGATAGCCATAAATCCATGATAAAGATATCCATATCCATAATTGAAGTTCAGAGCCCAGATTTGAGCATTAATAAGCGAAGTCCAAAAATCAGCAGGTATAGCTCTGAAACCTAGATCCGGGTATTATGAAATCCATAGATTAATAGTAAAAGGCCAGAAACCCAGATTCAGGTTTTAATAAATGAAGTCTTGAAATCCTCTTTTGGGTACCAGTCGAAGGCTGTAGATTCTTATTTAAGTCTTCCGTTCTGCACTGCTCTTTAGGTATTGATTCCTTTGACATGTGCCACCTTTTGGCCTTGTATATTCTCAGGTTCGGACGTCTTAGTCCGTTGCTTGATATGCCGCTTCTTGGGCTTGGACGTCTTAGTCTGTTGTTTGATATGTTGCTTCTTGGGCTCGGACATCTTAGTCCATTGTTGTCTGCTGCGCTTGGTTAGCTTATCCACAAGCAGGACTCAAGTACTTACCCAACCTCCCTCCAGGAGGCGCTCCAGCCAGGCCTTATAGGCGGCACTGAAGGCTTGTTCAGTGCCTTGGCTAGGCTATAGCATGGCGGGACCAAGAGCTTACTCCGTCCTCCCTCAAGGAGGCGCCTTGACCTGGCCATAGCATGGTGCAATCAAGGGCTTGTCGACACTTTAACCTGGCCAAAGCGTGGCGTGGATAAAGGCTTACTCTAACCTCCCTTCAGGAGGTGCCTTGACCTGGCCATAGCATGGCGTGGCCGAGGGCTTGTCATTGCTTTCACCTGGCCATAGCATTGCGCGGTTAAAGGCTTACTCTAACCTCCCTACAGGAGGCGCTTTGGCCTGGCCAACTCGACGCGGACAAAGGCTTTGACCGTTTAAGGTAATGTCCAAGTGCAAGGAGAATTCTACTCTCGACCTGTAGATTTTTCTTTAAGGAAGAGGTTCTTTATTCATTCATTGTGGGGAAATATGGTCGTAAGTGTTCCGCATTCCACGTTCTAGGAACCATATTGCCATTTGGACAACATAACTTGTAAGCTCCAGGGGGAATTACTTTGCATACAATTAGGGGACCTTCCCAGTTTGGTCCTAGCAGTCCATCCGTAGGATTTCTTATGTTCGCCAACACCCTTCGGAGTACTAAATCTCTCACTTGAAATGATCTTGCCTTCACTTTTGAGTCATAATATTTAGAGATTCTTCTTTGATATTCTGCAGTTTGGATAGCTGCTTCATCTCTTAGTTCATGTATTAAATCTAATGATTCTTTCCTCAATTCCTAGTTTGGATCAAATGTATATGTGATTCTTCGATGTGAGGGTATCTCAATTTCAATTGGCAACATCACTTCACACCCATATGTTAAAAAATAAGGGGTATGTCCCACTGCGGTTCTAGTAGATGTTCGATAGGCCCAGAGTACTAGTGGCAATTCTTCTATCCAATTTCCTTTGGCTTTATTCAATCGCTTTTTCAAAATAGTCTTAATAGTCTTATTTCCTGCTTCAACCGCTCCATTAGCCTTTGGATGTGCCATTAAAGAGAAGCTTTTAATGATCCCATTCTTATAGAAAAATCGAGAAAATTTTCACTTTCAAATTGTGCTCCATTATCGGATATAATCTTAAAAGGGATCTCGAATCTGGTAATAATGTTTTTAATAACAAATCTTAGCACCTTCCAAAAGTGATTTTGGGGAGTGGTTCTGCTTTTACCCACTTAGTAAAGTAGTCTATGGCGATTACAACATATCTTGCTCCTCCTTTGGAAATTGGCAATGGCTCGATTAAGTCGATTCCCCATATATCGAAGGGCCATGGACTTGAAATCGGAGTTAATTGACTTGGTGGCAGTCGAGGAATCTTTGAGTATTTCTGGCAACTTTCACACTTCTTTACATACTCAATAGCTTTACTTGCCATTCGTAGCCAATAAAAACCTTGTCTCGTTATCTTCTTTTCCAACTATGCCCCGTTGGAATGGTCTCCGCAAAATTCTTCATGCGCTTCCACCAACAATTTCATCCCATCTTCTAGACTCACACATCTTAAGCAAGGTAAGGCATATCCTTTTTTTAAAGAATGCCATCCACCATTGTGAAAGTCGGAGCCTATCGCTTGATCTTCCTAGCTTTCGCTTTGTAAAATGGTAATATCTCTTTGGAAAGATACATGACAAAAGGCGACATCCAAGTGTCACTATAACAACTATTTGTCCTTGGATGATTAATCCTCTCATTTGGGACTTCTTTATTAATTTCCTTTTCTTCTCTTTCTTGTGCCACGGCTTGGGATCTAGTTAGAACTAACAATTCCTTTCCTTGTTCAGGTATTCCCTCTTCAATACTTGGATTTGCTTGGTACCCTGCCGGTACAATTCGGGTTTCTGGGGCTCCTCTTGAAGTAACTAGCTAACTTTGCTAACGAATCTGTCTGAGAGTTTTCTCTCATTGGAACTTAATGTATAGAGAAATTTTCAAATAAGGCGAGCAATTTCAATACTTTCTTTACATATAAAGATAGTTTGGCATCCTTAGTCTGATATACTTGCTTTATCGGTTTACCATTAGTTGAGAATCACTAAAGACTTGAATTCGTGGGATTTTGAGCTCTAAGGCTATAGTTAATCCTACCACCATTGATTCATATTTGTCTACATTATTTGTTGTAGGAAACCCTAACTTCATTGCATAGTGTAGGCGGTTTCCGTCTAGTGTTATTATGACATATCCTGCCCAGCTCCTTGTTCATTCGATGCGCCATCCACAAATATTTCCATATGGGTTTTTGATACTTTTCTTTCTCCGATTGTTCTTTAGTGAAGTTTGTACACTCATTAATAAAATTTGCCAATGCTTGTCCTTTGATAGCTGCCCGTGGCTGAAACTCAATGTCATACTTGCTAAGCTCAATTCCCTACTTTACTAGCCTACCCGAAGTTTCAAGCTTACTAAAGACTTGTTTGAGTAGAAAGTTAGTTAATAGTATGACTGGATGCGCTTGAAAATATGCTCTAAGTTTTCATGCTGTAAGTATCAAGTAGTTAGCTAGCGTTTCTAGTACTGGGTACCAAACTTCTGCATCTTTTAACCGCCTGCTCATATAATAAACAGGAAGTTGTGTCCACCTTTCCTCTTTGATCAAAACTGAACTAACCGCACGTTCTGAAACTACCATGTATAAGTACAAGACTTCACCTTTTTCAGGACTAGATAGTATTGGTGGTTTTTCTAAATGAATTTTCAACTCTTGAAAGGCTTTCTTACAGTCTTCTCCCCATTCAAAGTTTTTCTTTTTCTTGATCACATTGAAGAAGGGAATGAACTTATCAGTCATCTTGAGATGAACCTACTTAGGGCGGCTACCCTACCGTTTGAACTCATTACATCTTTGCTAGTTTTGGGCTCAGCCATGTCCTTGATAGATTAAATCTGGTCTGGACTGGCCTCAATTCCTTGAGCGCTCACAATATAAACTAAAAACTTCCCGGAATGAACCCCGAAAGAGCATTTTTGGGGATTCAGTTTCATTTGATATTTCTGTAATAATTCAAACACTTCTTTTAGGTCTTCAGGGTGACTTTTAGCTTCATAAGATTTTACTAGCAATCGTCAACATAAATTTCCATATTTCGACCGATCTGTTCTTTGAACATTCTATTGACTAATCTTTGATAAGTAACCCTAGCATTCTTTAACCCAAAAGGCATTGCTTTGTAGCAGAAAATTCCCCAATCGGTAAAGAAACTCATTTGTTCTTCATCTGGTTTAAATATGGGTATCTGGTTATATACCGAGTAAGCATCCATGAGGGATAATAATCTGTGTCCACTAGTTGCATCAACCAACTGATCTATCCTGGGCAATGGGTAACAACCTTTTGGACATGCTTTGTTAGTCAATATAATCAACGCAAGTTCTCCACTTGCCATTCGACTTTTTTACCAATACTGGGTTTGCTAGCCACTTTGGGTAGAAAACTTCCCGAATTTACCCATTTTCGAGTAGCCTTTTGATTTCCTCTTTAAGGGCGTCGGACCACACTTTATCCAATTGTCTCTTCTTTTGTCGGATGGGGGTTGCTTATGGATTAATGTTCAGTGCATGGCACATAACTGATGGATCAATCCCAACCATATCTGAATGAGACCATGCGAACGCGTCTCTATTGGATTTAAAAAATCGAAATAAATCTGCCTTAAGGCTGCTTTCCAACTCCTTTCCCACTTTGACTATTTTGGTAGGATCATTTGGTTCTATACATGTTTCCTCAAGGTCTTCTATAGGTTTTATCCTTTTCACTTCCCCACAGCAGTTAAATTTTGTTATGATTTCTCCCTCTTTTACGGAATTAGCATCGGACCTCTTTCTCTTGCTTCCTGGGAAATGTACCTTTGAAACATATGTTTATTAGATTTATTAGGTCTTACTTTTGCTTTGAATGTTAAATGTAAAAATCCATTATCCAAAGGCTGAATAACAGTAGAAGAATCAAAGTAAGCATAATACTCCCACTTATATTGATCAAGTGTTGCAAAGTACATCTCGCGGGAGCTGAATTGTTCTCCGCGGATAGTGCCCCAACTCCTCTTAGTTAAGAATTTTACCATTAGATATTTCGGCGAGACAAAAGCGTCCACCTCATCAAGTGTAGGTCGGCCAAAGAAAGCATTGTAGTAGGATGGTTGGTTGATGATTATGAAGAGAGTTTAAAAAGTCCTGTAGCATGGCGGTACGCCCATCTACACTAGCAACTTTACTTGTCATACTGGAGTCGATCCCTTGTTCTTGAACCCAAAGATAGGCTTAAGGCTGGGTTCTAGCTTGTCCTCTGGAATGCCTATTTGATCAAAGGCATGTTTGAAAACAACATTGACTGCGCTCTTAGTATCTACAATGATCTTGGACACTATAGACAGACTAATTTGGACGGTGATCATAAGGGGGTCATTATGAAGGTGATGGATCCCTTTCTTCAGCTCTTGGGGAGTAACAACAAGATTTCGCATCGGTACATTGAGTCATGGACTTTTAAGCGGGGGTTCTTCTTGAATGGAGAACACTCCCTCTCTAACTTCTTTAATGTATCTGTTTCTGGCTCCCTTGCTAGTCCCTACCGGGCGTGGCCCCCCATGGATTACATCAATCTTATTCAATGGCGACCTCAAGCTCAATGGATCTCCTTCTTCCAAGATGTTAACAGCATTGTTGGGAAACTTTTGCGGACCATTACATGTTCGTGGTGCCTTTTATTTGTCTTGGATGAATTCTTTCAAATGCCCTTCACGGATTAGTTTTTGAATGATTCTAGCTAACACCCGACATTCATCAGTTATATAGCCATTTGCCTTGTGATAAGCATAATAGTCATCCCCTTTTCTCTGTTCAAGGTAATTTTTAGCCTTAAATGAAGTTGGGAAGTTAGCCTTCTCCTTGGTCATAGCATATATATAAAACAATGGCTTGTTTAAAGCGATTGAACTAGCATTAGGCTCCTCCCACCTTATTCTCTTGTATCCTCAATCTGAGCCAAACCTTTCACATTCCTTCCTAGGATTAGCTTTCTTTTTAGCATAATATAATTCATCCAATCGAATGAATTTATCATCCTGGAAATGGAAGTCCTACAAATCCTTACACCCATGAAAAAAGAGTTCCTTCCAAAATGGTGTATTCTCTATCAATTCAGAATGTACTACAATGAGCTTATCCCTTTCATTCATATCTTTAGCTTTTAATGCTTTTGTGTTGAACCTCTTTAGGTAATCACCCAGCGATTCTCCCTGTCTTTGCTTAATGTGGCTAGAATAGTGTAATCGTTGGTTGGATCTTTGCATATAAAGAATTGTGTAGAGAATTCATAAGAAAACTGTTTCCATGAATAGACTGGCTTTTCACGATATTGTTGATACCATTTAGCGGTTTCCACTAGAAGCGTTACCAAAATCAGTTTACATCGAACGCCTCCTGAAGCATTATACAGATCCATTTGATTATCATAACCATCAGGTGATCATCAGGGTTAGTAGTACCCTGATACTTCAGGGTTGGGATTTTGACATAAGATAGGATAGATGTTGACATGATCTCTTTTGTGAACGAAGCTACTCGTTCTTTGTCGTTTGCTCGTTCATCCAGTGTTATCTTCCCCTTAGCATTTAACATGTCCTTGACTGCCTTTTCTGCTACGTCTTTCAAATAAGCTTCGATGTCATGATAGCTTTTTTGGTTTAGGCTGTATTCTTTTGATGTCGAGCTTCCAGATTGCTCGAGAGATTTATCAAGTATCCTTCCTTGATGATCGAATTTAATCAGATAACCCTCTTTTTTCTTTGACGATGTCAGATCTACTTTGCTCTTGCCTTCATTGGTATTAGCCTTTAAGTTTCTTCTAGGACAGTTCACTTCATCTCCAGTCATTGGTTTTGCTATTTTGGAAGATTTTTGAGATAGTGGTGCTTGAGAAGTTCTTGCATTTCCAGCAATTGTTGCTCCAAGTGCATTATCTTGATTGCATTGTCATCTTGTTGCGCTGGGGTTGACGGCTACCCTTGCACAAATCCCTCCAAATTGAAAGTTGGAGTTATGTTTTCTTCCAAAGTTGTGGTGTGTACTGCTTATTCGTCCATTAGACTAAGCCTTTTAGATTTCATTTTCCTATATCAATTTAAACGATCTATAATAAGTCTGTAAGGTAACCACTAGGACGGAGGTTCAAGCCCTCCTTCTAGCGCCAAAAATGTTAGCAAGAAAACTTGTCAACATCTCAAAGCTAAGTAGTTAACAGGAAATGTTATAAACATCTCAAAAGAAAGTTTTTAGAAGTGACCAATCTCTTCAAAACCCCTTTTGAATGAGTTTATTAGGATGGATTGCTTGTTGAGGATAACCTTATATAAATGTTAATTGAAGTTAAGAAATCCAATCAGCCCCTTTAAATGAAGGTTAAGGAAAGAACATCTCCTTCATGACCCCTTTCGAGTGAGTCGAAAGGATCATTTGCATCTTCTTTTATGTGGGAAGAAAGATATTGGTTATTTATCCCTTTAGATTGTATAGAAAGGATCATTCTGCCCCTAAAAGAAGAATTTACTTTCGACAGCATTGTTTCTGCTATTTTGGAATGAACTCCTTCGAAAGGGTTATATGTTTTTTAATATAAGTACTTCTTTCGAAGATATCCATAAAGCTAGCATAACTTATAATTCATGCATCGAGTCCCTTTCGAAATGTCCTTTTTGATCGGGTCGAAAGGGTGATCATTCTTTCAAACTGGACTTGATGTATAATATAAATGTTATATATTCAATATGCAATGGAATAACATCTTGGACAATGTAAGTTCCATGAACTTATTAACATCGAAACACTATCATCATCTTAATTTAACATTTGATATCATGATACATGATGATAATATGGTTCGAATTTACATTGTCTAAGTTGATCCCATTGCATCACATAAGATAAATAAGAGTTAAAAAAAAAGTAAGCATCATGTGCAATTGTACATTAGTCAAGCTAATGGCTGAAATGATCTTTCTCATAATCAAAATCTATATTGAATCCATGCGCTTCCTCCTTTTTGCATTTATCCAAATTGAGTTACAAGTACGAGAGTTTTTCTCAAATTGATTTAGGGTTACAAAGATTTGATTTGCTATAAATGAGAGAAATTTAGAATTCCAAAATTCGGTCCCCAAACTCAGACTCATAGGGTCGTATTTATATATGCAGGTTGGCCCCCTTTCACGCCCATTCTTTTGCTTCAATCGAAAGGCCTTCCTTCAACCTTCTGCGCACATCCTTTCGACGTGGTCGAAAGGCCTTCTTTCATCTTTCTGCATACCTTCATTCGATGCGGTCGAAAGGGTTTTCTTTTAACCTTTCTCATTCATTCTTATGCCTCCACCTTTTCATATCAGCCCTTTCGACCTAGTCGAAAGGATTACCTTGACAACCCTCTACTGCCGTTAAAGTTTGAGCGCCTCTTTTACTTTACTTTTTACTGGACTGCTTTTGACTTCATTGAAAGGAGGGTAGGAGCGCTCTCCGCTTTGTGTTTCTATGTTGTTGCAAGTGAGAGATGAGTTGGGCTTTCACATAGCTTCGAAAGGAATAATGAGTGACGACCGAATCTTAGCAAAAGGACGTTGGGCCTTCATGTAGAGTTTTCTTCATGCCTTCGAACGGTTCCTACCATTTTGAAAGGTTTGTTCTTGCTTTCAAAAGGTGTATATTGGAATCATTTCTTCAAGTAGTAGATTGACAAGGACAAAACCCACTATTTGGAAGGAATTGGTTCTTGTGTGCGAGTCTATTGTTCAATACCTTCGAAAGGTGTTTTGAACCCATACTAGACTCTCTCATATATGTGGATTCAACTGTGTCGAAAGGTCTAGAAGAGGCAGAAGGGTAATTTTACTTTCTTTTTTATCCTTTCGAAAGCTCTTGTTTTGCTTGACATTCGTAAGTGCACCAGGAGCTTGCGACTCCATCCTAACTCATTCGAAAGTTATCTCAATACCTTCGAAATGTTGTTTTTGAACTTTGATGAACCCCATGTCTTTAACTCTTGTAGAGTCCAATACTTTTATAAGCCTTCTTTCATACCTTTATTTTTAAGTGAATTTTATGTTTAACAGTGACGAGAAGATGTATAATATAAAAAAGATCTTTACAAAAAGAAATCATCTTTATTATACATAACATTAGAGTACAACCTATTTTCAGCCTGAACAGTTATAAGATCCTATCCTTATGATTGCTGATAAATTCATACATAAATCAAGTACAACGAACATCGGAAAATATAAGATACGTGAATACGTCTTGGAGGATCCAGCTCATTTCTTAAAGCTCCAAAGCATCAAGCTAAATCTGGAAAATATACTCAGGCTGACGCGAGCATTATAGAAAACAATGCCCAGGTTACCCTGGTAAAACCAGCGTGAGAAACATAATCAAATGGATTCTTAATGTTTAAATAAATTTTTTAGAATAAGAATATATCATAGGACCACGCCGCATATAAACACATATGGGTTTTTACCTTATGATAACCAAAACATTTCTATAGAAAATCCAATGATATTATAATAATGTCTAAAGGTGAAAATATAATAACCAAGTAGTTATAGTGCTCGTTAGTGTACAACAAAAAAATACTAGGTGTACAATCAAAAATTGATAAGGCGCATTCGCTGATTGTGTAGGATTCCACGGAGGAGCCCTCAAGAATGGTCCTCTTGTATAAAGATCGGAGTTATCCTTCCGAATCAACAATACATCCCTAATGATGTACAATAGGAAATATATAGTTGGCCATGCAAGGACGAATGCATCACTCCATGCATGCATAACAGCTACAAGTAAATCTAGGAAGGAAACGACCGCACCCTCATTGGTTAGCTAAACCCCTGGCTATGCATCCTATCTTTGGTTTTAGTCATTACCACTGGTGAGGCTAAATCCGACATTCCAGCTCACACACAACCACTTGAACATATCTCAGAATCACACATGGATTCCCACAAATCAATAGGTCTCGGAATCACACATGGATTCCAACATCCAAACAGAGTTCTTGGAATCTCACAATGATTCCCACACCCCGACGGGTCTCAGAATCTTACATGGATTCTAACATCTTAACAAAGATCTCGGAATCGCACATGGATTCGCATACCCCAATGGGTCTCGGAATCACACATTGATTCCAACATCCAAAACAGAACTCAAATCTCCTAGAAGCATAGAACATGTATATGGTTTTGGAGTGGTTATGTATTTTGAGTCATTTTTAACGAGTACACTGCCCCACTTACTAGATGTACCAAAACCAATCGATCGATTTTTGGAATGCTCAATACCGGTTCTTTTGGAAATAATCAGACAATACATAAGAGCAGGGATCACCTCCTAACTATTTAAGTGGACAGATCTCCTCATCATTTATCCTAGAAGAACAAAACAAGTTTATACGTACAATATAACACCACCGATGGTAACTGTACCATATAATCCCCATGTTTCTCCTAGATATTTCCTAAGTTAAAAACCTTCGATGTTAAGTAGGGTATATTTTCGTACCATCAAAATTAAGAAGGATTACATATTTAGGCCAAGATTTGATAGTCGGTTATCTAACTATCAAATAAACAAACATTCAAATAGAGATTACATTTTCCATGGAAACCACTAAGACTCATAAGTTAATCTTCCATTAATAAAAATCACTTTGTAAATACTTGGAAACCACTTCCATATGCTTATCTCAGTAGGATAAGTATAATTATAATAAGTTATAAATAATGACATATATGAGTTGTCATTTACAATTATTAATTATAAATTAATATCTAAAAATTATTAATAAGTATTATTTATTTGTTATTAATTAAAATATCCAAGCAGATACCTTTGTGTTCACTTAGATTTTTGTTTGTAATTAACAATGTTTACTTGAAAGTGGCTACACAATCACTTAAACCTTATGAGTAGAACAATGGTTATAAATAAATATTTACAGTAGTCAAAATTGATTAGTTGTTATAGATCTCTATTACAACTGGCTAAAATAAATAGTTCTTTAAATACGTTTATTACAACTGGCAGAAAAACTCTAAATACAATTGTTATAACTAGTAGGAAAACTCAGTTGTTAAAAATATGTTTATTACAACTGTTAGAAAAAATCAGTTATTAAAACTTTTTATTACAACTATCAGTAAATACCATTTGTTAAAAACCCTTTATTACAACTCTTATCCGATGCCGGTTGTAAATAACTAGTTGTAGTAGGGTCATTTTCTTATAGTGGGGCCTATGGCATTCATTTTCATCCATATGCAAACATCTTTTGGCTCAATGTATTATATTATGTATGACTAACTATTTTTGCTAATGCATAGAAATGTTGGAGGAGCTTCAAGAGAGGGTGGAACCTATTGGCATGGCTAATGATAAGTATTAAATTTTGTTGTACACTTTACTACACTTTACTTACACAAAGATACACATTTGTTGAGTTAATTCATTTCCAAGCTAGCTTTATGTTATTCTTACTTGGATATTTCTCTATACTAAATAACCACATCTCATTCATTACCACTTCATATGTGCAACTGTTGTGCAGATAAATTTTTCTTGAGGAGTTCCATTTTGTTAAGTCGTTAAGACCTTTGCAATAATTAGGTTAACAAGAAATCTTGTCAACACTTCAAAGCAAAGTTAAAGAAGTAAATGATCCCTTCGAAACCCTTTCAAATTAGCTAGAGTATCCCGAGGTTAGAACTCTGTAGGGATAGATGAGATCTAACTGAGTCGTAAGGGTCTTTATACCTTTGAAAGGAACCCCTTCGAAGATGTTGATACTGCTATCATGGGGAGAATTCCTTTGAAAGTAAAGATATGTTCCTAAGTACTCAAACGCCTTTCGAACGAATCCTCCCGAAGGGAACTTCAATGACCACGTGGTGAATCCCTTAGAAGGACTAGTTCCCTTCGAAAGGATTCGGAACATAACATGTATATATTAAGTAAAGAGTGGATTCAATATACCATGGAATCTTAATTTTGGATAAATAACATAAGTCCAATTGACTCAGTAATATTGAAGTATCATAACCACGTCACTTTAGTGCCATATGGGCTTTGGAGATGATAATAATATGCTTTAAAGTCAAGACATCCAAATAAACTCCATATCATAGCATATGCCAAATAAGGGTTAAGAAGGTAAGTGTGTATCATATGCAATTGGTTATTAGACAAGCTAATGGCCAAAATGATCATCCTCGTATTCGAAATCAATATTAGATCCATGCATCCACTCAATTTCATTTCTTATGAATGGGTTACAAGTAGTAGAATTTTTCCCTAATTTGATCTAGGGTTACAATAATTTGATTTGGCCAAGAAGTGAAAAGAAAATCCAATAATTCAAAATCGGTCCTCAACTTGGACCCCTAGGGTCGTATTTATAGATGTCGATTGGACCCTTCCGCACCCATCCTTTCAAAGTTGTCGAATGGTATCTCTTCCGACCTATCGCACCGATCCTTTCGCCTTCGTCCTTCCGCTTCCATAGTCTCAAAGTTGTAAGTGGTATTCGAGTCTTTTGTTATGCTTGGATTAACCCTTCCATCTCTATCAAAAGTATACTAACATTGGATATTGTTCCGATAATCACCAATACTGCTTTTGAGTACTTCTGGAGCCTTTCGACACCTTCGAAAGGTATGCTTCTTTTAGTGGTGAATGTGTCAAGGTTCCTCATTGTGCTGTTTGAATATGAGCGGAAGCACTTTCGACTTTTTCATCACCTTCGAAGCAACTCCTTTGTTGTTAAGGTCTAGTGCTAACATGATAGGTGACTATTAGAATGAGTAAGGAAGGACATTTGGATGGTTTAGAAAGGATTTAATGCTGGCGGAAGGATCATTGCGAAATGTCACTTGAGGAGGCTTAGTTGCGGAAGGTGGATTTTGAAAGTATTCCTATTGATCAACGAGGAAGCCCCATCCTTTGGTGCTCGGGGAAGCAATACTAGTCACATGTGAAGTTTCCTTACTACTTGTGGAAGGGTTAATCTGATTCGAAAGGCTCATCTATGCTTTTGAAAGGGATGCTTTGGTAAAATGTTCCTCTGCATCAGGTAGACAGTAGCAAAACCAACTGTTTTGAAGGGTTTGATATATGTGTGGAAGCCTATTATTTGATACCTTCGAAAGGTGCTTTTAACACATATGCAACTCCTTTATGCATGCAGAACCAACTATTTCAGAAGGGTCAACTAAAGCGGAAGGATAGCCTTATCCCTATTCGACTCCTTCAGAAGCCCATACTCCATTTAATATTTGCAGAAGCATCAAATGCTTGTAACACCGATCCAATCTCTTCAAAAGCTACTTCGATGCCTTCGAAACCCCACTTTTGGACAATGGCGGAACCCCTCTCTTTAATTCTTATGAAGCTTTTTGAATGCTTTCGCGGGTTTTCTTTTATTTCTACATTCTTGAGTGAGCTTTATGGTTAATATTTGCCCCCCTTGTATGAAAGTAGCTTTTGTTATTTAGGACAAAAATCCAAGAATTCCTTTTTTGCGTTACTTTATTGTTCACCGACGGATTTTCTATCGGTTTAGAAAAATTAACTACTGGTAACAATGAGAGAAGACTAGAAATTCGTCTCTATTCAATAAAAGTCCAGAAATCTAGTTATGAAATTAATAATAGAGGGCCAGAGATCCAAATTTGGCCTTAATAATGGAAGTTTAGACATCGTCTTCTGGAAATAACTAATAAAAGGCCAATAAAAATTGTCTGGTAATAATATAAACTCAAAAATCATCATCTGGATATAAATCATAGAAGACCAGGAACCCTTATTTGGGGATAAATAATAGGAGTTTAGAAATCCTCATCTAGAAAATAATAGAAGTCGTGAAACCCAAATTCGAGTGTTGATAGGTGTTGTCCAAAAGTTAATAGTAGAAGACTCGAGACCCTGATTCTAGTGTTAGTACGATAGATCTAGAAATTAGTAGAAGACTAGAAGTCCATAATAGAGGTTTCAATAACAATAGTCTTGGAACTCATATTCGAGCATTAATGAGTGAAGTCCAAAAATTATTAGTTAAAGATCTAAAACCCAGATTCGGGTATTAAAGTGAAGACTAGAAATTAAGAGTAAAAGACCCGAAACCCAGATTCGGGTATTAATAGGTGAAGTCCAGAAATCATCCTTTGGAAATTAGCCAAAGGCTGTAAATTCTTATTTGAGCCTTTTGTTCTACACCACTTTTTAGGCTTTAATTGTTTGAATCTTTTGCTTCGTGTCGCCTCTTCTGGTTCTTGATTCTCTTGGCATGTGCTACCTTTGTATGTTGTCATTTTTTTGCGTACCGCTTCTCAGGCTTGGACGTCTTAGTCTGTTGTTGTCTGGTGCACTTGGTCAGCTTTTCCACAAGCAGGACCCAAGGACTTACCCGACCTCCCTCTAGGAGGTGCTCCAGCAAGGCCTTATAGGCGGGAATGAAGGCTTGTTCGTTGCCTTGACCAGGCCATAGCGTGGCGGGATCAAGGGCTTACTCCGTCCTCCCTCCAAGAGGTGCTCCAACCAAGTCTTGTAGGCAGGACTGAAGGTTGATCGGTGCCTTGACTTGGCCACAACGTGGCGCGTTTAAGGGCTTACTCCGTCCCCCCTCCAGGGGGCCCCTTGATCTGGCCATAGCATTGCGCGATCAAGGGCTTGCAGATACTTTAACTTGGCCATAGCGTGGCGTGGATAAAGGATTACTCCGTCCTTCCTCTAGGATGTGCTTTGACCTGGCCATCTTGGCGCAAACAAAGGCTTATGGTCGTTTAAGGTAGTTTCCAAGTTTAAGGAGAATTCTACTCCGACCATGAAGACTTTTCTTAAAATAGAGGCTCTTTATTCGTCCAATGTGGAAAAATATGGTAGCAAATGTTTTGCGTCCATGTTCTAGGAACAATATTGCCATCCGGTTGACATAATTTGTAAGTTCCCGGAGGAATTATGTTGCACACAATTAGAGGACCCTCCCAGTTTGGTCCTAGTGGTCCATCTGCAGGGTTTCTAGTGTTTGCCATCACCCTTCGGAGAACTAGATCTCCTTCTTGGAATGATCTTGTCTTTACTTTCGAGTTGTAGTATTTTAATATTCTTTTTTGATATTCAGTAGTTCGAATAGCGGCTTCATCTCTTAGCCCATGTATTAAATCCAATGATTCTTTATTCAACTCTTGGTTTGGAACAAATGCATATGCAATTCTTCAATGTGAAGGTCTTTCAATTTCAACTAGTAACATTGCTTCGCAACCATATGTTAGGGAATAAGGGGTATGACCTGTAGTAGTTTTGGTAGACGTGCGATATGCCCAGAGTACAGGTGGTAATTCTTCCGCCCAATTTCCTTTGGCCTTGTTCAATCGTTTTTTCAAGATGGTCTTAATAGTCTTGTTGGCTACGTTGACAGCTCCATTAGCCTTTGGATGTGCTACGAAATAAAAGCTTTTGATAATTCCGTTCTTATGGCAAAATTGAGAAAATTCTTAAGTTTCAAATTGCGTTCCATTGTTAGATATAATTTTGTAAAGGACCCCAAATCTACCGATGATGTTCTTAATAACGAATCTAAGCACTTTCCAAGAAGTGATTTTGGAGAGTGGCTCTGCTTCTACCCCCTTAGTAAAGTAATCATTGGGCATTACAGCATACATTGTTCCTCATTTAGAAATCGGCAATGATCTGATCAAATCGATTCCCCATACATCAAAGGGCCATGGACTAGAGGTTGGAGTTAATTGGCTTGGTGGTAAATGGGGAATCTTTTAGTATTATTGATACCCTTCACATTTCTTTACGTGTTCTATAGCTTGACTAGTCATTTTAGGCCAATAGAAACCTTGTCTCATTATTTTCTAAGCCAACTTTATCCCATTTGAATGGTCTCCACAAAATCCTACATGTGCTTCCTTTAGTAATTTCAACTCATCTTTCGAATTCCCACATCTTAAGTAAGGAAGAGCATATCCTTTCTTATAAAGAATTCTATCCATCATAGTGAAGGTCGAAGCCTGTCGTCTGATTCTCCTAGCTTCCATTTTATCAGATGGCAATATCCCATTGGTAAGATATTTTATAATAGGTGCCATCCAAGTGTTACTGTAACAGTTATCCATCCTTGGATGATTGAGTTCTTCATATGGAATTTCTTCATCAGTTTCTCTTTCTTCTCTTTCTTGCGTCATGGCTTGGGATCTAGTTAAAACAAATAGTTCCTTCCTTGGTTCGAGCATTTTCTCTTTAGTACTGAGATTTCCTTGATATCCTACTAGTACGATACGGGTTTCTAGAGCTCCTCTTGAACTAGCCAATTTTCTAATGAACCTGCATGAGAGTTATCTCCCCTTGGGATTTGGTGTATAGAAAAATCTTCGGATAAGGTAAGCATCTTTAGCGCCTCCTTAACATATAGGGATAGTTTGGCGTCTTTAGTTTGATATATCTGCTTTATCTAATTTACCATTAGATGAGAGTCGCTAAAGATTTGAATTTGTAGGATTTTAAGTTGTAAGGACAGAGTTAATCCTGCCAACATCGATTCATATTCAATTACGTTGTTTGTTGTAGGAAACCCTAGCTTCATTGCATAGTGTAGACGGTGTCCATCTGGTGTGATTATGACATATCCTGCTTCGGCCCCCTGCTCGTTTGATGCCCCATCCACAAATAGTTTCCATACAGGCTTTTGATCTTTCTCTTTCTCTGAATGTTCTTTAACAAAGTTTGTACATTCATTGATAAAGTCCGCTAAAGCTTGCCCTTTGATTGCTGCTCATGGCTGGAATTCAATGTCATATTGGCTAAGTTCAATTCTCCATTTTACTAGCCTACCCGAAGTCTCATGTTTACTGAAAACTTGCTTGAGTGGAGAGTTAGTTAATACTATGATTGGACTTGCTTGAAAGTACACTCTGAGTTTCCATACTGTAAGTTTCAAACAGTAAGCTAACTTTTCTATGACTGGATATCGAACCTCAGCATCCTTCAATCATCTGCTCACATAATAAATGGGAAGTTGAGTTTCTTTTTTCTCTAATCAGAACTGAGCTAACCACATGTTCTAAAACTGCCATACATAGGTATAATTTTTCTCCATCCTTGGAGCTGAATAATATTGGTGGCCTTTCTAAATGATTTTTAAATTCATGGAAGACATTTTTACAATCTTCTCCCTACTCAAAGTTCTTTCTTTTATTAATCACATTGAAGAAGGGGATGCATTTATCGGTTGCCTTGGAGATGAATCTGCTTAGGGCTGCAATTCTACCATTCAAACTCATTACATCTTTGCTGGTTTTAGGCTCGGCCATGTCTTTGATAGCTTGGATCTGGTCAGGACTGGCTTCAATCCCTTGTGCGCTAACAATATAACCTAAGAACATTTCGAAATGAACTCCGAAAGAACATTTCTATGGATTCAGTTTCATCTGATACCTTCGTAATACTTCTAACGTTTCTTCAAAATCTTTAAGTTTACTCTCAGCTTCATGAGATTTTACTAGCATATCATCCACATAAACCTCCATATTTTGTCCAATATATTCCTTGAAAATTCTATTGACCAATATTTAATAAGTGGCTCTTGGATTCTTTAGACCGAAAGGCATTGCTTTATAACAGAAAGTTCCCCAATCGGTAATAAAGCTTGTATATTCTTCGTCTGGTTTAAACATAGGTATTTGATTATATCCTGAATAAGCATCCATGAGAGATAATAGCTTGTGTCTACTAGTTGCATCAACTAATTGGTATATCCGGGGTAGCACATAACAGTCTTTCGGGCATGCTTTGTTTAGATCAGTGTAATCAACGCAGGTTCTCCACTTACCATTTGACTTCTTTACCAATACTAGGTTTGCTAGCCATTTTGGGTAAAAAAGGTTTCCTAAATGAATCTGTTTTCCAGTAGCCTTTTAACCTCTTCTTTCAAGCTGTTGGAACGAACTTTGTCAAATTATCTCTTCTTTTGTCGGACGGGGGTCACATTTGGATCAATATTCAGTGCGTGGCACATAACTGATGGGTTAATCCCAACCATATCTGATTGGGACCACGCAAATACGTCTTTGTTAGCTTTAAGAAATTGAATTAATTCTGCTTTCAAGTTGTTCTCTAACTCTTTTCCCACTCTAACTATTTTGGCTGAATCAGTTGGATCTATACACATTTCCTCAAGATCCTCTATAGGTTTTATCCTTTCCAGTTGCCCTGGGCAACTCAATTCTATGATGATCTCACCTTCTTTCTACGGAGTTAGCATCGGTCCTCTTCCTCTTTCTCCCAGGCGAGATGTACCTTTCAAACACATGTTTATTCATTTTATTAGATCTTATTTTTGCTTTGAGTGGGTGTAAATATCCATCATCCAAAGGCTTAAAAATAGTAAAGGAATCATAATAAGAAGAGTACTCCCTTTTGTATTGATCAAGAGTTGTAAAATACATTTTGCGAGAGCTAAGTTGTTCCCCCGAATAGTACCCCAACCACTTTTAGTCAAGAATTTTACCATCACATATTTCGGTGAGACAAAAGCATCCACATCATCAAGCGTAGGACAACCAAAGAACGAATTGTAATATGATGGCTGATTGATGATCGCAAAGAGAGTTTCGAAAGTTCTGCAGCATGATGGTATTCCCATTTGTACCAGCAACTTTACTTGCTCCACCGAAGTTTACCCTTATTATTAAACCCAAAGATAGGTTCAAGACTAGGCTATAGATTATCCTTAGAAATTCCCATTTGATAAAAGGCGTGCTTGAAGATGATGTTAACTGCATTTCCAGTGTCTACTAAAATCATGGATACTATGGAAAGCCCGATTTGAGCTGTGATCATAAGGGGGTCATTATGGGGCTGATGAATTCCTTTCCTTAGCTCTTGTAGAGTGATGATGAGATTTGGCATCTATATATTAAGCCATGGATTTTTGAATGGGGATCTTCCTGGATAGAGAACACTCATTCCCTAGCTTCCTTGATATATCTGTTTCTGGCTCCTTTACTAGTTCCCGCCAGATGTAGTCCCCCATGAATCACATAAATCCTATTAAAGGTGGACTCAATTTCAATGGATCTTCATCTTCTAATATATTCACAACATTACTAGGGAATTTTTGCAGTCCATCGCTAGTTCGGGGTGCTTTATGTTTATCTTGGATGAACTCTTTCAGGTGTCCTTCATAGATCAGCTTTTGGATAATTACGACCAGCACACAACACTCATTAGTCTTATGGCCATTCGCCTTATGATAAGCATAATAATCATCCCCCTTTCTTTGCTCAGGGTAGTTTCTAGCCTTGAATGAAGTTGGAAAATTAACCTTCTCTTTAGTTGTAGCATAGATATAAGACAATTGCTTGTTCAAAGAATTTGAATTAGTGTTGGGCTCTTCCCACATTGACCTTTTGTGTCCTCGATCAAATCCAAATATTCCACTCTCCTTTTTAGGGTTAGCTTTTTTTAGCATAGTATAATTCATTCACACGAATGAATTTATCGGCTTGAAAGTGAAAGTCCTGCAAATCTTTACATCCATAGATGAAGAGATCATTCCAAAACGGCATGTTCTCTATCAATCCTTAATGCACCGCAATTAGCTTATCTCTATCATTTATGTCTTTGGCCTTCAATTCCCTTATACTAAACCTTCTGAGGTAATCACCCAAAGATTCTCCCTGCCTTTGCTTGATGTTTGCTAAAACAGTATATTTAACTATTTGATCTTTGCATATATAGAATTGAGCTGAGAATTCATAGGAGAATTTTTTCCATGAGTAAATTATTTTCTCCTGATATTGGCAGTACCATTTTGTGGTAGCCACTTGAAGTGTTACTGGGAACAACCTGCATCACACTGCCCCAGAAGCATTATATAGATCCACTTGACTGTCGAAAACCATCAAGTGGTCATCAGGATCAGTAGTGCTATGATATTTCATAGTCGAAATCTTAACATGAGATGGAACTACTATTGACATGATTTCATCAGTAAATGGAGCTACTCATTTGTTGTCATCCACTAGCTCGTGTAGAGTTCTTTTCCCTTTAGCGTTTAGTATTTCTTTAATAGCCTTCTCCACCACATCATTCAAATAAGCTTCAGCATTATGATAGCTTTTCCAATATGGATTATATTCCTTTGAAGATGAGCTTTTAGATTGCTCCAAGATTTATTCTGCATTCTACCTTGATGATCGGCTTTGATTGCATGTTGTTCCTTCTTCTTTGATGAAGTTAAGTCGATCTTGGTCTTGCCTTCAAATGTATAAGCTTTCAAGTTCCTTCTTCCGAAGACTACTTCATCTCTTATTGTTGGTTTAACAGTTTTAGAAGATTCCAGAGCAAGGGCTGCTTCCAAGAGCTCTTGCATTTCTACTAGTCATTGCTCTAAGTGTCTTATCTTAGCTGCATTATCATCTGGTTGTGCTAAAGTTGATGGTTGTCCTGGCATAACTCCTTCTAAGCTGAAGGTTTTAGTAATATTTTCCTCCAGAACTGTTGTGTGTACTTCTTCCTAATCCAATTGACTAAGTCTTTTCGATTTCATTTTCCTACAACAAGTTAAACGTTCCATAATTAGTTTATAAGGAAATAACAAGTTCGGGGGTTCGGCCCTTCTTCTCGCGCCAAAAATGTGAAAAAGAAATCTTATCAACACTTCAAAGCAAAGTTAGAGAAGCAAATGATCCCTTCGAAACCCCTTTCAAATTAGTTGGAGTATCTCGAAGTTATAACCCAGTAGGGATAGTTGAGATCTAATTGAGTCGAAAGGGTCTTTATGCCTTCGAAGGGAACCCCTTCGAAGATGTTGATACTACTGTCATGGGAGAATTCCTTTGAAAGTAAAGATATGTTCCGAAGTATTCAAACACCTTTCAAAGGAATCCTCCCAGAGAGTTTAACTTCAATGACCACGTGGTGAATCCCTTTGAAGGACTAGTTCCCTTCAAAAGGATTCGGAACATAACATATATATATTAAGTAAAGAGTGGATTCAATATGTCATGGAATCTTATTTTGGATAAACAATGTAAGTCCAATTGACTCAATAATATTGAAGTATCATCATCACATCACTTAAGTACTGCATGGGCTTTGGACATGATAATAATATGCTTTAAAGTCAAGACATACAAATAAACTCCATAGCATAGCACATGCCAAATAAGAGTTAAGAATATAAATGTGTATCATGTGCAATTGGTCATTACACAAGCTAATGGCCGAAATGATCATCCTCATATTCAAAATCAACATTAGATCCACACATCCAGTCATTTTCATTTCTCATGAATGGAGTACAAGTAGTATAATTTTTCCCCAATTTGATCTAGGGTTACTAGAATTTGAGTTGGCCAAGAAGTGAAAAGAAAATCAAAGAATTGAAAAATCAATCCATAACTTGGAAACCCTAGGGTCGTATTTATAGATGTGGATTGGACCCTTCCACACCCATCCTTTTGAAGCTGTCAAAAGGTCTCTCTTCTGACCTTTTGCACCCATCCTTTCGCCTTCGTCCTTCCGCTTCCATAGTCTCAAAGTTGTAAGTAGGTATTTGGGTCTTTTGTTATGCTTGGATTGATCCTTTCATCTCTATCAAAAGTGTACTAACAATGGATATTGTTCCGATATTCAACAATACTTCTTTCAAGTACTTCTGGAGCCTTTCGACACCTTCGAAAGGTATGCTTCTTTTAGTGGTGAACGAGTCAAGGTTCTTCATTGCGCTATTGAAATATAAGCGGAAGTACTTCTGACTTCTTC
Source organism: Allium fistulosum (assembly GCA_030737815.1). Lineage (NCBI taxonomy): Eukaryota > Viridiplantae > Streptophyta > Magnoliopsida > Asparagales > Amaryllidaceae > Allium > Allium fistulosum. The sequence continues at coordinate 399,322,541 of CM060907.1, forward strand.
ATCACATTCGAAACCTCTCCTTTGTTGTTAAGGTCTGGTGCTAACATGAGAGGTGACTAATTAGAATGAGTAAGGAAGGGCATTTGGATGGTTTCGAAAGGATTTAATGGTGGCAGAAGGATCGTTGTGAAAGGTCAATTGAGGAGGCTTTGTTGCCGAAGGTGGCTTTCGAAAGTATTCCTATTGATCAACGCGGAAGCGCCATCCTCTAGTGCTTGGGGAAGCAATACTGGTCACATATGAATATTCCTTTCTACTTGCGGAAGGGTTCATTCAATTCGAAAGGCTCATCTACGCTTTCGAAAGGCATGCTTTGGTAAAATGTTCCTCTACGTAAGGTAAACAGTGGCGAAACCAACTGTTTCGAAGGGTTTGGTACATGTACGGAAGCCTATTTTTTGATACCTTTGGAAGGTGCTTTTAACACATACGAAACTCCTTTATGCATGCAGAACCAACTGTTTCGGAAGGGTCAACTAAATCAGAAGGATAACCTTGTCCCCTTTCGACTCCTTGGGAAGCCCATACTCCATTTATTATTTCTAAAAGCATCAAATGCTTGTAACAACATCCAATCTCTTCGAAAGCTACTTCGATGCCTTCGAAACCCCGCTTTTGGACCATGGCGGAACCCCTCTCTCTAATTCTTACAAAGCTTTTTCAATGCTTTTGAAGGCTTTCTTTTATTCCCACATTCTTGAGTGAGCTTTATGGTTAACAATTTATTTTAGCAATCTTATGTTTTCTCTGTGTATTAGATAGGAACTTGTGAATATTTATTTTAGTCATTAGAGTTCCATTTTGGATAGAGGAAAACACTACGCTTTTCCAAACTACTTGGAGGAATCTATTATTTGGAAAATGAATGAGCCAGACTGGGGCAACACTGCTCGGCTGGACCGAGCAATACCCAATAGTGTATTGGAGTCCTGTTCTGATCCTGGCTATGAGGTAAAAGATATTAATATTGAGAAGAGAGAGAATAGAAAGGCAAGGAAATTAATTTGTATGATTTAGTTAGTTTTTTTTTGTTAACGTTGTTTGCATGCAGAATTAAGTGTTTGATTAATGTGATGTTTGCAGATATAGAGGAGAGAGATAATTGATGGATGTATAGAGAACATTTTTTGTAGCTAGTTATGTAAATTTTATTTTAAAAACATTTTGTTTCACTATTGGTATTGATTTAAATCTAGCTAGTGCAATTTATGATGATTTTAATCACATTACTGAATATTTTTTAACGTGTATCTTATATTCATAGTCATTTTCCACTAACTTTGATGCTTCTAGTTGTAAAAGAAAATAAGATGAACAATATTCTCACAGTTTTTTTATGTGCTTAGGTTATTTTCATTTTACTTAATACATCGACTAGTTTACAATTATAGATTAAAGAGAATAATATGAATCATCGTCGTTTGAACGGCACATACACAATCGTATGGTCGGCACTTGATGCACCGTTGGCAATTTCAGAACCATCTGCAACACATGAATTAGTAGGGGCTGCTGCATAACAGTGTTATAAACGATGATGATAGGAGTGGTGAAATTCAGTGGTGAATATTTCATGAAAAAATTATGCTAACAGTTGTACTACATCAAATGTCAATTTTATTTACATGTCTATATATCATTGTTTGCTTATCCTTTACTTGTTCATGGTAGAAATTGTTACCTTGTGTTATTTATAGACAACTCACACCTTTAGAAGCAATGGACAGTTTAAACTGACTTTGACTAGGTAATAAGAACCAGCAAACTCAGATCCGTTATTTTCTAATGACTCAGCCCCATTTTCTACTCAGATTTTTTCCTATATAAACCAAGCTATTTGATTGAATTTTTTATCATTTTAAAAACCGAGTTCTCTTCTTCTCCCTTAAAGCGTTCTTAGATCCAAACAATATTTTTTGGATGTTATTGACTCACCAGTCTTCGTTCAAGATGCTATTGTTATTGATTTCGGCACAGTAGAGAAACATCTTAAAGAGAGCGACCTAGTCTGCGACTCATCCATAAAGAAACTACAGATTTAGATCGACGTACAACAATTTTAAGTGGTTATGGATTCGATCGCTGACGATTCTGCTGCCCCGATATCAATATTTTAGGTTCTGATTGTATTTGCTTTGGCGTTTAGATTAGAGTGCCTGCATTTTAAATGATGGCTCCAAAAGATGGAGTTTATTTTGACTATGCAGAAGGTGGTGATGTGCTGACGATAGAAAAACCAACGCTGCCCAAAGAAGCAACAGATGATTAGAAAATGGCTTTGCAGGACTGGATGGACCATGATTACCTCAACAAAAATTATGTTCTTAATGGCTTGAGCGATGATCTGTGCGAATACTACAACTCAGACAAGTCAGCAAAGGAGATTTGTGATGTGCTGCAAAAGAAATATCGAGGAAGCTGGAGCGAAAAAGTATGCTGTCAGTCGCTATTCAAAGTTTCAGATGACGGATGACAAATCTGTGGAGGCATAAACACACGAGCTTTGGAAAATTATGCATGAGATCATCTCTGAAGGTATGCCTTTAGATGTACAGTTTCAGATTGCTGTGTTAATTGACAAATTACCCTCAAGTTGGAAACACTTCGAAAAAATTCTCTAGCCTAAGACTAAGGGGTTTTCCTTAGAGGGTTTGATTACTCGTCTTCACATCGAAGAAGAGGCCAGAAAATAAGACCAAAAAGAAGAGGTGCTTGTTTTATCTACAAACAGCAATAAGAAATCCACAAATACGGGTATGAAACCAAATGCGAAAATTTTCAAAATCAGAATCGCAAACCAAATCAGAACCACAACAATCAGCCTTAGAACACACAGTAAAATTCCCGCCTAAAGAATGGTACTGGATAGTTGTTCTTATGTCACAACTGTGGAAAACTAGGCTATATGGCACGAAAGTGTCGGAACAGGCCAAATCCTGGACCAAAGGCTAACCTGATTGATAAAGCCATTATGGCTATGCTTACGGAGATCAATTTAGTCGGTGGATCAGAAAGGTGGTGGGTAGACATTGGTGCTTCACACCATGTCTGCTATGATTGTGAAATGTTTAAACATATAATATTGCTAGTGAGATGAAATTGATGTTGGGAGGTTCCCACACCACTACTATTGCTGGAATTGGGACTATGGAGTTGAAGTTTGCCTCTGGAAAGAACTTGTTGTTGAAAGATGTGATGCATACTCCAGAGATGAGGAAAAATTTAGTATTTGGTTTCTTGTTAAATAAAACTAGTTTTACTCAAACTATTGGATCTGACTTGTACACCATCACTAAAAATGGTGTTTTTGTTGGTAAAGGATAAGCTGTAGATAGGATGTTTAGATTAAATGTTGATTTGAATAAAGTTAATAGTTCTTCTTATATGATGTATGATTTTAATATTTTGCATGCTAGACTTTGTCATGTTAATAAGCGGCTGATTCATAACATGAGTAACTTAGCCTTAATCCCTAAAGTATCCATAAGCAATTCAGAAAAATGGGAATACTATAGCCAAGCTAAATTTACAAAGTCCCCGCATAAATCTATATTTAGAGTCAGAATCTTTAGATTTAATACACTTAGATTTATGTGAACTAGATGGCACTCTAACTAGGGACGACAAACACTTTTTTATTACTTTAATTGATGATTACCTTGATTTCACTTTTGTTTATCTAATGAAAAATAAAAACGATGTACTAGATATGTTAAGTTATTTTTCACTAAAATTGAAAACTAATTTAATAGGAATATTAAGAGATTTCGAAGTAATAAAGGAACATAATATGAATCTAGCCTATTCATTGAATATTATAATCAACATGGCATAATACATGAGAAAATTTCACCTTATTCCCCTGAAATGAAATGTAAAGATTAAAGAAAAAATAGGACTCTAACCGAATTAGTTGTATTTATTTTATTAAATTCTGGTGCAGCATTACACTGGTGGTGGAAAAAAATTTTAACTGTTTGTTATGTTTTAAACAGAATTCCTAAATCTAAGAGCAAAATTTCATCAGTTGAGATTTTAAAACATCATAAACCTAACTTGTCTAATTTTGAAACTTGGGGTTGTTTAGCATATGTTCACATTCCCAACCCTAAAATATTTAAATTCACAAGTCGAGCATATGAATCTATTTTCATTGGTTATTCCATTAATAGCAAAGCATATATATTTTTTGATTTGAATGCTTGAGTTATTATTGAGTCAAATGATGTTGATTTCTTTGAAAATAAATTTCTGTTTAAAATTAGGAATAGTGGGGGCACATCTACCACTAATAATCCAATAATCAGAATTAATAAACATAATGAAGAAATTGAATCAAAATCTAGAAGAAGTAAAAGAGCTAGGATATTTAAAGATTTTAATCTAGAATATTATGCTTATGCACTAGAAGAGGACCCTGCTAATCTAAAATAAGCTCTGTCTTCTTTAAATTCAGATCTTTAGCAAGAAGCTATAAATAATGAAATGGAATCTCTTGAATCTAATAAAACTTGGCCTCTTGTTGACTTAACTCCAGGTTGTAAAACTATAGGTTGTAAATGGGTACTTAAAAAGAAGTTGAAACCGGATGGTACAATTAATAAATATAATGCTCAGGTTGTAGCTAAAGGATTTAGACAAAGAGAAAACATTGACTTTTTTGAAACCTTTTTACCTATTACAAAAATAACATCAATTCGAGTATTAATTTCTCTTTCTTCACTTTATGATCTACCAATTCACCAAATGGATATAAAAACTGCTTTTTTTGAATGTTGAATTAGTAGAAGAGATTTATATGGATCAACCTGAAGGTTTTGTTATACCTAGTCAAGAACATAAAGTTTGTAAATTAAATAAATCTCTATATGGTATTAAACAGGCACCTGAACAATGGCATGAAAAATTTGACAATCTAGTTTTTTCACATGGTTTTAAAGCAAATGAAAGTGACAAGTGAACATATTATAAATCCGAGAATAACATTTTCGCTATCATATTTTTATATGTAGATGATTTACTTATATTTGGTTCAAATATTCAGGATGTGAATCATGTTAAGTCCATACTATGTAGCAATTTTGATATGAAAGATCTTGGTGAAGCGAGTGTAATTCTTGGTATTAAGATTACTAAGTCTGTAAAGGGAATTTCTTTAGATCAACCTCATTATATTGAGAAGATGTTAAAGAAATATAATTATTTTAAATGTAAACCTACTAGTACACCATCTGATCCAAGTGTAAAACTATTTAAGTACATTGATGAAGGTGTAAGATAGTCTGAATATGCGAGCATCATTGGCAGTCTTCGATATGCCATTGATTGTACTAGACCCGACGTTGCTTTTGTTGTGGGATTATTGTGCAAGTTTACTAGCAAACTTAGTATAGAGCATTGGCATGCTATTGAAAGGGTCATGAGATACCTTAAAAGAACTATGAACCTTGGATTACGCTATGAAAAGTTTCCCGCTATCCTTGAAGGATATTGCGATGCAGATTGGAATACATTATCAGAAGATTTCAAAGCAACTAGTGGATATATTTTCAGTATTATAGGAGGAGCTATTTTTCTGAAATCTAAGAAACAGACTATTTTGGCTCAATCCACTATGGAGTCAGAAATGATAGCACTAGCTATTGCTAGTGAAGAAGCATATTACTTAAAAAATCTACTAGCTGAGATCCCCATATTGGAAAAACCGATACCAGCTGTTTTGATCCATTGCGATAGTACTACGACTATTGCAAAAGTTGAGAATTGTTATTACAACGGAAAGAGATGACAAATTCGTCATAAGCACGATACTGTAAGAGAGTACATCTCTTCAGGATCTGCAAGAGTGGATCATGTATGCACTAATGAGAATCTGACGGATCCTTTGATGAAAGGATTGACCATATATATACATCTAAAAGAATGGGACTATTGCCTTTAGAATGAGTACTCAGAGAATGAGAAGTCACTCATAATGGTAACCCAACCTAATGACTGGAGGTCCCAATAACTAGGTTCAATGGGTAATAACAAGTTATGAAGTGACATTAAATGAACATGCTAGAAGCATGTAGTCTTGAAGTGATAGGAGGATGAGTTTAACTCTTTATGAAATCTATACTCTATATGGAGTGGAGTACCTAGCTACAGGAGTACACTTGATATTTGCCTATGTGAATGTGGAAATGTGGTTGTTTCCTATGGAATTTTTAGGAAATATTCCTAGAGCATTCGCTAAACTGGGATAGATGTGCATGGCCTTTAAAGCACGGGCTATAGACTGCACCCTAGAAAGGTTGTGTGTGGTTTAATGTCAGGTATAGAGTTTATGACTACGAGGCCCTTTAGTATAATCTGGATCTTACTCACTAAGCAAAAGTTCAAATCGAAAGATACCTTTGTTTATGCGTAGTCTATAAAATCAGAAATTGCTCGAGAAAAATATTTTTATAAATTCCAGTGGGGGATTATTGGATAAATTGATTTTAAAATGAATTGTTAAAAATATTGAAAGGAGTATAGAATACCCCTCTTATTAAATAGTCCCACATCGTGGGGAACTATAGAGGGGTCCTATTTATATATAGGATTCACAAGAGAAAGGTCGGTCCTTTTGTGCACTCAATGTTTTCTCTTCTATTGAGAAGGGAGAGCATACCGGCCACCGCACACGCACGCGCCAACCGTTTGACTCGACCCGACCTGTGCCGGGCCCGACCACACTTGGCTAATGTGATGTAAAGCTGCTTATGTTTTGGCAGTATATTTTTAACCTAACTTTGACTTGGTAATAAGAACTAATAAACTTAGATCCGGAATTTTGTCATGACTCAGCCCCGTCTTCTACTCAGATTTTTTCCTATATAAACCAAGCTATTTGACAGAATTTTTTATCAGTTTAAAAACCGAGTTCACTTCTTCTTCTTCCTTAAAGCTTTTTTAGGTTCGAGCAATATATTTTGGGTGCTATTGACTCATATTGATTTAGTGTTGTTTTATTCTGAAGGTGTTGCTGCATCAAAGACTGCCTTACACGATTTCGGCACAGTTGCGAAACGTCTTAAAGAGAGCGGCCTAGTCTACGACTCGGCCACAAAGACACTATAGTTTTAGATTGAGATACGACAGTTTTAAAAGGTTATGGCTTCGATCGCTAACGAATTTACTACCTCGACATCAATATTTAAGGTTCTGATTGTGTCTACTGCGCCGTTCAAATTCGAGGGCCTGCATTTCAAACGATGGCGCCAAAAGATGGAGTTCTTTTTTACTATGTGGAGGGTAGCACATGTGCTAACGATAGAAAAATCAACGCTTCCCGAAGAAGCAACAAACGATTAGAAAAAGGCTTTGTAGGACTTGTGGACTAGGACTACCTCTACAAAAATTGTGTTCTTAATGGCTTGAGAGATGATCTGTATGATTACTACAACTAAGACAAGCCAGCAAAGGAGATTTGGGATGCGCTGCAAAAGAAAAATGATACTAAGGAAGCTGTAGTGAAAAAGTATATTACAAAATGTGCATATATATGTATAAATTAAAATTTTATTTATACATAATTCTGCATAAATATATAAATATATACATATAAACATAAATATAAAATATTAACAATATGTATATATTTATAAATATGTTTAAGTCATTTATAAAGTATATTAAATAATTTTTTTCTAATGCCAAGAACAGTACATGTGTAAATATAATTATTTTAAATATATATAATAATAAATATATATTGATATAAATAAAGTCATAAAATAATTTATATTTAAATATATAACCACCCGGTCTTGCACATGGCTCAAGATATTTTTTGAATTTTTAATTTAATACATATATATATATATATACTAATAAAAAATTATGAAAAATTATCTAAAAATTAATAACAATATTTTTTTGAAATCAACTTCGAATTATATATTCATAGTAAAAGTTTAGACAAAAATTTTATAATTCGAAAATTTATTATATATTTTCTAATTTAAAAACTATTTTAATATTTTGTTTATATTTAAATATTTTAAAATTATTGTTTTTTTTCAACCAAGAGTGCAATATGTATTAATCTAATTTTATAAAATATTATACATATTTTATAAGACATATATGAATTTATATAATTATTTGTATAATTAATTAATTTAAATATTATTTAAAATAATATATAAATATAAAAAATATTTTTCCCCACAGAAAATATTATGCTTATTATACATAATATATAAAATTATAGCTTCATATTTTACAGAAGTATAATGTAGTATTTAAATTGTAAATTATACATACATACATACATATACGTATGTATGTATGTATGTTTATTTTAATAATAAAAATAATGTTTTTTTAACTATTGAGTCATGCTGCACATAGATGTATTATCAAAATATATTGCTAAACATACATACATATACATATGACCAATGAAAATCATGACACTATATTTACGTGTTGTAATCGTCACCTAACTAACAATAATATATATATATAATAAACATTAAAAATATAGATTAATAGTTTTAAAATATTAGGAATATACCTTATAGCCAAAGTCCATAAGAACACCTTGAAATGATGAGATATGGTCCCTGAATTGATTCCAATCAAGCAGATTGGTAGTCTCCGAACCGTTGACCATCAGCTATCAATTACCATTGGATATGATTTGATTTTAACTTGATATGAAAGAGGAAGAGAGAGGAGAGATCGGCCAAAAATGGAGAGGATATGGAGGCTTTAAAAGTTCTATAAAAGATGAGAGTAGAAATGCTTGTATAGAGGAAGAGAAGGAGAAAAGTTTGGATCTAATCTTTTACCCATTTTCCTTCCATCTTAGCCATCCAAATCAATGCTCTCTAACCCATCATTTAGTCTGCACCTATTACTCCCTACCGGAGCCGATCCTACCAGCCCCCTTCACAGGCTTTGAACCAATTTAGAGCCCGAACAAAATATTTTGCAATTAAATCCAATTTTACGCTTATCGGTCTTGTATATCGATTAATATATTTATAACTATTATAAATACATTTAATAATATTTTTTCATCAAATCAAAATCAAATTTTACAATTAACATTTCATAAATATAATTAATTTGAATGGTTGAAGTGGAGCTTATTTTTCTTTGTTTTTGAAATGTTCAGAGAGTTTAAAATGAAAGATGAAGAAGGAGAAGATGCCTCTGTGCATATACCTAAGTACTTATAGGTTGGATTATCTCACAACCAAGGGAACAAGGGGACAAGGTGGTTGCTATGGTGAAGGAAAACAAGTGCGGGGGGATACAATGGCAGTAGGTAGGGAGAAAGGGAAAACAAAACGTTGGTTGTTGTGTACTTGCATTCATTTCGAATAGATTAGATATTCCGCCCTACAATATCGCATCCGTGTACGAGCCGCGAACGATAGAAAACAAATGTTATTGCACACAACAATGTGACACCGTCAGAAAACAAGAATAAAACACACCAGTTATTAAGTTCTGTTAAATTTCAAAAATGCCAATGTTTGACGTAAAATACGTAAAATGGAAATTCAATTATTTTCCAAATTAAAAATTATGAAAAAATTCTATAAATTAAATTAAAAATACTTCATTAAAATCGGTAGTTATTTGAAATGCAAATTTTGTTATATTTTCAAAATCCCCAAATCGAATATTTAAAACTAATTAAATATTCCAAAAATCAAAGTGATAAAATTCCGATCATTACATTCTCCCCCTAAAAGGAATTTTGCCCCCAAAATTTCACCATATGAATACCCAATACTATTCATAAGACTACATGATGTTCATAGACCCTTCATGTATGAAATCTGATTCGATCACTACTCAAATACGTAACTCCACTTCCAACTATCATCGCTCTCTCGATTTACTAGTGCGAACTCCGATCGGGCTTCTTAATTAGAACTCTCCATTTTACTTACATAGCCATAAATTATGATAGAAAACTATTAGTTCTACATTAAGAATCCTCATCAAGTGTTCACCGTTAAAAATCCAGTGATAGATCGTTATTCGAAATTGTGTGAAACACCTCAAGTCATGTACTCGAATCTTGGATTGAGAACTATATGAGAAAGGGAAATGATCTACATACAACCTTCATGCTCATCTAAAGGTTCTTATCTACCCAATTACTTTTAACCCGCCCAAAATATTTATTAAAATATTTCATAACAATTTCTACGTAGGTTCAAGCATTTTTAAATGATACAACATTCCATAAAATCATTTTAATTTATTAACTTGTGTAATACTCTCCTAGATCCTAAGAGTATATACAAAACATCTTATTTTTTATTCTATTTACTTTTAACTATTCAGATGTAGGCCTAAAATAATTAGGGTCTCAAAACTGAGTCGACCAATTCAACATTTTTACCTATTCAGTCTGGTAAGTAGCTAAGAAGAGTAGGATGCTAGTATCCAAACTCCTTCCTAGAATCTACTTATTCTTAGACACTTCTAAGGTAAAGGCATTTATTAGTTGACTCAATAACATCAAATAATTGTTAACCTCCTAGGTGTTAAAATTAAAAGACACGGTTTAATAAAACAAAGTTTATTAAACCACCTTATCAAATTAATTCAGTTTTTTAACACTTTTTTATTAACCCAATCTTTAATCAAAATAACTTATCATTTTGAAATCTTAGGAGCCAAACACCCAGGTTTTATTTCAAATCTTTTTGAAATGATACATTATTTTTAAACCTTAGAAAATATACATATAGCCCCAGTAACTTCAAAATGATATCAAGGAACTGGGTACTACCAAATCATATCATATATCCCTTTACCAAGAAGAGTAATACTCAACGGAAGTGTTTACCATCTGAGCACATCTCCTGTCCATTTTTGGTCACTTCTGAGTCACTCGAACTAGTTTATTATAAATGACTGTTCATTTCAAATCCTTATTGAAATAGTACTATATATATATCCAATTAAATTGTTTTTAACAAAATATTTATCATCCACTTGCCTTGGATTCATTCGGATTCAAACTTGTTCTGATCATACATTGACAAATAGAATAATTTACTAAGTGCACTATCATGTTCTCCTAGGCAAACATTCGATCGTCACTTAGAAGATTATACTGATCATCACAAAACAAATAGTGACTCTTTCCTCAAACTGTCCAAAGAAACTCTTACTCTCAAATTTCCTTTCAAAAAATTATACCTTAAATAATTTTAAGTAAAATTACTATTACTTTTCCAAGAATCATTTAAAAACTTTATAAAAGTCACTGGAATTCAAATTCTTTGAAAATCCATCTTATTTTCAAAATATATTTTATAATTCTGATTTATAAAATCAACTTTTATAAAATTATCTAAAATATTTCTTTTAATAAACACCTTATATTAAACCCAGAATTTAGCCCAACGTTATCAACGAACACCTTATAGTCAAATTGTGAAACTTAATTCACAAGTTGTTCATTTCAATGTTCCAAACTATATATTGCTAAAGAAAAAGGACTCTGTAACAACCCAGGTTTTGCAATTATTTTATTTTCGTCATTAGACGATTAAAATTGGTTGCAAATTTCAGTTTGGAGTTTGAATCCAGTTTAAATTCTTTTGAAATTCATTTAGAGATTAAGGGCTTTAAGTAAAAATCAGGGCCCAAATACATTTTTCCTCCTTTTATTCTTGGCCGTGCCCTTCTTATTCCCAATTTGACCCGCCCCTTTATTTCATTTTTCGCTTGCGTTCGAAAACCTAATCAAAGAAACGAAAATGGCGGCCCATCCTCTTCTTTGTTCGATCAAATTAAGGCTTCAAGTTTAGAGTCGCCGCGTTGCCTACTTGTAAGCGACGAGACTTCAATTTTTGGAAGTGGGGCAATGGATCTGGGTTCATCTTTGCTTCGGAAGTCGTAGCCTTCATCGATTGTTGGCTGCTCGAAAAAAAAAGGTGAGTAATTTCTTAATTACTCACATCTGATTCGATTTCTTGTACGTGTGATTTTGTAGAATCGATCTTGAATTTTTGTAATTCGACTTCGGCATTTACCTATTTTTGGAACTGCAGTAACTTCACACTTGATTGGGACTAGGCCTTGTCTAGTTCAATTGTTCTGTATTTTTGTTTTGTGGCTCCACTCTCTGATTTCATAAATTGGCTTGCTTAAGTCATTTACAGTTATATTTGGGTTGCTCCAGTATACATTCCTTGTTGATCTTCTTTTTGTTTTTGTTTTGTTGAATCTGTTGTTGCACTGCACTATTATGTAAACTTGTTGTCTGGAGTGTATGTGTATGTAGACTTGAGTCTTGCAATCTCCAGTGTATTTTGAACTAAAATCCGGTTGCCTGCTCTGCTTCATTCGAATTCTTGCATTGTAGTCTTCACTTCTGTTTTGTTGACTTTAGAACTGTTGCTAATTTTGAGTTGTGCAGTCTCTTGTATATGCACTATTATACGAATGTTAGTGGAGTTGTGGTCATTGCAACATGTTTCTCATTGTTGTCTTGATAGCGTCTCTGCCATCTTGCTATACTCGATTCAATCGAGTCTTACTTCAGTTGTTTACCTTCCTCGAATCAGATTCCAATGTACATATCTGTGCATATGTATACATGAAGTTTGCTTGCATGATGGACTCTGTACATATTGTGTTGGAGTTCTGATCTCATCCCGGTTGTCTGCATTGTCTATTGGTGTTGGCAAGCCTTTCATCTTGTAGATCCTTAGTGTAGCCTGGTGCATTTAGATTTGTTGATTGTAGTGATACAATCGAGTATGGAACCTTTTGTAACAGTGAGTTGTACTGCACTTGATTTTCATGGGCAGTTTAGTTGATTTATGGTTGGACCAGTTTTGCATAGTTGTGGATATACATTTGTGGTCACTGCACGTTGTCCTAGGTTGATCATCGAAGTGCATTGCTCTGCCTTTGTACTTGAATGATTTGCAGTCACTCCTCAGTGGATCTGAACCGGATAGTCGAGTCATCACAGCACATTCTGGTTTCAACTTATTGCTGTTAGTCGAGTGGCATCAATGTAGTTACTTTGAGCATGTTACATTTGTGCTCGAGTTGCTGACATCTATATATTCTTGGTCGAAACTATTCATTCCTGTTTTAGTTGCATTGACCAGTTGTAGTTTTGAGTACTGTAGTTTACCTTGTTAATCATGTTGCATATTGGGTTGTTCATTTCTTGTTCATGTGTGTTTGGTAGAGTTAATTGTTCTTGACAGTTGAGTTACGCCTGAGTTGAATCCAGCTTAAACGCTTGGGTTTGACCTTGCATTTGTTTGTGATTTCCTTGAGCTTTTGTGTATTTCATCGCGGTAGTGGCGAGGCAGTGCACGCGTGCGCGTACTGCAGCCACACCGAATTTTGACTTGGATTTGCTGATTTGTGGTTTAACACTGTTTAGTGCTATATTTGTCGTTATCTGTTTCTCTTATCGAGAAGTTGGATATACGAGATTTCTGTGATTGTCGTCTATTTGATATTGATTATTATTGCTTCTGTGCATTAATAACTGATTTTGAATTAGACTGACCCGTGTATTATTTTCTTTTGAATTTAATACTCGGGTCAGACCCGAGTTATTTCAGGTTGTAGATTTTCTTCTTTGGGTTGCTGTGCAGGATATGAAGACTTTTCACATCTTCTGAAGTTGTCAGTGTCATTTTGTAGTAGTCGTGTCATTGTATAGAACGATATGTATTCATGTATATTAGTCGATAATGTACGTGTATATATAACTTCTAGAGTCGACAGTTGTAGTTGTATCATATGTATTGTGTCAACTATGTATTAACTGACATCAGTTATATATATATGAGACTTTTGTTTTTATCTGTGTTCCGCAATTATATTATCTGTGTTATTGTTATATCTAATGTCCTAAACTATTATGAACTATCGTAGTTTGTTTTATACCGATAATTGGATATGTCGATGGGAGTAAATAAATAATAGATGAAAAATAAAAAGTATATACCACTCCTATCGAGATAACCAATAGTAGTGTAAGGCCAATTACGGATGGTCGCTCCTATCCAGCCTTATTCTTCGTAATAATAGACAGTATTTCTTTTAATACTCTTTGTTATTATGAGCATAGAGGTGGGGCGTCACAGTTGGTATCAGAGCTTGGGGTTTATGGACATAATATAAAACTTAACTCAGATGGAACATATGTTACAACTATTGGTCGATGTTTTATTTGTGTTTGAGTCAAAACTAAAGTTTTGAAATTGGATGAAATTTTTAAATATCTTTATTTAAAAATAATAGTGAAATTGTGTCCTGATGATTTAATTGATTTGTGTTCTGTTTATCAGAGTGCGCAGCGGAAACAGCGAAACTGTCTTCGCTGAGTACAACTGATAATCTTTTTGATTTAAAAATCAAAACACGAAATTGATATGAATTTCATTGTTGTTTACATAGCTGTAATTATTTTGTTTCTTTGAGAACTTCGAATCCGAATTGAGGATTCGAAGAAATTGCAGATATGTGATTTTTGTTGAAATTTCCGCTGGCTTTCTTTTGTACTAATCATCTATTGATTAGGTTTTTGCTGTTTTAAATTATCTTCATTGAAGATACATGTGAATGATTCTTTGTTCATTTTGTAGTACGTGCAAAAATTTAAATTGCACGTTATTGCATTTATTTTATGTTGAACCGATGCTTGGTTATGAAACGTATTTTGTTGCCGTTATTTTTACAATGGAATTTTACACCAATGCTATATTTTGAAGTACGGTGTTTTGTGGCATTTTGATGAATGAGAATTCACTGACATTACATTTTGATGTAGATTGTTTTGATGTGATTTTGACGTTTTAAAGCTACTGTCGCTTTGGCTTCAGTAACCGCCAAATTTTAAAAGTGGATTTTCAAGCGGTTATTCCGCAATACTGATTTGTAACCGTTTTTACGGTATTTTGAGAAGTACAATTTCCTTATCGAAATTGTTATTGAATTGCTGTTTTAATCACGTGATTGGAAAATTGTTTTATAAAATTGTAATAGTTTGCGTTTTCAAAAGAATGAGAAAGCGACTTAAACGATTCAGCAAAATCGAGGATTATGACCCCTTTCTTTTACTGTTTCGCTTAACTCCGGAC
The DNA here is from genome assembly GCA_030737815.1 of Allium fistulosum. Lineage (NCBI taxonomy): Eukaryota > Viridiplantae > Streptophyta > Magnoliopsida > Asparagales > Amaryllidaceae > Allium > Allium fistulosum. Next base: position 399,337,666 of record CM060907.1, read on the forward strand.
TTGTCCAGTTGAGAATCTGAATTGTTATTTTTACAAAATAAATAAAATTGTTTTTAGAAATTTTAACAGTTTGCGCTTTCAAAAGAATGAGGAAGCGATTTAAACGTTTCAGCAAAATCGAGGACTATGACCCCTTTCTTTTACCGATTCGCTTAATTCCGGACTTGTCCGTTTGAGAATGTAAAGTGTATTTTTACAAAATACACAATTTTGCACTTTCAAGGAAACGATGAAGAGAATCAAACGATTTAGTAAAACACGTGGTATGGGACATGTGCGTTTGCTATTTCGGTTAATTCTGGACTCGTTAATTGAAATATTTGATGCTTTCGTGTGCTTTCGAGCCACTATGTTGGACCTTCGGGTCATATGTTGGACCTTCGGGTCATATGTTGGACCTTCGGGTCAAATACCAGTACTAGACCTTCGGGTCATATGTTGGACCTTCGGGTCATTTGTTGGGCGCCAAAATTATGTTGAGTACTTGGTAGGCTTCGGCCACTCTGAGATGCACGTGCGGCGAATTAAAAACTCGCCATCTGATGGGATCGATCCAAGCTTTTATGTTGATTTTCTAGTCTTCTTAATTGATTTCTTGATATTTGTTGCTTCCAATTATCTGCAGGTAATTGGATATTTGTTGATATGAGTTCTGATTATCATTTTTGATAATCAGATATTTGTTGTTTCTAATTATCGCTTGTGATAATTAGATATTTACTGATATGAGTTCTGATTATCGTTTTTGATAATCAGATATTTGTTGTTTCTAATTATCGCTTGTGATAATTAGATATTTGTTGATATGAGTTCTGATTATCGTTTTTGATAATCAGATATTTGTTGTTTCTAATTATCGCTTGTGATAATTAGATATTTGCTGATATGAGTTCTGATTATCGTTTTTGATAATCAGATATTTGTTGTTTCTAATTATCGCTTGTGATAATTAGATATTTGTTAATATGAGTTCTAATTATCGTTTTTGATAATCAGATATTTGTTGTTTCTAATTATCGCTTGTGATAATTAGATATTTGTTGATATGAGTTCTGATTATCGTTTTTGATAATCGGATATTTGTTGCTTTTAATTATCACTTTAGATAATTAAATATTTGCTGATTTGAGATTTAATTATCGTCTTTGATAATTAAATATTTGTTGATTTTAGATTTAATTATCACTTGAGATAATTAAATATTTGTTAATTTGAGATTTAATTATCGCCTGAGATAATTAAATATTTGTTGATTTTAGATTTAATTATCGCTTGAGATAATTAAATATTTGTTGATTTGAGATTTAATTATCGTCTTTGATAATTAAATATTTGTTGATTTTAGATTTAATTATCGCTTGAGATAATTAAATATTTGTTAAATTGAGATTTAATTATCGCTTGAGATAATTAAATATTTGTTGATTTTAGATTTAATTATCGCTTGAGATAATTAAATATTTGTTGATTTGAGATTTAATTATCGCCTGAAGTAATTAAATATTTGTTGAATTTGAAGTTTGATTATCGCTTGAGATAATCAAATAATTATTGAATTTGGAATTTGATTATCGCTTGAGATAATCAATTATTTGTTGAATTTGAAATTTGATTATCGTTTTTGATAATCGAATATTTGTTGATTTGAAATTTGATTATCGTTTTGATAATCGAATATTTGTTGATTTGAAATTTGATTATCGTTTTTGATAATCGAATGTTTGTTGATTGGAAATTTGATTATCGTTTTTGATAATCGAATATTTGTTGATTTGAAATTTGATTATCGTTTTTGATAATCGAATGTTTGTTGATTTGAAATTTGATTATCGTTTTTGATAATCGAATGTTTGTTGATTTGAAATTTGATTATCGTTTTTGATAATCGAATGTTTGTTGATTGGAAATTTGATTATCGTTTTTGATAATCGAATGTTTGTTGATTGGAAATTTGATTATCGTTTTTGATAATCGAATATTTGTTGATTTGAAATTTGATTATCGTTTTTGATAATCGAATGTTTGTTGATTGGAAATTTGATTATCGTTTTTGATAATCGAATATTTGTTGATTTGAAATTTGATTATCGTTTTTGATAATCGAATGTTTGTTGATTTGAAATTTGATTATCGTTTTGATAATCGAATATTTGTGATTTGAAATTTGATTATCGTTTTTGATAATCGAATAATTGTTGATTTGAAATTTGATTATCGTTTTTGATAATCGAATATTTGTGATTGGAAATTTGATTATCGTTTTTGATAATCGAATATTTGTTGTCGTTTTTGATAAGTACATAATTGATAATTTGATAATTGTTGATTTGTTTTCTGACTATCGTTTAGATAATTGGATGTTTGCTGATTTTCTTGATACGAGATTTTCTAGTTTCTAATTGAACCTAGATTAGGCTGATTTTTATTGAATTGCTGTTTTCTTTCTATCTCTGTTGATAGTTAGAGTTTGTTGATATGAAGTTTGTGTTTTCCAGTTAATTGTGAATAACTAGATATTGGCAGTTTTGCGAATTATGATTTGTGCTTTCTAATTATCCTGTTGATAATTGAATATTGCCGATAAATTGGGTTTATCCAATTTTGCTGCTTTCTGACTATCTATTGATAGTTAAAATTTGTTGAAAATTTGAAAATTTCTTTTATTGGAATTAAAAGATTACTGTGGCATTTGAATTCGCGACTTTTATTTTTCTAGCTTAACCAGTTTATGTTAGAAGAATAATAGAGTTGAAGACCTTCATTATGAAAATTGCGGGGACGCAATTTGTATAAGGAGGGGAGTCTGTAACAACCCAGGTTTTGCAATTATTTTATTTTCATCATTAGACGATTAAAATTGGTTGCAAATTTCAGTTTGGAGTTTGAATCCAGTTTAAATTCTTTTGAAATTCATTTAGAGATTAAGGGCTTTAAGTAAAAATCAGGGCCCAAATACATTTTTCCTCCTTTTATTCTTGGTCGTGCCCTTCTTATTCCCAATTCGACCCGCCCCTTTATTTCATTTTTCGCTTGCGTTCGAAAACCTAATCAAAGAAACGAAAATGGCGGCCCATCCTCTTCTTTGTTCGATCAAATTAAGGCTTCAAGTTTAGAGTCGTCGCGTTGCCTACTTGTAAGCGACGAGACTTCAATTTTTGGAAGTGGGGCAATGGATCTGGGTTCATCTTTGCTTCGGAAGTCGTAGCCTTCATCGATTGTTGGCTGCTCGAAAAAAAAAGGTGAGTAATTTCTTAATTACTCACATCTGATTCGATTTCTTGTACGTGTGATTTTGTAGAATCGATCTTGAATTTTTGTAATTCGACTTCGACATTTACCTATTTTTGGAACTGCAGTAACTTCACACTTGATTGGGACTAGGCCTTGTCTAGTTCAATTGTTCTGTATTTTTGTTTTGTGGCTCCACTCTCTGATTTCATAAATTGGCTTGCTTAAGTCATTTACAGTTATATTTGGGTTGCTCCAGTATACATTCCTTGTTGATCTTCTTTTTGTTTTTGTTTTGTTGAATCTGTTGTTGCACTGCACTATTATGTAAACTTGTTGTCTGGAGTGTATGTGTATGTAGACTTGAGTCTTGCAATCTCCAGTGTATTTTGAACTAAAATCCGGTTGCCTGCTCTGCTTCATTCGAATTCTTGCATTGTAGTCTTCACTTCTGTTTTGTTGACTTTAGAACTGTTGCTAATTTTGAGTTGTGCAGTCTCTTGTATATGCACTATTATACGAATGTTAGTGGAGTTGTGGTCATTGCAACATGTTTCTCATTGTTGTCTTGATAGCGTCTCTGCCATCTTGCTATACTCGATTCAATCGAGTCTTACTTCAGTTGTTTACCTTCCTCGAATCAGATTCCAATGTACATATCTGTGCATATGTATACATGAAGTTTGCTTGCATGATGGACTCTGTACATATTGTGTTGGAGTTCTGATCTCATCCCGGTTGTCTGCATTGTCTATTGGTGTTGGCAAGCCTTTCATCTTGTAGATCCTTAGTGTAGCCTGGTGCATTTAGATTTGTTGATTGTAGTGATACAATCGAGTATGGAACCTTTTGTAACAGTGAGTTGTACTGCACTTGATTTTCATGGGCAGTTTAGTTGATTTATGGTTGGACCAGTTTTGCATAGTTGTGGATATACATTTGTGGTCACTGCACGTTGTCCTAGGTTGATCATCGAAGTGCATTGCTCTGCCTTTGTACTTGAATGATTTGCAGTCACTCCTCAGTGGATCTGAACCGGATAGTCGAGTCATCACAGCACATTCTGGTTTCAACTTATTGCTGTTAGTCGAGTGGCATCAATGTAGTTACTTTGAGCATGTTACATTTGTGCTCGAGTTGCTGACATCTATATATTCTTGGTCGAAACTATTCATTCCTGTTTTAGTTGCATTGACCAGTTGTAGTTTTGAGTACTGTAGTTTACCTTGTTAATCATGTTGCATATTGGGTTGTTCATTTCTTGTTCATGTGTGTTTGGTAGAGTTAATTGTTCTTGACAGTTGAGTTACGCCTGAGTTGAATCCAGCTTAAACACTTGGGTTTGACCTTGCGTTTGTTTGTGATTTCCTTGAGCTTTTGTGTATTTCATCGCGGTAGTGGCGAGGCAGTGCACGCGTGCGCGTACTGCAGCCACACCGAATTTTGACTTGGATTTGCTGATTTGTGGTTTAACACTGTTTAGTGCTATATTTGTCGTTATCTGTTTCTCTTATCGAGAAGTTGGATATACGAGATTTCTGTAATTGTCGTCTATTTGATATTGATTATTATTGCTTCTGTGCATTAATAACTGATTTTGAATTAGACTGACCCGTGTATTATTTTCTTTTGAATTTAATACTCGGGTCAGACCCGAGTTATTTCAGGTTGTAGATTTTCTTCTTTGGGTTGCTGTGCAGGATATGAAGACTTTTCACATCTTCTGAAGTTGTCAGTGTCATTTTGTAGTAGTCGTGTCATTGTATAGAACGATATGTATTCATGTATATTAGTCGATAATGTACGTGTATATATAACTTCTAGAGTCGACAGTTGTAGTTGTATCATATGTATTGTGTCAACTATGTATTAACTGACATCAGTTATATATATATGAGACTTTTGTTTTTATCTGTGTTCCGCAATTATATTATCTGTGTTATTGTTATATCTAATGTCCTAAACTATTATGAACTATCGTAGTTTGTTTTATACCGATAATTGGATATGTCGATGGGAGTAAATAAATAATAGATGAAAAATAAAAAGTATATACCACTCCTATCGAGATAACCAATAGTAGTGTAAGGCCAATTACGGATGGTCGCTCCTATCCAGCCTTATTCTTCGTAATAATAGACAGTATTTCTTTTAATACTCTTTGTTATTATGAGCATAGAGGTGGGGCGTCACAGACTAATTGATCATACAATGGTTAATGCTCAAAACTGGATGAGCATGACAAATCAAATCCTATATGTTATAATTAAATATTATCAACTCCTAAGAACAATCACATCATATATAACTATACTTTATTTTTGAAAATTATTTCTTTATATATATATAATATATTCCCAGGTAAAATTATTTCATTTACCAATTTAAAATGATATTATATCAATTTTCCTATTTTAAGAGTTTGAAATCCCCTATCGACAACGTCGCGCACGATGTCTCGACCAGTATTCATAAACCACTCAACCGATAAATCAACACAATACAGAACCTTTTTATAGCACTAACGAATACGCACTCAATATATACACTTAAACTCATTCTAGGGTTTCACTTACCCTATCTCAAATGAGTTAACCTAACCAAAGCCTAGGTGTTCATTTAACCTAAGCTCTGATACCACATGTAACAACCTACCTTTTTGATCCTTAGAAATAGACACTAATATATCCACGGTATTCAGGTGTCAAATATCCAAGTCCCGGAAAGGCAGATTCTTAAGTAGAAGATAGAACAGAATCTCACAAAAACATGATGAGTAACATATAATATATAAATCAAGTCTTTACAAGAAGAAAGAACTTTAATATACATACAACATTAGAGCACTCTAACCTATTATCTACCCGAACAGTTATAACAACCTGTTAGTATAATTGTCGATACACACAAACAAATAAAAACAAACAAACAAACACAGCGGAAGGTAAAAGATATGTGAATACATCTTAGAGAATCCAGCTGGTATCCTAAAAGCTCCAAAAGATCGAGCTAAATCTAGAAAATATGCTCGAGCTGACCCGAGTATTATGAGAAAAATAACGCTCGAATCAATCTAGTAAAACTGGCATGAGAAACTCATATCACAAGGAATTTATTTATTATAACCTATAAAATCCTTTAAAATTAAAGGTATCTTGTAAGACCATGCCGCACATAAACACGGATGGGTTTTTACCTTACGAGAACCAAAACACTTTCTATATAAAATCTAGTGCTTTTATAATAATGTCTAGGATACAAATACATATTAACCATAGATGAAGTTGTTAAATTAATTAAATTTCAGCATAATAGGTATAAAATCAAGTCCGAAGGTTAGTATTGTAAAATGGATTTCAACTTTGAAAGGGTAAAGGTCTACCCACCAAATCCGTACACCTCTAGATAAAATGTATGGGAGGCTGCAACACTTAGCACCTCCACTACTCAAGACCGGTCATACCCCTTACTGGATAATGCCAAATATGATCACCCCATTGTTGATAAACAACCATAATGGGCCCTGTAGCATACATAAATATCGACAATAGATATGGGACGATAATACCCTATTGGGAGCAACCCATATAGCCCTGCCGCATGTCCCTGCTTTAGTCATTTTCCTGATTGATGATGCTTGAGGCAACGATTACCTTTTTATATAGCAAACCATTTTGGAATGCTAACGCTGCCCTCCAAGCAGAAATGCAATGTCAGCATTCATCCATACAAGTTCAGTTTGGGTCTGAACGAATCCGAAGGCACTACCTCTACTACATCCATTTTGGAATTGCCCTCAGGATTAGTAGCAAGTAGCCCTTGCACTTCAAAATCTTTGTCTTCAATAATCTTCAAGATGTCTTCAGTTCAAAACACTTGAGTTGGATCGAAGTGGTTTACAAATAATTTATACTTATCCAATCACGGTCTTTTCGAAACAACATTTGATAGTTTCTGGTAAACTAAACCCTAGTTCTTTTGGAAATAATCAGACAATACATAGGAACAAGGATCACCCCTAACCGTTTAAGTGGACGGATCTCTCTATCATTTGTCTTAAAGGAACAAAACGAGATTTATACGCCTAGGAGAGCATCATCGAAGATGACTGTTCCATATACCTCATGTGTTTCTCCTAAATATTTTCAGAGTTATATTTTAGTCCAGACTTGATAGTCGGTTATTTAACTATCAAATAAGAAAACAAGTAACCATTCAAAGATTTTAATTTTATGTTGCAACCCCTTGGGTCTTATTTATAGATGGGGGTCAGCACCTTTCAACCCTGAAGCTTTGGACTTGGTCGAAAGGTGGCTGTCGGATAACTCAAGTATGCTTCCACCTTTGTCGAGAGGAACGGTTGCACTTCTCTTCTTTGTATTGACTTGTAAGAGCTTTCAACTCTGTTGATAGGCTTTATTAGTGGTTTCGATGGGGTGGAGGTGTCGCTGGTTTCGACACTGATGGTTGCTTCTGAACTCTTGTTTGTGACTTGATGTGGAACCCTCCTAGATCACAATGGCTTCGACCGGTTCGAAAGGCTTATTATAGCTTCCGAAGGGGTTGTTCAGGACAATACCTGCTTTCATGTGGTTTGAATAAAGGTGAAACCCTTCGTTTCGAAAGGTTTGGCACATATACAAAGAGTTGTTCTTCGATGTCTCTGAAAGCTGTTGCTTTAACTCATTCGAAATGTCTTTATACATATAGATTCACCTACTCAAAAGGTAGTTACTAAAATCGTAAGGATGCTTTCGACTCCTTCGAAAGATAAGAACCTGTTGGATATTGATTGTAGCGTCATTTCGACACCTTCGAAAGGTTCTGAAGTTTTGGACTTTGGCTGCGGCATCCATTTGACTCTTTCGAAAGGACTAGCTGGAGCTATTTCCTCTTGTTTCCTTTATTCCCTGCTCAAACAGGTTTCGACTTAGTCGAAAGGGGTTTTCTAATAGTAACATTTGCTCCCCCACCCCCTCCCCAGCGAAGGGATGCTCTTGACTTTCCAAGTCATCAATGTCAAAACCTAAAAGTTTCCCGCCTCTTGGTCTTCCCGCATGAATCTGGGCCATCTATTTAAATCTGATCTAACGGCTGGTAGCACTTGATAACTTTTCTTATAAGTACGCTCTTCTTTTTCTTTCCCTTTCACTTTTCTGTAAATCAAATTTTCAAGTGAAAGTAAGGAGTTCAAAAATTTTCAAATTTCCTTCTCAAACAAAGAAATAACCAGATCTAAATGTAAATTTGAGATTATTTCTGCTTTTATGATTTCTCTTTCTCTGTTTTTTAGGTTTTATGATGGATTCCAATTTCTTAGATTTTACAATCAGAATTTTTTCCTTAAAATTGCTCGAATTTCAGCTCTCTGAAAGTACATTTGATTTGATTTGCTAAAAATCTTTTAAGCTTTACGTTTCAAATCATCCAAGATAATTCTACGATTTAATTTTATGAATCATCGATATTATCTCTTGTTTTGGAATTTTATTTCAATGTTTATGATTTCTGTTCTTCTTTAGAAATTCTAAATTCTTGCTTTATCACTTTTGAAACTCAAAATAGTTAGTTCATGTTGAAATCTATAGGTTTGATGGTTTTGATTCTTTTGTTTATCAGTTAATTTTTTTTGAATTCCTGGATTTACAATCGGGTTTGGAGAAGAAAAGAGTTTTTTTTTTCTTCGCTTGGAAGCTTAGGGCTGTATGGATGAAAAATTGGCGCCACACATCAACCTTTTTACCCCTTCGAAAGGGATAAAGGCGGCAATAATGGTTTTGCTTTCTTAGCCCCTTTCGATGGGGTCGAAAGGTATTATAGCGTGAATATGATCAACCTTGTCGAAAGGCTATGTAGTTAAGCAAAATGTAGTCACCCCTCTCGAAAGCAAAACATTTTGACTTAGTCGAAACCTTTTGTGTCGATTGCAATCCCTTCACTTTAGTATGCTTTAGGAACCATAATGCCCGTTTCACCCTTTCGAAACCCTTTGTATCTAATTAGTCGAAATCCTCTAAAAATTTCTTTCCCCAACATTGTTGAAACATTCTAAGTACTCATGATTTTAACTTAGGACATTTCGACTCAATGATTATATAAGGTTTCGGCAACATTCATATACCCCTCAGAAAAACACAAGTCTTAGGTTCCGACCAGTGTTGAAGGGTCTTCTTATATTGTTTTTAGAGCACTAGTGGTTTGTTCTTTTTCCAGATTTTCAAGTTAGTTTTAACTATTTTCTTTTAACAACTTGGCTCCTGTTGAGCTTCCGGCATTGTTGAAATGTGCCACTTGGACATGTATTTCCATCTTTCTTTTTGACCCTATCGAAAGCTCAGTGAATGTTCATATTTAGGCATTCGACGCCGTTGAAAGGTAGATGCTAAGTGTTAATTTTCTTTCCCTTTCGACTCTGTCGAAAGTTCCATATCATTGGTTTCAAACTTTAACATTTTCCAAGAATTTGAGGGTTCATGTTTGGTTTTGTGTTTAAGTTATTTCAATAGACTTTTACTATTCCTTGAAGGAATTATAAGTTCATAATAGACTAAGAATTTTAACTGAAACGTTTTCACCTGGCAGAACCATTAGCTCCCCAAAAAAAGTTGACGCCATCTCAAAGCACTCCCTGATATCTTCACAAGATGAGGTAGATGCCAACTTCAAAGACTTTGGAATTTCTGGTGTGGAAGCTATCCCACCTCAAGAATCCGATACCATCAACAACCCTCCCGAAGGGTTCTTTGCCTATAGTACCATCCATATATGGCACGGGAGGTTCTTACCTTTCTCGTAGTTCCTGTCCAGATTTCTCTCTAATCTCGGGATTGCTCCAATCCAGTTGTTCCCAAATGTTTACATCTACCTCCTGTCTCTAGAGCTAATGGCATTAGAGTCTGGCCTTCCCTCTCTAAACGCTAAAGTCTTGATTTACTTGGTCAGGCTAGTAAATTTTAGCAATCTCAATCATCAAATCTTCAAAGCAAATCCTCCAAAGAAGCTGATATCGGATGGGGTTAACAAGTTTAAAGACTGAGAAAACTAGTTTTTCTTTGTTAGATGTTTCTCTAATATTAGTGGGGTCGTTTCTACTCCTCGTAAGTTCAGATTTTCATTGTCTTCCTTCTATATGTTACTTCTCTTGTCTAATCTTTGTCTTATGTTAGGTTCTCCTACCAAAGAACTCAATGAGGCAGACAGAAGAATGGTGGAGTCTCTAATTGCAACCTCTAATAGGATTGGAAACCGACTGAGGCTGCTGACCCCCTCTAACTTGAGGAAGCATTCTCTTCTCCTCCCTGGTCAAAGAGTTTTAGGGCTACCCACTTTGATCCAGCATACATCAAAGGGAAAACGCTTCCTCTCCTTGCGAGATTCTGAACATTTTTCTCGTATGTCACCTATTTTCTCAGACCACTCTGGTAAGTTATAGGCACAACATTTTTTTTCTATTCCTGTTGCTTTCTAAATTATTTTGCTGACTTTTAATCTGTATGAAATTATTTTTTATAGCTATGTCTCAGGCTACAGAGCTTGTTAGTGGTACTGCTCCCCTTTCTACAAATTCTCATGCACCGTCTATTGTCCAGTCTCTCGCCAAAACTAAGAAGGCCATCAAAAGGAAGTTGATGCAATCATCTAAAGTAGAACCACCCCTGAAGGATGCTAAAGTTGTTGATATAGAGGAGGAGGGACATTTATCTTCTGATAAGGCTTCGGAGAGCCCAATCGTTGAAGCTCCCCAAGATAAACCTGAGCAGTCTCCTGCTGTTACTGATCCCCTCTCTTGGATTACTATTTCTAGCTCTACGGCTACACTTGAACAAATGCAACAAGCTTTGGAAGTGACCCCTACTCCAAAGCATATTCCTCTGAAGCCGTCATCTTCTTCTCCTTCTATCAACTTTGAAGAGATAGCCCGGTCTATCTTACATTCTGAATACTTCACTTCAATCCACTGCCTTCCAATGTCTTCGATTTGGTGGGTCATTACCGCTCTCTGATAGAGCAACAATTCTTGGTAAGTTTCACTTAGATTAACTTTATCATTGCTGATCTTCTTTAACTCTCTGATTCGTGTTGTATTTTTTTTCTTTCAGATTTCCAAGAGTTGGCAAGTTTTGCATGAGCAAGCACCGAAATCTTCTGCTGAGTCCTCCCAGTTGCAAGAGGAAATTTCTGCTCTAAAGAATCAAATGTCTTCTTTTTTTGCGGCACAAGATGAAGCAACCTCCGAATTGGAACAATTAAGGCCTTCTCTTGCCCTGTCATAATTTGATCTCTCGGAAGAAAGAAGGGCTCGCCAACTCCTCGTCGATGAAAATTTTGCCATGCAACTAACCCAAAAAGAATCCGACGAGGAGAAGGCCCATATGGCTGCAAAGAATGCCTCATTGAATGAAGTTGAGGAAAACTAAGGCTTCCCTGAAACTTGCCATTGACACTTTCTCTAATGCCAAGCAGCGACTGTCGTAGTTTCTCGACACTACACTTGGGGAGATCATGCTGAATTCTTATGAAGAAGCCTTGATTCTCGCTTATATTGGTATTATTGGCAAGTGCCCTGGGCGAAGCTTCCCCTCGCTCGACTCTGCCCTGGTTGATAGAGTAATGGGCAAAATTAAACAAATGAAGCAGGGGTTTGAAGTTGCAGAAGAGGAAGAAATCGACCCCTCCAAGGCTCTTTCTTTCGATGTCCCCTCTTTCGAGGTTGAATCTGACTCGGAGGATAAAGGCAACAAGGATGATGTTGTCAAAGTGGAGGGTGACAATAATGATGATGACGAAGATGATGACAATGATGACAACAACAATAACGGCAGCCAAGGCTCAGGTGATAATGGAGGAGGCGACACCGAAGCATCTGATAAGGAGGGAGATGATCACACAAAAGCTTCTGAAAAAGAGCCATCTCCTCACGAAGCTATTCCGCCTGAATATGCTGCTCCCTCCGCTCCTCAAGAGGATCCAGCTTACATTAATGTCGAAGAACCAAGGGAAAAGGAGTAGGTTTCTCTAACTTCTGTCCCGATATCTCAGGTATGGGACTCTTTGTTTAAACAACTTTTACTTCGAAAGCAATAATAGTGTAATTCTTTTATTTAGATAAGGAAGAAATCCGTCCTCCCCAATAAATCCAAACTCAAGAGGAAACAAGCAGAAATAAACAAATTATATAGGGAGTTAGTCAAGCAAATAAGGAAGCATAATGTACTTTCAGATAAATATCATAGGCTTGGTAGAAGTGCGTCAGTGCTGTCATCTTTTAAGCATCAAAAAGCTTCCCCTCTACTAAAGAGAGCACGCTTTTGCTACGACGCTCTCTTAAAAGTGAACCAGGAGTTGATCACTTTATTTTGGATGCTGATTGAAGAAAGAGATGTTTTAATCAACTTCTTATCTAAGGCTTACTGTAGACACTCAATTATTGATTTTTCATATTTAGGCGAATTTAGTGGGGGTCTACTTAAGCATTTCCATAAGAAATACTTGGACGAATTCGAATATGACCTGCACCCTGGAGCTTGTTGGTACTTACCACGATTCAGATATATTCCCTAAGATCTCCCCTCTGAAAAGCTTCAGAATTATAAGAATAAATTTGTCTCTGACTTATTTTCTAAGTCTACTTTATATGAACCAGATGAATAATTGTAAACATGCAACAATGTATTGACTTATAAATATTTGTTTTAGTCTTGCTTTTTATGCTTAGCTCCATTTTATTATATTATCACAGAATGATTTTTCGTCTAGCCAACTTGTTTCTAGAGACCATTTAAGTCAGTACGTCAAATTGAGATGATTTTATCTTGAAAGGCATCAATTTTAAAATCTTCGAAACTAGCAAGATACTGCTTCCTTAAAGATTTACAAAAACTTTACTTGGAGATTTTCTGGGAGATGAAAAAGAGAAACTTCTTTAGGAAATCAGGACACTCCACTCTAAGTTAATTTGTGGTCATGATAGTCCTCTAGCCAGGAAGTAGGACTATAGCAAATGTCCACCAGTTATCACTCCTGAAGGAGTTAATGTTCCTTTTGATTCAACAACTACCCTTTCCGCTAACTCATTAGTAGAAAAGTAGTTTCTCAGCTTTAGATGTAAACCAATTGTTTATTGTATCTTTTAATTTCGTTGTTGTTCGAGTTTTACTCTGTTATTATAATAATAAAGAGATTTTTTCATCTTGATTTTGACTTTATATTGTTTCATTTTGCTTAAATAGGAGTTACAATTATCTGCAGCTCCTCTCCCCTTTGATTTAACATCATGCATCGCTAGTCATAGAGATAAACTGTTCAAATCATGTGGAAGGAGTGAACTCGGTGATGGTATCTTACTTGAATGCTTCCATGGAAATGCTGAAGCCTTAAAGTGGCATAAAAGATATTTTCTTCAGAAACCATTGCTAGTAATCTAAAAGAGCAAATTGCCTATCTCGAGTCCAATGTTAAAAGCAAAGGTGAAATGATTTCTTCACTAAAGCGACAAGTAAAGTCAAACCTTTCAATCGACTTCGATCATAAGATGTCAGAGCTTATTCAACAAATTAGTGACTTGGAGTTGAAATTGAAGGACAATCAATCATAGTGTGAATCATTGGAATATATTATGGGAGATAAGATTTCGAGCATTGATTTATCGGTTCCTCGCACTACTCCCTTTGCCTCTAGACCTACAAGGTCTACTTCTCTTACTGCCTAGAAATTCCCCATAAAGCTCAACCCTCCTCCTGGCTTAGACGAGAAGGTTGTGGATGAATGTTGTAGGAAAGTTAAGTTTGAAATAGCTAGGTATTTTGATGAGCAGCAAAAAGCAAAATATTTGCAAAGTATCAATGAGTATGCTACCAAGATTCAGAAGCTTGAACGCGATAATAATTCCTTTAAAAGTGCGTTAAGGAAGTAGAAAGGGAAAACAAGACCCTTAGAGGCGTAAACAGAGCTTTCAACCGCGCTCTGAAAACAAATATTGATGCAATCGATGACGCAGACAAGGTAAGGAAGAAGGAAAATAAACTTAAAGAAGTTCTCTGCACCGTAATTTGTCACATAGTTGATCCTTCGATCGCTGAGAACCTTAGCAAGGCTGCCCAAGACTTATGACATATTTATATCTTCGAAATGTATAGACTTGTCTTGTATATATGTGAATAACTTAATAAGTTTTGTAAACAATTTCACGAGTTATGTAAATCATATAAACTTTGTAAATATCACCTGATTTGTAATTCTTTTCTGTAATGTCACTTCTGAAATGCTTTTTGATAGTTCATACATTGATTTCTGTACTTGCTAAATCTTTCATTTCTCCTTGTCATGTTGGTTTTCCCTGAAAAGTATGTAGCAAACAATATTTCTAATTGTTAGCTTGAAATTGACATACCAGTCTATGTATATCGTTTGATTAGATTAACAAATCAACTTGTTAATCGCATGAAAAATAGTTTACATTAAATGTCTAAATCCCATCTTTATCCATGATGAGAAATAATTAAGAATTTAACTTCAACCATTTAGCTGGAATGTCTAAAAAATTTTGGTAGGAAATCCCGCCCTATCATAAGGGCATAAATGTTATAGAGTGATTTTCAAGTGAGATTTAATAAAGAACTAAATCCATAAATCATTCTCTAAATATTTGTAGTAGAAACCCACTGACCCTTTCTCGTGTATTAATGAAATTTGAAAACTTTAATCCGAGATCCAGATTCGGGCATTAACGGAAGCTTATAATAATGATCTCCTTGAGAGTATTCTTTGACCCAGATTCGGACATTTGCGATAGAAATTCATATTGGTAATTCCAAGACCAGATTAGGGCATTGATAAGTAGTAGCTTCGCAACCCAGATTCGGGTATGATAAAGATGATTAGTGACTGATAAAGAACCGAAACCCAGATTCAGGTAATATAAGGACTATAATTAATTGGAATCAACCCAAAACCCAGATTCGAGTATTAGTAGATGAAATGCTATAATAAGAAACTCGAAACCCAGATTCGGGTATTTAATAGATAAAATCTCAAAATGAAGAACCCGAAACCCAGAATCGGGTATTTAATGGATGGAGTTTGGCTTTACTCTATAGATTCTGTCTTCCTTGACATGTATGAACCCTTCATGTCTTATATGTAGTTGTAATTTGATCAATTGCCTCTTGGACTTGGACGTCTTAGTCCATTGGAGATATACCACTTCTCGAATTTGGACATCTTAATCCATGATTGGAAGAGCCACTTCTGGGGCTTGGACATCTATGTCCATTGTTGGATGAGCCTCCTCTTGGGCTTGGACATTTTAGTCCACTATTTGATGAGCCTCTTATTGGGCTTGGACATCTTAGTCCACTATTTGATGAGCCTCTTCTTGAACTTGGACATCTTAGTCCATTGTTGTCCAGTGCTCTTGGTTAGCTCATCTTAGAGGCTGGAACCAAGGACTTACCCGACCTCCCTCCAGGAGGCGCCCTGCCCTGGCCATAGCGTGGCGCGGATAAGGGCTTGTTTGGTGCTTTAACCTGGCCATAGCGTGGTGTAGATAAAGGCTTACTTTGTCCTCCCTTCAGGAGGTGCCTTACCCTGGCCATAGCGTGGCACAGATAAGGGCTTGTTCGGTGCTTTATCCTGGCCATCTTATGGTGCAAATAAAGGCTTACTCCATCCTCCCTCCAGGAGGTGCCTTGACCTGACTAGAGGCGCGGCCAAGGGCTTGTCCTATGTTTTAACCTAGCCATCTTATGGTGCGGCTAAAGGCTTATTCCGCCCTCCCTCCAGGAGGTGGTCTGCCCTGGCCATCTCGGCACGGAAAGAGGCTTTTTACCATCTTAGGTAGTATCCAAATACAAAGAGCATTTCGCTCCCAACCATGTAGATTTTTCTTAGAAAAGTATCTCTTTATTGATTTTTCTCAAGTTCTCTTTAGAAATTCATGAACCTTTCATTGTCGGAAGAAATTGATGATCATCCCCTCTATGGCTTTGCAATGATTGGTTTATTGGCCATTCATCATGTGGTAGTAACAGTAGGATCCTCCCAGATTCCTTTCATGATTCGGCTTCTTTTTCTGTGATGGCCAATAGTTAAGCTCATCCTTAGTAAGCAAGTAGACATTCTCTATGGATGTTGTTAAGTTGCATTCTTTTGGAAGTCTAGACTTGAAACTTGATTCTTGAGGATGGCTTTTTGAATTTTTGTTTCTTGGCCTTGAGGTTTCACATTCATCTATTGCTTTTCTTTTTGCCACCCTTTAGGGTTCTTGAGTTGGAAGTGTTCTTGTAGCAGTTGGTTGCCATTTATGTGCAAAGGCATTGTAATCAGCCATTATTTCTTTTCCAAAGATTGTGCCTTTGGAATAATGTTGGATGGTTCTTCTCATTTGATTGAATACATTATCACTTCCATTTTTCCTTTTTCCTAAGGCAAAAATTGGGGTGGGCCAACATGAAAGGGGTTTAAGCTCCATTTCTCAGAATTGTATGATTCCGCTTTTTCTTATTTATAATTCTCAAAGCTTCTAGCCTTAACCTTTGTTCTTTATTTTTATTTGAATCTTTGATGAATTTTGTAGGAAACTTTATCTCATGTGGCTCAGAGGATCCTTGTTCAGATCTTACGATTCTTCTAGCCATGATTTGACCAAAGTAGATGAATTTGAGATTAGGTTAGGTGGGGTTAGAGACAAGTAGTGTGGCTGTTAACCACAAGGTCGGAGGTTCGAGCCCTCCTTCTACTGCCAAAATGTTAACAAGAAATCTTATCAATGCCCCAAAGTAAAGTTATGGAATAAGGTTTATCCCTTAGGTAGATGGAAAGTAATGGAGTAGGTATATCCTCCTTGAATTTCCTTGAGTAGATTGTTGTAGTAAAAAGTTATTCAGATTGACATTTCGACTCAGTCGAAAGGGTCGGCTTCTTCCCTATCAACCTTTCGATTTTGTTGAGATAGATTGGTTTTTCCTTCAAAATCCCACCTTTAGAAATGGTTGAGATACTCTGGATAAGGTTTTCCTTTATTGGTTTTGACTATGTTGAAGGCCTTAGTTGTTGTGTGGCTAGGAATTTATCCAAGGATCGGAGACAGTGGTTTTGACTCTATCGAAAGCAAGGTTGATTAGGTGTTAAGACCTTAACCAGGAATCTGGGGTTGGGGATTTGACCTTGCTGAAAGATGTAGGCTTAAATGTCCCGGGTTTGGATTGGAAATCTCAAGTTGGAATGATTTGGATCTTGATTTCAACCTTGTCGAAAGCTGTACCTTTTGGCACCTTGTATTAATCAAAGGTTTCAGTAAATTGAGGCTTGGTTTCGACCTTGACGAAGCAGAAGCCCAGGGGAAGATAGCTTGGGATATATAACTGAAATTATTTGAATAAGCCAAGTTTCGACTGTGTCGGACGGGTCCTTTCGATATAGGTGAAACCTGAAACACAATGTTAAACCTGATAAAATCTTTAAAACAGTAAAGTAATCTATAAAATTTACAACTTCCTTTTCGCAAGCTCAAGATGATTTTATTACTCAAAATCCCCAAATCAATTTAGAAATTAGGGTTTACAACTCTTTTGATTAAGAAAATACAAGCTTAGAATGGAAGAATACAAGCTTAGAATTAGGGTTTACAACTCTTTTGATTAAGAAATTAGGGTTTCGCAAGCTTAGATAAAATTCAAAAATTTAAACTTTTAAATTTTTAAATTAAAAGTCAAAGTTTGACCATATTGACCAAAATTCATAGTTCTGAAAAATACTCTATTTATTCATGTTTGGAATTATAATTCACATACAAATCAAAATTTATATTTAAAATAACAAAAATTATCCATTTTAATAAATAAAATAAAGTTTTTAAATCAGGAAATTCAATTTAAAATAATTACAAAATACAGGATTGTTACACCCACTCTATAGGGAAATTGAGTTTCGAATCGATTTAGAGAAGGGTGCAAGGCCCATCACTCTGACTTTGAGACATATGACCCCCAAAGAAAGAAGAGAATTGGATAAGCAAATCTCAGAGCTATTGAAGAAAGGATTCATTCGTAGGAGTACTTCTGAATAGGGAGCCCCTATTGCTTTGGCTATTAAGGAAGATGGCTATTTGAGACTTTGCGTCGATTATAGAGAATTGAACAAGTTGACAAGGAAGAATAGGTTACCCTATACCTAGAATAGATGACTTGTTCGACCAACTTGTAGGAACTAAAGTCTTTTACCAATTAGACTTAGCAACGGGATTCCATCATTTGAGGATTACAGAGGAAAGCAAGCCGAAGATCGCATTCCATACTCCAGATGGGATCTATGAGTGGGAACTAATGCCTTTTGGATTGACAAATGCCCCAAAATACTTTGTGAATCTAATGAGCAGATTTTTTAGAGGGCAACTTAATAAATTTGTCATGGTGTTTGTTGATGATATCTTGGTTTTCTCTAAAGGCAAGAAGGAGCATAAGGACCACCTTAGGGAGGTATTGGAGAGGTTGAGAAGAAACCAACTCAAAGCCAAGTTTTCTAAATGCCACTTTTGGTAAAAATGAAGTTAGGTTCCTTAGGCATATTGTTTCGGAACAAGGATTGGCTATGAATCCTGCTAAAGTGGAAGCTGTCCAAGGATGGAAGACTCCTAGTAATGCATCAAAGGTCAGGAGATTTCTATGGTTGGCAGGTTACTATAGGAAGTTCATCAAGAGCTTTGCACAAATAGCAGCCCCTTTAAGTCAATTAACTAAGAAGAATCTAGTTTTGTTATGGAAGATATATGCACTAAGGCATTTGAGAAGCTTAAGGAGTCATTAACTAGTACACATATGCTCACTATTCTAGATGGAAACAAGCCATTTACGATTTTTATAGATACATGTGGCATAGGATTAGGGACAGTTCTTATGCAAGAAGGGAAGGTAGTTGCCTATGCTAGTAGACAACTGAAAGACCAAGAGAAGAGGTATCCAGTGCATGATTTGGAATTGGCAGCCATTGTTTTTGCCTTAATGATGTGGAGGCATTATCTCTTGGGGGAAAGATTTGAGTTATTCACTAATTATAAATCACTCAAATACATATTTTCCTAATAAGATTTAAACCTTAATTAGGCAGCAAAGGTGGATGGAGTATGTAGCATCCTTTGACTTTAGTATTTAATATATCCCTGAAAAAGGGAATGTAGTCGCCGATGCCCTTAGTCAGAGACACGCTACCCTATGTGCTATATATGAATGGAGACAGTTGGAGTTTCCCTTGAATTTTGAAATCCAACCGTCAGCAGAACCCATCCAATGTTTTCTAGCAGTTATGGAGATTAGATCAACCTTGATGGATCGTAAAGGGCATGAACAAGTGAAGGATGAGTAGTTAGTAGAGATTTTGGAGAAATTGAGAAAAGGAGAGCATTTTCCCCATGCTAGGAGGTATTCAGTTGATGAGAAGGGATGTTTGAGAAAAGATAGACGTCTTTGTGTTCCGATGATTGATAATTTAATGAGAGATATGCTTATGAAGTGTCACCACTCAAGGATGACCATTCATCCCAGAGGAGATAAGATGTATAAGGACATGAAGAGAATTTCATTTTGGGATGGAATGAAGAGAAGCATAGCTGAGTTTGTTGCTAGGTGTTTGACATGTCAAAAAGTAAAAGTCGAGTAAGGGAAGTCTGGTGGATTATTATTACCTTTGGAAATTCCGACTTGGAAGTGGGAACATATTTCAATGGATTTTGTGAAAGGATTGCCTAGAAGTCAGAAGGGCAATGAGGCTATTAAAGTTGTTGTGGACAGACTCACAAAGAGTGCTCATTTTGTTCTGATTATGAGAAATAGGACTAGCGCCTCTCTCGCATAGATTTATATTAATGAGGTGGTTCGTCTACGTGGAATTCCTATAAGCATAATCAGTTATAGGAACCCCTTGTGCACTAGCGAGTTTTGGAGGAGCCTACAAACAGCTTTGGGAACTTCTTTGAATATTAGCATGGCATATCATCCATAAACTGATGGACAAACTGAGAGGGTGAATAGAATTTTGGAGGACTTGTTGAGAGCTTGTGGCTTGGATTTCGAAGGACATTAGGAGCAGCATCTACCTTTGGTTGAGTTTGCGTATAACAATAGCTATCAACGATGATTGGTATTGCCCCTTTTGAAGCACTTTATGGGTGGCCATGCAAATCACCTAGTTATTAGTGGGAAATAACAACAAAGTATTAGTCGAACCCGATTTGATCTGTGATACCATAGAAAAAGTAGAGTTGATCAAGCAAAGGATGAAGGTAGCGTAAGACCGTCAAAAATCTTATGCGGATAAAAGAAGGAAAGAGCTTGAATTTGAAGTTGGAGATATGGAGTTTGTTAAAATCTCTTCTCTTAGAAAAGTTGTTAGGTTTGTCAAGTCTGGAAAATTGACGCCGAGATTTTTTGGTCCATTTTCTGGAAAGAATAGGAAAATTGGCATATCGTGTGGAGCTTCCAGATAAGTTGGCGAGAGTCCACAATGTTTTCCACATTTCTCACCTTAGAAAATTCCTTCATGACACCGCTCATAAAATAAAGCCTGATCAATTAGGGGATTTGAGATGGAGCCGACAGTGCTTCGTGCCACTACATGCATTGTGCAGCACGGTACTAGAAGACTCCAAAATAAAATAATTTGGCTGGTCCGAGTACAATGGGGGACAATCCGGCGGAAAGCACATGGGAGACCGAGGAGAAAATGAAGAACACTCAACCAAGGCTTTTCATTGGAAATATTTCTCTCCAAAATTAGGATTTTCGTTGCATCGTGATTGCTGGATTGGATGGTAGGAAATGGTTGTTACACTTTTTCACAATTGCTTTAGACTCATGTAGAAATTTTTATGCATGTTTAGGATGTTTGCATACATACTTTTATAACACGATTACACACTCACGCTAGGATTGAGCTCATTTTATCATGTCTGCAGTACAATCACATTGCACTATTGGTTGAGTAGATGGTTGTGTAGAGAACTTGGTTGTATAACATGGACGTTATTGCATGTTACGTTGTTCATCCCTTAGAAGATTTCGGGACGAAATTCTTTTTAAGGGGGGGAGAAGGTAACACCCCATAAAATGAAACATAAATAAACGAAGTAAATTGAATTAAATATGATAAGGGTTGAATAAAGAAATTTTTATAAAAGTTGGAATTTGACCAAGAAAGTTATTCCGTTGCATTCGTGGTGAAATTTTGATCCGTTTTTAGATATAATTTCTGAAAATGGAGCTCAAACGAAGAAGTTATGAGCATTTTAAGTTTTCGAATTTAAGTTAATTTAGTTGGAATTCAAATACAAATGAGAATTTAAATTTATGGTTTGAATTTTAAAAATTAGCTTGGGGATTAGGCAAACGTTTAATCAACAATTAACATTAAAGTTAATTAGGGTATAAAATTATTAAAGTAACGGAAATAAAAACAGTCCCAAAACAAACGTACCGGTCGCCCCTAGTGGTCGACCGGTTGAAGAAGGACGGTCGACCGGCCAAAGCCAAATTTTGGCAGTGGCGGCTAGGGTTTGAAGGGGTGTGCTATTTATTTATACGCTCCAGATTTCTCTGTTTTAAACTATTTTCATCCTACGGTTCTGGTGCATTTCAACCCCTATAAATAGAACCCTATCCTCTCCACTTTTTATTCATATTATTTTCTGGAATACAATGAAATTCTGTCATGGCTATTTCTCTAATAAGATTCAAAAACTCCATAGAGAATTCAGATAAGAATTCAACTTTGGGCCCCACTTTGGAATACCACACTTTGACTAGTAGTACTGAATATGATCACCCCACTTTGGGCCCCAAAGCATACATGAGTAGATAGTAATCGATCTAGATTTGGAATGACCATACCCTGATAGGTAGGACCCACATGGCCCTACTGCATGCCCGATTTTTGTCATTTCCTGGTTGATGAGGCTTGATGCTAGATTTTACAATATAGCACTTTCCACTTGGTATACTACATTGCCTTCTAGTCGACAACACAATGTCAGCATTCATCCATACAAGTTGTTCAGGAGATGAACGAACCGATGGCACTACTTCTACTACATCCATTTTGGAATCACCCACGGGATTAATAGCAAGCAGCTCTTACACTTCAAAGAACTCTATCTTCAATTCCATCATCTTCAAGATGTCTTCACTTCGAAATGCTTGAGTCGGATCGAAGTGGTTTTCGGATAACATATCTGACCCCGGTCTCTTCGTAACAACATTCGATATCTTCCGGTAAACTCAACCCCGGTTCTTTAGGAAATAAACAGTTAAAGATAAAAGCGGAGATCGCCTCCTAAATGTTAGTGGACGGATTTCCTTATCATTTGTCCTAGGAGAATGAAATGAGATTTATATGCACATTACAGCATCATCGGAGATGCCTGTGTCATATAACTCACGTGTTTCTCCTAGATATTTCCAAAGTTACGTTTTGGGTCCATATTTGATAGTCGATTATTTAACTATCAAATAAACAAACAACAACCAATTCCATTAGAGATTTATTTATCCATAGAAACCACTAAGCCTCAAAACACATCTTTATTTAATAAATTTCCTTTTAAAATGTTTGTCTAAAACATTCATATACTTATCTCTCTGACATAAGTATATACACAATACATTTGTGAATAACTTCTTACTTCCAAATCACGTTAAAAAGGATTCAACAAATGTTGTTTAAATTGGAGGTAAGGACAACCCTAAATACTATTTCCTCGATGTTAAGTATGGAACGGATGTTCCATACCACCATTTTTAAAGGGTTACTTTAGAGAAACCCAGATCTTAGATTCTTTTTATACTTCTTCCGATAAATCTTTTTAATCAAATCTATTTCATTCATAAAATCTCTTTTACTTGGAATCCAAATCCATTTAAGAATACTTTCCAAATTTCCAAATTCATTTATAAAACCCTTTAATAAATATTCAAAATCATTTATATAAATTGCTTTTATAGATATCCAACTTTTCATATAAAATTTCATACAAATATCCAAACCTCTTTATAAACTCCCTTTATGAATATTCAAATCATTTTTTAAAACTTCTTTTATAAATACCCCAAATCATTTACAAAAATTCTTTATAAACTTTTCCTGTTAAACGACTTCTTAAATAATCTTAAATCAATTTCGCTTCCTTTAATAAGCAAATCATTTTTATAAATCTTCCTTATTTATGAAATCTTCTTTGCTTAAAAACTCAAATCCATTTACCCAAAGCACTTTATAAATTTCCAAATTCCTTTATAAAACTCTTTATAAAAACCTCTTTTTATGACATGGAAACTATTCCCATTAGTTAAAACCACCTTTAGTACAACCATTTGTCAAATCATTCTTTAAATATCTTGGTCAAATTGAAATAACTTTGAAACCATTTCAAAAAGAAATTAAATATTTATTTTTATGAAATCAAACAGAGGCTTAGCGACCGCAATGGTGCTTTTATTTTGATTTTACTTATCTGATTTAACATGGCATCACATAACAACAGGTATATAAGGGATCAACACATAACAATCAATCAACTTAAGTAAATGTCCAAGTTAATTGTAGTAGCAGAATGGTGTTTTGTCCTGCTAATAGATGTCATTTAATTTTCCTAATCATACGGGGTTACTTAAGGGCAAGTGATAGAGAAACCCTTGATTTAAAACAAATTTAAAAAGAAAACAGTTTAAAACAAAACTGATTACTTAAACTCAAAGTGATTTTAAAATAAATTAAAACTCTTATAAATGAGAATCAATCCTTGTTAAATAGTAGTTAGACTCTAATTAAATGTAATTAAACCTTATTAAAACATAATTAAATATAATCAAAGATTAATTAAATAAAACCCATTTAAAATAATAATTAATTAATAATTATCTTAAATAAATAATTAAATAATAATTAATAAATCCTTAATTAATAATTAAATAATAGTTAACTTTAATTAAGTAACAAATCATGATTAACTTAATTGATTAACATTTAAGTTTAAAAACCATTATTAACAAATGATTAAGTACTAATTACCTTTATTAATTAATTAATCAATTAAATAACCATTAAATAAATAAATGAATAAATAATTAGATAATTGTTCTCTAATTACTAAATTAAAGTTCGAAAACATTTCCAAAAGGATTCTAAGTTAAAACAAGTTTAGGTTAGAAAAATAGTTAGGTTTTTCGAACTGCACATATAACGACTATCGCTATACGAACCCATAATTTCAAAACTTGGTTTTAAGCAAATTAACTTTAAAACTTTATTTTCACACTTTAAAACTTATAACAAAGTTAGAAAACACCTTTCAAAAAGTTTCTAGGTGGAAACAAGTTTTGGATTTGGAAATAATTTGGTTTTTGTGAACTATGTGTATACCGACTATCGTTGTACGACCCGTAATTTCAAAAATTGATTTTTTTTCCTTTTTCTAACTATCAAAACTTAACTTTTAACTCTTACCGCTTTTAAAACATACAAGTAGACTTTTGAAAAGAAAACAAATATTAAAACTTTGTAAAATTCAACTTATAAAACCAATTTCAAAACTTTTGGAAAACAATTTCTAATGCTCGCCTTTAATTAGCAAGGTGCTAACTTTTCGTGTTATAAACAACATAACCCGATATCATCAAAAACTACACAACCACATCACATATACATGTTTATGACACACATACAACAAGATCCACCTTGCAATCAAATATGACTAATCAACTTTCATAATCAACTATATTCCGACTACCAAGCACATTCACTTACACATCCATTTCGAAGTATATTCAAATATAACCAAACCAAACTTCAATGTTACACAACCAAACATCAATTTTACCAATAAATATACACATTTGACAAGTAAATAAATTTGGTTTTAAAAGTGCTAACTTTACTCACCGTAACTTATCTAAATCAAACTAAATTTCCGCCGAACTTGGCTACAACACTAGCAAACCGCCTTAGCTCCGAGATATGACCTAGTGTGGGCTTATAGGGTGCAACATGGCTCGGCCAAGGGGAAAATTGGGCTCGACCTGGGCTAGTATAGGCTCGGCCATGCATGGGTTAGGTGGATGTGGGCTTGTTTTTGGTAAAGAAGAGTATGTGAGGGAATGCAGTGAGTTTAGAAGTGAAGAAAGGCTATTTTTTTCAAACTTTTAACATGGAATTAGTAGCCATGGAAATTATGTAGACATGAAGAAGATGGAGATGAATATGGAATGGAGATGTAAAGTAAGAGAATGAATATGTACGGTGGTATATATAGGCAAGGAGAAGAGGTAAATAATTAATTATTTTTGTATTAAATAATGTAAACATGGCATGTAATACCATACCTCTCCACCATCCCCTCTCCACACGTCCTCCCCCCTCTCCATACCTTCGTGTACTAACCACGGTGATTTAGGTGATGTTTACGTACTAACTTAGGTTATGATATGTGTGTGTGTAAATATGCATAATTAGTCATATCATGAATGTATACGTATATATTATTAAGTATTCATGTATGTATACATGTATATGCATGTATATTATTTGCAAATCTGGTCAAAACCTAGTTTATAAGTGTGCATGTTTAAAACAAACGTACACAACATACCCACCGACTTTCGGGTGTTGAAAAGTCAAAATTTTGAAAAACGTTCTTCGGTTAAATTTTCTATTTTTATTTGAACTATCTATATTGGTAAACAAATTTTGAAAAATATTTTATCATCATTATTAAATAATTAAAATAGGTTTATTTGCTAATAAAATCTATTTATTGATTATATAAAAAATATTTAAATAGCATATTTCAAAGTCTCGAAATCTTGGGTCGTTACAAATCTATTTTACCGTCATTTGTTATTATTTAAAAGAGTTGTATTTTAATTATAAAACCTATTATTTTAAGATATAAAATTTATTAAATATTCGTAAATTAAGGCTGTAAAATTCTGGGTCGTTACATTAGAATGGATCTAAGTTTCAATGGGCATTTTCTGAGTCGAAATTTAGGCATGTTCCGAGGTGGGTTGTTACAGGTGTGTTTCTGATGCTGGTTTACCAGACTGATACGGACGTTATTTTTCTTATAATGCTCGGGTTAGACCGAGCATATTTTCAGATCTAGTTTGGGTGCCTTGGAGCTTTAGGAGACGAGCTGGATGTCCAAGTCGTATCTCTCCTATAATCTTTATTTCCACTGCATATATTGTTGTATTTATCAACGTTTGTGAGGAAAGGTTGTTATAACTGTCCATGCTAATGATTAGTGATTAGCGTACTCTGACGTTGTGTATATATAAAAGTTTTCTTTTGTAAAGATCTTGTGTATATTATATATTTCTCGTCACGATGTAAGACTTTATTCTCTTTTTTTTCCTTTTTTCCCAACAATCTGTCTTCCTCACACTCGAATGTTCGGCAAGTGAATGTCCTGTATGTATTAGCGTCAACTTATGAAGGTCGAAAAGGCAGGTCGTTACAACGAATGTGAGTTGTTCCATTATACACACACATATTTACTATTTTCATTTGTTTACATTTGTCGTCGTGTATTATGCCATCGCCATAGGTTCATGTCATCGTTGCTATTATGCAATTTAATGAGCCATCGCGAATTATATTGGTTCGCCTTCATTGTTTGTCTTTGGCTTTATGAATTAAAATGTTAGGTCTTCGTATGGTGCTCGCTTTTCTATTTTAGCTTCTATGCATATATTTTTTTGGCTTAATCCAAAGTTTAGCTTTGTGGATTAAGTTTTACTTAGTCAACAATAGTCCAATGGTAGTTTTGTAATTAAATTAGAAACTAATTTTATTACCCCCTTAAGCTACTTTTTTTTACCAAACTCAATTTATTGTTAATTTCTTATTGGTTAATATCTTTATCGCTATGGTTTCTTTCTAGCAAATGTTAACCATCCAAATTAATTAATTAATTAATTTTCTTTAGTTAATTAATTTTCTTTAATTAATTAGTGTTTTCTTTCACTAAATAATTCGTATCAAATAGAAAATTAATGAGGAAAATCCCAAAAATTCACCAAAAGTCAATTTTACCATATGTTACCTTATATAAAAATTTCAAATATAAATAATTGATTTTATTATTTTTAATAATTAATTAACCATTTTTCCCAACTTAGAATATTCATAAAATATTCACAATAATTCCAAAAATTATAAAATTAAAAACTCATCTCTATTTCATCATTAATCATGTAATATCAAAATTTCATGGCATTTGAATGTAATTAGACCATGGTTTGCCCTAAAACATGAACTAATTTACCTTAATTAAATTTTAAACTATAATTAAAATAATATTCAAACATCCAAACATGTATAACATCCTTAAAACATTCATTTGACGGTCAAATCCAAACCCAATAGGTTGGATAGGTTTTAGAGAAAGATCTTACTCACCTAGCTTAAAAGAACTTGTTTTGATCCCTCCATTTTCCTTAAACTTAAGAGATTTAATCTTCTAACTTTGAAATTCTCTTCTTCTTCTTTGTCTTTGGAAGATGTTGGCCTTGCTTAGAGTTCTTAGGTATTTTCTTTTGTGTAAATGAAATGCAAAGGAAGTAAGATGGAAAGAGGGATTGAGAATATATGTTAGTGAGTTTGGGCCATACTAACTTATTCCCCTTTAACCAATCATTTTCATTAAATTTAAAAAAATTCTTCCATTAATCAAGGCCAATTTAATTGCTCTAATTATCGTTGGTCCATCCAATTAACTTTTCAAAATGTCCCGCTTAATTAATTAAATTCTCTTATGCAATTCTTGCAATTAAATCACTTTATTTATTTAATTATTAATATCTTCGTATTATTAGTTCAATTCAATTTAATTCAATTTAAATTAGTTTCACATATTATGGACTGTGTAAAATATGAGGTGTTACAATTGCTAACCTATAATATCTCATGTTATGCTATGTAAAATAAGGATAAGATGAAATATATACAGGACGTTATGTGATATGAACATGGGATAATGATGTCGTTTTGGGGTTAAATGGCATGAGGGAGGTCGAATGTTAATAAATGTATAATATGTAATGATGATGTAACCGGTACAAGGTGAGTTACTTAATAGGCTAGAATTCATCTTAACCAGACGGATTCGGTTCGCTCCCTGAATCATGAC
This sequence comes from Allium fistulosum, assembly GCA_030737815.1. Classification (NCBI taxonomy): domain Eukaryota; kingdom Viridiplantae; phylum Streptophyta; class Magnoliopsida; order Asparagales; family Amaryllidaceae; genus Allium; species Allium fistulosum. The sequence goes on from CM060907.1 coordinate 399,366,065, forward strand.
GATCCGGTCCATCGCCATTGTTAGTCTAAATGGCATGTTGCATGGACACACCACATGACAGACACTGTGCGACGAGGATGATGATGCGATGGAGACAAGGCTATTTTCAGCACGACGAGGTATGGGCCAACGAGGAAGTGAGATGATGGTGCAACTAGTAGGTCGCGTGAGGGCTCTAACAACTTATGATCAAGGGATATACTGATGAAACAAGTCATGATATCTTGATGTCCAGGCATAGTAATAAAGTGAATGTGATTATGATTCACTGGTGATTAATCATACCTTTATTTATAAGTTAAACAATTTAATTAATAAAAATAAAGGTTGCAACTCATAAATGTGAATAGGATGTAATATTTCAACTGATTAGAGTTGCAGCTATGAGTCAATCTAATTAAACCATGGCACAAGTACATACACTGTTTGTACGATGGGAGGTGAGAATAGTGTCATATTTTATGTTTATTTGAATATCACATGTAAACTTGACATAACGCATGTTATTTTATATGCACCATTAATTCACAACTAGTTTCTAGTCCGACTCAGGATTTGTTATGTATATAACAACATCGGGTCAAACTGAGGCTGTTTTGTAAGTAATTATATACATTGTATGTATTATGTGGGCTACGAGTTGGAGATGGACTAGATGACGATGGAGGATATCGATTGTCGTTGAGTATTCCATATGACATAAGGACTTGTATTTGTATTGTGACTTGATTGTATTTGATGTTATGATGTACTTGGCATGTTTAGCCATGTATTCAATATGAGATGTATGATATAAGATATTATATTGGATTTTCAGTAATAATATATATATATATATATATATATATATATAATCTTTTATTCGCTTTCGACTCTGTTAGTTTGGATTTATCCTCTTACTCTTATGTGTCTGTAATACTATATTATTCGATTTTGGGAACTTGTGTACATTGCATTGTGTGGGGACGATATACATATCCTTTCAGTTGTATTCAAGTACTATAACATGCATTCGTGGTGGCCAAAAGGGATGTATCCAAGAGATCGCTCCTATCGTGTTCGTTGATCCGGGCAATCAAATAATTATTACTCTCTGCTGGCTTAGTCACTAGGTCGAGGTGCCATACAAGTGAAAGGAACACATACATCATCGCATAAGTTCTTTTATTTGACTTGATACAATAATACAATAGCTATAGAAGATTCTCGATAAGTCATACTGTAACATTTCCAAACGCTTACACGTACGCTACTTTTTGATAATATAATAATCAAAAGCCACTCACTCCCCATCGTATGAATATGGTTTCGTAGACTCGTATATCGATATTGCTTTCCAAAATACCAAATGATCAAGATTACTTTAAAGTAAATGTTTATTATTACAATCCAATACTTATGATTATGAACCATTGCATAATTGTGATCATGTAAATACTATCCTAAGATTGTGTGCGTGCGTGACTTGCTATATTTTGGATTGTTCAAAATAAACAAGGCAAGACTCCACTCACCATATTGACATACACAAGGCAAGACTCCATTCACCTTATATACATACACACCTATTCATCATACTTGTACTTATCATTAGTATGCCCAACACTGAAAATGGTATACAGGAAAGAAGTAGAAGTTCAAGTGGCAAAAATGAATTTCATAAATCAAAATATAGTAAATAGAACATAATTATTTTGCAAATAAAAAACTCTATATTTATTAGCAAACATAATATCCTGAAGTAGCTGAAGGTTTCCTTAAAAATGGACGGTGGTCATGTATGCATCTTAAGCTACTTGTGAAATCTCTTTTGCTCAAGTCAGTGTAACCCTGAAATAAAGCAAAATTCAATCTGAATTAATGCCCATGCCTAGAAAGCAATGTCAAATGAATAATATATATCCCTGTGTACTGACATGAATAATATATATATCTGTGTGTACTGGTGGGGGCCTACAAGATGACAATGTTTGAAAGCATACAATATTAATATCAAGTAGAAAATAACTATGAACACTGTATTTAGCATATCAGTGATTAAAAACTATTTATCCAGAACCTTTACAGTAGGACATTTGTTCTATCTTGATTGATTATTTTATAAATTACCATCTAAAAGGATTCGAACACGGGATATCGCACACCTTACGTGTGAAACACGTGCTGCCCTACTTACCTTGCTAAATTAAGTAAACATATGGAATAACTGAAAATAAAACTGAATAATTGACCCCATTATAGGTATTTTATACGTCTTAGAAAATATTGAAATGCATTCCTTCTTAATATCAAAGAAAATAATACAATAAAAAATGGAGCTTATTAACATCAGCCAATTTGAATCATTTGGCACAAATATTAACTCGGTAGTAAATGACATAAATAAAATGTAAAACTGGATCCCTTTAGTTGATCATTTTCAATCATTTTCACTACAATCAGGACAGAAACTGCATCCCAAAGTAAACCAATATATCTGGAAAAAAAGTTGATCTTTGGATCAGTAATAAAAGATATGATTGTTTCCTGTTTTAAAATTATACAACAAACCTACATTTTATCAACATTTGAATGCATCATCATCACTAACTTCTTTATTTCATCAAGATTCTCCAAGCTTAATAAATCAGGACTAATTTTCTTTTACACTCACCTATTACAATTGTCATACCAAAAGATACAGACAAGAAAACAAAATGATAAAAATTAAAAATAAAATATTAGTTGAATGAAAAGGCCAATATGATAAAATAGTGAATATAGCTCATAAAATAAAACAATTTGTTCACTATGTTTTCTGATATCATTAATTTAATATGATACATGTAACATGATAACTGACAAAACTTTTATATACAGCAATATTTCACCTTGTTGATTTTTTTTGCAACGCCCAAAAGCTTTTAGCATAAATTATTTAGGAAAGGAAAATTATATGTAGACGCATAAGATCGGGTGAGAGAATGATGGTATAATCATGCAATGACAGCATGTGATTTGTACACCAACCACACAGGGTCAATGCGAACCTAGCTTTTGTTACCTCGAACTGCCACTGCGGGGTAGAGCACACATCCATGTACGCCGACTACGTGGTTGAACAAAGAATCACTGACACCTTCTCTACAGTAATGTAATCACATCCTGAATTTGTATTGATTTGGTCGGCCGTTGCATGATTTGGTGAAGTGGTTTTGGAATGGCGAACATTTTTACCGAACAATTTTTTATTATGTAAGGGTATTAAGGGAAAAATTTAACAATATGGTGGGTAAACTCAGCAAAAGTAGGATTACGATGATTTTTTCTATTGTGCAAGAGGGCTACACAATAAGTTCACGTGTTTAAATAGAATCAGCCTTTAGGAAAAATTAACAAGTACATATTAAAAAATATTATCAAATTTTAGTTTCTTAACATGACTCTAGTATAAACTGCACGTACATACATCTAATAGGTAGAGATATTTGCATTTTATTTAACATAAAATGAGTGAAAGGATGTATGTTGTACGCGTAAATACTATGTAGTCACAACACTTTTATTTCAGGTTGTTTTGTTAGTAGTGTCGGTGATAAATTGATAGTAAAATTTTGTTGATAGGTGGTTGGAAAGAAAAGGTGGTGGAGGCTGCAAATCGATAATGAGATTCCGTTGACATATGGGAGTATTTTCGGAATTTCGAAAAGACATCGGGAAAATCTCATTCATTGAATTTTCTTTATTAATAGTAGAGATATATCAAAATAAACATTCGTTCTTACTTGAAATTGAATCCAATTCATTAAAAGAAAAAATAAATTAGGAATTCTGTTTTAATTTTCAGTAATAAATTTTGTATTTTATTTAACGACATTAATGCTCATAGCTACATGCATATGTACGGAACGTGTCAAAGTGCTAGTTTATTACAAAGATAACTTGAAGCCAACATTAATTCTTGTGAAATAATTAAGAAAACATATAGAAACATGAGAAGAAATAATCAAAGAAATAAGCCTGTTAAAGGTATTTGTTACGTCCTAGAAAAAATTGAAGTCTCTGTCTAACATGCGGAAAAATACTGCCATTAGAATGGCAGCATTAGTTAGCAGATGATAAATGATTGTAAAATTGAATCGCTCAATATAAAAAAAAAATTGAAAACCCAGGAGAACCTGGCAGGCCGGTAAACTCCTGACAAAGGTATAATAAAGTTATCCGTTGATCGATTCAAAAAAGTAAACAATTATATTTAAAACAGATTGATGAAAATATATCTGCTTCCTACTTTTGAAATACACAACAAATATAAGTCAGTCTATATCCATACGACAACAAAAAAAGGCTGCAAATTGTATATATAGTCAGGACATGGGTACAATTTGGTAATCTTCATAAAAAATATTTACTAATGCATAAACATTGTATTATTTGTGATAAAAAAAATTCTACAATGAGTAATAAATTACAAAAAATGTAGAAATGCACACAAGTACCATTTTATGTATTTTCAAAAAAAATCAATATCGACATACTTAGCAAATAAATAGACATATAAATTAAGATATTGAAAAACTAATACTTTAAAGTACTCAACGATTAGAGAGATAAACCTTGAAGATTTATCTAACTTGTAAAATTTTCAATACGCACTTTGTGGAAAAAGAAAATAAACTTCAAGGTCTAACTCTGTAATGGTTGAATATTTTAAGTATCAGTTTTAGAAAATAATTTTCAATATGCATTTCGTGGAAAAAGAAAATAAACTTTAGAAAACACAACAAGTAAAATAATAGAAAATTGCTATTCAAAGAAATAATTAGAAGTGTAAAATAAATTACAAAAAGTAATAAGACTGTTCTGGTTTATATAATTGAACGATAAAAAATTTCATAAACAATTAACATTCAATCATTTGTAGTCCCCATGTATAACAAAAATATGTATAGTACAATAATATGCTGTCAGTTGAATTCGGAAAAAACCTAATTATTTCAGAAATAGAAAACTAAATGTTGGTTAAACGGAATAATAAATAATTCTGTGCCTCTTTGCCAAGAAAAATATGAAATTGAAGGAGCATGAAAACAGATGCTGGGGCAAAAATGACAAAAAAGAATTTTGGGGAAGAAAATGTATGATCAAATATTTTGGAAAAAAATAACAAAACAAATATCTTGGAAGAGAAAAAATAATAATAATATTTAAAAAATTGAATCAGTGAATGTATATATATGTGTGTGCCTGTGTGTGTAATGAAGAATTTATTCAGTTGTTATCTAAAACTACTTAAATTAGCTCCTACGAAATTCTCCTTCAAATTGTGAAAAGGCAACGTAAGTAAAAAAAAAAGATGCAAAGATGTTTCTAAATTTTAACAAAATTTAGAATCTATAGCCCAAATCAAGAAAAAAATAGCTAGCGGAATCCGAATTTAAATTAATAGAGGAAAGTCGGGTCATATGACAATTTTCAACTGTAAAGTAAAAACAATTTTCAACGGTAGAGAAAAAACATTTAATCATGATCTGGACTAAAATGTGTTGAGTTGAAACATATTGATTTGACATCATGAGATTATGTGCAAGACAAATGTAATGACTAAATACTAACTTATCTAGTAATTTTTTTCGTAAATTCCAACCATTACTAAATAATAACTTATGTCTTCTGGTTTAGCATAATAATATATCCACATAACAAGGCGGCTTGTCCAGGATATAACTCAACTTCAATTTTTACTTTGTACAGCACATGTAGTTATTTGAGAAGGTTAATAAAAAGTATTAGAAACCAATGAACTATATTCAATTTACTCAGGTATCTTTAAGAATGTGATATACATGTGTGACCAGAAATAATACCATATAATGTATAATAGATAAACGATTAACTGCAATACAGGATACTAGAAGTGATACATACCGGTTATAATGGTCATACTAACAATTCTTTAGCAAAACAAGGTGAAAATGGGATCACCAATGCAAAAGAGAAATATTTCACTATTCACAACTTCTTTTCAAATAGTATTCGGTCGAGATCATATGCAAGGAGCGAGTTTTTATGTTCTTAAACATAAAAAGAACTACATCTTATACGGGATGAAATCCAACAAGAATTGGTGGCCTGTCCTCCGAACAACGTATAATTGAAGAAAGAAAACAAAGTTTGTAGACAGCATAATGCTAGTTTAAATAATGGTCAGTTTTAATCCAAATGCAAGTATTATCGAGTGCAGTAAACTTACCATCTTTATTGGCATTGATCAACATTTTTCCTTAGTTGAGCTCTGAAAACAAAATGTTCCCAAGCTTTATGCATTTGTTTTGACTAATTACTTTACCATCTGTTAGTATATGAATTTATTTTTAAATATTCAGGAGTCATTTCCAATGCATTAAGGAACAACTTTAATCGGCATTTGAATATATGCTTTATTGCAATCTCGTGTGCAGCCCACAACTGTCTTGACAGCCAGATCTACAACTGCTGTGGATTGACGATATCGATGATGGACCATCGATACAATGCATTTGCATATAGAACAAAATCAGAATTTGACTTTTACAGATGTGGACACATGTCCACATGTTTCACATGTACTCTTCAGTTGTTGATCCATGATGAAGCTAGATGCCCCATATGATGTGCCACCATTATCTATGTTATTAGAGTTTTTCATTAGTTTCCATTTTTAGTTTTTAACTTAATATTAATTTATGCACCATGTTGTTTTGATCACCATTGCATCTTTATAATTATTTATCGTAAGTTTGATGATCTATTGTGAGTTTGCAACTTCTATCATCCTGATGATTTATTAGAATGATAAAAGTTAATCATCAAATTTACAATAGATAATTTGTATTCATGCAATGGCGATGAAACTACTATAATACACAAATTTGTATTAAGAAACAAACTCAAACAAAAACTAACAAAACAGTCAAATAACATGGATAATGATGGCACGGCATATGGAGCATCCAGCTACACCATAGACCAGCAAAATGAAGAGTACAGGTGAAACATGTGGACATATGTCCACATCTATAGAAGACCTTCTTGATTCCATTCTGTATACAAATGCAGCATAACCATAACTCATTATCAAAATCGTCAACACACAACAATTGTATATCTAACTGCCAAGACGGTTTTATGGTTGCACCCGGGATCGCAATAAAGAATTCAACAGTTGAAAAAAGTTTCTCCTTAACCCATTAAAAACAACTCTCTTGCATAGTTAAAAACCAGTTCATATGCTATCAGACATTAAAGTTATTAGTCTAATCAAATGCATAAACCTTAAGAAAATATTGGTTTCAGAGCTCAACTAAAACAAGAGAGTTGATGAACGCCGACAAGGATCGTATGTTCATGGCAGTCAACAATTCTTGCATTTGGATTAAAAACAATACCATTACTTAAGCTAGCATTATGATACCTACACTCGGATCGACCAAAAAAATTCCACTTGTTTTCATAATTCTACACTCTATCCCTATTCTATGTTCATATTCCTCCACTAGCTGACAATGCAAGTACACATTTCCATTTCATAATGCAATGACCCCTTAAACCATTAATGGAAAAGAAAGGTCGAGAGTAAACATGAACCTTTAAAAAACAGTTTTTTAATGGTAAACATTAAACTCTAACGCTCCGGCTGAGCATCAAATGGGCAGCAATTAATCTGTAATAAGGAGATATCAATGGGTTGAAAGTCCACAAAAAGAAATATGGATCGAAACTTGTTGATAAAATTTGATTGTATGACTTATCGACGAGGTTACAGACATAATAATAACCATTCCTCTTATGGTACTACAAGCTGCAAATCAAAAGTCCACAGCACCAATCAAAGATGATGAGTTTAAGGATATTGACTTTTGTTACGTCTAGGCAAGAAACCTAGTGACTTGTTAATGTTGCTTTCGAGTTTATGGCTTCTGGCTTCTGTAGCTGTAGTGCGTATAGTAGAAGGTATGGTTTGGAGAGTTGACGAGTTGAGAAAGCACTAGTTGGTGATTGGAAAAAACGATGATTTGGAAAATCATTTTAATCTATGGAGGCTTTTGAGACTTACCTTGTCTAAAGATTATTTCATCAGGAAGAAAAGGAGCACGTGTTAACCTCCGAACAGATTTCATGGTGGCCTAGAAACTCTTGTTCATCTTAGAAATTAGGGTTTCTTCGTTATTTATTTATAGCGGGAAGTTCAGTTTTGATCCAAAGAAGGCCGGACCATACTAAAATGGCTATTTCATTATTTGTATGACAGAAGAGGGGAAAATAAATAAATAAAAATCTTATTATCTACACACACCTAAACTATCATTAACGCCGCTTAAATACAACAAAACCATTATTCCCAAACAAGTTGGGATCGGCTAGAGATTGAACTCAAAACTAAATGACAGAGCTAATTTAAAGTTTATAACAATAACAATAGCAATAATAAAATAAAGTCAAATAAGTAAATTAATAATAATAGTAACTAAGTAAGGTAAAAATAAAGATAAAAATACATATATATTAAAAAAAACCAAATGATGATAATAGTACAAATAGTAATGATGGTGCTGGTACGTGAATCGCTAACTTCCACGTGCTATGACTTAGACTCCTTTTCCCTAGTCCTATAATCTAAAACTTATAAAACTCATAGTGCTCATGGTTCTGGTACGTGGATCGCTAACTTCCACGCCCTCCTATCCGCTACCAGCTCTTCGGATTTATTCTAATCCTTCAAGTCCCTTTTTACTACTTCCTTCCATGTCAACCTTGGTCGACCTCTTCATCTCTTTGTGCATACGACGCGGCCTACCATTCCAGCGCGCATAGGTGCATCGGGCGGCCTACCATTCCAGCGCGCATAGGTGCATAGGTTGCATTCTTGTGGTTGTTTGGAACAATCACATAGAACGACTCGATGAGAGCCTTCTATATGTTAATACAACTAATTTAAAATAGAAGATCTTACGGTATCGACGTAAAATAGTCTTTAGACTTGAGGGTAATGTCGAGCTTAAGTAGGTAGGTTGTATTTTTGATTATGATTAAGCACATGACATGACAACTATGTTACGACAATAGTTGGGTAACTGCTCTACTATAAAAATCCTTCTTGGCCCTCGTCTAAGCATCGTCTAGACGCTAGGCAAGATATACCACCTAGCCATCCGCCTAGGCCCGCCAAAGAAAGGCTTACCACCTCATATAATAATCTAAATATGTATTCAGGCATTGTTTATGTATTATTTAAGGCTCGGTGCCACGTATAAGCATTTATGTGCTAGTTTAGGCGGTCTTGCTATTTTAGCTACTTCTATGCCCATCCAAATCCAAAAATTTCCAATTTCGATCAGTAATTGTTATAAAATACCGAACTTTTACGCAAATACATGAGTAATCAAAAACACATAGCTTCGGTTAATTCCTAATTAATCCCTCCTAAACAATTAATCATTAATCCATACATATCACTTAACAATTTTTACAGCCTTGATTACAGGTTGAATCACTTGAAGTGAAGTACTACTCAAAAAAGGATTTGTCGCCTTCGTTGTAGATGGCTAGTATCACAGTAATTGGTAGGCAAGTTAAAGTTAAAATCTCTGACCAAAGTAATCTGGTTAATCAATAAATGTTATCAGATTGAACCAAAAACTTTAAAATGATCTGCGCAATTAACTATAGATATTAATAGAGTTTTTGACCTATGGCCAGACTCTAGATACCTTATTGGTACAACGTACAACGTCAATGAAAATAAAACGTGTATAAAACAACATTACTAGGTGAGCTTAATAAAGATTAGAAATTAGATTTCGCATAAATGATCTATAAGCAATTGAACTTGTGTCTGATATTGTACTTCAACAAGTTCGTACAACTTTAGTGTTTAAATTGCTTAATTATTGACTAAGGACCGACTCAACACCAAAGAGTCAACGCAATCATGTTGATAGTTAACTTTCAAGTTCGACCAGTATAAAATTAATTTATAAATGCTATAAATTAATAATAAAATTAAATACAAATATTGTTATCCTTTATTTGAACCAAGTGATATTTCGATGGATTTATGCAACAAAAAAAGAAGAAATGAATCAAGAAGCTTTAAAGATATCAAGATTAAAGTCTCAAGAATTTTGGCTAAATATCGAGCGAAGAGTATCGATTGGTATTGAATGATCCTATGGATTAGTGCCTACTGATCCTATTGCTCCCACTTTGCTTCCATATGACTTTGCTTCTAAGGTTGAAAAAGAAGACAAATACAAATGATGTGACAATAATCGGTATTGATCAATCATCTTTGACTATTTTGACATTGAAATTCCAAAATTTGAAGACTTAAGCTGTTCCGAAAAAGAGAATAAAAAATTGGTCAACACAATCAGTCGGTACCGATCTACACAGATTGGAACCAAATGATCCAGCTTTTGAGAAACACGTCGTTTTACCTGTTCTCCATGTTAAAAAATCGTGTCTATATGTTTGAGCAATTCAACTAACGATTTGGCGATTCTAGTATGGGGATTCTACTACAAATAGTTAATTTCAAAATTAAAGTAAGGGTTTTGGATTCTCTTTTGATTTTTATGTGGAGCTACTACCAAATTCGAAATCAACCAACCTGAATATTAGATTTGTGCTGTAATTCGGTGGTAATTGTGAACTCAGACGGTGATAAAAGATATAATGGATATTGACACTTGATTTAGCCCAAAGCACTTTGAAAATCTTGTTCAGTTTTTATTTCTTATCTTTGTAATTCATTTTTATTTGATTTAGATGCTTGCCCATTTATTGTGTAAACAGTTTTTGATGCTTTCACCCGAAACGAAGAAGTTAAGGTCGGATTTGATTACTACTTTGATTTGAAAATGATCTCCAACTATATATGTAGAAATGACTCCCAAGAAGGTACCAATTTGAATTGGAGTTATCATTAATGTAACAACCCAAAAATTCTAGTTATTTGATTTTAAATGTTTAAGTAGTTTTAAATAATTAAATAATTGAATTTTGGAATTTAATAACTTATAATTCAAACATAGGGAATAATTAAATATTTGAATTTTGAATTAAATGTCAATTAAATGGATTTAATAATTTTATTTAACTCCTTTTAACCAACAGATAATATTGGTGAATTCAATATGTAAAATTTGTTTACAAAATATAAATAGATTGAATAAATATCGATAATTAATATAAAATGATATTCAAATCTGTGAAATTGGCTTTCCGGGCATTGTCTCGGATTTCGACGAAACTGTATCATTCGAACCGTAATAGTAATTATATTATGCTGTCAAATTTCATGGCCATTAGACATATCGTTTGGTCGTGCGAGTTCGAAACGCGTAAAAATTAATATCGAAAATTTAATATAATAATTGTGTTCGAAAAGCTATCTTCTATAGACGATCGAATTAGAGCTCGAGACTAGTTCCATTGTGTTCGAAATAGGGGTATAACATATAGAACGTCAAGCGGCACGTCTCGTTTGGAATTCGAGTTTTTTGGACGTTTTATAGCTTGATAATTTATATATATATATATATATATATATATATATATATATATTCATTTTATTCAGTCATGGTTCCCTTTACCCTAGCCCGTATCCACATATATGCTGCCCATACCTCCATACTTCTCCTTGTTCATATAAATGAGCAAACAGATAAGAATTTGCCTATTTTCTCAAAAACAAAACAATGGCAAATCGAACAACCACGATCGCGATGGACCACTTGAGGCCGAGATATTCGTGGGCCCCAATAGCAAAGTCGCGCGTCCTGAGGTGGTGAAGAAGTTGAACGACGCGATTGAGGCACGATAAGGCATGGCGGCGCATGTAGGTGGTTGAACTGCGCGGCATCCTTGGTCCATTTATGGCAAACGGCAGCACCTGCGGCAGCGGCATCGGTGGCGTTCGACGCGCCTTGGTAGGGGCATCCTTCGGCAATGGCGCGACGCCGCCTGGTGACATGGAGGCGACGCAGTGGCAGGGTTTGGTCTCGTGGTTTGGTTCGAGCTTGGGCAGCCTGGGTTGTTATTGGTTGAGATTAGTTAAGGTTAATTTAACCGTTAATGATTTAATTAATATTAATTATATTATTTAATTCATGAAAACTTATAAATCGAATAGCTATTTTATACGAGGTCGAAATCGAGCGCCGTTTATTGCGTTGTACTCGCATTGACATTTTCTTTGTGATGGAGTTGGTTTGGTTGGATTTGGAACAAGTGAAAATTTAGGCTAAAATCGGACGACTATTAGATTTTAGTCCAAGTTGAAATGTTTCGGCGGAAATGAAAATCAATGTGAGTTTAACTCACATTAAATTTTATCATATCATATCTATGATGTTATAAACATTTATTGATTGTTTGGATGTTAGTTAAATTGTTTGATTGCTTGTTTGGTTGAATTTCCATTTGGAAAATGGATGACATATTAATTTGATCGTTATAAACTCATATGATTATCTATATATTATTCATAACCATTGTTTTGCAGAGAAATCTTTAGAGAGACCCTGAGGGGTTTCTCGCCCATAAATTATTTATTTACATTCGTATGCTATTACATTAATAGTTAATTGAAATTAATTCTTGATATTCCATTTAATAGTTTAAATATCGTTATAGCAATTTTTGCTATACCGTCGTTAATTGAAGTTCACCCCCAAAACTCTGTCATATGAACTTAAGCTTGTGTTTCCAGTAAACAGAAGGTTAAAATTCATTAATCAATGATAATTTAAAATAATTAATCATTTTAACTAATGATTTTGAGATTAATTAACCAATTTAATAAATGATAATTAAAATTGGTTTATCTTTAGGTTTAATTAATCATTTTTGCTAATGATGGTTTATACTTAATTAATCGTTTTAACTAATGATTATTTGAGTTTAATTAATTCTTTTAATTAATGATAACAAAGTTTAATTAATTTATTAAACTTGATTAATTACTTTGATTAACGATGATTGGAACTAATAATCATTTTAATTAATGATATTTAAAAGTAATTAGTCATTTTAAATAATGAAATTTGAATTTAGTTAATCATTTTAATTAATGATTGTTTTTAAATTTTATTAATTGTTTTAACTGATGATATTTGGAATTTAGTTAAATCTTTCTAATTAATGATGATTTACAGTTAGATAAATCATTTTAACAAATGATGTTTTAATTAATCGTCTTAACAAATGAGATTTGAATTTAGTTAATCAATTAATTTATTGAACTTATTAATTATTTAATTAATGGCATTTAAAATTTACTTATCATTTTAATTAATGATGGTTGAGATTAATTATTCATTTAATTAATGATTTTTTGAAGGAGCCATTTAATTAATGATTATTTGAATTTAATTAATCTTTTTAACTATTGATAGTAAAAATCAATTAATTAATTTAATAAAAGTGATTAAAGTAAATTAAATAATATAATAAAAGCGTTTTAAGTTTATTAACTGATTTAAAAGTTAATAAACTAATTTAATAAATATTTTAAAGTTGATTTATCGATGATATAAAAGTGTTTGGAAATAATTATCTATTTTATTAAAAATAATGGATTTGTTTATTTAAAAAAAGATTTTAAATGCGATTAATTAAAAGAGATTTTAAATGTGATTAGTTATATTTAGAGATAATTAATATTGTTTTAAAGTTATAAAAGGAAATTAAATTGTTTTATTATCTTTTGGGATAATTTCTAGGTGTCAATCCGATGTTGGTTTAGGCCTTCGAGGTCGAGTACTTGGAAAAATTATTCTCTTAATGTTTTACAATCAGGAACTAATAGAAATATGGAAATCAAGCACAAGTTCAGTTTTTAAAAAGGTTAAAGTTCGATTTCGGTTATAGAACAATAGTTCTGTAATCAATATCGCATATATGGAAAGAATATAGTCATGCATTTAATGCTAAACGTTGAGGCTTGGACTCGTTCCTATCTTGAAGGTTAAAAATGTCATCAAGGTGAAGCCTAGAGGTAACACTACCTCAACTTGTCCAGCTTCATTTTCAACGGAGAGATAGGACTTGTCTGGAATCAACGAGTAGTGGTAAATATATGAAATTTAATTTCCATACACGATCATTTTAATTATCCCCGATAGTTGATTTATTAATTATCGAATTCAGCTTTCTTCATGGTGTATCATCACCGTAAAAACGATTTGCTGCTCTTTGAGCTTTGCTATCCTTTGTTGGAAAATGACTAAACCAAAAGCACGAGTGGACGTCCAGCTATGTGGGGTTGCTCCCATCAAAAGGGTATTTCACATCTCTTCTAGATTTTTTGTGCCGTCACGTGAAAAACTGTTTGAGGTTAGATGTGGAATATTCGGATTCTCGGTAAGGTCTGGCGGGGTCATGCTGGTACATTTTTGAGAAGTGTCACAGAGTATATGAGCTTCCCAGGAGTATATTACTAGAGGCATACTCCAAGGGTGATGCACCTTCCTTGTCATTTGTTGGAAATTTTCCTTTCCTTATTTGATTCGAAAACCCTAAATCTATTTTAGCTTTAAATTGCCACGAGTAGAGCCAACTCCTCATCATGGCATTTAAGTATTGATTTAGTTCATTCTATCAAGTTGGACTGGTATCTTATTTAGCCCATTCTATCAATTTTGGACTGTCATCTTATTTTGTCCATTCAATCGAATTTGGACTGTTTTTCCTTGCTCTATCCATTCTGTCCAGTTTGAATTTTACTTTGTTTATTTCCTTTCTTTCAAGTTTGGTTTAATATTATTTATGCTCATCCATATTTGGATGTGTTCCTGATATTTATTTCTACTCTTTTCTTTATGGATGTTATTCTTGTGAGGTGAAAACCCGTTCCGCATTAGCGACATGGTCTCGCAGAATTTTATACGTTCTCCCATTATTTGAGTCATCTCATGTTGGTATTTCCAAACTGATCCGGGTGTTATTTATTTATAATGCTCGGGTAAGACTGAGTATTTTCCCAGGTTGTCTTTGAAGTTTTGGAGATCGTGGAGGGGAGCTGAAGATTCACCTATCGTGGTATTTTATTTTCCGTTGTATTATATAGTATACATATCGACATTTGTAAGGTCAGAATTTTATAACTATCCAGCTGAATTGGTTTGTTTTAACTCTGATATACTCTGTATGTTTGGGATGAGAGTTTCTACTGTCCTTGTTATATTATATATTGGAGATTTCGCTGTGAGATTTTGTTTTTGTTTGTTCTTTGTTCTTTTCTTTTTATATACTCTAACAATCTGCCCTTTTGTTGATTGGATGCGCAACATTAGAACACAGTGTATCATTCAAAAGGAAAAAAATATACAATGGCAAGGGATCAAACCACCGGCAAATAAACTTTTCAAGGAACAAAAGGTTGATATAGCCTTGAACCATATTACCCTATGCTTCCTAATTCAACCACATAATTCACCCTCAAACCCTCAAACCACCACACTTGTTGATGCATGAACTAGAACATACCACAACACACCCACCATATAATTCAGATATTGCAGAACTTTCTTACTTTTTTCCAAAAAACCAACTACACTTCCACCATAAAGACAAATAGACCATAAAATTCCTTTAATTCCAAATGCAAATCTGTTTGCCTGAAAACATAAAACACTCTCATCATTTGAAAAACGAGATTGAAAATATGATTCAAGAAATGCCATATACCGGAATAATTAGACACAGTCACAGCCCATATTCCTCTCCTATTGTTATGTTAAAGAAAAGTAATGGAGGCCGAAGAACGTGCATTAATTATAGAGGACTCAACAGAATAACAGAAAAACATAAATTTCCAATTCCATTGATAGATAATCTCTTTGATGAAATAAACAACACAAAATACTTTACTAAACTTGATCTTATGTCAAGGTATCATCATATTTGAATGCACCACGAAGACATACACAAAACAACATTTAGGACCCATGAAGGCCAATATGAGTTCTTGGTCATGCCTTTTGGTTTGATAAATGCTCCATCAACATTTCAAGCCCTTACGAAAGACATTTTCAAATGTTATCTCAGGAAGTTCATTTTAGTGTTTTTTGATGATATACTCATCTATAGCACTAACTGGCAAGAACATTTACAACACTTATTCTTAGTCTTCTAGGTCTTAGAAGACAACAAACTGGTGGTAAAGCTATCTAAATGCATATTTGCTCGGTAACATGTAGATTATCTAGGACATATTATATTAAAAGAAGGCATTGCAATCAACTATGCTAGAGTTTAAGCTATCAAGGACTGGCCTACTCCAGCATCAATCAAGTCCCTTATGAGATTCTTAGGACTTTCAAGGTGCTATAGGAAATTCATAAAAAATTATGGAATAATAGCAAAGCCCTTAACCGACCTCCTCAAAAAGAACTCATTTGCATGGAACACAGAAGCACAAGTAGCATTTGACAACTTGAAGAAATATTTCTCAAGCCCACCAATTTTAGCTATGCTATACTTCTCCAAAGGTTTCATTGTAGAGTGTGATGCTTCGGGAAAAGGAATAGATTCAGTCTTACTTCAGGAGGGCAAGCCCATTGCATATCTTAGTCAGGCGCTTCAAGGAAGAAATATTCACCTATCCGCATGCGAAAATGATTTATTAGCTCTTATGCTTGCAACAAAGAAATGGCCCTAAAATCTCATTGGAAGGAAATTTATTATTAACACATACCACTAAAGCTTAAAATATTTACTAGACCAAAGGGTGAGTACTAGCATTCAACATAAATGGCTACACAAATTATTAGCATTTGATTACATGGTGATTTATAAACCTGGAAGAGAAAATATCATTGCAGAATCTTTATCTAGATACCATAAAGATCAACCAACACAAGCTCTCCTCCGATTAAAGGCAATTTCAGTAGTTCAGAGTCCTTGGCTATAGGATACCAAACAAATAGTAATTCAAGATCCATACTACAAGAAAATTGAAGCAGATACACATTCTTCCAAATATGCAACAAGAGATGAGCTGTACTTTTATAAAGGAAGAATCTTAATATGTCTTCAAGTTCAAGCTGCACACATTAAACAAATTTTATTGGATGAACCTCATGCTTATCCATTGGTTGGGCACTCAGGTATGACAAGAACATTACACAGACTCAAACAAGCTTTTCATTAGTCGGGAATTAAAAAGGATGTTCAGAAATACATAGCAGAATGTGATAGTTGTCAAAGAATAAAATCTGTGAATATAAATATTCCTGGCCGGTTGCAACCATTACATGTTTCAGAAAATATATGGAAAGATTTAACCATGGATTTTATGACTCAATTATCAAAATGCCATAATTTTTCTATAATACTAGTGGTAGTTGATAGATTATCAAAGTATGCTCACTTTACGCCCCTAACTCACCCTTACACTGCACCAATAGTTGCACATATATTCTTTGATAATGTAGTAAAGCATCATGGTATATCCAAATTAGTTGTTAGTGATAGGGACCCCATATTTACAAGCAATTTCTGGCAGGAATTATTGAAATTACAGGGATGCAAATTATCTCTAAGCGGTACATATCTCCCACAATTTGAAGTCACAAATAGAACTATAGAATGCTATTTGAGATGTTTCCGCGGCCATAAGCCTAAAGAATAGACTAAGTGGTTAACTCCAGCTGAGTTACGGTACAATACAACTTGGAGAAGTGCAATAAAAGTAACCCCATTTGAAGCAGTTTAAGGAAGGAAGTCACCTAATTTACTGAGTTATATTCCAAAAACAGGAAATTATTGTCAAGGACAAAATTTCTCAGCATTTTAGCCTTAAGGACAGACCTTCAGTATTTTAGCCTGAATGACAACTTTTTTTAGGTATCAGTTTTTACAGTTTTTAGGTATCGGTTTGTAGTTATCGGTAGCAGTTTTTAGGTATCAGTTTGTAGTTCGGTAGCAGTTTTGAAAGAATGTTTGTCCTTATGAATAATTTTTAGGATAATGTTTGTACTTGTGATTAAAATATTGAGGTCGTGTCCTTGAAGCTAAAAATATATAAATTTTTGTACTTTAAATTAATTCCCCCTTTCAAAAACTGTTAAATTACGCAAAGTGGATAAAGAACTATTTTCTAGAGATGTTACATTGTAGATTTTGAAGGATAATATGGAATTAGCAAGACACAAAATGAAAATTTCACTACAAAAGATTTCTGGAATCCCTACGCCAAAAAAGAAGTCGGAAAAACAGTGCGTCGCTAAAATTCCCTATGCATTCCCTTTGCCGTTTCTCTACGCATTCCCTACGCCGCATTCTCTATGCCAGATTCCATGCGCATTACCTATGCCTCGTTCCTTACGCATTCTCTACGCCGTTTCCCTACGCATTCCCTACATTGCATTTCCTACGCATTCCCTACGCTAGATTCCGTATGCATTACCTACGCCTCGTTTCATACGCATTTCCTACGCCAATTCCATATGCATTACCTACGTCAGATTTCATACGCAATACCTACGCCTCGTTCCATATGCATTCCCTATGATATATTCCATACGCATTACCTACGCCTTCATCCTTACGCATTCCCTACACCTAGCCTTCTTTTTTTACAAATGCAAATAATTGGATTTTTCTTACAAATTCTATACGCTTTCCCTACGCCACCGTACACCAAAATTCAATATGATCCTATTGTATTCACATTCATCTACCTCACGTATCATAACAAAATTTAATAAAACCAAACCAAACATCAACAGCAGAACACAATAAATATATTATATAACCACATGCAAAAATCATAACTATATATCTCATGAAATGTATCTCATTAAAACATTAATGTAGAATGTATATCATGGTCAAAGAACCATAAACTTGTTGCAAAATGTGTTTAAAACACATCATGTCCAACAAACAATAAAATAAAGATGCTACATAACTCCAATATAGTTGTTTCATCTAATTCAAATATCATACAATGTACGTTATAAAAATAGAACATCAAACCCACAACCAAAATAGGAATAACTCACGAAGTTGGTCATATCTCTGGTCCTTGCTCCCGCCTCAACCCCTATATAAACTCCTGCACGGAACTCATCTCCTCCTGCATGGAACATAAATCTGCTTGTAGTTTGTTAATCGTGGCATTCATTTCTTGATTTTTACTCTTTAGCTCTTCTACTTCCTCCTCAAGTTTCTCTTTGTCATTTGAACCTCAAAACTAGCAGTATATGTATTGTCTCTGTATATCTGCATATAAATTATTTAATCAAATTAGAAAAATGTATAACTATTCGACTGTTCTTTGCCTAAGAACAAATTTGCATGGTTTCGTTACAAATTAAGCCTAAAAAGCACGATTACAGTTTTAATTGCTTACAAATTTGCCGTGCACTGCCTTTGCAAAGGGACGGCGGTGCTGGTGCACTGCCTTTGCCTTGTGCAACCACTGCCTTTGCCTTTGCAAAGGCAATGCACCAAGTGCTGTTAACAAACTGCCTTTTCAAAATGCACCAAGTGCTGTTAACAAACTGCCTTTTCAAAATGCAGTTTCAAAATGCACCAAGTGCTGCCTTTAAAGGCAGCACCTGCCTTTGCAAAGGCAGCGTTGTGCACTGCCTTTACGTTGCCTTTCCAATTATTTTAAATATAAGTAAATACATACATGTTAATGATAGATCACCAAAACTTGCATATACTATATATATGATGTTATAGTATTACTGGAAACATAGGTTACCAAACCTAGTACATATTCATGTGCAAGTGATAATATATCAGTGAAACAATGTAGATATAATATAGTAACAGGTTTGTTTCCATAGCAAAGCATATGAATTGATAAGGCCTAGATTTTGGAAACATATATATAGATATGCACGAATGTAAAACCAGTACCCCTGTTGCTGAACATTGTACTTGCATAAAATACTAGCTTAAAGCCTACAATATATAAATACAACTCTTATTCATGCTAATAATAGTGCACTCACATGTATGTAGGAAATACACTCACCAAAACATATACCCATGCAACACTGGAAAATGAAACCTACACGCGGAGGTTTATATGACTACAAGTACACTAACACATACAACACTGGAACCAAGAAACACATACCTCATGCATATATGACCTGACACACACACTATAATATATGTATCACACGCAACCCTCAAAACAGTGAGATAAAATAATCAAAGATGCAACACCCAAAATTTAAGAGTTGTTGCACCGCCTCTCTAGTTTTAGTCTTTTTTTTTCCTATTACAAAATCGATGAGTATTTGAATTTGCTTTTGTACCATAACATGGTAAATTGGTGCTAATGTAAGGTGAAGTTCCGATTTGTGAAAGGTTGCAGTTACAAGATGTTACAAAATAAACATCTTTGTTGTAGTTATTATGTTTGAACATACGAATGACAAATTAAAGCTACATACCCTCTGATGTATGAACTTTCAGAGGTAATAGAGGCAAAGAGCTTCATGCTTACTGAATGTAGAGAGCTATTAGCTTTGACAGCAGCTTTGCAGATGATAATTTTGTGAATATATTATCCTTCTCATGCACTATAGAATATAGCAAGCAAATAAATTTCATGTCTAACATCTAATACATCATCCCAAACAATATAAGCATAAAATTTACTGACATTAAGAAAAATAATTATGAAAAGTATCCACGTTCCCGGAATTTTTAGGAAACATGTATGATTTAGAAAATATGACTATATAGTGACATTTTTTCTAGGTAGTATGGTGACCAATATACATTTTTGGTTTAGAAATATTCTTCTCGAATAAGATTACAACGGGTGTGTGAAACATACAAAGCTTTATGTGTTCTGATAACCTCATATAACATAGGTATAAGAAAGCAGCCTGGAAGCACATTTATTACAGTTGAAATAGCAAAATCAGCTGGTTGAGTGCTGCAAATATTTAGGGAAACTTCTAAAGTAAGGCTAACACTTAACATTATGAAGAGGTAGAATATTCAATTGAAGACGGAGAATGTTCAGTTACAGATAGATGCATACCTTCTTCCAATATATACTTAGATCAGATCAAAAGTTTTCAGGTGTAATTTTTTTTTTCCGCTACTTTTTTCGTAAAATATTGCTTGGAAAGAAGAGGCATTATATAGTAAACAACTTAATATCCCATGGCTTTTAATAGGTTATTGTAATTCAGCTTGCATCCCATGGTATTATACGTGCACACTGTATACTAGTTCATAATAATGTGGATGAATCATGGGACATATAAATTTGATTCAGCTTGCATCAGGTTGGACTTTCAGCGAACAAGATGCAGGTCAATATGAAACATCCATTATAAAAAAGGGACAAAAAAGCCATCAGCCAGAGTACTATTTTTCATTGAAGTCATACACATTCATCGTTGATATTTTTTAGTTGTTGTTCAACAAGTCATTGATGCTATTTTTTTGTTACCAAGTTTTTTAAAATAAACCAGTAATCCCTTGTTCTAATTTTGAATGCAAAATCACATTTAAGAACTAAATATAAAGCATGAAATCGTATATTTAAGTTGACTAAATGAATATTTCATAATTTTCAATAAATACTTATATTTTTGGAACTATGTAGCCTGTATGGTTTTTGCGGTTGTTTATGTTAAATTCGTAATTTTTGTATACAAATGAGTGAGCACGTATAAGAAGCTAAAATATAAGTTATCGTTTCACTAAGGAGCATTGTACCAGCACGTATAAGAAGCTAAAATATAAGTTATCGTTTCACTAACTTTTATCAAGGTTCACACGCATCATCATCGCTAATAACTTCCTTTTTATCAAGATTCTCCAAGCTTAATAAATCATGACTAATTTTCTTTTACACTCACTCACTACAATTGCCATACCAAAAGGTACAAACAAGAAAACAAAAGGACAACAACAATAGTAGCAGCTAAACTATTATTTCCAAACAAGTTGGGGTCTCCTAAACTAAAGAACTAAGTCAATTTAATAGTAATAATAACAACAACAATAAACCATGATAATAATAATAAAATAAAGTACAATAATTAAAGAAATAATAATAATAATAATAAATATATAAAGAAATTAAAAAAACATGATAATAGTAATAGTAATAGTAAAAATGGTAGCAATAATAATAGGGATCGAAGACCAAACACCAATGTCTTAGGCTCCTATTTACTAGTCTTATAATCTAAAACTTATAAAATTACCCATAAACCAACCCTAAGCAAAAAAAATTCCTAGCACACGGTTTTGGTACATGGATCGTTAACTACCACGTGCTCCTATCCGACACTAGCTCTTCGGATATATTCCAATTCTTCAAGTTTCTTTTTACTACTTCCTCTCATGTCAACATTGATCAACCTCTACCTCTCTTTGAGCATTCGATACGGCCTATAATTCCAACGCGCACATGTGCCTTGGGAGGCCTCCGTTGGAGATGTTTAAACCATGTTAAGCGGTGCTAGACTAGCTTCTCTTCAATTGGTGCTACTTCAAGTTTACCGCGTTTATCATCATTTCTAATAGGGTCTTGTCTTGTATGACTACAACTCCATCGCAACATACGCATCACTGCTACACTTATCTTCTGGGCGTGCTGTTTTTTAGTAGGCCAATATTCTGCATCATACAACATCGCAGGCCTGATTGCCGTTCTGTAGAACTTTCCTGTCATAGAGAATGCCAGACGCTAGTCGTCATTTCACCCATCCTGCTTGAATTATAAAACTAACATCTTCATCAAACTCACTATCATACAGCAACAATGACCCTAAATATCAAAATGATTCTTTCTTAGGCACTACTTGTCCATTCAGAGTAACATCTCCATCCTCTGACCTGACACTATTGAACTCACACTTCATAAACTCTTTTTTAGTTCTACTAAACCTAAAACCTTTTGATTCTAAAATCTGTCTCCACAGCTCCAGTTAATATAGCTCATAAACGAAAAAACATTTTTTTTCACTATGTTTATTGATATCATTAATGTGACATGATACGTGTAACACCATAATTGACAAATAAATTATATATACAGCAGTGTTTTACCTTGCTGAATTTTTCGCAATGCCCAAAAAGCACTTGGCATAAATTATTTAGGATAAATTAACAAGTACATACAGAAAAATATTGCTAAATTTTAATTCTTAATATATCATATATCAAAATAAACATTTGTTCTCATTTGAAATTGAATCCATTTCATTGGAAAATAAAATGAATAAATAATTCTATTTTAATTTTCAATAAGAAGTATTGTATTTTATTTTGAGACATCGATGCTCATGATTACATGCATACGTACAGAACGTGTCAAAGTACAAGTTTATTAAAAAGATAACATGAAGCCATACATTAATTCTTGTGAAATAATTAAGAAAACATATGGAAACATGAGAAAAAATAATCAAAGAAATAAGCCCATTAAAGGTATTTGTTATGACCTAGAAAAAATTGAAAAGTCCCTTTCCAACATGCGAGAAAATATAGTTAGCAGATGGTAAATGATTGTAAAATTGAATCACTCAGTACAAATATTAATTGGGTAGTGAATGATACAGATAGTACATATAGTTTGTCGGCAATTATTGTTACTACATTTGAAATAAAAATGGATTCAAAAAAGCAAACAATTATATTTAAAACAGGTCGATTTTTATATCAGTAATGAAAATATATATGCTTCCTACTTTTGAAATATACAATAAATACAAATAAGTCTAAAACGATACAACAAAAAGGCTGTAAACTGCATATACAGTTAGGATATGGGTACGATTTGGTAATCTTCATAAAAATATTTACCAATGGATAAACATTATTTTATTTGTGATAAAATATCCCTACAATGAGTAATAAATTACAAACAATGTAGAAATGCATACGAGTATCATTTTATACATTTCCAAAGAAAAATTGATATTGACATATTTATCAAATAAATGGACATACAAATTAAGATATTGAAAAACTGATACTTTAAAGTATTCAACCATTATAGAGTTAAATCTTGAAGATTAATGTAACTATAATATTTTCAATATGCATTTCGTGGAAAAGGAAAAACTTCAGAAAATATAGCAAGTAAAATATAAAATATCCTGCTATTTATAGAAATGATTATAAAGGTGGAATCCAGTGTATGGGACTCCCGCACAATAGCGGGCTCTGGGAAGGTCGATAATGTACGCAACATTTTCTTAGCATTGCGAATAGGCTGTTTCCGAACTCAAATCTGAACGCCCAGATCACCATATGGGTGACCTAACCGTTGCGCCAAGGCTCCACCTCATTTAAAGAAATGTTTATATGTTGTAAAAATAACATATTAAAAATAACAAGACTCTTCTGGGTTATATAACTGAGCGACAAAAAAATCATAAAGAATCAACGTTCAAACATTTGTAGTCCATGTATACCAAAAATAGGTATAATAGGATAATATAATGTTAATTGAATTCAGATAAAAAGTTAATAATTTCGGAAATAGAAAAACAAATGTTACTTAAACAGAATAATTAAAAGTAATAAACAATCTTGTACCACTTGCCGAAAAAAAATAAAAATGAAGGAGCATGAAAACAGGTGATGGGAAAAAAATGACAACGAGAATTTTGGGTAAAAAATAAGAACAGATATTCTGGTGGAGAAAAAAAATAAGATGCAAAAAGTTTGAACCAATGAATATATATACATGTGCGTGTATAATGAAGAATTATTCAGTTATCATCTAAAACTACTTAAATTATCTCCTTTAAACTGTGGAAATATAACAGGGAAATAAAATGGTTGAAAGGATGTTTCCAAAATTTTAACAAATTTTAGAACCTATAGCCTAAATTAAGCGAGAAAAATAGCCAGCGGAATCTAAATTTAAATTAATAAAGAAAAGTCAGGAGATGTGACGATTTTCAACTGTAGCATAAAAACATTTAGATCATGATCTGGACTCAAATGATGTTAAGTTGAAACATATTGATTTGACATCATGAGATTATGTGCAAAACAAATATAATGATCCGACTTTTGTTTATTCGCTTACTTATGAAGTTATACTAACAAAAAGAATTCATCCAACAAACCTGAAAATTGCTAAATAATCCAATTGTATATTTAATCCAATTGCTTGTGTATCACTCTTATCTAATGATTTTTTGGGCAAATTCCAACCATTACCAACTTACGTCTTCCATTTTAGTATAATAATATATCCACATAACAAGGTGGATTGTCCAGGATTACTAGTATACCAGTAAGGCCTTTAGAATGTGTATCTAAATGTCTTTGGATTCAAATCCCTTGGACATCAACTATCAATTTACATTGGAAAAAAAACTGAACAGTTCAGATATAATTGATTTTAATTCTTACTGTTGTTTATGTGATTATTTGATGATTAGTCCATAGTTATTAATGGCACATGATGAAAAAAGACGCAAAGCCATCACAGAGCCTTGATGCACAGCGCAGCAAATGGAGAGTGTCCTTTTAATTTACTTTAGATTTTTTTTTACAAATTTAACATATACAACAATTAATTTAAAAACTTTGAAATAATTTATAATTTTTTAACTAAAACACACATGTAACAAAGATTTTTTAGATATTTTGCAAAAAAAAAATCATCAAATATAACAAGCATAGAAGTTCAAACATAACAGTCCTTAAAGGGCCAAAATCCAAGATGATGGTGCATATTACTTATAAACTAAGAATCTGGATTTGATTTAACAGTAATATTTTCTAAATCAATATCTCCATCATCAAATTTGTAAGCTTCGACATATTCTTTATCCGTCTCATATCGATTGACAATTTATTCGTTGGAGATTAATTTTAAAAAAAAACAAATATTCGAGATTATTTGTTTGATGCAATGGTAATTAGAACATATAGTTCGAAGTTCATTTGAGATTAATTTGGAGAATGTAACCATTCGAGATTATTTGTTCGATGCAGAGATAGTAATTGGACCCGTCGGGTCAGATCTGGACCCGATCAGGCGGATATTTATTCTAGTTTGGTTGGGTTTTATCGAGTCTAACTTATATATTGTAAAATCTTGACCTGCCCAAAGTTTTATTCGGATCGGGTCAGTTCATGTCCGATTAGGTAATAACGCTAAAAATATTTTTTTTTCTAGTCTTAAAGGTCCGACTGGTTTTCATATTATTTTTCATCCCCTACACCCAACCTAAGACCCATCGGGTTCGGATCGGGTACGGGTCGGTTTGATTCAAATTAGCGAATCTCTGTTCTAATTTCCTATCGCAGTTCGACACGACAATAATATGAATAAACAGTTCAAAGTTTAATGGAAATTAGTTGTGTGCAATCATAAATCATATCATCGTGTAAAAAATATATGATACATTCAACCATTGATTGAGATTAGTTTGGATCATAAAAAATAAAAAATAAAAATAAAAAAGTAAATGCGATAAAATAACGAAAATGCACGCCATTTGCCACATTTGTTGCGTCTTTCCATATGTGTCGTGTCATAAAGAAGAAAGGGGCAAACGCCATGCGCGCCGTGTTATAACTCACCTTTCATAACCATGATGATTACGAAAACGTTGAAATGTCAATTACTAGTTGAAATTTAGAGGATTTAAGACGAATAATAAAAAGAATTAGAAATTAATGAATTTGTTACTCTGTCTTTTGGTCAAGGCTGGGATATCAACAAATTAACTGGAAAGGATGGATATTGGGATTGAAGATCGATTGTAAACATGACTATGATCGATACCGTCAAAATTTGACCGAGCTTCAATCAAGGTGGAATCGATTAGAAATGATGAACAAGGCTAGGAAAGACTACTTATCAAATTTCAGGTCAATCAGAGTTCGTATGCTCGAGATATGGATGGATCAAAATTCAAGGAAGGCAGGTTCGTATCGATCAGGATGGAAACGGCAGCATACTTCGTATCGATGGTTTCGACTCGATGATTTCGAATCGATGCAACGCGCATTAATCTAGATGGACATTTCATATCGATCACTATTGATCGATACGAAGAAGGAAGTAAACATAGATCGATACGAAGGACATGCACGGGGGATGGATACGAAGACACAGTTCGTGTCGGTCTTGTTCGTATCGATCCGTAACAAAGCTTGGATCGATACGAACAACATGGATAGGAAGGCAGGGCAACCGATGGATACGAGAACGTATGTTTCCAGAGCAGCTGATGGATACGAACAGCCTATGTTGATGGATATGAAAGCTCCCTACTTTGTATCGGTGGATACTAAGGAAGCGGTCGAGGTGGAGCGAAGGATATGGATCAGAGCGCGTGAAGTTTGGATCGATGCGAAGGCTGCGACGATGGATATGGGGGCAGAATCGATATGAACTGGATGGAGGCAAGCAGATCGATGCGAAATGTTTCACAGCCTTCATGCAAACCGCAACTTGGATCGATCATAACTTGATATCTACAAGTCCAAACATCACGAAATTTTCACAGGAGCTTCCTTATGCACTCAAGAAGGTTCGTGATCGACCTCGACTTAATTGGAACCAGTTTGGATTGATGCAAATTGAACATGGATCGGTCCCAAACGACTCCAGATCGATCATGCGGGCCCACCTACGCAGGAGAAAAGGTATTCCAGGTTTTGAGGTGGATAATTTCGGATCTACGCATATAAATAGGGGGGCTATGGCAACTAAAAGGGGATCTTTTCCTTCTCTGACGAGGAAGCTCTGCCATTTTTGTGATTGAAATCATAGGCTTGTAATTGTAACTACAGTACAAAAGGGAATAAAAAGGATTGATTCAAAGTGGATGTAGGTCGGATTGCCGAACCACTATAAACCTTGTGTTCTTTCATGCTTTCTTCCATTTTAACTTTACTGTTTCTTCATCTTTATTCTCTACTTTATCTGAATCTGGGATCTGTGTTGGAATATTGTGAATCTGTGTATATACACTGGTGCTTTCACTACTTATGGGGTTTGTGATCAATTTTGACGCAAACAGAATTATATTCAATTTACTCAGGTATTTTTAAGAAGGTGATATTTACGTGCGACCAGAAATAATACCATATAATGTATAATAAATGATTAACTACAATACAAGATATTAGAAATAGTATGTACCAATCACAATGGTCATGCCAGTACTTCCTTAGCAAAGCAAGGTGAAAATGGGATCACCTATGCTGGAGAGAACATTTCACCATCTCAACTTCAAAAAAAAAATTCAAGTAGCATTTGTTTGAGATCATACGCAAGGAGTAAATTCTTAAACATAAAAAGAACTGCATTTTGTAGAAGATGAAGTCCAACAAGAATTGGTGGCATGTCCTCCAAACAACGTCCAATTGAAGAAAGTAAACAAGGATTGTCGATGTTATGGTAGCATAATGCTATGAAAGAAAACAAGGTTTGTAGTTAGCGTAATGTTAGTTTAAATAATAGTTAGTTTTAATCAAAATGCAAAAACTACTGAGTATCATGAACATACAGTCCTTGGCATATATCAACTTGCTTGTTTAGTTTAAGCTTTCTTAAGCTCTATACATTTGTTTCGACTAATGACTCTAATGTCTAATAGTATATGATTTGTTTTTAAATATGCATGAGAGTTGTTTCTAATGCATCAAGCAGCGACTTTGGTCAGTAGCTGGATGTTTTATTGTGATTATGTGTGCAGCAACAACCGTCTTGGCAGTCATGTCTACAATTTTCCACAATAGTTATAGACCCAACCGCCAATACAATTGTGACTACACACGAGATCGCAGTAAAGCATTCAGCTGCTGACCAAAGTTGTTGCTTGATGCATTGAAAACAACTCTCCTTCATATTTAAAAACAAATTCATATAATATCCAACATCAGGATCACTACTCTAAACAAATGCATAGAGCTTAAGAAAATACTGCTCTTAAAGCTCAACTAAACAAAATAGTTAATATATCCCAATAAGGATGGTAAGTTCATGGCACTCAATTCTTGCATTTGAATGAAAAATTAACCATTATTTAAACTAGCATTATGCTATCTACATTCCGATCCCATGAAACTCCACTTATCCTTCATAATTCTATATTCTATCCCTATTCTATGTTCAGATCCTGTCATTTGCATACGATGCAAGTACATATTCCATTCGTAATGCAATTTGACCGCATGTATCATTAATGGAAAAGAAAGGTCGAGAGTAAACATGAACCTCTTCAAAAAAAAATTCTTGGATGGTAATGATTAAATTATATTGCTTTGGATGAGTGTGTCAAATAGGCAACAATTAGTTTGTTGAGGAGATATCAACTCTCTGAAATCCGAAGAAAAGAAATATGGATCGAAATATGTTAATAAACTTCGATTATATGATCTACCGATAGGATTACAGATAGAATAATGTTTTTTACAAAACTATGAATTATGCACGAATATCTAAGATTTGTACGTAGAGCAAAGCATAAACCACATAATAAACTAGTTGAATTTTAATTTTAAAATGTTATGGCTTATAATCTTGTAAGTTTAATGCATCCCCAATGTGGCCATGGAGAAAAATGATTACATTGTTACTACAAAATAAAGACTAAGCAAACATTCATTAATTCATATATATAATTTCATTTGTATTCAACAGTGGTTATGTGTGAACCAGTTCACATAACCCAAGCGAGCTGATGAAGATATGGACGTAAATATATACACGTCTTCATAAAAAATATTTATTAATGCACAAAAATTATATTATTTCTGATTAAAATCTTTACCGTGAGTAATAAATTGCAAACAAAGTAGAAATGTGGACAAGTATCATTTTATATATTTTCAAAAAAAAGGATATTAACATATTTGGCAAATAAATGGACATAAAATAAGATATTAAAAAACTGATATAATGTATTCAACCATTACAGAGTTAAACCTTAAAGATTTATGTAACTAATGTTTTCAACATGCATTTCGTGGAAAAAGAAATTAAACTTCAGAAAATACAGCAAGTAATATAATTAAAAAAATTCACTATTCAAAGAAATAATTAGAAGTTGTAAAAATAACTTACTAAAAGTAATAAGACTATTCTAGTGTATATAATTGAACGACTAAAAATTTCATAAAGAATTAACATTCAATCGTTCGTAGTCCATGTATACCACAAATACATATACTAGAATAACATAATGTTAATTGAATTCAGATATTTTGGAAATAAAAAAAATATAAGTTGGTTAAACAGAATAATTAAAAATAGTATAAATAATTATGTACCCCTTTGACAAGAAAAAATACAAAATTGGTGGAGCATGAAAACAGATGATGGGAAAAATGAACCAAAAAAACTGGGAAGAAATGTAAGACACAGGAAAATAATAACAAAACAAATATTTTGGCAAAGGACAAATAATAATATAAGATGCCAAATTTTCAGTCAATAGAAATATGTATATGTATAATGAAGAACTTAGTTAGTTATTATCTAAAACTACTTAAATTAGCTCTTACAAAAGTTTCCCCTTTAAACCATGGAAATATAACACAAGTGTGTGTGTATGCAAAGATGTTTCTAAAATTTCAACAAAATTTAGAATCTATAGCCTAAATCAAGAAGAAGAAAAAAGAATAGCCATCAGAATCTAAATTTAAATCAATAGGGGAAAGTTCATACGACAATTTTCAGCTATAGCATAAAATATTTAGATCATGATTTGGATTCAAATGATGGTGAGTTGAAAGTTGAAACATATTGATTTGGTATCAATAGATCGTGTGCAAAACATATACAATGATTTGAGTTTTGTTTGTTCGCTCGTTTATGAAGTAATATTAAAAAAAATCAACCAACAAAATCTGAAAATTACAAGCTACTCAAATTGCTTCTTTAATCCAACTGCTTCTATGTACCACGCTCTTAGGATTCTTATTTAATGAATCAATAAAAATATGTATAAATAAATGTATAATGAAGAACTTAGGAAAATAATATGTATAATCAATAGAAATATGTATAAGCATATGCCAAATAATATTAGTACATGTATATGTATAATAAGAAAAGAATAGCCATCAGAATCTAAATTTATATCAATAGGGGAAAGTTCATACGACAATTTTCAGCTATAGCATAAAAATATTTAGGTCATGATCTGGATTCAAATGATGTTGAGTTGAAAGTTGAAACATATTGATATGGTATCAAGAGATCGTGTGCAAAACACATATACTGATCTGAGTTTTGTTTGTTCGCTCATTTATAACGTAATATTAACAAAAAAAATCAACCAACAAAATTTAAAAATTGCAAGCTACTCAAATTGCATAATTAATACAATTGCTTCCGTGTACCATGCTCTTAGGATTCTTATTTAATTATTTTTTCCGTGAATTCCAACCATTACTAACTTATGTATTCCATTTCAGTATAACAATATATATCCACATAACAAGGTGGATTGTCCAGGATTACTAGTATAGCAGT
Organism: Allium fistulosum; assembly: GCA_030737815.1. Lineage (NCBI taxonomy): Eukaryota > Viridiplantae > Streptophyta > Magnoliopsida > Asparagales > Amaryllidaceae > Allium > Allium fistulosum. Next base: position 399,397,545 of record CM060907.1, read on the forward strand.
AAGGCCTTTAGAATATGTATCTAAAGGTCTTTGGATTCAAATCCTTTGGACATCAACTATCAGTTTACATTAAAAATACTGATCAGTTTGGATATAATTGATTTTACTTTTTACTTTGTAAAGCACATAAACTTAGTTTATATAATATGATTACTAAAACATTGAGATGTGGATTACTAGTTGAAATCTGGAGGATTTGAAACAGTTAATAAAAAATATTAGAACTCAATGAACTATATACAATTTACTCAAATATTTTTAAGTAGGTGATATCCATGTGTGACCAACAATAATACCATATAATGTATAATAAATAAATGATTAACTACAATACATGATACTAGAAGTGATACGTACCGGTTATAATGGTCATACCAAGACATCCTTAGCAAAGCAAGGTGAAAATGGGATTACCAATGCAGGAGAGAACATTTCACCGTTCTCTATTTCACAAAAAATTTCAAATAGCATTTGTTCGAGATCATATGCAAGGAGCAAGCTCTTAAATATACAAAAAGAACCGCATTTTGTAGAGGATGTAGTCCAACAAGTCATCTTCTTGACTATCCCGAAGAGCCCACACTCTAATTTTCCCACCATCAACACTAACAAAACGTAGCATGTCCCTCCATATCCCTGGATAAATATGCATTCCTGTGTAGACCTTTCTTCCCTTTGGAAAATCGATAAATTTACACACGATATATTTTTTCAATCCTGCAAAAACTCCACTTATCTTCATAGTTCTATACTGTATCCCTATTCCATGTTCATATTCTGTCATTAGCGGACAATGCAGGTACAGATTTCCATTCCATAACGCAATATGACCCTTTGCACCATTAATGGAAAAGAAAGGTTGAGAGTAAACATGAACCTTTCCAAAAAAACGTTTTTCTGAATGGTAAACGTTAAACTCTTACGGGTGAGTGTGTGAAATGGGCTGCAATTAGTCTGTAATGAGGAGATATCAATGGGTTGAAATCCAACAAAAAGAAATATGGATTAAAACCAGTTATTAAAATCTGATCTTATGACTTATCCACAGGGTTACAAACGTAATAATTTGTTTCGCTGCAACCGTTCCTCTTACTGTACCACAAGCTGCAAATCACAAGTCCACCACACCAATCAAAGATGGTGATTTTAGGACATTGACATCCGTTACGTCTAATCAAGAAATCTAATGACTTGTTAATGTTGCTTCCGAACTTATGGCTTCTGTAGCTGTAGTGCGCGCGGTGGAAGGTGAAGTTTGTAGAGTTGACGAGTTGAGAAAGCGCTTCTTGGTGATTAGAAAAAACCATGATTTGGAAACCCGTTTTAATCGGTGGAGGCTTTTGGGATTTACCTTGCTTAGAATTATTAGGATTATTTCGTCAGGAAGAAAGAGAGTAAGTTTGAACCTCCGAACTTGATTTCGTGGCGGCTAGAAGCGCTTACTTATCTTAGGAACTAGGGTTTCTTCGTTATTTATTTGTAGCAGGAGTTTGGATGCCGGCCCATGTTGAATGAAATGGCTTATCTTCGTTATTATTAAAATTATGGTATGATGATAGAAGAAAAACAAAAATAAAAAAAGGACTTCAAAGTTCCTTTTATCTCTCATATCTTCTAGTATTTTTGAACATAGTTGAGGATTTTGAACTGTTTGAAATTTTTTGATGTTTGCTGAATTAGAAAAAATGAAACCTAAAATTTTTGAAACTTTCGCAATATTTTACTTTTTTGGAAGTTTAGAATTTTCTAAAAAGTGAAATTTTTTTCTTTAAATAAAGTTACATTTGAAGGTTTGTTTCAAGTGTTATGGGTTAAATTCCACTTAATCAATGTTCACTAAATGTCGATAAATTTGGAAGTAGATAATTTATGTTGAAACTATTTACAGTTTAAAGAAATATGCATAAACACAATGAAAGGTCAAATTCCAAATAGTAATAGAAGTTCAGACGGAAAAAGAAACGGTTAGAGGAATATGGTTGCAACCTCCTTTTTAAATTTCAATCGAAATTTCGACATAACACTTTTAATGGAGAATTTATTATTTAGAGCGCGATTATTTCAAGGTTGACCGAATCAAGGTATAACACATTCAATTGGATTAGGTGCATCGTACGAATAGGTGAATGAGACATATTCAAAAAAAATTGCTTATGTTAGATATGAACAAGATATTTAACATTGATAAGGTTAAGGTTGTGCTCTATGGACAATTATGTAATTTGTTAAGTAATTTAACTCTTATGAAAAAACTTCTTTGAAATGAACCATGTTTTGGTTTTACTTTTTATATATATGTTGTTGTATAGAGATATAAATAATAATAATAATAATAATACGTTAAGCATATATAAGTGGAAAATCCTTAGATGAAAGTATTTCATAAATTGTACTTGCGAATGTCTTAATAACTATGAGTAGCGAATTGATATTTAAATTTTTACTCCTTGAATGTTCCTGGTCAAGATGTATCAAGAAAAGGATATTGATACATCTATTGAGACTAGTGTATGTAACGCTCTTTACACGATTAACGGTGTATTACTCATGACCGTTTGGGGCACAAACGAGTTACGTTCTTGTGGTTTTTTATAACAATCACAGAACGACACAACGATAGTTTTCTATAGTTTAATACGACTAAGTCAAAGTAGAAGATCTCATGGCAATGATGTACGGTAGTTTTCAGACTTGAGGGTACTGTCGATCTTAAGTAGGTAGATTGTGTTAAATATGCTAGTATATGATTTTTGTTTGATTATAATAAACACAAACACACACACACACACACACACACATATATATATATATATATTCATTTAAATGTATTTGTTATCGTTGTACTATTTTATTTTTCACATAATTAAATAAATATTTGCTGAATAAAATAAATAACATAGAATTTAAATTCAAACGGATATTTTATTCAAACAAATATTTTATTACAATTTCGAATAGTACAAATTTGAGCTCTCACTATATATACACATTTTTCAATTACATTACAATTTCAATTACATCACATTTTTCACTATACATACATTTGCACCTCACTACATATCACTCGTTCACTCGTATTTGATCTTCAACTGTATTCCAGATTGAATCCAGCATCTGAATTATCTACAAAGTAAACACTGACGCAGTAAAATTGAAAAAGAAATATTTTTGCAGTGTAAAATAAAATGTGTATTTTTGAAAATATTATTTGCCTTAGTTATTTGGGTTGTTCATCATCATGTTTATTTTTGAATTCATCATACACGAACAGCTTGTGACATACACAGTGAATCACTGTACATGCCACAAGGACGTGCACACTGATATACACTTGATAAAACTGTAGGGACAGGTGAGCACAAGGTCAAACCCAATCAAAAGCTAGGTTCAACTCAGGTGCAACACAAAAATATCACAAAATTGTCGAGTACAAGTTCTCAAGCAACACAACCTCGACATTCAGATGGGTCACAGGTCAGCATACATGAAATAACAACACGTCGAACAATGCATATTGAAGCCTGCAAGCATTTCAAACTCGAAGCAATACTCACATATAAACTTCAAGTGAAAACAGAATGGTACAAGTGCAGCCTCAACATGAAGACAGCAGCTCCTATGAGCAAATGGACTCAAATATCATATGCACTGACTCAATTCAAATGCAAACTGGCTCGAGGCTACAACCCAGTACATATGCATACACATTGAAACCAGACACAGTTCAACACTGCAATCAATGCACAGTGCAGACTTACGAACACATGGAAGCAGTTCAATGTGCAGCCACCAGACTACATGAAGTCTAACTGACTCAAGACTGCAAATACCAACATCAATGGAACATGTTAAATGAACTGGCCAGAGCAACCTATACCAGACTTGTATACCACACATGCCAGTAAAGAATGAATGCAACAAAACCGAAATGAACAAAGCCTCAACTGTACAGCTCAATGCAAAACAACTACCAGTGAAACAAAGGCTCAAAGCATGTATATGGTTAAGCACAAGTCAAGGCAGTGGAGTCATGAATGCAAAGCTTCCACTAGACTTAAGAGTTCAGACATATATATATGCAATAATAATATGGGATGCAGTGAAGCATGTAGACATGTTTCAAATTTTAACATTTCAGTGGAAACCAGACCAATTCAATATGCTATGTACAAGAACAAGAAACTTAACCAAACCAAGCACACACATGACCAGACTTCTAGTGGAAATATGGGATACAATGGAGGTAGCTAAATATGCAAGCAAGGCTACAAGCATTAGTTTCGAAAATGCTACAGACAAGTACACACACATATATGTAACTGTACAAAACATCACAGCAACAAGCATACATATATACATGTGCGAAACAAACCAGTCATGTATGCAGTGACAACAAGACAGTAAACCATGTATATACATAAACAACTCGAAGTGAACAGAGCAAGAGCAAGGTACAAAACAATATCATAGAGAAATTTCCAAATGACCGAAGTTCCAGGTTTTTACAAAAATCAAAGCAGCAGTTTCAAACCAAAGCAAAGAATCGAACGACTCAAATCTAAGCCGTGGTCACACAATGCAGTTTTCATGAAGCCGTGAATGAACAAGTCAGAGAGTCAAGCACTTCTCAAAGTCAAATACCAACAAGTCATAAGAGAAACAAAATTCAAAATCAAAGTACCAAAGTCACAGAGAAAAATCCAAATGGCCGAGAATAATTCAAAGCCATGGTGACCAAGGTAATTGCAAGTACAATGAAAAAGTCATAACAGTGAAGACGGAGCAAATTCAAATATATCAAGCAACACGTACGAAATGAACGAGTCAAGGTTGATCACAAGCATTGAATCAAAATCATATGGCCAAGCAAGAATTAAGAAGAATTCAAATCAAAATAAATACGAACAAAATTATAGGAATTCGAATCCTATATAACCCATATCATCATCGGCATGGAAAGGTATTCGAGTTTAAGCAATAAAACAGAACAAAGTCTCAATCAATAACTCGAATCAAATCGAGTTCAAGCATATCAACGAGAATAACATAGCAAATCACATACCAGACTCAATTCGAACTCGATTCGTCGAAGTAGCCGGTTGCGTACCAAAGTGACAATTTGATTGACGAAGCAAACTGTAGATAGTTCATCATTCAATCAACAACTTAAGTCGGCGACTTCAACAAATTCCAAAAACCCTAATTTTCGAAAGAGGGACACAGGACGAGGCAGCCATTTTTTTCACAAAAGGAAAGAATACAGGCCGACATAAATAAAAGGAGAAAGGGAAAAAAAGTTATCACATTTTTTATTTTTGCCGGCTTGTAATATCTTTTGGGCTAAAATAGAAATTAGGGTTTATTGTTTTTTATTGTTTTAATTTGTATTTTTTTTAAATTTTTGTAAATTCTAGTCATGTGACTAGGGGACGAACTACGGTGGTGTAGTTCGAGAATTCGCAACTCAGTGGCTGAGTTGTGGCAGGGTTTTGAGCGTAGAGTTAGGTTAGTCGATAGTGGGTGTCGCGAGTTTACGTGTGTAAGCGTCTGACTACTTAATTTCTAGTAGAAACCTTGGGGGCGGCACGTAGGCAGGGTTTTGCCGAAGCTGGGTAAATCTGTGTTGTTCTATTTCTGCATTTTTATTCTGCTATTATCTGTGTTGCTATTATTCTGCTATTATCAGTGCTGCGATTATTTTATATACTTCTGCATTAAATTTTTATAATTATTAGTATCACCCTATTCACCCCCCTCTAGGGTGAAATCGATCCTATAGATTGTACTTTAATTACGATCAAGCATGTGGCAGTGCGACCATATTACGACTATAGTTGGTGTTACGAAGTGGAGATAGTGGTTTTGATGACAACAACCTTTGTAACTTATTTTATTATAACTTATATACTAACACTATTGTCTAGATATATATGAATGTTATTATGCAGGATATATATAAGGCAAGTACTGATTATTGAAGACTGTACAATATAAAGATCAAGAATGAAGAAATCAAGTTTGAATACTCATGAGTTTCAAGATCAAGATTTCAAGATAAGTGTCTAGTTTTTGTTAAAACTTCATAATAGCACGGAAATCTTCATTCCAAATTTCATTTGGGATGGAACCCATTTCTACCTTCTTAGTGGCTTACAAACCCACGACAAGTAGCTTACAAACCTACGGCAAGTGGCTTACAAACCCACAAACATCCTGGTTTTGTACAAGTTCTCGAGTCCTGATGTGATGAGATATTCTGCAGGAAGAAGCTTGCAAAACTACTTCAAAATGGTTTTTCAAAATGATTTTCAAAACTGCTTTTCAAAATGTTTTAGCCTTAAAAATTATCTTTTCAAATGATTTTCAGAAAGATTTTTTTAACATATTCTTTGTTTTTGTTTTTAAATAAACTCTTGTTTTAAACTTCGTTTGTTTTTAAAACTATCTTCTGATTTTTAAATATTCTTTTATAATATATATACTTGAGATTTAAAATCAAATTATATATACATTCTAAAAATATATTTTTCTACTCTTTTTTATTTTAAAACATAAGAAAATTAGTTTACTTTACTCCAAAATCATTTCACCTTGTTTTCCTTTCAATACCATTTTCAAAACAAATTTTACACTATTTTTAACTAAGGGATGTCGACATCATGGGATACCCCATGTCGACATGGTGGCCGTTAAATTCAGAAGTTTCAATTTTCAAAAGAATTTTCTATTCGTTTAAATCTCTTCACGAATGGTTATGACCATTACTGGTCTATAAATAGCCTTCATAAACGAATTTTTTAACTAACAAATTTCTTATTTTCTTCACTCCTTCTTCTCCATAAATCTATATTCTAAAATTTTCATATTTTTAAGATCGTGCCGAAAATCTGCTGAATTCTCCAGTGAATCAAATTAGAATCACATTCTTGTTTGATTCTCTGCCCTCTCTCGAAGGTCAAAGTGCTATTCAGAGTTATAGGATCAATTTATAATCAAATGTTTATTGAGTCTCTCTATAAGGTGTGGTTGTGCCTGGAAATCAATTGGGTGATCTTGTGTCCCGTAAATCAAGAGAGTTTGCCCTAGACTCGATGATAGGAGGGTACCTCAAGGCCTTTAGAAATTGAGGATTGTAATCTCGACATTGGTATAATAAAAATCTGTATGAGGTGTTTGCCTTGGTACAGGACTGGATGTAGGGTAACTCCGAACCAGTATAAAATCCGGTGTGTTCTTTCCTTTTACTGCTTTTTATTTACTTTCTGCATCTGTGTTTGATTCTGTGATTGTTCTGTGATTAAGTTCTCCATTTGTTTATGTCATAATTTTAATTTAGTCCATATAAGTCTTAGAATCCATTAAACACTATTCACCCCCCCTCTAGTGTTAAATTAGCCTTAAGATCCTTAATCCGCACTCCCTTTCAGTTGGATACACATTGAATCACTTGAAGTGAAACCGTACTCAAAAGAGGATTTGTCACATTCGTTGTAGAAGGCTGGTATCACCGTAATTGGTAGTCAAGTTAAAGTCAAAATCTCTAACTATAGTAAATCGATTAATTGGTAAATGTTATTATAATTGAACCAAGGATCTTAAAATGGTCTACGTATATTAATGGAGCTTTTGGCTTAAGAACAAACTCTGAATATTTAGTGATATAGTGTTGGTGAAAAGAAAATGAGTATAAACGTCATTAATGGGTGATTTTAATAAAGATTAGAAATTGAATTTCGATTAAATAATCAATAAATAATTGAAATCGTGCCTGATATTTTATTTCAGCATAGTCGATGCATGTTTCAATATTTAAATTGCTTAAATATCGACAAAGGACTTAAGTTCAAACTAGAGAGTCAATACAACCATGCTGATAGTTAATTTTCGAGCTCACTAATGTAAAATTAATTTATAGATGTTATAATGTAATAATAAAATTAAATACAAATCCTATTATTATCTGCTATTTGGATGAAATGAAATTTCGATGGATCTGAACTATGAAACGGTAAAGAAATGGATCAAGAAGCCTAGATGATATCAAAATTGAAGACTCGAGAATTTTGGCTAAGTATAAGCAAAGAGTATCGATCAATACTGATCGATCCTATGTTTCGGTATCGATCGATCCTATTGATGATATTCATCCCACTTTACTTCCAAAGTTGAAGAAGAAGAAAACACAAATGATGTGATGTCGTTCGGTAACGATCGATCATCTTTGACTATTTTGACCTTGGAATTTCAAATTTTGAAGACTTAAGCTATTTTGAAGAGAACGAAAATTTAGTCAAAAATATCGGTCGGTATCGATCCATATGAACGATCAAACTTTTGAGAAACACGTCGTTTTAATTTGTTCTTCATGTTGTAAATTAAGATCTACATGTTTGAGTGATTCATCCGAAGGTTTTGTGATTCTCGTGCAGGGATTCATTTATCAATAGCAATTTCAAGATTAAAAAATGACTTTTGGATTCTCTATTGCTTTTTACGTGGGGCCACTGCCAAATTGGAAATCAACCAACATGAATCTCATATTTGTGTTGTTATTTGGTTCTGTTTGTAAATTCGATCGATAATAAGAGGTATAGTAGATGTAGGCACTTAATTTTGACCTAACCACTTAAAAAGCTTTATTCGTTCTTCTATTTCCATCTATTTCTTATCTTTATAACTCGTTTTTATAGGAGTGTTTGTACTTTTTTGGTGCTTTTTAACAAGAATGATGAATTCAAGGTTTTAGGTGATTGCTACTTGGATTTGAAGAAGATCTTAACAAATATGAATAAACGGCTCCTAATAGACGTCTGCTAGATCTAGAGTGATCGTTGAAGAGAATGAAAGCTCACATCATGAAGCTGCTGAAACGAATCGTTGGAACCAAGAAGGAACTTTTCGGCTTAACAAGAAGACTTCACTAAGGATGAATTGGATAAGTAATAGCGGATAGGTTGAAAAAAATGATGGCGAATGTGATGACAACCCTACACCTCTGAAACCCAAATATCATAAATGGTGCACTGCGATGGTATCTAACCGGTGTAGAGTTATAGTCCAGGGTAAAATAAAGTAATCTAAAACAAAATCTGTCATATATCTCACAAGCATAAGATAAGATATAATATTCAACATAGATATAAAACAGGTGAAGCAGTAATATAACAAAATGAACCAAGACAGATCAAAGTACATCGGTCCATCATAGTTATACAAGACAAAGTGGAAGTAGAGTTTATACATTGAATCAAATAAACTCTAAATAGAAAACCATCTCCAATAAAGTGCTAATAATAGCTCCATTGTACTGCACAGCAAAATAACAATAATAGCTCCAAAATATAATACTGAAAGCCTTACCACCTGCTCATCCTCCATATAGCTCTACGCGCTATCTCGGACATGTTATCTCTAAAATCAATTCATTTAAAGATATCTAAAATAATAAGAAGCAAAACATAAAACCTCAAGTTAGACAACAGTCTAGTATGAGCGATCTATAATCTCAAAATACTAAAAAAATCAATATAGTAAATAGGAACATGAAGTATGGAGAATCATACCTAACATGTCCCTACATCCAACAAGTTAACACATAACATCGATAATATGCTAATCTATTATCATCATCAAATAGGTGTATTACTACTCGAGGTACAGTATAGGATGCCTAGATATACTACGTAATAATATCTACATCATGTGGCATCCACATCAAACGTAGCAAACATGGCAAACATCAAACAATCTCCCATCTCTCAACTCAAATGCCATGGGTATAAAACGACACATACGATCTACCATTTTGATCAGCGACATCGTAATACCATCGATGCTTGAATCCATTTCACTCTATAAGGCTAGGAAAATAGAGCACCCCGAAACAAATCTCCCTAAATCGATCTAAAGTGAGCATCTACACCGACCACCTCTTCTCGAGCATACCTCAAGACCTTTGAGTTATCTACGTTCACTTTTCCATATGTCACAATAGTAGAAACTCCTATATGTTCTACTCCACAAGTTTACTCCATATTAAACTTGTCTTTTTGGACGATCTTGTTAAAAACCCTCATTTCTTCTACTTCACAAGTTCACTCCCTATCGAACTTGTCCCTTTGGACGTTCCTCTTGTGCTACGAACACTTTCTACTTGAAGTATTTGACCTATTTTACTTATGTCATTTAGTTGTTGAATTCTTATCAGCCCACTCGTTGCCTTCAAGAATCCCAAAGTCGCCCACGCTTTTCTCTAAAGCAACCTCATAAAAATCATGAAGCAGCTATACAATAACACCAACTCCTTAAACTAAAGTCTTCTTGCTCGATCATCTTACCTGGAACCAAAGCCTACACAGCCCAGTCCCGAAGCCTCACACGTGCCATCCTCGAAGCCTCTTAACTGCCAAATATGAAATCATGTCAGGGGCATAGTTTTCGAACCCTTCACCACCGGACTGAAAAGAGCACCCCACATCTCCACAACTGGATCGAAGTAGCCACTGCATTCTCTCATGCCCGACCCAAAGTCCACTGAACAAAAATTAATGCTCGGCCTTCCTACCATTGACTACACCTTAACCCTATGCTTTCATGTCCGTGACCCGAAGTCCATCATCGAGCACACTCCATCACCATCGAACAAAGCCCCTCCTGAGTTAAAGACTTCTCCATGTTTTTGTCTTCCTTGCCCAAAGTTGTAGCCGAACACGAATATGTCGAAAACCACCTCTCGAACTAATTTCCTATAGCATTTCAGTACTTCAACTTTCGCACTATTTAATCGCTGCACTTACCACTTCGATCTGCATGCTACATCAATGCATCGGTACAACCCCAAACATTCTAGAGTCAACTTTTCAAAGTTCAAATCTACATTTATAGATCTCCCGTCCTTTGTGTATTGAATTGGAGAGCACATTGCTACTCCTTCTACATGAAGATCCCAGTCTATAGAATTGATTACCAACCCCAGTTCGCTCCAATGAGCATTTTCAAGCATTCAAACATACAGTTAACATTTAAACATACTAATACAACATACAAACTTATAGAAACAATCATTCAAACATGTAAACTTGCATCAAATCATAGCAATTTATCCCAAAAACATGTTCATAGTCTAACCTAACATTCATATGAACAGTCATACATCAAAACAGCATGTTTAAATCAATTTAAATTCATTTTCATTCTACTTTTAATTTCCAAATAGGGACAAAACAGTTTTAACTTTGAAAATGGATTCAGAACATGTCAAAATCTATACATATGCATATTGTATGCTTAGAGATGATAAATCAATCACTAATCACCCAAATATCAACGAAATGCTTGCAAATCAAAACTAATTCAAAATTATAGAAAATACTCAATTTAGAAATCATACTTTTCAGTCTGAAAATATTTTAACAACGCTTGTAACACATATATAAACAAGTACAGTAAAGTGGGAGAATAGAATCATTCATCTAGGGTGTGGAATTGACTAAAATCACCAAAAAGCGCAAATTCACAAAACAAGGGTATACCCAGATTTGGGCAGCAACTATATGCTTGCTGAGGCATAAATTTTGAAATGTAACAACCCTTCGTTAATCTCTTGCCTAAACTCCTTTAATTAAATGAATTATGTTAATTATATTGAAATAATAATGGAATTTAGGTAGGAGGAGATCAATGGAGGCTAAGAAATGTTAGGAAATATTCTAAGATGTATTTATAGGCATTATTTGCTACAATGGAGGCTGAAATAACCCTAATCTCGAAATTAATTAGCAGGCCTAATTATGGCCTGAGTTAATTACCCACCAATCTGCCTATAAGCTGCCAAAACTTCAAAAATCATATTTCCCAAATTGTAAGTTCTAAAATATATTATGAGCATTCTACGGAATTAGGAAAAAATCATCTCTTTTATTTGAAAGTGGTTTGATACCGAAATTTGGCTCCTATCATTTATAGCCCTTACAAGATTTTTCAAGGTCAAAACCATTCAATAAATATTTTAAGGGCGGAAAATGTCATTGGTTAATAATTCCCAAAGTTATATTAAATTTGGACCTAATTTGATTTTAAAAATAATACGATCCGCTAATGCGTAAAAAATGTAGGTTGTTACATTTCGCCCTCCACTTTAAGAATTTCTCTCCTAAATCCCAACCAAAAAACACAATCAAACAATATAGATACCAAGCTTGTTTAACAATCAAACAAGAATAACAATCATCAAACATGCACACATAGCAGACAATAAATCCTACGCAAACCCTAGCATGCAAGGTACTAACCTAAATAAAATATACTACCAAATGCAAACAATAATGATAAAAATGGAATCTGACTAAGTAAGAGCTCTGGATAAGTGGTTTTCATGCTCTCCTCGGTCTCCTAAGTATTACCGTCTTCCCTTTCACCCCACTGAATCTTTACCAACTTCATCGTCTTCATTCTAAGCTACTTCATATTCTTCTTGACTCTATGAATCGTCTTTCAAGGCCTTGATAGTTCAGGTTCAATAACAACATCATCCAGTTGATTCAATGTCGCAATCATGCTTGAGTCCTGTATAATTTTCCAAGAGGAGAAACATGGAATACGTTGTGCACATCCACCATCTTCTAAGGTAAGTTGACTCTACATGCTAGGTTCCTTATCCTTGTTAGTACCTTAGGCATCAATTTTGAAGACAACAACCATATGACATCATATAAAATATATAAACTAATGTTTTTATCAAGTTATATATAATATATAGTGTAGGATATTAGACAGGTATTGATTAAGAAGACTATACAGTTTGAAGAGCAGATTCAAGAGTTAAAGAATGGAGACTCGTGAGTATTGAAGATTCAAGATATCCAAATAAGTTATAGAGTCATAGATTATTGTTAAAACCCTGATAGCACTTTTTTGATCTCTCTCTTCATTTTTCAAAAAGGTTTTAAAATATATTTTCCGATTTTAAATGGTTTTCAAATATTCTAAATTTCAAAAATGATATTAAAGAATCCCTGCTTTCAGAACGATCTTTCAAAATGGCCTTCAAATGATTTCTAACTTTTAATTTTATTTACAGGATTATTATATTTTGAGTAATTAAGTTTTTAAGTATTTTATATTTTAAATAAATTTTTAAATCTATTATACTTTGTTATAGTTTTAGTTTTATGCTCTTTAAATGTTTGTAAGTAAATTATAACATTTACTATAGCTTTGATTTTAAATATATATTCACTTATACTTTATATATAGTATTTTCAAAAAATTCATATTTAAATCCTTAAAAATATTTCAAAATAATTTTATAAAGTTTTCTTAAGATTTGATATGATTAAAATATGTATAAACTATGTTTAGATGATTGTATAAAGTTTCAAAATATTTTACAAAGCTTAATATTTTCAAAACAATTTTTATATAGCGTTTTTCAAAAAATATAAAGGGTACGTTGACATACCCCTATAGCATATGTCGACATATAAGCCGAGAATTTCAGAATTCAAATTTGAATGGATGTGTCTTTTTGTCTAATCTCTTCGCAAATGGACATGACCATTGTTTCTCTATAACTAGTAGGTTTTACCGTCGAATTTTTCAACTAATTTCTTATTCTTTCTCTCCTCTTTTACTCTCTTGATTTCTAAAAGAAAATATAATCAAAATATTCTCAAATTCATTCAGAATCAAATTCAAACTCTATTGATTTGATTCTCTATCAAGTACTATCTGATCTCTTACACCTCTATCACTCAAAACAAGATCAAATTGCTATTCAAGAGGTTATAGGATCATTTGTACTCAAGAATAAGAAACCGAGTTTGTAAATTCTATCAAATCATACTCTTATACTCTTTGGTGTGCTTAGTGTCCCTGAAATCCAAGTGGGTGCGCTTGTGTCCTGTCTAAATGTAGTGGGTGTGCTTGGTTTCCCGTTTGAATCCAAGTGTACGTGCTGGTGTCCCGTCCGAATCCAATAAGAGCACCAAGAGCTCGAAAAATCTGGAGGGTAAGTCTCGTAGCCTTGAAATCTAGATCGTAAAGACTTTGTGTTATCTGGCCTTTTGGCCCGGCTATATCTAGACTGATCAAATGAGATAAAATTGAATGGTCATCAAGACCATTACATCAGATTAACGATCATGAAGCCCGAAAATCAAGCACAGGTGATAATATGATGTAGCGGCAAAGAAAAAGCCGATAGGGAACTCAATAGAACACTCAAAGTATGAAAACTCCTTACACATGATGATGGATTAGGGATAATCCATATTCATTACTATAGATCGTATTGTATCGATTCCATAGCTTAACTCAAAGATGATCGATCGACATCTCAAAACCTACAAATCCATTACACGTGAAACTTTAGGAACATCAATATATTGAAGTAAGGAGCCCCTAAAATTGACCGCATGCCTAGATAAGCAAAGATGAACGATCGGTACCGATCGTTCAAGATCATATCATTTCAGCCAGAACGATCCCAACTCCATGGAAAATGTGATATCTCACAAATGGTAAGTTGAAATAGCACGAAATTTGGAGAGCAAGTAGCTAACATCATGGAGAGCTCACAGAAACGATCGCACCTTCATTGGAGTACTTTTGAACCATCGACACCGGTCATTGTGGATGATGAGTTTGGATATGCAATCGTTCCTGTAGGCCCATACGGATCCAGAGATTCTTCTAGCGAATTTTTAGCCCGATCCATGCACATCTTCCCCTATAAATATAGTGACCATTCTCCATAAAAAGGATCCTTCTTTTGGTTGTCGAGGCTCCACCATTTTTATTCTTCACTTTTGTACTAATGGATCACATATGACCTAAACATTCTCGTAATCATAATCAAGTGCAAGATCAATAAAAATATAAAGTGGATGTAAGCCAAGATTGTCGAACCACTATAAAAATCTACGTGTTCATTTACTTTCTCTGGTATGTTTTAATTTCATTCATTGTTTAATCTCTTCGAGATTCCACTGGGTGTTGATGCCCATTTGGCATCAAAACATTGATATTTGAGAAGAAATATTTAATTTTATTAGGTGTTGATGGACCCGAACCCATGCCACAGCGTAGTGCCCTGGCATTCTGGATTCGGAACTCAACTTAAAGACGATGCATTCTATCCACTTTCCTTACTACCTGCAACTGACCGGGGCATAGGGAATCAAGTGGCAGCTGCTGGATTGCTGCTAAGGAATGAACAAGGAGCTACCACTCAAACGGAACTCCCAGAGGATGGAGAACAGATGTGATATAATACGAACTATTCTGCCATCTCAAAGTATAGCCATACATCATGAAAGAAATCGCTTACCATTATGGAACTTTCATCATCAAGTCAATAGTGGTAGTCATCAAAAGCCATCAAAAGTCGTCGAAATGTTTGTCGAAAAGCTAACTTCAGGGTTGACCCGAAGTCTGACTTGAAGTAATCACCTATTTGACTCGAAGTAAACCCAAGAAACTCTAGCCCAAAGCAAAGTCTGGTAAAACCAAGATTTTCCCCAAGCAAGCATGCAAATGACTCCACACACCATTCTTCATCGACCCAGCACTTCAAATTTAGTGACTCCAAGCAAATAGCAGATTTTCTCGGGTCAGACTCCAAGTAAATTTTCACCAATCTACTAACTCTGATCCATTTTCTTTTGCTCATAACTCAAGCATACGGACTCTAGATAACTTGAAACCTAGTGTGAAACCACAAGAAGCCTTCCTTACTGCATTATATGGACCGCACCCCATTTGGGTGAAATTTTGAGATCATCACCAATCTGCAACCCTATTCTAACCAATTCGCCATTCGATCGACACTCTCAACCATTCAAATATTGGACAACCGTGCATGCATCATTTACAAGGATTACAAGAAGCTGTAACTTGAAAACGGACCAGATAGACGAAGATTGGAGTATCTCCCTCAGTCGAAACCTATTCATCGAAGCCGTTTAGCGTGCAGAATATCCAAGGAGATTCAATGTACCAACCATGCCAGTGTATTCTATGAACATGAACCCCTGACAACATCTCGAGAAGTACAAGTTGCACATGGATCCCACCAGAGCCCGGATGCCATCGAATGTAGATGTTTTCCCATATTCCTTGAAAGAATAATGATCATGCGGTTTATGTAGTTACCACCTAAGTCCAACTCCTCATTCGATCAACCAGATCAGAAGTTTATCGAGCAATTTAGGATGCATGCGACACACATCAAGGATGTGATGTCATTATCCAATTTATTCCATAGCCAGGTGAGCTGCTCAAAGACTTCCTATAGATATTCTATAGAGATTCAACGTCGTCGTCACTAAAGTGAGCAATACCAACGAGAATATCATACTAATTGGGTTGATAATGGGAATCGACCCCTAAGGCAGACTTTAGCGACTGGGTAGCTGGAGAACCTCCTACGACCTTCGATCATTTCTGTTACAAAGTGAGTTAGAACCTAAGCAAGGAGGAGGTAGAGCAGACTAGAGAAAGAACAATGCAGGCCCATTGGCTGAAGGAATTCAAAGCGAGGGCAGCATTGAGGCCTTAGATGAGGACTCAGATTCTAAAAGACGACCCGAAATCTCAAAATTCGACTCATATACTCCTTTGAACGATTCAATCGATAACATCTACTTGGAGACTCATGACTTGGAGCAGTACTGAAAACCAACCTCAAGAGAGTCCATTGAAACCTCGAAGAAATCTAGGAAATGTTGTATTTTTCAAGATACACAAGATCATAACACCGATGATTGCATACACCTTCGAGATGAGATGTGATTGGAAAGCTGATCCGAAAAGGAAAGCTTTAACAATATGTGCAAGCACCGTAGAATGGCAGGCAGGAAACATCCAATCAATAAAGAGCTTTGATTATTAATTAGACCACCTACGGTTGACTTCCAACTGAGAAGGGCTGGGGCGAAGTGGAATAGCGAGCATACGACGCTGCTTCACTTATCAATAAGATTGTCAATTTAAATTATGTTGTGCACTATGACCAACTTGAACTAAACTACTTCCAAA
Source organism: Allium fistulosum (assembly GCA_030737815.1). Lineage (NCBI taxonomy): Eukaryota > Viridiplantae > Streptophyta > Magnoliopsida > Asparagales > Amaryllidaceae > Allium > Allium fistulosum. The sequence goes on from CM060907.1 coordinate 399,414,582, forward strand.
CGATGCATTTAACTAGTACTTAGAGTTGGCCGTAAACTAACCTCCACGAGCCATGATCTGACCTTTGGAGTTTCATCAAGACGACCATGATTCAACCACTCATAAACTACCATATACCCCTGACTTGGGAGCAAGGACTCGAAATGGAAAATCCCGACAAGGCCAGAATCTAGTACAGAGTGGACATGACTGACCTTCCATTCATCAACTTCCGTGCTTGACTTGAAGATTGGAGAAACACTTGGAGTGGATGCAACCCGATCGTCCACTCCCTAACTCACACTTGAAGTTTACCAAAGTACTTGTGCTTCTCCCGAAGCTCAGCAAAATCAGGATCTGACTAAAGTGGACGTGATTCAACTGTCCACACATAAATTCCTACCCTGTACATAGGGGGGTAGTTCAGGAGCTTGACTTAAAGTAGGCATGACTAACTGTCTACTCATCAACCACCGCCCTCGATACGAGGACACGACAACAACTTAAGGTGGATGTGATTTGACAATTCACCCAACAACTCTCTCCCTCGGCTTACCGGGAGGAGTATGAAGAAAATTGGATGTGATCTGACCATCTAACCCAAGCATGGACCATAGATGTGGTCTGACCATCCATCGCCTACTCCCTTCCTTGACTTGACAAGAGGAGCTACGATCACTAAGTGGATTTGAATCGACCGTCCACTTGCAAAGTTCTGTCCTCGATGCTGGGGGCACAGTTCCATTCCACAAATGAACATGATTCGACCATTCATTTAACAACTCTTACCTCGACTTGACAGATGGAGTATAAATCAAAAACGGGTTCGATGGACCACCCATCATACAGCTCTAGTTCCCAAAGTGCGGACTGGAGTATAAACACAAAAAGATGGATGCAGTCCAACCATCCATTGATCAACTCTAGTTCCCAAAGTGTGGACTAGAGTGTAAACACAAAATGATGGACGCAGTTCGATCGTCCACCAACCAACTCTAGTCTTTAGAGCATGGTCAGGAGTATAAATAGCATAAAAAGTGGATGCGGTTCAACCGTCCACTCTACAACTTTTCCCTTAGCTTGGAGGAAAAGACACAACTCAAAGTGGATGCGGTCCGACCATTTGCTCCCCTACTCGAGCACAGAGTTCTCCAAAACACTCATCTCATTCTCAAGGCTCGGTAGAAGCAAGATCTAAATGAAAGTGGATATGGTAAGACCATCCACACGTCCACTCATACGCCAGATGCAAGGGGCAGTTTGAGAACCCAAGTTTAAATCGGATATGACCCGACCATCCACTAATCAGCTCCTTCCCACGATTCGATGTGGAGAACTACAAGTAAGAGTGAACGTGATTCGATCGACCACTCTTAGACTTTTGCCCTTGACTTGGGGGCAGAAGGAACGACTATGGAAAATTTGGTTCAACCATTTTCCGGAATAACTCTAAGTCCCCAGAGTGTGGACTGGAGTATAAACAATAATTGGTTATGATTCGACCACTAGCCAACAATTTCTTATCCCTAAAGTGCAGATATGAATACAAACAAATAGATAAGTGCGGTTACCCACTCACTATTCCATAACTCTAACCTGACCTCGACATGAGGAGTATACTATGAATGAGATTCGACCATCCACGAACTAACTCCACCAACTCAAAACTGGGGGAAGGAGTACAAATTGCTAAAAGCTGAATACGACAGCTCATTATAGCTCCAGTTTGTTGTTCTTTACGACTTTAGGCAATGACTGCAAGGAGGCCTTAATACCAGACCAATCGGAATGACATCCGAAGTTATGGGAGACATATTATATCATACCTCTGGATCGATAGGTAATATCAATCCAAACTCTCTATATTGTGCCACTGGATTGACGGTCAATATCGATCCACACCAAACACAAACGGATATAACCCGGATGTTCTTCGAAGAACTCCGATCAGTAGAATGCGGATAGGAGAATAAACCACGAATGAATGTGACTTGACCATTTATTCTCCCTCACATTCCTTTGATCCATCAGGAGGAGTTCGAAATCAGATGAGCATGACTCGACCGCTTCCGAGCTAATTCTATCCCTCGGTCAAATAGGAGAACATAAATCAAGACTGACGAGACTGACCGTCTAGCTTCGAGTGAACGCGACAGGACCGTTCTTTTGCTAGCTCTAACCATGATTCGACTATAAGAGTAGTTTGAAATGGACGTAACTTGACCATCCGCACACTTATCCTTGCCCTTTGTTCGACAAGGGGAGCAACAATCACAGATTGGATGTGACTTAACCATCCATTCTTTGGTCCTTGCCTAGAATATGGCTATATCTGCATCAAAAGTGGACATGATTGACCATTCAATACTCAGCTCATGCCCGAAATCCGACGAGGAATTGAAGCCTTCCCCCAAGAAGGAAAAGCCAGAACACAATCCAGAATAGACGGGACTCATCCTTCCATCAACTAACTCGATCCCATAATTCAATGAGAAAGAGTGCAAAGTCAAAATAGATGAGACATGTCCGTCCACTTATTAACATTTACCCCTGACTTAGAGTGCAAGAACGAGAATCAAGATGAATGCGAACCGAATATTCATCAATCAACTCTAAGTCTTCGAAGCTTAGTTGAGAGTATAAACACAACTAGGACGAGACTCGACCATCCATGTAATATATTTATCTACCCGAGATAGGGGTAAAAGTGTGATCATCCAAAAAACCGACTGCGATAGCTCAATACTGTGACTCATACCTAGTGTGTACTGCAACTCAAGGCTACGACCGAAAGGATTCTTATAGATGGAATCATCGGATCGATACCGATGCTTATGGACGACTGACTATAATTCCAACTTGAATGATAAGCAACGGATCGTGAGTACATTGAATGAAATGCACGTTACTCGAATACTCAAACTTAAAGCAAGAGCCAGCTATGTAGTTACGTGCAACCCGAGGCTGAACCCTACTCGACATTTGGTTTAACATGTTTCTAAGCCTGATCTTTGGTCAATTGTAGATAATCGCTCAAAGCATCTGGAGCCCTTCGCTATTGGACTCATCAGCTCATGATGAGATCCGAAAGTTCGACCGGAGTGACAGTCATCACATGCCATCCTGACCGACTCTCATGCAATTGACTATGCATTAGAGAAATGCTTGAACATGGGGATTGACATCAAATCCAACTGCCATTCTCCGTGCCGACATACACCACAAAGTGTTGAAGTTACAAGACTTGCTTAGACAAGGGGTCAACACTAATCCCATCGCCGATGTGACTTTGAAAACCTAATTCAAACGTCTTACATGTTAAGTGTAGTAACTGCGGCGTTGTGCAGTTCCGTACAAGTACAAATATCCTAATCTATTCAAGTCTGAAGTGGTAGACATCCGATTCAAAGCCGTATGCTTGTTCAAGTATGAAAGTCATATATGGCATGTCCCATTGTTCGATTTCAGGTTCACATGGTCTAATGTGTTTATGTCAAACCAAAAACTGCTTAAGTCCCACTAATGCAAGGGATCTAAACCAATCCCATTGTTGGGCAAATCCACTTAAGAATTTTTCAACTCAAAACATAAGGCCAATATCAAGCAACAACGACACGGTCAGTTCTATAAAGATATAGACCCAAGAAATGAAGAAGTGGAGACCAAGGAGTCCAAGGTTGTACCCGTTGAGCTAACGATCGACATTACGGTCAGCCACGACAACCCATCACGAGTACTGAAGATCGGATCACAACTCAGTGCAACAATGATGAACGAATTAGCTAGCTTTCTTCGAACGAATCTTGATGTGTTCGCTTGAACCCATTCTGACATGTGTGTGATCTCACCGACTATTGTGATCCATGCATTGAATATCGACTCAAGGCATGTCCCAGTGAAACAAAAGCGATGTGGCAAAACCAACGTGGCAAGGATCCGGAGAGATCTGCTGCACTTAAAGTGGAAGTGGATAAACTCAAAACCAATGGGTTTATTCACGACGCCCTCTATTCGAAATTAGTATCCAATCCAGTTCTTGTGAGAAAAGCTGATGGAAAGTGGCAGATATACATCGACCACTCTAACCTGAAAAAGGCATACATGAAAACCGACTTTCCACTTTCGAGGACCGACCAGCTGGTAGACTCAAGCGCTGGATATAAACTGCTTTCATTTATGGACGTGTGCTTCGAATACAGCCAAATCTCAATACACATCCCTAATCTGGAGCACACCGGTTTCATTACCGATCTGAGGTTATATTGTTACGTATGGTGCCATTTGAACTTAAGTACGCTAGTACGACTTACTAAAGGCCGGTCAACTGAATGTTCAAAGGCCAAATTGGGTGATCAATGGAAGTATATGTAGATGATATGCTTGTGAAATCATGGAAATCAAACAACCACATCGATGACTTGGTAGAGATATTCAGTATTATCTGAAGATGTGAAATGAAATTCAATCCCTTGAAATGCTCTTTCGGCATTGTGTCGGGGCAGTTCTTGGGTTTTCATGCTCAACTCTTTCTAAATAAAAGCTAATCCTAAGAAGATTCAAGCAATTAGAGACATCTAGGTACCAAAGACAATCAAGCAGGTATAGAGCCTAAATGGGAAGATCACAGCCCTAAGTCGATTCATCTCCAGGGCCACCGACAAGTGAATTCTCTTCTTCGACCTAATCAGGAGAGGGAAGAGAAAGTTTGAATGGATGCAGGACTGCGTTGATGCATTTCGAGCTTTGGCAGGTCACTTAGAGAGACCTCCCATCCTATCCAAGCCTTTGGATCATGAAGATTTATACATCTATTTAGCCTTGTTAGTACACGCCATAAGTGCCGCACTGTTATGCGAAGAGAATCAAATCTAGAGACTGGTATATTATGTAAGCAAGCAATTGGCAATTGTTGAGAGAAACTATTCGAAGCTAGAAAAAATCACATACCATCTGTTGATTGCATTACGAAAGCTTCACCCTTACTTCCAAGCTCACCCAATTAACGTCTATACCGACAAGCCATTACAACAGGTCCTACAGTGACTTAAGACGTCTGGAAGGTTGATCAAATGGAATATCGAGCTAAGCCAATTCGATATCACTTATCTCCTTCAGAGAACTATCCAAGGACAAATATTGACGGACTTCATTGCTGAATTTACTGCACCGGACAGCTCTATGGAGAGTAGTGTAGAACTGACCAACCAATGGAAAATATACATGGATGAAGTATCCAACGATTGATGTTCTAGCGCCAGAGTCATGTTAGTGACTCCAGAGGAATGATCGATCTGCTATGCCCTGAAACTTGACTTCCCTGCAACAAATAATGAAGCTGAGTGTGAAGTCTTGATCGCCGGGCTCAAACTTGCTAGAGAACCAGGAGTGAAAAATTTACAAATCTTTTGTGATTCCTTAATAGTAGTATGCCAAGTAAAAGGGGATTATCAGGCTAGGAGGCAGCAGCTTACTCCTTATCTCGGCTGGGTCTAAGAGCTACTAGTAGACTTCGAGTATTACACCATTACACCCTTAGAGAACAAAATGAGAAATCCGAGTCACTGTCCAAGCTGGCCAGTTCCGGAGATGCGCAATAGATGGGCTTGGTTCCGGTTAAAGTACTTAATGCTTCGAGCATCAACCAGATGGAGATTGATTGGGCTCTGGAGATGGAGCCTGAAAAGGAGTCTTAGATGATGGCTATTAAAGATTATCTACAACAAGAGATCCTTTTTAGAAAGACGAATGAAGAAGGACAGATCCTCTGCAAAGCTTCGAGCTACATTATCCGAGAAGGAGTCATGTATGGAAAAGTTTCTTCATTCTCCTGCTTCGGTGTATTGCCCATAAAGAAATAAAACGAGTCTTGAGAGAAGTCCATGAAGGAGAATGCAACAGTCACACCGTAGGGCAAACCCTGATAAAGAAAATGCTTCACTACTGGTATTACTGACCAACTGTCAATCGAGATGCAGCTGATCACGCTAGACAATGCGACGAGTGCTAGATGTTTGCAAAAATTTTGAGAGCTCCACTGATGGAAGTTACACGAATGGTCAGTCCATGGCCTTTTCCACTTTGGGCATAGATATTATCGGTTTCTTGTCGATCTCTAAGATGAAGCAAAGTATGCCATTGTAGTAGTGGATTACTTTACCAAATGGGTTAAAGCTGAACCATTAGCAACGATTACGACGAAGAAAGTAATCAACTAATTGTCCGAAGCATCATCTTTCATTTTGGCCTTTCACGAACCATTGTATCTGATAATGGAACCCAATTCGACAGCTGATTTCAAAGACTTCTGCATCTGCGTCATATTTAAAAGAGATTTATGGCAGTTTCTCACCCTCAAGCAAATGGACAAGTTGAAGCTGTGAATAAAATCATAATGTCCATTCCGAAGAAACGTTTAGAAAAGGGTAGAGCCAAGTGGGTGAATGAACTCCAAAAAGCATTATGGGCTTACAGAAACACCCATAAGTCCACGACTGGCTATACTCCATTCGCCCTTACTTAAGGCTCCAAGGCCAACATCCTTATAGAACTTGAAGTCCCTTCCCATCCAGCGACTTGTTACGACCCCTATTTCATTATAAAAAAAATATAAACAAGAAATTTCAATCCAATTGCGGTTAAACTATAAGGAATTGGTGATGACTTGTGAGTGTACAAACGCATCAAGGAGCTAATGACAAGAACGTGTACCTGAATGTGCATGTGTATATTCTAAAAATTCGATTTCTTGAAACCGACAAGAATTGAATTTTCACCTGGAGTTATTAGAGAAAAGACTGGATCAGATAGCCAAAGCTTACTAGCTCCATAGAACCGAACTCAAATAGCAACTGATGGAATACAATCCTGAATTTATAATATTAGAATCGACCAAGTGTCATGACAATCAAGGGGAGATACGACACTTTGGGAGAATAATCTGACGGAAGGATAACAACTATTCAGAAAACTGGATGTATTTCTTTCCGGTGACTCTAATTTGCTTCAACTCAAATCACGTCATGTACGCAACAATTCATACTTTAGGGAGAAAATGTTATCTGGCCTTTTAATCTGGCTGTATCTAGACTAATCAAACGAGATAGACTCAATGGTCATCGGGATCGATACATCAGATTAACGATCATGAAGCCCAAAAATCAGGCACAGTTGATAATATGAAGCTGTGGCAAATAAAAAGCTGATAGCGAACTCAATAGAACAGTCAAGTATGAAAACTCACTACACCATGAAGATCGATCAGGGAATATTTATATTCATTACTATGGATCATATCGTATCGATTGCACAGCTAACTCAACGGTGATCGATCAGTATCTCAAAATCTACAAATTCATTACACATGAAACTTTAGGAACATCAATATACTGGAGAAAGGAGCCCCCAAATTCGATCGCATGACTAGATGAGCATAGATGAATGATCGGTACCGGTCGTTCATGATCGATCGTATCATTTCAGCAAGAACGATCCTAACTCCATGGAAAATGCAATATCTCACAAACAGTAAGCTGAATGGCACGAAATTTAGAGAGCAAGTAAGTAACATCATGGAGAGCTCATAAAAATGATCAGACCTTCACTGGAGCACTTTTAAAGGGTCGTCATCGATCGTTGTGAATGATGAGTGTGGACAAACGATCGTTCGTGTAGGCCCATACGGATCTAGAGATTCTTCTGGCGAATTTTCAGCCCGATCCATGCACATCTTCCCCTATAAGTACAGTGACCATTCTCCATAAAGAGGATCCTTCTTTCAACTGCTGTGGCCCCGCCATTTTTATTATTCATTTTTGTACTAATGGACCCTAACTGATCCAAACATTCTTGTAATCATATTCAAGTGCAAGATCAATAAAAATATGAAGTGGATGTTGGCCAAGGTTATCGAATCACTACAAAAAAAAGAGAAAATTAGTTTAAAAGAAGAAGTTAAATAACTTTTAATTTTCACGGATGGTAAAAATTAACTTCGGTCTCAAGGACAAGCGCACACTCTAATCAAATTTTCCATAATCATTTCTGCTTTTTCACTCTCTTTTCCTCTGAAAACAAATTTTCATCAATCTTTCCCCCTTCCTCAAATAATGTCAACTGAAACCAAAATCATAGTTCTTCCCCAAAATAATTTACAAACGTAATCGGCTTCGGAAGTTACGTCGATGGACTTGAACCCACAGATTTCAACAAAACCTGAACCAGTAAGTAGTGAACCTAGGGTTTCGAAAACTAGGGCTTTGAATGCTATACCTGAAGAATCAAAGAGAAGACGAATAACTAGGGCATTGAACGCTATGGATTCAGATACTGTTCCTGAAGAAACAAAGATGAAGATAAAAACTAGGGCAGCAAACACTTTAAATGAAGATGAAATAAAGAAACATAAGCTTTGTGATGAGATCGTTAGTAGAAAAAGAAAGACAACGGTATATCATCTGATTTTTTTTCAAAATAAAAGATAATTTTAGAATGATTGTTGAATATATCATTTTTAATGATATATTCATCATCTGATTTTTTTCAAAATAATAGATAGTTTTAGAATGATAGTTGAATATATCGTTTTAATGATAAATAGTTTTAGAATTAAAGTTTAAGTTGAATTGATGGTAGTCTTATAGATAGTCTTAGAATGATAGAAGAATATATCACTTCTTTCGTTGCATGCATTATGTTGAAATGATAGATGAAAATAGCATTCCAATTTTTGATAGATGTTAGATGATAATTAGATGGATAGTTATAAAATGATAGTTTAATATATCACTTGATTTGTTGCATGCGTTATGTTGGAATGATAAATGATATATGAAAATAACATTTCAATTTTTGATAGATGTTAGATGATAATTAGATGGATAGTTATAGAATGATAGTTGAATATATCACTTTATTTGTTGCATGCATTATGTTGGAATGATATATGGTAGATGAAATAGCATTTCAATTTTTAATTGATATTAGATGATAATTAGATGAATAGTTATAGAATGATGGTTGAATATATCACTTTATTTGTTGCATGAGTTATGTTGGAATGATAAATGATACATGAAAATAGCATTTCAATATTTGATAGATGTTAGATGATAATTAGATGGATAGTTATAGAATGAAAGTTGAATATATCACTTGATTTATTGCATGCATTATGTTGAAATGATAGATGATAGATGAAAATTATATTTCAATTTTTGATAGATATTAGATGATAATTAGATGTATAGCTATACAATGATGGTTGAATATATCATTTGATTTGTTGCATGCATTATGTTGAAATATTAGATGATAGAAGAATGCAGCATTTCAATTTTGGACAGATATTACATGATAATTAGAAAGATAGTTATACACTAATAGTTAAATATATCATTTAATTTATTTCATATATTTAAAATGAAGAATGATTGACGAATACAGTATTACAATTTTTGAATTGTAAAAGCATGCATTGAAAATGAGTAATGAAAAACAAATATAACATTTAAAAAAAGAATGATAGATGAATATAGCACTAAAATATTTCAAAAACATATGCATGCATTAAAAAAATGATAGGTGAAAATAGCATTATAGTTTGTTAAATACAAAATTATTCATTGATAGTGTTTTGTACAGGAATCCAAAGGTAAAAAATCAAAAAAAGCAAAAACAAAAGAAGAAGAAAAAAAATCAGAGAAAAGATCTCAAGACAAAATTCAGTATAGATGCAGTTTGCTTCCACTAATAGAAATTTTCAGGAAAATAAAGGAAAGAGGTGGTTTTCTTGTAGATCAGCTGAATCATCTAAAACAAACCCCTTTGAAAAATTCATGCTTGTGTTCTTCAATGAATTTGTAATAATATCTGCTTTTACAAAATCATCGACAACATTAGATGATATCATCGACACATTTTCTATTGATGAAGAAGCTTTCAAGGTTGGGAATATTTAAAAAAATCAAACCTGAAGACATTTCAATTCTTTTTAGGTTACCTTTGTTTGGAACTAATCTTTTTCCATTACCTAAAATGAGTTTACAAACCATTCCAAATAATTGTAAAGATTTTGTACCCAGAAATTTTGGTAAAATAGATCATATCACAAAGGACCTCATGATTTCGAAGATAAACAATGTATTGCGAACAAAAGAATTTCATAACGAAACTGATTTTCAAAAATTGATTGTTATTCTTGCAATGATAACCTTCTTCTTTTCGAACAACCAAAGATACTTACCATGGGGTATATTCCTTATATCCTCGATCAACAAAAAATGAACATAGTATCTTAGCCTATTTCAATTCATTATTCGTTGACTAGAGCTTTGACGGCTTTCAAAACAAAGTTGAGAAACATGCCCGGTTGTTCTATGCTCCCAATCGTAAGTACAACATTCTAACTTTATGTTAATGTATCTATCTATATAATGTAAATTATATTCATTATATGTTTTAACAAGTAATATTTTGGTTTTAGTTTTTCCTATGTGAGCATGTAAATTTGATTTCTCCAAATGCAACCTACTGTACTACCTTACCCAGATTTGGGAGGTTGAATATCAAAAGCTTAAAAAAGGTGATTCCAAGAGAAGCTCTCAACATGGACAATAGAAAGATATAATTTCTCATACAAGTACAAGCAATATATAGTGATAGATAAGTATATCATAACATGGTGTATATTTCTAGTTTTTATGTTGTTATTGTACAACCGTATGTTGAATGATAGTTACATATAGCATTACTACAGAATACAATTTTTTGTTGTTATTACTGAAGAATGATAGTTAGATATAACATTATATGAAAAATGACAGTTATATATAGCATTAGTTCATTCACTGTTTGTTGCTCATTCATTACTATTTTATGTTATTATATAGATTTTAGTTGAAATAAGAAATATGACTGAAAATGAAAAGGCGCTTCCTGAACGAACAAGCCAACGAAAATTTGTTTTGCTAGATTCCAATGAGAATGTTGGAACAGAAAAAAAACAAAACTTCGAAGCACCATCAGAAAAGCAAGTCCAATAGCTACAGCGGTACATTATAGACGTGGAAAAAAAGTTGAAGAAGACTGAAGAGGAATTAGACAAAGAGAGACACAAAAGGATAGAAGGACAAGGCATTATAATACTATTGAAAAAAGAAATCAAGATTTGGGAATCAAAAGCAAGAGAGGAAATACAACCACCAGCATTTGAACTTAATATAACTCAGCAAATTCAGTTGATGCATGAAGAAAAACAACAACAAGATTATAAGAAACCCTCAGATGCAGCACAAAAATCCCCAAGATGCATGAAAAAGCACCCAAGAAACCAAGCTCATTAATTTTAAAGGTTAAAAAGCGCCCAAGAAAGAAAAAGATTGATCTTGATTGCCAATACAAAATTGTTCATTACAGAAAAACAGAGAAAAAAAATAATGACAATGCAGAACAAAAAGAGGAAACTGAAACAGACGAACCTAAAAAAGAAAATAAAAAAAAAGTACCTAAAAGCGAAGATAAAGATGAAGCTCAAACAGAAGAAGAAAAACTAGAAAATACAAGTGAACAAGAATAAGATGAACAAAATGAAGAAACCGATTATGAAGAAGAAATTGAAACAGATAGCATTCAAGAAAAACATGAAGAAGTCAAAACAGTTGATAATGAAGAGCCCATTGATGTTGATGTGTACTCTCCATCAAGAAAAATATAAAAGTAGAGATATCACAAAAAGCAAAATTCTACTACTACTGAATGAAGAACAACAGAACAAAGTTCTAACTTTTTTCAAATTTAATGAAAACGAGAAGTAAGATTTCCAACCTTGTTTCTTTGATTATATTTGTAATTACACGATTGAAAAAAAAAATAACTTGTCAATTATTATTTTTCAATTACAGCACTATAGCTTATGAAAAGGACGAAGGAAATAAAGGAGGAATTACAATAGTGAAATCTATGCTGGAAGCTGTTCTGTTTGAGGAGGTCACAAATGGACAGGTATGCATTAAATGAGAAATATGACAGTTAAAAAGTGCATATAAATGTATAGAATGGGAGAATAATAGTTAAACTTAGCATTCAACTTTTCAAAGTGCATATAAATGAATTGAATGAGAGAATGACAGCTAAAAATAGAATTAGTATTTGTAAAGTGCAGATAAATGTATAGAATGGGAGAATGATAGTTAGAACAAGCATTCATATTTTTTAAGTGCATATAAATGTATAGAATTAGATAATGATAGTTAAAACTAGCATTCATAGTTTCAAAGTGCATATAAATGTATTGAATAAGAGAATGACAGTTAAAAATAACATTAGTATTTGTAAAGTGCATATAAATGTATCGAATGTCCAAAATGATTGTTTAAACTATCATTTGCATTTTTAAGTGAATTCAATGTATTCAACATGCAAATGATAGTGAAAACTAGCATTTGTATTTCTGGTTCAAAAGTACAGAAAAAATTAATTATTCCATAAAACTTACAAACTTTTTTGTTTGGTTAATCGGCTTATTGATTGGTTTTATTACCATCAAGAGATGTATGAACACAGTTACTACTTCACTACCATGATGATGGTAAGTATAAGCTTTTCATTATAAATGTTAAATAATAATATAAAATATTGTAATACATATGAATAAGTAGAATGCTTTAATACATGATAAGGAAACCGTGATCAATGACATCGTCGTACCTATAGTAGATGTCACTGTGAAGGATGAATTTACAGAGAAGATTTTCTTCCCTATATATTACATAAACCATTAAAGCTTACTGATGCTAAACTATGAGACAATGCAGTGGAGTCATTATGACTCAACCAAACCAAAGATCAGATCAACAAGAACATCAAACCCCAGCTATAACTGGCCTCGATTCTCGTAAGAAAAATATAATTTTTAAATCACTATAATATTAATATACAACACTAATTTTTCTTCTTCTAGAAAAACAAAATTGAATTGATGTTCATGATGAAATGGGCAGAAATAGGAATACTTAACAAAGAACATAACAAACCTAAAGTGTTGCAATCGAAAAATCCACCACAAGATTCTGATTCGTAAGTAACTGATTTCATTTCTTCTCTTGTCATTTAAGTTTGTATATTCATCCAACTTTTGTTTTATTAAAGTATAATGGAATGCATCTAATGAACAAAATGAAAGTTAAACCTAGCACTGAAAATTTTAAAGTACATAAAATTGGGCCAAATGAAAAAATGACAGTTCAAACTATCATTTATATTTTTAAAGTGCATATAAATTTATCAAAAGTCCAAAATTGTAACGACCCAGAATTTCTGTCATTTGAAATTAAGATATTTAATTGATTTTAAATATTAACAAGTAAGATTTGTAAGTCGAATAAATTTTATCTCGAATATCTGGATTTAATTATTTAATTAAATCAATAATTAAATATTTGAAATTGCAGAAATAATTGATAACTGGATCAAATGTGAATAAAAATGATTTATAAAGTTATATTAAATCATATTGGAATTAGAATGATGTTTGTAAACTTTTAAAATTGAATTAAAAGTTAATTTGTGAAAATTGAATATTTTAATATTTAATTGACTAGTGAAAATAGTCATTTTTCAAACAGTCTCGGATTTTGACGAAACCAGTTTCATCGGATCCGTAATGTGAAGTTATTGTAAGATTTCAAATTTCGAGTCAATCGGGTTTACCGTTTGTCTGGGGGAAGCCGAAACGCATAGAAATTGTTTTAATCGATTTAATTTTAAATTGATCGTTTAATTCCGTAACTCTCACATACAATTGAATTAGCTCCCGAAACACGTACCTTTGTGTTCGGAACGCGGGTAAAACCCTAGAAACGCCAGCCGGCACGCTCAATTTGGAGTTCGAAATTTTTTCGATGAATAGTGTTTTGGCCATTTTCTATAAAAGCCCTCCATCATTTCATTTTTCACAAACATTAGGGTTTCAATGCCCAGCCGCCATCTCCATTTCCAATGGCCAGAAAATCATCATCTTCCGCCTCCAATATCTTGAAATCAATCCACTTTCAACAAAAACCTCCAACACGAAAACTGTAGAGGACGGAGAGACGAATACATCCATACGGTTGCGATCTTGTTTCGTCGACTAGAGAAGGCGTATGGGGGCCACGTTCATCACGAATTGCACACGTTTTTCCACGTGATGGTGAGGCCGAGCTCGTTCGTTCTCTGGCCATGGGTGCGCGAGTCGTAGGGCGTTCGTATGGCGTCGCCTGATCGTCGTCGTAGTGAGGGAGTTAGGCTCGAAAATTCAAATGGGAACGGCGGCTAATGGGTTAGAGGTGTTTGTATAAAACTGGGGAGGAAGATGATGGTATTCACGGCCACGATCTGATGTTGTAAAATACACGGTCCAGATTTGTTCTAGGTTAAAAATAAAAAGAAAATATTGAATTTATTTTATATAAAAAACCGTTCAAACTTTAAAATGCAATATCTTTTTGATACGAGGTCGGAATTTGACAAAACTTTTTGCGCTGGGTCCGTTTTGACGAGCTCTTTGCAATGGAGTTGGTTTGGAGTCAATCGGAGCTAGTGAAAATTTTGAGTAAAATTAAACGTCTGTTTAATTTTATCCGAAATAAAATACTGCAGCCGTTATTGAAAGCAAGGTGAGAACTCCTCACTCAAGCGAATATTTTGTTTCGATTTAAATTTTAAATAGTTAAATTTTAAATTGCTTGATTGTGAATTGGATGATAAATTATTATCTATTGTGTTAAATAGACCCTATACGCCGTATATTAAGCGGAGGTTATTTATTAAAAACATATACCGCGATAATTCCATATTGAAGTGGAATTGGTATTATATATGTATTTGGAGTTGATTTCCCGCATTATATAGCGGATGAGACCCTACTGCGCCGCATAATAGCGGATAATATTTATAAATCCCATATACCGCAATAATTTCATTGTGAAGTGGAATTGGTATTGTGCTAACATCTGTGGATGCAGGGAAACAGGTTGGAGGGATCCAATTGGATTCCTTAAACATTTGAATTTATTTCAATGTTGTGTGTTGATTTATTTATAATCGCCGTGTGATTATATTGTGATTGAAATGTTGACGGCTATAATTTAGCCAAATATATTTTTGGTATCGATGGATACTAGAAATAAGTAAAATTGGATTTTTGAAAATATAAGTTGAAAATTTATCGAAAAATTTATTTTTGATAATTGGATAAATTTAAAAGGAGTTTAAAAGATAAAGTCTTATTTTTGAACTGTATTGAATTAAATTTCAAATTTGAAAAAAGGCTTAATAAATGGATTTCGGAAATATTATCTATAAACTGAAGAATTTATCTAAATTTGGGGTTTTTAAATAGATTTGAAGAGCTAAAGGAATTTATTTTTAAAAGGAAATAATTTTGAAAATGTTGGAAATTGATTTGGTGTCTTGAAATAAATTTGGAAATCAATTTGAAATTAATTTATTGTTAATTTACCATAACTAGTAAAATTGATTTATAGAAATTTATTTGATTTAAATTAATCAGATAATTTAATTAATCCTATCTATGGATGTTTGGATTATATTGGATGTTGAATTGTTTGACATCTTTGATGTGTGATGCTTTGTGGTATATTCTGGTTTGTGTGTGATTTGTGATCTATTTATCTATGATATATATATCTGTGATCTGTGAATGAAGATAAGCGTTATAATTTATACCGCTTATCAATTATATTGTTATATTTGATCTGTGATGGTTGAATGTTGTTGCACTATTGTGTTAAACCGTGGACTACACAATACACACACAAATGTGGATTTCACGTGGAAATCGGTTAAGTCACAGCTTTTTATCAATTTTGAAAAGATTGAATTTTTGAATCCAAAATAGTTTGGAATTGGAATTGAAAGTTTTTGAAAATGAGTTTCAAAAATAAAAGTTATTTTAAATAACTTAAGAGAATTGGAATTTAAATCATTTGATTTAAGTTTGAATTCGATATTTTGAAATTGAATTCAATGATTTGGGAATTTTGGTTTAAAAGATTTTATAAGTATAAAAGACGTTTATATGGGTTTTTAATCATTTAAAAATATGGTTTTGGAAATTTAAACTTATAATTCAAGTTTTATACTTGGGTGGAATTAACCTGTATAATTGTAACCAGTTTTTCCCAAAATGAAAACTATCTGTTTTCAAATACTAATAGCTTTTATAAAGTAAAGATTTCCAATTATGTATTGAAACAATTCAAGTTGAAATGAAATTGTAAATAGTTTGGAAAAACTAGGAATTAACCTTTGTGAAGATGATTAAACTTTATTTTGAAATAAAAGAGTATTTCAAAAGGAGTATCTTTTAGATTATAAAAGACTTGAATTGTGAATAGTTTTGAAAGCTATAAATTAAATCTTGATTTAAAGATTTAATAGGTTAATTCAAATTGAAATGGAAATTGATTTGGAAATCTGTGAATGAATCTTTGTGAAACTAGGTAAACTTTGTGAAATAAATCTTTTTGTTTAAAGGTTTAAAATGGTAATTTGTTTAAAACATTTAAAGGAAAGGATTTGGGTAATAAGTTGTGACTTAATTGAAATCCCTATATCCATATGTTTTAAATATTGTGCTCACTATTCGGGTTAGCCGGGAAAAGACCTTTGTGTCATATAACCCATTCCGAATTAGTGATACGACGATATGGATCGTATTGAAGACCAGTGGTGAAGACCGGGTATTTGTGAAAACGATAGGATGACCTATCGATTGTCTCTGCACCATTAGCTACGGTATAGAGATTTCCTTTGTGATGGGAAGTTTTATCGGGATTGTGAATACCCGGATTGCAAGGGCTTCTTTTGAAGTGCCTTCGGTTCTGTTCTAACCCGGAACAGACTTGTATGGTTACATGTCTGACATTACATTTTGAGATATAAAGCTGATTTCTTTCAAATACATTTCTGTTGGTGGCGGAGAATTTATTCTCTTAGCTTAACACCCTTCTCTGAGACGTACGAGCTCAGAGGTTATGTAGTTGAAATTTATCAGTGATATACTCCCAATTTGGTAGTGTGGCATGCTGAGTGTTGCTGTGTGATGATCATTTATTGATCATTTGTGATCAAAGCGTGGCTTTGTGAAAAAGCGTAGCTTTGTGGATGAGACTTCGTCAGGACCTCACAACCCGGAAATGGTCGAAACAGGAAAGATGCGGCAAGGTTATGAGGGTCGCGCCCTTTAGGGTATGTCATTTCCTTATGAAAATGGGTGGTATCATGGTATGGAGCCCAAATACTTACTCATGTGGACACACTTTATTTATTATGTGTGATGTTGGTTATCAAGCGCTCGGATAAAGGTCCCAAAGGACCGGGGAATGGTATATTCGTGTAGTAGTTACCTATACCAAGAGGTAACCCGGCCTTGTATTGGTAGAGGGCAGGTTGTCTCTCGGAGCGTCCCGCCAGAGGCATTCTTACGTGGCATAGGAAGTTCCTTAGCCTGACCATTTGTTGGCAATCCAATTTCCAATACGAACCTTGTACGGTTTTAGTTGTAGAACCTGCCATTTACTTATGGTGGCGCCCCACTGTTTAGATGGTAGCTATAGTAGGCATAGTTCAGAATGTCTATGTTGGCTAAGATTAATATTATACTTTCGAAATGTTTTTCCACTATGCACTAATAATAATAAATCGAATGATTCTGCGTAGTAATCATGTTTGACTATCATAAGAAGAAATCTCCTCCAATTCTGCGTTTGCATTGTGTGTGTTGCGGGAGGTCTTATGGTAGTTTAATTTTCCAAAAGCATTGCAGATATTTTGTACCTCTTTGTTGTTGTTGTTTTTAAAGATAAAAACTGTTTTAAGTTCTCACACCAGTCCCATGACTGACCTGGAGTTTATTGTTTCCTTCCTAAACTCTGGGTGCCCACCAATTTCTACACGGGCAGTCTAGAGTCAGGTTATCAGGTCATTCTGGATTCAGGAGATGCTGTGGAGCTCAGTGACGAGCTGGATGGCAAGACGTATCACTCGTATATGATATTATTTATTCCGCTGTGTATTCTGTATGAGGACAAGTTTATATAACTGTCCAGTGTTGTATTGTTGTTGTAAACTCTGATGATGGTGTAATGTATAAAATGATATAGTTCTTTGATTTAAAGATTATTCATTTATCTATTATATGTTGTTCCGCTGCGAATGTGAGATTCTGATATTGTTCTGTGTTTTCTGTTGTTTCATCTTTCTTTTTCTTCTGTCTTCTTCTACCTCTTTTTTTTTCTCCATAACAATTCGGTTTTCCGGCATTCGATTGCTCGGCAGTTGATACAGTGGACGTATTAATGTCGATTTTCGAGCGACGAAAAATCGCGTTTGTTACAAAAATGATTGTTTAGACTAGCATGCATATTTTTGAAGTCTATTGGAATACACTGAACATGCAAACTGATGGCCAAAATATCATTTGTATTTTTAAATTGCAATGGAGTGCATTGAAATGCAAAATGATAGTAAAAACTAGCGTTCTTAATTGACATTCCAATGGACTACATCTATTGAACAAAAAGATTATGTATAAGGTGCACATTCTAGACGCAGGCATGGTATCTTTATGAATGTATTGATCAATATTGCGGTCAAAATATAATGCTATATTTTAGAATTCTAGATTAAAGAATGCTATCTTATTTTAGCATTATATTATACTGTAATATTAACTAATATTTCTATATCTAAAGCAGACTTGATTGTGCATTCTTTGTGATGGCAAACGTTAAAAACTTGACAAGGATGAGATGCCAGCAAAATATGCAAAGGAAACAATTAGAAAACTAAGAGCTGCATTAGTATATGACATACTCAATGATCCACAATATAGTTGGTCGGTGGAGAAGTCCTACAAAGACTCTACATAAGACTAGCTGTTGCATTTAAACTTCTTAGAACTTTGGATTTTATTTGAACTGAATCACTTCTTGTAATTCAACTGAGGTAGATTCTTATATGTTTTCCAATGCTTGTATTTTGTTTTCAATGTATAAACTGCTGTGATGGATTTGAACTTCTTAATTTGAATTTGGTTCGATTATAGTTGGCTATTTTCAGTGCATGAGCTACAATGGATAAACAATTGATATATTCAAGTGTCATTTTTATGTGCTTTTCGATGCTTGTAATGTGTTTCTGAAATGGTGAATAATGTTTATACTAAAATGCTAGATAGAAATAACATTATGCGAAAATACATTTTTCAGTGATAAACTATGATGAATAAAGTGTGAATTTATCCATCTAGCATTTGTATATGTTTTTCAATGTTTGTACTTTATTTCAAGTGTGATGTATACTGTTTATACTGTAATACTAGTTATAACTAGCATTTGACTGAAATGCTAAATACAACTATCGTTCAATTGAAATATTTATATGCTTACCCTTCGTACCCACTTCAATCTTTGATATGCATACTATCAGCTAACATCTACACTATAGATTCATGGAACGTCGGCTTTACAATCCATTTTTTTGCGCTTGCCCCTGTTCCATTCTGGTTATGTTACTCTACTACCAAATTATTGTGAATCTTCAGTTAGATTGTATATTACTTTAGCAGCTGCTTTTCAACTCTACATTCTGTTGTGTTTGTACAACTAATATACAACTGCTATTTCATTAATTTTTTATTTTTTTTGCTGCAATCTCCACATCTACTGCCAGAGTTTGCTTGATGTTGATTGGTACTTGAATTTTTAACTGATACTCACTTCAGCCTTTCATCAGCTCATCATTAGTTCGGTAGATCATCATAGAACCACTTATGCAATCTCATCAGCTCATCATATAAAGATTAGATCATCATCATCAGGTCCTTCATTCATGCACAACAACTCATTCAGTTCTATACAATGACAGGTTGTGGTTTTCAATGTTCAAATTTTGTTTCAAGTGTGATGTATACTGTTTATACTGAAATGCTAGTTACAACTAGCATTCGACTGAAATGCTAAATACAGCTAGCATTGAATTGAAATGTTAATACTAAAGTGCAGATCAAACAATTCTTTAATTCATTTTAACATTTTGCAATTTGAGTAAATAATAGATTCCTAAAAACAAACCTTCACCAACAATGGAAATTAGCAGTATGCAAACCAACCAAAACAATGGAACTCATATGGAAACTAAATGAATACCAGAGCAAAGAAGCAAATCAAAAAACAATTTTTATAGAACAGAGTCTTACATATTCAAACCAATAATAAAAAGACTAAATGGTAATAAAAACAATTTCAAATATAGGCACAACTGATATTAGAAATTAAAATAAAATAAACAAAATATTTCACATTTTATTTTGTAATGATTTCACATAGTTTGACTTTATTCTTCTATAAGCTTTAGCAGCTTTACACTTAAAAAACTACTCCATTATACTAAAATACAAAAAATTTCTAACTTTTTGAAGAATCAAGACAATTCCTTTTGTTGTGACCAACTTCGTTACAGTGATTGCATTTATTTCTTTTATTTTGAGATATCCAAATCCACCATGCCTCTTTGTAGATGGTCTTCTTGCACCATGAACCTCTTTAGGAGGCTTAATCAAAACATCACTTTCAGCAGCAACTGGCTTATCAAAATCTAGAATTGGATTGGTAGCATTAGCATACAAAGATCTAAAAGCATTAACAGTAAAATAGTCCTCCACGTAATCATAAACTGATAACCTAGACTTGTTATGCACTTAATTGCATGGGCACATGGAAAACTAATACTCTCCGTTGATTACAACTACATAAACAATTTTAAAGATCAACAACCTATGACTTAGGAGATTTAACTTCAAACACAAACTCCGAAGACTTATAAACTTCCCAACCAAAGCCATCATCGACTAACTTAGACAAACTTTCCTCCATAATAGGACAAAGATTCATTAAATAGAAAACATTATCACTATAATATATTTATCATTATGTCAATGACTGATTGATTGAGGTTTGATGTCATTAATGTAATATCAGGGAAATCTAATACAAATAGTGACATATCTGTTATATAAAGTAAATATTTGAGCTTGTTGAAGATTTTTTTCCAATGCCCCCCGAAAATGCTCTTTGCATGAATCATTGAGGAAAAATTAAACCAATACATACTTGAAAATATAACCAAATTTTAAATACCTATTTTTTTCTGTCAAATATACATTCCTTATCATCTAAAATTGGATTATCACTGAAAAATAAAATGAATAAACAATCACATATTAGTTTTTTCGCAAGAACTTTTGTATTTTGTTTTGTAAGTTAAAGTTTATATTTACGTGCACATGCACTAACATGCTGAAGTGCTAGTTTATTATAAGAATAACTTTAAGCAAAAAACATGAATTCTACTGAAATAATTAAGTGTATGCATGTCAACCCCACTTGCCTTGCTAAATTAAGTAAATATATGGAATAGTTGAAAATATAAATGATTGACCATATTACAGGCATTGAAATGTTTTTTCCCTTAATATCCAAGGAAAAATACAATAAAAAATAAAGCTTACTAACATCAATCAATTTGAATCATTTGGTACAAATATTAACTCGTTGGTGAATGATATAAAAAAATTGTAAAACCGAATCGCTTCAATGCATTTAGAAAAAAAAATATATATCCCAAAAGTAAACCGGTATATCTAAAAAAATGTTGACAATGCAGATTTCTTGCTAGCGAAACATTAATTTCATCAGTGTGAAGCCAAGCTTAATAGATTGCATTAAGAACCAAATCAAGCTAGTACAACTACTGAAACATTAATTTCATCAGTGTGAAGCCAAGCTTAATAGATTGCATTAAGAACCAAATCAAGCTAGTGCAGCGCCCAATTAGTGGAATTTATGGTCGAGGACCTTGAAGTATCAAATTAAAATAAAGGGCTTTTTTTGTCAAATTGCGAATAAAATTTGTCGTTTTTCTGAAACTGAAGTTTTGTTTTCTACATAAAAACCAATTAAAAATAAAAGAACATGCAAAGTCATAATACAACGTGAACATTCACATGGATTTTGTAAACAACCTCCTCAAAAAAAAATTGCCAGACTTAAGATGTTAATGTTTCTATACCCTAAAAAAATGCACAAAAAAGTAAACATATGTATATGTAGCAAATAGTATGGGCATACTTATATGAAATGGTTAGGATAAAAAAAAAAATCTAATCAACCATAACACATTATTCTATAAACTGAAAGGAAAAAAAACATTTAACAAACTATGTAGTTACTATCGGATAATATCGCCGACATATCTCATATCACTCCTTAACCGATATTTTTCGAAAATATCACTTAAAATATCATTACCGATAGATCATCTGATATTTTTTGATATATTGTGATCCGATATTTAGGGTAAATCCCTGATAATTTTTAAGAATATCGTTTATTATTGTATGCCCTGAATTTTTTTTTTACAAATAAACATCTTCACATTCTTAGTATTTGTTTTTAGTATACGGTGAACGACAATATACAAAAATCCCAAAGCACTATTTTTTTTAGTTTTAGCCATAATTTTTTTAGTCTATTTGATTCGTCTTTTGACAAAGAAAACTATTTTTGTTCCATTATTTTATTTGTTTTATTTCGTGTGACGACTTTACCACTAAAACTATGTCTTTTAAGAGCTACTTCTCTTTTTAGTTATATTTTGATTCACCGTTTCTAATTGGTAATTTAGGTTATGAAAAATTGATTTTATTAGTTATTCTCATGTACCGAGAATTGAAAATGTAAAGAGTAGTAAAGTTATACGCTTGAAAAATTGATAAAGAATAAGCTAGAAGTTGTAATTGATGTCAAATCAACATTACTTATTTGATAATTAAGTGAGAATGGAAACGAAGAAACTATAAATATGGAAAAAAAATTTCAAATTAATATAGATGATTAGCTGACTTAAATTACGAATATAGTATAGTTTTATCCCGCCTTTTGACTAGGCAGTATGCGAACAAACCCGACAAGTCAGACTCCGAGGTTATCGAGGCAAGGAGCCTAAAAAGATGACTACAAAACTCAAAACTCAAGTACAATCAAGACCATAAAGTATAGGCAAACCATCCCAAAAAATTCCAAAGTCAGAAAATCACTAAGTGTGAGATAGGCATCAATCGCTCACCTAGGGGGTACCGATCCCACATGCTGAATTTGACTAAATGTTGGATAGGTACCGATCCCTCATCTATGGGGTACCGATCCCACATACTGGATTTGACAAAGTGTGGGATTGGTACCGATCCTCTACCTAGGGAGTACCAATTCCACTAGGGGTGAGAATTTAACTGACCTAACGGACTCAACCGACCTTAACCGAACATTCGGTTAACCGACCGATGTTAACTGACAAAAGTCGGTTTGGTTAACGGTTAACTATATGACTGAAGGAACTGGGCCAGCTCGCAGCGGAAGAAATGGGTGAATTTCAAAAAAATTAGCCATTTGGATCTTTAATGAGCCTATGAAGTCTAAATGTACTTAGAACTTTTCTATGTTTCTTCTAAATAAAATCAATCGTGTAAGAAAATAAAGGGAGAAGTGTTTTAAAGGAACGATAGAAACCTTTCCTATTCCTTCCTTAAAACTTTCCCCTATTAATTCCTATTTAAATGTTAATCAAATCCTCTCTCTCTGCTACATGCATGGCTAGCTATAAATGGTGCCACATGGGTCCTCAAAAATTTCCAAAATCTCATTAGCATCAATTCCATTTAAATCCAATTCAAATGTGCACGCGTTTATAGCTTTTATATACGCACACCATTAAATGCTAATGTTATTCAAATAAATTAAGATAAAATTTTAATAATTAGTATTTCACAAATACTAATTAATTTAATTTATTTAAAGCCCCACTTTTAGTATTTATCATGTTTAAATCAAATTTAAACAATCTAAAGATATTATATATCAATATGCGCATTTATAACTCATATATATATGCACTTTACTAAATGCTAAGGGAATTCAAACAAATTATATAAAAATTTAGTAACTAATATTTTATAAATATTAATTAATTTAATTAATTTGCAACAATTATAAATTAATTAAATCATGTGGTTCATTTGGAGCATTCATTATTTCGGTTGTGCGACTCAAATGTATAAATTCAGTCAGCGATTAATGTCGAACTATTCGAATATTAACGTTCACAGGTCACTTAGCAGGTGGTGTGACATTTTGATTGAATTTATCGCTTACACATCTTTTAGGTAAAATCCAATTTTACTTATTATAAGCAGTACCTAATAGTGAGAATATTTACACCAATTCTCTTCGTCAAAACTATATCACTTCGGATTTATGATATTTGGTAATGGTCAAAATTCCAATGTCATCCACATTCAACTTTATAGTCTAAAAACAAAGTCCTTGGTTCAATGATAGCAATTATTATTAACCAAAATGCTTTGGCCAGAGACTTTGACTTTAAGTTGACTTGAGTTGACCATGATACTAACCCCATATAACTGAGGAGACGAATCCTCTCTTGAATAGTGCTTCACTTCCATTACTTCCACTCGACCCAACTATAGTCACTCGATGGAACCCCATGCCATGATTTAACTATAATCAAAGCGGAGTTTTCATATTAAAATCCATAGTATTCTCAAGTCGAGAGAACTGTGTAAATCATTCACATCGAGATGTACTGTTTGACCTTAGTTATATTAACCAACAGAAAACTATCGAGTGAGTCATTTCATAGTTATCCAATAACTATCAGTATGTAACCCTTAGGTGCCCCCAGCAGTCATGAGTAATACACTGTCCATAATTTGGAGAGCGTTACATACTCTATTCTCAGTGGATACACCGATATCTAGTCTCGATGCATCTTGACTAGGAACATTTAAAATGCTATATTTGTTTTATTATGGTAAATTACTCACGGTTATAACACTTTGTAACTACTATCACAAAATACCATTTATAGATATTCTGTTAAATATACTTTTACTTAAACCAATTAATTAATATAACCACATTATATCAAGTATATAATAGAAAGAAACACCTTTATTGTGAACAAGATTGTTCAACGAGTTAGATATATATAACAAATTACATAATTGCCCATAGGGCATACCCCTAACTCTATCAATCTCCCACTTGCACTTGGGGTCAATTAGGGAATCTTATTCCAACTTCTCCAATCAGTTTCTCAAAATCAATTGGGTCTGTCACTTTGTGAAAGGGTATGCTATTATGTTTCAATTATCTAATCTATCAATCAACCCTCTCCGACGGAGTTATACTGCATTATCACGTGGAACAATGCGGAGTATGTCTCTCGACCTCTAGTGAGCTTTAAGTTCTATTACAAACCATATCATGACATTGTTATCATATAACAATGTTATGAGATTCTCAACATTTGGAATCAGCACAGTTATAAATTTGTGCACTTATATTTTTGTATACATTATTTTTATTGCAGCAATATTCAAGGTGATGTACTTAGCCTTTTCATTGAATCAGGCAAGGTTTTTCAATTGGAACATATCCAACTTAAAAGATTCTTAACTTGAATTTATTATTGACATGTTATACTCAATATCACTTATGAAGTTTGAGTCCGAACACTCCCTAATACTGAGTTTTTGTTTTTGTAAATAATTCTCTAGTATTTCATAAATACACGAGAACACTTCAAACAATCATTTAGTGATATCAATTTGGATTTGATATTTTCTTCATGTACCAAATACATAAACAAATCACTTTATCGTAGACAACATAACATGTATGATAATTCCTATTGCCAATGCATAAGTAACTGTTCTCACATGTTCTGTGTT
Source organism: Allium fistulosum (assembly GCA_030737815.1). Lineage (NCBI taxonomy): Eukaryota > Viridiplantae > Streptophyta > Magnoliopsida > Asparagales > Amaryllidaceae > Allium > Allium fistulosum. The sequence continues at coordinate 399,440,428 of CM060907.1, forward strand.
AAACAATTTTAATAAGGTGTCTTTGCATATCGATTTGGGATATTCCCAATATCTTTTATACTTAATATAAAAGTCAACATTTATTAATCCAATGTTGAGTATTAAAACAACTAAGGCTGATTTTAACACAAGTACATCGTTAAAATCAACAACGTGTTGTTTACTTATAGTTTAGAAATATCAATGTACCATTTACGTTCGTTCTTATGAACATACGCTTCCTCTGCACTTTGATTGAAAATCAAACTATTTGATATTTCTATCAAAATACTTATTCAATCTTGATGCTTATAAAATAATACTTTCGTATCATTTCTTGGATCATATCCAAAGACTCACAAACTCAATATCGCTCCCACTGACTTTGAGACATTTTTGGTTAATATGTATAAACAGCTTACTCTAAATCATTATTTAGAATTATCTATTTCTATACATATGTACCAAAATATTAGGACTTATCAAGCGATAATTTTATAAGTAAAGCCGAATTGACTTGAACATGTTGAATATCAAATCTATTACGCTAATTTCAACAATTGAAATTTGCGATATTATTCTTATCAACGTTGCTCATTTAATTCCAAGTCCATTAGTCTTACTCATAATAATACAGTCGAGGTCAATGGATCATATCCCTTCAGTTACGACCACCAAAATCTGATAGCGTATTTGGAATTCTTTCGAATTCGCGCATCATACCATATAGAGTCAACACTCTCAATGGTTTAATTAAACAATCTAGGATTATATATATTTTCGACATTAATAAAAAACTCATAGTTTCTCTTTGATGTGCAAGATTACTTATTAGAAATTCTAATGCTATGTGTTCGTTTAGGTTATTTAATTTCATTTCATCTAATATAATCAATTCTATCCATGGATCGTATTCAATTCCATTTTACTACCAATAATTCCTCAAAGAAATTTCTTCATAGTGAAGTTGGTATATCTTGAAACAACAATTATTTCTCAGTGCAATAGAATAGGCACTCATAAACATTTTATGAATTTCTTTATTTATAAAACCGATTTGGTATTAGTTTACAAAAATTATGTTCGAAACATAAATATGTCATCCAATGACAATCTTTTCGAAATCCTTTAGGGGAGATTCATACAAGATCCCTCATGAACAATTATTACGTGCAATCTTTTGACTCACACAACCTGCCAATTCCTTGTCCTAGGATATGTTGGAGTTTCTTATAAACCCTTATCTTGTAAAATTTTATAAACTGATATTCAGATGAAATAATATTAACCTTGTGTACCACCCTTAAGTACATTACCTTATAGAAAGAAACTAACTCAACTTCACTCACAATTAATCGTACATTGTCCAAGAAAGTTCGATTACTCAACATTGATACATCATTATGTATGACATGGAGGAGTAATTTTGAGAATTAATCTTTATTCATTTTAGGTACGTTTGAAACATTTCCCAGTATATTCACTCGTTCGATCAAATCAAATCATTTCTATCGCATGTTATTTTATTTACTTCTGTTTTATATTCTATAAGTCTACCATAGACATACTACATGTGTACCAAATACACATGTCATGTTGACGATAACTCATTGGTAAATGTGACGAAGTACGAAGTACAAGGAATTTTTTGGTATTTACAGAACTACGATTGCATACGTCTATATTTATCAGTCCGAAGAGTTCATCAACTCTTATGAAACTCCCACTAAATGGGTGCATAGCACTAAACTGGCACTGCGGGTGTTGCTGACGGCTTCGAAATTGCCATTTTCCTACAATTGGGTCTAATGATGGTAGAATGAACCTTCTACTAAACTGCCTCTCCACAGAGGTTCACCAGTATTACCTAAAGATGAGAGTGGATAGGTGAAAACATGGAAAGTGACTATGTGGAGTGCTAATCCTTAACCAACAAATTGTATCATAAGGGTGCGACTCCAATTGACGGCGATGCCGCCGATACTAGCATAGGTGGTCTTCCGTACCATGGGAAGAATCTAGTCATACCTTCTCGTCTTAAGGATAACTTTATGCTGAATGATGCACGCAGCCTGATGGGCAGTCATATGTAGGTTATCCATCTTCCAAACACCGACATCCTGGGAAAATGTCTATAGCAAAATCTTTGAATAGGTCACTTTAAAATCATCCATGTTCGCGTCCTTCGTGGACGCCTCCAAAATCTCAGTGAGATCATCATTAGTTTGCTCAATTAAGACACTCTTCATCTTCAAACTAATCAAACTATTGCCTCCATCTAAATCATGTGTCAATAGGACATTGAAAAGGCATATACAACACAAGTAACATTCCTGCTCAAAGGTCTCAAAGCAGAGGATCTATGCAAATCCTAATACGATGAATAGCTCTTCCAGCCCACAAGCGGTGAAACCTTAGACTCATTTCAATCTAGTCAAGTGGCATTTTGAAGGTTGAGACCTTAATGGTGCGAGGAAAAACCAGAAGTGCGGAAAGGTTTCTTGGGCTAAGAAGTGGTTGAAGAGAGGGAACATGGTTTAGATCTAGAGTGGTGGTGTGGTGAGATCTAAAGTTCAAAACCAGCACGAGGAGGAGGCGAGGCTTCTGCTCTTAGGAAAATACGGTGTCGCCTAGAGGAGGACCGAAAGAGAGAGGCTGATACATGAAGGAGGAGGAGGATGGAGATTGGGTTCGGCATGTTGAGGAAGGAGTAACAAAAGAAGGAAACTGGGGGAATTCGCATGTGACTTTTATAATTTCGTTTCAAGTTGTGCCAAAACTCATTAACCGGTAGATAACTCTTAGTTTACCACTAGTTAGTCAACCGCTAGAAGGGCTTTGGACTTTAATTGAACCTAGACTCAATTAGGTCGGATTAAATAGTAATAATCATTTCACGTAGTTTCCTTCTACTCGACACGATCCGAAAATTTTCTATCTTCATCATAGCGGTGTCAAAGCCTTGTCCCTAGTCCCGAACCATGCTCTAGCAATTCCCAGTAGTCCCAACAAAACTGCTACTACCAACACAATTCAAAAATCTCGAAAACATTCCAACTGCTATTTCCTGCCTACTTCGCGTGGAATTATTTCTTCCAATAGCCGGCGGATACAACAAGACTTCAAACTACATACCCCAATAAAATTGCATGTTGCTCATTGTTGATCGATGGAATTTCTATCGAGTTAGAAAACCGTTGAAAAATTTCGAAATTAAAATAAACCGCAAGCGCACGGCGTACTATTGAAGTACGTGGCGAGTACGAGTCGATCCATAGGGATTGTTGATTTTAAATCTCTATTCAATCAAATTAACCAAAGTTGAAAATGTGATTAGCTAAAAATGTAGAAAACTAACAAAGAAATTTGATAAAAATATGAGAGTGTGAAGGCAATTTAGAGGCAATTTCCACTCTCTAGATCACATAAATCATCAAAATGAAGTTATGATCTCTCTTTTCTTGTCATTAGTGTAATTGTTGATGTGCTTATCATAAGTATAGTATATTTGTGCTATTAATTAGCACAATATAAACCATCAAACTATAACACAACCACTAATAAACATTTAACTCTCATGAAATATGACAAAAAAGTTGAAAGCAAAATCTATTTTAAGCATGACCTATTAACTATTGTTTAGAAATATAGGCCATCAAATTTTAATTTCAACAATCACTTTATTACCATCATCATATGTAGATGAAGAGGTAATGATTGTTTGTGATTGTTTAAGCATAGCCTATTTGGTGTCAACAATATATGCTATCAAATTCACATCAAAAACAACAAGTTAAACCACTTCAAATGATTCATTAAGCACAAAAAGAGAGCATAAACATCAAAATGTTGCATCTACATACTAGAGAGCTTCATTACCCCTAAATTGTAGGGATTAGCCTCTCATATTTGTTATCATATGAACAATGTAGAAAGCAACATGAAACTAACAAAGGGAAAAGGAGAGCAAGATGTAAGGAAAACAATTCTACTTGCATAAAAGAAAAGAAATCTACACTACAACATAAGAAAGAGAGCATGTAAATGTAAAGAGCATATATTGAATTGCATAAGAAAGAAAAGAAAAATTACAAGAAATAAAAATGGCCAAGTAGCCATGAAAAGAGAAAGAGAGCTTTCTTTTATTTTTAAGCTAAAAACTAACTAAGAAAGACTAAGGGAGGAGAGTTACATGAAACATAAGGGTCATTTATACATGTATGAAACCCTAATTCATATTTTTGGGGAATCCCCAAAATACCCTTGAGAAAGTGTGGAGGCCAAGTAATCATTAGCTTCTACTAATTATCATTTAAGTGTACACGAAGCCATTGATTCCATAAGCATGTGTATTAGCCTCTAATTTGTACATTAAGGTAGGTGGGGTCCTCCATTATCATACCTTTGAATTATTTCCATCTTCATTTCTTTCTCTTCACTCATGTGCATGCATACATCTTCATGAAACCACTTGTATATGAAGCCAAATTCCTATAAAATAATATAGAAATTCCAATTAAATTTTCTCAAATTAATATATGCACAAAAATGACCATTTTTCCCTTGGATGAAGATGAATATGTGACGATTTGAAAATAATATGAATTTTGGTTTACACAAGTTAAAATACCCGATATGACCATTTTTTTAATTTAAATAGATTAAATATGGTGGTAAAAATATGCACATTTATGTGCACATCAAATACCCCCACACTTATCTTTTTATTCGTCCTCTAATAAAGAAAAAAAACTAAGATAAATCCGTTTTCGTATGGAGCACAATTGCATTGAGCGTATGCAACAAGCCGTTAAACCTCTGAGTGTCCCCAGTAGGACGAGTGTTGTCTCGTGAGGGTTTTCAGCGGATACTACCCACAAAATCCAAATGCAGAGTGAAAATATTTACAAAATGCAAGATTTATTTACAAAGATGTGAATGCAAGTTTTTGAAAATATTTACAATGAAGGATTTATTTTTAAATTGACACAACTAAGTTAAATAGAGGTTTTGGTCATTATCTTGAAAATTTAAGTCATTTACTCGTCAAAATTTCCAACAAAAATTAAGTTATCATAACAAATAGACTATAGGTTAACTCGTTGTTTCGGTTGATAACCAAGTGTAATTATAAAATGGATCCTTAGTTGATTATCAAAGTTTATCAAAGTGGTAATTTTATTTCTTTTCAATAACAAGTCAAATCAAATAAGTTAAAATAGTGCTTTGATTTCAATTGCTTACTCTCTCTTGTTTGAAAATTTTGTTGATATTAACAATATTTACATATGCTTAACTCAAGTAAACTGAGGCCAGATATATTACCCATGCACTGCCTTGCGGACTGTGTGAGGGGAATACAGAGCGTGGCGAGCGAAAACACAAGCGTGAACACTTATTGACTGTAGGCGTTATTAGTAAAATAATTTTTATATACACACACCTAACTCAGATAAACTGAGGCCAGATATACTGATCGTGCACTGCCTTTCGAGCTTACGTGAGAAGGGTACAAAGCATGGCGAGTGAACACATGATTATGAACACATGACTCTAGGTGTTAAAAATATATACGTATATACAAATGTTTTGTTTTTTTCTTTTTCTTTTTTTTAGAAGGAGAGAGTTTTGCAAAATCAACTTAGCACCATTTAACTTAGAAGACAAAAAAATGTTATATCCTTTTATTTGAATTCACCACTTTTTAAAACAAAGATTTTCAATTAGGATATATTTCATAATTAACATGTATGAATCTTCCTATATACTAGTTAAACCATTGTTACTTGTAATCAAACTTCATTTTTATTTTTGTTAAAACAAATAAATTTTTCAAAATTTTTAATTTTATAAACCAAAACCATATATTTATCCTATAGTGCTTCTTTAAAAATAAATCAAAAATGCTAAAAAAAATTTGTTTTTGTTTTTGAGATTTTTTTTAAATTTTGGAAAGAAAATAAAAATAAATAAACCATGAAAAATCAAAAATGATGATGAGTCTCACCCCACACTTGATTTTGACTGTGTCCCCACAGTCAACCCAAGTGAAAGGAGAAAAAATAAAACAAAAATAAAAGATAACCTATATTTACATGAAGGTGAACGGTATTTACACGAGATCAGAAAGTATATCGTCAAAGTGTAAATGAAACGGTCTTCCAAAAACCGATTCGTTTGCCTCGTCAAGTATACGAGACACAGCTTAAGTTCAGAAAACCAAACCATACAAACTTTCGAAGTTGAATTTGGATTTTGAAAAACGAATGCCGTTTTATTAAAAATTGTACGAGTCGTTTTATTTTCAATGATTTTTGGGGTTGATAAAACGATTGATTGAAGTTCAAGTTTATTTTTACCAAATTCAAATTCAAATTCATCATTGAAAACTTCTTCAGAATTATTGATTTCAAAATCAAATTGGTGATTTAAATCTTCCCTATTAGAGTTTAACGACTCATTTTCTAAAAGTCCATAAAACTCGTGTTCGTTAAATTCAACTTCCTTTGTTGGATTATCAACAACTTTATTGCATAAATCAAGTTCAAAATTCAAAGTTGTTGTACTCAAATTTTCAGAAAAAGGAAGATCTAAATTTAAATCGAGTTTCTCACCCTCAAAAGAATTGAAATCCAACTCAATTACCAAATTTTCAACAACTTCATTAAGATCATCATTTTCAATTTCAAAAGTTGTTATTTGAAAATCGTCGATTTGGGTAAAAGATGGATTATTACTTAACTCGTCACACGTTGGGATTTGGTTTTGTTGTTCACGTTGTTTCATATAAGTTTCAAACAAAGAATCTGTGTGATCATCGTAAATTTCGTTCATTTGTTCAACAAAATCCAATTTATAATTATTAGCTTGAGGATTTTTGATTTGGATTTGTTGAGAACAAAAATTTTCACTTGCATCATAGTCGAGATTATTCCCATTGCCAAAATTATTTGAAAAGTAGATCACATTTTTGTTTTGATTTTGAAATTCATTTTGGAGTTCAAAATTGAACTAGCATGGGTTATACTCGTAATCGTTTGAATTTTGAAGTGAATTCAAATTTTGATTATTTTGAAAACTTTGATTTGAATCATTGCCCAAATATGAATTACACAAATCATTTATCATTTGATTTTGTTGTGTAGAGATTTCAAGTAAAGACGAAATGCTCTTTTTAAGACTTGAGGGTTGGTCATCGTTTTGAAAATTTTGTGGTTCAAAATTTGAATCATTTAAGCAATAGTTGTTGTTAAAATATCCATACGAATTTGGAGTGAAATCATATGGATTATATTGATTTTCACAACTATTGTAAAATTCACGTAAGTGGGGAAACTCAGACATTTTCAAGAATGTTTTTGTTTTCTTTTGTAAAGGAAAAATATTTACAAATAAAATTTATTTTTCAAAAGGGAAATTGATTTTTGTTTGGTTTTTTGGTTTTTCAATTTTTTCTTTGTTTTTGAGAAGGTTTTAATTTTTTTTTTGGATTTTGGTTTTTTTTCTAAATTTTTTTGGATTTTTAAAATTTCAAAGAAAAAGGATTTAAAAATTTCAAAGGAAAAGGAATATATACAATTTATTTTTAGTTTTGCATTTTGATTTTTTTTAGATATGCATGAACTAATGCAACTAAATGAATGCAGGGGTTAATTACAAATGATTTATCCTAAGTTAACCCAAAATTGTATAATCACACTTTGCCTTAAATCAACAAGATAGTTCTCAGCCAGGTAACATACAGGATTTATCGGTGCACCACGAAGGTTTAAGTACCTTCAGAGAAACAACCACTATAATATTTACGAATCACCGTAATATTTATAAATGGTTATTACTCTGCCATAGCCTAGACACCAAGAAATTAAATTATCGAGAAAGGACAAATTGTGCATATACAATTAAGTGTTATTGATTTCTAACCGATTATTAATCAAAACTCTAGAATGAAATGAAAAGCAGAAATTAAATGTTTATTAACAATGCAACTACGAATGGATTTTTGTTTTGTTTTTGAATTTTTGAATTTTTTTAATATATAAATGCAAATGCAAGCAATCAACAATGCAATTCAAATAAAAACAATAGATAAGGGTTAAGAGCAACAAATTTCTAAAAACAAGCAGTTATTTTTTTGGCAAGCAAAGCGAAGCAATTATTTTTTGGCAAGCGGTTTCCTTTTGAGTCTTTGCTTTGACTACGTGAAAATAAAAACAATTTTTTTTGGTATATCAAAGAAAAAATTAACTTGAAACCAAACAAAACAAAACAATTGAAAACGAAACAAAAGAAGAAGAAATTGAAACTTGTTCTTTTTTTTTGAATAAAATATCAAAGAAGAAAATAGGATAGGTGAAAAACAAATGAAAGTAGACCTAATGGAACAAAAACAAGTGAAATTGAAAACTAAAAAATAAGTAAAAGAAAACTAAAAATTGAACAAAACAAGTTAAATATAAGTATTATCCCACCCGGCCCAATTAAAAACTTCCTACATAACTTACTCCCAAAATCAATATAAACCCCACAACTCTCGCATTTGCTTAATTACTGGTATCATTCGAAAACTTTTTTTCTTTTTCTATATCTCCACAAACTTTCTCAATATCAAATCAGAATTTAGAAGTTAAGATGAGGTTGCAGAGCTTGAGTTGGATTTCGAAGCGGTTACAGTTTTCACATGGTTGGAGTTCGATTTGGAATATGGGGTGATGGAATTTTGGTGAATCAACAGATTGGATTTCGAGGCGATGCGCGATTCAAGAGGAGGTGATGCTGTAAATTGGCGAATTGGGGCTTGAAAGATTCGATGCTCGCGGTCAATTTGGGGGTTGCCGATTGTTTCACGATGGAGTTTCTAGATGAAGACAATTCGGCAATGGGGTTGCGGCGTCAGGAATTGAGGGAGGTCACGGCGACTTGTTTGAGGTGGTGAAGTCGCAGTTAGAATGATGTATTTTGGCAGAGGAGTTGTGCTTCGAGTGGAAGCTGCTGTGGATTGGATTAGTGAAGTTTCGTGACAGCTTGGTGACAGTTCCAGTTAGCAAGTTGTGATGGGTGGGATGTTACAGTGGGAGTAGGAAAATTCAGGTGATAGAGTGTAACTACTTGTGCAGTTGTGTGCAATTGTTATGTGCATGGTTTGTGAAGTTTTGCAGTTATGATACAGGCAGGCGATGAGATAAGAAAATGATGATAGGCAACTCAGTGTGCTGCAGTATGGTTGCAGCAGCTTGTAGTCAGTGCAGTGATGGTTGTGCAACAATGTTTTTGTGGTGATGTGGCTGTTAACCAAGGGGTAATGAGGCTGTGATTGCAGGCGGTAGTGGCTGGTCAAGTCTGGAAGTAGAGGATCTGGGGATGGAATTGGAGTCCGCGAAGACTTGGTTGAAGTGGGCGAAGTGGCGAAATAGTGGTAGGATTGGGTCGCGAGTCGATTTGCAGTCGAGGCTGAGATTTAAAGGTCGGGCTGAGGATTTGATTGTTTTTTTTCTATGATGGTTCTATGCTGTTGAGGATTTGCATTTGTATGGTTGGAGATGGTGTGTGATTTGTAGTTGCTGTGAACGGATGGCTGAGTTGTGAAGTTTTGGTGGAGGAGTAGGAAGCGATGGTTCAGGTGTTCGTGGTGGAGTCGCGGTCAGGTATGTGCTAATATGGTGGTGACAGTGTGACTGTGATGAAGGTTTGGTTCAATGTGCAATGTTGGTTTTTGTTTAAAGTATGGGCGGTGTGCTGTTTGTACTGCTGTGTTCTAAGGAGTAATGGAAAAGTTAAGTAAGTGACGATGTAAAGGGTAGAGATAAAGGAGGTCGGTAATTGAATGGAGTGGTGGTATTGAACTGTAAAGTAAGGTGGACAGAGGTGGTTTGGAGGAGATAGCAGTGTTTTGTGGAGGTGAAGGTCAGGGTTATGCTGATTGTATTGTGCACTGAAGTTGATCAAGGTTCGGTGGGTTTGATGAACTGTGGTGATGGAGGACAGGAAGAAAAGTGAAAGGCAGTGGTCGGATTGAAGTGGTATGCCTATGGGGTAGTGAATGTATGTCAGTTGCAAGAAGTTGTATGGGGTTGTTGTGAAGTTGAAATGATGGTTTATGTATGGTGATGGTAGGAGAATGACACTATGTGCAGTGAAGACAGTAAACAGGGGTTTGGATGAGTTATGACAGAGGGGAGATTGTTGACAGTGGAAAATAAAAGAAGAGGCAGAACAGTGAACAATGGAATGTGCACAGAGATGTATATGTGCACAGAGAAATGATTCTTTTTTTATTATAAAACTGAGAAATGTAAATTAACAAATTTAAAACAAGCCACTTGTACAATGAACAGTGAATGAAATGTTGTTTTGAAATGTGTTTTTTTTAAAGTATGATCTGCAATACAAATGGAAAATAAAACTAGAAAACAAGAACAAGCAAACAAACAAAATCACACAACAAACACACACATTTTTTTTAAATTCACTCAACACACAAACAAACACACAATAAAAACGAAAAATAATTCGAAGAATAGAAAATCAAAATCGAAGCAAGTTCCCGGCAACGGCGCCAAAAACTTATCGATCGACGGAATTTCTATCGAGTTAGAAAACCGTCGAAAATTTTCGAAATTAAAATAAACCACAAACGCACGGCGTACTATTGAAGTACGTGGCGAGTACGGGTCGATCCACAAGGAATTATTGATTTCAAATCTCTATTCAATCAAAATAACCAAAGTTGAAAATGTGATTAGCTAAAAATGTAGAAAACTAGCAAAAGAAAATTGATAAAAATATGAGAGTGTAAAGGCAATTTAGAGGCAATTTCCACTCTCTAGATCACAAAAATCAACAAAATAAAGTTATTATCTCTCTTTTCTTGTCATTAGTGTAATTAGTTGATGTGCTTATCATAAGTATGGAATATTTGTGCTATTAATTAGCACAATATAAACCATCAAACTATAACACAACCACTAATACACATTTAACTCTCATGAAATATGACAACAAAGTTGAAAGCAAAATCTATTTTAAGCATGGCCTATTAACTATTTTTTAAAAATATAGGCCATCAAATTTTAATTTCAACAACCACTTTATTACCATCATCATATGTAGATGAAGAGGTAATCATTGTTTGTGATTGTTTAAGCATAGCCTATTTGGTGTCAACAATATATGCTATCAAATTCACATAAAAAACAACAAGTTAAACCACTTCAAATGATTCATTAAGCACAAAAGAAAGCACAAACATCAAAATGTTGCATCTACATACTAGAGAGCTTCATTACCCCTAAATTGTAGGGATTAGCCTCTCATATTTGTTATCATATAAACAAATGTAGAAAGCAACATGAAACTAACAAGGGGAAAAAGAGAGCAAAATGTAAGGAAAACTATTCTACTTGCATAAAAGAAAAGAAATCTACACTACAACATAAGAACGAGAGCATGTAAATGTAAAGAGCATATATTGAATTGCATAAGAAAGAAAAGAAAAATTACAAAAAATAAAAATGGCTAAGTAGCCATGAAAAGAGAAAGAGAGCTTTCTTTTATTTTTAAGCTAAAAACTAACTAAGAAAGACTAAGGGAGGAGAGTTACATGAAACATAAGGAGTCTTTATACATGTATGAAACCCTAATTCATATTTTTGAGGAATGCCCAAAATACCCTTGAGAAAGTGTGGAGGCCAAGTAAACATTAGCTTATACTAATCATCATTAAGTGTACATGAAGCCATTAATTCCATAAGCATGTGCATTAGCCTCTAATTTGTACATTAAGATAGGTGGGTAGGTGGGGTCCTCCATTATCATGCATTTGAATTATTTACATCTTCATTTCTTTATCTTCACTCTTGTGCATGCATACATCTTCATGAAACCACTTGTATATGAAGCCAAATTCCTATAAAATAATATGGAAATTCCAACTAAATTTTCTCAAATTAATATATGCACAAAAATGATCATTTTGCCCTTGGATGAAGATGAATATGTGACGATTTGAAAATAATATGAATTTTGGTTTACACAAGTTAAAATACCCGATATGATCATTTATTTAATTTAAATAGATTAAATATGGTGGTAAAAATATGCACATTTACGTGCACATCACTCATATTTGTCCATACCCTAAAGAGAAAATTTTAAAAACTTCATAAATAGAAAAATTATTAAGCTAAATATTCACCCCTTGAAACTCATTTTCCAAATCGAAAAACTATTTTCTTACCAAAATAAAATCAACCTTTATTGGTAAATATATACAAGGGTTTCAAAACTTAGTCCTTATAAACCAAAATTTCTCAACACAACCAATTTAGTGATATATGTGTTCTTTGAAAATTAAAATTTCAAAACATCCCAAAAAAAATACTCGGGAAAGGAAATCCTTTAAAAAAAAACTTTTTTTAAAAAATATAAGGCATTTCCAAAATATACTTTATAAAAACTCTCACATAAGTTTAAAACTAAGGAATTGACATTAATTCTCCAAATAAAAATCTGGTTTGCCATCAAAGAGCTGATCGATGGACAATCTCTCCAAAACTGGTTTCTGGATGTTTGCGACATACAGATTCCCATTTCCCACCCATCTAGAATAAATGTCTCCGACTAGAACTCATCATCAAAATCAAAAATCACAAGGTAGCCAGATCTCAACCATCAAGTTGAACACCTCCATTCTTCAGGATTCTGCTATATGTCGTACTCATGTTCTTCATCAACAACACCTTATGCATCATCAGCACTCCGTGGGTACTTCGGAGTCGAGGTGAAAATCTTAACTCTAAGATATTTCCAATCCATGATTGCTTTGCACATTCCTTCGGGTTGGAACTACAACTACTTCTATAGTCATAACTCTTAAAACCTAACGTAGAAATATAATAATACTATAGAGGAAAGTACGAATACATTCTCTCAATTTATCCTAATTCCTCTGATCTGCTAACCTAAGCTCCGATACTAAATGTAACCACCCGTACCTTAATGGCTTAAATTTCGAAAAAAATCGAAACTCAAATCCATCAAAGCATAGATTGTTGGATTTGGTAAATTCAAATAAGCATGAGCATTATCAGAGATTGATAGAAATTTAAACTTACGGTGGCAACAATAATAGCATAAGAGTACTGATAATGACTACCACCTTAGAATTAATAGTATTCCTTGAATAGCAGATTGTCACACCAACACCGATGATGAGAGAAAAGAAGACTTCTCCAACAACTAAATGCATCTAGCTCCAGTGCGTGTTCTTTTAAATCTATCATGTGGATTGTAATGAGAAAGGGGTTAGAACAATGTTCTGGTGACTGGAAAATCTGTACCGACTGTAATATAAATTTAAACCGATTGGTTTCCATTTAATTGTTATGTGCATTAAGTTTAGCAATTCTAATCTAACCTTGCATTGCACACACGATTACTTACCTACCCACTCCGAGAGTACTAAATACTGATGAATTCTTATCAACAACCCAATACTTCCAAGTCCATTAGCCACTTGATTCTTTGAAATATGAAACTGGCTTCTACCAGTTCCCCATAATACTTTTAAAAGAGAAATAGATAGACTTTGTTATTTAAGCCCTCAATCGAGATAGACTCCATCATTTAAGACCTATTTCCTAGGCGGACTTTAAGCGTCGTCATTATTGGTCTATCGGTCCTAACTACAGAGACCTTTGACCACTATATATGGCCTTATAGTTTATAAGGCAATACCACTAGCATATCTATCATTATTAAAGTCTACTAATGTGAGAGACTATACCCAAGCTAATTAATATCTCATTAATAAGGACTAGGCATGCTTGAGATCATTTTGCACCAATTTATAGGTAGGCCTTTGCTATTTAAAACCTAACCTTAAGGCAAACACCTCGCTTGTACTATCTAGCTGTCATTGCTTGAAAATCTCATTGAGCTACTTAATGATTCTTTTATAGGAAAAAGGTGGACCTTACAGCCGCTTAATACCTCAAACCTGAAAGGAACTTCTTTCGAGATATCCGGTATCACTCTTATAAATATGAAATCTCATTAGATTACTTCTTTTGGTAGGTAAGCGGGCTCTAAGATAGACACTTAATACCTCAACAGCGAAGTAAAACTTTTTAGAGATATCCCTCGCCACTCTTAATTTCAAATTTGGACAATTTAATTATTTTTTTATTAAGAAAGCAAGTACAATCTCTCATGTCGTCATGGGTCCTAGGATTAGTGATGTCTCACATCAGTAGTAAGTGCACCCGACTGTTGATAGCCTCTAAGTGAATGGCAGTCTTCCGTTGAGTGACTCTACTGACCTCGCATCACTAAGCAACTAAGTTCAATTAACCATCCTAAGTATTTACTTATACTATCTTAGGTTGACACTGGACTTACCTTATTACACCCTTTTTATTTAAGGCAATAAGATTTACCTTAGATACTTATGTACCTATAAATCCCGTTTTAATACTCATAAATGTCAATTTTTCCATAAAATCCAAATGTACATTTCTTTAGACATTTATGTATGGTAACCTTTATATATCTATTCCATTTTTATCAATCTCATTAATTCATTTAACTCTATTAATTGTAACCTTAATTTAATACCATCCATTATTTCTTATTAATTGCCCATTAATTTAGGTTACAATCTTTCATTTTCTATTAATTAATTAATAAGAATTCCTAATTTATTTTCCATTAATATGAATTACTACCTTTTCTAATTCTAACTATTTGTTTCCCTAAATATAATAATTACTAACGAACGTTATGCATAAATAATGCATGAATAAACGTTGCTTTTCTTTATTAACGCAATAAATACGTATAAACTGCCTAATAAAACTACTTATTCGTAACCAAATATATTCTAGTCATAACTATTTAAGTAGAATATGCTTTCCATATCTAGTTTGCTAAAATTAAATTTCTTAGGAAGATTTTCCGCTATAATTCCCATCAATTGGTTTAACGCAAAAAGGAAAGATTGACTTCATTTGAAATTACAATCAATGGACAGTTTCTTTTTAATCGGAATAGATAGTGTAAACCATAGGTTTATAAATCTATACTTTACACATCTCTTTCCTTTTTGTTTGTTGGTATTGCTTGTTAAATCAAACGTCTCCCTTTTGAATGAAACGTGTAAAAAGTAAACAAATTTATAAAAATCAAACGGATGTTCTTCCCACTAATTAAACTATGGAAAATCTACAACATAGCACAAATTGGTAAAAGGTGGAATCCAGTGCACGAGGCTCCATGTGATAGTGAGATTCTGAGGAGGTCGATAATGTACGCAGCCTTTTCTTTGCATTGCGAAGAGGCTGTTTTAGGGCTCTAGGGAGGTTGATAGCACAAATTGGTAATAATACAAAAATCATATTTTACACCTAAGTATAGATCTGGAATAAAAATATACAACATTCAAACTCTACAATCTTTGGGACCTATTTCCAGATGTAGCTGTAAATATATATTGATCTAAAACAAGAATACGTAAATAACAGTTTTCTACACTAATTTAAGCCTATCACAAATAAAATAGATTTAGCCATAAAATCAAACGTATGTCGAGATCATAAACAATATATATATATATATATATATAATTTTTCACTCACCTTTTAAAAGCGATCCAAATCTTCAGATCTGAAGTGAAACCTTTGATTCATCTTCAAATATTTTTTAATCCAAGAAATATGTATAAAAAGGGATATATTATAATTATAGATCTGAGAAGAGATTTGTGATTGGAAGAGAAAATAGATACAGATATATATATATATATAGATATATATAAATTACCTCAAATACATGTATAGTTGATTCTCCTCTCTTCTCTTTTTTATTAGATTTCTATTCTTCTCCAATTTGTATGAATATAGATATAAATATCTTATTTTTACAATTTAGAAAGAAAGCGAAGAAGAAGAAATTACAAAGCTTCATTGCTCCATTTAGAAAAATATGAGAAGTGAAGGAAGGGTTGGACTTGTATTTATAGGCGCTATAATCAACTAGAATCGCACGATTTAAAATATTCAATCCGGACCGTATATGGCCTAGGGTTATTGGAGCCACCACATAGAGGCAGGTCGGCCGCCCCCTGTCAACCTCTTATAAATGACGGTCAACCCGTGAGCCTAGGAAATTTTAGTTAATTTTCTTCTTTTAATTATTTTCGTTCCGCATTCGTTTTCGTCCGTAACTTCTTCGTTTGGACTCTGATTGCAAAACTCCAAATATGAAAGTTGCTCAGAATTTCACTGCGAACGCAATGGTGCATGTTTCATGGTCAAATCCCAAAATTTGTAAAAATTCCTTCTTGGAACTAAATTAACAAACTAATTATATAACTAATGACAAATTACAAGGTGTTATAGTTATGGATCAGAGACTTTGATTGGATGGTAACCTCAAGTTTGGGACGGCTTGGGGTCAGGTTTGAGTCCTTTATCTCGCCTTTTCTTCTCAATAAATGCTTCAACATCACCTCAATCCGCCTACACGTGTACGAAATCTTGAATGGTCCCTAGGCACGCACTGAGTTGGATGCCTAAGATTGCTATTTGGGATATTTGCACAATATTAACCTTTGATCGCTTACACGTCTATAGGATCCTGATCGGTCCGAAGGCATACCTTGAGTGGGAAGTTTGAATGTGACCTTGATGGGATTAGATGTCTACTGGATGCTCTGACTTAGACCCTATAAGTGATGATCTAAACTGATTAGGAAAGACCAACGGAGATTGATGACCCCCAGAAATTGGTTAGGATTTTATAAACCATTTGAACATAATGATTGAATATTAATCGCTTTAAGTCCTATCTGGAAAGGCGGGGCTGGTGTGCAAGATGTAAGTCCCCTCGTTGGAGAGCGAGCGGATGGACTTGTACGATATTGATCACGTTATGTTCCGTCCGAAGAGATGGAAACGAAGTTCAAGAAATCACCTCACCGGAGTGTGAGAGGATGGGCTTACTTGTCGTTGAGTCCCCTCACCGGAGAGCAAGCAGATTGTGTTCAACAAGGGTCCAAAGAGACCATGGACTTGATCGTGTTATGTTCCATCTAGAGAGGTAGAACCAAAGTGCAAGAAGTAAGTCACCTCGTCGGAGTGCTAGTGGATGGGCTTACTTGTCGTTGAGTCCCCTAGTCGATAAGTGAGCGGATTAGGCTCAGCAAGGATCGCTTTATGTCCTAACCAAAGTGCCAGGCCGGAGTGTAGGGAGTAGGTCACTTCAGCGAAGAGTGATTAGATGGGCTTGCTCATCGTTAAGTCCCCTCACCGGAGAGCGAGTGGATTGCGCTTAGTAAGGGCTCGGAGAGGCCATAGGTTGGTCCGGAGAGACCATGAACCAAATTATCGATCCCGAATGGTCAACCCCAAACAGCTACGGATTTGATTATTGGTCTCGAATAACTAAGGATTTGATTATCAGTCCCGAACGACAACGAATTTGATTACTAGCATCGAACGTCAACAAATCAACTATTGACCCTGAATGGTCACGAATTCAATAAACGATCCAGAGAGATCGAACTGAAAATGAAAACAAGTTTGATTTTGATAAAAAAGAATTTGAACGCCTTATAATTAGAATAAAACTGGCAAATCGCGGATGAACATGGGACGATATTGATATGTAATAACACCGAATGAAATCGAAATGACGATGTATATATTACACTTAGACGTAGTTTAGATTCTTAGGATGTAACTGGTCTGGAACGACCCATGATTGACAAAAGAATATGAAGGAACTGAATGATTCACCAGGATTAAAGTAGCCAGAGAGCTCAACCGTCAAAGATTGGAATTATATATGTTCTTGAGCAAAGCACACCTTCCATTTGCAAAGCGTGCTATGAGGGGGCAAATGTTATCCCGCCTTTTGACCAAGCAGTATCTGTCAACCGTATTCTTTAGCCTCCTTCACCATCTAGCAAAGACCAGCTATAATCAAGTATGCCTAAAATAAAATTTCGTTGCTCAGCACCGGTTGTGCCACGGATCAAAGCTCTAAACAGGAAATGGCTATATAGAACAACATACTAAGTAGAAAACCGAATGGTCGGTAAGGAATAAGAGGCTTTCAAATAACTGGAATTTTGATTCCCTTTGGAAACTATAAACATGAGATGCACTACTGCTATTGAGAACAAATTAAAAAATATGTACAAAAAAACAATATGAATCCACATTCAGTAAGAAAAGGAGAAAAATAAATAAATATATAGCGGAAAAACAGATAGAAAAGTAAAATAACAACATTTCAATTATAAAAACGTATCTTTTCTATCTAAAATTTGGTTTTGTTTGATTTTATTTATTTATTACTGATTGGAACACATTTAACTAAAAATTAGAAAAACAAAAAATTGAATAGCACGTCGTCTACTCCACCACCACTCGTTCTTCTCGATTTCAACTCTTGACGGTATACTTATATCAGTCCTGATTCGTACACAATGCACATCCTTTATCTATTTATCAAGTTGTCCATATTTGAACCTAGTACAATGACAAAAAAATTATAAAAAATCTTTATTTGCAGTTTGTATGCACCCCATTTTATAAAAAAAACTTCTTAGAAACACTTATAAATTAGGTAACAGGGATAAAACAACAAAAAATAGCAGAGCATGAACGTAAAACTGTGTTATACCGTAAACACATATAATTACTTATATTCCAATATTTACCAATGGACATCATCCACAAATACCTAACACAAACCAGCAATCTACCGTCTTCCATATCTAGTGGTTCGACGCTCCAAATTTCCTGCACTACCATTCACACAGTCAAAAACTGAAGGAGAATGGCAAGATGTTTGATCGAGTTTGATACTGTTCATAAAGCAAACAACAGGGAAATGTACATCAGCAAGGAACCTTAGCAATAATTAAGAAATAGGTCGAGATTTGAATGATTGGTTATGTTAACAAGAAAACTTGTTAACATCTCAAAGCTAAGTTGTTAACAAGAAATGTTATTAACATCCAAAAAGAAAGTTTTTAGAAGTGACCGATCTCTTCGAAACCCCTTTCGAATGAGTTATTAGGATGGATTGCTTATGGAGGATAACTTTATGAAAATGTTAATTATAGTTAAAAAACCCGATCAACCCTCTAAAATGAAGGTTAAGGAAAAAACATCTCCTTTATGACCTCTTTCGAGTGAGTCAAAAGGGCCATTTGCATTTTCTTTTATGTGGGAAGAAAGATATTGGTTATATATCCCTTTCGATTGTATTGAAATGATCATTTTTCCCCTAATTTACTTTCGACATCTTTGTTTCTACTATTTTTGAAAGAACTCCTTGGAAAGAGTTATATGTTTTGTGATATAAGCACTTCTTTCAAAGATATCCAACCAGCGAGCATAACTTAGTATTCATGCATCGAGTCCCTTTCGAAACATCCCTTTCGATCGGGTTGAAAGGTCATTCTTCCAAAGTGGGCTTGATGTATAATATTCAAATTTTATATTCAAAATGCGATGGAATAATATCTCGGACAATATAAGTTCCATGAACATATTAGCATCGAAAAACTATCATTATCTTAATTTAACTATTGATATCATGGTAAATGATGATAATATGGTTCGAATTTATATCGTCAAAGTTGATCCCATTGCACCGCATAAGACAAATAAGAATTAAAAAAATAAGCAAGCATCATGTGCAATTGGTCATTAGTCAAGCTAATGGCCGAAATGATCTTTCTCATAATCAAAATCTATATTGAATCCATGAGCTTCTTTCTTTTTCATTTATCGAAATTGAGTTACAAGTACGAGAGTTTTCCCCAAATTGATTTAGCATTACAAAGATTTGATTTGCTATGAAATGGGAGAGAGAATTTAGAATTTCAAAATTCGGTCCCCAAACTCGGACCCCTAGGGTCGTATTTAAGATGCAGGTTGACCCCCTTTTGCGCCCATTCTTTCGCTTCAGTCGAAAGGCCTACCTTCAACCTTCTACATGCATCCTTTCGACATGGTCGAAATGCCTTCCTTCATCCCTCTGCGCACCATCTTTCGATGCAGTTGAAAGACTTTTCTTTTAACCTTTCTTAATTATTTTATGCCTTCACTTTTTCATATCAGACCTTTCAACCCAGTCGAAAGGATTACCATGACAATCATCCGCTGCCATTAAAGTTTGAGCCCCTCTTTTACTTTGCTTTTTACTGGACTGCTTTTGATTTCATCGAAAGGGGCATAGGAGTGCTCTCCACTTTGTGTTGCTATGCTATTTCAAGTGAGAGATGAGTTAGGCTTTCACACAGCTTCGAAAGGAATGGTGAGTGATGATCAGATCTTAACGAAAGGACGTTGGGCCTTCATGTGGATTTTTCATCATGCCTTCGAAGGGTTCCAATCATTTCAAAAGGCTTGTTCTTGCTTTCGAATGGCTAATTCGAAGGGATCTTAACTTGGTTAATTTGTGAGATAAAAATTGACTTCATCATTTACCTCTAACTCGTTCGAACTCTTTTTTTGCTATGTTGGTTTGTGCTTATGTTAAATTGGGACATCATTATGTTGCAGTCTTTTCTGTTGTATATCTTCATGCTTGTTGTTGCCTTAGTCTGGTTGCATACCTAAATGCATGCACTTGGTTGCACTGTCCACTTGCATTGACTTGCAATGCCTTGTACTTGGGGTGGTGATACACTTGATTGAACATATGCTTGGTTGGAGTCTGTAACTGAACTATACTGCATGTATATATGTATACATGTCTGTAGCTGCTCTGTTTTGTTCACTGCCTGGTTTGCATTGATGTATGTTGATCTGCACACTCATGTTGTACATTGCTAGTTCACCTGAGTCTTGCTTCGAGTTGAACTATTTTATTTCATTCAGTTTGATGTTATATGTGATCCCTAAGTTAAAGTCTAGTCTGGTTGCCTTTGTTGCTCCTGATCAATTCATTGTTGAGTCAGTATGCACGTTGTTGTGGTCTTGTAGTCTCTGGTATCAATGTTGCATCACTGGTTCATTTTGTTTGGTGAACTTGATGCCTGAACTTGTAGAATACTTGCATATCCATATACTCTGGTCTGGTGGTCCTTTTGGTTGAGGCTGAGTTCTTTGCTTGGTGTATTCTTTGAACTTATATATGTGTATACTCATATATGTATACATGTGTATGTACTAATTGTTCCTCTTTGATCATTTCATTGAACTTCTACAGATACTATGCTTGATCATGTCATGCTCACTTATATGTGTGTCACCATGTATATACATACATATATGTATGTATATATGTGTACAATTGTTGTGCCTATGCACTTGGTTGGCTTTATGTCTCCACTGCTCATTGTTGTTATCTAGGTTACCCTGTTGCCTTCATACCTGAACTGATATGGGTATGCATATATGCATACATGCTCTAATGCATATGCTCTGGTCTCTATTTGAATGCTTGTGTTTTGGAGTTCATGTGTTATTGAATCTGGTCTGTTTCGAGTTAATTTATTTGCACAATGTCTTGGTTGAAGCATCACTTGTGCACTGGTCTTGTCTGGTTTCATTTGAGTACCTGAAGCTGGTTGTACATATGACCAACCATGTGTACATCACCTTGCACATGTGCATCTGATCTAGTCTGGATTCTTTGATGACCTTGTCTGGTATGGTTGCTGTATTTGGTTGATTTTCCTTTTGCATTTGAGTCTGTTTCCATTTGCATTCATGTTGCTTTGCACTGCACATGTTGTTTTGATTTTGGAGACTGGTCTAGTTTTGGTTAATACTTCATGTGTACTGCCCTTTGTACATGTTTTCAGACTTCGAGTCCATCCTTTTTTAGTTTTGTATTACTCCTGAGTTGAATCCACCATTTGGTTGGGTTTGACCTTGTGCTCACCTGTCCCTGTAGTTCTAACATGCAAGTGTATATCAGTGTGCACGACCTTGTGGCATGTACAGTGATACACTGTGCATGTCACAACCTGTTCGTGTAAGATGAATTCAAAATAAATGACGAACAACCCAAATAACTGAGGCAAATAACATTTTCAACACACACACTATTATTTTACACTGCAAAATATTTCTTTTTCAATTTTACCGCATCAGTGTTTATTTTGCAGATAATTCAGATGTTGGATACAAACTGGAATAAAGTTGAAGAAAAAATACGAGTGATGAGTGAATGTAGTGAGGTGACATTGTAAATTGAAAAATGTGTTGTAATTGAAATTAAAATTGAATTGTAATTGAAATTGTGTAAATGTAGTGAGAGCTGAAGTTTGTATTTTTTAAAGTTGTAATAAAATATTTGTTTGAATAAAATATTTGTTTGAATATGAATTCTGTGTTATTTAATTTATTCATCAAATATTTATTCAATTATGTGAAAAATAAAATAGTACAATAACAAATACATTTAAATGAATATATATATATATATATATATATATATGTTTATTATCATCAAACAAAAATCATATACTAGCAAATTCTACACATTGCTCTTTAGGTATCAATTCCTTTGACATCTGCCACCTTTTTGGTCTTGTAAATTCTCGGGTTCGGAAGTCTTAGTCTGTTGCTTGATATTCCACTTTTTGGGATCAGACGGCTTAGTCCGTTAATTGAAATGCCGCTTCTTGGGCTTGGACATCTTAGTCCGTTGTTGTCTTGTGCGCTTGGTTAGCTTATCCACAAGCAGGGCCCAAGAACTTATCCAACCTTCCTTTAGGAGGTGCTTCAGCCAGGCCTTATGGGGGGACTGAAGGCTTGTTCGGTGTCTTGGCCAGGCCATAGCATAGCAAGACCAAGGGCTTACTCCGTCATCTCTCTAGAAGGCGCCTTGACCTAACCATAACGTAGCGCGATCAAGAGCTTGTCGATGCTTTAACTTGGATAGAGCGTGACACAAATAAAGACTTACTCTAACCTCCCTCCAGGAGGCGCCTTGACCTAGCCATAGCGTGGCGCGACCAAGGGCTTGTCGATGCTTTAACCTGGCCAGAGCATGGCGAGGTTAAAGGCTTACTCTAACCTCCCTCCAGGAGGCGCTTTGACCTGGCCAACTCGGCGAGAATAAAGGCTTTGTCCGTTTAAGGTAATGTCCAAGTGCAAGGAGAATTCTACTCCCAACCATGTAGATTTTTCTTTAAGGAAGATGTGCTTTATTCATCCATTGCGGTGAAATATGGTCGTAAGTGTTCCGCATTCCACGTTATAGGAACCATATTGCCATCTGGACGACATAACAGGTAAGCTCTAGGGGGAATTATTTTGCATACAATTAGAGGACCTTCCCAGTTTGGTCCTAGCTGTCCATCCGCAGGTTTCTTGTGTTTGCCATCACCGTTCGGAGTACCAAGTCTCCCTCTTAAAATGATCTTGTCTTCACTTTTAAGTTCTAATATTTTGAGATTCTTCTTTGATATTTTGCAGTTTGGATAGCTGCTTCGTCTCTTAGTTCATGTATTAAATCTAATGATTCTTTCCTCAATTCCTAGTTTGGATCAAATGCATATGCGATTCTTCGATGTGAGCGTATCTCAATTTCAATTGGCAACATCGCTTCACACCCATATGTTAGGAATAAGGGGTATGTCCCGTTGCGGTTCTAGTAGATGTTCAATAGGCCCAGATTACAAGTGGCAATTCTTCTACCCAATTTCCTTTGATTTTATTCAATCGCGTTTTCAGAATAGTCTTAATAGTCTTATTCGCTGCTTCAACGACTCCATTAGCCTTTGGATGTGCCACTTAAGAGAAGCTTTTAGTAATCTTGTTCTTATAGCAAAATCGAGAAAACTCTTCACTTTAAATTGTGTTCCATTATCAGATATAATCTTATAAGGGATCCTGAATCTGGTAATAATGTTTTCAATAACGAACCTAAGCACCTTCCCAGAAGTGATTTTAGGGAGTGGTTCTGCTTCTACCCACTTAGTAAAGTAGTCTATGGTGACTACAACATATCTTGCTCCTCCCTTGGAAATTGGAAATGCCCCGGTTAAGCCGATTCCCCATATATCGAAGGGCCATGGACTTGAAATCGAAGTTAATTGAGTTGGTGGCAATCGAGGAATCTTTGAGTATTTCTGGCATCTTTCACATTTCTTTACATCTCAATAGTTGAGATGCCATTCGTGGCCAATAAAAACCTTGTCTCATTATTTTCTTTGCCAACTTTCCCCGTTGGAATGGTCTCTGCAAAATCCTTCATGCACTTCCACCAACAATTTCATCCCATCTTCTAGAGTCACACATCTTACGTAAGGAAAGGCATATCCTGTTTTGTAAAGAATTCCATCCATCATTGTGAAAGTCAGAGCATGTCGCCTGATCTTCCTAGCTTCCACTTTGTCAAATGGTAATATCCCTTTGGAAAGATACTTGACAATAGGCAACATCCAAGTGTCACTATACCAGTCATTTGTCTTTGGATGATCAACCCTCTCATTTGGGACTTCTCCATTAGTTTCCCTTTTTTCTCTTTCTTGTACCACAGCTTGGGATCTAGTTAAAACTAACAATTACTTTTCTTGTTCAGGTATTTCCTCTTCAATACTTAGGTTTGCTTGGTACCCTACTGGTACAATTCGGGTTTCTATGGCTCCTCTTGAACTAGCCAACTTTGTTAACGAATCTGTCTGAGAGTTTTCTTCCCTTGGAACTTGATGTATAGGGAAATCTTCAAATAAGGCGAGCATTTTCAATACTTTCTTTACGTATAAAGATTGGTTGACATCCTTAGTCTGATATACTTGCTTTATCTGGTTTACCATTAGTTGAGAATCACTAAAGACTTGAATTTGTGAGATTTTGAGCTCTAAGGATAGAGTCAATCCTCCACCATTGATTCATATTCGGCTACATTATTTGTTATGGGAAACCCTAACTTCTTTGCATAGTGTAGGCGTGGTTCGTCTGATGTTATTATGACATATCCTGCTCCAGCTCCTTGCTCATTCGATGCGCCATCCATAAATAATTGCCATATGGGTTTTTGATCCTTTTCTTTCTCTAATTGTTCTTTAATAAAGTTTGTACACTCGGTAATAAAGTCTTCTAATACTTGCCCTTTGATAACTGTCTGTGGCCGAAACTCAATGTCATACTGGCTAAACTCAATTCTCCACTTTACTAGCCTACCCAAAGTTTCAGGCTTACTGAAGACTTGTTTGAGTGGAAAGTTAGTCAATACTCCGATTGGTTGTGCTTGAAAATATGCTCTAAGTTTTCGTGCTGTAAGTATCAAGCAACAAGCTAGCTTTTCTATTACCGAGTACCGAACTTCTGCATCTTTTAACCGCCTGCTCGCATAATAAATAGAAAGTTGTGTCACACTTTCCTTTTGGATTAAAATCGAACTAACCACATGTTCCGAAACTTCCATGTATACGTACAAGACTTCATTGTTTCCAGGACTTGATAATATTGGTGATTTTTCCAAATGATTATTCAACTCTCGAAAGACTTTCTTACAGTCTTTTCCTCGTTCAAAATTTTCTTCTTTTTGATCACATTGAAAAAGGGAATGCATTTATCAGTCACCTTAGTAATGAACCTACTTAAGGCGGCTACCTTACTATTTAAATTCATTACACCTTTCCTAGTTTTGTGCTCTGTCATGTCCTTGACAGCTTGAATCTAGTCTGGACCGGCCTCAATTCCTTGAGCGCTCACACTATAGCCTAAAAACTTCCCGAAATGAACCCTGAAAAAGCATTTTTGGGGATTCGGTTTTATTTGATATTTCCATAATACTTCAAACATTTCTTTTAGGTCTTCATGGTGGCTCTTAGCTTCATAAGATTTTACTAGCATATCATCAACATAAACTTCCATATTTCGACTGATCTGTTCTTTGAACATTCTGTTGACTTATCTTTGATAGGTAGCTCCCGCATTCTTTTACTCGAAAGGCATTGCTTCGTAGAAGAAAATTCCCCAATCGGTAATGAAACTTGTATGTTCTTCATCTGGTTTAAACATGGGTATCTGATTATATCCCGAGTAAGCATCCATGATGGATAACAATTTGTGTCCACTAGTTGCATCAACCAACTGATCTATCCGAGGTAATGGGTAACAATCTTTTGGACATGCTTTTTTCAAAGCAGTACAATCAACGCAAGTTCTCCACTGGCCATTCCCATTTTTTACCAATACTGGGTTTGCTAACCACTTTGGGTAGAAGACCTCCCGAATAAACACATTTTCGTGTAGTCTTTTGATTTCCTCTTTTAAGGCATCAGATCGCACTTTATCCGATTGTCTCTTATTTTGTCGAACGGGGGTTGCATCTGGATTAATGTTTAGTGCATGGCACACAACTGATGGATCAATCCCAACCATATCTGAATGAGACCATGCAAACATGTCTCTATTGGATTTAAGAAACTGAATTAAATCCGTCGTTAGGCTGCTTTCCAACTCCTTTCCATCTTTGACTATTTTGGTTGGATCATTTGGGTCTATACATGTTTCTTCAAGTTCTTCTATAGGTTTTATCCTTTCCACTTCCCTACGGCAGTTAAATTCTATGATGATTTCTACGGAATTAGCATCGGACCTCTTTCACTTGCTTTCTAGGGAAATGTACCTTTCAAACATACGTTTATTAGTTTCATTAGATCTTATTTTTCTTCGAATGTTGGATGTAAAAATCCATCATCCAAAGTCTGAAAAACAGTAGAAGAATCAAAGTAAGCAAAATCCTCCCTCTTATCTTGATCAAGCATTGCAAAGTAAATCTCGCGAGAGCTGAATTGTTCTCCGTGGATAGTGACCCAACCCCTCTTAGTTAAGAATTTTACCATTAGATATTTCAGCGAGACATAAGTGTCCACCACATTAAGTGTGGGTAGGCCAAAGAAAGCATTGTAGTAGGATGGTTGGTTGATGATTACGAAAAGAGTTTCAAAAGTCCTACAGCATGACGGTACTCCCATCTGCACTAGCAACTTCACTTATCATATCGAGTCGATCCCTTATTGTTGAACCCAAAGATAGGCTGGGTTCTAGCTTGTCTTCTGGAATGCCCATTTGATCAAAGGAATGTTTGAAAATAACATTGACTGCGCTCCCAGTGTCTACAAGGACCTTCGACACTATATACAGTCCAATTTGGGTCGTGATCATGAGGGGGTCATTATGAGGGTGATGGATCTTTTTCTTCAGCTCTTGGGGAGTAACAAAAAGATTTGACATCGGTACATTGAGTCTTGGACTTTTAAGTGGGTGTTCTTCTCAAATGGAGAACATTCCCTCTCTAAATTCTTTAATATATCTGTTTCTGGCTCCATTGCTAGTCCCTGCCGGGTGTGGCCCCCCATGGATTATATCAATCCTATTAAATGGCGGACTCAAGCTCAATGGATCTTCTTCTTCCAAGATGTTGACAGCATTATTGGGAAACTTTTGCGGACCATCACCAGTCCGTGGCGCCTTTTGTTTGTCTTGGATGAATTCTTTCAAATGCCCTTCACGGATTAGTTTTTGAATGATTCCAGCTAACACCCGCCATTCATCAGTTTTATGGCCATTTGCCTTGTGATAAGCGCAATAGTCATTCCCTTTTCTCTGTTCAAGGTAATTCTTAGCCTTAAATGAAGTCGGAAAGTTAACCTTCTCCTTGGTCATAGCATATATATAAGACATTGGCTTTTTTAAAGCGATTGAATTAGCATTGGCCTCCTCCCACCTTGTTCTCTTATGTCCTCGATCTGAACTAAACCTTCCACTTTCCTTTCTAGGATTAGCTTTCTTTTTAGCGTAATATAATTCATCCATTCGAATGAATTTATCAGCCTAAAGATGTAAGTCCTTCAAATCCATATAGCCATGAATAAAGAGTTCCTTCCAAAATAATATATTCTCTATCAACCCAGAATGTACTACAATGAGCTTATTCCTGCCATTTATATCTTTAGCTTTTAGTGCTTTTGTGTTGAACCTCTTTAGGTAATCACCCAGCGATTCTCCCCGTCTTTGCTTAATGTTGGCTAGAACGGTGTAATCAATGGTTGGATCTTTGGATATACAGAATTAGGAAGATAATTGTAACGACCCGCTATTTTGGACTATTCGCATCCGCACATGTCGGACTTGAATAATTCAAAATACCGAATTGTTAATTTAAATTTGGCAAAACTGAGCATATACAGTAAATAAATAATCACAGATCACAGACACAGAGTAATAATTGCAGCGGAAATAAAAGATAGTAGTTCATGAAGCTACTATATACATATCAGAGTTAAATAAGGTACAACAGATGTCTCGAATACAATAGTCAAATACAATATCAGAATACAATCACTGGAATCAACTAGATATCTAAAAGCTGGATAGATAGCTGGATCTCCAAGCGAAGCTCCAACTCCAAAGGTGAGTCTCGAATACTGGTACACTCAGTCTGACCCGAGCGTAAAGCAAAACACAAAACACTCGAGTCAGGATTAACATTCTTATATCAATAAATCCAACTCAAGTGAAATAGCAATTGAAATACAAGTAACTCAAAGGATGTTTGGAATAACCATCCTTTAAGGATCCGTTAAACTATCTACTATGTAGTAGTGTATGATAAGTAGATAATGCCTATCAGTAATATAAAGTATCAAAATAGTGTTAAGGCGTTACCATTATCCCCCTTAACACATTTTATATAAGCATCATAGTCTATACAGCACTGTAAACTCCACCTTAAACTAGTGGGATATCAGGGAGTACTCCATAGGTATAACACAAAACAAATTGTAGTGGTCGCGTATATAGGAATACAAGTATGACAAGGCACATGAGGCAATACCCAAGGTAGTGAAACTACCGTTTGCCTGTTCCGGACTGGTGAGAACGCATCGCCGCAGCGATCGCAACACCACGAAACAACACTCCCAAATCAAGGGTGCACCAATCGACAACAAGTAATGAGTAGTTTTCGAAGAAGTGTGTTCGCTCGAGGTAGCTAACCCCCATTTGGCCTGGCACGGCTCCTGTTTTAGTCATTTCCAATTTGACACAAGTGTCAAGGCTATCCATTATCGTTCTCTTTCT
Source organism: Allium fistulosum (assembly GCA_030737815.1). NCBI lineage: Eukaryota > Viridiplantae > Streptophyta > Magnoliopsida > Asparagales > Amaryllidaceae > Allium > Allium fistulosum. The sequence continues at coordinate 399,469,470 of CM060907.1, forward strand.
TCAGTCATCACGTACATCATTCCAACCACTTCATTCTGGATCACAACTCCGCGTATAGTTATTAAAGTGGTTTTCGGTTTAGACAGTGAGTATGTCCCTAACCGATTCCGGTCTCTTTAATAACTTTCGTGATTATTACACCGATTGGTCGTTTATTTATTTCAAAACCAAATCAATTTCAATTTCAATTAGAATTTGAAAATCAACATTTCATTTGTCTTTCTAAACCAATTTCCAAAATTTACGTTTCAAAACTTCCACATTCATAATTTCAAAATCTTATAATTGAATTTCAATTTCTATTTAAACAATTCAAATATTGATTCAAGTTCGTATATAAGTTTCATTCCGAAATCATTTAAATCAATTTAATTTAACATTCAAATCAATTTAATTTAACATTCAAATCAATTTAAATTCATTTATCGATTTCATTCAATATCCATTAAGTAAATTTGTCATTCAAAACAAATTCTATTTAATTTCCAGTTCATTAAATCAATTACTTAAGTTCAATTTCATTATATCAAAACTTCAAATTGAATTAAATTAGAATCGTCAAATTAACTCTTCAAATTTCAAGTCTTACATTAATTTCAATAAATCACATTTTGATTTCTTGTTAAAGAAAATTCAATTTCACTTATTTACTTACTTAGTTACAATTTCAAAGCTTAAATAAATAAACTTATTCCAGAAGTTCAATTCCACTTAAAGAATTCAATTTTATTTAATTATTAAATAATTCAATCTTATTTAATTATTAAATAATTTCAAAACTTAATTATTAAATAATTTCAAAACTTAATTATTAATAATTACAAATTTAATAATTAATTTTAAAACAACGTTCATTCATCATCTACTATGTTAATATTTTGATTCAGATTATTAAATATTAACATTTCCTTTCATTAAAATTCAAATTCCAACTTCGTTTCAAAACCATATTGTTTATTCAAATAAAATCTTCATTTTATTTTTAAATCAAATTATTGACCAATCGGGTTTTATTTAATTCTCTATCTTAAGTCAAAGTTTTTATTTTGGGTATTTATCATTTCAACCCGATTCCATTTCAATTCAAAAATCGAAGCATAACAAAGGGAACTTGCAGTGTGATAACTGGAATGGTGTCAAAGTAAATAAACAAGCAATAACAACAATCAATATCAATCAAATAATCAATTCAAATAATCCCAAAATAATCGTATTAATTTACATTTGTTGTTTATGCAAATTAATATAATTATTTCTAGAATCTACACTATCATTTCATGTAGATTAAAGATTATTACATTACGGTTTTTCACTTGTCATCTATTACAATTTCATCCATCATCAATTTAAACAATCTACATTCAACGGTTCAAGGTGTAATTAACCAAATCCTACGTGTCAATTAATTTAACATTAAAGGGGTCACATTATACGAATTTTTAACTAATCAAATTCAACATATAGATCCAATTTAAATCGTTAACTATCATATATCAATTCAATTGCATATTATTTATCACTTTAACATTAACAATTTAACGTCCAATATAAACATCAACAATCAATCATTTATCAAATAAACTGGATTATCATTGTATAAATAGCAGATAATGGTGTCAGATGTCACAGGTGAACTGATTCAGGTAATAACAGATATAACAGTGTAAATAACTAGCAGTTGCATATTTCAATTGTCGTTTCAATTGAAATCAGATTTAATAAATAAAAGAACATTAATCGTGAGTGATTGCTCACCTTCCGAGGCAAGAGAGGATAGACAATGAAACGAGCTACGAATTCCAAAGCAATGCTAGATGGACACGATTCGATGAAGAAAACGGGCACGACGGACAAAGCTGATAGCTTGGAAATCAAGGACCAAATCAGTTTGGTAAAACAGCTATTTTATATATTAATATTATTATTATCATTTCCATAAAATCAATATCAAAATTTAAGACGAATATTAAAATAATATATATATATATATATATAATTAAAAATCATTGTTTACATTTAAACACATATCATATTACCTAACTTATTCATTTTAAACAACTTATATATTTATGTATATATGAATTCAAGAATCAATATTTATAAACCCATGCATATATAAACAGAATAGATGGACTAATATATATAAATCGAACTTACACATTATTTTGCAAAGTCAGTAAATAATATATTTATGTACGAATATCATTATAGATATGATTTGGAACCAGAATATATATATAACATATACATATTAAATAAGTATAGGACAAAACATATAGTTATAAAATGTATAATATTTCCAGGATGATAAAGTGGTATACATAAAACGTAAAATATATATAAGTTTAAGCACATATCACTAGAAATATGCAGATTATCCTTATAAACAAATATATATACAAAGCTAGACTATACTATATGTAAGTACAACTGACACAAATCTTATAAAATTAACATATAAATCTTACGAACACAACAAATCTATATTATCAACATAAAGTAGATACCATATGTAAGTATGCTTAACTAGTATATAGGCTGACCTTAAACTCAAAAAAAAAAAATCCAAACCGATCATTATATGATATCTATACAGGATTAAAACAGGCTTAAATTTTATATTAGCAAGTATAAACTAGCCTAGGAACTTACAGATATAACGACAGGCACATAACATACTTGTATATATATATACTTACTGTAACCTTTAAAACTAAATTATGAAAACATATATAATTACAGACCGATACTTTTATATAACAAATTTATAACAGCAACCAAAAGGAAAAGAGACCCTAACAAATAACTTTATATATAACAACCATTTTTTTTTCAATACATACGTATACTTTAAAAAACAACATCTAGTTTAACTTTTAAAACAGAATTTTAATATTCGAACTAAAATATGTACGGCCTTCATACTTTGTAGCTGTAAATTTATATACAGAGTAACATATAAGTTTTATAATATAAACTAACATATATACATAGTCTTTTAAAACCATTTTTTCTAAAAATCACATAACGTCTACAACGTAGACGAACTAAGGGAATACATATATACTTCAACTTCTTTTATAATACAAAGTACGCAACTTACATATTTATATATATACGCACAACTTTTATACAACAAACTATATTATATATTTTTACGGTATCAACAAATTTCATATTAAAACCATATACAACAAAGCATATACATATAATACTATAATAGTAAAGAGGAAAAATACATATAACTTTATGTTTATATATATATACAAACTCTAAACATCACATATATAAAATTATCTACATGTATATACCTTACGTATGTACAGCTGAAATACTGCTGAGCTTTGGAATGGTGAAGGACTGAAGGTCGGGACAAGGGAGGTTTCACTGAGATGCAAGGCCACGGTGGAGCAAAGAGTTGGCTGGCGGGGTGCAGATCTGAGTAAGGGGTCGTGGGGTTATGGTGCTATTCTCGGTTGCGAGCTTCGTCAGTCTGGGTGAGGTTAGAGGCCAGGGGATAAGTTGTCGGCATGGGTGTGGCTGCGTTCGGCCCTAAGGTGGAGAGGCTCAGGCGTCTGCTAGCGCATGGAGGAGGAAGGCACGTGGGGAAAAAAGGAGATGGTGGGGAGGTTTGCAGGCTGACGTGGAAAATAGTGGTCGTTCGGCGTAAGCAATGGTCGAAGACAGGGTGGTTAGAGGAGGCATGGCCTCAGCTGCATGATGAAAATGTGTAGAGCACATATGGATATCGGCTTGAGGAATTTGTTGAAGGCTTGGTGATCGGTTGCAATATGGAGTGACGAATAATGAATGGAGAAGAAGAAACTTATACATACTTATTGTATTTTGAAAATAAGATAGAAGAGATTGTAATGAATATACTGGAAAGAAGAAGCAGGTCACGAGATTTTGGGAAGGGAAAAAGACAGTTCAATGCAGCCAATATTATACAAATCTTATTTTGTTGTTATTATTACCTCATAAATGAACAGATACGAATAGACAGAGAACTCAACCAAAAGTAATAAATCAAAACTAATGAATAGCAAAGGCCAAGCGATGAATCCAAAATATTTATTGCTGGTGGCAGTTGACTTAAACACGTGAAGAATTGAATAATCACCAGAAGTTTAAAAGTCCAATTTCGGAACCGATACGGTCATCCGTTTCACGTATTCCACTATAAACCGCGTTTCAAAATACAGAAACGAATGTACTGTGAAGATCAGCATGACGAAACGATCAAAACGGTATAAAAATATTGGTGGTACGATTGAATTATAAAGATTCGAATTTTCTACTGGCGAAAAATGCAGTAAAAACGTCGAAAAATAAGATCGACGGAGCCAAAGAAGTCCGAATTTGGAAAAAAGAAAAATGGCAATTGCTCAGAAGATGGTTTAGAATTTTTCTATGTAAAAATATTTAGGTTCCGAAAACATTTTTTTTTCATCGCTTTTTAACTGATTAAATTGAAGTAAATTTACACGTGAAATAAACTTTCATATTTTCGGACGAAAATTTACCAGTTGCCATGTTTAACTAGACGCATTCCAAATATCAAATTTATATTTCAAAATTTTATCGTTTAAAATTCCACAAAATTTCAATTAATAACGCTATTAAAACAGGTTAAATTTACGGGTCGTTACATTCTCCCCCACTCAAAACTTTTCGTCCTCGAAAAGGAAGGAGGTAGGATAATAGAAACAACCAGAAGAAAATAGACTGAAACAAAATAAAATAATTAGTTCAAACCATATAAATTTAATTTAAATTAATATATATTGAACACTTGACCTTAAATTCAAGATAATTCATTAAGTTGATTTTATTTAATTTATTAACTTCCGAAACAAATTTTTCTTCTATTAATCATAACTATTATTTATTTAACTTATTATTCTATTTATCTCTATAAACATTTTGTAATTTAAATTTAAGTGAATAACATTTATTATACACACTCACATTTATTTATAAAGACAATTTATATCATATATTATCCAATTTTCTTAAATTAACAATTTCAAAGATCATCAATTTGGAATAGTCATTTATTATAATCATATTTTATTCGACAAATTTAATTCTTCTTTATTCAAATTATTATTAAATTTATTCTACTTAATATATCTTATTACATATATATTAAGTATATTTACATTTATTATAACTACTCAAATTTATTTATTAATTTCTTTAACGTCATTTTATGCTGTGTAATATTCAATTACATAGTTAACTTTTGAAAATTCTAGGTAAGTTATATATAATGCAATGGAGTATTATACAAGTAAATTTCTAATTCAATTTTTCCCAAGTTTAAATATTAATTCAAAGTTTTGGTTTCATTTATTATTGAAATCATCTTTCCCCCAAATTTTAAGAATTAAATTTCCGATTAACTCTAAACAATTTAGAGGTAATTATATACATACAATTTATCCAAGTCAAATCTAAATCAAATACTAATATTTTTTTTTAAATCAAGTGATACATTTGAAATTCAAATCAAATTCATTTCCAAAGCAAAACTATAGCAAAGCTACAGAATGGTCTCTCCACTTCGAAACTCGAAAATGAATGTCGATGATGCGGCCGCCATCACCGAAATTATTTTCCAGCGACAAAGAGAAGAGCACTAATTTCAACATTTTAAAATTCTTTGAAAACGGTTTCTATTTGAAAATATTTTAAATAATATACATTAAAATTCTTTGGAAACAAATTATAGTCAAAATACCTTTAAATAATGTGCATTTTAAACCTTTAAAACCATAGTTCGAAATCATTGGAAATTAAATTCTCAAATTCTTAATTTAATTTCATTTCAAATTCTAAATTAGTTTATAAAACAAGTTTATAATTCATTTATCGAACAATAGATGAAATCAATTATTATTATTTCAAACAACGAATTAATTTACCTCTTCTTTTTTTTCTTTTAGAAAATTTTACTTATATTTTTATAATATGATCATACAAAATTATTTCATTTACCAAATTTGAAAACAATATTGTGTCGGTTTGCTCTGCTCAAGTGTTTTGGAAATCCTATCGATAGCGTTGATCAGACGAATCGATTGAAAACCCAAATCAACATCAACAACTCAAACAACACAGCATATATTAAAACATTTATATATATTAGTTTACAAATACATTTCTTTGCTCGACGATATAGGAATGAATTTTCAAAATAAGGATAGGGTTTCAAATTTGATGGACTCAAATCAAAGAGAAATTTGATTCGAAGATAGGTTTGAAACAAAGATAAGACAATTAAATAACAAGATAGGAAGATGAATAAGTTTATATAAATCGCGGGCAACCTTAACCGGGTCAACCGAGACTTCAAGAATAAGATCGGTGTAGAATTCCGAGGTAAATCAACATTTGATCTCAAGAAATAGAATTCAGGCATAGCAGGAGATAGATAGCATCGAAAACCGAGGATATAGAAATCTCCGGTAAATCAATGTTATTGTAAAGGAGTTTCACTCCTTTACCAATCAATTTGAGATTGGCGAGATCGCCGATTCATTATAAGGGTCATTCGAAGTGGAGTTATGGGATACTCCGGAATTAGAAGACGAATAGTGTGGGACACGAATGGATTTTGGAACCGTAGGGAATGTTCCAAAATTCAAAGGAATTGAGTTAAAGGAAGAGATTGAAACTCGAATGAGAGTGATGCTGTAAATACATTTACCCTATATGCTAAGTTTTGCCTAGAGCTACCAAAGCTCTGATACCAACTGTAACGACCCGCTATTTTGGATCATTTGCATCCGCACATGTCGGACTTGAATAATTCAAAATATCGAATTGTTAATTTAAATTTGGCAAAACTGAGCATATACAGTAAATAAATAATCACAGATCACAGACACAGAGTAATAATTGCAGCAGAAATAAAAGATAGTAGTTCATGAAGCTACTATATACATATCAGAGTTAAATAAGGTACAACAGATGTCTCGAATACAATAGTCAAATACAATATCAGAATACAATCACTGGAATCAACTGGATATCTGAAAGCTGAATAGATAGCTGGATCTCCAAGCGAAGCTCCAACTCCAAAGGCGAGTCTCGAATACTAGTACACTCAGTCTGACCCGAGCGTAAAGCAAAACACAAAACACTCGAGTCAGGATTAACATTCTTATATCAATAAATCCAACTCAAGTGAAATAGCAATTGAAATACAAGTAACTCAAAGGATGTTTGGGATAACCATCCTTTAAGGATCCGTTAAACTATCTACTATGTAGTAGTGTACGATAAGTAGATAATGCCTATAAGTAATATAAAGTATCAAAATAGTGTTAAGGCGTTACCATTATCCCCCTTAACACATTTTATATAAGCATCATAGTCTATACAGCACTGTAAACTCCACCGTAAACTAGTGGGATATCAGGGAGTACTCCATAGGTATAACACAAAACAAATTGTAGTGGTCGCGTATATAGGAATACAAGTATGACAAGGCACATGAGGCAATACCCAAGGTAGTGAAACTACCGTTTGCTTGTTCCGGACTGGTGAGAACGCATCGCCGCAGCGATCGCAACACCACGAAACAACACTCCCAAATCAAGGGTGCACCAATCGACAACAAGTAATGAGTAGTTTTCGAAGAAGTGTGTTCGCTCGAGGTAGCTAACCCCCATTTGGCCTGGCACGGCTCCTGTTTTAGTCATTTCCAATTTGACACAAGTGTCAAGGCTATCCATTATCGTTCTCTTTCTTCAGTCATCACGTACATCATTCCAACCACTTCATTCTGGATCACAACTCCGCGTATAGTTATTAAAGTGGTTTTCGGTTTAGACAGTGAGTATGTCCCTAACCGATTCCGGTCTCTTTAATAACTTTTGTGATTATTACACCGATTGGTCGTTTATTTATTTCAAAACCAAATCAATTTCAATTTCAATTAGAATTTGAAAATCAACATTTCATTTGTCTTTCTAAACCAATTTCCAAAATTTACGTTTCAAAACTTCCACATTCATAATTTCAAAATCTTATAATTGAATTTCAATTTCTATTTAAACAATTCAAATATTGATTCAAGTTCGTATATAAGTTTCATTCCGAAATCATTTAAATCAATTTAATTTAACATTCAAATCAATTTAAATTCATTTATCGATTTCATTCAATATCCATTAAGTAAATTTGTCATTCAAAACAAATTCTATTTAATTTCCAGTTCATTAAATCAATTACTTAAGTTCAATTTCATTATATCAAAACTTCAAATTGAATTAAATTAGAATCGTCAAATCAACTCTTCAAATTTCAAGTCTTACATTAATTTCAATAAATCACATTTTGATTTCTTGTTAAAGAAAATTCAATTTCACTTATTTACTTACTTAGTTACAATTTCAAAGCTTAAATAAATAAACTTATTCCAGAAGTTCAATTCCACTTAAAGAATTCAATTTTATTTAATTATTAAATAATTCAATCTTATTTAATTATTAAATAATTTCAAAACTTAATTATTAAATAATTTCAAAACTTAATTATTAATAATTACAAATTTAATAATTAATTTTAAAACAACGTTCATTCATCATCTACTATGTTAATATTTTGATTCAGATTATTAAATATTAACATTTCCTTTCATTAAAATTCAAATTCCAACTTCGTTTCAAAACCATATTGTTTATTCAAATAAAATCTTCATTTTATTTTTAAATCAAATTATTGACCAATCGGGTTTTATTTAATTCTCTATCTTAAGTCAAAGTTTTTATTTTGGGTATTTATCATTTCAACCCGATTCCATTTCAATTCAAAAATCGAAGCATAACAAAGGGAACTTGCAGTGTGATAACTGGGATGGTGTCAAAGTAAATAAACAAGCAATAACAACAATCAATATCAATCAAATAATCAATTCAAATAATCCCAAAATAATCGTATTAATTTACATTTGTTGTTTATGCAAATTAATAAAATTATTTCTAGAATCTACACTATCATTTCATGTAGATTAAAGATTGTTACATTACGGTTTTTCACTTGTCATCTATTACAATTTCATCCATCATCAATTTAAACAACCTACATTCAACGGTTCAAGGTGTAATTAACCAAATCCTACGTGTCAATTAATTTAACATTAAAGGGGTCACATTATACGAATTTTTAACTAATCAAATTCAACATATAGATCCAATTTAAATCGTTAACTATCATATATCAATTCAATTGCATATTATTTATCACTTTAACATTAACAATTTAACGTCCAATATAAACATCAACAATCAATCATTTATCAACTAAACTGGATTATCATTGTATAAATAGCAGATAATGGTGTCAGATGTCACAGGTGAACTGATTCATGTAATAACAGATATAACAGTGTAAATAACTAGCAGTTGCATATTTCAATTGTCGTTTCAATTGAAATCAGATTTAATAAATAAAAGAACATTAATCGTGAGTGATTGCTCACCTTCCGAGGCAAGAGAGGATAGACAATGAAACGAGCTACGAATTCCAAAGCAATGCTAGATGGACACGATTCGATGAAGAAAACGGGCACGACGGACAAAGCTGATAGATTGGAAATCAAGGACCGAATCAGTTTGGTAAAACAGCTATTTTATATATTAATATTATTATTATCATTTCCATAAAATCAATATCAAAATTTAAGACGAATATTAAAATAATATATATATATATAATTAAAAATCATTGTTTACATTTAAACACATATCATATTACCTAACTTATTCATTTTAAACAACTTATATATTTATGTATATATGAATTCAAGAATCAATATTTATAAACCCATGCATATATAAACAGAATAGATGGACTAATATATATAAACCGAACTTACACACTATTTTCAAAGTCAGTAAATAATATATTTATGTATGAATATCATTATAGATATGATTTGGAACTAGAATATATATATAACATATACATATTAAATAAGTATAGGACAAAACATATAGTTATAAAATGTATAATATTTCCAGGATGATAAAGTGGTATACATAAAACGTAAAATATATATAAGTTTAAGCACATATCACTAGAAATGTGCAGATTATCCTTATAAACAAATATATATACAAAGCTAGACTATACTATATGTAAGTACAACTGACACAAATCTTATAAAATTAACATATAAATCTTACGAACACAACAAATCTATATTATCAACATAAAGTAGATACCGTATGTAAGTATGCTTAACTAGTATATAGGCTGCCTTAAACTCAAAAATAAAATAAAAAAAATCCAAACCGATCATTATATGATATCTATACAGGATTAAAACAGGCTTAAATTTTATATTAGCAAGTATAAACTAGCCTAGGAACTTACAGATATAACGACAGGCACATAACATACTTGTATATATATACTTACTGTAACCTTTAAAACTAAATTATGAAAACATATATAATTACAGACCGATACTTTTATATAACAAATTTATAACAGCAACCAAAAGGAAAAGAGACCCTAACAAATAACTTTATATATAACAACCATTTTTTTTTTCAATACATACGTATACTTTAAAAAACAACATCTAGTTTAACTTTTAAAACAGAATTTTAATATTCGAACTAAAATATTTCCGGCCTTCATACTTTGTAGCTGTAAATTTATATACAGAGTAACATATAAGTTTTATAATATAAACTAACATATATACATAGTCTTTTAAAACCATTTTTGCTAAAAATCACATAACGTCTACAACGTAGACGAACTAAGGGAATACATATATACTTCAACTTCTTTTATAATACAAAGTACGCAACTTACATATTTATATATATACGCACAACTTTTATACAACAAACTATATTATATATTTTTACGGTATCAACAAATTTCATATTAAAATCATATACAACAAAGCATATACATATAATACTATAACAGTAAAGAGGAAAAATACATATAACTTTGTTTATATATATACAAACTCAAAACATCACATATATAAAATTATCTACATGTATATACCTTACGTATGTACAGCTGAAATACTGCCGAGCTTTGGAATGGTGAAGGACTGAAGGTCGGGACAAGGGAGGTTTCACTGAGATGCAAGGCCACGGTGAAGCAAAGAGTTGGCTGGCGGGGTGCAGATCTGAGTAAGGGGCCGCGGGGTTGTGGTGCTATTCTCGTTTGCGAGCTTCGTCAGTCTGGGTGAGGTTAGAGGCCAGGGGATAAGTTGTTGGCATGGGTGTGGCTGCGTTCGACCCTAAGGTGGAGAGGCTCAGGCGTCTGCTAGCGCATGGAGGAGGAAGGCATGTGGGGGAAAGAAGGAGATGGTGGGGAGGTTTGCAGGTTGACGTGGAAAATAGTGGTCGTTCGGCGTAAGCAATGGTCGAAGACAGGGTGGTTAGAGGAGGCATGGCCTCAGCTGCATGGGGAAAATGTGCAGAGCACATGTGGATATCAGCTTGAGGAATTTGTTGAAGGCTTGGTGATCGGTTGCAATATGGAGTAATGAATAGTGAATGGAGAAGAAGAAACTTATACATACTTATTGTAATTTGAAAATAAGATAGAAGAGATTGTAATGCATATACTGGAAAGAAGAAGCAGGTCACGAGATTTTGGGTAGGGAAAAAGACAGTTCGATGCAGCTAATATTATACAAATCTTATTTTGTTGTTATTATTACCTCATAAATGAACAGATACGAATAGACAGAGAACTCAACCAAAAGTAATAAATCAAAACTAATGAATAGCAAAGGCCAAGCGATGAATCCAAAATATTTATTGTTGGTGGCAGTTGGCTTAAACACGTGAAGAATTGAATAATCACCAGAAGTTTAAAAGTCCAATTTCGGAACCGATACGGTCATCCGTTTCACGTATTCCACTATAAACCGCGTTTCAAAATACAGAAACGAATATACTGCGAAGATCAGCATGACGAGACGATTAAAACGGTATAAAGATATTGGTGGTACGATTGAATTATAAAGATTCGAATTTTCTACTGGCGAAAAATGCCATAAAAACGTCGACAAATAAATCGACGGAGCCAAAGAAGTCCGAATTTGGAAAAACGAAAAATGGAGTTTGCTCAGAAGATGGTTTAGAATTTTTCTATGTAAAAATATTTAGGTTTCGAAAACATTTTATTTTCATCGCTTTTTAACTGATTAAATTGAAGTAAATTTACGCGCGAAATAAACTTTCATATTTTCGGACAAAAATTTACCAGTTGCCATGTTTAACTAGACGCATTCCAAATATCAAATTTATATTTCAAAATTTTATCGTTTAAAATTCCACAAAATTTCAATTAATAATGCTATTAAAACTGGTTAAATTTACGGGTCGTTACAATAATTCATAAGAAAACTGTTTCCATGAATAGATTGTCTTTTCACGATACTGGCAATACCATTTAGCGACTGCCCCTTGAAGCGTTACCGGAAATAGTCTGCAACGAATGGCTCTGAAGCATTATACAGATCCATTTGACTATCAAAAGCAATCAGGTGATCATCAAGATCAGTAGCACTGTGATACTTTAGGATTCATATTTTTACATAAGATGGGATAATCGTTGACATGATCTCATCTGTGAATGGAGCTAGTTCATTGTCGTTTGCTCGTTCATCCAGCGTTCTCATCCCCTTAGCATTTAGCATGTCCTTGACTGACTTTTCTGCTACGTCTTTCAAATAAGCTCTTGTGTCGTGATAGCTTTTTTGGTTTAGGCTGTATTCTTTTGATGTCAAGCTTCCAGATTGCTCAAGAAATTTATCCAGTATCCTTCCTTGATGATCGACTTTAATCGGATAACGCTCTTTTTCCTTTAATGATGTCAGATCTACTTTGCTCTTATCCTCATTGGTATTAGTCTTTAAGTTTCTTCTAGGAGAGATCACTTCATCTTCAGTCATAGGTTTTGCTGCTTCGGAAGACTTTTGAGATAGTGCTACTTTGAGAAGTTCTTCCATTTCCAGCAATTGTTGCTCTAAGTGCTTTATCTTGATTGCATTATCGTCTTGTTGCGCTGTGGTTGACGACTGCCCTTGCACAACTCCCTCCAAGTTGAAAGTTGGAGTTATGTTTTCTTCCAATGTTGTGATGTTTACTGCTTCTTCATCCATTTGACTAAGCCTTTTAGATTTAATTTTTCTATATCAACTTAAACGATCTATAACTAGCCTATAAGGTAACCACTAGGTCGGAGGTTCGAGCCTTCATTCTAGCGCCAAAAATGTTAATAAGAAAACTTATCAACATCTCAAAGCTAAGTGGTTAACAAGAAATGTTATTAACATCTCAAAAGAAAGTTTTTAGAAGTGACCAATCTCTTCGAAACCGCTTTCGAATGAGTTTATTAGGATAGATTGCTTGTGGAGGATAACCTTATGAAAATGTTAATTATAGTTAAGAAATCCAATCAAATCTTTTAAATGAAGGTTAAGGAAAGAACATCTCCTTTATGACTCCTTTAGAGTGAGTCGAAATGGTCATTTGCAACTCCTTTTATGTGGGAAGAAAGATATTGGTTATTTATCCCTTTCGATTATATTGAAAGGATCATTCTACCCCTAAAAGAAGAATTTACTTTTGAAAGCATTGTTTCTACTATTTTGAAAAGAACTCCTTCAAAAGGGTTATATGTTTTTTGATATAAGTACTTCTTTCGAAGATATCTATCCAGCTAGCGTAACTTAGTATTCATGCATCGAGTCATTTTCGAAACATCCTTTTCGATTAGGTCGAAAGTGTGATCATTTTTTTCAGAGTGGGCTCGATTTGTAATATACAAGTTCTATATTCAATATGCAATGTAATAACATCCTGAACAATATAAGTTCAATGAACTTATTAACATCGAAACACTATCATCATCTTAATTTAACATTTGATATCATGATACATGATGATAGTATGGTTCGAATTTATATTGGCTAAGTTGATACCATTACATCACATAAGACAAATAAAAGTTAAGAAAATAAGTAAGCATCATGTGCAATTGGATCATTAGTCAAGCTAATGGCCGAAATAACCTTTCTCATAATCAAAATCTATATTGAATCCATGCGCTTCCTTCTTTTGCATTTATCCAAATTGAGTTACAAGTACAAGAATTTTCCCCAAATTGATTTAGAGTTACAAAGATTTGATTTGCTATGAAATGAGAGAGAGAATTTAGAATTTCAAAATTGGTCCCCAAAATCGGACCCCTAGGGTCGTATTTATAGATGCGGGTTAACCCCCTTTCGCGCCTATTCTTTCGCTTCGATCGAAAGGCCTTCCTTCAACCTTTTGCGTGCATCTTTTCGACGTGGTCGAAAGGCCATCCTTAATCCCTCTGGGCGCCTTCTTTTGATGCGGTCGAAAGGCTTTTCTTTTAACCTTTCTTATTTATTCTTACGCCTCCACCTTTTCATATCAGACTTTTCGACCCAGTCGAAAGGATTACCTTGACAACCTTCCACTGCAGTTAAAGTTTGAGCACCTCTTTTACTTTGTTTTTTATTGGACTGCTTCCGGCTTCATCGAAAGGGGTATAGAAGAGCTCTTCGCTTTGTGTTGCTATGTTGTTGCAAATGAGAGGTGAGTTGGGCTTTCACATAGCCTCGAAAGGAATTGCGAATGACGACTGAATCTTAGCGAAAGGATGTTAGGCCTTCATGTGGAGTTTTCATCATGCCTTCGGAGGGTTCCAATCATTTCGAAAGGCTTGTTTTTGCTTTTGAAAGGCGTGTATTGGAATCATTTTTTCAAGTAGTAGATTGACAACGACGAAATCCACTATTTTGAAGGGATTGGTTCTTGTGTGCGAGTCTATCGTTCAATACCTTCGAAAGGTGTTTCGAACCCATACTAGACTCTCTCATATATGTGGATTCAATTGCGTCGAAATGTCTAAATGAGGCGGAAGGGTAATTTTTCTTTTTTTCAACACCTTTCGAAAGCTCTTGTTTCGCTTGACATTCGTAACTGACCAGGAGCTTGCTACACCATCCTAACTCATTCGAAAGTTATCTCAATACCTTTGAAACACTTTTTTTGAACTTTAGTGAAAGCCACGTCTTCAGCTCTTGTGGAGTCCAGCACTTTTATAAGCCTTCTTTCATACCTTTATTTTTAAGTGAATTTTATGGTTAACAAGTCACTCGAATTCTGCAAGTGTGATATCAAGATTTGATTTATTTTGGAGATGGTTGTGAATAATGTTCAGGAATGAAGGGTTTTTTCCATGTGCTTCAAACCGATTCATGCGAATACGGTAGGGGAAATAAGTGTAATTTTTGCACGTGTTTGGGATGGAAGGTGGGACGTTAACGGAAAAAAAAATTATTTTCAGCGGGGATGAGTTATTTTGAAATGATGCTCTACATGTTGTCCATGTCATCAGTGATTTGTTCTTGTATTCTTGCTTAAATAATAGATAAAAAAAGCCTAACTTTTATCAAGGTTCACACGCATCATCATCACTAATAACTTCTTTTTTTTATCAAGATTCTCCAAGGTTAATAAATCAGGACTAGTTTTCTTTTACACTCACCTGCTACAACGGCCATACCAAAAGGTAAAAACAAGAAAACAAAAGGACAAAAATCAAAGAATAGTTGAATGAAAAGGCCGATACGATAAAATAGTTAATATAGCTCATAAACGAAAAATCGTTTTCTTTCACTATGTTTTGATATCATTAATGTGACATGATAGGTGTAACACCATAATTGACGAATATATTATATATACAGTAATGTTTTACCATGCTGAATTTTTTGCAATGCCCAAAAAGCACTTGGCATAAATTATTTAGGAAAAATTAACAAGTACATACTAAAAAATATTGCTAAATTCTAATTTCTTAATATATTATGTATCAAAATAAACATTTGTTCTCATTTGAAATTACATCCATTTCATTACAAATAAAATGAATCAATAATTCTATTTTAATTTTCAGTAAGGAGTATTGTATTTTATTTTGAGACATTGATGCTCATAATTACATGCATACGTAAACGTGTCAAAGTACAAGTTTATTAAAAAGATAACATGAAGCCAAACATTAATTCTTGTGTAATAATTAAGAAAAATATGGAAACATGAGAATAAATAATTAAAGAAATAAGCCCGTTAAAGATATTTGTTATGACCTAGAAAAAATTGAAATGTCCCTTTCTAACATGCGAGAAAATACTACCATTAGAAATGGTAGCATCAGTGAGCAGATGATAAATGATAATAAAATAGAACCACTCAGTACAAATATCAATTGAGCAGTGAGTGATACAGATAACTCATGAAACTCTATTGATTTCTTTTATCAGCAATAATTGTTACTACATTTGAAATAAAAATGGATTCAAAAAAGTAAGCAATTATATTTAAAACAGATTGATTTTTATATTAGTAATGAAAATATATCTGCTTCTTGCTTTTGAAATATATAATAAATATAAATTAGTCTAGAACGATACAAAAACAAAAAAGGCTACAAATTATATATATAGTTATGACATGGGCACGATTTGGTAATCTTCATAAAAATATTTACCAATGCATAAACATTATTTTATTTGTGATAAAATATCTCTAAAATGAGTAATAAATTACAAACGATGTAGAAATGCATACAAGTAGCATTTTATACATTTTAAAGAAATATTGATATTGACATATTTGGCAAATAAATGGACATATAAATTAAGATGTGGAAAAACTGATACTTTAAAGTATCCAACCATTATAGAGTTAAACCTTAAAGATTTATGTAACTGTAATATTTTCAATATGCATTTAGTGGAAAAAGAAAAACTTTAGAAAATATAGCAAGTAAAATAATAAAATATCTTGCTATTTAAAGAAATGATTATAAGTTGTAAAAATAACTTATTAAAAGTAACAAGACTGTTCTGGTTTATATAACTGAGCGACAAAAAAAATCATAAAGAATCAACATTTAATCATTTGTAGTCCATGTATACCAAAAATACGTATAATAGGATAATACAATGTTAACTGAATTCAGACAAAAACTTAATAATTTCGAAAATAGAAAAACAAATGTTAGTTAAACAGAATAATTAAAAATAATAAATAATTTTATACCTCTTGCCCAAAAAAAATTGAAATTGGAGGAGCAAGAAAACAGATGATGGGAAAAAAATGACAAAATGAAAATTTTGGGAAAAAGAATGTAAGAACAAATATTTTGGAGGAAAATAAATTAAGATGCAAAAAATTTGAATCAATGAATAAATATACATATGTGTATGTATAATGAATAATTATTAAGTTATCGTCTAAAACTACTTAAACTATCTCCTACAAATTGTCTCCTTTAAACTGTGGGAATGTAACAGTAAAATAAAAGGGTCGAAAAGATCTTTCTAATATTTTAACAAAATTTAGAACCTATAACCTAAATGAAGAGAAAAAAATAGCCAGCGCAATCTAAATTTAAATTAGTAAAGAAAAGTCAGAAGATGTGACGATTTTCAACTGTAGCATAAAAACATTTAGATCAAGATCTGGACTCAAATGATGTGAAGTTGAAACTTATTGATTTGACATCATAAGATTATGTGCAAAACAAATATGATGATCTGACTTTTGTCTGTTCACTCAATTATTAAAGTTAGGTTAACATAAAGAATTCATCCAACAAAACCTGAAAATTGCTAAATAATCAAATTGTATGTTTAATCCAATTTCTTCTGCATATCACACTCTTATCTAATGATTTTTTGGTTAAATTCCAACCATTACTAACTTATGTCTTCCAACCTGAAACTTGCGTAGCGTGATTCGAACGTTTATTGTCATGTGATACGTTGTCACAGTGATTTGTTGTATATAAAGTACAGTTTCAAAAAAAAACACAATATATCCACATAGGAAGGTGGATCGTCCCGGATTACTAGTATACAAGTAAGGCCTTTAGAATGTGTATCTAAATGTCTTTGGATTCAAATCCCTTGGACATCAACTATCAATTTACATTGAACAAAAAAAGAACCAAACAGTTTGGATATAATTGATTTTAATTCTTACTTTGTTGTTTATGTGATTATTTGATGATTAGTCCATAGTTATTAATGACACATGATGAAAAAAGGCGCAAAACCATTACGGAGCCTAGATGCACAGCGCAGCAAATGAAGAGCGTATTTTTAATTTTCTTCAGATTTTTTTACAAGTTTAACAGATATAACAACTAATTTAAAAAGATTGATATAATTTATTTATTTTTAACCAAAACACGCATGTAGCAAAGATTTTCTTAGATATTTTGCAAAAAAAAATCATCAAATATAACAAGCATTGAAGTTTAAACACAAGAGTCCTTAAAAGGCCAAAATCCAAGATGATAGTACATATTACTTATAAACTAAGAATCTGAATTTGATTTAACAGTTATATTTCTAAATCAATATCTCCATCATCAAATTTGTAAGCTTTGACATATTCTTTATTTGTCTCATATCAATTGATAATTTATTCGTTGGAGATTAATTTAAAAAAAACAAATATTCGAGATTATTTGTTTGATGCAATGGTAATTAGAACATATAGTTCGAAGTTCATTCGAGATTAATTTGGAGAATGCAACCATTCGAGATTATTTGTTCGGTGTAGAGATGGTAATTAGACCCATCGAGTCAAATCTGGACCCGATCAGGCGGGTTTTGATTCTAGTCGGGTTGGGTTTATCGAGTCTAACTTGAATATTGTAAAATCTTGACCCAACCCAAAATTTTATTCGGATCGGGTTAGTTCGCGTCCTATTAGGTAATAACGATAAAAATATATAGTTTTTCTCGTTTTTTGTCTAGTCTTAAGGGTCCGACTAGTTTTCATATTATTTTTCATCCCCTACACCCGACCTAAGACCTATCGGGTTCGGGTCAGGTTCGAGTCGGTTTGATTCAAATTTGAGGATCTTGGTTCTAATTTCCTACCGCAGTTCGATGCTATGGTAATATGAATAAACAGTTCAAAGTTTGATGAAAATTAGTTGCGTGTAATCATAAATCATATCATCATATAAAAAATATATGATACATTCAACCCTTGATAGAGATTAGTTTGGATTGTAAAAAAAAAGTAAATGCAATAAAAAAATGAAATGCACGCCATTTTCCACATTTGTTGCGCCTTTTCATATGTGTCGTGTCATAAAGAAGAAAGGGGCAAACGCCACGTCGCGCCATGTTATAGCTCACCTTTCATAACCATGATGATTACAGAAACGTTGAAATGTCAATTACCAGTTGAAATTTGGAGGATTTAAGACGAATAATAAAAAGAATTAGAAATCAATGAATTATATTCAATTCACTCGGGTATTTTTAAGAAGGTGATGTTTATGTGTGACCGGCAATAATACCATATAATGTATAATAAATGATTAACTACAATACAAGATATTAGAAATAGTATGTACCAATTATAATGGTCATGCCATAGCAAAGCAAGGTAAAAATGGTATCGCCTATGCTGGAGAGAACATTTCCCCATCTCAACTTCACAAAAAAATTCAAATAGCATTCGTTCGAGATCATATGCAAGGAGCAAATTCTTAAACATTAAAAGAACTGCATTTTGTTGAGGATGAAGTCCAACAAGAATTGATGGCATGTCCTCCAAACAACGTTCAATTGAAGAAAGTAAACAAGGGTTGTCAATGTCATGGTAGCATAATGCTACGAAAGGAAACAAGGTTTGTAGTTAGTATAATGTTAGTTTAAATAATAGTTAGTTTTATTAAAAATGCAAGAATTGTTGAGTGTCATGAACATATAGCCCTTGGAATATATCAACTTTCTTATTTAGTTTGAGCTTTCTTTCGCTCTATGCATATGTTTAGACTAATGACTCTAATGTCAAATAGTATATGATTTGTTTTTAAATATGCATCAAAATTGTTTCTAATGCATTAAGCAGCAACTTTGATCAGTAGCTAGATGTTTTATTGCAATCCCGTATGCAGCCACAACCATCTTGGTAGTCAGGTCTACAATTTCCCATAATAGTTGTTGACCCGACCGCCAAGATAGTTGTGACTGCACATGGGATTGCAGTAAAGCATTCAGCTACTGATCAGAGTTAATTTTTAATAAATTGAAAATAACTCTACTACATATCAAAAAACAAATTCATATAATATCCAAAACTAGACTCACTACTTTAAACAAATGCATAAAGCTTAAGAAGATACTGCTCTCAAAGATCAACTTAACAAAAAAAGCTAATATATGCCCATAAGGACGGTAAGTTCATGGCACTCAATTCTTGCATTTGAATTAAACATTGACCATTATTTAAACTAGCATTATGCTATCTACATTCTGATCCCCCAAAAACTCCACTTATCCGCATAATTCTATACTCTATCCCTATTCTATGTTCAAATTCTGTCATTTGCATACGATGCAAGTACACGTTTCCATTCCGTAATGCAATTTGACCACTTGTATCATTAATGGAGAAGAATGACCGAGAGTAAACATGAACCTTTTCAAAAAAAAATTTCTTGAATGGTAAAGATGAAATTATAGTGCTCTGGGTGAGTGTGTCAAATAGGCAACAATTAGTCTGTTGAGGAGATATCAACTCTATGAAATCCAAAGAAAAGAAATATGGATCGAAACCTGTTGATAAACTTCGATTGGTAGATCTACCGATAGGATTACAGATAGAATAATGTTTTTTTTACCAAAACTATGAATTATGCACGAAAATCTAAGATTTGTACATACAGCAAAGTGTAAACCACATATTAAACTAGTTGAATTTTAATTTTAAAATGTGATGGCTTATAATCTTATAAATTTAATGTACCCGCAATGTGGCCATATAGAAAAATGATCACATTGTTACTTTAAACTAAAGACTAAGCAAACATTAATCATATATAATTTCATTTGTATTCAACAGTGGTTATGTGTGAACCAGTTCACATAACCCAAGCGAGTTGATGAAGATATGGACGTGTATATATACACGTCTTCATAAAAAATATTTATTAATGCATAAAAATTATATTATTTGTGATTAAAATCTTTACAGTGAGTAATAAAATGCAAACAAAGTAGAAATGCGGCCAAGTATCATTTTATATATTTTCAAAAAAAAGGACATTAACATATTTGGCAAAAAAATGGACATATAAAATAAGATATTAAAAAACTGATATAATGTATTTAACCATTACAGAGTTCAACCGTAAAGATTTATGTAACTGTAATTCTTTCAACATGCATTTCATGGAAAATGAAATTAAACTTCAGAAAATACAGCAAGTAATATAATAAAAAATTCTGCTATTCAAAGAAATAATTAGAAGTTGTAAAATTAACTTACTAAAAGTAATAAGACTGTTCTAGTGTATATAATTGAATGACAAAAAATTTCATAAAGAATTAACATTCAACCATTTGTTTTAACGATTGCGACTTTTCGACGCTCGAAAGTCGACATTAATACGTCCACTGTATCAAATGCCACGCAATCGAATGTCGGAAAACCGAACCATTAGGATTAAAAAGAAGAGGTAAAAGAAGACAGAAGAAAAGAAAGAACAGAAACAGAAACAATATCAGAATCTCACATTCGCAGCGGAACAATATATAATAGATGAATGAATAATCTTTAAAACAAAAGACTGTATCAGTTTATACATTACATCATATCATCAGAGTCAACATACAACTCAATACAACAATGGACAGTTATATAAACTTGTCCTCATACAGAATACACAGCGGAAAAATAAACAAGTACGGTAGTACGTCTCGCCATCCAGCTCATCTCCAAAGCTACAGAATATCCAGAATATCCTGATAACATAACTCTAGGCTGCCCGTGTGGAAAATTATGGGCACCCAGAGTTTAGAAAGGGAACAATAAACTCCAGGTCAGTCATGGTGACTGGTGTGAGATCGTTAAACTGTTATTTTCACAAAGAAAATAAAACAAATTCGCAATGCTTTTGGAAAATGAAACTACCATAAGGCCTCCCGCCACACACACAATGCAAACGCAGAATTGGAGGAGATTTCTCCTTATGATAGTCAAAAATGCTTACTACGCAAAATCAGTTGATATTATTATTAATGTCTAGTGTGGAAAACATTTCGAAAGTATAATATCAATCTTAGCCAACATACAACCATTATTGTATGTCTACTATAGCTACTACGTTCAATAGCAGGTTACCGCCACATTCCATAGCAGGTAATACAACTAAAACCGTACATGGTTCGTATTATTTCTTTGGATTTCCAGCAAATGGTCAGGCAAAGGAACTTCCTTACACCGAAATGGAAACACCTCTGGAAAGACGCTCCGAGAACCTAACCGGATCTCTGCAAACACAAGGCCGACGCTACCTCACGCTGTACCCAAGCTGTAACTAGGTAGCTAACACACGAGCTATGCCATCCCCCGGTCGTTACCGACCTTTATCCGAGGATCCTCAATCACAAAGCAACAGCCACAAAGTATAATAAATCTGCGGCATCAACATAGGTAAAATATCTGGGGTCCATACCATGATATCACCCTTTAACCAGAAGGAAATGGCATACCCTAGGGGCGCTACCCCTAAAAACCTTTGCCACAACATTCCTGTTTCGACCATTACCGAGTTGTGAGGCTCGACGAAGTCTCGTCCACAAAGCTACGCTTTTTCACAAAGCAACGCTTTTTCACAAAGCAACGCTTTTTCACAAAGCAACGCTTTTTCCAACAAATGATCAACAGCACTTCGTATGCCACATTACCAAATTGGGAATGTATCACTAGTAACCATCAACTACATAACCTCGGAGCTCGTACGTCTCAGAGAAGGGTGTTAAGCTAAGAGAATAAATTCTCCGCCACCAACAGAAATGTATTTGATAGAAACCAACTTTACATCTCAAAGTGTAATGTCAGACACACATCCATACAAGTTCGTTCCGGGATAGAACGGAACCGAAGGCACTTCCAAAGAAGCCCATGCAATCCGGATATTCACTAATCACGTCCGGACTTCCCATCACAAAAAGAGTGATATAAATCTATATACCGGAGCAACCCGGTGAAGAGACATTCGACAGGTTGTCCTTTCATTTTTGAAAATATCTGGTCATCACCACCGGTCTTCAATACGATCCATATCGTCGTATCACTAATTCGGAATGGGTTATATGACACAAAGGTCTTTTCCCGGCAAACCCGAATAGTGAGCGTTTGTTTTAAAAACAAATTCAAGTGCCATTTCAAAGGCAAATATTGATAGTCGGTTATTTAACTATCAACAACATCCACAACAATCATCCAATTTAAATAATTTTTTCCCAAATTATTTATTTTCAAAATATCTTCACAAGATATATATTTTCCACACTTCACATTTGAAAACCAATTTCAAATCACATTTTCACATTTCACATTTGAAAACCAATTTCAAATCACATTTTCACATTTCACATTTGAAAACCAATTTCAAATCACATTTTCACATTTCATCTCTAAACGGTCCATTTAAAAAAATTAAATAAATCCTTTTTGATTTATTTCAAATTTACATTCCAAATCTGTAAATTTATTTCCACACTTAAAAATAAATCAATGTTTATTTTAAAAACAAATTTCCCTTTCCTTTATAAATTCTATTCTGAATTTACATTCCCAAATATTCACTTTTTATACGATTTTAAAATCGATTTCTCAAATATTCACTTTCAATACCAAATCAACTTTCAAATTGATTTCTGATTTCTTTTTAAACACCAAATCAATTACAAATTGATTTCTAAATTTATTTCAACCTCAAATCAATTACAAATTGATTTCTAAGTTTATTTCAACTCCCAAATCATTTTACAAATCGATTTCCAATTTATTTCAACACAAATCAATTTTTTTATTCAACATCAAATAAATTTTCATATCGATTTCCCAAAGATTTATCTTCAAATACTAAATCAATTATCAATTGGATTTCAAATAAATTTATCACTTTTAAAAATAAATTCCTTAATCCTTCCAAATGGTTTAAAATTCCACTTTCAATAAATTCTTCAACTTTTACACAATATTTTCAAAACCCACTTATTTATATCTTTTCCCACATTTTGAAAATAATTCGATAAGATTTCAAAATCAACTTTATACTTTTAAAATTCCTTCTTTTAAATTCACTCAATTCTTCAAAAAGAATTTACTAAAAATTTCCAACTTTAATTTCAAAAATCCAATTCCATTTATTTCTGGTATCCAACGATACCAAAAATACATTCGGCTAAATTTTAGCCTTCAACAAATTCAATCACAGATATAATCATTCGCAGGTTATAAATAATCAATCACACAACATATGAAACAATTTCATACAATAATATGAAACAAATTCATATAATTTTTAGGAATCCAGTTGGATCCCTCCAACCTGTTTCCCTGCATCCACAGATGTTAGCACAATACCAATTCCACTTCGAGGTGGAATATCGCGGTATATGGGATTTATAAAATATCATTCGCTATTATACGGCGCAATAAGGTCTCATCCGCTATATAATGCGGGAAATCAACAACTCCAATATATACATATGCCAATATATATATATTGCTATATACTATTATATATAGTATCGCATCCAATAGCAATCAATAAATGAAAATTCCACTTTCAATTTGAGAGAGAAAATCTCACCTTTGCTTTTAAATTTGCAATCCACTTCCGTTTTGACCATTTCTTCACGGTTTTGACCTTGTATAAACAATTTTGTAATTGATAAATATTCGAATCAATTGATAATAAATTACCATCTGTTAATTTATTTAAACTAATAATTTAATTTTATCGAATGATTTATTTTAAACAAATTTTCTATTAACTATACTGTCTCAATGTAAATTATTTAAACTTCTGTTTTCCCAAAATCTTATATATATATTTTTTCCTGTATGAGAATATGTATGTGAATCTATGTATATATATATATATATATTTAAAACAGAATTATTTTATACCTTCATAAATTATCATTTTTTTTCTTCTGTTTACTGTATATAAATTTTCTCAAATCCATATATATATACATATATATATATCCAAAAATATGAAAATAGAATTAACTCACTGCTGCAATCGAACTCGCGAATGCCCTAGTTCGTCGCGACCCAGACTGGCGAGTGTCATCGCCAAAGATCGAGACGCTTGAAATGCCTCGACTTGCCTTGCGTTCATGCCAGAACTTCGCCATCACGTGCTCGCACACGCGAGCCATCACAGTCCCAAACGCGACACCCCAGAGTCGACTATCCTCTACGACAGCGACGACCTCACGAAGACAATCCCAGATCTCGATTTGCGATCCCCCCCGCGTGCGCCTCGCCCAAAATCGAAGCTCGCAATTTCGCTCGACACCTCCACCTCCTCGAGTGAGTGCGCTCCCCTCCAGTGCTTCGCGGTCGCGCTTTAGCATTTCCTCTACGTCGATGCTTTGAATGGAACTGGGGAGGAAGGATAAGCGGCTTTCGATTCCACTTAATACATTTCTCCAGAGTTCGTTCGTAAATATTGAATAGGGGATACGGTTTCGTGAAATAAAAATTGGGGAAGGAAGTGATTTCATTTTGTTTAACTGAAGAAGGAAAAGAGGGGAACGAGGGATTTCGTTTGAGTTGTTTTGAACGTTAAAGGGAAATGAAAGCTCGGCCATTTTTAATTTTGAAGGAGATATTTTCTTGCATGATTTAACTGAGGTGAAAGAAAGCAGGCTGAGGGCAGGGAATCTCTGCTGTTGACGTGACAGAAATTTGACTGGTTAATATACATTATATTTAAATTTAAATTCAAATCGTCTCGATACCACCACTCAGAATTTCAAACTCCTATCGAGGTGTGCCGCTAGGCGTTTATAATGTTATACGTCTATTCCGAACGCAATGGAAAAGGTTTCAACTCCAAATTCGATCGTATGGAGAAGATAGCTTTTTGGACCAGTTATTAAATTAAATTTTCGATTTAATTTCAGCGCGTTTGCTTATCATACGGCCAAACGATCACTCCAAACATTACGAAAATCGAAATCCGATAATAATACACTATTACGGATCCAATGAAACTAGTTTCGTCGAATTCCGAGACTGTGCTCCGGAACACTATTTTTAAATATCGATTTAAACGATAAAATTCAAAACTGAACAAAACAGTTCCAAATCCAATTCTGAAAGTTCCAATATCTTCAGAATTATCAATATAAATTTCCTAAGCCTTTAAATCATTTTTAACAGGCTTCAATTTGAAGATTCAAATTTTTTTTACCCAATTTCAACAAATTAAATTCAATAATTTAATCGCCAAATTCATTCTGATATTTGAATTTCAAATTAAACTAACATTCGAATATTTAAACTCAATTAAATATTCACATTTCAAATTTCAAAAATTCAGGGTCGTTACAATCTTCCCTCCTTAAAAGAATTTCGTCCCGAAATTATAAGTCAAGAAGAATGATCCAATCCCCGTTAACTGTTTTACCAAAACCAAACAGTTTTATCAAATTTTCAAACCAAATGTTTTTACTAAAGATTCGTTATCACTTTAACTAACTTTTCACAATCAACCATAAGTTCCAAATAATATGGTTTTCTTAACAATTCAAATTTAAATTCTAATTCAAATTTTGAATTCAAAATTTTCTCAAAATTTTCTAACTCTCTAAATTCCCGAAAAATTTCGCCAGCGTCTCCTTTGCGCGGGTAACACGGTACGACTACAAAATGTCCCTACGGACTCTCAAATCCCAATAGAAAACAAAATGCCAAGTGGAAAAATCAGAAACTCATCAAATTTCATACTGATATTTTAAATACATACCTTTTTTTCGAGCAATTTAATTTATCTTCAAAATCAAAATCCAAATCCAAATCCATTTTCCTTTATAACCCCTGTATAATTTACTTGATAATAACGTCCAAATTTACTTATTGGATTCCCAATACCCATTCACTTAAGAATTTCACCATTCATTTCTTAAGTTCAATACAAGTATTCACATACTTCTTATATTTATTTTCACTTCACAAACAAAGTTTTATATTCATTTCCATTCAACTTTGCGTTTTCAATTTCATTTGAATTCAATTGACAATTTCAATTCTATTTGGAATTCATTTCAAATCTCAATACTTTTATTTCCAAATTTTTCATTCAGATTTTCATTTCGAATTTTACTTGAATTCGATTCATCTTCTATTTCTGAATATTGAATTTCATTTACCTTTATCTCAAATTCAATTTGAAATCACTTGTCGTTAAGGAAAAATTTCAAAATATTTCAAAATTTTTCTAACTCCCAAAATTTTGGCGGAGTCTCCTTTGTACGGAGGAGGTTTTGCAATATAACAAAAGATATAAATATATATACATCGACCCACTCGGTCAGAAAAGTAGAAAAACAGTTCATATTTCCTATTTGGTATTGCGTAGGCGTACCTTTTTAGCATTTTAAGCAAAACGGTTTATTTTTAGCTATTTGCGCAACCCAAAATGCAGCCAAACGACTTCCAAAAACCTGTAATTACTCAGTTTAAACACGTAAGTGACAAATATAGGAAATCTATTAACATTTCATTTATTTCAATAGCAAATACATAATTTTCATAAGCAATACATTCAAAATAAATTCCATTAGCAATTTATATGGGTTCAATTCAACTTTAGTCGCTTATGACCAATTCACATACCATTTCCATTTAATTCAAGTGGTTTACAACTCATTTTCTTCATTCAATTCATTTCTAAGTGAAACGAATTCATATTCATTTCAATTGATTCAAAAATCAATTTCATTTACATTCCATATTCACATTCATTTCCTTTTATTCAAGTCAACTCAAGTTGAATATTATTTCAAATATTTTTCTGAAACTCTATTTCAAATTATAATCACATTTACACTTTATATTCACAAATTCTATTTGTATATGGATTTATTTCTTAGCTTTTTGCTTCAATTTCAATTTCTTATTCAATTTCCATATAACGATGATAATATTTCAGTATTATCTCTTCCTAACAACTAGCATCCATATACTATGATAATTCATAGAAAATCATTTCTTTTCTATACAAAAATAGTTTTGGGTAAAATTATTTCATTTACCCCATTTAAAACAATATTGCATCAGATTATCTTGTTTAAGAGTTTAGAAATCCCTATCGATTGCAGTTGGCCACCCTGCACCGACCAAAATCTATAAACAATCAACCGATAATTCAACACAATACAAAACAAATTTTGTATTCACTAACAAATACGCGCTCATATCTATTATTACACTCACACTCATTCTAGAGTATTACTGACTCTATCTCTAATGAGTAACACCCAACAGAGCCAGGGTTATCGCTTAACCGACTACTCTGATACCACTTGTAACGATTGCGACTTTTCGACGCTCGAAAGTCGACATTAATACGTCCACTGTATCAAATGCCGCGCAATCGAATGCCGGAAAAATGAACCATTAGGATTAAAAAGAAGAGGTAGAAGAAGACAGAAGAAAAGAAAGAATAGAAACAAAAACAATATCAGAATCTCACATTCGCAGCGGAACAATATATAATAAATGAATGAATAATCTTTAGAACAAACGACTATATCAGTTTATACATTACATCATATCATCAGAGTCAATATACAACTCAATACAACAATGGACAGTTATATAAACTTGTCCTCATACAGAATACATAGCGGAAAAATAAACAAGTACGGTAGTACGTCTCGCCATCCAGCTCATCTTCAAAGCTCCAGAATATTCAGAATATCCTGATAACATAACTCTAGGCTGCCCGTGTGGAAAATTATAGGCACCCAGAGTTTAGAAAGGGAACAATAAACTCCAGGTCAGTCATGGTGACTGGTGTGAGATCGTAAAACAGTTATTTTCACAAAGAAAATAAAATAAATTTGCAATGCTTTTGGAAAATGAAACTACCATAAGGCCTCCCGCCACACACACAATGCAAACGCAGAATTGGAGGAGATTTCTCCTTATGATAGTCAAAAATGCTTACTACGCAAAATCAGTTGATATTATTATTAATGTCTAGTGTGGAAAACATTTCGAAAGTATAATACCAATCTTAGCCAACATACAACCATTATTGTATGTCTACTATAGCTACTACGTTCAATAGCAGGTTACCGCCACATTCCATAGCAGGTAATACAACTAAAACTGTACAGGGTTCGTATTGTTTCTTTGGATTTCCAACAAATGATCAGGCAAAGGAAATTCCTTACACCGAAATGGAAACGCCTCTGGAAAGACGCCCCGAGAACCTAACCGGATCTCTGCAAACACAAGGCCGACGCTACCTCACGCTATACCCAAGCTATAACTAGGTAGCTAACACATGAGCTATGCCATCCCCCGGTCGTTACCGACCTTTATCCGAGGATCCTCAATCACAAAGCAACATCCACAAAGTATAATAAATCTGCGGCATCAACATAGGTAAAATATCTGGGGTCCATACCATGATATCACCCTTTAACCAGAAGGAAATGGCATACCCTAGGGGCGCTACCCCTAAAAACCTTTGTCGTAACATTCCTGTTTCGACCATTACCGGGTTGTGAGGCTCGACGAAGTCTCGTCCACAAAGCTACGCTTTTTCACAAAGCAACGCTTTTTCACAAAGCAACGCTTTGACCAACAAATGATCAACAGCACTTCGTATGCCACATTACCAAATTGGGAATGTATCACTAGTAACCATCAACTACATAACCTCTGAGCTCGTACGTCTCAGAGAAGGGTGTTAAGCTAAGAGAATAAATTCTCCGCCACCAACAGAAATGTATTTGATAGAAACCAGCTTTACATCTCAAAGTGTAATGTCAGACACATATCCATACAAGTCCGTTCGGGGATCGAACGGAACCGAAGGCACTTCCAAAGAAGCCCTTGCAATCCGGATATTCACTAATCACGTCCGGACTTCCCATCACAAAAAGAGTGATATAAATCTCTATACATGAGCAACTCGGTGAAGAGACATTCGACAGGTTGTCCTTTCATTTTTAAAAATATTCGGTCTTCACCACCGGTCTTCAATACGATCCATATCGTCGTATCACTAATTCGGAATGGGTTATATGACACAAAGGTCATTTCCCGGCTAACCCGAATAGTAAGCGTTTGTTTTAAAAACAAATTCAAGTGCCATTTCATAGGCAAATATTGATATTCGGTTATTTAACTATCAACAACATTCACAACAATCATCCAATTTAAATAATTTTTCCCAAATTATTTATTTTCAAAATATCTTCACAAGATATATATTTTCCACACTTCACATTTGAAAACCAATTTCAAATCACATTTTCACATTTCCCATTTGAAAACCTATTTCAAATCACATTTTCACATTTCACATTTGAAAACCAATTTCAAATCACATTTTCACATTTCACATTTGAAAACCAATTTCAAATCACATTTTCACATTTCACATTTGAAAACCAATTTCAAATCACATTTTCACATTTCATCTCAAAACGGTCCATTTAAACAAATTAAATAAATCCTTTTTGATTTATTTCAAATTTACATTCCAAATCTGTAAATTTATTTCCACCCTTAAAAATAAATCAATGTTTATTTTTAAAACAAATTTCCCTTTCCTTTATAAATTCTATTCTGAATTTACATTCCCAAATATTCACTTTTTATACGATTTTCAAATCGATTTCTCAAATATTCACTTTCAACACAAATCAACTTTCAAATTGATTTCTGATTTCTTTTTAAACACCAAATCAATTACAAATTGATTTCTAAATATATTTCAACCCCAAATCAATTACAAATTGATTTCTAAGTTTATTTCAACTCCCAAATCATATTACAAATCGATTTCCAATTTATTTCAACACAAATCAATTTTTTTTATTCAACATCAAATAAATTTTCATATCGATTTCCCAAAGATTTATCTTCAAATACTAACTCAATTATCAATTGGATTTCAAACAAATTTATCACTTTTAAAAATAAATTCCTTAATCCTTCCAAATGGTTTAAAATTCCACTTTCAATAAATTCTTCAACTTTTACACAATATTTTCAAAACCCACTTATTTATATCTTTTCCCATATTTTGAAAATAATTCGATAAGATTTCAAAATCAACTTTATACTTTTAAAATTCCTTCTTTTAAATTCACTCAATTCTTCAAAAATAATTTACAAAAAGTTTCCAACTTTAATTTCAAAAATCCAATTCCATTTATTTCTGGTATCCAACGATACCAAAAATACATTCGGCTAAATTTTAGCCTTCAACAAATTCAATCACAGATATAATCATTCGCAGGTTATAAATAATCAATCACACAACATATGAAACCAATTCATACAATAATATGAAACAAATTCATATAATTTTGAGGAATCCAGTTGGATCCCTCCAACCTGTTTCCCTACATCCACAGATGTTAGCACAATACCAATTCCACTTCGAGGTGGAATATCGCGGTATATGGGATTTATAAAATATCATCCGCTATTATGCGGTGCAATAGGGTCTCATCCGCTATATAATGCGGGAAATCAACAACTCTAATATATACATATGCCAATATATATATATATATATATATTGCTATATACTACTATATATAGTATCACATCCAATAGCAATCAATACCTGAAAATTCCACTGTCAATTTGAGTGAGAAAATCACACCTTTGCTTTTAAATTTGCAATCCACTTCCGTTTTGACCATTTCTTCACGGTTTTGACCTTGTATAAACAATTTTGTAATTGATAAATATTCGAATCAATTGACAATAAATTACCATCTGTTAATTTATTTAAACTAATAATTTAATTTTATCGAATGATTTATTTAAACAAATTTTCTATTAACTATACTGTCTCAATGTAAATTATTTAAACTTCTGTTTTCCTAAAATCTTATATATATTTTTTCCTGTATGAGAATATGTATGTGAATCTATGTATGTATATATATATATATTTAAAACAGAATTATTCTCTACCTTCAGAAATTATCATTATTTTTTTTCTGTTTACTGTATATAAATTTTCTCAAATCCATATATATATATATATATATATATATATATATATATCCAAAAATTTGAAAATAGAATTACCTCACTGCTGCAATCGAACTCGCGAATGCCCTAGTTCGTCGCGACCCAGACTGGCGAGTGTCATCGCCAAAGATCGAGACTCGAAATGCCTCGACTTGCCTTGCGTTCATGCTAGAACTTCGCCATTACATGCTCGCACGCGCGAGCCATCATAGCCCCAAACGCAACACCCCAGAGTCGACTATCCTTTACGACAGCGACGACCTCGCAAAGACAATCCCAGATCTCGATTCGCGATCCCCTCGCGTGCGCCTCGCCCAAAATCAAAGCTCGCGATTCTGCTTGACACCTCCACCTCCTCGAGTGAGTGCGCTCCCCTCCAGTGCTTCGCGGTCGCGCTTGAGCATTTCCTCTACGTCGATGCTTTGAATGGAACTGGGGAGGAAGGATAAGCGGCTTTCGATTCCACTTAATACATTTCTCCAGAGTTCGTTCGTAAATATTGAAGAGGGGATACGGTTTCGTTAAATAAAAATTGGGGAAGGAAGTGATTTCGTTTTGTTTAACTGAAGAAGGAAAAGAGGGGAACGAGGGATTTTGTTTGAGTTGTTTTGAACGTTAAAGGGAAATGAAAGCTCGGCCATTTTTAATTTTGAAGGAGATATTTTCTTGCGTGATTTAACTGAGGTGAAAGAAAGCAGGCTGAGGGCAGGGAATCTCTGCTGTTGACGTGACAGAAATTTGACTGGTTAATATACATTATATTTAAATTTAAATTCAAATCGTCTCGATACCACCACTCAGAATTTCAAACTCCTATTGAGGCGTGCCGCAAGGCGTCTATAATGTTATACGCCTATTTCGAATGCAATGGAAAAGGTTTCGACTCCAAATTCGATCGTATGGAGAAGATAGCTTTTTGGACCAGTTATTAAATTAAATTTTCGATTTAATTTCAGCGCGTTTGCTTATCGTATGGCCACACGATCACTCCAAACATTACGAAAATCGAAATCCGATAATAATACACTATTACGGATCCAATGAAACTGGTTTCGTCGAATTCCGAGACTGTGCTCCGGAACGCTATTTTTAAATATCGATTTAAACGATAAAATTCAAAACTGAACAAAACAGTTCCAAATCCAATTCTGAAAGTTCCAATATCTTCAGAATTATCAATATAAATTTCCTAAGCCTTTAAATCATTTTTAACAGGCTTCAATTTGAAGATTCAAATTTTTTTTACCCAATTTCAACAAATTAAATTCAATAATTTAATCGCCAAATTCATTCTGATATTTGAATTTCAAATTAAACTAACATTCGAATATTTAAACTCAATTAAATATTCACATTTCAAATTTCAAAAATTCAGGGTCGTTACATTTGTACTCCGTGTATACCAAAAATACATATACTAAAATAACATAATGTTAATTGAATTCAGATATTTCAGAAATGAAAAAAATTAGTTGGTTAAACAAAATAATTAATAGTATAAATAATTATGTACCCCTTTGAGAAGAAAAAATACGAAATTGGTGGAGCATAAAATAGATGATGGGAAAAGTGACCTAAAAAAAAATTAGGGAAGAAATGTAAGACACTGGAAAATATAATAACATAACAAATATTTTGGTGGAGGACAAATAATAATATAAGATGCCAAATTTTGAATCAATAAAAATATGTATAAATATATGTATAATGAAGAACATAGGAAAATAATATGTATAATCAATAGAAATATGTATAAGCATATGCCAAATAATATAAGTATATGTATAATAAGAAAAGAATAGCCATCAGAATCTAAATTTATATCAATAGGGGAAAGTTCATACGACAATTTTCAGCTATAGCATAAAAATATTTAGATCATGATCTGGATTCAAATGATGTTGAGTTGAAAGTTGAAACATATTGATGTGGTATCAAGAGATCGTGTGCAAAACACATATACTGATCTGAGTTTTGTTTGTTTGCTCATTTATAACGTAATATTAACAAAAGAATCAACCAACAAAATTTAAAAATTGCAAGCTACTCAAATTGCATATTTAATATAATTACTTCTGTGTACCACGCTCTTAGGATTCTTATTTAATGATTTTTTCCGTGAATTCCAATCATTAATAACTTATGTATTCCATTTCAGTATAACAATATATATCCACATAATAAGGTGGATTGTCGAGGATTAGTAGTATAGCAGTAAGGCCATTAGAATATATATCTAATGGTCTTTGGATTCAAATCGTTTGGACATTAACTATCAGTTTACATTAAAAAACCGAACAGTTTGGATATAATCAATTTTAATTTTTTACTTTGTAAAGCACTTATAGTTAGTTTATACGATATGATTACTAAAACATGGTGATGTGGATTACTAGCTGAAATCTGGAGGATTTGAGACAGTTAATAAAAAATATTAGAAGTCAATGAACTATATTCAATTTACTCAAATATTTTTAAGAAGGCGATATTCATGTGTGACAACAATAATACCATATAATGTATAACAAATAAATGATTGACTGCAATACAGGATATTAGAAGTGATACGTAACCGTTATAATGGTCATACCAACACATCCTTAGCAAAGCAAAGTGAAGATGGGATTACCAATGCAGGAGAGAACATTTCGCCATCCTTGATTTCACAAAAAAATTCAAATAGCATTCGTGTAACGACCCGTAAATTTCAACTGTTTTAAATACGTAATTAGTTGAAATTTTGTGAAAATTTTAGACGATAAAATTTTGAAATAAAAATTTAATATTTGGAATACGTCTAGTTAAACATAACAACTGGTAAATTTTCATCCGAAAATATGGAAGTTTATTTCGCGCGTAAAATTCACTTCAATTTAATCAGTCAAAAAGCGATGAAAATAAAATGTTTCCGAAACCTAAATATTTTTATATAGAAAAATTCTAAACCATCTTCTGAGCAAGATGTCAGTTTGTCGTTTTTCCAAATTCGGACATCTTTGGCTCCGTCGATCTTATTTTTCAGTGTTTTTCTTGCATTTTCCGCTATTAGAAAATTCTAATTTTTATATTTCAAATCGTGCCACTGATATCCGTATACCGTTTTGATCGTCTCGTCGTGCTGATCTCTACGGTATATTCGATTGTCAAATTCGAAATCCGGTGTACGTTGCACTTTGCGTAAAGCCCACCGTACCGATACCGGTTCATTGCCTCTCATTCTTGTGACCACTGATTTTCTATCGGGAAACTGTATGGCCAACAGTTGTTAATATTTCCAATGTCCAACTTTTTGACTTTTGAGTTCGAGACTTTTGCTATCCCAAAATTTATTATTCATCACCTATTTGCTCGTGAACTGCTGCCTTTCCTCTTTCCTCTGTTACTTTTCTCTTCTTCAGCATAGGTGGCCGTGCTCAATTAAACGTGCTGTCTCCTCTTCTTCTTATTTCTATTTCATTCATTCTCTTCCTCTCTCATTTTGAAAAAAAATATCAAAGCTATCGTAAACTGTTGCTATTGAGGAACCATCTTTAGAATGTTCCGATACTTGCATTAACAGCTACTGCTGTTCCCAAAGTTGAGATGGATGTCATAGAATCATTGAAGCTGCACCAACCAATTGTCCTCAGAGCATCTTTTAATCGTCCCAATATTTATTATGAAGTAAGATATAAGATTGATTGGGTGATGTCTACAGTGACATATCAAATATTCTCAAATCTAGTGGGAACTCATGCTCAATTATCTACTGTCTTGAACGAACCATGCAGGGTTGAATAACAAAATGCGTTCCTTGGTTTTAAATGACTAGCTTTCTTCTAAAATACAAGTTGTTGTGGCAACTGTTGCATTCAGAATGGGAATTGATAGAAAAGATGTTCGTATGGTTTGCCATTATAACATACCAAAGTCAATGGAAGCATTTTATCAAGAGTCTGGAAGAGCTGGCCGTGATCAATCACCTTCAAGGAGTGTTCTTTATTATGGCTTAGATTATGGTACAAAGATGGAATTCATTTTAAGAAATGCAACCAAGACACAACCACAATCTTCGTCTGCCTCGAGTCCCCTGCCACGTGCTCCACATCGACAGCCCCACTTCCATCTTCCTCTGACCTTCGCCCAGCAAGTGCCGCATCCACTCTAATCCCTGCTTTGCCGAAACCCATGATCTCCTCCCGTCGCCCTCACCTCCTCCCTTTCGTCCTACCCATCACCTAGCACAGCCCGCAAAACCCAGTCGACGCAGCACACACGCCCAAATCCCACGCCAGTGCCACGTTCACATGCACCGCGTGGACACCTTGAAACCCACCATCAGCCAACGACTCATCACCCTCCGCAACAGCTGTGCCGAGCTGCACACAACCCAACCACCATCTTCATATTTCCCTTTGACAAGCGTGCGCCTCCACCGTAACTCCAGCCTATTCTCTTTCACCACCGCCCTACCTGGCAGTGATCTCCTTCCCATGTAGGCTTTCCTCCCTCTTGCTTGAGAAGTTGCTTCTTAATGTAAGTTGCTTACATTTTTACTATCTTCTATAAAAATAAATGCTAACTGAGATATATATATATATACACACACACACACGCTTTATATAAATTATGTACAAGTTTGTTATACTTTAGCATACATGGATCTGATGTACGTCTATATATATAGTATGCTGCTTTATATAAATCATTTATATAAAATTACATAATAT
This sequence comes from Allium fistulosum, assembly GCA_030737815.1. Lineage (NCBI taxonomy): Eukaryota > Viridiplantae > Streptophyta > Magnoliopsida > Asparagales > Amaryllidaceae > Allium > Allium fistulosum. Next base: position 399,506,344 of record CM060907.1, read on the forward strand.
ATGCACTGTCTTGGTAGGACACTATGTCAGTTTATATAATATAGAGTTATGTTGCATTAGATTCTTGTTAGTAAATGCATATTAATTAATAATCGATGGAGTAAGTTATAGTAGTATTATATAAAAATTTGTTTTGTTATTTATAAAAGGGCTGCTTGCAGTTATATATAAGTTTATTTACTGTCGACCAGAGTTTATATATGAGCTTATATTTATTTTATAGATAATGATTCATATAACAGATATATTGCGTGTGTATGAATATGCTATTTTTGTTTGCATATTCCAGTCTACATAGATATTTATATATATATATATATATATATTCTGGGTATTACGTTTGCAGTATATCTTGTTATAAAGAAGTTACAGTATGTATATATTAGATGAGTCTGCTAAAGTACGAAATTTAGAAATACTATTATATAGCTATAAGTCTGTCACATGCAATGATATAAAGTTACAGTTATATTTATTTTAAAACATTGATTTTAAAGATATAAAGTTATGTGTATATTGTTTTGTTCATTCATTTTGAATTTTATTATATAAAGGTCCCATTTGATTTTAACTATAGTGTTTAAATCCCGACGTGTTTATTTGTATATAAACTATGTATATATTGATACTTTGACCGTTAAAAATATATAAAGGATTTTAAAATATAATATATATGTTTGAACCTTAGTATATAAAGGCTTATTTCCATAGTTGAGAAACTGTTTGATTTTGGTAGTGACTTTTAAAATACGATATATAGAGATTTTGAATTTTAATAGGAGTTTTAAATGAAACATTGATTTTAATAAAATAATAATGATATTATGATTTCTGTCTCTATCAAACTGATTGATTTTTCTCATCGATTTCTATTTATCAGCTTCGTCGTCAAATTCGTGTCAATCTTTCGTTCCTTTGAAAGTCGTGTTTGGATTCGTGGCTCACTTCCTTGTCAAATCTACCTAGCCTCGAAAGGTGAGCACTCACTCACGATTAACGTTCTTTTATTTATTAAATTTGATTTCAATTGAAACGATAATTGAAATAGGCTGCTGTTAGTTAATTACACTGTTATATATGCTATTGCTTGTATCAGTTCACCTGTGACATCTGACACCATTATCTGTTAATTATTTATGTGATAATAATACAGTTGGCTGATAATTGATTGATTGTTGATGTTTATATTGGACGTTAAATTGTTTGTGATAAATGATAAATAGTATGCAAAATTGAAATGGATATAGGATAGTTAAAAAATTTAAAACTGATTTATATGTTAAATTTGATTAGTGAATATGACCCCTTTAAATGTTAAATTAATCGACACGTAGGATTTGATTAACTACACCTTGAACCATCAATTGTATGTTGTTTAAACTGTTGAAGTATGAAATTGTAAATAGATGTCAGGTAAAAACCGTAATGTAATAATCTTTAATCTACATGAAATGATAGTGTAGATTCTAGAGATAATTATATTAATTCGTACAAACAACAATGCGAATTAATACGTTTATTTCGGGATTATTGATTTGATTTTTGGATTGATATTGGTTGTTGTTATTGCTTGTTTATTTACTTTGACACCATCCCAGTTATCACACTGCAAGTTCCCTTTGTTATGCTTTGATTTTTGAATTGAATTGGAATCGGGTTGAAATGATAAATATCCAAAATTGAACTTTGACATAGGATAGGAAATTAAATAAAACCCGATTGGTCAATAATTTGATTTAAAAAAAACGAAGATTTTATTTGAATAAAGAATATGGTTTTGAAATGAAGTTGAGATTTGAATTTTTAATGAAAGGAAAATGTTAATATTTAATAATCTGAAACAAAATATTAACAATGTAATTGATGAAAGAATGTTGTTTAATTTGAGAAATGATTGAATTAAGTTTGAAATGATTTAATAATTAAGTTTGAAATTATAATTAAGTTTGAAATTATTAAACCTTGAAATTTTTAAATAATTATGTTTTGAATTATTTAATAATTAAATAAGATTGAATTATTTAATGATTAAATTGAATTGAATTCTTTAATAAGTAAAATTGAACTTTTTAATAAGTGAATTTTTCTTCGTAAATAATTGAAATTGAGTTTTCTTTATTAATTAAGATTTGGAAAATCATTTAAGAAAGTAAATAAGTGAAATTGAATTTCTTTAACAAGAAATGAAAATGTGATTTTTTTTTGAATTAATGTAAGACTTGAAATTGAAAGAATTGATTTGACGAATTTAATTTAATTCAAAATGGTAAGTTTTGATTTAATGAAGTTGAACTTAAGAAATTGATTTAATGAATTGGAAATTGAATAGAAATTGTTTTGAATGATAAAGTAACTTAACGAATATTGAATGAAATCGATAAATGAGTTTAAATTGATTTGAATGTTAAATAAAATTTATTTAATTGATTTCGGAATAAAACTTATATTCGAACTTGAATCAATATTTGAATTGTTTTAAAAAGAGATTGAAATTGAATTATAAGATTTTGAAATGGTAATTTGGAAGTTTTGAAACGTAAATTATGAAAATTGATTTGGAAAGACAAATGAAATGTTGGTTTATAAATTCTAATTGGAATTGAAATTGATTTGATTTTGAAATTTATTAAACGACCAATCGGTGAAATAATTTCGAAGGTTATTAAAGAGACCGGGATCGGCAATGGATATACTCTCTATCTAAACCGAAACCACTTTAATAACTATACGCGGAGTGATGATCCAGAATGAAGTGGTTGGAACGATGTACGTGTTGACTGAAGAAAGAGAACGATAATGGATAGCTTTGACACTTGTGTCAAATTGGAAATGACTAAAACATGAGCCGTGCCGGGCCAATGGAGGATTAGCTACCTCAAGTGGACACACTTCTTCGAACTACTTATTACTTGTTGTCGATTGGTGCACCCTTGATTTTGGGAGTGTTGTTTCACGGTGTTGCGGGTGCTGCGGCGTTGCGTTCTCACCAGTCAGGATCAGGCAAACGGTATTATCACTACCTTGGGTATTGCCTCATGTGCCTTGTCATACTTGTATTCCATTTATACGCGACCACTACGATTTTGATTTGTACCTTTAGTATATGGATTGCCCTCTGGTGACTTCCGGTTTTGGGAAAACTACGGTCTTGTATATGCTTTTGGGAATAAAAATGTGTTAAGGGTGGAATGAGCCATGACTTAATACTATTTTGATATCTTTACATATTACTGATAGACATTATCTACTTAGCGTACATTACTACCTAGTAGATAGTTTAACGGATCCTTAAAGGATGGTTATTCCAAACATCCTTTGAGTTACTTGTATTTCAATTGCTATTTCACTTGAGTTGGATTTATTAATATAAGAATGTTAATCCTGACTCGAGTGTTTTGTATTTTGCTTTACGCTCGGGTCAGACTGAGTGTACCAGTATTCGAGACTCACCTTTGGAGTTGGAGCTTTGCTTGAAGAATCCAGCCATCTATTCCGCTTTCAGTATTCGATGATTCCGGTGATGTATTCTGATTTGTATCTGATGTATCGTATTACTCTTCTGTTGTAAACTCTAATGTATCTTATACATTTATATAGTAGCTTCATGAACTACTATTTCTTTTATTTCCGCTGCACTTATTACTCTGTGTCTGTGATCTGTAATTATTTATTTACTGTATATGTTCAGTTTTGCCAAATTTAAATTAACAACGCGGTATTTTGAGCAATTCAACTCCGGCATGAGTGTCTACCTATACACTTATAATGGATGCGAATGGTCCAAAATTCCGGATCGTTACAATTCGTTCGAGATCATATGCAAGGAGCAAGCTCTTAAATATACAAAAAGAACCGCATTTTGTAGAGGATGTAGTCCAATAAGACATGGTGACCTGTCTTTCAAACAACATTCCACTAAAGAGAGAAAACAAGGACAGATGTGCTCCAATGTCCATTCATCTTCTTGACTATCCCGAAGAGCCCACACTCAAATTTCTCCACCATCAACACTAACAAAACGTAGTCTGTCCCTCCATATCCCTGTATAAATATGCATTCCTATGTAGGCCTTTCTTCTTTTGAAAAATTGATAAATTTGCATACGATATCTTTTTCCGATCCTCCAAAAACTCCGGTTAACTTCATAATTCTATACTGTATCCCTATTCCACGTTCATATTCTGTCATTAGCTGACAATGCAAGTACACATTTCCATCCCATAACGCATCATGACCGCTTGTACGTACCATTAATGGAAAACTAAGGTTGAGAGTAAACATGAACCTTTTCGAATAAACATTTTTCTGAATGGTAAACATTAAACTCTAGTGCTACGGGCGAGTGTCAAATGGCCAGCAATTAGTCTGTAATGAGGAGATATCAATGGGTTGAAATCTAACAAAAAGAAATATGGATTGAAACCTGTTAATAAAATTTGATTGTATGACTTATCCACTGGGTTACAAACATAATAATCTGTTTCACCGAAACCATTCTCTTATTGTACCACAAGCTGAAAAGCACAAGTCCACCACAACAATCGAAGATGGTAATTTTAGGACATTGACTTCCGTTACGTCTAGTCAAGAAATCCGATGACTTGTTAACGTTGCTTCCGAACTTATGGCTTCTGTCGGTGTAGAACGTGCAGTATAAGGTAAGGTTTGTAGAGTTGACGAGTTGAGAAAGCACTTCTTTGGTGATTAGAGAAAACCTTGATTTGGAAACCCATTTTAATCTTTGGACGCTTTTGAGACCTAACTTGCTTAGAATTGTTAAATATTATTTCATTAGGAAGAAAAAGAGCAGGTGTTGACCTCCCAACAGATTTCATGGCGGCCTAGAAACTCTTGTTCATCTTAGGAACTAGGGTTTCTTCGTTATTTATTTAGAGCAAGAGGTTCAGTTTTAGCCCAGAGAAGGCCGGCCCATTTTAAAATGGCTTACTTCATTGTTAGTATGAAAGAAGTCAAAAAAAAAGGACCTCGTCTTTTTAAACATTTTTAAACATTAATTTTTTTTTTCTTAATTTAACGATTTTCCAATGAATTTCTTTTTCAAAAAAAAGAGTTACGGTTTTTTCACCTACTAATCAATTTGAAAGCAGTTTATTTAACATGAAACTATGTATAATTAAATAAATCTACATCTACATAAACATAGTAAAACGCAATGCAAATTTTAAATAATAGAAAATCATTAAAGGAAAAGAAAACGGTTGGTGCTGTGAACAGTTGCAAGTCCTCTTCTAAATTTCAACCAAAACTTCGACATAACAGTTTCAATCAAGAATTTATTATTTAGAGCGTGATTTTCTCTAGGTTGACCGAATCAAGGTAGTTATGACCATGTTCCCACCACTCAACACATGTTCACACAACATTCAATTAGAATAGGAGCATCGTGTTACGAAACGGAGAAATATGCATATTCAAAAGAAAATCTCTTGTTTTAAATATGAAAAATATCTTTAACATTGATAGAATTAAGGGGTTCCTTAGGGGCAATCAGTAATTTATAATTCAACTGTTATAAAAAACTCTTGCTGGAAATGAAGTGTACTTTATATATATATATATATATATATATATATATATAAAGATGTAAATAAAGATAATAATACGTTAAGCATACATAAGTAGAAAATCCATAGGAAAGATATTTTATTGATTGTAGCTGTGAATGTTTTCATTACCTTGAGCAGCGAATCAATATTTAAATATTTACCCATTAAATGTTCATAGCCAGGATGTATCAAGAAAAGGGTATTAATACATTTGTTGAAAATAGTATTTGTACTGCTCTTCTTACAATCGACGGTTTATTACTCAAGACTATTGGGGGCATCAAGGGGTTGCGTACTTGTGGTTGTTTAGAACAACCACATAGAACGACTTGATGAGAGCCTTCTATATGTTAATGCAACTAATTTAAAATAGAAGATCTCACGGTAACGACGTAAAGTAGTCTTTAGACTTGAGGGTAATGTCGAGCTTAAGTAGGTAGGTTGTATTTTGATTATTATCAAGCACATGGCATGACAACTATGTTACGGCAATAGTTGGGTAACTGCTATGCTATAAAAATCCTTCTAGGCCCTCGTCTAGGCCTCATCTAAACGCCAGGCAAGACATGCCACCTAGCCATCCGCCTAGGCCTGCCTAGGAAAGGCTTACCACCTCATATAATAATCTAAATTTGTATTCAGGCATTGTTTATGCATTATTTAAGGCTCAATGCCACATATAAGCCTTTATGTGCTAGTTTAGGCAGTCTTGCTATCTTAGCTACTTCTGTGTCCATCCAAATCCAAAAATTTCCAATTTCGATCGGTAATTGTTATAACATACCGAACTTTTACCCAAATACATAAGTAATAAAAAACACCTAGCTTTGATTAATTCCTAATTAATCTCTCCTAAACAATTTATCCTTAGTCCATATTTATCACTTAACAATTTCTACAGTCTTGATTAAGTGTTGACTACTTGTAGTGAAATACTACTCAAAAAAGGATTTGTCGCCTTCTTTGTAGATGGCATGTATCATGGTAGGCAAGTTAAAGTTAAAAACTCTTACCAAAGTAATTCGGTTAATCTTAAATGTTATCAAATTGAACCAAAAACATTAAAATGATCTATGCAATTAACTATGGATATTAATAGAGTTTTTAACCTATGGCAAACTCTAGATACCTTATTGGTAAAACGTACAACGTCGATGAAAATAAACGTGTATAAAACAACATTACTAGGTGAGCTTAATAAAGATTAGAAATTAGATTTCGCATAGAGGTTTTATAAGCAATTGAACTTGTGTCTGATATTGTACTTCAACAAGTTCGTACAACTTTAGTGTTAAATTGCTTAAATATTGACTAAGGACCAACTCAACGCCAAAGAGTCAACACAACCATGTTGATAGTTAACTTCTAAGTTCGACCAATATAAAATTAGTTTATAAATGCTATAAATTAATAATAAAATTAAATACAAATGTTGTTATACTTTATTTGAACTAAGTGATATTTCGATGGATCTATGCTACAAAACAATGAAGAAATGAATTAAGAAGCTTCGAAGATATCAAGATTAAAGACTCAAGAATTTTGGCTAAGTATTGAGCAAAGAGTATCGATTGGTATTGAATGATCCTATGGATCGATACCTATTAATCCTATTGATGACATTGCTCCTACTTTGCTTCCATATGACTGTGCTTCCAAGGTTGAAAAAGAAGACACATACAAATGATGTGACAACAGTAGGTATTGGTCAATCATCTTTGACTATTTTGACATTGCAATTCAAAAATTTGAAGACTTAAGCTATTTCGAAAGGGAGAATGAAAAATTGGTCAACACAATCAGTCGATACTGATCTATGTGGATCAGTACGAAATGATCCAACTTTTGAGAAACACATCGTTTTACTAGTTCTTCATGTGAAAAACTCGTGTCTATATGTTTGAGCAATTCAACTGACGATTTGGCGATTCTAGTGTGGGGATTCGACTATAAATAGTTACTGATGAAATCAAAGTAAGGGTTTTGGATTCTCGATTGATTTTTATGTGGAGGTACTACCAATTTCAAAATCAACCAACTTGAATAATAGAATTGTGTTGTAATTCGACTGTAATTTTGAACTCAATCGGTAATAAAAGATATAATGGATCTTGACACTTGATTTGGCTTGAACCATTGAAATTCTTGTTCATTTTTTTGTTTCTTATCTTTGTAATCATTTTCTTTTGATTGAGTGCTTGCCCATTTATCGTGTAAACTGTTTTTTGATACTTTCACTCGAAACGAAGAATTCAAGGTCATATTTAATTGATACTTTGATTTGAAGAAGATCTCTAACTATATCTGTAGAAATGACTCATAAGAAGGTACCAATTTGACCCGGGACCAATAAGGAACTTCTTCGGCTCAACAAGAAGTTATCGTAGAGGATGAATTTGACCGCATGATAGTAGATATAAATAAGAAAATGATAGAGAATTAAATGTCCATCGTGGAAGAGATGAAAATGCAGTTTGCTAAGTTGGTGCAACCCCTACAGTAGAAAGGATCTCGTAAGCATCACAAGGACAGAAGGGATTTTTCTTCTCCAGACTCAGATAAGGGAAGCTCACCGGACTAGAATCATAGGGAAGGAAAAAGTAGATACGAAAGGAGGCACCTTAATATCAAGGAAGCAGACATGAAAAGCTGAAGTAACTGCCCAGACTCAACCATTGGTCGGTACCAATCAATCAGAGGAGTAACTGAATTTGAGCAACTGTAAGGATGATTTACATGATTTGGTGTTGAGGACAATGGGTAGGAAGCAGGTCCTCAAGATGGAGTTATCGAAGTAAACACGGTTGGAAATTTAAAAGCGGATGTAGTCTATGTCGACGATGCTGGATAACTAGACGAATGGACTTCCTAGAGATAGAGGACCTAGATCTCATCATATTAACCAGGATTGTTCTCCTACGTGAACATGCAGTGGTGCACATGACGATCGTCGCTCAGGGAAAAGCTTAAGCAACTGCGAAATGATTATAGAAATGATATTGTGATAGTTGCAACATAATCAACAATAGACTAATGACAGATGAGGTCCATGGCTAGTCTAAGCCCTTTCACGAAGGACAGTAAAGTTGCTCTATATCCAAAGAAGTTCTTTATGCTAATAATGTAGAGTTACAATGGGTTGATTGATCTATGCAACATCTTATGAAGTACGGATGGCATACGGGCAGTGCCTTTGCGGATAAGGCAGATTGGTGTAGGTGTTTTTGCCTCTTTTTAGAGGGTTTGGCTATGATTGGTTCTATCAGCTAGAACTTGGATCTAGATAATCATATGGTCAGCTGGTAGAATGATTTATGGAGCAGTTTCAAGTCCATAATAAGCAGCCGAAGGATGCGATGTCATGTCCATGGCTAATATACAATAGAGGTGTTATCCATAATATATTCCCAGGAATAAAAGTATGAAAGAAGGAACACAAGAGCGTCGATAAGAATCAGAAAGCACCAAGTTGGTCTAGTTAAACATTGCTTCCAACAAGGATATAGCAGCACCAGCAGTACCATTCGAGTAGGACAGAGGTATGTTTCGACTATATCAAAGAAGAGCTTTCGACAAGGTTGGAGGCTACCTTTCGAAGGCAACAACAAGCATGATAACAACATCCAAATCACTCAAAAGGACACCTCTCGAAGGCAATGGATAGCAGACACTCTACATATTGTGCCAAACCATTCGAAACGTCTTGGTTTCGCCTTTATCACTTCCACTAGAAAAGTATTCAACCAGCTCAACCCTTTCGAAAGCATACACGGCCTTTTGAAACAGTTAGGGCCGTTCTCACCTAAGAAAGAAGAACTACACGACCATTACCGTAAAGGCATTAGGTTCCCAATTAGTTGGGGCAGAGGCTCTTGATAGAGACCATTTACAAAATAGCCATTTTGGGTGTTTCGACTAACTCGAAGCTAAAGAGAAGGCACGTTTCGACAATGTCGAAGGCAAGGACCCAGGCTAACTTCTTCGGTACATCAGCATTCAAGCCAAAAAGCGTAATAATAAACCTTTCGACAAGGTCAAAAGGCTATCAAGCAACCCCTTTCGACAAGGTCGAGAGGAAACAAAGCAAAAGAGAGAGGCTAAATCCCAAGCAGCAATAGAAGGATGACTAAAACCCTTTCGACTAGGTCGAAAGGTATGGCTTAGTGGACTTTCATGAAAGCAAAGGGGGTTGACCTTTCGACCATGTCGATAGCTTGTGGTTGAGAGGTCCAAACCCGTGACTATAAATATGACCCCAGGGGGTCAGTTAAAGGGGACCCGATTTCTTCCACTTCTTACTTGTATTTTTCTTAAACTTGTAAAACCTAATCCTCAAATTAAATTGGGAATTTGGTCAATTTGTGCAATTGAGTTCAATAAAAAGAAAGATTATAATAATTTTGGTCATGTTACAGCTATGGGGTTCTTATGTTATACGACTATTACCATTCAACGTTTCGACCTAGTCGGAGGTTACCCATCGACTAATTCGAAACCCTAAGTCTTTTGTTTCCTTGAAACCTCAGCTCAAATCAATTGGATTACAAGTGCTACCCCTCTCAACAGAGCCAAAACCTTTCCAACCCAGCAATTTCCTAAACCCATTAGATCCCTAACTCATGCTTCCTTGCAAGTGTCGAATGGTGGGCTTAGTAGAGTTCTAGTCAATCTGTTCGAATGGAATTACCAAGAGGAAAAATACCCATTCGACTATGTTGAAAGGTACCAAAAGCAAATTTTTGATCACTTTTTCCTACCAGAAAAGCCTTAGCAATCTCCACTCATTTGTAAGATCGTTCTGAAAGTATTACTCATACTCCAATGTGAAATTTCAGGTGTTGAGAAGTTTTCTTGTTAACATTTTTGATGCTAGAAGGAGGGCTTGAACCTCCGATCCCTAATCACTTTCACCAAAGATTAATAGAGTACTTCGTTAAAAAAAAAAAAAGGAAGATGGAAGAAATCATGAATAATATTAGTATCTCAAATGAGGAAATTAAGTCGTAATCGACTTTGGAAAACAATATAGTCCCAAACTTCAACTTGGAGAATATGGAAATTCGGCAACCTTCGACCTTAATGAGGTTGTAAAACAATGAAATTAAAATCCAACATCTACAATAACAAATGATAGCCATGCAGGAGTTTCTTGAAAGAGCACTATCTCAAAGGTCGCTAAAGGTTATGGAAGGAGAAGGTGAAGCACAACGTCTAAATGAAGATCAATATGAGGATCAAGGAAGTCGGGCTAAGAGAACCATTGAGCAATCAAATAGCTTAAACATAGAAAACAGTGAAGGTCATTGTAACGACCAAGAATTTGACCGCTTTAAAATATACTATTTAAAGTGATTTTAAATATAAAATAAGTAAAGTTATATGGCTCAAATAATATTAGATAGGATTTGTAAAGAGAAGTATAAACAAAAACAGTAACATTTGCCTATAACGACAAAAGTGACAAAATGCTGATTTTAGAAAAGTAAGTTTCAATGGTTAAATAAATTATTTTAATTAATTTATGAGTGTTTATATTTTTAAATAATATTATAAAAATTTATTTTTAAATTTGGTTTACATAAATAAATAGTTTAACTAAAACGACAAAATGTGACCGTGAAACATTTTATCAAAAAACAACGTTTTGTCGATTAAAAGTTGTCGCAACGTCGTCGCACCTTTATTTTCTTATATAGAAATATATATTCAAATATTATAAGTATTAATTAATTCACTAATCAAGTTTACTTTTACTAAACATACTTAGAAAATTCTAGAATATAATTAAGAAAAAGTAAGCATAAAAAGACAAAAATGTCATTGAAAGCAAAAAGAAAAACATCAAATCAAAGAAACATAATTATTACTTTCTTTACTTAATATCTAAGTGAAAATGACATAAATTAAAGATTTGAAATGTGATGTTAAGTGTTGAAAACAAATAAGATTACTTTATAAGTAAGTAAGGGTATTTTGGTCTTTTTTCAAAATATTATTTTAATCCAAAACTTTTTCTATAAATACAAACCACTTTCTCACTTTTTTTCACACCATTTTCTACCTTCTTCTTCCTCCTTGAAGCTCTCTTTAATAGATTCTTCTTCTCTTCCAAATCCTTACTAACTTTTTCAAAACCATATCAAATTAACTCCAAACACCACCAAACTTTTCCAAAGACCTTAGAATACCATTAAAACATGGTTTAGCATCTAAGAAGTGAAGAAATGATGGAGGAAGGCGAGGATCGAGAGGAGGCCGAACCTATAAAGGAGGAAGAGCAAGTTGGAAAGCTCCGGAGCGAGAACAAGAGAAGGAAGTGCTGTCGGAATTAAAAGGAAAGTCTACGGAAAAGATTTGGTGAAGATAAGAGGATTTAGTAAAGTGTTGTTAGTAAGAATGTTGGTAGGAAGTTAAAACAAATTGGATAAAAGTGAGTACTCTTATTTACTAATTAATCCATAACTTATTTCAAGTATAATGATTGAAAAGTTTAAATATGTTGAATGATTAAATGTTTGATAACTTGGTTGATATTATGGTTAATTATATGTTTATGATAACTTGGTTTGATAAATGATAAGATAAATGATTTGTAATAAACCATAGTTAATTAGATGAGAATTAAATCCATATAAATTTGTGTATGGAAGTTATTTAGCCTCTTAATGATTTTAAATAAGTTAAAATAGTCTAAATATAGTTTAAAACAAATTTGAAGTGTTTCGGACAAAATTGGCCAAAATCGAGCTCGTCGTGTAGCGGCAGTTCGTAAATTTCGACCCATAACTTCAAATTAACATAGAGAATAATTTATAAGTCGGATTTCTTCAAAATAAAAATTCTTTGGTCCACAATGATAATAGTTTTCCAACGAAGAAAGAAAATCAAGATTTCATCTTTTATATTTTGAAATATATCCAAAACAATTTTCTAAAAACATCGCGGTTTTGTAGTTCGGAATCCAAAATGAGATTTCTTTATAAATGATATTTTTAAATGATCAAAAATATGAAATAAATTTGATAAATCTATTAAAATGGTGTAAAAGAGATTTGGATTGGAAAATATGAATTATCGAATGTTTAAAAGTTGTTTAAATCAAATAAGCTTATATAGCACTTTCCGCAACACTTTTATGCTGCAAATTCTATAACCTTTTGAGAAATGTAGTTTTTAAACTTAATAATTCTTTCCTAAATCTTTTATGAATGATTTTAAAGGAATAATTAAGTAATGTAAAGATGATTTGGAAGTTTTAATAAGAGTTTGAATAAATGGTTAAGAGGAATTGTTTATAACACTTAAACAATAAAGTGAAGAAGATTGAATATAATAACAGACTGAGTATGCGGAAATGACTAGTACATTTGTCCCGCCTGTGAGATCTGGGAAGATAAAACAAGGTGTTTAACTAAGGTTAGGGATGGAGCAACCAGTGCCCTGAACTTACCTGGCCTATGTTTTCTTTTCTTAGGCGAGGGGTGGAACAGATCGAAAGGAAAGCCCGGATGCTCTAAAAAGATCATATTTAAGTTGTTACAAATTAAAAGAAAAGAAACAAATTCTTTGAATGTTATTTAACCGCTTAACATTTTTTATTCGATGATTGGCACAAAGGAACCGGGATCGAATTTGGGTGAACCTATCCGAAGAACCGGGATCGGATTTGGGTGATTCCTATCCGAAAATCACTTCAAACTAATTTTCAAAATAAAAAATATTGAAGAAAATGACCATTAATGACAAAGATCTTCATAATGTAGGATTACTTGCCACCTTGGAGGTGAAATTTACCATATTTAAGGTCGTAGTAGTACTCTGTTATGAAAATCTTCGATTTGCAAGAATATGATTTGAAGTTAAGAAAGAAATCTTTGATTAAGATTTAATGAATGATTTGGGAATATTTTCCCTAAGTTAAAAGTTATAACTTGAATATAAGAAATCTTTGAATAAGATTTAATGAATGATTTGGAAAGGTTTTCCTAAGTAAAAGGGAAAATGATTTGGAATTATTCCAGGATTTAAGAAAGGTTTAATAACTCAAATGGTTTGATAAATGAGGCTTAATGATTCCCTATACATTTGAAAAGAAAATGGAATAAATTAAAAAGAATATATCTAAGAAAGATATTTTATAAAAGATGAAGTAATTGGTTGATGATTGATATCAACATATGAACTTAACAATTTTTAAAGCGATGATTGGTTTCGAAGGAACCGGAGTCAGATTTGGTTGATTCCTATCCGAAAACCACTTCGAACCAATGTATACGTTCAAAAGTGAAGACATGTTCAAGATGATGATTATTGAAGACCGTGGATCTTCATAGCGTGAGGACTGCTTGTTGAACATGCTCTGGGTAGCTCCCATTATAAAGTTATTTATAGCAGTGGTTTTCCCGTTGTGAAGATTTTTCGGGTTGCAAGGGCTTCTCGCCTAGTAAGGGCCGAGGAAAGTGCTTTCGGTTTCGTTCAGTCCCAGAACGAACTTGTATGGATGAATGTCCAACATTGCATTTCTGAGACACAACGTTTGACTTTTACAAATGTACATCTGCTTGGTGGCGGAGAAGGCAACTTCTCTTAGCTTAACACCCTTCTCTAAGACATACGAGCTCAGAGGTAGTATGCTTGTGGGAGTCAAATAGTGATCAAAGGAATGGCAGTGTGGCATTCAAAGTGGAACCTGTTATGATCAAAGCGTGGTTTTGTATGAAAAGCGTGGCTTTGAAGAAATTGAGCGTTGCCTCGCGAGCCTCACGCCCCGGTTATGATGGGATACTATGTGGTCTAATAGACGCAAATTCAGAATAAGTATGTATGGTGGCGTCAAATATGTTTGGCCCTTTGGGGGTTACATCCCTCAAGGCATTTATTGCCCCATGTGGATAAAGTGGTTAGCTTGAGAAAAACAGGGAACTACCGGTTATCAGTTGTAGTATAGCAAGTATAGTTCCAAGTGACTAGTTTGAGAAAAGAGATTAAGGCACCATGGGAACTATGTTTGTTATGAGTGGATCGGAGAAAAGGTCACTAGTTTCCTATCATGTTGGAAATCCAATCCCAATACGAGATTTACGGTTTTGATTGTATTCCCAAAATAGCTGTAATGACTTGCAAACATTTCAGCTACCCCTTTCTGGTATCATATATTACGTTGGTATATTCCGTTGACCTAGTCCGGATATATTACATTAGACTTAGTCCAGATATTGATACATTATTTGAAAAAGTTTATTTGCAAATGTTTTCAAAGAGATGTCATTAAAATTAATATAAATGTTTTGATATAAAAGTGTTTTATTTATCATAAGGTAAAAACCCGTCCATGTTTATGTGTGGGCGTGGTCTTATGAGATATTCTTTCTTTTCAAAGGATTTTATTCAAAGGCTGATATGTGACACTGTCATTTATTATTGAGTTTTCTCACGCTGGTTTATCAAGCCTGATCCGGATATTTTCAATACTCGGTTCAGATCCGAGTAGTTTTAGGTTTAGTCGAAGACGGTTGGAGTTTCCAGAGAAGAGCTAAAGATCTTCATCATCGTATGGACGTATTCAATTATCTGCTTCATCTATTTTATTTGTTTTGTTGTTTGTCAGCATTTGTAAGGACAGATGTTTATAACTGTCCATGCTGAATCTTGGTTAGATTTTGATATTGTATTTAAAAATTTTGCGCTGTAAAGATTATTATTTAAATAATATATGTTATTCCATTCGTGTGAGATTATGTTCTGTTTTTATTTTTCTTTCTACCTTTAATGATCCGTCTTTTCGTGCAATTTGAGTTGGACATTTGTGGTTTATTGTCGATTCAAAGGGTATGGAAAAACGGTTCGTTACATTTGGTATCAAAGCTGAAGGTTAAGTGAGAACCTTGGCTTTGTTGGGGTAAAGACTCATCAGAGATAGGGTTAGTAATGCCCTAGGATGAGTGACTCATTAGAGATAGGATTAGTAACACCCTAGAATGAGTTTGAGTGTATTATATATATGAGTGAGTATTTGTTATTGGATATAAAAATGTTTTGTGTTGATTAATCTGTTGAGTGGTATAAGGATTCCGGTCGATGCATGAGAGCTCCATGTAATCGATAGGGATTCCTAAACACTTAAATAAGGCGAACCGACACACTGATTTTGAAAAAATTGGTAAAGGAAATAATTTTACCTAGGATTATATTTTGAATATAAAGTATATATTTTGAAAAGTTGTATAGTTAGAAATCAGGATTAGTGAAATTTAGATATAAACATCTTATGATTAACATTTCACAGTTTGACTATAAAATGTTTTATAAAGATAATCGATAAGTTAGAAATCTGATAAGGTAATTAAAATCTTTAATTCCTATTCCAAAATAATAAATTAAGGAATGATAATGTTAAGTTACTATCATAAATTGATCAATTGTTTGATTTAAAAGTTTAAGTACAAATACCTTGTGAATTAAGTTTCACGATTTGACTATAAGGTGTTTGATAATAAGTTTTGTTTAAGGAATAAACACATAGGATAAAAATGTATTTAAATGATTATGTATAAAGAAAAATATAAAAGGAATGAGAATTTAAGTTCGAGTAAAACAATTGTTGTAATTTAAATGAAGTTAATTAATATAAGATAAAATGAATTTATAAGACAGGTCTTATAAAGTAATCTCTAAAGGATTTTAAAAATGGAATTATTTCAAATAAAAAGAGGTATTTTATGAGAACTAATTCGATTGGCTCGAAAATAAACTAAAAATGGGCAAGAGATTTTTTTGGATGGTAAGCACTTCTCTTAAGTATTACTCTTCTTCTTAAGAGGATATATGATACTATTGGTAGTACCCAGTTCCTTAGATTGTTTTGGAGTTACACGATCTATATAATTTTCTTAAAGTTAAAGAGATAACGTGAAACCTTTATTTGATAAATTGATTAGTAATCTTTATAAAAGTGTTTAAAATAAAGATAAATTGGGATCACTAGTTGATAAGATAAAACAAAATTCTCGACGATTTTGGACAGTCGAAAATTTCCGAATCATACCTAACTCAAAGCTAAGAAATTTATGAGAACTTTGGTAAAAGATTGAAATACTTTGAGTAAATGAAATAAGATAAGGATAATTTATAAATCTAATTTATATAGAAGAAGAAAATGATTTAAGAGTATGAGTATTTAAATACGGATGGTTTTAAAATTTATTTTCCAAAGCTGGCATTAAATAAGAAATAAGTTTTATAACTTTTGAATTTGAGATAATACCCCAAAATGCCATTCTTTCTCCAAATTTTGGTGAATTTAAAAAAGTTTAAGTTTGTTAGACAATCAGATTTAAGTAAAACCAATTTGAAATTTGGTATTTTTATATACTCTTAGGATGTAAAGGTATATCATACAAATACAGATTTAAGTCATGAACTATTAAGTAAAATAATGACTCATTAAAAAGGTAATTATAAACTGGAAAATGTTTTATTAATGAATTCCAACATTAATATAAGAATTTGGACTTAAGTATTTAAAATGCGATTGATATACATAAGTTATAAGATGAAATAAACTTAAGTAATAGTTTTACGAAATGATTCATAAATAATATTAGTGTTAAATGAATATACTAACTTAAAGGATTGTGGGAATTATAATACAGATAAATCATCTTTTGAGTGAAAAATGGTTTCTTTGGAATATTTTCCTTTAATAAAAATATTTGAAAATAAATAATTAAAGGGATTATATAAAGAAGCACCTTTATAAAATGTCTAAACTTAAGAAAAAGTTTTTATGAAAGTTTTGAGGGTTAATAAATACATATATTATATGTAGATCATCTCATCATACAAATTTTGATCTAATATGCGAGTACAGAACTTTGAGGTATTTACACTGGTCCGAAAAAGGATTTATCACTCGATTCTTGACGATGAACATTGATGAGGGTTTGTGGTTAGGTACTTTAGTTTTCTATCATAGTTGAGAGCTATGCAAGGAAAGCAAAGGTTTCTGAGCAAAGAGCCTGATTAAAGTCCGCACTAGTGGATCGGGGGATCGATACTAGTTCGGAAATAAAGTTGTGTATTCGAATAAGAGATCGAATAAGATATTTCATACGGATGATCTGTGTATATTATATGGAATTAAGTTTAAAGATAAATGTTTTAGGCAAAATTTTGTTTGGGTAATTTCGAGGACGAAATTCTTTTAAGTAGGGGAGAATGTAACGACCCAGAATTTGACCGCTTTAAAATATACTATTTAAAGTGATTTTAAATATAAAATAAGTAAAGTTATATGACTCAAATAATATTAGATAGGATTTTTAAAGAGAAGTATAAACAAAAACAGTAACATTTGCCTATAACGACAAAAGTGACAAAATGCTGATTTTAGAAAAGTAAGTTTCAATGGTTAAATAAATTATTTTAAATAATTTATGAGTGTTTATATTTTTAAATAAATTTATACAAAATTATTTTTAAATTTGGTTTACATAAATAAATAGTTTAACTAAAACATCAAAATGTGACCGTGAAACATTTTATCGAAAAACAACGTTTTGTCGATTAAAAGTTGTCGCAACATCGTCGCACCTTTATTTTCTTATATAAGAACATATATTCAAATAGTATAAGTATTAGTTAATTCACTAATCAAGTTAACTTTTACTAAACATACTTAGAAAATTCTAGAATATAATTAAGAAAAAGGAAGCACAAAAAGACAAAAATGTCATTTCAAAGCAAAACGTAAAACATCAAATCAAAGAAACATAATTATTACTTTCTTTACTTAATCTAAGTGAAAATGTCATAAAGTAAAGATTTGAAATGTGATGTTAAGTGTTAAAAAAACAAGATTACTTTATAAGTAAGTAAGGGTATTTTGGTCTTTTTACAAAATATTATTTTAATCCAAAACTTTTTCTATAAATACAAACCACTTTCTCACTTTTTTTCACACCATTTTCTACCTTCTTCTTCCTCCTTGAAGCTCTCTTTAATGGCTTCTTCTTCTCTTCCAAATCCTTACTAGCTTTTTCAAAACCATATCAAATCAACTCCAAGCACCACCAAACTTTGCCAAAGACCTTAGAATACCATTAAAACATGGTTTAGCATCTACGAAGTGAAGAAATGATGGAGGAAGGCGAGGATCGACAGGAGGCCGAACCTATAGAGGAGGAAGAGCAAGTTGGAAAGCTCCGGAGCGAGAAAAAGAGAAGGAAGTGCTGTCGGAATTAAAAGGAAAGTCTACGGAAAAGATTTGGTGAAGATAAGAGGATTTAGTGAAATGTTGTTAGTAAGAATGTTGGTAGGAAGTTAAAACAAATTGGTTAAAGGTGAGTACTCTTATTTACTAATTAATCCATAACTTATTTCAAGTATAATGATTGAAAAGTTTAAATATGTTGAATGATTAAATGTTTGATAACTTTGTTGATATTATGGTTAATTATATATTTATGATATGGATGATAACTTGGTTTGATAAATGATAAGATAAATGATTTGTAATAAACCATAGTTAATTAAATGAGAATTAAATCCATATAAATTTGTGTATGGAAGTTATTTAGCATCTTAATGATTTTAAATAAGTTAAAATAGTCTAAATATGGTTTAAAACAAATTTGAAGTGTTTTTGACAAGTTCTGAAGCAATTCACAAAATTGGCCAAAATCGAGCTCGTCGCGTAGTGGCAGTTCGTAAATTTCGATCGATAACTTCAAATTAACATAGAGAATGATTTATAAGTCGGATTTCTTCGAAATAAAAATTCTTTGGTCCACAATGATAATAGTTTTCCAACGAAGAAAGAAAATCAAGATTTCATCGTGTATAGTTTGAAATATGTCCAAAACAATTGTGACGATCCGGAATTTTGGGCTTTTAAATTGGAATATTTAAATTATTTTAAATATTTAAAAGTTAAATTTTAACTCGAATTTCAAATATAAATATTTATTGGATAATTTAATTTTTGAATTAAACAATCGAAAATAGGGTAAAATAGAGAATCCTGAGTTTTGAGCCTGTTAAAAATAATTTAAAGGTTCAGAAAATTCATATTGTTAATATTGAAGGTGATGAAACTTTTAAAATTGAATTTCAAAGCGTTTTATTCAGTTTTAAAAATATATCATTTAAATTTAATTTAAAAATGGCCTTCCGGGGCACAGTCTCGGAATTCGACGAAACCAGTTTCATTGGATCCGTAATATTGTATTATTATCGGATTTCAATTTTCGTAGTATTTGGAGTTGTCGTGTGATCGTACGGAATGTAAACGCGCTGAAATTAAATCGAAATTCAATATAATAACTGAGTCCAAAAAGCTATCTTCTCCATATGATCGAGTTTGAAGTCGAAACCTTTCCATTGCGTTCGGAATAGGGGTATAATGTTATAAATGCCTAGCGGCACGCCTCGATAGGGGTTCAAATTTTGAGTTACGAAAAGACAATTTAAATTTTATTTGAATTCAAATATACTTGTTTGTTTGATTGGTCAAATCATTCCCGACAACTTTTTCTTTCCAGCAGCCTTTTCAACATCGCCGTAGACAATATCCTACACGAAACGTCATTTCTTGTCTCCTTTTTCTTATTCGAGCACGCTATCTCCTTCATTTATCATGTCTCCTCTTTTTATTCTTATCAGCCAATAGCATTTCGAAATAAAGTATAAAATAAATGTCTATATATAAAATTGACGATCTAATTGAATCGCCTATTCATCAAATCGGCGAGCTCGATAATCCATCAAGGGAATGGCGAATCGGAGGAACACCTGTGCACTCACGCTCGCACATGCTAGAGGAGTTTGACTCGGCGACGCAGCATCGATCGCGATGGGGATGGTGGCCGTAGTTGAGTGGGGATCTCGTGCTCGAGGCAAAGGAGCGTTGGTTCGATTTCCTTTGCTGTCGGTGTCGAGGTGGTGGCTCTCAAGCGCTCGTCAGGGGACGGCAAGGCTAGGCTCGCGTGGGGCAGTGCGACGATTGGGTTTACATATTTGCGACGAGGCAGTTGGGGCTTTAGGGTTTGTTGAATTGGGGGTAGGGCGTGCTTCGATCTGTGTGGGGCATCTCGGGTTTAGGAGTTGAGCAACAAGGTATAAATTTCTTGTTTGATTTAAATATAAGAAGTTTGTGTGTAAAAGTAAAAATAAAACAATATTTGATTTTTGATTTAAACATATATATATATATATATATATAAATTAGATGCACATGTTACAGTAAGAATAAGTTTACAGTAAGGTATATCAGTTTGTTTAATTTAAATTAATGAATATTTATAGATTAGAAAAGAAAATATATATATATATATATATAGAGATTTTAAATTTATATAAATTATTTTGACACTAAAAGATATTTTAAAAGGGAAAATTAGTTTAAACGGAATTTGTTGATTAATTAAAGTTATTAAATGGCAATTGATTGTTCGGTAATTTTGAATATTAATAAATCATATAAATTATTTATTCAAGGTCAAAAATGTGGGGACGAGTCAAGACTGGGAAGGATTGCATAATAAAAATCAAAGGTGAGTTAATCTCACTCATCTGGCTGTGTTTTAAATTTAAATGGTTAAATTTAAATAATTGATTGAATGGTTGATTTGATTGATGAGATATATAGTAGTATATACCAATATATATATTGGCATATGTATATATTGGAGTTGTTATTCCCGCATTATATAGCGGATGAGACCCTATGCGCTGCATAATAGCGGATGATATTTTATAAAACTCATATACCGTGATATTCCATCTTGAAGTGGAATTGGTATTGTGCTAATGTCTGTGGATGCAGGGAAACAGGTTGGAGGGATCCAACTGGATTCCTCAAAATTATTTAGATTATTTAATATTCTATGTTCTGAATAATTGATATCCTGTGATGATTTTATATTGGATGATGTGGTTGATTTGAATTGTCCGGTATAATGAGTTACAAAATCTATGGAATTGAAATTTTGAGAGAAATAAAAAGAATAAAAATTTAAGTAAATAATTCGAGGAATTGGAATAAAATTTATAACGAATTGAAATGAAATAAAAATAAGTGATTTGGAATTTTGACAAATATGAAATAAGGGGATTTTAAATTTACAAGGGATAATAAATTTTATACTAAAGTGATATTATTTGAAGAATAAAAGAAGTTATTTTTGAAATTAAGGATTAAAATTAATTAAAGAATAAATAAGGAGTTTTGGAAATCTGTAATTGATATTTTAGTAAAAGGGGTTTTAACTCGTAATAAGAAGTAAAATCTAAAAGTTAATGTATTGTGGAAGTTGATTAAATGTTTGGGATTAAATTTCCAAAGAGAAGTGAGATTTGGGATTTATAAACTGGGTTTATAAAGTGAAATGAAATATCAGTGGATATTTTAAATATAAATTCAAGGTGGGAATTTATAAAGGAATGTGAATTTGGTTTAGAATAAATGGTGATTTATTTTTAAAGATGTGAAGAGAAGTGTATTTCTCTGGATAGCCAAGTACGTTTTCAAAGAAATTTAAAATATTCGTTAAAAGTTTAATGTTGTTTTAACCCGTATAATTAGGAAATTTATTATTTTTAAAATATTAAACTCTAAAGTAAATGCTTATTTTCAAATCTATTATTGTAGTAAATATATAAAGGTAACTTGGTATTATGTTTTAAAAGGGAAATTAGTTTATATTTACAAAGGGGTTTTATTTTAAATATTTTTAAAATATATATTTTAACTAGAGTATTAAAGTAGTTTCAATTTCAACGTTATCAAGTATATTTGTAATAAAGTGCTTTTAAAGTTATT
Organism: Allium fistulosum; assembly: GCA_030737815.1. NCBI lineage: Eukaryota > Viridiplantae > Streptophyta > Magnoliopsida > Asparagales > Amaryllidaceae > Allium > Allium fistulosum. Next base: position 399,528,730 of record CM060907.1, read on the forward strand.
TAAAAAAAATCTAAAATGGCTTTTGTACTTGGTGTTCCAGTGAAAATAAATATTTGGGAAATTATTCCGTGGAGGAATAGGTTTGTAATCATTTTCAAAGGGGTTTGAAAATAGAAATATATCTTGAGAAGATATTTTTGAGATAAATAAATAATTGGGAAATTATTTATTGTTGATGGATGTTATGGATGTTAATTGATAGTTAAATAACCGACTATCAATATTGGCCAAATGCGTTGATCGTTTCGAAGAGACCGGGATCGAGATTTAATTCTCGAAAACCACTTCGATCCGGTTTGTACGTTTCGTGGGGAAACGAGTTTGATATCGAAGATGGGATAGTGTTCTCAGTTCCGTTCGGACCCGAAACGGACTTGTATGGATGAATGCTTTCGGAACATCGTCAGGGGACGATGGGCATTCTAAGGGATATGTTCTAGAAAGGTAACGCTCATCCTCAAGCCTCATCAATCGGGAATGACTGAAAATCAGGGGATATGCAGCAAGGCTTCGTGGGTAGCGCCCACTGGAGAGTATGGTCATCCCTGCCTAGAGGTTCCTTTTTATTTCGGCTTAGTGGTGCGGTTGCTGATCCCAACCGTGGGGTGATCATATTCGGAATTGCCCATAGGTGATTCCGGCCTTGTGTTGCAGGGGGTCAGGTGCGATCCTCGGTACTGTGATCTAGGCCACGTACTATGACAAGTGGTACCCCAGTGCCTAGTCATTCGTTGGAAATCCATTCTCCCTACGTGCCTTGTACGGTATTTGTTTGTATACCTAGTATGCTGGAATTTAATCATGTAACAATTTCAGCTATTTGAATAAGTATTTGTATATAGACACTATTATAATATCAGAGGATTTTATAAAAAGTGGTTTAGGTATCGTAAGGGAAAAACCCGACATGTTTATTTGTGGCGTGGTCTTACGAGATGCCTTTGTTTTCAAAATAATTTTGAAACTTTAATAATCAACTTGAGTGTGATTTTCTCACGCTGGTATTCCAGACTGACTCGGGTGTTGTTTTATATGATGCTCGGGTCAGACCGAGAATTATAGGATACAGGATGATGCTGTGGAGCTCAGGAGACGAGCTGGATGGCGAGACGTATCTCCCGTACTTGTTTATATATATATATATTCCGCTGTGTTGATTGCTGTACTCTGTTATATTGATGACATGATATGATTATTGTCCAGTTGTATGTAAATACACTCAGATGTATACTCTGATGATGTATTATATAAACAGATATAGTTTTGATTTGTGTAAAGATCTGTTTGTATATATTATATTTTATTCCGCTGCGATGGTTAGATTCTGTTGTTGTTTTTTTCTTATTTTCTTCTTCTACCTCTTCTTCTTTAACCCTAGTGGTTCGATTTTCCAGGCCTGGAAGATTGGGTCGTTACATTTGGTATCAGAGCAAAGGCTGGCGATATCCTTGGCTCTGGTGGGAATTTGAGTGTATTAATAGATATGAGCGCGTATTTGTTAGTGAATATAAAATGGTTTTATATTGTGTTGGTTGGTTTATTGAGTAGTTTATGGATTCTGGCCAATACGAGTAATTAACGTTATTGATAGGGATCTCTAAACACTTAAATAGAACAATTCGACATAGTATTGTTTTAAATAGGGTAAATGAAATAATTTTACCCAACTTACTTTTGTATATGAAAGAAATAAATTTTAGAAAATTATATATTTGGTTGCTTGGTTGTTAGAAAGCGATGATATTAAATTATTATCATCGTTGTGTAAAAATTGAATCAGAAATTGGAAACTTATAACCAAAGTTGGAAGAATAAATTTATATAACAAATGGAATTTGAGAATGTAGATTATAAATGTAATTTATAAATTCAAATAAACTTTATATATACAAATGAGATTGTAATTTTGAACTGAAATTCCAAAGTAATGTTTGAATATAAAATTGTATGGATATTGAATTTGGAATTTTGAGAAAGGTTTGAAATTCCTTGAGATTTGAAAATGGTTTTCAAGGGTTTTGGGAGAAATAATAGTGATATTATTTCGGAAATATTTTTGAAATTGGATTGAAATCTGGTGGGATTTGGGATTAAAAATATTTGAAATGTTTTAAAGAGATAAAAGCATTTAATTCTCTTTCGGACGCTGGAAAATAATTCCGATGATGATCGCGACATCATCGGTGTTCATTTTCGAGTTTCCAAGAGAAATTGCTACTAAATTGTTTTAAATTGGAAATGATTGTGAACTGGAATTGGTTTTGAAATTCAAAAGGGATAATTGAATTTACCAAAGGAGTTTGGATGTAGTTGATTTCAAAAGTGATTTTGAAATTTTGGAAATTGTTTAGGACTCTGGATTCTTATTGAAAAGGGTTTCTGAGATAATAAAAATATATTGGTAAAATAAAATGTGAATAAAATTGATTTTAAATAGATGGAAGTATGAATATAAGTAGAATGTGACTTATAACATTTAGAAGTGGGATAAATAAGCCAGATGAAATTGTTTTGTATTTTGAGAAATGGATAAAAGTCCAAAATTTGATTTATTAAGTAGATTGAACTTCTGTAAGATAATTAAAGTGGGTGTTGAAATAAAATCAAAGATTTAGTAAAACTAAAATAAACTTCTTGATAAATTAATGGAATATGGAAATGAAACTCGAATTGGTTAATTAAAATTTGGATTGTAAATAAATGATAAATTGGAAAGTGAAGCTTGAGTTATTAATAGAAATTCAACTTGAAATTTTAAGTGAATTAAATATGAATTGAAGTTAAATGGAATTCAATATTTAAATTGATTTGGAAATAAATAGAAATTTTTTTTAAAGAAAATTAAATTCAGAATGGAATTGGAAATTCTAATGAGATAAGTTATAAAATCATAACTTGGATTATAAATTAGATTTAACTCGAGTAAAATAATGAAGTGATTTTGGAAGATAGAAATCAAATATTGATTTGGGTTGTAGTCGTTACCATTATGAAAGTTGATTAGAATATTAGCCAAAAGAAATTTAGCTTGACTGTAAAAACTAAGGTGTTGTTATATGTGGTTAGTATGTGAAGTATTTTCCTTAATCCTATTTCCACTGCTAAATCAAACTATAGGAATAAGAAGAAAAAAAAAGGTTGTATAGTAGTATTTTTATAGTGTAAAACCTCTTAACTTATAACCTTTAAAACTGTCAGTACCATATGATTCAGTGACCCGTATGCATTGGGTTTTAACAATCATATACTTCAAAGCTTTTAATATTTGATGACTAATGGAAATAGTGCATCTGGGTACTGCATATATTTTTTACTTCAAGGCTTTAGTAACTACTAACTAGTCTTTGAATTATCACAATCCATGGACCCTGTAGTCCTTTCCCTTCTTTTCACAACAATGAAGAAAGTGATGCAACTTCTTATTCATAAATATCCATCTTGCCTGCCTGGAAAAGTAGCCTCATGTCAAAATTAGGTTACATCAGATTATCATATCCACATCTGTTTCTCTTTGAATTTCCTTTTCACCTTAAGTTCAACTATTTACTTTATCATGCCCATACTTCTGATTAATAAATAAAACCAAATAGCATGAACATAAGAAGTTGAGGTGAACTTTGGAATGTCTTTGAAAATTTATTGAACAGTCTTGTCCTCATTATTGCATGTATCTAATCTTATATGGTGGTTAATATGAAAAATATGACAATGATTTGTTCAAGCCAACTTGATTATGTGTTATATAGGAACATCTATCAAAATAGCTGTGAATCTAAAATGAATTTTGAGATTTGGTACAAAGATTTTGGTAAGCTATGATGTTTTTGAAATATCAGCTTTAACTAAATAGCAGCATAAGATCTGTCTGAGAACAACTTATTGTATAAATATTTAAAAGCAGTTTTAAATAGTAACTTTTAAGTAGTTTTAAGTGAATAGTAAAATATAAGTGAAATGCATGTATTTAGCTATTGAAATTAATTGAAATGATAACAAACTTTGTATATTTGTCACTTACCTATTTAAATTGAGTTAGTACAGGTTCAGAGAAGCCGTTTGGCTGGTTTTGATCGCGCAAATTTCTAAAATAAATAGCTGCTTGCTTAAAAATGCTAAAAGAAGGTACGCTTACGCAAAAATTCAAAATAGGAGATATGAACTGCTTATATTGATATATATTGTGATTTCCGGCCTGAGGCCGATGTATATATATATTTGTGCATCCTGCGATATCGCAGAAGTCCCTCCGTACAAAGGAGACTTTGCCAAATTTTCTGGAAATTTTGGGAGTTAGAAATTTTTTGAAATTTTAAAAATTTTCACTAACGACAAATGATTTAAAATTGGTAAGCAAATAGAATTGAAACTGAATGTTGAAATCTGATTTAAAATTTGTATGTAAAGTAAGGTGAATAAAAATTCAATATTCAGAACTTGCAGGCAAATTGAATTCAAGTAAAATTGAAAAAGAAAATCTGACTGGAAAATTGGGAAAAAGTATTTAGATTTGAAATAATTTGTAAATTGAAGTAAATTGAATTCAAATGGAATTGTGAAGGCAAAGTGAATAGAAATGAATAAAATGATTTGGATTCTGTAATGGGATATTATTGCTAAGCAGGATATACAGGTGTTTTAAAAGCAAATTGGGAATTTGGGATTTTTGATTTCAGAATATAAATTTGAATTGGCTCGGCAAAGGTATGTATTTAAATTTCTGTATGAAATTTGATTGGGTTTTGATCTAGCCACTTGGCATTTTGTTTTCTTTTTGAGATTGGGGGCCGTAGAGCCATTTTTGTAGTAGTACCGAGCTAGCCGCGCAAAGGAGACGTTGGCAAAAATTTTCGGGAATTTAGAGAGTTAGAAAATTTTTGAAATTTTTTGATAATTTAAAATTTGAATTCAAATTTAAATTTGAATTGTTAAGTAAGTAAAATTGGTTGAAACTTATGGATAAGTTTGAAAGTTGGAAAGAGGTATTAGTGTGTCTTTGATAAAAAGATGTGTTGGCAAGTTGTTAAAAACTATTTGGGTTGAGGAAATAGTTAATGGGTTATGGATCATTCTTCCTAGTTAGTAATTTCGAGGATGAAATTCTTTTAAGGGGGGAGGAATGTGACGATCCGGAATTTTGGGCTTTTAAATTGGAATATTTAAATTGTTTTAAATATTTAAAAGTTAAATTTTAACTCGAATTTCAAATATAAATATTTATTGGATAATTTAATTTTTGAATTAAACAATCGAAAATAGGGTAAAATAGAGAATCCTGAGTTTTGAGCCTGTTAAAAATAGTTTAAAGGTTTAGAAAATTTATATTGTTAATATTGAAGGTGATGAAACTTTTAAAATTGAATTTCAAAGCGTTTTATTCAGTTTTAAAAATATATCATTTAAATTTAATTTAAAAATGGCCTTCCGGGGCATAGTCTCGGAATTCGACGAAACCAGTTTCATTGGATCCGTAATATTGTATTATTATCGGATTTCAATTTTCGTAGTATTTGGAGTTGTCGTGTGATCGTACGGAATGTAAACGCGCTGAAATTAAATCGAAATTCAATATAATAACTGAGTACAAAAAGCTATCTTCTCCATACGATCGAGTTTGAAGTCGAAACCTTTTCCATTGCATTCGGAATAGGGGTATAACGTTATAAATGCCTAGCGACATGCCTCGATAGGGGTTCAAATTTTGAGTTACGAATTGAAGACAATTTAAATTTTATTTGAATTCAAATATACTTGTTTGTTTGATTGGTCAAATCATTCCCGACAACTTTTTCTTTCCAGCAGCCTTTTCAACATCGCCGTAGACAATATCCTACACGAAACGTCGTTTCTTGTCTCCTTTTTCTTATTCGAGCACGCTATCTCCTTCATTTATCATGTCGCCTCTTTTTATTCTTATCAGCCGATAGCATTTCGAAATAAAGTATAAAATAAATGTCTATATATAAAATCGATGATCTAATTGAATCGCCTATTCATCAAATCGGCGAGCTCGATAATCCATCGAGGGAATGGCGAATCGGAGGAACACCTTTGCACTCGCGCTCGCACACGCTAGAGGAGTTTGACTCGGCGATGCAGCATCGATCGCGATGGGGATGGTGGCCGTAGTTGAGTGGGGATCTCGTGCTCGTGGCAAAGGAGCGTTGGTTCGATTTCCTTTGCTATCGGTGTCGAGGTGGTGGCTCTCAAGCGCTCGTCAGGGGACGGCAAGGCTAGGCTCGCGTGGGGCAGTGCGACGATTAGGTTTGCATATTTGCGACGAGGCAGTTGGGGCTTTAGGGTTTGTTGAATTGGGGGTAGGGCGTGCTGCGATCTGTGTGGGGCATCTCGGGTTTAGGAGTTGAGCAACAAGGTATAAATTTCTTATTTGATTTAAATATAAGAAGTTTGTGTGTAAAAATAAAAATAAAACAATATTTGATTTTTGATTTAAACATATATATATATATATTAGATGCACATGTTACAGTAAGAATAAGTTTACAGTAAGGTATATCAGTTTGTTTAATTTAAATTAATGAATATTTATAGATTAGAAAAGAAAAAAAAATATATATAGAGATTTTAAATTTATATAAATTATTTTGACACTAAAAGATATTTTAAAAGGGAAAATTAGTTTAAACGGAATTTGTTGATTAATTAAAGTTATTAAATGGCAATTGATTGTTCGGTAATTTTGAATATTAATAAATCATATAAATTATTTATTCAAGGTCAAAAATGTGGGGACGAGTCGAGACTGGGAAGGATTGCATAATAAAAATCAAAGATGAGTTAATCTCACTCATCTGGCTGTGTTTTAAATTTAAATGGTTAAATTTAAATAATTGATTGAATGGTTGATTTGATTGATGAGATATATAGTTGTATATACCAATATATATATTGGCATGTATATATTGGAGTTGTTATTCCCGCATTATATAGCGGATGAGACCCTATGCGCCGCATAATAGCGGATGATATTTTATAAAACCCATATACCGCGATATTCCACCTTGAAGTGGAATTGGTATTGTGCTAACGTCTGTGGATGCAGGGAAACAGGTTGGAGGGATCCAACTGGATTCCTCAAAATTATTTAGATTATTTAATATTCTGTGTTCTGAATAATTGATATCCTGTGATGATTTTATATTGGATGATGTGGTTGATTTGAATTGTCCAGTATAATGAGTTACAAAATCTATGGAATTGAAATTTTGAGAGAAATAAAAAGAATAAAAATTTAAGTAAATAATTTGAGGAATTGGAATAAAATTTATAACGAATTGAAATGAAATAAAAATAAGTGATTTGGAATTTTGACAAATATGAAATAAGGGGATTTTAAATTTACAAGGGATAATAAATTTTATACTAAAGTGATATTATTTGAAGAATAAAAGAATTTATTTTTGAAATTAAGGATTAAAATTAATTAAAGAATAAATAAGGAGTTTTGGAAATCTGTAATTGATATTTTAGTAAAAGGGGTTTTAACTCGTAATAAGAAGTAAAATCTAAAAGTTAATGTATTGTGGAAGTTGATTAAATGTTTGGGATTAAATTTCCAAAGAGAAGTGAGATTTGGGATTTATAAACTGGGTTTATAAAGTGAAATGAAATATCAGTGGATATTTTAAATATAAATTCAAGGTGGGAATTTATAAAGGAATGTGAATTTGGTTTAGAATAAATGGTGATTTATTTTTAAAGATGTGAAGAGAAGTGTATTTCTCTGGATAGCCAAGTACGTTTTCAAAGAAATTTTAAATATTCGTTAAAAGTTTTAATGTTGTTTTAACCCGTATGATTAGGAAATTTATTATTTTTAAAATATTAAACTCTAAAGTAAATGCTTATTTTCAAATCTATTATTGTAGTAAATATATAAAGGTAACTTGGTATTATGTTTAAAAAGGGATATTAGTTTATATTTACAAAGGGGTTTTATTTTAAATATTTTTAAAATATATATTTTAACTAGAGTATTAAATTAGTTTTAATTTCAACGTTATCAAGTATATTTGTAATAAAGTGCTTTTAAAGTTATTTTAAAAAAAAATCTAAAAATGGCTTTTGTACTTGGTGTTCCAGTGAAAATAAATATTTGGGAAATTATTCCATGGAGGAATAGGTTTGTAATCGTTTTCAAAGGGGTTTGAAAATAGAAATATATCTTGAGAAGATATTTTTGAGATAAATAAATAATTGGGAAATTATTTATTGTTGATGGATGTTATGGATGTTAATTGATAGTTAAATAACCGACTATCAATATTGGCCAAATGCGCTGATCGTTTCGAAGAGACCGGGATCGAGATTTAATTCTCGAAAACCACTTCGATCCGGTTTGTACGTTTCGTGGGGAAACGAGTTTGATATCGAAGATGGGATAGTGTTCCCAGTTCCGTTCGGACCCGGAACGGACTTGTATGGATGAATGCTTTCGGAACATCGTCAGGGGACGATGGGCATTCTAAGGGATATGTTCTAGAAAGGTAACGCTTATCCTCAAGCCTCATCAACCAAGAATGACTGAAATCAGGGGATATGCAGCAAGGCTTCGTGGGTAGCGCCCACTGGAGAGTATGGTCATCCCTGTCTAGAGGTTCCTTTTTATTTCGGATTAGTGGTGCGGTTGCTGATCCTAACCGTGGGGTGATCATATTCGGAATTGCCCATAGGTGATTTCGGCCTTGTGTTGCAGGGGGTCAGGTGCGATCCTCGGTACTGTGATCTAGGCCACGTACTGTGACAGGTGGTACCCCAGCGCCTAGTCATTCGTTGGAAATCCATTCTCCCTACGTGCCTTGTACGGTATTTGTTTGTATACCTAGTATGCTGGAATTTAATCATGTAACAATTTTAGCTATTTGAATAAGTATTTGTATATAGACACTATTATAATATCAGAGGATTTTATAAAAAGTGTTTTAGCTATCGTAAGGGAAAAACCCGACATGTTTATTTGTGGCGTGGTCTTACAAGATGCCTTTGTTTTCAAAAGAATTTTGAAACTTTAATAATCAACTTGAGTGTGATTTTCTCATGCTGGTATTCCAGACTGACTCGGGTGTTGTTTTATATGATGCTCGGGTCAGACCGAGAATTATAGGATACAGGATTATGCTATGGAGCTCAGGAGACGAGCTGGATGGCGAGACGTATCTCCCGTACTTGTTTATATATATATTCCGCTGTGTTGATTGCTGTACTCTGTTATATTGAGGACATGATATGATTATTGTCTAGTTGTGTGTAAATACACTCTGATGTATACTCTGATGATGTATTATATAAACAGATATAGTTTTGATTTGTGTACAGATCTATTTGTATATATTATATTTTATTCCGCTGCGATGGTTAGATTCTGTTGTTGTTTTTTTTCTTATTTTCTTCTTCTACCTCTTCTTCTTTAACCCTAATGGTTCGATTTTCCGGGCCTAGAAGATCGGGTCGTTACAACAATTTTCTAAAAATCGTGGATTTGCAGTTCGGAATCCAAAAAGGGATTTCTTTATAAATGATATTTTAAAATGATTAAAATATGAAATAAATTTGATAAATCTCTTAAAATGGTTTAAAAGAGATTTGGATTGGAAAATATGAATTATCGAATGTTTAAAAGTTGTTTAAATCAAATAAGCGCATATAGCACTTTCCGCAGCACTTTTATGCTGCGAATTCTATAACCTTTTGAAATGTAGTTTTTAAACTTAATAATTCTTTTCTAATTCTTTTATGAATGATTTTAAAGGAATAATTAAGTAATGTAAAGATGATTTGGAAGTTTTAATAAGAGTTTGAATAAATGGTTAAGAGGAATTGCTTATAACACTTAAACAATAAAGTGAAGAAGATTGAATATAATAACAAACTGAGTATGCGGGACTAGTACATTTATCCCGACAGTGAGATTTGGGAAGATAAAACAAGGTGTTTAACTAAGGTTAGGGATGGAGCAACCAGTGCCCTGAACTTACCTGGCCTATGTTTTCTTTTCTTAGGCGAAGGGTGGAATAGATCGAAAGGAAAGCCCGGATGCTCTAAAAAGATCATATTTAAGTTGTTCCAAATTAAAATAAAAGAAACAAATTCTTTGAATGTTATTTAACCGCTTAACATTTTTTATTCGATGATTGGTACAAAGGAACCGGGATCAAATTTGGGTAATTCCTATCCAAAGAACCGGGATCGGATTTGGGTGATTCCTATCCGAAAACCACTTCAAACTAATTTTCGAAATAAAACATATTGAAGAAAATGACCATTAATGACAAAGATCTTCATAATGTAGGATTACTTGCCATTAGTCCCTGGAGGTGAAATTTACCATATTTAAGGTGGTAGTAGTACTCTGTTATGAAAATCTTCGATTTGCAAGAATATGATTTGAAGTTAAGAAAGAAATCTTTGATTAAGATTTAATGAATGATTTGGGAATATTTTCCCTGAGCTAAAAGTTATAACTTGAATATAAGAAATCTTTAAAAAAATTTAATGAATGATTTGGAAAGGTTTTCCTGAGTAAAAGAGAAAATGATTTGGAATTATTCCAGGATTTAAGAAAGGTTTAATAAATCAAATGATTTGATAAATGAGGCTTAATGATTCCCTATACATTTAAAAAGAAAATGGAATAAATTGAAAAGAATATATCTAAGAAAGATATTTTATAAAAGATGAAGTAATTGATTGATGATTGATATCCACATATGAACTTAACATCTTTTAAAGCGATGATTGGTTTCGAAGGAACCGGAGTCGGATTTGGTTGATTCCTATCCGAAAACCACTTCGAACCAATGTATACGTTCGTAAGTGAAGACATGTTGAAGATGATGATTATTGAAGACCATGGATCTTCATAGCGTGAGGACTACTTGTTGAACATGCTCTGGGTAGCTCCCATTATAGAGTTATTTATAGCAGTGGTTTTCCCGTTGTGAAGATTTTTCGGATTGCAAGGGCTTCTCGCCTAGTAATGGCCGAGGAAAGTGCTTTCGGTTTTGTTCAGTCCCAGAACGAACTTGTATTACGTTGGTATATTCCGTTGACCTAGTCCAGATATATTACCTTAGACTTAGTCCAGATATTGATACATTATTCGAAAAAGTTTATTTGCAAATGTTTTCAAAGAGATGTCATTAAATTTAATATCAAATGTTTTGATATAAAAGTGTTTTATTTATCATAAGGTAAAAACCCGTCCGTGTTTATGTGTGGGCGTGGTCTTATGAGATACTCTTTCTTTTCAAAGGATTTTATTCAAAGGCTGATATGTGACACTGTCATTTATTATTGAGTTTTCTCACGCTGGTTTATCAAGCCTGATCCGGATATTTTCAATACTCGGGTCAGATCCGAGTAGTTTCAGGTTTAGTCGAAGACAGTTGGAGTTTCCAGAGGAGAGCTAAAGATCTTCATCATCGTATGGACGTATTCAATTATCTGCATAATCTATTTTATTTGTTTTGTTGTTTGTCAGCATTTGTAAGGACAGATGTTTATACCTGTCCATGCTGAATCTAGGTTAGACTTTGATATTGTATTTTAATTTTTTGCGCTGTAAAGATTATTATTGAAATAATATATGTTATTCCATTCATGTGAGATTATGTTCTGTCTTTATTTTTCTTTCTACCTTTAACGATCCGTCTTTTTGTGCAATTTGAGTTGGACATTTGTGGTTTATTATCGATTCAAAGGGTATGGAAAAACGGTTCGTTACATTTGGTATCAGAGCTGAAGGTTAAGCGAGAACCTTGGCTTTGTTGGGGTAAAGACTCATCAGAGATAGGGTTAGTAATGCCCTAGGATGAGTGACTCATTAGAGATAGGATTAGTAACACCCTAGAATGAGTTTGAGTGTATTATATATATGAGTGCGTATTTGTTATTGGATATAAAAATGTTTTGTGTTGAATAATCTGTTGAGTGGTATAAGGATTCCGGTCGATGCATGAGAGCTCCATGTAATCGATAGGAATTCCTAAACACTTAATAAGGCGAACTGACACACTGATTTTGAAAAAATTGGTAAAGGAAATAATTTTACCTAGGATTATATTTTGAATATAAAGTATATATTTTGAAAAGTTGTATAGTTAGAAATCAGGATTAGTGAAATTTAGATATAAACATCTTATGATTAACATTTCATAGTTTGACTATAAAATGTTTTATAAAGATAATCGATAAGTTAGAAATCTGATAAGGTAATTAAAATCTTTAATTCTTATTCCAAAATAATTAATTAAGGAATGATAATGTTAAGTTACTATCATAAATTGATCAATTGTTTGATTTAAAAGTTTAAGTACAAATACATTGTGAATTAAGTTTCACGATTTGACTATAAGGTGTTTGATAATAAGTTTTGTTTAAGGAATAAACACATAGGATAAAAATGTATTTAAATGATTGTGTATAAAGAAAAATATAAAAGGAATGAGAATTTAAGTTCGAGTAAAACAATTGTTGTAATTTAAATGAAGTAAATTAATATAAGATTAAATGAATTTATAAGATAGGTTTTATAAAGTAATCTCTAAAGGATTTTAAAAATAGAACTATTTCAAATAAAAAGAGGTATTTTATGATAACTAATTCGATTGGCTCGAAAATAAACTAAAAATGGGCAAGAGATTTTTTCGGATGGTAAGCACTTCTCTTAAGTATTACTCTTCTTCTTAAGAGGATATATGGTATTATTGGTAGTACCCAGTTCCTTAGATTGTTTTGGAGTTACTCGATCTATATAATTTTCTTAAAGTTAAAGAGATAATGTGAAACCTTTATTTGATAAATTGATTAGTAATCTTTATAAAAGTGTTTAAAATAAAGATAAATTGGGATCACTAATTGATAAGATAAAACAAAATTCTCGACGATTTTGGACAGTCGAAAATTTCCGAATCATACCTAACTCAAAGCTAAGAAATTTATGAGAACTTTGGTAAAAGATTGAAATACTTTGAGTAAATGAAATAAGATAAGGATAATTTATAAATCTATTTATAAAGAAGAAGAAAATGATTTAAGAGTATAAGTATTTAAATACGGATGGTTTTAAAATTTATTTTCCAAAGCTGGCTTAAATAAGAAATAAGTTTTATAACTTTTGAATTTGAGATAATAGTGAATTAAAAAAAAGTTTAAGTTTGTTAGACAAACGGATTTAAGTAAAACCAATTTGAAATTTGGTATTTGTATATACTCTTAGGATGTAAAGGTATATCATACAAATACAGATTTAAGTCATGAACTATTGAGTAAAATAATGACTCATTAAAAAGGTAATTATAAACTGGAAAATGTTTTATTAATGAATTCCAACATTAATATAAGAATTTGGACTTAAGTATTTAAAATGCGATTGATATACATAAGTTATAAGATGAAATAAACTTAAGTAATAGTTTTACGAAATGATTCATAAATAATATTAGTGTTAAATGAATATACTAACTTAAAGGATTGTGGGAATTATAATACAGATAAATCATCTTTTGAGTGAAAAATGGTTTCTTTGGAATATTTTCCTTTAATAAAAATATTTGAAAATAAATAATTAAAGGGATTATATAAAGAAGCACCTTTATAAAATGTCTAAACTTAAGAAAAAGTTTTTATGAAAGTTTTGAGGGTTAATAAATACATATATTATATGTAGATCATCTCATCATACAAATTTTGATCTAATATGCGAGTACAGAACTTTGAGATATTTACACTGGTCCGAAAAATAAGTAAAGTTATATGACTCAAATAATATTAGATAGGATTTTTAAAGAGAAGTATAAACAAAAACAGTAACATTTGCCTATAACGACAAAAGTGACAAAATGCTGATTTTAGAAAAGTAAGTTTCAATGGTTAAATAAATTATTTTAAATAATTTATGAGTGTTTATATTTTTAAATAAATTTATACAAAATTATTTTTAAATTTGGTTTACATAAATAAATAGTTTAACTAAAACATCAAAATGTGACCGTGAAACATTTTATCGAAAAACAACGTTTTGTCGATTAAAAGTTGTCGCAACATCGTCGCACCTTTATTTTCTTATATAAGAACATATATTCAAATAGTATAAGTATTAGTTAATTCACTAATCAAGTTAACTTTTACTAAACATACTTAGAAAATTCTAGAATATAATTAAGAAAAAGGAAGCACAAAAAGACAAAAATGTCATTTCAAAGCAAAACGTAAAACATCAAATCAAAGAAACATAATTATTACTTTCTTTACTTAATCTAAGTGAAAATGTCATAAAGTAAAGATTTGAAATGTGATGTTAAGTGTTAAAAAAACAAGATTACTTTATAAGTAAGTAAGGGTATTTTGGTCTTTTTACAAAATATTATTTTAATCCAAAACTTTTTCTATAAATACAAACCACTTTCTCACTTTTTTTCACACCATTTTCTACCTTCTTCTTCCTCCTTGAAGCTCTCTTTAATGGCTTCTTCTTCTCTTCCAAATCCTTACTAGCTTTTTCAAAACCATATCAAATCAACTCCAAGCACCACCAAACTTTGCCAAAGACCTTAGAATACCATTAAAACATGGTTTAGCATCTATGAAGTGAAGAAATGATGGAGGAAGGCGAGGATCGACAGGAGGCCGAACCTATAGAGGAGGAAGAGCAAGTTGGAAAGCTCCGGAGCGAGAAAAAGAGAAGGAAGTGCTGTCGGAATTAAAAGGAAAGTCTACGGAAAAGATTTGGTGAAGATAAGAGGATTTAGTGAAATGTTGTTAGTAAGAATGTTGGTAGGAAGTTAAAACAAATTGGTTAAAGGTGAGTACTCTTATTTACTAATTAATCCATAACTTATTTCAAGTATAATGATTGAAAAGTTTAAATATGTTGAATGATTAAATGTTTGATAACTTTGTTGATATTATGGTTAATTATATATTTATGATATGGATGATAACTTGGTTTGATAAATGATAAGATAAATGATTTGTAATAAACCATAGTTAATTAAATGAGAATTAAATCCATATAAATTTGTGTATGGAAGTTATTTAGCATCTTAATGATTTTAAATAAGTTAAAATAGTCTAAATATGGTTTAAAACAAATTTGAAGTGTTTCGGACAAGTTCTGAAGCAATTCACAAAATTGGCCAAAATCGAGCTCGTCGCGTAGCGGCAGTTCGTAAATTTCGACCGATAAGTTCAAATTAACATAGATAATGATTTATAAGTCGGATTTCTTCGAAATAAAAATTCTTTGGTCCACAATGATAATAGTTTTCCAACGAAGAAAGAAAATCAAGATTTCATCGTGTATAGTTTGAAATATGTCCAAAACAATTTTCTAAAAACATCGTGGTTTTGCAGTTCGGAATTATAAATGATATTTTTAAATGATTAAAATATGAAATAAATTTGATAAATCTATTAAAATGGTTTAAACGAGATTTGGATGGGAAAATATGAATTATAGAATGTTTAAAAGTTGTTTAAATCAAATAAGCGCATATAGCACTTTCTGCAGCACTTTTATGCTGCGAATTCGATAACCTTTTGAAATGTAGTTTTTAAACTTAATAATTCTTTCCTAAATCTTTTATGAATGATTTTAAAGGAATAATTAAGTAATGTAAAGATGATTTGGAAGTTTTAATAAGAGTTTGAATAAATGGTTAAGAGGAATTGTTTATAACACTTAAACAATAAAGTGAAGAAGATTGAATATAATAACAAACTGAGTATGCGGAAACGACTAGTACATTTATCTCGACAGTGAGATCTGGGAAGATAAAACAAGGTGTTTAACTAAGGTTAGGGATGGAGCAACCAGTGCCCTGAACTTACCTGGCCTATGTTTTCTTTTCTTAGACGAAGGGTGGAACAGATCGAAAGGAAAGCCCGGATGCTCTAAAAAGATCATATTTAAGTTGTTCCAAATTAAACTAAAAGAAACAAATTCTTTGAATGTTATTTAACCGCTTAACATTTTTTATTCGATGATTGGTACAAAGGAACCGTGATCGGATTTGGGTAATTCCTATCCGAAGAACCGGGATCGGATTTGGGTGATTCCTATTCGAAAATCACTTCAAACTAATCTTCGAAATAAAACATATTGAAGAAAATGACCATTAATGACAAAGATCTTCATAATGTAGGATTACTTGCCATTAGTCCCTGGAAGTGAAATTTACCATATTTAAGGTGGCAGTAGTACTTTGTTATGAAAATCTTCGATTTGCAAGAATATGATTTAAAGTTAAGAAAGAAATCTTTGATTATTATTTAATGAATGATTTGAGAATATTTTCCCTAAGATAAAAGTTATAACTTGAATATAAGAAATCTTTAAATAATATTTAATGAATGATTTGGAAAGGTTTTCCTAAGTAAAAGAGAAAATGATTTGGAATTATTCCAGGATTTAAGAAAGGTTTAATAAATCAAATGATTTGATAAATGAGGCTTAATGATTCCCTATACATTTAAAAAGAAAATGGAATAAATTGAAAAGAATATATCTAAGAAAAATATTTTATAAAAGATGAAGTAATTGATTGATGATTGATATCCACATATGAACTTAACATCTTTTAAAGCGATGATTGGTTTCGAAGGAACTGGAGTCAGATTTGGTTGATTCCTATCCAAAAACCACTTCGAACTAATGTATACGTTTGAAAGTGAAGACATGTTGAAGATGATCATTATTGAAGACCGTGGATCTTCATAGCGTGAGGACTGTTTGTTGAACATGCTCTGGGTAGCTCCCATTATAGAGTTATTTATAGCAGTGGTTTTCCCATTGTGAAGATTTTTCGGATTGTAAGGGCTTCTCGCCTAGTAATGGCCAAGGAAAGTGCTTTCGGTTTCGTTCAGTCCCAGAACGAACTTGTATGGACGAATGTCCGACATTGCATTTCTGAGACACAACGTTTGAGTTTTACAAATGTACATCTGCTTGGTGGCGGAGAAGGCAACTTCTCTTAGCTTAACACCCTTCTCTGAGACATACGAGCTCAGAGGTTGTATGTTTGTGGGAGTCAAATAGTGATCAAAGGAATGGCAGTGTGGCATTCAAAGTGGAACCTGTTATGATCAAACCGTGGTTTTGTATGAAAAGCGTGGCTTTGAAGAAATTAAGCGTAGCCTCATGAGCCTCACACCCCGATTATGATGGGATACTATGTGGTCTAACAGACGCAAATTCAGAATATGTGAGTATGTATGGTGGTGTCAAATACGTTTAGCCCTTTGAGGGATACGTCCCTCAAGGCATTTATTGCCCCATTGGATATAGTAGTTAGCTTGAGAAAAGCAGGGAACTACCGGTTATCAGTTGTAGTATAGCAAGTATAGTTCCAAGTGACTAGTTTGAGAAAAGCGATTAAGGCACCATGGGAACTATGTTTGTTATGCGTGGATCGGAGAAAAGGTCACTTGTTTCCTATCATGTTGGAAATCCAATCCCAATACGAGATTTACGGTTTTGATTGTATTCCCAAAATAGCTGTAATGACTTGCAAACAATTCAGCTACCCCTTTCTGGTATCATATATTCCGTTGGTATATTCCATTGACCTAGTCCGGATATATTACCTTATACTTAGTCCAGATATTGATACCTTATTTGAATAAGTTTATTTGCAAATATTTTCAAAGAGATGTCATTAAAAATAATATCAATTTTTTTGATATAAAAGTGTTTTAGTTATCATAAGGTAAAAACCCGTCCGTGTTTATTTGTGGGCGTGGTCTTATGAGATACTCTTTCTTTGCAAAGGATTTTATTCAAAGGCCGATATATGACACTGTCATTTATTATAGAGTTTTCTCACGCTGGTTTATCAAGCCCGATCCGGGTATTTTCAATACTCGGGTCAGATCCGAGTAGTTTCAGGTTTAGTCGAAGACGGTTGGAGTTTCCAAAGGAGAGCTGGAGATCTTCATCATCGTATGGACGTATTCTATTATCCGCTTCATCTATTTTATTTGTTTTGTTGTTTGTCAGCATTTGTAAGGACAGATGTTTATAACTGTCCATGCTGAATCTAGGTTAGACTCTGATATTGTATTTTAAATTTTTCCGGTGTAAATATTATTATTGAAATAATATATGTTATTCCATTCGTGTGAGATTCTGTTCTATCTTTATTTTTCTTTCTACCCTTAATGATCCGTCTTTTCGTGCAATTTGAGTTGGACATTTGTGGTTTATTATCGATTCAAAGGGTACGGAAAAACGGGCCATTACAGTCATCATGACAAAATTCACAACCAAGTCACAAAAGATGCAAAAAAATATACTCAATGAATTAAGGAAATATGTTATCCTGCAAAAGGCTCCTTTCTCAGAAGAAATTATGGTAGCTAGCATCCCTTCTCATATTCAAATTCCTCCACCAAAGTATGATGGAACCACTGATCCAGATGATCACCTTAAAGCTTTTGAAAATTGGATGAACTTGTATAATGCTCCTAGGTCAGTTCGATGCAAACATTTCCCAATTACTTTTCAAGGAGCAGCTATCAAATGGTGTAGGAATTATCGAAAGATGACCATTTGTTCTAGGAAATATTTTCTTAAAACTTTGTGACAAAATTTTACGTATTCAAAGATCAAACTATGAGCTTTACCTAGTTAGTTACAATCAAACAAAAATCGAGAGAACCACTAAATGAGTATTTAAAGAGATTCAACATTGAAGCATTAAAAGTAGTAAATGCAACCGATAGAAACAAGTTAATAGCAATTCGGTCAAGGCTAACCAAACAAACCCCTTTCTGGGATGACCTTTATATTAATGGATGCAAAGATCTATAATACTTTTATTCACGTGCAGACAAATTTATCCGACTAGATAAAATAGGCCATGATAGGAAAAGATCGCGACAAGGCATAGAAGGAGAAAGATCTAACTTCGATCACTCTAGACATAAATCAAAAGGCGGTGAAAGGGTTTGGAACAAAATTCCAGAATATAACCATGTAGCCTTAAATCAACCACTTTCTCACATATTCACAATAGTAAAGGATGATGATAGCTTCTCGACTACACATAGAAAACAAAATCCGACCAGAGCCTAAGAAAGGGGTAGTTTATTGCGATTATCACAAAGCAAATGGACATGAGGCCAATGAGTGTCGCGAGTTGGCTAAAATGATTCAAAACATGATCATGTCAGGAGCTTTAAAAGAGTTCATTAAAAAGACTTGAAAGACCCCTTTAGAAGACCAACATAGCAACTTCAAAATGTAGATTCCTATTATGAAGTCACACGACATTAGTTCAACTACGAACTTTCGTACTTCATAACTTTCTGATTTGATTTGTGCTTTGATTTGTACTTTGGTTTATGCTGAAAATTGGGCATGCATTAATTCAAAATTCAAGTGTCATTACAGGTAAAACAAAACCAATCCATGGCATTCAACATGCTCTTGAAGCACAACAAATCTATAACAACTTAAGAAAGACAACACAAATGCTTGATATAAAGTGGGTACCAAAGATGGAGCCAACATAATACAAAGATCTGCACTCATGAAACTTCAGACTACTATCAGTCCTTCATCAATTTCAGTGGAAAAGACTAACATATAAGACCATTCTATTGCAAAGCAATATCCACCAAGATTTGGTAACCTATCCGAGGGAGAAAATAATACATTTCAATTCAATCTTTGACAAATTATTTTACTAAAGAGAATTTTCCTAACAAATCTTCAAAAAAAGACTATTTTCAATCACCCCATGGTCTGGGGAAGATAGGAGTTTCCATTTCAAAAAACTGATTTGCGCAATCTTCTAAAGATACTACATAGCATTAATGAATGCATGCAAAAAATTTCCAATAAGTAATCTCAATACTTCAAAGCTTTCTAAAACCATTGGCAAGAAAAAGCCTATTTATGTTTTTCGAGAAAATGTTTTAAAAACAATCAAAATCTTATTGATAAAAACTCAGACTAGGAAATCCTATACTCGTTAAAAAACTATAAGTTCATGAACCATGACCTCCCAGTCTTTTATTTGAGATTCGTATTTCCATTATGAGAAAAATAATTTTTAAGGCCCTACCAAAGGCACCTTCGGGAGGAAAGGCAAAAATCCTCGCAAGCCCTTACCAAAGGAACCTTCGGGAGGAAAGGAAAAAATCCTCTCAAGCCCTTACCAAAGGCACCTCCTAGAGGGAGGAATAAAACCCCCAACGTCCATATCACTTCTAAGGGGAGGGTCAAGATAAGCGCCTATCAGCAGCCTTCTGGAGGAAGGTCAGCTCAGCAAGCACAATATCCCTTTGGGACAAGGGAAGCCCAAGAAGTGGCTCATCAAACAGTGGACTAAGATGTCCAAGCCCAAGAAGAGGCTCATCAAACAGTGAACTAAGATGTCCAAACCCAAGAAAAGGCACCAAACAAAAGAAGAAAGACAAAGATGTCTACAACTCAAAACAAAAGTCAAAACCCAAATTAATAAAGGGTTCAGGAAAGACATCTATCTACTCAAAACAAAGATGAGACCCAAGAGAGGGAAATGAACAAAGGCAAAGGTGATAAAGGATTCCGATGCTAAAATTTGGAACAGACAAAGTGACCAAAATCATATCCAAAAGAGACAATATATGAATTAGAAAATCTTAGAACGTCTAATGCTTAGGAAATAATTCTACATCAAAGGACTAAGAAACATGTATCCTAAAATAAAGGAACATGAAATAAAAGTATGGATAAAAGGAATCCATAACATAACACCCAAAGTAAAAAATCTATACAGGAGTCAAAGGAATAGAATATAGCAAGTTCTTACACCAAAGATGAAAGTGATTCCATTCAAAGATAGATTGAGTAAACCAATCCATGGAAATAAAGTGTCCCTTTAAGATAGAAGAGTCTATATATTATATATATCAGCATGTTATTTGGACCATTGCACTGCTAAGTGGTCAAGCAGTAATACGGAACCACTATTTCGAGTAATTGCATGGCTTTACGAAACTACTCAGCTCCAATATAACCATAATACTACTAACTTGTAGACACTTTAGGAATCACACATCAACTAAATTTACTATTACTAGACAGATTTCTGATTTTGTGCATATATTGGATGAATTTGTAAATAGTTTTTTCGTCAGATGAGATCTTAACAAGATTTTAGCTGAATTATTAATTTTGCAAACTTTCAGATTCCTTACCTCATTTCATGATGATTTCATATTGAGTTTTGTGAAGCTATAATTTCCACAGTGGCCTTTATGATTATTTACTGACTTCATATTCTTGATTTCCATGCTGAATTTTCTTGATGATTTTATATTGAATTTCTGATTCCGTGAATTCTGAAGTTTCTCATTGAATTTTTATGATGATTTATGGATTTCATATTTTAGATTTCCTTGTTGGATTTTTAGTCATTTCATATTGAATTTCTGTTTTCGTCAATTTCGAATTCCTGCACTAATTTTATGACGACTTGTATTCTTGGTTCCTTGTTGGGTTTTTCGATGAATTCATATTGAATTTCTGCTTTCACGAGTTCTGGGTTCCCTTATTGAATTTTTAATAATCTATTTGTCAGATGAAATCATGACAAGATTTTAATTAAATTCCTGATTTTGTGGGCTTTTAATTCCTTTTCTTGAAAATTCCATTCTGGATTTAGTCAATCCTAAACTCCTACATTGACTTTATAATGAGTTATTGATTTTGCTTTCCTAATCCCACCGGTGAATTTCCATAGTGATTTCTTATTAAATAATTGGTTTCGTGAATTTTCAATTTCCTCATTGACCCATACGACGATTCATGAATTTTACATGTTGTTATACCCTATTGAAATTTCATGATGATTTCCTATTGATCACTTGTTTTATAAATTCATGATTCCTTAGGTCCCTTTAGTGAGTTTGCATGACAACTTATGAATTTCCTATTGATTTTCTGATTTTGAGTTAAAATGGATAGATTTCTAATCATATTTTTGGATTCCTGGATTTTTGAGTTTCCTTTTTATAACAATCTCTTGATTTAATGGAACTTAGGATTCCTTGCTGATTCTTGCAGTGATTGATAAATTCCACATTTTTGATTTCCTTATTTCAATTTTTTATGATCCTTTATTGAGCTTTCGACTTGATGAATTTTGAAATTACGTGTTGATATTCATGACGGTTTGTGAATTTCTACTTTTTTTATTAGGTGTTTAATAATCCCATATGAGATTTCTGATTTAGTAAATTCTAAATTTCCTTGTGGATCTTTATGGCGATTTGTGAATTTTGTATGCCTACTTTCCTCAATAGATTTGAGATGATCTCCTATTGGATTTATGGTATAATGAATTTTAAATTATCTTGCTGGCTTTTATAATTATTGATGAATTTTATGTTCCACATTTCCTTGTTTGGATTTTGGTGGTTTAATGCTCATTTTCAGATTTGATTAACCTTTCACTCCCTTATGAATTTTAATAAAGCTTTATGGTTTACATATACCTGACTGCCTTATTAGATCTTTGGATCTTTAGTTTTATGAATGCTGAATTTCCTATTTCATTTTTATGACGGTTCGTGGATTTCATATTCCTAATTTCGAATTGAATTTTTTTAATGAATACTTATTAAATTTCAGGTTTAGTGAGTTTCAAAATTTCCTCTAGGTCTCAGTGATGATTTATGGATTTCGTGCGCATGATTTCCTTATTGAATTTTGGATGATCTCTTGTTAGTTTCCAAATTATATGAATCATAAACTCCCTTGTGAATTTTTATAGTAATTTATAGATTTCCAATTTCTGATTTCCGTATGGTCTTGTTATATTCCTAACTTTGAAAACCCTATATTCTACTGTAACATCCCGAAAATTTTTGACTTTCGAAAATTCAACATCGATACTCACTTTATCGACTGCTGAGCCATCGAATGCCGGAAACCCGAAAAGTTATGGTTTTAAGAAAGAAGAAAAAGGTAGAAGAAGAAGATAGAAGAAAAAGAAAGAAGAACAACAACAGAACAAGAGCAGAAACAGAAAACAATATCAGAATCTCACATATCGCAGCGGAACAATATATAATAGATAAATGAATATCATTTAAAAACAAAAGAATTATATCTGTTATTACATTACATCACATCATATCATCAGAGTTAATAAACAACAATGGACAGTTACATAAACTTGTCCTCATACAGAATACACAGCAGAATAAATACTATCAGATACAAATACTACGTCTCGTCATCCAGAATATCTCCAAGCTCCAGAATATCCTGAATATCCTGATAATCTAACTCTAGGCTGCCCGTGTGGAAATTGGTGGGCACCCAGAGTTTAGAAGGGAAACAATAAACTCCGAGTCAGTCATGGTGACTGGTGTGAGATCGTAAAACAGTTATTTTTCTTTAAAATAAACAACAGAAGAATTTTAAAGTCAATTCGCAATGCTTTTGGAAAATGAAACTACCATAAGACCTCCCACCACACACACAATGCAAACGCAGAATTGGAGGAGATTTCTTCTTATGATAGTCAAAGATGCTTACTATGCAAAATCAAATCATTTTTGATATTATTATTAGTGCATAGTGGAAAACATTTCGAAAGTATAATATAAATCTTAGCCAGCATAGGTACCATTATATTATGCCTGCTATAGCTGCCTCCTGAGGAGACAGGTTATACAATTGAAATCGTAAAGGCTCGTATTGTTTCTTTGGATTTCCAACAAATGGTCAGGCTAAGGAACTTCCTATCCACGATGGGTACGTCCCTGGAATAGACGACCCGAGAACCTAACCGGATCTCTGCCAACACAAGGCCGGGTTACCTCTGCAAAAATAGGTAACTACTGACACGCGTATGCCATCCCCCGATCGTCACCGATCTTCCCGAGGATCCCCGATTTCCAACAAACCACATAGATAATAATAATGTAGTAACCACAGAGGTTAAGTATCTGGGCTCCATACCATGATACCACCTTTATCCAGAAGGAATGACATACACTAAGGGGCGCTACTCCCTAGAACCTTGCTGCATCCTTCCTGTTTTGACCATTTCCGGGGTGTGAGGCTCGACGAAGTCTCGTCCACAAAGCTACGCTTTCTCAAAAAAAGCCCTGCTTCGGGTCAAACAAAATGATCAACCTATGATCACAAAGATATAAGATCAAACAAATGATCATATCGCAAATGATCAAACACTGATCATTTCACAGCAACACTCAGTATGCCACGTTACCAAATTGGGATATATCGCTGATAAATTTCAACTACATAACCTCTGAGCTCATACGTCTCAGAGAAGGGTGTTAAGCTAAGAGAATAAATTCTCCGCCACCAACAGAAATGTATTTGAAAGAAATCAGCTTTATATCTCAAATTGTAACGTCAAACACACAATCCATACAAGTCTGTTCCGGGATCGAACAGAACCGAAGGCACTTCTCACGAAGCCCTTGCATATCCGGATAAATTTCTAATCACGTCCGGACTTCCCGTCACTAAGGGTGATAAAACCTCTAAATCGGAGATCAGCCGATGTAGAGTAACTCGACGGTAATCCTTCCGTTTTCAAAAATATCCGGTCTTCAACACCGGTCTTCAAATGCAATTCATAACGACGTATCACATATTCGGAATGGGTTATACGACCCCATGGTCCTTTCCCGGCTAACCCGAATAGTGAGCGCTTATTTAAAAATAAGTGTGGCATTCAAATTCATTCAATTCACAACAAATACCTACTCAAGGTAATTATTGATAGTCGGTTATTTAACTATCAATAAAGATGCGCAACATCATCAGATTCCAAATAATTTTCCAATTTATTCTTATCTTCCAAAATATCTTTACTAGATATAAAATTTCCACACTTAACCGTTTGAAAACAATTTCAAATCAACTTCCACATTTCAATTTATCTTTGAAGATAAAATCTCAAAACAGTTCATTTCATATTGGAAAAGCATTTCCATACTTATTAAATAATAAGTATTTCACAAATCTATTTATTTTCAACATTTGAAAATATTCGATATACTTAAATCAATATTAAGTATATATTCATTCTTTAAGGAAATCATTCTTTCAACACATTTTATTTGAGTCAAAACGAATGTTGCGTAAAACATCGTTACGACGACTCAAAATCACTAGTATAGGGATTCGAAATTAAGATAGATATATAAATCCCAATACTACATAAAAACATTTCCTTTCGGAAATCATTTACTATAACAACAGTGTTATAGCCCATCATTTCCTTATTTCTCGAAAACGTCTATTTCAACAATGAATGTTGAAATCTATGATTTCGATAGTTCACACGTTTTAAAACATCTTTTAAAACAATTACTTCATTTCATATATCATTTTTTTCAAAACCATATCCATTTTTCTTAATAATATATTCACTGTCCAAAATCGTGAATATACTTCACAAATTACATTTCACTATTTTCTACACGTTTTATTTCAATAATAATTCGCTATCCAAAATCGCGAATATATCTCCTTTAATAATCTTCTATATTTAATTCATCAAATCCCATTGATTTCGAATTTATAAACTATGTCTATAAATTCTTTCCCTATTTATAAACTTCGATTTATAAAAATTCCCTGAATTAACAAATTTAATTTATAACTCAAATCTTATACCAACAATCCATATTATAAGTCAAATACTTATAATTCCTTTATTTTACAAAATCATCTTCATTTATAAGTTCACAATTTATAAATTCCATTTATTTATAAATTCTTAAAAATTCATTTTAACGCTTATAAAAAAACTCGTTTTATAATACCAACATTTTAATTTATAAAGTGTCAACTTTATAAACCTTTTAAGTAAACCGTTTATAATATTCTAAAAATCTCAACTTAAACCATTTTATAAATCAATCAACTGTTTATTCCAAAAATCACTTTTCGGTTATATTTCACAAAGGTCTTAACTTTTATAACTTTAAAATTTTGCGTTTATAATCGATTCAAAAATTCCATAAAACGTATATTTTTCAAAAATCACTTTAAAAACCTTTTTAAAGTAAAAGTCGTTATTTTTAAAACTTGAACCCGATGATGCAACAGCACCAATTAGTCAATCACAACAACAACATCATATATCAACATATGATAACAGAATATACATCAATATCTGTAAATAAGTAAATACAGTTGAGGAATCCAGTTGGATCCCTCCAACCGGTTTCCCTGCATCCACAGATGTTAGCACAATACCAATTCCGCTCCAGTACGGAATTATCGCGGTATATAGGTTTTTATAAAAATCCGCTTACTAACGGCGCAATAGGGTCTCATCCGCTATACGAGGCGGGAAATCAATCAATCCAATATATACATATGCCAATATGTATATACTGCTATATATATATATCCTATCATATCTAATACCACATCAAATAGCAACAATCAGTCGATAAACAACTGTCATACAAAATTTCTTTTGAGTGAGAAAATAATCTCACCTTCGCTTTTTATTTTGCCATCCAATTTTTTTCATTTCAGCTTGTTTCTCCATTTCAGACCTAGTATAAACAAATTTTATAAAGTTCATTAATATTCGAAATAAATCGAATAATCAATTTTCAATTTATTAATGATTTTTTTTATTTTAACAAATTATCTTTATTAGCCAAAATAATTGATTAAGCCAGTTAAACAAATCTCCTTATAAATAGATTGTTAAATTAAAAATATACACATTTTTTTCTTTTTCTACCAAATCCATCATTTTTAAATTTCAAACTAATGACTTAATAAGTTAGTTAAAAATCAAATTCCCTTCAATTTTAATCAGTCAACGATTTTATTTCAACAAATAATTTTAATTTTCACTGCATATTATTTTTATAAAAATTTACTTCATCTTTTCATTTCACTGCAACTAAAATTTTAATTCAATTTAAACAAACAGGTAAATTTTATACCTTTCTTCAAAATCGTGAGAACCACCACATCACCAGAAGCCACCGCGAGATACCAGACTTCGCCGCCGCATCCACCTATCACCCAGTCGTGACGAACTCGCGAACCACCTCGCTACCCCCCAGCTTCGCGCGCCCAGTTGCGACACGCCGTGAGTTCTTCCCCCCTTCCATCGCCTCGCGACTTCGACTGCCGCCGAGTGCACGCGCGCCCATCCTCAACTTCGCGACGCTCGCCGCCATCTCGATCGAACGGAGCAATCGCGTCGATCGAAAAACCTAGCCTCGCGATTTGAATCGCTCACAGTCGTTACTCCCTTCGTGTACACTTGCCGCTGAGCCTGGCTCCTCGCGCCTTCGTGGAACTGGATGAGGAGGAAAATTCCGAGAATGAAGATCGCGGCCATGAGTTTTTAACTGCTCGACATTTTTTTTTCCGTTTGTTTTCTGGGCTTCGGCCATTGATTTAAACGAGAAGAAAGGTTTTAATTTCTTTTGAAATGTTTTGCTTTGAAACGAAATAAAGTGAGGAAATGATGTTTGCGTGATTTAAACGGGAAAAGGGGACAATAGCTCAGCGCGTTCAGATGTAGGGTGGCTCGAGTACGTGATTTCGCAGAGAACATGTTTACATTACCTCTACAGTATTTTGAGTTGAGGCCAAAAGTGCTGATGTTGACCAAATTCAGATTTTAAAATTAAATTGAATTTGATTTAATTTCAACGCGTTTATACGTCGTATGGTCACATATCAACTCCGATCAATACGAAATTTGAAGTCCGGTAATAATTCAATATTACGGACCCAATGGAACTGGTTTCGTCGAATTCCGAGACTGCGCCTTGGACGGCTATTTTTAAATATCGGTTCGAACGATATAAATTCCAAAACTGACCAAAACAGTCTGAAATTAAATTATGAAGTTTCTGTTATCTTCAGAATTATCAATACGAATTTTAAAAGCTTTCGAAATATTTTTCTTCAGCTTCAACTGAAGATTTAAATTTTTATTCAACATTCAACAGATTAAATTTTATAATTTAATCGCCAAATTCAAAGTTATATCGGGGATTCAAATTAAATCATCGTTCAAATATTTAAAATTAATTAAATATTCTCAATTTAATTTGTGCGAAATTCTGGGTCGTTACAGACTTCCCCCCTTAAAAGAATTTCGTCCTCGAAATTATAAGTTAGGAAAAATGGTCCTCAACTCGTCTACTATTTTTCAACATCTAATGGTTTTATCAAATCTATCAAAACAAATCTTCCTACTAAAGATTCGTTATCCATTCAACTAAATTTCCAATCTTTCATAGTTTTCAAACAACATTGTTTACTTCAAAATTCAAATTTAAGTTTAAATTCAAATTTAAACTTTCAAAATTTCTCAAAAATTTTCTAACACTCGGAATTTTCGAAAAATTTCGCCAGCGTCTCCTTTGCGCGGCTAATACGGTACGACTACAAAACGTCCCTACGGACTCTCAGATTTCAAAAAGAAAAAGAAAAAGCCAAGCGGCAAGAGAAATAAGTCATCAAAAACTCATATTATAATTCAAATACATACCTTTTGTCGAGCAATTCAATTTTTATCTTCGAAATTAAATTCCAATTCCTTTATAAACCTGTATATCCTACTAGCCATAATATCTAGTTGCATATATTCAAACCATTTCGTACATTCAATTACAAAATTTTCAATATAACTGCTTATATCATCTCTAATTCACTATTGAAGTTATATATTCAATTTCGTTCAATTTTGCATTTTCAAATTCATTTGAATTCAATTCACAATTTCAATTCAATTTGGATTCGGTTTATCTTCTGAATATTGAATTTTTCAATTATCTTTCATTCACAACTGCATCATTTTAAGTTAGTTTCATTTACTAATTCATTACAAATTCTAATTCATCTTCAACATTCCGTTTCAATTCCATACGAATTTTAATTTATCTTTCATTTATAATTATTCAATTCAATTCATCGCTTACAAATTCGAAGTGAATTTCAACATTTAATCTTACTTTCATTTAATTGATTCACTTGTATTTATTTTAACTTAACTTCATCCTTTAAGTTAAATTTATTCTACCAAAATTCAATTTGTATAA
Organism: Allium fistulosum; assembly: GCA_030737815.1. NCBI lineage: Eukaryota > Viridiplantae > Streptophyta > Magnoliopsida > Asparagales > Amaryllidaceae > Allium > Allium fistulosum. The sequence goes on from CM060907.1 coordinate 399,557,809, forward strand.
GTTATCAATTTAATAACATTCCATAAATATTTTTATATGGTATTCCAGAGTCTTTTCAACCTTTCAAAGCCATTTTTGAAAACAATCCAAATCATTCTTTGAATTTCAAAAACCAAACCCGAATTTTCCAAACAACTTCCATTTAAAATAATTTGGCAGCAATTCCTCTTTTGGAAACCCGAAAATGAACACCGGTGATGCCGCGGTCATCATCGGAGTTATTTTCCAGCGACCGAAAAGAGTTTAGAGCTTTTATCTCTCTAAAATACTTTTCAAACCTTTGAAATTCATTTTCAAACCAAAAAGATTTTAAACTTTTCGAATCTCTAAAATTTACAAATTCCTTTCAAAACATTTCCAAAACTTCTCTGGAATCTCATTTTAAATTACAAATTACATTTATAATTTACATTCTCAAATTTCATTTGCATGTGAATTTATTTCTTTAACTTTGGAGTTACGATTTGAATTTCTTATTCAATTTCATATAATGATGATAACATTTCAATATTATCACTTTCCTAACATCCATGCAACCATATACTGTAGTACTTCATAGAAAAACATTTCTTTTCCATACAAAAATAGTTTTGGGTAAAATTATCTAATTCACCCAATTTTAAAACAGTACTGTGTCGGTTTATCTTGTTTAAGAGTTTAGAAACCCCTATCGATTACAGTTAGCTAGACTGCACCGACCAGAATCTATAAACAATCAACTGATAAGTCAACACAATACAAAACAATTTCATATTCAATAACAAATACGCGCTCATATCTATTATTACACTCAAACTCATTCTAGAGTACTACTGACTCTATCTCTAATGAGTAACACCCAACAGAGCAGGGTTGTCGCTTAACCATATGCTCTGATACCACTTGTAACATCCCGAAAATTTTCGACTTTCGAAAATTCAACATCGATACTCACTTTATCGACTGCTGAGCCATCGAATGACGGAAACCCGAAAAGTTATGGTTTTAAGAAAGAAGAAAAAGGTAGAAGAAGAAGATAGAAGAAAAAGAAAGAAGAACAACAACAGAACAAGAGCAGAAACAGAAAACAATATCAGAATCTCACATATCGCAGCGGAACAATATATAATAGATAAATGAATATCATTTAAAAACAAAAGAATTATATCTGTTATTACATTACATCACATCATATCATCAGAGTTAATAAACAACAATGGACAGTTACATAAACTTGTCCTCATACAGAATACACAGCGGAATAAATACTATCAGATACAAATACTACGTCTCGTCATCCAGAATATCTCCAAGCTCCAGAATATCCTGAATATCCTGATAATCTAACTCTAGGCTGCCCGTGTGGAAATTGGTGGGCACCCAGAGTTTAGAAGGGAAACAATAAACTCCGAGTCAGTCATGGTGACTGGTGTGAGATCGTAAAACAGTTATTTTTCTTTAAAATAAACAACAGAAGAATTTTAAAGTCAATTCGCAATGCTTTTGGAAAATGAAACTACCATAAGACCTCCCACCACACACACAATGCAAACGCAGAATTGGAGGAGATTTCTTCTTATGATAGTCAAAGATGCTTACTACGCAAAATCAAATCATTTTTGATATTATTATTAGTCATAGTGGAAAACATTTCGAAAGTATAATATAAATCTTAGCCAGCATAGGTACCATTATATTATGCCTGCTATAGCTGCCTCCTGAGGAGACAGGTTATACAATTGAAATCGTAAAGGCTCGTATTGTTTCTTTGGATTTCCAACAAATGGTCAGGCTAAGGAACTTCCTATCCACGATGGGTACGTCCCTGGAATAGACGACCCGAGAACCTAACCGGATCTCTGCCAACACAAGGCCGGGTTACCTCTGCAAAAATAGGTAACTACTGACACGCGTATGCCATCCCCCGATCGTCACCGATCTTCCCGAGGATCCCCGATTTCCAACAAACCACATAGATAATAATAATGCAGTAACCACAGAGGTTAAGTATCTGGGCTCCATACCATGATACCACCTTTATCCAGAAGGAATGACATACACTAAGGGGCGCTACTCCCTAGAACCTTGCTGCATCCTTCCTGTTTTGACCATTTCCGGGGTGTGAGGCTCGACGAAGTCTCGTCCACAAAGCTACGCTTTCTCAAAAAAAGCCCTGCTTCGGGTCAAACAAAATGATCAACCTATGATCACAAAGATATAAGATCAAACAAATGATCATATCGCAAATGATCAAACACTGATCATTTCACAGCAACACTCAGTATGCCACGTTACCAAATTGGGATATATCGCTGATAAATTTCAACTACATAACCTCTGAGCTCATACGTCTCAGAGAAGGGTGTTAAGCTAAGAGAATAAATTCTCCGCCACCAACAGAAATGTATTTGAAAGAAATCAGCTTTATATCTCAAATTGTAACGTCAAACACACAATCCATACAAGTCTGTTCCGGGATCGAACAGAACCGAAGGCACTTCTCACGAAGCCCTTGCATATCCGGATAAATTTCTAATCACGTCCGGACTTCCCGTCACTAAGGGTGATAAAACCTCTAAATCGGAGATCAGCCGATGTAGAGTAACTCGACGGTAATCCTTCCGTTTTCAAAAATATCCGGTCTTCAACACCGGTCTTCAAATGCAATTCATAACGACGTATCACATATTCGGAATGGGTTATACGACCCCATGGTCCTTTCCCGGCTAACCCGAATAGTGAGCGCTTATTTAAAAATAAGTGTGGCATTCAAATTCATTCAATTCACAACAAATACCTACTCAAGGTAATTATTGATAGTCGGTTATTTAACTATCAATAAAGATGCGCAACATCATCAGATTCTAAATAATTTTCCAATTTATTCTTATCTTCCAAAATATCTTTACTAGATATAAAATTTCCACACTTAACCGTTTGAAAACAATTTCAAATCAACTTCCACATTTCAATTTATCTTTGAAGATAAAATCTCAAAACAGTTCATTTCATATTGGAAAAGCATTTCCATACTTATTAAATAATAAGTATTTCACAAATCTATTTATTTTCAACATTTGAAAATATTCGATATACTTAAATCAATATTAAGTATATATTCATTCTTTAAGGAAATCATTCTTTCAACACATTTTATTTGAGTCAAAACGAATGTTGCGTAAAACATCGTTACGACGACTCAAAATCACTAGTATAGGGATTCGAAATTAAGATAGATATATAAATCCCAATACTACATAAAAACATTTCCTTTCGGAAATCATTTACTATAACAACAGTGTTATAGCCCATCATTTCCTTATTTCTCGAAAACGTCTATTTCAACAATGAATGTTGAAATCTATGATTTCGATAGTTCACACGTTTTAAAACATCTTTTAAAACAATTACTTCATTTCATATATCATTTTTTTCAAAACCATATCCATTTTTCTTAATAATATATTCACTGTCCAAAATCGTGAATATACTTCACAAATTACATTTCACTATTTTCTACACGTTTTATTTCAATAATAATTCGCTATCCAAAATCGCGAATATATCTCCTTTAATAATCTTCTATATTTAATTCATCAAATCCCATTGATTTCGAATTTATAAACTATGTCTATAAATTCTTTCCCTATTTATAAACTTCGATTTATAAAAATTCCCTGAATTAACAAATTTAATTTATAACTCAAATCTTATACCAACAATCCATATTATAAGTCAAATACTTATAATTCCTTTATTTTACAAAATCATCTTCATTTATAAGTTCACAATTTATAAATTCCATTTATCTATAAATTCTTAAAAATTCATTTTAACGCTTATAAAAAAACTCGTTTTATAATACCAACATTTTAATTTATAAAGTGTCAACTTTATAAACCTTTTAAGTAAACCGTTTATAATATTCTAAAAATCTCAACTTAAACCATTTTATAAATCAATCAACTTTTATTCCAAAAATCACTTTTCGGTTATATTTCACAAAGGTCTTAACTTTTATAACTTTAAAATTTTGCGTTTATAATCGATTCAAAAATTCCATAAAACGTATATTTTTCAAAAATCACTTTAAAAACCTTTTTAAAGTAAAAGTCGTTATTTTTAAAACTTGAACCCGATGATGCAACAGCACCAATTAGTCAATCACAACAACAACATCATATATCAACATATGATAACAGAATATACATCAATATCTGTAAATAAGTAAATACAGTTGAGGAATCCAGTTGGATCCCTCCAACCTGTTTCCCTGCATCCACAGATGTTAGCACAATACCAATTCCGCTCCAGTACGGAATTATCGCGGTATATAGGTTTTTATAAAAATCCGCTTACTAACGGCGCAATAGGGTCTCATCCGCTATACGAGGCGGGAAATCAATCAATCCAATATATACATATGCCAATATGTATATACTGCTATATATATATATATCCTATCATATCTAATACCACATCAAATAGCAACAATCAGTCGATAAACAACTGTCATACAAAATTTCTTTTGAGTGAGAAAATAATATCACCTTCGCTTTTTATTTTGCCATCCAATTTTTTTCATTTCAGCTTGTTTCTCCATTTCAGACCTAGTATAAACAAATTTTATAAAGTTCATTAATATTCGAAATAAATCGAATAATCAATTTTCAATTTATTAATGATTTGTTTTATTTTAACAAATTATCTTTATTAGCCAAAATAATTGATTAAGCCAGTTAAACAAATCTCCTTATAAATAGATTGTTAAATTAAAAATATACACATTTTTTTCTTTTTCTACCAAATCCATCATTTTTAAATTTCAAACTAATGACTTAATAAGTTAGTTAAAAATCAAATTCCCTTTAAATATTTTAAATCAATTTTAATCAGTCAACGATTTTATTTCAACAAATAATTTTAATTTTCACTGCATATTATTTTTATAAAAATTTACTTCATCTTTTCATTTCACTGCAACTAAAATTTTAATTCAATTTAAACAAACAGGTAAATTTTATACCTTTCTTCAAAATCGCGAGAACCACCACATCACCAGAAGCCACCGCGAGATACCAGACTTTGCCGCCGCATCCACCTATCACCCAGTCGCGACGAACTCGCGAACCACCTCGCTACCCCCCAGCTTCGCGCGCCCAGTTGCGACACGCCGTGAGTTCTTCCCCCCTTCCATCGCCTCGCGACTTCGACTGCCGCCGAGTGCACACGCGCCCATCCTCAACTTCGCGACGCTCGCCGCCATCTCGATCGAACGGAGCAATCGCGTCGATCGAAAAACCTAGCCTCGCGATTTGAATCGCTCACAGTCGTTACTCCCTTCGTGTACACTTGCCGCCGAGCCTGGCTCCTCGCGCCTTCGTGGAACTGGATGAGGAGGAAAATTCCGAGAATGAAGATCGCGGCCATGAGTTTTTAACTGCTCGACATTTTTTTTTTTCGTTTGTTTTCTGGGCTTCGGCCATTGATTTAAACGAGAAGAAAGGTTTTAATTTCTTTTGAAATGTTTTGCTTTGAAACGAAATAAAGTGAGGAAATGATGTTTGCGTGATTTAAACGGGAAAAGGGGACAATAGCTCAGCGCGTTCAGATGTAGGGTGGCTCGAGTACGTGATTTCGCAGAGAACATGTTTACATTACCTCTACAGTATTTTGAGTTGAGGCCAAAAGTGCTGATGTTGACCAAATTCAGATTTTAAAATTAAGTTGAATTTGATTTAATTTCAACGCGTTTATACGTCGTATGGTCACATATCAACTCCGATCAATACGAAATTTGAAGTCCGGTAATAATTCAATATTACGGACCCAATGGAACTGGTTTCGTCGAATTCCGAGACTGCGCCTTGGACGGCTATTTTTAAATATCGGTTCGAACGATATAAATTCCAGAACTGACCAAAATAGTCTGAAATTAAATTATGAAGTTTCTGTTATCTTCAGAATTATCAATACGAATTTTAAAAGCTTTCGAAATATTTTTCTTCAGCTTAAACTGAAGATTTAAATTTTTATTCAACATTCAACAGATTAAATTTTATAATTTAATCGCCAAATTCAAAGTTATATCGGGGATTCAAATTAAATCATCGTTCAAATATTTAAAATTAATTAAATATTCTCAATTTAATTTGTGCGAAATTCTGAGTCGTTACATCTACTATAGAATTTTATGATGATTTTAAATTCTTCATCGAATCTAAAATTTGGTTTCAACGCAAGATATTTATATCACTATATGAAGTCAATACTAAGTTATTCACTACTTGATCATTAAATGAGAATTTCTAACCAATGGCACAAGGATGAAAGCAAGGTTAACTTAAAGAGATAACTTAGGGTCACCAAAGGCTCAAAATTGATATCTATAGGTTGAAGGAGGTTTAACTCGAGCAGGAATATCTAGAGTACATAATAGACTTTCTCTAAAGGTTCACTTATTTGAGCCAATGTCAACAAATCAGGTGATATTATTCCACATTCTTAAGGAAGTTTAATTGTGTACATTTTCAAGTATCTTCTCCGAAAATATTACCAAATAACATCTTGCACGTTGATTTCAAAAGTTTAAGATTACTCATTAAGGTTTCATAATAGGTTGATGATCCTAATAGAGGTTATTATTTGTTTCGTAGGAAATAAAGAAAGAAATGCCTTGGAGTTTTTGTCCTAAAGAACAAAAGCTTCTTTCATACAAGGAGGTGCTAAATGTTATCCACAAAATATTTCCATGAATATAAGTATGAAAGAAAGAACACGAGAGCGTCGATAAGAATCAGAAAGCACCAAGATGGTCTAGTTAAACATAACTTCCGACAAGGATATAGCAGCACCAGTAGTACCTTTCGAGTAGGATAGAGGAATGTTTCGACTATATCGAAGAAGAGCTTTTGACAAGGTCGAAGGCTACCTTTCGAAGGCAATAGCAAGCATGATAACAACATCCAAATCACTCAAAAGGACACCTCTCGAATGCAATGGATAACAGACACTCTGCATTTTGTGCCAAACCATTCGAAACATCTTGGTTTCGCCTTTATCACTTCCGCTAGAGAAGTATTCAACCAACTCAACCCTTTCGAAAGCATACACGGCCTTTCGAAACGGTTAAGGCCACTCTCACCTAAGAAAGAAGAACTATACGACCATTACCATAAAGGCATGAGGTTCCCAATTAGTTAGGGTTGAGGCTCTCGACAGAGACCATTTACAACAAAGCCATTTTGGGTGTTTCGACTAACTCGAAGCCAAAGAGAAGGCACGTTTCAACAATGTCGAAGGCTAGGACCCATGATAACTTCTTCGGTACATCAGCATTCAAGCCAAAAAGCACAATAATGGACTTTTGACAAGGTCAAATGGCTATCAAGCAACCCCTTTCGACAAGGTCGAGAGGAAACAAAGCAAAAGGGAGAGGCTTAATCCCAAGTAGCAATAGAAGGATGACTAAAACCCTTTCGACCAGGTCGAAAGGTATGGCTCAGTGGACTTTCACGAAAGCGAAGGGGGTTGATCTTCCAACCGTGTCGATAGGTTGTGGTCGAGAGGTCCGAACACGCGCCTATAAATATGACCCCAAAGGGTCAGTTAGAGGGGATTTGATTTCTTCCACCTCTTACTTGTACTTTTCTTAAACTTGTAAAACCTAATTCTCAAAATAAATTGGGAATTTGGTCATAAAAAGAAAGATTATAATAATTTTGGTCATGTTACAACTATGGGGATCTTATATTATATGACTGTTACCATTCAACGTTTCCACCTAATCAGAAGGTTACCCATCGACTAATTCGAAACCCCAAGTTTTTTGTTTCCTGGAAACCTTAGCTCAAATCAATTGGATTACAAGTGCTACCTCTCTTGACAGTGTCGAAACTTTTCCAACCTAGCAATTTCCTAAACCCGTTAGATCCCTAACTCATGCTTCCTTGTAAGCGTCGAATGATGGTCTCGGCAGAGTTCTTGTCAATCTGTTCGAAAGGAATTACCAAGAGGAAAACTACCCTTTCGACTGTGTCAAAAGGTACCAAAAGCGAAATTTTGATCACTTTTCCCTACTAGAAAAGCCTTAGCAATCTCCACTCATTTAAAAGGTTGTTATGAAAGTATTACTCATACTCCAATGTGAAATTTGAGGTGTTGATAAGTTTTCTTGTTAATAAGAGGTTTGGAGAAACTTCAAAGAATATTTATGACAAGGTTTAATGCCACTGTGATGAATGTGAAGAGCCCGAGGGATGATATTGTACTGATGGCTTTAGTAGAAAGGGTACATAACCAAATTGACTTTGGGAAGTGGCTAAAGATGATGAAGCCAACTTCTTTGAAAGAATTTTATCGCAATGCAAACCTATCTCCATGCATTGAAGATGCAGAATTCGAAAAGAGAAATGGCACTGGTGGTCAGGCTTGACCAAGAGGTGTCATGTAGAGTAATATAGCTATCAACCAGGGAAGTGATAACGTTGGAAACAATAATTTTGGAAATGGAAACAAGCGAAAGAACTCTAACAACATTAGTGGCAAAAAGCAAGATAAGAAGAAGCATTCAAGGTTCATTTATGATGGAAACTGCATGGAATCGATCGATTCTATTGAGCATATCTACCTTGTTACACAAGGTACAGAGAGATACGATAAGCCTGCCCCAAAGGAAGCCACTAAAGATTAGAAGTGCACCGATAAGTATTGTTGCTTTTATGAAACCCGTGGGCATAATACAAATGAATATAGACATCTCCTGTTATAATTGAAGAGCTGATTTGGAAGAAGAAATTGCAACAATATTTAAGGAATCAATCTCAAAAGCAGTAGCCTCAAAGAAATGCAGTTGGGTCCAGTGGTGAAGGCTACGACTATCGACTAGAGGTATAGTGATTAACACTATTTATAGAGGTCTACATCCTATGGAGAGAAGTTAGAATGAAATGGAGCAATATAGAAGCTCTTTGAAGCATTCTTCTTACGATATGTGTTATACCATATAGGAAGTAACTCCATCTAGACAATGATGGAGGACTGATGATGATATTATCTTCCATAATAGAGACGCTGATGGGATCGAGATGCCGACACTCGATTCAATGGTGATTACGGCCATCGTAGGGCCGTCCATAGTGCATCGAGCCCTTATTGACAGTAGGATCTCCGTGAATATCCTTTTTAAGTAGACATTCGATAAGATGCAGCTAAATGAAAAATATTTGCTGCATTGTAAGTCCCACATTCGGAGATTTACCGAAGAGGTAAAAGATCAAATTGGGTGCAACGCATTGTCTATTCAATTAAGAGATGATATACAAAAGGAGATATATATTCAAAATTTTGTGATGGTAGAGGGATTATCTACTTATAATGATTTCATGGGCCCATCGGCCCTTGCTGACTTTAGGGTTGCACTGGTTCCATGGTGTTTAATAATGAAGTTTCCCATGACGAATGGAGTAGGATCAATCCAAGAAGGCCAGAGCAAGGGTCAAGAATGTTATGTCACAGAGCTTAAAGAAGTATGGAAAAAAGCAAAAGGAAAATGTGCAGAGAAGTTTCTCTACATCAAAAGCGCAGAAGCATAACATTACACCCAATTTTCTAAAGATAAGTACAATACGGTGTCACTAGGGGATAAAAGGTAAAGTTATCAGAAGTCGATGAATATAGGCCATCAAAGGATGACAAAGTAAAGCTATCAAATGATAAAGATTCGCCTTCGCATGGTGATTTCTGCAAAGCCATTGTACATTGAAGTACATGAACCATTAAATGGTGACTTCCAAAGCCATTATAAGATGAGGAATATGAGTTGTCAAATGGTAGCCCATGAAGCTATCCAAAAATGAGATATTCTAGACATTGCATGGTGAATCTGAGAGCCATCGCAGGATGATAAGAGAAATCACCTGGTAAATATAGAAGCCATCGTAGGTTGATTTCTCAAAGCTATCGCATGGTGAATATAGAAGCCATCAAAGGTTGGTTTCTTAGAGCTATCGCATTGTGAATATAGAAGTCATCGAAGGTTGATTTCTTAGAGCTATCGCAAGTTCATGAGGGACAAGCTATTGAAGGTTGATAATCTTGAAGTTATTGCGGGATAACCAAATTAGCTATCTGAAGTTGGTGATCTCAGAGCAATCGCTAGATGATAACATACTTGAGCTATCATGGGATGATGTCTTAAGCTGTCATATGATGATTAAATGAACTATCATGGGATAATGCTCCTAAGCTATCATGATTCAATAAGATGTCATTGGTTGGTTCAGTTGAGCTATCACATGGTAACTAAATTAACTATCGAAAGATGACTCTACTAAGCTATCGCATAATGAAGGAACATGCTATCGAGTGATGGTGATCACTTGCTATCGCATGATGATAAAGAAAGTTGCCGAGTGTTGGTAATTCCGAGCAATCGCATGGTAATAAACAAGCCATCGTGTGTTGCTGATGTTGATCTATCGCATGATAATTAGTCTATATAAAATTTGCATCTAGCCCACCACAAAGTGCATCTTGGATGGGCCAGCAATGCCATGTTGTAACAACTTATTGTCGAGAAGAAATAAACTAACAATTTAATAATAGTAATTAATGTACCAAATGTGTTTTGAATTAATGAACATGGAATTATGGGAATGAATTGGAAATTTTTTTTGTAAATTTTTTATTAAATAATTTTGAATTTAATTAATAAATGGATTTAAATAAAATGATTAAATTGAATGGATAAATTATAGAAAATAATTTCGTAAAATAACTGATAATACGATTTGTTTAGTAAGGAATTTAGTGTAATATAATTTAATATGAAAGTGGGCTTGAATATATAATTTTTTTCATTAACTAGAAAAGAAAAGAAGAAAATGGTTTACTTAACAAAGCAAGCCCAACATTACTTAGTCCAAACTCAACTTTGTTTCATGATATTTCTATCTCCAGTGATTTATTTTTCCTAAGTCCTCATCTTCAACTATAAATATAACCATATACAATTCCTTTATTTACTTTAGAAAATACCAAAACCTAATTAAAACCCATCACTTTAAAAATCAAAATAAATTCTATAAATTCCTACAACCCAAATCAAGGCTTCTTTACATCCTCTACACCAAATTAGCAAATGTGAATTTAAGATTTGAGTGTCAAATTAAAAAGAGGGAAAACTTGCAGCAAAAAGGAAAAGAGAAGCAAGAAGGGGAGCAAGTAGAGGTCAGTGAAGCAATTGTGTTTCTTCAACTCAAGGTGAGTAACTTCACTCACTACTATATTTATATTGATGTTGTGATGACTGGAATAGTGATTGTGTATCTGTGCACTCATATAACTCAATCACAGTAACATTGCTTCCTCCTCTCGTGACCTTAAATTGACTGAGACTGGGTAAATTGTTGGTTGTTTGATATGAATGAATCATAGTTTGATAGTTCAAGGGTGTATGCACTTGATGGTAAAAGAAGATGGTAGTGAACGAGAAGTAGATTGCATGAACAAATTGATTCAGGCACTAAAAATTGTGTCAATTGAAGCACCAACTGGTCGACCTCCAATGTCTAACCGGTCAGTCATAAAATAATAATAATGATAATGATAATGATAATATATATATATATAATCAAAATAAAATTATTATATAATATAATAAACATAACATATTACTTCATACTTATACTCTACACTTAGTTATAAATATAATTTAAGTTGTTTAATGATTAAATGAAGTTGTTTAATAATATTATACTAGTGAATTACTATAAAGATTTAGTAAATTCTAATTTTTAAAGTATAAAATGGTTATATGAAGTTTGTTAATGATTTTAATCTTACACCATGGACCTGTGTAAGCATTCCTATTTAAATACCATGCATTATTTAATTTAATAACATATCTTTTGTTATAAAAATATTACCTATACTTTCAAAATAATATATATAATTTCTTCTATTATTATATATGTATATTTTTATTTCTGTGTAATGAAAAATTTGAATAAACGAATTAGTAATACCATATGGTATGAGACTTTTTTAATACTTTTCCAGTTATTCATCAGCTTGTTGTATAGAGAGATAATGTATTTTTAATAAAGTGCATGGGCATTTAATAAGTAGAGTAGTAACACACGGTGGTATAGGATGTCGATGTAATACTTATTTGGTTATTCAATTTAAGTAGATGACGCTGGTATGACAGGAATATGGATGATGGTTTATACTTAAGTGAGTTGATGCTCATCAGTGTTGAGCAAACTCATGGTAATTGAGTTAGTGGGATACCCACATGTATTCATAGATATTGTCTACTTGTCTATCACAAGGTACTCCTGGACATGTGTTTGGAGTTAGAAGGACCAGATTAGACCAGTATCCACCCTACCGGCCTAATCATGGGATCACCCACTAGATCTATGACACCTTTTTGATAATTGTGATAGGGTAATTAACCTTTAGGGTGGTCAAACCTTGTCCCTTATGTCACCTAAGCTAGCAGTCTATTGCCATAAGAGTAGCATCCAGGTTGAGACTAGAAGTCCTCATGTTGATAAGCACACCGATGGATAATGTCATGATTACCATGGAGGTAACTGAAGACTCTAGGAGAGAATCTGGGTAGTTAGCCCTTGGGCTCCTGAAGTAGGCGGTTTGCTGTTATACTCCCATTTGGTTCTACATGAAGTGGTAGATAAGCACATACTATTTATACAGCTCACTTAAGCATTGGATATTATGATACGACTCCACATGGGACTTTGTGTCTATCGTACAGTCGATTCCCGTTGATTTGTATATATGATATTTATATTTATATGGATTTGTGATTATGATTCATAGATGAATGAACATTTACTTGACTATGTGTTTTATTTTCATAATTGATTTATATACATATCCATAGGCTTATTATTATACAATGATATGTCATATCTAACCTATCATTATAGACATAGTTTGACCCATGTGTTATTATAATATTCAAGTCAGTTCGAGAGTTTCCAGATGTAGGTTCTCAGTGATTCCAAAGCTTGGTAGGACTTTTGTGGAGGCTAGTAGTAGTTATCTGATGATATATTCCCTATACATTTTGTAGCGTCGTTGTATCTAATATGTAGTATCTGACGATGTACTATATTATGGGCTATAGACTATCAATTTGTAGCCCTTTAAACTGTGTATTATGATGTATATATATTTCATCTGCTACATCCTAACTCTATGTACTCTGATTTATTCTCTGTGATTATGTATTGTTCTGTCCTAGAGGCACATGTGTTTATTGCTTTGTACTGAGACCATGTATATTTATGGTGAGTAGTACATGATATAAGATATGTATCAGTGTTAGTCCATGGGAATATTCATATATGCACCCCATATTGCAACTCATTGTCCGTATTATCTTACTATACTTAGTAGTACTCTCTAGCAGTATGGGTATAGATGTGAGGATGTTACATACGTTATCATGATTTAGAATAAAGGCTGTGCCACATATCATTTTGAACATGTGCTATGTCATTAAATCATGACCGTCTATTTCCACATAATAACACGTGTCTTGAATACAAGGTTCGGGGCTTCTATAAATAGGCATGTATCCCCTATTAGGGAGGGGTCAAATTCAAGATTCTCTTCTCCCTATTTTTCATTTTTTTAAGCGTGTAAGAAAGAACTTGAAATTGGGATTTCCGTGGCCGTTAGGTCAAATAAAAATCAAAGTTATGTAGTTGAGGACATATGCTTTGAACAATTTGCATATTTGACTCCTTGAAACTCTTGACTTACATATACGACTATTGAATTGTATGATGAACTAAGGACCCTCTTTAAACTTAAATGCTTGACTTTGTATAAGGCCCAAATTTCAGCCTAATAGTAATAACTACTACCTATGCCTTGACTCAAGTCCACTAGCAAATACTATAAAGTAATGGAACCATGAAAAGAGTTGGAAGAGGCATAGTTTGAGTTGGTGGAGCTGATGATTTAGGTTCTGATAGACATGTCGATCTTTCAAAGGTTCTCAAAGTTGGATATCAATTTATCCTAAAGATGAGGATAGAACTGGTGGGGTTTCTCCAAATGAATAGGGATATGATCGATTGGACACATACGATATGTGCGAGGTTTCTCCTATAGTTGCATGTCACACATTAAATGCTAATCCAAGTTATCCTCTAGTGAAACAAAAATAGTGTAACATAGAACAAAATGATCTACTTTGTTGAAGGAAGAAGCAGATGATCTAAAGTCTAATAGTTTTATCCATGATGCTTTGTAACGAAATAGGTACCAAATCTAACAATGGCTAAAAAGATGAATGGGAAATGGCGGACATTCATAACTTATTCAGATGCATGTTCAAAGGACTACTTCTCGCTGCCCCGGATTGACCAGTTATTGGGTAGAACTGTCGAACATAGACTACGATTTATTATGGATGCACATTATAGTTATAACCAGATTATAGTATATTTCCCCAAATGAGAGCATACAGATTTCACAAACTTGGGACTATATTATTATCGGGTAATGCTATTCAGTCTGAAGAACACTAGAGCTACTTATCGGCATTTGGTCAATAAGATGTTTAAAGATCATACAAAATGAACAATTGATATCATTGTGGATGATATGTTTGTGAAGTTGTATAAAACAACCAATGACATGGGCGATCTTTTGGAAATGTTTGATGTGCTCCAGAAATATTAAATGACTTTGGATTCACTCAAGTGTTGATTCGGAGTTGTAGTAGGCAAATTTTTAGGGTTCATCATGAACTCTATGGCTACTGAAGCTAACCCAGAGCAGATTGGAGCTTTGAAGAAGGTTATAGCCCCACGGATGAGGAGGAAAATAAAGAGCTTAAATCGTGAAGTTGCCATTTTAAGTAGGTTCATCTCAAAGGTAAATTATAAATGCATACTATTCTTTGATGCCTTTAAAAAGGAGAAAGAAAAATTCTAATGGATAAGTGAAAGTGAAGTTGCTTTTTAGAATTTGATAGAACATCGGCAAAAATTACCGATATTGTCAAATCCTTTATAAGGAGAGAATTTCTACATCTACTTAGCAGTATCAACTCAGGCATTGAATGCAACATTAGTGTGTGATGAGCGGAAGATCTAAAGGCTAGTATACTATACCTACAAGCGATTCAACAGAGAAAAGAAACAAAATTTGAAGCAAGAGAATTTGACATATTGCTTGTTGATAGTGTTAAGGAGTTGAGACCATACTTTCAGGCTCATTTGATAAGGGTGTTGACGGATCAGTCTCTAAGGAGAGTATTGCATCGCCTTGAGACTTTGCAATGATTATCAAAGTGCAATACCGAGTTAAGTCAATGTGGGATTATTTATCATCCTAGGTAGGTAATTCGAGGATAGGATTTTGTGGATTTATTGCTAAATTCACTTTCTAGGACGACGAAGCAAAAGAAGAGTTGGTCAACTTTCTTAATGGAAATTATAAGTTGATGAAGCACCAACAACCATGATTTTAGGGTAGGTGTAGTCCTAGTATTCCTAGAAGGTCGAAGAATTTCTTATGCATTGAAGATTGAGTTTTATGCAATGAATAACGAGGCTAAGTATGATGCATTACTAGTGAGGCTTGAGATTGCAAAGGCATTAGAAGTGTGGACATTGCATATTTATAGTGATGACCAATTGGTGGATTGCCATGTAAAGAAGGAATTATAGGCTAAGGGTGGAAGACTGGAACATTATCTGTCATATGTGTTGGAACTTCTGGACAATATTGAGCAATAGACGATGATGCACAACCTTATAGAGGAGAATACGAATGTTGGTTCACTGGTTAAATTGGCGAGCTTTGGAGATGCATAGTTATTGTGAATCATTCTAGTAGATATTTCGCAAAAGCTAAGCATTGACGAGATGGATATTTATTATGTTATGGAGATTAAGGAAAATGAATCATGGGAAACTCCAATAATGGACTATTTGTTCAGTGGAACTCTCTTTAAAAGGCGGAATGAAAAGGGAATGCTCTTACGTAAAATGCATGTAACAATCTGCACACCAATGGGGCTGAATTTTCGCTAAATCGAAAACTCCAGTCCACTAAAATAAAGATCACTGGTTTGGTATCCTCCAAATAAAAAATGAATGCATATTAGAGCAATAACAATATAAGTCACAGTGGAATAAATAAAATATAATAAGTCACATAACTACTGACCAACATTTGACAATTCCAAGGTCTAATGTCCTTATCAGCACCGTATACGCTAAGTACCGGTACCCATCCTTCAAGATATCCCATGGATTGTAATGAGGAGAGGGTTAGAACAACGTTCTGGTGATTGGCAAAATTATATACTTTTACATAACACTAGTTTATGCTGATTGTTCTCTATCACCTGTTATGTCTTTTAATATTTAATTAGTCGTCTTGACTCCACATCCACATATGATACGTCTCATCCACCCATTGTAGAGTATAACTATGTACATATATATATATATATAAGTATATAAGTATAATGGTCCTCCATTGGACTTAGATATTATCCCTGCTGGTATCTTTAAATCAACACTCCAGCAGGATCCATCGCCCTCGCCGTATCATGATCTGGTCGTCGCGTATACCGAGGAACTCTTGTGTGCCTAATGATAGTTTTTCAAATATTTTGCCATACTCTATCTCGCTTTGGAGATTTATTACTTTGCTTCCTATTGTTAACTCGGCTCCATGGACCACCCTATCCACATTGAAAGTTCTCTTTGTAGGTTAACTAGTCCTGCCCTAACATACCAACTAGCAAACAACTATGGCGGTGCATTACCCAACTTGGCCTACCTTAGTAGGAGGCGAAGGCCGGTTAGGGTAAACTTGTCTTTCTAGTTGATCGCTAAGGACTAATGATGTTCTCGCCCTACTCCTGATTTGGTACCAACACATGCTGCACAGTGCCCGATCTCGCTTACCATCCCATTTATATTGCCTATTGCAATCAAGTAATATCCCCCCTCTTTTCTATTTTTGAAGCAGATCCCTCTACTTATTGAGGGTATTTCTTCATCTATATGCAAGTGTATACTCTCCACATGTCATATGGTTGGATATGTTCTAGATTAGTTCAATATTACACAACTGCTGATAGCCCCATGTGGTGGGCAGACTTCTACTGTGTAACAGTACCGACCTTGCTTTCCAATATGATCTAATGACTAATGTCATTCCATTCATACAACTATCTATTAACTTTAATAGTTTACATTTGCCATAAATGCATACTTGAGGCTACTTATATATATATATATCTTATATATATATATATTCATTCTTACTTAATTATCTTGCCTCTATAGTTCGCTATTGATACTAAGTCCTTTACTTCATTATGCGTTTATATATTTCTTGTTTTATGATTATATAACGCTTTCCTATTTAATAGGCTCATATTATCATTTCCCAATCATTTTATCCTTTTTCCCTTTTCTACCTCTATTCCCTTTTTACCCTTTTATATATTGTTACCTATTCTTCAATTTCTTTTTATTTAATTTGCATTTTTATTGGTATCAATTTTTTTTTGTTTTAGAATGTTCTTATCACGTTTATATATCTCTATTTAACGCTTTGGGGTTCTCTGCATTTTAATGCGTTGGAGCTACTTTTCCATCATAAAAATGTTAACACTGTAAATTTCTATATCTTATCCAAAAAAGAAGATTTATGTGTTGTTTGGAATTACAAAGAATTATTTTTTCATTGTTTGAAATAGAAAGTACAAAATATGGTAAATATTCTTATTTTATACATCTCTTTCTTTTTAGGTGTATTCCTTGACATTTCAAACAACATATTTTTATTTGTTTTAAACTTGATAATGCATAGAAATTCACCTTGCAACATTCTATATTCCAACGAATTAAAATACCACTTAAACCCCTAGAATCTTAATGTAATTTCTTTATTTTACATTCTTATTATTCATTCAAAATAACAATCTATATTACCATATCACAAACAAATTCGTAGTTTCATATTTCTCAATAATGAATTTAGGAACTGCAAATATCCTAAACATTTTCCAGGGTTATATTCGTATAACATGTAAATATAACAAGTTAACAAATATAAAATACATAGAAAGGGTTTTCCAATTTTATTTTCATATTTATAAATTTAGCCTGCAACTCCAATTAACATTATAGGCATATAGAATAGATTTGCATGATATAATCTAATATTATATAGAAGCATATAATATTCTCATTCACCTCCTTTTAGCTCCAATCCTTCAGATCTAGATCCATTCTCTTTTTATTTGACTTCCTGTTACTTTAAATCTGAAATATAAAAAAGGTATATACCTATTAGAATTACAGATCAGGGAAAAGGATTGAATTACATTTAGATTTAAGTTTAAGGTTCATGATTTACCTTTATTTTTGCATTCTAAAAGTATCCTATTCTTCTCTTCTCTTATTCTTCGTTTTTCTTTACTTATACATACATATATATAATATAATATAATATAATATAATATAATATAATAATTCTACTACTTTTAGAATTCTAGAGAATGTAGAGAAATGAAAATGGCACAGCTCCACTCTCTGGACCAAAAAATATGAGAAGTGAAGTGAGAAACTAGGTCTATATTTATAGGGGTTTGGAGTTAACTTAAAGCATTAGATTTACCCTATGCAATTTTATTTTAATCAGAGATGCACATTAGAAACTTGGTATGGAAAAAATATATTTGGTTGCATCTTTATCATTCAATTTACGCTCCAATATCTCCAATCAACACGTCAACGTTTGACCTTACATAACCATAGGTCGACCGTTACCCATCGACCTGGGTTCATCTTGGGTCAACTATTGTGCGTTTTAACAGTGATTTAATTAGCATGCTTTGATTTTTTTGTATTTTGTTCTTTTTTTAAATGATTGCGCTTGTTTGATTCCTTTTTAAACCTTATTGCAATAATTTATTTCTGCTTATATAAGTTCTCTTAGATTTTATTTAACTTTAACATTTATGAACTTTTACTACAACAAAAGAAGTCAAACACCAAGGAAAAAATATCAAAATTCAAGGTGTTAGGTGTGAAGAAGGTAGAGAACTCAAGCATTCAGTAAGGGGTATCAAATTCCAAGCAACCCGAAGGAGATGTCGAATCTCTATAATCAAAGGTATCGAATGTTTAAGAAGGGATGGTGAATCTCTAAAGATGTCAAATTCCAAGTAATTAGTAAACACAAAAGATATCAAATGAGGATATAGTAAAAAAGTGTCTAGTTGCAACAACTAAAAGAATTATCGAATATATATCCAAGGAGAAGTTGTTGAATCAATAAGTGTTCGGGGGGTATAGAACTAGGACAAGCCTAGAGGAACCTGATGCAGCCCAGAATGATACCTAGAATGGTAAAGTGTTAGGTCGCGAACGACCTAACAATTCCTTTAAGTCGTTCCAAGATGATACAGGCCAATTTGGTGAAGTGTTAGGTCGCCAACGACCTAACGAATCTATTAAGTCGCTCCAGCAACTTAGTGAAGCTCGCAAACGACCTAGTTGAAGCTCGCAACATAATAAAGGTCGCTCGCGAGTTAACGGGCTAAGCATGAAGACACTCGTGCGAGTTAATCTGATAGGTCGCTCAAGCGAGCTACGACCTAGCAAGGAAAGAAAATCAAAGTTAGGTCGCGAACGACCTAACTCTCACATGCCGCTCACTCTAGGTCGCACCGATATTTCGAGGGAAAACTGTCTCGAGCTACGACCTAAGTTAGGTCGCGTAAACGAGTTACGACCTAAGTTAGGTTGCGAGGAGAATTAGGTCGCGTGAAGAATCCCCGAAGCTGATAACTTAAGTCGCTGAAGTTAAGCCGCATCCACCTTAGGTCGCTCGACCTTATGCGCTGAGAAGTTAAGTCGCTGCCTTACATTTTTTGGTCGCTCATATGTTAGGTCGTAAGTCGTGATGGTTTGTAATGTGTTGAGATGTAAATATTGTAAGTCGTGTGTTTTCTTATGTCGTTTGTATATAAGTCGTAGGTCGTGATCCATGTTAGGTCGCTGGTCTATGTTAGGTCATGAACGACCTATGTTGAAAAAATCTATGCGGTAGGATCGTATAATATGGAATAGTAAAATGCTCTAGGTAGATAGTAGTAAGCAGTAAGTAAAGTAGACACCAAGACTTTATACTGGTTCGGACCTCCTGTCCTACGTCCAGTCCCTAAGCTCTTATTAGGAATTCAACTAACCAACAACCCTCACTTAACCCGGAGGAATAGGTTTACAACTTACCCGAACAACCGAACGGGATTTCTTGCCTCAACTACCGAAGAGGACTTCAACTTGGATACAAAAAGTATTTCTGACTTGTTGTGTTCTTGATAACACTAATGAGTCAATTTAGTACAACTTTCCTACAATCTTATCCTCGAGAGTATACAAAGTGTTTGTGAAGATTTAGGAAATGTGAATTGCTATGAAACAAGAGATGTTATAGTTAAAACAGAGATTCAAGCAATTAGTTTGCTTTTGAAAACTTAAAAGAATCTGAAAGTATGTTCAAGTAAGTAGAGAGATTAAAGCAAGTAGAATTGGTAATTTGCAATTGTTAAAAACATGTATTTATACTTGTAGAAGAGGTGCATTTGTTTGCTAGAGGTGCATGCAAGAGATGCTTCCATTTCCATTGAAGAAGGGTTGCATCTCTTAGAAGAAAGAAAGTGTCTATTCACAAAAAATTCGCTGTTATCAATTCAGTCGACTGAGCAGGAGATCCAGTCGACTGAAAATATAAAGGAAAATTTTCAGGTCTGTGTTCAGTCGACTGTTCGGGGAGTTCAGTCGACTGAAACTGTGCATGTTTTTATTTCTGTGCCAGTTTCAGTCGACTGAACTGTGAAAATTTGCACAGTAAAAGTATTTATAAAAATGAAGTTTAAAGGAAGTGTTTTAGTGTTCGTGCAAATCTCTTGAGGATAGATTTTAACAAATAATCTAGACTTGGACCCATAAAAATCATACTCAAGTTTTCACTTTGGTCTTCATCGATCTTCCTCTGATTTTAAATGTATTTCTTCCTTTTTGTTGAAGCACATTGTCATTGATCAAAATCTTCGTGTATCAACATTCTCCCCCTTTTTGATTGATGACAACACTTATGTTTGTAGAGATGTAATTATCTTTCCTCCCCCTGAATATATGCACTATCTTTCCTACAAAACAAAGTTAGTAACATAGATTTCTCCCCCTTTGTCATCGACAAAAAGGAAGTAATAATTTGTAGAAGTACATAATTGTTAAACAAAGCAACCACTATCCAAAATCCATTTTCTTTTCTTGAGTGGGAACTGCAAAAAATAAATACAATATTGGTACCCACCTTTCATAGGGTCCTAAAAGTTAGAACTTAGGAAACCAAACCCAATTTGGTTCAGTATCCTTTTTATAAATATAATTTTTATTATTATGAACACTATCCATAAATGCTTTAATATATTTATTCCTAATTAAAATATTGTTAGTCTTTGGAACCCAAATTTTAACTATCTTAGTTTCTTCTTTTGTTCTAATAGGTTCTCTTAATAACATTTGTTGTTTTGAATCAATATTCCTTTTAAAATTTGTATTTTTCTTTTTAGGAATTTTTGACTCTTTTATATATCCTAATCCATGTTTATTTGAGGAGGATTGAGAATTTTCTAAAATCTTAGATAAATTTTCTCTTCCTTTGTTAAAATTAGAGATATTTTTAGTGATGTTATCTAATCTAACTTGAAGACTATTATTTTCTAACTCAACTTGTCTAATCTTAGTTTTTAACTCATGATTTTCAGAGACAATTATATCATTCTTTGTCTTCTGAGTTTCAATTTCTTGACTTAAAAGTGATAATTGAGTTTCCGAATCTGAAAGAGACTCTTGAACTTTTTCAAGTTCTTCTTCTAGAATTTTCTTTTCATCTTTTAACATATCTCTTTCAAATTCAGCTTTGTTTTGATTTTCACGAGTTTCCTTGAGTTTCTTTTTAAGAGTTTTTATTGTGCTCAAAAGTTCCGTGTTTACATCAATTAAATCGTCGAAAGTTAAATTACTAACCTCAGATTCTTGAGCCATAAAGCATACATTCGCTTGTTCATTGTCGCTATTATTATCACTTTCAGATGAAGATGAATCTGAATCGTCCCATGTTATAGAGAATGCCTTCTTTTTACATTTGTCTTTCTTATTCTTGTTGTTGAAGTTTTTCTGATTCTCCTTCTTTAGCTCCGGACAGTCTTTTATCATATGACCTTTCTTGTGACAATTAAAACATTCCATATTTGAGGATGAAGGTTTGTTCAAGAAATTCTTTTTGAAACCGTTTTCATTTCCTTTTCTATATTTTAAGAATTTCTTGAAATTTTTGGCAATAAATTCTAGATCCTCATTTTCAGACTCTGATTATTCCTTTTCTGCATGAAAAGCCACATTTTTTCTTTCCTGTGTTTGATCTTTCTTAGCTTGCATGTTAACTTCATAAGACATAAGGTTTCCAATTAATTCTTCTGGTTTCACTGTAGATAGATCGTTTGCTTCTTCGATTGCTAAGACTTTTCTCTCCCATTCATCAGTGAGTGAATTTAGAACTTTAGATACAATATCAAAATCTGTGTATTTTTCTCCTAGTCCTATTAAGGCATGACGAATGTCTTGAAATCTCGAGTACATGTCATTGATGGATTCATTCTGTCGCATTCTAAAGTTTTGGAACTGGTTCTTTAGCATGGAAATCTTTGTTTGTTTGACCTTGTTTGTGCCTTCATGTATGGTTCTAAGTGTACTCCATATCTGATGTGCAGTAGTACAAATGCTAACAAGATTGAACTCATTTCTATCCAAAGCGCAAAATAACATATTCATAGCTTTGGCATTTGCACTAGCTTCATTCTTTTGAGTATGTGTCCATGTAAAATATTCCGTTGTGGGTACAATGAGTTCTGCTTGTGTTGCATTCCAGGCTTCAAAACTTGTTGCTTGCACATAAATTCTCATCCTTGTAGCCCAATAATTATAGTTTAGTCCATTGAATAGAGGGGGTCTTTGAGTAGATTGTCCTTCCGCAAATGTAGAGTTATAGGTAGATGTTGTGCTTGTGTTGTTTTCCATATTATCAATATGTCGAATAACGGTGTTATTGTTATAAGACGGCCTTGCTCTGATACCAATTGAAAAAATCTATGCGGTAGGATCGTATAATATGGAATAGTAAAATGCTCTAGGTAGATAGTAGTAAGCAGTAAGTAAAGTAGACACCAAGACTTTATACTGGTTCGGACCTCTTGTCCTACGTCCAGTCTCTAAGCTCTTCTTAGGAATTCAACTAACCAACAACCTTCACTTAACCCGGAGGAATAGGTTTACAACTTACCCGAACAACCGAACGGGATTTCTTGCCTCAACTACCTTCAACTTGGATACAAAAAGTATTTCTGACTTGTTGTGTTCTTGATAACACTAATGAGTCAATTTAGTACAACTTTCCTATAATCTTATCCTCGAGAGTATACAAAGTGTTTGTGAAGATTTAGGAAATGTGAATTGCTATGAATCAAGAGATGTTATAGTTAAAACAGAGATTCAAGCAATTGGTTTGCTTTTGAAAACTTAAAAGAATCTGAAAGTATGTTCAAGTAAGTAGAGAGATTAAAGCAAGTAGAATTGGTAATTTGCAATTGTTAAAAACATGTATTTATACTTGTAGAAGAGGTGCATTTGTTTGCTAGAGGTGCATGCAAGAGATGCTTCCATTTCCATTGAAGAAGGGTTGCATCTCTTGGAAGAAAGAAAGTGTCTATTCACAAAAAATTCACAGTTATCAATTCAGTCGACTGAGCAGGAGATCCAGTCGACTGAAGATATAAAGGAAAATTTTCAGGTCTATGTTCAGTCGACTGTTCAAGGAGTTCAGTCGACTGAAAATGTGCATGTTTTTATTTCTGTGCCAGTTTCAGTCGACTGGCCATGCCTGTTCAGTCGACTGAACTGTGAAAATTTGCACAGTAAAAGTATTTATAAAAATGAAGTTTAAAGGAAGTGTTTTAGTGTTCGTGCAAATCTCTTGAGGATAGATTTTAACAAATAATCTAGACTTGGACCCATAAAAATCATACTCAAGTTTTCACTTTGGTCTTCATCGATCTTCCTCTGATTTTAAATGTATTTCTTCCTTTTTGTTGAAGCACATTATCATTGATCAAAATCTTCGTGTATCAACATTTGAAGTCCGAACCAGTATAAAAATCTCTGGTGTTATTTTTATTACACTGCTTTTATATTCCGCACTATTTACTGTATTTTATCATCACTATATTCTATATTGTCATATATCCATATTGCACGATCTCTGTGCACTTTCATTTGGTATCAGAGCCTGGTATTCTAGTGATCGTAACAACATCCTAGAATAATTGGCTACAAAGAGATCTAGTCAAGGCAATAAGAAGAGGAAGAGCAATAAAGAAAAATCAAAGGAGCAAACAAACAAATGCTTCATGGCAAAAGATAATGAGGTTATTGATCTAACTTTTGATGATATGATAGAAATAAATTCAAAACTCTTAGACACTTTAAAAAATCTCAAAAGAAAATATAAGGAAGCTCTGCAAAATCAGAAGAAAGCAGAATTCGAAAGAGATATGCTTAAAGACGAGAAGAAAATATTAGAAGAAGAACTTGAGAAAATCCAAGATTCACTCTTTGACAATTCTCAACTCGCTCTATTAAGTCAAGAAATAGAAGCTCAAAAAGAAAAGAATAATGCTCTAGCTTTTGAAAATCATGAGTTAAAAACAAAAATTAAAATTGTTGAGTTAGATAACACTAGTCTCAAAACTAAGCTTGATAACATTACGAAAAATATTTTCAATTTTAATAAAGGGAGAGAAAATTTATCCAGAATTATTGAAAATTCTCAACCTGCTTCAAATAAGAAGGGATTAGGTTATGTTAAGAATTCAAAAGCTCACAATGATAAAAGCGGTTTAGGCTATAAACAAGCTAAAAGTAAAAATAGTACTAGATATGCTTTTTTGTATACTAATTATAGTACTAGTACTAGTAACCAAGATAGTTTAAAAACCAGTTATAGTCATAATAGTACTTTGTTTAGAAATGGTAGAAATTATTTTTCAAGTACTAAGCTAATGACTAATAGTATTAAGATATGGATTCCAGCTAATATGACTGATCATGATAAACAACTTTATATTAGCAACTATTATAAGAATGTGATTTGTAATGAAAACTATATCTATAAAGGTTCAACCACACCTAAATGGGTATGGTTTCCTAAAAATTAGGAAATTATAAGAACCTTGGGTATCGCATGCTTTAAATGTTAATTTTTTTCTGATACCTTACATTATAAGTAGTAGTTATTTTATATTGTTCTATGTTAAATACTTATGTGGAATATAATTTATGTCATCATATAAAATCTCCTTTTTGTCGATGACAAAGGGGGAGAAAGATATTGCTCTAACACTGTTTGCAGGAATAAACGATGCAAGCACAGATTAAGGGGGAGAAAAGATTAATTATTTACAGAAATATATAGCATAGATTCAGGGGGAGAAATCTATAAGTCAACAAAGCTTGTCGAAGATTCGTCCGTAGCAAATGGAGTTGTCATCATCAAAAAGGGGGAGAATGTTGGATCATAGGTTTTGATTGCTGACATGAAACAAAAATTCACGAATCTACGACTACGATAACATCTAGACTCATCGGCTCAATATATGGTTTGTATAGTTAACAAGAGTCATCAAATGAGTATATAAAGTCTAGTTTAGTGCTTTGTTAAAATCTATCCTCAAGAATCATCATTCACATAAACTTGCATGCATATTTTAATCAAAATCAAGTTTTCAAAAAATGCATGGAGCGAGGCTCGAACCCTGGTCCCTAGTTTGGAAGGCAAGTACTCTAACCAAATGAGCTACTATAGTTTTTGCTTAACAACAGAATTCAGTCGACTGAATAACCTGAGTCAGTCGACTGAATCTATGCAGTTTAACATATACATGCATGTTTTTAAATTCAGTCGACTGAATAATCTGAGTCAGTCGACTGAATCTGAACCCGAGAGTTTACACTCTGTAATCAGTCGACTGACTCAGACTATTCAGTCGACTGAATTCGGCAACAGTCATTTTTTTGTGAAAAGTCACTTCCTCTTTTGAATAGCCTTCTTCCTCCCCAAGGGTTGCAACCATTGCTATTCGCAGAGAACTCTTCACCAGCAGTTGCAACTCCTTAACTACTATATATATGCATGAATTTCAAGATCAAATCACTTGACTAACTTCACTTACTTGATTATACTTGAATCATGTTTTCTGAATTAACTACTCTCTTAAATTCATACATTCATTGCTTACGTATTCATTTCCATATTCTTCAAGCAATTTAAAACTTCCTAATCTTCATATACACACAACTACACACATCATACTTGAGGAAAAGATTATAGGAAGGGTGTACTACAAGTGACAAATCCGTGTTATTAGAACACACAAGGTCAAAACAATCTTTTTGTATTTGTTGAAGTCCTGTTCTGCTGCTCAGGCGTGTGAAGTCCTCTTCGGCTGCTGAGGCGAAATCCTGTTCTGCTGCTCAGGTCCCTATTCTGCTGCTCAGGGTTGTATATACCTGTTCCTCTGGGTTAAGTGAGGGTTGTAGTGAAATTCCAGAAGGAGTCTGGGACTGGACGTAGGACGGGAAGTCCGAACCAGTATAAAAATCTCTGGTGTTATTTTTATTATACTGCTTTTATATTCCGCACTATTTACTGTATTTTATCATCACTATATTCTATATTGTCATATATCCATATTGCACGATCTCTGTGCACTTTCATATGTGTTGTACAATTTGTGTTGTGTTGAGTTGTAAGCCTATAAATAGGCGAGTGGTGTCACTTGTAAGAGTAAGTTGATTTTGAATAAAAACTTTTGTTTGTTAGCTTTGTGCTTTCATTAAATTGGTAGTTGAGTGTAATCTCCTATCTCCTCTCTCGGCATTCGAGTGCGCTCGGATCAACGATCGTAGAAGCCAATTCACGGTATCAAGTGCGCTTGATCAACGTCTGAAAAATTGCAAATCTTCTTTCACGGTATCGTGCGCGATCAACGTGACAAAGATAGCTAGAATTCGGTATCTTTGGATCAACGAATTTGGGCCATTCAGTATTTTCATTCCATCGATTGCTACTTTCACAGAATCATCCATTTTGTTATTCCGCTGCTGCATCATTTGGTATCAGAGCTAGACTTAGCCAATCATAGCTAAGCCGAGTCTTGGAGCCAATTCTATTGAAGAGTTTGAAGTTTAGAGTCGAGAGCTAGAGAAGCCGTGCATCATTTTATCAAGGCTGATAGTTGAGTTGAAGTGTGAAGTTCGATTTGAAGTTGAAGGCCATGCATCATTTGTTCATTCAGATTTGTTCAAGCCGAGAGTTGAAGTTTGTTTCATTTGACAATGCCACCGAGAAGAGCTAATCGTCATCAAAATGTTGAAGATTTGTATAAACGAGAGGATGCCGAACAAATGGAACAACGCATTAGTAACAAATTCAATGAGAAGTTGGATGAAGGAATTGGGAGATTAGAGAAATTGATGATGGATATGAATCAGGGTCAAAGAAGGAGGTCGCTAGTCTCGAACCATAGAGGAAACAGAGTTTCGCCATCGGTTACGGAAGCGAGGAGGGTGTCGCCACAATCTGATCGTGGTAGAAGAGAATCATCAATTTCGATGAGAAGAGATCACCATGAGTATAGAGATGAAGAAAGAAGAACTCAACGTGAGTTTGAGTATAAGCCATATCGAGATGATGACCGACATAGTAGAAGAGATATGCGTGATTGAAGGGATGTTGATGGTCGAGATCGATATCGAAATACACGTGAATATGATGAAGAAAGTGATAGAAGCAATAATCATTATCGAGATCGAGACCAAGGACGAAATGCATATCGGGATGTAGAAGATGATCGACGATGGGAGTCGGGGATGAAAACTGAAATTCTAGAATTCAAGGGAGGAATGGTGGCTGAGGAGTTTTTGGATTGGTTGTCTAATGTGGAAGAAATTTTTGACTTTAAGGAGGTTCCTGAGCATAGAAGAGTGAAGTTAGTTGCTACTCGTTTGAAAGAAAGAGCTATGGCATGGTGGCAGCAAACTAAACTTACACGGGAGAGAATGGGGAAGTCAAAGATTGAATCTTGGGAGAAGATGAAGAAATTGATGAAAGCTACATTCTTGCCATATAATTATCAATCTCTTATGTATCAACGATTACAGAATCTGAGACAGGGAACGAAATCTGTGAATGATTATGCGGATGAATTCTATCAATTGATTGCGAGGAATGACATCATGGAGACAGAAGAGCAGTTGACAGCTAGATTTGTTGGAGGGTTGAGAATGCAGATACAAGATATGGTGAATATGTTTGATCCCAGATCTGTTGCTGAAGCACATCAAAAAGCTATCGCTTGGGAGAAGCAAGGAAGGAGAGGTGGTGGTGTGTTTACAAATTCCAGCAATCCAATGAAAGGGGCTAGTAGCAATGCGAATGTTTCGAAGGCTATTGCGAAACCGGTTGTTAATGAAGTTGCTAAGACCAGAATCAATAGTGGTATCAAATGTTTCAATTGCCAGGAGATGGGTCACAAAAGCAATGAATGTACGAAGCCAAAGAAGCGAACGATGATTGCTGAGGCAGAGGAAGATGAGGTAGAAGCTGAATGTTCTAATTCACTACATGATGAGGAGGAAGAAAATGTGTTGGGAGATGAAGGGTATTCATTGATGATGAAGAGGTTGTGCTTGACACCAAAACAGGAGGAGGAAAGCAGCTGGTTAAGGAGTGACATCTTTCAATCAACATGTAC
Organism: Allium fistulosum; assembly: GCA_030737815.1. Taxonomy (NCBI): domain Eukaryota; kingdom Viridiplantae; phylum Streptophyta; class Magnoliopsida; order Asparagales; family Amaryllidaceae; genus Allium; species Allium fistulosum. Next base: position 399,586,742 of record CM060907.1, read on the forward strand.
TATCTTGGGAAGGGTTTGCAAGTTTGTTATTGATGTAGGAAGTTGCGACAATATTATCTCTACAGAAGCGGTGAAGAAGTTATCATTGAAGACAGAGAAGCATCTGAAACCTTACAAGTTAGCTTGGTTGAGGAAAGGTGGGGAAGTGAAAGTTGGACGAAGAGCTTGTGTTAATTTTTCAATTGGAAAGAAATACAAAGATGAAATATGGTGTGACGTTGTGGACATGGACGTTTGTCATCTGTTGCTGGGGAGACCATGGCAGTATGATAGAGCGGTGCAACATGATGGACGAACGAACAGTTATAGTTTCATGTTTGAGGGTACAAAGATTACTTTAATTCCTAAGAAGCGACAACACGAAGAAAGCAAGTTGGAGGAGATTGAAGAGTTGAAAACTTTATTATCATTAAAGGAGTTTGTTAAGGAGATAGAAGAGGAACCTGAAGTATTCTTGTTGATTGGACGTGAGAGTCAGGAAGTGGTTGAGATCCCTAAAGAAGTGAAACAAGTGCTGGGAGAGTTTGACTATGTATTTCCTAAGGAGCTACCACCGGAGTTACCGCCGTTGAGAGACATTCAACATCAAATTGATCTTGTTCCAGGAGCTGTGTTACCTCATAGACCACACTACAGAATGAGTCCAAAAGAACATGAGGAGTTGAGAAGGCAAGTGGAAGAATTGCTTGAACAGGGGCGTGTACAGGAAAGTTTAAGTCCTTGTGTGGTGCCAGCTTTGTTAGTACCGAAGAAGGATGGAACGTGGAGGATGTGCACTGATAGTCGGGCACTGAACAAGATTACTATGAGATATAGATTTCCTATGCCTAGATTGGATGACTTGTTGGATCAGCTTAGTGGAGCTACTATCTTTTCGAAGATTGATTTGAAAAGCGGTTATCATCAAATTCGAATCAGACCAGGGGACGAATGGAAAACAACATTCAAGACACGTGAGGGGTTGTACGAATGGCTGGTTATGCCATTTGGTCTTTTGAATGCACCGAGTACATTTATGCGGGTGATGAACCAGATCTTTAGACCATTTATCGAGAAGTTTGTAGTGGTGTATTTTGATGATATACTGATATATAGTGGGAATCCAGAAGAACACTTGCAACATCTGAGAGAAGTGTTGATGGTACTGCGACAAGCACAATTTTATGCTGCAATGAAGAAATGCGTGTTCATGACGCATAGTGTTTTATTTTTGGGGTCTGCTATATCGGGAGGAGGTATACAGGTGGATCAGAATAAAGTTGAAGCAACCAGAAATTGGCCACAACCTAAGACGATAACGGAAGTTCGAAGTTTTCACGGGTTAGCTTCATTTTATCGAAGGTTTATTCCACACTTCAGTAGTGCGATGGCGCCTGTTACTGATTGTATGAAGGGCAAGAAGTTTTTGTAGTCGGAGGAAGCAGGGGTTGCTTTTAAACAAATTAAGGAACTGTTGACATTAGCACCAATTCTAGTGTTGCCAGATTTTCAGTTGTTATTTGAATTACATACTGATGCATCGAAGGTTGGAATTGGAGGGGTGTTGAGTCAGAAGGGACGTCCTATTGCATATTTCAGTGAGAAGTTATCGGGAGCAAATATGAGATATAATACATATGATGTAGAATTTTATGCTATCGTGCAAGCTGTGAAACATTGGAGGCATTATTTGTTTCATAAAGAATTTGTTTTATATACTGATCATGAAGCGTTGAAGCATATGCAGGGACAGGATAAGATTGCGGCAAGGCATGCTTCCTGGATTGCATACTTACAACAATTTACATTTGTGGTGAAGCATAAATCGGGGATTACGAATAGAGTGGCAGATGCATTAAGTCGAAGGAATCATGTGTTGACTACAATGAAGGTAGAGGTGACAGGGTTTGATGTGTTGCCAGAATTATTGGTTGATGATCCTTACTTTGCAAAGTTTGTAGATGAAGTCAAGGAGGGAAAGACAGATGATTATGTGTTGGTGGATGGTTTTCTTTTTAAAGGGAATCGATTGTGCATACCAGAGTGCAGCCTACGGATGAAAATTGTGAAGGAGTTGCATGAGGAAGGACATGTGGGTAGAGATCATACTTTGCAATTGATTTCTCAATCTTATTATTGGCCTTCGTTGAAACGGGAAGTTGGGAGGTTTGTGGAGAGATGTCATATTTGACAAATTTCCAAAGGGACAACGACGAATGCGGGCTTGTATATGCCGTTACCTGTGCCGACTAGACCGTGGGTTGATAGCAGTATGGATTTTGTTTTGGGGTTACCTAGAACTCAGAGGGGGAATGATTCTATATTTGTTGTGGTGGATAGGTTTTTGAAAATGGCACATTTTATAGCGTGTAAGAAGACAGCGGATGTCGTCCGTGTTGCCGAGTTATTCTTTAAAGAAGTGTATCGCTTACATGGTTTACCAGAATCCATTGTTTCTGATCGGGATACGTGATTCCTAAGTCATTTTTGGCTGAGTTTGTGGAAGATGGTGGGAACAAAGCTAAATTTCAGCAGTGCTTATCATCCACAGTCCGATGGTCAGACTGAAGTTGTTAACAGATCTTTGGGAAATTTGTTGCGGTGCCTGGTGAAGGATAATCTGAAGAGTTAGGATATGAAGTTATGTCAAGCGGAGTTTGCTCATAATCTTGCTATAAACCGTAGTATGGGTTTCAGTCCATTTCAGATTGTATATTCAAGCTTACCAAAGGGGCCGTTGGATTTGATGATAGTACCACAACCAAGGGGGACCGTTAAACGGGCTGTTGATTTTGTTGATGGATTGGCAGAATGCCATAAAATCGTTCAGGAACGATTGGAGAAAGCGAATGAAAAGTATAAACGATCTGCGGATTTGAAGCGAAGAAGCGTCGAATTTAATGAAGGAGATTTAGTATATGCTGTATTAATGAAAGATCGTTTTCCAGTGGGAGCATACAATAAGCTTAAAGCTCGAAAGATTGGTCCTGTAACGATCGTGAAACGGATCAATGAAAACGCTTATAGGTTGAAGCTGCCGGAGGATATATACACTTCTGACGTGTTTAATGTTAAACATCTTATACCATATCATGGGGATGAGCTTGTTGTGGAAGAGGAGGGCGTAAATTCGAGGACGAATTTTTCACAACCAGGGGAGGATGATGCAGTCCAGAATGATACCCAGAATGGTGAAGTGTTAGGTCGCGAACGACCTAACAATTCCTTTAAGTCGTTCCAAGTTGATACAGGCCAATTTAGTGAAGTGTTAGGTCGCGAGCGACTTAACGAATCTTTTAAGTCGCTCCAGCGACTTAGTGAAGCTCGCAAATGACCTAGTGGAAGCTCGCAACATAATGAAGGTCGCTCGCGAGTTAACGGGCTAAGCATGAAGACACTCGCGCGAGTTAATGTGATAGGTCGCTCAAGCGAGCTACGACCTAGCAAGGAAAGCAAATCAAAGTTAGGTCGCGAACGACCTAACTCTCACATGCCGCTCACTCTAGGTCGCACCGATATTTCGAGGGAAAACTGTCTCGAGCTACAACCTAAGTTAGGTCGCGTAAACGAGTTACGATCTAAGTTATGTCGCGAGGAGAATTAGGTCGCGTGAAGAATCCCAGAAGCTGATTTCTTAAGTCGCTGAAGTTAAGCCGCATCCACCTTAAGTCGGTCGACCTTATGCGCTGAGAAGTTAAGTCGCTGCCTTACATTTTTAGGTCGCTCATATGTTAGGTCGTAAGTCGTGATGGTTTGTAATGTGTTGAGATGTAAATATTGTAAGTCGTGTGTTTTCTTATGTCGTTTGTATATAAGTCGTAGGTCGCGATCCATGTTAGGTCGCTGGTCTATGTTAGGTCGTGAATGACCTATGTGTTGTACAATTTGTGTTGTGTTGAGTTATAAGCCTATAAATAGGCGAGTGGTGTCACTTGTAAGAGTAAGTTGATTTTGAATAAAAACTTTTGTTTGTTAGCTTTGTGCTTTCATTAAATTGGTAGTTGAGTGTAATCTCCTATCTCCTCTCTCGGCATTCGAGTGCGCTCGGATCAACGATCGTAGAAGCCAATTCACGGTATCAAGTGCGCTTGATCAACGTCTGAAGAATTGCAGATCTTCTTTCACGGTATCGTGCGTGATCAACGTGACGAAGATAGCTAGAATTCGATATCTTCAGATCAACGAATTTGGGCCATTCAGTATTTTCATTCCATCGATTGCTACTTTCACAGAATCATCCATTTTGTTATTCCGCTGCTGCATCAGAACCTAAGATCTCGAGCTTCTACAACATAGAGGTTATCGAACCTAAATAAAACAAAAGGAATTCGACCCTTTATAGTAAAAAATGATGAATACTCAAGAAGATAACGTGCATTGAAGAGATATCGAGTTCCTAAGCGGTACCGAGCCTCAATAATACATAATGTTGTAAAGCATATAATAAAGGAGAGATGCCGCATCATTATAGGGTGCTAACCTATTAAGAAAGGATGGTGTGTATATACAATCCAAGAGATGTTGCTTGTCAATGGACTGAAGTAAGTCAAATATCTACACTATAGAAGATTGCTGATATCAACAATATGAAAGATGTCAAATATTTACAATGAGCTATGAAATAATGAATATCTATAGTATACTTTAGGTTGTCAAATAGCTATAATGTATAAGGGGATGGAAGATATTTACAATATATAGAAGGGTAGCGGTCATCTGCAATACCAGGAGCATCAAACAACTACCATATGAAGGATGATGAGAATCTGCAAGCAAATGATTCCGAACTTCTACTAAAGCTTTATTGAAGCAGAGCTATTAGAACCCTTAGATTTGAGGCCAAGACACTTGTCAATCGTCCTGCATGATTTACACGGCTATAAATAGGATCCCCATTGTTATGTGAAAGGGGAAAATTTTTCTCATCTCATTTCTTACCTTTTCAAGTTGTAAACTCTAAACTGTTTTGGGGATTTTTGGAGCCGATTGTACTCTTATGACATTTTGCATATAAGGCCTTGAATATTTAACAATTGCATATCATACTTTAGTTAAATAAAGGTATTGGTCCAATTATTGATCTTATGGCATGCATATGACTTGTTGTACCAGACTTGGATTATGAACATGTATACTTCACTCCTGTGGACTTTGATTTAAACCTTCACTCACATACTTCTATTAAGCTTTACATAAGGCTATTCAAGCCCGTATCCGAACAAGATCTCGCATATTTGGGGTTGACAAAGAAATTTGTTTATAATTTTGACTCTAGAAGGAGAGCTCGAACCTCTGACTTCCTACGTATTTCGGTAGAGGACTTCCCATAACCTACATACAGGGGATATAGAGGGCTTTCCCTAGCTTACATATAAAGGATATAAAGGATTCTTCCCAACCTGCATAACTCCTTAAAGGACTTTCCATATCTTTCATATTCCTACAAAGAACTTTATGGACTTTTTACTTTCTTTAGAGGACTTACCACATCCAGCAAAACCCACTAAGTCGCATAATGACTATCTCTAAATAAGGATCTTCTGAGCCTTGCTTAACCAAACCAGATTACCAAGTTACTTATAGTTTGCAATTTCATGAAGAGCAAGTCTTGAGGTTGTTGGCACTAAAAATTATAGAAGAAAAGAGATAACCGACTCCTTATAATCCTAATAAGTGGAGCATAAATCCGTTCCAAGTAGCCTCTACCCCAATCATAACTATGATCCTAGCCCGGGAGAAAAGAATACAAAAAAGGATGGCATGTTCTTAAGAGTGAGGAAGGCCATACAACTCCAATCCAAGGGAACTATTTTCGAAAGAGAAATAACAAAAGACTTCAACAAGTTTGCCCAAAAATGGGAAGAAATAGCTGATCGCTCTTTTACACCAGTTAAAACTCAAGAGTCTTTAAAAAGAAAGTTCACGGATGATGCTAATGTGCCAATCCAATTCTACAAGAAAGTTAAATAGGAATGAAAAGTGTAATGCCTTAGAAGTTCTAGATCTCCTAAGATTCGCTCTCTTACCACTTCCTATGAGAATATCTATTTCCTAACTAAGAAAGTTAAACTATTGGCCTTTTATGAAAAAACAACCAAGAAATGAATGGAATCTTAGAGGAGCTTAGTGCCGATATAATCGAACGAATGGGCATGATACTAACCAATGTCGAGCCTTAAAAGGAATGATTGAAAGATTCTTGGAAAGAGAAAGCTTAATGAGTTTGTAAGCCAAGTTTAAGAAAATCCATAACAAAGTGAAATTCTTCATTAAAAGGAATTACGAAATAAAGGAAAAGCCTAAATCATTACCAATAAGGTAATAAAGGGCGAAAGAAAATCCTTTAATCCCACCCTAAGGGCCTGGTCAAAGCAACTCTTGGAGGGAGGTCAAAGTAAGCCTTTTTTCCCATCTACGATAGCCTAGCTAAAGTAATGCAAGCCTTCGGTCCCGCCTATGTGGCTTGACCAGAGCACCTCTGTAACGACCCGCCAATCTGCACAATTCAAGCTGACAATAAACCACACATATCCAACCCAAACTGAACGGAGAGATGGATAGTTATGGGAAAGAAAAAAGAAAAAGAGAAGGAGATTTATAAATATGGTTTTATAAATATGGAAATGATCATGTTGGAAATTAAGTATGGATTTTTATCAAGGAAATATAATTATGTTTTAAAAGTTGTTTATTTATACTAGTATTGTTTTAAAGTGGTTCATCAATATTCACTACGCCATAGATGGCCTATTGGAACGAAAATACAAGATGTTGCTAGCTATAATGTAACGATAGCTATGCTGATTTTTGTCTATTACAACATTAGCTTCAGGATGTTAGCATAGATATCAACACTATGTTGCAGTAGCTATAGACTTATAAAAATATTATAAAAAATGAGTGCGGGCTAAAAAAAAGAAGTTGAAATAATTTTTAACGCGGGAAGCAAAAACAAAGCGGGAAAAGTTAACAAAATATTAAAGGGTTTCACTCAAACACTTAACAAAATATGTACTCTGCCGCTCAACCTCTCAAACACTCTGCGATTACAATGGCTGCTCCTATTTTGTTCCTCTTTTGCTCTGAAATTAGGGCTTTGGCCTCGTGTTCGCTCCTGTGAGATTAGCTAGGGCTTCGGCCTTGTCTTCGCTCCTGTGAGATTAGCTAGGGCTTCGGCCTTGTGCGATTAAGGCTTCGGCTAATATCAAAGGACCCGATTGATTGTCGATCGATTACAATTGCTATTCTTTTGATTTGCTTTGGCAATCGATCGTCTCCTTGCTTCGAATACAGCTCCTTCGATTTAGCTTGAGTTCAACTATGAATTCGGGTATGTAATTTGTTGCTTTTACTTTACTGTATTGCTTGCTTGAACTCAATACTATCTGCCGATGATGTTAATGTGTTTATATAGGGTTCGAACCCCTAGATTTACGTTCGTATATATCTGTTTGAATTTGTCAACTAATTTATCTTGGCCACTTGATTTAAGTTGAATGTTTGTGATGATTTCTGACTTTGTCAATTTCGTATATTTGTTACTTGATTCCCACAGTGTTGATTTCTGACTTGGTTCGATTTCTTGGCCACCACGGTTTTGGTTTTGGTTTGACGATGGTAGTCACGGCTCTGACTTTACTCTGTTGACATCGGTCATTTAATTGATTGTTCATCGTGACTTTGCCTTTGAAATTTAACTAGACTTCGACAATTTGATTTGTATTGGTTGAACTTGCTACTGTTCGTGGTTGACTTTGGCTATGTCTGTTCATCCTGTAGCTTGAACTTGTAATATATCTTCTGGTTGACATTATGTACATGTTGTCATTCACATGTATCTGATATGATTGCATGTCAACTTTGCATATATATTGTGTTGTAGCCCCGAGCTCTGTCCACTGGTCATTGGTTCCTGTATGTCTGTTAACAGCTTCAATATGCATTTAAGTCATGTGCAGTGTCACTTGATCTTTGTTTCACTTGAGTTGTTGCTTGAGTTGTTGTAGTCGAGTTGCTTCACCATACTGTTTCCATTGGTGCCACATACACACTTGTGTACCTTTCTCTTTGTGCTTCACTTGTTCACTGAACTGTTGTATCACTTATGTTTTCCATTATCATGTATATATATGCATTCATGTATGCATATATGTGTTTGTTGTTGCACTTTGATTCACTCGAGTCTGGTACTTCGATTGTTTGGTTGCAACTCATTTGATTATGTTCATTACTGTACATATATGCTTTTGAGGCTGCTGCACCTCTGTCTTTGTTCAAAAACTGATGTATATCATTCACTTGTGTTTCACGACTTCCATACTGTTGTGATTGATTTTGCTGGTGCGTTGTTGACTTTGGTCATTTGATACTATGTAGTATGTAGTAGCCTGTGCATATTGATGTTGTTGAGCCACCGAGTCAGTTTGCATTATTAACTTGGTTAGTCTCCAATTCCATGTTGCCACCTCTGTTTCGACTTGATACTGTAAATAAACTTCGGTCAAGGTACTTGTGCATTCATGTGATCATCTTGATATTGTCTGGTGCTTCGAGTTTGAAATGCTTGCAGGCTTGGAGTTTGTCTTTGTGCCATGCTGTTTATTTTTGTAGCATGCTTCTGTTTTATTTTTGTTCTTATGCATTGTCAACTGCTTGGACCTTGTTGTGCATACTTCTGTTTCATTTTTGTTCTTGTGCATTTGGTTTATTACCGTTGCATGTTGTAGTGTTTTACTTGAATCTTGGTTGCACTGTCCACTTGAGTTCATTTAGCTCTGTCCTTTGTTTGGTTCATCTTGTAGTCTGGTACATTGTTTCATTTTGTATGCATTTGCTTGTATACTTGAATCTAGTTCATTCCAGAAAGTTGTGTTCATTGTATATGTTGTCTTGACAATTTTCTTGAACTTGCACCTGCGTTGAGTCTAGCTAATAGCTCGAGTTTGACCTTATGCTGATATCGTGATTTTATTTGTATTTCACTTGAGTTGAACCAGGCTTTTGATTTGGGTTTGACCTTGTGCTCACCTGTCCCTATAACTTTATCAAGTGTATATCGGTGTGCACGGCCTTGTGGCATGTACAGTGATACACTGTGCATGTCACAAGTTGTTCGTGTGTGATGAATTCAAAATTAAATGATGACGAACAACCCAAATAACCGAGGCAAATAATATTTTCAAAATTACATTTTATTTTAAACTGCAAAAATATTTCCCTTTCAATGTTACTGCGTCAGTGTGCAGTTTTGCATATTGCTCAGATGCTGGATTCAATCTGGAATGGAGTTGAAGATAAATACGAGTGAACAAGCGATATGTAGTGAGGTCAACTGTAAATATGAATCATGATGTAATCAAAGTTGTATTGTAATCAAAATTGTGTATATATATAGTGAGAGCTCAAATTTGTACTATTCAAAATTGTAATAAATATTTGTTTGAATAAAATATTCGTTTGAATTTAAATTCTGTGTTATATATATATATATGTTTATTATCATCAAACAAAAATCATATACTACCATACTAGCATATTCAACAGTTGGGGCCCAGATTGTGGGGCCCACTTTTTAGTAATTTTGGTACCTGTGGAAACAACAGAACCGATGTTGCCCTAGGGCCGCAAAGATGTTGCCTTTAACTCTACGGCAACGCGGCAAAATGCATCACCGAGAAAGTGTTGCCTTTGCCCTTTTTTAGCCTACAGCAACATTTTTTGGCACTTCCTGCATCACTTCTTGGGTGTTGTAGTATGCAATCTATGGCATAGTGATTTTAATATTTTTAAAAGTTAATTATTTAAATTATTAACATGGTATGAAATTACTTATAATTAGTTATCAAATAAAGTTTTGGAAATTAATTATTAGTACTTATACAAATGTTGAAGATAAATTATCAGTGTTTTATTTAGGTTGTTTTGGAATTTATTAATTATTATTTTAAAATGTCTTAAAGTTGATATTTATTTATTTATTTATAATGTCTACTATTATATAATAGTGTTTTTATGTAAATGATTAAAATTTATTTATAAATGTTTTCGAGATTTATAAATAGAGTTTTATAAACAGATATGGATTATAAAAGGAATCTTATAAAATGTTTTCGGAAAATGTAAAGGAAGATTGGTTAAGAAGATAAAAGAGTTTTATAAATGGTTTTAGATATTTATAAAAGAATTTTAGAAATGGGTTTATAGATTTATAAAAGGAGTTTTATAAATTGGTTTGTGGATTTATAATGGAATTTTTAAATGATTTAGAATTGTATAAAAGGGAAATCTTCACCAATGTTGGGTGAATACACTTATACTGTTTAGATAAGTATATGGATATTTTTTCCAAGTATTGAAATATAGTGAATTGTGGATATATATATATCTTTGTAAAAAGGATTTTTATTCCAGTATTTACAAAAATGATTTAATTAATGAAAGATTAATTAAAAGGAGATTAGTGCTTGCTTGTATGCTTAACCATTGTTGGTTTTCCCTATGGAATTTGATTTCCTAATTTAAACATTTGTTTATTCGATGGTTAAATAATCGACTATCGAATTTGGACCCAAAGCATAAATTTGGAAATATCTAGGAGAAACACATGAGTTATATGGCACAGTCATCGCCGATGATGTTGTACTATGTGTATAAATCTCGTTTTGTTCTCCTATGACAGTGAGAAGGAAATCCATCCACTAATGGTTAGGAGGTGATCTCCGCTCTTATCTTTGATTGTTTGTTTCCTAAAGAACTGGGGTTGAGATTTCCAAAAACTATCAAAAGCTGTTTCGAAGAGATCAGGATCGAATAGGTTATCTAAAAACCACTTCGATCCAAATCAAGCGTTCGAAGTGAAAATATCTTGAAGATGATGAAATTGAAGATAGAGCTCTCAAACATTTCGTTCAGTCCCAAAAAGAACTTGTATGGATGAATGTTGGTATTGTATTGTTGCCTGGAGGGTATTGTTAGCATTCCAAATGGGAAGTTCTATATAAAGGTAAAATGTAGCCTCGAACCACATCAACCGGGAAATGACAAAAATGGGTATGCAGCAGGGAAATTGAGTCGCTTCCATCAGGGTATGGTCACTCCAAATCTAGGTCGATTACTATATACTCATGTATGCTTCGAGGCCCATTAATGGAAGGGGTGATATTATTCGGTACTACTAGTCAAGTGGTAGGCCGGTCCTGTGTTATAGGAGTACAATATGTTCTTGTTAGACCCCGGTGTATTTTATCTAGAGATGTACCATTGGATGGTAGTTCCTTACCTTGTCATAGTATGGAATCCAGCCACCGATATGAGCCGTTACACTTTTGATTGTAGAGCCTAGTATGATCAAATTTAATTAATGTAACAATCCCGGCAATGATTAATAAATATTTGTACTATAGACATTATTATAATTCCACCTTATTTTCTATATATAATGTTTTGGTTATTGTAAGTTAAATATCCATCCGTGTTTATGTGCGACGTGGTCTTATGGGATACTTTTATTTTGAAAGGAGTTTAATAACTTCAAAAATCCAACCGTGTATGTTTTCTCATGCTTGTTGACTAGACTAACTCATAAATTATTTTATTATAATGCTCGGGTCAGACCGAGCATATTTATAGATTGCTTTGGATGCATTGGAATTCAGGAGACGAGCTGGAGGTCTTCATGATGTATTCCCATATTTGATTATTTTTCCTCTGCATTGTTTTTGATTTATCAGTAGTTGTGAGGGCATGTTGTTATAACTGTCCAGGCCGATGATTGGTTATTTGTGTACTCTGATTTGATGTATATATATAACAATTTCTCTTTTGTAAAGATTATTGATATTATATTATATGTTGTTCCACTGTGAGTGTGATATTCTATGTTGTTTTTTTAGTTTTTCTTTTCTCTTCTTCACTTCTTCCTTCTTTTCCCCTAGCAACCGAGTTTTTTGCATTCGATTTGCTCGACGCACAATAAAGTGGACGTATTGGTGTCGATTTTCGAGGGTCGAAAATCCCAGTTGTTACAACCTCTTAGAGGGAGGATGGTGTAAGCCTTTGGTCTCGTCTAAGGTAGTCTGGCCAAAGCACCAAACCAGCCTTTAATTTTGCCTGTAAGGCCTAATTGAAGTGTCTTCTTGATGGAGGATTGGTAAGACTTTGGTTCTGCTTAAGATAGCTAACCAAATGCACTAACCAGCTTGAATCATTACCTATAAGGTAATAAGGGGCTCACTCATCACCAAGAAGGTGATTATCGCAAAAGAGCTCAAGTAAAACCTAAATCATCACCTAAGATGGTGATAAGGTGTTAAATCAAAACCTAAATCATTACCTAGAGATGGTAATAAGGGGTCCAACTAAAGCCTAAATCATTACCTAAAGATGTTATAGAGGGCAAAAGAAGTCAATCAAAACCTAAATCATTATTTAAGATAGTAATAAGGGGTAAAAGAAATCAGTCAGATAAATCAAACTTTTTCCAAAAGAATGGATCAAAGCAATCTTCTAGAGGCAGAATAATCAAATTCGAGGTATTCTATTCCAAGGCAATGTTAAAACAACCTTCAAAGGAAGGGTCAAAAGGTATCTATTACACAGAATCGATAACTTTGCCATAGGACTTCATTCTTCGAAATACGGAATTCTATATTGGAATTCAAATTATCAAATAATGGAAATCTCCATTAATAATCAGGTTTCTAATTATCAATTAATAGGAATCTCCATTAATATTCAAATATATCCTCTTACCAAATGGGATTCGGGTTATTAGATGGCTTTTTGATCCTCTTACCAAAGAGAATCTGATCTTATTATTAAATGGATTTCTAATCTTCCTACTAAATGGAATGCTAGACTTACTATCGAATAGATTTCTGGTCTTCTTCCTAGAAAGAAATTTGGTCCTATCGACAGATGAATTGCTGATCTTCTCATCAATTAAATTTATAGTCTTTTTACTAGATAAACTTTTGAACTTTTATCAAACTAACTAGTGACTATTTACACTTAAAGCAATAATGATTTTCATATAAAAGAATGATGAAGAAGCAAATTGATCCAACTTATTGAAAGTTTCACTTATAATCATTTTGGAAAATGAATTCCAAAACCAAACTTTTAAGATTACAAAGACCAACAAGACAACTATTAAAAAGCAAAAACCATTAATTTGAGGAAGGAGTGCTTTCTTGAAATTATGAAAACCGTTATTATTACTTATTCTATGTTTTTCCAGAAAGGAGAAAACCCCAAAAAGTCCGGACTAAAGCATTCATCAAGGGAAGAAGGAGCAAGCAAATCTACGCTTAATCGAAGACTACAAATCATACGGAATTAGACTAAAGTGATGAAGTGAGTTGCATACTTCAGATAATTCACCGAGTTCAAATACGGTATAAAAATAAGGAAATAAAATACAAGTTCAATTTAGAATATCAATCATTCATGTATTAATTTATTTACCATTCTACATTTGATATATTACATGCAAAAGTTATAGATGTCAAAAAGAGCTAAATCTCTCTAAGGAGGTGGAGGAGGTTGAGGGAGTTGATGATGTTGATACACTTTCTCTTTGCCTTTTCCCTTAACCTCAAAAAGTCAATGGTGGCTTTCACTTGAAGAAGGTCTATCTCTAAGCAAGAGGGGAGGGCCCCCGATGTAATAACCCGAAATTTTGGTCATTTGATTTTGGAATATTTAATTTAATTTAAATATTTAAATATTGGTTTTAAAAGTTAAATAACCTAAATTCCAGATTTAGGGATTATTTATTACATTTGAATATGTAAAATATGATCTTAATATTAGAATAGTGATTTAAATATCAAAATTATGTAAATAATGGAATCTTGAATTTAATATGAATAAAAATAATTTCCAAAGCTTATTTAAATCCTGTTTAAATAAGAATGGTAATGGTAAACTTTTAGTTTAGAATTAAAAGTGATTAACGGGTTTCAATAATAACTCTTTTAAATAACGTGTAAAATTATCATTCTGGGACACTACCGTTGATTTTGATGAAACCGACTCCATTGGATCTAGAATAATAAATTATTAAATGCCGACGAGTTTCATGACGATCAGACATGCCGTGTGGTCATGCAAGCTCAAAACGGGTAGCAATTAATTTTGGAGAATTAAAGTAGTATAATTTGATTATAAAATCTCACTTCTGCATATGATGTAATTATGTCCCGAAAATAGTTCCAATAAGTTTAGAACATTTGGTTTTTAGGTAGGAACCCTGTAGCAAGCCTCGATTGAAGTTCGAGTATTTTGGGGCATGAATAGTGTTAGGGAGGATACTCTATATAAGGACCCATGTCCTCTTCTTTTTGACCCAGTAACTCAGAAAACCATAAGTAAACCTAGCCGCCATTTTTATACACCTACATCGAACGACCACCATCCATCCAAGCCACCATAGGCGTTTTTAGGCGAGGGGTCCTGTTGTTTAGCTGGGAGAGGGGAACTTAGTGGACGGTGGGATTGAGCTAGACTGTCGTCGAGTGGCCAGAAATTATGATAAACGATGTTCATCATTTTTAGGTTTTCACGGCATAAGGGAACAAATTGGAGGGCGACTCCAGTGGTAATGTGGTGTCTAAGGTGGGGGCGTTAGATGCTGTTGATGCGGCAGCAAATGATAGTCCACTGCGGTGGTGCTAGGCAAATGATATGGGGGTCTTCTCGACCTCTTTTTTGAGCTATAATGGATGATGGGTGGCGAAGCTGGTAGCTAAGGATTCATCAGGGTCGTGGGAAGCCAAGGAAGGCTGGCGACGGTCGGAGATGGTCTGAGGCATCGGAGATGTGTTTTCTGGAATATTTTTATTTGAGCGGATTTTTAAACTTCTCTATTTTATCTCAACCTTTTTATTTGTCTTTTCTAAATCATTTAGAAATGTTTTAAAATTGTTTAGCTACTGTTTAACAATCATTAAAAGTTGTTTATTTCTATTCAATATTGTTTTCAAGTTAATTATTAATATTTTAATATTGTGAAAAGTTATTTATTTATGATAATAATAATCATTATTTATTAATAATATTTTGGAAGTCAATTCTTTGTTATAATAAGGTTTACGAAGATTAATTATTAATTATTATATAATAATGTTTTGAAGTTATTTGTCAATAATGTTTTAGAAGTTAATAATTATTTATTATAATAATGTTGAGAATTGATTATCATTCTTTATTTAATAATGTTTTAAACTATTAATTATTTCATTTTGTAATGTTCTGAAGTTAATAATAATTATTTATTTATAGTAGTTTGTTATTAATAATTATTATGATAGAAAAATGTTTTGAAGTATGTAATAATATTTATTTATTTCTGATGTTTAGTATTAATTAATTTTATTTATAAATAGTAAATTTATTTACAAAGGAATTTCATTTCAAAAGAGTTTATAAACGAAAATTGAGTTTTGGATTTATAAAGGATTTTTATAAAGGCTTTATAAAGGATTTTATAAAGGGATTTTTGGAAAGATCTTTAAAAAGTAATTTTTATAAAGAATTTTTATGAAGGATATTTACAAAAGACTTTTATAAAACAATAAAGTTTTATAAATGAGTTTTTACATTTATAAAAGAAATTTAATAAATTGTTTTATGGATTTATAAAAGAGCTGCATAAATGGTTTTAGAAATTTATAAAAAGAGTTTAATCAATAATTTTAGAAGTTAATAAAAAGAGTTTATAAATTGTTTTGGAGATTTATAAAAGAGTTTTATAAATGATTTAGAGTCATATAAATACATTTTCTAAGTAGTGAAAGTGTAATAATTTTGTGAATATACTTATACCGTTGAAATAAGTATATGGATATTTTCCAAGTATTAATAGAGTATAAAGGATTATGAATATATCCTTGTAAAAGTATTTTGATACAGGTATTTACAAGTTAATTTTAAATAATGAAATGATTAATTAAAGAGGTTAGTCGTTACTTATATGCTTAACCAAAGCATGTTTCCTATAGAAATAAATCCTTGATTGAATTGTTTTTATTTGATAGTTAAATAATCGATTAACAAACTTAGCCAATTTTAAATTATCGTTGGTGGTTCGGAGAGACCGGGATCGAATATATTATCCAAAAACCACTTCGAAATGGCATAAGCATTCGAATTGGAACACCTTGAAGATGATTGAAGATGGAGTTCTTGAAATGCAAGGGCTACTTGCTACTAATCCCGAGGGTGATTCCAAAAAGGATGTAGTAGAGGCAGTGCCTTCGGTTTCGTTCAGATCCAGAATGAACTTGTATAGATGAATGCTGACATCACTTTTTTGCCTAGAGGACAATGTTAGCATTCCAAGTGGAATTGCTATATAAAAGGTAATCGTAGCCTCAAGATTCACAACTCGGGAATAGCTAAAATGGGGAATGTTTCAGGGTTATGTGGGTCGCTCCCATTAGGGTATTATCATTACCTTTTCTAGATATATACATTTATGAATTTGGTTGTGCATGAGAGCCCTCGAAAAAGGTTGCAAAAGCAACCGAGGTGATGAAATATTTGGAACTATCCAGTAAGGGCTAAGGTTGGTCCTGATTTACAGAGGTTCCATATGAGGCCCTCGGTACATTTTCTAGAGATGTACTATATGGAAGGTAGCCTCTTACCTTATCATTGTATGGAATCAATTCTCTAATAAGTGCCTTATGGACTTAGTTGTGCCTAACTATGCTGGAATGTGAGATGCAAGCATTCCAGCTATATTCCATTTTTATTTTAAACCCTAGACATTATTATAACATCAATGGATTTCTTATAGAAATGTTTTGGTTATCGTAAGGTAAAAACTCATCCGTGTTTATGCGCGGCACGGTCTTATGAGGTACCTTTTATTTTGGAAGAGTTTTATAAATATAGAAGTCAATATGATTGGATTTAGTTTACTCACACTGGTTTACTTGATTGAACTTGACTTTATTTTCTTATAATGCTCGGGTCAGACCGAGTATATTTGCGTACTAGTTTGGATGCTTTGGAGCTTCAGGAGATGAGTTGGATGCCTCCAAGTCGTATTCACGTTTGTTCTATTTTTCACTACATTGATTGTTTATATTTATTAGCAACTATAAGGATCTTTTTTCTTTTGTAAAGATCATTTTTATATTATAGATTACTAGTCACATTGTGAGATTCTGTTCTATCTTTTCTTTCTTTTCCCTAACATTCTGTCTTTCCAACACTCGGATGCTTGACACGTGAATGCCATGGATGTATTAGTGTCGACTTCTGAAGGTCGAAATGGCGGGTCGTTACAGTTGGTATCTTAGGTTAAGTGAACACCTAGGCTTTGATGGGGTTAACTCATTTGAGATAGGGTAAGCGATACCCTAGGATGAGTTTGAGTGTGTGTGTGTCGGATAGCGATACAACGAACTTCTTTAAGTTTCTTTTCTTTCTTCCTTATCCTATCGTATAATCAATCACATCGATATTAGTTTTCAAAGCGCGATTGAAAGCTCTATTTGCGCCTCTAAGGGTCTTATTTTCTCTTTCCAATTCAGCAATGCACTTCAAAAGGAGATAATTCTTGCATTTGAGTTTCTGAATTTTAGCAGCATTTTCGTTTATGTGCTATGAATATTTAGCTTTCTACTGCTCGTCAAAGTATTTCATCATTTCGAATTTAACTTTCCTACACCATTCGCTCACTACCTTCTCATCTAAGCCTAGAAGAGGATTTGTTGTAGTAGGAAATTTCTGAGCAATAAGGGAAGTTGATCTTGTAGACTTTGCAGAAGATGGAATAGCATGAGGAACTGGTAAATCAAGACTCGAAATATTATCCACCATAATAAATTCTAGCGACTCGCACTAAGCTTGACTATCCTTCAATTTCAACTCTAAATTGCTTATCTGTTGGAGAAGCTCGGACATTTTGTGATCATAGTCGATTGAAGGATTTGACTTAACTTGACGCTTCAGATCGGAAATCATTTCATTCTTACTATTAGCATCTTCTTCTAAACTAGCGATCTAATATTTGAGATTTCTGACAATAGTTTTTTGAAGCAAGAACCTTTTGTGCCATCTTAAAGCTTTGACATTGTCGTGAAAACGAGCAAGTAAAGTATCCTCAAGAAGTTTACTTTTTCGAGTTCCGCTAATGGCTTATCCTTAAGACTAATAAAGCAAGATGCTGAGTCTAATGAGAGTGGAACTACGGATAACTGTAATTCCTATTTAAATAAAAAAGGAAAAAGAATGAAGTTAGAACTAGAATAAACAATTTTTTTATTAGTGCGATAAAACATTACAACTTAGATAACAATAAAACTAAAAGAGTACAATTGGAAATTTACTTTACATCTAAAGTTGAGAAACTGCATTTCTAGCTTTATTTAATGAATTAGCAAAAAGGGTAACTATCGAGTCAAAAGGAATATTGACTCCTTCTGGAGTAATAACCGATGGATATTTACTGTAATCCCACTCTTCGACAGGAGGACTATCGCGTCCATATATTAGTTTGGTGTGGAATGTCCAAATCTCTAACAGTATTTTCTCCTTTTCTTCACCAAGAAAGTCAAAGCAAAGATGAGGGTGTTCCATGTAAAGTTTATGTAAATCTCTAAGAAAATAATATCTTACTAATTTTGAATATTTTAAAATCGATGCCTTCTCAGTATAATCTCTTCTTAATCTAACATATTGACTTAGATAATCTCTAGAAACAAAGTTACCAAGGGAACATTTACTCTGTAATAAAGTAATAAAATACAACTAAGTATAGAGGAAAAATTGAAATGAAAGTCATAAATCTTTATTATTACATAATTACAATTATTCGTCTAATTCATACAAAATTGATTTTGTAAAGAATTCTGGAATAAATTTGTCCTTATAAAACTTGAGTTTTTGGGAGGAAGGACATGGGGAATTGATCTAACTCGGGGCAAGTTCCAACATGCTCCAGGATGTGGGTCTGATCCGAATTCATCCAAGTACCTTCTATTTAAACGCCTAAGTAAACCCCCACTAAAATCTCCTAAATATGAGAAATAAACGGTCGGGTGTCTACAATAGGCCATGTATAAGAAATTAACTAAAATGTCCCTCTCCTCGACCAATATCCAAAATAGGGTGATTAATTCTCGATTTTCTTTATGAAGGCCATCATAACGGAGGCACACTCTCCTCAATCGTGGGGCAGCCTCTTGATTCTTAAAGGAAGCTAACACTTCCACACTTCTATTGAGTTTATGGTATTTATCGGAAAGAATGTTGTACTCCTTCAATTTCTTGTCTTACTCCTTATATAAACTATTTATCTCCACTTGTTTTCTTTCAAGCATAAATTTATAAGGGTGAAGAGACTTCTTCCTTATCTAAATAAAAGATTTACACTATTATTATCTTCGAAGTGAAAGAGGTTTAAACAGAGAATCCCATACCTGAGATACTGGGATTGATCTTCAAGAAGCTCGCTCCTTTTCTTCTGACACTTCAACATCAATAGAAGCGGGCTCCTCTTGAGGGCTGGAAGGTACATGAGATTTAGGCGGAATCGCTTTTGAGGAGACGAATCTTTTTCTGAGGACTTCGCATTATCATCCCTATCTTTCTCAGAAGCTTCAGTATGGCCATCGCCGTTGCCATTTGATCCTTTTCCGCCATTGATGTTATCATCCCCGTCATCATCGTTGACATCATCATTATCTCCCCCTCCTCTTTGGCAACCTCATCTTTGCCATCTTCTTCTTCGAAGTCAGATTCGACTTCGAAAGAAGGAAGTTCAAAAGAAAGAAGTTTGAAGGCGTCGATTTCCTCCCTCTCAGTAACTTCAATCCTCTACTCCATCTTTTTGATTTTATCCATCACCGAATCAACAAGAGCAGGGTCGAGCGAGGGGAAGCTCAAATCTAGGCATTTATCAACATTATCAGCGTAGGCGAGCATTAAGGCATCTTCAAAGGAGTTCATAATGATGTCTTCAAGAGATGAGTCAAGGAATTGCGACACTCGCTGCATCGCATCAGAAATGGTGCCGATAGCCAGTTTAAGGAAGACGTTGTTCTTTTTCATATTTTCCTTTAGCAAAGATTGTTTAGATGTTATCTGTCCTTTTTCCACTTCAGACTCTTTCAGAGTCATTAACAAAGCTAAGCTCTTGTCGGCTAGAAGTTGGCGAGCCTTCCTCTCTTCCAAGATAATAGATTCTGACTAAGCGAGGGAAGCTCTCAATCGCTCCAATTCAGTTGTCTCTCTCTTCTCTACAGACAAGGAGGAAACTTGGTTATTCAAGGCAACAACTTCCTCTCGAAGTTTAGATGTTTCGGAAAAGGATTTGGACACAATAACGTGCAGGGAGAACCAACTTTTGGAATTCTGAAAGAAAAGCACAACATAAGTCAAAAGCTTAAAGAAAAATAAAAATAATAATGCTAAGTAATGTAACACATACCAGGACTTGTCATTCAAGAAGGGATCGATAATGTCCATCCAAATCAGAAACAAAGGATGGCGGTTGAACTGAAGTAAATGATGGAGAATTTACAATAGATTGGACCATCTTCTTGAAATCCCTCGAAGGTGCGGAAGCTAATGGTCCCAGACGATTTAGCACTTGAGTAAGGGTAGAAGTCCTCAAGGCCTTTTGCATTTGCTGAATTACACTCAGAGAGCCGGAGAAAACGATGCGAGAAAGAGGATCAACTTTGGTAAGAGTTTCCTTGGGTAAGGCAAGAGGAGCTTCGACGGATGGACTCTTTAGAAACTCCCTAACATTGATAGTGTAACATCCCATTACTTGGAGGCCCAAAACTAACGACTACGGATGCTATAGTCTGTTAGTCCATGAGTTGATGGTTATGATGACAACAACCTTAGAATAAGGTTATATAAATATAAATACTAACATTATAGTTTAGATATATATGTATATGCAGGATTTAACCATGCAGGTACCAAAAATGAAGACTGTACAGTATAGAGATTCAAGATATCAAGATTGAAGACTCATGAGTATCAAGATTATCAAGAGTTCAAGATTTCAAGATAAGTATTGAGCCTAGAATTATGTTAAAACTTCACAATAGCACTGAAATCTTCACTCCATTTTTCTTTTGGGATGGAACTCATTTCTACCTTTTACAGGCTTACAAACCCACGACAAGTAGCTTACAAACCTACGACAAGTGCCTTACAAACCCACAAACATCCTGGTTTTGTACAAGTTCTCGAGTCCTGTCATGATTAGATATTCTGCAGGAAGAAGCTTGCAAAACTACTTCAAAATGATTTTCAAAACTACTTCAGAATGATTTTTAAAATTGTCTTTCGAAATGTTTTAGCCTGAAAAAATATCCTTTCAAATGATTTTCAAAAAGATGTTTTAGCCTTAAAATATTCTTTGTTTTAAAACTTCGTTTGTTTTAAACTATCTTTTAATTATAATATATTTACTTAGATTTAAATAAAATTATAGTAAAATTTTATATATATTATTCTCTATATTTACTTGTGTTTTTAACTATAGTCAAGTATATTTATAAAGTTTAAAATAGTTTTAATATAAGATAAAGGTTATTTTCAAAGAAAATCAAATCATCAAAAATTGCTTTAGGATGTCGACATACCTATGGTGACCATGTCAACATAGTGTCAGTTAAAATTCAAAATTCAAATTTCAAAAGAAGTGTCTATTCGTCATAACTCTTCACGAATGGACATGGCTGTTGTTCCTCTATAAGTAGGGGTTAGTTTCAACGAATTTATCATCAGTTGTTCTGGTTTTTCACTTATCTTCTTCTTCCACATTTTCTTAATCAAAATCCTATCCTTACTCTACCGAAATCAACATTGAATCTAACTAGATTATTTCTGGTTTGATTCTCTATCACTATCTCAACAAGATCCAAGTGCTATTCAGAGTTATAGGCTTCTTTGTAATCTATCTAGCGAGAAAAGGTGTGATTGTAGCCTTGGAAATCAATCAAGCGAGAAAAGGTGTGATTGTAGCCTTGGAAATCAATCAAGCGAGAAAAGGTGTGATTGTAGCCTTGGAAATCAATTGGGTGAACTTGTTGCCCCGGAAATCAAGTATCTCTACCTAGAGGATTGTGATTCTAGAGGGTGTACCTCGTAGCCTTGAAACCGGGGGTTGCAATTGTTGAATTGCTTTTGAAAGGAAATCCGTACTTAATTGTGCGAGACTGGATGTAGGGTAACCCCGAACCAGTATAAAATCTGGTGTGTTCTTTCCTTTACTACATTTACTTTATTTCTGCATCTGTGATTATATCTGTGTTTGAATATTGCATACATTTGTGTTCAAATTAACATAAACTCAAAAAGATTTAGTAATTTCTTAAAAACACTATTCACCCCCTCTAGTGTTATTCCTAGCCTTAAGATCCGTAATCCGCATTGCTCACATTTGGTATCAGAGCAAGGTTTTCAAAAGTTTCATAATCTGATTTTTGAAAAGTTTTTTTTAATGGCTATGTTTAAGAAATCTGTTAATGCATGTTTAGGAATATTCAGATCATCATTGTCTCTTGAGTCTACATATAATCAATATTGAAATACAAGTTGTCTACTAAGTTTATTTGATGTGCAGGAATCATGCTTTATAGGAGTTAAGGAATCAATCCAAAACAAACAAACTGTGGAGATCAAAAAGAACAAATGGATACTCGATAGTGGATGTTCTAGACACATGACTGGGAATCCAGATATGCTGAATGATATAATATACAAAGATGGAGGACTGGTTAACTTTAGAGACAATTCAGAAGGTTATGTGATCGGCATCGGCAAAGTCGGTAACTCTAAAACTCCTATTATTACTAATGTTTTGCTAGTTAAGAATCTGAAAAACAATCTGCTAAGTATAAGTCAACTATGCGATAAAGGATATAAAATTAAATTTGAAAAAGATAAATGTCACATTGAAGACAATAATTCAATTATAATATTTGAGGGAATTAGGAAAAAGAATATTTATATTCTTAGTATGAAAATTTCAAATGATAACTTATGTCTTTTGGAAAATGCAAGTGACCCTTGGATTTGGCATAAGAGATTTGGGCATTTGAATTTCAAACTCTTATCTAGACTATCAAAACATGATCTAGTAAGAGGCCTCCCTAAAATGAATTTTAAAGTAGATAGTCTATGTGATGCATGTCAACTAGGAAAACTTAGAAAAAGTTCTTTTAAATTAAAAGATTTGATTTCAACTTCAAAACCTCTTGGATTACTTCATCTTGATTTATTTGGTCCATCTCAAATTTAGTCATTAAATCACAGTAAATATGTTTTTGTAATTGTAGATGATTATTCTAGATTTACATGGACAATATTTTTGAAACATAAAAGTGACACTTTTGAATGTTTTAAGAATTTTTCAAAAAGGGTTCAAAATCAATTTTCTCAAAAAATTATAACCATCCGTAGTGATCACGGTGGTGAATTTGAAAATGAAAACTTTGAAGAATTCTGCAATAAAAAGGGAATAATTCACAATTTTTCATTTCCAAGAACTCCACAACAAAACGGAGTAGTAGAACGTAAAAATAGGACGATTCAAGAGTGTGCGATAACTATACTTTATGATAGTAATTTACCAAAGTACTTTTGGGCAGAAGCAGTTGCTACCGCCTGTTATATTTTAAATAGAATTTTAATTAGACCTTTAACTGATAAGACATCTTATGAACTTATTTTCTCAAAGAAACCTAAGGTATCTTATTTTAGAATTTTTGGAAGTAAATGTTTTATTTTAAATACAAAAGATAATTTAGATAAATTTGATCCTAAATCCGACAAAGGTATCTTTATCGGATACTCTAATAGAAGTAAAGCATGTAGAGTATTTAATTTAAGAACTAATACCATCGAAGAAACAATGCATGTTTCATTTGATGAAAATTTCAAATTTTTTTAAGAAATAAATGATGAAGAGGATTTAATCATTCAAAACCAAGAGTCAACTGAAACTAATAATGAATTAAATCATCCTAATAAAAGGATTAAACTTTTAAAAGATCATCCTATAGAAAATATACTTGGAGATATGCAATCTGTTGTTAAAACTAGAAACCAACTAAGTCAAATGAGTAATGTAGCTTTTATATCAACTGTTGAACCCAAAAATCCAAAAGAAGCATCAACTGATGATTCATGGATTTTGGCTATGCAAGAAGAATTAAATCAATTCACTAGAAATGATGTTTGGGAACTTGTTCCTAAACCTGAAAATAAAACAATAATTGGAACTAAATGGGTTTATAAAAATAAAATGAATGAACAAGGAGAGGTTGTTAGAAATAAAGCTCGGTTAGTCGCTCAAGGTTATTGTCAAGAAGAAGGAATAGATTTTGATGAAACCTTTACCCCTGTAGCAAGATTAGAAGCCTTTAGGATTCTACTTGCTTTTGCAAATCATAATAATTTCAAATTATTTCAAATGGATGTTAAAAGTGCATTTTTAAATGGTTTTGTAAAAGAAGAAGTATTTGTAAACAACCACCACTTTTTGAAAATGATAAATTTCCAAATCATGTTTACAAACTTAAGAAAGCTCTATATGGTCTAAAGCAAGCTCCTAGAGCCTGGTATGATAGACTAAGATCTTACTTGTTACAATCAAATTTTGAAATAGGTAAAGTAGATAATACTCTTTTTATTAAAAGAAATAAAAATGATATTCAACTAGTACAAGTTTACGTAGATGATATCATTTTTGGATCAACTAATTTTGAAATAAGTAAAGAATTTTCTGAAATAATGACAAAAGAGTTTGAGATGAATCATATGGTTAAATTAAACTTCTTTTTAGGATTACAAATAAAATAATTAGATAATGGTATCTTTATTAGTCAAGAAAAATATGCTAAAGACCTAGTTAGTAAATTTGGTTTGACTACAGCGAGTGGAAAACCCACTCCCATGGCAACCGATGAGTACCTTAGTAAAGAAGATCTCTCGAAAGATGTAGATCAAAAATTATATAGAGGAATGATTGGATCACTACTCTATATCGCTGCAAGTAGACCTGATATCATGCATAGTGTCTGTCTCTGTGAAAGGTATCAATCCCAACCTAAAGAAACTCACTTAAAAGCTGTAAAACGTATTATAAGATATGTTAAACACACCTTTGATTATGGCTTATTTTATTCTAAAAATGATTCGTTTGACTTAATATCTTACTGTGATGCTGATTATGCTGGTTGTAAATCAGACCGAAAAAGTACAAGTGGAACTTGTCACTTTTTAGGGCATTCTCTGATTTCCTGGTTTAGTAAAAAGAAAAACACAGTTTCTCTATCAGCAACTGAAGCAGAGTATATTTCTGCTGCTTTGGCTTGTTCTCAAGTAATATATGCAACAAACTTTAAAAGATTTTGGTTTAAATATCTCAAAATCACCAATTTATTGTGATAATACTAGTGCAATAAATTTATCCAAAAATACTACTCAACATGCTCGAACTAAACATATTGATATCAGACACCATTTTCTCAGAGATAATATAAGTAGAGAAGTAATTACTCTCGACTATATCAATTCTGAAAATCAAATTGCTGATATCTTAACAAAACCCTTAAATGAATCTACATTTACTAAATTAAGAAGAGAATTAGGTATTTGTTCATTAACTGAAATATAAAATATAAATAACAAAGTATAATTAAAAATTAATTCAAAATAAATTAAATAGGTAAAAATTCAATACCCATGTCGACATCCCTCCTGGATCCATGTCGACATATAACGTTTTTAAATTTTAAATTTTTTTCCCACCAAAATTCAAATAAGTGGTTATAAATTTCATCTATTTTGAAATTTTCTTCATTCTCTCTGTTCTCTTTCTGTTCTTCCTTCTGAGATCAATTTATCAATGGCCTCCTCTTCCAAATCAAACTTAAAATCAACCTTTTTGTTCCCATCGCCTACTTCTGGTCCGTGTCAACAATCAACGCTCGCTCGTGTAATGAAAATAGAGGATTCTCTAAAAGATACCCTTCAGTTAATGACTGAAATCCAAGTGATGCAACTTCGAATGGCCAAAGAACAAGAGAGGCAAGGCAAAATCCTTAGGAATTTGCAAAAATTTCTTATGGATAATCATGCTAACCTAATCATAATTGACGACGATTCATCAGCAGATCATGATCAAAGTGAAGAAGAAGAAGAACCCATGGAAGAAGAGATTACGGAAGATAACGACAAAGTCGTTTGCGTTGGCGAAGTGTGCTTTGACAAAGATGGAAATCTTTTCGAACAACGTGGAAATTTCTGTTTCCACTATCCAAATTGTTCGCTTCATAGATCTCCTATGTTCAAAGACTCACATTAGCTTCTTCTCCTTCTATTTGTTGTTTGTTTTTTGTTACGTTCTCTATGAAAATGTAAATATAAACAAATATATAATAAATAATGTGTGTTCTTATATATATATATTCTATTAAAAGTATTATTATATAGATTCTTAGTTAGGAGAGTTTGTAATTTAGGACTAAGTTTTAGGTTTATGAGTAAGTATTGATGATAACACTATCATCATAGAGGATATTAGACTGAGAGTTATATAGTTTAGAGTTATTTAGTTTAGAGTTTATTTTTGTTGATGACAAATGGGGAGAAATATAAAATAGGAGAGTTAGACATAGATTAAGGGGGAGTTATTAGATTTAGGGGGAGTCAATAGGATAGAAGTAATATTTTATAAACAAAGGTTGTCATCATCAAAAAGGGGGAGATTGTTAGTCCATGAGTTGATGGTTTTGATGACAACAACCTTAGAATAAGGTTATAAAAATATAAATACTAACATTATAGTTTAGATATATATGTATATGCAGGATTTAACCATGCAGGTACCAAGAATGAAGATTGTACAGTATAGAGATTCAAGATATCAAGATTGAAGACTCATGAGTATCAAGATTATCAAGAGTTCAAGATTTCAAGATAAGTATTGAGTCTAGAATTATGTTAAAACTTCACAATAGCACTGAAATCTTCACTCCATTTTTCTTTTGGGATGGAACCCATTTCTACCTTTTAGTGGCTTACAAACCCACGACAAGTAGCTTACAAACCTACGACAAGTGGCTTACAAACTCATGAACATCCTGGTTTTATACAAGTTCTCGAGTCCTGTCATGATGAGATATTCTATAGGAAGAAGCTTGCAAAACTATTTCAAAATGATTTTCAAAACTACTTCAGAATGATTTTCAAAATTGTTTTTCAAAATGTTTTAACCTGAAAAAATATCCTTTCAAATGATTTTCAAAAAGATGTTTTAGCCTTAAAATATTCTTTGTTTTTAAACTTCGTTTGTTTTAAACTATCTTTTAATTATAATATATTTACTTAGATTTAAATAAAATTATAGTAAAATTATATATATATTATTCTCTATATATTTACTTGTGTATTTTAACTATAGTCAAGTATATTTATAAAGTTTAAAATAGTTTTAATATAAGATAAAGGTTATTTTCAAAGGAAATCAAATCTTCAAAAACTGCTTTAGGATGTCGACATACCCATGGTGACCATGTCGACATAGTGTTAGTTAAAATTCAAAATTCAATTTTCAAAAGAAGTGTCTATTCGTCATAACTCTTCACGAATGGACATGGCTGTGGTTCCTCTATAAATAGGGGTTAGTTTCAATGAATTTATCATCAGTTTTTCTGGTTTTTCACTTCTCTTCTTCTTCCACATTTTCTTAATTAAAATCCTATCCTTACTCAGCCGAAATCAACATTGAATCTAACTAGATTATCTCTGGTTTGATTCTCTATCACTATCTCAACAAGATCCAAGTGCTATTCAGAGTTATAGGCTTCTTTGTAATCTATCTAGCGAGAAAAGGTGTAATTGTAGCCTTAGAAATCAATCAAGTGAGAAAAGGTGTGATTGTAGCCTTGGAAATCAATTGGGTGAACTTGTTGCCCCGGAAATCAAGTATCTCTACCCAGAGGATTGTGATTCTGGCGGGTGTACCTCGTAGCCTTGAAACCGAGGGTTGTAATTGTTGAATTGCTTTTGAAAGGAAATCCGTACTTAATTGTGCTGGACTGGATGTAGGGTAACCCCAAACCAGTATAAAATCCGGTGTGTTCTTTCCTTTACTGCATTTACTTTATTTCTGCATCTGTGATTATATCTGTGTCTGAATATTGCATACATTTGTGTTCAAATTAACATAAGCTCAAAAAGATTTAGTAATTTCTTAAAAACACTATTCACCTCCTCTAGTGTTATTCTTAGCCTTAAGATCCGTAATCCGCATTCCTCACATAGTCATCCATAGTTATTAATCCTTGGCGACCAAATACGACGACGTTAGATTCATTGGTACACAGAAACACATGAATATGGAAAAAAATTAAACTTCAAACAAAATCAAATATCATTTCAAAATATTTCTAATTCATTACATAATCCTATACTCACAAATCACATTCAGAGAAAATATATTTATTACAACATACGCTAAGAGTGACATATGAAAATGCCCTCTTGGATGATTAGAGTGTATACAGGTAATATAACAACTTTGCCATTACATTCAACACAACGGAATCAAAAGAAAAGAGAACTCTAAATAGCCATCGTGCCTCCTACACATCTCCGGGAACTTATTTCTTCTTAAGTGGTACCTGAAAACCTCAACTCTCAAACTACTCAAAATCAATTGGGTACCCGAGAGTTAAAGGGGAAACATAAACTTTGAGTCAGACATAAAGCCAGGTATGAATAATAATCTACCGTCTCAAATCATTTAGATATCTAGTGAGACCACGCCGCTTGGTGGAACGAGTTTTCCCTTCACTAGTATCTCAAAACTTTTATAAAACCATATACTATGCTCCAGCATCCATAATGGTTATAACAATTCCAAACTGTATAATACGATGATATGCAAAACAAATGAATTAGTTCTAGATTACCTATCCCTATTTTTAGACTATTAGTCTCAATTATAGTTTCTAGGATTACTATTAACCTATTAGTTTTCATGGCTGACTAATAACTAGTTAAACATTTAAGGACTCCATGTCCAATTACATAGTTTTCATGGGATCACTATGAACCTATTGGTAACTCCAATATCTTACTCTTATCCTAGTTTTCATGGGTTGACTAGGAACCTATTGGTAACACCAATATCCTTTCTTCTTACCCTAGTTTTCTATGCTAACTAGGAACATATTGACATCTGTTAATATTTTTTCCGGATATAGTTTTCATGGGCTAACTACAAACCTACAGGCCCTTGCAAGTATCTAATCATAGTTTTCATGGGCTTACTATGAACCTGTCTTTCTGACATCTTCCTTTATACATAGTTTTCATAGGCTACCTATGAACCTATTGGCCCCTGCCAATATCTTTTCCTATATATAGTTTTCATAGGCTTTCTGAGAACCTATTGGCCTCTGCCAATATCTTTCTTTTATATTTTTAGCATCCGATATTCTGGTCTTCCTGACCTTCTAGATGCAATTCTACTCTTTCAGGAGTTTTAATCAATTTATATTCACTACTGGGTTAACCTAATTGGTTCTTCTACCATTTATTCCTAAGATGCAGTTATGAGTCCATTATGAAGTGAATATATTCATATTTGAAGAGGCAACATAACAACATAGCAATACCACTCCTGTGGGTTTAATATAAAACATGGTTAATCCCTTTAACCTATTACTTTATCAAAGATAGTTTCTTCTTAAATCCATTATAAAAACTCCTTTTGATTTAGCCATGGTTTTTTCCTTTTGAGTTTGGGTCGTAAAACCTTTCGATACCTTCGAAACCTAGCTTTCGACTTCATTGGATGACCTCCTTCGAAAGCCTTAAAATCTATCTTCAAAACATTAGGCTCCTGCCTTTATAATACTTTAAAACCTTCCTTTCAAAACCTTTCGATTGTAATATAGTAGTAGCATTTAACTTTAGAAGCTTTGCTTTGAAACTAGTTGAAAGTACCTGTTTCGACGCCGATGGAAGTGACCCTTCCGAAAACATTGAAAGTCCCCCTTTCGAAAGAATTGGGTTTATACTTAAATTATTATTTTGGTCAAAGTGAATATAGGCGAAAGCAACTCTTTCGAATCCATCTTTTATCATATAAAAATAGTAGGGAAAACTTGATGGCATCAGCACCATCTCTTTCGAAAGCGTTTAACATCTGGGTAAAACATTAGAAGGTTGGTGTCGAAACCACTTTCGAAACCATTGTATTTGAAACCCATAACCCCTTTCGAAAGCTATAGGAACTGGCTTAAACTTATAAAACAAAATACCCTTTCGACAGCGTTGATATCTTCAACATCATCGAAAGGTTAAAGAACGACAACAAGGTTTCGGCTAGGTCGGAACCCCTTCTTTTAAAACATACTTTCATAAGAAAAGAAACCCAGTCGAAAGCAATCTTAAGTTAATGGCAACCTTTTCAAAACCTTTTTAAAACCTCTTTCGAAACCATATGCTTCTACTATGCCAAAGGCTAAAACAAAACAAAGGAAGGCGCTTTTCTTTTAAAATCAAACCAAGGATTCAACCCTTTCTGAAGCTACGCTTTTGACACCTTACCTCTCGCCTTCCTCCAATCCACTACGTGCCATCTGTGTGATACCATGTGTATTGGTTTCAGCTTTGTGGGTTTCGACTAAGATGAAGGCAGAAGCTTTTGTGTTGAAAGGTGCTTTCCAAAGGTGGCGGAACCAAATTTCTGAGCATACCTAGTTTAGTTCTTATTAAAGAAAACTTTTCTCTAACTAACCTACCACATGTCAACACCAGATTGGCTTCCTTAACTTTTTCAAATTCTTTTCCAAAAATAACTATCGCTAATCTAGATCTAAACCATGGTTAAACTAATCAAATAAACCCTTCCATTAAGCAAAACAAATTTTGCTAAGAAGTCCCTCTTCTAAAACAATTTATTTTGCATAGCAAATCATTTTGGAAAAATCTCCAAAAATTCCAGAAATTCAGTTTAATCATGTTATCTAACATATCAAAATTTCAGACCCAAATTCTCAATATATTTTCCAAAATAAATTTATAAACCCAAATTACCATTATTTCCATTGAAAATTCCTAATAATCTTTTCATAGCTTGGAAAATTATCAAAATTGAAACCCAACTCCAAAATCATGTTTCTCATAGCATAAAATTTTCCCATGGCAATAAATCATCATTAAATCTTGGTTTTGACCTAAAAACGTATAAATCCTCTTCTAGACATTCTTGTTTAAACCATATAAATTTTAAATCAAGCATATCATCATCCAATATATCATAAAAACGAATTTACCCTTAAATCCGAAAATACACGATTCAAATAAAATAGAGATGGAATTATTATTCATCTTGATCTAGATAAGGAGATTGGATTGAGATTGATTTACCCTAAGCTTGATTCTCTAGCTTTTAATTTGCTTTCCTCTTCTTCTCTTAATGGTCGGCCGTTCTTTATCTTTTGATTTGAATTTTCAAAAATGACATGAATGGAAAGAAATGGTAGGAACGAAAATATATATGGGTAAGGGTATGGGTGGTAATTCCAATTGTACCCTTATGTAATTTAATTAACCAAAAACCCGTTCTTAAGCCCATTAATTATTATATTAGGCTCAGCCTTAATATAATTAATTTAAGTCTCAATCCCCTTATCACTTAACATTTACATTATTCTATTTAATTTATCAAATTAAATCTATTGAATAATGTTATCAAAAATTAGGGGTGTTATAGATAGACTCCTCCTCTTCCATTATAGGAGAATCAGGAACTTTAACCACTTTAAATCTCTTTAGGGGCGGTTCCACCTTAGATGTTTTGATTAATTTTCTCTTAGCGGCCATCTTCGACCTGGTAATGGCCTGAGAAAAAGATGGTGCATGAGAAGTCGAAGAAGGAGGAGCGGGACCACTGGTGGGTTTTTCTACTTGAGGAGCAACTGAAACGAATTCAAACAGATTATAAGTCAGCAAAATAATTTGAAAAAACAACACAGTAATAGAAAACAAGTGCAGTGTTTATTACTTACCAAAGTGGTCAACACACTGGATGACATTGGGGAGAAGTTTGATGGGTCTCCCAAAGAAAGGAAGCATTTGCTTCGGGAGGTGTGTTAGACTAAAGGATCCTTTGGCCCGCCGGCAGAAAGGAGTGCTTTTCACAGATTTGTTGGATTTAACAACGTTAACCTACTCCCAATCTCGCTTGAAGCTGCGCTTAGAGACTCTACTGTTCTCTTATCCTCCTCATTTAGTTCTTTAGTAGGGGCACCTGACAAAAGTGAAGATCATCAAAGAAAAGTAACTAGATAGAAGGAAAATAATAAAATCTGAGCTTACGAGGAGTAGAGAAAGTGTCGCTAACGTTTAGGAAGCCTCAAACGAAGAAGAACCGACTTTTCCAGTCTCTAAACTTGTTTACTCCTTAGAGATCAATTTCTTAGGAGGATTAGCCCGGAAGATTTGATTGTTTAAGTTGCTGAGTTTAACCAACCGGACTAGGTGATTAAGAACTTCAACGTTCAAAAAGGAAAGGCCAGACTCCAATGCCATCAACTCTAGAGACAAAAGATAAGTATATACCTTTGGCGATAGCTGAATTGGAGCAACTCCAAGATGAACTAAGAACTTCAGCAGGAACTCAGGGAAAGGAAGGAATCCACCATGCCAGACGTGGATTACAGTATATGTGAAGACCCCCTCAGGTGGGTTGTTGATGGCATCATTTTCTGCAGGGGGATTGCTTCCACTCCTATAATCCTAAAGTCATTAAGAATGACATCCACTTTATCCTGAGTGGATATCAGGGAGCGCTTGGAAGTAGTTTCAGCTTTCTTTGGAGAACCCATGATTCTGCCAGGTGAAAATGTTCCAGTTAGAAATTACAGTTTGTTATGAAATTAACATTATTTCAGGGATTACAAGAAAACTATGACAATCATTTAAGCATCGAACAAAACTTGAAACTATATATTCTTGAAAGGATGTTAAGGATTAAAAATGAGACTTACCGAGCTTTCGATAAAGTCGAGAGTAAAATGAAGGTTAACACTTAACAAACACCTCTCATCAAAGTCGAAAGCCCAGATATAAGCATCTACTGAGCTTTCGATAGGGTCGATAGGGAGCGTTGAAGTATATGTTCAACCGGCACTCTTCAACAATGTCGAAAGCTCACTAGGAACTTTGTTATTAGAAAGGAATAGTTAAAACCAATACAAAAATTTGAACAAAGTATACACTACAATTGTTCAGTAAACAAAAGGGAAGACCCTCCGTCAGGATCGAAACCTATTACCTTAGTTTTTCTAAAAGAATGTTAAAGTTACCGAAACCTTATATGCCGACAAAGTCAAAAGGTTTCGATTTTGAATTAAGGGATGTTTCGACGATGTTGGAAAAGAGAAAGATTAAGCCCCAGTCAGTTATAAAAGGTTTCTACAGAAACAAGAAGTGGTGTGTGGCTTTGAAGGCATAGCAACAAAAATAAAAATTAAAGTAGTAGATTTCGACTAAGTTGAGTGTAGAAGGTTTTGCCTAGTCGAAAATTTTGATATTTAACTTATATAAAGTATCTTTTCTTTGATCTCCTTTCCAAAAATATGTATTTTAACTTAAACTAATAAGGAGTAACTATTTTCTAAAGATGTCGAAACATATGAAACAAAACTTATGCTTTCGAAAGAGAGAATTGTAATAGCCAACTTCTTCGAAAGGTGTTTGGATATGCTAACACACAAAGGTGATTTCGAAAAGAAAGCAAAATGAAAGTTTTCGCCTTAATCCCTTTCGAATGGGTAGAAAGGTAAATTTATGGTGCCAATTTTTAATTCGTACAACCCAAAACTTCTAGCTGAAGATAGGTTAAAATTCCTTCTTCCCCAAACCCGATTTCAGCCCAAAAACTTAAAAATTAATGGGTAAGTGAATTCAAACATGAATCAACCACTTAAATTTAGAAATCTTTGAGATGCAAAATTTGAATTCTCCAGAAGCACAATAACGATGAAAGTCGAACTGGGTAAGATTAAAGCTAGAATTAATAAAAAAATAAAATAAAATTAAACCATGAAATTAAATTGGAGGATGTTTTCAACCAAATTAGAACTAAAATAATATGTAGAAAATCAAAGCAGTAATAAGAAACCCAAACAGTGAAAATTGGTGAAATTGAAATTTGCCGCAAAATAAAGAAGGGAAAGATTTGAGGAATGAGAAAACATGAACTTACTCAAGATCTAAATTTCAGATTGTAGAAAACGAAGTCTATTTGAAAATTTGGGAACTTTAATTTAGCTTGGAGTTTGTTTTGTTTGCATGTGAATGAGGAAGATGAAGAGAAACCGTAATTTATAAGAAAAGTCAGCAAAGAAAATAGACCGCCCGATTGAATTTAAATGAACCGCCCAGATTCACGCGGGGATATGAAAAGGTGGGAACATTGAAGGTTTCAAAATGATTGACTAGAAAAGTCAAAAGGATCCCTTTGCAAGCGGGGGAGGGCAAATGTTAGCACCAAATTTCCTTTCGACCATGTCGAAACCTTATTGTATAGAAGACAAAAAGGAACAAGGGAGAAAGGCGCCAGCAAAACCTTCTAAAGAAGACCAAAAGGGATCAACCTTTTTCCTCAACTTTACTTTGGGGCGTTGACAAGATTTATTATTAACATTATTCAAAACTAGTTTAGCTAAAAAGGTATACATAATGTGCACGCCCGCACACATAGAGATATGTGTGTGTGTGTGTGTAATAGATATAAATTCTAAATTTATTTTACTTAACTTTTTTTTGGATTTTTTAATTTTTTTTAACTTAATATATATTTTATACATAAATATATTCAAATACAAAATTTATGTTTTACAATATTTGTATATACCTATAAATATAAAATATAAAAAATTTATGTATTAAAATTTTATACAATTTTAGTGTTACTTTAAAAAATATTAATTTTTATTTTAAAATTAATTTTGTATGGAATTCATAATTAAAAAACATTTTTTATCAAAACGAAAAAAATTCATTTTTTGGCCGAAGGTTTATGATTTATTATATATATATATATATTTAATTATTAATTTATATCAAAATGAATTTATGAATATATATACACATATTTTAATATATATATGTATATATATATTTTATCATTTACAAATATAATTCTAATATTTTAATATGGATATATAAATATATGCGTTTATAAAAAAATTAATTTTCACAATATATATATTTATTTAAAATTGTTATATTAATATAAATTTGAAATCATAAGACTTAAATATAGCGTATTACAATATTAATTATATATATTAAATGTATATGTTTTATAATCGTCTTTTATAATAAATAAATAAATAAATATATATATATATATAATTACACATTATACGACAAGTATGCATAAAGAGGGGCAAATATGCCGGTTGCGATGTAAATTCCAACATCCATACATGGGCATGTTAAACCATGTACACCTTTTATGTTGTAGGTGCACGTACATACATATGTGTATATGATGCACATATTATACTATATATCAATCATTATATTAATTTAATAATATTTTGTTATAAATTAAATAAAATATTGAATTTATTTAAAAATAAATATAGATAAGATCTAAATAAATTTAGACTTCATAGGTCTAATAAGATCCAGAATGGAACAATCTTTTTGAAATTTACTCATTTATCCCGCTAAGTGCTGACCCGATTCCAAAACAAGATAGTATAAATATGCACATATGTTTGCATTTCTTTGTCGAATCACAAGAACAAGAAATCTAAAATTGCGAGTATGTGAGCATATCCTTTCATTTGGCTGCCTCTATCTAAACGTTCATTCTGATGTAGATACAAGACATACATGTTACAGAAAAGGTCAAAGATGTTAGCTTTTGTGTTGGGTTTGTACGTATGTTCGTACAATGATACTCATATAACATAGAGATCACAACATAATATGTTACTCGTGCTGCATATACGTATGGAAGAGCACTTCTTTGATTTAGGGAGTAATAGCAAATAAATTGGGAAGGAAACCTATGTTTATTTTTGGCCTTGTCTCAATTTATACACACCTCTCAAATCTACTTGAATGTATTTTTTTCCTTTATTTTACCGTTCAAATATTGGTTAGCATGTAATATATTACATGTCATACCCCAGAATTTTTCATAAATAAATAAGAAAATACAATGAAGCGTTAAGAATTAACCTAAAAGGAGAATTTTCACAACTGTCTGAATTTGACTACGGGACTTGCACCATTGTGTCCCTAGTAATTTTCTAGACAATTTTCATACATAAATTGTTGAAATCCAAGCTAAAATGAAAATGTTATAAAGGTTTGAATAAATGTGAAAATTAAATAGAAAAAATAATAAAAATATAAAATAATAATAAATAATTGACCATGAGGCGGTTGACCCGACATGGGCCAGGTCAACCGTGGGTGGGTGGTCAACCAGACCACAAGTGAAACTGAGGGTCATGATTTTTTGATCGCATAATTCATTCATCCCAAATTCTTTCGTGCATGGCAAGGATTTGGAGAGCGGCATAGATCAGTTAGGGTTCTGATCTGGCGGTGTTGGCTGAAGGCATTGCTCTATAAATTCATAGCTAGGGTTAGCCTAAACCTAATCTTCTTCTTCCAAGCGAAGCTCTGTCAAAATAAAACACTAAACCCTAATTTTTTAAATCAATTCCTAAACTCCAATTCTCTTTCAAATATCAACCTAAAAATAAAAATTGGAGAGATCTTACAATGAGAGAAGGGATCTAAGTGGAGGTTGAAGAAAAAGGCTTACAGCGTTTGGGGCAAACCTAGAGTTTCAGATGAAGGTGATTGGGCACAGATTTAACAAGATTATTAAATTAATTGATTCAAATTTTTACCCTATTCTAGTTAGACTGTAAATTGTAAATTTAACCTATTGAAGTTGTAATTCTGGAATCTGAAACAATGAATCTTTCTCGCTAATTGCAATGACATATCCAAATTGTAGAATCCTAAATCCAATGCTAAAACATGGTTTTATACTATTAAATTGGAGATTTAAATAATGTGAAAGCAGCACAATGATTTGATCTAATAGTGTAGAAACAAAATGATTAGATTGTGTAACGATTAGATCTATATTATAGAAACGTAATGATTAGTCTGTGTAATGATTAGATTTCATTTTTGTTGAAACATGATGATTAGTTTCTTAATGATCAGCTATAATATCTTTTGGCAACTAAAAATAATTAAATGAAATCTAAATTATAAAATAAGTAAAACGAAGATGTTAGCTTGGAGGAAATCGACCTAAGTTTAAGATAAGTCGAATGTCGTATGTCGTTTTGGACTAAGTAAACTGTTTGGGGCCTTATGCTGTTAGCTTGTAGGCGATCAACCTAAGACTGACATAGGTTGGTTGTTGTATGCCACTTTTGGACTTATTAAACTGTTTAGCAGCCTAGTGCCTTTAGATTTGTGGACCTTATTTTCCTTCAAATTACTTGGCTGGTGGACATTTATCTCTTTTATTTTAAGGTGCGGATTTAATTTTCTTTTTTCGTATCATGAATTTGGGTATGGGTTGTCATTTAGATGGCTAAAGGTGCACTTATGTGCTGGGACTAGGATTATTATTATCTTATTTGTTATGATCGGATTTTCAATCTTTTGTTTGTTGTGCTCGTATGGGCTTATGGCACTTAAAGCTAGGTTATATCTAGTACTGGCAAGAGTTAAGCATAATAACTTTCGAGGGTGCGTAAGAGGTATTTTGCTACTAGGATCAATGGGTTGGGCATGGACGCATTCGATGAGTCACTATGCGTGTTTACATGTGTGTTCTTCCTCTCTAGTCCTTGTATGAGTTATAATAGGTTGGTCCTCAATTATTAGGCAATTGTTTGCGATCTATTATTATCCCCCATATTGTCAAACTATTGACTTATTACCTTAGGCATGTGACCTTAGGTGTATGGACACTGTATACACTCTATATCACTTAGAGTAGACTTAGAGTCTGTTATATTTAATTTCCTTGTTAGTCTTGTTCTCATTTACCAAACTTTATGTCTGACCCATTCCTAATTTTCCCCTACCACAAGTGGATAGAGTAGCTGTTGACAGGTCCATTGCTGCCATCAGATTATCGTGCCTGGAGCCTATATATATATATATTATCATGTATTTCTTATCAGTACATTTTCTTTTTCAGTACTTTACTTATGAGGGATTATTTTTATGATACTCTGGTATTTGCTATGTACTGATGATTTTCTAAGACTATGATACTATGCTATTTTGAGATTGGATATTTATTGATACTTCTGAGATTTTTATTACTGTTATTTCTGAGATTATCATTATATCTGATATTATGTTTCCGTTGTGATGACGTTTGGATTAGACATATTATTTCTTTATTGATGTCCTAGTCTCTGTGATATTACTTTTTACCATAAATTGACGATTCATGTCTTCTAATGTGTGTTTTTGGCATGTCAAGAGATGCAGATTTACATTACAGTATCATATTTAACTCACTATTTGGATTGAATAGAATTAGATGGCGGTTTCTACAAGATTCCTTCTTGGAGCTTTAAATTGTATACTTGGTCCGATCAAGGTTACTTCTCTATATAAGGTCATAGTGTAATGCATTATATTATCTGTGACTTCATAGTGCATATTTTCTCCAAGCATATGCCATAGAGGTTACTACACCTAAGTATCAAGCATTGTGTATATATATTGTACTTCCATTTTCATTTTTCATAATTTTATTAGGAAAACATTTAACTAGTAAATGTTTGATTTTTATATCCGAATGCATATGGATTCTTATATGATATGCAGTTTATACTAGTCATGTACTATATTTGTTAGAATATTTTTATACAAGTTCTCATTGTTGATTGTTAAAGTTATCCATAGGTACTTAAGCTTTTTCAAAAAAAGACCAATTGCAACAAAGAATTGGTACTTGGCTCTAATCGTCATTTATATCATAACATTTTGTTAGTACTAGTTGTGTAAACTTGCTAATGAATGTTTATGGATTTTATGTTAACTTGGTTATTTGTTAAAAGCTATTTTATCTAAATGATTATGGATGTCATATTTGATTATGTGATTAACACGATATTCATTTGTTTGAATGCGATGATTATGTGAGCGATTATTAGTTGCATACAAAATTTGTTAATATTACTATATAACATATGCTGTGAATAAAATGTACCAGAAATTTAAAAAGATACCCATTGGGCCTAAAATTGGAACAACACCCGAAATGATATTAAATAAAGAGATCTAGCAAAATAAATTGACAAACAGAAGAAATGTTTATAGTGGTTTGGCAAATCTGAGGCCTACGTCCACTTCAATCTTATTACTTAGATATTTTGGTCGAATGCACAAGGGCTTTACTAATCTAATAGCCTAGAAAAACAAAGAAGTAACTTCTTTTGTGACAAAGTCGTATAGAGAAAGAGAGTGAAGAAGATGAAGTGCCAAAAGTCCTTTTTGAGTTGCCACATGCTTGCTACTTATAGAGAAATCGTCCAACCGAATAGTTGGATCTCAAAGTACCAAGTCTAACTTCAGATCCGGAATGTAGAAGGGGAGACGAGGTCTCCTGGCTAATAAAATCATCTTAATACCGACTAGAAGTGATATGCACCAACTGATTTTGTAATGGCACGTTATACTGTCTTCCTCTACTTGATCTGCTATCTTAAATTCATCAAGTTCCAAGCACTTTCTCCATTGAAATCGATTTTTTGCCGAGAGGTTTTGATAACTTCGGTACATGTCATTCTCTTTAGACCTTCTTCGGAGTTGTTCAACTACTCCTTAAAAAATAGGTCCCAGGATGATCACTTGTAACCATAATCCATAGCTCAGAGCTCCAAAACCTCATATGACACCCAAAAATAGCTTGGTATTGACCTAAAAGTGGCTGGTACCGAGATTAGTTTGTGCCTATTTTAGGTATTTTTTTTCTTTTTGGGGCTTATTCCAAATGCCTTATAAGCATATTCTGAAGTTCCTAAACCATAATGTCTTCGTCTTAATGTCCAGATTCGTTTGTAAGATGCTTGGTCTAAATCCTGGATAACACTTGCCCCCTAGAGTACGTTCATGTTGGAAACAATGCATGCTTTGGAATAGGACAAGCATAAGCCATTTTCTATACAAGTATGTTGGTTATCCAAGAGTTACCTCAACGCATTGCCTCAATTCCAAAGGCATCCATTTCAGTGCTTTAAATAGTAGTAGTTCCATCTTCTTTGTTAAGGTTAAGACCTGCAATTTGGAGATCATTCCATGCTTTAGCTAAGTACATACTACCTTCCAATTCTCTTACCTTTTCCTTTCCCTGGGATTTGGTTCAAAAGTTCATATCGGTACCGAGCACTACAGGTCAGTACCGATATTAAATGTTGGCTTAAATTTTCCTCTTTACAAACAACAGTTAGCCAAATTTTTTTAACATGCTACCATTTCTCTCGCTTGCATATCCCTTATCTTCCCAGTGCCTACCACTAGCGATTTAATTCCCAAAATTCAAACATTCACCGCCGACCTCTTGAAGCCATTGTCGTCTCCTACTAACCATCACCACCATCTTAACCTCGCTCTGATTTTCGTTGTTCCTCAAAAAGAGCTCGACCTCGAATTCCTGTATAGCCCTAAATCTAGATCTAGTGTTAAAATGTGGGTTGCCATCATCTTGCGGTGGTGGAATTTTCAACTTGTTGATGGTTTTTGGTTGCTGTTGTTGATGCATGGCCGGACTTTCAACTAAATGATCAATTTCCCACTTTTCCCTTGGTTGTTGTTTCCTTTAAGTTTCCCCTAGGCTGAACATATGCTTGACTCGGAGTGAGCACATGAAATCCCAATATTCAACTACTCTAAGTGAATTGATGTTGATATTGATCTTACTTTGGGTCACCCAAGAGAGTTTAAAAACTTCCGCAACCAAATTATATTGTCCTACTAACTGCACGAATTGCTCCTTACCAAAATTGGTCGATCACTAGTCATTTTTTAAACTCCCATGCAATGGCTCTTTTCTAAAGAATGGTCACATTGATTGCACTCTAACATTTGAACAATTCCATTACATAGTATTTCCAAGCACTGCACTTTCTATGTTTATACAAAAGAATACACTATGCTGCTCTAGATAATTGTTCAGTTATCGATTATTTGACGATAACGGGTAAGATTCGATGTGCAGTTCCACCATGCAACATAGATCGATTCCAATGCAAGCAGGTTATCAATTTGTTCATCATGTGTAGGACATAAGACTCACACTATATAGATTAACGCTTTCAATTGCCCCAGTTGACGTTCAGAATCCGATTGGCAACACACGTTGACATCCATTGGATTCTGAGCATCAGTCATTGGGGTTTACTAAATAGAATTCCAAAATAAAACATACTTGACCGTGTTCAATATCGAGTTTTCCTATCCAAAAGGACAAGCCGTTTTCCTTATTTCAACGTTTGCTAAGCCATCAACGCTTCTGCAAGCCTGGTCTACTACTGATCATGCCTCGAACTCCACAACTGCTGGATATAAGTGCTCAATAATTGTTGATTTACGGAGGATGATGCTACCTGCAGACCTAATCGAGGACTAACACCCTCCTATAAATGAACGAGTTGGTTTTATGAGTTTTAGATGATCCACTAGACAAATATTGACAGTTCTAACAACTAAGTCACTTCGAACTATATGTTGACAACATGGAATCTCGAAAAGTTGCATCTTGCTCCCAACACAGAACCAACGGGCATAATCCTCCAATGGTCTATACAACATGAAATAAGTATATGTGCCAAGGCGGTATGGTCCCGCACTTTAATCCATTCCTTTGAATGTTTCAGCAGAAGCTTAGGCTCACTCCTATTCAATTCCCCCCAACAGTTATGCCTTATTGAGCTCCTTATATGTCCTATTCATGAATCAATTTCAATGACCCCCAACTTTCAGAGAGCTAACAGACATCCTCTGCTCCAAGCAATAAAGCGAGTCTCCCTCTTATATGATTATCGAAGGTTGATGCTAGTGTAAAGTCGTTGAAGCAGTCCATAGCAAGCAATCCTACTTCAAGAATAAGTACTTCTTTGTCCGATGTCCATTTGTCTTCAACTGACCTTGGTTTCCTGGAAGTAGGGCTTCATCCTCTCTACTCTTCCTTGTACTTGGACTCTTATCGTCCGAATGTTTAACTTGCTATCCACTTTCTTCACATATATTCCCACTCGAGACACGAGCGAAGCAAATTTCGATACTTTTAAGGCTCTTAAGAGAGTCAATATTCAAATCTACACCACTGCCTATACGCCGATGAATGTGAATGTCCATCGATGCAACGTACTGCATCCTGAATGTTTCGCCTTTCCTACCAAAGTTCCACCAAGTAGCTCTAGGATGCTAATCAAATCTTCTGCCTCCATTTGCTACTCCGACAAAGATATCCAACGAGGATTGGAAGCCAATCCAGTATGGCAAACATTGATGAATCCATTGCTAGAGCAACAGAAGTAGACATTTCCCATGAAGTGCAAGTAGAAGGGGAAGTAAAATTCAAAAAGGAAATGATCCATGAAGAGGGAGGAAGAAGATAAGTTGAAGGATAAGAGAGAAGAAGAAGGTGATGGAGAAGTCAATGATGTTGAAGACTCTAGTCAAGGAAGGAACAAGTCATACGAAGAGACATCTCTAGAGGGCACCGATATTCCTGTCATACCACGTCTGAAGCAAATCACGATCAGGACCTCCCAACTTTTGAACCAAGTGCAACACCTATGGTCGAGGCAACTCCTCTAATCAGTGATTCAGAAGATAGTTTTGGATCATTGAGTTACTTTGACATTTCGATGGCAATCTTCTTTAAAAATGCCACTCATGATTCAACTTTCCATCCTAAGGTTTCCTAGCTGAGGGAGACTCCTTTACTACCTTCTTAACATAGTCCATATAGTACTTAGGAGGAAACAAGCACTCCATACACTTTTAGGATCATGAACACACATTCCTTGCATTCATTCACATCCAAATTTCCAAAAATAATACGATCCTTTCTTTCAATTTATATACAATGCGTAGTTAGCTATCTTCACCATGGCATTTTCGAGCAGAGGAAGTAGAATCCTAAGCTATATCCTCCTTGCTCCAGCTGCCATGGGGAATAAAAAACAAAAGAAG
The DNA here is from genome assembly GCA_030737815.1 of Allium fistulosum. Lineage (NCBI taxonomy): Eukaryota > Viridiplantae > Streptophyta > Magnoliopsida > Asparagales > Amaryllidaceae > Allium > Allium fistulosum. Next base: position 399,629,999 of record CM060907.1, read on the forward strand.
AGAGAGCCCAAAGAAAAGAGACGGAGTGTGAAGCAAAACTCGATCGCTTGGCAAAATAGATAGGAAGAAAAGGCAGGGTGAGGTGACATAATCCAACATTTAGTGGAAAGGCAGATGGATTCACATGATAACCATGGTTCCTCTTCTAGCCTTCCCCCACCTAGACCTCAACTATAGCTTCCTTCACAATAGAAAACCAAACATTACTTTCTTTGGCTACCAGAATTCCTTTACCTACATAATCCAAAGGGGTTTCTGTTCGACCAACTTCTCCTTCAACCCCATCGAGCAAAATGCAAGCAACATTCCCAGAACATTGCTTGACTTGGGTCATGTTCCACCGTGACCTCAAACACATTCCTAGGGAAGAGGTGAACTATAAGGTCGAAAGGATTCAATAACTTATAGACCAAGGGTATGAATGGAAGAAACTTTGCTTCGCCCTTTCCGACGTCAATCGAATCCATCAAACTGATATCTAATCGTTTGATTCAGAAAAGAAAAGCTATGACAGAATCATAAAGGAGTACAAAAAGGATCTAGCCAAGGTTGAGGAAGAGAGAGATGCAGTTTGATAATCTGAGAAGAAGGCCAAAGACTTGGTCGAAGAAATGAAACACAATCACAATTAGACCAAGATTGTGATGAAGAACCCGATAAAACTGCTCATAAAGATGACACCAGTCTTAAAACATAGCTTGAAACTAAGGACTGAGCTTTTATAGAAAATGGGAAGGCTCTTGAGGATAAGGAAGATGAGATCCAGGAACTCTGTTCCAACAAGGGGAAGCTGGACTCCGCCTTGCTCCTTGCAAAAATAGAGAAACCCGAGGCCTAGGTTGACTATGTTGGAACTATGAACAAGAATATCGAGCTGAACTAGACAAGGGCTATAGAAAAAGAAGAATTGAACTCCACCCTTCAACAGTTATATGCTAATTTTATTTAGTATAAGAACTTGAAGTGGCTTGGAAGCACCTGTGTCATCACTCTTTTTGATGCGTAGGAAGAGGTACTACGACGTGCGAAAGTGTCTGATGAAGATTTTACCAAAGATGAACTGAAAGCTAAATACATCGATGCCCATGACATAAAAAAACTTGAAGAGGGAAAAATATCCTAACTATATAAGATGTCGTTGTTGCTAAAGCTACCATTAAATCTCCTAATGGTCCTAATGCATCGAACCGTGCATAATATCCATCTTTAAAAACCAAGAGCTTATAATGATGGTTCCAAAGCCTATGGGGGCCAGCTCCATGGCCACCCAGATTATTCTAGCTTCTATAGCTTTTACCTATGTTGATTCCTACATTCCTGTTACCATTTCTTAGCCTATCCTATCAACCCCTGAGGAGGGTGAAATTATCGTATCTTCTGCTAAGGAGACTCCAACCAGCGAAGGTATATCCCTCATCGCACCAATGTTCGAGATCCTTCAATTCACATCCAAGAATATTACTAATCTTTACTTCTTGTGAAACATAGGTCATCTGTCGCTTCCTCCTCCTTCACCGCTAATTACTCAAGGACTGGGCCTTGATGTAATTGCCAATAAGTTAACCTCCATAACCATGTGACTGGTTATTCCAAGCCTTCCCTCTAACTCTATTATTGGTCTCGATTCAAAGAGAATCGTAGCTTTGGAGGGATTTGATGACACTTTCCTGTCCTTGGGGTAAGACAGTACTAGTACAAGTGTTTCAAGCCCAACTAGTTCCATCTTTATAGCAGAAAGGTTAAAGATTGATATTTCTAAAGTTAAAATAAAGAATAAACCTGTGCATGAAAAATCTGCCGGTACTAAAGTGCCAAAGCCTCCTATGAGAATACGTCTTACTACCATCTAGGCTCCAAAGTGCATTAGCACCAGCACTACTACAGGGACATCTGAACCACTCGTGGATAGGCCGGAAGATCCTATCACCACTATCACTGAATGATAAACTATTTCCTCTAGAGTTAGCACACTAAGGGTGAGAAGGGTAAGAAGAAACCTCATGGTGGCTCAAGCAGCAATAGCGGCAAGAAGAAGAAAATACATAATAAGTAGGATTCTCAGTTAGCCTTTATTAATGACGAGACAGTTTCCTTTTGTCTCTTTTTGGGTTGTATGTTCTGTTTTCCTTTTGTACATAGGTCGTGTTTTTGTGAGACCGACCCCGACATCTATTATACATAAAGATTGAATGTAATGAAAGATTGTTTTTAGTTTCAATCTCTATCTCATTTACATTTCCACAATTTATATTTTATTCCTACCTATATACAACTGCCTGCATATATATTATCACTACTCGTGCTGTAATCTATCCATATTATACATGCCCGTGTCTATGCACTACTTTTACTTACAACAACTCTGTACATATAAGTAAAATTCTTGCAGTTTCTTTAGTTATATTATATCATTCAGTTTTTTCTATTATTGCCCAAGTGTTTCCATTTGGATAAACAAAACTAATATTTAACTAAATCTATGGTTATTCCTACTTATCCGGGTTCGAGTTTCCTTTGAAAAATAACCAATTATAAATAAACTGACTTTCATGATGTTACCTATCTTTGGGAAATAACAGTTTGGATGTCCCTATCCTGGTGCCTTCAATCTTGCCAATAACTGGGCATGATCGATATTGTCTATTGATTTCCACCACTCAATTTCGACCAAGGGTGTCCCGCTTGGCCTTAAGTGAGATCACACCTTTTGCAATTCCATCACAGGCTAAGTCTTGCCACAGGACTTAGCGTTCTAGATGCAAGAATCTAAGCATCATTTCTTGACCTAGCCTACCATCGGGCATTAGCCGAACGTTAATAACATGGGGCAAATTATCAGATTGCCCCAGTCCAATTATACTCTTCTAGACCTGATGCTGGACTGGAGGAGTTAAACGATACCTATTTTTGGGTTTTCGCTCTGTACCTCACCCGTTTCTAGGCATGGATAGAAAAAGAATTCATCGACCATCCTTTCTTATCCTTGGCTGAGCATGTCATGCTGGGCCGAAAGCATAATTGTGAAAATCCTGGAGGTATACTAGTCCCTATCTTTGGGAATCATTTACTTTTGACGCATATCTCCAGGCATCCACTCTTAGTCCCATTTATTTTCGAGTGTCGACCGAGAGTATCCATTGACCATCCTCGCTTATCCTTAGCCTAGGATGTCCTGCCAGGCCGCAAGCATGTTGATTAAGTTTTTAACCATGTATCGGTTTCTTTCTCCAAAAACTAATGCTCTATTTGCTTGATTACGTCCATTCTTTATGGAACTTGCTTATTTTCAGGCAACAGTCGATATTGGAGGGATGGGGTCAAATTATCCATTCGACCCTTATGATTATACTCATTTGTCCTGATCCTAGAATAATGGAGTCCATACCAATCTCTAGGTAACCGATTGTATTGCTAATCACACAGCATATGGCTTTGCTTATAAGAACATGGTTCTGGTTGTTTAAGAAGCTAACTTTATTTATAAATAAAAATGTGCCATGTCCATCTGTATTATATTGGCCCCAAAATCCTAGGGTAGCTTATTTTTAGAAAATAAAATAAATAAAACTAAGTGACATAGCATCGTAACAAGTTCCTATTCCATGTTCGTGGAATCGGGATTCCATCAACAGTGGCCAACTTGAAAGTTCCATCTTTAAGATTTTGTTCGATTGCATAAGGACCTTCCCATTTTGAACTAGGTGCCCCTGTATCTTGGGGAATTCATTCTAAAATGAGATCTCCTACCTTGAATGTACGATTCTTGACCTTGGTATCGAAATGTCGTACCAATCTTTTCTAGTGAGCAACTACCCTTAATTCAGCCTCTTCTCATTTTTTATCAATTAAATTGAGGGATTCAAGCAAGTGTTCCTCATTGACCTTGGGATTGTGGTAAGTTTTCTAGTGGGAAAGGACTTCCAGTTCAATTAGAATCATGGCCTCTGATCCAAAGGCCAAAAAAAATGCTGTATGTCTAGTCGCAGACACGTAGGTCTTCCTATAAGCCCATAATGCCAACGGAAGCTCATCAACCCAGTTGCTTTTGGGTTTGGTTAATCATTTCTTTAAGATGGAGTTGACGATTTTATTCACCACTTCTACCTATCCATTCGCTAGTGTGCGCGCTGCTACCAAAAAGCTTTTCTCGATCTTGTACCAATGGTAGAAATCCTTATACTTGGTACTTTCGAATTGGGTTCCACTATCCATTATAATCTTCTAGTTTAACGATCCATATTTTACATATTAAAGGATTGTAAAATATTGTTATTTAATTTATATGAAGTCATATGCTTTGGAAAACGACTATTAAGGACAATTTCCACCTTTAGAACTTTTATCGAACAATTTAAATGCATAAATTCTTGTAACACCTATAACTTCTTATATGGATTGAATTAGGGTTTAAAGCTATTTTCTTTAGAACGAGCTTGTGGTTCTTCTTTCCTTGGAGTTTTATAGTAGAAAACTGACTAAGGTTTAGGAGATATGGCCATTTTAAATTCTGTTTGATGCTGGATAGATTAATGGGTAATTAATTAGGTCCAAAGCTTAGTCCACTAACTAGTTTTGGGTATTGTGCCTAATTGGGGCCATTGGGACTTCTCCATATCATTTGCTATTTTCCCAAATCAATTCCTAACTTCCATTGAACTAATTTCATAAAAAACTTAATTTTTCCTTACAAATCTTAGCCAAGTTCATCATTAGAAGGGTAATTAGAGAAGGAGATCATAGGTATATCTTTTTTTGGTAATTTGGGTTCATTCTCCTTGTTGTTCATTCTTAGATTTGGATCAAAAGTGGCAGTCTGGTTATTAGGTGAGTGGTTCTTGACCAGCCACTATTCTATACTTTTTCATATAGTCAGAATAGGTGTTTTAACATGATTTTGATCCTATAATGTTTTCTAACTTTAATTACATCTTTAAAAGTTATTATGGATAAATTAAAAAGATGGGATTTGATTTTAAATAATTCTGCAACCTCTTTTTGACCATATTATCATGTTGGCAAAAAGTTAGATCCAGACAAAGATTAACATATTAACCTTGTTTGAATTGCTTGTGTATGTTTTGTGATTGCTTATGTAAGATATTTATACTGGAAGGAATTGTTTTTATATGGTTTGATAGTGTTTTAGTGAAGGTAAGAAGAGAGTGATCGTTCAATTGGGCAAAAACAAAGGCAAAACAACTCCAAATCATATGTAACTTGGAGAAGGGGCTCTAGAGGATGAAGGGAGCTTATACTTCAGACCACAGGTGATTAGGGTTGAGGAATTCAGGTTGGTGATGATCTAAATTAGCTCGGTGGAGTTGCTTCGGCTTGGAGATTTAAGGCTTCGGGTTATGCTTTAGGAAAATTATGGGGGTTACTAGACTGTGCTTCGGGCTAGAGATAGGAAGGGCTTAGGTTGTAGATAAAGGAAAATCGGTTTAGCATGAGGAATTGCTTCAGGCCAAAAGGGTTGAAAATACGGGGCAGACTTCAGAAGTAGTAAGGAAAGATGATTCCATAAGACGAAGTCCAAATTTTGGCTAAGTATATGGCTCAAAGCCGATCACTCACATCCGTATGGACCAGTTTTCTGGATGATGGTGAAGGTTTGGAAACTTGGAAGTTCGAGCATTATAGGAAAGGGACTTCATGGAGGCCGACTGACCCATAGTTGGTCAAGTTTTCTGTAACGACCCGTATTTTTAACACTTTAAAAATACGAATTAAAATGAAAATTTTGGATAAAAATCCGAAGGAAATAAAATTTTGTGTTGTTAAATGTGAATTACAAGTTAAAATACAAAACTGAATTCTGAAATAACTTATTTGTAAATTAAATATGGATGTTAACTGGTAGTGAATGTAAATAATGAATTGAATTTGATTGTAAACCAAATATGTTATGATTGTAAACAAAGAATAAATAAAATGGTAGATTTAATAATGGAATTTTATGTTATTGAAACTAATATAAATAAATGTAACTTAATATTACAGTTGATTGAAAGCAGATAATAACTGAAACTGTAATTTGATAAAGATGTTAACTTGTAATTGAACGTAAGTAAAAGATGTAAATTTGAATGTAACAAGTAATTGAATTGGATTGAATTTGATTGTAAACAACGAAATAAATAAAATGTTACATTTAATATTGAAGTTATAATATGGAAATCAACGTAAATGAATGTAATTTAATATTACTGTGAATTTAAATAAGATGATAGTTGAAGAAAATGAAAGTAAATGAATTATAAACTATTGATAATAATGTATAAGTAAATGGTTGATTCAATAATGAAAGTGTAAATCGAAATAAAAAATTCATTTGGAATTAAATAACTTGAATTTGAATTACAATATAATTGAACGCTGAATCTAATATAATCTTTTATATTGGATTTATAATGGAAAATTGCATTGTAAAAGATTGTTAATTACTATGAAATTAAAAATGGAATTTGTGAACAATTGAAATTTGATTTAAAAGTTAATAATTTAAAATTGGGAATTTTATATTGAAATTAAACAGTCGAATAATTTATTTTTCGAATATTGGATTTAATTAGACAATTAAATCGATAATTTAATAAGTTAAATTTCAGAAATAATTGAAAATCGAGTTGAATATGATTGAAAATGATTTGTAAAATTTTATCTTATCATATTGGAGTTATAGTAATGTTATAGAACTTTTAAAATTGAATTTAAAGTTAATTTGTGAAAATTGAATATTTTAATATTTAATTATCGACTAAAAAATAGCCATTTTTCTAACAGTTTCAGAATGGAACGAAACTAGTTCCATTTGATCCGTAATAGTTTGTTATTGCCGGATTTCAATTTTCGTAGCAATCGGAGTTATCGTTTGACCGTGGCAGCTCGAAACGCATCGAATTGTTTTTAATATTAATTCGGCGAGAGAAAATAGTCATTTTTCAAAAAAATCTCGGATTTTGACGAAACCAGTTTCATCGGATCCGTAATGTCATATTATTGTAGGGTTTCAAGTTTCGTAACGATCGGACTTGTCGTTTGATCGTACGAACGTGAAACGCCTTGAAATCAATTTAATTGAAATCAATTTTTGAAATCAATTTGAGAATTTCTTTTTCAGCATAACTTCTTCATACAATGGAATTTGGACGTGAAAGTTTTTCCATCGCGCTCAGAATATTTTAAAACACCTATTTCGATATATGGGTTTACTCAATTTCGTTCCGGGGTCAGAACGGGCTTTTCGGGCCATAGTTTGTTCCGCACGTTCATCTATCCAATCTATCTACTCTATCTTTAACATACCTATATAAACACAGTTATAAACCCTAGCCTCCCTAATCTTCATTTGTCTGTATGTACAATTCATATCTTCTTAGCTTCTCATTCCAATGGCAGACAAAACCTAATTCCCAAATTCCAAAATCTAAAAAAAAAAAAAATCGAGATTTACGCGCTTCGGGTCGCGCTTGGGGTTTCAGGGGGAAAAACCCTGGAGCTACTTCCAGTCGGGAAGAAAACTACTCAGGTCATCGGGTCGTTTTCGCAAAAATCCAAGCAGACATCGGGTATTTGAGGCGGGAACTCGAAGTCGACTCAGCACCAGAATTTTCCAATCTTCAAATTTTCATAACTTTTGCATACGGACTCGGATTTGGACGAGGTTTCTTTTGTTAGGATCGTATCAAAATTCCGGACACTTTGACGTTGATTTGGATGGATTTAGAGACTTTCAAATTTTTGGGTTTAAATTGAATTTAAATTCAATTTAAATTCAAAAGGTGAGTGTTTTATAACGCTCACAATGTACTGAATATTTTATGGTAGTTAAATTTGACATTATGAAGTGATATGAATTTATTTGTCGTTGTTTGATAAATTTTAATTGTCATATAGATTGTCGTGTGAATTCACCGTTGAAAATTTAAATTGACAGTAAATTGAAATTAGGATTTAATTGAAATCAAATTTCCCGATATTGATAACTATGAAATTGCCGTGAATTGTATTGACTATTGGATGATTTATTTCAATGGATGCTATTGGTTGATATTTAAATGTTTGGATGTTTATTTGCTTATATATATCCTGTTATACATGCACATGACACTGTGATTGGTTTAAGTAATATATATTCATCCCTGACATTTAATTGAAATAACTAACCACTTGGCTATAGGTTAGAGAATTATATACGGACACCGGGTTGGTTAAATTAAATGATTTTAAAGTTGTTTTGAAATTATTTAAATGAATTGATTTTAAGAATAAAAATCCAATTTATGGAAATTGAATTATTTTGAATTGAAGCTCAAGATGTTGGAATTTAAACTTGGTAAATGAAATTGTTTAATTATTCGAAGTTTAGATTTTTAAGAAATTTTTTTGAAATACGGCGTAAATTTTCGAAAGTTGATTTGTTTTAAAAGATTGGACTTTAAATCGAACTCTGAATATTTCTAAGAAAATTTATATGAAATGATATTTCAAGTTTGAGTTTGGAATTGAAAATTTATTTGAAATTGAGATTTAATTAATTTGGAATTTAATTGAAATTCAAAGAAATTTGTGAATTGGACTAAATTGAAACTATTGAATTAAATTTGAAGATAAAATTGATTTGAATAGGATTTGGACTGAAATTGATTTGGAAGTTAATACTTAAATGAATTCTTGAAATCCGAATGTTAATCTAAGTTTAGTGAATTGGAATTGTTCCAGAAATTAAGTAAACTACTTAATACGGATGTTTAACCTGAAGTATATTCTAATTTGAATACGAAATGGTTTTAAAGCGAATCTTATATTCTTATATAAATATATGAGCTGTTTTGAAATGTGAAATATTTAAAGTTCTGTAATATATTGAAAGTGAAATTGTTTATTTTGTGGTTCAAATATGTATTTGAACTTGATAATTTGAAATGGTTTTTGAGAAGCTGAATCGATTTTGAAATTTAAATGAGATATTGTGGCGAAAAATGATTTTGAAATGAAATCATATATTTTGAGTAGATATGATGATTTTGAAATGGCTTTGATTTTTGAAGCAGATATGATATTTTGATAATCAATTATGAATTGATTTTGAAAATGTAAAAGAGCCATCGGTGTAATAATACGTAGTTATTAAAGAGACCGGGATCAGATATGGACATACTCTCTGTCGATACCGAAAACCACTTTAATAACTATTATACGCGGAGTGTTGATCCAGAATGAAGTGGATGGTTCGGTGAACGCGTTGACTGAAGAAAGAGAACGATATTGGATGACCCCTGACATGACTAAAACAGGAGCCGCGCCGGGCCATTGAGGATCGCCATCTCTAGTGGACACACTTCTTCGATACCTTATCTATTACTTATGTGATTCGATTTGGGTGCACCCCTCGATTTTGGGAGTGTTGTTTCGCGGTGTTGGGGTAGTAGCTGCTATGCCCAACATCAGTCCGGATCAGGCAACTACTAGTATCCTAGTTGGTATCGCCTCATGTACCTTGTCATACTGATTATCCTATTCGCGACCACTACGTTTTGGTTTGTACCTTTAGTATATGGATTGCCCTCTGGTGACTTCCGATTTTGGGGAAACTACGGTCTTGTATATGCTCTTGGGAATAAAAATGTGTTAAGGGTGGAATGGGCCATGGCTTAACGCTATTTTAATACTTTTACTTTAATATAAACATATTATAATAGCGTATTGTACTACATAGTAGATAGTTTAACGGATCCTTGAGAGATGGAAAATCCCGTAACATCTCTTAAGTTATTGCACTCACATTGACACTGGATAGGAGATGTCAAACCCCGTAAACATCTCTGACACCGTCACACTCATATTTTCTTATTCCATTTGACTTACATGAGATATTTTAGTCCCGACTCGAGTGTTTTGTTTTTCATTACGCTCGGGTCAGCCTGAGCATTTCAGATAAGGTCGAAGATCTATTCTGGAGGACGAAGACGGAGTTTGGTATTACATCATTTGTATTCTACTACTGTATTATTTTTCCGCTACATTGTTGTATTATCTTTGATATGTATGTAACTCTGATTTATGATGTATAATAATAATCAAATTTATTTATTTAACAGCTTCATGAACTGTTATATTGTTATTATATCTTGTTCCTTCCGCTGCGAGATTCTGAGTTTGTTTCTATTCTTTCCTTTCTTTCTTATTTAACCCCAATAACCATCTGCCATTTTGGATTGTTTGAGTCGGCATGTGTGTATGTTTTGTCGACTTGAACGGTCAAAAATGGCGGGTCGTTACAGTTGGTATCAGAGCTTTGGTTTAGATTACCTTGGCTCTAGTGGGGAATAACTCATTGAAATAGGGTTAAACCTTATGAATGAGTTCGAGTGTATATGAGAGAGCGTATTTGTAATTTTGATATAAAAATGATTTTATATTGTGTTAAATTGTTCCGTTGAGTATTTATGAATTCTCGTTGGTACTTGGGACGCCAAGGCATCGATAGGAATTTCTAAACACTCGAATAGGACAGATTGACATAATATTGTTTTGGACTATATTTTTATATAAAAGAACTATCTTGAAAATTTATAAATTTTGATTGTATTGGTTGTTAGGAGATGATAATATTAGATTATCATCGTTTATTGTTGATTAGTCAATATTTCTAACTATTGACTATTGGACGATTTTAAGAAATGAAACTTGTAAATATGATTGACAATGAATATAAATGGTAAATAAAATAAAATAAAAAATGAATTTAAATTAAGATGGAGAATTTAAATTCCGGTGTTTTGAAAATTTATTAACAAAAATTTGAAATGTATAATACAAGTATTATATGATAGTATATTCGATTAGAAATTGTTTTCAAAGGATTTTCAAATGAAGTAAGTGTTATACTCCCCTCTTGACACTAGAGAATGATTTCGGTGATGAGTGCACGCATCATCGACGTTTATTTTCGAGAGTCTAAGTCGGGGAGATCACTTAATAGCTTTTCTAAACCCTGTTTTGATTAAAATTGAATTTTATTTTGTATTCTCTATAGTATGACTTGATACACATTAATATAAGTATATATTGTTTCAAACTTGATTTGAAATGAAACCGGAGATGAAATTCTTAAGTTCTTTAATATTTAATGACTTTAAACTATTGAGATAAACAAATACTTGAATCATTACGGAACTTCTAAATTGTGAAATGAGAAATGAACCTAAGAGCTAAGTGAAAATATCAATTGAAGTAGAAATCCTTAGAATTAGGAAATTATGAATTTAAAATAAAATTGAAACTGTAAAACTCGCATAGTATTAAATTTCATTCTATAGCATAAATATAACTTACCAAAATATTTAAGAAGTTCAAAAATGTTATATGAATTGTTAATTGGATAATATACAAGTTTAGGTTTGAATAATGAAATATGCATTTAAATAATGGTTTGCAAATATAAATAAAATTGTTAGTAAATAATTGGAATTTAAAGTAACATTTAAAGGTGATTCACCATTATGTTAATATAAAATGGAAATACTATATGTGAATGTAAATGTGAAATTAAATTATAGTGAAATTTAAGTAATGACTTAAGAATTAATTAATTGAAAATTCAACTTTGAATGAAAAGAGGTTGTATGTTGTTTAACTACATTCTATTTGCATAACAAAAACTTACCAAATACTTAAAAAGTTTAAAATGCTTATAAGGATAAGTAGAGAAATAATATACCAGTGTGAGAGTGAATAATAAAATGTGAAGATTTATTGATAGTTGTAAATATAAAAGAAATTTAAGCTGTAAAATGAATGATATATACAAGTGAATGAATAAAATTTAAAATTAATGAAATATAAAATTTGTAAATGGAAACTAATTAAAGTTGAATATAACTAAATGTCAATAAACTTGGAAGTGTATGAAATAAAAAAAAATTTACGTGGAAATGTGTAATTGATTTAGTGTAGATTCTAGATGGATGGTAATGTTTGATATGCATTGGTTGTTTGATGGATGGTAATTGATTTAGTAGAATTCATTAGTGTTAATGGAATTGAATAAACGGAATAAAATTTTAAAATAATTAAATTCAAATTTGAAGCAAAGTGAAATTAAATATAATTGAATCCAATTTAAATTTAAGCAAATTGACTTGAATTTAAAATGTGAATGAAACAAACTTGAATAGATCGGAAACAAATTGAATGTAAACGTATTTCAGGGATAAATAAGAAAATAAACGACTTTGTGTTTATGATTGTTTCTTTAGAAAATTTAAAGTTTGATGGTTTGTACTTTGAAATAATAAAAGCAAAATTTTGGAAAAAAATCCAAAATTGTCCAATATATGCTGAAACGAAAACAACCATAACTTTTAAATGGCTGGATGAAGTTCAACGATATTAGACTTTTCGGAAAGCTTAGAAACTGTAGCACGACTTTTGTTTAGACTGTATTGAGAAATTCCTTCATTTACTTAGTTAAAAATTTGAATCTTCTCGCTGGCCTGTGTAAAAGGGAAGCAAAATCAGTAGCATATACTCTTAGTATTTTTGCCATAACTTTTTACTGGTTTATCGGGATTTGATGATCTTGCACTTTCTAGAAATCTTAGAACTTAAGCTAAAACTTTTGTTTTAAGCATTTGGTGTTTTGCTGTCGATTAGAAGGTCAAAAACGTGACCAAACGTCGCTGACCTGCGCAATTCATTGCCAGGCTGAGGCGTATCTATTTAGTAAAACAGTCGTAACTTTTGAACGGAAGGTCCGAATTCAATGATTTTGGACATTCCGGGAAGCCTGAAACGAATGCAACAACTTTTGTTTAGATTCCATTGTCAAATTTTATCGTTTAGGTGACCAAAACTGAGATTCGTTTGCTGTCCTGGAAATTGAATTTCAGTTTTGAAGCTATACATGTTATATGTGTGTTGTTTATGATAAGTATATCGATCTATCTTTATATGCATGGTTCTAACTCGGTTATTGAGCATTTTAGTAGTAGCAAAGGGGTTGCGCTTCGCTTGTGGAGCTCGCTTCTGCGCTTAATGCAAAATGCAAGTTAAAATGCTAATAAACGCTAAATAAAAGGTATGTTCTCGGATTACAGTTTATGTTGTGGTATATTATTGTGTTCCCCATGTTTTGGGATGCCTCATTCTTGTAATGAGATGTATATCATGCAATTATTACTACTGTGAAATTTTTCGGTCCTAGCCGCGCAAAGGAGGTGCTGCCGAAATTTTTCAAAAATCCGGGAGTTAGAAAATTTTGTGAAAAAAATCCTATAACTAAATTTTGCAAATAAGTAGAATATTTTGAATGAATTATATCTAAATGATGGTTTCCCCTTCTCCGTTCCTTTTCGAGGACGAAAAGTTTTAAGTGGGGGAGAATGTAACGACCCGTATTTTTAACACTTTAAAAATACGAATTAAAATGAAAATTTTGGATAAAAATCCGAAGGAAATAAAATTTTGTGTTTTTAAATGTGAATTACAAGTTAAAATACAAAACTGAATTCTGAAATAACTTATTTGTAAATTAAATATGGATGTTAACTGGTAGTGAATGTAAATAATGAATTGAATTTGATTGTAAACCAAATATGTTATGATTGTAAACAAAGAATAAATAAAATGGTAGATTTAATAATGGAAGTTTATGTTATTGAAACTAATATAAATAAATGTAACTTAATATTACAGTTGATTGAAAGTAGATAATAACTGAAGCTGTAATTTGATAAAGATGTTAACTTGTAATTGAACGTAAGTAAAAGATGTAAATTTGAATGTAACAAGTAATTGAATGGAATTGAATTTGATTGTAAACATTGAAATAAATAAAATGTTACATTTAATATTGAAGTTATAATATGGAAATCAACGTAAATGAATGTAATTTAATATTACTGTGAATTTAAATAAGATGATAGTTGAAGAAAATGAAAGTAAATGAATTATAAACTATTGATAATAATGTATAAGTAAATGGTTGATTCAATAATGAAAGTGTAAATCGAAATAAAAAATTCATTTGGAATTAAATAACTTGAATTTGAATTACAATATAATTGAACGCTGAATCTAATATAATCTTTATATTGGATTTATAATGGAAAATTGCATTGTAAAAGATTGTTAATTACTATGAAATTAAAAATGGAATTTGTGAACAATTGAAATTTGATTTAAAAGTTAATAATTTAAAATTGGGAATTTTATATTGAAATTAAACAGTCGAATAATTTATTTTTCGAATATTGGATTTAATTAGACAATTAAATCGATAATTTAATAAGTTAAATTTCAGAAATAATTGAAAATCGAGTTGAATATGATTGAAAATGATTTGTAAAATTTTATCTTATCATATTGGAGTTATAGTAATGTTATAGAACTTTTAAAATTGAATTTAAAGTTAATTTGTGAAAATTGAATATTTTAATATTTAATTATCGACTAAAAAATAGCCATTTTTCTAATAGTTTCAGAATGGAACGAAACTAGTTCCATTTGATCCGTAATAATTTGTTATTGCCGGATTTCAATTTTCGTAGCAATCGGAGTTATCGTTTGACCGTGGCAGCTCGAAACGCATCGAATTGTTTTTAATATTAATTCGGCGAGAGAAAATAGTCATTTTTCAAAAAAATCTCGGATTTCGACGAAACCAGTTTCATCGGATCCGTAATGTCATATTATTGTAGGGTTTCAAGTTTCGTAACGATCGGACTTGTCGTTTGATCGTACGAACGTGAAACGCCTTGAAATCAATTTTTGAAATCAATTTGAGAATTTCTTTTTCAGCATAACTTCTTCATACAATGGAATTTGGACGTGAAAGTTTTTCCATCGCGCTCAGAATATTTTAAAACACCTATTTCGATATATGGGTTTACTCAATTTCGTTCCGGGGTCAGAACGGGCTTTTCGGGCCATAGTTTGTTCCGCACGTTCATCTATCCAATCTATCTACTCTATCTTTAACATACCTATATAAACACAGTTATAAACCCTAGCCTCCCTAATCTTCATTTGTCTGTATGTACAATTCATATCTTCTTAGCTTCTCATTCCAATGGCAGACAAAACCTAATTCCCAAATTCCAAAATCTAAAAAAAAAAAATTCGAGATTTACGCGCTTCGGGTCGCGCTTGGGGTTTCAGGGGGAAAAACCCTGGAGCTACTTCCAGTCGGGAAGAAAACTACTCGGGTCATCGGGTCGTTTTCGCAAAAATCCAAGCAGACATCGGGTATTTGAGGCGGGAACTCGAAGTCGACTCAGCACCAGAATTTTCCAATCTTCAAATTTTCATAACTTTTGCATACGGACTCGGATTTGGACGAGGTTTCTTTTGTTAGGATCGTATCAAAATTCCGGACACTTTGACGTTGATTTGGATGGATTTAGAGACTTTCAAATTTTTGGGTTTAAATTGAATTTAAATTCAATTTAAATTCAAAAGGTGAGTGTTTTATAACGCTCACAATGTACTGAATATTTTATGGTAGTTAAATTTGACATTATGAAGTGATATGAATTTATTTGTCGTTGTTTGATAAATTTTAATTGTCATATAGATTGTCGTGTGAATTCACCGTTGAAAATTTAAATTGACAGTAAATTGAAATTAGGATTTAATTGAAATCAAATTTCCCGATATTGATAACTATGAAATTGCCGTGAATTGTATTGACTATTGGATGATTTATTTCGATGGATGCTATTGGTTGATATTTAAATGTTTGGATGTTTATTTGCTTATATATATCCTGTTATACATGCACATGACACTGTGATTGGTTTAAGTAATATATATTCATCCCTGACATTTAATTGAAATAACTAACCACTTGGCTATAGGTTAGAGAATTATATACGGACACCGGGTTGGTTAAATTAAATGATTTTAAAGTTGTTTTGAAATTATTTAAATGAATTGATTTTAAGAATAAAAATCCAATTTATGGAAATTGAATTATTTTGAATTGAAGCTCAAGATGTTGGAATTTAAACTTGGTAAATGAAATTGTTTAATTATTCGAAGTTTAGATTTTTAAGAAATTTTTTTGAAATACGGCGTAAATTTTCGAAAGTTGATTTGTTTT
Source organism: Allium fistulosum (assembly GCA_030737815.1). Lineage (NCBI taxonomy): Eukaryota > Viridiplantae > Streptophyta > Magnoliopsida > Asparagales > Amaryllidaceae > Allium > Allium fistulosum. Next base: position 399,646,104 of record CM060907.1, read on the forward strand.
AAAAGATTGGACTTTTAATCGAACTCTGAATATTTCTAAGAAAATTTATATGAAATGATATTTCAAGTTTGAGTTTGGAATTGAAAATTTATTTGAAATTGAGATTTAATTAATTTGGAATTTAATTGAAATTCAAAGAAATTTGTGAATTGGACTAAATTGAAACTATTGAATTAAATTTGAAGATAAAATTGATTTGAATAGGATTTGGACTGAAATTGATTTGGAAGTTAATACTTAAATGAATTCTTGAAATCTGAATGTTAATCTAAGTTTAGTGAATTGGAATTGTTCCAGAAATTAAGTAAACTACTTAATACGGATGTTTAACCTGAAGTATATTCTAATTTGAATACGAAATGGTTTTAAAGCGAATCTTATATTCTTATATAAATATATGAGCTGTTTTGAAATGTGAAATATTTAAAGTTCTGTAATATATTGAAAGTGAAATTGTTTATTTTGTGGTTCAAATATGTATTTCAACTTGATAATTTGAAATGGTTTTTGAGAAGCTGAATCGATTTTGAAATTTAAATGAGATATTGTGGCGAAAAATGATTTTGAAATGAAATCATATATTTTGAGTAGATATGATGATTTTTAAATGGCTTTGATTTTTGAAGCAGATATGATATTTTGATAATCAATTATGAATTGATTTTGAAAATGTAAAAGAGCCATCGGTGTAATAATACGTAGTTATTAAAGGGACCGGGATCGGATATGGACATACTCTCTGTCGATCCCGAAAACCACTTTAATAACTATTATACGCGGAGTGTTGATCCAGAATGAAGTGGATGGTTCGGTGAACGCGTTGACTGAAGAAAGAGAACGATATTGGATGACCCCTGACATGACTAAAACAGGAGCCGCGCCGGGCCATTGAGGATCGCCATCTCTAGCGGACACACTTCTTCGATACCTTATCTATTACTTATGTGATTCGATTTGGGAGCACCCCTCGATTTTGGGAGTGTTGTTTCGCGGTGTTGGGGTAGTAGCTGCTATGCCCAGCATTAGTCCGGATCAGGCAACTACTAGTATCCTAGTTGGTATCGCCTCATGTACCTTGTCATACTGATTATCCTATTCGCGACCACTACGTTTTGGTTTGTACCTTTAGTATATGGATTGCCCTCTGGTGACTTCCGGTTTTGGGGAAACTACGGTCTTGTATATGCTCTTGGGAATAAAAATGTGTTAAGGGTGGAATGGGCCATGACTTAACGCTATTTTAATACTTTTACTTTAATATAGACATATTATAATAACGTATTGTACTACATAGTAGATAGTTTAACGGATCCTTGAGAGATGGAAAATCCCGTAACATCTCTTAAGTTATTGCACTCACGTTGACACTTGATAGGAGATGTCAAACCCCGTAAACATCTCTGACACCGTCACACTCATATTTTCTTATTCCATTTGACTTACATGAGATATTTTAGTCCCGACTCGAGTGTTTTGTTTTTCATTACGCTCGGGTCAGCCTGAGCATTTCAGATAAGGTCGAAGATCTATTCTGGAGGACGAAGACGGAGTTTGGTATTACATCATTTGTATTCTACTACTGTATTATTTTTCCGCTACATTGTTGTATTATCTTTGATATGTATGTAACTCTGATTTATGATGTATAATAATAATCAAATTTATTTATTTAACAGCTTCATGAACTGTTATATTGTTATTATATCTTGTTCCTTCCGCTGCGAGATTCTGAGTTTGTTTCTGTTCTTTCCTTTCTTTCTTATTTAACCCCAATAACCATCTGCCATTTTGGATTGTTTGAGTCGGCATGTGTGTATGTTTTGTCGACTTGAACGGTCAAAAATGGCGGGTCGTTACATTTTCAGTTTGACACTGACCGCTTTAGGTTGGTACTGACCTGAATGTTTCGGTCCAGTGTCTATTAAACTTTTGAGGAAGAATGTAGGGACTCTGCAGGTCGTGCTGAAGGTGTTTGTTTGCTTTCTTGGGGTTTGAAGGCGACGTAGCAGCATGATGAAGGATGCTAACTTTGGAAGTTCAATGGTGGTAACTTAATGATGAATAACATTCAATTCCGATGATGGCATCTTGATGTTGAAAGGAGTCATAAGATTGATTATTCATAAAGAGAGGATTCTAGGAAGGGTGACCTATAAATAGAATGATGAATGGTTCTATTGTGGAAAGAAGGAATGTGGAATGTTTCCTTGAAGACGGATGGAAACAAGGTAGAGCAAGGAAGGGACTCAGATATGCATGCTAAGGGATCGTTGATACTTGGAGTATTTTCTATTGTACTTGAAAGCAAGGTTATTATGAGGATGCCCAATGGGTAAGTGGAATGGTGAACCCGGATCAGTGGAATGGATTCATATACCCTAGATCGATGGAGTGGGTCCAGTGTTGGCTTTGGATTGTGAGCCAGTATACTGAAAATGGGGTTTTCCATTAATACCTGGTAGAGGAATGATCTTACGAGTTATCATATATCCGGGGCACATTGAGTGATAGTGAGGATTGTTTGATGTTTGCTTTGGTTTTTTTCTCCTATAGTCCATCTTCTAGGAATGTCACTTGAGATAGGTATTGTGGATAGAGATATCTAGACATTTGCTATTGTACTTAGTTTGTAGTACATCATTATGATGTTAGCAGAGTAGCATATTATGTTTATTATATGATCACTCTTTGGATGTAGAGACATGTCAACTATGATTCTTATACCTTACTCCTTACTATATCGACTTATATAATATTTTGAGTTTCATTTATTGCTTACACCAAACTGTTGTCTGAATTAAGGCTTTATGCTGTGCTTCTTATTTTCTTGGGTACTCTTAAAGAGTAGATTAAATAGCAGGTCTAGGTGATACGCGGCGGCTATTCAGAGGATGAGCTGTATGGAGCTTCCTTGTATTATATATGGATATTCTACCTCTTATTCCGCTGTGCAACATTATGAAGCCTAGGTAGTGTTTGCTTTTCGATTGAGACAGTTTTATTTGAGTTTATTTCCATGTGTATAAACCCTATCACTATGTTGTATCAGTTTATGAACTTATATATTCTAAATCATGGTTCATTATCTTCCCATTTTATATTAGTAATGATATTATTATATTTTATTTGATGCACTATGAGATATATGACAGGTTCTGTGTATTTTATTTCTTTTAACCCTTGACAATCGTCCGACATCAGTCATGCACTACAATAAGCACTATTTAGTTATACTGGGTGCCCGTGGTGTAGGGCCGTCGTCACCTTAGGTGTCAGAGCTTAGGCTACACGATTAACTTGAGTTGATACCATGGTCCAACAGAGATAGGAAAGGAGTTATCGGCCTAGACTAGATCGAGAGAGTGTGTGTGTATATGAGAGAGAGCGTAATTGTTATATATTTTGGTGTTCAAAACTATATATTAGTACATACAGTATATAAGTCACATGCACGTAGGAGTATCATTAATGCAGTTTTCTTTATGAGAGACCAATCATTCTTGTTACAGATCAAGAATGAGATGGCATATAAGAAGCACTATAAGGAACTCTGTTTCTAGAGTTGAGAAAGAAGCGGGTTCGGGGGCTGCTAACCCTAACTTGTAGGTGGTGTTCAACACAATGATGGCGAACATGCTGCATATTAACTACGAGGCTGTTCCGAATGTTGCTATAGGTGGTGGTGCTCTAGTGATGACACCTAGAGTCGATTTCACTAAGCTGAACAAGGATTTTGCCAGTCATCGTGGTAAATTATTCCAAGGATAGAATCGGCTATGGAATTGGACGATTTGTTGGACATCTACAAAAGGATTTGTGATGACCTTGAATTGGATGCTGTGATGAAGAGGAGGTTGGCTTTTGGACAAGTTTAGGGGAGAGATTTGAACTGGTAGAACACTATTAGAGTTGCTACACCTGAGGATCGGTTTATTGGGGACCAGGTCAAAACCCTATTTCGAGAGAAATTCATTCCGGCTGCTTAGAAGTCAATACTATTCAGGAAATTTGCTAATTTGAAGTAAAGGAGACGTGTCTGTCTCCGAGTATGTTGCTGAGTACGACGCCTTATCAAAATACGAGATATCTTTCATTAACACTCTGCCAATGAAAAATGAGAAAGTTCTTATAAGTTTGGATGGCTATTAAGGGGAGAAGTTGGTGTGGCACATCGATGAGCCATTTGAGATACTTACTGAGAAAGCTCTTCACCAAGAGAGTTTGTATCCCAAGTCCAAACCAACCGTTGCGGTTAAAGAAGAGCCAAAACTGCAACAAGGCTATGTAAGGAAGAAGAAATGGAATAGGAAGAGGAATCCGTTTCAAGAAAAGAATGCTCGGATTAGGCCAAGTAGGATCTTGTCTGCTATGGTTGTAGAGAAAAAAGGCCACTTAATTAGAGACTAGAAAGCTAATGTGAAGAAGCAGTGTTATAATTATGGCAGGTTTGGACATATGCATAAGAATTACCCAGAACCAATACAGGAAAAGCGGGTCATGAAGGCATAAGCTTTGGATGTTGTCCGAACTTCATCAAGTGCTCCCTCGGTAAAGGAGAAGGGGAAGAGAATCTCTATTCATGATGTGCTTTCTATTTATGGAATTTCTATATGTGTTTTATTCGATACCGAGGCTTCACATTCCTTCATAACTAGTGACCTGGTAGATAAACTGGGATTGAAACCCAAAATTATTGACCAACCTCTGATTGTGACGAACCTGGTTGGAGGTGCCACTAGCATTTGTATGGTTTTTCATGGTTCGTTCTTATCGAGTCATAGATGCTCTTTTGTTTGTGATTGCTTTGTTTTAGACTTCATTAGGATGAGGATTATCCTAGACATGGATTGGATAGGGAAGTATGTAGTGGTGGTGGACTACGAGAAGCTGTCGGTGATGATTGGGGCCAAGGAGGGGCAGAAGGTAGTGATTGGCTACCTGCTAGAGGATGTGTTATGGTTAGCTTTCTATATTCGTTCGAGGTCCTATAGGATAAGTTGTCATCTGTGCTTATCATTAGAGAGTATCTAGATATATTTGAGGTGGTGATTGGATCACCACCACACCGATCGAGTTCCACAAATACTTAGTGAAGGATGCCAGACCGAAAGATAAGCCTTCGAGGCATATGATACCTAGAGAGCACAAGGAGTTAGAGGTGCAAGTACATGATCTATTGAGAGACAGTTCATTCGTAGGAGCATATCTGAGTGGGATACACTTGTAGTATTCACCACTAAGGTGGATGGCTCTCTGAGGTTGTGCGTAGATTCCAGTGAGCTGAATAAGGTGACGAGGAAGAACAAGTATCCACTTCCGCGTATTGATGACTTGTTCGATCAGCACCATAGTGAAAAGGTGTTCTCTTAATTGGATTTAGAGATGGGATTTCACCGGTTGATAATAGAGAAGGAGACTGTGCCAATCACCATGTTTCATAAGCCGTTTGGTTCCTATAAGTGGTTGGTTATGCAGTTCAAGCTAACCAATGCTCCGGCATACATTATTGATCTCATGAACCGTGTCTTCAAGGATCAGCTGAACAAGTTTGTGCTTGTGCTCATGGATGATATTATGTTATATTCTAAGACAAAAGAGGAACATAAGACACATCTAATAATTGTGCTTGAAGTGTTGAGGAAGCATAGGTTGAAATTGAAGTTTTCGAAGTGTGACTTAAGGAGGAGGAAAGTGAGGTTCTGGGTCATGTCATCTCTGAGCAGGGCATCATAGTAGATTGTATAAAGGTAGCAACGGTTTAGGATTGGAACTAGCCCAAGAATGCTACTAATATGAGGAATTTCCTGAAATTGGCGGGATATTATGGACATTTTGTCAAGGACTTTCCGAAGGTAGCATCATCATTGACAATTTGACGAAGAAGAATTAGACTTTCGGGGTGCGAAGTGCAGTCATGCCTTCATGAATCTAAAAGAGAGGTGGACAAGCGCACTAGTGTTGAATATTCCAAGCGGAAATGAGGAGCTGATAGTATAAGCAGACGCCTATGGTACTGGATTAGGTGCGGAGTTGTTGCAGAGGGGAAGTTGTCACATGTGATAGTTGATAGCTGAAATTGCATTAGAAGAAGTATCTGACTCATGATTTGGAGTTAGCAGTTTTAGTGTTTGTTTGAAAATTTGGAGGAACTACCTATTAGGAGAGAGGTTCCACTTACCATAAGTCGTTGAAGTAACTTTTCTCCCAGAAGGATCTCAACCTTTGCTAGTGAGGATGATTAGAATACTTGGCCTCTAATGACTTTAACATTTCTTATACCACTAGTAAGGGAAATGCAGTATTTAATGCATTGAGTTGATGACAAGCTAGTTTGGGATTGATGTTCCTAAACTGGAAGTAGTAGGACTATATTGTTGGCTATCAATTCAGACCTAATTGCAAATTAGAGCCAGAGATGTTGGCTAGCTTGAGTACCCGACCTACTTTGATTAAGAGGATCGGTACTAATCAGAGGAAAGATGCTAGACTAATGGAGATTATGGCGAAAATAAAAGGAGTAGAGTTTGAGAAGACGAAGTAGTATGGACTAGACTGGTGGTTGACTCCATATCGATGGAAAATTAATTATTTCCGATGTTGATGGAGTTTGAGGTGATATGCTATGAGAGTCCATCACTCTAAATTAACTATATGTGCCAATGGTAATAAGATGTACCGTGATATGAAATAGACATATTATTGGAAGGGGAAAAAGAAGGATGTCGAGACATTCATCTCAAAAAGTATGAACTGTCGGTTGATGAAGGTAGAGTAGAAGAAGCCAAGTGGGTTGATGAAACCACTTGAAGTTCCCGAGTGGAAATGGGAGCAAGTTTAATTGATAGATTGTTGAGGATCAGAGGAGGGTACAATAGCATTTGGATCATAGTCAATAGATTGACAATGAGTTCTCAATTCGTACACATCAAGTCTAGTAGATTGGCATCCAGATTGATCGAGTTGTATTTGAAATGGGTGGTGCAATTATATGGAGTGCGAAGCACTGTGAGTGACTGAGACTCTTTATTCACTAATGATTTTTTGGAGAGCTTAGAAGAGGCATTGGTGATGGAGCTACATCTCAATATAGCTTATCACCCACAAACCGATAGAAAAACCAAGAGGGCGAATCATATATTGGAAGATCTCTTGCGAGCTTGCATTCTCGATTTTGTTGACTCATGGGATGATCACTTACATCTGGTGGAGTTTGCATACAACAATATTTACTAGTCTAGTATCAGTACAGCACTATACAAAGCATTGTATAGACGACCATGTAACACTCCTTAATGTTGGTGGGAAGTGGGGGAGAAATTGTAATGTAACAATCCACCTTAAAATAGGCCTAATTTTTTATCAAGAAAAGGCCGATCAAACCTTAGACCCATTTCAAAGCTGGTTGCTGGGTGGTAAACTTGATACAATGAATAATACACACAACTATTCGTTGTACCAGTTTTTCGACTATTACATAGACTACACGGTTTTTTAAATCCTAAACTGTGCCAATCCGCTACTATACCACGGCATCGTTAACAATAAACTAGCAAGGCTTAGTGTAAAATATCATATACCATGCCCATTAGAAGATAAAAGCCAATCATGCTTCAACGGACAAATAAAATTGCGGCAAAAGCAGGGTGCAAAAATATAACTAACCAGAAAGTGGCACACTCCGACTCTATTAAATTTCAATTCATCTACTGCGCAGAGTATAAATAAAGCATTGTTCACAAATGGGGCTACTGCGTAGAGCATAAAATATAGCTAGATTCATAAACACGACTACCACGTAGAGTATAAAATATTTGAGTTGCAATAGACTATCAATACTTTATATACAATTTCTATTCAATTTGCACATGAGCCTTTAATTCTGGAAATGAAACCTTAGAATTCTGAGCTCACGTTATCTATAGATTTAAGCTGCACATGTAAATCATGCATGCATATTTTATTTGCAAAAATGGAAGCCTGCAGGCATATATGAAATATAAATAAGCTAAGGCTTAAATATATTATTTAGAAAGATGAAAGACACGAAGACCCCAATGATACTTGCACATGGAAGTAATATAATGCAAAATATACAGAAAATTGCATGAATCGATGAATGCGATAATAGTCAACAATAATTTGATGATCGCATAAGGGAACTAAGTCCTGTATACTTTCTATAAGCATGTAAACATACAAGCACTATCAATTCATCCAATATACGATCAAGTCACCTGAACGACTTTTAATACCTTTATAATTAATTAGCCCTTTCTTAATTAAGAACCCTTTTTATTTGTAAAATACCTTTTTATCTAATAAAACTTCTTTCATTAATCAAAACTTCCTTTATCTATTAATACTCCGTTATTAAATAAAACTTCCTTTACATATATATAATTTCTCTTTATAAAAGATATACTTATATTCATATATTTAACTATTCACTAATACTCTTTTCAAAACTTAAAAAGTATTTATATACTTATCTCAACGGTATAAGTATTTTCAAAAATCACTTAGCAAAGTTTTTCTTACTTAAAATATAATCAAAGGGGTTTAAAACAAATGTAACTTAAACATTGTTACTATAAACCTCTTCTCTCTTATAAATTAAATATATAACCTTTTCTATCTTTTTTATAAAAGATTTCAATATTTGTATTATCCTTAAAATTCCACTATTAAGTATCTAATTATATTTATAATAATTTTCCACTTTAAAATATAATTCAAGGGTTTAAAAAATATGTTTCTAATTGTTTACTGCAAACTCAAAACACTTTGCATTTAATCATTATTGTAACGACCCGTATTTTTACGGATCAAAACATTCTAAAATGATTGACCTTTGGTTGTATGGTTGTTAAGTCATTTCAGGTTTTGGCAGAATTTTTGCTTAAGTCCTAAGTCGTAGCCGACTTAGGAGTTTTGGACGAGTTAAGCAACAAGTCTGGGTCGAGTTGCCGACTCAAGGAATTCACCGAGTTAAGGGAGTATGGTTGACCGACTTAAGGTAGTGACCGACCTAGGAGATAAGTCGTGACCGACTTAAGAGGTTCAGGCGACCTAAGGAAGAATAATAGGCGACCTAAGTATTCTGGGGTAGAGTTAGGTCGGCAACGACCTAAGAGAATGTTGTGAGCGACCTAAGTGTTTGGGTGTTAAGTGTTAGGTCGGCAGTTCGAGTTAAGGTTTCGAGCGACCTATAGGATGTAGTGTATAGTTAGGTCGGCAACGACCTGGAGGAGCTGGGTTTTGCCTAAGTGCTAGGTCGCGTGAGTTGTTAGGTCGCGTGTTGGTATAAGTCGTTAGGTCGTATAGGCTGGTTAAGTCGGCATAGCAGTAAGTCGTAAGTCGTCTAACCAGTTAAGGCGCGTGCGCATTAAGTCGTAGACAGGGTTCGTATGTGCGCATGTGTTGAGTCAGAGGTTGCTTTAGGTCGACAAGGGTTAGGTCGGAGGCTCTGTTAAGTCGTGGGGGTTTTTAGGTCGTAGGTCGGCATAGTGTTAAGTCGGCAGCGACTTAAGGAGATAGCCGAGTTACGACTTAGGGCAGTTTTCAGCTATAAATAGGAGAGCTTCCCTTCATTTTTGGGATCCGGATTTTGAAGCGACGAAGTGCTGCCATTTTGAGAGTTCGACTTCTACACTTCTTCACTTCTTTTCTCCACTCTAATCTAGTGCTTCCATCCATCCAAATTGAAGATCAAGATTGAAGATCCAAGAGCTAAAGTTGAAGATCTTCATCCTTTGAAGTGAGATTTCTTCATTTGAAGCGGATTTGTGATAGATCAAGCTTGATCCTTCGCTGTCCAGATCTGAAGCGTGTTGATTTGGGTTTGTTTAGGTGATTTGGTGAGTGGTGATTATCTCTCACACGGATCCAAAGGAGTATATCGGATTGTTGGCTCGATTTGGTGTTAAAATAGAGATTTCCATGCATTTTCTTCATCCTATGTGTAGATCCATATAGATCCATTGTTCATGATGATGTTACATCCATTTTATCATATGTTAACCTATGCAAGTTCATTCATCAAGTTTGTAGAGATATAATCCATGTTTTCATGCTTATTGGACTTTCAACTCTTTAATTACGAAAATGCCATTATTGTTATAATTGTCTACTTAGATCATTTTTGAATGCTTGATTGCTTGGATTTATGTTTGATTTGATTGCTTGTTATGAACTAGATGATTGATGATTAGATTTAGATCGAAGGTGATTCAAAAGCTAAGGGAAAGGCTCTTGAATTGGGAAAGCTGCTCGTGGCATATGTAGCAGGATGATGAAGCTCTTATGCATAGATTTGATGATGTAATGATGAGATGAGGCTTTGCGAGGATGTAATGAAGCGAGGCAATCATGTGATGAAGACTTGGTCTAATCCAGACGGGATCATTCCAAGCATGTTGATAACTCGGTGATATGATTCGAGTTGAGGATAATGAATGGATATGAGAATAGTCGTCGAGGAGGATGACTAGGAGGCTTGGATAGCATCATTGTTGAAGGTTCTAGCATGCTCTAAGAAAGAGTACGTTTGGGCAGATTCGATAGTCCCAACGGCCAACTGTTGATGGTCGAGTACTCTGGGCAGATTCGATAGTCCTAGGCACGGGCTGCGACGACGTGCGGGAGTTATGTCTAGAACCGGGGTTTTCATTAGCCCTTGACGGACGGCTGAAAGAATGTGCCGGTCATTCAATTAACGGTGATATCGAAGCAATGATAACAGTGATAGCCAGAGTCATGGATTTTTGGTTGTATCGTCATTCGGACTCAAGAGCGGTCTTTTCTGGGTGCTTATCTGATTTAGGCCTTGGTACTTGGAAAACATCGCCCTTGACTCGAGTGATAGTAGTTTTACTTTAAATTGTATGCTCTGCTATGTTTGCTTCTGCTTAGTGTGTGTCTGGGGGCTATCACTGTAGAATGAGGTTGGAGTGGGAGGGTTGTATTCCTATTCCTTTTCCTTTATGCTCTTTTGGTATGTTGTTAGTTAATTTACTGCTCACTAAGACTGTTGTCTGACTCAAGGCTTTATGTTTTAATTCTTACTGCCTTGGGCTGTTCGTCCATTTTGGGACGGGCAGACTAGGTAGCAGGTGACAGGTGCTGTTCTCTTCTCACGATGCTGATATCGAAGACGAGCTAGAGGGTTGCATATTATCTTCTTATATGTACTGGATATTTCGCTGTTTTTGTATTCTCTGAGAGATATGTAGTGAGGCTGGATGTATTGACTATGTGGATGCTTGTATTCAACTATTATGAAGTTTTATATGATGTCATTTTGTTCTGTAAAGCTTCACTATACTTATGTTCTATTGTATTTTGTCCATGCGCTGTGAGTAATACGATAGATTCTGTTGTTTTTAAATCTTACCTTGACAATCGTCCATGGTCGCCTGGCACACTTTACAGCGCTCTATCTCTAGATTCGGTGCAGGGGTCATGGGCGGTCGTCACATTTGGTATCAGAGCATTGGTTAATCGATTTTACCCAATGCTCGCTGTCATAACTACGTATGAGAGACGTAATTGTATTTTGATGGATGATTACTATATATAATATAGTAGCTTAGTTGAGTTTGAGTCCTTTATGCAGTTGTTTCTCTAGATGTTCTGATCATTCCTTTTTATAGATATTGAGAATGAGTCGAAGAGGGAGACCAGCTGCTAGGGAAGGCCGTGCTACTGAAGAGACTGCTGATTATGCAGCCATGTTCGAAGCTATGATGACTTCGATCATGAGAAGGATACCAGTTCCGGGGGCAGCAGTAGATGTTGGAGTTCAAGTCCAAACTCCAAAACCAGTGGATTTTGCTAAGTTGTGCAAGGATTATACTGCTCTTGGAGGGAAGGTTTTCTTGGGAACAGAATCGACCATTGAGGTCCAGAGGTGGATAGATGCTTGTAGAAGGATCTTTGGTGATTTGGGAATTGATGATGCAACTAAGAGGAAGTTGGCATCGAGGCAGCTTCAAGGGAGAGCTTCTGATTGGTGGAACTCTATTACCATCACTACTCCGGAAGAAGAGATTACTTGGGAGCAATTCCAAGTCAGATTTGAAGCTAAGTTCATTTCTACAGCCCAGAAGTCTGTTCTGTTCAAGAAGTTTGTAGAGCTCAAGCAGGGTGGAAGATCTGTTCTTGAGTATGTTTCTGAGTTTGAAGCCTTGTCCAAGTATGCTCGGTCATATATTGAATCTGCTTATCAGAAGAATGAGAAGTTTGTGACCGGCTTGGATAGTTATCTTGGGAGACAGTTGGTGGATCATTTGGACGATTCATTTGAGAAGCTTGTGGAGAAAGCTCTTAGGCATGAGAGTCTGTTTCCTAAGGAAGGACCTGTTGTTGCTGTTACCAAGGGAGAATCTAAACCACAGCAGGGTGGAAACCAGAAGAGGAAACAGCAGCAGCAGAAGGGTAAGGATGGTCAGAAGAAGCCGAAAGGTGAGGTGACTTGCTACAATTGTCAGCAGAAGGGCCATTTCTCTAAGGATTGTAAGAATCCGAAGGCACCGATGAAGTGTCACAACTGTGACAAGCCGGGACATTTCAGGAAGAATTGTCCAGAACCAAGGAAGGACAGGCAGATTGTGCATGCCTATGCTTTAGGAGCTGTTCCGTCGTCTTCGAAAGCTCCTACTGCTGAAGAGAAGGGAAAGAGTGTGGTGGTTCAAGGTACTCTTTTCCTATGTGGTGTTCCAGTTAGAGTTCTGTTTGATACTGGAGCGTCGCATTCGTTTGTTTGTAGTGAACTAGTAGGCCGGTCAGGTTTGGAACCGGATATTGTTGATAGGCCATTGGTTGTGACTAATCCAGTTGGGGGTTCGTCTTGTTTGTGTATGTTATGCCGTGGTCTAGTTGTGTCGAGTCATGGTTGCTCTTTTGTTTGTGATTGCTTTGTTCTGAACTTTGCGGGGTTCGGAATTATCTTGGGTATGGACTGGCTTAGGAAGTATGCGGCTAAGGTTGATTGTGAGAGGCTGGAGGTGACAGTCGAGAATGTGGAGGGGCGAAAGATTGTGATACGATGTAAGCATGAGGAAGGCGTCTTCATGAGCTTCATGTATTCGCTAGTTGTTCCACGGGATGGACTGTCTTTAGTGCCAATCGCAAATGGATTCGAGGATGTCTTTGACGAAGTCAAAGGGTTGCCGCCGCATAGAGAGATCGAGTTTCGTATAGATCTAGTTGAAGGAGCCAGACCTGTTGTGATGCCTCTTAGGCGGATGGCGCCTAGGGAATAGCAGGAGTTGAGGGTGCAAGTTGATGATCTTTTGCAGAAAGGATTCATTCGGCGTAGTGTGTCCGAGTGGGGTGCACCAGTTGTGTTTGCAACCAAGGCAGATGGATCGTTGAGATTGTGTGTCGATTATCGTGAGCTGAATAAGGTGACTAAGAAGAACAAGTATCCATTGCCGAGAATAGATGACTTGTTTGATCAGCTTCACGAAGCTAAGGTGTTTTCTCAGATGGATTTGGCAACGGGATTTCACCAGTTGAGAGTGGCTAAGGATAGTGCACCGAAGACTGCTTTTAGGACACCATCCGGTTTCTTTGAGTGGCTGGTAATGCCGTTTGGATTGACTAACGCGCCAGCATATTTTGTGGATCTTATGAATAGAGTGTTCAGAGATCAGTTGAACAAGTTCGTACTTGTGTTCGTGGATGATATTCTGATTTATTCCAGAACGGAAGAGGAGCACAAGACGCACTTGCGTATTGTTTTGGAGATCTTACGGAAACATCAGCTGAAGGCTAAGTTTCCGAAGTGTCACTTCTGGAAGAGTGAAGTGAGGTTCTTAGGCCATGTGATTTCTGGAAGTGGAATAGCGGTTGATCCCGCTAAGGTGGCAGCAATCCAGGATTGGGTTAGACCTAAGAATGCATCTGATGTGAGAAGTTTTCTTGGATTAGCAGGATATTATCGACGGTTTATCAAAGACTTCTCCAAGGTAGCTGCACCGTTAACAGGATTGACGAAGAAGAACCAAGTGTTCAGTTGGAATGCTAAGTGTGAGCAAGCTTTCGGAATCCTGAAAGAGAGATTGACGAGTGCTCCTGTTTTGACTATTCCAAGTGGGAATGATGAGATGGTGGTTTACACCAATGCATGTGGTACTGGACTTGGAGCAGTGCTGATGCAGAAGAATAAAGTTGTTGCGTATGCCAGTCGACAACTAAAGCCGCATGAAAGGAATTACCCGACTCATGATTTGGAGTTAGCGGCGATTGTATTTGCTCTGAAGATGTGGAGACATTATCTATTGGGAGTTCGATTCGAGTTGTTTACGGATCATAAGTCGCTGAAGTATCTTTTCTCCCAAAAGGATCTGAATCTTCGGCAGCAACGTTGGCTAGAGTTTTTGGCATCATATGATTTTGGTATAGCTTATACTCCGGGAAAAGGTAACGCAGTGGCAGATGCGTTAAGTCGAAGACATGCAGGGTTGGGAGCCATGTTTTCTGAATGGAAGAGTCTCGAGTATTTAGCTGGATTTGACTTCAGACCTAGATGTGAATTGGAACCTGAGATGTTGGCAAACTTATCAATAAGACCCACTCTTGTGGAAAGGATTGGCGAGAGCCAAAAGCAAGATGATAAGCTTGTCAAGATTATCCGTGATTTGGAATCTGGAGTGGATCCAGAAAAGGATAAAGGATTCGAGGTCGATCGAGAGGGTTGGCTTCGGAAGCAAGGACGACTAGTTGTTCCCGATATAGATGAATTGAGGAGTGAAGTTCTGAAGGAAAGTCATCACTCGAAGTTGACAATTCATCCAGGTGGAAATAAGATGTATCGGGATATGAAGAGAACCTACTACTGGGAAGGAATGAAGAAAGATGTTGGGAATTTCATTTCCAAATGCATGAACTGCCAGTTGGTGAAAGCTGAGCAGAAAAAGCCAAGTGGATTGCTTCAGCCATTAGAAGTTCCTACATGGAAGTGGGAACAAGTGTCGATGGATTTTATTGATGGATTGCCTAGAACCAGAACGGGAAATGAAGGGATTTGGGTCATTGTGGATCGTCTGACTAAGAGTCAAGGTTCATTCCTGTTCGATCGAATAGGACTGCATCAAAGTTGGCTGAGTTGTATGTTAAGTGGATAGTTCGATTCCATGGTATTCCGAAGAGTATAGTGAGCGATCGAGATCCTTTGTTCACTAGTGGATTTTGGAAGAGCTTCCAGGAAGTCTTGGGAACCGAGTTGTGTTTGAGTACAGCTTATCATCCCCAAACAGATGGTCAGACCGAGAGAGTCAACCGAGTTTTGGAAGATCTTCTTAGAGCTTGTGTTTTGGATTTCGGAGGATCATGGGAAGATCACCTTCATTTGGTGGAGTTTGCATACAACAACAGTTACCAGTCAAGTATTGGTATGGCACCGTATGAGGCATTGTATGGAAGACCGTGTAACTCTCCAACATGTTGGTTGGAAACTGGAGAAAAGCTGATGCTCGGGCCAGAGATGATTCGTCAGACTTCAGATTGCATAGAGATCATTCGGCAACGAATGAAGGCAGCCCAAGACCGTCAGAAGAGTTATGCTGATAAGCGTCGAAAGGATTTGGAATTCGACGTGGGAGATATGGTTTTTGTGAAGATTTCTCCACTGAAGAATGTTATTCGATTCGGGAAGAAAGGAAAATTGACTCCGAGATTTGTTGGACCATTCCCGATCATCGAGCGAATTGGAAAGCTCGCCTACGGATTGGAGTTACCGGAGAAGATGTCGGGTGTGCACAATGTTTTTCATGTATCATATCTACGGAAGTATGTGCACGACTCGAGTACAGTGGTTTCTGCTGATAGCTGTGAAGACTTCGAAGTTGACCCAGTCAATAGAAGACCTCGTAAGCCGCTTCGTGTTGTTGGAACCGACACGAAACAGCTTAGGAGGAAGATAGTTAAGTTGCTCAAGATACAATGGAGTGACGATGATAACGACTGTACGTGGGAGGTGGAAGAGAGGATGAAAGCAGCTCATCCTGAACTCTTCAAGGTATGGCCCTAAGGTGTCGTGTCATCTAACGAAATTGTAACTTGTTCTAAGTCTTAGAATTCTGTACGCTAAGCTAGAATTGGATGCATGGTTTATTGATTGTTATGGATGATAGGCGTACAGAATAGCTTTGATTGCCTTGTTTGTTTGGAATTTCGGGGGCGAAATTCCTAAGGGGGAGAGAATGTAACGACCCATATTTTTACGGATCAAAACATTCTAAAATGATTGACCTTTGGTTGTATGGTTGTTAAGTCATTTCAGGTTTTGGCAGAATTTTTGCTTAAGTCCTAAGTCGTAGCCGACTTAGGAGTTTTGGACGAGTTAAGCAACAAGTCTGGGTCAAGTTGCCGACTCAAGGAATTCACCGAGTTAAGGGAGTATGGTTGACCGACTTAAGGTAGTGACCGACCTAGGAGATAAGTCGTGACCGACTTAAGAGGTTCATGCGACCTAAGGAAGAATAATAGGCGACCTAAGTATTCTGGGGTAGAGTTAGGTCGGCAACGACCTAAGAGAATGTTGTGAGCGACCTAAGTGTTTGGGTGTTAAGTGTTAGGTCGGCAGTTCGAGTTAAGGTTTCGAGCGACCTATAGGATGTAGTGTATAGTTAGGTCGGCAACGACCTGGAGGAGCTGGGTTTTTCCTAAGTGCTAGGTCGCGTGAGTTGTTAGGTCGCGTGTTGGTATAAGTCGTTAGGTCGTATAGGCTGGTTAAGTCGGCATAGCAGTAAGTCGTAAGTCGTCTAACCAGTTAAGGCGCGTGCGCATTAAGTCGTAGACAGGGTTCGTATGTGCGCATGTGTTGAGTCGGAGGTTGCTTTAGGTCGACAAGGGTTAGGTCGGAGGCTCTGTTAAGTCATGGGGGTTTTTAGGTCGTAGGTCGGCATAGTGTTAAGTCGGCAGCGACTTAAGGAGATAGCCGAGTTACGACTTAGGGCAGTTTTCAGCTATAAATAGGAGAGCTTCCCTTCATTTTTGGGATCCGGATTTTGAAGCGACGAAGTGCTGCCATTTTGAGAGTTCGACTTCTACACTTCTTCACTTCTTTTCTCCACTCTAATCTAGTGCTTCCATCCATCCAAATCGAAGATCAAGATTGAAGATCCAAGAGCTAAAGTTGAAGATCTTCATCCTTTGAAGTGAGATTTCTTCATTTGAAGCGGATTTGTGATAGATCAAGCTTGATCCTTCGCTGTCCAGATCTGAAGCGTGTTGATTTGGGTTTGTTTAGGTGATTTGGTGAGTGGTGATTATCTCTCACATGGATCCAAAGGAGTATATCGGATTGTTGGCTCGATTTGGTGTTAAAATAGAGATTTCCATGCATTTTCTTCATCCTATGTGTAGATCCATATAGATCCATTGTTCATGATGATGTTACATCCATTTTATCATATGTTAACCTATGCAAGTTCATTCATCAAGTTTGTAGAGATATAATCCATGTTTTCATGCTTATTGGACTTTCAACTCTTTAATTACGAAAATGCCATTATTGTTATAATTGTCTACTTAGATCATTTTTGAATGCTTGATTGCTTGGATTTATGTTTGATTTGATTGCTTGTTATGAACTAGATGATTGATGATTAGATTTAGATCGAAGGTGATTCAAAAGCTAAGGGAAAGGCTCTTGAATTGGGAAAGCTGCTCGTGGCATATGTAGCAGGATGATGAAGCTCTTATGCATAGATTTGATGATGTAATGATGAGATGAGGCTTTGCGAGGATGTAATGAAGCGAGGCAATCATGTGATGAAGACTTGGTCTAATCCAGACGGGATCATTCCAAGCATGTTGATAACTCGGTGATATGATTCGAGTTGAGGATAATGAATGGATATGAGAATAGTCGTCGAGGAGGATGACTAGGAGGCTTGGATAGCATCGTTGTTGAAGGTTCTAGCATGCTCTAAGCAAGAGTACGTTTGGGCAGATTCGATAGTCCCAACGGCCAACTGTTGATGGTCGAGTACTCTGGGCAGATTCGATAGTCCTAGGCACGGGCTGCGACGACGTGCGGGAGTTATGTCTAGAACCGGGGTTTTCATTAGCCCTTGACGGATGGCTGAAAGAATGTGCCGGTCATTCAATTAACGGTGATATCGAAGCAATGATAACAGTGATAGCCAGAGTCATGGATGTTTGGTTGTATCGTCATTCGGACTCAAGAGCGGTCTTTTCTGGGTGCTTATCTGATTTAGGCCTTGGTACTTGGAAAACATCGCCCTTGACTCGAGTGATAGTAGTTTTACTTTAAATTGTATGCTCTGCTATGTTTGCTTCTGCTTAGTGTGTGTCTGGGGGCTATCACTGTAGAATGAGGTTGGAGTGGGAGGGTTGTATTCCTATTCCTTTTCCTTTATGCTCTTTTGGTATGTTGTTAGTTAATTTACTGCTCACTAAGACTGTTGTCTGACTCAAGGCTTTATGTTTTAATTCTTATTGCCTTGGGCTGTTCGTCCATTTTGGGACGGGCAGACTAGGTAGCAGGTGACAGGTGCTGTTCTCTTCTCACGATGCTGATATCGAAGACGAGCTAGAGGGTTGCATATTATCTTCTTATATGTACTGGATATTCCGCTGTTTTTGTATTCTCTGAGAGATATGTAGTGAGGCTGGATGTATTGACTATGTGGATGCTTGTATTCAACTATTATGAAGTTTTATATGATGTCATTTTGTTCTGTAAAGCTTCACTATACTTATGTTCTATTGTATTTTGTCCATGCGCTGTGAGTAATACGATAGATTCTGTTGTTTTTAAATCTTACCTTGACAATCGTCCATGGTCGCCTGGCACACTTTACAGCGCTCTATCTCTAGATTCGATGCAGGGGTCATGGGCGGTCGTCACAATTATC
This sequence comes from Allium fistulosum, assembly GCA_030737815.1. Classification (NCBI taxonomy): domain Eukaryota; kingdom Viridiplantae; phylum Streptophyta; class Magnoliopsida; order Asparagales; family Amaryllidaceae; genus Allium; species Allium fistulosum. The sequence continues at coordinate 399,664,991 of CM060907.1, forward strand.
TTTAAAACTCTCTTTTAAATGTTTAATTGCATTTATAAGGGCTTAAGACAATTACTACTCAAATATTCTCACAACTACCCAAATCCATTTCATACTTATATCATCTTTTAAAAAAATTATTTCAAAGATCTAAGATAATACTTTGTTAAGTTCGATAGTTGACTAATTGATTAATTAGTTAAAATAATTACTTATACAAATCAATGTTTGTATACTCGTTTCCCACATTTCAACTTAACCATTCCCCATCGAAGAGTGAAACTGGGCAAGTTAGAGTGTGGGCCGCATTAAAACCTTGCCTAAACACTTCATGCTTGAATCTCATAAATAGATAAGTCTATTCGTCAGCTTTTACTGTTAAGTCTAGTCAATTACCTTTTTCAAAAATTATTTTTATATATAGGAATGCCTAAAAAATGCTTACCAATATGTTAAAACACTTTTAAATTACTTAAAATATATTATAATTATATATATAGAATATTATGTAAAAATAACCAATTTGGAAATAACTGGAAAAACCAAAATAAACATGTTTTATTTTAAAAGCCACTTACTTTGAAAATTCATAATTAATTTTTATTATATTTAAATATGAAACCAATTTGGAACACTCTAATATAATTTAGAAAATATCGCTAAAAAATATCAAAGAAAAATACTTAATTTAAATATCTTTTTTATACAATTTATAGTTTTGAACAACAAAGATAGCATTTTTAGAATTGTTGTCTAATTTTTGTTACATGTTTTTAAGATGTTATGCTACAACTTTGCACCAAGTTTTAGACCCATAAATAAATGACTTTTGATCCATTCCTTTTACAGTAATTAGTATACTTTGGGTACTTGAAAACCATAAAGAAAAATCCAGAAAAATATTGTTGAATTATTTTATAGTAATTTACAAAAATAAAGTGTTTCTTCGAAGTGTTCATATAGCGACTATTTTGCTATAACTTTTTCCACTTCGTTCAACTAGCTATCAAATGATTTAAGCTTAATTTTTTTTAAATAAGATTAATATATTATTTACTTATTAGAATGTTAAAGAAACCCCTAAGGAAGTTTCCACAAAAATGAGAGTTATTTTCCAAAAACAAGGAATTTGAAAGTTTCTATATAGCGACTATTTTGCTATTAACTTTTACAACTATATTCAATTAATTCCACAACTTTCCTAATATATTCTTTGCTTTTCAAAACATCTATAGAAGTGTAGTGAATAACCTAATTATGTTACAAAAATATAAGTTCATAAATCACTAAATTACACATGTTAAATTTATGGGATTTAAAGTGCGTTTATAGCAACTATCTATGTACAGCCAATTCCATATTCAACATCATTATACCACATATAAACCATGGCTTACAAGGCACAATAACCACATAATTAATATGCTATTCAAAGCATGAAATAATGGTTTATAACTTCACTTAGTTAGGGTCTACTATTATTAATAGCAAGCAAATTAAGAGGTTTTTCCATAAGCAATAATCAAGTTTTCAATATATCTAAGGAGTAACTCACATTTATTCAAACTAAACACTTCCATCTTCCTACCAGCATTTAGGAAAGAGAAAAACACTTCATACTCCAACCAAAACTCAAATCCATGGCCTCCTCCTCCCACCTTGGCCCACGGCTTAGCTTTCCTCTCCACTCATCATGTTCACGGCCTTGAAGGGATATTCCCCTTGATACATCATTTCCTCACTTCTTATATGCTAAAGCATGTTTCTTATATGACATAAGAACTTTGGTAGAGTTCGGTAGTGATTGGAGTTGGATTGATATGAGTTTAAGAAAGTTAGAAAGGAGAAAGAAGTGATATTCAGGAAGCCAATGATTTGAGTTTGTGAATTTGTAAGGAATGAAGTGAACCTCCCCATCTATTTATAAGCTTAAGAAAAGTGGTAAATAACCATCCATAACCCCCGCTTCCAAGCCTTAGTACATGCAAACCATACTCTTACACAAACCATACCCTTCTTGATTTAAGCCTTGATTTAGGGGTCCTTTAGTACTACTTTTAGTTTTACTAATCAATTCCTAGTTTAACTAATCTTTTGTTACTAAAACAGATATGTTTAATTCTTATCTATAAGTTTTTATATTACTAGAAAAGTTCCAAAATGTTTGTACACTTTTTATTGAATAAAAAGTAGATTTTTAACAAAATGTTCCAATCACATTTTCAGTATTTCTACAAAGTATATATTTTTGTAAACAAAATTCAAAAATGAATTTCCTATCATTAGTTGTTAATTAAAAGAGGTTAATATGGTTATAAAATCATATTTAATCATAATAAATCTTAGTTACAAATAATTAAATAATTCAGATATTTAAATATGAAGCGTTCGGAATTTTGGGTCGTTACAAAGCCATTTCGGAATTTAAGACTTAGTGAAAGAAAGAATTCTAAACTATAGAGATCTAATAGAAATTAAAACAAAAACAAGATTCTTACTTCAATCCAAAATGAAAACCCAAATCTAGTAATGAAATCGATCTAGCAAGTAGTAGATTTTTCCGTTTCTTTCTTCTTTTCCTTTCTTGAGTAAAAGGTTAAAAATAAACAAAGAAAAAAGGAAGGAAATATATACATACCTTAATTTGAGCAATAGCCACGCGACCGACATGATGAAGGATTTGTGAGACATCGATCGATTAAGCTAGCAAAATAATGCAAAGATAGATAGAGATTTTCCTAGAAAAACAAAAGGTTTGATTTAACAACGATTCGCATAGTGGCCCAGTGCGAAAATGACATGTGAAAAAAGCATTAAATGCAAAGGTAACCGATAAGAATTTTTCCACTAACAAAAAGAAAGGAGGGATGAGAAAGGAGCTACGGGATGTGCACACTAAGTGTAAATAATGACAAGTCTACATCGATCTACAATCAACATAGACTTGGGGGGACAAGTGTTAAGCCCGTACTTCTCAAACTATGTTAAATATGGGATAAGCAATATATGAAGCTAGGAGAACTGCATTCCTAACAAAGGTTAAGATAAAAAGAGAAGGAGCAAAATAAAACTGATAAATCCTACATAATAAATCGAGAAGGGAAGAAAGTCGCCCAGCCTGTAGTCATGACACTTGACTCTACCAAAGGAGCTATAGTCAAAGCGCAAGAGATCGCAAAAAAATGAAATCCTTTGCTCATAAGGAAAGCCATGAGGATATTAGACTCGCACTCATTGTAACACTCTATATTTTTAGTAACGTTAATTAGAATATTTAATTAGCTAAATTAAATAAAATGATGTAAGGTGATTAATAGATTGAGATTTGGTTTAACCAAGGGTAGTCGTGCCTTGTTAAATGTAAATCAAAACATGATAACATGAATAAAAGTGTTAGGAAATAAAGGGTAAAATAGGAAAAATGATAGAACATATACCCTAAACCCTTAGGAGTTCAAACACACGTTCATTTCATTTTCTCAAGAAAAAATACTCTAAGGTCGGACACCATTTCAATCTCAAGAGAAGATAAAGCTAGGATTTCAAGAAGAAGAAGTAAATCAACTTGTTCAACATGAAATCTCATATCTTCAATCATAAAGCTAAAGTGAAAGATTACTACATCCTTTTTTATACAGTTTTCCGATTTAAGGGTAAACCAAAATGATTTTGCATGATAATGCCATGTTTTAGATGATTAAATGTTTATATATATATATATATATATTTGTTGATGATTTATACATATTCATACTTGTTTTTATGATATGTTTGATATGAAAAGCTTATGAAATGACATACAAATGCCTTGCGAATTTTAATGTAGATCGAAAATGATATTTTAGAGAAGAGTTTCAATTTTCATAATTTTTCGAATTCCGGTGGATTTTATATAAATTTTCTAGTGAAGAAAATGATTTATTGGGTTATAAATTATTTACGGCAAAATAAATAATTATTTGGGTCCGAAATTTATGTATGTGAGTGTAACGACCTACTTTTCTGTACAGTTTAAGCCCTAACATATAGGGGATATTGATACTTGGAGTTCTTTATCATCGATATGGTGTTTGTGAGGATTTCTCCATTGATAAATGTTATTTGATTCGGTAGTAAGGGGAAGATGATACCGAGATTCGTAGGTCCTTTTTTGATAGCATAGAGGATTGGGAACCTAACATATAAGGTTGACTTACCTTAGAAAATGGTGGGCATGCACAATGTATTCCACACATCCCACTTGCAAAAGTGTGTGCAGGACTCAAGCATGACAATTGCACTAGATCAACTTGATGATATTGAGATTGAACCGAAAGCTTCGAGACCTCATAAGCCACTTTGTGTTGTTAGACGCGATATGAAAGAGCTTAGGAGGAAAATGGTGGAGCTGATGAAGGTTCAGCGGGGCGAAAGTGAAGGCGATTCCGTGTGGAAAATCGAGGAGACTATTAGGGTTGCATATTTGGGGCTCTCTTAATGGTAAGGCATACTATTTATCGTATTTACTTTTGTTTGGATATCAGATATTACAACTTAGTATCTCGCATGCTAGGATAGGTTTATCTATATTATTTATTAAATGGTTGCCTATTTAATATGTTTGATGGTTGCATATGGTAGTTTGGCATTTAGGGTAACTATGGTTGACTATTCTTTGACAGATTCTAGGGGGAGAGTGTAATGACCTGTACTTTATGTATTAGAGGATCATAAAATATTATTTTATATTTTATATGAGGTCATATGACTCTAAAACTTTTGAAAATGATTACTGTGGATTTTTTCCACCTTTAGAATTTTTATCAAATGGTGTGGACCCAGAAATTTGTGAAAGGCCAATAAATTTGATAGGCATTGAATAAAGGCCTAAATCCACTTCCATTAGATTGGGCTTATGCTTTCTCTTTCCGTAAAGTGATCATAATAGGAAACAGACTTATTGTTTAGGAGATATGGCCATTTTAAATTCTGTTTGTTGCTGGATAGATTAGTAGGTAATTAATTAGGCCCAAAGCTTAGCCAACTAACTAATTTCGAGAATTGTGCCTAATTGGGGCTAATGGGACTTCTTCATATCATTTTCCATTTTTTCAAATTAATTCCTAACCTCCATTAACCCTAATTTCATCAGAAAGCTTACCTTTCCCTTACTACTCTTATATAAATCCATTATTATAAGGGTAATTAAAGAGGGAGATCGTAGATCTATCATTTCTGGGTGATTTGATTTCATTCTTCTCGTTGTTCATCTTCAAATTTTGATTACAAGCGGTAATTTGTGTGTATGCTGAGTGATTCTTGACCTCTTACTATTCTATACTTGTGTATATAGTCAAAATAAGTGTTTTAAACATGATTTTGATCCTAAAACGTTTTCTAACTTTGATTACACCTTTAAAATTGATTATGACCAAAATTAAAAAGATTAGAATTTATATTAAATGATTTTGCAACCTCTTTTGGACCATATTATTATACTAGCAAAAGGTTAGTTCTAGACTGGTATTAGCATATTAACCTTGTTTGAATTGCTTGCATATGTTTGGAGAATGCTTATGTATGATATGTATGCTTGGATGAATTGTTTTGAAATGTTTCGCTAGTGTTTTATTGAAGTTATATAGAGAGATCGCCAAATTGGGAAAAAAAGAAGAGAATACTAGTCCTAATAAGATGAAACATGGAGGAAGGGGTTCTGGAGGATGTAAAGCTTGTACTTTAGATTGCAGGTGGTTAGGATGGAGGAATTCAGGTCGGGGATGATCTAAATTAGGTCGGTGGAGTTGCATCGGCTTGAGGATTAAAGGCTTCAGGTTATGCTTCAGGCAAAGTATGAGGATTCCTGGAGTATTCTTTAGCTTGGAGATGGAAAGGACTTTAGATGGAGGTAAAAGAAACTCAGTTCAGGGAAAGGAGTTGCTTCGGGCTAGAAGGGATGAAACTTTGGGGCATGCTTCGAGTTGTGGCAAGGAAAGATGGTTCGAGAATCCCAGTCCAAATTTTCGCTAAGTATGGAGGAGATGGTGCGGGTTTGGCAACATTAGAAGTTTGAGCATTAGAGGAAAGGGACTTCATGGAGGTCGAGTGACCCAAAGATGGTCATATTTTTAGTTTGGCACCAACCACTTTAGGTCATTATTGACCTGAATGTTTGGGTCCACTGGCTATAAGACTTCCACGGAAGGATGTTGGAACTCTGCAGGTCATGTTGAAGATGATTGTTTGTATGCTTGGGGTTCGATATTGATGTAGGAGCATGATGAAGGATGATAGCTTTGCAACTTCAGCGATGATAATTCGATGGTGAATGGAGGTTCCGATGATGGTGGCTTTATGTTGAAAGGAGTTGTGAGAATGATTATCAACAAAGGGCAATTTCTGTGAAGGGTGACTCCTGGATAGAATGATGAATGGTTCTATCGTGGAAAGAAGGAATATGGAATGGTTCCTTTTGGATAAATGGAAGCAAGATGGGGCAAGGAAATGGCTCGAATACGCGTGCTATGAGATCGTTGATTTTCGAAGTAGTTTTGGCTATACTCAAAAGTAGGGATATTGTTAGGATGCTCACTGGGTATGTTGAATGGTCACCCCGGATCGATGAAATGGATCCGTGTAACCTAGACCCGTGGAATGGGTCTAGTGTTTGCTTTAGGTGATGAGCTCTGGTATCATGCTCTTATAATTTTTTTTATTTGCTTTGCATTGTTGGTTGCTTGCATTTAAAAATAAATTCGAAAAACAAAAACAAAAACAAACTTCATTTGTAGCTGCATTGTTAATACATGATTAATTTCAGTTTTGCATTTCATCTTGAAATTTGACTAATAATAATGGTTAGACTTCAAACTTAAGGGAGTCACGAGCTCATTTAGGGCTTAACTGTATCTTGACAAGTTATCCCCTTTCGATAATTTATTTTCTTGGTGTCTAGGCTATGGCAGAGCAATAACCATTTATAAGTATTATAGTGATTTGTAAATATTATAGTGGTTGTTTCTTTGAAGGTACTTAAACCTTCGACTGCATTGCTATGGTGATTCACGGTGCACCGGTAAATCCTGTCCGTTACCTAGCTGAGAACTATCTTGTTGAATTAAGACAAAGTGTTATTATACAATTATGGGTTAGGAGCTACTTAGGATAGAAAATTTGTAATTAAACCCTTGCAATCATTTAGTTGCATTATTTCATGCGTATTTAAAAAAAAATTCATAAGCCAAAACTAAAAAAAATAATTGTTGTAAATATTTCTTAACTTAGGTTTTTATTTAAATCCTTTTATTTGATATTTTTAAATCAAAATCAAAAATCCAAAAAAAAATTAATTGGTTTTTTTAGAATAACAAAAATCCAAAAAATCTTTTCAAAAACAAAAAAATTTGAAAAACCAAAAAACAAAATAAAAATCAAATTTCCCTTTTTAAATAAATTCCCTTTGGTAAATATTTTTTTTCTTTTCCTTTACAAAATAAATTCTTCAAAATGTCTGAGTTTTCCCATTCACTAGAATTTTACAATAGTTGTGAAAATCAATATGAACCATATAATTTCACTCCAAATTCTTATGGATATTTTAACAACAACTATTATACAAAAAATTCAAATTTTGAACCACAAAGTTTTCAAAATGATGACCAACCCTCAAATCTTGAAAATAGTATTAAAATGATTTCGTCTTTATTCGAACTCTCTACACAAAATGATCAAAGGATAAATGATTTGTGTATTTCATATTTGTGCAATAACTCAAGTCAAGGATTTCAAAATGATAAAAATTTGAATTCACTTCAAAATTCAAATGATTTCGATTATAACCCATGCTAATTCAATTTTGAACTCCAAAATGAAATTCAAAATCAAAATGGAAACAGCTGTTTAAATAATTTTAGCAATGGGAATAATCTCGACTACGATGCGATTGATAATTTTCATTCTCAACAATTTTAAATTGAAAAATTTTCAAGCTAATAATTATAGATTTGATTTTGCTGAGCAAATGAATGGAATTTACAATGATCACAAGGATTTGTTATTTGAAACATATATGAAACAACGTGAGAAACAAAATCAAATCCGAACATGTGACGAGTCAAATAATAATCCACCTTTTACCTAAATTGATGATTTTCAAATAAAAAATTTTGAAATTGAAAATAACAATCTTAACGGAGTTGTTGAAAATATGGTAATTGAGTTGGATTTCAATTCTTTTGATAGTGTGGAACCAAATTTAAAATTTGATCTTCCTTTTTCTAATTTTGAAAATTTGAATATAATAACACTGGATTTTGAAATTGATACATGCAATGAAGTTGTTGATAACCCAACAAAGGAAGACAAATTTAATGGACACTAATTCTTTGGACTTTTCGAAGATGAGTTGTTAAATTCTGAAGAGGAAGATCTAAGTCACCATTTTGATTTTGAAATCAATAATTCTGAAAAAAGTTATCAATTATAAGTTTGAATTTTAGTTTGGTGAAAATAAATTTGAACTTTAACCAATTGTTATATCAACCCCAAAAATCATCGAAGATAAAACAACTTATACGATTTTTAATAAAATGACATTCGTTTTTCCATATTAACATTCAACTTTGAAATTTTTTATGGTTTGGTTTTCTGTGCTTAAGCTGTGTCTCTCGTATTTGACGAGACAAATGAATTGGTCTTTGGAAGACCGTTCCATTTATTCTTTAACATTATATTTTCTGATGTCTTGTAAATAATAATATTTTCATTTTCATGTAAATATTGGTCATAGTTTTATTTTAATTTTATTTTTCTCCTTTCACTTGGAATGACTGTTGGGACACAGTTAAAATCAAGTGTGGGGTGAGTCTCATCTGCATTTTTAATTTTTCATGGTTTATTTTTTTTATATTTCTCTCCAAAACTCAAAATCTAAAAAAATCTCATAAACAAATTTGTTTTAGCACTTTGGTTTATTTTTGGAGAAACGCTATAAGATAAATATATGGTTTTGGTTACTAAATTGAAATTTCTGAAAATTTATTTGTCTCAACAAAAATAGAAATAAAGTTTGATTACAGGAAACTATGGTTTAACCAGTATATAGGAAGGTTCATGTGTGATAATTATGAAGTATATCCTAATGGAAAATTTTTGTTCAAAAAATGGTGAATTTAATGTGAAGGATATAACATTTTAGTCTTCTAAGTTAAATGGTGCTAAGATGATTTTGCAAAACTCTTTCTCTTAAAAAAAAAGAAGAAAAAACAAAAACAAAAAATATATATGTATATTTTTTTATTAACACATAGAGTCATGTGTTCACACGCAAGTGTGTACACTCGCCATGCTCTGTACCCTTCTCATGTAAGCCCGAAAGGCAATGCACGAGCGGTATATTTGGCCTCAGTTTATCTGAGTTCGATGTACATATATAAAAATTCTTTTATTAATAATGCCTATAGTCGATAGGTGAACACACTCGTGTGTTCACTCGCCACGCTCTGTATCCCCCTCACGTAAGCCCGAAAGGCAGTGCATAGGTAATATATCTGGCCTTAGTTTTCTGAGTTAGGCATATGTAAATATTGTTAATATTAACAAAAAATTTCAAATAAGAGAGAGTAAGAAATTGAAATCAAAGCACTATTTTAACTTATCTGATTTGACTTGTTATGCAAAAGAAATGAAAATGCCACTTTGAAAAACTTTGATAATCAACTAAGGATCCATTTCATAGTTGTACTATGTTATCAACCGAAACAACTGGCCGAACTAGAGTCTATTTGTTTTGATAACTTAGTTTTTATTGGAAATTTTGATAAGTAAAATGACTAAAATTTTCTGATGATGACCAAAACTTATATTTAACTTATTAGTGTCAATTTGAAAGTAAACTCTTCATTTGTAAATATTTTTGAAAACTTGCATTCATATCTTTGTAAATAATCTTGCATTTAGGAATTTTTATATTGCATTTGGATTTTGTGGGTAGTATCCACTGAAAACCCTCATGAGACAACACTCGCCCTACTAGGGACAAATAAAGGTTTAACGGCTTGTTGCATACGCTCAATGCAATCGTGCTCCCTATGAAAATGGATTTATCTTAGTTTTTAGCTTATTTGAAAGATAAGTGTGGGGGTATTTAATGTGCACGTAAATGTGCATATTTTTACTTCCATATTTAATCGAATTTAACTAAATAAATGAGCATATGGGGTGTTTTAAAATGTTTAAACAAATATTCAAATTATTTTCAAATCACCATTTATTCATCTTCATATTGGGGAGAAACAGTAATTTTTGTGCATATATTAATTTGAGAATATTTATTTCCACATTTTATTTTTATTTGTATGAAAATTGGATGGAAATTACAAGAGACTTCATGGAAAATATGCATGCACAAGAGAAGACAAGCAAGTGATGATGGAAACAATTCATTTCATTACAACATGGAGGACCCCACCTACCCACTTACCATGATGTACACTTAATAGCTAATGCACATGCTAATGATGATTAAAGTTACATGCACATGTAATGGTGGATTAAGCTCATGCTAATGACAACTTGGAGGCCACACTTCCTCAAGGGTAGTTTGGGTAGTTCCTAAAAATAGGTTTATGATTTCAAAGCTTATATAAGTACCCCATATGTTCATGTAATGAAGCTCTTAGCCTCCCTTCAGTCTCTTTAGCCTCCTCTTTAGTTCGTTTAGTTTTAGGCTCAAAAATAAATATAAGATCTCTTTCTTTTTCATGGCTACTTAGCCATTTTCTTCTTTCATGTAATTTTCTTTTTTATGCAATTTTAATTTATTCTCTTTTCTATTTACAAGCTCTCTTTTCTCTTATGTTAGTAGCTTAGTATCATTTCTTATGCAAGTAGATTAGCTTTTATTTCATTTTAATTAGCTTTCTTTTTAATTAGCTAGCATTTTCTTCTTGTTTTTGTTTCATTTTACAATCTACATTTGTTGAAATGATGACAAATATGAGAAGCTAAATCCCTTCAATTTAGGGGTAATGAAGCTCTCTTAATCATGTAGATTCAACATTTTGGTAATTTTTGACCTCTTTTTGTGCTTAATGGAAATGATTGAATGAGTTAAATTTTGTTGTTTTAGCTTTGAATTTGATAGCCTATGTTGTTGACACCGAATAGGCTATGCTTAAACAAACACAAACACAAATTACCTCTTCATCTACATATGATTATGGTAATGAAGTGGATTTTAAAATCAAAATTTGATGGTTTATGTTACTAATTCAATAGTAAATAAGCCAAGCTTAAAATAGATTTTTTTTTCATTTTCATTTTCATGAGAATTAAGAAGTAGTTTAATGGGTGTGTTATAATTTGATGGTTTATATTGGGCTAATTAATAGCACAAATATTCCATACTTACAATAAACACATCAATTAAATTCACTAATGACCAAAAAAGAGAAATTATAATTTCATGCCGTGTTGATTTATGTGACCGTGAGAGTGTATTTATCTCTAATTGTCTTTTCGTCTCATAGTTTTCATTCACTTTTGTAGTAGTGTTTTTGAAATTTTTTTGTAGATTCATAACACTTTCAATTCTTGGTTTAATTTGATTGAATAGAAATTTTAAAATCAAAACAATTCTCTGTGGATCAACCCGTACTCGCCATGTACTAACATTGTACACCCTGAGCTTGCAGATATTTTTAATTTAAATTTTTCAGCTATTTTCTAGTCCGATATGAAATTGGCCTTCTAACAACTATCTGTCCATACAACTGGGCTGACTGGCCGAAACTGGACTAACTGTCTGAATCAAAATAGACTAACTGTCCGAATTATTTTCCTAGGGTTAACTACCCTATATCTTTTTCCTAGAAAACCTTTTCTAAATGATTTAACCTTTTAAATCATACTTATATAAGGATAATATGTTCTTAGCTTCACTCTAACAACTATCCTTTCAAAATAAGTTAAAACCCATTTTAACTTGAAAATACTTAGGTTATACTACCTATTTAAAACATTCAAACCCTTTTTTTAAAACCTTTAAGCAACCTTTTCGAAACCACTGCAGGTAACCCCTTCGAAACCATTGAAAGACCCTTTCGAAACTATTAAATATTACCTTTCGAAAACATTGGAAAAACCTTTCCTTTCTTTTCTCCGAAAGCTTCAAAATATAAGACATCCTTCTTTAAAACCTTTTTAATATTGCTTTTCGAAAACATAGGAAAAACCCTTCCTTTCAACCATTTCAAAACCCTGGGAAACCATCCCTTTCGAAACCATTCATTAAAACCTTTCGAAACAGTCAAAATTCAATCCTTTCAAAAGCGGTTTGGGTTCAATTTAAAACATGTGGAAACCTTTCGAAATAGTCAAAAAATTTCCTAAACATCTCGGTCGAAACCATTTGGATTCTTCCTTCAAGTAGAGAAAAAGGATCAGAAACACATTAAAGTCGAAAGCATCTATTTTGAAACCATTTAAAGCTATCTCTTTCGAAACCAATTTGGGTTCTACTTTACTTATAGAAAGGGTCTTAAAAACATTTAAGTCGAAAGCATTTGTTTCGAAACCATTTCCTAAGTAAAGAAGTGGTGGGTTCGAAACCATCCCATCGAAAGCATTGGAGAGTGGCTAGGTTTTTAGAAAACAAAACAACCCTTTCGAAACCATCTGGGTCGAAAGGTAAAAAGGTGGCAGCAAAAAGGTTTCGACTTAGTCGAAAGCAATTATTTAAAAGCCGTGGCGCATCCCAATCGAAACCATTCCTTTTAAAACCATCTGACCCAGTCGAAAGCTAACCAAGTCGAAAGCAAGCAGGCGTATTTCTTTAATTCAAAAACAAAGGACCGCCTCAACCCCTTCGGAACCCTAGGTTTTGACCCCCTACCTTCCGCCTTCATCCAATTCACTACGTACCAGTTCCCTGATACCATGTACATTAGTTTCGACTGTGTCGGAAGCGAAGATAAGGAGACGGAACCGTTTGCCGACGGTGTCAAAATAGTGAAAAACATGTAGCCAATAGTTCTTTCCATCTAACCTGCCTTACGTGTCTAATTGTTATTGGTTGCCCCTTTCTTTACCAATAAAAAGTACTGCACTTTTTCAAAAGTGCTGCAGACTTTTCAAATTTAACAATTTAAATTATTTTACAAAAAACCCCTTCTCCTCTTTAAATTATATAGAACGTTTAAGTTCCATACCTTAAATAATTTTATATAACCATTAAAACACTTAAGAAAAATCTACAAAAATTCCAGAAAATCTGTTTTTAATATGTTTTCCAACATATAAAAATTTCAGACCCCAATCTTTTATTATTTTATAGAAAATAATTATTAACCCATGTTAACATTTTCTTTACTAGAAAATTCATATATATTCCACATAATTTAAGAAAATTCCGAAAATTGAAATTCATCTCTAAAATATTATTTATGATATTCATAAAAATTCTCAAGGCATTTGGATGTCATTTTATAGGTTTTTCACCTTAAAACATATCATAAAATCAATATGAACATACTTAAATCATCAATATTTATATATAGTCATCCCATCATTCAAAATCATGGAAAATCAATGCAAAATATTCGACAATCATCTAAGAACCGAAAATACAATCAAAAATGAGATGTAAACATTATTCACCTTAGCTTTAGAGATTAAAGAGATTGAGATGTAAATGGAATTGATTTGAATTAGCTTCTTCCTTAGCTTTTTTCTATCTTCTTCCTCTTGTTCTTGTTAATGGTGGCCGACCTCCTATTTTGAAAGTTTTGTTGAAATGAAATGGACGTGTAGGGGTACACGGCCAATGGGTTTAGGGGTATAAGAATGGCCACTTTCCTATTTTACCCCTCCTCTATTTCAATTTAAACTCTTCTTTTAATTCATTGTTAAATGGCACGACTACCCTTAATTAAAATCAAATCTCAATCCCCTAATCAACACATATTTGATTTAATTTAGCTAATTAAATGTCCTAAATAATGTTACCAAAAATCTAGGGTGTTACAGACTCCCCTCCTTAAAGAATTTTGTCCTCGAAATTACGAATAGGTACATAGCAATTCAAACAAGAAGGTAAAACATACCATCAAACAAGTCAGGATAAGTATCTCTTATCCTGCTCTCAATCTCCGAAGTACAGTCCCTGTCACCATCGCTCCACTTGACTTTGTTCGACCAGACCGTCTTGGTTCTAAGCCTCTTCTCATCTCTCGCAATAGTACGAATAGGCTTCCTCACTATGGTCAAGTTCGGTTCTAACAGTAAATCATCTAGCACAGTTAGTGCAATAGTAGTCTCTGGGTCTCTAACACACTTTCTGAGAAGAGAAACATGAAAAACTTGGTGGACTCTTGCTAAACTACTCGGTAACTCAACTATATATGCGAGTTTCCCAATCCTCTCGACAATAGGAAAAGGTCCAACGAATCTCGGTGTTAACTTCCCCGATTTCCCAAATCTAATCACACCCTTCATCAGTGATACTTTGACGAAAACCTGATCTCCAATTGAGAACTCTAGATCTCTCCGTCTCTTATCTGCATAACTCTTCTGCCTTGACTGAGTTCCTTCATTCAAGCCCGAATGAACTTAATCTTTTCTGCGGCATCTCTGACTAAATCGGGACCAAGAACCAACCTATCCCCAGTCTCTAGCCAACATACGGGAGATTTGCATGGCCTTCCATACAAAGCTTCAAATGGTGCCATCCCAATACTAGTCTGATAACTATTGTTATATGAAAAATCGACTAAATGCAGATGGTCTTCCCATGATCCCCCAAAATCTAATACACAAGCTCTTAATAAATCTTCCAAGATTTGGTTAATTCTTTCCATTTGCCCATCTGTCTCCGGATGGTAAGCGATACTCATCTTGAGATTGGTTCCCATAACTTCTTGCAGACGCTTCCAGAACTGCTATTGAACAAAGGATCTCTATCACTAACTATGCTACTAGGAATTCTATGCAGTCTAACCACATTCTTCATAAACAACTTTGCCAAAACAGGTGCCATTCTGGTTGAATTAACTGGAATGAAATGGGCACTCTTGGCCAATCTGTCCATTATGGTCCATATACTATCATTTCCTCTGTTCGACCTTGGCAACCCATCAATAAAATCCATGGAGATAGAATCCTGCTTCCATATTGGAATATCTAATGGCTCAAGCAACCCACATGGTTTTTGGTGTTCGGCCTTTGCCTGCGGGCAAATCATGCACCGCTTCATACATAACCCAATATCCCGCTTCATACCTTCCCAAAAGAAACTCCTCTTCATATCCTGATACATCTTAGTACCTTCCGGGAGAATAGAGGACTTTGAATGATGGCATTACTCTAAGACTTCTTTCCTTATGTTCCCCATACTTGGAAGACATAATCTCCCTTTCTTTCTCAACCTCCCATTCTGGTCAAGACTGAAATCTTTCAAGTCATCGTCCTCTGTTCCCTCTTTTAGCTTCTTGATCCATTCTGCTAATATCGGATCCTCTTCCTGCTTAGAAGTGATCCTTTCAATTATCACTGGTCGAACTTCCAAACAAGATAATACAACTATATCTCCACTAGACCCAGCCTCAGATCTCCACTCTACTAATGCTTCTAAATCCTTCCACTCTGCAATCATCGCCAACACTGTGTTCTAATGCTTCCTGCTAAGTGCATCCGCAATCTTGTTGCCTTTCCTCCCTGTGCACTCAATTCCAAAATCATAAGCATCGATAAACTCTAACACCATTGTTGTCTCATGTTCAACTCCTTCTGAAAGAGAAAAACACTTCAACGACTTATGATCTGTATATAACTCAAACCTTTCTCCCAAAAGGTAATGTCTCCATACCTTCAATGCAAAAATCACTATAGCCAATTCCAAACCATGCGTTGGATATCTGACCTCATTCGGTCTAAGCTGTCTAGAAGCATAGGCAATCACTTTACCTCTCTGCATCAGCACAACTCCTAGTCCCGTTCCACACGCATTAGTGTAAACCACTAAATTCTGATTCCCTTTAGGAATAACAAACACAAGTGCATGGGTCAATAAGTGTTTTAAACTCTGGAATGCTTCCTCATACTTATCGGTCCACACAAACTTCACATCCTTTCTCGTCAGCATGGTCATCGGTGCCGCTATCCGCAAAAAATTCATAATGAATCTCCGATAATGACCAGCCAACCCAAGGAAACTCTTTATCTTTGTCACTGTCTCTGGTCTCTTCCAACTGTTTACTATCTTAGTCGGATCTACTGACAATGCTTCCTTTGAGACTACATGACCAAGAAACTTCACTTCTTTCTTCCAGAAATGACACTTCGTGAACTTCGCCTTTAGCTGATGTTGTCTCAGCATCTCTAGCACCACTCTAAGATGAACTGCATACTCTCTTTCATCCTTAGAGTATATCAAGATATCATCGATGAAAACCAATACGAACCTATCCAAGTGCTCTTGAAAAACACGATTCATCAAATCCACAAAGAAAGCTGGCGCATTAGTTAGTCCGAACAGCATAACTAACCATTCGTACGACCCATACCTAGTCCTAAACGCCGTCAAAGGTATACTATCCTCTACTACTCTGAGCTGATGGAAACATGTTGCCAAATCCAACTGCGAGAATAGCTTGGCTCTACTCAACTGGTCGAACACATCGTCAATCCTCGGCATTGGATATTGATTCTTTATCGTCCTCTCATTCAATTTATGATAATCGATACATAGCCTTAACGATCCGTCTAGCTTCTTAGCAAACACTATGGCTGCTCCCCAAGGCAAACTACTTGGCTAATAAAATTCTTGCCTTTAAAATCCACAGACTGCACCTTCAACTCCCTTATCCGAGTAAGGGTCATCCTCCTTAGTATTCTACTCACTGGTTCTGCTCCCAGAACCAAATCTATCCGAAACTCAATGGCTCGTTTCGGCTACAATCCAACTACAGGCTCAAAAACATCTACGAATTCTTTAACCATGAAAACTCGACTAAACTCATCTACGGATTCTATAGCACCCAACAAAGTATACATCTCACTACAAGAACCTTCTACGATATAAATTATCCGATCACTACAATCTAGGTGTCTAAGCGATATTTTCCTATCCTAGCAAAATATCCTAGCATTGTACTCACTTAACTAATCCATACCAAGAATAACCCCTAACCCCACAAAATCAAATACATGCAAACTGAAAACAAAAGTATGACCTAACAGGTCAAACTCTAACTGGTCACATCTCAACCCTAGAGTTGCATACCCTTCTATTGGATTCGCAACCCATATGGAAGTTAATAAATATGTGGGTTCAAGGTTAAGCTTATCTATCAAACATCTAGATATAAAAGAATGTGATGCACCAGTATCAATAGAACGCTAACAGACATACCATGAATCTAAAGCGTACTTCCCAAAACTACTTTCCCTTTTTCCCGAACTGTTGACTTTGAAGCAGCAGGCTCCAATGCGTATACCTTGCCCTTTCCATCCTTTGCAGGCTCCTTGCATGGCTCTTATAATGGCCAATCTAGTCATAGTTGAAGCACCTGACATTCTTCTTTCCGACTACCTCCTTTGCCTTCCCAACATGACACTCATTAGCAAAGTGGTCCTTCTTGTCAAACTTGAAACAGAAAATCTCAGACTTTCCCTTCTTAACTGCTCCACCCTTATAAACACCTTTCTTAGGAAAGAGCTTCCTCTTCTAATTTTGCTCAACTTGGACTTCTTTAGCCTTACTCTTCTTTAGAGAATCAAGAATCTCCTCATGGCTTAGGGCCATCTCCAGTACAAAGTCAGAAGGGTCTCTAATATGATGTAATGTGGCCTAGCTAACTTAGGCTTCAACCACTTGATAAACTTCTTATTCCTCTTCATGACTGTATCCACTTAAGCATACCCATATCGGGCCAACTCCTCGAACTTTCTAGCATACTCTAGAACTAACATCTCCTCTTGCTCTAACTCAGCAAACTTCCTGATCAGAGCTGACTGTGCTATTGCAGACTTAAACCTCTCCTGGAACCTTCCCTCGTAGTCTGCCCATGACAAAGTTTCCTCGTCCACAATAGCCGTCACACTGTTCCACCAAAACAATGCGGCTCCCTGAAGCTGTCGGGATGCCAACATCCTCTTCTACTCATCATTGAGCCCCAAATTTGCAAAAATCCTTTCGTAGTGCAACAACCAACTTTCCACTTCTATAGCATCCTCTGTCCCCAAAAAAGGCTTCCCTCCAAGCTTAGCATAATCTCTGCTCAGCTTAGCATAATGGTTAACTACCGGAACTTCCAACACTCCTGCCCCTGCAGCATCTCCTCCAACCATTCTAGTTGCAACTCCAGCTTGCATCATATTCACAAAAAACTAATACATGGCACCTATGTCCACTTGCAGGACTCCAACACCTACACTCTCTGCATGTGCCTGACCTTGGGTTCTCCTTGTACTAGGTCTGGCATTTCCTTCGGTTCCCTCCCCTCCTAGGGTTACTCTTCCTCTTCTATCTTCCATATTTGTATTAAAACCTTATGAGATACAGAAATATAACCTAACAAGGATAGTAGACTAGCGATAAAGCGCATACTTATATATAGTAAATACAAGTATGTTACTATAGCGTTATCCCATACTCTAATTCTTAGGATTATGTTTTAAAAACCATTTTTAGTTTAATTTTTTTCATAAACCATGCTATGATACCAAGTTGTAACATCCCGTATCTGTAGGCCAAAAGCTAAGCACTACAGATGCTGCTGTCATCCATAGTATTAACTTCTGGTGACAAAATATGGTAATGATAATGGTATTCCTAATATCAGAAGCACTTGAATATGAACAAAATCACAAATTTCCAATAAACAACATTTTGTTGGTTATATTTGAAATCAAATTCATATCCAAGTTAAATAATCCCATATCGTTTCCCAGGTAATAATTATAATCATTACAAAATTACACCAAGAGTGACATATGACGATGCCCCCTTGGTTGATCAAAGCAATATAGGCACATTTGACTTAATATACATAGCAGAATCAAAACAAAATGAAACTGCAAATCCTAGTTAGCTATCCATCAACTACCTGCCTGTCACCGGAAGCTTTATTTGCCAAAAGACTTAAACCTAAAAACCTCAACGCTCAGCCTACTCAAATAAATTTTGAGCACCCGTGAGTCCAAGGGGAAACAAAAACTTCGAGTCAGACATAAAGCTTGGTGTGAATAATTTTGTTACATCTCGATTTACTGATATTAAGTGAGGCCACGCCTTTTAGCAGAACAGGTTTACCTCACTAATATCTTCTTTAAAACATATATTTTGCAAATCCTTTCCTACAACCAACCGGTTAATCAAACTGATTATATCAAAATAGCAATATCCTTTATGCTAATAAATGGACTATCTGTCCATAAAACAAGTAATAAATAGACTATCTATCCATAAAATAATAGCAAGGTCTGTTATGCTACAAATGGACTACATGTCCATACTACTGGGCTGACTGCCCGCAAACTGGACTAATTGTCCGAATCAAAATGGACTAACTGTTCGAATTATTTTCTTAGGGTAAACTACCCTATATCTTTTTCCTTGTAAACCTTTTCTAAATGATTTAACCTTTTAAATCATACTTATATAAGGAAAATATATTCTTAGCTTTACTCTAAGCTATTTTGTCATGATATATATACTTTACTTAAAATAATGTTGATTGATTTTAATGAGGTTGAACTATCCTTCCAAAACTAGTTAAAACCCTTTTTAACTTGAAAATACTTAGGCTATATTGCCTATTTAATACATTCGAAACCTTTGTTTAGAACCTTTAAACATCCTTTTCGAAACCATTGAAGGTAACCCCTTCGAAACCATTGAAAGACCCTTTCGAAACCATTAAATATTACCTTTCGAAAACATTGGAAAAACCTTTCCTTCCTTTTCTTCGAAAGCTTCAAAATATAAGACATCCTCTTTTAAAACCTTTTATATATTGCCTTTCGAAAACATGGGAAAAACCCTTCCTTTCAACCCTTTCAAAACCCTAGGGAACCACCCCTTTCGAAACCATTCATTAAAACCATTTGAAACAGTCAAAACTCAATCCTTTCGAAAGCACTTTGGGTTCAATTTAAAACATGTGTAAATCTTTCGAAACAATCAAAAATTTACCCCTTCAAAACCTTTGAAAAACGTCTTAGTCGAAACCATTTGGTTTCTACCTTTAAGTAGAGCAAAAGAATCGAAAACCCATTAAAGTCGAAAGCATCTGTTTCGAAACCATTTAAAACTATCTCTTTCGAAACCAATTAGGGTTTTACTTTACTTATAGAAAAATGGTGTTAGGAACAGTTAAGTCGAAAGCATCTGTTTCGAAACCATTTTCTAAGTAAAGAAGTGATGGTGTCGAAACCATCCCTTCGAAAGCATTGGAGAGTGGCTAGGTTTTTAGAGAACAAAACAACCCTTTTGAAACCATCTGGGTCGAAAGGTAAAATGGTGGCAGCAAAAAGGTTTTGACTTAGTCGAAAGCAATTATTTAAAAATAGTGGTGCCACCCAATCAATACCATTCCTTTTAAAATCAATTGACCCAGTCGAAAGCTAACCAAGTCAAAAGCATCTTAGTCGAAAGCAAGCAGGCGTATTTCTTTAATTTAAAAATAAAGTACTACCTTAACCCCTTTGAAACCCCTGGTTTCAACTCAATACCTTCTGCCTTCATCCAATTCACTACGTACCAGTTTCCTAATACCATGTGCATTGGTTTCGACTGTGTCAGAAACGAGGAAGAGGAGGCGGAACCTAGCGCCGATGGTGTCGAAATAGTGAAAATCATGTAGCAAAAAGTTCTTTCCACCTAACCTGCCTTACGTGTCTAATTGTGATTGCCTCTTTCTTTACCAATAAAAAGTACTGCACTTTTTCAAAAGTCCTGCCGACTTTTCAGATTTAACAATTTAAATTATTTTAATAAAAGTCCCTTCTTGTCTTTAAATTATATAAATCATTTAAGTCCCATACCTTATATAATTTTATATAAACATTAAAACACTTAGGAAAAATCTACTAAAAACCTAGAAAATCCCTTTTAATATGTTTTCCAACATATAAAAATTGCAGATCCCAATCTTTTATTATTTAGCCGAAAATAATTATTAACCCAAATTAATATTTTTTTACTAGAAAATTCATATAAATTTCACATAATTTCATAAAGTTCCAAAAAATAAAATCCATCTCTAAAATATTATTTATGATCTTCGTAAAAAATCCCAGGGCATTTGGATGTCATTTTATAGGGTTTTCACCTTAAAACATAGCATAAAATCAATATGAACATACGTAAATCATCAACATGTATATATAATCATTCCATCATTCAAAATCATGGAAAACCAATGCCAAATATTCAGTAATCATCTAAAAATCGAAAATACAATCCAAAATGAGATGTAAACATTATTCACCTTAACTTTAGAGATTAAAGAGATTGAAATGTGAATGGATTTTATTTGAATTAGGTTCTTCCTTTGCTTTTCTCTATCTTCTTCCTCTTGTTCTTGTTAATGGTGGCCGACCTCCTATTTTAATATTTTTGATGAAATGAAATGGACGTGTAGGGGTACACGGGCAAAGGGTTTAGGATATAAGAATGGCCTCTTTCCTATTTTACCCCTCCTTTATTTCAATTTAAATTCTTCTTTAATTCATTGTTAAATGGCATGGTTACCCTTAATTAAAATTAAATCTCAATCCCCTAATCAACACATTATTTTATTTAATTTAGCTAATTAAATATCCAAAATAATGCTACCAAAAATCTTGGGTGTTACACCTTGACAAATACATTATCATCGTAGAGAACTTTATATCTCTATGTTTCTTGTCAGCATAGCTCTTTTATTTGTCTTTGGCAGCTTTCATCCATTGCTGCATGATCTCGATCTTCTTCGTGGTTTCTCTAATCTTTTTTGGCCCAAGTATCAATTTTATGCCAGCTTCCCACCAACAAGAAGAAGTGTTACATGGCCAGTTATATAATGCCTCAAATAGTGCCACACCGATGCTGGACTGATAACCATTATTTTTCGCGAATTCAATAAGATTTAAGTGATCATTCCGCGAGCCTCGAAAGTCGAGTATACAATCCTGCAAAAGATCCTCTAGGATATGATTCACTCTCTCAGTTTGGCCGTTAGTTTGAGGGTGATAAGATTTGGCGAGGTGCAGCTCTGTCCCTAATGGCTCCTATAAGCTCTTCCAAAACCGACTAGTGAACATCAGGTCATGGTCACTCACAATACTCTTCGGCACACTATGGAATTGTACAATCCACTTCATATACAGCTCGTCCAGTTTGGCTACTGATCTACCAGACTTGATGGGTATAAATCAAGCACTCTTGGTCAATCGATCGACTATGAATCAAATGCTACCGTACCCTACTCTAGTCCTTGGCACTCTATTGATGAAATCCATCGATACTTGTTCCCATTTCTACTCAGGAACTACTAGCGGTTGCATCAAACCACTAAGCCTCTTCTGCTCTGGTCAACCAACTGGAAGTTCATGCATTTTAAAATGAATATCCTAACGTCTTTTTTCATCCCTTCCCAAAAAGGGTCTACCTCATATCACAGTACATCTTATTACCTCCGGGATGAATAATCAACCTTGAATGATGATATTCTCATAGCACCTCATCCACTAATCCATCGACAGGAATAGACAATCTTCCATCCTTATGGAGCTAACCGTCTCAGTTGAGCCCGTACTATCTTATCCCTTTAGACTTTGCTCTAGCCTCAATCTTAGAAATCATCTCTACCAATCTGGCATTATGCCTTTGACTATTACTAATCCGCTCAATCAGAGTAGGTTTTATAGTCAAGCTTGCCAATATCTTTCGCTCTAGCATGCATCTTGATCCGAAATCATAACCAACAATGTACTCCAACTGCATCCACTCTAAGAACATAGCTCCTAAACTTGCTTGTTTCCTACTCAATGCATCAGCAACAAAATTACCTTTTCTCGGTGTATATGCAATATCAAAGTCATAGGAGGCTAGGATCTCTAACCATTAGTGTTGATGAAGGTTAAGATCCTTTTGTGAAAAAAAGGTACTTCAGTTATTTAAGGTCGGTGAACAGCTCGAACCTCTCTCCTAAAAGATAATGCTAACAAATCTTCAGCGCAAACACAATTTCTACTAACCCCAAATCATCGGTCGGGTATTTCTTCTTATGTGGCTTCAGTTGTCAACTAGCATACAAAACAACTTGCTTCTGCTTTCACCACTTGCTTCTACTTTTGTAGCTCTGGACAGTCCTTTTGAATATGCCCAACCTTGTTGCAATTATAGGATTTCTTCCCCTCAGCCTTATAGTCTCTACTATAGTGACCCATGTCATCGCAATTTTAACAAGCGAGTGAGGTCTTACTCTCCTTTCGTCGCCTTTGTTATGAAACTGCTTTCTCTTATTATTTCACATCTTCTTGCCTCCCACACTCGATTACGGCTTTAGTTCTTCTTTGGGAACAATAACCCTTGGTTTTGGATAAAGACTCTCATGCCTTAAGGGTTTTCAACTATCATCTCGAAATCTCGTAATGTTGCCCACGACCTTCTCTCCTAAGTGATCATCCAATTTGATGATGAATTTCTCATTCTTCTTTAATGGAGTGTCAATGAAAAATATCCTATATTTTTACAAAGCATCGAACTCAGCAACATACTTAGAGCTAATCATATCTCCTTAATTCAGATCCACAAACTTACATAATAAGACTAACCTCTGAGCTGGCGGTATGAACTTCTCTTTGAATCTGGCTTTGAATAGGTCCCATGTGAACTGATATTTGGGAGCAACAACTTTCAACTATTCCATCAGTTCATGACTCACCCTTGAAGCTGTCGGGAAGCCAATCGTCTCTTCATAGCATCATTTAGCTCTAGGTCATCGAAGATCCTTTCATAGATGTCAAGCCAATCGCGCACTTCCATTGCCGACTTCATTCCTTAGAATGGTGTGCCACCAAGACTAGAAAATTCCTTGATCAGCTTAATGTAATCAGCTCTGAGCGCCTGCACCAGAGCACCACCATCAACACTATCATTTGAAGCAGCTACTTGAGCACTTAGCAGTATGTTCAGCATCATGGAATTAAATGTGGTTTGTAAACCAGGATTAGCAACTCTCGAGCTATCTCCTTCTTCAACTCCAAAGACAAAGTTCCTAGCGACATTGCTTGTTTAATATTCATCCTTCAATCTATGATAAGGATGATAAGACTTTTGTAAGCAATCCAACATAAGTAGTACTTGTGTGTGCAGTTCGACTTATATAATACATACCATTATATATTTCTGAAAACTAATATATATATATAACAAGTATGCATTCTCGATCCAGTCTTAGGTGAGAACTCTTACCCAATCTCTATTGGATGACGGTATCCCTTAGGTTAAACTACACAACATAAGCTCTAATACCAAATGTGTTGACCGCCATATGTAAATCCCCGTAAAATAAAAATGAAAAATTATTAAAAGTCGAAAAATGATATTTTTACAAACATCAGAATTTGGCTACCAAACTTACATTGTTGTGGTTGCAGCGATTTTTTGATCAATTTTCATAAATAAAGTTTTACGATCGTTGCTCATATTAAAAAGTTATTAACGCTTGATGTTTTCGGACCAAAAACAATTCAGAACCAATTAAAGAAGTAAATGTTAATAACTGAACATTGAAATGAGCATTAAGTATAAATGTGAATGTTAAATATAAACTTTAATTAAGGGCACTCTAACAAATTAAATCTAATTAAGGAAGCGTATAAGTAAATAAATTAGATGCAAAAGTAAATAAGTATTAATAACTTACGTTAATGAAACATTAAATGTAAATCTTATAATTTAAGTAATTGGCTATGTTAAATCAAATCAAATCAGACAGTAAAAGGAAGTAATCAAAGGAGATCACTGTTAAATCAAATTAAATTAGCATTTAAAAGGAAATAAATAAATGATAATTAATTAACGTTAAAAAAATGTTAGTAAGAAAGAACCTTAACATTTACGGGATGAAAATCGGGAAATAAATATTGGTAACTAAGTTAAATTAATGGTAAAATAATACTTAATGTGTAAGCAACGTTAAATTAACGTTAAAAATAATCTCAAATGGAAAGATATCAGGGGGAGAAGAAAATAAAGCAAATAAAAAGGAATGAAATAAAAACTTAACATATACAGCGATCGGTCGACCCTTTTATTGGGACTTGTTGATTGATAGATGTCAACTGGTAGGGGTAAAGAGTTTGAACAATGACTACTGTGGCGGTGAAATTGAACCTTGGCCTAAAACCATGGATACAATATACTAAAATCTAACGGATGGAATTGATTTGCGAACCTATAAATACAGGACTAACCCCTCACTTTTCTTCTCGTATTTTCTAAATCAAAGAGCGAAGCTCTACTATTTTCTTTTCTCCACAAATTCTAAGAAGTATAGAAATTTGTAAATTAGTTTATATATATATATATATGGAGAATAGTGAAAATAAAAGAGAAGAAGAACAAGGGATGAATCTATTCTCCAAAGAAAAGGTAAATTTGAATCTAAATCGAAATTAAATTAAAATCTCTTCTTGGATATAAATTTCTAATAAATATGTATATACTTGCTATACATATTTCGATAAGAGGAAAAAGAGAGTCAAACTGAAATAACATGGTTTTAGATCTAGAGACTTGGAAAAGTCAAAGGTGAGTGGAAAATTATATATATTTATATAATATTAGATTTATATCATTTTAAATATGTTCCTTGTATGCCTGAATATAAGTATTTTGGAGTTATTGGCTTAAAATGTACATTAATGAATTTGAAAACTGTCTACATAATCTGTGAATTTTTAACTTGAATTAAATATTACATGTACTTGAATCTAGAAAGAAAGGGTGAAAGTAGTCCCTAAGTTAATGAATTTTATAGTAATTTCAGATTTGTTGGGTAAACGACATACTTTATTAAATATGAATTATTATAAGATGAAATCGGATTTATGTAGTATTTTAATTCATTGGAATGAAGTGTGTTGCAATGTAAATTTCTAAAAATTATCTAATTTTATAAATATGATTAAAAGTGTAACGTTTGAAATAACAAGGAATATGCCTAAATGAAAGAGATGTACAAAATATGTATGTTTACCGCATTTTGTATTGCCTATTTCAATAAAAAATAAAAAGATAATCTATTATAGTTCCAAATGTAACACAAATATCCTTCTTAGTAAGTTATAGAAATTTATAGTGTTAACATTTCCTTTTAAGAAAGGTGACATTCCAATGCAATAAATTGCAGAAACCCAAAGTATAAACTATAAAATTGTATATAGAAAAATTAATAACAGTCTAATTATAAAGTGAATATATGCAATAAAAGAAAGTTAGAAATTAAGTAATAAATGACAAAATGTAGGTAATGAAATTAAATGAGAAAGTAGTAACCACTGGAAGACAGTAAGAATTTAAAAGGGACAGTAAAATAGAGCTAATGAAATAAAGGGGAAGTAAACAGTAAAAGATATTTAAATCTTTATATTAAAAGTAAACGATAAAAGACATTAAACTGACATTAAAGAAATAAGAAGTCAGTAATTGAAATATAACTAAACATTAACAATGAACATTAGAGGCGCAGTAAGTAAATAATTATGAGTATATACATAGCCTCAAGTATGCGTTTATGATGGGTGTGAATTAATAAAGTTAGCTAATAGTTTAGACTAAATAAAAATAACATAGTCATTAAAATGTGTTGGAATATAAGGTCAACAGTGCGACACAGCAGAAGTCTGTCTAACTCAAGGGGTGATCAGTAGTTGTGTATACATTATACTGATGTGAGACATATCCAGTAGTAGAATCCATGAGATTATACATTTGTGTATATGTAAAGGGAATACGTAGTAGGATGGTTCGTCTCGATCGAAATGTCAAAGGACAAGTAGAGTCTTCCTCAACCTTTTAGGGGGTATTAAGTAACAAACAGGTATTTCGTAGATTGCGTTAAGCAATCTAAACGGGATGGTGAGCAAGGCATGGTGCTATGACAATTTGAATGGTACCATATACGAGAGTAAGAGTTGTTTCACTGGTCGAGAACATCATCGGTACTAAGCGGTCGGTAGAAAGATGAGGGTTACGCCTAAATGGGTGAAGCCTCGTACTAGTTTAGATAACATTTAGGTCATGCACCACCATGGTACTAGTTTTTTGTCAAGAGGCAAGGCTCGATAACCGTTAACGGAGGTCTTTCAAAAATGAATAAAATACGGCTAAACTGTTGTGACATATTCATTAGGCACTATGGGAGTTTCTTGGTATGCATGATGATGAGGATGTGATACTGCATTGACGATGGATCCTAACGAGGTGCTGGGTTAGGGATACTAGTGGAGAAAGTTTCCTAGTCCAAAGGAGGATCATGGTACTCATACACACACATATGTAGTTATAGTTTACCACGAGTAGATAGGGAGCATCATATGTGTACACAGAGTCAAGACGACTAAGTAAAACAAAAGACATAATATGTAATGGAAGGCAATCGGCATAAACTAGTATTCTGTATAAAGAGTGTAATTTACCAGTCACTAGAATGTTGTTCTGACCCCTCCTCATTACAACCATAAGATAGCCTTAGAGGGACAAGTACTGGTACAAGGTGAGAATGGTGGAAGGGCTGATTTCCTTATGCATTTTGACATTAACAAGGACACTAAAGATTAAAGGTGTCAACGTTGGTCAGTAATCATAAGTTTTATTAGAATTACTATTCCGCTTTGAGTTCATAACGATAGTGCTATAATATGCTTTTGTTACTTGTGGGATACCAATGCCAACGATTTGCACTTTGGTGTACATGGGTTTTCGGTTTAGTGAAAATTCTAGCCTACTAAGGTGCGGGTTGTCACACCGTAAACCACCGGTACCCAATATTCCTGTTAGTGCGCTGCGACAGTGCACGATCAATGCAATAAGGCTATTAAGTTTGTAAATAAAGTAAAACATCTTAGAACCTGTCTTATATCTCATAGAGCACAGAATAAAATATAATAATAAACGTCCCTGACATAAAACTGGCGAGTTAGTAAATAACCAAATGAATCAGAAAATCATAGTGCACGGATCCATATAATATACAACATAGGAAATAGAATTATACGTGAAATAATAACTCATAAATAACCATCTTTGGGTAATAAAGGCACTGGCAAGCTCTATAGTGATGTGCAGCGGAATAGAAAATAAGCAAATGTAGTAATACAAGTGTATAGCCTCTACTCGACACCTTTCCAGCTCCACAAGCTCACCAGACCTGATATCCCCAATTTACTCATTTAAGAGTACCCAGAGTAATAGGAAGCAAAGCATAAAACCCCGAGTCAGACAACAGTCTTTTGTGAGAGGTAGTAAATCTCTAAATACTTATTTACCACTAAAATTAGACAAATGGTATGAAGGCTCATACTTGACTTGTCTCTACATCCACATAATTAGCATATGTACAAAATATACGCTACTCTACATCATAGTCAACATGGTTGTACTATACATCAAAGTAATAAATGGTGTACAAATATATAAATCGATAGTAACAACATCAAGTGACATCCCTAGGGTGATAGGCAATCAAATAAACAAAGCATCAATCTTCACATTCACTCACTTGGAGCATTGGATATAAGATCACCTACTGACCCATCACGGTTAAAGACTAAACTATCCATCATGATAGGCCATGTCCTGGTTCCTCGATACTCAGATCCATGTCATTTAGTTAGGCAGGAAATAGACTAACCATCACGTCAGTCCGGGGTAAACAAACAACATATCTAGAATAGAGAGACATCATGCTCAAGGAACCATCACTTCCTTAGTATACCCCCACTGCACGAGTACCATACAAACCCTCGAGTCCCAACTGCCACTTTCAACACATCGTCTACAGCAGAGTACATCCTGGAACCGATTTCACAACTCCCACCATGAAGTCACCGCGATAAGGATGAATCTCTATAACCATCATCAATCGTAGAATACCATCATGTGTCATGTAGCTTTCCTCCAACATTTCCGTTAATTTGACTCATAGCCCTCAACAATGCATCTTAAAGCATAGATATCGATCATCAAAGCCATCCCTTCCAATCGTGGAATCATCATTATCGAATCATTGGTCATTGTTGTTTAAAATCATCATCGAACTATAGGGTTCGGTACCGACCCCTATATTTAGCCATATTTGGCTAAGTATTTTGCTTGTCCTAGATTTTAGTCACTGCACACTCAAAACTCGAGCCAAACCTCATCGCGTCTGAAGCAAGCTTACGAAGAACAGAAGCAACTCAAATGTTCCCTCTCCCGATCGGTAACCACCAAATGATAGTCACCGACCTATTGTCGCCAACCCAACACTTCACTCCATCCCATGCTCCAATCCTTGGCCATCATCCATTGATCGCATGTCCATAACGATCGATACCCATGGTTCAATACTAAACCATGGTCACTAATCCTTAACTTAGCTTTAAAATCCATCCTCTCTACTCCACTATCTATCCATACCTCCAAACCATCGTTCGACTACAAGCTAATACTCCAATACTCGAGGTGCTTCTACCGATCCATGCCTTAGTAGTCCATCCATCCTTTACGAGAACGATCTATGCCTTCATGCGAACGATCCACCATTTGAGATTTTTTGTATATCCCCAAACAAACCATCCTTAATGTTCGCCACTTGATGGAAATACTTTATGTTAACTATAGAACTCACTCAAGAATGTAGGTATGATAGAAAGCTTCTGAAGGCATTGTAGAAGCTTCATAAGAATTGAAAAGAAGGGTTTTGCCATGGTTCAAAAGTGGTGTTTCAAAGGCATTGAAGTAGATTTCGAAGAGGTTGGAGTGGTGCCCCAAGCACCTGATGCCTCTGCAAGTATTAAATTGAGTATGAGCTTCCAAAGGAGCCGAAAGGGGACTAGACTACCCTTCCGCTTCAGTTGATCCTTTCAAAATAGTTGGTTCCGCATACATAATGGAGTTTTGAATGTGTTAAAAATACCTTTCGAAGGTATCAAATAACAAGCTTCTGTACGTATATCAGATCCTTCAAAATGGTTGGAGAAGATCCTACCAAAACAACCCTTTCGAAAGCAAATACTAGCCTTTTGAATCGGTTGAACTCTTCCACAAGGATTTAGGAGGTTTCACACGTGACCAGTATAGCCTCCACAAACATCAAAGGATGAGCTTCTACATTAATTAAAGGGATACTTTCAAAAGCCACCATCTGCAACCATCATCTATCTACCAAGAAGCCTCCTCCATTACAATTGACCTTTCGCAATGATCCTTCCGTCACCATTTCAATCCTTTCGAAACCATCCAAATCCCTTGTTCACTCATTCCAGAAGCAGTCTATCATGTTAGCACCAAATCTTAACAATAATGAAAAGGTTTCAAGGGTTTCAAAGAGGTCAGAAGTGCTTCTGATTATACTTAAATAGCACAATGAGATACCTTGGTTCATTTGCTACCAAAAGAAGCAAACCTTTTGATGGTGTCGAAAGGCTCCAAAAGTAGTCAAAAGCAATATTGATGAGTATTGGATCCATATCCATTATTAACATGCTTTCAATACTAAAGAAAGGGAAAATTCAAGCATAACAAAAGACCCAAATACTTACCCACAACTTCGAAACCATGAAGGTGGAAGGATGAAGGTGAAAGGATGGGTGCGCAAGGTCAGAAAAGAGACCTTTTGACAGCTTCCAAAGGATGGACGCGGAAGGGTCCAACCCGCATCTATAATACGACTCTATGGGTCCAAATTCAGGACGGAATTTTCATTTTAACATTTCTTTGCCTAATCAAATTCTTGTAACCCTAAATCAAATTGAGGACAAATTACATTACTTGTAATCTATTTATGAGAAATAAACATAGAGGATGCATGGATCTGATATCGATTTCAAATGTGAGAATGATCATTTCGGCCATTAGCTTGTGTAATGACTAATTGCACATGATAAACACTAATCTTCTTAACCCCTAATTGGCATATGCTATGAAATAAAGTTCATTTGGGTATCTCGACTTTAAAGCTGTTACTCAAAAAAATCCACCTTTTGACTAAGTCGAAAGGTCTTTCGATAAAGACTAAAGAAAAGGAGTTCAAATCAAACCTTTCGAATGAGTCGAAGGGATGCAGTAATCAGAATTAATTAATAGCAAACCATTCGAAGGAGTCGAAAGGTTGAACCTCTCAGTATCCAAGGAGTTCTAACCTTTCGAAGGGGATGAAGAAGTCAAAACAAGTGTGAGAGCAAGCCTTTCGAACCAATTGAAGCACATCCAGGATACCTTTCGACAATGTCGAAAGGTTTATGAAGAAAGCAACACTCACAAGTCAGCAAAGAATGAAAGACAACCTTTTGACAACAATCAAGAGAAGGGCAACATTCGGACCAGGTCGAAGGGTTCACAACAATCAAGAGAAGAGCAACCTTCCGACAAGGTCGAAGGGTTCACAACAACCAAGAAAAGAGCAACCTTCCAACAAGGTCGAAGGTTTCACAGCAGTATAAAGAAGGCAAGCCCTTCGACAATGTCGAAAGGCTCATAAAGGCATAAAGAAAAGAAACCTTTCGACAATGTCGAAAGGTCCATAATGGCATATGAAGGGCAAACCTTTCGACAAAGTCCAAAGGTTCACAGTTGCATATAAAAGGGGGACCTTCCGACCCAGTCGAGAACATAGAGTTAAAAGGGGGCCGCCTGCACCTATAAATAAGACCCAATGGGTCATGTTTTGGGGATCCGAATTCTCTCATTCTAATCTTGTATTTTCTTAATCAATACATTGTAACCCTAATGGAGTGCTGATTTTGGGATTTAATAAAATAGAGTTTTTCAGGGATAAAGAGGGAAGTCTTATGATCTATTAATTACTTTACTGTTTGCCTATACTTTTGTGGGATTAACTCCTAATTACAGGTTCAATATCACCGAAAGGTTCTTGTCGACAAGGTCGACAACACTTTTGATACAGTTATCTACTGCAACCTTTCGAAGTCTTCAACCATACAATCTTAACCCTTCAACAAGGTCGACAACTTAATTGGATCAACATCTACTGGAACCCTCCAAAATTATTGACTTTTATGGTTTAAACCTTTCTACAAGGTTGATAATACATTTGGTCTAAACATAAATTGCAACTTTTCAAAGTGATCAACTTTGAGGCCTAAACCTTTCGACTAGATCAGAAGTGATTATGCTATATCAATATCAGTAACCTTTCGGAGCTATAAACCAAGCGGTCTAACCTTTCGACTAGATCAAAGTCTGATCTTTAAGAATAGATTCGTGGACTACGAGGCTTTTTCCAAAAGAAACCGTTCCTAAACCTTTCAACAAGGATCAAATATACATCATGTAACTGATCTAACCTTTCGACAATAGCGAAAGCTTCTACATATCCACTAAGGAGTTTGATATCCTACCTAAACCCAAAGAGGGATATCATCTTAACCTTTCGATAAGATAAAAACTAACGTTTAAGGGACAAACTCAAGGAACTTCAATTAAACCAAAGAGGAAACTTTTTACATTAGACCTTGTACAAGTTCAACCAAGGTAAAAGACTACTTGATCCATGGACCAAACCTTTCGACGACGTTGAAAGGTCCAACCCAAGAACCAACAATAAGCAAGGGTAAATTTCAAAGCAATTCTTGAGGGAATCACGCCCTACATTCAAATAAGTCTAGCAATTCTTCTTAGAATAACTTTGGGGTGTTGAAAAGAATTTTTGTTAACATTTTTGGTGCTAGAAGGAGGGCCCGAACCTCTGACTTGGTTAACCCCTTAACACAGTTATTCTCTAACCCCCTTGAATCAATCCCACTTCAATTTTATCTACTTTGGTTTAATCATAGCCGGAAGATTTAAAAGATCTGAACAAGGGTCTTATGAACCACACTTGACAATATTCTACCAAGTAGTGATCAAAAGCTCCAATCAATGAAGAACAAAGACTAAGGCTCGAATCCTTAAGAATTATAAATAAAAAGAAAGTAGAATCTTATGATCCTAAGAAATGGAGTCTAAACCCCTTTCATGTTGGCCCTACCCCAATCTTTGCACTTGGGAAGAGAACAAATGGAAGTGATAATATCTTTAATCAAATGAGAAGAACAATCCAACATTATTCCAAAGGAACAATCTTTGAGAAAGAGTGAATGAATGATTATAACGCCTTTGCACACAAATGGCAATCAACTACAAAAAGAGCAGTTCCAACCCAAGAGATTCGAAGGGTAGCATAAAGAAAGATAATTGAAGAGCATGAAATGAAAATGTTGAAGAATAAAATGAAAAAAGAATCATCCTCAAGAGTCAAGTTTCAAGTCTAGACTCCCAAAAGAATGCAACTTAACAACATCAATGGAAAACGTCTACTTGCTTCCAAAGGATGAACTTAACTATTGGCCATCATAAAAGAAAAAGTCAAAACATGAAAGAAATTTAGGAGGATCCTTCTGCCACCATCATATGATGGATGGTCATGAAACCAACCATTGCAAAGCTATTGGTACAGATGGCATGCCACCATGTTGCAAAATTTGAGACTCTCTTCTTGATCATCGATCAGCCATCATATTACAATGCATTCTTTGGCCGCCCTACACTTGATGAGGTGGATGCTTTTGTCTCACCAAAATATCAGATGGTAAAATTCTTGACTAAAAGAGGTTGGGGTACTATTCAGGGAGAACAATTTAGCTCCGCGAAATGTATTTTGCAACTCTTGATCGGTACAAATGGGAGTACACTTCATATTACGATTCCTCTACTATTTTTCAGCCTTTGAATGATGGATTTTTACATCCAACATTCGAAGCAAAAATAAGGTCTAATAAAATGAATAAACGTGTGTTTGAAAGGTACATCTCACTTGGAGGAAAGAGGAGGAGGACCGATGCTAACTTTGTAGAAGAAGACGACATCATCACAGAATTGGATTGCTAAGGGGTAATGGAGAGGATAAAACCCACAGAGGATCTCAAGGAAATATGTATAGATCCAACTGATTCAGCCAAAATGGTCAGAGTGGGAAAAGAGTTATAGACCAACTTGAAAGCGGACTTAATTCAATTTCTTAAAGATAGCAAAGACGTATATGCATGGGCCCATTTAGATATGGTCGAGACTGACACATCAGTTATGTGCTGCGCACTAAATATTGATCCAAACGTGACCCCCGTTCGAGAAATGAAGAGACAATTTGATAAAGTTCGATCTGATGCCATAAAAGAAGAGGTTAAAAGGATACTTGAAAATGGATTCATTCGAGAAGTTTTTTTTATCCAAAATGGCTAGCAAACCCAGTTTTGGTAAAGAAGATAAATGGCAAGTACAGAACCTGTGTCAATTTCGCTGATCTAAATAAAACATGCCCAAAAGACTATTATCCACTACTTAGAATAGACTAACTAGTTGATGCAACTTGTGGATAAAAGCTATTATCTCTCATGGATGCTTATTCAGGATATAATCAAATACCCATGTTCAAGCTAGATGAAGAGCATAAAAGCCTCATTATCGATTGGGGAACTTTTTGTTATAAAGCAATGCCTTTCGGCTAAAGAATGCAGGAGCTACTTATCAAAGGTTGGTCAATAGAATATTTAAGGAACAGGTTGGATGAAATATGGAGGTTTATGTGGATGTATGCTAGTAAAATCCTATAAAGCTGAGATTCACCTTAAAGATCTTGAAGAAATGTTTGAAGTATTGCAAAAGTATCAAATGAAACTAAATCCTCAGAAATGTTCTTTTGGGGTTCATTTCAAAAAGTTCTTAGGTTACATTTTTAGTGAACAAGGGATTGAAATCAATCCTGACCAAATCCAAGCTCTCAAAGACATGGCCGATCCTAAAGCAAGCAAAGACTTAATGAGTTTGAACAATAGAATTGCAGCTCTGAGCAAATTCATCTCCAATGCGACCGATAATTGCATCTCATTCTTCAATGTAATCAAGAAATGAAAGAACTTTGAGTAGGGAAAAGACTGTAAGAAAGCCTTCCAAGAATTAAAAAATCATCTAGAAAAGCCATCAATATTATTCAGCCTCGAGAATGGAGAAGACTGATACTTATATGTGGTAGTCTCGGAACATGCGGTTAGTTTAGTTCTGATTAGAGAAGAAAACGAAACTCAACTTCCTGTTTATTATGTGAGCAGACGATTGAAGGATTCCGATGTTCGATACCCAGTCATAGAAAAGTTAGCTTACTGTTTGGTACTTATAGCATGGAAACTCAGAGCATACTACCAAGCACATTCGATCAAAGTATTGACTAACTTTCCACTCAAGCGGGTTTTCAGTAAACCGGAGATTTTGGGTAGGCTAGTAAAATAGGGAATTGAACTTAGTCAATATGACATTGAATTTCAGCCACGAGCAGCAAACAAACGGCTAGCATTAGAGGACTTTATCAATAATGAACAAGATTTATTAAAGAACGGTTAGAGAAAGATCAAAAGCCAATATGGCAACTATTTGTGGGTCGGGCATCAAATGAGCAGTGAGCCGGAGCAGGTTATGTCATAATCATACCAGATGTACAACGCCTATACTATGCAATGAAGCTAGGATTCTCTACAACAAACAACGTGGCTGAATATGAGTCGATTATAGTAGGACTAACTTTGGCTTTACAACTCAAAATCCCATGAATTCAAATCTTTAGCGACTCTCAACTAGCGGTAAATTAGATAAAGCAAATATACCTAACTATCCTTATATGTTAAGAAGGTGCTAAAAATGCTTACCTTATTTGAAGATTTTTCTATGCACCAAGTCCCAAGGGGAGATAACTCTCAAGCAGATTCATTAGCAAAATTGTCTAGTTAAAGAGGAGCTCCAGAAACCCGTATAGTTCCAATAGGTTATCAGGCAAATCCCAGTATCGAAGAGAAAATGCTCGAACTAGGGAAGAACTATTGGTTTTAACTAGATCCCAAACCTTGACACAAGAAAGACAAGAAAGTGAAATTAATGAACATATTTCATATGAAGAGCGCATTCATCCAAGAGCAGATAATTGCTACAATAACACTTGGATGACCCGTATTGTAGAATATCTTACTAATGGAATATTACCATCTGACAAAACATAAGCTAGGAGAATCAATCGACAGGCTTCGACCTTCACAGTGATAAATGGAATTCTTTATAAGAAAGGATATGCTCTTCCTTACCTAAGATGTGTGAATTCTGAAGATGGGTTGAAGTTACTAAAGGAAGCCCATGCTGGATTTTGTGGAGACCATTCCAATAGGATAAAGTTGGCTATGAAAATAATGAGACATGGTTTCCATTGGCCTCAAATGACTAGTCAAGCTATAGAACATGTAAACAAATGTGAAGGGTGCCAAAATTACTCAAAGATTCCCCGTTTACCACCAAGCCAATTAACCTCGATCTCCAGTCTATGGCCCTTTGATGTATGAGCAATCAATTTAACCGGATCATTGCCGATTTCCAAAAGAGGGGAAAAATATGCTGTAGTTTCTATTGATTACTTTACTAAGTGGGTAGAAACAGAGCCACTTCCCAAAATCACTTCTTGGAAAGTAATTAGACTTGTTATTATGAACATCATCACTAGATCCGGGATCTCTTACAAGATTATATCTGACAATGGAATGCAATTTGAAAGTGAAGAGTTTTCTCGATTTTGCTATAAGAATGGAATTATCAAAAGCTTTTCTTCCATAGCACATCCAAAGGCAAATGGAGCCATTGAAGCAGCCAACAAGACTATTAAAACCATCTTGAAGAAATGACTAAATAAGGCCAAAGGAAATTGGGTGTAAGAATTGCCACTTGTGCTCTTGGCATATCGTACATCCACCAAAACTACTACAAGTCATACCCCTTACTCTCTAACATATGGGTGCGAAGCAATGTTACCAGTCGAAATTGAAATACCTTCACATCGAGGAATCGCATATGCGTTTGATCCTAACCAAGATTAAAGAAAGAGTCATTGGATCTAATACATGAGTTAAGAGATGAAGCATAACTGTCGAATATCAAAGAAGAATCTCAAAATACTACAACTCGAAAGAAAAGACGAGATCATTTCAGGAAGGAGATTTAGTGCTCCAAAGAGTAATGGCAAACACTAGAAATCCTGCAGATGGACGGCTTGGGCCAAATGGGAGGGTCCTCTAATTGTATGCAAAGTAATTCCTCTGGAAACTTAAAAGTTATGTCGTCCAAATGGCATTATGGTTCCTAGGACATGAAACGTGGAACGTTTGTGACCATATTTTCAAACATTAGATAAGAATTTATAAGTAAATGAAATTGAAGCTGAATATTGGAAATTGAATTTGATCTATGATAAATAGGTGGTTGGGTGGTGTTAGTGATGTTGTGGTTTGGGAGAGAGGGATGACTCGAAGTTGATTTCGAGGAAACAAGTTACAGGCTCGAGTTTTGATTCGAGTATTTTTGAGTTGTATTGGGTCATTAAAGCGCCTCTTTTCTCAGAAAAATAAACATGGTAGGGAGTAGAATTCTCCTTAAACTGGGAAACTATCGTAAACGGTCATAAGCCTTTATCCGTGCCAAGATGGCCAGGTCAAAGCGCCTCCTAAAGAAAGGTCAGAGTAATCCTTTATCTGGGCCATGCTATGGCCAGGTTAAAGTATCTGTAAGCCTTTGATCACACCATACTACGGCCAGGTCAAGGCACCTTCTAGAGGAGGGACAGAGTAAGCCTTTGAATGCGCCATGCTATGATCAGGTCAAGGCACCGACCAGCTTTTAGTCCCGCCTATAAATCCTGGCTAGAGCACCTTCAGGTGGGAGGACGAAGTAAGCCCTTAATCCTGCCATGGTATCGCCTGGTCAAGGCACCGAACAAGCCTTCATTCTCGCCTATAAGGCCTAGTTAGAGCACCTCCTGGAGGGAGGTCGGGTAAATCCTTGGGTCCTGCTTGTGGATAAGCTAACCAAGTGCAACAGACAACGATGGACTAAGATGTCCAAGCCCAAGAAGTGGCACACAAAACAGTAACAATAAACAAAGCCTAAAGGGTCGCATATGTCGAAAGAATCAGGAAGCAGAGAGGTGACACAAAGCAAAAGATTCGATCAATCATAGTCCAAAGAGTGGTGCACAATAATAGACTCCGATGAGAATTTTTGAACCTCCATTATTCAAATAATGTTTTCCAAACTTTCCTTCTTATTACCAGGAACAGACTTCTAGTCTTCTACTACTTTCGGACATTACTGCCCGGACTACTTTCATACGACTATATGGCCTTTGGCTAATTCCTAGAAGATGATTTCTGGACTTCTCTCATTAATGCCCAAATCTGGGATTCGGGTCTCCTTTTATTGATTTCAAGTCTTCTGTTATAGACTTCTAGTCTTCTACTAATTTTCAGATAATAATTTCTAGATCTCTCTTAATACCCGAATCTGGGTCTCGAGTCTTCAGCTATTAACTTCTAGACTTTACTTATCAAATTATTACCAAAATCTGGGTTTTGGATCTTCTATCATTATTATTTTTAGATAAGTGTTTCTAGACTCTTATTATTTATTGTCAATAAAGATTCCCGGTCCACCATGACTTATTTCCAAATGATGCTTCCTAGACTTTTATTATTACAAGATAATTTTTCTTGGTCCTCAATCAATTATTACTAGAAGATGGCTACTATACTTTTGTTATTGATATTTTTCTATAAGAATATTTTTGAACTTCTATTATTAATGCCAGATCTAAACTTTTGGCCCTCTATTACTAATTCCATAATTAGATTTCTGGTCTTCTATTAATATAACCAGGATTGAATTTTTGGACTTCTCTCATTTGTTACCAAAGTTGGATATTCAGACTTCTGTTATTGCTGTACAAGAATTTCCAGCTTTCAATCATTCCCAACCGTTGGTTTCTCATCATTTATTAACTCCAGATAATGAACTATTAATTTCCATTGTTCCCTGATTTAGAATTATGGAATTATTTTATTAGAAATCCTAATATATTTCCAATAATATTATGAACAAACTAGCGAACATATTCTCACATGGATTTCGAATTAATGATAAGAAATGTTGTCAACTTTATACTTTGCAGGAAAATAAGGTTGATAAAGAGGATCATTAAGGATGAAATAATGCAAAAAGAGAATTATTGGATTTTTGTCTTAAAGAACAAAATCTTCTTTCATGCAAAGAGAGGGGGGGGGAAATGTTAACCATAAAACTCACTCAAGAATGTAGGTATGAAAGAAGGCCTGTGAAGGCATTAGGGTAGCTTTCGAAGAGGTTGTATTGGAGCCGCATGACCTGATACTTCTGCAAGTAATAAATGGAGTATGGGCTTCCAAAGGAGTTGAAAGGGGACAAGACTACCCTTCCGCTTCAGCTGATCCTTTCGAAATATTTGGTTTCGCATGCATAAAGGAGTTTTTAATGTGTTAAAAATACCTTTCGAAGGTATTAAATAACAAGCTTTCGCACATATATCAGATCCTTCGAAATAGTTGGAGAAGATCCTACTAAAACAACCCTTTCGAAAGTAAAGAGTAGCCTTTCAAATTGACTAAACTCTTCCCCAAGTATAAGGGAGGTTTCGCATGTGACCAGTATTGCCTCCATAAACATCATAGGAT
This sequence comes from Allium fistulosum, assembly GCA_030737815.1. Lineage (NCBI taxonomy): Eukaryota > Viridiplantae > Streptophyta > Magnoliopsida > Asparagales > Amaryllidaceae > Allium > Allium fistulosum. The sequence goes on from CM060907.1 coordinate 399,704,765, forward strand.
GAGGTTCCACATTAATCAAGGGGTTACTTTCAAAAGCCACCTTTCACAACCATAATCTGCCTACCAGGAAGCCTCCTCCATTACAGTTGACCTTTCGCAATGATCCTTCCACCACCATTTCAATCCTTTCGAAACCATCCAAATGCCCTTCTTCACTCATTCAAGAAGCAATCCATCATGTTAGCACTAGATCTTAACAATAATGAAAAGGTTTCAAGGGTTTCAAAGAGGTCAGAAGTGCTTCCGCTTATACTCAAACAACACAATAGGGTACCTTGGTTCATTCGCTATGAAAAGATGCATACCTTTTGATGGTTTCGAAAGGCTCTAGAAGTACTCGAAAGCGATATTAATGAGTATCAGATCAATATCCATTATTTACATGCTTTCAATAGTAACAAAAGGGAAAATTCAAGCATAACAAAGACCCAAATACCTACCCACAACTTTGAAACCACAAAGGAGGATGGACGAAGGCCAAAGGATGTGTACGAAAGGTCGAAAAAGAGACATTTCGACGGCTTCGAAGGGATAGACGTGGAAGGGTCCAACCCACATCTATAAATATGACCCTAGAGGTCTAAGTTCAGGACAGAATTTTCATTTTCACATTTCTTTGCCAAATCAAATTCTTGTAACCCTAAATCAAATTTGGGATAAATTCCATTAGTTGTAATCCATTTATGAAAAATAAAAAGAGAGGATGCACGGATCTAATATCGATTTCGAATATGAGAATGATCATTTCATCCATTATCTTGTCTAATGACCAATTGCACATGATATACACTTGTCTTCTTAAACCATAACTGGCATATGCTATCCAATAGAGCTTATTTGGATATCTTGACCTTAAAGCATATTATCATCACGTCTAAAGCCCATGTGGCACGAATATAATATGGTGATGATCCATCAATATCATCGAGTCCATTGGACTTATGTTATTTATCCAAAATAAGGCTCTATGGAACCTTGAATCCACATATTATTTCAATGTATACACATTGGGTTTCAAATCCTTTCGAAGTGGTACACATTAGGTTCCGAATCCTTTCGAAGGGAACTGGACCATCAAAGGTGTTAGAACCTTGTATTTTTATGTTTTGATCGTGACAACTACATAAGTATATATTATGTGAACTAACCATATTTGCAGGAGAAGATACTATTCTACTCGACAATAGATTGAAGACCAAGAATTCAAAAGGAAGTTTCATATTTTATAAATGGTTTGTCTATAGTCCAGTTTAGTAGTTAATCACTGTTAAAATCTCTCCTTAGTGGTATAAGCTTGCATACATGGTTTTGAATTTAAGTTCAAAATCATATACACACTATAAAAATTATTTATATAAAGTTCATAATAAAAAAGCTTTGAAAAGAAATGAATAAGGTAGAAAACATCAGTTTTCGTCGATTGAATAGGTCATACCAGTCGACTGAAACATGCACAAGTGCAAAAGTTTATTTAAAGGTTCAATCGACTGAACTACCCCATTCAGTCGACTGGACCAAGTGTCTTTTGAAAATAAAATTTAATATTTAAAATTTTTAAATATTCAGAAGACTGGATTTATTTCCTCAGTCGACTGAATATTCATAACGGCTATTTTTTTGAATGGTCACCACTTTTTAATGAACAGAAACAACCCTTGATTTAAGAGTTATTTCTGTATCTTTGGACCATAACTTTTCAGGAACAATTGCATCTTTTAAGCTCTATATATAGCCTTGAATTTTGTTGTTTCAATAACTTAATTCTCTGATTCTATTATAATATTCTTGATATATAAAATTCCTCCATTTGCTTTCAATTTGATTCAAATCACTTGCACATTCAAGCAAAAATTTATTTGTGATTAAAATATCTTCCAATCTTCACGAACTACACTATATACCACAAAGGAGAAGATTATAGGAAGGGTGTACTCTAAAGACTTATCTGTGCTATCAAAAGAGCACAATCAGTCAAGAAAATTTCTGTATTGTTGAAGTCCTGTTTATTTGCTCAGGCGGTAGAAGTCCTATTCGGTTGTCTAGGTGGTAGAAGTCCCATTTGGTTCCTCAGGTAGTGTAATACCCATTCCTCCAGGTTAAGTGAGGGTTGATAGTAGAATTCCAGAAGGAGTCTGGGACTGGATGTAGAACGGGAGTTCGAACCAGTATAAAAATCCATGGTGTTATTTGCTTTATTATTTACTTTTTATATTCATATTCCGCACTAGTATATAACTTAGATTATATTCCATATTATGATCCATAGTAGCACTTTCATTTGGTATCAAAGCAAGGCCATCATATAAACATAACATAGTTATTTGATACATAGTTAATATGGAAAATAACACTAACACAAGTTTTGTTGAAGGTCAATCCACTGCACGACCACCACTATTTAATGGTTTGAATTACAATTACCGGTCAACTCGAATGAGAATTTTTATGCAATTAAATGGATACGATACTTGGAATATCAATCACAATGAATACACTATACCCACTACACCTTTTGAAGAATGGTCAAATTCACAAAAGATAGATGCTACATTAAATGAAAAAACCATGAATATGTTATTCTGTTCCTTAGAAAAAAATTGAATTTAATAGAGTTAGCATGTGTACAATTGCTTTTGAAATTTGGAGAACTCTTAAAGTCATACGTGAAGGAACTACCAAAGCAACTATGCTTAAAAATCAGTTCCAAAATTTCAGAATGAGACCAGATGAAACTATAAATGACATGTATTCTAGATTCCAAGACATACATCATTCACTATTGGCATTAGGAGAAATTTTTTTTAGATTTTGATATTCTCTCTAAAATTCTAAACTCTTTAACGGATGAGTGGGAAAGAAAAGTCTTAGCTATTGAAGAAGCTAACGACATTTCAACCATCAAACCTGAAGAGTTAATTGGAAATCTCACGTCATACAAAGTAAACTTGTAGGATAACGAGTGTAACGACCCACGTTTTCTCCGATAATTAAAATTTTGAATTTAATAAGATTTTGTAATTTAATATTTGAAGAGATAAAGGTTTGTGATTTATTAACGATAATAATGACCAGAATGAAATGTAATAATGTTAATTTGAGTTGATTGCTAATTGTTTTAATGTAATTCTAATTTATTGAAATGATTGTAAATGTAAAATTTGGTTATGAATTGAAAATAAAGAAATAAACCCAAATGTTGTAATAAACGATGAAATTGTATATAATTAATTCAAATTGGTTAATGACGAATAATTAATCGGTATGTGAATTTATTAGCTTTTGTTTGTAAATAGTAAACATAGAAAATTTTGAAATTGAAAGTAGTAATATTATAAATTTCACTATTTAATTCTTAGAAAATCAATTGGAAATCAGTGGTAATTAATGTAATCAATTATTGCAGTTAATGTGAATTTAGACGATAATGGAAAAATATTGATGTAATAAATGGTAAACCAATGTTAATTATATACATAGAGTAATAACTGATGGAATAAGTTATAAATCAAAATAAATGGATTTAATTGAATTTAAATTATAATTAATGAATTTATTGCAATTGAAATTAAACACGGTAATTAGTGTAATATTTAACATTGAATTGGACGTGGAAATTTGTTTTAAAAGATTAAATCACCAGGTAACCAAAAATGATAAAATTTGTTAATTATAACATTTGAATTACAAAAAAGTGATTTAATTAATTTAATATTAATTTATTTAATTAACGTGAAATAGCCATTTTGGCCACTGTCTTGGATTTCGACGAAACTAGTTTCATCTGATCCGTAACGGTGAATTATAGTAGGATTTCAAGTTTCGTAGCGACCAGACTTGTTGTTTGATCGTATGGACTCGGAATGTGTAGAAATCAATTTAATTAAATTTAATTGAAATCAATTTAAAAATAAGCTGATTTTAAAGCTAACTTCTTCATACGTTGGATTTAGGACTTAAAACATGTTCCATTGGATTTAGATATATTGAAAACATCTATTTTGATATATGAGATGACCTACTTTCATTTCGGAGACGAAACAGACTTTTCGGGTCGTTATTGTCGTTCGCACTATTCTATGTGTTTATTTTCTTATCGGGCTTTGTTAATATAAATAGTCTTCTTTTCCAAACCCTAGCAGTCATTTTTCTTATTTTGTACGTACATCAACTTCTGTCTATCTCTTTCTTTTCAATGGAAAAAACAAACTCAATCTCAAAATCCTATTTCGATCTCAAATTCAGTTTCAAAATCAAACTCCTCAAACTATATCATATTATATATCGATTCGAAGCTCTCAACGAGCACAATCTACTGTAGCGATTTGTTTCTCGAACTGGATCATCATTTTCCCAGAAATCAATGAATTAATCTCGGCCGTTCATCGTGTTGTGATCTACTTCGACCGATCGACGAATTGATGCTACAGTTTTGTAGCGGTCGCCGAGGGGAACGCATCTGTGCTCATCGTTGGTCGTAGCAGTGGCTAGATTGGTCGATTTAATTCGATTAGGATTAGGTTTTGGTGGCGGCGGCTGAGCTTTTGGGCATCGATCGATGTCGTGGTTGGCCTGGAAGGCTGTGCGACTGGTGCGTGTCGTTAGAAGGTGTGGTGGCGTAGCCGCGTTCGGTTGGAGGCGTTCGACTAAGGGTTTCTAGTGGCGGCCTATAGCATGTAGATTCACGTATGAGAGATGATGCGTTCCACGTGCTAAGGCTTCTGGATGAAGGCAGGTGACGTGGCCGTTGTTCATTTGTTATTTAATTTTTTTTATTAATGAATTTCAAACGTTCTAATATCAATATCACGAGCGGTTTTCTTTGGTTCGATCGTATAAAAATTCCAGACATTTTGCAACTAATTTGAACGAATTCTGAGACTGTTGAATTTTAGACCTTATTTGAGATTTCAAATCGATTTGAAATCAAAGGTGAGTGTTTTAATCCACTCACAACTACTAAATTGTCTTATATTAGTTAAATTAAATTTATGATATGACCAGAAATTGATTGGTTGATGTTTGATATATTTAAATTGTCATTCCAGTTAAATATGACTTTTATTGCATTTAATCGTCATATAATTTAATATTGAATTTTAAAATTTCCAGTTGATGCCTATTATTGATAATCAGTAAATAGTTATTATTTATTGGTTGATTTGGATGACGATTGTGATGGATGCTTGATTGTTGATATTGGACGACTGGATGTTATATTTTATATTATTATAACACTGCAAGTTCCTTATGGGTTGAAATGATACATACCCGAACGATCTATAGATTAGGAAAAATCGTTATGGGTTGAAATGATAAACTCGAGCGATTTTATGGATTTTTATTTTAATTCGAGATCGCGGGTTGAAATGATATATACCCGTAAATTTAAATATTTGCGGATTGAAATGATAGATATCCGTATCACTTGACCATATGGTAGAAAATTATATACGGACATCGGATTAGTTAAATTAAATGATTTTAAATCTTTAAATTTTGGATTCAGCTAAATGATATTGTGAAATAGGATTTAATCTATATAAACTGAATTGTTTAAAGGAATTGTTTAAAAGATTAAATTTGAAATTTTGGAATTGTATTAAGTAAATTGCTTAGAGGGTTTAAATTGGAATTCTAAGGTTGAATTTGAAGTATAAACGAAATTTATCGAAATTGGGTTATTGAAGACATTTGAAATTTTAACTTTGAAATCTATTGGAATTGGAATAGCTTAAATTGATACTTTAAGATTTGAAATTGGGTTTTGATTTGAAATCTGGATATGGTCCAGATTTGCTGAAATGGAAAAAATAGTTAAATTTGATGTTAATTTCAAATTTATTATTTTAATATAAACTGTTAAAAATGTTGTTTAAACTTCTAATTAGTAAGATTTTCAACTATTAAAATAAGTTAATATGTTTTAAACCAACTTAATCAGTTTAAACTATTTAATTTATTTTAATTTAATTTAACCTATTTTAAACTAATTAAACTATTTAATCTATCTTAATCTATTTTAATATAGTTTAATTTATTTTAAATCATTTAAACTTTATTAAAACTATATTTAACTATTTTAATTTATTTTACACTATTTAATCTATTTTAATTTTATTTAATCTATTTTAAATTCATTTAATCTATTTTAAATCAAATAAATCAATAATAAACCTATTTAATCTATTTTGAACCATCTAAACTATTTTAAATCTATTTAAAGTATTTTAATCTATTTTAAATTTATTTAATCTATTTTAAACCTATTTAACCTAATTTATATTTATTTAAAACTATGTTAAACTAATTAAACTATTTATAACTATCTAAATTTTAGAAGGTGTAAAGTGGAAATCTTTATAATTAAAGCCTTGATTTTAAAGCAAATAAGGTTTAACAATGTTATAACATAAGTTGGGATTTGAAATGATATTTGCTGGTGAAATGACATATTTGAGTAAATATGATGATTTTGAAATGAAAATTTAACCTAATTGTGAATATAATTTCGAAAGTGATATGGTTTGAATTGAATATGATATTTGGATACCAATTATGAAACAGTTTTGGAAATTTAAAAGAACCATCTGGTGTGAAATAAGCGTTTGGTTGTTAAAAAGACCGCGATCAGATATTGTCATACTCTCTACCGATACCGAAAACCACTTTAACAACTATGCACATGGTGGAGATTCCAGAAATGAAGTAGGATGGTTTGGTGTACGATTCTGTTTGAGGTATTTACGTGACCCTAACTCCCGTGAGTCAGCTTAGATGTGACTAAAATAGGAGCCACGCCGGGCCAAGTTAGGTCATTCCTCCTATCGGACATGCTTCTTCGAAACCATATTATGACTTTGTGATGATTTGGTGGCCACCCCTTAATTTTGATTTTGGGAGTGTGTTCTGTTGACCCAAAAAATGGATCAACACTCTGGATCAAGTGTGAAAGCACCAGCTTAAACGGCAATCCAAAAAACAGCAACACAGATCACAAAAAAAGTAGAAAAAAGATGAAAAGGTAAAAGAGACACAAAATTTTTATAGTGGTTCGGCTAAATCTATGGCCTACATCCACTTTATAATTTATTTATCGCTTGTAGTTTCATATTACAAGAGATTTTGAGGAGGAGAGGAGAAGTCATCTTTTATGTTTCCTTTTCTTTCCTTTTTTGCAATACTAGGTGTCTTTATAGTTGTAAGCCTTGATCCAGTGATGGTGTGGAATTGTAGTAACGCCGACTAGGTTGATATTAATTGCACCATAATCTTCTTATTTAAGGTAAGGATGAAGGGAATTAAGGAAAATTTGATATGGAAATGGTTGGCATTAATTAGTAATAAATAAACAGGTTGTCATGGCATTTATTGGGCATTAAATCCGTCTTATATGGGTAATGAATTGGTATTTATGGTGGAGATATGGCTGGTTTTTATTAATTATTTGAGGTAATAAATGCTAGGAAATCAGGAAGTAAATCTTTAATTTCTTCTTCAAGGATGATGACTAATTTGCTGGATAACATTTGCCCCCCCGAAGTATGACTTGTTGGTAACGAGGTATGCTTCACTCAAGAACTTGTGTTGGTGAAAGCAAATTTGTTGGCATCAAATTCTCATCTCTCTAGATGTTTGACAGATGTTAAGTATCAGATCATTCCTGCACAAGGAGATAGACTTAATCATTCCTATTCGAGAGCATTCATATTCAAGAGATACTTTAGAGAGCAGTTCTCAGGTTGCTTCTATAAACTTTGATTAAAAGCAAGAACGATGCTGTAAAGATTTTTGAAAGGCGTCGCCCATAGGAATGAATCAGAGCATGGCTGTGGATCGTTCGGGATCGCTCATCACATGTGTAAGTCGTTCTCTAAGCACTAACCTTTAAAACTGGTTTTACGCAAGAAATCATTTTTTATGAGGTGTCGCTCATGGGAAGGAACCAGAGCATTGGACCGCTTACATTTGGGATCGCTTACATGAGTAAATCGCTTACCAAATGCTAACCTTTAAAGCATTTTTTTAATGATGCACAATTCAAATCCAAAAAGGAGTCTAATTTCTAGATCTCAGTTTTTTAGTTCAGTTCAATTGATGATAATTTCTATTTGATTAGCAGACCCTAGAGTTTGGTACTTATCTGAGTGAGAGGCTTTGCATGTCCCCTGTTTCTGATCCTTGCTGGTTGCCCCCAGCTATTTGCTTTATGGTAGAAGGAAAGTTTGAATGAGAGGATGCCTCCTGGCTGCCCCCTTGTTGAGTTCCTTCGATAGCACTTTTCCTTGTATGAGGCTTCTTCATCTTTTAAAAGCAAGATCTAGGAACCTATTTTTTAGATCTAAATTTTTCCTTTCAGATCTGGAGTTGGATCTTCTTCCTAACATAGAATAAGCTTCAGATATGAGATTACCTTGTTCTTCTCAGTGCAAGCACCAAAATGTTGACCCAAAAAATGGATCAACACCCTGGATCAAGTGTGAAAGCACCAGCTTAATCGGCAGTCCAAAAAACAGCAACACGGATCACAAAAATAAGCAAAAAAAAAGAGGAAAAGGTAAAAGAGACAAAATTTTTATAGTGGTTCGGCTAAATCTATGGCCTACATCCACTTTATAATTTATTTATCACTTGTAGTTTCATATTACAAGAGATTTTGAGGAGAGGAGAAGTCATCTTTTATGTTTCCTTTTCTTCCCTTTTTTGCAATACTAGGTGTCTTTATAGTTGTAAGCCTTGAACCAGTGATGGTGTGGAACTGTAGTGACGCTGACTAGGTTGATATTAATTGCACCACAATCTTCTTATTTAAGGTAAGGATGAAGGGAATTAAGGAATATTTCATATGGAAATGGTTGGCATTAATTAGTAATAAATAAGCAGGTTATCATGGCATTTATTGGGCATTAAATCCGGCTTTGATGGGTAATGAATTGGTATTTATGGTGGAGATATGGCTGGTTTTTATTAATTATTTGAGGTAATAAATGCTAGGAAATCAGGAAGTAAATCTTTAATTTCTTCTTCAAGGATGATGACTAATTTGCTGGATAACATTTGCCCCCCCTGAAGTTTGCCTTGTTGGTAACGAGGTATGTTTCGCTCAAGAACTTGTGTTGGTGAAAGCAAATTTGTTGGCATCAAATTCTCATCTCTCTAGATGTTTGACAGATGTTAAGTGTCAGACCATTCCTGCACAAGGAGATAGACTTAATCATTCCTATTCGAGAGCATTCTTATTTAAGAGATACTTTAGAGAGCAGTTCTCAGGTTGCTTCTATAAACTTTGATTAAAAGAAAGAACGATGTTGTAAATATTTTTGAAAGGCGTCGCCCATAGGAATGAATCAAAGCATGGCTGTGGACCGTTCGGGATCGATCATCACATGTGTAAGTCGTTCTCTAAGCACTAACCTTTAAAACTGGTTTTACGCAAGAAATCATTTTTTATGAGGTGTCGCTCATGGGAAGGAATCAGAGCATTGGACCGCTTACATTTGGGATCGCTTACATGAGTAAATCGCTTACCAAATGCTAATATTTAAAGATTTTTTTTAATGATGCACAATTCAAATCCAGAAAGGAGTCTAATTTCTAGATCTCATTTTTTTAGTTCAGTTCAATTGATGATAATTTCTATTTGATTAGCAGACCCTAGAGTTCGGTACTTTTCTGAGTCAGATTAACCTATATGCATATATGATGGAGTAATATTCAATATTCCAGATTCACAGGAATTGGAAACTCGTTTGATAACAATTACAACAACAAATGGTTAATCACTACCATACATCAATCAGTTGCAAAAATACAGGGTACAATGGTTAACAGTCAACAGTTTACATTTTCGAGAAAAACAGTCGAAGGTTACAGCTTTCATCGAAAAGACGATAACTATTCAGAATGAAGACTGTAGCACTTCAAAGCACATCATGTTTCCATAAGACGTACTTTGGGGGGGGGGCAAATGTTATCCCACCTTTTGGCAAAGCCGTTACACCAAGGAACTGACTAGTAACCAATGACGGTCCGCCCTTAGAGATCGGTTATACACAGGCTCACTAGGGAATTCGACAAATTTTGTCCGAGTCCGGATCGAGCTAAAACAAGTTTGGCACGACAAGCGAAGCTTTAAGAGCCAACGTTCCAAATCTCAAGTCAATCCAAGTTCGTATGCTCAAGTTATGACCGATGCAAAATTGAATAAAAATAGCCTCGTGTTCGACTCGCTCAGTTCGAATCCATCAGGAGTGCCTACTTCTACTCGCTCCACTTCGACTCGCTCCACTTTGCTTCCATCAAAGAACCACTTCGACTCTCTCCACCTCATGTCCATCAGAGAACCACCGTTCGACTTGCTCCACTTCGACTCGCTCCACTTCGACTCCATCACAGAACCACTGTTCGACTCGGCCAAATTCATATCCATCAGGAAGCAACAGTTCGACTCGATCGACCAATGCCTACTTCATATCCATAGGCAATGAACACTTGCATCTGCTTCGCATCGCTTAGTTTTAAAGGTTCTATTCGTATCGATCGATCACCAATCGATACGAAACGCACGCCTCCCATTGATGCGAACAAGTCAACATCAACCGATTCGAATTAGAATGTCTTCATCAATTCGAACAAGGTACGCTGCAGATCGATGCGAAAGACGCACGCCATGTCAACCTGCCAATACATGCCATCATCGATTCGAAGTGACCGAGTCGAACAGAACCGAGTCGAACAGAGGGAGTCGAACGAAACAGCCAACCGAGAATCCCATTTCGTATCAATCATATCTCCTAATCTACAAGTCCAAATGCTATGAAATTTTCACAGAAGCTTACGTACATGCTAAAGAATGTCCACGCCAAATTTCGACTCCATTGGAAGAAATCTTGATCGATATGAAATCCATTCGTATCGATCACGGATCAGACCGATACTTCAAGGGCTTGGGCGCGCGGGCCTGGTCACGTGCCAGAAAGGGTCTCCCGAGATCTGAGCGAAATACCAGCCTCCTACACCTATAAATAGACCCCCAAAGCCAATAGAAAAGGGGTTCTTCTTCTTTTTCTTTGAGAGTTCCAACGCCCAGACTCTGCCGGATCCAGATCTAAACTCAATTGCTGCTGCTACCAATGAATTTCACTGCTGCAAATCATTGTTATTCACTGTAATTTGCTGAAATCAATTGTAAACATCAAAGAATGATCAATAAAGCAAACTACTTCATAGTGGACGTAGGCAATACGCTAAACCACTCTAAATTCTTGTGTCTCCTTGCACTGTAATTATTGTCATATCTGAAATTTGGAGTTTTTCTTAGACAATTCCTCTTTTTCCATTTAATTTCTTCACTTTATCTCTTCAAAAACTTTCGAAGAGTGTTGTGCCCAATTTTGGTACAAACACTTTCGTGCTTGCACTGAGAAAACCCAATTTTTCTCCTGCTCTTTGGATCTCCTATCTATATTGGATTGCATAAATCCAAGAAGAAGATCCAGATCTAGAACTTTGAAGCCCTTCCATTCTATTCAGATTTGCATCAGATCTAGGAAAGAACTTTCATCAATTCACCATGGTAAGTACACGGACTACCTCTACAGCTGTTGATCAGGGGGGACGGGACAGGCAGAATCCCATGCAATTGCCTCCATCCAACCAAGATACTGCCGGACCTTCAGATCCATCAGGCCCGGTCACTAGACAAGAAATCCATATGTTGCTTCAAGAGTTGACCCAGAGTCGCCAACAGCTAACTAAACAAGTGCGTGCTAACACAGAGTTGTCCAACCAGCTAAATCGCCAAAGGCGCAGAAGATCCAGAAGAGACCAAGGTTCTTATTCTTCCACAGAGAGTTCAGCCTCATCTGACGGTCATCACCGATCCACGTGCCTATGGTTGGATGTAAGCTACACCCAAGCCACAGGGCACCAACCTGCTTCGAATCTTGGACAACCCAGAACTGGACCATCCACTAGTCATCATACAGGACCTTCATCCCAAGGAAGTGCTGCTCCTTATCATGTCATAGGCAACATTACTACTACCGCCACTACCGAACAAGGGGTTGATGCTAGAAACCAGGCTGATCCTCAACGTAACCAATGAGAGCAGACACCAGAACCTTATGTCCCAGAAAATGTTAAACCAAGGAGGCGAGGCATGGACCATCGACCGCGTCCGGTCCAGACTCGCGATGTGGAACCTGACCACACCTTGGCACAACATGCTCCAAGTATCCGAATGCCGGACATACCAACGATGATTCGTCAAATGATCCGTGAAAGTCAGGGTCTCAGTAATGACGACTGGGGAATCTCTCGGAGTCATTTCCCTTTCACCGATGACATATTACATGCTGAACCACCTCGGCGCTTCAGGATGCCAACTTTGCCAGTTTACGAAGGGAGTTCTGATCCCAATCAACACATCCTAAAGTACGAATGGCTGATGAATGCTGCGAGAGCTGATGATGCAGTAAAGTGTCGTAGTTTCCCCATTTCCCTAGGGGGCATCGCTACCATGTGGTTTACTTGTTTGCCACCACGATCCATCTCTAACTTTGACCAGATGACCACCAAGTTTGTTGAACAATTCCGTATGCATGTGGCGAGGCCTAAAGACGTTAACACTCTGTCTAGTGTTACACAAGCTCCCTGAGAAACATTTAGACGTTACTTGGAGCGATTCCATGCTGCGTGTGCAGAAATAAGCAATCCCAATGATAACTCTATTATGATGGCATTGACTAAGGGGATTGACGCTGGTTTCGAGTTTGGGAATTGGTTAGCTGGAAAACCACCTGCGTCATTGGACCGTTTCTATCCCAAGGCAGCCTAATTCTTAAGAAGGGAGGATGCGAAACAGTCTAGGAAGTAGGATGACGCAGGGCCCACATCGAGGGAATCCAGAGTAAAATCGTTGTTAAACAGTCCGGAGATAGTTCAGGAAAAGTTCAGTTGAACGTACAAAATAAACAGAATCAACAGAGGGACAATGGAAATCAAAGCAAAAAGTGCGATCAGAATCGTGGTCCATGACGTAGAGCTTCCATGTACGATAATTATACTCCATTGAATACATCGCTGGAAAATGTGTATTTGTAGACCTGCAATACCATGCAATACAAGAAACCTGCTCTGAAGCCACCAACGGAGAGACAAATCCAAACAGGAAAGTTTTGTAGATTCCACAAAAGCTATGGCCACAACACCAATGAGTGTCGTCACTTACAAGGCCTTATTGAAAAACTGATACATGAACGGAAGTTGGATCAGTATGTGCGGGCGCCGCAATTTGGTGGTGCGGGCCCATAAAATCAGAATCGTGCGCCGAATCAGGAAAGACAAGAGGAACCAGCTCGTACAGGTGGGAGGTTGGTTATCAATACAATAAGTGGTGGTCCTTACCCAGCAGATCGAAGCTAGAAGGAAATGGAGTCGTATGCCAGTTCTATCAGGCAAGCAGACTTCGAGTGTTGTAGTAGTTTTGATGAAGGTTCTTCGGCCAAGCAACAGAAGATGATGGCAGATGACATCGTGTTCAGGAACAGAGACGCTGATAAAGTCGAAGCCCCCACTATCGACCCACTGGTCATCTCAGCTCAAGTAGGTCCCGCTTGGATGAAGAGAATCTTAGTTGACAGTGGGAGCTCTGTGAATATTTTGTTTAAGCGAGCCTATGATCAAATGAGAATGGAAGCCACGGACTTGAAACCTTGTCAATCCCAAATCCACGGCTTTAACGGAAGTGCTACTATACCCACTGGAATGGTGGAACTGCCAATAGAATTGGGAGTAGGAGAATGTCGGAGAGTACAGATGTTACAGTTCATTGTTTTGGACATAGACTCCCCCTACAATGCTTTCTTAGGCCGACCGGCCCTCGCTGAATTCAGGGCAGCCATCGCCCCATGGTGTTTGACTTTAAAGTTTCCCACTGATCATGGAGTAGGAATCATTCGGGGAGTTCAAGCTGCTGCCAGAGCCTGTTATATTGCTGAGCTACGGGAGGCGCAACGAAAGGAGAAAGGAAAGGGCGTAGAGGAATCTCTCTGCGTCCGTTTTGCTGATAATTGACAATTAACGCCCGGGCCTAGGCACGGGCACCCCAGCCAATTCCTCAAGGATCTTGACCCAAGAGAAACTGAAGACGAAGGAGAATCTAAAGAAAGTCAAGCATCCTCGGCCGAACTGACAATCGACGTCCCAATTGACAATGATGATGATTCGAAGATGATAAAGATTAGGTCTCAGCTAAGCCAGCAAACTCAAGAGGAATTGGTTGAATTTCTACGAGCGAATCTTGATGTATTCGCCTGGACGCATTTTGACATGTGTGGAATCTCGCCGGACATCGTGAGCCACACCCTGAACATTCACCCGCGGCATGTCCCGGTCAAACAGAAAAGGCATGGTATGGATCCAGGGAGATCTGCAGCCCTTAAAGAAGAAGTAGAAAAGCTTAAAGCGAACAGGTTCATTCGGGATGCTCTATATCCTGAATGGGTGTCGAATCTCGTGCTCGTTCGAAAACCGAACAGAAAGTGGAGAACATGTGTCGATTATTCCGATCTGAATAAAGCATGTCCAAAAGACAGTTTCCCACTTCCCAGAATCGATCAGCTAGTAGATTCAACAGCTGGGCATAAACTCTTATCCTTCATGGACGCGTATTCTGGCTACACTCGGATACTGATGCATTTACCCGATCAAGAACATACCAGCTTCATAACCAATCTGGGACTTTACTGTTACAAAGTTATGCCGTTCGGACTCAAGAATGCCGAGGATACTTATCAACGATTGGTCAATCGGATGTTTGCAAATCAAATCGGAAAAACAATGGAAGTATATGTAGACGACATGCTTGTGAAGTCACGACTCTCCACCGACCATGTTAAAGACCTGGAAACTATGTTCAACATACTTCGAGAATACAAAATGAAGCTAAATCCACTAAAATGTCATTTTGGAGTTGCATCCGGAAAATTCCTTGGGTTCATCGTCAACGCTCGAGGGATCGAGGCTAACCCTGAAAAAATCTGGGCTATCAGAAATCTCGAAACTCCGAAAACCATAAAACAAGTCCAGAGTCTCAATGGAAAGGTAACAGCATTGAGCAGGTTCATTTCAAAGTCCACTGACAAATGCATTCCCTTCTTCGATCTGATCCGAAAAGGGAAACGAAACTTTGAATGGACCACAGAGTGTGAGGGCGCTTTCCAAGCACTAGTTCAACATCTATCCACACCACCTATCATGTCGAAGCCTATTGATCACGAGAAGTTGTTCGTATATTTGGCGATATCAGAGAACGCTATCAGCGCTGCATTAATTCGAGAAGAAGACAAGATACAGAAGCCAATATACTACGTCAGCAAGCGATTGACTGGGGCTGAAAGGAATTATCCAAAATTAGAGAAGTTGGCTTATTACCTTGTTATTGCATCAAGAAAACTCCGACCATATTTCCAGGCGTACCCCATTATTGTTTACACCGACCAGCCGTTACGACAGGTCCTTTCGCGGCCTGAGACGTCTGGTAGGTTACTCAAGTGGAACATCGAACTGAGCCAGTTTGACATTACTTACACTCCAAGACAAACCATACAAGGACAAGTCCTAGCCGATTTCATAGCTAAATTTACCATTCCGAAGGACTTGCCCGAAACCAGTGAATCCCTCGAATACGTCTAGAAGCTTTATACCGATGGTGCATCGAATGACCGGTGTTCGGGCGCTGGTGTTGTACTTGAAACTCCCGAAGGCCGATCCATATGTTATGCTTTGAAGTTCGATTTTCATGCGACCAATAATGAAGCTGAATTTGAAGCCCTCTTAGCTGGCTTGAAACTTGTTTGAGATTTGAGAATTATCGCAGTGGAAATTTATTATGATTCACAATTAGTTGTGTGTCAAGTACGGGGAGAGTATCAAGCAAGAGATCGAAGGTTGGCTGCTTACTTAGCTCGAGTTCAGGAAGTATTAAATCAGTTTGATTACTTTGCCATTTATTGTATACCATGAGAACGCAACCAAAAAGCCGATTCATTGGCGAAGGTGGCCAGCATAGGTGAAGCTCAGCAAATGGGACTCATTCCCGTAGAAGCGTTATCTTCCCCAAGCATTGACCGGGCAGAAATAGACCGGGTATGCGAAATCGTCCTCGAAAAGGATTCATGGATGACTCCACTCAGAAATTACATTGAGCACGGAACCCTGCTGGAGCGCAGGAGTGAAAAGAGACAAGTCCTTCGAAAGGCCTCACAATTTACCATCCAGAATGGAATCATGTACAGAAGAGGGTACTCAGTCCCTCTACTTCGGTGTATCGCTCACGATGAAATTAAACGAGTATTGCACGATGTTCATGAGGGAGAATGCGGCGATCACATCGGCGGGCAAGCACTTGCCAAGAAGATACTTCGATACGGATATTACTGGACGACCTTGAATCACGATGCGTCGGATTATGCAAAGAAATGTGATAGGTGCCAGAAATATGCCCGAATTCCTAGAGCTCCTCCTACCGAGATAACGCAAATGGTCAGCCCATGGCCGTTTGCAATGTGGAGCATCGACATCATTGGAGCTCTACCTCTGCCAAAAGGTGGTGCGAAATACGCCATCGTCGCAGTTGATTACTTTACAAAGTCGGCTGAAGCCGAAGCTCTCGCTACCATTACTACGAAGAAAGTAATCAACTTTGTGGTTCGCAACATTATCTGTCGATTCGGTCTCCCACACACCATTATTACGGACAACGGGACCCAATTCGACAGTGCAGAATTTAAAGATTTCTGCAAACGATTTCACATCCAAAAGAAATTCTCTGCGGTTGCACACCCTCAGGAAAACGGACAGGTCGAAGCAGTTAATAAAGTTATAAAATCTATTCTGAAAAAACGACTGGAAAAGGTCGGGGGCAAGTGGGTCGATGAACTTCCTATGGCTTTATGGGCTTACCGAACAACCCACAAGACCGCGACCGGCCACACTCCATTCTCTCTCTCTTATGGTTCAGAAGCCGTTATTCTAGTTGAACTAGAAGTACCTTCTCATCGTGTGACATACTATGATCCAAAGACAAATGTTATATTACTTGCTGAATCTCTCGATCCACTAGATGAGAAGCGTGAAGAGGCTGATTTGAGGGCAGCCGCGCATCGAAGTCGAGTCGCCCGACTATATAAAGCCAAGGTCCACCCGCCAACCTTTGAACTAGGCGATCTCGTCCTAAAAATAATTTATCCGGTTCCTTCGAATATGAAGCCGATATGGGAAGGACCGTATGTTATTTAACGAAGGCTCGGAGATGGCACATTCAAATTATCGACCGTTGACTGTCTTACTTTGCCAAGAGCCTGGAATAGCGAGAGTCTTCGCCGCTACTACACATAACAGGCTATGTTTATCCATTTTGTTTATTTTCCATTTCACAATTTGTTTCTGCATTTTGAAATTAGAATTTGTAATAAGGCAACTGACTTTGCCATATTTTCTTATTTCAATAATAAAATGCAGTCTCTTCGAGCCAGAGCTGTGGTTTACTTGAAATGCTTCATATGATCATCACTATGCACGAAGAGCTAAGTTTCACCATACGGTGGAATTTATTCAAATAGAGAGTGTCCGTGTTGCAACTGGTCACTCGCTAAGCGAAACCCAAGCTCGGGGACAAGCCATCACATCAAAGTCGGATTGATACACGACAATCCCTCACTTAACTCCCGATTCCTAGAGTGCGAAATGGAGTATTAAAAATACATCTACGGAGAGGGTGGATCCGTCCGCCTAACGACTTCGTCCGTATCTGAACCAAGTTCGAGGAGGGTGGACCCGTCCATCTAACGACCTCACTTGTTAACTCAGGGTGGATGTGATCCGACCATCCATGATCCTGATACAACTCCAAACTCCCAGAGTTCGAGTCGGAGTATAAACATCAAATCCGGATTCCCAGAGTGCGAAACGGAGTATAAACATAAACTCTGAACTCCCAAAGTGCGAGTCGGAGTATAAACAACAACTCAGAACTCCCAGAGTGCGAGTCAGAGTATAAACAACAACTCCGAATTCCCAGAGTTCAAAACGGAGTATAAACAACTCCGAACCCCCAGAGTGCGAGTTGGAGTATAAACAACAACTCTGAATTCCCAGAGTGCGAAACAGAGTATAAACATCAACTTCGAACTCCCAGAGTGCGAGTCGGAGTATAAACAACAACTCCGAACTCCCAAAGTGCGAGTCGTATAAACACCAACTCCGGATTCCCAGAGTGCGAAACGGAGTATAAACAACAACTCCGAACTCCCAGAGTGCGAGTCGGAGTATAAACATCAACTCCGGATTCCCAGAGTGCGAAATGGAGTATAAACAACAACTCCAAACTCCCAGAGTGCGAGTCTGAGTATAAACACCAACTCCGGATTCCCAAATTGCGAAACGGAGTATAAACAGCAACTTCAAACGCCCAGAGCGTGAATTAAAGTACAAATATCAACTCCGAACTCCCAGAGTGCGAGTCGGAGTATAAATGTCGATTCCAAGTCCCCAGAGCGTGGACGTATGATTTAAACTAAAGTCGGCGTGACCAACCGCCGATAAATAAATGAGAATCCTCGGAGTGCGGATATGATCATCGACAGTCAAACAAGCATGGTTGAATTACTCAATCTCCGCTTGTCCCAGACATCCATCCGGTGACACCGGACTCAACATGTTATAAGTAAGAAGCGATCGTCGACTGGTGTTCTACAACTCACCCCCAAGACTGGGGGGGCAGAACTTAAGTGTCGACCATTGACTGTAGCAGAGCGACATCAAAACTCAACTCACTTCCCGGCCATAAACCATGTCCACAACCTCCGGACTTAGCAAACCAAAACAAACTTGACTCAAGAGCTGAAACTTTGCAAGTGCATTTCAAACATTGAAACACTTAAACAAATACACGATGAGCTAAAAAAGGAAAAGTTTCATTTCTACTTTTTATAAAAGAAATTCGTGTACAAGTTAGTTTCAAAAGTTTCCTACTAGCAGGGGCCGAACCCGCATCTATATATGGCCAACAAAATGCAAGACAAAATAAACCGGGGAAGCATGCCTAATCTTTCTTCTTCCTTGGCTTCCTTCTCGGTGTAGACCCGCTGGAGCCGCCACTATTTTTCCTCTTTGAGACTTTGCCTTTTGGTGGTCGGTCTCCAGGCAAGGGCATAATATCAACATCCTCCTCCGAGCTCGAGTGAATAGGGATGCTTCCTGCGGGCGGAGTCGGAGGAACATGATCAAGTAAAGAAGGTGGAATGGGCATGCTAGTGATGAAAACGGTGCCACCAGGAGATATCATCCTAAGCGGAGCTGGTCTCGGTGCTGCCATCCCACCTCCAGAGCTGCCACCATGAGCAGCTGTTGCCATTTCAGCGTCGATTTGGGCGAACATCTCCTCTTCAGTAACTGCTCGAGCCCCACTAGTTGCAACAGTAGTCGGCATTAAAGAACTTGTAGCAGGAGCGCCTCCACCCATGAAAAATGGTAAATCAGCTAAAGGATCGCCGTGACGGCGAAAGAGTTCTTCCATCAGCTGCTCATCAAACACAATCGTATTCCCCTGTGTATCGTCAAGTGGGGCAGCTGTAGTTACGGTGATTGCTTCGATCAGGATAGCCTCCTGCGTTTGATATAACTCTTGAGTAGCAGGAGGCATGGCCGGTGCAACATCAATCACTGGTCAAAGAATAAGAGAACTGTTAGAACTTAACTCGAACGAAGATTTCGACTTAAGAAAGATATGTGGAATGTTCAGAATACCTTCCTTAGTTTGACTCGTAGGTGGTAGAGCGGCTTCAGTAACTTGCGCTACAACCGGAGACATCTGTGGCTGATCCGGATTATAGGCAGGAACAGCTTGGGGATCAACCGTAGATGAGGATTCAGGCTGGGGTGACGTTGGAACTTCAAGACTCGCCTCATGATGTTAAACCCCTGAACCCTCTCCTATTTCAAAGTGCTGGGCGCTGCCGAGTCTTTCCTTTTCATGTAGAATCATTAACTCGTGAAGAATCTTCCTTTCATCTTCAGTCAGAATACGATTCTCGAGTTCAAATTCATCTACAGACTTGCCCAGATGCGCCTCCTTCTCTTCCTTAACCAGTCGACCCCAGGCGTTTTAAAGATGCGCTGGATAATCATCGAGCCAGGCTAGCCCCCTCTGCCTCAGCACATTAGCATGTAAACAAAAAGAAGGTCTTCGATGTCAACCTCTAGCTTGGACTCATCCGACTTCACTTTCTCCCCAACCTCAGTCTCCACCTTGTGGACTTTAGCCACAGCTGCATCCCGCTCACCCCTAAGCAGAACAGTTTGTTCGCACGCTTCCTGGGCTGCGTTGTTTGCGTCATCCCTTTCCTTGGCCATGTCGGAAAATTTAGCCTTGAGCTCATTAAGTTCCTTGACCGCCGCATCCCGCTCGGCGGTAACTGTAGTATTCCGATGACCCATCTCCTCCACCAAGGCAACATGTGTCTGCCTCAACGTCTCCATGGCCACATTCGCTTCGTCAGCTTTTTTGGTGGCCTCAATTTCAGATTTCCGAGAAGACTCGGCCTCAGCAGTGAGCACTTGAATGATCAGATCCCTTTGAGCGAGTTCGATCTCCATTTTCTCAAGCGCTTTGGCTCGCTCAAAGGCCACCTTAGAAGCTTTCTCTGCAGCCTTTGCCCACTCTCTGTACTAGGTGTAGATGCCATGAACGTAATCATGCATCGTGTTTTCCACTCCAGATGGGATTCTCTTTAAGTGTGGTGGGAAGACATAGCCATCGAAGCAGATATTTGGAAAATCCTTCCTCATCTGAGCCAATTTAAGGGCCCCTTCTCCTATGGGCTCCACCAGGACCTGCTCTGTAATAGAGGCCGTGGTCTCGACTCTTTGAAGATGAATCTCAGATCTAGAAGTATGAGAAGATGGCCTATGACGAGGAGGCTCTGGCGGGTGTGGAATAAAAACAAGAGGTGGGGATGGAAGTCTAAGAGGAGGAGAGCGTGATCTAGACCGATGCCTGTATTCTCTGTCCCTATCACACCCATACCTGTCTTGGTTAGAGTACGTGCGATCGCGATCTCTGTCCGAGTCCCTACTGCGGGAATCGTAATAAGAAGAAGCCTTTCAGGCCGAGCGAAGATTCACGAGCATCGATCCTTTTCCAGACATAGTACCTGAAAATGAGAAACGAAGGAAGAGTTAGTGATTTCTTAAGTTGGACGATTTACAGTTGTGAATCATGTAGTGTAGTGAAGTGTATGCATGTGCAACCCCCCAACCAACTGGAAATGTCGGCCGTACTCATAGCAAGCGACCCGCTCAGTTCAAGAGCATTATCAAGCTCCTCCATCCCGGTGTCGTGTTGGGACGACACAAAATCCGGAATTGGAATATCAGCAAGCCCTTCAAATGTATTCTCTACTGGCGGGGGAGGAGCCTCCGAAATTCTAATCCCCGGGACGGTCAAGGACATGACCATGGATTTAAACCTCTCAGATTTAGAACGCTTGTGAGCAACAGCCTTGCCTTTTCTCTTTCCTCCTGAATCCTGGACATCGGAAGAAGGCCCAGCTAGGAGCTCGGTATCGGTAGGCGTTCTCTCCGGATCAACTTATTCGGTTATCACGACTACGGGCGCTTTGCGCTTCACCCGTTTCTTCGGGACCACTCTAAGTGTCCCTTCCAACCTTATGCTCTGTCTCCGTTCTATCAGCCCGATAGTCCTTAAATTTCTATCAGTCAGAACCAAGTCGATATGCCTCTCTTCGCTCGAAAACGCTTGGAGGATCCGAACTAGCTCTCTGAATTATGCACCGTCAGGTCGAGAAATTACAGCTATAAAAGAGGAGAAGTATGTTAGTTTTTAAGTCAGTTACTAGTATCTTGATGATTAAAGAGAAAAATGGCAACACTTACGTCTATCCAACCATCGCCTAGCGAATCTAAGGGGACACCGAACGTAGAACCATTCGGTTTTAAAGTAACTTATCCTTCCCCAGGAGCCCATTACAATGTGGCAGTTCCTGACCGCTTCCAAGAAGGTGAAAGAAGGGCTATCTCCACGGCTCTTGACGTTAAATAAATATCTGATCTCGATCCGCTTTGGTGGTCGAAAGAGAATCTCCATAAACAGAATAAAGGTGTTATTCAACAGGGCATATCCGTTGGTGTGTAGTTGGGATGGAGCTATTCCAAGAAATGATAACATCTCCCTTATATATTGGTTGAAAGGAGGAAGCATTCTCGCCGTACAAGCATGACGGTTAAAAGCAGTAAACCCCTCTGGGGGATCATGCGGCCTGTCATTTGGCCCAGGCAGCAGCACGTCATCAAGCGACAATCCATGCCTTAAACAAATCCGTCCCAACATATCTTCGGAGATACCGGACGGCACAGAATCTTGTGGATGACAAGTGAACCGGGCACCTGGACGATCGTCTGGAGCTGGGTCTATAACATTAGCTTCAATGACCAGTATTTCGATGGATGAAGGGGTTGAACTCGGGAGTTCCTGCTGCTGAGAACTTGAAGGTTCCATGAATAGCTAGCTTATGAAAAATCATTGTTAAACAGACAATAACGTTCGTGCATCCCCCAGTGTAAAGTGTGTGGGTGTGTTGTGCAGTGCAGTACTGTATATCGCTTGAGAAGATCTACAGGATTGAAGAAAACATGAAAACGATGAGACTTCGGAATTCAGTCGGAGGGACCGTCATCGCTGACCGTCACAACCGTGCCATCTAGTTATTAGCTATCAGTTCAAGTTAAAGTTTGTTATCATTTTGATAAGTTCCAGTTTCATCGACGAGCTTCGATAGGCAATCAGATATGCAGTGAAACGATTAAGTCCAATTATGCAAGTTTGAAGCTCGTCGGAGTCAGTTGTTCAAATGTGCAAGGAATTACAAATTTTTTAACGTTCAATTCGTATCGCTCGCAAGAGCCTTGTTCGCATCGATAAATCATGGTAATCTGCATACGAGTTCGACTCGGTCAAAAGACTAGCATGCAAGTTCTACTCGGTCAAAGGGCTGAGGATTTCAAATCGATCGGAGCGCAACACTTTTGTATCGATCAACTGGGTCACTTTCGTATCGGTCCCCTGGCGCGTAATTCGACTCGATCAAAAAAGCCCTGGGTTTCGAATCCATCAGACGCAACCCCTTCGTATCGATCAACACGCTCAAGACAATCGCGTTGATCATCTCGACTCGATGTAACAGCATCGCCATCGTTCAATACGAGGGCCTCCATCTCATCGTCTCGAAACCCTCCAGATCGACACAAAAACGAGGACTATGTTATCTTCCTCAACCCTCCTTCTTCTCCAGATCGATTCGAACTCCATTCTGTCCTTCCTCGACCTCGCACGTTATCTCCTTCCTCGAGCAATGTTCGACACAGATTCAAATGGGATAGTATGGGATTTTGAATCTCTTCGTGTTACGACTGGATTTGTTCAATTGGTTACCTGATTTCGATAAATGGTCGAAGGAGTTAAAGGTTTCTGAATCGATTCGAAGGCGAAGGTTTCTTTCTCTTGAGAGGCTCTGGAGCGATACGAAAGCAAGGCAGGAAAACAAAAGGTAAAAAGTGAAAAAATGGCTAAGTCCACGATATTTATATGGATGCGAAGGTGAAGTGAAAAAACGATTCGCATTCCAGTAAACACGACCGGTTACAACGTGTCGCCTGTGCGTTGATTCGAACAAGCTGTTCGACTCCATGGACTCGAAATTACATCGATGCGAAACCACAGTTCGAATCGGTCACCTTCGACTCCATCTCCTGTGCATTTCGACTCCGTCTCCTGTGCATTTCGACTTCGTCTCCTATGCATTTCAACTCCGTCTCCTGTGCAGTTCGACTCCATCAAATCACGGCTCTCAGAAGCCAACTCCATCGATACGAATTGTCTGCTCGTATCCAATGACTCCAAATCAATCGATTCGAAGTGAACAATAGGGGTTGTTCAGAAGGCATTGAACTCTATCGATACAAACGACCATTTTGTATCCATCAATGCAACGAATACTGATGCAAAAACAATGTTTTAACCTTATACATCGATTCAGGAGAGGATCGATACGAAGGAGCATTCAAAAACAACCATCGAGCGTTCTTACAACGAATTTCACGTCGGTTTAGGAGAGGATCGATACGGAATTCAATATAAAATAAACTGACAATGACTCGTGATCGTACAAACGTCAACGAGAGTCAGATTAACCTATATGCATATATGACGGACTAATATTCAATATTCCAGATTCTCAGGAATTGGAAGCTCGTCTAATAATAATTACAACAACAAACGGTTAATCACTAGCATATATAAATCAGTTGCAACAATACAGGGTACAGCGGTTAACAGTCAACAGTTTACATTTTCGAGAAAAACAGTCGAAGGTTACAGCTTTCATCGAAAAGACGATAACTATTCAGAATGAAGACTGTAGCACTTCAAAGCACATCATGTTTCCACAAGACGAACTTTAGGGGGCAAATGTTATCCCGCCTTGTGGCAAAGCCCTAACACCAAGGAACTAACTAGTAACCAATGACGGTCCGTCCTAGAGATCGGTTATACACAGGCTCACTAGGGAATTCGACGAATTTTTTCCGAGTCCAGATCGAGCTAAAACTAGTTTGGCACGACAAGCGAAGCTATGAGAGCCAACGTTCCAAATCTCAAGTCAATCCGAGTTCGTATGCTCAAGTTACGACCGATGCAAAATTGAATAAAAACAGCCTCGCGTTCGACTCGCTCAGTTCGAATCCATCAGGAGTGCCTACTTCGACTCGCTCCACTTCGCGTCCATCAGAGAACCACTGTTCGACTCGCTCCACTTCGCATCCATCAGAGAACCACTGTTCGACTCGCTCCACTTCGACTCCATCACAGAACCACTGTTCGACTCGACCAAATTCATATCCATCAGGAAGCAACAGTTCGACTCGATCGACCAATGCCTACTTCATATCCATCGGCAACAAACGCTTGCATCTGCTTCGCATTGCTTAGTCTTAAAGGTTCTATTCGTATCGATCGATCACCAATCGATACGAAACGCATGCCTCCCATTGATGCGAACAAGTCAACATCAACCGATTCGAATTAGACTGTCATCATCAATTCGAACTAGGTACGCTGCAGATCGATGCGAAAGACGCATGCCACGTCAACCTGCCAACACATGCCACCATCGATTCGAAGTGACCGAGTCGAACAGAACTGAGTCGAACAGAGGGAGTCGAACGAAACAGCCAACCAAGAATCCCATTTTGTATCGATCATATCTCCTGATCTACAAGTCCAAATGCTACGAAATTTTCACTGAAGCTTACTTACATGCTAAAGAATGTCCACGCCAAATTTTGACTCCATTAGACGAAATCTTGATCGATACGAAATCCGTTCGTATCGATCACGGATCGGACCGAAACTTCATGGGCTTGGGCACGCGGGCCTGGTCACGTGCCAGAAAGGGTCTCCCGAGATCTGAGCGAAATACCAGCCTCCTACACCTATAAATAGACCCCCAAAGCCAACAGAAAAGGGGTTCTTCTTCTTCTTCTTTGAGATCTCCAACGCCCAGACTCTGCCGGATCCAGATCTAAACTCCATTGCTGCTGCTACCAACGAATTTCACTGCTGCAAATCATTGTTATTCGCTGTAATTTGCTGAAATCAATTGTAAACATCAAAGAAAGATCAGTAAAGCAAACTACTTCATAGTGGACGTAGGCAATACGCCGAACCACTCTAAATTCTTGTGTCTCCTTGCATTTTAATTATTGTCATATTTGAAATTTGGAGTTTTTGTTAGATAATTCCACTTTTTCCATTTAATTTCTTCACTTTATCTCTTCAAAAACTTCCGAAGAGCGTTGTGCCCAATTTTGGTACAAACATGTTCCGAGGTGGGCCGTAGTAGCTACTATGCGTTACCACCAGTCCAGATCCGCAATTGGTAGAATCCTACACTGGTATTGCCTCGAGTGCCGTGTTCACATGCCCTAACGCGCCTTCTATGAGTTTGTTTTTTGTCGTACCTATGGAGTGCTCCCTGATAGCCCACCAATTTATGGTGGAGTTTACAGTATCTGTATAGACTACAACATTATATAAAATGTGTTAAGGGAGATATGAGTAATGCCTTAACGCTATTTTAATACTTTACTTTACTGTAGACACTATTATAATAGCGTATTGTACTATGTATGTAGATAGTTTAATGGACCCTTAGGAGATGTAAATCCCGAACATCTCTTAAGTTATTGCACTCACGTTTGACACTGGATAGGAGATATCAAAACCCATAAACATCTCCGACGTCGTTACACTCATATTTATTGTTGATTTAACTTATATAAGATCTTTAAGTTCCGACTCGAGTGTTTTGTCTTTTCAATTCGCTCGGGTCAGTCTGAGCTTTTCAGTGTATCGAAGACTGCTTTTGGAGGACGAAGATGAAGATTTAGTACTACTATTGTTTATTTTATTTATTCCGTTGCATCATGTTGTTACGCTGCATTGTTATTTATTTCTGTTGTATGTAACTCTAATTCTGAAAAGTAAATGCGTAATCAAATGTTATTTGTAAAATAGCTTCCTGAACTGTTTATTTGATTATTATTTTTTGTCATTCCGCTGTGAGATTCTGTATTTGTTTTTCTTTCTTTCCCTATTTTTCTTATTTACCCCATAACTGTAACGACCCACTATTTTGGACCATTCAAATCGATAATAAATCCACACATGTCGGACTTGATTAATTCAAAACAATAGATTGTCATTAAAATTTGGAAAAACTCAATATATACAGTAAATAAATAATCACAGAATCACAAACACAGAGTAATATAACAATAATGCAGCGGAAACAAAAGAATAGTAGTTCATGAAGCTACTAGGTATATAACAGAGTTAAACAAGATACAATAGGATTTATGAATACAAAGATGTCTCAATACAATAGTCAAATACAAGATCTGAATACATCACTGGAATCAACTGAATGAGTGAAAGCAGAATCAATAGATGGATCCAAGCAGAACTCTAGCTCCAAAGGTGAGTCTTTAATACTGGAACAACTCAGTATGACCCGAGCGTAAAGCAAAACACAAAACACTCGAGTCAGGACATACATACTTATACAATGTAAACCAACTCAAGTGAACTGTAATAGAAATGCACAAGTAACTTAAAGGATGCTTGGGATCACCCATCCTTTAAGTATCTATTAAACTATCTACTATGTAGTAATATACGCTATTATAATAATGTCTAAAAGTAAAATAAACTTACTTTAAAATAGCGTTAAGGCTTTACATTTTCCACCTTAACACATAAATAGTCCCAATAGTCTATCCAGTATTAGCATACCTCCAGATCGGGAGGCTACCCTAAATACTCCATAGGCTACGGCACAAAACAAAACTCGTAGTAAATCTCGCTATGGTAGGTGACACGGCACAACTAGGCAATGCCAGGGTAGATATACCAATTACGCATCTGGGCTGATGGTAACGCATAGCAGCCACTACCGCCCACCTCGGAACACACCCCCAAATCAAAAATCGAGGATGGCCATCAAATCAATCACAAAGTAATAGAATGGTATCGAAGAAGTGTGCAAGATCAAAGGAGCTACCTCATTGGCCCGTCAATCGCTCCTATTTTAGCCACCTTATGCCAACTCACGGGAGTCGGGTCCACGTATATACCTCAATAGGATCATCACCACCATCCTACTTCATTCTAAAATATCCACCACGTACACAGTTGTTAAAGTGGTTTTCGGTATTGACAGAGAGTATGTCTATATCCGATCCCGGTCTCTTTAACAAACAACCGTTATTATAACCCGTGGTTATAAATTTCAAAAATGGTTTATATTCAAAATCAAAGCATATCTATTTTTAACCATATCAAAACAATACCATTTTCTCTTCAATTATATCCATTTCAAAAAATCATATCACTTTCCAAAGTTATAATACTTTCAAAATCATAAGTCTTAAAAATCAAAACGCTTTGGAAATCAAAACCTTGAAATTTCATAACACTTTGAAATCATAAAATATTCATTTGAACCATTAAATATGAAGTCAATATACTTTCAAATCAATTATTCAA
This sequence comes from Allium fistulosum, assembly GCA_030737815.1. Classification (NCBI taxonomy): domain Eukaryota; kingdom Viridiplantae; phylum Streptophyta; class Magnoliopsida; order Asparagales; family Amaryllidaceae; genus Allium; species Allium fistulosum. The sequence continues at coordinate 399,732,945 of CM060907.1, forward strand.
TTTCAAAAATTATAGCATTTCTAAGTTCATTCATTCAATTATACCAATTTCAAAAACATTGTATTAACTTATAAATTTCAAAAATGGTTTATATTTCTCCTCAAAACATATTCATTTAAGCCATTTAAATTCAATGTCAAAATCTTCCAGAATAATATTCATTTCCAAAGTTCATTGTAATTTCAGCCACAACAGCACTTATAAAGTGTTACGGTAAATATATTAACATTTCAAAAACATTGTCAATTCCAGAAATAGCAGCACCTATAAAGTGCTACAATAGGTATTAGTATTTCAAAACAGTTTAGTTTCAGAAACAGCAGCACTTATAAAGTATTACAATAGCTATAGTGGTAGATTGGAAAATAGTACATTAAAATAAAAGCATTTCTGAAACGCTACAATTTTTGTTACAAGTTAATTATAAAAATTTAAAATAATATATCTTCAACTTTTATCATTTTTAACTAATCAAACTTATTTCACTTTTCAAAATCATTTATTTGGATATTACCTAACTTATAATTATTAATAAAATAACATTTATTTGACAAATATCCAATTAAAATTATAATTCATTTATCAAGTCAAAATACATTAATTTACCTAGCTTTTGTTTTAACAAATAACTTAATGCTTTATTTAAAATAGCCATTTCATAAATAAAATATTCTTATCACTAAGTTAAGCTTAAAATTCTATTTAACACTAAATTTTCAATCATTAAGTCAAATCAAAATTTACAATTTCAATCATAAATTTGCTTATGCACTTTAACTTACATAAAATAACTATAAAATTTATTTAAATCATTTAAATCCAATTTAAGTTAAAATCTCAGATAATTTAAATTCCAAATACTTAAAAAAATTTAGAAAACTATGATATCAAACTTAAGTTCAAAATCACATATATTTAGTATTCCAAATTACTTAAAAATTTCAGAAACCATTATATCAAACTTAAGTTCAAAATCACATATATTTAATATTTCAAAATACTTAAAAATTTAAGAAAACCATTATATCAAACTCAATTTAAAAATCACATATATTTAATATTTCAAAATACTTAAAAATTTCAGAAAACTATTATTTAAAATAAACCACGGGTCTATATAACATTTTCTAACCTAGGTCAAGAGATACGGATATGTATCATTTCAATCCGTAATTTAAAAAGAAAAATCCGGGTTCTATCATTTCTAACCCACAATCCCAAGTCAAATAAAATACAATAAAAATCACTCGAGCCTATCATATAAGCTCATAATGATTTTTCCTTATTCTAAACTCCGTTCGGGTATGTATAATTTCAACCCATAGTGAAAGGGAACTTGCAGTGTGAGATACAAAAAATAAAATAATAGTAGAGCATATAATATCATATCAGGTGATGTAACAAATATATAAGCAGTATATAACATCATATAATCATATCAGAGGCATATATGAAAATAGCATATTAATTTCTACAATTCACATGTCATTGTTTCACAATTATATAAGTACAAATGTCGAGAGTGATAAACTCACCTTTTAAAGCTAGAAATGATAAATTCAAGATACACGAACAAAACTGAAAAGCACGACAAAGCACGAACTAGATTTGAGTGGATGAAGATCTAAAATCCAAGTCTTGCAAACAAAAAAAATACAAACATATATAAGCATATGATGCAATACAAAAGAATATAGATTAAAACAATGGAAAAGGATGAATCAAAGTGACATAACCTTTACTTTAATTAATCAATGGCTTGGCTACATCACTAATAAGCTCAGCCATCATCATGGTGTGCTTGGCCATGATGCAAAAAGGGTAAGCTAGGCTTGGCCATGATGGGTTTAGTGCAAGGCTATGGCAAAGGAATATGGAGAGGTGGAACTTACAAGGGGAGGAAGGCAAAAAGGTCCATCACAAGGAAAATTTGGGTTCGGCCCTATGATTCTATGGCTCGACCATGGGCTTGAGGTCAACAAAAGGCATGGCATAAGGAGGTGTATATCATGGCAAAGCAAGGCATGGAGTTGTATTGTTTTGGCCGAGCAAAGGAAGTGAAGTGGATGCATAAGTGGTGATTTAGGCTAGGGTTGATCATGTTTTGGTGATGTATTGCAACTTGGTGGCCACAGCTTTGATTTTGTGGTGAGGAGGAGGTGATGTTGTGGTGGTAGAGTGGTCGGCAAGGGCTAGATCATGGTGGAGCTGAGCTACTTGAGGCAAACAAAAGAGAAAAACAAAAGAAAAATGGAAGAAGAAAGAAGAGAAAGAAACCATGATTTGTTGTATTATTTTCTAGAATTGAAATGAGGAGGAGAAGTGAATTTTTGTACGTGAATTAGAAAATGAGAAGCACGGCTATAGGAGTGTGGAGTCTACGGCAAGAAAAGATTTTGAACGGCTAAGAGAGGAGTGAATGCTAGGAAACGGAAAAGGCATAAGTTAAGGAGAAAGAAACTTGTATTTTTTTTGTTTGCACGCAAATGAAAAGAGCTATTTGAGAAATGTTTTGTGCATGATATGCTAAGAGAAATTCACGGCTATGAATGTGGTGAATGGCTAAAAAGTAATAAAGAGTCTAGGCAAATAAAAAGGCAAGAATTTAAAACATGTAACCTATGTCTCTTATATTTCTCCAAGCCATTTATGAAAGATAAGTCAATCAAAAATCCAATAAATAAATAAAGGTCAAAACAAAATAAAATAAATAGAAAATAAAAGTAGACATGAACATAGGAAAATATAAAAATGAACGTAGAAAATAGAAAATAAACTACAAAAAATAATTGCGTGTAAAACGCTGAATTTTATCAAATTTTAAAAAGTACAAAACAAAATTTGACGAAACGAAAAGCTGATCGAATATCAGAATTATATTCTGCTTCAAAGAAAAAGATTTGAAATTAAAAATTCAAATTAAATTTTTTTAACTGAAAGTCAAAGTTTGACCAAAGTTGACCAAAATATAAAATTTTCAGAAAATAATTGTTCTATTATATTTGGAAATTGAATTACAACAAAATCCAAAATAATATTGGAAAAATTCCAATATTCCAATTTAAAATGATTTTAAAATCAAAGTTTTCAAATAAATTTAATTTAAAATATTTGTAAAAATATGGGTTGTTACACTCTCCCCCACTCAATACTTTTCGTCCTCGAAAAGGAACAAGACACGGAAGAACAAAGAAAGATAAGATAGGACGGAGAATAATACCTGAAACAAACAATTCTGGATTCGAAGCACGTACGCTCTCCTCCGTCTCCTGGTACAACACTATACTAAGACTAGGATGACAGATTTCCTTCTCAGCTGCTTCATACCTCGATTGACAATATGAAGTGACTTCCTCTCGACAGTCAGATTAGGCTCAATATCAAAACTATCAAGAGCAGAAGGCTGGACGATAAGAGATGGATCATGAAGATACTGATAAAGATGCGAAACAATGGAACACAATATGTACTCCATAAACTTCTCAGGCAAATCCGGACGATAAGCTAAAGAATCAATCCTTTCTAAGATGCGGAAAGGACCAACGAACCAAACGATTACCGAATTCAATCCAGCAAGATGGAGATCTGCAAGGTCATCCGTACGGGCAACAAACGGAGACATTGCAATACTAGCCCGGGTATAAAAGATAAAATAAGATAGATAGAGGATTAAAGACAAGGTAAAACAGAAATTTGAAATTATACCTAATAACCGTTGTTATAGGTAAATTTGACAAGATGGAGATGATCTTCCTAAGATCCTCCATAATCAAGAACACAAGAACAAAGAAGATCCTCCAGAATCTGATTCACTCTTTCCGTTTGACCATCGGTCTGTGGATGGTAAGTAGTGCACAGATTCAGGTGAGTACCCAAAGATTCCAGAAAGACTCTCCAAAACTGACTGATGAATATAGGATCTCTATCACAAACAATACTGATAGGAACACCATGAAGATGAACAATCTCCTTCACATAGATCACAGCCAAACAGGAAGCAGAGCGAATAGAGTTGACCGGAATGAAATGAGCGGACTTGGTCATTCTATCCACTATAAGTCAAATACTCTCGTAAAAACTTAACATTCTTACGAGTCAAATCAAGGAAAAGAGCAGCAATCCGAGCGAAATTCTCAATGAATCCCCGATAATAATCGGCGAGGCCCAGAAAACTACGAATATCAATTGAAGTCCTAGGAGTTTCCCAATACTTTACAGAATAGGGAGAGATATAAGGACAACATAAAAGATAGAGTGATTGAATGATAAAGAGAAAAAGGAAGGAAAAGAAGACTTACATTGATCACAGTGATCTAAACTGGATCAACAGAAACTCCATTACCAGAAACAATGTGCCTAAGAAATCGGACTTCATCCTTCCGGAAATGTCATTTTGAGAATTTAGCTTTCAACTGATGACTCCTAAGAGTCTCTAGAACAAAGCTAAATGAGATTCATTCTCTTCCTCAGACTAGAGAAGACAAGAATATCATAAACAAAGACTAGATAAAAAAGAAAGCAGGAGCATTAGTCAAACCAAAAGGCATGACTAACCATTTATAGAAACCATTCTCAGTACAGAAAGCAGTCTTGGGAATACTTTCCACAGCAACACTGAGCTGGTGAAAGTTTGAGGCAAGATCAAGCAAAGAGAAAACAATAGCTCCAGGAATAAGATCGATACGAAATTTGATTTCCCGCTTAAGAGGTAAAGCAGTGACTTCACCAAATACATCGGGATAGAGTTTGAGCACAGGAGTCGAGTAAAGATCACAAGGAGAAGAATCAAAAGAATAAATAAAGCTGCCAGAAAAACCCTGGGCATACAGCATAGAATAACCAAAGAGTTACCAAAAAACGATGGCCAAAATAGAAGAGTTTCACCCTTTTACAAATCCTACTAAGGTTTGCGGAACCCAACAAGATTAGAAACACACAAAAGTTCAGGAACATACTCAGGAGAAAGGAGATGTTCAAACTTATCATAAAGAACATTAGATAAAACTATGGAAAGCTCCAGAATCAAATGAAACATGAACATGATACTGAAAATAAAGGAAAGGTGCCCTGAATAGTACCTTAGGTATCACTAGGAGCAGGAGTAGAAGGAAAAACAACCGTACTAACTGAAGTAGGGCAACAATTAGCATAGTGCCCCTTCTGATCAGACTAACAATAACCACTCAAATTTATTTAAAAAAATTCCTTTAACAACATTTTATATTGTACAATATTCAGTTACATAGTTAACTTTTGAATAATTAAGGTAAGTTATATTAGAATGCAATAAAGGATTATACAATAAAAATTTTCCAATTCAAATATTCATGTTTAAATACTTATTCAAAATTTTTGGATTTATCAATAATTAAAATCGTCCTTTAACATATATTTAAGACTTAAATTTCCGATTCACTTCAAACCATTTAAAGATAAATATATTTACTATATATAGCAAATCAAATTAAATTTAAAATAATACAACCATATATATATAAATCAAATCATATTTAAGAAATTTAAAAAAATTTATCTTCGAACAAAAGTGTAGCAAAGCCACAGAATAGCCTCTACATTTCAAAGCTCGAAAATGAATGTCGATGATGCTGAAGTCATCACCGAAATTATTTTCCAGCGACAAACAAAGAGAGTACTGATTTCAACATTTTATAATTCTTTGAAACGAATACTTTAAATAGTATACCTTTTAAAACTTTAAAACCAGAGTTTGAAATTATCGAAAATTAAATTCTCACATTCTAGATTCATTTAAATTTTCAAATCACTTTATAAACCATGTTTATAAATTCATTTATAGAACAATAATTGAAAATCAAATCTTATCATTTTAAACAACTAATTTAATTGACTTATTAAATTCCAGAAATTCTACTTATATATTTAAAATATAATCATACAAATTAATTTCATTTATCAAATTTTGAAAGCAATATTGCGTTAGTTTGCTCTGTTCAAGTGCTTTGGAAATCCTATCGATAGCGTTGATCAAATGAATCGATCGAAAATCCAAACCAACATCAACAACTCAAACAACACAATATATAAAACATTTTAATATTAATAACAAAAATACAAAATACACTCCTCACCATATGATCCAAGGATAGATTTCGAATCAAGGATAGAGATTCAAATATAGAGAGATCCAACCAACAGAATTTAACTAGAAGATAAGCTCGATAGATAGATAAATAGATTTCAAAGAGAAAAAAATGGTTAGACTTATATAAATCGCGGCAACCTTAACCGGTCAACCGCGACTTCAACATAAGATCGAGGTAGAATTCAGAAGCAAATCAACCTTCGATCCTAAAAGATAGAATTTGAGAACAACAAAAGATAGCAGCATTGTAAACCGAGGATACAGAAATTTCTGGTGAATCAATGCCTATTGTATGGAGTTTCACTTCCATACAAATCATATAGTGGGGCTATGGGATACTCAAAAATCAGGACGAATACGAATAGGGAAAGACAAGAATGGATTTTGGAACCGAGGGAACATTCCAAAAATTCAAAGGAAACTGGATCGAAGAAGAAGGAATTTAAGCTCGAACGAAAGTGATTCTGTAATTTAATCTACTCTATATGCTGAGTTTTGCCTAAAACCAGAGCTCTAATACCAAATGTAACGACCCACTATTTTGGACCTTTCAAATCGACAATAAATCCACACATGTCGGACTTGAATAATTCAAAACAATAGATTTTAAATAAAATTTGGCAAAACTCAATATATATACAGTAAATAAATAATCACAGAATCACAGACACAGAGTAATATAACAATAATGCAGTGGAAACAAAAGAATAGTTGTTCATGAAGCTACTAGGTATATAACAGAGTTAAACAAGATACATCAGGATTTATGAATACAAAGATGTCTCAATACAATAAACAAATACAAGATCTGAATACATCACTAGAATCAACTGAATGACTGAAAGAAGAATCAAAAGATAGATCCAAGAAGAACTGTAGCTCCAAAGGTGAGTCTTGAATACTGGAACAACTCAGTCTGACCCGAGCGTAAAGAAAAACACAAAACACTCAAGTCAGGACATACATACTTATACAATGTAAACCAACTCAAGTGAACTATAATAGAAATGCACAAGTAACTTAAAGGATGCTTGGGATCGCCCATCCTTTAAGGATCCGTTAAACTATCTACTATGTAGTAATATACGCTATTATAATAATGTCTAATAGTAAAATAAACTTACTTTAAAATAGCGTTAAGGCTTTAAATTTTCCGCCTTAACACATAAATAGTCCCAGTAGTCTATCCAGTATTAGCATACCTCCAAATTGGGAGGCTACACTAAATACTCCACAGGCTACGGCATAAAACAAAACTCGTAGTAAAGCTCGCTATGGTAGGTGACACGGTACAACTAGGCAATGCCATGGTAGATATACCAATTACGCATCCGGGCTGGTGGTAACGCATAGCAGCCACTACCGCCCACCTCGAAACACACTCCCAAATCAAAAATCGAGGATGGCCATCAAATCAATCACAAATTAATATAGTGGTATCGAAGAAGTGCGTCCGATCAGAGGAGCTACCTCATTGGCCCGACAATCGCTCCTATTTTAGCCACCTTATGCCAACTCACGTAAGTCAGGTCCATGTATATACCTCAATAGGATCGTCGCCACCATCCTACTTCATTCTGGAATCACCACCGTGTACACAGTTGTTAAAGTGGTTTTCGGTATCGATAGAGAGTATGTCCATATCCGATCCCGGTCTCTTTAACAACCAACCGTTATTATAACCCGTGGTTATAAATTTCAAAAATGGTTTATATTAAAAATCAAAGCATTTCTATTTTTAACCATATCAAAACAATACCATTTTCTCTTCAATTATATCCATTTAAAAAAATCATATCACTTTCCAAAGTTATAATACTTTCAAAATCATAAGTCTTAAAAATCAAAACGCTTTGGAAATCAAAACCTTGAAATTTCATAATACTTTGAAATCATAAAATATTCATTTGAACCATTAAATATGAAGTCAATATACTTTCAAATCAATTATTCAATTTAAAAAATTGTAGCATTTCTAAGTTCATTCATTCAATTATACCAATTTCGAAAACATTCTATTAACTTATAAATTTCAAAAATGGTTTGTATTTCACCTCAAAACATATTCATTTAAGCATTTTAAATTCAGTATCAAAATCTTCCAGAAAAATATTCATTTCCAAAGTTCATTGAAATTTCAGCCACAACAACACTTATAAATTGTTGCGGTAAATATATTAACATTTCAAAAACATTGTCAATTCCAGAAACAGCAGCACCTATAAAGTGCTACAGTAGGTATTAGTATTTCAAAACAGTTTAGTTTCAGAAACAGCAGCACTTATAAAGTATTACAGTAGCTATAGTGGTAGATTGGAAAACAGAACATTAAAATCACAGCATTTCTGAAACGCTACAATTTCTGTTACAAGTTAATTATAACACTTTAAAACAATATATCTTCAACTTTTTTCATTTTTAACTTATCAAACTTATTTCACTTTTCAAAATCATTTATTTGGATATTACCTAACTTATAATTTTTAATAAAATAACATTTATTTGACAAATATCCAATTAAAATTATAATTCATTTATCAAGTCAAAATACATTAATTTACCTAACTTTTATTTTAACAAATAACTTAATGCTTTATTTAAAATATCCATTTCATAAATAAAATATTCTTATCACTAAGTTAAGCTTAAAATTCTATTTAACACTAAATTTTCAATCATTAAGTCAAATCAAAATTTACAATTTCAATCATAAATTTGCTTATACACTTTAACTTACATAAAATCACTATAAAATTTATTTGAATCATTTAAATCCAATTTAAGTTAAAATCTCACATAATTTAAATTCCAAATACTTAAAAAAAATTCAGAAAACTATGGTATCAAACTTAAGTTCAAAATCACATATATTTAGTATTCCAGATTACTTAAAAATTTCAGAAAACCATTATATCAAACGTAAGTTCAAAATCACATATATTTAATATTTCAAAATACATAAAAATTTCAAAGAACCATTATATCAAACTTAAGTTCAAAATCACATATATTTAATATTTCAAAATACTTAAAAATTTCAGAAAACTATTATTTAAAATAAACCACGGGTCTGTATAACATTTTCTAACCTAGGTCAAGTGATACGGATATGTATCATTTCAATCCATAATTTAAAAAGAAAAATCTGGGTTCTATCATTTCAAACCCGCAATCCCAAGTCAAAATAAAATACAATAAAAATCTCTCGAGCCTATCATTTTAGCTCATAATGATTTTTCCTTATTCTAAAGTCCGTTCGGGTATGTATCATTTCAACCCATAGTGAAAGGGAACTTGCAATGTGAGATATAGAAAATAAAATAACAGTAGAGCATATAATATCATATCAGGTGATGTAACATATATATAAGCAATATATAACATCATATAATCATATCACAGGCATATATGAACATAGCATATTAATTTGTACAATTCACATGTCATTGTTTCATAATTATATAAGTACGAATGTCGAGAGTGATAAACTCACCTTTTAAAGCTAGAAATGATAATTTCAAGTTACACGAACAACACTGAAAAGCACGACAAAGAACAAACTAGATTTGAGTGGATGAAGAGCCAAAATACAAGTCTTGTAAACAAATAATATACAAACATATATAAGCATATGATGCAATACAAAAGAATATAGATTAAAATAATGGAAAAGGATGAATCAAAGTGACATAACCTTTGCTTTAATCAATCAATGGCTTGGCTACATCACTAATAGGCTCAGCCATCATCATGGTGTGCTCGGCCATGATGCAAAAAGGGTAAGCTAGGCTCGGCCATAATGGGTTTAGTGCACAGCTATGGCCAAGGAATATGGAGAGGTGGAAGTTACAAGGGGAGGAAGGCAAAAAGGTCCATCATAAGGAAAAATTTAGGTTCGGCCCTATGATTCTATAGCTCGGCCATGGGCTAGAGGTCAACAAAAGGCATGGCATAAGGAGGTGTATATCATGGCAAAGCAAGGCATGGAGTTGTATTGTTTTGGCCAAGCAAAGGAAGTGAAGTGGATGCATAAGTGGTGAACTAGGCTAGGGTTGATCATGTTTTGGTGATGTATTGCAACTTGGTGGCCACGACTTTGATTTTGTGGTGAGGAGGAGGTGATGTTGTGGTGGTAGAGTGGTCGGCAAGGGCTAGATCATGGTGGAGCCGAGCTACTTGAGGCAAACAAAAGAGAAAAACAAAAGAAAAATGGAAGAAGAAAGAAGTGAAGGAAGCCATGATTTGTTGTATTATTTTCTAGAATTGAAACGAGGAGGAGAAGTGAATTTTTGTACGTGAATTAGAAAATGAGAATCATGGCTATAGGAAGTGTGGAGTGTATAGCAAGAAAAGATTTTGAACGGCAAAGAGAGGAGTGAATGCTAGGAAACGGAAAAGGCATAAGTTAAGGAGAAAGAAACTTGTATTTTTTTTGTTTGCACGCAAATGAAAAGAGGGGTTTGAGAAATGTTTTGTGGGTGACATGCTAAGAGAAATTCACGGCTATGAATGTGGTAAATGGCTTTAAAGTAATAAAGAGGCTAGGAAAATAAAAAGGCAAGAATTTAAAACATGTACCATATGTCTCTTAAATTTCTCCAAGCCATTTATGAAAGATAAGTCAATCAAAAATCCAATAAATAAATAAAGGTAGAAAAAAATAGAAAATAAAAGTAGACATGAACATAGGAAAATAGTAAAATGAACGTAGAAAATTGAAAATAAACTACAGAAAATAACTGCGTGTAAAACGCTGAATTTTATCAAATTTTAAAAAGTACAAAACAAAATTTGATGAAACGAAAAGCAGAACGAATATCAGAATTATATTCTGCTTCAAAGAAAAAGATTTGAAATTATCAAATTAAAATTTTTAACTGATAGTCAAAGTTTGACCAAATTCCAAAATCCAAAATAATATTGGAAAAATTCCAATATTCCAATTTAAAATGATTTTAAAATCAAAGTTTTCAAATAAATTTAATTTAAAATATTTGTAAAAATATGGGTTGTTACACTAACAATCCTCCTTTTTGAATGGTTTGAGTTTGACATGCGAGATTTATTGACGATTTAATCCATACAAAAAGGTGTGTCGTTACAACGAGATCAAGCACAAGATAAAAAAAATATCGCATTCAAAGCTAAACAAGAGGATTCAAATTTAGATGAAGATAACATGGCATTGATCGCAAAGAATTTCAAAAAGTTTTTAAAATTCAGAAAGAACCAAAAATTTGGAAACAATAGGAAGGACAGTTCCAGTAAATTGCCAGTCTCGAATCTTGAATGCTACGAATGTTATAAGAAGGGCCACATGAAGAAAGATTGTCTAGATAGAAAGAAAGGCAGATTCAAGAATAAGAAGGACAAATACAAAAAGAAGTAGGCATTCTCAGTTACATGGGATGATTCAGAATCATCTTCATCATCAGACAGTGACACAGACAGTGATTCTAAACAAGCCAACGTCTGCTTTATGGCTTCAACTAACGATGTAAGTGAATTAACTTTTGATGATTTAATTGATATAAATTCAGAACTGTTAGATAAACTCAAAGAAGTTAAAATAAAGTATTAAGATGCTCTAGAAAAATTAAACAGAACCGAAATAGAAGTTGATATGCTAGGAGATGAAAAGAAAGTCTTAGAAGGATAACTTGTTAATACACAAGAATCTTTGTCTAATGTTTCTTCTTAACTCACTATGCTACCAAATGAAGTAGAAGTGCAAAAAGAAAAGAATATTACATTATCTTAAGAAAATCATGATCTAAATTCAAATGTCAAAATTCTCCAATTGAAAAATACCAGTCTTAAAACTGAGTTAGAAAATATTACTAAAAAGGTAACTAATTTTAATAAAGGAAGAGAGAATCTTTCTAAAAATATTAGTAATTCTCAAACTATTTCTAATAAGAATGGATTAGGATATAAAAATTCTTCAAAGACAATTTCAAAGAAGAACAGTATATCATATAAAATTTCAATTTGCATCATAATTTTGTAAAAGCAAAAACAAAGGCGAAGGTTGTTACTCAAAAGAAAGAAATTGGTAAAACAAAAACTATAGAAATTTGGGTACCAAAAACTAATAATAATTTAATCAGAAACAAGTATATAAAACCTTTTATAACTTCAGTTTATAAAAATAAAGATTTTACTTATAAAGGGAATTCTAAACTCTCTTGGGTTTGGCTTCCTAAGATCTAACTCTTAGGACCCTAATGAAAGATGGGTACAAACGTTATTCATATATTTTTTACAGAACCGACTAAGAAAAGAGGAAAGTGGATACTAGACAGTGGTTGCTCAAAACATATGACAGGAAATAATGATATGCTGACCAACATTATCTACTCGGATGGTGGGTCTGTCACTATTAGTGATAATTCTAAAGGCTATATCATCGGCAAAGGCGATGTGAGCAATGACGGTACATCTAACTTACCTCTTATTACAAATGTTTTATTAGTTAAAAATTTAAAACATAATTTACTAAGTATAAGTCAACTATGTGATAAAGGTTTTAATATAAATTTTTCAGAAAATAAATGTAACATTTTTGATCAAAATAATAACCTTATATTTGAAGGAACTAGAGAAAGAAATATTTATATATTAAATACGAAAGTCAATCATAACACAAATATATGTCTAATAGCCAAAGAAAATGATCATTGGATATGGCACAAAAGATTTTGTCATATGAATTTTAAAGCAATAAACATATTATCTAAAAATAATTTAGTTAAGGTTTACCAAAGATGAATTTTAAAGTAAAAAATATTTGTGATGCTTGTCAACTAGGAAAATTAACAAAATCTTCTTTTAAATCAAAGAAAATGATTTCTACATTACAACCCCTTGAATTATTGCATTTGGATCTTTTTAGACCAACTCAAATTCAATCTATAAATCATAATAGATATGTTTTTGTAATTGTAGATGATTTTTCAAGATATACCTAGACAATATTTTTGAAAAATAAAAGTGATACTTTTGATAATTTTAAAATATTTGCTAAAGAACTCAAAATATTAAGAATTTAAAAATTAAAAATATCTGAAGCGGTCATGGTGGTGAATTCGAAAATGAATTTTTTGAAAATTACCGTAATAAGAAAGGAATTGTGGGTTGTAGAAAGGAAAAATAGAACACTTCAAGAATGTGCTAGAACCTTATTAAATGGAAGTACTCTAACAAAACATTTTTGGGCAAAAGCTGTAGCAACTGCCCGTTATGTTTTAAATAGAGTTTCTATCAGACTATTAACTAAACATACACCATATGAGCTTTTCAATGGAAGAAAACCTAACATATCATATTTTAAAGTTTTTGGTACAAAATATTTTATATTAAATACAAAAGATAAGCTTGGTACATTCGATCCAAAATATGATGAAGGAATATTCATTGGATATTCGGAACGAAGCAAAGCTTACTGAATTTATAATAAAAGAACTAAAGTAATCGAAGAAACACTTCATGTATCATTCGATGAAAATTTCCAAGTTAACCTTAAACTAGAAGATGAAGAAATTATTTCTAAATCAAATGACTTAGATGATGATATTGAAATAAATACAAACAATAATTTACAAAATAATAATGATATATGATCCCCTCCATGACTTCTAGGAAATCACCTTGCTGAAAATATAATTAAGGAAATAAATACCAATGTAAGAACACGAAACCAACTAAATCAAATGGGTCGCGTAGCTTTTCTTTCGAATATTGAACCCAAAAATGGTAAAGAAGCTTCAACTGATGATGGATTATAGATATGTTGGAAGAATTAAATCAATTTGAACATAATGAAGTTTGGAACTAAGTTCCTAGACCAAGTAATCAAGCGGTTATTGGTATAAAATTGGTTTATAAAAATAAAGCTAATGAGCAAGGAAATATTATTAGAAATAAAGCTAGGCTAGTTGCTCAAGGTTATAATCAAGAAGTAATAGACTATGATGAAACATTTGCATCCGTAGCTCATCTAGAAGCTATACGTATTTTATTAGCATATGCATGTTTTAATAATTTTAAACTTTATCAAATGGATGTAAAAAGTGCTTTCTTAAATGGTTTTATAAAAGAAAATGTATATGTAGAACAACCTCCTCTATTCACACATATAAAATATTCAGATCATGTTTAATTAAAAAAGGCTTTATACGGTTTAAAATAGGCACCATGTGCTTGGTAAGACTGTCTTAAAAGTTATTTAATTAGTTCTGGTTTTAAAATTGGTAGAGTAGATCAAACTTTATTTATAAAACAAGGTAAAAATGATATTTTAATAATTCAAATTTATGCAGATGACATTATTTTTGGTTCCACAAATGAAAAATTATGTCAAGAATTTTCAGAAATTAGGACAAGGGAATTTGAAATGTCTCACATGAGAGAACTTTCATATTTTCTTGGTTTACAAACTAAACAATTAAAAAATAGAATTTTTATTAATCAAGAAAAATATTGTAATACTCTCATAAAACGATGTGGTACGGAAAATACTTCTGCTAAAGCAACTCCTATGAGTACTACATTACATCTCGATAGAGATGAAAATGACAAAAGTGTTGACCAAAAACTTATCGTAGCATGATTGGTTTTTACCATATTTAACTACTAGTTGAACAGATATAATGATGAGTGTATGCATGTGTACACGATTTCAAGCAAATCCCAAAGAATCACATTTGCGGGTAGTGAAGCGAATTTTGAGATACTTAAGCAAGACTAAAGACTACGGTCTCTTTTATCCAAAAGGATGTCCTTTTGAATTAGTATCATATGGTGATGCCAATTTTGGAGGATGTCGAACGGATCGAAAGAGTACTAGTGGTACTTGTCACTTTATTGGAAAATCTTTAGTATCTTGGTTTAGTAAGAAACAAAATTGTGTTTCACTTTCGATGTGTGAAGCAGAATATATCTCTACTTCTTTGGATGTTCTCAAGTAATCTACATGCAGCAAACACTTCAAGATTTTGGAATAAATCTCTCTAATTCAACAATCTATTGTGATAATACATTTGCATAAATTTATCAATAAATCCAATAAATCATTCTAAAACTAAACACATATATATCAGACATATTTATAAAACCTTTAAATGAAAATACTTTTATAAAATTACGTCAAGAATTGGGTATTATATCTTTGTATGATTTATAATATTAATTAAATTTCAGATTTTTATTTTTTTTAAGAAATAAATAATTTTTTGTCAGAAACGATGCTGTTGGCACTCGAACTCAAGTTGATGTTAAGGTAGTTGTGTGTTTTTCCATTGTGCTATAGTATTTCTTGTTATACCTCTATTATCTTCCTAAAACCATCAATACGGTTATTATTTTCTAACCAATATCTACCTCATATCTTTTCCTTAGCCATAAGCGTTCAGACATTTTCCTTCTTAGGTTTCTTTTACCTGAAATAGAACTTTATCCTATATATAAAGGCTACCAACTTTATTTTTTTTCTTCATCTTTTCCTGCACAATTATCCTTAGCTAAATACTTTTTTTAAAAATACTTTTGTTTTCATACACCAAAATGTCTTCACAAGAAGATTCAAATCAATCATCCGTCGTTTTTAGCACACCCTTTTCTAAATCTTCAAAGAATTCACACAAATCCACTCCTGTTTATACACTAGTTAAAATTACACCATCTCCAACACATCATACTGGATATACTACACTAGGAAACAAACTAAACGTAATTTACGTTTTGGTTCTCCATCAACGAAGGATAAAATTGATGATATTCATCACTATCAAAAAGTGACTCTGGAACTGCAACGCGAACTGTACTATAAACAGAAAGTTAATGCTAAATGCTTAAGCTTTCTGGAACAAGCCGCCTTGAAGTTTTGCGGGTCTTCCTCGAAACAAAGTGTGCACCAACCGTTGCCACAACATTCTCAAGGGCCACAATATTTTTGAGAACGAAGCTCCCAACATCCTCAGATGTCGCTGAACTCCTAGGAACGTAGTAATGTTTGGTCCCTAATCCAACCATTACAAGAAATAACGAAGGTTAAAACCGTACTCCGATGCTTAACACTCTTCTAGAAATTATGAATTTTTGTATATTGTTTTGAAATGAATATTGTATTTTTATGTATGTTATATGTTTTGAAATAAAGTTTTTAATATATAACAATTATAAAATTACCAAGTTTTAATATTATTTAGTTTTTAATAGAAAAATCTTTAGTACATAGAGTAAAAAGTCAGAAAAGCACAGTTTTTTTACATACCATAATTCAGTCGACTGCCATGACATTTTCAGTCGACTGAAATGTTGCTTTTCTAGGCTATTTATTGCGGGATAAATTTCCCTACACAGTAGTCGACTGAACTATAATTTCAATCGACTAAATATTCTTGTACACTTAAATAATTTCCACATTGCAGTCGTTTGGTCATATATATTAAGTCGACTGAATTTAGCAATTTCCTGGCAAAAAATTGCAGGATGAAAACCTATGCAAATTAGTCGACTTCCTAGTGCTTTTCAGTCAACCGAATGATTTATTTTTTGTTTTTTAAAATTAGAATGCACAATTCCCAATCCACCTTTTCAACCACCCTATATATTCATCTTCTTCGTTTCAAAATCCTACCTCATTTCTGCAAGCAAACCCTAGACCCAATTACTCTTAAATCCAATTTTTACTTCCTTAAATCGATTCAAATCCAATGGCACCTAGAACCAAAAGAGCTAGTAAAACTTCCGTCGGACCAATTGAGAGGCAAATAAGATCATGGCTTCACAATCAAACTGTGGTTACCCCGATTCAACGCCATGAAAGCTCAAGGTTCTTCGATGGCTCCTTCGTTAAATTCCCAGATTTCAATGCTTATACCATTCGCAAAACTGCGGAAGCAAGTGGCCTTGAAAATTTAACCGGTTTTGATGCCAATAATGTCAAAATTTACCCCCTTCTCATCAAGCTCTTCTTCGCCAACATGAACTTGGATCACCAAGATCCAAAAAATAGGCATCACTGCATTTGGACAATGGTTTGCGGCATTTGTATTTATCTACCTCTTCAATGGATCGGCCATATTCTCAAGTATCCATCCGAAGGGGTCGACATCAACGATGTTGAGGTCGACATGGACAACCGAGATGAAGTCTCTCATCCATTTCTCTCCGATATGACCATTCTCAAATCCGTCGCCTTGAGACCAAAGGCGTGCATTCTTCATCGTGCCCTCATCCACTCCATTCATCCTCGTACGGGGAGTTCGGAGAATGTCTACAAAAGAGACTTCCAAGCATTCTCTCAACATGTCAATTAGGTCAAAGTAATTCTTGATGAATTTCTCCTGGTCAACCACAAGAGGAGTTACAAAACCATCTTCCATAGAGCCTACATTATGCAGATTATCATGAACTTCGGAGTCACCATCCCCAATGCGGACTTCATCACTGTCGGTGAGCTAAACTATAAGACTTTAAGTCTTATGAGTTTGACAAAACGCCCTCCACCTCAACAAATCATTAGCTTCCAACAATGGGCGGAAAATCGAGCTCAACGGATTCTGCAACCCCATGAAACACATGTTGGCTCCTCCTCCACTCAACCTTCCCATCACATAAAGGAAGAAGAAGACGATGAAATACAAGAGCTTCAAGGAGATTTCAATGCTAAACAAGGCCCTATAACTCTCTCCCAGAATCAAAGCAGGCTCAATCGACGATTGGTCACCATCGAGAAAACCGTCGTCAAGACCAATAAGAAGCTCAACTCCGTCAAGGGCTTCTTTAATAAAATTTAGGAGAAAATTTCTTGCACAAGCTCTACATTCACAAGTATTGCTGAAAATCCCACTCCTTTCACTTGGACGACATCCGAGGAGGATGAAGAGGAAGCAGAAGAATTCGACGGCGAGGAAGTTTAGATTTTGCTATTTTTAACTTAAGTTTATGTATTTTCATTAACTTTCGTTGTTCGTTATGTTGTCAATGCACATTTGTTGTTTTAATATGTTGTTTGTTTTAATGTTGAATTAATGTTGTTTTGTTGTTGTTTGTTAAGTAATATGTTGTTCAATTTCATTTAGTTGTTGTTAGTTTAAATGCAAGTTATCCATGTTATCAAGTTTACTTCTTGTTGGATATAAAATTTACTTATACTCATCCTTAATACTATCGTTTACCATGTTATCCAATTATTCCTTTTTGTCGATGATAAAGGGGGAGAAGTATAAGATGTTCAGCAGGTAGATCATTTATTCAGGGGAGTTACAATTGCTTTTATAAATTTTTATAATCTTGTAGACTTACATAGTTGTCATCATCAAGAAGGGGGAGAACATTAAAACCATACATTTTGATGTTTTGATCGTGACAACTATATAAGTATATATTATGTGAACTAACCATATTTGCAGGAGAAGATACTATTCTACATGATAATAGATTGAAGACCAAGAATTCAAAGAGAAGTTTCAAATTTTATAAATGGTTTGTCTATAGTCTTGTTTATTAGTTAATCTTAGTTAAAATCTCTCCTTAGTGGTATACGCTTGCACACATGGTTTTAAATTTAAATTCAAAATCATATACAAACTATAAAAATTATTTATATAAAGTTCATAATCAAAAAGCTTTAAAAATAAATGAATATGGCAGAAAACATCAGTTTCAGTCGACTGAATAGGTGATACCAGTCGTCTGAAACATGCACATGTGCACAAGTTTATTTGAAGGTTCAATCGACTGAACCACCCAATTCAGTCGACTGAACCAAGTGTCTTTTCAAAATAAAATTTAAAATTCGAATCTTTTAAATATCCAGAAGACTGAATTTATTTCCTCAGTCGACTTAATATTCATAACGGCTATTTTTCTAAATGGTCACCACTTTTTAACGAACAGAAACAACCCTTGATTCCAGAGTTGTTTCTGTATCTTTTGACCGTAACTTTTCACGAACAATTGCATCTTTTAAACTCTATATATAGCCTTGAATTCAGTTGTTTCAAAAACTTAATTCATTGAATCTATTCTAATATTCTTGATATCTAAAATTCTGCCATTTTCTTTCAAATCTGTTTCAAATAACTTGCACATTCAAGCACAAATTTATCTGTGATTAAAATAACTTCCAATCTTCACGAACTACACTATATACCACAAAGGAGAAGATTATAGGAAGGGTGTACTCTAATGACTTATTCGTGTTATCAAAAGAGCATAATAAGTCAAGAAAAATTTCTGTATTATTGAAGTCCTATTCAGTTGCTCAGGCAGTAGAAGGCCTATTCAGTTGTTTAAGCGGTAGAAGTCATGTTCGGTTGCTCAGGCGGTGCAATACCTGTTTCTCCGGGTTAAGTGAGGATTGATAGTAGAATTCTAGAAGGAGTCTGGGACGGGATGTACAATGGGAGTTCGAACCAGTATAAAAATCCCCGGTGTCATTTACTTTACTATTTACTTTTTATATTCATATTCCGCACTAGTAGATAACTTAGATTATATTCCATATTACGATCCATAGCAGCGCTTTCAGAAGGGATTCTCATTGAAGCCATTGAATCAAACCTATTGGAGGAATTCTTTGATAGGTGTCTGAATACTTTGGAACATATCCTTACTTTCGAAGGTGTCCACCCTATGACAGTAGTAACAACGCTTTCGAAAATGTCCATTTAAAGTAGGTTCTTAATCCATTTTGATCCCTTTGTAAAGGGATCTCCCTCTTGATTGACTTTCAATCCAATGTACCCTGGATGTTGACAAGATTTTTTACGAACACTTTAAATCTCGTAGCGACCCATCTAATAATCTAAGTACCTCTCGAACCGAGTTATACCATCCCATACTCCCAAAGTTGCCATCGATTATCAATATCTTGAGCATACGAACTCTAAAAAAATTGATACTTGGAACGTAGCCTTATGAGGCCTTCCTTGTCACCTCATATCAATCGTACTAAGTTTGGACTCCTACCGATCAATTCATACCGATCCTTAACATGTTCCTAAATCTAAAACGCTATTTGATCCACGTTTTCAACTAAATAAACATTGCACATTCAAGCAATTATTACATACAATCTAAACTAACAAGCATACATCCATACTTACCATAGCAAAGCCTAGTCTAAGGGTAGTATCAACAAGAACAAATGAGATCCATAAGAACACTAATTCTCAAAACATTTTGAAATCATTTGAAATTTACATACGCTATTAAAGAGGGTCTAAAACTTATTCTAGAGTTTCAAAATCATTTAAAACAACATTAATGGAAAATTAGTGAGTAGAGGCTTAAAACCACTCACCTAAATCCAAAGCAATCCAATCCAAGCCTAATGATCTGCAAATCCCAAGATAAAAATAACTCTAAGGCGATCTCCAGCAGCAAATCTCCAATCCAAGATGCTAACCTCGCCAATCTTCTTCTAATGGCACGATTTCGCTAATTAAAGTAGGGACTATGGCAACTTTTTGGCTAGGAAAATGGTTAAAGGGGATTCTCACCATTTTGGAAAGTATGAAGTGATGGAGAGAAGTCCCATCAGCCCTAACCTCATGTTAATCTCGAAATGTGATTAGGCCTATCCATTAATCCATTAATTAAACATTAAGCTGTTTAAAACAAGGTAAAACTTCAAACAGTCATAACTCTCTAATGATAAGTCCATTTTTCTTTTACGACCACTCTCTTTAAAAAGAACCATCATCCTGATCTAATGGAAGTTTCAGACCCCAATTCAGCACCTATCAAAAGTTATAGGTCGGATAAGATTTTCAAGGCCAAAATTATCTGATAAAAATTCTAAGGATGTAAAATGGCTCTAGTAGTCATTTTCCAAAATAATAGAATTGTACGACCTCATATAAAAATAATATTAATATTCTACGATCCTCCGATACAAAGAATACGGGCCGTTATAGGTATACATTTATATGTTGCCTTTGGGATAAACCACCTCAATGTGGCAATCTTCCCATTCTAGCTTTGCAACTCCTTCTTTGTGGTTGGGGTAGTTACATTCATCATGGCTTTAATCTGCTCTGGATTGGCCTCAATGCCTCTCTAACTCATGATAAATGTTAGAATTTTCCCCGATGTAACTCAAAAAGAGTATTTCAATAGATTTAACTTTGGCACTTCAGCCATACTTCGAACATCTCTGAAAGGTCATCCATGCGATTTCTTGATAGCCATGACTTTATAAGCATATCATCTACATACACTTCCATCGTTCGTCCGATCTAACTCCTAAACATGGAATTCAAAAATCTTTGGTGGTTTGCTACTATGAGCTTCATACCGAAAGACATCACTTGGTAACAGTATAATCATGTAATCTTGATTTAGAACATGAATCAATATTTGATCGTACCCGAAATAAGTAAGAATCCATAAAAGAAAGCAACAAGTGTCGAGCTATCCTATCTACCTGTTAACAAGAAATCTTATCAACACCCCAAGGTTGTGATAAGGAATGAAGGTTATCCTTTAGGTCAGTAGAGTAGGAAAAAAGGTATGCATCCTTCTTTAATTTCCTTCGAATAGGCTCTAGTAGGCTGAAGTTTTCCAAATCGACCTTTCGACTCAATCGAAAGGGTTGGTTTTAGTGCTTAATGACCTTTCGATCAAATTGAGTTAGTATAGATTCTCTTTCGAAAGCTTTCATTTTTGATTCTGTTGAGATACCTTAAATAAGTTTATCTTGGTTGGTTTCAACCTGGTCGATGGTCTTAAATAGTCGAGTGGTTTGGGCTTAGGTTAAAGATCAGAAAATGGGGTTTCAACCTTGTCGAAAGCGGTGAGCTTAACCCTCTTGGGTTTGAATTAGTAATCTCAAGCTATAGTGTTTTAGAGAAGGGTTTCGACCTTGTCGAAAGCCGGATCCTTAGGTTCCTTGTATTAGTAGAAGGTTTAAGTAAGTTATGACTTGGTTCCATCCTTGATGAAAGCCTAAACACGGAGAATATTACTTGAAGCATGAACTTAAAGTTGTTTAAATCTGCTTGGTTTCGACTGTGTTGATAGTGACCTTTTGACGAAGGCAAAACCTGTAACACAAAGTGTGAAACTTACAATAACTTTGATGAAATAATAAAGTAATCTAAGATAATTGAAATGTCCCTTCTATAAGCAAAAGATGAATTTATTGCTTCAAATCCCTAAATTAATTTTTTAATTAGGGTTACAACACTTATGATGAAAGAAATACAAGTTTGAAATGGGAGGAATCAGATCCCCCAAACGTGACCCCTTGGGTCTTATTTATAGATGCGAGTCAGCACCTTTTGACCTTGATGCTTCCGACTTGGTCGAAAGGTTGCTGCCGAAAGACTCATGTATGCTTCATATTTTCCGAAAGGAAGTGCTACGCCTCTCTTCTTTGTATTGCCTTGTAAGTGCTTCTGACTCTGTCGATAGTTATTATTCAATGGTTTTGATGATGTTGGTTAAGCCTGAGCACTTATTTCTGATCTTATGCGGAACCCTCCCGGATCACACTGGTTTCGACCGGTTCGAAAGGCTTACCGTAACTTTCGAAGTGGTTGTCCTGGACAATGCTTGCTTTCGCATGGTTTAAACAAAGGCAAAACCTTTGGTATCGAAAGGTTTGGCACATATGAAAATAGTTGTTCTCATTGTCTTCGAAAGGTGTTGCTTTGACTCAATCGAAAGGTCATCATGCATATGAAATAACCCAGCCAAAAGGTGGCTATTGAAGGTGGAAGGGTGCTTTCGACTCCTTTGTATCCTTTGAAAGGTATGAACTCACTGGACCTTTGCTGTAGAGACCTTCCGATGCCTTCGAAAGCTTTTGTAGCTTCCAAACTTTGATGGTAGCATCCCTTCGACTCCTTCAAAAGGTTTAGCTAGAACCTCTTCACTTTTCCTTCTTTGACTTCTGCTTAAAATGGTGTCGACCAAGTCGAAAGGATAATTTTTGGAGTAACATTTTCCATCCCTTGCGAAGGGATGCTCTTGACTTTCTGAGTCATCTATATCGAAACCATAAAGGTTCCCTCCCATTGGTCTTCACGTGTGAATCTGGGTTGCTTATTTAAATCTGATCTAACGGTTGGTAGCTCTTGGAAGACTGTTCTTATAAGTACACCGTTTCTTCTTCTTCCTCATTTACCCACAATCAAAATCTCGAGTAAAAGTAAAAGAATTCTCAAAAAATTTCAAACTTTCCTTCAGCTTCCAGAAATCAAAGCAGAAATAAAATCTAATCGTAAGTTTAGATTCATCTCAGTTTTATGAATTTCTCTTATCTATTATTCATGTCTAGTTGAATTTTTATTTCCCAGATCTTAAAATTGAGATTTTGATTTTAAACTGTTCAAACATTAATTTTATAAAAACATATTTGATTCTATTTTCTAAGACTATTTGATATTTTTTAATTCATCTGAGAGATCCTCCCTGATTCAATCCCATGAATTGATGGGGTTTACTTTTCATTTGGAATTTATTCCAGCGTTTTATGGTTACTGTTATATTTTTTAGAAAACATGGATTTTTGTTTTAAATTTTTTAAAATTAAAGTAGTTAAATCATATTGAAATTCAATTTCTTAACGGATTCGATTTATTTACTTAATAAATTTTTGAAAACCTATATTTGTAATCGGGTTTGGGGAAGATTGAAACATTTGCTTTCTTCGCCCGGAAGTTTCAAGCATACGGATGAAAAATCAAAGCCACAAAATGGCCTTTCAACCCCTTCCAAAGGAATTGAAGCGGTAACTTTGGCTTTTCTTCCTTAGCCCCTTTCGATGGGGTAGAAAGGTGTTGTAGCATGAATTTTTATCAAGCTTGTCGAAAGGCTTTGCAGTTTAGTAGAGTATAGCCACCCTTTTGAAAGAAAAATATTTCAACTTAGTCGAAACCTATTATGCCGATTGAAATTCATTTTCCTTAGTTAACTTCCAAAATCATAACGCCCATTCGACCCTTTCAAATCCCTTTGTATCTAATGTGTCGAAACCTCTTAGAATTATTTTTGTCCAGCTTTGCCGAAACGTTCTAAGTGTATATAAATTTAACTTAGGACCTTTCGAATCAACGTGTATATAAGGTTTCGACGACATTCGTATTTCTCTTAGGAATCCTAAGTCAAAGGTTTCGTAATGTTGAAAAGTCCTGTTATTTTGTTTGTGAAACGCTTGTAGTGTACATTTTTGTTCGAGTTTTAAGTTAACGTTAACTGTTTCTTCTTAACAACATGTTTCCTGTGGAGCCTTCGACATTGTCGAAAATAATACTTTATATTCCCATCTCTCCTTTCAACCTTGTCAAAAGCCCAATAATAGCTTATATTTATGCTTTCGACACTGTCGAAAGGTTGTGGCTAAATGTTAAACTTTCTTTCCCATTTGACCTTGTCAAAAGATTCATGAATTCTTTATTGAGGCTTTCGACGCTGTTATGAGGTATCTGTTAAATGTTGAAGTCCCTCTTCCTTTCGACTCTATCGAAAGCTCAACATTTTTAATATTTGACTTATACATTATTCAAGAATTTTAAATTTTCCATTTGACTTTATGTTTATGTAGGTTTTATACCAATTCTTGATAGTATGCTAAATTCATAGTTAACTAAAAATTTCAACAGAAACATTTTCACCTGGCAGAACCATGACCTCTCCGAAGAATGCCGAATCTATTTCCAAGCATTCTCGAATATCAACTCAAGATGAAATTAATGTTATCCTCAATGATTTTGTCATTACTGGTATTGAAGCTATTCCTCCCCAGGAGACCGATACTATCATCAACCATCCTGAAGGGTTCTTTGCCTACACCGCCATCCATATATGGCATGGAGGATTCTTGCCTTTTCCAAAGTTCTTATCCACATTTCTTTCTCATCTTGGGATTGCTCTAATCCAACTGTCGTCATGTTTAAACTTATCTCTTGTCTTTGGAAATGTTGGCATTGGTATATGGACTTCCCTCCCTTAACGCTAAAGTGTTGAAATACTTGACTTGGCTAGTCAAGCTTAGCAACCTTAACAGTCAGATATATATTGCTAACACCCAGAGAAAGCTAATATCAGATGGGGTTAATAATTCAGAGACTGGGAAAACTAGTTTTTCTTTGTCAAGTGCTTTCTGAACATCAATGGGACTTTCGCCTCCCCTCGTAAGTCTTGATTTTTATTATCTTCACTTATTCAATGTTTTCTCTGGCTTAATCTCTGCTTTTGTCAGGTGCTCCTGCTAAAGAGCTCAATGATGATGATAAGAGAATATTCGAATCTCTGATTGCAGCCTCAAGCCAAGTTGGGAGCAGATTGACGCTGTTGACTCCTACAAATTTACAAAAGCACTCTCTTCTGCCGACATGCCAAAGGATCCTAGGCACTCCCCATCTATTCAACATGCCTCCCAAGGAAAATGCTTCCTCACTCTAGGAGAGCCATCAACTTTCTCTCCCATGTCACCCATTTGTGCTGACCACACTGGTATGTGAAGAACACTGCACTTGTCATGAATCACTGTGTCGCTTTTCCAATTTATTTTGCTAACATACAATCTATTTGGATTCTTTTTAGTTGCTCCTCAAGTTACAATGCCGATTGGTGGTGCCGCTCCTCCTCCCATAACTTCTGGAGCATCATCTATTATTGAATCTCTTGCTAAAACTAGGAGGGCCATCAAAAGAAAATTGGCGCCATCATCTGAAATAGAGCCTCCCAAGAAGGTTGCTAAAGTTGTTGATGTAGAGGAGGAAGAGGATTCATCTCTTAATAAAGCTCCAAAAAGACTAATCGTTGAATCTTCTAAAGATAAACCGAAGAAAACTCTAACCGCGACCGACCCTCTTTCTTGCATTTCTATTTCTGATTCTCCAGCTGTACTTGTGAAAATGCAATTGGCTTTGTAGATGACTCCCTCCTTAATGAAAATTCCTTCAAAGCCATCGTCTTCTTCTCCTCTCTCAATTAATTTGGAAGAGATAGCCGAGTCTATCTTGCATTCCGAATATTTCACCTCTAACCATCCACCTTCAACTGTCTCTGATTTGGCGGGACATAATCACTCTTTGATAGAGCAGCAATTTTTGGTGGGTTTTACCCTGATTAACTTTGTTATTACTGGTTTTCTCTAAATCTCTAACTTGCATTGAATTTTATTCTTTCAGATTTCTAAAAGTTGGTTAGCTTTGAATGAGCAAGCATTAAAATCTTCTACTGAGTCCTCTGAATTTCGAGAGGAAATTTCTGCTCTTAAGAACCAACTGTCCTCCCTTTCCATGACTAAAGATGAAGCAAGTATAGAACTAGAACAATTAAAAGCTTCTCTTGCTCGAGTAGAAACTGATCTCCTTATAGAAAGAAAGGCTTATCAACTTCTTGCCAATGAAAACTTTGCTATGGAGCTAGCTTTAAAATATTCTGATAAGGAAAAAGCCCACATAGTAACGAAGAACACCTCTTTAAAGGAGAAGTTCAAGAAGAACAAGACCACTCTGAAACTCTCTTTCAATATGATCTCTGATGCTAAGTGTTATCCCGCCTTTTGGCAAGGCCGTGACACCAAGGAATTGATTGGAAATCAAAGACAATTCATCTCGGAAAACAGTTATACACATGTTCGCTATGGATACTGGTAAATTTTGCCCGAGTCCGGATCAATCTACAATTGACATGAAACGACAATCAAAGCCATGAAAGCCAACGTTCCAATTTTCGAGTCAATCCGAGTTCATATGCTCAAGATATGATCAATGCAAGCCAAGGAAATCAACTCACTCACATCCATCATTTCGCATCGATCAGGCCGTATCCATCATTTCACAGTGGTCGATTTTGTATCCATCACGCATTCGTCTATTCGTATCCATCACCATGCAACCGACCTGTTCGTATCCATCAAAAATAGTCTTCTTCGTATCCATCAGCAAACAAGCTCACTTCGTATCGATCAGCATCAAGAGAGTCTACTTCGTATCCATCCGGACCCTCCTACTTCGTATCCATCGACTGGGACAAGAATGTCCAATTCGTGTCGATCAAGCTTCAAACGTGCTTTGTATTGATCGACCACAAATCGATATGAAATCACAACATCCCATCGATACGAAAAGAACAATGCAGTCAATCGATACGAACAGAACAATGCAGTAGATCAATAAGAACAGAACAATGCAGTACGAACGGAACAGTGCAGTCGATCGATGCGAACAGAATAATGCAATCGATTGGTACGAACATGGCCAAGTCAGATCGATATGAATGAGGCGTAAACCTTGGAAATAATCGATCGATTCGGCATAAAATGTGGATCCACCCCAGTTTATTGCTCCACGTCAACAAGCAAGCACGTGTCTTGATCGACACAAAGGAGATGGAAGCGAAGGTATCGATACGAACTCGTATCCATGTTGGAGAGCCCAATTTGCATCAATCATAACTAGCAACCTACAAGTCCAAATGCCACCAAATTTTGACAGGATCTTATGTACAACCTAAAGAATGTTCATGCCCAATTCCGACTCGATTGGACCATTTCTTAGTCGATATGAAATTCATTCGTATCGATCATGGACCGAGTGCAAATCACATGGGATCGATCGCGTGGGCCCACCCACGTGCCAGAAGAGATCTTCCGAGATCTGAGCGAGATATTTGCAGCCTACGCCTATAAATAGCACCCAGAGCCTACAGAAAAAGGATCTTTTAGCTCTCTGACATCCAGACTCTGCCAAAACCATTGTTGCACTCACAAATCACTATTGTACTCGAAATTTACTATTGTAATCCACTGTAACCAGCAAGAAGAAGTTAATAAAAGTCAATCATTTCATAGTGGACCTAGGCAACATGTCGAACCACTCTAAATCTCTGTGTTCTTTTGCTGTGTTTCTGATTATTGGTTGGAGTGTTTGTAAGATAATCCTCTTTTTACATTTATTTTCTTCATTTTATCTCTTCAAACACTTCCGAAGAGTGTTGTGCCCAATTTTGGTACAAACACTTTGGTGCTTTCACCGAGAAAACACAGTTTTTCTCCTGCTCGTTGGATCTACTATCGATATCGGATTGCACAAATCTAAGAATAAGATCCAGATTCCAAGTTTAAAGTTCTTCCATCCTATTTAGATTTGCATCAAATCTAGGAAAGAGCTTCGCTATCCACCATGGTTAACACAAGGACTACTTCTATAGCTGCAGATCTAGAAGGACGGGATAGGTGAAACCCCGTACAACCACCTCCTACCGACCAGAATGCTACCGGACCATCACATCCGCAAGGCGCTGTTACCAGGGGAGAATTCCATATGCTAATGCAAGAACTGACTCAGAGCCGCCAACAGCTCACTCAACAGCTCCGTGCTAATGCAAAATTTACCAACCAGCTAAATTGTCAAAGACGAAGGAGATCAAGAAGGGATCAGGCTTCTTATTCATCCACCAAGAGTTCAGCCTCTTCTGATTACCATCATAGATCCACATGCCAACGACTGGACTGAAGTTACACACAGGCCACTAGGCATCAACGTACATTGAGCCTTGGGCAACCGAGAGTTGGCCCGTAAACCAACCATTAGACTGGACCCTCCCCTAAGGAGGCACTACCCCATACCATATTACTGATAACTGTACTACCACAGCTACTGATTTGGGAGTTGACGCTCGGAACCGAACGGATCCGACCCATCGCCAACATAACCATACTCCCGAACCTTATGTCCCCGAAGATGTAGAACCAAGGAGGCAAGACATGGACCACCGCCAGCGACCGACCCCTCCTCGCATTGTGGAATCTGACCACTCCTTGGCCCAACCTACTCAAAATGTCCAAATGCCCGACATTCCAACGATGATCCGTCGAATGATCCGTGAGAGTCAGGGTCTTCGCAATGACGACTGGGGAATCTCCTAGAGTCATACCCCTTTTATAGATGAGATACTCTATGCTAAGCCACCACGGTGATTTACGATGCTGACTTTACCTATTTATGAAGGGATCTCTGATACTAATCAACATATCCTGAAATATGAGTGGTTGATGAATGCTGCACGAGCTAATGATGCAGTTAAGTGTCGAAGCTTCCCGATCTCTCTAAGGGGCATAAGAACTATGTGGTTTACCCGTTTACCGCTTCGATCTATCTCTTGTTTTGATCAGTTGGCAATGAAGTTTATTGAGCAATTTTGCATGCATGTGGCAAGACTGAAAGATATTAATACTTTGTCTAGTGTCACTCAAGCTCCTGAAGAGACACTCAGACGTTATTTAGAGAGATTTCATGCTGCATGTGCTGAAATCAGCAACCCTAATGATAATTCTATTCTTATGGCATTGACTAGGGATTGATCCAGATTTTGAGTTCGGCAACTAGTTGGCTGGAAAACCTCCTACGTCATTGGACCGTTTCTATTCCAAGGCAGCCCAATTCTTTAGAAGGGAGGATGCAAAATAGTCTAGGAAAAAGGATGACGCTGGCCCTAGTATGGAAGGAATTCTGAGTAATATTGCTGTTAAACAATCCGGGGAGAGCTTCGGAAAGGTATAATTGAACATTCAGAATAAAAAAAATCAGCAGGAAGGCAATGGTAATCAAAACAGAAAACGGGGTCAGAATCGTGGTCCACGACGTAGGGCTCCTATGTTTGATAACTACACTCCTTTGAATATGTCGCTGGAGAATGTGTATTTATAGACCTGCAATACTATTCAGTACAAGAAACTTGCTCCGAAGCAGTCATCGGAGAAACAGATTCACACAGGGAAGTTTTGTAGATTCCATAAAAGTTGTAGCCATAACACAAATGGGTGCCATCATTTGCAGGATCTCATTGAAAAGTTGATATGTGAAAGGAACTTGGAACAGTTTGTGCGGGTGCCGCAATCTGGACGTGCGGGCCCATCGAATCTGAACCATACACCAAATCAGGCAAGACAGGAGGAACCCGCTCATACTGGCGGGAGGTTGGTGATAAATACCTTTAGTGGGGGTCCTCATCCAGCAGACCGAACCTGGAAGGAAATGGAGTCATATGCCAGTTCTATTAGGCATACGAGCTTCGAGTGTTGTAGTAGTTTGGAAGATGGGGCTCCGGCCAAGCAACAAAAGATGATGACTGACGACATCGTCTTCCGAGATAGAGATGCCGATAGGATCGAAGACCCAACCATCGATCCACTTGTCATATCAGCTCAAGTAGGTCCTGCTTGGATGAAGAGGATCTTGGTAGACAGTGGAGGTTCTATTAATATATTGTTCAAGCGAGCCTATGACCAAATGAAAATGGAGACTAATGATTTGAAACCTTGTTAGTACCGCATCCATGGTCTCATTGGGAGTGCAACTATACCCACTGGAGTGGTGGAATTGCCAGTGGAGTTAGGTATTTGAGAACGCCGAAGAGTCCGGATACTACAGTTTGTTATTTTGGATATAGACTCGCCATATAATGCTTTCTTGGGCCGACCGTCCCTAGTTGAGTTCAGAGCTGCTATTGCCCCATGGTGTTTGACTCTAAAGTTCCCCACCGATTGTGGAGTTGGAGTCGTTCAGGGCGATCGGGTTGCTGGACGAGCCTGTTATGTTGCTGAACTGCGCGAGGCGCAGCGAAAGGAGAAAGGAAAGGGCGTAGAGGAATCTCTCTGCGTTCGTTTTGTTGATAATTGACAATTGACGCCTGGGCCTAGGCCTGGGCACCCCAACCAATTCCAAAGAGATCTTGACCCGAGAGACACCAAAAGTGAAGATGAAAGTAAAGACAGTCAAGCTTCTCCGACCGAACTGACGATCGATGTCCCGATCGATGATAGCGATGATTCTAGAATGATAAAGATTGGATCTCAGTTAAGCCAACAAATGCAAGAGAAATTGGTTGAATTTCTCATGGCAAACGTTGACGTGTTTGCCTGGATGCATTCTGACATGTGTGGAATCTCGTCGGACATCGCGAGCCATGCATTGAACATTGACCCGCGGCATGTCTCGATCAAACAAAAAAGGCGTGGTATGGATCCAGAGAGATCTGCCGCCCTTAAGGAAGAGGTAGACAAGCTTAAATCGAATGGTTTATTCGAGATGCATTATATCTGGAATGGGTGTCAAATCCTGTACTTGTCCGAAAGCCAAATGGGAAATGGAGAACGTGCATCGATTACTCTGATCTGAATAAAGCCTGCCCTAAAGACAGTTTTCCAGTTCCTCGAATTGATCAACTTGTAGATTCAACGGCCATGCATGAACTCTTATCCTTCATGGATGCGTATTCCGGCTACAATCAAATACCAATTAATGCACTTACCCGACCAGGAGCATACCAGCTTCGTAACCAATATGGGACTTTATTGCTACAAGGTTATGCCTTTTGGACTCAAGAATGCTGGCGCAACTTATCAACGAGTAGTTAATCGAATGTTTGCCAATCAGATTGGGAAAACCATGGAGGTTTACGTGGACGACATGCTAGTCAAGTCACGATCTCCATTGATCATATCAGAGACCTGGAGTCAATGTTTGCAATTCTTCGAGAATATAGAATGAAGCTTAATCCGTTGAAATGTCATTTTAGAGTCACATCAGGAAAATTCCTTGGGTTTATCGTCAACGCTCGGGGAATCGAAGCCAATCCCGAAAAGATCTGGGTGATTAGAAACCTTGAAACTCCAAGAACTACAAAGCAAGTCAAGAGCCTCAACGGAAATGTTACAGCACTGAGCAGGTTCATTTCAAAATCTACTCACAAATGCATTCCCTTCTTCGATCTGATCCGAAAAGGGAAATGAAATTTTGAATGGACTACGGAATGTGAGGGCGCATTCGAAGCACTAATTCAACACCTCTCTACACTGCCAATTTTTTCAAAGCCTATCGATCACGAGAAATTGTACATTTATTTGGCGGTATCAGAAAATGATCAGTGCTGCCCTAATTTGGGAGGAAGATCGAATACAAAAGCCGGTCTACTATATTAGCAAACGCTTAACCAGAGCTGAGAGAAATTATCCGAAGCTAGAGAAGTTGGCTTATTGTCTTGTTATTTCCTCGAGGAAGCTCCGTCCATATTTCCAGGCTCATCCTATCACCGTTTACACCGACCAGCCATTACGATAGGTCCTTACGCGGCCTAAGACGTCTGGTAGTTTACTCAAATGGAATATCGAGTTAAGTCTATTTGACATTACTTACACTCCAAGGCGAGCCATTCAAGGACATGTCCTAGCAGATTTCATAGCTGAATTTACCATCCCAGAGGATTTTCCCGAAACCAGCGAAACTCCCAAGTATATCTGGAAGCTGCATACAGATAGTGCATCAAATGACCGTTGCTCAGGTGCAGGGGTTGTACTTGAAACTCCTGAAGGCCGATCTATACGCTATGCTTTAAAGTTAGATTTTCGTGCGACAAATAATGAAGCTGAGTATGAAGCCCTACTTGCCGGATTGAGGCTTGCCAAAGATTTGAAAATCATTGTTGTGGAAATTTATTGTGATTCGCAATTGGTCGTGTGTCAAGTTCGGGGGGAATACCAGGCCAAGGATTGAAGACTGGCTGCTTACCTTGCTCGGGTTTAGGAAATATTAAACCCGTTCGATTATTATGCCATCTATTACATACCCCGAGAGCGCAATCAAAAGGTAGACTCGTTAGCAAAGTTAGCCAGTTAAGGCGAGGCACAACAAATGGGACTCGTTCCCATGGAGACATTAGCTTCCTCGAGCATCGACCGAATGGAGACAGATTGGATATTTGAGGTTGTTCGCGATAAGGAGTCATGGATAACTCCGTTCAGAAATTATCTCGAGCATAGGACCCTGCCAGAGCGCAGGAGTGAAAAGAGACAAATCCTTCAAAAAGCTTCGTGGTTCACTATTCAGAACGGAGTCATGTATAGAAGAGGGTACTATGTTCCTTTACTCCGGTGTATCGCTTACGATGAAATCAAACTAGTGTTGCATGATGTGCACAAAGGAGAATGTGGCGATCACACCAGGGGGCAAGCCCTTGCAAAGAAAGTTCTCAAATATGGATACTATTGGCCAACCGTAAATTGCGATGCATCAGATTACGCCAGAAAGTGCGACAAATGCCAGAAGCATGCTCGGATTCCAAGGGCCCCACCTACCGAAATAACTTAAATGGTCAATCCATGGCCGTTTGCAATATGGGGCATTGACATTATTGGCTCTCTACCTCTAGCCAAAGGTGGTGCGAAGTACGCCATCGTAGAAGTTGATTACTTTACTAAGTGGGCGGAAGCTGAACCCCTTGCTACAATCAAAACAAAGAAGGTGATCAACTCTGTAGTGCACCACATCATCTGCCGATTTGGTCTCCCACATACTATCATTATTGATAACAGGACCTAGTTCGACAGTGTCGAATTTAAGGATTTCTATCAATGATTCTAAATTCAGAAGAAATTCTTCGCAGTCGCACACCCTCAAGCAAATGGACAAGTCGAAGCTGTTAATAAAGTTATAAAGTCTATTCTGAAGAAATGATTGGAAAAGGCCGGGGGCAAATGGGTCGATGAACTTCCTATGGCTTTATGGGCATACCGAACAACCCACAAGTCCGCAACCGGTCACACTCCATTTTCTCTTTCTTATGGTGTAGAAGCCGTTATTCCAGTCGAATTAGAAGTGCCTTCTCATCATGTGACATACTATGATCCGAAGACAAATGCTATACTACTAACCGAATCTCTAGATTTATTGGATGAGAAGCGTGAAGAGGCTGATTTGAGGGCAGCTGCATACCGAAGTCGAGTCGCCTGATTATACAATGCTAAGGTCTGACCCCGAACCTTTGAACTCGACGATCTCATCCTTAAGAGAATTTATCCGTTCCCTTCGCATTTGAAGCCAACTTGGGAAGGACCATATGTTATCGAATGAAAGCTCGGAGATGGTACATTCAAATTATCGACCGTTGACGGTCTCACTCTTCCGAGAGCCTGGACAGCAAAAGTCCTCATCGCTACTACACATGACAGGCTTTGTTTATTTATTCAGTCTATTTTTCATTTGCAATTTGTTTCTGCATTCCAAAATTTGAATTGGTAATAAGGCAACTGATTTTGCCGTATTTTCTTATTTCAGCAATATATTGTGATCTCTTCGAGCCAGAGCTGTGATTTATTGAATGCGTCATACAACTATCACTATGCATGGAGAGCTAAATTCCACCCCACAGTGGAATTTATTCAAATAGGGAGTGACTGTGATATGACCGGTTACTCACTAAATGATACCCAAGCTTGGGGGCAAATCATCACACTGAAGTCAAAAAAGGATTGATATACAGCAATCCTTAACCAACTCCAGATTCCCAGAGCGTGAACTGGAGTATAAAATTACAAATATGGTTTCGAAGAGGGTGCATCCTTCCACCTAACGACTTCGCCCGTATCTTGACCAAGTTTGAGGAGGATGGATCCGTCCATCTAACGACCTCGCTTGTTAACTCAGGGTGGATGTGAACCAACCATCCACGATCCTGATAGATTCATTATTCCCGGAGTGTGAATGAAATCCTAAAGCCTGAACAGATGTGACTGACCACCTTTCGGCTAACTCCTAATTTCCTAGAGTGTGAATTGGAGTATAAACATTGACTAACTCCGAATTCCTAGAGTGCGTATCAGAGTGTCAACATCAAGCAACTCTATGTTCCCAGAGCACGAACTAGAGTATAAACGTTCACTAACTCCGGATTCCTAGAGTGTGAACTGGAGTGTCAACATAAACTCCAACTCCAAATTCCCAGAGTGAAAATTGGAGCATAAACGTTAACTCAAAGTCCCCAGAGAGTGGATTGGAGTTTAAACACAAACCGGATTGTGATCGACCGTCCATAAAACAACTCTAAGTCCCCGGAGCGTGGACGTATCCTTGAAACTCAAGCAGGCGAGCCCGACCGCCGACGTATGAATGCAAATCCTTGGAGTGTCGATGTAATCGTCAATGGATGAGCGAGTGCGATTCGACCACTCGAATTTCTTTATTTCATCATCAATCCGATGACGTTAAGCTCAATAAGTTGAAAGCGGAGTGCAATTGCCACTTGATCTTACAATTCGTCCCTGAAAATGGGGGCAGAACTTAAGAGTCAATCACTGATTAAGATAGTGCATCATCGTAGTCCAGCTTGACATTCATTCATCACTCATAGTTGTGATTTTGGGACTTAACAACTAAACTTGGGTCTAACCCAAAGGTCGAAACTCAACAAATATACTGGATTGGAGTTCAAATGCTGAAACACTTAAGCAAATAAACGAAAATTGAGTGAAAGACAAAATGGAATTTCATTTCAACTATTTGTGGAAGAAAACTAAGTACAAGTTTATCACATAAATCCTACTAGCAGGGGCCAAATCCGCATCTATACACGGCTAGCAAAAAGAACAAAAGAAACTCCTATCTACTCGAAATTGCACCAAAGAAGCATATCTACTCTTTTTTCTTCTTCGGTTTCCGCTTCGTTGTGGACCCGTTGGAGCTCTCACTCAGTTTTCTTTTTGAACCCTTGCTCTTCGGTGGTCGATCCCCAGTCGTGGGCATTATATCAACATCCTCCTCTGAACTCAAATGAATTGGAATGCTTCTTGGAGGCGGAGTCGGAGGGACGGTATCAACAGAAGGAGGTGGGGCAGGCGCGCTCGTTTCAACGACCGTTCCTCCCGGGGATATCATCCGCAAAGGGGTTGGACCAGGTCCAGCCATTCCACCGCTAAAACCACTACTTCGCATGGCTGCCTCCATTTCAGCATTGATTTCAGCTATAATTTCCTCATCATGAAGTGTTTACGCATCGTTGGAGACTCCCTCAGTTGGGGCCGAAGAACTTTTCATTGGAACGCGTCCACCCATAACGAACGACAAGTCTGCAAAGGGGTCACTGTGATGACCGAGGAGTTCCTCCATCATCTGCTCATCGAAAATAAGTGTGCTCGCCTGCGCTCCATCGGTCGGTGCCGTGGTCATTGTGGTGGTCGCTTCAGTTATAATGGTCTCTTGCATATGATGTGATTCTTTAGTTGTAGGAGGCACAACCGGTGTAGCTTCAATCACTGGATAAAAGCAAAAGAAGAACTGTTAATAATACTTCAAGTGGTGCTTTCGATTTCGGATAAGCATAGAGAATGTTCAGAGTACCTTCCTCAGTTTGGCTCGCGGGTGGCGGAACTGCCTCAGAGACTTGCTTGGGAGCTGGAGACATATGCGGTTGATCCGGATTATAAGCAAGAACGGGCTGAGTCGGCATGGGAGTTTCAGAACTTGTATCATGATGCTCGACGTCAAAACCTTCTCCATCTACCAAATGCTGAGCGCCAAGCTTCTCCTTCTCATATGAAATCATGGCATCATGGAGAACTTTCCGCTCGTCTTCGCTCAACAACCGGTTCTCGAGCTTGAACTCATCAATCGATTCAGCTTGGTGGGCAGCCTTTTCATCTCCCACTAATCGGCCCCAGGCATTGTATAAATGTGTCGGATAATTATCGAGCCAGGCTAGATTTCTATGCTTCAAGACGTTAACATTATAAACAATGAGGAGACCTTCAATATCAGCTTCTAGCCTAGACTCCGCCATTTGGACTTCCTCCTCGACCTTAGTCTCCACCTCCCAAACCTTAGCCGTTGCCATATCCCATTCGCCCCGAAGCTCTACGGCCTATTCAAATGCCTCATGGCTTCTTTGTTTGCATCATCCTTTTCTTTGATGATTTCAAAAAAATTGGCTTTTAGCTCGTTGGGTTCTATCAGAGCAACATTCCTTTCAGCGGTAACTGTGGTGTTTCGATGGCCCATCTGCTCCACCAAAGCGAAGTGTGTCTGCCTCATACTCTCCATAGCCAAGTTTTCCTCGTCGGCCTTTTTGGTGGCCTCTATTTCTGATTTTCGAGAGGACTCAGCTTCATCGTTAAGCACTTGGATGATGCGTTCTTTCTGAGCGAGATCAGATTCTAACTTTTCAATTATTTTAGCCTGCTCGAAAGCCACCGCTGATGCCTTATCTGCAGCTTTCATCCACTCCTTATACCATGTATAAATTTCATGAATATAGTCATGCATCGTGGTTTCTGCTTCCGATGGAATTTTCTTTAAATGAGCGGGGAAGATGAAGCCGTCAAGACATATGTTCGGGAAATCTTCTCTTAATTGGGCAATTCTAATAGCCCTTCCCCAGTGGGCTCAGTGATGGCTTGTTCAGCAACAATGGGAGGTTCGGGCTTTTGACGTGGAGGCTCCGGAGGATGTGAGTTGTGAATAGAAGGTTGTGTAGGGAGTCGGGGAGGTGGAGAACGCGATCGGGATCGATATCTCTATTCTCTTTAATCTCTGTCTCTATCCCTCTCGTAGCTTTCCTGACTAGAATAACCGCGATCGCGGTTTCTATCATCCTCCCTCGTGTAGTGCCGTAAAGTGTATATGTGTGCGCAACCCCCCAACCAACAGGTAATGTCGGCTGCACTGATGGGTAGAGACTCGCTCAAATCTAGAGCACTTTGAAGCCCTTCCAATCCGGTGTCGTGTTGAAGTGACACATAGTCCGGAATCGGAATATCAGCAAGTCCTTCGAAAGGATTCTCTACTGGAGAGGGAGGAGCCTTCGAAATTCTAACACCGGAGGCTGGCAGGGACACTATTATGGATTTCCATCTTGAGGATTTGTGACATTTGTGTGCAACCGCCTTGCCATTTCTCCTTCCCTCTGAACCCTGAAAACTCTCAGAAGGCCCGGCCCTGGGTTCGTTATTTGTAGGCGTGTGTTCTTCATCACCTTCCTCAGTAATTACGACTCCTGGCGCTTTGCGCTTTACCCGCTTCGTCAGGGCCGCCCTAAGCACTCCTTCAAACCTTATGTTTTGTTTTCGTTTGATTAACCCAAGAATTCTTAAGTTCCTGTCGGTCAGCACCGACTCGATTTCTCTCATCTCGTCAGGAACTTCTTGGAGGATCTGTACTATTTCTTTAAAGTGTGCACCATCAGGTCGAGGAATTCGGCTGTAATGGAAAGAGAGTATCAGTCCCAATACCAGTTGCAACTATATTGTTAACTACTAGAAAAGTCGAAGCACTTACGTCTAGCCAACCATCGACTAGCAAACCCTGGTAGGCATCGAACGTAGAACCACTCAGTTTTGAAGTAGCTCAATCTGGTCAAAGCACCAGTCACAACTTGACAGTTCCTGACCGCCTCCAGAAATGAGAAAGAATGGCTATCTCCTCAACTCTTGACATTATAATGATATCTGATTTCGATCGGGGTCAGGGGTCGGAAAAGATGCTC
This sequence comes from Allium fistulosum, assembly GCA_030737815.1. Classification (NCBI taxonomy): domain Eukaryota; kingdom Viridiplantae; phylum Streptophyta; class Magnoliopsida; order Asparagales; family Amaryllidaceae; genus Allium; species Allium fistulosum. The sequence continues at coordinate 399,771,346 of CM060907.1, forward strand.
CATGAATACAATGAACAGACTGTTCAACAACGCATATCCATTGGGATGTAACTGTGAGGGGGCAATTCCAAAGAAAGACAACACTTCCGGAATATATTGATTGAATGGAGGAAGCACCCTGGCTATACATGAGTGCCTATTGGAGGCAGTAAACTCTTCCGGGGGAGCATGCGGTCTATCATTCGGCCCCGGTAGTATGACGTCGTCCAACGATAGACCATGCCTTAGGCATATCCGCCCCAACATATCTTCGGAGATGTTGGACGGTGCAGAATCTTGTGGGTTCATGATAAACCTGGCACCAGGTAGCTCGTCTGGAGCTGGATCTATAACTTCAGTCGTGATGACCGGTATCTCTATGACTAAAGGAGATGAACTCTGAAGCTCCTGCTGTTGTGAGCTTGTAGACTCCATAACTAATCAGCTTATTAAAAATCATCATTAGATGTTAATAAGCCTGTGTGTTCCCCAATGTGAAGTGCATAAGTGTGTTGTGAAGTGCAATGCTACATATTACTTGAGAAATTCTACATAGTTTGAAGATATATTCGAACGACGAGACTTCGAAATTCAACTGGAGTAATCGTCATCGCTGACCGTCTCAACCGTGCCATCTAGACTTTAAAGACCGATCCGAGCTTAAGTTTGTTAAAATTGTGTTCAGTTATAAGTTCCATCGACGTGCTTTGAAGGGCAGTCAAATATACAGTTTAACGGTTAAGTCAAATTATGCAAGGCGGAAGCTCGTCGGAGTCAAGGGTTTCGAATATGCAAAGCTTTCATACCCATCAAGTTCGAATTTGGATCGCTCCCTAGAAGCCAGTTTCTTATCGATCCCTTGGTTCAAATTTCGTATCGATCGGAGGGTTGAATTTCGTATCGATCATTTTGGGTCGATACATTTCCTATAGATCGCCACAAGGAACCTCGTATCGATCGCCCCAGATCGATACAAACCACCACCTCTCCAGGTTGATACGAAGCCACTCCCCTCCATCCATCATTTTCATAATTGACATGAATCTCTTTTGCTCCCAGATCGATACCGGTTTCTACGTTTCTAGATCGATACGAGCAACTTCAGCGTGAGCCAGTGTTTCCTTCGTATCCATCAGTAGGCCTTCTTCCCCAAGCGCCTTGAACACCATTTCCTCCTTCCTCAACCCTACTCTGATCCAACTCCGGCAACGCCAGTGCCAGAATCAGCCACGACTTTGGATGACTTGGCATTGAAACTCGAGTCTTGTTATTTTAACGAGAATTTATTGATTGGTTACCTAATTTAAGCAGTTACTTCGAAAGATTAGCGGGTTGAGTGATTCGAAGACAAATACTGTTTCTTCTTTCTTAAGCACTTAATCGATACGAAGACAAAGTTTGGAAATTAGAGCAAGTGAAAATTCGGCTAAGTCCAAAACGTATTTATATGGATGTGAAACTAAGGAGAAAAAATGATTCGATTCCCAGTCATCTCAACTGGTTTCAACAGGTTTCTCCCCAAATCGATACGTAGAGGGCTATCTGTATCCATCAATTCGAGTCCATCTAAAATGTATCGAAATGAGCTGCTTTATTCGTATCCATCAACTTATAGCTCGTGAAGACTCGTATCCACAGATACGAATAACGCCCGGAGGATCAGCTGGACTATTCCTATCCATCATAAGTCCCTCGATGCGAAGATCATTGCAAAATAGTATATGGACCATCCTGCTATCGATACGAAAAACGAACATTACTACGAAGGCTGATTCATCTGTTCGCATCCATCAGGCATCTATCGATGGGGAATGGCAAGTTCGTCTCCATCATTATGAAGATCGTCTGGGTTCGTATCCATCGATACGAAAGGATTCAAAGAACCAACTGATTTGTATCGATTGCCATCGATACGAAAAACGACTTACTCTTTTGACTTTTCGCATCGATCCAGGAGAGGATTGATACGAAGGGACACTCCAAAACAACCGTCAAGTGTTGTTCCAAATCCAATTTCACACCAATTCAGGAGAGGATCGATACGAAATTCGATACAAAAAACTGACAAAGACTCATGAACGTATGAAGGTTAATAAGAGTCAGCTTAAAATACATACATGTATAACGGGCTAACGTCCAATTTTTAAATTTCGCAGGAATTGAATACTCGTTTGATGATGATTACAACAACAAACAACAGTTTGTTATCATTCAACATGCAGTTACAATAGTGCATAGTACAACAATTGGCGGCCAACAATTCATTATTTATATTACTAAAGATCCATCAAACGTTACATCTTTCGACGAAAAGACAACTACCGGTCAACAAGTCAGATAAAACTGTTCAAACTAAAGATTGCAGCTTTTCAAAGCACGTCATGTTCTCACAAATCGTACTTTGGGGGGCAAATGTTATCCTGCATTTTGTCAAGGCCGTGACACTAAGGAATTGATTGGAAATCAAAGACATTTCATCCTGGAAAACGGTTATACACAGGTGCGCTATGGATACTGGTAAATTTTTCCCGAGTCCGGATCGAGATACAATTATCATGACACAACAATCAAAGCCATGAAAGCCAACGTTCCAATTTTCGAGTCAATCCGAGTTCATATGCTCAAGATATGATCAATGCAAGCCAAGGAAATCAACTCACTCACATCCATCATTTCGCATCGATCAGGCCGTATCCATCATTTCACAATGGTCGATTTTGTATCCAACACACATCCGTCTATTCGTAACCATCACCATGCAACCGCCCTGTTCGTATCCATCGAAAATAGTCTTCTTCGTATCCATTAGCAAACAAGCTCACTTCGTGTCGATCAGAAGCAAGAGAATCTACTTCGTATCCATCCGGACCCTCCTACTTCGTATCCATCGACTGCGACACGAATGTCCAATTCGTGTCGATCAAGCTTCAAACGTACTTTGTATCGATCGACCATAGATCGATACGAAATCACAACATCCCATCGATACGGAAAGAACAATGTAGTCGATCGATACGAACATAACAATGTAGTCGATCGATGCGAACAGAATAATGCAATCGATCGGTATGAACATGGCCAAGTCAGATCGATATGAACAAGGCGTAAACCTTGGAAATACTCGATCAATTCGACATAAAATGTGGATCCACCACAGTTTATCGCTCCATGTCAACAAGCAAGCACGTGTCTTTGATCGACACGAAGGAGATGGAGGCGAAGGTATCGATACGAACTCGTATCCATATTGGAGAGCCCAATTTGCGTCGATCATAACTAGCAATCTACAACTCCAAATGCCACTAAATTTTCATAGGAGCTTACGTACAACCTAAAGAATGTTCATGCCGAATTTCGAATCGATTGGACCATTTCTTGATCGATACGAAATTTGTTCGTATCTATCATGGACCGAGTGCAAATCATGTGTGATCGATCGCATGGGCCCACCCACGTGCCATAAGAGATCTCCCGAGATCTGAGAAAGATATTTGTAGCCTACACCTATAAATTGAACCCCAGAGCCTACAGAAAAAGGATCTTTTAGCTCTCTAACGTACAGACTCTATCGGAACCATTGTTGCACTCAGAAATCACTATTGTACTCGAAATTTACTGTTGTAATCCGTTGTAACCAACAAGCAGAATTTAATAAAAGTCAATCATTTCATAGTGGACGTACACAACACGCCGAACCAGTCTAAATCTCTATTTTCTTTTGCTGTGTTTCTGATTATTGTTTGGAGTGTTTGTTAGATAATACTCTTTTTACATTTACTTTCTTCATTTTATCTCTTCAAACACTTTCGAAGAGTGTTGTGCCCAATTTTGGTACAAACACTAAGCAGCGAGTATCTCAATTTAGTAGTACTACTCTTGGGCAAATAATGTTGGATTCCTATGAAGAAGCCCTTATGTTTGCTTATGCTGATAATTTCAAGAAGTGCCCTAACATGAGTTTCCCCTCGCTTGACTCTGCCATGGTTGATAGAGTAATGGGAAAGATCAATCAAATAAAGCAGGGGATTGAGCTTGTAGAAGAGGAGGAAATCAATGCCTCCAAGATTCTTTCCTTCGACGTCCCTTCCTTTGAAATTGAATCCGACTCTGAGGATGAGGATGACAAGGATGATGCCACCGGGGAGTAAGGCAATGATAAAAATGATGATGAAGATCACAACGATGATATTAATGATGACAATGATGATAACGTTGATGGCGGTCAGGGCTTAGATGGAGATGGCGGAGATCACAACAAAGCCTCTGATAAGGATGGGGATGACAACACCAAAACTTCAAAGAAAGAGCCAACTCCTTCTACAACTACCCTGCTTGAATCTAATGGGCCTTCTGCTCCTCAAGAGGATGAGCCTGCTCCTATTAATGTTGAAGAGCCTAAACGGAAAGGGCAGGCTTCCCAGACCTCTGTCCCAATATCATAGGTATGGGATTCTCTATTTAAATATCTTTCTCTACGAAGGTAATAATAGTATAAATCGTTTATTTTAGATAAGGAAGAAGTCCATCCTCCCCTATAAAACAAAAGTTGAGAGAAAACAAGCTGAAATAAACAAGTTATATAGGGAGTTAGACAAGCAAATATGGGAGCATAATGTACTTTCTGATAAGCATCATAGACTCGATAGATTTACCTCGGTGCTGGCCTCTTTTAAACATCAAAAGGCTGCCCCCTTATTAAAGAGAGCGCACCTCCGATACGACGCTCACTCTGTTTTGGATGCGGACCGAAGAAAGGGACATCCTAATCACTTTTTATATAAGGTTTATCCAATAATTGATTTTTCATACTTAGGCGAATTTAGTGGGGGTCTACTTATATGAATTCACAAGAGATACTTGGATGAATTCGGATCTAACCCGCACCTTGGAACTTGTTGGAACTTACCATGGGTTAGACCAATTCCCCAAGGTCTCCCCTCTGTAAAGCTTAAGTATTATAAGAACAAATTTTATTTGAGTTATTTTCCAAGTCTGTTTTGTACGAACTAGATGAGTAGTTGTAAATACATAGCAGTGTATTGATTTATAAATATCTGTTTAGTTTTGTTCTTTATGCTTAGCTTCATTTTATTATATTATTATAGAGTGACTATTCACTAGGTCCACTTGTTTCTACAGACCACTTAAGCCAATATGTTAAACTGAGAAGGTTTTATCTTTAAAAGGCATCGATTTTAAAATCTTTGAAATTGGCAAGGTATTTTTTCTTGGAGATTTACAAAAACTCTACTTGGAATATCCCCGTCTCCGCTTTGACTTCCTTGGTGATGAGAAGGAAACACTTCTTAAGGAGATTAGAACATGTCACTCTAAGTTAATTTGTGGTCATGACAGTGCTCTAGCTGGGAAATGGGACTATAGCAAATGTCCACCAGTTATCACTCCAGAAGTGTCAATATCCCTTTTGATTCAATAGTCACGTTTTCTGCTAACTCATTAGATAATGTTAGAAAAGTGGTTTCTTTGCTTTAAATGCTAATCAATTGTTTGTTGCATCTTTCAAATTTGATGTTATTTGAGTTGTAATATGTTATTATAATAATAAAGAGATTTCTCATCTTGATTCTAACTTTTTTTATTTCTTTTTACTTAAATAGGAGACACAACTATCTACAGTTTCTCTCCCTCTTGATTTGTCATCACACATTGCTAACCTTAGGGAGAAACTATTAAAGTCAAGTGGAACGAGTGAACTCAGCTATGACATTTAACTAGAATGCTTTGGTGGCAACGTTGAAGCCTTGAAATGGCACAAAAGATACTTTGTTCTAAAAACCATTGCTGGCAATCAGAAGGATCAAATTGCCTACTTGGAGACCGATATCAAAACAAAGACGAAACGATTCTATACTGAAGTGCCAGATAAAGTCTAACCCTACAATTGACTTCGATCATAAGATGTCGAAGCTTATTCAACAAATTAGTGATTTGGAGTTGAAATTAAAGGATAGTCAAGTGTAGTGTGGATCGTTGGGATTTATTATGGGGGACAACATATCGAGCATCGCTTTACCGACTTCTCGCACTACTCCCTCGATTTCCAGACCCACGAGGTCAAATACTCTTGCTGTTCAAAAATTTCCCTCACTTATTAACCCTCCTCAAGGCTTTGATGAGAATGCCGTGGGTAATTGGTGCAGAAGAGTTAAGTTTGAAATAGCAAAGTATTTCTATGAGCAGCAAAGGGTGAAATATTCTCAGAATATAAACGAGTATGCCGCCAAAGTTCAGAAGCTCGAACATGATAATTACTTTCTCCAGAAGTGCGCTACAGAGTTAGAGAGGGATAACAAGGCCCTAAGGGGCGCAAACAGAGCTTTCAACCATGCCTTGAAAACAGATATTGATGCAATTGGTGACACGTATAGGGTCAGGAAGAAGGAAAAGAAACTCAAAGAAGTTCTCTGCGCCGTAATTCGTCACATAATCGATCCTTCAGTTGCCGAGAATTTTAACAAAGCTGCCCAAGACTTGTGATATATCTGTATCTATGAAATGTATGAACTCGTTTTGTATATATGTGAACAACTTCATAGTTTTGTAAATTATTTCATGACTTATGTAAATCATATAAACTTTGTAAATATCACTTGATTTGTAATTCCTTTCTGTAATGTCACTTCTGAAATTCTTTTTGATAGCTCAGTCATTACTTCCATTTTGTTGAATCTTTCATTACTTTTTGTTGTGTTGATTTCCCTATAAAGTAAGAAGAAAACAATATCTCTAATATTTAGCTTCAAATTGTCATACCAATCTAAGTATATCATTTGTTTAGATTAACAAATAATCTTGTTAATTGCATGAAAATTAATTTGTAGTAAACATCTAAATCCCATATTTTAATCGTGATGAGAGATAATCAAGAATTTAACTTCGACCATTTGGCTGGAATATCTAAAATTTGTTGATTGAAAATCCTGCCTTATCACAAGGGTATAAATATTATATAGTAATTCTTCAAGAGATAGTTCATATGGGATTGAATCCAGAAATCGTTGCCTGAATATTTGTAATAGAATCCTATAGACCCATTCTCCGGCTTTAGTAAAATTTGAAAATTTAGAAATCCGAGATCCAGATTCGGGTATTAACGGAAACTTATAACAATGATTTTCTTGAGAGTATTTTTTGACCCAGATTCGGGCATTTATGATAGATAAATAGAAATCCATTATTGAAATTTCACACCCAAATTAGGGCTCAAATAAGTAATAGTTTCGATACCTAGATTCAGGTATACAAAGATAATAAGTGATCGATAAAGACCCAAAACCCAAGATTAGGAATTAATAAATAAAGTTCTAAAATGAATGTCCTGAAACCTAGATTCGGGTATTAATTGATGTAATTTTGATATGAGAGACCCGAGACCTAGATTCGGGTATTAACAGATGATGTTTAGAAATGAATGTCCTGAAACCAAGATTCGGGTATTAATAAGTAGAGCTTTGTTCTATTCCTTTGATGTGTGAACCCTTCTGGTCTTATAAAGAACTAATTTGTGTAGTTGCCTATTGAGCTTGGACATCTTAATCCATAATTGGAAATGGCTTTTCTCGAGCTTGGGCATCTTAGTTCATGATGTTATAAGCCTAATATCAGGCTTAGACTTCTTAGTCCATTGTTGAATGTGCCTCCTCTTGGGCTTGGACGTCTCAGTCCTTTATAGAATGAGCCTATTTTAGGCTGGGACATCTTAGTCCATTATAAAATGAGCCTCTTCTTGGGCTTGGACGTCTTATTCCATTGTTTGATGGGCCTCTTCTTGGGCCTAGACGTCTTAGTCCATTGTTATCCCATGCTCTTGCTAAGCTCATCTTAGAGGCAAGAACCAAGGACTTACTCGACCTCCCTCCAGGAGGTGCCCTGCCCTGGCCCTTGTATGGCACAGACAGGGGCTTGTTCATTGCTTTACCCTGGCCATCTTATGGCGCAGATAAAGGCTTACTCCATCCTCCCTCCAGGAGGTGCCTTACCCTGACCATAGCGTGGCGGGGATAAGGGCTTGTTCGATGCTTTAACCTGGCATCTTATGGCGCGACTAAAGGCTTACTTTGTCCTCCCTCTAGGAGGTGCCTTGAACTAACCAGAGGCACGACTAATGGCTTGTCTGGTACTTTAACCTGGCCATCCTATGGTGCAGCTAAAGGCTTACCCGCCCTCCCTCTAGGAGGTGCTCTACTCTGGCCAACTTGGCATGGACAGAGGCTTTTCTACCATCTTAGGTAGACTACCATCTTTGGTAGTATCCAAATATAACGAGCGTTTCACTCCCAACCATATAGATTATCTTTTTATGAAAAGTAGCTCTTTATTAACTTTGTCTCAAATTCTATTTACAAACTCATGAATCTTTCCTTGTTGGAAGAAATTTATGATCATCCCATCTAGGGCTCTGCAATGCTTGGTTTCATGGCTATTCATCATTTGGTAATAGCAATAGGATCCTTCCAGATTCCTCCTATGTTTTGATTTTTTGTTTTGTGATGGCCAATAGTTAAGCTCATCCTTAGTTAGTAGGTAGACATTCTCCATGGATGTTGTTAAATTTCATTCTTTGGGAAATCTAGATTTGATGCTTGATTCTTGAGGATAGCCTTTTGACTCTTTGTTCCTTGGTCTTATTGTTTCACATTCTTCGATTGGTTTTCTTTTTACCATCTTTTGAATTTCTTGAGTTGGAAGTGTTTTTGCTATAGATGGTTGCCATTTATGTGTAAAGGCATAGTAATCATCCATTATCTCTTTCTCAAAGATGGTGCCTTTGGAATAATGTTGGATGGTTCTTCTCATTTGATTGAATACATTGTCACTTCCATTTGTTTTCTTTCCTAATGCAAAGATGGGGGTGGGGTCAACATGAAAGGGGTTTATGCTTTATTTTTCAGGATTGTATGATTCTGCTTTTTTCTTGTTTATAATTCTAAGAGCTTCTAGCCTTAATCATTGCTCTTCTCTTGGTTGGAATCCTTGATGATTATTGGAGAGAATCTTTTCAAGTGCGGTTTAGATGACCCTTGTTCAGATCTCTTAATTCTTCTGGCCATGATTAAACCAAAGTAGATGAACTTGAGATATGGTTGAGTGGGGCTAAAGACAAGTAGTGTTGGAAGCTTAACCAAGTCAGAGGTTCAAGCCTTCCTTCTAGCGCCAAAAATGTTAACAAGAAATCTTATCAACACCCCAAGGTTGTGTTAAGGAATGAAAGTTATCCTTTAGGTCAGTAGAGTAGGAAGGAAGGTATGCATACTTCTTTAATTTCCTTTTGAATATGCCCTAATAGGCTGAAGTTTTCCAGATCAATCTTTCGACTCAGTCGAAAGGGTTGGTTTCTGTGCTTAATGACCTTTCGACCTAATTGAGTTAGTACAGATTCTCCTTCAAAAGCTTTCCTTTTTCATTCAGTTAAGATACCCTAAATAGGTTTATCCTGGTTGGTTTCAACCTGGTTGGAGGGCTTAAATAGTCGTGTGGCTTGGGCTAGGGTTAAAGATCGGAAAAAGGGGTATCGACCTTGTCGAAAGCAGTGAGCTTAACCATCTTGGATTGGAATTAGTAATATCAAGCTACAGTGTTTTGGAGAAGGGTTTCGACCTTGTTGAAAGCCAGATCCTTGGGCTCCTTGTTTTAGTAGAAGGTTTAAGTAAATTATGACTAGGTTCCGTCCTTGATGAAAGCCTAAACACGGAGGAAGGTTACTTGAAGCATGAACTTAAAGTTGTTTAAATCTACTTGGTTTCAACTGTGTCGACAGTGACCTTTTAATGAAGGCGAAACCTGTAACACAATAGTGAAACTGACAAGAACTTTGATGAATAATAAAGTAATCTAAGATACGTGAAAATTCCCTTTTATAAGCAAAAGATGACTTTATTGCTTCAAATCCCCAAATTAATTTTGCAATTAGGGTTCAACACTTTTGATTAAAGAAATTCTAGTTTGGAATGGAAGGAATCGGATCCCCCAAACGTGACCCCTTGGGTCTTATTTATAGAAGCGCGTCAACACCTTTCGACCTTGATGCTTCTGACTTGGTCGAAAGGTGGCTACCGAACGACTCAAGTATGCTTCCTCTTTGTCGAAAGAAAGGGTTGCGCCTCTCTTCTTTGTATTGCCTTGTAAGTGCTTCCAACTCAGTCGATAGGTATTGTTCAATGGTTTCGATGATGTTCGATATGCCTGAGCACTTCTTTCTAATTTAATGTTGAACCCTCCTAGATCACACTGGTTTCGACCAGTTCAAAAGGCTTACCATAGCTTTCGAAGGGGTTGTCCTGGACAATGTTTGCTTTCACATAGTTTAAATAAAGGAGAAACCTTTGGTGTTGAAAGGTTTGGCGCATATGAAAATAGCGATTCCCATTGTCTTCGAAAGGTGTTGCTTTGACTCAATTGAAAGGTCATCATACATATGAAATGACCTAGTTGAAAGAGGATTATTGAAGGCGGAAGGGTGCTTTTGACTCCTTTGTCTCTTTTGAAATGTATGAACTCACTGGACCATTGTTGTAGAGACCTTCTAACGCCTTCGAATGTTTTTGAAGATTCCAGACTTTGACGTTAGCATCCCTTCGACTCCATCAAAATGATCAGCTGGAATCTTCTTCACTTGTCCTTCTTTGTCTTCTGCTTAAAATGGTGTCAGCAAAGTCGAAAGGTTGATTTTTGGAGTAACACTATCAGCTAGTCTATCTTGGGTAATGGGATGCTACCCTTCGGGCGTGCTTTATTCAAGCCCGAAAAATCAATACACGTCCGCCACATTCTATTTTTTTTCTTCACTAACCCACGGTTTGATGCACATTCAGGTTACAAAGCATCGCAGATAAAGCCATTTGCCTTCAAGCTATCCGCATTCTCTTTCAACATAGCGGATCGCCCCAGACCCAGACTATGTCTCTTTTGTTTTACCGTTGGATACTTCGGTCCCATATTCAGTGTAACGAACTGCCTTTCTTACTTTGAAAGATGATCCATTATGGGTTAAAGAATAGAAAGAAGATAGAGGAAATCAGAACATCATAGAATATCACATCGCACATGATAACATATAATAGATAACATAAGATCATACATAGTCACAGTCATGATAGTACATCAGAGTCATAATCGTACAAGTTCCAACTGGAGCAGTTATAACTGCCTATCTCTATTGAATATATGGATCACACATACATACATAGCGGCAATAGATAATAAGATAATAACTAGCGAATGGTGAAGCCATCTGCTCAAGCTCTTCCAAAATGCATCTGTGAGAAATCTGGATCACTAGGCTACTCATACAAATTTGAGTATCCAAGAGTTTAGGGAAAGTAAATAAATTATGAGTCAGACATGGGTCTAGTGTGAGTAAACTTAAACCAACCGAGTTATTATTTTTAGAACTCTTTAAAATCGGAAGTGTCCTATAAGACCACTTCGCACATAAACACGGACGGGTTTTCACCTTACGATAACTAAAACGGATTTTATATAAAATCTGGTGATATTATGATAGTGTTTAGGGTTTTCAAGTAGAGACAAAACATAGCTGAAATGCTTGCATCTAACATTCCAACATATTTTGGTACAACTAAATTCGTATGACATTTATTGGAGAGTGGATTCCATACAATGACAAGGCTACTAGGGTACCGTCTATCACAATACACCTCTAGATTAGCGTACCAAGGTCACAAGAACGTCTTGCACTCCTACCAACATAGGACCCGCCTATCCCTTGTTGGATAGTACTGAATATGATCACCTCTTGGTTGGGTTCAGCAACCATTGGATCTGAAGCATACACGAAAGGAATAACTCGATCTAGATGAGGATAATCATAACCTAAATGGGTACGGCCCACTTAGCCCTACTGCATATCCCCTATTTTAGTCATTCCTGGTTGATGCTACGTTTTACCTATAATATAGAATTGCCCACTTGGAATGCTAATATTACCTCCCAACCGATGACACAATGTCAGCATTCATCCATAGAAGTAATTCAAGAGATGAATGAACCGAAAGCACTACTTCCACTACACTCAATTTGGAATCACCCTTAGAGTTAGTGACAATTAGCCCTTTCTATTCAAATTCTTAAACTTTTATCATTACTTCACTCTTTTTAAATCGAACGCTTACGTTGGTTCAAAGTGGTTTTCGGATAATCCATGCTATCCGATCCCGGTCTCTTCGAACCAACATTTGAAGTTTTTTAAAGCCAAGTTTATCGATGTTGGGCAACTCACTATCAAGTGTAAAGATTATACATATGGAAGTAGATCCCATATGTTTAAATTATCATGACCTAGTTATTGAAATTAACTTCCTTGTTTTTATCACTTCTCGATATTTGGCTATGTGCTAAATAAAAGACAACTTACTTCCAATGAACGTGTCAACATTTTATCATAACTATTTTAATTCATTTGGCTACTTAATGGTTCAGACAAGAGATCCTTTGATTTAAAAATCAATTCATCGAAAAAGAAAGTTGATTTAAAACATAACCGATAAAGTTGAATATCCTTTATAACACCCATCTCCATTTAGTCTAACTTTTTTAAAAAAACTTGATTAATTCTTCATTATTCATAACTAAATCAAGATTAAACCAAAATTAAACCTTAATTAATTTTAATTAAGAATTAATTAACATAAATCAGTTGTAAAACCTAATTAATTAATAACTTAATTATTAAACCCTAATTAAATAATTAATTCAATAAAAAATAATTAAATAAATAATTAATCTTGATTAAATAAAAATAAATCCTTAACTATTCCTTAACATGATTAACTTATAACTTAAACCTTAATTAATTCAATTAAAATCATTAACTTACTTAAGTAATTCTTAACTCTAATTACTTAAATTAACTAATAATTATTATTGATTAAATAATTTAAAATAATTAAGTAATGAAATCATTGTTTAATTAAACTTAACATAAGTTTTATACTTATTAAACAAGTTCGACAAGGTTTTTAAAGAACATGAAAAGAAACTTTAATTTTGAAGTTTGAAAATTTTCTAACTACATCTATAACGACTATCGCTATGGCTGCCGTAACTTAAGGACTAGTTCCTAAGTTACGGGCTCTTTTTAACTTACTTGCCTTAGGTTAACCAAATTTTTTTGAAACCAAAACAAGTTAAAACCTTTTTAAAGAAAAATAGTTTCTTTAAGTTAAAACAAACATGATTCAATTTTAAACTTGGATCTCAAGCACTCGACACAACAAGATGTCAATTTCCTTACTTTATACAACTATATGGTCAATGTTACACAACATATAACCATATTATCCTCATACTCACTAAGGATCACATCTTTTCCATTATTACAACATTTCAAGCACATACTTCACAACTTTATACATACAAAATAAAGTAACTATCCAAATACAACAATATCATGATGTTTTCATCCATTAGAACAACATACAACATAAGTCATAAAATAACATAGTAAAGGCAAGAACTTCCCACTAAAATTTAGAGTTTACCCACCAAAACCTAAGCAACTTTTCAAACTTTGGATTTTTGACCTAGATCTTGCCTTTTTCCAAGACAAGGCACAAACTTTAGCAAGTTCTTCACTAAATGGGCTCGGCTAGGCTGTGTTTAGACTCGGCCTAGAGGCTAATGTGGAGGTGAGCTTGGATTTTGAAGGAGAAGTAAAAGTAAAAAGCTAAGAAAGCTTTTAAACAAATTTTGAAAGGAAAATGTCGTGAAAATTTTGATTGTTAACTTAGAAAATTTTGCTTGGATGCCATGGACTTCAAGCTCAAGCTTTTAAAACAAAAGATAAGAGGAGAATGAAAAAAAGTGAAAAGAATATAAAGAAAATTGCTTTTATAAAATGTTAACAAAACAAATTACCAAAATACCCTTAGTCACCCTACCCTCCACTATTTTTTTTGACACATCATCACTCTTCTCCTCTTCCTTGTTCTACATTTCCCCTCTCCCCCCGTACACCCTTTTATCCACCATGTGAACCAATGCTTTGTATTCTTATGTGATGTTGTTTTGACTTTTATTTCATTTCAAATTTTCTTTATTTTATTTTTTTGAAAATTGTTCACGTCCTTCTTATCGCTCTTAAATACTTTATAAAATATGTTTACACTTCACACTATGTTTTAAATGGTATTTATAAATGTTTAGTTATATAAACTAAGGTTTTTTAAAAAATTTAACACAACTTGTTTATAGTGAAAATTTTGATTTTTCCAAAAAAAACTTTCCAGTCACATTTCTTTATTCCTTTTTGAATAAATATTTTTGTAGACACATTTCAAAATTAATTTTGTCATTATTATTTATAATTAAATGGGGTATTTTAAATTAATATACTCGTATAATTATTATTTAAATGTGTTTTAATTGTCCTTAATTAAAGTGGCTAAATTTTAGGTCGTTACATTCAGTGCCTAGCATGCTATCTCTAGTAACGTTCCATGCATATTCGAATGTGACAAAGCAAAAACTTCCAAGTTTGCTCGTGGAGAACCGACAAACTCCTTTCTTAATCCTACGCTAAGTTGAGATCCGATCTTAAGAGCCGGACTAGGATCATCCATGTCAATCGAAACATTGGCTATCATCTCAGCTGGTGCTACCGCACTTACTCTTACTTCAGTTTGGGATCCATAGACTTATAGAACCTACTATGGTTCTTGAGACTAGGCTTGGGCGTTAATTGCTATGCATCAGCGTTCTTAATCTAGAAAACTTTCGCTGCATTCTTCCCTTTCTTCCATCACTTTGCTTCCTAAGCTCGGTGACATGACATTCTCAACCAACGCTCTAGTCCCCACTAAGCGATCTGACTCCATTATTGATGGGGAAATTCATCATCAAGCACCAAGAAGTTAGTGCTATATGGAAATCAGCAAGGGCCGATCGGCCTAAAAAGGCTTTATACGTCGAATACTCATCCACAATTACAAAATTCTGAACCAACACAATATTGTTGTCTCAAGGTCTTAAATCCATAGACAAACCAATTGTCCCAATAGGTTGCTTTGCCTTGCCCGTAAATCAAAGAATCCTAGATTTACAAGGCTTAAAATCCTTCATACTTATCCTCATCTAATCAAACATTCTTTTGAATAGAATATTAACCAAGCTTCCACTATCCACCAAGACTCGATGCACTGTAGTAGGGCATATAACAGCCGTAATCACCATGGGATCGAAGGTTCGTGCTTTGACCCAATTAGAATCTCTATTCCAAAACACGATATCATTAGTCATCAACCTTTGCCGCTTAGTCAAAGCTCCATCCTTAATGACATAGCAGCTATCCTATAGTAAATGCCTCAACAAACTCGCATGCCATTCAGTTTCATTCTAGGATTTCTCCACTGGAAGAGTACCTCTAATAATGTTGTTAATAATTATTCTCCTATCTACCTCCTGGGCTCTCTCTACTGGGTCCAAGTTTATTCCATTGGGGTCTACCATTTTTTCCACCATCTCGCGGCTTACTTACATACTACTATAATTTCTTTTTTACCAGTTCATCAATGAAATCCCTGAGATGCCTATGCTCGTTTGTGTTATGCCTATGATTTTCATAGAACTTACAGTACTTACCAACGCGCCTTTCTTCTTCAATTGCCTCCCTCCTAGGCGGCTTCTTATACCTTTCCATGCCTTGCATGGCCAGATAAATGTTTTCAAGTGTATCGATTAGAGATATATACTCATCCGGCCTTATATTCCTCCGGCACTTTTTTGTGCCATTCCATATGCCTCCACTGCCCTAACTTCTCTTGCTTTGATTACTAGAATTGCCAACATTCATAGCCACATTACAAGAGCTCTCATCGATTTGTTTAATTGTTACATTACTTTCAATTACTTACTTCGATTGTCCACCACTAGTCTTCCCGGCAACTGGGCTTGCTCCTTTCAAATGCAAGAATTGGTTAACCTTTCGGTGGAATTCCTCTATAGTTGTCGGCAACTTTATCCTTAATCATTTCCCAAAGTCCATGTCTGGACGTATGCCCTGAACAAACACCATCAACGCATACTTTCATTTGGATTGTTAACTTCAGTAACTGCAATGTTAAACCTAATCAGGAACCCCTTCAATGATCCTGAGGTTCCTGAGTGAGGCTCGACAAGGACAACATGTCCTTAGACCGAGTAGTGTGGAGCTAGATTTGCTCCAGAAACTTCTTTGCTAACTCATCAAAGGTTGAGATGGATTTCTGCCCGAGCCGAGTAAACCACATAAACGCAACTCCATCTAGAAAATTAAGGAAGCACCAGCATCAAATTGCTTCTGTTGCTCTCGCACCATCTATATGCCACTCATAATTGAATGCTACCTAGGAACAGTAGATTCATTATATAATGACATTGTTGGCATCATAACCCTTAGGATATTCTCTATGAATAGAGTTCTACAAGGCGCAGAACCCCAATCTTCATTTTTTATGTATTTATTTTCCTTCAACAATGCTTGGTCATATCTCATATATGCTCCTCACTTGCCTTTTATTTTGAAGGATGACTATTAAGAACCGGACCAAGTGTTTGACTCCACAAATAGTTTCGGCTTGCTCGTTGATTTCTAGGTTCCGTTGTCTCTGGGACACTACTCCTGTACCACTTCTTTTATGTCTTATTGGTTGCTTAATGGTTGTTTAGAAACCAACATCCCAAGCTTCAATATTCTATCCATTATCATCACCAACATGCTGCAAATCATCCTCGAAATCACATGAGTTGGCAGCCTCAACTTCCTACTCCTCTAAGGGCTTTAAATTCATGTCGGTACCAAATTGATTTTGGTTGCATAGATCTGAATTCCTTTAGTTGGGGCTCTCTTAGTCCCTCTAGCACTTCTCCTTGCAGCTTCAGTAGTTTGTTCCTTCTGCTTTTACTTTCTATCCCTTCCATTTAGACAAAAAGCAGATGAGTTCTCCTCTTTCGATCCAATAGGTGATGCCTCTCTCTAGCTACCCACTATCCTCTACCACTGCTAGGTCAGTAAGACTATGCTAGCATCCATTTTTTCAAGTAAACCCTTCTGACTATCTGCCATCTTTTGGTTTAACTCCCCTATCGTCTTATCAAATTTCACTCTTATGACTATCCCTTGTGGGGTAGAAGGTCTTGGCAACACTGTCATCGGTTGATTAGTAACTTCGTTATGATCCACACTAACTACTGCTCCAGTAACAGACTTCCTGGATGGTGCCATTGATTCCAATATGAAAATCCTTCAAATCCTTTGATGAAAACCTTCTGGATCTAACCTCTAGACACTCGAATCCACAATAAATAGCTTGATCTGTACCTATAAAATGCATTTCTCTATTAAAGCATCGAAGATCTTGAGCTTAAAAATGGCACAACACTCAAAAATGAAATTAAATAGAGAGATCTATCAAAATAAAATGAGAAACATAAGAAATTTTTATAGTGGTTCGACAAATCTAAGGAAAATCTTGTCACTTAGAGATTCTGGTCACAAGTACAAGTATTTTATCGGTCTAACAACTTGGAACAGTAAAAAAGTAATTTACTTTACGTCAAGGTCGTATAGAGAAAGAAAGTGTAGAAGATGAAGTGCCAAAAGTCTTTTTTAAGTTGTCATAAGCTTGTTATTTATAGAGCAATCATCCAACAAAATCATTAGGTCTTAAAATACCAAGTCTAACTTGAGATTCAAGAATGTAGGAGGGGAGAGAGGTCCTCTGACCAGTAAAATCATCTCGGTACCAACAAAAAGTGATCGGTGCTGACTTGATTCTATAATGATACATTGTGTCATCTTCCTCCACTTGATCTTCTATTTTCAATCCATTAAGTTACAAGTACTTTCTCCTTAAAAGTCCTTTCATTGTCGAGAGGTTCTTACAACTTCAATACTTTCCCTTCTCTTCGGAGCTTCTTCGAAGTTGTCCACCTACTCCTTTAGAAATGTGTCCTATGATGATCCATCTTAAAAATAATCCATAGCTCAATGCTCCAAAATCTCAAATGATGCCTAAAACAGCTCGCTACCGACCAGAAACTGATCGGTACGGAGATCTCTCTATGTCTGTTTTGGGTACTTTATCCTTTTGGGGATCATTTGGATGTCCTTATAAGCATGTTCCCAAGTTCCTGAACCATAACGTTTTCATCCTGATGTTCAAATTCATTTGTAAGCTGATTGGTCTTAAACACGTATATCATTATTAACAAGGAAAAGAAGCACGTAAAAACTACTACAAAATAATTGGTCATTTTAGTAGCATTTATCGAATTGCAATAGAAAGTTCTAGGTTTAGTTACATCTTCTATAATAGCTTTTTTCAAACTGCTACTGCAATCTTTATTATTAATTTTAGAACCTACAAAATACATTTTTTATAGCGGATTGGAAAATGCTACAATATATTAGCCGTTCTATAGCATTTACCTAAACGCAACTGAAAGTTCTAGTCTTTTAGTTGCGCCTTCTATAGCAACATTTATAAAAACATACTGAAGGCTTTAGTAGAGTTTATATGATGATATGAAATCTCTTTTCTGTTATACTAGAATAACAAGCACCTACAATGCTATTTCACTTGAATTCCCTTTGTGAATAGGCATTTCTTTTCATTCAGATTGGATGTAATAAGATGATATTTGCCATTGATTTATTGAAATGGTTAGCTTTTAAATCAATGGAATAGTATACTTAAAGTCTGACTTTATGCTATAGGGTCAGTAGCACGATCACACACTCTACTTATTGAAAACCTAATGTCTAGGTACTCGAAGGTAGGTACCAAAGACTCCTTTGATCCATGATTGAATCATTGGAGTATAATCGAACCGAAGGGTGATAAGATAAACTTCCCTTACACATTTTAACTTTGACCAATGTAGAGGATAGGCAGGGTTAAAGGTTGATGTCCAAAGATTGGCATTGCAAATACCAATGCCCGAAGATAGGCATCAGTGTATAACCGAATTCTTATAGCTATAATACTAGTTATACTAGTACTTATGTAAATAAGAGGGAAAAGAAATATAATTTTAGCTGCAATGGAGTAGTGTTGTTTATTTACAGTTAATAGGAAATGTTTCACCGATAATAGACGAAACTAAGTAATCAGTAGTCATGACCAACAGTGGAAATTTATTCATACGTATATAGTTGCAATAAATTAAAGCATTTCATCGACCATAAATGCAGACACGTATGGTATGTAAGTAATCTCATTATGGATAATTTTATATTTTTACATGAAGGCAAGTGCATAGCCAAGAAAATAAAAGGTGCGATAAAACAAATAAGGTAGAATTGGACAGAAAACAACTTTAATTTACAATAACTTTTTGAGTACAAAATTACATGGCCTGTACCCGCACTGCAATGGATTATGTACAAGAAAGGAAAAAGAAAAAAATACAAAAAGAATCTATCTTAAAGGAGTAGTCATGATTGAGCACATCCTCCCTCTTTTCCTTCTTTTAGCGGAGTGCTTGGTGCAATGCTTCTTTTGATTGCCCTTCTCTAGAGTGTTCTCCCCAAAAGGTGAAGCCACATCTTCGGTTGACCTATAGAGTCTGTCATCAGGATTAACATGTGCTTTTTCAAGCGGCCAAGAAACACTAGTAGTGGGAGTAAAGGGAAGCTTAATGAGAATTGAAGAAATAGTTGAAGCTATGGACAAAGGCTTCAGAGGATTTTACATGCCCGACTCTACCTTTACATGCTTGAGTTTCAGAGTATCAACAATGACCTTTCTTGCTGCCATTGAAGATTAGGCTCCCACTATTTGAGTAACCATCAAGTCATCGCCATCTTCAAATGGTTTTGATTCCTTAAGTTCCTACTCTTGAACTTTATCTTTTTAGCATTGGGGCCAAGACCGGACACGGTAGAGGTAGTTGGGATGGGGAAAGCAATTAAGATGATGAAAGAAGTGGAAGTGGTGGTTATAACTGATTGAGTGGAAGCTTAAGTAATTGCTAGAAGGGCCATTATTGTAGGTTGACCGGTAAGTAGGAAAAGAGAGAAGTAAAGTTTAGTAGCTTAATTGATGGACATTTAGAGCTTTCAAAGTCTGGGGAAATTAGGGATATACCTTTATAAGTCAGACTGAACTCTTTAGTAGATCCTATGGTATGCCCCACTTCATGAATCAGAGTAAAGGTAGGGGGACTAAAGGCAATTTAAGGTGGTGCAAAGCTTGGGTGTTCGGAATATATGTGACGACCCACATTTCAGAAGGTTTAAACCAACAATAATCCACACATGTCCAACTCAAATAATCCGGAACATAGATAATTAATGGGGTTAATTAAGAAAAATAAGAAAAGAGGAAAACAAATACAGAATCTTGCAATGGAATGACAAAATATAATAATCAAATAAACAGTTCATGAAGCTGTTTATACTATACATTTGATTATAATTTATACATCTATCAGAGTTATATATACAACAAAGAAAAATTAAAACAATGCAGCAGAACAACAATGTGGTGGAATAATACTAGTAATAATAATATACCAAATCTTCATCTTCGTCCTCCAGAGAATAATCTTCAATGCGCTGAAATATTCAAGATTGACCCGAGTGTAATGACGTCTTCCTCACCTTCCTCCAGCTTAATATCAGCAGTCTGTTCAGGGTTCCACACTCAATAGTGGCAACTAAACACGAGGGTTGCGCTCGTTGCGAGACTTAACCCAACACCTTACGGCATGAGCTGACGACAGCCATGCACCACCTGTGTCTGCGTTCCAAAAGGCACCCCTCTCTTTCAAGAGGATTCACGGCATGTCAAGCCCTGGTAAAGACAAAACACTCGAGTCAGGACTAAAATATCCTTATGTGAGTCAAATCAATATCACATATAACATGAGTGTAATAGCGTCGGAGATGTTTATGGGGTTTCTCATCTCCTATCTAGTGTATAACATGCGTGCAATAACTCAAGAGATGTTACGGGATTTTCCATCTCTTAAGGATCCGTCAATATAAATATATATATATATATATATGTATATATAATGTCTAATCACTAAAATAAATATTTTTCTTAGCGTTAAGGCTTTATATTAACCCCCCTTAACACATTTTTAAGCATTGTCGTACAGTTTGCATATAACGCCATAGCAGCACTTCAGACGATTGAGATGCGTCGTGATACGACAACGATGAAAAAAACTCATAGTGGTCTCGTATAGGGATAAGAGTATGACAACGCATGTAAGGCAATGCTCAAGATAGGATACTACCCATTTGAGTTGCAGGGCTGGTGGTAATGCAATGTAGCCACGACCGCCCACCGCGTCCATCTATCCCATATCGACTCAAAAGGGAGGTCATCTCAAAATCAAGGTGCACGAATCGAAACCAACATTAAAAGTAATAGTATGGACCAAGACCAAGAAGAAAATCGAAGAACGGATGTGCGCTAGGGGTAGCTAGCCTGCTTGGCCCTGTCAAGCCATCCTGTTTTAGACATTTCAAATTGGCACAAAGGCCGGGGTCTATCCATCATTGTTCTCTTTCTTCAAATCCAGCAAACGTACGCCAAATCAAACTAGTTCATTCTGGAGTCTCCTCCCCATATAGAGTTGTTAAAGTGGTTCCAATATTAACAGAGAGTGTGAAGGCCCGCAAATCCATACCCCTTTGAGCTGACAAAATTCCACAACAATTCAACTCAAAGTGGAACAAAAGTACGAGTCTTCAGGCTAAGAAGAAGAGGTAGAAGAAGACAGAAGAAAAAGAAACAGAAACAATATCAGAATCTCACATTCGCAGCGGAACAATATATAATAGATGAATAAATAATCTTTATAACAAAGAACTGTTTATACAACATATCATCAGAGTTTACAACAACAACACACATCACTGGATAGTTATATAAACTTGTCCACATAAAAGAATACACAGCGGAATAATACTAGTATAAGTGATACGTCTCGCCATCCAGCTCGCCTCCAGATCTCCACAGCAACTTCTGAATTCCAGAATGACCTGATAACCTGACTCTAGGCTGCCCGTGTGGAAAATTATGGGCACCCAGAGTTTAGAAAGGGAACAATAAACTCCAAGTCAGTCGTGGGACTGGTGTGAGATCTTAAAAACTGTTATTTTCACAAAGAAAATAAAAGAATTTCACAATGCTTTTGGAAAATGAAACTACCATAAGGCCTCCCGCCACACACACAATGCAAACGCAGAATTGGAGGAGATTTCTCCTTATGATAGTCAAACATGCTTGATACGCAAATCTTTTTAATATTATTATTAGTGCCTAGTGTGGAAAACATTTCGAAAGTATAATATTAATCTTAGCCAGCATACAACCATTATTGTATGCCTACTATAGCTACTATGTTCAATAGCAGGTTACCGCCACATTCCATAGCAGGTTATACAACTAAAACCGTACAAGGCTCGTATTGTTTCTTTGGATTTTCCAAAAAATGGTCAGGCTAAGGAACTTCCTATGCCACATGGGTACGCCTCTGGAGGGACGTCCCGAGAACTTAACCAGCTCTCTGCCAACACAAGGCCGGGTAACCTCTGTAACTAGGTAACTACTACACCAATATGCCATCCCCCGGTCGTTTGCGACCTTTATCCGAGGGCCCTCGATCACAAAGCAACAATCACACAGTAAATTAGATTGGAGCAACCACACAGGTAAAATATCTGGGCTCCATACCATGATAGCACCTTTTTCCAAAAGGAAATGACATACCCTAAAGGGTGCGACCCTCATAACCTTGCCGCATCTTTCCTGTTTCGACCATTTCCGGGGTGTGAGGTCCGATGAGGTCTCGTCCACAAAGCTACGCTTTACACGAAAGCCATGCTTTGATCACAAATGATCAACAAATGATCAGCAACACACAGCAGCACTTAGCATGCCACACTACCAAATTGGGAGTATATCGCTGATAACCTTCAACTACATAACCTCTGAGCTCGTACGTCTCAGAGAAGGGTGTTAAGCTAAGAGAATAAATTCTCCGCCACCAAACAGAAATGTATTTGAAAGAAATCTGCTTTATATCTCAAAGTGTAATGTCAGACATACATCCATACAAGTCTGTTCCGGATTCGAACAGAATCGAAGGCACTTCCAAAGAAGCCCTTGCAATCCGGGTATTCACAATCCCGATCGGACTCCCCATCACATATGGAGGTCTCTATACCGGAGCAACTCAGTGCAGAGACAATCAATAGGTTATCCTATCGTTTTTGGAAACACCCGGTCTTCAAATGCTATCCATTTACGTCGTATCACTATTAGGAATGGGTTATATAACACAAAGTCCTCTCCCCGCTAAACCGAATGGTGAGCGCTTGTTTTAAAAATAAATTCAAGTGCCATTTCAAAGGCAAATATTGATAGTCAGTTATTTAACAATCAAACAACATTCACAACAATCATCAGATTTAAATAATTTTCCCAAATTATTTATTTTCAAAATATCTTTGCAAGATATATATTTTCCCACGCTTCAACACTTTGAAAACAAATTTCAAATCACTTTTCACTCGCGAAATAAAATTTCCAATATTATTTATTTCCACTGTGAATTTAAATTTTCAAATATCCACTTATATACGATTTTTCAAATATTCACTTTCAACCCCCAAATCAAATTTCAAATTGATTTCTAAATCTATTTCAACACCAAATCAAATTTCAAATTGATTCTTCCATTTATTTCAAATACCAAATCAATTTTACAAATCGATTCCCAAGTCTATTTTCAATAGAACAGAACATTTGCAAATTGATTTATAAGTTTATTTCCAAATAACAAACCATTTGCAAATTTATTTCTGAATTTATTTCCAAATACCAAATTATTTTACAAATCGATTTCCAATTTATTTCAACACAAAATCCATTTTCATTCAACACCAAATAAATTTTCATATTGGTTTTCCAAAGATTTATTTTCAAATACCAAATCAATTATCAAATTGATTTCTAGAAATTTATCACCTTTTAAATAAATCCCTTTATTCTTTCCAAATTATTTAAAATCCGTATTTTAAATAAATTCTTCAACTTTCGAACAATACTATTCAAAACCATTTATTAATATCTTTTTCCCATATTTTGGAAATAATTCGATACGATTTCAAAAAACAACTTTACGCTTTTAAATTCCTTCTTTTAAATTCACCCAATTCTTTCAAAAGAAATTCACTTAAACTTCCTACTTTAATTTCAAAAATCCAATTTTATTTATTTTTGGTATCCAACGATACCAAAAATACATTTCGCTAAATTATAGCCTTCAACAAATTCAATCATCAATATAATCATTCACAGATTTTCAATAAATCATCACACAACATATGAAACAAATTCATACAATATATGAAACGAATTCATACAATTTGAGGAATCCAGTTGGATCCCTCCAACCTGTTTCCCTGCATCCATAGATGTTAGCATAACAATTAAATACCTATTCCACTTCGAGGTGGAATATCGCGGTATATGGGATTTATAAAATATCATCAACTATTATGCGGCGCATAGGTCTCATCCGCTATATAATGCGGGAATCAACCACAACTATATATATATATATATCCTACTATATCTAATATCATCAATAGATAAATTATCCAATTCATCCAAACACATCCAGAATTTAAATTTAACTATTTAAATTCAATAACAAACCAAGTGAGTGAGGAGATCTCACCTTTGGCAATGTGTAACGACCCGCCATTTTGGACCATTCGCATCCATTATAAGTGTATAGGTAGACACTCATGCCGGAGTTGAATTGCTCAAAATACCGCGTTGTTAATTTAAATTGGCAAAACTGAACATATACAGTAAATAAAATAATCACAGATCACATACACAGAGTAATAAATGCAGCGGAAATAAAAGAGATAGTAGTTCATGAAGCTACTATATGAATATATAAAATACATCAGAGTTTACAACAGAAGAGTAATACGATACATCAGATATAAATCAGAGTACATCACTGGAATCATCGAATACTGAAGCAGAATAGAAGGCTGGATCTTCAAGCAAAGCTCCAACTTCAAAGGTGAGTCTCGAAAGCTGAACCACTCAGTCTGACCCGAGCGTAAAGCAAAATACAAAACACTCGAGTCAGGATTAACATTCTTATATTAATAAATCCAACTCAAGTGAAATAGCAATTGAAATACAAGTAACTCAAAGGATGTTTGGAATAACCATCCTTTAAGGATCCGTCAAACTATCTACTAGGTAGTAATGTACGCTAAGTAGATAATGTCTATCAGTAATATAAAGATATCAAAGTAGGGTTAAGCAGGGCCCATACACCTCTTAACCTGTTTATTCCCAAATGCATATACAAGACCGTAGTTTCCCCAAAACCGGAAGTCACCAGAGGGCAATCCATATACTAAAGGTACAAATCAAAATCGTAGTGGTTGCGAATAGGATAATCAGTATGACAAGGTATATGAGGCGATACCAACTAGGATACTATTAGTTGCGTGATCCGGACTGATGTTGGGCATAGCAGCTACTACCCCAACACCGCGAAACAACACTCCCATAATCGAGGGGTGCACCCAAATCGAATCACAATAGTAATAGATATGGTATCGAAGAAGTGTGTCCGCTAGAGATGGCGATCCTCAATGGTCCGGCGCGGCTCCTGTTTTAGTCATGTCAAGGGTCATCCAAAATCATTCTCTTTCTTCAGTCAACGCGTACATCATTCCAACCACTTCATTCTGGATCATCACTCCGCGTATAGTTATTAAAGTGGTTTTCGGTTTAGATAGAGAGTATATCCATAACCGAATTCCGGTCCCTTTAATAACTTTCGTAATTATTACACCGATTGGTCGTTTATATATTTCAAAAACCAAATCAATTACAATTTCAATTAGAATTCGTAAATCAACATTCATTTGTCTTTCAAAACCAATTTCCAAAAATTTACGTTTCAAAACTTCCAAATTATCATTTCAAAATCTTATAATTCAATTTCAATCTCTTTTTAAAACAATTCAAATATTGATTCAAGTTCGTATATAAGTTTCATTCCGAAATCATTTAAATAAATTCTATTTAACATTCAAATCAATTTAAACTCATTTATCGATTTCATTCAATATTCGTTAAGTTAATTTGTCATTCAAAACAATTTCTATTAAATTCCAATTCAATAAATCAATTACTTAAATTCAACTTCATTATATCAAACTTACAAATTTAATTAAATTAAATTCATCAAATCAAATTCTTTAAATTTCAAGTCTTACATTAATTTCAATAAATCACATTTTATTCCTTGTTAAAGAAATTCAATTTCACTTATTTACTTACTTAAATAATTTTCCAAAACATAATTAATAAAGAAACTCAATTTCAATTATTTACGAAGTAAAATTCACTTATTCAAAAGTTCAAGTTCACTTATTAAAGAATTCAATTCAATTTAATCATTTAATAATTCATTATTAAATAGTTCAAAATTAATTATTAAATAATTTCAAAGTTTAATAATTTCAAACTTAATTATAATTTCAAACTTAATTATTAAATCATTTCAAACTTAATTCAATCATTTCTCAAATTAAACAACATTCTTTCATTGATTACATTGTTAATCTTTTGCTTCAGATTATTAAATATTACCATTTTCCTTTCATCAAAATTCAAATCTCAACTTCATTTCAAAACCATATTCTTTATCCAAATAAAATCTTCGTTTATTTTCAAATCAAATTATTGACCAATCGGGTTTTTATTTAATTTCCTATCCTAGGTCAAATTTCAATTTGGGTATTTATCATTTCAACCCGATTCCAATTCAATTCAAAAATCAAAGTATAACAAAGGGAACTTGCAGTGTGATAACTGGGATGGTGTCAAAGTAAATAAATAAGCAATAACAACAAACAATAACAATCCAATAATCAATTCAAATAATCCCGAAATAACCGTATTAATTCGTATTGTTATTTGTACGAATTAATATAATTATTTCTAGAATCTACACTATCATTTCATGTAGATTAAAGATTATTCATTACGGTTTTCACTTGTCATTCAATTTACAATTTCATACATCATCAATTTAACAACATACATTCAGTGGTTCAAGGTGTAATTAAACAAATCCTACGTGTCAATAAATTTAACAGTTAAAGGGGTCATATTATACAAATGTCAGTTAATCAAATTTAACATTTAACTATCCTATATCAAGTTCAATTGCATACCATTATCATTTTAACATTAACAATTTAACGTCCAATATAAACATCAACAATCAATCAATTTTCAGTCAAACTGTATTATCATCGCATAAATAATTAACAGATAATGGTGTTAGATGTCACAGGTGAACTGATACAGTTAATAGCATAAATAACAGTAGCATATTTCAATTGTCGTTTCAATTGGAATCAAATTTAATAAATAAAAGAACGTTAATCGTGAGTGAGTGCTCACCTTTCGAGGCTAGAGAGAGACAATGAAGCTAAGTTACGAATTGTAAGCACGACTTCCAAATTGAAGTTAGATTAGCACGAATCGACGATCAAAGCTGGTAATAGAAATAGACAATTTTAACTCAAAATGGATCGATGAAGATAATGGGATAAGTGAACACGAATATATATATCGATATATATTTATATATATAAAAATCGTATTCTTAATTTAAATACATACCCTATACTTATGTAACCCAGGAAATATAGTATATACTGTATATGCAACTACATAAGTGTTCATATTTTAACGTATTATTGATATGTACTTTCAAAAACATTTTTTTTTATAAAACCATTATTCCCATTCAAAAGATTTTCAAATATTAACATCACCATTCCTCAACAATACCACAATATCAACAAATAACTACATACTTATACTCTTTCCTTCCAGTTAGATATACATATCCTAATGCAAATATATTTTATATTTCAAGGTCATCAATTCTCTTAAGGCACTACTAAACTCTACGCATCACTAAATATATTTATAAAGTATCAAGTGAACTAAATATATTTATAAAGTATAAAGTATCAAGTGAACTAGATTAAGCAGGCTTTAGTTATAAGATATATATATATATATAGACCATCATACGTAAATTTTTATAAACACAGACACACTTCAAATCAAACTCTGTATACATGTAAACTGTAATTATATATACTCAAAGTATGATAATATAACGTAGGCACACTGCAAAATATATATGTACTTTTACTTATATTCGTAAACAATATAGAAACCATTTTATAAAAGTACTTTACCACAATATATGTCACTGTAATAACACAGTAATCTATATAATACTTAAACAACTTATCATAACAACTTAACACAAATACAATCCATATTTATACCTATATATTACCTCCGTTAGAAGTACATATCTAACACGTCAGAGCATATACACATAAGATCGATTGCAACTGAAGGGAGGAGAGCGCAAAGCGGCCGGCTCAGGAGGTTCAACCCAGTCATAGGTTGGTGCGTGGATGGAGATCTAAGGCGAGGCAGGCTGATCAAAACAGCAGTTGCGTGCTTAGGTTTGATGCAGCTCGGCAAATGAGGCGGAGTGGAGGAGTTGCATGGTGTGGCAACGAAGAGGAGATGAGAAATAGGAGTCGGGTGGCGAAACTGAGAAGGGAAAAGGAAGTCTCGGCTAGACTTTCGTGGTGGGCGGAGGCAGACGTGGAAGGGCGGATGTGGTTGGTGGTGTCGGCCTTGCGTTAGAAGCTCGCAGTGAGGTGGATGCTTACGACATCAAGCTGGCATGGTGTGGTGGCTATGTGTGTTGCCATGCTTGTCGGTGCGGCTGCATGGGATAGGGGATCACGGTGCTCGGGTTAGCATGGTGGAGGGGCGCTAGTTTGGTCGTTGGAGTGGCGGAGCTTGGCGTTTGTGAGTGGAGGCTGTGTGCGTGGGACATGGCATTTGAGCAAAGTCTGGGCTGCGTGCAGGCTATCCTTCCCAGATCCATACTAACATATATATAACAATATATGTATTACGTGCATGCTATATATATTAACATTGCATGTATGTTTGTATGTTTGGCAAGTGACAGAGGAAATGGATGAGCTTTCCCTTCTTTTTTTTTTAAACTAGGTAGAGCCGAACATAAGAGAAAGTAGGAAGGGAAGGAAGGAATATGAAAAGTGACAGAGCAATTTAAAAGGAAAGATAGAAGAAGCTTGGACACACTTATAAAATAACCGTATGGAGATGAATAGGCTGATATGAAATAATTATTATCTCGGCAGTTTAAAGTGAACAGTAGATATCAAAAGTCAAGCCTCAAATTCAGGAAGTATTAAAGGCAAATGACCGTTGGGTTTGAACAGTTGAAATTAAAAAGACACAAGGGAACCAAAAAGTTAGAATTTGGTACCGGTACGATTAATTTTTTCATCGATTTCGTCAGATACCGAAATTCGAAACGCACAAACGAATATACTGTGAAGATCAGTACGACGAGACGATCAAAACGGTATACAGATATCAGTGGTACGATCATCCGATAAAAATCGATATCGGTACCAGAATACTGCTATTTTGCAGAAAATAAGAACGACGGAGCAATAGATGTCCAAATTTTGAAAAACGACCAACTGACATCTTGCTCAGAAGATGGTTTAGAATTTTTCTATGTAAAAATATTTAGGTTTTGAAAAAGTTTTAATTTCAACGCTTTTTAACTGATTAAATTGAAGTGAATTTACGCGCGAAATAAACTTCCGTATTTTCGGACGAAAATTTACCAGTCGCTATGTTTAACTAGACGTATTCCAAATATTAAATTTTTATTTCAAAATTTTATCGTTTAAAATTTCACAAAATTTCAACTAATTACGTTATTAAAACAGTTGAAATTTTACGGGTCGTTACACTCTCCCCCACTCAAAACTTTTCGTCCCCGAAAAGGAACGAGGTTGGAGAATAGAAACAACCAGAAAGAAAAACAGATTTGAAATACAAAATAACAATTAATTTAAACCATATAAATTCAAATTTAAATTAATTGATATTCAATAATTGATTTAATCCATTTGATTTCACTAAAATCAATCTCAACTATTTCTAAATTCATTATCTTATTATCCAATTATCTTCAAATTTACAATTTCTAAAACCATAAATTTGAATAGTCTTTTATTATAATCATATTTTTTTCAGCAATTTAAATTCTTCTTAATTCCAAATTACTGTTAAATTTATTCTACTTAACATATCTTATCACATATGTTTAAACCATATAAATTAATTTAAACCATAAAAGTTCCGATTTAAATTTATTTATATTCACTAATTTCTTTTAAATTCAAGGTATTTTCTTATGTTGATCAAATTTCAATTTATAAATTCTTTCAAATCAAATTTATTAATTCTTTCAAAACAGATTTATTAATTCTTTCAAAACAAATTTATTTCATTATTAACTGAGTTTACTTATTATCCTATCTAACTCTATTAACATCTTTATAATCGAAATTTAGTGTATAACATTTATTATAAGCACTCAAATTTTATTTTTAAATTCAATTTATCTTATATATTATCCAATTACATATTCAACTTCTGAATGATTTAGGTAAGTTGTATTAGAATGCAGTTGAACAATATACAAATAAAATTTTCCCAATTCAATTATTCAAGTTTAAATATTTATTCTAAATTTTGGTTTTATTTATAATTAAAATCATCTTTAATAAAATTTAAGAATTAGATTTCCGATTAACTTTAAACAATTTAGAGATATATATAATATATTTATATCAAATCAAATTAAATTTTAAAATAAGATACCCATATATACGTAAATCAAAATATACTGAAGAAATTCAAATCAAAATATTTTTTTTTCAAACAAAACCGTAGCAAAGCTACAGAATGGTTTCTCCACTTCGAAACTCGAAAATGAATGTCGATGATGCGGCCGTCACCACCGAAATTATTTTCCAGCGACAAAGAGAAGAGCACTGATTTCAACATTTTAAAATTCTTTGAAAACGGTTCCTATTCGAAAATACTTTCAATAATATATACTGTAAAATTTAAAACCCAAAGTTCGAAATCACCGGAAACTAATAAATTCTCAAATTTCTGAATTAAATTCATTTCAAATTCCAATCAATTTATAACCAAGTTTATAAATTCATTTATTTATATTATGCAATAATCAATGGTTTACAAAACAATAAATGAAAGTCAAATATTATTATTTCAGACAACAAATTTATTAACAATTTAATTTCAGAAAACTTATATTTATATATAATATAATCATATAGAACTTTTATTTTATCCACCAAATTTAAAAACAATATTGTGTCAGTTTGCTCTGTTCAAGTGTTTTGGAAATCCTATCGATAGCGTTGATCAGACGAATCGATCGGAAATCCAAATCAACATCAACAACTCAAACAACACAATATATAAAACATTTTAAATATTAGTTTACAAATACATCTCTTTGCTCGGCGATACAGGAATGAATTTTTCAAAATAAGGATAGGGATTCAAATTTTTTTGTTGACTCAAATCAAAGAGAATTTCGATTCGAAGATAGGTTTTGAAACAAAGACGAGATAATTAAATAACAAAATAGGAAGATAGATAAGTTTATATAAATCGTGGGCAACCTTAACCGGGTCGACCGTGACTTCAAGAATAAGATCGATGCAGAATTTCGGGCAAATCGACATTCGATCTCAAGAAATAGAATTCAGGTATAGTAGGAGATAGAAAGCATCGTAAACCGAGGATACAGAAATCTCCGGTAAATCGATGTCTATTATAAAGGAGTCTTAATCCTTTACGAATCATTCGAAGATTGGCGAGACCGCCGATCTATTATAGATAACATTCAGAATGGAGTTATGGGGTGCTCCATGATTGAAAGAAGACGAATAGTGAAGGACACGAATGAATTTCGGAACCGAGGGGAACGTTCCAAAAATTCAAAGGAAGAGATTGAAACTCGAATGAGAGTGATTCTGTAAATACATTTACCCTATATGTTGAATTTTGCCTAGAGCTACCAAAGCTCTGATACCAACTGTAACGACCCGCCATTTTGGACCATTCGCATCCATTATAAGTGTATAGGTAGACACTCATGCCGGAGTTGAATTGCTCAAAATACCGCGTTGTTAATTTAAATTGGCAAAACTGAACATATACAGTAAATAAAATAATCACAGATCACAGACATAGAGTAATAAATGCAGCGGAAATAAAAGAGATAGTAGTTCATGAAGCTACTATATGAATATATAAAATACATCAGAGTTTACAACAGAAGAGTAATACGATACATCAGATACAAATCAGAGTACATCACTGGAATCATCGAATACTGAAGCAGAATAGAAGGCTGGATCTTCAAGCAAAGCTCCAACTTCAAAGGTGAGTCTCGAAAGCTGAACCACTCAGTCTGACCCGAGCGTAAAGCAAAATACAAAACACTCGAGTCAGGATTAACATTCTTATATTAATAAATCCAACTCAAGTGAAATAGCAATTGAAATACAAGTAACTCAAAGGATGTTTGGAATAACCATCCTTTAAGGATCCGTCAAACTATCTACTAGGTAGTAATGTACGCTAAGTAGATAATGTCTATCAGTAATATAAAGATATCAAAGTAGGGTTAAGCAGGGCCCATACACCTCTTAACCTGTTTATTCCCAAATGCATATACAAGACCGTAGTTTCCCCAAAACCGGAAGTCACCAGAGGGCAATCCATATACTAAAGGTACAAATCAAAATCGTAGTGGTCGCGAATAGGATAATCAGTATGACAAGGTACATGAGGCGATACCAACTAGGATACTAGTAGTTGCGTGATCCGGACTGATGTTGGGCATAGCAGCTACTACCCCAACACCGCGAAACAACACTCCCATAATCGAGGGGTGCACCCAAATCGAATCACAATAGTAATAGATATGGTATCGAAGAAGTGTGTCCGCTAGAGATGGCGATCCTCAATGGCCCGGCGCGGCTCCTGTTTTAGTCATGTCAAGGGTCATCCAAAATCGTTCTCTTTCTTCAGTCAACGCGTACATCATTCCAACCACTTCATTCTGGATCATCACTCCACGTATAGTTATTAAAGTGGTTTTCGGTTTAGATAGAGAGTATATCCATAACCGAATTCCGGTCCCTTTAATAACTTTCGTAATTATTACACCGATTGGTCATTTATATATTTCAAAAACCAAATCAATTACAATTTCAATTAGAATTCGTAAATCAACATTCATTTGTCTTTCAAAACCAATTTCCAAAAATTTACGTTTCAAAACTTCCAAATTATCATTTCAAAATCTTATAATTCAATTTCAATCTCTTTTTAAAACAATTCAAATATTGATTCAAGTTCGTATATAAGTTTCATTCCGAAATCATTTAAATAAATTCTATTTAACATTCAAATCAATTTAAACTCATTTATCGATTTCATTCAATATTCGTTAAGTTAATTTGTCATTCAAAACAATTTCTATTAAATTCCAATTCAATAAATCAATTACTTAAATTCAACTTCATTATATCAAACTTACAAATTTAATTAAATTAAATTCATCAAATCAAATTCTTTAAATTTCAAGTCTTACATTAATTTCAATAAATCACATTTTATTCCTTGTTAAAGAAATTCAATTTCACTTATTTACTTACTTAAATAATTTTCCAAAACATAATTAATAAAGAAACTCAATTTCAATTATTTACGAAGTAAAATTCACTTATTCAAAAGTTCAAGTTCACTTATTAAAGAATTCAATTCAATTTAATCATTTAATAATTCATTATTAAATAGTTCAAAATTAATTATTAAATAATTTCAAAGTTTAATAATTTCAAACTTAATTATAATTTCAAACTTAATTATTAAATCATTTCAAACTTAATTCAATCATTTCTCAAATTAAACAACATTCTTTCATTGATTACATTGTTAATCTTTTGCTTCAGATTATTAAATATTACCATTTTCCTTTCATCAAAATTCAAATCTCAACTTCATTTCAAAACCATATTCTTTATCCAAATAAAATCTTCGTTTATTTTCAAATCAAATTATTGACCAATCGGGTTTTTATTTAATTTCCTATCCTAGGTCAAATTTCAATTTGGGTATTTATCATTTCAACCCGATTCCAATTCAATTCAAAAATCAAAGTATAACAAAGGGAACTTGCAGTGTGATAACTGGGATGGTGTCAAAGTAAATAAATAAGCAATAACAACAAACAATAACAATCCAATAATCAATTCAAATAATCCCGAAATAACCGTATTAATTCGTATTGTTATTTGTACGAATTAATATAATTATTTCTAGAATCTACACTATCATTTCATGTAGATTAAAGATTATTCATTACGGTTTTCACTTGTCATTCAATTTACAATTTCATACATCATCAATTTAACAACATACATTCAATGGTTCAAGGTGTAATTAAACAAATCCTACGTGTCAATAAATTTAACAGTTAAAGGGGTCATATTATACAAATGTCAGTTAATCAAATTTAACATTTAACTATCCTATATCAAGTTCAATTGCATACCATTATCATTTTAACATTAACAATTTAACGTCCAATATAAACATCAACAATCAATCAATTTTCAGTCAAACTGTATTATCATCGCATAAATAATTAACAGATAATGGTGTTAGATGTCACAGGTGAACTGATACAGTTAATAGCATAAATAACAGTAGCATATTTCAATTGTCGTTTCAATTGGAATCAAATTTAATAAATAAAAGAACGTTAATCGTGAGTGAGTGCTCACCTTTCGAGGCTAGAGAGAGACAATGAAGCTAAGTTACGAATTGTAAGCACGACTTCCAAATTGAAGTTAGATTAGCACGAATCGACGATCAAAGCTGGTAATAGAAATAGACA
Source organism: Allium fistulosum (assembly GCA_030737815.1). Taxonomy (NCBI): domain Eukaryota; kingdom Viridiplantae; phylum Streptophyta; class Magnoliopsida; order Asparagales; family Amaryllidaceae; genus Allium; species Allium fistulosum. The sequence continues at coordinate 399,806,293 of CM060907.1, forward strand.
ATTTTAACTCAAAATGGATCGATGAAGATAATGGGATAAGTGAACACGAATATATATATCGATATATATTTATATATATAAAAATCGTATTCTTAATTTAAATACATACCCTATACTTATGTAACCTAGGAAATATAGTATATACTGTATATGCAACTACATAAGTGTTCATATTTTAACGTATTATTGATATGTACTTTCAAAAACATTTTTTTTTTATAAAACCATTATTCCCATTCAAAAGATTTTCAAATATTAACATCACCATTCCTCAACAATACCACAATATCAACAAATAACTACATACTTATACTCTTTCCTTCCAGTTAGATATACATATCCTAATGCAAATATATTTTATATTTCAAGGTCATCAATTCTCTTAAGGCACTACTAAACTCTACGCATCACTAAATATATTTATAAAGTATCAAGTGAACTAAATATATTTATAAAGTATAAAGTATCAAGTGAACTAGATTAAGCAGGCTTTAGTTATAAGATATATATATATAGACCATCATACGTAAATTTTTATAAACACAGACACACTTCAAATCAAACTCTGTATACATGTAAACTGTAATTATATATACTCAAAGTATGATAATATAACGTAGGCACACTGCAAAATATATATGTACTTTTACTTATATTCGTAAACAATATAGAAACCATTTTATAAAAGTACTTTACCACAATATATGTCACTGTAATAACACAGTAATCTATATAATACTTAAACAACTTATCATAACAACTTAACACAAATACAATCCATATTTATACCTATATATTACCTCCGTTAGAAGTACATATCTAACACGTCAGAGCATATACACATAAGATCGATTGCAACTGAAGGGAGGAGAGCGCAAAGCGGCCGGCTCAGGAGGTTCAACCCAGTCATAGGTTGGTGCGTGGATGGAGATCTAAGGCGAGGCAGGCTGATCAAAACAGCAGTTGCGTGCTTAGGTTTGATGCAGCTCGGCAAATGAGGCGGAGTGGAGGAGTTGCATGGTGTGGCAACGAAGAGGAGATGAGAAATAGGAGTCGGGTGGCGAAACTGAGAAGGGAAAAGGAAGTCTCGGCTAGACTTTCGTGGTGGGCGGAGGCAGACGTGGAAGGGCGGATGTGGTTGGTGGTGTCGGCCTTGCGTTAGAAGCTCGCAGTGAGGTGGATGCTTACGACATCAAGCTGGCATGGTGTGGTGGCTATGTGTGCTGCCATGCTTGTCGGTGCGGCTGCATGGGATAGGGGATCACGGTGCTCGGGTTAGCATGGTGGAGGGGCGCTAGTTTGGTCGTTGGAGTGGCGAAGCTTGGCGTTTGTGAGTGGAGGCTGTGTGCGTGGGACATGGCATTTGAGCAAAGTCTGGGCTGCGTGCAGGCTATCCTTCCCAGATCCATACTAACATATATATAACAATATATGTATTACGTGCATGCTATATATATTAACATTGCATGTATGTTTGTATGTTTGGCAAGTGACAGAGGAAATGGATGAGCTTTCCCTTCTTTTTTTTTTAAACTAGGTAGAGCCGAACATAAGAGAAAGTAGGAAGGGAAGGAAGGAATATGAAAAGTGACAGAGCAATTTAAAAGGAAAGATAGAAGAAGCTTGGACACACTTATAAAATAACCGTATGGAGATGAATAGGCTGATATGAAATAATTATTATCTCGGCAGTTTAAAGTGAACAGTAGATATCAAAAGTCAAGCCTCAAATTCAGGAAGTATTAAAGGCAAATGACCGTTGGGTTTGAACAGTTGAAATTAAAAAGACACAAGGGAACCAAAAAGTTAGAATTTGGTACCGGTACGATTAATTTTTTCATCGATTTCGTCAGATACCGAAATTCGAAACGCACAAACGAATATACTGTGAAGATCAGTACGACGAGACGATCAAAACGGTATACAGATATCAGTGGTACGATCATCCGATAAAAATCGATATCGGTACTAGAATACTGCTATTTTGCAGAAAATAAGAACGACGGAGCAATAGATGTCCAAATTTTGAAAAACGACCAACTGACATCTTGCTCAGAAGATGGTTTAGAATTTTTCTATGTAAAAATATTTAGGTTTTGAAAAAGTTTTAATTTCAACGCTTTTTAACTGATTAAATTGAAGTGAATTTACGCGCGAAATAAACTTCCGTATTTTCGGACGAAAATTTACCAGTCGCTATGTTTAACTAGACGTATTCCAAATATTAAATTTTTATTTAAAAATTTTATCGTTTAAAATTTCACAAAATTTCAACTAATTACGTTATTAAAACAGTTGAAATTTTACGGGTCGTTACACAATGCATGCAATCCATTTCCAACTTATTTCCATTTCGGCTTATTTTCTCCATTTTAGACCTTGTATAGACAATTATATGGTTTAATTAATATACAAACAAATTGAACAATTAACTACCATTTTAAAATTTTATTTAACTAATGATTAGATTTTAAACTAATATTTCCTTTAATAAATTATATTTAGTAACTAAAAATAATTATATAAGTTTACTAAATAAATTAATCACCTTAATAAATTATATTTTATTTTCCTTTATTTCAAACTACATATAAAAAAAATCTTTATAGGTAAAAATCCAATTTTACATGAACTTTAAATATGTTAAAACTTCCTATATTTCCAAATCTTATTTATATAAAAAATTTCTACTTCAGTACAAATATTCATATAACTTTTGAACTGAACTGTAAATATAAATATATTTCTCTAATATATATATACATATATATTTTACTTAACTGAAATTTTCTTTACTATCATAACAGGATTATCCAAACTTTTGCTTATTGTTTCTCAAAAATCTTAAATTGAAGGATAATTTGCATGCATGCCTTACTATAGTTTGTATACATATATGATTTACAAACATTAATTAAATCTTAAATCTGCATACCTCTCCCCATATCGATGAAAACAGCCGGCACGAAACCCTAGCAATCGCGATTCAATCCCCTCCAGTTGCACACGCGAATGCGTGCCTCTACCATCACCATCGCGGCCATGACCTATTTCACCCCACGAATTCCCACGCGCCTTGCCCACGCATACAGGCCTCGACCTCGAACACGAACGCGCGCCTGTGCTTCCGCAGTCCCCAAAATCGCGACTTCGCTTCCATGTAGCACGAGAAACCCTCTGTAGATAGAATGCGAACTCAAATAGGGTTTCAATTTCGACTTAAATTCCCTTTTGAATCTCGAACGATTGGATCTCTCTTGTGATTTGGTCTCGAAAGAGAAGGAGAATCAAACGTATCGCGATTTCTAACTGATTCGAACGAACCTCGTTCGTTTATTTATTTTATATTTTGAACGAGGGAAGATTTCAAACGCTCGGCCATATTTTTGATTTTTTTTTCATTTCTCTTTCGAAATGTTTGAACTGAGGGAAGGATAAGGTCACGTGTTTAAGATGAGAGTAGGGAAAAATATCTGATGTTGGCGTGCTGAAGAAGGAATAGCTACAGTATTTTGAAGTGAAGGAAAAACGACGATGTGAAATTATTTCAGTTGAAGTTGACTGTATAGATATATATTCAATTTAAATTCAAATTCAAATTTAAATCGTCATGAATTTGCAACTCAAAATTTCGATATCCTATCGAGGCATGCCGCTAGGCGTTTATAATGTTATATGCCTATTCCAAACACAATGGAAAAGATTTCGAGTCCTAATTCGATCGTATGGAGAAGATAGCTTTTTGGACCCAGTTATTAAATTAAATTTCGATAAAATTTTCAGCGCGTTTATATATCGTACGCTCACACTGTAACTCTAAACACTACGAAAATTGAAATCCGATAATAGTACAATATTACGGATCCAATGGAACTGGTTTCGTCAGATTCCGAGACCGTGCCCCGAAAGGCTATTTTTAAATATCGATTTAAACGATAAAATTCAAAACTGAACAAATTACTGTCAAATTCAATTCTGAAGCTTCCATTATCTTCAGTATTATTAATATGAATTTTCTAAGCCTTGAAAATATTTTAAATCATCTTAAAACTGAAGATTTAAAATTTTACCCAACTTTATAAAATTAAATTCAATAATTTAATTGCCAATTTCATTCTGATATTTGAATTTTAAATTAAACTAACTTCCAGATATTTAAAATCAATTAAATATTCTGATTTCCAATGTCAAAAATTCAGGGTCGTCACATTCTTTCACCCTTAAAAGAATTTCGTCCCGAAATTACAAGTTAAGAAGAATGATCCACAACCAGTTTATCATTTTCCCAAAACCAAACAGTTTTATCAAACTCTCAAACCAATTTTCTTATCATAACCACACTATCATCCTTATTAATTGTCCAAAAATTTTCATAGTTTCAAGCAACTTAATTTTACTTCACAATTCAAATTTAAATTTAAATTCAAATTATAAATTATCCAAAATTTCTCAAAAATTTTCTAACTCTCTAAATTTTCAAAAAAAATTTGCCAGCGTCTCCTTTGCACGGCTAGCTCTGTACAACTACAAAATGTCCCTATGGACTCCCAAATTCCAATAGAAAACAAAATGCCAAGTGGCAAAACCAGAATCCCATCAAATTTCATACTGAAATTTTAAATACATACCTTTTGTTGAGAAATTTTATTTATCTTCTGCAATCAAAATCCCAATTCCATTTTCCTATAGCCTTTATAATCCCTGTATACTTTACTTAACAACAATGTCCAAATTTACTTAGTGGATTCCCAATACCCATTTACTTAAGAATTTCATTCTTTATTTCTTAAGTTCAATTTTACTACTTCACTACTAAAGTTTATATTCAAATTAAATTCCACTTCCATATAAAATCAATTTGCTTCAATTTACTAATTCATTTCAAAACTCAATACTTTTATTTCCAAATTTTCATTCAGATTTTCATTTCAAATTTTACTTGAATTCAATTCATCATCTAACTCTGAATATTGAGTTTTATTCACCTTTATCACAAATCCCAATTTGAAATCTCTTGTCGTTAGTGAAAATTTTCTAACTCCTAAAATTTTCAAATTTTTTTGGCAGAGTCCCCTTTGTACGGAGGATCTTTTTCAATTTGACAAAAGATATAAATATATATACATCGACCCACTCGGTCGGAAAAACAAAAACAGTTCATATTTCCTATTTTTATTGTGTAGGCGTACCTTTATTTAGCACTTTAAGCAAAGCGGCTTATTTATTTAGCTATTTTGCGCGCTCAAATCCAGCCAAACGGCTTTCCTGAACCTGTACTTACTCAATTTAAACATGTAAGTACTAAATATATGCAATTTACTAGTATTTCACCTATTTTCAAATAGGTAACACATGGATTTCATAAGTAATGCATGTAATATACATTCATAAGCATATATGCAAGGTTTCGACACTAGTTTTAAATTGTTTGCAACTAAATCACATACCATTCAATTCAAGTGATTTACAATGCAGTTCCTTACATTCAATTCATTTTTAAGCGAAATGAATTCATATCCATTTCGATTGATTCAAAAATCAATTTTTATTTTCTTTTAATAACTCATAGAATTTTATATAACCTCGTTTGCGTCAAACGACAACCATTTATATGCAAATTCAACGATATTCACTTAATAGAATATCCATTCTAGTTTGTAACTAATTTAAATTGATACCAACTCAATTTATTTAAATTCCATTTCATTTCCAATTGATTCCATTCAATTCAATTTGCATTCCATATTCACATTCGGTTTATTTCATTAATCCAAACAAATTTCATTCAAAACCATTTCCCAAAACTCGACAACAACGATTTCACAATTTCTTTTCTTAATTCGAGCTTTTATCCAAATATTGCTTAAGTTATTTCAACTCAAAACTCAAATTCATTTTCCTTGTAAACAATTTCTAATTTAAATCTTTGATTTGATTTTTTTTCCATTTATCAAATCCATTCCATCTACTAATTTAATTCAATTAGTATATTCACTTATCCTTTTTAAATTTCAAATTTCCATATTCAATTCATCTCGAATTTACTTTATCTTTATCAAGGAAATTTCAATTTATTTTTTCTCTACTTACTTGAATTCAATCCATTTTATTTTATTTTTTCCAAGTTTGGATTTTTATTCAACTTGATCCAAATAAAATCCCATTTCATTATTCAATTTCCAATTCATTTATTTACAAATGTAACCTCATTTGTTCATTCACAAATTCATTCCTTTTCAATTTGAATCTTATTCCAATCAAATTTCAAATATTTTTATAAGTTATCAAACTTATTTACATTCCATAACATTTTAAAGAAATTCCAGAGTCTTTTTAACAATTACTCACATTTCAAAACTAACTTTGACATCAATTATGTCCCTTCAAAGTATCTTCCCAAATATTTTTTTAAGTTTCAAACCCCACTGGATTTCATATCCAACTCAAAAATACATCTCAAATAATTATTTCCCAGACTTCTGGAAACCATTTTCAAATTAGGAAATTTAATCCTTTGAAATTTCAATTCAAATCCTTTAATCTGTATTTCAAAAATTACTCTGGCATCTCATTTCAACTTATAAAACTCATTTATAAACTTCACATTACCAATTTCATTCCATTAATGAATTTTATTTCAAATATCTCTGGAATTCTATTTCAAATTATAAATCACATTTACAATTTACATTTACAAATCCCATTCGTAAATGAACTCATTTCCTTATACTTTCAATTCATATTCATAAATTTCATTTGTCAAATGAATTTATCTCCAAATCTTTGGTTATACCCTTATTTCTTATTCCGTTTCCATATAACAATGATAATAATTCAGTATTATCTCTTCCTAACAACCAAGCAACCATATACAATAATAATTTACGGAAAATGATTTCTTTTCTATACAAAAATAGTTTTGGGTAAAATTATTTCATTTACCCTATTTTAAAACAATACTGTGTCAGTTTGTCTTGTTTAAGAGTTTAGAAACCCCTATCGATTACAGTTGGCCAAACTAAACCGACCAGAATCTATAAACAATCAACCGATAAGTCAACACAATATAAAACAAATTTTGTATTCACTAACAAATACGCGCTCATATCTATTATTACACTCACACTCATTCTAGAGTACTACTGACTCTATCTCTAATGAGTAACACCCAACAGAGCCAGAGTTGTCGCTTAACCAATTGCTCCGATACCAACTATGAAGGCCCGCAAATCCGTACCCCTTTGAGCCGACAAAATTCCACAAAAATTCAGCTCAAAGTGGAACAAAAGTACGAGTCTTCAGGTTAAGAAGAAGAGGTAGAAGAAGATAGAAGAAAAGGAAACAAAAACAATATCAGAATCTCACATTCGCAGCGGAACAATATATAATAGATGAATGAATAATCTTTATAACAAAGAACTGTATCAGTTTATACAATACATCATCAGAGTTTACAACAACAACACACATCACTGGACAGTTATATAAACTTTTCCACATAACAGAATACACAGCGGAATAATACTAGTATAAGTGATACGTCTCGCCATCCAGCTCGCCTCCACATCTCCACAGCAACTTCTGAATTCCAAAATGACCTGATAACCTGACTCTAGGCTGCCCATGTGGAATATTATGGGCACCCAGAGTTTAGAAAGGGAATAATAAACTCCAGGTCAGTCGTGGGACTTATGTGAGATCTTAAAAACAGTTATTTTCACAAAGAAAATAAAAGAATTTCGCAATGCTTTTGGAAAATGAAACTACCATAAGGCCTCCCGCCACACACACAATGCAATCGTAGAATTGGAGGAGATTTCTCCTTATGATAGTCAAACATGCTTGATACGCAAATCTTTTTAATATTATCATTAGTGCCTAGTGTGGAAAACATTTCGAAAGTATAATATTAATCTTAGCTAGCATACAACCATTATTGTATGCCTACTATAGCTACTATGTTCAATAGCAGGTTACCGCCACATTCCATAGCAGGTTATACAACTAAAACCGTACAAGGCTCGTATTGTTTCTTTGGATTTCCCAACAAATGGTCAGGCTAAGGAACTTCCTATGCCACATGGGTACGCCTCTGGAGGGACGTCCCGAGAACTTAACCAGCTCTCTTCCAACACAAGGCCGGGTTACCTCTGTAACTAGGTAACTACTACACAAATATGCCATCCCCCGGTCGTTTGCGACCTTTATCCGAGGGCCCTCGATCACAAAGCAACAATCACACAGTAAATGAGATTGGAGCAACCACACAGGTAAAATATCTGGGCTCCATATCATGATACCACCTTTTTCCAGAAGGAAATGACATACCCTAAAGGGTGCGACCCTCATAACCTTACTGCATCTTTCATGTTTCGACCATTTCCGGGGTGTGAGGTCCGATGAGGTCTCGTCCACAAAGCTACACTTTACACGAAAGCCATGCTTTGATCACAAATGATCAACAAATGATCAGCAACACACAGCAGCACTTAGCATGCCACACTACCAAATTGGGAGTATATCACTGATAACCTTCAACTACATAACCTTTGAGCTCGTACGTCTCAGAGAAGGGTGTTAAGCTAAGAGAATAAATTCTCCGCCACCAAACAAAAATGTATTTGAAAGAAATCCGCTTTATACATCAAAGTTTAATGTCAGACATACATCCATACAAGTCTGTTCCGGGTTCGAACAGAATCGAAGGCACTTCCAAAGAAGCCCTTGCAATCCGGGTATTCACAATCCCGAACGGACTCCCCATCACATATGGAGGTCTCTATACTGGAGCAACTCAGTGCAGAGACAATCGATAGGTTATCCTATCGTTTTCGGAAACACCCGGTCTTCAACACCGGTCTTCAAATGCTATCCATTTACGTCGTATCACTATTCGGAATGGGTTATATGACACAAAGTCCTCTCCCGGCTAAACCGAATGGTGAGCGCTTGTTTTAAAAACAAATTCAAGTGCCATTTCAAAGGCGAATATTGATAGTCGGTTATTTAACTATCAAACAACATTCACAACAACCATCAGATTTAAATAATTTTCCCAAATTATTTATTTTCAAAATATCTTCCTAAGATATATATTTTCCCACACTTCAACACTTTGAAAACAAATTTCAAATCACTTTTCACTCGCGGAATAAAATTTCCGATATTATTTATTTCCACTGTGAATTTAAATTTTCAAATATCCACTTATATACGATTTTTCAAATATTCACTTTCAACCCCCAAATCAAATTTCAAATTGATTTCTAAATCTATTTCAACACCAAATCAAATTTCAAATTGATTCTTCCATTTATTTCAAATACCGAATCAATTTTACAAATCGATTCCCAAGTCTATATTCAATAGAACAGGACATTTGCAAATTGATTTCTAAGTTTATTTCCAAATAACAAACCATTTGCAAATTTATTTCTGAATTTATTTCCAAATACTAAATTATTTTACAAATCGATTTCCAATTTATTTCAACACAAAATCCATTTTCGTTTAACACCAAATAAATTTTCATATTGGTTTTCCAAAGATTTATTTTCAAATACCAAATCAATTATCAAATTGATTTCTATAAATTTATCACCTTTTAAATAAATCCCTTTATTCTTTCCAAATTATTTAAAATCCGTATTTTAAATAAATTCTTCAACTTTCGAACAATACTATTCAAACCCATTTATTAATATCTTTTCCCATATTTTGGAAATAATTCGATACGATTTCAAAAGTCAACTTTACGCTTTTAAATTCACCCAATTCTTTCAAAGGAAATTCACTTAAAATTTCCTACTTTAATTTCAAAAATCCAATTTTATTTATTTCTGGTATCCAATGATACCAAAAATACATTTGGCTAAATTATAGCCTTAAACAAATTCAATCATCAATATAATCATTCACAGATTTTCAATAAATCATCACACAACATATGAAACAAATTCATACAATATATGAAACAAATTCATACAATTTGAGGAACCCAGCTGGATCCCTCCAACCTGTTTCCCTGCATCCACAGATGTTAGCACAACAATTAAATACCTATTCCACTTCGAGGTGGAATATCGCGGTATATGGGATTTATAAAATATCAACCGCTGTTATGCGGCGCATAGATTCTCATCCACTATGTAATGCGGGAAATCAATCACCAATATATATATATATATATCCTACTATATCTAATATCATCAATAGATAAATTATCCAATTCATCCAAACACATCCAGAATTTAAATTTAAATTCAACAACATACCAAGTGAGTGAGGAGATCTCACCTTTGGCAATGCATGCAATCCATTTCCAACTTATTTCCATTCCGGTTTATTTTATCCATTTTAGACCTTGTATAGACAATTATATGATTTAATTAATATTCGAACAAATCGAACAATTAACTACCATTTTAAAATTTTATTTAACTAATGATTAGATTTTAAACTGATAGTTTAACTTAAACTAATATTTCCTTTAATAGATTATATTTAGTAACTAAAAATAATTATATAAGTTTACTAAATAAATTAATCACCTTAATAAATTATATTTTATTTTCCTTTATTTCAAACTACATATAAAAAAATCTTTATAGGTAAAAATCCAATTTTACATGAACTTTAAATATGTTAAAACTTCCTATATTTCCAAATCTTATTTATATAAAAAAATTCTACTTCAGTACAAATATTCATATAACTTTTGAACTGAATTGTAAATATAAATATATTTCTCTAATATATATACATATATATTTTACTTAACTGAAATTTTATTTACTGTCATAACAGGATTATCCAAACTTTTGCTTATTGTTTCTCAAAAATCTTAAATTGAAGGATAATTGCATGCATGCCTTACTATAGTTTGTATACATATATGATTTACAAACATTAATTAAATCTTAAATCTGCATACCTCTCCCCAGATCGATGAACACAACCGGCACGAAACACTAGTAATCGCGATTCAATCCCCTCTAGTTTCACACGTGAACGCGTGCCTCTTCCATCACCATCGCGGCCATGACCTGCTTCCCCCATGAATTCCCACTCGCCTTGCCCATGCGTACATGCCTCGACCTCGAACACGAACGCGCGTCTGTGCTTCTGCAGTCCCTAAAATCGCGACTTCGCTTCCATGTAGCACGAGAAACCCTCTGTCGATTGAATGCGAACTCAAATATGGTTTCAATTTCGACTTAAATTGCCTTTTGAATCTCGAACTATTGGATCTCTCTTGTGATTTGGTCTCGAACGAGAAGGAGAATCAAACGTATCGTGGTTTCTAACTGATTCGAACGAACCTCGTTCATTTATTTATTTTATATTTTGAACGAGGGAAGATTTCAAACGTTCGGCCATATTTTTGATTTTGTTTTCATTTCTCTTTCGAAATGTTTGAACTGAGGGAATGTGTGAAGACACAAAATTTTTGAGAATAAAAATTACTCTAAAATAAATACAAGAATGAATAAAGTAAATAAGAATGGGGAGAAAATAGCTTGATATTAAATATCAGAAGGGAGTGAAGAAATTATGCAAGGAATAAATGTTTTATACAGTGATAAAAGGAAAATGATTAAGTATAAAATAAATTCAAAAATTCACATGATTTGAGTATGTGTGAATATTGTATAAAAAGAATATATACATATGATCAGAGAAGTATGGGATGTTAATAATAAAAATCCTTTTGATAATTAAGTTACATAGAAATCAGTTAAGAAATATTTATGAGTGTGAAGGTATTTTTGAAATAAATATCAAAAAGGGAATAAATATTTCAATAAATAATAAGAAGAAAAATAACTAAGGTATGAAGGAATTTTAAATACACATATCTTATGAATACTATAAATTTATATGGCCAGAAAAATATTTGGGTAGTAAAATAACTTATTTTAATAATTAAAATGCATACCAACTGGTCAAGTAATATTTATGGGTATGAATGCATTTTTTTTAAATAAATCAAGATAGATGGTAAAAATTTGTTAACTAAAAATCAAGCTTACAAAAGAAATGAGAAAAAGAAATATAAGGCTGAGTCACATAAAAATAATGTGCAAGGAAAACATGCAAATAGCATGTGCACAGAAAAGCAATGAGGCAACTGTTTTACTGAAAATGGAAACCAAGAGAAAATGGCACTTTTAGCCATAAAGATGCATACATGAATTTCTGAGTAAGGTAAGGATAGAATGGGGTTTTCCTCTATTTAAACCCTAACAGAGTGATTTAAATCAGGGGAGGGACAATAGTTGTCCAGGAGAGAAAACAAAAATTAAAATAAAATAAACTCACATTGCCTTCAGACCTGAGCATTCCCGGAGAGGAGCAAAGGAAGGTGAGTGATTAATCAATCTCATGAGGCTAAGGCATTAAGACCCAAGTTAAGGGCATCCATTTTATTTTTGTGCTTAATCAACTTGTTTTTCTCTGAATAGATGAATGCTGAGAATGGTTGGTGTATTGATAAATCTTTGGTTGATGCTCTGATTTGTTTTGTTTGATAAGAACAATGTCATGATCTCTGATATGGATCCAGTACCTTAAACCACCAGTTTGTAAATATGTTTAGTAAGATAAATACATTTTATTATGAAGTAGGGTAAAACTGGAAAATAGGCTAGGCAGTGTGAACAAAAGGAGGTTCATGCTCATGTCTAGATTGTTTCAAATTTGAGATGAACAATGCAATAATTTATTTATGTGCTGATTTGTTCAGATCTAAAGCTAAAATGTTTTATGGGTTTTTCTCTAAAAACCTTACCCTATGTTCACAATAGAATTAAGTATAAGAATTTTTATATGATTTACTGGATTTGTTTAAGAGATCATGATATTCTTGAATATAGGAGATGCAAAGGATAAAACAAATTTTGAATGAGACAACTGAAAAAAAATTGAAATAAAGCATTATTCTCATGAATGAAATTATGGTCTGTTGAAATCCATGAGAGAGTTAGTTCTCTCTGATTTGAGGGAAAAAGAAAGAAAGAATGTAAAAGCATTCCAAGAGTTAATAAATCTTTCTGAAATAAGAGATGAGAATGGTCACTAGATTATAAAACTAATCTAGGAGAGAAGCCTTGATCTATTCATCATAAGGAGTATGATGGGTATGTGCATGACTTGTTTAAGTCCTATAGGCCTTTGTGCAGGGGTTAACAGAATTGAGTCCCTGGCAATGCACACATGGTGTTCAATGGCAAAGAGATATGACCAAATTTAATAATGAATCTAGATTTAGAGATGAACTATGGAATTAAAATGAGTTAATTCCATAAGAGTATGTGTACATGTATACTGTATTGAATGAATGGATGATTGCCTGTGTGCATGAGTGTAGTAGAAGCTTAAATATATATACTTAAACCCAGTTCATATTATAAATTCAAATTGTATCTAACATATGAATATTCTGCACAAGAATTTAAAAATGACAAGTATTTATATTTTGATTTCACTCATACCAGAATTTTATTTCTGACCCTATTTGTTGCTTTGTAAAATCTGGGGTGTCTCATTTTTGTTGAGGCAGCTCTAGATGTTGCTGCAAGGAAGGAAGCATAAGAAACTTGTATGCATGGACAATTGAAGATTTACTTGCATTTTGAATGTTTAAGGAGTTATGCAGACATGTTGTAATAATTAAGCCAGGCAAATGTTTTAAGTATTTTCTGGATTGATATGTGTTTGTTTGTTTTTCTGAGAAGAGAACATGTAAGAATTCTAGTATTTTACATATATGCATATGTGGGTTGCTGTTTTAAGTAACTGATCTGGATAGTCTCCGGTGAAGTATTAAATAGAAGACCATGCCATAAAATTGATATGTGAGCATGTCTTCTTTGGCAATGTCCGATGAATCTTTAAAATGGTAAAGTAGAAATAATCATAGGAAGAAAGGAATATAGCACAATCATAGGATCTTGTAAAAGATGAGTTGAACCAAAACTGGGCTAACCAGAAATACATGAATATGACTTATCATTGATATAAGTACATAGTTAACCTGAAATGAAATTTATAACCTTAGTCTAGGTATTTCAATTGCAGTAGAAGTTGTATTGCTCTGTGAAGTAGATCCATATACACATTTTGGTAAAACTTGTAGGTCTCACTACACCATGCTTCACACATTTTATTACTTAAATACAAGACCCAAGTCTGAGTACATTTAATCATGATCAACCTGAGGCTATTATAAGTGACTTGCAGTCCTGTTTGTAATAGGAAAAATCATCACCACCCAACTCTTTAGACACTTTCACATGTTGTTTAGAATACTTCAGTTGTTTATTTGATAAGTTCACCTGAGAAGTGTGTATTAATTTGGTTTGCAACATGGATTCAATTATTTTGTCTTCAATCATATGTTAAGTCTTAGATTTGTACATGTGTTTGCATTTATACTTTGCATAAATACATTATTCCTCTGCTTGAACCTCAATCCAGATTAACATCTGATCATTCATAGGAACCTTGTTCAACATACAAATCAAAACATGAATACCCTTACCTGACACCAAAAATTGTTAGAACATGAATTATAAACCCCGGGCTAACTTGTAATGAGTAAGTTATCTTAGACACCCTGACATGTAGCACAGGATCTAGTAGTGGCTAATTACAAAATCCCAAAATCTGAATTTTCTGCTTGGAAAATTCAGGGATCAAATAATCTGAGGATTAAAACAAGAAATTAAGAAAAATGGAGTTATTTGATTTTATAATCAAGCTTGAGTTTTTAAGAAAAAAAAAGAATGAATAGAAAAGGCTATGTGACACCATATCTTTGGAATATGAGAGAATAGGTGTGATTGAATTTCTTTGTCAATTTAAACTACTCTGATAGACAAAGAGCCATATATATATCTTCATATATATATATGAATTAAGTTAATTTTATATACTAATATTTTTATATTGGTAAAATAAAGAATCCTGGAATAAATTAAATTAAGAGAAGTGGTCCATTGAAGTATGTATATTTATATATACACATACAAAAAAAATCTTAACAGAAATTCTCTAAAATACTTGAGAAAAAGAAGTGGGTCATTTCAGTTGGTATCAGAGCTATGTTGTTAAAACATAACATAAATATATTATCCAATTTTCTTGTAGGGATAAAATAATATAATATATATATATATATAATAATAATAATAATAATAAATACATATCTGCAGTAGAAATAGATTGCAGAAAATAATTAAATTAGAAATATGACTAACTAGCTATGCAATTGAATAATGAATCATGGTAGGAAGACCACCAAGTCATGGAGCAGGACCCTCCAATACAACACCAATGGTTAACTTGCAAGATTTGGTGAGGGCATTTAGAGAAGGAGCAGTGCACAGAGAAGAAAATCCTCATGAGGAACTAGCCAAATTATTGAAGACATTCTCAAATTTAGGAGGCAAGGATTTTGAAGGCACTGAGGGAGTTATGGGAGTGCAGACATGGTTGAGAACTTTGGAAAGGATATTTGCAGATATGCAAATTAATGACCAAAGGAAGAGGTAGGTAGCTTCAAGGAGACTCAAAGGAGTAGCCTTAGATTGGTGGGAGGTGATCATCATAGGAAGGCCAGAAAATGAGATAATATGGGATCAATTCAAGGAGATGCTTGAGGCAAGGTTTGTTCCAGCAACAGCTAAGGCAACATTGCTTGAGGAATTCATAAGGCTGAGGCAAGGACCAATGTGTGTGACTGAATACACTCAAAAATTTAAGAGTCTGTCCAAGTATGGAACTATGCTCATAAGAGATGAAGAATCAAAGAATTCAAGATTTATCCGAGGATTGAATGCAAGTCTCAGTAGAGCAATGTTACCATACAAGGATAAAACATTTGATCAAGTCATAGACCTTGCTCTTTCTTTTGAACAACATGACAATGCAAGGGAAAAATTTAGGAGCATGAGGGCTAACCATCAAAAGAAGGGGAAAAATAGGGCACATCCCTATGACAAAAAGAATGTGGAAAAGAAAATGGAGGGAGCAGCCACTGGGGAAGCTAAGAAGAAAGTTACTTGTTATAATTGTGGCAAAGAAGGACACATGAGTAATAGGTGTCAAGCAGCCAAGAAGGCACCATTTAGCTGCTATAACTATGGGAAGGAAGGTCATATTAAAAGAAACTGCCCAGAATTCAAAAAAGGAGCAAAGATAGGAGCACTTGAGGGCAAAGCAAAAGCAACTGCAGTAGGAAGTTCTGGACAATTGGAAGGTATACTTCTAATAAAAGATCACCCCATCTTAGTTATATATGACACTGGAGCAACACATTCACTAATATCCCAAGACATAGTGAATAAATTGACTCTCACATGCTATTTAGTTGATAATCCCTTGTTTATTCAAAGTCCCCTGGGTAGTTCTTGTTTGCTAGGATTAAAATGTCTAGGGGTAGAATTAAACATAGGAGGAAATGTGTTTAAATCTGATTTGTTTGTATTGAAATACCCTGGAATAGGAATTATTTTAGGGGTGGATTGGTTGAGCAAATTCAAAGCAATTTTGAATTTGGAAAATTTCACTATTTCTCTGAAAACAGAAAATGGTAAAAATATAATAGTCATGAGTGAAATTGCCAAAATCAGTTATTTTAACCAAATAGATAGCATGACTAAGAAAGAATTAGAGCTGGAAGACATAAAAATTATAAATGAATACCCAGATGTCTTTGGTGAAGTCATAGGTGTTCCAGAAAATAGGCAAGTAGAATTTCAAATAAGACTAATCCCAGGAGCAAGCCCAATCATCAAGAAACCTACTAGGATGGGTCCTAAGGAATTAGTGGAGTTGAAACATCAGTTGGAATAACTGGAGCAGAAAGGCTTCATAAGGCCTAGTAGTTCAAAATGGGGTTCTCCAGTGGTATTTGTGAAGAAACATGATGGTACTTTGAGGATGTGCATTGATTATATGGAATTAAACAAAGTCACCATTAAAAACAAATACCCACTCCCCAGAATTGATGATATATTCGATCAATTAAATGGGGCAAAGGTCTTTTCAAGGCTAGATTTAGCCTTTGGGTTTCATCAGATGAAGGTAGAGGAAGAAAGCATTAAGTATACTGCCTTCAATATAAGGTATGGATTATATGAATTTTTGGTGATGCCTTTTGGATTGACAAATGCATCATCATATTTTGTAGATTTAATGAATAGAACATTTAGAGATTTTCTAGACAAATTTGTGATTGTCTTTATTGATGACATATTAGTGTATTCAAAATCAGAAGAAGATCATGCAAAGCACTTGCATCTGGTTTTGTCTAGACTGAGGGCACATGATTTAAAGGCCAAATTCTCTAAATGTACATTTTGGCAGAATGAAGTAAAAATTTTGGGGCACATAGTATCACAACAAGGGGTTAGTGTGGACCCAAATAAGGTGATGGCAGTGCAATCTTGGAGTAGACCCAAATCAGTGACTGAGGTGAGATCATTTTTGGGAATGGCAGGCTACTATAGAAGATTTATAAAAGACTTTGCAAGAATAGCCATCCCATTGACCAAGTTAACTAAAAAGGAGCAACCATATGTGTGGACCGAGAAGTGTGAACAAGCTTTTTCATCACTAAAGAAGGCACTGATAGAAGCTCCAATCTTACAGGTTCCAGAGGGTAATGAAGAGTTAGTGGTCTATACAGATGCTAGTGGATTTGGATTAGGGGCAGTGCTTATGCAACATGGTAGAGTCATAGCATATGCATCAAGGCAACTCAAGCCAAATGAAACTAGGTATGCTACACATGACTTAGAACTAGCTGCTGTAGTATATGCATTGAAACTATGGAGACATGACTTATTAGGTGCTAAGTTTGAATTGTTTACAGATTAGAAGTCACTTAAATATTTGTTTTGTCAAAAAGACTTGAACATGAGGCAACATAGGTGGGTAGAATTCCTAGCTGCCTATGATCTTGATATATTATACACCCCAAGAAAAGCTAATAAAGTGGCAGATGCATTGAGCATGAATCAAGCAAAAGTGGCAAGCTTAATGATGAGTGAATTCAAGGATTTGACAATCCTCAGTGAAGTAGAAATAAAAGCAGAAAGTAGAGTAGCAGATAAGGCACATGGTGATATGATTGAATATGGTAAAATAAGCCTCATTTCCTTATGGTCAACTCTGGTTGATAAAATAGGACAAATGCAAGATCAAGACATAAATTTAAAAGAGAATAAAGATATGATGTCACAAGGCATGGCAGTAGAGAATTATGAAGTAGATGATAAAGGATACTTAAGGAAAAAGGGGAAGCTCTGTCTGCCAAATATAGAGGAACTGAAGCAAGAAGTTATGGATGAGCATCACAAAACGAAATATACAATCCATCCAGGTGGTACAAAAATGTACCATGATCTCAAGAGAAATTACTGGTGGCCAGGAATGAAAGGAGCAGTCGCAAGATATGTGGCAAATTTTTTAACATGCCAACAAGTTAAGGCAGATTATCAAAGACCCTCAGGTTTACTTCAACCCTTGGAAGTGCCTACCTGGAAGTGGGAAAGCCTTTCAATGGATTTTGTGGATGGTTTGCCAAGAACAAGAAGGGGCAATGATAGTATTTGGGTAGTGGTTGATAGACTCACAAAGACAGCACACTTCATCCCAATAAGTTCAAACAGAAATGCTCACAAGCTAGCTCAGTTATTTGTGAAGGAGATAGAGAGATTGCATGGCATCCCCAAGACTATCATTAGTGATAGAGATACTTTGTTTACTTCAAGGTTTTGGAGTAGCTTTCAAGAAGCTATGGGGACAGAACTAAGCCTAAGTACAGCCTACCACCCACAAACTGATGGGCAAACTGAGATTGTTAACAAAGTTTTAGAAGATTTGCTTAGAGCACGCATACTTGATTTTGGAGGCAACTGGGAGGATCATATTTATTTAGCTGAGTTTGCTTATAATAATAGCTACCAGTCTACCATATGAATGGCTCCATTTGAGGCTTTGTATGGAAAGCCTTGTTTATCTCCTGCATGTTGGATGGAAGCTGGTGAAAGGATATTGCTTGGACCAGACCATGTAAAAGAAACTTCTGTAAGGATTGAACTGGTAAGGCAAAGAATGAGAGTAGCTCAAGAGAGACAGAAAGCCTATGCAGATAAAAAAAAGGCCAGTAGAATTTGAGGTGGGAGACTATGTGTTTCTCAAAGTTTCACCAATGAGAAAAATATTGAGATTTGGCAAAGCAGGGAAACTGTCACCAAGGTATATAGGACCATATGAAATTGTTCAAAGAATTGGGACTTTAGCTTATAGGTTGAAGTTACCAGAGGAATTGAGCAAAATACATGATGTATTTCATGTATCCCAATTGAGAAAATGGGTGCATGATAAAGAATCCATTCTTGAATCTCCTACATATGTAGAAATACAAGAAAATCTGGTTTACAAAAAGGAACCAGTGGGCATTGTGGCTAGAGAAGAAAAGAAACTGAGAAATAATATAATTAAACTAGTTAAAATCCAATGGAGTTCGGATGGGAATGATTGCACTTGGGAGGCTGAAGAGAGGATAAAGGATAAATATCCTAACCTGTTTTCTGCCCAAGGTATGTTTAAAATTTTGATGAGACCCTAAAAATTATATTATGTATGTTTGATTGATTTAGAATGAATGAATTTCTGAAATTTCATTCAATGGGGATTATGCTTTGTATACATTTGGATGGAAATGTATGAGAGAATAATTGTGGGACACAATTCCTTTTTAGGGGGAGAGTATGTGAAGACCCAAAATTTTTGAGAATAAAAATTACTCTAAAATAAATACAAGAATGAATAAAGTAAATAAGAATGGGGAGAAAAATAGCTTGATATTAAATATCAGAAGGGAGTGAAGAAATTATGCAAGGAATAAATGTTTTATACAGTGATAAAAGGAAAATGATTAAGTATAAAATAAATTCAAAAATTCACATGATTTGAGTAGGTGTGAATATTGTATAAAAAGAATATATACATATGATCAGAGAAGTATGGGATGTTAATAATAAAAATCCTTTTGATAATTAAGTTACATAGAAATCAGTTAAGAAATATTTATGAGTGAAAAGGTATTTTTGAAATAAATATCAAAAAGGGAATAAATATTTCAATAAATAATAAGAAGAAAAATAACTAAGGTATGAAGGAATTTAAATACACATATCTTATGAATACTATAAATTTATATGGCCAGAAAAATATTTGGGTAGTAAAATAACTTCTTTTAATAATTAAAATGCATACCAACTGGTCAAGTAATATTTATGGGTATGAATGCATTTTTTTTTAAATAAATCAAGATAGATGATAAAAATTTGTTAACTAAAAATCAAGCTTACAAAAGAAATGAGAAAATGAAATATAAGGCTGAGTCACATAAAAATAATGTGCAAGGAAAACATGCAAATAGCATGTGCACAGAAAAGCAATGAGGCAACTGTTTTACTGAAAATGGAAACCAAGAGAAAATGGCACTTTTAGCCATAAAGATGCATACATGAATTTCTGAGTAAGGTAAGGATAGAATGGGTTTTTCCTCTATTTAAACCCTAACAGAGTGATTTAAATCAGGGGAGGGACAATAGTTGTCCAGGAGAGAAAACAAAAATTAAAATAAAATAAACTCACATTGCCTTCAGACCTGAGCATTCCCGGAGAGGAGCAAAGGAAGGTGAGTGATTAATCAATCTCATGAGGCTAAGGCATTAAGACCCAAGTTAAGGGCAGCCATTTTATTTTTGTGCTTAATCAACTTGTTTTTCTCTGAATAGATGAATGCTGAGAATGGTTGGTGTATTGATAAATCTTTGGTTGATGCTCTGATTTGTTTTGTTTGATAAGAACAATGTCATGATCTCTGATATGGATCCAGTACCTTAAACCACCAGTTTGTAAATATGTTTAGTAAGATAAATACATTTTATTATGAAGTAGGGTAATACTGGAAAATAGGCTAGGCAGTGTGAACAAAAGGAGGTTCATGCTCATGTCTAGATTGTTTCAAATTTGAGATGAACAATGCAATAATTTATTTATGTGCTGATTTGTTCAGATCTAAAGCTAAAATGTTTTATGGATTTTTCTCTAAAAACATCACCCTATGTTCACAATAGAATTAAGTATAAGAATATTTATATGATTTACTAGATTTGTTTAAGAGATCATGATATTCTTGAATATAGGAGATGCAAAGGATAAAACAAATTTTGAATGAGACAACTGAAAAAAAATGAAATAAAGCATTATTCTCATGAATGAAGTTATGGTCAGTTGAAATCCATGAGAGAGTTAGTTCTCTCTGATTTGAGGGAAAAAAAAGAAAGAATGTAAAAGCATTCCAAGAGTTAATAAATCTTTCTGAAATAAGAGATGAGAATGGTCACTAGATTATAAAACTAATCTAGGAGAGAAGCCTTGATCTATTCATCATAAGGAGTATGATGGGTATGTGCATGACTTGTTTAAATCCTATAGGCCTTTGTGTAGGGGTTAACAGAATTGAGTCCCTTGCAATGCACACGTGGTGTTCAATGGCAAAGAGATATGACCAAATTTAATTAATGAATCTAGATTTAGAGCTGAACTATGGAATTAAAATGAGTTAATTCCATAAGAGTATGTGTACATGTATACTGTATTGAATGAATGCATGATTGCCTGTGTGCATGAGTGTAGTAGAAGCTTAGATATATATACTTAAACCCAGTTCATATTATAAATTCAAATTGTATCTAACATATAAATATTCTGCACAAGAATTTAAAAATGACAAGTATTTATATTTTGATTTCACTCATACCAGAATTTTATTTCTGACCCTATTTGTTGCTTTGTAACATCTGGGGTGTCTCATTTTTGTTGAGGCAGCTCTAGATGTTGCTGCAAGGAAGGAAGCATAAGAAACTTGTATGCATGGACAATTGAAGATTTACTTGCATTTTGAATGTTTAAGGAGTTATGCAGACATGTTGTAATAATTAAGCCAGGCAAATGTTTTAAGTATTTTCTGGATTGATATGTGTTTGTTTTTTTTTTCTGAGAAGAGAACATGTAAGAATTCTAGTATTTTACATATATGCATATGTGGGTTGCTGTTTTAAGTAACTGATCTGGATAGTCTCTGGTGAAGTATTAAATAGAAGACCATGCCATAAAATTGATATGTGAGCATGTCTTCTTTGGCAATGTCCGATGAATCTTTAAAATGGTAAAGTAGAAATAATCATAGGAAGAAAGGAATATAGCACAATCATAGGATCTTGTAAAAGATGAGTTGAACCAAAACTGGGCTAACCAGAAATACATGAATATGACTTATCATTGATATAAGTACATAGTTAACCTGAAATGAAATTTATAACCTTATTCTAGGTATTTCAATTGCAGTAGAAGTTGTATTGCTCTGTGAAATAGATCCATATACACATTTTGGTAAAACTTGTAGGTCTCACTGCACCATGCTTCACACATTTTATTACTTAAATACAAGACCCAAGTCTGAGTACATTTGATCATGATCAACCTGAGGCTATTATAAGTGACTTGCAGTCCTGTTTGTAATAGGAAAAATCATCACCACACAACTCTTTAGACACTTCCACATGTTGTTTAGAATACTTCAGTTGTTTATTTGATAAGTTCACCTGAGAAGTGTGTATTAATTTGGTTCGCAACATGGATTCAATTATTTTGTCTTCAATCATATGTTAAGTCTTAGATTTGTACATGTGTTTGCATTTATACTTTGCATAAATACATTATTCCTCTTTTTGAACCTCAATCCAGATTAACATCTGATCATTCATAGGAACCTTGTTCAACATACAAATCAAAACATGAATACCCTTACCTGACACCAAAAATTGTTAGAACATGAATTATAAACCCCGGGCTAACTTGTAATGAGTAAGTTATCTTAGACACCCTGACATGTAGCACAGGATCTAGTAGTGGCTAATTACAAAATCCCAAAATCTGAATTTTTTGCTTGGAAAATTCAGGGATCAAATAATCTGAGGATTAAAATAAGAAATTAAGAAAAATGGAGTTATTTGATTTTATAATCAAGCTTGAGTTTTTAAGAAAAAAAAGAATGAATAGAAAAGGCTATGTGACACCATATCTCTGGAATATGAGAGAATAGGTGTGATTGAATTTCTTTGTCAATTTAAACTACTTTGATAGACAAAGAGCCATATATATATCTTCATATATATATATATATATATGTATGAATTAAGTTAATTTTATATACTAATATTTTTATATTGGTAAAATAAGGAATCCTGGAAAAAATTAAATTAAGAGAAGTGGTCCATTGAAGTATGTATATTTATATATACACATACAAAAAAAAATCTTAACAGAAATTTTCTAAAATACTTGAGAAAAAGAAGTGGGTCATTTCAGAAGGATAAGGTCGTGTATTTAAGATGAGAGTAGGGAAAAATATCTGATGTTGGCGTGCTGAAGAAGGAATGGCTACAGTATTTTGAGGTGAAGGAAAAACGACGATGTGAAATTATTTCAGCTGAAGTTGACTGTATAGATATATATTCAATTTAAATTCAAATTCAAATTTAAATCGTTACGAATTTGCAACTCAAAATTTTGATATCCTATTGAGGCGTGCCGCTAGGCATTTATAATGTTATATGCCTATTCCGAACGCAATGGAAAAGATTTCGAGTCCTAATTCGATCGTATGGAGAAGATAGCTTTTTGGACCCAATTATTAAATTAAATTTCGATAAAATTTTCAGCGCGTTTATATATCGTACGCTCACACTGTAACTCCAACCACAACGAAAATTGAAATTCGATAATAATACAATATTACGGATCCAATGGAACTTGTTTCATCAAATTCCGAGACCGTGCCCCAGAAGGCTATTTTTAAATATCGATTTAAACGACAAAATTCAAAACTGAACAAATTACAGTCAAATTCAATTCTGAAGCTTCCATTATCTTCAGTATTATTAATATGAATTTTCTAAGCCTTGAAAATATTTTAAATCAGCTTAAAATTGAAGATTTAAATTTTTACCCAACTTCATAAAATTAAATTCAATAATTTAATTGCCAATTTCATTTTGATATTTGAATTTCAAATTAAACTAACTTTCAGATATTTAAAATCAATTAAATATTCTGATTTCCAATGTCAAAAATTCAGGGTTGTAACAGAGAGTATGCCAATAAGAGGCCCCGGTCTCTTTAACAACAAAAAAACATTTTACACACCAGGTGGTACTTTTCGAAAATGATCCATACTTGATACTAATATATCACATTCGCTTTGAAATATCATTTATTTCAAAAGCATCATATATACTTCAAAATATGTCAATTCAGTTCGATATGTCATTTTTGATTCAAAATTCAATTCGAATTACAATTTAGGTTATAATTTCATTTTAACCCAATTTGCATTTAAATCCATGACTTAAATATAAACATTCCAACCTTGACCATGTTTGAATTTATTTTAGAAAATAGTTTGAAAAAAATTTAAATAGTTTAAAAATAGTTAAAATAGTTTAATATAAAATGGTTTGAGTATTAAAATGGTTTGAGTATTAAAAGTAGTTAGAAAATTGATGTATATCATTTCAATCCAAAATAAATGTCATATATATACATATATACATATATATATATATATATATATATAATTTAATCCTATTTCTTAGTTTATTCAAATATAATTCAAATAACAATTTAGATGTTGTCCTTAATATACAGGGTGATAACAGGAATATAAAAAAAATAAACATCCCATCATCCAAAATATCAATCAATAGCATCCATCACAATCAACATCCAAAATAGTCAATATATCACAACGATTAACCCGTTATGAATAATCGGGAATTTAACTAGAATTTTAATTCTAATTTCAATATAACTGTTAATTCAAAATTCCTAACATATAAGTTCCTATGTCGATTTCTATGTTAGTTAAATTACCAAACAACAATCAATAAAATTGAATCACTTTAGGATTTCAATTTAACTAACATAAAAATATTTTAGTCATTCATGAGTTTTTAAAACACTCACCTTTATTTGAAACTGAAAATATTTCAGCTTCAAATAAATTCCACTTCTACTCTATGTCGTAGACGACGATACGATTCCAACGCAAATCGTTTCGCTCGAATCGAACCTCGCATGAAAAAGATACGGATTTTTAATTAGCATAACGATAATTTAAAATTAATTAACTTAATAATTAGCTAAAAAATAAAACAAGACCTCTCTACACTCCAGACCCGTTCCCTCCTACATGCTCGAGCTCTAGACGTTCGAACTCATCGCAACCAAAAGCTAACGCGCGCGCCACCCAATATGACCGGACGACGATTGAAGACCGCCACCAGACGCACCGCAGCTTGCTCTACCTCCGCCTCGAGTGACATCGCCTCTGCCGCTACTGTTGATGAATGAAACCCCAAAAACTACGCTCCCTAATTGCCTTGATCCTAGCGATCTTGTGAGCTTTATGCTCGATACGACCATCAAAATCGAAGTGCTCGATTAATCTTCCTTTTTCTTAGTTGACGTCGTATGATTTCGATGAATGGATTGAGAAAAAATGAGAGGAGAAGGAGAAGCGATTTTGGCCAATAATTTCCTTGAGAGTGGCTGCACGTTTCAGAAGTTAGGTTTTGACGAAATAACATTATATGCAACCTTATATATAAATATCTGACATATTTGTCTGTGAAAATTCCGAACTCCAAATGAAGCATGCCGCCTGGTGTTCTATATGTTATACTCCTATTCCGAACACAATGGAACTAGTCTCGGGAGCAAATTCCATCATATTAAGAAGATAGCTTTTCAAAATCAAATTATTTTATTTAAATTCGGAAATTAAATTCTACGCGTTTCAAACTCGCACACCAAACAATAAGTCCGATCACTATGAAACTTGAAATCCTACAATAAGTCAATATTACGGATCCGATGAACTGGTTTCGTCGAAATCCGAGGCAGTGCCTAAAAAAGCTATTTTTACACGTTTATTAAAACAAGAATTTCCCAAAATCAATTTAGTCACTTTTAACTCAATTTTAAAAGATAACAATTTTAGTTATTGTTTAAATAAAATTTAAATCAACTTTTGAAATCAATTTTTTCATATTAAATTCAAGATTCAATTATTTAAACAATTTCCATATTAAATTTAAACAACTTAATTATTAAATATATCACTAAATTTAAATATAAGTTATTTAACTTTTAAAACGAAATCAAATAATAAAACAACCAATTTTTTACAATAATTCAACATTTATTATCCAATTTTAGCAATTGATTATAAACACATTCAATACAAATAATTCCTTCAATCTCATCAAAATAATTATTTCAAAATTTTATTCAAGTTCATATTCAGTAAACTACAATAATAAAACATTAAATTTTTATTTCTAACCATTTTTATGCAATAATCATATCAAATTTAATTATTTAAAATAACTAAAAATATGGGTCGTCACATTCTCCCCCACTCAAAACTTTTCGTCCTCGAAAAGGGGTTAAGTAAGGAATTTAACATTTGATATATTTTATTCAAAATAATCAACATATAAAACTTTAAAATCTTATTTACAAAACCCTTACTACGCTTCTACTACGCCACTTCGATATCAGCTTTACAGAAATTACAACTTATATTATTAAAACAAGTTATAAAATTTTAAAATCTTAAAAAAAATTTAACACCCGGATTTACGGAAAATTTCGTCAGCGTCTCCTTTGTGTGGCTCGGTAGGGAAAATTTACAACACAAATATATATCAAAAATATACCAAATATACATCTCATCTCAATGATGAGGCATCCCGTAGGAAAAAATATAAAAGTGCAGTATGTAATCCGAGATATGTACCTTATTATTATTAATACGAGCGAGTTCGCTCATATTAAGCAAGCAAAAGCAAATCAAATCTGCATATACATCCAAATGGTCTTCGTATGTACCAATCTCAACTCAAATTTGAATATCAGTCATTTATAAAAGATATATAACATGTATGAGTTTAATAGAACTACATAACATGAATTCTGAATCCAAACCATAAATATAAGCACCAATACACAACATACAATAATCATATGCAATCAAAAACATTTAAAACAATAATTTGCATAAAAGAAATCATTCAACAATTAATATATATCTAATTAATTCAAACTATATTAATTTACATTATCTTATGTTAATATTTAATTTACACACTTCATTTCTTATTAACATCCAATTTTTATTAACAGTAAATTTGTTAGTTTCAAATTTATTACATATATTTCATTCACATTCAATTTATTCAAATTTCTATTATTTCACTTATGTTTAACAACATTTCATATCAAATCATTTATGGATCATTTTATAAATCATTTCATTTAATCTTATTTAAGTTGAATTTTATTTCATTACCACTTAGTATATTCTCTTCAATACTAATATCATTTATAAACCATTTAAGTTTATTACAAACATTTTATATAACACAACTCAGGTTTATTATTATTACTTCATATCTTAAGTTCATATTAATTCATATCATTAACTTTACTTAAGTAAATTTTATTTTATAACTCAAATTCATATTAATAAATTTTCCTTTTTATCACAATCAGTTTCATTCCAACTTTTCTTAAGTTAACTTTCATCTTATAATTCATTTCATTAACTTATTTCATTAATCATTTCTTTAGTTTATAATCATTTTATATAGATGTATCTTCTTTTACACAATATTATTCAAATTATAATTATCTAAGAAAGCTACAACTAAATCTTAAAACATCCTTTGCAATTTTTTTATTTTACAAACAGTTTACAAAGATATGATTTAAGTTATTATTTGTTTACCTTCTTTTAAGTTCTTATCTAAATAGTATTTACTTTTTACTACTCAAATTATTCATTTAACATTTCTTAGAATATCAACTAAGTGTATAACATTCCTTTATTTAACATTCAATTATTTCTTATTTAATTAGTTTACATTCAATTTATTAAACTCATCCTATTTACATTCAATTTATTTACATCCAATTTAAATCAAATTCAATTACTCACACCCATTTATTCTCATTCAATTTCTTTCACACCCAAATTGCATTTCATTTTATAATTCTAGTTCGTATTCATTCTATTAATTCATTTTAAAGCTTAAGTGGAATTAATCCACTTTACTAATTCATCTAGTTCCATTCAAATCCAATTCAATTAATCTTTATTAAGTTAAATTTTATTTCATTTTCATTTCATCCATTACTTAGTTTATTTAACTTTATTTGAGTTAAAATTTTCTTTTCTTATCATTCACATTCAACAAAATTAAAATTTGTTTTTAGGTTAATATTTCTCAAATCTATAAGTTATACAACTTATTCACTTAAAATTTCATTTCATTATCTAATTCATTTCAAATACAATTCATTTTCATTTTGGCTTTCTTGAGTTAAACTTCATTATATTTACTTAATTTCAGTAACTCGATTTATTTAACATTTTTAGGTTAAACATTTTTAGGTTAATTCTTTTATATCATATCTTAAATTCAAATTTTCTTTTGTTTACTTAACCAAAATTTTCAACCGTTTTTAAAATTCGGTCTTACTTTCCTGTTCAAATTCATAAGTTATAAACTTATTTCTTATCTATACTATTTTCAATTTATAAGTTCAAAACTATTTTCATATATTTATCAAATCATACTTGGAATATTTTTTTCAAAGTCAAAACTTGTTTAACCGGAAATAAATTTCTTTTGGTAGCAATTTTCACTCAGAAACTCGAAAATGAATACTGGCGATGCTGCAGTCATCCCCATAATTATTTCCCAGCGACTAAAGCGATTTTAATGCTTTTATTTCTTTTAAAATCTTTTCAAAATATATCTCTAGTCAAAACACTTTCAAATAATATTATTATTAATTTTGAAGGCTTTGAAAGCAATTTTGAAAATCAATAGGATTTTAAATTCTAAAATTTTCAGCTTTTAAATCCTTTCTATTTATAAGCTATATTATAAATATACTTATACAATTTCATTACCTTATTATGAAAATATTTCGTTAGTTTACATCTTTTTTATTTCAAACAATTCTTATTGTAATTAAATCCAATTTGATTTAATTATCGAACGCTTCGTGAAGTAGAGTTCACAAAGTATTCGTTTTTAGTTTAATTCAAACAATAATCGATGATAACTAAATATTATCATCTCATAACAACTAACATTCATTAATAATCATACAGGTTTATAAAAGTTATCATTATATATATAGAATATAATTTAGGTAAAATTATTTCATTTACCCTATTTTCAAACAATATTATGTCGGTTTGCCTCGTTTAAGTGTTTAGAAACCCCTATTGATAACATGGTATCCAACACACCGAGAAGAATTCATAAACAACACAATGGATAAGTAAACACAATATAATTTTTTTTATAACACTAACAAGTACGCGCTCTCATATATATACACTCAAATAAACTCATTCTAGGGTATTACTATCTTATCTCTAATGAGTCAAACCTCACATAGCTAAGGTTATCGCTTAACCAAAGCTATGATACAACCTATGATGACCCACATTTCGAAAGGTTTAAATCGACAATAATCCACCCATGCCCAACTCAAACAATCTGGAACATAGATATCAATGGGGTTAATTAAGAAAATTAAGAAAAGAAGAAAACTAATAGAGAATCTCGCAGTGGAATGGCAAAATATAATAATCAAATAAACAGTTCATGAAGCTGTTTATACTACACATTTGATTATAATTTATATAAAATCTATAAGAGTTATATATACAACAGAGAAAAATTAAAACAATGCAGCAGAATAACAATGTGGTGGAATAATACTAGTAACAATAATATACAAAATCTTCATCTTTGTCCTGTAGAGAATAATCTTCAATTCGCTGAAATACTTAGGAGTGACCCGAGCGTAATGAAAAGACCAAACACTAGAGTCAGGACTAAAATATCCTTATGTGAGTAAAATCAATATTACATATAATGTGAGTGTAATAGCATCAGAGATGTTTACGGGGTTTCACATCTCCTATCCAGTGTATAACTTACGTGCAATAACTCAAGAGATGTTACGGGATTTTCCATCTCTTAAGGATTCGTCAAAATATTTATATATAGTAGAATACACTATATATGTAATGTCTAATCAGTAAAATAAATATTTTTCCTGTGTTAAGGCTTTACATTAATCCCCTTTAACGTGTTTATAAGCATTGTCGTACAGTTTTCATATAACGCCCCAGTAGCACATTGGGGGATGTGGATGTGCCGTGATACGACAACACTAAACCAAACTCGTAGTGGTCTCGTATAGGGATAAGAGTATGACAAGGCACGTGAGGTAATGCCCAAGGTAGAATACTACCTGTTCAAGTGGCAGGGATGGTGGTAAAGCATTGTATCCACGACCGCCCACCACATCCATCCATCCCATATCGAATCAAAAGGAAGGTTATCCCAAAATCAAGGTGCACCAATCGAAACCAACATCAAAAGTAATAGTAGGGACCAAGTCCAAGTAGAAAATCGAAGAATGGATGTCCGCAAGGGGTAGCAGCCCGCTTGGCCCAATCAAGCCATCCTGTTTTAGTCATTTCAAATTGGCACAAGTGCCGGGGTATATCCATCATCGTTTTCTTTCTTCAAATCCACCAAACGTATGCCAAATCTAACCACTTCATTCCGGAGTCTCCTCCGCATACACAGTTGTTAAAGTGGTTCCAATATTGACAAAGAGTATGCTAATAAGAGGCCACAGTCTCTTTAACAACCAAAACGTCGTTTTACACAGCAGTTGGTACTTATATATTTTGAAAACGGTTCATACTTGATATCAAAATGTCATATTCGCTTCAAAATATCATTTATTTCAAAATCATTACAATTTGGGTTATAACTTCATTTTAACCTAATTCGTATTTAAATCCACGATTTAAATATAAACATTCCAACCTTAACCAAGTTTAAATTTTTTTTAGAAAATAGTTTTAACAAAATTTAAATAGTTTAAAAATAGTTTGGTATAAAATGGTTTGAGTATTGAATTGGTTTATATCGTAAAATAGTTTTGAAAATAAAAATAATTGAATATTTAAAAAGATAGATTTTAGATAGTTTATATTAAAATAATTTACTTGAAAATAGTTCAAAGTCAAATTGATTCAATTCCAAATATTTCAATTCAAATCATCTTCAATCTCGATTCAATTCAAATCAACTAACTTTCGATTTCAATTCAAAACAATTTCAGTTTCCACTTTAATCCAAATCAACTTCAATTTTGATTTCAATTTCAATTTCGATTTCGATTTCAATTCGAATTATTTTCAAATTCGAATTTCATTGATTCGATTCAAATGGTTTAAGTTTCAAGTCAATTCTCAATTTTAAACCATTTCAGCTTATATATAATTTCGAGTTCAATTTCAGAATATCGATTTAAATCACTTAAATCAAATTAAACTTCAATATTCAATTTAAGGTTCAAATCTTTTAAATAATTCAATTCCGAGCTCAAATTTGAAATATCAATTTAAATATATTTTTAAAGACAAATCTCGAAGTTCGAATAGAATTCAATCTTTAAAATAAATTGGAATTCCATAATTCAAATCATATTTCAATTATACTCCAGACTTCCAAATTTAATTCCTTAAACGATTTCTTTTAACCAATTTCAATTTCAACATTTTAAGCTCGAGTTCGAAATTAATTCAATTTTCATATTTCCATTCCATTTTATTTTTATAAAACAAAATCACTTGAATAGGTTAAAATCCAAGAATTTGAAACCTATTAATTTAACCAATCCGGTGTCCATATATAATTTTCCATCCTATGGTCAAGTGAATAATTATTTTGTTTTTCAATTGCAGGGATGGATATATATAATTTCAATCCAAAATAAATGTCACAGGTATATACAACCTATTTCTTCGTTTATTCGAAATTAGTTCAAATAACAGTTTAGATGTTGTCCATAATATAAAGGGTGATAACATGAATATATAAAAAAACAAATAAACATCCAATCATCCAAAATATCAATCAACAGCATCCATCACAATCAACATCCAAAATAGTCAATATATCACAACAATTAACCCGTTATCACCAATCGGGATTTTAACTGGCAATTTAATTCTAATTTCAATATAACTGTTAATTCAAAATTTCTAATATATAAGTTTCTATGTCAATTTCTATGCCAGTTAAATTACTAAACAACAATCAATAAAATTAAATCGCTTCAGGATTTCAATTTAACTAACAAAAAAATATTTTAGTCATTCGTGACCGTTTAAAACAGTCACCTCTATTTGTAACTAAAAATATTTCAGCTTCGAATAAATTCCACTTTCACTCCATGTCATAGTTAACGATGATACGATTCTAAGCAACTCGATTCGCTAAAATTGGACCTCACATGAAAATGATACAGATTTTTGATTAGCATAACCATAATTAAAAATTAATTAACTTAATAATTAACTAATAATTAAAACAAGACCTCTCTACACTCCAGGTCCGTTCTCTCCTACACGCTCGAGCTCCGGACGTTCGAACCCATCACGACCAAAAGCTAACGTGTGCGCCATCCATGATGACCGGACGGCGATCGAAGACCGCCATCAGACGTGCCGCAAATTGCTCTACATTCCCCTCGAGCGATGTTGCCTCCACCGCCACTGTTGACAAATGAATCCCCAAAAACTATGTGCCCTAATCACCTCGATCCTTACGGTCTCGTGATCTTTCAGCTCGATCCGGCCGTCCAAATCGAAGAGCTCGATGAGATCTTCCTTTTCTTAGATGATGTCATTTTGATTTCGATGAATGGATTGAGAGAAAATAAGAGTAGAAGGAGAAGCGATTTCGGCCATTAATTGCCTTGAGAGCGGCTGCGCGTTTTAGAAGTTAGGGTTTGATGATATAAAATTATACACGGCCTTATATATAAATATCCGACACTATTTGTCTGTGAAAATTCCAAACTCCAAACGAAGCTTGCCGCCTGGCATTCTATATGTTATACCCTCATTCTGAACACAATGGAACTAGTCTCGGGAGCCAATTCCATCATATTCAGAAGATAACTTTTCAAAATTAAATTATTTTAATTAAATTTTGAAATTAAACTCTATCTGTTTCAAGCTCGCGCGGCCAAATGATAAGTCTGAATGCTACAAAACTTGTAATCCTATAATAACTCACTATTACGGATCCGATGAAACTGGTTTCGTCGAAATTCGAGACAATGCCCAAAAGGCTATTTTTACACGTTAATTAAAACAATTCCCAAAATCGATTTAATCACTTTTAACTCAATTTTAAAAGCTAACAATTTTTTTTCTTATTTAAATAAAATTTAAATCAACTTTTAAAAGCATTTTATTTCATATTAAATTCAGGATTCAATTATTTAAACAATTTCCATATTAAATTTAAATAATTTAATTATTCAACAAATCATTAAAATTTAAATATAAGTTATTTAACTAATAAAATTTAACTTTTAAAACGAATTCAAATAATAAAACATCCACTTTTATTTTACAGTAATTCAACATTTATTGTCCAATTCATGCTATTGATTATAAACACATTCAATACAAATAATTTCCTTAAATCTCATCCAAAATTGTTATTTCAAAATTTTATTCAAGTTCATATTTAGTAACTTACAATAATAAATCATTAAATTTTTGTTTCTAACCATTTTTATGCAATAATCATATTAAATTAATATTTTAAAATAGTTAAAAATATGGGTCGTTACAATTTACCTCATTGAGATTGCAACAACAAGCATTAATGGCATGTACGTAGAAATCATGACTACCTTAGATCTGGCTACCATAGAAGTGATAATCTTTATATGAGACTCTCTAGTAATCAGAGAGGTTACATCAATGAAGTCCTTAGAGCTAAACTCGAATGGAGCCCAAGTAGGCGTAAATGCAAGAGTAGAAACTTAAGCAGCCCATGCCACCTTGCACTTGGCTAGGGCCCCTAAATCATAATCATCAAAGAGGCAAGCCTTGATTTATTCTTCATCTAATATTCCTCCATTATCTCCCTTCTCTTGGTTTAGATACCTTCCTAGACATTGGCTAGCATCTTCAAATAAGCCTTTTCGACTCATCTTAATTTAATGTTCCTAATGACATTAATGTAGAAGCACGGGATGGTAGGTCGACTTTGTTTTCAAATTCATCCTTTTCTTTCTTTAAATTGACTTGTTTCTCTAAAATTTCCAAGTCCATGTTGTCTTGAAGCTCAGTATTCTCTTGAGTTAGATCGCTAGCATGGACATGAGCAATTTGAAATTGTTCATCTAGCAATTTGATTTTGGCCTCCAATGCCCTATTCAATCCTAGTGCTTCTTTTCTTCTTCTTTAGCTCTTTGGCATACCGCTCCTCTAGCTTCTCTATTTGGTTGGAGAGGCTTCCCTTTATCATTTCATCTTTCTTGCTCTTCTTCTCCATTAAGTGATTCTTCTTGTTGAGTTCAGCTAGGCCCTAGGATAGTTTTCTCCATAGGCACTACTACTCCATTAACTCTTAGTGATGCGAATAACCAACATCCTAGTCTTTTGTGGGAATGTCCTTCATGTTGTACATAAATCGAATCCCGATCAAGTCCATCCTGAGGTGAATGAGTTCTTGTTGTAATAAGACTTAATGGATGGGATTTAAGGAGCTGATAGGGAGCTAGTGGTAGCAGTTTTGTGTTCCTTACCTGGCCTTTGTTGTAGAATTAAAGTGGGAGAATGAACAACATTAGATTGATGTTGAATGGGAGCTTGGGCCTGAGAAAGCGAAGTTCGTAAAATGTTTTTTTTGATTCAATTAAACTCCATTGCTAATGCATCTGATCCAATAATGCTATTAGAGCCCATATTGTATTTACATTATTAATTAACCAATACATAAAGCAGTCTCTCAGAAAAACCAATTAGATGGATGTCTAAGGAAATGGTGTTTAACTAAGGAGAAGGTTACTCTAATTAAGGAGCATTCTTAAGAATGGAAAGTACCTCCCATTCCCTTAGGTCTTACCTGCCTTATCGAAGTGGTTCAATCGAAGGGTATGCTATTTTGGAAGAAATGATGATGCTTGGAAGCATTCATTCAACTATGGAGATAGGAGATATTCCTTGCACGATTGTGCGTGTGAAGAAAACTGTAGTTGTAATTTGACTTTCAATGTACAACGGGCATTTCGGGTGCCTATCTTTATATGTCTGTAGATTCATTATGGCTCCTTGGTGCCTCACAATGAAGTTACCAACGTTAGGGGTTAGGGTAGCTAATGGCAATCTATTGGAAGAGAGTTTTATGTGGCTAAGCTTAGAGAAGCATATAAGAAAGTAACAAGACAAGATTTTGGGAAGCCAATCTACATGAAATCTGAAGAAGCATAATAGTTAATGTTGGATCTCCCACTTGGGTTCAATAGTTCTATGTATAAAGATGTGGGCCCATAAGAAGAGCATGCAGGGCTACAATGGGAACGAATGAGGCTTTCGAGGTTGCTTAAATTAACATGGATGATCTCACACAAACTATTAAGGTTGGAACCCAACTAATTTGAAAGATGAAGATACTATGTAGTTTCTAAGAGCCAATCATAATGCTTTTGCATGGTCATACTCATACATTCGTGGAATCACTCTCAACTTAGCATATTATGCATGAAGTATTAATCCATAAGCTATAACAGTAAGCCAAAATAGATAAAATTTAGGGTCAAAGAAGTTAGTAGCATTAAAATAGGAAGTTGAGAAACTATAGGGTATAAATGTCATCAAAGAGGTGAAATACTTGAAATAGGCACTCGAAGTAGGTGGCAAAAACAGTGCTGGTCCATAAACCAAGTGGAAAGTGGATAACATGCATGGATTATTTAAACTTGAAGGATGCTTTCCTAAAGATTGCTTTCAACTTCCACACAAAAAGACTTGGTAAATGGAGCCAAAAACAACAAATTTTTATTTTTTTGATTTTATATTTTTGTTAAAGTGCACATCCAAGGGAGATGGGCAAAAAGACTTATGTTCTGCTACAAGGTTTGGTTGGAGGACCCATCCAAACAGTGATGGTCAATTAAGCTTTTGGTCTTGCCTCAAGGCCTGGCCAAAACACCTATCCATAGGAGAGAGAATAAAAGCCTTTGATCCTACCATAAGGCCTAATTGAAGCACCCATCCAAAGAGTGATTATAAATTAAGGTTTTGGTTTTAAAAACTGAACCTTAGTAGGCCCGAATTTCGACTAACTTGAAACCCAAGTCCATTATGGCACAGATTATTTATTTTGGTAACTTGTAATAAATACAAGTATATCAGAGTGTGATCAATATAAACTAACAGTGTAGCAGAAAAATATAATAGAACATAAATACAAAATGATGCTGATAGCTTGGAATCAATAGTATTCCTTAATTATCTAATTGCCATGTCAGTGCCAAGCATGAATAAGAAGACTTCACCATCTACCATTCCCGTCTTGCATCAACAGCCTGTCCCTCTAAATTTATCATATGTGTAGTAATGAGAATAGTTAGGGGGTCGGAACAATGTTTTTGTGACTAGAAAATTACACACTTTACCTATATCAATAATTTATGCCGATTGATTTCTATTTAAGTGTTATGTATATTATTTACGGCTAATCTGTTAAATCCTATATGCACATACGATATGCCTAACCTATTTTGAGGTAAATTATATATGTATCTATATACATATATATATCTAAACATATACTACCTAAAACCCTGGCCACTTAATACTTCTTAAATATGGAAAAGGTAGACCCAATAGCCATTTAATACCTCAATCCCCGAGGTCGGCCCTCTGTAACATAAACGCTAGTCAATCGGTCCTAGCTACAGAGACCGATGACACCTACATACGGTGGTATAATATATAATTTAATTGACGTGCTACTAACACATCTCAAATACTCATCTAAGGGTTAATTAGCCTACCTCCAAACAAATAAACGTCTAACCAACTAACATTGAGGTCTGTGTTTATCCCATACGAATTCTACACTAGTAGGCAAAAAAATCCGTCAGGACATAACCTGAGCCTTTGTTGCCGACCGCTTGACTCTGCTAGTGGTCATAGCCTATATGCCAGCCCTACTGTAAAATACCGGTCAAACAAAAATACTGACATTGCCAGGCGACCTTCCCCAGTTGACATCCTGTTTAGACTAACCTGATATAAGTCAATAAAAATACCCCTTTTAGTTACCTAATACGTCTTATTAGAAATAAAGCAGACTATATTTCCTTAAAAGTACAGGACCATTTACTACTTCAAATCCAAGGCAAAACCTTTGTATATTTTACCCTAACTATTCTCAACGCATATCCCATCTCCATGGGTCCTACGGTTGGAGATGTCTCGCATCAAAAGTTAGTAGACACAACTGCTGGTGCATATATGTAAAGGGCAGACTTCTGTTGTGTAACTTAATCGATCTTGCATCCTAACCCACCAAACCAAACTAACCATCCTAGAATTAAATATTGGGCTAGGCCTATTAATTCATGCTTATTCTAATCGTATAATTATGACTCTATAATTTTCCACTATGAAAATTATATTGCCTTCTAGCATTTAATTCCTACCTTATGCCTATTTATTATACTCCATAAATGTTAAATGCCCGTAATAAGTGGTCAGTATTATTCTATTGGACAATCGCTTATAAAATTTATTTATTTGTTCTAGTTCAACTTATTATGCCTATTTAATTTCTCCATAGATGCCATAGTAAATTCTTTGACCCATCATTAGCATATTTATTTCTTCATTTAATTCCTATAACTATGTATGAACTGCTCATTTATTGCCTTATTAAATTTGGAGTTATTATCTCTTTTCCATTTACACCTCCTTATCCTATAATTTAACACGCTATTAATAACTAATATGAATATCATGGTAAATTACCCTATATATATATTAATTCGATAAGCGTGGTTATACATACATACATATCAATTTCTAAATATCAATTCATAAACTAGAACATTCCTTTTCATGCTTTAATTTATCAAAGCTATCCTTCCTAAAAGGATTACCATTATAACTTTACTAAAATTACCCAAAGATGAGACTTTTGCTCCATTTGAAATTACAAGGAATTGTCTGTTTTCTTTGTTTTGAAATAAGCAGTGCAAATAATGGAGAAGAATATCCTTGCTTTACACATCTTTTTCCTTTTTGGTATATTGCTTGTTAATTTGAACGACGCACTTTTTATACATAATTTTGGAATTGGATAATTTATAGAAATTACATGGAAATAAATACAATTAAATCATACCCCGCTCCCAATAAATTAAAACACATAAATTCACATTTTAAGTCAATATAGGGAAATCTAAGTTTATGCTAGCAATTTACAACCCAATTATCATAAATTTAGAATAAATCTTACAACCTTACCAATAATCAACTTTAACAAATTTAGGGACTGCTTTCCGAATTTCTAGATTTGGGTGTAAATGACATTCTTATTCCAATTACCTAATTTACAGAATATGTACGCGATATTTCATCTTCCTAAGTCTACAACTCCATAGATCTTGCATATACATAAGATTTAAATAAAACTCAATGATATAGATTTCAATGCTATAAATAAATTATAGAATTTCCAACTCACTTTTCAAGCTTTTCAAATCTCCAAATCTGAATTCATCCCTCTACTTGACTCCTTTCCCTTTCCAATCCAAAAAAATATGTGTAACAAGGTATATACATGCTATTAGAATTATATATCCAAGAAGAGATTTGGGGTTAAGGGGAATATAGATTTATAACTATAGAAATTTAACTTTTTCCATAGTATTGATTCCTTCTTCTCTTTTTATTTTCTATCGTACTCCAATTTTATATATATATATATATAATATTTTATAATTAATTGAAATAGTAGAAAAGCAAAAATGGTAGAGCTTGGCTACTTTGATAAGAAAATATGAGAAGAGAAGTGGGGGTTTAGGCTTATATTTATAGGCAATAGAATCAATGTAACTGTTAAATAAAAATAATTAAATACAAACCGTTTGGCAAATGTTCAAACCATAGCCACCCACCCCTAAATGGTGGACTACCTGCTATAAGCGGTCAACGGCTAGTGGTTGATAGGCCTGAGTAAGGGAGTTAACCATGGGGTCCCATGTTTAATATTATTTATTTATTATTTTCATTTTTTATTATTTTCGTTCAAGGAACTTCAAACGCTAATAAATTTTTCGTTTGAGCTCCGATCGCAAAACTCCAAATATGAAAGTTGCTCAAAATATCACCAGGAATACAACGGTGCAAGTTTCGTGGTCAAATTCCAATGTTCACTTAAATTCCATTTTTGGAGCCTTATTAATTATTTATTCCAATGTTCACTCAAATTCAATTTTTGGAGCCTTATTAATTATTTATTAGTTACTGTTAATTTTATGAGTGTTACATTCTCCTCCTTAAAAGAATTTCAACCCCAAATTTCCCCAAGGGTTGAATCATGTGACATAGCATGCAACCAATTTAAGCTATCCAAACAATTACCGTATCAATAAATTTTTTAGCCAAATGTATACAAGTGCATGGTTTATCACAACATATATGATATGCATGTAAAATGGTTCTAAATCGGTGCCTCCTATATGAAAGCATTTTTTTAAAAACATTTTGAAAATATGATGCAAACAACCTAGATATACTGGCAGTTCTATACGAATGCAAGCTTTCAAAAATCAAAATCTTTGTTTTACGACAAGAATTTCCACTCTTCTATGAATAGGAATTTGGTTTAACCAATTGTTGCATCCAATCCCTACAATCCATAACCTAACACACAATTTCAAACATCTAAATTTTTTTGAATAATTTTCCTATATCTATACTCCTATGCAGTAAAAGAAATTTAGATGGAAGATTTTACATTTCAGTCCCTTTTTATTTTGGATATTAAAATGTAACTATCCTAAACGCAAGTTTGGTTTCACTATCAATAAGGTATGGAGATAGAAATTCCAAAGCTAAACCAGCTTTTTTTCTTATTACTACCTAAGTTTAGCATATCATCACCCTTGTCAAATAGTAAAATTCAAATTTACTAAAACATCGATGCTCCTTACACTAAGCATTTAGAATTTGAAAATTAGATATTTTCTCATTTCAAAAGAAAACTTTTCCCCGTTCAAATAATCTTTCAAAATTGTTTGAAAAATCGAATTTCCAACAGAATTTAAACACAAATTTTGATTTCAAAAGCACCTTAAAATTTTTTTTTTCTCAAAAGCATTTGAACCCAAATTCTCAAAAGCATTTAAATAAAAAATTTGAAAAGAATCGGCACAAAATTTTTCAAAACATTTTCCTCTCCATCCTTAAAACAAATCAAGCCACATTCTAACGTAGTCAATACTCAGTCAATGATTTAATGTATATGATTGACCCTAGCATTGTGTAGTTAACCTTCCTTTTACTCCTAAACAATGATACACAAGCCTATTTATAGACTTTAGCTTTTATGGTATAAGGATAGTGATATGTGATTTTTGCAACAACTCTTCCCTATCCACCACTTGCTATAATTCATTTTTTCCAAAATTCTTAAGTTTTGGGATCTAGGTCGACCGGTTCGAAAGGCTTGGTTTGGCTTTCGAAAGGGTTGTTCTAACCAAGGCATGTTTCTAAGTGGTTTGAATGAAGGCAAAACCCTTGGTTTCAAAAGGTTTGGCATTCATATGAAGAGTTGTCATTCCTTGTCTTCGAAAGGTACTGCTTTAACTCATTCGAAAGGTCTTCATACATGCGAAAGCACCTGCTTTGAAAGGTGGTCACTGAAGTGGAAGGTTTCTTTCGACCCCTTCGAAAGGTTGTGATACTTCTAGACTTTGACTGTAGCATCCCTTCGACTCAATCGAAAGGTTCTGCTGGGGCTTCTTTCTCTTCTTCTTTTTTGTCCTTCATTCAATATGGTTTCAACAAGGTCGAAAGGATATTTGCTGGTAACAGTGTTTTTAAACCAAATATTACCATAATATCCTAGACTTTGTACAGATGATGCTATTCAAAATGGTAATATGATACCATGGACTTTTGATTGGGTTACAAAGTTGTTTGAAAGTCCATATCACCTGTCCAAGGGCAAAATAAGCAAGTTGCGTAAATATGCAACGGGTCATTAATCATTTGTTAGTGGGCAAAAATTGGCAATTCACATAAGTCACGATCCATTATTCACGTATTCATTGGCAAGATAGTCATTATGCAAAATAAATATTATTTTAGACAAGGGCTTGAATGACCTTGTTTGGGATATAAGGCCGAAGTCAAGTCCAAGTCCAAAAATTAGTCATATGCATATCCATGTTCAATAACAGTCAAATTTGAACAATTAAGTTAAGTGGGCTATGCAAATTCATCTGTTCATGTTCTTTTTTGTATAAATTTCAATGTTTGCTATCAATTCATGATTTTTACTTAAATAATTTAGGGCTACAACTCTTTAATTTGAGAGGGAGAGAATGAAATTCCTCCCCCAAAAAGTAGGTATGAGGTAAGTATTCATAGGGGTAGAAGCAGGCGGTATTGACGGCACGTGCCCTTCGACATAAGGTGAATTGCTGATATTCATCATCCCCTTTGAATTGCTAATACTCAACAATGCTTTTTGTACTGATGACATTCGAAATTTGAGGATGTGCGACATCTTGTTTTTTGCTGATGATACACAACGTTCTTCATAACTATAGATATTCAACATTTTGCAACATTGCATTCCTTCGATATCACCCATGGTGGTAGACATTCGATCTGATTTAACATTCCTTGCATCATGTAAATGCTCAAGATTTCTTGTTATGCTCTTCATTCAATATCATTTATGTCTCTTAAAGTTTGGAATTTTTTACCGCTCCTAAAATCTTGAGATTGGCTGCTACTTGCGGATGCTTTATAACAGTCACATTTGTAAAGGTTCAGTATCTGTTATCGTATCAAAGGCTTGTTTCATAGAGAATCAATATTCTTTTGCGAAAAGGTGTTTGATATCTCTTAGTGATATGGCACTACTCTCTATTCTACCTTTCTGTAGCATTTGATGTTGTAGTGGTTCAACATCTCCCTTTCTTTTATAAGTTCAACATCTTCTTGCTATTAAGTACTCGATACCTTGCTTTATTATTTACATTTGGAATCACATCCACTTGTAAATGTTTTATAACACTTACTGCTATTTTGGTTGGACACCCCTTTAGGGCCCAGTATTTCTTCCCCCTTTATCTTATTGTTTGATATCCTCATATTTTGTGACATTTTTTCTTTATAGTAGCCCGACATCCCTTTTGTCATTATAGAAGCTCGCTATTTTGACTTTGTAAGCTTGAGATGTTTTTATTTACAAGTTCAACTACTTTATCATCCTATGTACTCGATATCTCTTCTTTGAAACTGCTTCTATGATTATAGGCTCGATACCATTTCTTTAGGTTAGAGTTCGATATCCTTCTTGCCTTTAAATTTGGCGTCCCTTGTGGCTTGATATCTTCATGATAGATGTTTGCTATCTTATTGATTATAGTAACACTACTTTCCATTGCTTCCACATCCTCTTGTTTATTTTCGTAATAGGGTAGTCAGAAAATATATGGGTAACAATATTAAAAGAATACTTGCCATACCACCATAATTTTAAAAGATCATTTATAGAAATCAAATCTCACTTCTGTTTTATAAATCTCTTTTATATTTACAAACTCCTTTTATAAATCTCCTTTATATATTTGTAAATCTCCTTTATATTTATAAAACACCTCTCAATAAATCTCCTTTATATTTATAAAACTTCTTTTATAAATCTCCTTTACGTTTATAAAACAACTCTTGATAAATCTCCTCTCTATTTAAATAGACTTCATTTTATAAATCATTTTTCTTTAAATCTCGTATACTTATTTTAAATCTGCAACTCCAAATCTGGACTAAATACATTTCATAAAATGATCATTCTATATTTCACTATAAATTCATAAACGAGATTTATTATTCCAATGTATCAAAATGAAATCACCTCCCTTTTGTAAAATCTCATTTATAATTCTTGCTTTTATTTATTAAATACCATTTATAAATCTATACTTTTATTTATAAAATACCATTTTTAAATCTATTCTTCCACACAACATTTTATATAAAGCATTCCATAAATATATATTCCAAAATATTTCTATCTTATTTTAAAATAGAACCACTTTATAAGAAAAGATAAATCCCTTTCGTACCTTCAAAATTAACGTTATAGTAACTTTTCTAAATAATAAATACCACCTAAAATACTTTTAAAACATTTCCATATATGTTAAAAAGTCTAACAAAATGTTTGAAGTAAAATAGAGATGTTCAAAACCCATTTCTAAATAAATGCCATAGAAAATTCCGAAGATCACATTTAAAATCATTCTCCAAATCAAAACCATTTCAAATCAGAAACAATGATTAATTGTATTTCATAATAATATAATGGCGAGGAATCTGGATTCCTCTACAAAATTCCTTCTATTGCCTATATTTCATTTCATATATCATAAGCTTTTCAAAGCAGAAAATAAACCAAAGAAATAATTCAAGCATCCAAATAATAATTTATGACAACACATATGTCATAGAGTATTCATCCAAAGGTGAGTTAACTCATTGAAATTCCAGTTGAATGCATTCCTATTCAATTTAAAATTGGACGTTCAACTTTAGCTCAAAATTCCACTAGCTTCAAACTTGACAAAATCAACTCTAGTGCATAGATAATACTCCTATGAGTGTAACGCAAAAGACTGCTATTAACAAGAAAACTTGACAACAT
This sequence comes from Allium fistulosum, assembly GCA_030737815.1. NCBI lineage: Eukaryota > Viridiplantae > Streptophyta > Magnoliopsida > Asparagales > Amaryllidaceae > Allium > Allium fistulosum. The sequence continues at coordinate 399,850,305 of CM060907.1, forward strand.
CCTAAAGTAGAGTTTAGAGAATAAGTGATTTACTCAAAACCTCCTTTCAAACAGATGAAGCTAGTTTATACCTTTCGATCGGATAAAAATAGTTACAAACTCCTTTCTAATACCTTTCAACACGGTCGAAGCACCCGAACCCATCTTTAGAAACACCTTTTGACCTAGTTTAGTTAGTTTTGTTATCCTTTCGAAACAACCCTTTCGAAGTAGTTGAGGTGATTCGAGGGTTGGTCCTAATGATTTAAGGGTATGAGTTGAATTAAAAGGTTCCGACTTCTTTGGAAGTTAGCCTTTCAATAACTTGAGGTTAGGACCTAAGGATCTAAGGACATTATTGAGTTAATAAGGTTTCGACTTCCTTGAAAGGTGACCTTTTGATCAGGTTGACATAAGAAGTTCATAGATAGAATCTTATAGAAACATTAAATCAGTTAGCATATCCAAGAATTCCATATACTTGCTTTGAAAAATATATTCCTTTACTATTAGAAACTTAAGTATACAAAGTAGTCGAATCCCCAATCAAAATTTAGAATTAGGGTTTACAAATTCAAGAAAGTACAAGAATGAAGTGAGTGAATTCGGATCCCAAAATAAGATCCCTTGGGTCTTACTTATAGGCACTGGTTGAACCCCTTTCACATCAGTCCTTTCGACTAAGTCGAAAGGGGGATTTGAAGACATTTCGTCGCTGTTTGGTTCGGGACTCCTTTCCAACTCCGCTTTTGAGTGAATCCTTGGTTCTTTCGACCCCATCGAAAGGTATAGGAGCGCTCTTCACCTAGTTGTTAATGTGCCATATAAATTGGAAAGGACATTGGCATTCAACGCTGTCCAAAGGTGCGCTTTATGGGCTTTGAATGAGTTAAAGCACGGTAGAAAGATTAGCTTTAGAAGATAACAATGAAAGCATCCTCTCTGATTAGTGCAAAACCCTATCTTTTAGTGTTTGAGGAAACTACATTGAACTCATGTAATATGTTCCTTCATAAGTGTAGATGGTTTTAGCCGGTTCGAAAGGTTAATGCTTTTGAAAGGGTTGCCTTGGCCAAACGTTCTTTTGGAGAAGGAAAATAAGGGCGAAACCAATCGTTTCGAATGGCTTGGCACACATGGGGAAGCTTGTTGTTAACCATAAAATTTACTTAAAATAAGTTGTTAACAAGAAATCTTGTCAAAATCCCCAATGCTTGATATTAGATCATTTATATGGACTCAATCATGTGGTTGAGGTAAATTATGTCATTGAGAGCATATCTTTGGAATAGAATGATTATGTCAAAAGGATCTGAAGTTATAGCTCCGACTTTCGATTATAATGATCTAATAGAAAAGAGAGACAAATTCCCAAACCTTTCGACATTATCGAAAGGTTATGAAGATCATTCCTGACTTTATTGGCATAGATAGTATGATGGGAGAATAACTAACCCAATAACCATTTCAAAGGGTTAAGGTTCCGTTCCAACCTTTCGACTTGGATGGGATAGTAATAGGTTATCAAACCTTTCGACCTTGTCGAAAGGTTTATGAGGCCAATAGAAGGCTATCAAACCCTTCGACCTTGTCGAAAGGTTTATAAGGTCAGTAGAAAGGCTATCATACTTTTCGACATTGTCAAAAGGTTTAAGAGGTCAGTAAAAGATTACCAAACCTTTCGAACTTGTCGAAAGGTTTATGAGGTCAGTGAAAGGCTATCAAATTTTTTGACCTTGTCGAAAGGTTTAAGGGGTGAGCAAAAGGTTATCCACGACCTTGTCAAAAGGTTTATGAGATCATTCCAAACTTCCGACTAGATTGTCATAATACAAATTTCCTCTTGAAGCTATTCACATTCATATAACTTTCAACTCTATCACTTTATCAAGTCTCATCTTCCCTGGAGGTTGAAAGTAATCATTCCTCAATATTTTTAACCTCTTTTCGATCATGCCGAAAGGTTGTATCCAAAACCTTTTGACCTTATCGAAAAGGGATGCTTATTCAATTCTATTTTTCTTTACTACTTTCTACCTCCTTTCGTGGAATCCCTTCGAAAGGATTACTAATGCCATAAAGAGTTGATATAATATATCACAAAACCATACCAGGGATCTGATATTGTATATCACAAGTTGTATTTCCCTTTCATAGCTGAAATCATAAAATTAAGGAAATAAAACTCATGGAAATATCTCGTGATGGTTCTACGACATATACTCGGAATGAACAAAGAAGGTAAGAAATAAATCATATATGATCAGCCGTTAATATTGAATTAATGCTTGATCATGATCATCCCCAAATTCAAAGTTGATCACAAGCCATCATCCTCTTTATTTTCTCATAATGAAGTTTGGTACAAAGTTTAAGAGGCAAATCCCAATTTAATTTCTAAATTAGGGTTACAAACGTAGTGAGCGGGAGCAGAAGTTATAGAATGAGAGCAGAGTGAGAAAATATGATCCCCTAAACTGGACCCCTTGGGTCTTATTTATAGATGTAGACGACCCTCCTTTCGACTTCATGCTCTCGACTGGGTCAGAAGGTCTCCCTTTTATATGTTGCCTTAAACCCTTCGTCTTCATCGAAAGGTTTGCTTTTTCATCTGCTATTATGAACCTTCTGCCTTTATCAGAAGGTTGGTTACTCTTATGTCTCCATGATCCTTCCGCCTTTATTGAAGGGTTTGTCTTCTTTATACTATTATGGACCTTTTGACCTTGTCGCAAAGTTGCTCTTCTTTTGGTTGTTGTGAGCCTTTCAACGTTGTCGTAAGGTTGTTCTTTTCTTGTTTATTGTGAACCTTTCGACCTTGTTGGAAGGTTGCCCTTCTTCAATGATGTCAAAAGATTGTCTTTCATTCTCTATTGACTTGTGAGTGCTGTTTCTCCATAAACCTTTCGACTTTGTCGTAAGGTATTTTGTATATGTTCCAACCGGTTCGAATGGCTTGCTATGCTTTCGAAAAGGACATTATAAAGTTGCTTTCTCTTGCTTTGACTTCTCCACCTCCTTCGGAAGGTAAGAACTCTTTGAAAGTTAAGAGATGAAACCTTTCGACTCCTTCGAAAGGTCTAGGGCTGCCATACACTGTTGACTGCATCTCTTCGACTCCTTCGAAAGTTTTGCTTTGAACTTCTTTACTTTAGTCTTTGTTTTATGATGATGGTTGTGAAACTATTCTTCTATCCCAGCCAGAAGGTGCTTGGCAGTTCTGTACCTAGCTTCTTCGTTTTGTCTTAGAAATTCTTTCTTTCATGCTTGCGGAAGGTTTGCTCCAAGGTTCTTATGTGCTTCTCTTTATTAACATTGAACGATCCTTTCGATACCGTCGAAAGGTGACTTTACTTGTTGGTCTTTATTCATGCAGAAGCTTTCTAAAAGGCCTTCTTTATCTTTATTCATATTTTATGGTTAACATTTAGCCCCCATGTATAAAGAAGGCTTTTGTTCTTTAGGGCAAAAATTCCAAGATTGCCAAATTGTCTCTGTATTTCTGCAATATATCTAATAAAATTCACATGGTTAGTTCATACTACAAGTACCTTTTCAGTTTGGTCGACCTTTAACTCTGATTTTATTTTAGCGGAAGATTCAATTTTTGAACATTCAGAACCTGTAATGATCATAAGTATTTGAAGTCCCATATTTGGGTCTTGATGGTCGAGATTTATCAGTTTTTCTTAACAATAGAATGTCAGAAGACCATACATAGACAATTTAGAAGTTCATATCTTGCGACAATAAAGACTGAAAATACCGCATCAAATAATAATAAGAAGACTAGAATCATATTAGTCATTATAATAGAAAGCTAAAACCCCATATCAATTTAGTAATAATGAAAGGGGATCAAAATATCAATCCGATCATCCATTCTGATATGAAGGTCTAGGAGATTATCTTTGATTGTAAACGTTAAAGTTTCAGATGACTTGTCTTGTCATTCAATAATAAAGATCATAAGACTGTCTTTGGCGATAAGTAGTAGAAAACCAGAAATCCACATCAGATAATAAATAATGGAAGACTAGAAATTCATAGCTGGTAATAAGTAATAGAAGGCCAGAATACCCAATTTGGCATTGATAATGGAAGTCCAGAAAACCATTTTCGGTAATAAGTAATAGATTACCAGAGTACCCATTCCTAGTATTTAATAATAGAAAACCAGAATACAACTTTTGGTAATTAATAATAAAAGACCAGAATACCATTTCTGGTAATAAGTAATAGAAGACCATAATACCATTTCTGGTAATAAGTAATAGGAGTCCAGAATACCAATCTGGCAGATGTTTGTGAGAAGAAGTCAGTGAATTCTTTTTTATTCTCTTGTCGAGTGCGCCATCTCTAGGCTTTGATGATATTTTGCACGCTTTTTCTTTCTCGGGCCCGAGTTTCTTTATTCATTTGTTTTGGCCTATTTCAGGCACGGACTCTTTTGTCCAATTCTTGTGCTTATTTAAGCAGTTGCCATTTTAGGCAGGTACTTTTCTTAGTTTGTCGGACTTTTAATCCGGGTTTCCGGTGCGCTCGGCTAGCTTATTTTCAAGCAGGACCCGAGGACTTACCCGACCTCCCTCCAAGAGGCACCTTAACTTGGCCATAGCATGACGCAGCTAAAGGCTTATTTGGCACCTTGGCCAGGCCATAGCATGGCGGGAGCAAGGGAATACACGTCCTCCCTCCAGGAAGCGCCTTATCCTAGCCATAGCGTGATGTAGATAAGGGCTTATGCTGCTTTAACCTGGCCATTTCTGACTTTGGCACGGATGTAGGCTTGCACCCTCCCTCTAGGAGGTGCCTTGACCTGGCCATCTTGGCGCGACCAAGGGCTTTCTACCATTATTGGTTGCCTACCATTTTTGGTAGTCCAAGTTTAAGGAGAATTTTACTTCCGACCATGTAGACTTTTCTTTGTAAATCATAGTAGAAACATTCTCGAAAATGCTTTATTCATCCAGAGTCAAAAAAAAAACAGTTTCAAATATTCTGCGTTCCAAGTTCTCGGTACCATATTACCATCAGGATGGCATAACTTGTAAGCCCTTGGGGAGATTTCCATGAAAATTATTAGTGGGCCTTCCCAATTTGGTCCCAATGTCCCATCTAATTGGTTTCTCGTATTGGCCATTACTCTTCTAAGTACCAAATCTCCTTGTCTGAATGACCTCGTTTTCACATTTGAGTTATAGTACTTTGATATTCTCCTTTGGTATTCAGTCGTTCTTAAGGCTGCTTCATCCCTCAATTCGTGAATTAAGTCAAGTGAAACCTTTTTTAATTCTTGATTTGGGTTGAAGGCATGGGCATTCCATCGATGAGAAGGTACCTCAATTTCTACCGATAGCATTGCTTCACAACCATATGTCAGTGAATACGGGGTATGACCCGTTGCAGTTCTAGTGGATGTTCGGTAAGCCCACAAAACTAAGGGTAATTCTTCTACCCAATTCCCCTTTACTTTATTTAGAGTCTTTTTTAAGATTGTCTTTATTATTTTGTTGGCCGCCTCAATGGCTCCATTGGCTTTTGGGTGAGCGATAGAAGAGAAGCTTTTTATGATTCCATTCTTATGGCAAAATCATAAAATTCTTCACTTTCAAATTGGGTTCCATTGTCAGAGATTATCTTGTGGGGTATCCCAAACCTTGTGATAATGTTCTTAATGTCAAATCTTAACACTTTCACAGAGGTGATCTTTGGAAGCGGTTCAACATCGACCCATTTTGTGAAGTAATCAATTGCCACTACAGCATATTTCACCCCGCCTTTGGAGATTGGAAGCGGTCCGATTAAATCGATAACCCAAACATCGAATCGCAAAGGGCTGATGATGGGGGTTAGTTGACTCGGAGGAAGACATGGTATCTTTGAGTAGTATTGGCATTTTTCACATCTTTTAACATACTCGATTGCTTGGTTAGTTAACAGTGGCCAGTAATATCCTTGTCTTATTATCTTTTTAGGAAATTTGATCCCATTGGAGTGATCTCCACAAAGTCCTTCATGGGCTTACTTTCATATCTTTAATCGTCTCTCGGATTTTACACATCGCAAATAGGGAAGGGCGTATCCTTTCTTTTATAGAACTCCATCCACAATGTTAAAGCTTTGGGCTTGCCTCTTTAACTTTCGTGCCTCTGTTCTATCTGCTGGTAGTGTCCCATTGTCAATATAACTCATAATCATGGCCATCCAAGTATTTTCATAGTATTCTTCTATTATTAGAGCTGCGGATTCTTCACTTGGCCTTTCCTGATTCGTTTACCCCATTTCTTTCCTGTAGCCCATGATTGGGTCAATACTAGTAGTTCATTAGTTTTTTCTTGTTTGTTTTCCTCAATACTGGGATTAGCCTGAAATCCCATAGGCATAATTCGAGTCTCAGGGGCCTCTCTTGAACTTGCCAACTTAGCTAATGGGTATACTTGGGAATTGTCTCCCCTTTGTATTTGGTGTATAGAGAAATTTTTGAAAAGTGTCAGCATTTTTAATACCTTCTTCGCATAATGACTGAGTTTGGGATCTTTTGTCTGGTTTGCTTGATTTGGTTGACCATTAATTAGGAATCGCTGAACACTTGAATCCTTGGGATTTTGAGTTGTAAAGCAAGGGTCAATCTTGCGACCATAGATTCATACTCTGCCACGTTGTTAGTTCCTGAAAACCCCAATTTCATAGCATAATGAAGTTTGTATCCATCAGGGGTAATTATTACATATCCTACTCTAGCCCCTTGTTCAATTGAGGTACCAACCACAAATAACTGCCACTAGGGTTTTAAGTCATTTTCCTTTTCGGATTGCTCTGAAATGAATCACGTACATTCATTAATGAAGTTAGCCAATGCTTGTCCCTTTATAGTCTTTCTAGGTTGATTTTCTATATCATACTGACTTAGCTCAATTCCCCACTTAATCAGTCCACTGGAAATTTCAAGTTTACTAAATACTTGTTTCAATGGAAAGTTGGTCAATACCTTCACTGAGTATGGTTTAAAGTAAGGTCTTAACTTTCGGGCCGTGAGAATTAAATAGTATTCTAGTTTCTCAATAACCGGATATCAGATTTCAGCATCCTTCAGCCTTCTACTTACAAAATAAACTGGTAGTTGCAATTCTTTGGTTTTCCTGATCAATACTGAGCTTATCTCGTTTTCCAAAATTGCCATATACAACCCATCTTCGAGGCTAGATAAGATAAGAGGTTTTTCCAAAAGCGATTTCAACTCTTGAAATGCCTTTTTGTAATCCTCATCCCATTCGAAATTTTTGTTCTTCTTTATTGCCTCAAAGAATGGGATGCACTTATCGGTGGCCTTTGAAATAAACCTACTTAGCACTGCTACCTTTCCATTCAAACTCATAACATATATACTTGTCTTGGGCTCTGCCATATACCTTATGGCCTCAATCTATTCCAGACTAGCCTCAATTCCTTATGCACTGACAATATAGCCTATGAATTTTCCAGAATGAACTCCAATGTTGCATTTTTGGGAGTTGAGTTTCATTTAATACTTTCGGAGTACTTTGAACATTTTATCCAAATCTTCAAGATGATTCTTTGCCTCTTGGGATTTTACCAACATGACATCTATGTAAACTTCCATACTTTTTCCGATTTGATCTTTAAACATCCAGTAAACCAATCTTTGGTAAGTTGCTCCAGCATTTTTCAACCCGAATGGCATAACTTTGTAAGAACAGGTTCCTTCACCTGTAATGAACCTAGTATGCTCCTCGTCGGGTTTAAACGTAGGGATTTGATTGTATCCGGGGTATGCATCCATCAAGGATAGTAGCTTATGTCCCCTAGTTGCGTCAACCAATTAGTCTAACCTTGGCAGCGGGTAAAAGTCCTTTGGGCAAGCGTTGTTTAAATCCGTATAATCCACGCAAGTTCGCCACTTCCTATTAGATTTCTTTACCAAAACTGGATTCGCCAACAAATTGGGGTAGTAGACTTCTCGGATAAACCCATTTTGTTGCAATTTCTTGACTTCTTCCTTTAAAGCGTTGGTCCTAACCTTATCAAACTGCCTCTACTTTTGCCTGACCGGATGAATGTTTGGATTGACATTCAGGTAGTGACTCATTATTGCAGGGTCAATTCCAATCATCTCAAAGTGGGTCCAAGCAAAATATCCTTACTAATTTTAAGAATTCCACCAATTTCGATTTTAAGTGCTCCTCGAGATCTTTCCCCACTCTGACCATTTTGGTAGAATCGGTAGAATCTATTGGAATTTCCTCGGTTTTCTCAACCGGCTTAAATCTTTCAACCTCTCCTCGGCAGTCTAGCTTAGCAATAATTTCACTTTCCTCTATTGAACTGGTATCTATTTTCTTTCTCTTTCCATAAACTATAAAACATCTTTTAACAATACGTTTGTTAGTTCTATTATATTTTTTCTTCGCTTCGAATGATGGATGTAGAAACCCATCATTTGAAGGCTGTAAAGTCAAAAGAATGCGTTCTAAAATGATGGATGGTCTATGATTACAAAAGTTGTTTCAAAAAAACGAGAGCACGGAGGGAGTCCCAGCTGTACCAAGAGCTTCACCTGTCCTAATGGAGTTGTTCCCTTATTATTGATCCCGAAGATGGGTTCAGCACTAGGCTCAAGTTAGTTTTTAGAGATCCCCATTTGATCAAATGCATGTTGAAAGATCACGTTTATAGCGCTTCCAGTGTCGACCGGGATTTTTATAACCACTGAGGATCCTATCTGAGCCGTGATCATCAATGGGTCATTATGGGGTTGATGGATTCCTCTTCTCAACTCCTGGGGATTGATCACCAACGTGGGCATGTTGATATTATACTTTGGGTTTTTGAGTGGTGGTTCTTCTTGCATAGAAAACACATCCTTCCTAGCTTCACGAATGTATCTACTCCTAGCATTCTGACTTCTGCCTACAGGATGTGGTCTGCCATATATAACGTCAATTCTGTTTTGTGGTGGACTCAGGTTCAATGGATCTTCATTAATAGTGGTACCGGTAGGTTTTCTTGTCTCAGTCTCTGGCAAGGAAGTATGTTGTGGGTTTTTCACAAACTCTTTTAGCTGTCCTTCTCGAATTAGTTTTGAATTATCCCTTCTAGCACTTTACACTCATTGGTCCTGTGGCCGTTTACCTTATGATAAGTACAATAGTTATCTCCTTTCTTTTGCTCTGGATAATTCTAGCTTTGAACGAGGTCGGGAAATTGACCTTGTCTTGAGTCATCACATAAACATAGGAGATCGGTCTATTTAACGCCACCGCATTAGCAATAGCATCTTCCCATCTAGACTTTTTGTAAACCCTTTCCGAGTTGAATCTTCCACTGTCCTTCCTCTAATTAGACTTCTTCTTAGAATAGTACAATTCATCCATTCGGATGAACTTGTCGGCCTGAAAATGAAAGTCTTGCAAGTCTCAGCAACCATGGATGAATAATTCCTTCCAGAAAGGAGAATTGAATATAAGGCTTAAATGAACCGCAATAAGCTTATCCTCGTCGTTCATTCCCTTGGCTTTCAAAGCTTCAGCGTTAAACCTCTTCAAGTAATCTCCCAATGATTCACCATGATTATGTCTTATATTGGAGAGCACTGTATAATCGATTGATGGGTCTTTGCAAATGCAAAACTGAGCCGAGAACTCATAAAGAGAATTGTTTCCAAGAATAAATTGTGTTCTCACGGTACTATCGGTACCACTTGGCAGTAGCTCCTAGAAATGTGACTGGAAAAAGGCGGCACCTAACGACACCAGAAGCATTGTATAAATCCATTTGACTATCAAATGCCATCAAATGGTCCCTGGGATCAGATGTGCCATGATATTTCATTTTAGGGACCTTCATGTGAGAGGGAATAGGTGATGACATTATCTCATGAATGAAAGGGGCAACCCTCTCATTATCATTTACCCTCTCGTCTGCTGTTCTCTTATACTTAATATTCAACAGATCCTTCACCGCCTTCTCTACCATGTCTTTGAGGTAAGCTTCATTACTTAAGTAGTCTTTCTTATTTGGTTTGTAGCCATCTAAGGTAGAGCTTGCAAAACAGTCCTTGTCTTCCTCCTGGATCCTTCCTTGATAGTTTTCCTTTAGTGGGAGACGATCCTTCTTCTTGGACTGGGAAATGTTGGTTTTGTTTTTCCTAGCATTAGTGTTGATTTTCAAGTTTCTCCTTGGAGAAACAACTTCCTCTCCTGTTGTGACAGCTCTCATGGATGACTTGTGGGATAGAACTTCATTTAGGAGATTCTTCATTTCTTCCATTTGTCGCTATAAGTGTGTGATTTTAGTAATATGATCCTCTGGTTGAAGATTCTGAGTTGGTGCCAATTGCGGAGACAGTTGAGCCGATGTAGAAGACTTCCCTTGTTCCTGTTCCTAGGATTGAAATATGGCGAATCATTTTCTTTTTGTCAAGTTGCATGTTCGGCACTTTCATTTAAGGTGGAAATGCTTTTTGATTTCATTTTCCTACAGCAAACCAAGTTTCCACAATTAGTTGTGTTAAGATAACAAGGTCGAAGGTTCGAGCCCTCCTTCTAGCGCCAAAAATGTTAACAAGATATCTTGCCAATATCCCCAATGCTTGATATTAAATATTTTATATGGACTCAATCATGTGGTTGAGGTAAATCATGTCATTGAGAGCACATCTTTCGAATAGAGTGATTAAGTCAAAAGGATCTGAAGTGATAGCTCTGACTTTCAATTACGATGATCTAATCGAAAAGGGAGACAAATTGCCAAATGTTTCGACATTATCGAAAGGTTAAGAAGAGCGTTCCTGACTTTATTGGCTTAGATAGTATGATGGGAGAATAACTAACCCATCAACCATGCCAAGGGTTAAGGTTCCGCTCCAACCTTTCGACTTGGTTGGGATATAATAGGTTAACAAACCTTTCGACCTTGTCGAAAGGTTTATGAGCCCAGTAGAAGGTTATCAAACCTTTTGACTTTGTTGAAAGGTTTATGAGGTCAATAAAAAGGCTATCAGACCTTTCGACCTTGTCGAAAGGTTTAAGAGGTCAGTAAAAGATTACCAAACCTTTCGACCTTGTCGAAAGGTTTATGAGGTCAGTAAAAGGCTATCAGATCATTCGACCATTTTGAAAGGCTTAAGGGGTCTGCAAAAGGATATCAAACCTTTCGACCATGTCGAAAGGTTTATGAGGCCATTCAAACCTTCCAACTAGATTGTCGTAATAGTAATTGCCCCTTGAAGCTATTCATATTCATATATCTTTCAACTCTATCACTTTATCAAGTCTCATCTTCCCTGGAGGTTGAAAGTAATCATTCCTCAATATTTTTTACATCTTTTCGATCACGCCAAAAGGTTGTATCCAAAACCTTCAGAAAGGAATGTATATTCAATTCTATTTTTCTTTATTGTTTTCAACCTCTTGGGTCGATAATCCTTTTGTGGAATCTCTTCGAAAGGATTACTAACGCCATAAAGAGTTGATATAATATATCACAAAACCATATCAAGGATCTGATATTGTATATCACAAGTTATATTTCCCTTTCGTAGCTGAAATCATAAAATTAAGGAAATAAAACTCATGAAAATATCCAATGATGGTTCTATGACATATACACGGAATGAACAAAGAAGGTAAGAAATAAATCATATATGATCAGTCGTTAATATTGAATTAACGCATGATCATGATCATCCCAAAATTCAAAGTTGATCATAAGCCATCATCCTCTTTATTTTCTCATAATGAAGTTTGATACAAAGTTTAAGAGGCAAATCCCCAATTTAATATCTAAATTAGGGTTACAAACATAGTGAGCGGGAGCAGAAGTTGTAGAATGAGAGCAGAGTGAGAAAATCTGATCCCATAAACTGGACCCCTGGGGTCTTATTTATAGATATAGATGGCCCTTCTTTCAACTTCATGCTATTGACTGGGTTAGAAGGTCTCCCTTTTATATGTCGCCTTAAACCCTTCATCTTCATCGAAAGGTTTGCTTTTTCATCTGCCATTATGAACCTTCCGCCTTTGTTGGAAGGTTTGTTACTCTTATGTCTCCATGATCCTTCCGCCTTTATTGAAGGGTTTGTCTTCTTTATACCGTTATGAACCTTTTGACATTGTTTGAAGGTTGCTTTTCTTTTGGTTGTTGTGAGCCTTTCAACGTTGTCGGAAGGTTGTTCTTTTCTTGTTTATTGTGAACCTTACTACCTTTTTGGAAGGTTGCTCTTCTTCAATTATGTTGAAAGGTTGACTTTCATTCTCTGTTGACTTGTGAGTGCTACTTTTTCCATAAACCTTTCGACATTGTCAAAAGGTATTTTGTATATGTTCCAACCGGTTAGAAAGGCTTGCTATGCTTTCAAAAAGGTCATTATAGAATTGCCTGCTCTTGCTTTGACTTCTCCACCTCCTTCAGAAAGTAAGAACTCTCTGAATGTTAAGAGATGAAACCTTTCGACTCCTTCGAAAGGTCTGGGCTGCCATACACTATTGACTGCATCTCTTCGACTCCTTCGAAAGGTCTGATATGAACTTCTTTACTTTAGTCTTTGTTTTATAATGATGGTTGTGGGACTATTCTTCTATCCCAGTCGGAAGGTGCTTGGCAGTTCTGTACCTAGCTGCTTTGTGGTGTCTTAGTAATTTTTTCTTCCGTGCTTGCGGAAGGTTTGCTCCAAGGTTCTTATGTGCTTCTCTTTATTAGCATTGAATAATCCTTTCGACACCGTCGAATGGTGACTTTACTTGTTGCTCTTTATTCATGTGGAAGCTTTCTGAAAGGCCTTTTTTTATCATTAGTTATATTTTATGGTTAACAAAAGGTATGAAAGAAGACATATAAAAGTGCTAGGCTCTACATGAGTTGAAGGCATGGGTTTCGCCAAAGTCCAAAAACAACGTTTTGAGGTATTGAGATAGCTTTCGAATGAGTCGCAGGCGCCAGGTGCCCTTACAAAGGATAAGCGAAACAAAAGCTTTCGAAAGGGTAGGAAGAAAGCAAAGTTACCCTTCCGCATAATCTGGACCTTTTATCGTAGATGGATCCACATATATAAGAGAGGTTAGTATGGGTTTGAAGCACCTTTCGAAGGTATTAAATGATGACTCGCACACAAGAACCGATTCCTTCAAAATAGTAAGTTTCATCATTGTCAATCTACTACTTGAAAAAATGACTTCAATACACACCTTTCGAAAGCAAGAACAAGCCTTTCAAAACAGTTGGAACCCGGGCATGATGAAAACTACATATGAAGACCCAGCGTCCTTTTTCCAAGATTCGATTGTCTCTCACCATTCCTTTCGAAGCTACGTGAAAGCTCAACTCATCTCTCACTTGCAACAGCATAGCAACAAAAAGCAGAGAATGCTTCTATCCCCCTTCGATGAAGGCGAAAGCAGTCCAGTAAAAAGCAAAATAAAAGAGTCTCTCAAACTTTAACGGTAGTGGAAGGTTGTTAAGGTATATGAAAGGTGGAGGCGTAAGAATGAATGAGAAAGGTTAAAAGAAAATCCTTTTCGATCGCATCGAAAGAAGGTGCGCAGAAGGATGAAGGAAGGCCTTTCGACCACGTCGAAAGGATGCACGCAAAAGGTTGATGGAATGCCTTTCGACTGAAGTGAAAGAATGTGCGTGAAAGGGGTCAACCTGCCTCTATAAATACAACCCTAGGGGTCCAAGTTTATGGACCGAATTTTGGAATTCGAAATCCTCTCTCTCATTTCATAGAAAATCAAATTTTGTAACCCTAAATCGATTTAGGATAAACTCTCTTACTTGTAACTAATGAAAAAGGAGGAAGCACATGAATTCAACATAGATTTTGATTATGAGAAAGATCATTTCGGCCATTATCTTTTCTAATGACCAATTTCACATGATGCTTACTTATTTTCTTAACTCTTATTTGACTTATGCAATGCAGTGGGATCAACTTAGGCAATGTGAATTCGAACCATATTATCATCGTGTATCATGATAGCAGATGTTAAATTAAGATGATGATAGTGTTTCGATGTTAATAAGTTCACAGAACTTATATTATCTGAGATGTTATTCCATTTCATATTGAATACAAAACTAGCATATTATACATCTAGTCCACTTTGAAAGAATGTTCACCTTTCGACTAGATCAAAAGGGATATTCGAAAGGGACTCGATGCATGAATACTAAGTTATACTAGCTAGATGGATATCTTTGAAAGAAGTACTTGTATAACAAAACATATAACCCTTTCGAAGGAGTTCATTCCAAAATAGCAGAAACAATGCTGTCGAAAGTAATCACTTCTTTTAGGTGCAAAATGATCCTTGCAATACAATCAAAAGGGATAAATAACTAATATCTTTCTTCCCACATAAAAGGAAATGTAAATGACCCTTTCGACCCACTCGAACGGGGATATAAAGGAGATGTTCTGCACTTAACCGACATTTCTAGAGTTGGTTGGACTGTCTTTACTACAATTATCATTTTCATAAAGCTATCCACCACAAGCAATCTATCCTAATCAACTCATTGGAAAGAAGTTTCGAACAGATTGGTCACTTTTAAAAACTTTCTTTTGAGATGTTAATAACATTTCTTGTTAACAACTTGCTTTGGGGTGTTGACAAGTTTTCTTGTTAACATTTGCTATCTATTGCCTTCAAAAAGTACCTTTAACATATTCGAAACTCCTTTATGCATGCGGAAGATACTGTTTCATAAGGAAACAATTGGGGCGAAAGGGTGCCCTTGACTCCTTTCGACCTCTTCGAAAGCTCATAGCTCATCCAACTTTTGCAAAAGCATCCCTTCGACTCTTTCGAAAGGTCTTGCTTTTATTATCATTCTTCATGGATTTTCCTTCTGTATTTTTTGAGTTTTCGACATAGTTGGAGTGATCTCTGATGATAACAATAGTCTTATGTCTTCTTGATGTATTCGAAGGTGCCACTTTAATACCTTTGAAAGCCACCCTTAACTCTCTTGAAAGCTTCTTTAAGTCTTAAAGAAACCACACTAACACACGTAGAACCCCATCACTTCTTGCGGAACCAATTCCGATGCCTTCGAAACCTCATCAATGCTTGTGGTAGTCATTCAAATGCCTTCGGAACCTCTTCACTACTAAAGCTTCTTCTTTCGTAATTTTACTCTTAAGAAGATTGTATGTATAACATTTAGACCCCCCCAAAGTATGAAAGAAGCTTTTGTTCTTTAGGACAAAATTGCACGAATCCCTTTCAAACTACTTAAATTTCAATGAAATTTCTTTCCCTGTTTTCCTGCAAAACAGATATTAACTTCTGCGAGGATCACAACCTTGTCATAAGCCATTGACGAGTAACTCTAAACTCTAACTTTTAAATTCAAGATACTATTTGGTAATGTTACTTGGTGAAGCATTCAGAAAATACATGATCGAACCCTTTTTTTAATATTAACAATAGAAATGTGGAATAATATCACTAGGACAATAGACACTAGTTTAAGTAAATAAACCTTCCAAGAAGGCTATCATACACTCCAAATCCTCTTTTCTTGAGCTAAGTTTTCTTCAGCCATTCGGTATTAGTTCCTTGCTTTAGGTGGCTTTACCTTATTCTTTGTTATAATTTTATTTTCATCCCTGCACTATATACTAGTAACTTTCATTCATTCATTAAAAATTTAGTAGATGGTTAGGTACCGTAGCTGTTTGATAATATGAAGATTAGAAAGCTCTCATTCCCTTTTACCATCATCTTCTGACAAAAAGAATAGAAGTTTGTTTGGTACCAAGAAACTCTTATTCAGAATTCCTATCCAATAATAGTGTAAAAACATTGAATTTTTAGATAAACCTTAATTTCAATACAAAATCTGAAGTCTCATCCAAAAAACTCCCAAAACCAGAAAAGCAATAGGAAGTCTTTAGCTCATTATGAAAATTCCATAAAGAAATAATAAAACCATAAAATTAATAAGAAATCATCATGAAAAGAAACCGAGAATTCATGAACTCAGGAATTTAATCAGAAACTTGGTAGGATCTCATCTGCTAAACAAACTGCTCAAAAATTTATCTAATATTAGTACAAAGTTAGAAATTCAATAAGAAGTCTAAATATCATCATGGAAATTCAATAAGGAAATCAAGAAATCAAGAATTCGTAAAAACAGAAAATAAATAAGAAATCATTATGAAAAGAAACAAGGAAGTTGAAAATTCAAAAAATCAGGAATTCAATCAGAATCTTATCAAGATCTCATATGCCAAATAGATTACTCAAAACTTCATTCAGTATAAGTACAAGGTCAGAGACCTGTCTAGTAATGGTAACCTTAGTAGACTCAAGCAAAAGATCCTTAATCCTAACTGGCCCTAATTCTAAAGTTCTAACTAAAATGCTATGTCGAGTATTTATATAGAACTCATGCCTTGAATAGTAACGAAGATTCCCCCATTCAAAGGAAAGTATCCTATTAATAAATCTGTAGCTTCTAAAGTGCTTACAAGTTAGTAGTATTATCGTTATATTGGAGCCTAGTAGTTCCATAAAGCTATGCAATCATCTGGAATAGTAGTTCTGTAATACCAATCAGCCATTCGTAGTGGTAGTTCCGTAAGAGTAGTCAACCATTCAACGAGTAGTTCCGTTCAGCTTTTCAACCGTTGAAACGTTTAGCAAGTAGTTATGTTCAGTTGTTTGGCCGTTCAATAGAGCAAGCTCCGTTTGATTAGTTGGTCATTCAGCTGTACAAGTTCCATCCTACTGCTTGGCCGTTCAGCAGTGCAATGGTCCAAATAACTCAATAATATATATAATATATAGACTCTCTTATCCTAAAGTGTCACCTTATTTCTAAGGGTTTAGAAGTGTTTCACTTGATCTATTCTTCAAATGAAGTCGCTTTTATCTTGTAGCAAAAATTTGTTATCTTGTTCCATTCCTTTAGTTTTGTATAGATCTTTGATTTTCATTTCAAATTATGGATCACTTTATTCATTTACTCATCTCGTGTTCCCTTTTGCGATGCGGACTTCTTAATTCTTTGATGTGAGGGACCAGCTTCCAAGCATCAGATGCATTGAAGATTACCAGCCGATACTTTGTCCATTTTAATTATGATCTCGGATATCTAATCTGTTCCTATCTATAGCTTAGGACATCCACATCCTTTTCCCTTTGCTTGTACCACTTTTTTTGGCTTTATCTTTGTTTTCGGTGGTGGTTAGCTTTATTCCTTTGACCCTTTGTTCCCTTGGGCCCTGACTTCTTTTTGATGCCCACTCTGTGCTTCCCCTGATTCCAAGGGTTATAATTGTTTGCAACCAAATTGGCCACAAACACCCAAGAACATATTTAAGTAGTGGAATAAATGAAGAAGTTAAATGAAAATAGAGGAAGATCACAAAATATTAAGAAAAATGCAGCAGAAAGTAAAAAACAACAAGATTTATAGTGGTTCAGCGTTGATTGCATATGTCTACAATTAAAAACAGCAAGAAATAGCCAGAGACCAGAAAAGAATGGAGGAAGTTAGTTACAATATTGGTGGAGTTTAACTAACAGCGTAAGAGTCCCTAGAATGGCCCTCTGTGCTTGTATTTATATATGAAGGCGGCCTCCAATCTGACTGAAACTTTGGTAGCAGGACCTCCTCCACCATATGGGCTGACCATAGGGAGGGCTAGGCCCAACTCTCAATGGATAGTGATCGGTACCGATCCCTCCATATGTCAAGTTTGGGCTAGCGATCCCTATGGTATCTCCCTTATGGTCCATAATGATGGTGCTTCAAATATCATAGCATTTGGACTTGTGGAGCTTTAGTTCTTATAATGCTTTGGTTCGAATCCCAACCCAGTCAAGAGAGTGCCAACCCCTCCTGGTCTTTAACATATGCCAATCCATCCCCCACTAGCTAGCCATGCCGATCCATATCAAACAAACCACATCATGTTGATTCATGCTTTACAAATAAACCATGCCAAACCATATCATGCCGATCCATCCCCCATGAGTCATGCTAGTCCGACACATATCTTTTGAATATACCATGCCGAACCTTACCTTATGAGCCTCACTATGCCGATCCATGTCACATGGACCATACCATGTCTTATGTCGATCCCTCTTCAATCCTACCTAAGTTGACTGCCTAACTAAGTGATCATATCGATCCCTATGGCTTTCTCATGCTATGTCGAACACTTCATTGCTCCACTCATATTCACCATCCACTATGTCGATCCCTCTCTTATATAGACTAAACCCAATCTTTCCAACATCCTGCATTATCTATCTATCAAATCCGTTCCATCTAGGCCAGATACAACTGTCCAAACATTATATCTTGGTCATGTAGCTATTGTTTCATGATCATCCTTCTCATCAACAGTAGAGTCTGGCCTATGCGATTAGTTCAATATAGCTGGGTCATGGCACCAGGTAACACTTGCCTCCCAAAGTACGTCTTGTGAGTAACATGATGTGCTTTGAATTGAAAAGAACCTAGGTACCCGAGAATAAGTCTATCCAACTGTCTAGTTGATCTCTATTCCTTTATCGATCTTCAATAATACATATGCACAAATTTAGCCATGTAAAATCTACAGGTTTTCTTCTGATTTAATTTTAAACTTGATCTTTTCAAGAAAAACTTCTACTTCAGTCAATTTCGAAAGGTGAATCCTTAAATATCTCCCGTGCATGTTCACACATATGTTTCTGTTATTGACTCCCGAACGTGTTTAGACGTTCGTAGGTCATTGCCGAGTTTAATAGTTCTCTTTACATTTATGTTTTCAATTGAATCTTTACGATGATGGTCATTTGTCACTCCCTAATTGCTTGCCACTTTTTTATTTTCATTTCCCATTCCATCCACATCTACCATTCACGCATACCCCTTTCTGTTCTTTTTCTTTTTTTTCCGATGGATCGGTATAGCACCTACCGATCAATCACCAGAGACATGTGAATCGGGCTTGGCAAATCTCAATGTCAACCCTTTCTCCTCCCTTTTTCCACTCTTTGACTTAGTCACTTTCTATGACCAGTTCGACTCCCCCTTCCCTTCTCTCTTCACTCTTCACTTCTTAGCACTTAAACTTTTTTTCTTCTTGCTCTTCACATACTTTTCTCACCTCCTTCCTACCGAACCCATTACATCACGAAATCTCCCTTCTTAAGCATGATTCCTTCAATTGCATGCCTCAAATTCAATCACGAACTCAATCCATCCCCTCACATTCGGTCATCTACAGTCACCAATTCTTGAGTCTGAACTCTCCGCAATTTGATTTACCCTAACACATATATATATAGGTAAGAACTTTCCTCTATTTGCACTATTGGATTGTAAATCTCAAGTTTGGATGTGTTCGAGTGTTTTCTAGGGGCATAGCTTAGTGAATAGTGTCGGGAAATCAGGATGAGGAAGAGAAGAAGGAAGGGATGGAGAAAAAGATGAAGAGAAAAGAGGGTTCGGGCGAGATGGCATAGAAAAAGGCTGAGCTATAGAGCAATCGATGAAGAATTGAGTGAAAAAATGGAGGTTTAGTTCAAAGTGGTTTGGCTAGAGTTCTGTGTACTACTGTATTGGTGTGGGATTGGCATTAGCAAATTATGTGGAGGGATCGGTAATGGTAGCTGAAATTTAGGGATCGGCATAGGGGCTAGAACTTAGGGACCATTTATGACCCTAAAGGGAAGGGATCAGTGGTGCTATATAAGTTGAAGTGTAGGGATCGGTTATGAGGCTGGGGAATAGGGATCGGCATATGGTGAAGAGATCGGTGTTGACTATAAAAACTAATTTAACTTAAGTGATTCAAACGTCTAACAGCATACTACCTTGCCCAAACATAAAATGACTAAAAACAACGCGACTTGCATACTTGGACTGACAGACTTAAGCTTGAACGAACAAAATTCCGTACTTCTCAACATAAACTAAGTAAAAACCTTGCTAAACAAACTTGTACGATGGACTTCATAATTCAGAATGTCAACATCCAATCCTAAAGCTTTTGTTGCCGATCAACTTTCTCGTCGATTTAGACGGTCAGCGATGATGGTCTCTCTAGATGAAATCTCCAAGTCTCAACATTTTATTCTCGCTTCTCTGATTTCGAACTGTTTATGTTTGTTTCAAATTGCACTGCTCTAGTTCACACACAGCATGGGGGGAATAGGTTATTATTTCTAATGTTGATTGTCTATTGAGTATAGGTGATACGGAGCTCAAGTTACATGGGGCGCTCAACCATAACGTCTTCTGAATGAGCGATAAGAAATATCAGGTCTGAGGCAAGATCAACCTCCTCCACCCTAAAACCTTTTCTGAATCATCAAACAGAACAGGTAGAGGCGCCTAACCCACAAACAAATCTTTTTCCGACATTCCAGTCTTTCTTACAGAAGTCGTTAATCCGGATCCCAATGCCGTTGAGGGTGCTACTATTCTAAACAACCCGGTTGACTCACAAGCATCTAGAATCGGTGAAGCCGCTCTCCGTTGATTATGTTCCATCCATGGAATTCCCTTTGAAGACATTTTAGTACCAATGAGGAAAGAGAGACCTCACTTGCCCCCAAACAGATATACTGCTTGCAACAAGTTCATGTGTTGGGCTGGATGCGTGCCACCCTTCAACTCCTTCGTTCTGGAGATGTTAAGAAACTTGGGGATCGCTCCTACCCAACTGCATCCTAACAGTTATTCCTTCATCCATGGCACCTTCCTTCTCTTTATGAATGTCCTATTATATCTGCCAACTCCTGAAGACATTAGATACATCTACAATTTCAAAAGACGGACAGGGAGTCCTTCATATGTCTTTCTTGAACCCTCGCCCAAATGCCAAGTCTTAACGGGCGCATGGAACAAGCTCTCTCTATTTAAACATGAGTAGTTTTATGTATGGTGTCCTCCCGGTTTCGCAAGGAGATGGTTGGAAGGACGTAAGTGATACTCATATCTTCGTTTTTAGTTCAAAGATTCACATTGCAACTTCTTCTTTAAACATACTAATGCCCCCAGTTCTTTCAAGTGTTCGCCCTTGGCCCGAAGGC
Organism: Allium fistulosum; assembly: GCA_030737815.1. Lineage (NCBI taxonomy): Eukaryota > Viridiplantae > Streptophyta > Magnoliopsida > Asparagales > Amaryllidaceae > Allium > Allium fistulosum. The sequence goes on from CM060907.1 coordinate 399,871,352, forward strand.
ATCGAGTATTCTAGGGCCATTGCAGCCATTTGTGCTACTCCCGTTAAGGATCGAGACATTAAACTTCTTGTCATTGATGAGCTGCTCTCATTATTTGGGCTGTTGGAAGACGGCCGCAAAATGGACTTCTCAGGAGTAAAGCAGACTCAAAAATTATTGTCGAAAGAAGGGTAGAAGCATGCAACCCCACGGTGTCCCGATTGAGGGAACCTGGGAAGACATCGAAGAGGGAGAGATAAGAGAATCTAAAGATGTGAGGTCGAGAAGCGAAGACGTAGGCCCTGGAAAAGTGCCAGTAGTCGAAGCGCCTCAGACTAGCCAAATCCAAACTCCCTCGAAGAGGGGAAAAAGGTTGGCTTACAAGCTACGTAAAAGTAAGGCTGGTGCAAATGCGATATTCGTCATAACCCCACTCGAAAAGGAGCTGTCTTCCCAACAAATGGAAAGTTTGTTGAAGGGACTCCCTGACATTCCGATTCCAGATGATATATTAGATTACAACTTGGCTAACATTGACGTTGAAGGGCTCAACTCTCTAGCGAGAAGCGGTGAAGGTGTGCAACCTTCCAACAGAAGGGAGGAAACTCCAATGAGTAAAGCCAATGTTACTGGTCCATCGGGGGGAAACACTAGGATACACCTGGACACTTGCACTCAACCATACACTCATGATTAATTCTTCATGTTACAACTTCTAATATGCTCCTACTTCGCTCTTTTAAAGGTGCAATGTCACACTCTCACACTTTTGACCGTCTTCGAGGTTCTTCCACTTACTATCGCTTGGGCTGAGACTCCGAATATGGAAGATGCAGAGACAGAGACGAAGGGCGAGACAAAGACTATTATTCTCGAGAAGCTTCTTCTTTATCCAGATGGAAGTCTCAAACACAAGCTCCCCGCCACGGCGATCCATCAAACCTTCCCGCTCATAGCGGAGATAAATCCTCACATCGAGGATCTCAAGCTGCTGCTCCTCATGATCAACACTCTGGGTCGTCAAGCCCAAGGCAATCGCGCGAGCGCCGTAACCACCCACTAGTTACATCTGAACAGCTCTCGCCAGTTACTGCTCATGATACCACCACAGCGAAAAAGTTAGCTGAACTCAAAGCTACTTTTTTGAAAATCTACTTTGATGGACTTAAGTTCCTCCCTTCCATACATGTCATCCCCAGAAGTGCCAAAGAGAGCTCCTTAGCATGCATGAACGACATGTATGTCCAACATGAATCATTCATTCATTTGGCCAAGAAAATCTCTGAAGTCTCCATCGAACCCCAACACAAAATCGATCGCCTCAAGTTGGAGGCTATTCATGATAAGGACATCATAAAGCACTAAGATGCATAGTTTCTTGAGTATAAGGCCCAACTTGCTGAGGTAGAGAAAAACATGAAAGAAATGACAGAGGTGGTAAGTCGCCTAGAGACTTCGCATAAAAAATAACTGGATGCAGCACATCATCGTAGTAGCACTCTGGTTTTAGAGAAGGACTCCTTAAAAAAGGAGAAGGATGTCTTTGCTCACCTGGTTGAAGAGATGGAAAAAAATTTACACAAAGAGAGAGAGGAAAAGATCGAGGCGTAGGAAGAGTTGTAGAGATACTACAAGGAGATCGTTGAGGCGAGGAATTTAAGAACGAAGCTTGACGAGAAACTTTCCCAGATCGAAGCCTTGAAAGATGTAGCCCGCGAAGAGGGTAGAAAAGATGTGCTCGAAGAAACCAACTCTCGGGTAGAAGCTGCCAACAAGTCTGATGGGGAAGAGATCAAGAACTTGTTCGACCCGCTCATCGCCGAATATAACGCAAAAGTTCTCCTTTACCGTGACTTGACCTTTCTAGGAGAAAGCTATCTTGATTCACTCGCCGAAGCCTGGGAGCATATCACCAAAATCAAGAAGGAAGAATTGGGTGTGGTAGAGCTTAATAAAGAGGCACTCGTGCAAGAGGTGCTCCGAGGAAATGAGCCGTTTGATTTGGCCGCCGTGAAACTTCAATTCTCTAAGGCTCCTACACTGGCTAAAGAAAGAGAGGACTTCGCCAGGTCCTTCAGAACCGATCCCAAGGGTCCTTCTCCTACTCAAATGGTCAGAACATCATCTTCTCAACTCATGGAGGAGCACATCGGCTATGATCTGGACAGGCCCGGCCTTGGTCTATAAATGCCATCCCCCATTATCGAAGTGAGCACCCTGATGACCACTAAGTGCTAAGCGGACGCTGGTACCACACTAAAAATTTTCGAATTCAAAAAGTTTTTGTTTTCGGCACATAACTACCATTGACTAATGCTTGCGTTTTGAAGAATTTTTGCAGGTCATCCCGGTCCTGAACTGACTCCTAGGAGTGATGTCGCCATGGAGCAAGAAGAAAACGTGTCGAGGATCCAGCTGCTGCAGATATTCCAGGGTCTGACACCCAAGCTATCGGGGCACTTGATGAGGACTGTAACGACCCGATATTTTCAACCATCGCATCCACACATGTCGAACTTGAATTGCTCAAAATACCGCATTGTAAATAAAAATTTGGCAAACTCATCATATACAGTAAATAAATAATCACAGATCACAGACAAAGAGTAATATAATGCAGCGGAAATAAGAAATAGTAGTTCATGAAGCTACTATATAAATACGTCAGAGTTAAGTAAGATATAATAGGAATACCAAGATACAACAAGAGTAACGGTATGATAATCAGGTACAACTCAGAATACAACTGGAATCAACTGGATAACAAAATGAATAGATATCTGGATCTTTAACGCAAAACTCCAGCTCCAAAGGTGAGTCTCAAATGCTGTATCACTCAATTTGACCCGAGCGTAAAGCAAAACAAAACACTCGAGTCAGGACATACATACTTATACAATGTAAACCAACTCAAGTGAACTGCAATAAAGATACAAGTAACTTAAAGAATGCTTGGGATCGCCCATTCTTTAAGGATCCGTTAAACTATCTACTATGTAGTAATATTCGCTAATGTCTAATATAAAGTAAACATACTTTTTAATAGCATTAAGGAGTGACCCAATATTCCCCTTAACACGTAATAGTCCCAGTAGTCTATCCAGTATTAGCATACTCCCAAAATGGGGGCTACCCTCGATACTCGACAGGCTACGGGAGAAATCACAACTCGTAGTAAAGCTCGATATGGTAGGTGACACGGCACACAAGGCAATGCCAGGGTAGATATACCAATTATGCACACGGAGTGATGGAAAAACATAGCAGCCACTACCGCTCCACCTCAAACAACACTCCCAAATCGAGGGGTGCAACCAATCAATCACAAAGTAATAGAATGGTATCGAAGAAGTGCGTCCGATAAGAGGTGCTACCTCACTGGTCCGAGATCGCTCCTGTTTTAACCACCTTATGCCAACTCACGGGAGTTGGGTCCACGTATATACCTTAGGATCGCCGCCACCATCCTACTTCATTCTGGAAACTCCACCGCGTACACAGTTGTCAAAATTGTTTTCGGTATCAACAGAGAGTATGTCCATATCTGATCCCGGTCTCTTTAACAACCAATCGTTATTATAACCCGTGGTTAAAATTTTAAAATAATATTTTATACTTCAAAATAGAATATCATTTCAAATCCAAATCTTTATCAAAATAAAGATTAAATCAATTCCAAACCATTTCAATATATTTAAAATATCATATCATTTCAAAACTTCATTTCAAATCATTTCAAAACTTCATTTCAAATCATTTTAATATATCAAAACATCATATCATTTCAAAACTTCATTTCAAATCATTTAATATATAAAATATCATATCTTTTCAAAACTTCATTATCAAATCATCATTTGAGTTCAAATCCAAATATTCAACTTTAAATACCTTTTAAATTCAAAGATATCATTCATTTAATATCATTTCAAGTCACCTTTTAAATAGTTTATATTTTAATCAAAATAATTCATCTAAACTTAAAAGTGTAATTATTATACTTTCAAAACAAGTATTCAATTACCAAAGTTTTAAACTATTCTGAGTTCATTTACTAAGGTAAAAACCATAAACATTGGAAATTTCAGCCTTTCACAGCATTCAGAAAAAGCTGTTATAAGTTATACTTGAAAACATTTTAATTCAGCAAAGACAACATTTAAAAATGCTGTAAATCTCAGTTTTAGTTTAAATTTAGTTTAAAACAGCAAAGACAGCATTTCCAAAAATGCTGTAATAGCTCAGGTTTCAAATTAAAGGGTTTCATTAAATTCAGCAAAGACAGCAGACCACTACAACAATTACAGAACCGCTTTAATAGGCCTTTATCAAGTTTTTAGCCTTTTAATTTACTTCAGCAACTACAGCATTACAGAACTGCTGTAATAGCCTCTTATTTAAGTTTTAGTTCATTTACAGAAATCATAACATTTCCGAATGCTATAAAAAGTAATTTCCAGATCTTAGTGTATTTCCAGCAAATAATAACCTTCAATATTAAACCTTTTAAACATTATAAAAATCATAATTTGAAATTCAAAAATGTTCATTAAATTTACTCTTTTAATTTATGATTTTTATAAGAAACATTTACAGTAAAATCCAAATTTCCAATAATTTTACTTAACAAATCCAAATGTACAATTTTCTTTTCTTCACATTTTTAACAAATAAACTTAACACTTGTATTTTATTTCCATTTCACAAATTAAACTAAATTTTCAATTTTATTTAATTAACTTAAACCTTTAATAAAAACCAAATTCACATTTCCAAGTGAAGTTATATTTTTAAAATTACACTTTTAAGCATTCATTTATTTAACCATTTTAATACATAGAAAACTCAAAAACACTTTATTAAATCATTTAAATTCAAATTCAAAACAAATTATCATATTTACCATTTTCCAAATATAATTAAATTTCCATTTTATTTATATAACTTAAATTTCATTTTAAAACCAAAATTCCAAATTTCCAAACTTAAGTTATATTTCAAAAATTCACTTTTACCATTCATTTAAATTACATTTTTAACTTCTAGAAAAATCCAAATTTCATTATTTAAATATTAAAAATCCAATTTGAATAAAATTTTCATAATTTTACACTTTTAAAAATATTTAAAATATTTAAAATACTTTATAAAAATAACCACAGGCCTGTATATAGTTTTCTAACCTAGGTCAAGTGATACAGATATGTATCATTTCAATCCGCAGTTTAAAAAGCAAAAATCCAAGTTCTATCATTTCAAACCCGCAATCCCAAGTTAAAATAAAATAAATAAAAACCGTTCAGGCCTATCATTTCAGCCCATAACAATTTTTCCCTATTCTAAAGTCCGTTCGGGTATTTATCATTTCAACCCATAGTGAATCTAATCTATAGGGAACTTGTATTGTGATAAACAGATATAAAATGAACAGTATACAATATATAACAGTAATAGATGAGATGACAAGTAAATTAACAAGTTTAACATCATATAATTAAATCATCATAGGCATTTATAACATATCATAATATTCTACACATTCAATTGTTGTCGCTTCACATTTGTATAAGTATAAAATGTCGTGTGAGATTTACTCACCTTTTTGTGCTGGAGATATCAATTCAAATGACACAACGGATTCTAGGAGGCACGATGACACAACAATAGATTCAAGTGGATGAGAACCAAGCTTATTGATCTTGTACACAACCCATGAACATGACAAAAAAAATTATAAATTTAATGCAACATTGAATTGAAACAACTTTGAAATTAAAAGCAAAAATGGATTGATTGATTTTGCTATGCTTTCCACACTCACATGCTCGGCCTAGGGGTTGATATGGCTCAGCCCTAACATGGTTTGGCTTTGGTTTAGGCTCACAAATGCATGGCTACAAGGCTAGAATGGTGGAGGAGTTACAACATAGGAATGTGAAGAGGCTAGGCAATATAGGAAGGTTTTGGTTCAATGTTTTGGGCTCGGACATGGGTGGTTTGACTTGGCCATTCAACTTCAGGTCTGGATAGTGGTTTTAATGATGAGTAGGGGTCTGGACAAGGTGCTGGTGGCGGCTAAAGGTGGTGGCCAAGGTGATGGATGAAGGTATGAAGCAACTAGGCTAGGCAAACATGACATTTGGAAGGTTTTGTGCAACTTTTGAGGTGTTTGTCTTCACTTAAAGGCCATGGCCTGATCTGGTCAGAGGGGAAGAGATGGTTTTGAAGCCATGGAAGGGGAGGAGGAAGGTGGTGGAGGCTATGGTGGAGATGGTGGAGCATGGCAAGGAGAAGTCACGGCCAAAACATTAAAAATTCAAAAGGGAAAATGAAGAAAAAGTAGAAGAAAAGAGGAGGCCATTACCCAAATGCTTTTGCCGTGAAAATGGAGTGAGGAGGAAGGTTTTTCACGTGAATTACACATAAAAACTCACAGCTATCAAAAAGTATACGGCCAAAAAAAGCAAGCAAGTGAAAAGTCAAGAAAATGAAAAGGTTTGGTAAATGAAAAGTCTTGAGTTTTAAAGTTAAGTCTCTTCAAATTTCCTTTTCTTTTAAATCAAATAATAAAAATAAAAATAAGTAAATGAATTACAGAAATGAAAACAAAACAAAATAAAAATAAATAAATAAATAAATTTAGGAAAATAGGAAAAGAATTAAAGAAATTGCTTAAATATTGAAAACAGGGTCCATAAATTACAAATAAATCACCATTTGCTTTGGAAAAATATCTACTTCATTTTAAAAATGTTCTAAAGCAAAAATTTGAAATAAATAATTCATTTATCATTTCTAAAGTGAAATAAATGATTAAATTCAGAGAAAATAGAAAAAGAACAAAGAAATAATTTATTTAATTTAAACAAGGCTTAAAATTACAAATAAAACATCACTAGCTTTATAAAAATTTTATTTCACTTCAAAACAAATAAAAAGTCAAATAAGTAAAATAAACGATGAACAAAATAAAGTGGAGATTAAATAAAATAAGGTCTTAAGGAAATAGAGGAATAAATAAAGAATTTCTTTAATTAAATGAAACTGGAAATTAGGAATTATAAACATAATACAACTGACACTGGAAAATGTCAATTACACTTTGAAAAATGTTTTAAAACCAAAATATATACATAACAAGTTATTTTACCCATATTATAACATTACATGACCAAATAAAATATTATTTATATAATTTAAAATAAACAATTTTGTTAAATACAGCAATTACACACAATATTTAAAAGGGCATAACTTTCACATTATAAATCAGATTTCAACGAAACGAAAAGCAATATTCTTAAAATTTTATTTACTTTCATAATAAAAGATAAAATTCAAAATTTCATCATTTTAAAATTTAAAATTAAAAGTCAAAGTTTGACCATATTGACCAAAATTCACATTTTTGGAAAAAAACCCTATCTATTCATGTTTGAAATTATAATTCACATACAAATCATAATTAATATTTAAAAATAACAAAATTTTCCATTTAATAAATAAAATAAAGTTTTTAAATCAGGAAATTCAATTTAAAATAATTACAAAGTACAGTGTTGTTACAAGAACAAGCCCAAAGATCCGTCTCTCACCGAAGAGCTTGACAATGTTGTGGTCACGGGAACTTCGGAGCATACCGCCAAGTTCAGCATGAAAAAACAGATCGAAGAGGAGGAGAAATCGAAGCGCGAAGTCAAGGGTGAGCGAGTTGAGGTGCCGGTTGAAGATCCTAGTCTTATGCCTATGCAATTCATCCCACCTAGCTAGACAACTCTAATTGAGATTCCTCCTTCTTCTTCAAGCGCCTCTACAAAGGGCGGCAAAGGGTCCCAAAAATGATGCTCAACTGACTCTACTCCTAAAAAACCGAAGAAGGAGAAGAAGTTGAAGAAATAGTTAGTGCTTTTCGTCGTTGTACATAGTTTGGATAACTTATATGTTTATTTCCTTTCTTAGTAGTAAGTGTATGGGTATGAGTCCGGAACTTTTTGGAAAAATTTATAACGAACTTTTGAGATAGTGAATAAAAGCTTTTGTTTTTTCTTAATTTGTCACCATGTGAATCATTACTTTAATAGTTGAATAAATACCTCCCATTCCATGTACTTGTAATGGTTTTCATAAGTTTTGTTAATAATTCACTATCTCAATGTCAAGACTTTCCTATAGCCGTTATCTTAAGTCGTAAGCAGCACCATGCCAGGAATGTGATGAACTGTCACATCTCATCTTTAGTAGTTCGGACTTCTCCCGTTGATTTAAAATTTGAATTCGTGGGATAGAGAACAATCAAAATCCAGCCATCCACCTATTAAGTTTACGAGTTAGTCTGTGCCCTGGGGACTTAGAATGTTTTTACAGGTGGTCAGCCACAACCTAATTTCTCATACTCTAATCCATGCTTCAGAGACTTAAAGTTTTTGTCTCGAGGAGTGCGTTTCCGCCCATGGAAGTCATTTTTCCGCCGAATGGTTTATACTCTAGTCCGTAGTAGAGGACTTAAAGTACTCTAGTCCCAGTCAAGGACTTAGAGTTTTTGTCATGGGCAGTCGTGTTTCCGCCCGTGGTAGTCATTTTTCCACCGATTGGTTTACACTCTAGTCCGTAGTCGAGGACTTAGAGTACTCTAGTCCGCGGTCTGGGACTTAGAGTTTTTGTCATGGGCAGTCTTGTTTCTGCCCATGGTAGTCATTTTTCCACGTAAAGGTTTATACTGCACTTTATAGTTGGGCACTTAGAGTACTCTAGTCCGCAGTTGGGGACATAGAGTTTTTATCGTGGGCAGTCGTGTTTCCGCTCGAATGGTTTATGCTCTAGTCAGTAGTCGGGGACTTAGAGTACTCTAGTCCGCGGTCGGGGACTTATAGTTTTTATCTTGGGCAGTCGTGTTTCGGCTTGAATGTTTTATAATCTAGTCCACAGTCGGGGACTTAGAGCACTCTAGTCGTCAGTCGGGGACTTAGATTTTTTGTCGTTGGCAGTCGTGTTTCCGCTCGAATGGCTTATACTCTAGTCCACGGTCGGAGACTTAGAGTACTCTAGTCCGCAGTCGAGGACATAGAGTTTTTGTCGTGGGTAGTCGTGTTTCAGCCCAAATGGTTTATAATCTAGTCCGTAGTCGGGGACTTCGAGTGTAGGATCGTTTTCACCATAGAGGAGGGGTGAATAGGGTGATACTAATAATAATAAAAATTAATGCAGAAATAAAAATCAATCATAGATAATAAAATAGAAAGATAGTGCAGAAGAGATTACACACAAATTTACCCAGCTTCGGCAAAACCCTGCCTACGTGCTGCCTCCAAGGTTTCTACTAGAAATTAAGTAGTCAGACGGTTACACACGTAAACTTGTGACACCTGCTAATGACTAGCCTAACTCTAAACTCAAAACCCAACCACAACTTAGCCAATGAGTTGCGAATTCTCGAACTACACCACCGTAGTTCGTAACATAGTCGCACGACAAGAAAGTTACACAAGTTTAAAAAGGAAAATTACAAAGTAAATAAAAACAAACTAAACAAAATAAAACCCTGATTAAAAATAAGCTCAATATTAAATATTAAAGCCGGCCCAACAAAATTATAGCTCATGAAAATTGTTTTCCTTTTGTTATGCGGTCGCCTCTTATTCTCTTCGTTCTGGAATTTAGGGTTTCGTAGAATATTGAGGCTTTGCTCAAAAATGAAGTTGCCGAATAAGATATGGTCGATTGCAGTGATGAATTCTCTTCGATTTGCCTTGTCAATCGATCCCTTGGCTGATTATTGCTTATGGTCGATTCTGTTGTGTTGAATACTGGTATGCGATTTTCCTTTTCAATTTATAATTATGCTTGACTTGATTTTTCTTTCGAACTCTGTTTCGATTCGAGTTATTGATTTTTTATTTTCTTCGATGAATTGTTCTCGTATTTTGCTTGAACTCGAATCAATTAATTGCCGATGATGATGTAGGAATTTATAGGGATTAAAAACCCTAAATTTACATTCACATATTTGAATTTGAATTCTTCAAGATTTTATCACTTGCCTTGATTTACTATGCTCGGCCCTTGATTGTCGATTGAATGCTTGTGATAACTCTGACTTGTCCCATCTCTGATATATTCGAATTTGTTTTGCGTTCTTTCTCCTATAGCTTCGGTATTTTGAATTTTAGATAATTCGGGTTATGACTTTACTGCAACATTCTTTGCTGTCATTCAATTTTCGAATTTTGAAAAGAAGTTTGAACATTTGTTTTTGACTGCTCCTTGACTTGTTAGATTCATGTTACCTTGCTCTGCACCTTGATGACCCATGGCTTCTGACCATTTCTTTACGAACCATGTAAAATGTTTCTTGTCATTTCATTCATGTTAACCATTTGAATGTTGAGGCTTTGTTGTTTGTTACCATGATGTCTCTGGAGTCTTCCATTTCTTTTGATTCATACTTGTTGTTACACACACCTGAAATGTTGAAATTGAAGTATGCATATTTGTGTATACTGCATATAAACTTGTATATGTCTTGTTGCATTACTGTCACATTGCTATCTCCTCTGTTGCATTGTTGAAACTGAGCTTGTTTGTCTATACATATATATGATGCCTTGCATTCATGTTGATGATGGCTGGTATCTTCCTCTGTATATAACTGGTTGCATTCGGTGGTGGTCTAATTGTTGTATGTGTGGTGCTTATGTCTTGATATTGTGTTGAGTCTGGTTGATACTTTGCAGTTTTCATAATGGATTCACATTTGCAGTCTGGTTCAATTATAAGCCTTCATGTTTGAGCATTTTACTTCATGCCTTGACTTTGCATTTGAACTTTGGTTGTTGCATTTGAGTCTTCATGTGTATGGACCATTTCATTGAACTTGTTTATTTAGACTGGGCTGCCTTGGTCTGGTTGCCTTGTAAGTCTAATCTGTAGACTTTCATGTTAAAAACTAAATGCAATTGAAACTTTGAACTGTTGTCGTCGTGTATGCATATGTATAGGATTGGTATACATGTTGTATGCATGTGAACTTGATGTTGCACATTTCCAGTCTGGTTTCCTTTTGTTTATGTTGTAACTGTTATATGATTGAGGCAGTTGTCATTTATACTGCACATATTCATGTTATCTTGCCTTGTCCATGTGTGTTAGCTTGTTGAATATGGTTGGCTTTGTATCCTCTAATATATATATATATACAAATATATATATATATATATATCCAAGGTTTGGACTTATTGTTTCCTCTAGTTCATGATGATGTGTGGGTTGTTGCAGTCTGAAGTCTTGTATATGCCTCTGAATCATGAAGAGTAGTCATGCTTCTTTAATGATCTGGTTCATCCCTGAATGTTTGCATTTGTGTACACTTCTCTCTTGTATCTGAATGCATGTTGTATTGTGAGTGGAAGGTCTTATTTGGTTGAGTCATTTCATGTGTACATGATGCCTCTTAGTTGAAATTCGAGATGCTGAGGCAGTGCACATGTGTACGTGTACACATGTGTATATGCAGGCTCTTGAGCATTTGAAACTTTGTGACTTGTTTTCGTATTGCACCTGAGTTGAATCCAGCCTAGGCTCGGGTTTGACCTTGTGCTCACATATCCCTACAATTTTAACAAGCAAGTGTATATCGGTGTGCACGGCCTTGTGGCATGTACAGTGATACACTGTGCATCTCACAAGCTGTTCGTGTAGATGAATTCAAAAGAAATAAATGACGAATAACCCAAATAACCGAGGCAAATCCTATTTTCAATTCATACTTTAATTTGCACTACAAAATATTTTCTTTTTCAATTTTACTGTGTCAATGTTTATTTTGCAGATAGCTCAGATGCTGAATTCAAGCGGGAACAAAGTTGAAGATAAAAATATGAGTGTTGAGTGAATATGTAGTGAGGTGTAGATTGTAAATTGAAAAATGTGATGTAATTTGAAATTGTATTGTAATTGAAAATGTATAAATGTAGTGAGAGTACAAATTTGTACTATTTGAATTTATAATAAAATATTTGTTTGAATAAAATATTTGCTTGAATATGAATTCTGTGTTATTTATTTTATTCAACATTATTTAATTATGTGAAAAATAAAATAGTACAATAACAAATACATTTAAACGAATTTATATTTGTTCATTATCATCAAACAAAAATCATAGGCTATTGTATTCTACAATCATAGGCTATTGTATTTTACAATCTCCCCCTTTTGATGATAACAAACATATACTAAGATTTTGACTCTATTAAATGTATTTGATTTTGATGAATTTCATTTGCTCCCTCTATTTGAATGCTCCACCTACAACCAAACTCCCCCTTCACCTATGCATGAAAATAAATAAATAAAATATGCAAATGAACTTGGATGGGAACATGCAAATAAAAAAAATATGACTTGACTTATTTGCCAATATCTTAACTTCTCTCTCCCCCTTTTGTTATCAGCAAAAGAGTAATAGTGTTAGAAAAAATAGAGATAAAGTGATAGACATTAATACAACATTAATACCGGATCGAGTATAAATATTAAATTTCAATTAAAAAATCAAACAATAATCATAAATACTCTGTTAGGTGCATATTCCATTTTAGAGTGATATGTGTGATGTCGGTATATAAAACCATATAGTTGTATCTATTTATGGTATATTTATGATAGGAATTTGAATACTTACTAACCATGTATAACCGTTAGGACTTTTAAATGAGATTAGTAGTATTCCCATTTTTTTTTAAAACATGAATTTCAAGTATCTTCTAACCACGCATAACCGTGAGGACTTTTAAATAAGATTAAAATCAACTCGTCTATTTAATAATCAATTTTGATATGTGTCCCATACATGCATAACTGTGAGGACTTTTAAATGAGTATGAAAGCACATAATCAAAGATGCTAAGTAGTTCATCCATGCATAACCGTGAGGACTTTTTAATGAGAGTGAATACTTTGGATAATTTTATTGCTAAAAAACAAATAATTTCCCGTTTTAAATACCACATTTTGATGTACTATATTGGATTTTGATGAGTGATGGTCATTAGAAATATGATAGAAATAGAGATTGTATTGGAATTTTTACCAATCAAAGTAATTACGATTTTTTTTAAATCTTTAAAGAAATTTACTAAATATACCGTCTCAAGTCATAATATATGACTAATATCAACACTCATCACTTTTTCAGTCACTATTTTCCTTTTCGATAATCTGTAGCGAGTCAAATTAGTTAATGTATTTATTTAAGATCAAATCAAAAAATAAATATAAAATCAAATTTCTAAAATGTCTAATCTGAAACGAAGTCAACAAAAAACATTTTCTAGAAGGGATTTTATGAAAAAATATCTGCCAATTGAAAATCCGTTAAAATGAAATTTAAGTAGATATTTCCTTTGTGAAAGTGATGCAACTAATGAATGTCCCTACATAAAACACATTCCACCAGTAATTTTTTTATCAACTAGACTACCAGCAGAATCACCATCTGAATACCCCTTTAAATCACAGATATCATAAATTAGATATTATAGACCAGACCATGAAATGTGCAATAAATACCTTTTAATCATTTTACAGCATTTAAAATGAGATTCATTTGGATATGATTGAAACCGTGTACATAAGTAAGCAGAGAACACAATGTCTAGAAGCAGCAAGATGAAGAAGTGATCAATCGTACCTCGATGTTTCTTTTTGATCAACTATCTTACCTTTTTCATCCTTGTCAAATTTAACTATGGTGCTCAAATTTTTTTCAGTTTATCACTGGCTGATTGAAATCAGATTATGGTGCATATTTTCAACATATAATACATCGTTTGTCCCATTTTGACTTTGCCACCTTTGTACTTTTCTAGGTTAAGGAAACTTTTATTTGTCGCTCGTCGTGTGCCTGAACAGCCAAAATCCAGGTACCACTCTTGTTCTTCCTTAGCCTGCCACCACACCTACACGGGAGAAGATTTTTGTGACCTATTTGTTTTTTATAGGTCCATGATTGTTAGTGATAAGCAATTTCGAAAAACAAGTTTGTGTAGAACCAAAGTAGTTTATATTTGTTCCTTTTGGCACCCAGATTTGTTTGATTTTAAGAGATCTAACATTCATGCCTTTTGGAACCCAAATCGGTATGGTTTTAGTGTGTTTGGGTCTAAACCAGCAATTGTTGTGATTGTGTCCAATTTTCCCACAAATCATGCACTTGGAGTTGACAGGATTAGTTTCACTTCTAGCATTTTCAGATTGAGTATACCCAAGTCCTTTTCTAACAGTATTTACAGTTTGTTTCCCTAATAGCATATTTAGTGATTTTTCTCCTTTGGAGAATTTCCCTAAAGTTGTAGACAATTGTTGGACTTGTGTTTTGAGAGATTCATTTTCATTCAATAACACAGTGCACTTTTTAATAGAATTTTCTCTCCTAGTGTTTTCACTTTCTTTCAAAATCAGAATTTCATTTTCAGGTGATTTAATTCAAGTTTCTGATTTTTTCATTTCCTCTTCAAATGATGGATACTTATCACACTTAGGGCTTTTGTTTCAATAGTTTTTAACTAATTGATCAAGCTGTTTATTTAGTCCTATCAAACTATCTCTTTGTGATTCAATTTTAGCGTACTTCTCCCCAAGTCATTCAAAACAACCATTTACTTCATGAAAATATATAAGTAATTCAGAATGAGTAAGTTTTGATACCTCGCTTGGCTCGTTATCATCACTGTCTATTGTGTCTCCTTGAAGATACAGATTTCCTTTTTCACTCTCACTGCCAGTGCTTTTATCAGCTTCATCAGTTTCATCCTAAGTGGCTGCAAAACTTCTCCTTTTCAATTTCTTTCCTTGACTAAGTCAATTCTGAGGACAATTGGGCTTGATGTGACCAGGTTTATTGCATTTGTGACAATAATCTCCTACTCTTCTGAGTTGTCTAATACTTTGACTATTATGTTTTTCAGTTGTTGATTTAGAGCTGGATTTCCATACTTTTGATTCCACCTTTTGAATTTCTTTATTATCAGCGCTAGTTCTGCTGCTCCATCATCTTCATCATCTTCACTTTCAGTTGTACCTTTAAGAGCTATTGATTTCTTTCGAATATCAACTCCTTCACGTTCTTCCTTGAATTTCATTTCTAGCTCATAAGTGGTGAGATTTCCAATGAGTTCTTCAACTTTAATTTGTTCCAAATCCTTTGATTTTTTAATGGTAGTAACTTTTCTTCAAAATTTCATAGAAGGACTCCGAGGATTTTTTGGACTATTTCCAATTATGTGTATAGTTTTCTGAGAGCTTTTGATTTGTATACGAGATTAGAAAGTCGTCCATATGTCTCTTTTACATTTTCATCCTTGGCCATTGTGAAGTTCTCATATTTGCTACTAAGCAAGGCAAGGAGAGATTCCTTTACATGGGAGGTTCCTTCGTAAGTCAATTCAAGTGTGTACCAAATTTCTTATGCAGTTAGACAATGTGACACACGATTAAATTCAATTTAATCTAATGAACAATTAATAGAATTCATAGCTTTAGCGTTAGAATTCTGCTGTTTATTTTCAAGATCTGTCCGTTGATCCATCGGTTTTTCAATTTCTTGATTATCTACCACTATAGTGGGTGTCCTATATCCCATCTCAACAATATTCCATGCATCTATGGTTTTTAGAAAAAAATTCATTCTATTTTTCTAGTAAGCATATTCACCATTGAACATGGGTGGTAAAACTATGGACTGACCCTCAAAAAAAGCATTATTAAAAGAAGTCATTTAAAAAATCAAATTTTTGAAACAAAAATTGGTTTTTGAAAAATCAAATTTTTAAAACAAAAAATGGTTTTTGTTTTTAGCTCTGATACCACTTGTAGGATCGTTTTCACCCTAGAGGATGGTGAATAGGGCGATACTAATAATAATAAAAATTAATGCGGAAATTAAAATCAATCACAGATAATAAAATAGAAAGATAATGTAGAAGAGATCACACACAAATTTTTCCAGCTTTGGCAAAACCGTACCTACGTGTTGCCCCCAAGATTTCTACTAGAAATTAATTAGTCAGACGTTTACACATGTAAACTTGCGACACCTGCTAATGACTAACCTAACTCTATGCTCAAAACCCTGCCACAACTCAGCCACTGAGTTGCGAATTCTCGAACTACACCACCGTAGTTCATAACCTAGTCACACGACTAGAAAGTTACACAAGTTTAAAAAGGAAAATTACAAAGTAAATAAAAACAAACTAAACAAAATAAAACCCTAATTAAAAATAAGCTCAATACTAAATATTAAAGCTGGCCCAGCAAAATTATAGCTCGTGAAAATTGTTTCCCTTTTGTTATGTGGCCGCCTCTTATTCTCTTCGTTCTGGAATTTAGGGTTTCATAAAATTTTAAGGCTTTGCTCAAAATCGAAGTTGCCGGATAAGATATGGTCAATTGCGGTGATGAATTCTCTTCGATTTTCCTTGTCAACCGATCCCCTGGCTGATTATTGCTTACGGTCGCTTCTCTGTTGAGTTGAATACTGGTATGCAATTTTCCTTTTCGATTTATGATTATGCTTGACTCGATTTTGCTTTCGAACTCTATTTCGATTCGAGTTATTGATTTTTGATTTTCTTCGATGAATTCTTCTCGTATTTTGCTTGAACTCGAATCAATTAATTATCGATGATGATGTGGGAATTTATATGGATTAAAAATCCTAAATTTAAGTTCGTATATTTGAATTTGAATTCTTTACAATTTTATCACTTGCTTCGATTTACTATGCTTGGCCCTTGATTGTCGATTGAATGCTTGTGATAACTCTGACTTGTTCCATCTCTGATATATATTCGAATTTGTTTTGCGTTCTTTCTCCTATGACTTTGGTATTTTGAAGTTTAGATAATATGGCTTATGACTTTACTGCAACGTTCTTTGCTGTCATTCAATTTTCGAATTTTTGAAAAGATGTTTGAACATTTGTTCTTGACTGCTCCTTGAATTATTAGATTCGTGTTACCATGCTCTGCACCTTGATGACCCACGGCTTCTGACTATTTCTTTTCGAACCATGTAAACTGTTTCTAGTCATTTCATTCATGTTAACCATTTGAATGTTGAGGCTGTGTTGTTTGTTACCATGATGTCTCTAGAGTCTTCCATTTCTTTTGATTCATACTTGCTATTACACACACCTGAAATGTTGAAATTGAAGTTTGCACATTTGTGTATACTGCATATAAACTTATATATGTCTTGTTGCATTACTGTCACATTGCTATCTCCTCTGTTGCATTATTGAAACTGAGCTTGTTTGTCTATGCATATATATGATGCCTTGCATTTATGTTGATGATGGCTGGTATCATCCTCTGTATATATCTGGTTGAATTGGGTGGTGGTCTAAATTGTTGTATGTGTGTGGTGCTTATGTCTTGTTATTGTGTTGAGTCTGGTTGATACTTTGAAGTTTTCATAATGGATTCACATTTGCAGTCTGGTTCAATTATGAGCCTTCATGTGTGAGCAATTTACTTCATGCCTTGAGTTTTCATATGAACTTTGGTTGTTACATTTGAGTCTTCATGTGTATGGACCATTTCATTGAACTAGTTTTTTTGGACTGGGCTGCCTTGGTCTGGTTGCCTTGTAAGTCTGATCTATAGACTTTCATGTTAAAAACTGAATGCAATTGAAACTATGAACTGTAGTCATCTTGTATGCATATGTATAGGACTAGTATACATGTTTTATCCATATGAACTTGCTGTTGCACATTTCCAGTTTGGTTTCCTTTTGTTTATGTTGTAGCTGTTATATGATTGAGGTAGTTGTCATTTATAATGCATATATTCATGTTATCTTTCCTTGTCCATGTGTGCTAGCTTGTTGAATATGGTTGGCTTTGTATCCTCTGAAATATATATATATATATATATATATATATATCTGTGTGTGTGAGGTCTGGACTTGTTGTGTCCTCTGGTTCATTGATGATGTGTGTGTTGTTGCAGTCTGAAGTCTTGTATATGCCTATGAATCATGTAGAGTAGTCATGGTTCTTTAATTATCTGGTTCATCCCTGAATGTTTGCATTTTTGTACACTTCTCTCTTGTGCCTTAATGCATGTTGTATTGTGTCTGGAAGGTCTGATTTGGTTGAGTCATTTCATGTGTACTTGATGCCTCTTGGCTGAAATTCAAGATGCTGAGGCAGTGCACATGTGTACGTGTACACATGTGTATATGTAGGCACTTGTGCATTTGAAACTTTGTGATTTGTTTTCGTATTGCACCTAAGTTGAATCCGGCCTAAGCTCGGGTTTGACCTTGTGCTCACCTGTCCTTACCATTTTAACAAGCAAGTGTATATCGGTGTGCTTGACTTTGTGGCATGTACAGTGATACATTGCGCATGTCACAAGTTGTTCATGTAGATGAATTCAAATGAAATAAATGACGAATAACCTAAATAACTGAGGCAAATGATATTTTCAAAGCAAACTTCAATTTGCACTTCAAAATATTTTCTTTTTCAATTTTACTGTGTCAATGTTTATTTTGCAGATAGCTCAGATGCTGAATTCAAGCTGGAACAAAGTTGAAGATTAAAATACGAGTGTTGAGTGAAAATGTAGTGAAGTGTAGATTGTAATATGAAAAATGTGATGTAACTTGAAATTGTATTATAATTGAAAAATGTATAAATGTAGTGAGAGCACAAATTTGTACTATTTGGATTTGTAATTAAATATTTGTTTGAATAAAATATTTTCTTAAATATGAATTCCATGTTATTTATTTTATTCAACAAATATTTATTTAATTATGTGAAAAAAAAATAGTACAATAACAAATACATTTAAACGAATATATATATATATATATGTTTATTATCATCAAACAAAAATCATAGGCTATTGTATTTTACATAAAGTACTCTAGTCCGATGTCGGGGACTTAGAGTTTTTGTCGTTTTCTCATCATCGACGGCCTTTGTTCCTTATTACGAGCATCGCTCTTTGGTCCATCAACAGGAATCGTCAAACGAGCTAACTTACAGAGCTCACCTTGTTTAATCCTATCGGGGATTGGTATTGATCGACTTCAAACTCCATGAATCTATTCATACATCACGCATATCGATATTAATCAGTTTCATCGCATATTTAGCATAAAATGCAACAACAGTAGCTTATGTAAAGGAAGCTTCAAGATTTTTTTCATCATATGAAAAGGAACAAAATAACTTGTCTTATTACACATTGAAAACGTCAAACACCAAAGCAAATGTCGAAAGTAACTAGTAGTGAAATATAAAAGAAATAGTCTAGGTGAAATAGCATCGTAAATGCTCACTATTCCATGCTCTTATAATTGTCGCGCCATCAACAGTCGCTAGCTTGAAAGTCCCTTCTCCAAGCCTTTGTTTAAGGATGTATGGTCCTTTCCATGTCGGGTTCATGTGTGATAGGACTGCGAAAACCCGTTTTAGGATAAGGTCGCCAACTTCAAAGGTTCTCGATTGGACTTTTGTGTTATAGTACCGGGCGATTCGATGTCGGTGTCCATCTGCTCTCAAATCAGACTCCTCGCACTTCTCATCGATAAAGTCCAAAGATTCCAATAAAAGATCTGGGTTCGTTTTGGGATCATTGTAAGTCACTCGATGAGAAGGGACTTCGAGTTCTACTGGGATAACTGCTTCAACTCCGTAAGCAAGAGCGAATGGAGTTTGGCCAGCCGTGGACTTATGAGTGGTCCTGTAGGCCCAAACTGCCATAGGAAGTTCATCCACCCACTTGCCTTTAGCCTTCTCCAAACGCTTTTTCTGAATAGATTCAATAATCTTGTTTATAGCTTCAACTTGTCCATTCCTCTGAGGGTGAGCGACCGTCGCAAATCTCTTATCAATATGATATCCCCGACAAAATTCCTTAAACTCAGCCCTATCAAACCATGTCGTATTACCTGTCACGGTAGTTCTTAGAAGACTGAAATGACACACGATGTTCTGAACAATGAAGTTGATAACATTCTTGGTTGTAATCATGGTTAACGGCCCCACTTCGGCCCATTCGGTGAAGTAGTCGATTGCGACAATCGCATACTTTGCGCCACCTTTGGAAATTGGCAAAGAGCCAATGATGTCGATTCCTCTCATAGCGATAGGCCATGGACTAACCATTTGTGTGATCTCTATTGGTGGAGCCCTTGGGACTTTTGCATATATCTGGCATTTTTCGCATCGTCTCAAATAATCAGCGGCGTCCCGGTTCACAGTTGGCTAGTAGTATCCATAACGAAGTATCTTTTTCGCTAACATTTGCCACTCAGTGTGATCACCACATTCCCCCCTCATGGACTTTATTCAAGACACGCTTTATATCATCATAAGTGATACACCGGAGTAAGGGAACAGAGAACCCCTTTCTATACATAGTTCCTTCTTGCATAATATACCGTGAAGCTTTACGTAAGGCTTGTTGCTTTTCATTCCTCTTCTTAGGCAAGATTCCATGCAACAGATATTGTTTTAATGGAGTCATCCATGATTCCCTCTCGAGCTTTGTTTCCAGTAATTAATCAACTTCCATCATATTTATACTTGTGGTGTACAATGTCTCGACTAGAACCAAGCCCATCTGCAGTGCATCACTAGTACTCGCGAACTTTGCCAACGAATCGACTTCCCTGTTCTGCTCACGCCAGATATTTGAAATGTCATAGCATTCGATATCCGCCAACAACTTCTGAACTCGGGTATGATATGGGGCAAGTCCTTGTCACTTAGCTTGATAGTCCCCTCTAACCTGATACACCACCAGTTGCGAGTCGCAAAAGATTTCAAGAGACTTCACCCCGAGCTCTCTAGCAAGTATAAGTCCAGCGATGAACACCTCATACTCGGCTTCGTTGTTTGTAACAGGAAAATCAAGCTTCAAAGCATAGCAAATTGACCGGTTCTCAGGGGTTACAAGAACAATGCCAGCGCCAAAACAATGTTCATTAGATGCTCCATCGGTATATAGCTTCCATCGTACAGTAGGGATTACACTACTCTCTGGGGGCTCGTCATGCATGTTAAACTCTGCTACGAAGTCTGCCAATGCTCGTCCCTAGATAGCTCTTTACGGTGGATATGTAATGTCAAACTAGCTGAGCTCGATGTTCCATTTAAGTAACCTTCCAAACGTCTCAGGTCGTTGTAGGACCTGTCATATTGGTTGGTCGGTGTAAACCTTGATAGGATGTGCCTGGAAGTACGGGCGATGCTTGCGTGACTTGATTAGCAAGCAATACGCCAATTTCTCTATCTTCGGGTAGTTTCTTTCTGCCCCCGTTAATCGTTTACTTACATAATACACTGGTCTCTAAATCTGGTTCTCCTCACTAATCAAGGCGGCACTAATGGCATGTGACGATATAACTAAGTAAATATACAACTCCTCATGATCTATCGGCTTTGACAAGACATGGGGTCTCTCTAAATGATTCACCAAAGCTTGGAATGTGCCCTCACAATCTTGCGTCTACTCGAAATTCCTCTTTCCTTTCCTTATCAGATCGAAGAAAGGAATGCATTTATTGGTCACCCTGGAGATGAACCGACTCAAAGCCGCGACCTTCCGGTTCAAACTCTGCACCTATTTAACGGTTCTAGGTGCTTGTATATCCCGAATAGCTTGAATCTTTTTTGGATTAACTTCAATTCCTCAAACATTGACAATAAGGCCTAAGAACTTCCCTGACGCAACATCGAATGAGCACTTCAAAGGGTTGATTTTCGTGTTATAGAATCGAAGGATATCTAACATCTCTACTAAGTCTTGAATGTTGTCATTTGATCGTCATGACTTCACGAGCATATCATCCACATAGACTTCCATCGTCCTCCCAATCTGATCCTTAAACATTCGGTTACCCAGACGTTGATAGGTCGCTCCAACATTCTTTAACACGAAAGGAATCACTATCTAACAGAATAACCTAACATCCATGACAAAACTGGTATGTTCCTGATCCGGTACATGCATCGGGATTTGGTTATACCCCAAGTACGCATCCATAAATGATAATAATTTGTGCCCTGTAGTTGAATCAACTAGCTGATCAACTCTAGGCAGGGGAAAACTATCTTTAGGGCATGTCTTATTTAGGTCCGAATAGTCAATGCACGTTCTCCACTTCCCATTCGCCTTCTTCACTAGCATGGGGTTAGATATCAATTAGGGTAGAGGGCAACGCGAATAACCCGTTGGCTTTAAGTTTATCCACCTCCTCTTTAAGAGCGACGGATCTCTTCGGATCCATGCCCCGTCTTTTCTATTTCACTGGAACATATTTCAGATCAACGTTTAATGCATGGCTCGTAATGGAAGGCGAGATCCCACACATTTCAGAATGAGTCCAAGCGAACACATCCAGATTCACTTAGAGGAAATCAGTATGCTCTCTCATCATCGAAGGGCGGAGCTGCGATCAAATTTTCAACACCCGCGATGGGTCGTCGTGGATGACTGTAATATTAATCATCAGCTAAAGCACTATTGCCTTGGTTTCCTCCTCATCATCCCTCAGATCTATACCTCTATAGAACCGAATGTGGTGCCTAAGCCAAGTCTTAGGCGCCATTTGTCAATCTTCAGTAACTTGGATGCGAACAGACTTGTCCACACCCTTTCCTTTCTCTTTTCACCGAGCCTCTCTCAACCCAGCCACATCACAAGCACATCTAGTCGCCTGATCACCATGCACAACACCTACTCCGTTATCGATCAAAAATTTCAATGTCAAACACCACGGGGCCAAAGCTGCCGAAAACTCAGACAGGACCGGACGGCCTAAAAAAACATTGTACGGTGAATCCACATCCAAAACAATGAACGGTAGGATCCGCACCCTCCTACGTTTACCTTCTCCCAACTCAACCGGCAATTCGACATAAGTTACTACTTCAGTCACCATACAGTTGAAACCATGTATACGAGCTTTAGATGGTTTCAAATCCTTAGCTTCCATCCTCATTTAATCATACGCCTTTCTTAAAGATAATGTTCATAGAACTTCCATAATCAATCAGAATTATTTTCACTAGAGCAGGGCCAACCATGGCTGAGATAACCATCGGATCAATAGTAGGGGCATCTACTCTATCGGCACCCTGCATCTGTCATTGTACGTTGTTGCTTGGCCAGAGTTTCAGCCTCTGTATTCGAACACAATTCAAAATCCACATGTCTCGTTAAACTAGCATAACACTCCATTTCCTGTCAACTCCTGTACGTAGGATGTGGTACACCATCTATCGTGTTTATTACCAACCTTCCACCGGTCCGTGCAGGCTCCTCAGCCCTATGCAGAGCCTGCCCTCGATTGAGGTCAGACGTCCCATGTCTGCCATCCTGTGGATTTTTCACAAACTGCTGCAACTTTTTCTCCAGAATCAATTTCTCAATGACATCCTGAAGATGCCTACACTCATCCGTATTGTGCCCATAACATTCATGAAACCGATAATACTTTTCGGTTTACTTTTGTGCCACTGTCGATTCTTTAGGACGCAGCTTCTTATATTGTAAAGTGTTACAGGTGGACAGATATATGTTCTCCAAGGATGCATTCAAAGGTGTATAGCTGTCATACATAGGAAACATGGGCTTCGGCCTACCAGATTACCTCTTCCAGTCACGTTACCCTTCTCTACTTCTTTTCTGCTAATTCGGCTTGTGTTGGAGAGTGACCTACACCTTCCCACAACTCTCGTCGGACTACTTTATTGCGATGTTGCTTTGCACTGATTTCCCACTGGGTTCTGGAATATTACTCTTCCTAGACAACCTAACTTCCTCCTTTCTCATGAACTGGGCCGCCTTTGAATAGAAACGTTCCAGCATGGCCGGCGGTTTTCAAACTAGCCAGTCATCGAACTCAGATTCCGGGTCGACTCCTATCGTCATAGTCATGAGTATCGTGTGATCATTTTGTTTACTGAATTCAGTGCTCGCAATATCAAACCACTTCAAATAGTCCTCTAGTGATTCCCCCGGAGCCTGTATTACACTCGATAATGACATCACATCTTTAGGGCGAGTGGCATGGATCCGGAACTGCTCCATAAACCTTGTTGCCGGTTCGTCGAATCCTTAGAATGAATGTAGGGGAAATCTTGTGAACCACGTCATGGTAATCTTTGAGAGAGTTATAGGGAAGCATCTACATTTGGTGGAATTGTTCACCCTTGCCGAGTCTATCAACCATTCGTACCTCATGATGTGCTTCCTGGGGTCAGTTTTACCTTCATAAGTAGGCATCGTAGGCATGTTAAACCTTATGGTATAATCCGCATGTAAAACACTATTGGTAAATTGGGTGTGGGTCCTAGAGACTCCCTAATCGTCGTTTGATAAGAATTGGCACTCCTTCACCAGCTTTCTAACCATTGCGGATAAGTCTGGTGTCTGCATAGGTGGACCAAGTGGTGGTCGTGCTCCACCTCGCGTGAATGTTCCATTCGGTGTCTCCAAGCCATTTCATGCCTCCTTGGCCTATTATCCTCCTGATGTGCATTCTAAGCATTCGCTTCATTATCATTTCGAAGTGGTAGTTGGTCAGCATCCAAACGTACTCCGGCATCCAAGTCCCCGAACCCAAGTCTAGCATGACCTCTCAGCTGCAGTTAAGGAGCTGTCCCCCTTGTTGAGGGATCGATACCGACCTTTAGGGAGGGATCGGCATCGACCCGTCTTGGCAGGCCATGTTGGTCTGCCAAGTGTTGCTCTGATGTCCCTGCTCATGCTGCTTCAACTTTGCGATGCCTTCGCCTGTGATGTTCATCTGATGAAGTTGAACTATCTGACACCGAGTAAGAAGTGAGATCCCTTATGGCACTTCGACGTTGTTGTTGAGCAATCTGTTTCATCAAGTTGGCATTAGTTCGGATTTGCTCGTTTAGCTACGTACGACTTTCCTTAAGCTCCCTCATCAAGTCATTGAATTCAACTCTAGTTATGGAATTGGTGGGGTTCTAGACTGTAGTAGGTTCCACATTCACATTAGAAAGTTGGTTGCTTGGACCCCCTTGTGGACGCTGGCAGTTTCGTGGGCATCAATAATCTTGGAAGTAGATCGGGTGCGCCTCACCATTCTGGATTCCTTTTGCTTAGACCTTGATAAATTTGTTTAGTATTTGCAAGCTTCTGAAGATGAACATGGATCTCCTTCGTGGGATTTCTTCAATCCAGTAGCAACAAAGGTGTTTCTAATAGCTTGAGAATCAACGTTCTCAGTGAAAGCACCAAAATGTTTGCAACCAAATTGGAAACAAACATCTAAGAACATATTTATGTAGTGGAATAAATGAAGAAGTTAAATGAAAACATAGCAAGATCACAAAATAACAAGAAAAATGCAGTAGAAAGTAAGAAAAACAACAAGATTTATAGGGGTTAAACATTGATTACCTATGTCCACTTTGCATATTCTCTTTATTACTTCTCAATTCACTTGATTAAAATTAAAAACAGCAAGAAATAGCCAGAGATCTGAAAATAATGGAGGAAGTTAGTTACAATAATGATGGAGTTTAACTAACAGCGTAAGAGTGCCTAGAATGGTTCCCTGTGCCTGTATTTATAGATGAAGGTGGCCTCCAATCTGATTAAAACTTCTGTAGCAGGACCTCCTTAACCATATGGGCCCACCATAGGGAGGGCTAGGCCTAACTCTTAATGGAAAGGGATTGGTATCGAACCCTCCATGTGTCGAGTTTGGACTAGTGATCCCTATGGTAGCTCCATTATGGTCTATAATGATGGTGCTTCAAATATCATAGCGTTTGGACTTGTGGAGCTTTTGTTCTTGTAGTGCTTTGGTTTGAATCCCAACTTGGACAAGAGAGTACTGACCTCTCCTGGTCTTTAACCTATGCCGAGCTATCCCCCACTAGCTAGCCATACCGATACATATCAGAGAAACTACATCATCACGATCCGTGCCTTACGAACAAGCCATGCCGAACAATATCATACAAACCATATCATGCCATCCATCCACCACGAGTCATGCTAGACCGACCCATATCTTTTGAATATACCATGCTGACCCTTACCTTATGAGCCTCACTATGCTGATCCATGTCACATGGACCATATCATGTGTTATGTTGATCCCTCTGCATTGCTACTTAAGTTGACTGCCTAATAAAGTGATCATACCGATCTCGAAGGCTTTCTCATGATATGGCGAACCCTACATCACTCCACTCATATTCACCATCTACTATGCCGATCCATCTCTTATATAGATTAACCCTATCTTTCCGGCATCCCGCGTTGTCCATCAATCAACTCCATTCCATCTGGGCTAGATACAACTGCCAGGACATTAAATCTTGATCATGTAGCTATTGTTTCATGATAATCCTTCTCATCAACAGTAGAGTCTGGCCTATGCAATTAGTCTAATATAGCCGGGTCATGGCACCGGGTAACAATAATGTATGTTAAATTGACCTTCCTTTAAAAGGTTGCTAGTGGGTGCCAGACCTGACCCTCCCTCTAAGAGGTGAACTGGATGTTAGAGGTTTTTACCCTCCCTCTAGGAGGTGCTTCCGGAGAAGACTTGCTTGTTGTTTTGACCCTCCCTCTATGAGGTGCCTTTGGTAAGGGCTTTTTTAGAGGTTTTGACCCTCCCTCTAGGAGGTGCCTTTGCCAATGGCTTTTTGGAGGTTTTGACTCTCCTTCTAGGAGGTGCCTTTAGTAAGGGATTAAAATAGTTTTTCTCATTGTGGAAACATGAACCTCAAATAAAAAACTCGGAGGTCATGATTCATGAACCAATAGTTTTTTAACTGGGAATAGGATTTTCGTTCAGAGTTTTTGTTAATGAAATTTTGATAGCTTTAAAACCTTCCCTAAAAAAGTATGAAAAGGCTTCTCCTCGTCAATGGTTTTAGAAAACTTTGAAATATTAGGATTGCTTAGTTAGAAATCCTTGGTGCGCATTTACTAATGCCAAATATTTAGGAAAATTTTCCCCAAATGGTAGAATAACTAATTGAAAAACAGAATCAATGTGTACAGTATATATGGTTATGCTTCCTTAGGTTTTGCTCAACAAAAATAGATGTCTCCTTCACTAGTCTGAATAGCCATGATGCATGGACTAATAGACTTTCACGAATAAGAGCATGCTTTTCCCTAGAACCCCCTCTTTTGGGAGTGTTATAGATATTTACCCTTCATGAGTTTACAATTGAAGCTTGACGATACTTTAAGGTTCCATGAGAGTAGTTCTTTACACCACATTGATTCAAGCTTTGCGATTAGGATGGGTCATTTTTTTCCAAGCATTTGAGTAGTCTTTCTTAAGTAGCTAGAATTTTGTGCTTCAAGAGTATGTTGAAAGCTATGGACTAATTTTGTTTTTACCTATAATGATACTCGAATTTTGTATTAATACATGACTAGTTTATAGCATAAATCAAAGCATAAATCAAAGTACAAATCAAGTTAGAAATTTATGAAAGAAGAAATTCCATAGTTGAACAAATGCTACAAGACTTCATGGTTTGATAGGGGTCTGAATACGAAGTTGCTAAGCTGCTTTCTTTTTATATGGAAAGATAAGCTTTAAATGTTTATGCTATCCTTGCTTGAACAAGAAGTTTCTTCAAGTTTCTTTAATGAATTCCTTTAAGGTTCCTAATATGATCATATTCTGAATTATTCCTGCTAAGATGCGACACTCATCAGTCTTATGTCCATTTACTTTGTGATAATCACAATAACTTTCTCTTTTCTGGACTCTATTGAGAAACTTCCATCGTCCCTTGCTACAGTGAATATGTGAGAAAGCGGTTGATCTAAGGCTACATAGTTAGGTTTTGGAATTCTTTTCCAAATCCTTTCACCATCCTTCGACTTTGGTTGACATAATTAGAACTAGATCTTCCTTCTTCTATGCCTTGTCGCGATCTTTTCTTGTCATGGTACATTTCGTCTAAACAGATAAATCCTTTAGCTCGAGAATATAAGCATTGTAGATCTTTTCATCCATTAATATAAAGGTCTTACAGGAAAAGGGTTTGCTCGATCAATCCTGATCGAACTGCCATAAGCCTTTCTCTATCGGTTGTATTCCTGCTTTTAATGCTTTTATACTGAATCTTTTCAAGTACTCGTCAAGCAGTTCTCCTGGTTTTTGTTTGATAGTAGCTAACAAGCTAAAGTCCATAGTTGGATCTTTGAATACATAAAATCGTGTCATAAATTCAAAAGAGAATTGTTCCCAGAAACGGATAGTTTTCACTTGGTAATTCTCGATCCATTTGATAGCTGCTTCTTGGAAAGTTACTGGAAAAGTTTGCAACGTATTGCCCCAGAGGCGTTGTAGAGATCCATTCGTATTCCGAAAGCTACTAAGTGATCCTCTAGGTCGGTGGTACCATCATACTTTACTGGGAAATTTGAATATGTGGAGGAATGCTAATTGCCAGTATTTCATTCGAAAATGGAGTCTTTCATAGGATAACATATTTTCCTAGATCAGGAATTCCTTTTTCTTTAAGCATATCCATTATCATTTGGTGTAGGATGTCTTCTTTATTGGCTTCGTTTTTGTGGCAGCTTCTATTGTTTCTTTGGATTGAAATATTTGATTGCTCAAGGGACCTCTTAGCTTTACTTTCTTGGTTTTAATATTGGTCTTTATTTGGTGATTGCGCTTCATCTTCTCCTTTCACAACCTTTAAAGATCCTTGAAATGGAGCCCCTTCAAGAAATTCTTGCATAGCTATCACTTGCTGTAGTAGATTCTAGGCTTTAATCTCATTATTTCCAATCTTATTAGGGTTGAAGGTTGTCCAATTTTCTTGTTCTCTAAGTTAAATTTTGGGACTATATTATTTTCCAAAGTTGATTGTGATACAGCTTCTTCATTTGGGATGATGTTATTACTCCTTGCTCTTACCATTTTCTCATGTCGAATGAAGAACTCTATGTAATTAGTCTATGGTGAAATTTATTAGGAAACTGAGGTTCAAGCCCTCCTTCTAGCACCATAAATGTTAAAAAGAAAACTTTTCAACACCCCAAAGTAGAGTTTAAAGAATAAGTGATCCCTTCGAAACCTCCTTTCAAACAGATGAAGGTAATTAATATCTTTCGATCAGGTAAACATAGTTACAAAACCCTTTTTAATACCTTTCAACACGGTCGAAGCACCTGAACCCCTCTTCAGAAACACCTTTCGATCTAGTTTAGTTAGTTTTGTTATCCTCTTGAAACCAACCTTTCAAAGTAGTTGAGGTGATTCGAGGGTTGGTCCTAATGATTCAAGGGTATGAGTTGAATTAAAAGGTTTCGACTTCTTTGGAAGTTAGCCTTTAAATAACTCCAGGTTGAGACATAAGGATCTAAGGACATTAATTGAGCTAATAAGGTTTCGACTTCCTCGAAAGGTGACCTTCCGATCCGGTTGACATAAGCGGATTATAGATAGAATCTCATAGAAACATTAAATTAGTAAGCATAGCCAAGAATTCCATAAACTTTATTTGAACAATATATTCCTTTACTATTTGAAACTTAAGTACACATGTAGTCAAATCCCCAATCTAATTTTAGAATTAGGGTTAAAAAATTCAAGAAAGTACAAGAAAGAAGTGAGTGAATTCAGATCCCCAAAACAAGACCCTTTAGGTCTTATTTATAGGCGCTGGTTGAACCCCTTTCGCATCAGTCCTTTCAACTTAGTCGAAAGGGGAATTTAAAGGCCGTTCGTTGCTGTTGGGTTCAGCACTCCTTTCCAACTTTGTTTTGAGTGAATCCTTGGTGGTTTCGACTCCATTAAAAGGTATGAGAGCGCACTTCACCTAGCTGTTAATGCGCCATATAAATTGGAAAGTACATTGGCTTTCGACGCTTTTGAAACGTGCCCTTTGTGGGCTTTAAATGAGTTAAAGCATACTAGGAAGCTTAGCTGCAGAAGATAACAATGAAATCATCCTCTCTGATTAGTGTGAAACCCTAACTTTTAGTGTTTGAGGAAACTACATTGAACTCATGTTATTTTTCCCTTTATAATAGTAGATGGTTTCAACCGGTTCGAAAGGCTAATATATGCTTTCGAAAGGGTTTCCTTGGCAAAACGTTCTTCTGGAGAAGGAAAATGAGGGCGAAACCAATCGTTTTGAAAGGCTTGGCACGCATGCGGAAGATGCTATATATTGCCCTCGAAAGGTACCTTTAACATATTCCAAACTCCTTTATGCATGCGGAAGCTACTGTTTCGGAAGGAAACAATTGCGGCGAAAGAGTGCCCTTGTCTCCTTTCGACCTCTTCAAAAGCTCATAGCTCATCCAACTTTTGCAAAAGCATCCCTTCGACTCTTTCAAAATGTCTTGCTTTCACTATCATTCTTCATGGATTTTCCTTCTGCATTTTTTTGAGGTTTCGACATAGTAGGAGTGATCTCTGATGATAACAATAGTTTTATATCTTCTTGATGTATTCGAAGGTGCCACTTTAATACCTTCAAAAGCAACCCTTAACACTCATGAAGGCTTCTTTAATGCTTATAGAAACCATAATAACACACGCATAATCCCATCACTGCTTGCGAAACCCATTCTGATGCCTTCGGAACCTCATCAACGCTTGTTTAACTCATTCTAATGCCTTCATAATCTCATCACTGCTAAAGCTTCTTCTTTCATATTTTTACTCTTAAAATGATTTTATGTATAACAACCGCATCTCAATTAGACCTTATATGCAAAAGTTATAGATTATATAAGTTTTTTAATTTAAAACTTTAATTAATTTACTTAACTAGTATATTTACCAACCTAATCCTTTTTCCCTCCTACTAGTGCACTCCCTGTAGCAACTCGCCCCAAAACAGGCCTAAATTCCGGTCTAGAAAAGGGCGTCGAAACTTAGACCCATTCCAAAGTTGGTTGATGGTTGGTAAAAATAAAAGCAATACATAGCTATCTATCTATTCTTTCAGAAATCGTAGTGGAAGGAATAAAATATAATAACAATAATAGTACCCATTTATTTCAAATTATTTCAAATGCCACAATACATAACAACAACCATTACAACATTCTGTTCAAAAATACATTTTCATAAATACGATAGAAATTAACATAAATAGATAAATAACTATTGAAACAAGCTTTCCCGCCACCATCTTCAAGCACCATCAACTCCTTTCCTAACCTATATTATAATGAGGAGGGAGTCAGAACAACAAGTGTCTAGCGAATAGAAATCTCAAACCTTATTATTTTAGTACTTGGACTGTATAATTTAAATAAGAATATGTCGTGCGTATTTAAACCCATTTAATACTTCGTATAAGGAAAAGAGGTGGGCCCTCAAACAATCACTTAATACCTTCCACTCCAAAAGTAATTTTTGCAATCCCATAACCCATAACAAACGTCATAAATATCTAAGAATGCAAGAGTAGAGCCTAATTAACTTTAATACCTTTTAATGAAAAATAGGCAGACTCTGAACATTTAAGACCTTAATTGAGGTGGGCCACCATCATTTAATACCTATTCCCAAGGTGGACTCCACATAGGCATCTATCTAGCTGACATTGCATGGAAATCTCTTCAGACACTTAACACTTCTTATTGAAGCAGTACATTTTGAGATATCCTAAACTGTCCCTAAACCCAATCCCAAACATCTAATACTTCATTTGAGGAGAAAGGTAGTCCCACAAACAACCACTTGGTACCTCCAAGACTCCGAAGCAGGTCCTTCGTCTTATGACCCGTACCTCACGATGATGTCTCACATTAGTCTGACTATTTGTAGGTACTGCTAGCTAGATTAACTAGGCAGATTTACCCTATAGAGTTAGGACTAAACTCACATTATCATAGTTACTTATCATAGGTGATGTGTCACATCATCCCCAAAGTCACACTGCTGGTAGCCAAATTAGATGGGTAGACTTTTGTCTGTCTTTTAACCAACCTCGCACCACTTATGACTTAGTCATGTTGTAAAGACTCAATATATATATATATGCACATAAATACACAAACACATAGATATACATACATACATACATACATACATATATATATATATATATTACGACACCTCACTGTGTTCATTATTAGACTATGTAAGTATTCCTTATTTTTCCTTAACAATCAATTACTCTCCCAAGTGGGATTTAATGACACTTATTACCTAATTAGCTATGCAATTATATGTTATAACTGTAAGTTATTTATGTTAATATATATAAATAAATACACACTTATTATTTTCTATGCGTGCGGAGATTATGCCGTAACTAACGTTTGAATGTCAATTCCTTGTTAACAACAATAATACAAGTCCTTTTTCCATATTATCAATGCTACAAAATTTCCAATATCCATAACAAGGGATTTCAATATCCTTAACAAATGATTTAATATTCATATCCAAAAACTGTAATAAACAGACGTGTACACAATAAAAATTTCAACTCAATCTATCACATCAAATCATGGAATAATCTCAAAAATAGAAATTGCAATTCTAGTTTCCAATCTGTATTCAATCCCTCTTTACAAAGAATTTAAACAATGAGATTTCTTTTTTATTTTCATGGGAATAAATGGCAGAAACTATGAATAAATTCATACTTTACACCCTATTCCTTAATAGAGGTTTCAAAACCAAACTAGAGGAGTGGAATAGAATTTGAAATCACCAAAACTTCAAAAACTATACAATTCCAACAATTTAATGTAAACAATTGACAATTTCAACATGAATTGACATGTGGAATTAAAGGGGTTTTCTATGGTTTTATTCAGTTTTATTTTCGTAAACCCAAAACCCCTAAGGCATATTCAAATCCATAATATACTAATCAATTAATGAAATAAAAACGCTAAGATTTACACTCATACTTGGTCCATAGCTTTGCTTATCTTTGGATTTGAAATGCCCACTATAATCTCCTACAGATCTCTTCTTATTGATATATACAAGAAAGGAGTTGTATAAATATTAAACTCGGAAAGGTTGGAGGAGAAAAGGGTTAGAAATTAAATAATAAACAAAGATGGGTATACAGGATTTATTATCATTATTTGAAACCCTAATACAGTTTTCTGAGTCTAAGAAGCGATGAACTAATAGAGCTTCACTGATATTTCCAAAATATTTTGAATAAAAGTGGAGAGGGTAGGGTACTATTTATAGAGGTTGAAAAGTGCCAGAACTGTTGGATGATATTAGGAAAATATAGACAAATCTGGAATATTTAACACTTAAAAAACCCTAGCTTCCACCCTAAGGAGCAGTTGTCCGCCCTCTATGTACCATTCGACCACTAAGGGTCGACCGATCGGGTCTAGAGGACAACGGCTTCACTTATTTTCGGTACGATATTTTATTTTTCCATTATTTAATTATTTATTCCTTAATTATATTTTTAATGGTAAATTTTAACATTTACATAACCCCCAAGTCTAACTGTGGTCAACTTTTAAATTTCAAATTTATTTATTTATTTGAATTCGAATTAAACTATTTTAAACCTAAAAACTTTAAATGCCTGTAACTTCTTCATTTATGCTCCGTTTTCAGCTTATTGTACATAGAAACAGATCAAATTTCGCTACGAATGCAGTGGTACAACTTCATGGCTAAATATAAATTTTAAAAAATTTCCATTATTACCCCTACCGTTGAATGATGAATTTTTTACCGATTAGAAAACCGCCGAAAAATATAATCCTTATAAAAACCACAAGCGCAAGGCGTACAAGCGTAGTACGTATGCGAGTACAGGTCAATCTACAGGGAAAGAATTAAATTCTAATATTACTCAATCAAATTAGCCCAAATTTTTTGGAATTGTTTTAAACAAGAAAATTGTCGAAAATAAGCTAGAGCAAAAGTGAATAAAACTATGAGATTAAGAGGCAATTTAGAGGCAAATCCACTTCCAATAATTCATATAAATCAACACAAAATTCATTTATAATCTCTCATTAAAATATTAAGTAGAAATGATTGATGTGTTTATTATAAGTATGGTTTATTTGTGTTATTAATTAGCACAACTTAAATTATCAAACTCTAACACATTCCAACCCACTTGTCAATTCTCATGAAAATGACATGAAATTAAAAATAAAATCTATTTTAAGCATGATCTACTTACCATGAATTAGTAACATAGACTATCAAATTTTGATTCTCGTTTAATTTTCATCATCAAAATCACTTAGGTAAATGATCAAATAGTTCGCGTTTATATTGGATTAAGCATAGCCTATTTGAGATGTCAAGATAGACTATCAAATTCATTAAAAACAACATAAACCACCATCATTCATAATTTCCATTAACCACAAAAGAGAGATCACTAAGAAATCATTGCATTAATTAATATGTTTCATGGGAGCTTCATTACCCCTAAATTTAAGAGGGTTTAACTTCTCATATTTGAATACATGTTAACATAAAATGATTTCAACATAAACCTAAATAAAATGATAAACTAATTAAAGAGAGATAAAACTACTTGCATAAAATAAATCTAAACTAATTGCATGAATTAAATCTATGTTATTTACATGAAGTGAAAGAGACATAAACTAACATAAAAGAGCATGAAATAAAATAGCTGTTTGTACCAAAAATGGGCACAACACTCTTCGGGAGTTATTTGAAGAGATAAAATGAAGATTATAAATGTAAAACGGAGATTATCTAACAAAAACTCCAACAAACAGGAATGTAAAGTGCACAGACAAGCAATTTAGAGTGGTTCGGCGTATAGCCTACGTCCACTATGAAGTTTTGATGATTTTATTGATTCTCTTTCAACGATTACAAGCGTTTACAGCAATGAACAGCGGATTACAGTTTAGAATTCGAAATTGACAGCAAAAGTAGGATGCAAATCTCAATCCGGCAGAGTCTGGACGCTTCAGAGAAAAAAGATCCTTTTTCCGTTGACTCTGGGGCTCTATTTATAGGCGTAGGAGGCTTAGATTTCGCTCAAACTCCGGGAGACTTGGCCTGACACGTGAGGGGACCCATTCGACCACTTCCAGAGAGTTTCAAGTCAATCTGTGATCAATACGAAATCATTTCGTATCGATCATGATTACTTCCAATTGAGCTCAAAATTGGTGGAGATGTTCCTCTGTATGTGTACAACCTTCAGTTAAAATTTCATGGTATTTGGATCAGTGGATTGAGAGATATCATCGATGCGAGGCGATGTTCTTCGCTGGGCTGTCTGGTTCGAATCCATTTCTCTGAGCTGAGGGCTTCGAATCGATGGTATCACGCGCCTCTGCGAAGACGTGGAACGCACACTTCGCCTCAATCCGGTCTTTACTCCGAGTCGACCGTGTCGACTCCATATATCTCGGCGCATTCGCATCGAGGGATGACGTAACGCGCGCGCTTCGCCTCGATCCGGTATTTGCTCCGTGTTGACTGCTTCGACTCCATGTATCTCGCCCCGTTTCCTTCGAGATATGACACGTTATCCAAGCTGGTTGACCTGATGGATTCGAGTAGGACTTCATCCATGGATACGAGGCAAACACTGGCTGATGGATACGAAGTAGACACTGGATGACGGATACGAGGCAAACACTGACTGATGGATACGAAGTAGACACTGGATGATGAATACGAAGTAGACATTGGATGATGGATACGAAGCAGGCACTGACTGATGGATACGAAGTAGATATCAAGCGACCGTTACAAACCAGGTGACTTATTGATGGATACGAATAAGTCTTTCCGGTTGAAGGTTCTATCGATACGAAGCTTATGACTATGTGGACTTAATCGTTCTGATGGGCATGAGATCGATGGATTCGAAAACGAGGACCGCCGATGGATACGAAATCCATCGACACGAACTGCTGCTTATTGATGGATACAAAAAAGTGCTCTTCCCTTTGCCTTGCATCCATCATAACTTGAGCATATGAACTCGGAACGATCTGAAACTTGGAGCGTTGGTTTGCTTTATTTTCCCGATCATGTCCCATCGATTGGGGCTTGATCCGGACTTGGTCAAAAGTCAACGATATCCATGACAAACGGCATTTGGAATCCAACTCCTTGGTGTCCCGACCTTGCCAAAAGGCGGGATAACATTTGCCCCCCAAAGTACGTCTTGTGAAAACATGACGTGCTTTGAAAAGCTGCAGGTCTTCTTTGAATATTTTGAAAGTCGTACCCTTTGTCCATTCTCTTGTATCGGTCCTCTCATGAATTGATGCTAACAGTAGGAAAGCCTTTCTTCGTATCGATGTGGGTTGACTTGATGGATACGTAAATGGTCATCCGTATCGATGGTCAAAAATCGCGGTGGATTTTGATTTGAATTGGCGATATCTGGTGGATACGAAATGGATGTTCGTATCGATAGATTCTGATGGATACGAAATGGACGCTCGTATTAACAGGTCTGCTCTGTTTCGAATCGATGGCTCATAATTTGGATGTTTCGAAACGATGGTCTCTGGTGAACATTTCGCCTCTATGAATGCACAGCTTGATGGATGCGAGGAGAGCGTGTGCATCTACCCATCGTATTCACGTGGCCTCCCTGTGCGCTTCGAACCGATAAAGGCTAGTGGGCTCGATACGAATGCTCGCATCGATGCGCTGCTTGACTGGCTGCGACCGGTCATGTTGACTGGGAGGTGAATCGACCCAGTTCGCCTCCAGGCCTCATATAAATACCGGGGACTTGGCTCGATTTCACTTTTTTACCTTTTACTTTTACTATTGCCTTCTGCATTTTCGTATCGATTCACGAATCTAGAAAGAGATAACAGCTCTGTACTTTCGACTCTATCAGCTTCAATCCACCAGATCTCGAAATCTCAATCTTAAACTAGGTAATCCACCACGAATCTAAATGACGAAACTATCTCCGATCTACTCTTTCTTCGTCAATCAACCGCTCTGGCAATTGGTAAAACCAGATCTGGTTCGAAGTCCAGATGGCCATGGCGAAGCTCTCGTAGATCGGAGAAGAAAGAGTGGAGAAGGCAAAAGCGAATTGATCTAGGGGCCGTGTTCGAATCGACGAAGACAGCGACATCTTTTCTTAGATCCCGTATCGATTCTTGGGATAAGTCGATAGGGGAGATCCAGTTCGCATCGATGGATATAATGATGGATCGTATCGACACGAAATGATCAATACGGAACACTAAAAAAAATGTATCTTAGTTTCAGATCGATACGAATCTTGCCTTCACGATCGATGTTAAGCTAAGGCCTTTTCTGATCGATACGAACCAGGCAACCAAGGATCGATGCGAAGTACTCTGACCTCTGATGGATTCGAACTTGACTCCTGACGATCGATTCGAAGCCTGCTCACGGGTATCGATTCGAACCGGTATCATGATGGATTCGAACGAGCCTTTTTTGATCGATTCGAACTTCCCATTATGGATGCGAAATTTTGACATTCTTCAGCATAACTCCGATGAGCTTCATCCTTGCATATCTGGACTTGATAATTAAATTGCATATTTGACTACCTCTCGAAGCTCGTCGATGGAACTGCCATTTAACAGAAAAGTACAACAAACTCTTTAATCTTGAATCGATCACTATCACCTGAATAGCGTGGTCGTGACGGTCAGCGATGACGGTCACGCCCGTCTGACTTCCAGAATTTAGTCGCTTGCATGTTTTCTTTAACTCTGCAGAATTTGCTCAAGTCACGCACAACACTTGCACTACACAACACATTCATGCACTTTACACTGGGGAATGCACGGGCTTTTTGTCATCTAATGATGGTTTCTCGTGAGTTAGCTAGTGATGGAACCGTCAAGTTCGCAGCAGCAAGAAACTCAGAACCCTATCCTTCCCAGACTTGAGATTCCGGTCATCGAGACCGAAGCTATTGGTCCAGCTCCGGATGAGTTGCCCGATGCGTCCTTCATTAACAGTCCACCTGATTCTGTCCCGTCTAATATTTCTGAAGACATGCTAGGGAGAATATGCTTAAGGCATGGCTTATCTTTGGATGAGGTACTGTTGCCTGGACCGGATGACATGCCACATAATCCCCCGGAGGGGTATACTGCTTTTAATCGGCATGCGTGCGCAGCCGGCACACTTCCTCCGTTCAATGATTACATAAGAGAAGTGTGGGCTTATCTGGACATCGCTCCGTCTCAATTGCATCCAAACGGATATGCCTCACTCAACAGCTTGTTCATTGTATTCATGGAGTACCTCCATCGTCCTCCCCGTATGACTGACATAAGATACTTGTTTAATTTCAAGAGTCGGACTGACAGCCCATCTTACACGTTCTTGGAGTCTGTAAGGAACTGCCAAGTTGTCGCGGGGTCGTGGACTAGGCTAAGCTACTTTAAGTCGGAGTGGTTCTATGTCCGATGTCCTCCGGGGTTTGCCAGAAGATGGCTGTTCAGACATGAGTATTGTCTTTTTTCCCAAGTAATTGACAGGGCAATTTTCGGAGTGAAATTAAACTTACGTCTTCTTCTCTTTTTCTTTCAGCTATCATCCAGCGGCCTGAGGGTGGCTACTATAAAGAGATAGTTCGGGTCCTCCAAGAGATTCCTAGCGAAGAAAGGAATATTGAACTGTTATTGACAGATCGGAATCTCAGAGTTCTTGGGCTGATCGGCCGGAGGCAGAGCATAAGACTCGATGGTGCACTAAAGACCGTCTCCAGGAAAAAGGTCAAGCGGATGAAGCCCAGGGTTGTGATAATTGAGGAACCCGATTCCGAGAAAACTCATACTGATGAGGAACCGTTGGTCGGACCTGCTAATGCAACCCCGGAGTCCGATGCCAAGAGGAAAGGTAAAGCAGTGGCCTCAAAACAGCCTAAGTCCGGGAGGCGGAAGTCTGTGGTTTTGCACCATCCTTTGCCAGGAGTTAAGATTACGGAAGCATCCTCCCTGCAAGCTGAAGATCAATTCGAAGGGCCTGCTGACCCTCCAATCCCGGACATCGAGCCGGAGCAACACGACGTTGGATTGGGTGGACCGCGACATATCGTCGATGTCAGCGAGTCTGATCCTGCCAGTGCGATTGACACTTCTGGTTGGTCCGGGGGGTTACACATTCACACACTCTTCACGGCACAACACACTTTTCTAACCGTAAACAACACATCGCAAACGGTTACTGATTCTTCGTGGTTTTCTTTTCAGGTACGATGTCTGAGCAAGGTTCTGTGCTTGGTAGTTTGCGCAATAAGCGCCGTTATCGTGAGCCACGCAGGAGAGAGGGCGAGAGGGATTACGACTCAGGACACTCTGGCCAGGAGAAGTCTGACAGAGATAGGGGATACGTTCGCCGATCCCGATCTCGCTCTCCTCCCCCCAGGACCTCTGCACCTCCTACGGCCGCGGTTACTTGTCCTCCTGAGACTTCACGGCCTAGGCCGCCTTCTCAAGCTTTGAGGTCGGATCCTCCGTGCAGGACTGAAATAGCCACCTCTTCGGCTACTGTACCGGTCCCGACCGAGGCGTCTAGTGAAGGAGCGCTTAAACTGGCACAGATGAGGAAGGGATTTCCCGACATCTGTTTTGATGGTTATGTCTTCCCTCTGCACTTGAAGATAATTCCGCCAACCGCGGAAACCACTATCCATGATTATGTTGCGGACATCTTTTTCTAGTACAGGGAATGGGGACGGGCCGCGAGGAAGGCGTCTAAAGTGGCATTCGAGCGGGGCGTCACCATTGAGAAGCTTGAAAAGGAGCTGGGTCACAACGACCAAATCATAAAAGAGCTCAACTCGGAGGCTGAGTCTTCCCGTAAATCCGAGATGGAGGCTCTAAAGAAGGTTGATGAAGTGAACGCGGTCATGACCAGGATGAAGCAAGAGCATTATACCGCCATCGAGGACATGGGTCACAGGAACACTTCTATTACCGCCGAGAGGGATGCCGCTCTCAAGGAGCTTAATGAGCTGAAATCAAAGTTTTCAGAGATGGCGAAGGAAAAAGACGCAGCTAATGTCTCTGCGCAGGAGGCCTGTGATCAGGCGGTGACGCTTCGTAAGGAGAAGGAAGCGGCTATACAACAAGCCCGTGAGGCTGAGGCTGGGGTTGATGAGAAAGTACGGCAGGCGGAGGCCAGGATTGAGGCCAAGGTGGAAGAGCTACTCGTCACTTATAATGCCAATGTGTTAAGGCACCGAGATTTGACATGGCTTGACGATTACCCCACGCATCTCTATAACGCCTGGAACCTACTGGTTGACGAGGAGAAGTCTGGGCACCCTGATGAAGCCCTTGATGAATTCGAGCTGGAGAACCGCATCCTCAATGATGACGAAAAGAAGGTTCTTCATGACTCCATGATTTCCCACGACAAGGTGAGGCTTGGTGCCCAAATCCAGGAAGTCGGAGAGAGCTCTGGTGCAGAACACCATGTTATGAGTTCTGAGATAGTTGTGTCATCTCAGTCTGAGCCAACTCCGATGATCTACCCCCAGCCTATTCCGGCATACGATACAGATCAACCGCATTTATCTCCTATTAAGGAACATCCTTCTGAAGTTGTTCAGACGACCTCGAGCCAGACCGAGGAAGGTACTCTGAACTAACTTCTTGTATATTTGGATTGAAGAATCTGTGATGAAATGTTGTTAATGACGTGTCCTTTTCCTTTGATCAGTGACAGGAGTTGCACCAGCCGCGCCCCTTACCACCCAAGAATCAGGTCAAGCGCTAGGAGCCATCATCTCTGAGGCGACATCCGTCGCAGCAATGGCACCAGTTGGAGTGACGCAGGGGAGCTCACTTTCTTTCGATGAGCAGATGATAAACGAGCTCCTTGGTCGCCAAAGTGATCCTTTTGCGGACTTGCCATTCGGCTTGGGTGGATTCACGGCTACTTCTGACACCCCGTCTCAGACTACTACGGCTCCTAGCGAAGCTAGGGCATGGCGGGAAGCGACGATGTTGGCCGAGATTAATGCCGAGATGGCGGCCACGGCGCACGGCGGTGAAGTAGATGGCGGAGCAGCAGCACAGTGCCCTACTCCTCTTATGACTGTGTCTCCTGGGGGCACACTTACTGATACTAATGTGCCAGCCCCTCCTCCGGCTGCGGAGTCTGTTCCTCCCACTCCTCCCGCGGGAAGCATCCCTATAGAGTCCAGCTCAGATGAGGACGTTGACATTATGCCTTCACCCGAAGGGAGCTTGCCTAAGGAGAAAGGCTCCAAGCGAAAGGGTACTGGTGGCTCCAGT
This sequence comes from Allium fistulosum, assembly GCA_030737815.1. Lineage (NCBI taxonomy): Eukaryota > Viridiplantae > Streptophyta > Magnoliopsida > Asparagales > Amaryllidaceae > Allium > Allium fistulosum. The sequence goes on from CM060907.1 coordinate 399,912,607, forward strand.
AGCTCCTCGAGGAAGAAGAAGCTGAGGAAGCAGAAGGATTAGATATTCTTTTCATAGGCAGTTAGGGACTTTTGTTATTTTTTCTGCTTTTCCCTTTTGTAGGCCGTGTTTAGATGCAGGTTCGGCCCCTGCTAGTAGGAATATTTTGGAAAAAACTCATGTATGAACCATTGTTCTTGAGTTAGTTGGAATAAAATTTTGTTTTCTAGCTTCAGCTTGTGTTCCTTTCTATGCTTGAATATTGCAGTGTTCGGACTTTGGTCCAGTGTACTTGCATTATCTGATTGCTTCAAGAATAGCTCATTTTACTTGTTAAGTATGGAAATCTCGGACTTGAGTTGTGATAGGGGATCGTATCGGAGCTGAGCATCGCATAGTTTCGGGTAATGACTAACATTTGCCTCTGCCCCCAGTTCTGGGGTCAAGTTGTGATGATCAGCTTGTGATGGCACCAAGCGAGGACCGAGTGGTCGAACTACGCTTGTTCTCTTATGAATCGTTCCATCCACACTCCGGGGATATGCGTCATCTCGTAAGCGGTTGTTCGCACTTTGGGAACATGGAGTTGACCGTTTATACTCTGCATCGCACTCTGGGAATGTGGAGTTGAATGTTTATACTCCATTTCGCACTCTGGGAATATGGAGTCAAATGTTTATACTCCGCTTCGCACTCTGGGAATGCGGAGTTAAATGTTTATACTCCGCTTTGCACTCTGGGAATATGGAGTTAAATGTTTATACTCCGCTTCGCACTCTGGGAATGCGGAGTTAAATATTTATACTCCGCTTCGCACTCTGGGAATATGGAGTTAAATGTTTATACTCCGCTTTGCACTCTGGGAATGCGGAGTTGGTCATTTATACTCCACTTCGCACTCTGGGAATATGGAGTCAAATGTTTATACTCCGCTTCGCACTCTGGGAATGCGGAGTTAAATGTTTATACTCCGCTTCGCACTCTGGGAATATGGAGTTAAATGTTTATACTCCGCTTCGCACTCTGGGAATGCGGAGTTGGTCATTTATACTCCACTTCGCACTTTGGGAATATGGAGTCAAATGTTTATACTCCGCTTCGCACTCTGAGAATGCGGAGTTGAAATGTTTATACTCCGTCTCGCGCTCTGGGAGGACGGAGTCGAATGTTTATACTCCGCTTCGCACTCTGGGAATGCGGAGTTGGTCATTTATACTCCACTTCGCACTCTGGGAATATGGAGTCAAATGTTTATACTCCGCTTCGCACTCTGGGAATGCGGAGTTGAAATGTTTATACTCCGTCTCGCGCTCTGGGAGGACGGAGTCAAATGTTTATACTCCGCTTCGCACTCTGGGAATGTGGAGTTAATTGTAGGATTGTCGTGTGTCAACCCTATTAATATCGGTGTCATGGCTTGTCCCCGAGCTCGGGTTTCACCTAGTGAGTGGCCGGTCGTATCACAGCCACTCTCCATTTGAATAAGTCCCATGGCATGATGGGATTTAGCTCTTCGTGCATCGTGATGTTGTATATCGTGCATAATGAATCACAGCTCTGGCTCGAAGAAGTGGCATTTGATTGCTGAAATAAGAAAATGCGGCAAAGTCAGTTGCCTTATTACAAAATTCAAATTTCGAAATGCAGAAACAAATTGCTAAATAGAATGAAATAAATAAAGCCTGTCATATGTAGTAGCGGCGGAGACTTTCGCTGTTCCAAGCCCTTGGTAAATCGAGACCGTCAACAGTCGACAGCTTGAATGTACCATCTCCGAGCTTTCGTGTAATTACATACAGTCCTCCCCAGTTCGGTTTCATGTGTGAAGGAACTGGGTAGATTCTCTTGAGCACGAGGTCGCCGAGTTCAAAGGTTCGAGGTCGAACTCTGGTGTTGTACAATCGGGCGACCCGGCTTCGATGTGCGGCTGCTCTAAAATCAGCCTCTTCCCGTTTTTCATCCAATAGATCCAAAGACTCGGCTAGGAGTATAGCGTTTGTTTTTGGATCATAATAAGTCACGCGATGAGAGAGCACTTCTGTCTCGACCGGGATAACGGCCTCTGAGCCATAAGATAGGGAAAACGGAGTGTGTCCGGTCGCGGTTTTGTGGGTCGTTCGATAGGCCCATAACGCCATAGGAAGTTCATCGACCCACTTGCCCCCAGCCTTCTCCAATCGTTTCTTCAGGATCGATTTTATAACTTTGTTGACAGCTTCAACCTGTCCATTCGCTTGGGGGTGTGCGACAGCCGAGAACTTTTTGCGGATATGAAACCGTTGACAGAAATCCTTGAATTCCGCACTCTCGAATTGGGCTCCGTTATCAGTGATGATAGTATGCGGGAGTCCAAATCGACAGATGATGTTGCGAACCACGAAATTTATCACTTTCTTTGTCGTAATGGTTGCAAGGGCTTCGGCCTCAGCCCACTTTGTGAAGTAATCAACAGCGACGATGGCGTATTTCGCACCGCCTTTTGCTAAAGGTAAAGCGCCGATGATGTCAATGCCCCACATTGCGAATGGCCAGGGACTGACCATTTGGGTTATTTCAGTTGGCGGAGCTCTCGGAATTCGGGCATGTATCTGGTATTTATCGCACTTCCGGGCATAGTTTGCCGCATCTCGGTTCACTGTCGGCCAGTAGTACCCATATCGAAGTATCTTCTTAGCGAGAGCTTGCCCTCCGGTATGATCGCCGCACTCTCCTTCGTGCACGTCGTGTAACACTCGTCTGATTTCCTCGTGGGCGATACACCTGAGGAGAGGAACGGAATAACCTCTCCTGTACATGACTCCGTTTTGGATGACGAACCGTGAAGCTTTTCGCTGAATTTGTCTCTTCACATTTCTAGGTTCAGGCAGCACCCCATTCTCAATGTAATTCCGATACGGAGTCATCCAAGATTCTCTACTGGGAGCGGTTTCAAATACAGAGTTCATTTCTATCCGATCGATGCTCGGAGTGGCCAAAGTTTCAACGGGGACAAGTCCCATTGTTGCGCTTCACCTGTGCTGGCTAACTTTGCCAGTGAATCGGCTTTTTGATTGTGCTCCCGAGGCACATAATAGATGGCATAATAATCAAACTGGTTTAGTATTTCCTGAACTCGAGCCAAGTAAGCGGCCAGTCTTCGGTCTCTTGCCTGGTATTCTCCTCGCACTTGGCATACCACTAACTGTGAATCGCAATAAATTTCTACAGCGATAATTCTCAAATCTCTGGCAAGCCTTAGGCCGGTTAGGAGGGCTTCATATTCGGCTTCATTATTAGTTGCACGAAAGTCGAATTTAAGAGCATAACATATGGATCGGCCCTCGGGAGTCTCAAGTACAACCCCAGCGCCCGAACACCGGTCATTTGACGCACCATTAGTATACAGCTTCCAGATGTATTCGGGGGATTCACTGGTCTCGGGTAAGTCTTCTGGAACGGTGAATTCGGCTATGAAATCAGCCAGGACTTGTCCTTGAATGGCCCTCCGCGGAGCGTATGCGATATCAAATTGGCTTAGCTCAATGTTCCACTTGAGTAACCTACCGGACGTCTCAGGCCGCGTAAGGACCTGTCGTAACGGCTGGTCGGTGTACACAGTAAGCGAATGAGCTTGGAAGTAAGGACGGAGCTTCCTTGAGGCAATGACCAGGCAGTAGGCCAGTTTCTCCAGTCTCGGATAATTTCTTTCAGCTCCTGTTAGTCGCTTACTAACATAGTAGACCGGGTTTTGCACTTTGTCTTCTTCCCGGACTAGAGCAGCACTGATCGCATGTTCTGATACTGCCAGGTAGAGATATAGTTGCTCGTGGTCAACCGGTTTTGATAAGATCGGAGGTGTGGAGAGATGTCGAACTAATGATCGGAACGCGCCTTCACACTCCGTGGTCCATTCAAAGTTTCGTTTGCCCTTCCGAATCAGGTCGAAGAAAGGAATGCATTTATCGGTGGACTTTGAAATGAACCTGCTCAATGCTGCGACCTTCCCGTTAAGACTCTGGACTTGTTTTATAGTTCTAGGGGTTTGCAAATTTCTAATAGCCCAGATCTTCTCAGGATTCGCCTCTATTCCTCGAGCGTTGACAATGAACCCAAGGAATTTTCCGGATGCAACGCCAAAGTGACATTTGAGTGGGTTGAGCTTCATTCCGTACTCCCGGAGGATGCTGAACATTGAATTCAAATCTCTGACGTGATCGGTGGAGAATCGGGACTTCACCAGCATGTCATCCACGTAAACCTCCATGGTCTTCCCAATCTGATCAGCGAACATTCGGTTGACCAAGCGTTGGTATGTTGCTCCAGCGTTCTTTAGACCAAACGGCATGACTTTGTAACAATAGAGTCCCAGGTCGGTCACGAAGCTGGTATGTTCCTGATCAGGTAAATGCATGGGTATTTGATTGTAGCCGGAATAAGCGTCCATAAAGGATAGTAGTTCATGTCCGGCCGTCGAATCTACGAGCTGATCGATTCGTGGAAGTGGGAAGCTATCTTTTGGACAGGCCTTGTTTAGGTCAGAGTAATCAACACAGGTTCTCCACTTCCCGTTTGGTTTCCGAACTAGTACAGGGTTGGACACCCATTCTGGATACAAGGCATCTCGAATGAACCCATTCGATTGTAGTTTATCAACTTCCTCCTTAAGGGCGGCAGATCTCTCTGGATCCATACCGCGCCTTTTCTGCTTTACTGGGACATGTCGCGGATCTATATTCAGGGAGTGACTTGCAATGCTCGGCGAGATCCCGCACATGTCAGAGTGTGTCCAGGCGAAGACGTCGAGATTCGCCCGAAGAAATTCGACCAACTCCTGCTGTGTCTGCTTGTTTAGTTGGGACCCAACTTTCAGCATCTTTGAATCATCATCCTCACCGATTGGGACGTCCACAGTCAGTTCGGCTGGAGAAGCTTGACTCTCCGTTGATTCGTCTTTATCCTCGTTGTCCCTGGGGTCCAGGTCTTTCAGGAATTGGTCATGGTGCCCGGGCCGAGGCCCATGCATCAATTGTCAATTATCGATAGAACGGACGTAGAGAGATTCCTCTACGCCCTTTCCCTTCTCTTTACATTGCGCCCCGCGCAGCTCAGCAACATAACAGGCCCTTCCCGAGGCCTGATCTCCTTGAACAACTCCAATCCCATGATCAGTGGGAAATTTCAAAGTCAGACACCATGGGGCGATCGCCGCCCTGAACTCAGCTAAGGCTGGTCGACCCAGAAACGCATTATATGGCGAATCGATTTCTAGCACAACAAATTGTAACATTCGGACCCTCCGGCGTTCTCCAACGCCTAACTCGACTGGGAGTTCAGTTATTCCGATGGGTATCGTGGCGCTTCCGTTGAAACCATGGATTCTGGATAAACAGGGTTTCAAATCCTTTGTCTCCATCTTCATTAGATCGTAAGCCCGTTTAAGCAAGATGTTCACAGAGCTCCCACTGTCAACCAGGATCCTCTTCATCCAAGCAGGACCTACCTGGGCAGATATGACTAGTGGGTCAATTGTAGGGGCTTCGACTTTATCGGCGTCTCGGCTCCTGAACACGATATCATCGGACATTACCTTTTGTTGTTTTGCCGGGGTTCCATCCTCGCAATTACTATAACACTCGAAGTCCGCATGCCTGATAGAACTGGCATACGACTCCATTTCCCCCCAGCTTCTGTCTGCCGGATGGGGACCACCACTTATTGTGTTGATTACTGATCTCCCGCCCGCACGGGCGGGTTCCTCCTCTCTTTCCTGATTTTGTGAACGATTTTGATTCGAGGGGCCCGCCCCGCCAGACTGCGGCGCCCGTACAAACTGATCTAGCTTCCTCTCTCTAATCAGCTTCTCGATGAGGTCCTGTAAGTGCCGACACTCATTGGTATTGTGTCCATAGCTTTCATGGAACCTACAGAATTTCCCTGTCTGAATCTGTCTCTCCGACGAGGGCTTCGGAGCAGGCTTCTTATACCGTACAGTGTTACAAGTCTGTAAGTATACGTTTTCCAATGACGTGTTTAGCGGTGTATAACTGTCAAACATCTGAGCTCTACGCCGTGGACCTCGGTTCTCATCTCTCTTCTTATTCTGGCCATTGTTTCCTCTCTGCTGGGTTTGCTTGTTTTGTATATTCAGTTGAACTTTCCCGGAACTCTCGCCGGACTGTTTAACTGCCACATTGCTCTGTATTCCCTCAATGCTGGGCCTCGCATCGTCCTTCTTCCTAGATTGTTTTGCGTCCTCCTGCCGCAGGAATTGAGCGGCCTTGGAGTAAAAACGGTCCAACGACGCGGGCGGTTTTCCAGCTAGCCAGTTTCCGAATTCAGAATCAGGATCAATCCCGTTGGTCAGAGCCATTAAGATTGAATTATCGTTGGGATTGGTGATTTCGACGCATGCTGCGTGGAACCTCTCCAGGTAACGCCTGAGTGTTTCTCCAGGAGCTTGAGTGACGCTGGACAAGGTGTTGACGTCTTTTGGCCTAGCAACATGCATCCGGAATTGCTCCACAAACTTCTTGGCCAATTGATCGAACGAAGAAATCGATCTAGGTGGTAGGCGGGTAAACCACATTGTCGCGATTCCCCCCAGAGAGATGGGGAAACTCCGACACTTCACTGCATCGTCGGCCCTTGCAGCGCTCATCGACCATTCATACTTCAGAATATGCTGGTTGGGGTCACTATTCCCTTCATACATCGGGAGAGTCGGCATTCTGAATCGCCTAGGGGGTTCGGCATGTAACACTTCGTCTGTGAAAGGGGTATGACTACGGGAAATCCCCCAGTCATCATTAGTGAGCCGCTGACTCTCGTGGATCATTTGACGTATCATGGTTGATATATCCGAAACGGGCAGATTCGGAGCGTGATGAGCTAAGACGTGGTCGGGTTCCACGGTGCGAGTTGGGATCGGGCGCTGTCGACGATCCGTATCTCGCCTCCTTGGCTCAAGGTCTTCTGGGACATAAGGTTCAGGAGTATGTCCTCGCTGTTGATTGATCGGCTCTGATTGATTTCGGGTATCGACCCTTGTCTCTGCTGCGGCGGTTGTGGCACGGTTATCCGTGGTGTACTGTGGGGCAGTACCTCCTCGCGTTGAGGGACCCGTTTGGAAGCTGGTCGACGGTCCTACCCTCAGTTGCCCAACAGTTAAGGCGGGCTGATATTCAGCAGCTTGAGCGCGACCCCCCTCTAGTCGAGGACGGGTAGTTCGGTGGTGATAATCAGATGAAGCTGAGCTTTCGGTAGACGCCCTAGAGACATCATCTCTCCTGGACCTTCTGTGCCCTCGGCGGTTTAGCTGGTTGGTCAGCTCGATATTAGCGCGTAACTGTTCCGCCAACTGCTGACGGCTTTGGGTCAGCTCCTGGAGCAATACCTGAAACTCCTGTCAGGTGACTAGCCCTGTTGAGTCTGAGTGAGTGGTATTGTCTTGATTGGAAGAAGGCGGCTGTGTGGGATTCTGCCTATCTCTGCCTTCTTGCTCTGCAGCGGTAGCGCCATTTCTTGTGCTGACCATTCTCGGTGGTGGAGTCCTTTCCTAGATTTTGAACAAATCTGAATAGAATGGAAGGATCCCGGACTGGATATCTGGATCTTCCTCTTGGATTTGTGCAATCCGGTATCGACGGCAGATCCAATGAGCAGGGGAAAAAGCTGGTTTTCTCGGTGAAAGCACCAAAGTGTTTGTACCAAAAATGGGCACAACACTCTTCGGGAGTTATTTGAAGAGATAAAATGAAGATTATAAATGTAAAACGGAGATTATCTAACAAAAACTCCAACAAACAGGAATGTAAAGTGCACAAACAAGCAATTTAGAGTGGTTCGGCGTATAGCCTACGTCCACTATGAAGTTTTGATGATTTTATTGATTCTCTTTCAACGATTACAAGCGTTTACAGCAATGAACAGCGGATTACAGTTTAGAATTCGAAATTGACAGCAAAAGTAGGATGCAAATCTCAATCCGGCAGAGTCTGGACGCTTCAGAGAAAAAAGATCCTTTTTCCGTTGACTCTGGGGCTCTATTTATAGGCGTAGGAGGCTTAGATTTCGCTCAAACTCCGGGAGACTTGGCCTGACACGTGAGGGGAACATTCGACCACTTCCAGAGAGTTTCAAGTCAATCTGTGATCGATACGAAATCATTTCGTATCGATCATGATTACTTCCAATTGAGCTCAAAATTGGTGGAGATGTTCCTCGGTATGTGTGCAACCTTCAGTTAAAATTTCATGGTATTTGGATCAGTGGATTGAGAGATATCATCGATGCGAGGCGATGTTCTTCGCTGGGCTGTCTGGTTCGAATCCATTTCTCTGAGCTGAGGGCTTCGAATCGATGGTATCACGCGCCTCTGCGAAGACGTGGAACGCACACTTCGCCTCGATCCGGTCTTTACTCCGAGTCGACCGTGTCGACTCCATATATCTCGGCGCATTCGCATCGAGGGATGACGTAACGCGCGTGCTTCGCCTCGATCCGGTATTTGCTCCGTGTTGACTGCTTCGACTCCATGTATCTCGCCCCGTTTCCTTCGAGATATGACACGTTATCCAAGCTGGTTGACCTAATGGATTCGAGTAGGACTTCATCCATGGATACGAGGCAAACACTGGCTGATGGATACGAAGTAGACACTGGATGATGGATACGAGGCAAACACTGGTTGATGGATACGAAGTAGACACTGGATGATGAATACGAAGTAGACATTGGATGATGGATACGAAGCAGGCACTGACTGATGGATACGAAGTAGATATCAAGCGACCGTTACAAACCAGGTGACTTATTGATGGATACGAATAAGTCTTTCCGGTTGAAGGTTCTATCGATACGAAGCTTATGACTATGTGGACTTAATCGTTCTGATGGGCATGAGATCGATGGATTCGAAAACGAGGACCGCCGATGGATACGAAATCCATCGACACGAACTGCTGCTTATTGATGGATACGAAAAAGTGCTCTTCCCTTTGCCTTGCATCCATCATAACTTGAGCATATGAACTCGGATCGATCTGAAACTTGGAGCATTGGTTTGCTTTATTTTCCCGATTATGTCCCATCGATTGGGGCTTGATCCGGACTTGGTCAAAAGTCAACGATATCCATGACAAACGGCATTTGGAATCCAACTCCTTGGTGTCCCGGCCTTGCCAAAAGGCGGGATAACAATAGCATAAGAGAAAAAGAGCATGTAAACAAAGTAAATAAGGAGGCTAAGAAGCCATTAAAAAGATATTTTATTTATCTTTGATTTTGTGGCTACAATATGTATAAAGGACAAGAAGATGGTTACATGAAACATAAGGGGTACTTATACATGCTTAAAACCCTAATTCATTCTTAGGGGACTACCAAAAATACCCTTGAGATAGTGTAACCTCCAATTGATCATTAGGGAATTAATTAATCTCCACTAACCTACCTTTAAGTCTCTATTAACATGTGTATGTGCTTTTAATTGTGGACTATTAGTTAATGGGCACGTGGGCTCCTCCATATTGCAAGAATTCTTTTATTTTCTATATTCTCTTGGCCTTGAACATTTGTGCATACATATATCCATGAAGATCCACCCAATTTGCACTCAATTTCCTACAAATAAAAATAAAAATGTGCAAATTATTTTTTCTCAAAATTAGATCGTACACAAAATTACCATTTTGCCCCCAAATGATTTGAAAACAATTTAGATTTTGATTAAAACTTGTAAAATACCCTAATATGCTCATTTATTAATAAACGAAGATTAAATATGGGAGTAAAAAATATACGCTTTTACAAGCACATCAAATACCCCCACATTTATCTTTTTATTTGTTCTCGAATAAACTAAAACTAGGATAAATCCATTTTCGTAGGAAACACGATCGTATTGAGCGTATGCAACAAGCTGTTAAACCTCTAGGTAACCCTAGTAGGACGAGTGTTGTCTCGCAAGGGTTTTTAGCGGATACTACCCTCAAAATCCAAATGCCATATGCAAATTCTAATGCGACTACATAATGCAAGTTTTCGAAAATATTTACAATTGAAGGGTTTAGTTTTACATTGACACAAGTAGGTTTGGTTACTATCATTTTACTCATCAAAACTTCCAACAAAAATTAAGTTATCATCACAACTAGATTCAAGTTTGGCTAGTTGTTACGGTTGATAACATAATGCAACTATGAAATGAATCCTTTAATTGATTATCAAAGTTTTGCAAAGTAGCATTTTAATTTCTTTTGAATAACAAGTCAAATCAAACAAGTGAAGATAGTGCTTAGATTTCAATTGCTTGCACTCATTATTTTGAAAAATATTAACATTATTATTTACACACCTAACTCTGATAAACTGAGGCCATATATACCGATCATGCACTGCCTTTCTGGCCTACGTGAGAAGGGTACATAGCATGGCGAGTGTACACACTTACATTTGAGCATGACTCTAGGTGTTTATTATTATTATTTTTATTTTATTTACATACACCAAACTCAGATAAACTGAGGCCAGATATACCGATCAGGCACTGCTTTTCGGGCTTACGTGAGAGGCGTATAGAGCGTGGCAAGTATACACACTTACGTATGAACACATGACTCTAGGTGTTTCTTATTTTTATGAAATCAAATTTTTTTTGAAAAGGGAGAGTTATGCAAAATCATCTTAGCACCACTTAACTTAGAAGATCAAAAATATTATCGCCTTTACTTAAATCAACCACTCTCTTAAACTTCATAATTATCACCTATGAACCTTCATATATACTGGTTAAACCATAGTTGCTTTTAATCAATCTTTTATTTTTATTTTTGTTGAGACGAGTAAATTTTCAAAAATTTCAATTTAATAACCAAAAATGTATGCTTATCCTTTTGTGTTTTTTCAAAAGTAAATCGACATGCTAAAAAGAAAATTTTGCTTTGCGATTTCTTTTCTTTGGAATGGAAGTGCAAAAAATAAACCATGAAAATTCAAAATAAACATGAGATAACCCCCCACACTCGATTTTGACCATATCCCCATAGTCAATGCATGATATTGAGTGTAACAGACAAAAATATGTGTATATTTACAAGCGAGGGTTAAATTTTTTTACTAGACGTAGTGTGGCTCATGAAGAATCATGAGCTCCTCCTCTCGATCACTCGCCAACTGCATGTAAGGTTTTAAACGATGACCATTTACTTTAAAAACCGATCCATCCCTAGGGTTTTCTATTTCTACGGCACCGTGTAGAAAAACAGTATGTACAACGTACGATCATGCTCACCTTGATTTTAATTTCCTAGGGAACAAATGAAGTCGAGAGTCATACAAAAGAACTTTTTGATTTGGTGAAAATATTTTCCTTAGGATTGACTTGTCATGAAAAACATTTGTTCATTCTTTATAAATTTTCTCATTTTCATACGCGTCGTTCCTAATCTCCTCTAATTCATTGATTTGAAATTTTCTGTTTTCGCCAGCTTTTTAAAGATCAAGTTTATGTTCTTAATCGCCCACAACGCTTTATGTTCAAGTTCAATAAGTAAGTGACACGCTTTACCTTATACTAGCCTAAAAGGAGACATCCCAAGGTTGGTTTTATACACAGTTCAATAAGCCCCAAGCGCATTTGTCAATTTTTCTGACCAATCTTTTCAATTTTCATACAAAGTTTTCTCCAAAATTTGCTTAATTTGGTGATTTGAAACTTCAACCTAGTCAGAAGTTTGAGGATGATAGGGAGTGGATAACTTGTGGGTTATCAAGTATTTCTTTATTAGAGTTTCACATGATTGATTACAAAAATAAGTTCCATTGTCCCTTATTATTATGCGAGGTGTGCCAAACCTCTAGAAGATGTTTTCTTTTATGAATTTCACAACAAATTTGTGGTCATTTTTTATGAGGAACGGCTTCAACCCATTTATAGACGTAATCAATAGCAGGAAGAATGTACATATTTCTGAAAAAGTTGGGAAATGGTCCCATAATGTCAATACCCTATACCTCAAAGATTTCGATCGTAAGAATAGGGTTCAATGGCATCATGTTTCGTCGAGAGATTTTTCCTAACATTTGGCAGTGATCACAAGTTTTACATAACTCAAATGCATCTTTGAAAAGCATAGGCTAGTAAAAACCACATTAAAGCACCTTTTTTGCAGTTTTCCTTGGACCGAAATAACCACCACAAGCTTGGTCATGACTAAATGAAAGAGCACTCTTAATTTCGCAATGGACGCAATGTCGAATGATTTGGTCGGAACAATACTTAAACATGTATGGATAATCACAATAGAAGTATGTTATCTGGATTTTTAACCCATTAGGATCTAGGAGAATATGGAACGACTTGATGGAGTTAGAATGACTCAGGACTAAACCAAAAAGGGCTAAAGCAACGACTGAGTATGACTAAACCAAGAGACCAACGTTCGTCTAGTCCAATCAGTAGCCAAAGTACAACCAGCTAGTAGATCGTCGTCAGACAACGTGCAACGAGACTATGCAAACAACGACGATACAAGGTCATGGAAGCATCCCAAACTTCAAACTCCAAAAATAGCCAAGTACTTGGATCGCCAACGATCCATAACCTATGGATCGCTAGCGATCCATGCAAGATAGTGGATCGCTATGGCACAAAGGAAGTAAAGGAGACATAGAAGATATAGCAAAAAATATACTAAGTGTATGGATCACTAGCGATCTATACACCATGGATCGCCAGCGATCCATACTGGATAGAGAAGACTTAGCAAGCTAGCACAATGAAGCAATGAAAAGGAGGTAAGCTAGTAGCTGGCACATGAGCCATAATCCATGGATCGCTAGCGATCCATGGTTTTGGTTCAGGTCACGAGCTAAGGTCCGTAGCCTCTTCCTATGTCCATCTGCAAGTAGTCAGCGAACAAGCCTGGCCCATAAGCTCTCCAATGTCTATAAATACCATCATACCTGCAACATAAATTGGATCTCCTTTGGACTGGTTACTGAAGCTCTACTGGAAACATTCTTCACTCTCTACCTCTCTCACAACAACCACTAAAGGAATTCACTGTGATTCTCTAGTGGATTTCAACTCTGAGGATTCAATCTAGATAAATATAATCAAGGTCATGTAATCAAACACTTCATGTAACAACATTCATTCTATAATAAAACTATAAAGCGGACGTTGGCTTCATTAACAGCCGAACCAATATAAAAATTCTCTGTCTTCTTTCTTTTACTGTTCTTTTTCTACATCTGTGATTTGTGATATTGCTCTGTCAGAACAGGGCTGATGCTTTCAAACTCAACCCAGGGTGTTGATCTATATTTTGGGTCAACATTTTGGTGCTTTCACTGAGAACTCCAACACAGGGTTCAGATCTTGCTATCTACGTTGGATCGCATTGGTCCAGAAGTTAGATCCTCAATCTCTGCTTAGAAGGTTTGGTATTGGGAACAGAAGAACCAACCAAGAAGAATCAGAGGAAAAGCAGGAAAATGCATGCTAAGGTGATGGGAAGCTAGCGATCCATATCCTATGGATCGCCAGCGATCCATGATGTTCGCTCATGGGTCAATCAACTCTCTCACATTATGATCCAATAGGCACCCCAGAAGACAAAGTACTGAAATTTGTTAAGTACATGGATCACCAGCGATCCGTACTATGGATCGCCAGCGATCCGTACTATGGATCGCCAGCGATCCGTACTATGGATCGCCAGAAACTATGGGTCATTCGAAGGGGATACATTCGAAAGGAAGCAATGGGCAGAGCTCCAAGAATCATGATGGAAGTAAACGTTAACACTCCACCTACTACAAAAGCACCAGCTACAAACTCAATCTTATGGGTGAAAACTCCACCGAAGGATATAACGATGACTCTCTTCGGCTCTAAAGATGACAAACAATTTGAGGAAGACAAATTGGATGAAAATGCCAACGTGCAAAACGCTAGAAGAAGCTCTTAAACCCATGTCGTAGCACAGTGCTAAGGGATGGACATGGAACTGCTTTCTAAAAGTACTCTTGGAGGTTGGAGAACCAAGAAGATATGATATAAACCGAGATCAATTACAATTTCATGCTCCCATGGTATATTGTGACCACTCCCGACTAACCAGCTTCCAATCCTATCATGAAGCTCCCATCGTCGAATCACGAATGGTCGTCGTCGAAAATCATCAGAAATCGTCAAAATGGTCTTTGAAAAACTCACTTCAGTCCTGACTCAAAGTCGAAATTGGGTAATCACCTATTTGACTCGAAGTAAACCTCGGAAATTCTTGCCCGAAATCAGACTCGGGTAAAACCAAGATTTTCGCCAAGCAAACATGCAAATGGCTCCAAGCAAAGTTTGTCACCAACCCAGCACTTCAAATTCTGTCACTCCAAGCGAATCATGTGCTGACTCCAAGAAAATAGCAAATTTTCTCAGGTCATACTCCAAGTAAAATACCACTAATCCATTAATGCCGATCCATCCTCTTTTGCCAATAACTCGAACGTGCGAACTCCGAATACCTTGAAATTTGGATTCCAACCTTGTGGGGCCTTCTTTGTCACCCCAGACCGATCTCACCTAGTTTGAAATTTTTTGGGACCATCACTGATCCATGACCCCATCATAAGTGATTTGTCATTCAATCGACATTTCCAATCATTCAAGCATAAACAATCATGCATATATCATTTTCAAGCATTATAAACATCCATAACTTGAAAACGGTCTTATCTGACAAAGATTAGAGCATCTTCCCCAATCGAAACCCATTCGCCGAAGCTGTTCAACATGCAAAATATCCAAAGAATTTTATCATGCGAACTATACCTTTTATAAAACTATACAACTGATTCGAAATTGCTTCTTTATAAGTATGACTAGCATATGGACGAAGCGAGGGGGATGGATGTAGTGTGCTGCATGGCCCTAAGGAATCATTAAAGGATGAAACAACCTGCTACCATGGAAAAATTCTATGGGAAGGCAAACCGGTTCTAAAGACTAGAAGTAGTGCAATTAGAAGAAGGCAAACTCGGTAGTGTGCCAAAGAACATACCAAACTGTGAAGGATCTATAGGACCTTAGAGACCTTCTGCCCAAGCAAGGCTACTAAGACCCAGTAGAAAAGCACCCCAGCAAACCGATGAAATCAGACGAAAAGATGATTATCAAGTAACACTCTAACTAGCTAGCCACTAAAGAATGGGACAGCAAACTAAAGCGATGCCTTCTTACTCATCCTTGTCTACTCTCCTTTTCCAAATAAGCCATACCGAGACACTAGGGGCATTGTAGATAGCATTGCAAAAGAATTGCTTCTATGCCCTCGACAAGTCATGTCAATCCCCCATTTGGGTATTGGCGTTGCTGATGGCGTCGAGAAGTCTTGTCCAAAGGATCGTCAAACTAACAAATCGAACACATTAGCCTACAAGAATCGATAAAACCATGCTTCCTCGAGCTGATTCCAAAAAATTCCTCATTAAGTCGATGAATCATTGCTTAAGACCGTCGAGCCATCGGACACATGACCCAAAACTACTCTCGGAATCGATAAATTATCATTCCGTAGCCGTTTGGTTGTTGGACATCTGACCTTAAAATACCCTTCGCGAACGTGAAGGTCTTTCATGAACTAAAGCATCGTGAAGGTGAACCGGTAGATCAGCAGTCATCTGATCCAAAAAAAACCCTTCACGAACGTAAAGGTCTTTCACGAACTAAAGCGTCGTGAAGGTGAACCGGTAGATCAGCAGTCATCTGATCCAAAACACTCTTTGCGAATGCGAAGGTCTTTCACGAACCAAAGCATCATGAAGGTAAACCAGTAGATCATCGGTCATCTGATCCAAAAAATAATTAGTGAATGCGAAGGTCTTTCACGAACCAAAGCGTCGTGAAGGAAAACTGGTAGATCAGTGGTCATCAGATCCAAAAACCCTTCGCGAACGTGAAGATCTTTCATGAACTAAAGCATCGTGAAGGTGGACTAGTAGGTCAGCGGTCATCTTATCCAAGAAACCCTTCGTGCATGTGAAGGTCTTTCATGAACTAAAGCATCGTGAAGGTGAACCAGTAGATCAGCGGTCATCTGATCCAAAAAACCCTTCGCGAACGTGAAGATCTTTCACGAACTAAAGCATCCTGAAGGTGAACTGGTACATCAGCGGTCATCTGATCAAAAAACCTTTGGCGAATGCGAAGGTCTTTTACGAACCAAAGCATCTTGAAGGTAAACTGGTAGATCAGCGGTCATCTGATCCAAAAACCCTTCGCGGATACGATGATCTTTCACAAACCAAAGCGTCGTGAAGGTAAACCGATAGATCAGCAGTTATCTGATCTAAAAAACCCTTCACAAAGAGGAAGGTCTTCCATGAACTAAAGCATCATGAAGGCAAACCAGTAGATCAGCAAAATTTATGTCTGACTAATATCCACAAAGGTGAACTGGAAGATCAGTAGTCATTTGGTCCAGAGCTCCCCGAAGTTAATGAAGTCACGCTCCGAGGCCACAAATCGACAATCATACCAGTCACTCCACAAAATTAATGGAATCACTTCCGATGACCAATGAGACAAACAGTGCAAAATTCCAGAGGTTCAAAGTCGCTCACTGAAACTAAGCTAAAACTGAACTAGCCTTATGATCAATCAGAGGCACACTCGAATCAAGCCAAGATTCGGCACCTGGGAAAAATGCACCCATTGGACCGGGGGCAACCAAAAAAGTTGTGGAGAGACCATTGATGTAGTCAAGCGAGCCAATAGCCTTGTGGTATGGGTGGCACCACACACACTTGAATAGCCATAAGAAAGGCCGAGACAAATCGTACCACAG
This sequence comes from Allium fistulosum, assembly GCA_030737815.1. Lineage (NCBI taxonomy): Eukaryota > Viridiplantae > Streptophyta > Magnoliopsida > Asparagales > Amaryllidaceae > Allium > Allium fistulosum. The sequence continues at coordinate 399,929,412 of CM060907.1, forward strand.
TTCTGTTATGCTCGATCGAAAATTCTGACAATCGCGGACTTAATGACCTAGCTAGTGCAACAAATGAAATACTAGCATAATACTTGCCCACTTCTTTCCAACTACTATTTTATCGCTCCTGTTGACCGATTCCTCTTCCTCTTAGACCGTATGCCAATCAAAGACAAATTCTCTAAAGGCAATTTGGACCAAGAGTTGAGACTAATGCGCTGAACACCCGTAGGCCCTTTCTTCAATCCATCTTCATGCGGTCAGCTATATATCTCTCCACCATGGTAGGTTGATCAATTTGGACGTGCACATCTTCCAGAAACACGGAAGGATCATCTAAGCCATGGTCACCTGAACAAAAAATTGTTTAGATTCTTGAACCAATAAAACCGTGTTCATGTAAGCAACGTGCTGAGTCGACGAGGACAAATCGGCTCAAACTACTGGATCGACGGATCCGATCCTTTCCTTCTATAAACGGTGTTGCTCCGGCAACATCGGGAAGGCCCAAAATTATGCTCCTCATGTTGCCCGAGGATAGGCAACATCGAGGAGTACCAAAAGCTGCATATTTCATAAGCCGTGCCAAAACATATGGTCCTCGTGTTATCCAATGATAGGCAACACCAAGGAGTACCAAAAGCCACACATTCCATAAGCTGCGCCAAAACATACGCTCCTTGCGTTACCCAAAGATAGGCAACACCGAGGAGAACCAAAAGTTGCACATCTAATAAGCCGTTCACCAACTTTCAAAACACAAACTCCTCGACATTGCCCGAAGATAGGCAACACCGAGGGACATCGCCGAAAAATCGCGCCCCTGAAGCGTAAACTCCTCACATTACCCGAAGATAGGTAGCGCTAAGGAGCATCAGAATCGGATCGACGGGCCATGTCAATCCTGAACACCGTGCATCTTAAGACCAGCGCCAACTACTTCTATGACTGGGAATGATGGGCACAACTGCAATAAAAGCCGAGCACTACAAACTAGCAGAAAAGTTTCAACTACCGACACTTAATGATTAAAACTTCCCTTAGTTAACCCATGCAACATGCTCCTCTCAAATACGCATATATTGCATACTTACTAGAATATCATAAGAATCATAGATTACATGCTAAAGTTGCAAAGCTTCTAAAAGAAGGAAAATCAAGCTGTGACTTAGCCAAATTTGAAGTCTAATATGAAAATTATCTAAACTATAAGTTACCGGTCATTTGAAGTAAACAGCCTTGTGAACTAGTGGGCATGCACTAGTACTTAAATAAAAACAATTGAAAACAATAAGTTCACAAGTTCTGTTACTCCAAACAAAGAATAGTTGCTCCTAATAAATTTTTTTGCGGCAATCACAAAATTGGATAAGTGTAAACAAAGCAAGCACAAGTGCACAGAACAAATATGAACAGACAGATAAGAGTACAGTCAAAATATCAACGTATTGCTTATAATTTCCTTTACAAAGGGTCAAAATGTAGGGGCCGTACACACAAAACACTGGCCAATAGAAAGAAAATACGGACTCCGCGACATTAACACTAAGTGCAGACTCTGCACTTGAACAAAATGACTCAAAAAGAACCAAATCAGACCAGTCTCCACACAACCTCATCAGCGCTTCCTTCCACCGCTCCCCTTTCCACCCTTTGTTTGCAGTTTCTGCCTCGCCTTGGGAGTGGTGTCGCTACCGGTGGCATCAACAAACTCCTCGGTGGCAACATCCTCCTCTTGCTCTGCCGCCTTCTCAAAGGATTCTCCCTTTGCTTTGCGCCAACGTGATTTGCGGGAGCTCTTCGAGCCTTTGATCGCTTCAACCATCTCCTTTTTGATAGCGACCACTTCATGTTGAGTTTTATGAGGCTGCTCCATTTGAACTTCCTGCTCCTTAACTTCTGCCGCTATTACGTAACCCTCCGAAGACACAGAAGGGTCATCCAAGCCTTGAAGCGCGGCTATCTATTTAGACTACGGCCTCGGCTGCGAGCTAGATACGGACATGGAACAAAAACAGAAACATGAATAGAAATGAGCACGGAGGCTATGGAAACAGCAGCAGGTCCGGGCACTGAGGAAGCTGGCACATCAACAGGAAATCTCGATCCCAGCCTTTTGAGAACTGGTGTTGCTCCGGTAACACCGAGAAGGCCCAAACCCTCGCGCATCACTTCTTGAGCCGTGGAACCACACTCTTGAAGCATGAACTCCTCATCTTACACAAAGATTAGCAACGTCGAGAAGTTCCAAACCATTTTGGATCAAGAGGTCGTATCGATTCAATAGGCTGCGCATTTCGTAAGCCATGCACCCCGAAAAGTCATGCAACCCACAAGTCGTGCACTCTCATAAGCCGCGCCACCCATAAACCGTGCATTACCAGAAGTCGCGCGTCTCGTAAGCCGTGCACTCTTATAAACCACATGTCTCATAAACTGCGCAAACACTGCCTAATGTCGCTCCGGCGTCATCACCGGACCGTTAAAATTCTATAAGTACTTGTGTTGTTTTGACAACACCAGAAACTTATTTATTGCTAGATTAACAGGAACTAATCCCTACCACCAAAAAGAACCGACATTGCTCCGGCAATGCCAGAAAGTCCCCAAACCAAGATTTCAACAAAGAATTCCGACCTTTGACCCAAAATGTCTAATACATTCAAATCACGAGCTCCCAAAGATAGGAGCTGCAACACAACTTTATCTAGGGGCATCTAGAGAGCCGCCAAGAACATCAAGTCTCGCATCAAGTTGTCAGGGTAATCAACCACATGGACTGGCGACACATTACACACTAACACTCGGTTGGGACCAAAAATCGCTCCATGGTTCTGTTTTACCAAATAAAGAATTTCGGAAATCGCAACAAAACTAAGCAGTATAGTAGGCTGGACGATTGCAGAATTAAAAAGGAAACCACTCCGACCTGCTAGACATCGATATTGCCTCAGCAACATCGAGAACTCCATACCGTCATATCAATATGAAAATCGAACTCCTTAGAGTTCACCATCGCTTGGAAATAGGGATAAAAGGAGGAACTTACCGACAACCAGAGATAGATAACGATGGAAGACGTTTCTAGAATCAAATCATCAATGCACCAGCTTCCAAAGACAGAATTAGGTGCTCGAATGAGGTCTCAAAACCTAACTTGCAAAAAATCGGCTATTATCCGAAGACACACAACGACAAGGAGAGAACGCTCAAAATCGAGCAGCTAAACCATTGATTCTTGAAGATTGAAACCAACGAATAAGGTTGATAGCCACAACAATGCTATTAGTCCAGAATAATGCATATGGCCTGAAACAAGCAAGGTTAAGTACCACAGATTCAAGACAAACACTACCGAACCCTATCGGTTCATGATTGGTATAGGAATGAATGCGGTCGTACCAGGGGCAATGTGATGACTTTCTCCACAATTTCAGATTTTTTTATAAGAACCTGGAGTTTAACACCTAGAAGTGAAGGGTCCCGCACAGAAATGAAGGGTTTCGCAAATAGTCGTCAGATCATAACAAAAACTGATGGGAGGAAGTTCGATTATTCATGAATAAGAATAACCATGGAATTGGCTAAGCAACAGCCTTGCATCACCAAGGGTAATACTTTGCAGTTATAAACAAAGCTAGGCAGCAGAAACACCTGGGACTCTCACCCTTTCAGAACATGGCATCTCCCAGATTTAAGCAACATTGATAAAACAACTACATTAGGTTAAAAGGAATCTACTCAACTCTACAGGATCGGATAAATGATTCAATCCTAACCAACGTGACTTTAACACTGCCCGAAGATAGGCAGCACTAAGAAAAAACTTCTACAATCCAATCATCGAAGTGCTAGTTTTTGAAGACTGAAATTAGTACCCAACTCGACTAAATGTACCACCGAATCGACGGGGAAAATTGATCCCAAATTCCTGAGTGTTGGTGTTTCCTCGGCAATGCCAAGGCCTTCTTTTATCTTTTAAGTACTTATGTTGCCTTGGCAACGCTGGGAAAATTTTCTATTTCCTAAGTACCAGTGTTGCCCCGGCAATGCTAGGAATCTTTCTATTTCATAAGTACCAGTATTGCCCTTGCAACTGAGGGAAACATTCTACTCACTAAGTACCGATATTGCCCCGGCAATGCCAGGAATACTTTAATCTACAGGGCTGATGAGAAACACTCATCGCAGTGAACCATCGACGCACTAGCTTCCGGAGATAGAAGTTGGACCTCAACTGAGTTTCTACCTTCTCTTTAGAAAACTACCGTTGCACAATGACAGGAAACGACCGAAAGACATATCCTTTCGTTGGTCAGCCGGACGGTTCGACCTTTCATTACAGGAATAAAGTAGCGTCGAAAGGAAATCCCAGGATTGAATTGCCCGTGCACTGATTTCTAGGGATGAAAACTGGTGCACAATCGAATTTCCTAAATTCAAATTAGAAAGTATTTAGACACAACCGAAAGATAGGCAGCCTTGAGGAAATGTTGCTTGGAACCAAGCAGCTAGGTTATCAATTCTAAAAGACAGGAGTTGACATATGAACAAAACTTCCGTGACAACGTCAGCAACCAAGAAGAGCATGCATGGCCGAGGACAAGCGGGAGTAATCATGGAAGGTCGGAAATAAAATCCCTGAACTTCCTTAATTCTAGAATGGGATTGAGAGCGAGACTGTGGCAATTGAGCAATTTGCCCCACAGATTTCCATCTCTCACAATCGCCCAAATATAGGCATTCGAAATAGCTAGTCCCTCAAGAAGGGATAGAAGCACAAATATTTGATTGAAAGAAATGTTTCAAAAGTCCAAACACGAATAACCATGAGGTTGGTTAGATAATGGTTTTGTATCACAAAATAGAGCATTCTGGCAACAAAATCGCCAATAAAGGAAATGAATGATTTAACATTCAAAAATCAGTCATCACTCATAGTCTGGCGATGACGAGAAGGATCGATGGCCTACTTATGGTCTAATTGGATCATTTTGTTCCAACTGGTAGGAATATGCCATTACCCGAAGTTTGGTGATGCTAGGAAGAAAGCCCAAAATGAAACTATCGATAAATCGACTTTCAGAAACAGAAGCAAGAGTTTGATTAAATCTTCAGCCCTAACTTCTGGCATCTTATGCTATCTGAAGATTCACAACATCAAGGAAAAATCCATGGAGTTGAGTCATCCGTGCATAAGTTTTCGAAGACAGAAACCAAAACATGATTAGGATCTCAATGTCGGACTCGAAAGAATTGACTTTAGCAAAAGATGCCAAAAACGCATCTTTCTAATACATACCGACATCATTACAAAACTCAGATCTTGGGATTAAGCAACAAAGTCCCTGATTCCCGAAGGTAGTAACTATTGTGTCAATCAAACTGGGGCAATCGAACTTATTGCTTAGGAGACCTAATCTCCCAAAACATGTTGGTTCAGTAGTCAAAGTAATCAGCCATACGGACTAAGGCATGTACACCAACACTTTGTTGAAATGAACTCAATTGAGCATAAGTAGGGATTAGCTACAGAATTGGTAGACCAAGCTACTTCATACTTCTGAACAAAGCTATGAAATAGAATATGCCGAAATGACCGCAGAAGTATTACTTACATGTATAGAATTACAGTAAACGAGTATGTTGCACATGAGAAAAAGAAGTGCAACAGTGAGAAAAAGCAATGCTCGGAATCGAGTAATTAAGCCAATAGTCCTCGGTGACAGAGGCTGGTGTGCATTGAGTCCTAAAAAATGCAAAGGAAGGATATTCACGATCGGATAACTCATGCACTAGTTTTCGAAGATTGAAGTTGTGCCTGATCGAACTTCAACCACAACTCTACAGGAACAACTGTGCCTTGTAATTTAACTGTACTCGATCATCCAATATAATAGGGATAGTAAGCGAAGCCTAAGTTGTGAACAACCCAGCTTCTGGTGGAGTGGGAATACCTTCGCCAGACTAAAGATTGGACGACCGAAAAGTCATTTTCAACAACAAAACTTAGCATTCATCCCCGTCAAGTATGTTTTACTTTAAATAATATCCTCGGATAACCAACGCCTGGAATCCAAGGGAATTCGGCGTATGTTGACCGGTCGGGTTCTAAGCGTTGACCAGGGCAGATGCAGTGTGTTATCTACATGGGAAGAGTCCAGTATCCTGAATACTGCAAACAAACAATCTGGTGTAGATAGCTTGCTTAAATTTGAAAAACAATCCATATTGTTCTTTGAAATTATCTCTTCCACACTTACCCGTTATCGATCAACAATCGGTAATGGAGAGGCTATCCAAAGTGACGTGGGATGCTTTTCTTTTCAGGATCACTGGAATATAGGAATAAGAAGAGCGATACGGTTGAATAATCCACTATATCCAAGTTTGGAATAAATCGTTGCATTGGAATTCAGAAACATCGACGGGGACTTAACCAAATTCTCGAAAAGAAGAAGTTAAAGACCAAGAGTGAGACTTCGCTCCAGAACAGCGTACAATCATTCAAGACAAAACACAGCTTCACCGCCGATCGAATTAAAACTATATAGGAAAACTCCAAACCTACATCATGCACCTACTTACCAACTTAAACCCTTGCGTAAACTACAGAGCAAAGATCGCATCGTCAATACCAGGAACTGAAATTCAGATTGATCAGAAAACGGATGGCTGTCAGAAGTTAGTCAATTGAGAACAACATCTTGAGGTGGATTCTGGCGATTCACGTTGAAAATTCAATAGTCAAAGTGAAATTTGCATCTAACCTCGACACGATGAACTAGATTTCACAAAACGAAGACTCAAAAGAACTCACTTTCAGAGCATGTCATATTTTCAACGAAGGCATACTCTAGGGGGCGAATGTTTTCCGGGTTTTTAACCCATCAGGATCCAGGAGAATATGGAATGACTTCATGGAGTCAGAACGGCTCAGAACTCAACCAAAGAGGGCTAAAGCAACAACTAAGTATTACTAAACCAAGAGACCAGCATTCGTCTAGTCCAATCAGCAGCCAAAGCACAACCAGCTAGTAGATCATCGTCAGAACAGAGCAACGTGCAATGAGACTACGCAAACAACGATGATACAAGGTCACGGAAGCATCCCAAACTTCAGACTCCAAAAATAGCATAAGTACTTCAATCACCAGCGATCCATACCCTATAGATCGCTAGCAATCCATGCAAGTAGTGGGCACAATGGAAGTAAAGGAGACATAGAAGATAAAGCAAAAAATATACTAAGTGTATAAATCACTAGCGATCCATAGACCATAGATCGCCAGTGATCCATACACCATGGATCGCCAGCGATCCAACTGGATAGAGGAGACTTAGCGAGCTAGCTATCAGAATTTATGGATCGCTAGCGATCCAACTGCAATGAGACACACAAGCCATAATTTATGGATCGCTAGCGATCCATAGACTATGGATCACTAGCGATCCATGGTTTTGTCTTGGGTCGCTAGCTAAGGTTCGTAGCCTTTACCTATGTCCATCTGCAAGTAGTAAGCGAACAGGCCTGACCCAGAAGCTCTCCGATCTTTATAAATACCGTCCTACCTCTAATATGAACTAGATCTCTTCTGGACTGGTTGCTGAAGCTCTGCTAAAAAATTCTTCACTCTCTGCCTCCCTAACAATAATCTCCAAAGGGATTCGCTATGATTCTTCAGTGGATTCCAACTTTGGGAATTCAATCTACTTAAAGATAATCAAAATCTTGTAATCATACACTTCTTGAAACAGCAATCGGTCTATAATAAAATTATAAAGTGGATGTATGCTTCATTAATGGCCAAACCACTATAAAAATTCTCTAACTTATTTCTTTTACTGTTCCTTTTCTATATCTATGATATGTGATATTGCTCTATCAGAATAGGGCTGGTGCTTTCAAACTTAAACCAGGCTGTTGATCCATTTTTTGGGCCAACAAAGTACTTGACTTGGGAAAGAAATTTATATTTAGATTGTTTCGACCAACATGAAGGAGTTTCCTTAATGACTAAATAGTTCACTATATAGGCATACCATGGATCAATGGAAACAAAAAGGAGTTGTTCATCAGGAAAGTTCTCATTGATCGGTAAAGAAGGTGGTGCGTTTGGAAGACGTGACAGATGATTAGCAATTACATTGTCGGATCCTTTTTTGTCTTTGATCGTAAAGTCAAATTCTCAGAGTAATAGGATTCAACAGATCAAATGAGATTTAGCATCCTTTTTAGCGAAAAGGTACCTAAGAGTGGAGTGGTCAGTGTAAACTGTAATGTGTGACCCAATCAAATAAGGTCAGAACTTTTCGAGTGCAAAGACTACCGCTAGAAGCTCTTTTTCAGTGGTTGTGTAGTTGATTTGAGCATTTTTTTAAAGTCATATTAGCGTCGTAAATGACATGAAGAATTTTGTTGATGCACTATCCTAAGACAGCACCAAACGTAAAGTTAAAAGCGTGACACATTATTTCGAAAGGAAGGTCCCAGTTTGGAGAGCAAATGATTGCTTCACAACCATTGTGTTATAAATGTATCGATCTGAATCACATCACCGATCAGTGCCCCCATTCGATATAACAACTCCGTGCTTTTAACAAGGTTAAGAAAGACCCATTTTCTCCGACGTGCACTCCCGGTTGGAGAAATCATCCTAACTTTGCATGGAACCAAAATAATTTTAACTTGAATTTTTTTCGTTCCAATTTTCAAGTATTTCCGAACAACGCTTGGAATCCTCCCTTTCAGCCTAACCACTTTCAACAAAATTTTGTAGGTCCATCTCAAAATCAACCGCAATAATCTTTTGCTCCTCAAGACGATAAACGATTGAATTCGCTTGAGAAAAGTCTTGAAATTTTGGCTAAAGCAACCACTCAAAACCTCCAATCAAATAGCAATTTGAAAATTTTGTTAACCTCGTACATATAGAGTACGAGTCAATCGATTACTAAACTTGAAATGCAAATGAGTCAATTAGCCACCTTTGTGAGTGAACATGAACGAGGCACTTTTCTAGTTCAATCAGTTTCGAACCCTAGAAACAAAATACGAATTTGAATCTAGCACGCGTTGATCAACATAGCAATGTGAACCAAATGAATGCTATCACGACTTTGCGTTTTGGTAAACAAATCGATATCCAAGGTGTCAATCAAAATTATTTACTGAAAGCTCCTCTTGAAACTTCAAAAACGACAAGCGATTCTGAACAAAACATCGAGTCAAATATTGAATCAAATTTCAATCCAAATTCTTCTTCTACTCAAGTAGACCGATCTACTGAGTATCGAATTTCATTTGCACATCGACTTCAACCTAAAAACATTCTGATCAAATGGAAAAGAAGTTAGAAATTTTCAAGTAAGTCAAAGTGAACATTCCACTCTTGGATATCTTTCAACAAGTCCCAATTTGCGCTAAATTCCTGAAAGAATTGTGTACTCAAAAACGACACACTCATGTACCTAAGAAACTTTTCTTACCTGCCGGTCTTATCGAAGTTTTGTCTTAATCAATCCCCGACAAAGGCGCCAAAACTTGTTGAATGATGGATTTTCTATCGATTAGAAAACCGCCGAAATATATAATCATTATAAAAACCGCAAGCACTTGGAGTACAATCATAGTACGTATGCGAGTATGGGTTGATCCATGGGGAAAGAATTAAATTCTATTATTACTCAATCAAATTAGCCCAAACTTTTTGGAATTGTTTTAAACTAGAAATTTTTAGAATATAAGCTAGAGCTAAAATAAACAAAACTATGAGATTAAGGAGCAATTTAGAGACAAATCCACTTCCAATAATTCATATAAATCAGCATAAAATTCATTTATAGTCACTAATTAAAATATTAAGTAGAAATGATTGATGTGTTTATTATAAATATGGTTTATTTGTGATATTAATTAGCACAACTTAAACCATCAAACTCAAACACACCATTCGAACCTACTTGTCAATTCTCAAGAAAATGATATGAAATTAAAAATAAATCTATTTTAAAATGATCTATTTGCTATGAATTAGTAACGTAGACCGTCAAATTTTGATTCTAGTTTGACTTTCATCATCAATATCAATTAGACAAATGATCAAATAGATTATGTTTATACTGGATTAAGCATAGCCTATTTGGGATGTCAACATATGCTATAAAATTCACTAAAAAAACATAAATCGCCATCATTCATAATTTCCATTAAGCATAAAAGAGACATTAAAAATGAAATCATTATGTTAATTTAATATGCTTCATATGAGCATCATTACCCATAAATTGAAGGGGTTTATCTTCTCATATTTGAATACATGTTAACATAAAATGATTACAACATAAACATAAATAAAATGAAAGACTAATTAAAAAGAGATAAAAACAACTTGCATAAAATAAATCTAAACTAATTGAATGAATTAAATCTATGCTATTAACATGTAGCAAAAGAGACATAAACTAACATAAAATAACAAGAAATAAAATAGCATAAGATAAAAGAGCATGTAAATAAAGTAAATAAGGAGGCTAAGAAGCAATTAAAAAGACATTTTATTTATCTTTTCTTTTGTGGCTACAACATGCACAAAAGGGAAGAAGATGGTTACATGAAACATAAGGGATATTTATACATGCTTAAAACCATAATTCATTTTTTGGGGATTACCAAAAATGCCCTTGGGATAGTTTAACCTTCAAGTAATCATTAGGAAATTAATTAATCCCCACTAACATGCCTTTAAGTCTCCATTAACATGTGCATGCGCATTTAATTATGAACCATTAGTTAGTGGGCATGTGGACTTCTCCATGTTGCATGAATTCTTTTATTTTCTACATTCTCTTGCCTTAAACATTTGTGCATGAGTATATCCATGAAGCTTCATCCAATTTGCATTCAATTTCCTACAAATAAAAATGTGCAAACAAATTTTTCTCATAATTAAATCATACACAAAATTACCATTTTGCCCCTAAATGATGGTGAATGAATGATGATTTGAAAACTATATAGATTTTGGTTAAAACATGTAAAATTCCCTAATATGCTCATTTATTTTAATAAACGAAGATTAAATATGCGAGTAAAAATATACACGTTTACATGCACATCACCTACTTAATTTAATTTACTTATTTAATTCTTAAAGATTTTACGGGGTGTTACATTCTTCCCCCCTTCAAGAAAGATTCCATCACAGAAATATCTCCAAGGGGCAAATAGCGTAATGCACAATAAAATCCATGTTATAAAACCAAGTTATCTACACAACCATCTACTCAACCAAAGGGCAATGTGATTATGTACTACAAAGATGCTATAAATGAGCTCTATCCTAGCATGAGTGTGTAATCGTATCATGCAAGTATGTATGCAAATATTTGAAACATCCATGAAATTACTTCATGAGTGTAAAGTGATTTTTAAAAATTGTAGCAACCATCTCCTACCATCCAATCTAGGAACCACAATGCAACTAGAATCCTAATTTTAGAGAGAAATGTATACCGTAGAAAAGCTTAGGACGAGAAGTTCTCATGCCTTCTACCGGACTTTATCCCCATTGTACTTTGACCAATTTAATTTCTTTATTGTAGAGCTCCATAGTTTCAAGCTCCATAATGCATGCAATGGCACGAGACACTACTGGTCGCGTCCCAATATCCCTCAATTGATTAGGCTCTACTAGAATTTATATGCTATGATGGTATTTTCTTAAATGCAAAACGTGAACATATCATGGACTCCTTTCAACTTGCAAGTTTTCTTATTTTCCTCAATATTGGGAAAAACCTAATAGATCTTGGTGCCAACTTTTCTGACTTTCCAAACATTATGACCTTTACGTGCTGGCTAACCAACTCTAACTTTCTGAATTCTCTAAATTCAAAACTTGTCTGAGTAGAATTTTGTCAACGATTTCCCACATATAACTGGGCGATATGTATAGCCTCCCAAAAAGTGCATCAAGGGTGCCTTAACAATCGTCTATTGGTTACTACTGTTATACGTGAATTCTACTAAGGGCAAGCGGCACTCCTGATGTCCTTCAAAGTCCATGATGCAAGCTCTCAACAAATTCTCCAGGTTGCCATTCTCTCCTTCAATTATCTATCGGTCATAGGCTGGTAAGCGGTGCTAAGATTTAATAAAGTTCCTAAAGCTAACAAAGTTCCTAAGGCTGCTTGCAAACCCTCCAAAATTTGCTAGCAATTAAGGGTCCCAATTACTAATGATGCTAACCGAAATTCCATAATGTTGAGCCACCTCCTTGATATGAACCTATGCTAGAGACACTGCGGTCCTATTAACCAAATGGGAATAAAAGGGTATTTTTCCATCCTTGTTCAATAGAAAATTCTCTTCACATATCTATATATTTTATCTCTTTCTTGAGGGTGATATTCTATGAACTGAGATTTATTTTCCCAAAGTTTTGGGATTGAAACATTTATTTACTTTTGGTTGCTAACCTAACTCCTCATTAACTTCCAGGCTTACTTATGGTTTATCGCTAGTTAGGTGTACCCATAAAATTTCCTTACTAACATTACTTCTCATTATGTTTATATTTATCAAGTGGTTTAATCCCATTCATAAAATACTATGATGAGGCCCAAAGCTACCAAAGCACTTAGCCAATGCTACTATTACCTTTATGGCTAAAAAGGTTCAACTTTTAACACATATCAATGCCACGTCAAATAAGGCCCAGCTACCATGCTTTTAGCATTCAACAATTTATACAACAACGATATAAATGAAATTAAAATCAACAGTGGTGAAGAGTCCAGATTCCTCTACAAAATTCCCTGTATTTAATTTCACATATCATCCTCTTTCCAAAGCAGAAAATCAAGCAAAGAAATAATTCAGGCACCCAAACAATAATTTATAACAACATATATATCATATAGTGTTCATTTAATGGTGAATTAACTCACCGAAATTCTAGTTGATGCTCAAGCGTTCCTATTCGATCGAAATCCTAACGATGTTCGATTTTAGCTCAAAATTTCGCTTGCTCTAAACTTAATGAAATCAGCTGCAGTGCATTGATAACTTTCACACGAGCGCAACGCAAATGTCCACGTCTCGACTGGACCTAGTATGCAAAAGTTATTGATTTTATAATTTTTTGAATTTAAAACTGTAATTAATTTACTTAGTTAATATAATTACCAACTTAATCCTTCTTCCCTCCCACAAATCCGCTCCATGTACATGCACGCGTGTGTATGAACTAGGCCGTTCATCTCCTTCTACTTTCTCCCACTATGTTTAACAATTTTACAAATCATCAAATGCTATGAACATCCTTTCGTCTCATCTCCAGGTCCCAAACCATCACGTTGAGCTCGACCCCATAGATCTGCAAATTACCTTTGTGCTGCTATGGTGCAAATGCACTTCACATCACAATGTCACACCTCTCCATTTTGACACCATGAACTCTCCTCTACGCAAGAAACTGAACGCCACATTCGCCTTCGCCTATCGCCTCCTCTAGGTTCGATAGTCACAAGCCCTAGTTTGGCCATGGCAATATCGATCATCCCTAAGCACAGTCACACCTACTATTGAGACCATGTACGTGAAGATTACCCTTCCCCAAACTTAATGAATCCGATTTTGAGATTTTTAGCGAACCCTAGATCTAGATTTTGATTTTTGAAGGAGAAAGCCATTTTTCGTTTAACAATTTAGGGAAAAAATGAAAGAGGGAAATGGAAATAGTGAGGAAGACAGAGGGTTTAAGGGTATATGTAATAAAATTATATTATTATTCAAATTTCTCTTTTTAAACGTTGCGTGTTTTGAGCTCGCACGATCACACAACACGTTCGATCATCACAAAACATGTCGGCATATATCACCTTATTATTCCTGTTTAGATGGCACTAATTTCACAAAATCTGAGAAAGTGCACCGGAATGATAATTTCACATGTTTTGATATCGTTTATCAATAAAACGATTTTCGATCTCAGTATCGATATTAATTAAAATAATTTTTTTAAATATTTTTCTATAACAAGTTCTCCATTATTATTTATTAATTAAAAGGAGTTATTCAAATTTTAAAATCAATTATTTAAATATTAAAAATTAATTAAATATTCACAATCAAAACGATAAAATTTTGGGTCGTTATAGTCATGTCGTGGTTTTGGCCACGTTCTCTTGTAGAAACTTCGAGCCTAAAGTTTGGAACATTGTTAAGAATATTATGACGATTTTAATGATCGATTTCGTCTATAAATAGTGACGTGGGTGCACTGGAAAAAAGATTTGATGTTTATTATTTGACTCATTCCTAAACCATGTCAAATTCATATCCGAGCGGTTTGATACCGAGTTGTAGGATCCTCTTTCTAAGAGAAAGGAGTAGTTATTAACAAAGCTGAAGTGGATGTAGGCTATTGATTATGGCCAAACCACTCTAAATTCTCGTATGTTCTCCTTTTTCCATAACTTTTACGATTTTAATTTGTTTTACTAGTTTGGGTGTTTGTCAACATTTTAGAGCAAATATTAATATTGTGGTCTCTATCTTTCCTAAAGGAATGTGAAATATGTGTATGGATTTGTACCATCTGTAAGTAGTGGTTGAAACTAACTGAAGATCGACACTTATAAATCTACGAATAGCTAAGACGTTAAATTGAATAGTGAATTAAAATCTGCTTTAAAAACAACAAAGGAAAATATTTTTAGTTTTTACTGTTGGATTAAAATTCTATTGTGGGCACATATGTTAAAGTGTATGATGCTATTAAAATTGAGGTATAAAACATCAAGTGGTATTTACAATTTAATGAGGGGGTAAATTGTAAATATAAAATAACTGATTTTATTATCAGTTAATAAAAAGCCGTTGGGGTCCCCGAGAATACGTACGCTTCTTATTTTCTTTCATCCCATCAGAAAGAAACATCGCAAAAACAGAAGAAACCGTATTCTTGGAAGATCACAACCTCCATACAATTTTATCTAATGGATTCTGGTATGCTTCCGCTAATCCCTATTTGTTTACCGTTTTGATTTCTCTTGAATTAATTAGGGTTAATTATGGCTAAATTGAATTTCTATCAATTGGTATCGGAGCAAACCCTAAATTAATTCTTGAGGGTTTATTATAGTTGTGTTATGATCTTCCATTCAGATTTGTTTTATAAATACCGAAACCTTTTTATTTGGATTCTTTTCGCACTATTCACTGTCATTTTGTGAAACCGCCCACAATTTGCATTTCGAAAGAACTTGATGTGAATTTGCAGACCATCATTATACAAGATGCATTAAATGTATGATAGGATGTTGCTATTATTTAATTATAATACCCAATGCATGTCCCCTTTTGAGTAATAAAGTACCTGTCAGTGAAAGTGTGAATGTTGAAAACAATTGTTTTCTCAGTTTTGATATGCGGGTGCATACATAATGCTTTGAGGCAAATAAATGATATTATAAACATAATTAGGTGACAGCACATATTTTGTTGTTACATGCCATGATATTGATAATGGATATCATACTCGGTCTTGTTTTATTTTATTCAAACTAGCCTCAAGTTATAGTATGAACTGATATAGTATATGACAAATTTTATTTTTACTTGCATAAACTGGATGTTGTCAGCCAAATAAAGTTTGGATACTATAAATCATGAAACCCAATTTTCCTTGTTTAGTTTGTTAATCAAAATGTGATGTGTTTGTATATTGGAATTTGTGCATCTTTGGGTGTACTTGAATCTAGACTAAGTATACAATGCACATATATATCTATGTGATTGACAATTCAAGATTCTGGATCTGAGATTGGGTTTCACTTTCATTACAATTGTATTGTATTTTCATGCAGATTGTAGTGGTTGTTTTAAATTGTCTAGCCTGTAAAACTGTAGGGACGATTTCATTGTTTTGAGTGCTAAACTCAAATTCAAATTTGGTTTAATATTTTCGTAAAGATATTTAATATTTTAAATAGTTTAGTTGAAACAAAATATCGCCAAAAGCGATCACTTTTGTGTAGATTATTCTTATTAAAATTTCAAAATAATTGTGTGTATGTAGTTCATGCATTTATTAATGATCCCAAAGGTGAATTAATATTTGGCCGAATTTCATACATGCTTGTGGTGATAAATGTGTGACAATTATAAGGTATTTTATGTTGGCAATATGATAATCCAAAGATTGCATATTGTTTGACATAATTTATTGTCAACTTTTGATCGCTATAACAAGTGTACCGCTTACAGTTAATATTACTGTCCAAAGACTTGATATTAACGATGTGTTTGGTATCTTGAGATGTGATTAACCATTATTTGGATTTATTGTTTTATATGAAGTCGTTAAGAGCATGTAATTTATATGATTTTATTCGTTTTCTGTTTCAGCTGTTGCTACTGTATCTGCTAACCTTAATTCAATACCAGTCCTTAATGGTAATAACTTTAAGGACTGGAAGGAGAACATATTAATCGTTCTTGGTTGCATGGATCTGGACCTTGTATTAAGGATGGATGGACCCGCTTCTCTTACGGATGATAGTACCTCCGAGGAAAGGAGAATTTTTGAGAAATGGGACCGTTCAAATCGCATGAGTCTTATGATCATTAAACGGGGCATACCTGAGGCTTTTAGGGGTGCGGTATCCGAAGAGATTACCGATGCCACAGATTTCCTTGCTGAAATTGAGAAATGCTTTGCCAAAAGCGATAAGGTGGAAACAAGTACTCTTTTGCAGAAACTTATTTCCATGAGGTTCAAAGGCAAGGAAAACATAAGGGAGTACATTATGGAAATGTCTCACATTGCTTCAAAAATAAAGGCACTATAGCTTGAGCTTTCGGATGACTTGCTTGTGCATTTAGTGCTTATCTCGCTTCCTCCACAATTCAGTCAATTTAAGGTCAGTTACAACTGTCAAAAGGAGAAGTGGACTCTCAATGAGCTCATTTCATATTATGTACAAGAGGAAGAAAGGCTGAAGCAAGATAAGACAGAAAGTGCTAATTTGGCAAGCACCTCTAAAGCAAAGGGCAAGAAAATAAAATTAAAAAATGAAGCTGCTAAGGATCCAGATCAAAAGAAACAACAAAAGGAAAAAGACGGTTGTTTCTTTTGTCACAAACCTGGACATATGAAGAAGGAATGTACCAAATATCATGCATGGCATGAAAAGAAAGGTATGTTTGTTACTTTGGCCTATTCTGAAGTTAATTTACCTTCAGTACCTAGAAACACTTGGTGGATAGATTCTGGTGCTACCACTCACATAAGTGTTTCTATGCAGGGTTGCCTGTGCTACCGAAAGCCAAGTGATGGTGAAAGACACATCTTTGTGGGCGATGGACAGTCGGTAGAAGTAGAAGCAATTGGACATTTTAGATTGTTATTAGGAACTGGTTTTTATTTGGATTTAAAAGAAACTTTTGTTGTACCGTCATTTAGATGGAATTTGGTTTCTGTTTCTGTGTTGGACAAATTTGGATATTGTTGTTCATTTGGAAACAATCAGTTTACTTTGTCTTTGAATTCAAATGTTGTTAGAACTGGTTATTTAAATGTTTATGACAATCTTTATTTGTTGGAAACAATTGCATCTTATAATGAAACCTTGCATATAGAATCACGTGGTACTAAACGTAAATTAAATAAAGAAAATTTAGCACCTTTATGGCATAAGTGCTTAGGTCATATCTCAAAAGGTAGAGTTGAGCGCTTAGTATATGATGGTATTTTAGAATCTCTTGACTTCACAAACTTTGACGTTTGTGTAGATTGCATCAAGGGAAAACAGACCAAAACTAAGAGATTAGGTGCCAATAGAGCTATAGATGTCTTAGAATTGATTCATACAGACATTTGTGGGCCATTCCCTACGGCATCTTGGAATGGTCAACAATATTTCATAACATTCATAGATGATTACTCACGTTATGGGTACTTATATCTCATTCATGAAAAATCACAGTCACTGGATGTGTTCAAAGCTTATAAAGCTGAAGTTGAGAATCAAATCAACAAAAGGATTAAAAATGTCAGATCTGATCATGGTGGTGAGTACTACGGTCGATATGATGGCTCAGGTGAACAACGTCCATGACCGTTTGCTAAATTCTTAGAGGAATGCGGTATTGTCCCACAGTACACCATGCCGGGATCACCTAGCATGAATGGTGTTGCTGAAATACAAAACCGAACTCTTAAGGATATGGTAAGGAGTATGATTGCACATTCCACCTTACCCGAGTCTCTCTGGGGAGAAGCATTAAAGACAGCAGCTTATATTCTCAATAGAGTACCAACTAAAGCGGTTGCAAAAACACCTTATGAGCTTTGGACAGGCCGAAAGCCTAGTCTAAAGCACTTTCACATTTGGGGTTGTCCAGCTGAGGCAAGGCCTTATAGGCCACATGAAAAGAAGTTGGATTCCAAAACAGTAAGCAGCTACTTTATTGGTTATTCTAAGCGTTCTAGGGGCTATAAGTTTTATGATCCCATAGCTAAGAATATTTTTGAGATGGGAAATGCAGTATTTTTTAGGATATTGAGTTTGGGGGGAGAAATAAAGCTAAAGACACTTCTTTTGAGGAGGAATTGGATTTAAACCCAGTTCCTATTATCACTTTTGACAATGTTCAGTTGCCTACACCTATCATTGATCAAGAAGTGAATCCGGAACCTCAACAAGATAATGTTATACAACCCCTTATTCAGGATGAAGCTATTGTTCCAGAAGAACAAACTCAACAACCTCAAGAACCTGTGCCATTAAGGAGGTCCATGAGAGAAAGGAGAAGTGCTATTTCAGATGATTATATTGTATTTCTCCAAGAACAAGAGAACGATAATGGAATGATGGAAGATGACCCAATCAACTTTCATCATGCCATGAAAAGTTCTAACTCTCAAAAGTGGATAGATGCCATGAATGAGGAGTATAAGTCCAGGCAAGACAATAATGTTTGGGAACTTGTCCCATTACCAGAAGGTGCAAAACCAATTGGTTGTAAATGGATATTTAAAACCAAGAGGGATGCAAAGGGTAATGTGGAGAGGTATAAGGCACGTCTTGTAGCAAAAGGCTATACTCAAAAGGAAGGTAACGATTTTATAGAGACTTTCTCTCCGGTTTCATCGAAAGACTCTTTTAGAACAATTATGGCACTTGTTGCTCATTTTGACCTTGAGTTACATCAGATGGATGTTAAGATGGCGTTTCTCAATGGAGACATTGATGAGACAATTTATATGGTACAACCAGAAAACTTTGTGTCGGGAGATCCAAAGAATATGGTTTGCAAATTAATAAAATCCATCTATGGACTTAAGCAAGCATCTCGTCAATGGTACCACAAATTCCATAAAGTAATCATCTCGTTTGGTTTTGAGACGAATATTGTTGATGATTGTGTGTATCACAAGTTCAGTGGGAGTAAACATATATTCCTGATTCTATACGTCGATGACATTTTGCTTGCCACTAATGATATAGGTTTATTGCATGAAACCAAGAAATTTCTATAAAAACATTTTGAGATGAAAGATCTTGGTGATGCCTCTTTTGTATTAGGTATCCAAATACTTCGAGATCGTTCTCGGGGTATTCTTGGATTATCACAAAAGAGCTATATTGACAAAGTACTTAAAAGGTTTGGCATGCAAGATTGTAGACCAGGAGATACCCCTGTTGCTAAAGGAGATAAATTCAGTCTTAGTCAGTGCCCTAAAAGCAATCTTGAAATTCAAGAAAGATTCCCTATGTTTCAGCTGTGGGAGTCTAATGTATGCTCAAGTATGTACACATCCAGATATTGCATACATTGTTAGGATGTTAGGCAGATACTTAAGCAACCCTGGTATAGACCATTGGAAAGCAGCCAAGAGGGTTATGAGGTATCTTCAGAGAACAAAAGATTACATGCTCACTTATAGAAGATCAGATCATTCGGAGGTCGTAGGGTATTCTGATTCTGATTTTGCTGGATCCCAAGATAGTAGAAAGTCTACATCAGTCTATATTTATCTGTTGGCTGGAGGAGCTATATCTTGGAAAAGTGTTAAGCAAACACTTGTTACTGCTTCCACTATGGAAGCAGAATTTGTAGCATGTTATGAGGCATCAAATCATGGAATATGGCTACGCAACTTTGTCACTGGGCTGCGCATTTTGGAGAATGTAGAAAGAACACTGAAGTTATATTGCGATAATAAGTCAGCAGTGCTATATTCTAACAATAATAGAAGCTCAACTAAGTCAAATCATATTGACATAAAATACTTAGTTGTGAAAGAAAGAGTGCAGAGTGGACATATATCTATAGAGCATATTGGAACAAACTTCATGATAGCGGATCCGCTCACAAAAGGTTTACCATCCAAGGTCTTTCATGAGCACACTGCTCATATGGGTGTTGTATTGCTTGAGGATATTATGGTTTAGTGGGAGTTTGTATTATATGTGCTGTATATTTGCTTTAAGACATTTATGTGTTTGACATTCTGATCAGAAGCAAAGTATTCAGTTCATTCACTCTGTTTTATTGTTTTGATTCTGACCTCACTTAAGTTTAAGGAGGACCAATTGAAAATAGGTTGATCTATGTCATTTGACTATATATATGTATGTGACCACTGATGGGTTTAGTGATAATTAATATGGCGAGACCACTGTGATCCTGTATAAATATGGTTGATGGACGAGATTGTTAAGAAATACCTTTATGTAATAGCAAATTTTGAGCTCACAAGGTTATACATTTATAAAGAAACATATGTTGCCCAAGTGGGAGATTGTTGGATTAAAATTCTATTGTGGGCACATACGTTAAAGTGTATGATGCTATTAAAATTGAGGTATAAAACATCAAGCGGTATTTACATTAATTTAATGAGGGGGTAAATTGTAAATATAAAATAACTGATTTTATTATCAGTTAATAAAAATCCGTTGGGGTCCCCGAGAATACGTACGCTTCTTATTTTCTTTCATCCCATCAGAAAGAAACATTGCAAAAACAGAAGAAACCGTATTCTTGGAAGATCACAACCTCCATACAATTTTATCTAATGGATTCTGGTACACTTCCGTTAATCCCTATTTGTTTACCGTTTTGATTTCTCTTGAATTGATTAGGGTTAATTATGGCTAAATTGAATTTCTATCATTGACTGATTAACATTTTACCTAAGAAACGAATAAATCCTGTTTGTCATAGAAATAATAAAATCCATAGTATGTTTAGAAACAGTTTGTGATAGATCTTAATAGTGGAAGATAACGAAACACATCCCCTACACTATGAGGCTGTTGAATTCAGCATTGAGTAAACTTTGAAGACTACGTTTAACATAATGTGTAAGCCAATTATTGTACGTATGAAAAAAATTCATGTACTTAGAGTGACTTTAGACATGCATTGTGCTAAGAACCACTTCCTTATTTGCATGTAGACGAAAATTAAAAAGCTCTTTTGTGGATTCAGGTTAATACCTTCACACTTATCCAACTTCTCCACTATATTGATCCAAACACGTATACCTCGACTACCATGCGTTGTTCTACCATCTCGATTAACACTACGACCTCAATGCCCTCTGTGACCATCGGCATTGTCATCTTACATTTGGTGATAAACTGTCAGTCAGACTGCTATCTTAAAGTTAGGGGATTTGTTTTGAAAACTTGTTCTATGGTTGGTTTGGATGTTTCTAAGTGTAGGAGTAATTTTGTTCAGTTTTTTCAGTATAAAACTAATGAAGTGAATAAAACAACAGTTGGGATGGTCTAGCTCCAGCATTTAAACACAATATCATGACAAAGTCCACGTCAAGCATAATATAGCTACCATATCTCCTATAAAACTACCTCCTTGATGTATATTCTTCTTACATAACAACCATTCAAGGATATTTGATGCTTCCTTTAGCTAATCAATCATCTCGAACATCAGGGGGACATTTAGAGATATATGAGTTGGATTTGAATGTGGTTTGATGGATCTCATACCTAGTTAGAGCTTTAAGTTATGCATTTTAATCCAAAATAACTTGAGATTAATCTAAGCTTGGTTCCAATCCGATTGAGTAATAACAACAATTAAAGCAAATAATTTTATATTTTTTTGATTAGATCATTTAGATCATCCCAGTAATCAAACCAGATCAGGTTTGCTTGGATCTATAATATATTCTTTTGTGCTCTACCGATCTAAGATGCAACTTCTGATTCATACCAAATTCAACTATATGCAGTTCGAATTTGTTCAGTTTAGACAACAAGACAAACTCTCCCTATGGATACTAATGTGGAATAGGGGACCAATTAATAAAGCATAAAGATATTGCCATTTTAACGAACATTCATTAAAACCATGATCACTTTGCCATTTTAATGCAGCGTGCATTAAAACGCAAAGAGATTTTCCACTCTACTACATATTGATTTATTTATTTTATATTTTAATAAATAATTATTCAATTAAAAAACTAATTCTGTTGTTGATACACTGCAAGAAAAGCTGAAAATAGCGTATTTTGCAACGGTACAATTTTCCATCGCTAAATTTACAACGGATTTTCGAGTGATTTTCAATGGATAATTTTAAGTTTTATTTTATTTCAAACTCTTTTATTTTATCACTGTCCACTTATTATATCTGCCACTAAACCATTGAAAATGCATCAATTTTCCTATAGAATTTTTTAATGCTAATTTACATTGCAAATTATGGCAAACTACCGACGGTTACTTTAGTAGCTATATTGTGATTGATTTCCATGGAATTTATAATGGATACTTATGCTATTTTTAAAAGTATAAAACTTTTAGGGACTTTTCACTAATTTAGCAGGATGTGTTTTTAAAAAAGCTATATTGTTTGAAATAAACTTCCCCATTCAACAACCGCCATCCCAAAAAAAATTCTAGTGCAAAGCATTCTTGAGATTTTGATCTCTAAATAGTTGGATGTCTCAGTTGATTAAGCTTGATCGTTCTCTACTTCACCATCCAATGTCTATCCCTCACCACCACCAGCCACTATCCCAGCGTCGCTAACTTTTCCTTCAACATCGCTCTATTGCAACATCGCCAGCCTCTACCGCCTCCAACTCATAGTCGTAGGTAAAAAAATTTATTGGTGATGTCTTCTTCTTACCGTCTCTATTGATTTAACGATGATTATTATTTTTTATTCACTGTATGATAATTTTTTTCATTTGACCTATACATTGATCTTGCCTAAGAACTAAGGTAAAGCAAAGTTGATAGATCAATCCAAGCTGAATCATTTTCATTTGATGTTTAATATTTTTTTCTCATCTCCAGTTTTACGTAGTCACATAATCCAAGTTACGCTTCATTGTATTTTCAATGTTCATTTTAGTTTCTGGTATGTTGTTCATTTTTTTTGAAAGAAGTATTATAATTATGTAATATTCTTAATTTTATTATTTATGATGTTCTTCTGTTATAAGGCATTACAATTGGCAACATTATTGTTGCAGATCACAAGGTGAGATTTTTTATTACTACTCAATACCATTGTAACGTCCTAGATTTTATTCGCTAAATAAATTAATATTTAAAATACATTTAAAATAATAAATAAGTTGATTTTTATTAACAAATAAACCTATTTTAAATATCTTTTAATGATGAAAAAATCATTTTCCAATTTTTTTAACTATACATATAGATCATAGAAAAATAGAAAATGTCCAAAATCTATTTTCTGAAATCTTAATTTTTCATTGGTTAAAAGTTATTTAAAATGTTAAAACACTATAGAAACACATGTGTGCACACTACAAACTATCTTAGCATGATGTGTACATGTATATATGCATGTATATGTGTAACACCCCTTCAAAATGGAATAATAGTCCCACATCGTGGATAATACTATAAAGCGGATGCTTATATACCGAAGTCTTCACCTCATAACAACGTCGAGACCTTTTGAGGAACAAAACCCCACACCTTAGCTTGGCCCTTGAGGTGTTGGTGACTAAGTTGAGGACAATATCTACATTAAGTGAGGTGTAGGCTGTTACAATGGTATTGGAGCCATACCCAGCCGGAATTATGGCATGTACGTGTTACATCCACGACGCCTCGGTGGTGTTGTTTTCATGAGCCAACGAGGACGTTGGGCTCTAGAGGGGGGATATTGTAACACCCCTTCAAAATGGAATAATAGTCCCACATCGTGGATAATACTATAAAGTGGGTGCTTATATACCAAAGCCTTCACCTCATAACAACGTCGAGGCCTTTTGAGGAACAAAACCCCACACCTTAGCTTGGCCCATGAGGCGGAGGTGACTAAGTTGGGGACAATATCTGCATTAAGTGAGGTGCGGGCTGTTACAATATTTTTACTCCTTAAGTATATATATATATATATAGGATAAAAGGAGACTTTAATTATAAAAAATATATATTTTAACATACAAAAATATTTTTCTCAACATAAAGGACATAAGATCATGGCTTGAATAGTAACATGAGGAAGGGGGATACATGGAGATGGCGGAAGCAATGGGAGGGAGATAGAGGTGCATGCATGTGTGTTATTTTATTTAAGATCACTTTGTATTTAATAATTTCCTAAGCCTATATATACCACTTTCATTTCATATTTCTCATTTTACAATCCTCCACTCCACTTTAAATTTTCTAAAAGCTTGGGAAAAAAATGTCCATGACTTCCCTTATTATTTTCTAGTTTGAGAAAATCACTTCTTTTCGCTTAAAACACTTCTAATTCTTACTAAAAACCATTCCACACATACTACAACCCTCACTTCCAAAATATAAGCACCCACTCTCTAAATATATGCATGGCCAAGCCTAAACTCCCTTATGACCAAGCCTAATCCAGGTGCTTAGCCACTCAACTGGTTCATTTTTGCAAAGATCCTAGGTTGATTATAAATTCTCGGTGAAGTTCACCATGACTTAGTAAAGTTTCGATGATTAAAACTCTTATTTTTGAAAAAAACAACAACTTGATTTTGATGAACTATATGTTGTAAAAATATAGTGCTTATTGTGTTGAAATATCATGTTGGTTGGATTATATATGATTGCAAGTTGGTAGTTTGGTGTAGATTTGTGATTTGGATAATATATTGATATGTTTGGATATCGATATGTGATGTTGGTTTTATGATATGATTACGACATTGTTTGTGAAACAAAAACCAAGTATGTGATGGAATGTTTATGAAACCAACTGTAACGACCCGGAAATTTCGAGCCCGAAAATTCCAGATAGTTATGAAAGAAGAAGAGATAGAAGAAAAGAAATAGAAAACATAACACAGATGCTCTCATTCGCAGCGGAATAAAATATAATATCAAATAATAACAGTTTACAAAACAATACTGTATCTGTCAATTTACATTTATTTACATCAGAGTTATATTTCAATACACAACGATGATCATATATAAATCAAATATGTCTCAGATAATCAAAAGAATAGCCACAGCGGAATCACTCCATACGTCCTGCCATCCAGTACTCCTCCTGAGCTCCAGGACGTCCTTACCTGAAAATCTGTAATACTCGGTCTGACCCGAGCATTACATCAAAGTAACACCCGGGTCAGGCTGGAAACCAGCGTGAGTAAACCCATCAAACATGAATGCAAAAGTATACACTCATATCAACCCGGGGTACTTATATCATTTTACAACTTCGCAAGTTGTTTTATTACTTATTTCACAAAGCAATTTCTAAGTGCCAGAACTTAGATAAAATAATCTAATTCGCTTAATTCATTTCATTCCAGGCTATTTGATTCCACGTATCAATTTGTAACGAATCGAAGTGGTTTCGGGTATTTCCTAATACCCGACTCCGGTCTCTTCGAATTCAATACCATCTTAAACCAAGTTTATTCAAGTGAATACGATTCAACAAAATGACACTTTTATCACAGCAATTCATCATTGATAGATAACCACGTTTATTACTGTCCACTCAAACATATAATATCACAAAACATTCCATATCAGAGATATCAACCAATTCAAGGCATTGAACATCATTCGATCATTCCTAAGCAAGGTTGATCACTCCCAAAATTAATTTAATTTATCTCTAATTAAATTAATTACTAATCTTTAATCACTTGGATTACCTTTACTTAACATTAATTAATTACAAATCAATTAGCCTTCACTCATCAAATTAAATAATCCCTTAATTACTCTTATAAAGTAACTAACAATGATTTATTACATTAATCTCTCAAATTTATTATTCTATAATCACTTACATTGATTAATTTATCCCTTAATTTTTCACTCTCATTAATTAACTAACTCTTAGTTAATTCCCTTAATTAATCAATCCTTAAATTAATCACACTAAACAATTTAGCTTCAATTATTTCCATCAAGCAATTATTTCATTGGTTAATTACGCTTAGTTAATCAACCCTTAATTATTAATTTAACCTTTAATTACAAACTATATTAATTAATCCTTCGCAAATTAATCCTTCAATTAAGTAATTATCATTTAATTAATAAATTAAATTACTCTTTGATTAATAAATCAATTAATTCTTAATTATCAATTCATTAATTAACTTTACCCTTGATTAATTGTCCTTAACTTTAATTAATTAATCTTTAATTAAACTTAAGATATAACTAAACCTAAAAAAATAGTTACATAACCTCAACTAAAACTCTAATATCTTACTCGAGTAAAACCCGAGTACTCCCACTCCCAAACCCGAGTCACTACCCATTTTTCTTCCTTTGTTTTATAAATTTTTTAAACTGTTGCATAAAAAGCTTGCTAACCCCAAATACTAACTCGGGTCAAAACCCAGTTTTCTCGAACACAAACCCGAGCCTCACTCATTTTTTTACTCGAGACGATTCCTTCTTCCCAAATTACAGCGACCATTACCTAAGCACTGATACGCGTGCACGTGTACGCCAGAGACTCGCCTTTCCGATCATCGACGACCCTCCTCGCATCACGATGATCGTCAACACATCCAATTCTGACCACCCAAACACCCAAACAAACACAAAATCAAAATCGAGGCATCTCGAACAATTCCAGGATCCACCATCTCACCTGAAAACACCTCAAGCTCCTATCGTCGTCCACCGGAGGTCGTAGAATTTCGACCTCAGCCTCGCCAGATCTCCACGCCACCAACACACCTGGTCCGAAGCAACTCGATGCGCCAGATATGACACCGTCGTTCCAAATCCGACCCATCCCAAATTTAGGGTTTAAAACAAAATCGGCCGATCACCGCCGCTACATGTGAAGATAAACCCACTTGGCATTTTTGCCAAGCTCTCCTACACCCTGACCCTCTCCAGTGAAGTTTCCAGTCACCAGAAAACGCCCAGTCACCAGTTCTTGCTCAATAACACTTCTCTGGTCATCACCAAAATGATCCCTCAAGCCCAAACTAAAATTCAAGATTTTTGTTTTAAAAATCATAGTTTGAAAAGGAGATTCAGATTATATATATATGAAATAACAAATCATTGTATTTGATTTTTTTTTTTAACGTATACTTGGTTCCACTGTTCTTTTTATTTTCCAGATAATATTTCTGTTTATTATTCTTAAAAATATTTTTAAATCTTAGTTTAATTTTAAACAAACATGTTCTAATTAAACACCCAAGCCTAACTAAGATTTGAATGAGAGGAATTGGAATTTAACTTTAATTTGAACTCTGTACTTTTAAACAGAGAAGAACCTTGATACATCAACACCTGCACCCAGTTTTACACTCATATCTATTCAATACCTCATCACACAAACAAATTTTACATCAACTTTTAAGTTTCATTCATGCGTTCAGATTTAAAATAAAAAAACAAAGTTGTGTTTACTCACCTAAAAAGTGATTGAACAGAGAGGTTTCTGAAAATTGAAAACTGCACATTGATATTTTGATTTCTGCAACTTATACTGTTTGAACTCAAAAACTGAAATATTTGATACTTAATTGCTTTAAAACTGGAACATGATGATATGATCAGAGTTGTTTGGAAATGTGTTGTTTCCAGATTTCATTATGAAGCTGGGAGCTTGATTTATAGGCTTTGAAATAGTTCTGGATCAAGAAAACTTGAATGATTTTGAAACTGGAATGCTTTTGGCTTTTCTTCTTTTGTTTTGATGAACGAAAATGGGGGAAAAAGCTTGCTAAATAAAACAAGTATGCAAAGCCTGATGGTTGCATTTGTACACAAACATAAGTCTTAGCTAGTACAAATAATCAGAGATTTTTATTTGTCTTTGGGGGCTGAAAATATATTTCGAACAGGTTCTGTTTTGTGCTAGGGTGAGAGACATTAAATGCTAATGTACTTGTGTACATAGATATTTTTTTCACTTACTTAACCTACAATCCAAATTTGGTATGTACTTACAAGTCATATATATGTTTATTTGTTTGACTAAAGCTAAGCATACTTCCTATTCTCGTATGCATTGAGATGATTCTACTGCCTGCTCATGTACAATGCCATAAGGTATATAATAATTTACTTGTCTGCATACTTCAATTTCCAGTTTATATATATTATATGTTGTCTGACTTACTTTAGCTACTTACAGGTTTCAACATACTCTATTTTGCCTAGCCTATTTCTATTATAAACACTTGCTTAACAACATATTATATTTAAAACTACAACTATACAAAGTCTAGCATATCTCCATTTTGTTGTATAAGCATATTTTAGTTAACTTATATATTTTTCCTAGCTTATATTTGTTTATAAAGTTTTTACTCAAGTATAAACACAATTTTATACTTAACAAAGTTTTAAAAATCTTGCCCTTACTTTCTTTTAAAACTTATATTATTAAATACTTAATCTATTTAAAATTTCTTCAAACTTATGTAAATTTTTTTATAAGATTCATTTTATATTTAAAATCATAGTTTACCCAAGCATGTGTATAAGTAAAATCATAAGTTTAAAATAACAAATTCTATTTATTAAAAATCCATTGTAAAGATATTACAAAAATTTATATTGTCTAACTATAACTCATTTCTATAGGTATTTTATTTAATTAGACTAAATACTTATTAAAATCATATTGCCAAAATTCCAGGTCATCACATTCCTCCCCCCTTTGAATCTTTTCATCCTCGAAAAGGAACGAAGCCAGATTTATTAAAATGCTTAAAATCAGATAAATTTCTTTGATCATTTTTAAACTACTTTAAAATCTATATAATATTATTCGAAAATAGTTTTATAAAAATACTTTTATAACTCGATGTTTTGACAAGTCTATCCTTGTTCTCATAGAAATTCGGCCATACGTTGATCAGGCGTAGGACTGAAAATCTATAAGTACTTGGCAGACCCGTTTCCAACACCCAGTGAAAATACTTTGGAAAATAATTTTATTGAAAATATAGAAAACGGTTTCGAAAATAGAGGAATATCTTTGGTAAAAATGCTCTAGAAATCATCACACCCATCAATGGTCACAGTTACATCCTGGGTTACATTGCCGTCGTAGCAAAAGTCCATGTAACTGATTACACCATAGAACCCACAACAGATCGCAGTTACATCCAGGGTTACGTTGCCGTCACAGCAAAAGTCCATGTAACTGTTGGCTCTCAGCGGCACACACGATTTTCGCTGTCAAAATGAAACTTCTCCACTCTAACATAGGTCGCAGTCTACCGATGTAAAATCAAACGCAGACTGTTGGCTCTCAGCGGCTCACGCGACTTTCGCTATGTTACCATAGTGTCGCAGTCTACCGATATAAAATCAAACGTAGACTGTTGGCTCTCAGCGGCACACACGACTTTCGCTATGGTCTGCAGTAGATCGCAGTGACATCGAGTTACACTGTCGTCACAGCATAACCCAAATGCCCCTGTAGGCACCAGCCCCTCGACTTTCGCTACAAATAATCCTCAGGAACTAGTTTTGTCCGGACTCCTCACAGGATCAACTTTAGAACCTCCCCCTTTGAGGCTCAAGGCAGTGCCACCCTATGGCACTCCTGAGAAGTTCATTACAAGGGAGCGCCTTTTTCCCCAGAGCAAATCTCAAAACACTTTATACCATATACATATAGTATTTTCCAAATCATACACCTAGTATGAATCTCAAATAAATGCCTTTACACAAAATCGATAATTCTCATATTAGGCTTTTCCAAATTTCAATATTGATTTTTCCCAAAATCAAAAGCCTCTCCAAAATTAAAAGGTTCCAAAAACCTTTCCTCAAAATCATTTTCACAAATCCTTTTTATAAATACATATATATAAAAGTTTTGAAAAATCTTTGAATCAATTTATACTTGTATAAATTCACTTTTATACTTCAAATACTTTCAAAAAAATCATTTTCTTCTGGCAATAGATTCAACAGGGAGATTTTATTATATATAACGAAGATAAATAACTTTGTTTAGTCCAAATCAAAATTCAAATTTTGATTACTTTATAAAGTCACTTGCCAAATTTCTTACTTTTATTATAAAGTAAACTTTAACTCAGAAAAATATTCAATTTCCACTTTATTTCCATAAAGTTAATTTCTACCATAGAAATATAAATTTTAAATTTATCTTATTTTAGTTCCTCATATATTCACAAATATATTTTCCATTTCAAAAATCATCTTATAACCTTTTATCTACAACTTCAAAATCAATTTCCACCTTTATTCATTGTCAATTTCTCAAAATATACTTTCAATTTCAAAAATCTTTTCAGTTTTTATCCACAAATTTTCAATGCCAATTTCATTCAAACCCGTACGATGTCCCCATATCATTCGTATGCAATACCAATCTGATCGCTCACTCGATCACACAATTTCACTTCCGAACTAGTATCGTCCACCCGACTTCCTAGTGCGGACTCAGATTTGGTTTCTTGATCAGAAACCGTCATTCTCCTTACATAGTCACACCTATGATAGAGAATATCCAAAACCAATCAAAAATCCATATCCAGGTTCGCCGTCGAAAATCGAGCAAAAAATCCCAACTCGGATCGATAATACTATCTCGAAATTCTGTGCTCGAATCTGGATCAAATCACTATGCGAATAGAATAATATACGTACACCCTACGTATTTATCTTCATTGATTATCAGTTAAATCAATTTCCTTTCTATTCACCTGCCCTTGATTTTATTCACTTATTCACATTTGGCTAAATCCCCACTTGGATTATCACTTCAATTCTTATCTCAGTTGGGTATTTACTCAATAACAGTTTGAACTTCAACCGGTTTATATTTAGAAAATAGCTTGAAAATTTTGAAAAATAGATAAGTAGTTGAAAAATAATTATTAGTTGAAAAATAGATGGTAAGATAGTTAAGTAGTAGTAAGATAGTTGAAAAATAGTAATTATTTATAAAATAGTTGAAAAACAGTAATCAGTTTATCAATCAGTTGTAAAATGGTTAAATAGTTCCAAAAGTAATTGTAAACCAAGCTTAAGATAGTTTTAGGTTTTAAAAAGAAAAGTTGTATGGTAAATAGTTTGGAAAAATAGATTTATATTAAAACAATTTGTTTTGAAAATAGTCCAGAGTCAAACTGTTCAACTTCCCAATCTTCATTACAATCAATTTCCCAATAGATTGATCCAGTCCCAATTCAAGTTGAATTCCATTCTGAACTAATTTAATTTAAATCTAAATTTTAAACCATCTCGAATTATATAAATTCGAGTTAAATTTTCAAACGTTGATTTAATCCCATAAATCAAATTTTACCTTTACTTTTAATTTAACAGCCTAACCATTTTATTCTGAGTTCAAATTTCAAAATTCCATTTTAATTTATCTTTACTTCTACATAAACTTATTTCTAGGTTCAAATAATAATTCAAACTCCCTTTTAAACAATTTAATCTTCGAAATTCAATTTATTACCCGAATTCAATCTTGGAACCAATCCTTAACCATTTCAGTTTACATATTCGTTTAACATTCAAATCTTAATGTTCAAAGTGATCCCATTTTCTCAAGTTTAATTTTTATCTTTAAAATCAAAATTACTTAAGTAATTTCAAATTAAAGTTTAATTCCATTTAGTTCCAAAAATGAATTAGATATTACCTCAATCTACTTCTTAATTCATTTAAACAATCAAATTCATAGTCTCATAATTATTGATAATAACAGGATGATATTAAGATAAATAAACATCCAATTTATTTAAAACATTCATCATCCCCTACCCATTCCAGATCTCAATCCTATTTGAGATCACATATAATTCCCTACCAAATCAACCCATTTAACTTTCCTAAGTTAAATCTCAATTTCATCTTGAAATTTCCAATTCAAGTTGTTTATTCCAAACTTATTTAACTTCCCTTAAGTTAAATTCAATTTAATTTTGTCAAACTTACTCAAATTTGAATTTCTACAAATTTTCAAATTTCTAATAATATTCATTCAACTCATTAGTTCAAAACTTATATCACTTTGGGTTTCACATCACTTTCCAAGGATTATTCAAAACTCAATCTTAGAGTTTATTTCAAATATACATATTTATTTCCTTTACACACCAAATGACTTTAAATTTTAAACCACCTTTGGTTTTAAATTCAAAACATATTCCTATAAATTTTCAAACACTCTTGTTTGAATCAAGCTCTTTTATTCCAATAACACTATTTATTATTTCTTTTAAACACTTGGAACAAATTCTCATATTTTCTGGACTTAGATTTAATAATTTAAACCCTTTCAATTTCAATTCATAAGTCATACTCATCTAAATGTTTACTTCCATAAACATTTTATTTTTTTCTAAATCCTTAACAGACATTCCATCATTTTAGGAAAATAACCAAGGTTATTGCAACTGGAAACCAATTCCAATTATCTATTTCTAAAAATTCTTCTTCGAATCCAAAATTTTAATTTCAGTTTGAATCCATTTCAAACTTATCTTTATTCAAATTTCAATTTGGTTGTATTACGATTTCCACTTAATTCTCATTAATGCCAATGATTTAACAACCAATTATCTTAATATTAGAAAAATTATTGCTTTATATATTAAAATATAAGCTTGTATAAATCATTTAAAATCTTTATATAAGAAAATAACAAGTACGCTTTCATATATACATATACACTCAACTCATTCTAGGGTACTATTGACCCTATCTTTAGATGAGTAGACCCACCAGAGCCAAGGTTTTCGCTTAACCTTTGCTCTGATACCAACTGTAACGACCCGGAAATTTCGAGCCCGAAAATTCCAGATAGTTATGAAAGAAGAAGAGATAGAAGAAAAGAAATAGAAAACATAACATAGATGCTCACATTCGCAGCGGAATAAAATATAATATCAAATAATAACAGTTTACAAAACAATACTGTATCTGTCAATTTACATTTATTTACATCAGAGTTATATTTCAATACACAACGATGATCATATATAAATCAAATATGTCTCAGATAATCAAAAGAATAGCCACAGCGGAATCACTCCATACGTCCTGCCATCCAGTACTCCTCCTGAGCTCCAGGACGTCCTTACCTGAAAATCTGTAATACTCGATCTGACCCGAGCATTACATCAAAGTAACACCCGGGTCAGGCTGGAAACCAGCGTGAGTAAACCCATCAAACATGAATGCAAAAGTATACACTCATATCAACCCGGGGTACTTATATCATTTTACAACTTCGCAAGTTGTTTTATTACTTATTTCACAAAGCAATTTCTAAGTGCCAGAACTTAGATAAAATAATCTAATTCGCTTAATTCATTTCATTCCAGGCTATTTGATTCCACGTATCAATTTGTAACGAATCGAAGTGGTTTCGGGTATTTCCTAATACCCGACTCCGGTCTCTTCGAATTCAATACCATCTTAAACCAAGTTTATTCAAGTGAATACGATTCAACAAAATGACACTTTTATCACAGCAATTCATCATTGATAGATAACCACGTTTATTACTGTCCACTCAAACATATCATATCACAAAACATTTCATATCAGAGATATCAACCAATTCAAGGCATTGAACATCATTCGATCATTCCTAAGCAAGGTTGATCACTCCCAAAATTAATTTAATTTATCTCTAATTAAATTAATTACTAATCTTTAATCACTTGGATTACCTTTACTTAACATTAATTAATTACAAATCAATTAGCCTTCACTCATCAAATTAAATAATCCCTTAATTACTCTTATAAAGTAACTAACAATGATTTATTACATTAATCTCTCAAATTTATTATTCTATAATCACTTACATTGATTAATTTATCCCTTAATTTTTCACTCTCATTAATTAACTAACTCTTAGTTAATTCCCTTAATTAATCAATCCTTAAATTAATCACACTAAACAATTTAGCTTCAATTATTTCCATCAAGCAATTATTTCATTGGTTAATTACGCTTAGTTAATCAACCCTTAATTATTAATTTAACCTTTAATTACAAACTAAATTAATTAATCCTTCGCAAATTAATCCTTCAATTAAGTAATTATCATTTAATTAATAAATTAAATTACTCTTTGATTAATAAATCAATTAATTCTTAATTATCAATTCATTAATTAACTTTACCCTTGATTAATTGTCCTTAACTTTAATTAATTAATCTTTAATTAAACTTAAGATATAACTAAACCTAAAAAAATAGTTACATAACCTCAACTAAAACTCTAATATCTTACTCGAGTAAAACCCGAGTACTCCCACTCC
The DNA here is from genome assembly GCA_030737815.1 of Allium fistulosum. Classification (NCBI taxonomy): domain Eukaryota; kingdom Viridiplantae; phylum Streptophyta; class Magnoliopsida; order Asparagales; family Amaryllidaceae; genus Allium; species Allium fistulosum. Next base: position 399,964,184 of record CM060907.1, read on the forward strand.
CAAACCCGAGTCACTACCCATTTTTCTTCCTTTGTTTTATAAAATTTTTTAAACTGTTGCATAAAAAGCTTGCTAACCCCAAATACTAACTCGGGTCAAAACCCAGTTTTCTCGAACACAAACCCGAGCCTCACTCATTTTTTTACTCGAGACGATTCCTTCTTCCCAAATTACAGCGACCATTACCTAAGCACTGATACGCGTGCACGTGTACGCCAGAGACTCGCCTTTCCGATCATCGACGACCCTCCTCGCATCACGACGATCGTCAACACATCCAATTCTGACCACCCAAACACCCAAACAAACACAAAATCAAAATCGAGGCATCTCGAACAATTCCAGGATCCACCATCTCACCTGAAAACACCTCAAGCTCCTATCGTCGTCCACCGGAGGTCGTAGAATTTCGACCTCAGCCTCGCCAGATCTCCACGCCACCAACACACCTGGTCCGAAGCAACTCGATGCGCCAGATATGACACCGTCATTCCAAATCCGACCCATCCCAAATTTAGGGTTTAAAACAAAATTGGCCGATCACCGCCGCTACATGTGAAGATAAACCCACTTGGCATTTTTGCCAAGCTCTCCTACACCCTGACCCTCTCCAGTGAAGTTTCCAGTCACCAGAAAACGCCCAGTCACCAGTTCTTGCTCAATAACACTTCTCTGGTCATCACCAAAATGATCCCTCAAGCCCAAACTAAAATTCAAGATTTTTGTTTTAAAATTCATAGTTTGAAAAGGAGATTCAGATTATATATATATGAAATAACAAATCATTGTATTTGATTTTTTTTTTTAACGTATACTTGGTTCCACTGTTCTTTTTATTTTCCAGATAATATTTCTGTTTATTATTCTTAAAAATATTTTTAAATCTTAGTTTAATTTTAAACAAACATGTTCTAATTAAACACCCAAGCCTAACTAAGATTTGAATGAGAGGAATTGGAATTTAACTTTAATTTGAACTTTGTACTTTTAAACAGAGAAGAACCTTGATACATCAACACCTGCACCTAGTTTTACACTCATATCTATTCAATACCTCATCACACAAACAAATTTTACATCAACTTTTAAGTTTCATTCATGCGTTTAGATTTAAAATAAAAAAACAAAGTTGTGTTTACTCACCTGAAAAGTGATTGAACAGAGAGGCTTCTGAAAATTGAAAACTGCACATTGATATTTTGATTTCTGCAACTTATACTGTTTGAACTCAAAAACTGAAATATTTGATACTTAATTGCTTTAAAACTGGAACATGATGATATGATCAGAGTTGTTTGGAAATGTGTTGTTTCCAGATTTCATTATGAAGCTGGGAGCTTGATTTATAGGCTTTGAAATAGTTCTGGATCAAGAAAACTTGAATGATTTTGAAACTGGAATGCTTTTGGCTTTTCTTCTTTTGTTTTGATGAACGAAAATGGGGGAAAAAGCTTGCTAAATAAAACAAGTATGCAAAGCCTGATGGTTGCATTTGTACACAAACATAAGTCTTAGCTAGTACAAATAATCAGAGATTTTTATTTGTCTTTGGGGGCTGAAAATATATTTCGAACAGGTTCTGTTTTGTGCTAGGGTGAGAGACATTAAATGCTAATGTACTTGTGTACATAGATATTTTTTTCACTTACTTAACCTACAATCCAAATTTGGTATGTACTTACAAGTCATATATATGTTTATTTGTTTGACTAAAGCTAAGCATACTTCCTATTCTCGTATGCATTGAGATGATTCTACTGCCTGCTCATGTACAATGCCATAAGGTATATAATAATTTACTTGTCTGCATACTTCAATTTCCAGTTTATATATATTATATGTTGTCTGACTTACTTTAGCTACTTACAGGTTTCAACATACTCTATTTTGCCTAGCCTATTTCTATTATAAACACTTGCTTAACAACATGTTATATTTAAAACTACAACTATACAAAGTCTAGCATATCTCCATTTTGTTGTATAAGCATATTTTAGTTAACTTATATATTTTTCCTAGCTTATATTTGTTTATAAAGTTTTTACTCAAGTATAAACACAATTTTATACTTAACAAAGTTTTAAAAATCTTGCCCTTACTTTCTTTTAAAACTTATATTATTAAATACTTAATCTATTTAAAATTTCTTCAAACTTATGTAAATTTTTTTATAAGATTCATTTTATATTTAAAATCATAGTTTACCCAAGCATGTGTATAAGTAAAATCATAAGTTTAAAATAACAAATTCTATTTATTAAAAATCCATTGTAAAGATATTACAAAAATTTATATTGTCTAACTATAACTCATTTCTATAGGTATTTTATTTAATTAGACTACATACTTATTAAAATCATATTGCCAAAATTCCAGGTCATCACATTCCTCCCCCCTTTGAATCTTTTCGTCCTCGAAAAGGAACGAAGCCAGATTTATTAAAATGCTTAAAATCAGATAAATTTCTTTGATCATTTTTAAACTACTTTAAAATCTATATAATATTATTCGAAAATAGTTTTATAAAAATACTTTTATAACTCGATGTTTTGACAAGTCTATCCTTGTTCTCATAGAAATTCGGCCATACGTTGATCAGGCGTAGGACTGAAAATCTATAAGTACTTGGCAGACCCGTTTCCAACACCCAGTGAAAATACTTTGGAAAATAATTTTATTGAAAATATAGAAAACGGTTTCGAAAATAGAGGAATATCTTTGGTAAAAATGCTCTAGAAATCATCACACCCATCCATGGTCACAGTTACATCCTGGGTTACATTGCCGTCGTAGCAAAAGTCCATGTAACTGATTACACCATAGAACCCACAACAGATCGCAGTTACATCCAGGGTTACGTTGCCGTCACAGCAAAAGTCCATGTAACTGTTGGCTCTCAGCGGCACACACGATTTTCGCTGTCAAAATGAAACTTCTCCACTCTAACATAGGTCGCAGTCTACCGATGTAAAATCAAACGCAGACTGTTGGCTCTCAGCGGCTCACGCGACTTTCGCTATGTTACCATAGTGTCGCAGTCTACCGATATAAAATCAAACGTAGACTGTTGGCTCTCAGCGGCACACACGACTTTCGCTATGGTCTGCAGTAGATCGCAGTGACATCGAGTTACACCTTCGTCACAGCATAACCCAAATGCCCCTGTAGGCACCAGCCCCTCGACTTTCGCTACAAATAATCCTCAGGAACTAGTTTTGTCCGGACTCCTCACAGGATCAACTTTAGAACCTCCCCCTTTGAGGCTCAAGGCAGTGCCACCCTGTGGCACTCCTGAGAAGTTCATTACAAGGGAGCGCCTTTTTCCCCAGAGCAAATCTCAAAACACTTTATACCATATACATATAGTATTTTCCAAATCATACACCTAGTATGAATCTCATATAAATGCCTTTACACAAAATCGATAATTCTCATATTAGGCTTTTCCAAATTTCAATATTGATTTTTCCCAAAATCAAAAGCCTCTCCAAAATTAAAAGGTTCCAAAAACCTTTCCTCAAAATCATTTTCACAAATCCTTTTTATAAATACATATATATAAAAGTTTTGAAAAATCTTTGAATCAATTTATACTTGTATAAATTCACTTTTATACTTCAAATACTTTCAAAAAAATCATTTTCTTCTGGCAATAGATTCAACAGGGAGATTTTATTATATATAACGAAGATAAATAACTTTGTTTAGTCCAAATCAAAATTCAAATTTTGATTACTTTATAAAGTCACTTGCCAAATTTCTTACTTTTATTATAAAGTAAACTTTAACTCAGAAAAATATTCAATTTCCACTTTATTTCCATAAAGTTAATTTCTACCATAGAAATATAAATTTTAAATTTATCTTATTTTAGTTCCTCATATATTCACAAATATATTTTCCATTTCAAAAATCATCTTATAACCTTTTATCTACAACTTCAAAATCAATTTCCACCTTTATTCATTGTTAATTTCTCAAAATATACTTTCAATTTCAAAAATCTTTTCAGTTTTTATCCACAAATTTTCAATGCCAATTTCATTCAAACCCGTACGATGTCCCCATATCATTCGTATGCAATACCAATCTGATCGCTCACTCGATCACACAATTTCACTTCCGAACTAGTATCGTCCACCCGACTTCCTAGTGCGGACTCAGATTTGGTTTCTTGATCAGAAACCGTCATTCTCCTTGCATAGTCACACCTATGATAGAGAATATCCAAAACCAATCAAAAATCCATATCCAGGTTCGCCGTCGAAAATCGAGCGAAAAATCCCAACTCGGATCGATAATACTATCTCGAAATTCTGTGCTCGAATCTGGATCAAATCACTATGCGAATAGAATAATATACGTACACCCTACGTATTTATCTTCATTGATTATCAGTTAAATCAATTTCCTTTCTATTCACCTGCCCTTGATTTTATTCACTTATTCACATTTGGCTAAATCCCCACTTGGATTATCACTTCAATTCTTATCTCAGTTGGGTATTTACTCAATAACAGTTTGAACTTCAACCGGTTTATATTTAGAAAATAGCTTGAAAATTTTGAAAAATAGATAAGTAGTTGAAAAATAATTATTAGTTGAAAAATAGATGGTAAGATAGTTAAGTAGTAGTAAGATAGTTGAAAAATAGTAATTATTTATAAAACAGTTGAAAAACAGTAATCAGTTTATCAATCAGTTGTAAAATGGTTAAATAGTTCCAAAAGTAATTGTAAACCAAGCTTAAGATAGTTTTAGGTTTTAAAAAGAAAAGTTGTATGGTAAATAGTTTGGAAAAATAGATTTATATTAAAACAATTTGTTTTGAAAATAGTCCAGAGTCAAACTGTTCAACTTCCCAATCTTCATTACAATCAATTTCCCAATAGATTGATCCAGTCCCAATTCAAGTTGAATTCCATTCTGAACTAATTTAATTTAAATCTAAATTTTAAACCATCTCGAATTATATAAATTCGAGTTTAATTTTCAAACGTTGATTTAATCCCATAAATCAAATATTACCTTTACTTTTAATTTAACAGCCTAACCATTTTATTCTGAGTTCAAATTTCAAAATTCCATTTTAATTTATCTTTACTTCTACATAAACTTATTTCTAGGTTCAAATAATAATTCAAACTCCCTTTTAAACAATTTAATCTTCGAAATTCAATTTATTACCCGAATTCAATCTTGGAACCAATCCTTAACCATTTCAGTTTACATATTCGTTTAACATTCAAATCTTAATGTTCAAAGTGATCCCATTTTCTCAAGTTTAATTTTTATCTTTAAAATCAAAATTACTTAAGTAATTTCAAATTAAAGTTTAATTCCATTTAGTTCCAAAAATGAATTAGATATTACCTCAATCTACTTCTTAATTCATTTAAACAATCAAATTCATAGTCTCATAATTATTGATAATAACAGGATGATATTAAGATAAATAAACATCCAATTTATTTAAAACATTCATCATCCCCTACCCATTCCAGATCTCAATCCTATTTGAGATCACATATAATTCCCTACCAAATCAACCCATTTAACTTTCCTAAGTTAAATCTCAATTTCATCTTGAAATTTCCAATTCAAGTTGTTTATTCCAAACTTATTTAACTTACTCAAATTTGAATTTCTACAAATTTTCAAATTTCTAATAATATTCATTCAACTCATTAGTTCAAAACTTATATCACTTTGGGTTTCACATCACTTTCCAAGGATTATTCAAAACTCAATCTTAGAGTTTATTTCAAATATACATATTTATTTCCTTTACACACCAAATGACTTTAAATTTTAAACCACCTTTGGTTTTAAATTCAAAACATATTCCTATAAATTTTCAAACACTCTTGTTTGAATCAAGCTCTTTTATTCCAATAACACTATTTATTATTTCTTTTAAACACTTGGAACAAATTCTCATATTTTCTGGACTTAGATTTAATAATTTAAACCCTTTCAATTTCAATTCATAAGTCATACTCATCTAAATGTTTACTTCCATAAACATTTTATTTTTTTCTAAATCCTTAACAGACATTCCATCATTTTAGGAAAATAACCAAGGTTATTGCAACTGGAAACCAATTCCAATTATCTATTTCTAAAAATTCTTCTTCGAATCCAAAATTTTAATTTCAGTTTGAATCCATTTCAAACTTATCTTTATTCAAATTTCAATTTGGTTGTATTACGATTTCCACTTAATTCTCATTAATGCCAATGATTTAACAACCAATTATCTTAATATTAGAAAAATTATTGCTTTATATATTAAAATATAAGCTTGTATAAATCATTTAAAATCTTTATATAAGAAAATAACAAGTACGCTCTCATATATACATATACACTCAACTCATTCTAGGGTACTATTGACCCTATCTTTAGATGAGTAGACCCACCAGAGCCAAGGTTTTCGCTTAACCTTTGCTCTGATACCAACTGTAACGACCCGGAAATTTCGAGCCCGAAAATTCCAAATAGTTATGAAAGAAGAAGAGATAGAAGAAAAGAAATAGAAAACATAACACAGATGCTCACATTCGCAGCGGAATAAAATATAATATCAAATAATAACAGTTTACAAAACAATACTGTATCTGTCAATTTAATTTTATTTACATCAGAGTTATATTTCAATACACAACGATGATCATATATAAATCAAATATGTCTCAGATAATCAAAAGAATAGCCACAGCGGAATCACTCCATACGTCCTGCCATCCAGTACTCCTCCTGAGCTCCAGGACGTCCTTACCTGAAAATCTGTAATACTCGGTCTGACCCGAGCATTACATCAAAGTAACACCCGGGTCAGGCTGGAAACCAGCGTGAGTAAACCCATCAAACATGAATGCAAAAGTATACACTCATATCAACATGGGGTACTTATATCATTTTACAACTTCGCAAGTTGTTTTATTACTTATTTCACAAAGCAATTTCTAAGTGCCAGAACTTAGATAAAATAATCTAATTCGCTTAATTCATTTCATTCCAGGCTATTTGATTCCACGTATCAATTTGTAACGAATCGAAGTGGTTTCGGGTATTTCCTAATACCCGACTCCGGTCTCTTCGAATTCAATACCATCTTAAACCAAGTTTATTCAAGTGAATACGATTCAACAAAATGACACTTTTATCACAGCAATTCATCATTGATAGATAACCACGTTTATTACTGTCCACTCAAACATATCATATCACAAAACATTCCATATCAGAGATATCAACCAATTCAAGGCATTGAACATCATTCGATCATTCCTAAGCAAGGTTGATCACTCCCAAAATTAATTTAATTTATCTCTAATTAAATTAATTACTAATCTTTAATCACTTGGATTACCTTTACTTAACATTAATTAATTACAAATCAATTAGCCTTCACTCATCAAATTAAATAATCCCTTAATTACTCTTATAAAGTAACTAACAATGATTTATTACATTAATCTCTCAAATTTATTATTCTATAATCACTTACATTGATTAATTTATCCCTTAATTTTTCACTCTCATTAATTAACTAACTCTTAGTTAATTCCCTTAATTAATCAATCCTTAAATTAATCACACTAAACAATTTAGCTTCAATTATTTCCATCAAGCAATTATTTCATTGGTTAATTACGCTTAGTTAATCAACCCTTAATTATTAATTTAACCTTTAATTACAAACTATATTAATTAATCCTTCGCAAATTAATCCTTCAATTAAGTAATTATCATTTAATTAATAAATTAAATTACTCTTTGATTAATAAATCAATTAATTCTTAATTATCAATTCATTAATTAACTTTACCCTTGATTAATTGTCCTTAACTTTAATTAATTAATCTTTAATTAAACTTAAGATATAACTAAACCTAAAAAAATAGTTACATAACCTCAACTAAAACTCTAATATCTTACTCGAGTAAAACCCGAGTACTCCCACTCCCAAACCCGAGTCACTACCCATTTTTCTTCCTTTGTTTTATAAATTTTTTAAACTGTTGCATAAAAAGCTTGCTAACCCCAAATACTAACTCGGGTCAAAACCCAGTTTTCTCGAACACAAACCCGAGCCTCACTCATTTTTTTACTCGAGACGATTCCTTCTTCCCAAATTACAGCGACCATTACCTAAGCACTGATACGCGTGCACGTGTACGCCAGAGACTCGCCTTTCCGATCATCGACGACCCTCCTCGCATCACGATGATCGTCAACACATCCAATTCTGACCACCCAAACACCCAAACAAACACAAAATCAAAATCGAGGCATCTCGAACAATTCCAGGATCCACCATCTCACCTGAAAACACCTCAAGCTCCTATCGTCGTCCACCGGAGGTCGTAGAATTTCGACCTCAGCCTCGCCAGATCTCCACGCCACCAACACACCTGGTCCGAAGCAACTCGATGCGCCAGATATGACACCGTCGTTCCAAATCCGACCCATCCCAAATTTAGGGTTTAAAACAAAATCGGCCGATCACCGCCGCTACATGTGAAGATAAACCCACTTGGCATTTTTGCCAAGCTCTCCTACACCCTGACCCTCTCCAGTGAAGTTTCCAGTCACCAGAAAACGCCCAGTCACCAGTTCTTGCTCAATAACACTTCTCTGGTCATCACCAAAATGATCCCTCAAGCCCAAACTAAAATTCAAGATTTTTGTTTTAAAAATCATAGTTTGAAAAGGAGATTCAGATTATATATATATGAAATAACAAATCATTGTATTTGATTTTTTTTTTTAACGTATACTTGGTTCCACTGTTCTTTTTATTTTCCAGATAATATTTCTGTTTATTATTCTTAAAAATATTTTTAAATCTTAGTTTAATTTTAAACAAACATGTTCTAATTAAACACCCAAGCCTAACTAAGATTTGAATGAGAGGAATTGGAATTTAACTTTAATTTGAACTCTGTACTTTTAAACAGAGAAGAACCTTGATACATCAACACCTGCACCCAGTTTTACACTCATATCTATTCAATACCTCATCACACAAACAAATTTTACATCAACTTTTAAGTTTCATTCATGCGTTCAGATTTAAAATAAAAAAACAAAGTTGTGTTTACTCACCTGAAAAGTGATTGAACAGAGAGGTTTCTGAAAATTGAAAACTGCACATTGATATTTTGATTTCTGCAACTTATACTGTTTGAACTCAAAAACTGAAATATTTGATACTTAATTGCTTTAAAACTGGAACATGATGATATGATCAGAGTTGTTTGGAAATGTGTTGTTTCCAGATTTCATTATGAAGCTGGGAGCTTGATTTATAGGCTTTGAAATAGTTCTGGATCAAGAAAACTTGAATGATTTTGAAACTGGAATGCTTTTGGCTTTTCTTCTTTTGTTTTGATGAACGAAAATGGGGGAAAAAGCTTGCTAAATAAAACAAGTATGCAAAGCCTGATGGTTGCATTTGTACACAAACATAAGTCTTAGCTAGTACAAATAATCAGAGATTTTTATTTGTCTTTGGGGGCTGAAAATATATTTCGAACAGGTTCTGTTTTGTGCTAGGGTGAGAGACATTAAATGCTAATGTACTTGTGTACATAGATATTTTTTTCACTTACTTAACCTACAATCCAAATTTGGTATGTACTTACAAGTCATATATATGTTTATTTGTTTGACTAAAGCTAAGCATACTTCCTATTCTCGTATGCATTGAGATGATTCTACTGCCTGCTCATGTACAATGCCATAAGGTATATAATAATTTACTTGTCTGCATACTTCAATTTCCAGTTTATATATATTATATGTTGTCTGACTTACTTTAGCTACTTACAGGTTTCAACATACTCTATTTTGCCTAGCCTATTTCTATTATAAACACTTGCTTAACAACATATTATATTTAAAACTACAACTATACAAAGTCTAGCATATCTCCATTTTGTTGTATAAGCATATTTTAGTTAACTTATATATTTTTCCTAGCTTATATTTGTTTATAAAGTTTTTACTCAAGTATAAACACAATTTTATACTTAACAAAGTTTTAAAAATCTTGCCCTTACTTTCTTTTAAAACTTATATTATTAAATACTTAATCTATTTAAAATTTCTTCAAACTTATGTAAATTTTTTTATAAGATTCATTTTATATTTAAAATCATAGTTTACCCAAGCATGTGTATAAGTAAAATCATAAGTTTAAAATAACAAATTCTATTTATTAAAAATCCATTGTAAAGATATTACAAAAATTTATATTGTCTAACTATAACTCATTTCTATAGGTATTTTATTTAATTAGACTAAATACTTATTAAAATCATATTGCCAAAATTCCAGGTCATCACATTCCTCCCCCCTTTGAATCTTTTCATCCTCGAAAAGGAACGAAGCCAGATTTATTAAAATGCTTAAAATCAGATAAATTTCTTTGATCATTTTTAAACTACTTTAAAATCTATATAATATTATTCGAAAATAGTTTTATAAAAATACTTTTATAACTCGATGTTTTGACAAGTCTATCCTTGTTCTCATAGAAATTCGGCCATACGTTGATCAGGCGTAGGACTGAAAATCTATAAGTACTTGGCAGACCCGTTTCCAACACCCAGTGAAAATACTTTGGAAAATAATTTTATTGAAAATATAGAAAACGGTTTCGAAAATAGAGGAATATCTTTGGTAAAAATGCTCTAGAAATCATCACACCCATCAATGGTCACAGTTACATCCTGGGTTACATTGCCGTCGTAGCAAAAGTCCATGTAACTGATTACACCATAGAACCCACAACAGATCGCAGTTACATCCAGGGTTACGTTGCCGTCACAGCAAAAGTCCATGTAACTGTTGGCTCTCAGCGGCACACACGATTTTCGCTGTCAAAATGAAACTTCTCCACTCTAACATAGGTCGCAGTCTACCGATGTAAAATCAAACGCAGACTGTTGGCTCTCAGCGGCTCACGCGACTTTCGCTATGTTACCATAGTGTCGCAGTCTACCGATATAAAATCAAACGTAGACTGTTGGCTCTCAGCGGCACACACGACTTTCGCTATGGTCTGCAGTAGATCGCAGTGACATCGAGTTACACTGTCGTCACAGCATAACCCAAATGCCCCTGTAGGCACCAGCCCCTCGACTTTCGCTACAAATAATCCTCAGGAACTAGTTTTGTCCGGACTCCTCACAGGATCAACTTTAGAACCTCCCCCTTTGAGGCTCAAGGCAGTGCCACCCTGTGGCACTCCTGAGAAGTTCATTACAAGGGAGCGCCTTTTTCCCCAGAGCAAATCTCAAAACACTTTATACCATATACATATAGTATTTTCCAAATCATACACCTAGTATGAATCTCATATAAATGCCTTTACACAAAATCGATAATTCTCATATTAGGCTTTTCCAAATTTCAATATTGATTTTTCCCAAAATCAAAAGCCTCTCCAAAATTAAAAGGTTCCAAAAACCTTTCCTCAAAATCATTTTCACAAATCCTTTTTATAAATACATATATATAAAAGTTTTGAAAAATCTTTGAATCAATTTATACTTGTATAAATTCACTTTTATACTTCAAATACTTTCAAAAAAATCATTTTCTTCTGGCAATAGATTCAACAGGGAGATTTTATTATATATAACGAAGATAAATAACTTTGTTTAGTCCAAATCAAAATTCAAATTTTGATTACTTTATAAAGTCACTTGCCAAATTTCTTACTTTTATTATAAAGTAAACTTTAACTCAGAAAAATATTCAATTTCCACTTTATTTCCATAAAGTTAATTTCTACCATAGAAATATAAATTTTAAATTTATCTTATTTTAGTTCCTCATATATTCACAAATATATTTTCCATTTCAAAAATCATCTTATAACCTTTTATCTACAACTTCAAAATCAATTTCCACCTTTATTCATTGTCAATTTCTCAAAATATACTTTCAATTTCAAAAATCTTTTCAGTTTTTATCCACAAATTTTCAATGCCAATTTCATTCAAACCCGTACGATGTCCCCATATCATTCGTATGCAATACCAATCTGATCGCTCACTCGATCACACAATTTCACTTCCGAACTAGTATCGTCCACCCGACTTCCTAGTGCGGACTCAGATTTGGTTTCTTGATCAGAAACCGTCATTCTCCTTGCATAGTCACACCTATGATAGAGAATATCCAGAACCAATCAAAAATCCATATCCAGGTTCGCCGTCGAAAATCGAGCGAAAAATCCCAACTCGGATCGATAATACTATCTCGAAATTCTGTGCTCGAATCTGGATCAAATCACTATGCGAATAGAATAATATACGTACACCCTACGTATTTATCTTCATTGATTATCAGTTAAATCAATTTCCTTTCTATTCACCTGCCCTTGATTTTATTCACTTATTCACATTTGGCTAAATCCCCACTTGGATTATCACTTCAATTCTTATCTCAGTTGGGTATTTACTCAATAACAGTTTGAACTTCAACCGGTTTATATTTAGAAAATAGCTTGAAAATTTTGAAAAATAGATAAGTAGTTGAAAAATAATTATTAGTTGAAAAATAGATGGTAAGATAGTTAAGTAGTAGTAAGATAGTTGAAAAATAGTAATTATTTATAAAATAGTTGAAAAACAGTAATCAGTTTATCAATCAGTTGTAAAATGGTTAAATAGTTCCAAAAGTAATTGTAAACCAAGCTTAAGATAGTTTTAGGTTTTAAAAAGAAAAGTTGTATGGTAAATAGTTTGGAAAAATAGATTTATATTAAAACAATTTGTTTTGAAAATAGTCCAGAGTCAAACTGTTCAACTTCCCAATCTTCATTACAATCAATTTCCCAATAGATTGATCCAGTCCCAATTCAAGTTGAATTCCATTCTGAACTAATTTAATTTAAATCTAAATTTTAAACCATCTCGAATTATATAAATTCGAGTTAAATTTTCAAACGTTGATTTAATCCCATAAATCAAATTTTACCTTTACTTTTAATTTAACAGCCTAACCATTTTATTCTGAGTTCAAATTTCAAAATTCCATTTTAATTTATCTTTACTTCTACATAAACTTATTTCTAGGTTCAAATAATAATTCAAACTCCCTTTTAAACAATTTAATCTTCGAAATTCAATTTATTACCCGAATTCAATCTTGGAACCAATCCTTAACCATTTCAGTTTACATATTCGTTTAACATTCAAATCTTAATGTTCAAAGTGATCCCATTTTCTCAAGTTTAATTTTTATCTTTAAAATCAAAATTACTTAAGTAATTTCAAATTAAAGTTTAATTCCATTTAGTTCCAAAAATGAATTAGATATTACCTCAATCTACTTCTTAATTCATTTAAACAATCAAATTCATAGTCTCATAATTATTGATAATAACAGGATGATATTAAGATAAATAAACATCCAATTTATTTAAAACATTCATCATCCCCTACCCATTCCAGATCTCAATCCTATTTGAGATCACATATAATTCCCTACCAAATCAACCCATTTAACTTTCCTAAGTTAAATCTCAATTTCATCTTGAAATTTCCAATTCAAGTTGTTTATTCCAAACTTATTTAACTTCCCTTAAGTTAAATTCAATTTAATTTTGTCAAACTTACTCAAATTTGAATTTCTACAAATTTTCAAATTTCTAATAATATTCATTCAACTCATTAGTTCAAAACTTATATCACTTTGGGTTTCACATCACTTTCCAAGGATTATTCAAAACTCAATCTTAGAGTTTATTTCAAATATACATATTTATTTCCTTTACACACCAAATGACTTTAAATTTTAAACCACCTTTGGTTTTAAATTCAAAACATATTCCTATAAATTTTCAAACACTCTTGTTTGAATCAAGCTCTTTTATTCCAATAACACTATTTATTATTTCTTTTAAACACTTGGAACAAATTCTCATATTTTCTGGACTTAGATTTAATAATTTAAACCCTTTCAATTTCAATTCATAAGTCATACTCATCTAAATGTTTACTTCCATAAACATTTTATTTTTTTCTAAATCCTTAACAGACATTCCATCATTTTAGGAAAATAACCAAGGTTATTGCAACTGGAAACCAATTCCAATTATCTATTTCTAAAAATTCTTCTTCGAATCCAAAATTTTAATTTCAGTTTGAATCCATTTCAAACTTATCTTTATTCAAATTTCAATTTGGTTGTATTACGATTTCCACTTAATTCTCATTAATGCCAATGATTTAACAACCAATTATCTTAATATTAGAAAAATTATTGCTTTATATATTAAAATTGTAACGACCCCGACTTTCTCTCCATAGAAAGTCGCATCGTTAATAAGAAAGAAAGGGGTGAGAAGTAGAAAAGAGAAGAAGAGAAAAGAAACAGACACAAATACTCACAGCGGAAACGAACAAAATATAATATATCACATAACTATTACATAGTATCATATACAACACTTATCAGAGTTACACAGATTACACATCATATACTAGACAGTTATAAACATCTGTCTAGTTATTACAACTCAATACAAAACAAAGATCTAAACAAGATCAACACAGCGGAAACTACTATCTATATCTACAACGCTGAAGCCTCCTGCTCCATTGCTCCTCCACAATTCGTCAAGGCTAAACCTGAATCCCTTGGCTACTCGTAAAAATTTGAGTACCCAAGAGTTTATAAAACAGAAATAAACAACTTGGGTCAGACATGGGTCTGGTGTGAGTAACAGGTTAAACTTGCTTAACTTCAAAACCTTTTGAAAGAAAAGGTATCACGTAAGACTTCCCACACATAAACATGGGTAAGTTTTTACCTTACGCTAACCAAAACATTTGATAGGAAATTCGATTGTATTATAATAGGGTCTAGGGTTTTCAAGTAAAATATAGAAATAGCTGAAATGCTTACATCTCACATTCCAACATAGTTGGGCACAACTAATACGTACGGCACTTACTGGAGTTTGGATTCCATACAATGGCAGGGCTACCGGGGTACCGCCCGTCACAGTACGTGGCCTAGATCACCGTACCGAGGATCACTCCCAATCCCCTGCAACACAAGGTCGGAACATCCCTTACTGGATAATTCCCGCACAAGATACCTCACGGTTGGGATCAGCAACCGCACCACTAAGTCGAAAATAGAAAGGGACATCTAGACAGAGGTAACCTTGTCCTACTTGGGTGCTACCCACTAACCTTGCTGCACCTCCCCTGTTTTAGCCATTCCCGATTTGTGAGGCTTGAGGTCACGATTACCTTAGAAAAGAACACATCACTTAGAATGCTCATCGTCCACCTGACGATGTGCTGAAAGCATTCAATCCATACAAGTTCGTTCCGGGTTCGAACGAAACCGAAGGCATTATCTCGTTACACTCGTTTTGGAATCACCCTCAGAGTTAACGACAGTAACCCTTGCACTCTGAATCTTCATCTTCACTTGATTCACGACCTATCGTTAATTTGGATCGATGTGGTATTCGGGTCTCCAGACCTGGAAATCCGGTATACGGAAACCCGATCCCGGTCTCATCGAAATCCAAAGCGTATCTTTTAAGGCCAATTTGTTTTAAAGGTTAAAACAATTTCAATTCATTAACTTTATACACAAAGAAAGATAATTCACAACAGATAATTAACATTATCAGATAATCCATACAATTCAACTAACATCCATATCATACAGCATATATCTCATCAGAGATATCAATCAAAGTCAAGTATCCAATACTATCACCCATTCATAAGTAATGATTTATATCATCTTAAATTAATTTAAATTGAATTAAATTAATTACTTCATTTTATAAATCCTTCTTACTTAACCATTAATTAATTACCATTAATTAATTAATTATCCTCTAATAAT
Organism: Allium fistulosum; assembly: GCA_030737815.1. NCBI lineage: Eukaryota > Viridiplantae > Streptophyta > Magnoliopsida > Asparagales > Amaryllidaceae > Allium > Allium fistulosum. The sequence continues at coordinate 399,980,081 of CM060907.1, forward strand.
TCATTTCAATTAATCATCTTGATTAATTATCTTTTGATTACATTCAAGTAATTTATCTTTAATTAATTATTAATTATCCTTAACCACTTATAGTAATTAACCTTTAATTACATCATTAATTAATTAACTAAAATTAATTAAATTAATCAACTATAATTAATTATATTAAACCTTAATTAATTACATTAATTAATCACTTCATTATTAATTATTACTAAATTAATCAATCTTAATTACATCATTAATTATATTAATTAATGATCCTTAATTACAACTTAATTATTAATTACTCAATTAAATTAATTACATTAAGTAATTAATCTTTAATTAAACCTCATTTATTAATCACTCTTGATTAATCTTATTCAGTAATTAACTACCCTTAATTACTGTATTACATAAATTAATTACTCCTTAATTAATTATCTTTTAATTAATCCCTTGATTAATTATTCAAAGTAATTAAACTCAAATTACTCTCATTATTAAATCTTCTTTAGTTAATTACATCCAGTAATTACCTTTAGTTACTTTCCTAAGTGATTACACTTCATTAATTACATTTAAGTAATTATACTTATCAAATTACCAAGTGATTATCTTAATTTAATTAACAAATTAATTAACTTAACTTAAATCACATTCATTTCATAAATCATAGCTGAGTAATTTATCCTTTAATTACTCTTTAAACCAATTAATTAATCTTTAATTACAAATTAATTATTCCGTATTTGTTTATTGTTCCGCTGTGTATTTGGATGTATGTCATTGATGTGATGAACTCTGATGATGTATTCTGTAAAAATATTGTATAAACAGATATATTTTTCTGTTTGAGTAAAGATCTGTTTTATATATATTATATTTTTATTCCGCTGCGATGTGAGATTCTGTTGTTGATTTTCTGTTTCTTCTTCTTCTACCTCTTCTTCTTTAACACAAATGGTCCGGTTTTTCGTGTTAGAAAAACTCGGGTTGTCACAGTGGTACGATGCAAAAGCTATTTCAAAGTTAAAACTACCTCTGTTCATACAAATCAGGTGAGTAACTTTTAAAAACTTAAAGTAAAATATGGTTGCATGCTAGTATAGTTGAAATGAATAAGTATTGCATGAATAAGTGAAAATCTAATGTGAATGTTTATAGTATGTATGCTCATAAACAATTATATGCTCTGTTCATCTTCTTTAAATGGTGAGTGAATATTTTAAAAACAGTTTTAAAAATCTATAGTTAAATTTTGATGCATGTGATAGATTGTGCTGTGATGATGTATATATGTTTATATGAATATTGTTTATGAATGCATGTTGGAATTGTGAAATGTCTGAGAATATAGGTGCCCGTATAAACTCATCTTCTCAGTTTTATTTACAGGATTTGTTTTCTTAGGAAAATTCAAATCTCCAAATAGAATCAGTATCAGACTATGATGTTTAAATGAAAAATGGTTGTTAATGTATGATGATGGTTTTAAAAATTGTTTCAGGATTTAAAATTCAATAAATAATTTTTAAAATCGGAAGATAGTGAAATTTCTTTTAAACATGATAAAATCAAATATTATGATTCTCGAATTCACTTATATAATCTGAATAGTCTTTGAACACTAGGATTTTTAAAAGGAAAATCACGATTTTTAGTTTCGTTTCGAGTGAGAAATTCGTAGTTGAACTGTGATGGGTTTTCTATCAAATTCTGGTGATCGGTGGATGATTGGGCCTCGAGATCGTGGGTGAAGTTAGCTTGGATGTTGGCGATTCCAGGAAAAATACTCGCATAAATTTTCATCGATCATGATGGTCAAGCGGAATGAATTTAGGTTTTTGTGAGATGGTTGAGTCGCCGATGTGTTTGAGTTCGCTGTGATGTCAGTGGTTGATCGGACTTCACCGCAAGTGGAGGAATCAAAGCTGGAGACCGAGGTGAAGCTTGGGTGGTGAAGGCGTGGATGATCGTGGACGAGATCATCGGCGATTGGTGGATTTCCGATCACGTTTGGCTACAGATTTTTGAACGAGAGGCTTGATTTTGATTCGATGTTGAAATCGTGGAACTGAGTTTTCAAGTTGAATGACGAGGTCATCGTCGACCTGCGGGGACTAGCGGTGATGGTCGAAGAGACTCTGGCCATCTGTGCACGTGCACGAGTATATTTTGATCTGGGTTGTTTGCGATGTTGGGGAAGAAGGAAGCTTCTTGGGTTGGATCTCGGGATGAATTCATGAGGGACTCGAAGAAATGAAGCAAGGGGAAAAGACTCGAGCGTGTTATCGGGTTTAACCCGGGTTTGTCTTGGGTCTAGAGTGTTTGAACAAATCAGTTTTTGAAATTTAATAAGTTCTATTTTCCTAAGTTTATTTTGAAAATATAATTTAAAATTTAATAGTTTAAATGAAGAAACTGATTTAAAGGATAATGGTTTATTTTTAACGATGTTTTAGATTTTTAATTAACTTGAAGATATTAAGTTATTTTACATGATGATGATAATATATTTTCTAGATTAATTAGATAAGATTTTAAAGATAAAATGATTTTTAATATGTCAATGATGGTTAAGTATAATTACTTGATTTAATTAATAAAAGGTTATTAAAGATAATTATTTTATGTAATTACATTAAAGGATGATTAATTAAGTAAAGTTTAATTAATGACAAGTAATTAAAGGCAATTAATTACTTATTGAAAGTAATCAAGGATAATTAATAATCAAGGGTTGATTTATCAATTAATCAAAGAACAATTAAATTAAATTGGTTAATTAATTAATTGGTAATTAAGATATACTTAATTAAGTTTATTAATTAATAATTAGGTTTTATTAATTAATAATTAAGAGATAGTTAATCTATAAAAATTAATTAAGGATTAATCAAATGGTAATTAAGGATTGGTTAACTGATAATTAAGGGTTTATTAATTTGTTATTAAGTTTTATTAATTGATAATTAAGGTTTATTAATTAATAATTATATGCTGTATGATATGGATGTTAGTTGAATTGTATGGATTATCTGATAATGTTAATTATCTGTTGTGAATTATCTTTCTTTGTGTATAAAGTTAATGAATTGAAATTGTTTTAACCTTTAAAACAAATTGGCCTTAAAAGATACGCTTTGGATTTCGATGAGACCGGGATCGGGTTTCCGTATACCGGATTTCCAGGTCTGGAGACCCGAATACCACATCGATCCAAATTAACGATAGGTCGTGAATCAAGTGAAGATGAAGATTCAGAGTGCAAGGGTTATTGTCGTTAACTCTGAGGGTGATTCCAAAACGAGTGTAACGAGATAATGCCTTCGGTTTCGTTCGAACCCGGAACGAACTTGTATGGATTGAATGCTTTCAGCACATCGTCAGGTGGACGATGAGCATTCTAAGTGATGTGTTCTTTTCTAAGGTAATCGTGACCTCAAGCCTCACAAACCGGGAATGGCTAAAACAGGGGAGGTGCAGCAAGGTTAGTGGGTAGCACCCAAGTAGGACAAGGTTACCTCTGTCTAGATGTCCCTTTCTATTTTCGACTTAGTGGTGCGGTTGCTGATCCCAACCGTGAGGTATCTTGTGCGGGAATTATCCAGTAAGGGATGTTCCGACCTTGTGTTGCAGGGGATTGGGAGTGATCCTCGGTACGGTGATCTAGGCCACGTACTGTGACGGGCGGTACCCCGGTAGCCCTGCCATTGTATGGAATCCAAACTCCAGTAAGTGCCGTACGTATTAGTTGTGCCCAACTATGTTGGAATGTGAGATGTAAGCATTTCAGCTATTTCTATATTTTACTTGAAAACCCTAGACCCTATTATAATACAATCGAATTTCCTATCAAATGTTTTGGTTAGCGTAAGGTAAAAACTTACCCATGTTTATGTGTGGGAAGTCTTACGTGATACCTTTTCTTTCAAAAGGTTTTGAAGTTAAGCAAGTTTAACCTGTTACTCACACCAGACCCATGTCTGACCCAAGTTGTTTATTTCTGTTTTATAAACTCTTGGGTACTCAAATTTTTACGAGTAGCCAAGGGATTCAGGTTTAGCCTTGACGAATTGTGGAGGAGCAATGGAGCAGGAGGCTTCAGCGTTGTAGATATAGATAGTAGTTTCCGCTGTGTTGATCTTGTTTAGATCTTTGTTTTGTATTGAGTTGTAATAACTAGACAGATGTTTATAACTGTCTAGTATATGATGTGTAATCTGTGTAACTCTGATAAGTGTTGTATATGATACTATGTAATAGTTATGTGATATATTATATTTTGTTCGTTTCCGCTGTGAGTATTTGTGTCTGTTTCTTTTCTCTTCTTCTCTTTTCTACTTCTCACCCCTTTCTTTCTTATTAACGATGCGACTTTCTATGGAGAGAAAGTCGGGGTCGTTACAAAAATATAAGCTTGTATAAATCATTTAAAATCTTTATATAAGAAAATAACAAGTACGCTCTCATATATACATATACACTCAACTCATTCTAGGGTACTATTGACCCTATCTTTAGATGAGTAGACCCACCAGAGCCAAGGTTTTCGCTTAACCTTTGCTCTGATACCAACTGTAACGACCCGGAAATTTCGAGCCCGAAAATTCCAGATAGTTATGAAAGAAGAAGAGATAGAAGAAAAGAAATAGAAAACATAACACAGATGCTCACATTCGCAGCGGAATAAAATATAATATCAAATAATAACAGTTTACAAAACAATACTGTATCTGTCAATTTACATTTATTTACATCAGAGTTATATTTCAATACACAACGATGATCATATATAAATCAAATATGTCTCAGATAATCAAAAGAATAGCCACAGCGGAATCACTCCATACGTCCTGCCATCCAGTACTCCTCCTGAGCTCCAGGACGTCCTTACCTGAAAATCTGTAATACTCGGTCTGACCCGAGCATTACATCAAAGTAACACCCGGGTCAGGCTGGAAACCAGCGTGAGTAAACCCATCAAACATGAATGCAAAAGTATACACTCATATCAACCCGGGGTACTTATATCATTTTACAACTTCGCAAGTTGTTTTATTACTTATTTCACAAAGCAATTTCTAAGTGCCAGAACTTAGATAAAATAATCTAATTCGCTTAATTCATTTCATTCCAGGCTATTTGATTCCACGTATCAATTTGTAACGAATCGAAGTGGTTTCGGGTATTTCCTAATACCCGACTCCGGTCTCTTCGAATTCAATACCATCTTAAACCAAGTTTATTCAAGTGAATACGATTCAACAAAATGACACTTTTATCACAGCAATTCATCATTGATAGATAACCACGTTTATTACTGTCCACTCAAACATATCATATCACAAAACATTCCATATCAGAGATATCAACCAATTCAAGGCATTGAACATCATTCGATCATTCCTAAGCAAGGTTGATCACTCCCAAAATTAATTTAATTTATCTCTAATTAAATTAATTACTAATCTTTAATCACTTGGATTACCTTTACTTAACATTAATTAATTACAAATCAATTAGCCTTCACTCATCAAATTAAATAATCCCTTAATTACTCTTATAAAGTAACTAACAATGATTTATTACATTAATCTCTCAAATTTATTATTCTATAATCACTTACATTGATTAATTTATCCCTTAATTTTTCACTCTCATTAATTAACTAACTCTTAGTTAATTCCATTAATTAATCAATCCTTAAATTAATCACACTAAACAATTTAGCCTCAATTATTTCCATCAAGCAATTATTTCATTGGTTAATTACGCTTAGTTAATCAACCCTTAATTATTAATTTAACCTTTAATTACAAACTAAATTAATTAATCCTTCGCAAATTAATCCTTCAATTAAGTAATTATCATTTAATTAATAAATTAAATTACTCTTTGATTAATAAATCAATTAATTCTTAATTATCAATTCATTAATTAACTTTACCCTTGATTAATTGTCCTTAACTTTAATTAATTAATCTTTAATTAAACTTAAGATATAACTAAACCTAAAAAAATAGTTACATAACCTCAACTAAAACTCTAATATCTTACTCGAGTAAAACCCGAGTACTCCCACTCCCAAACCCGAGTCACTACCCATTTTTCTTCCTTTGTTTTATAAATTTTTTAAACTGTTGCATAAAAAGCTTGCTAACCCCAAATACTAACTCGGGTCAAAACCCAGTTTTCTCGAACACAAACCCGAGCCTCACTCATTTTTTTACTCGAGACGATTCCTTCTTCCCAAATTACAGCGACCATTACCTAAGCACTGATACGCGTGCACGTGTACGCCAGAGACTCGCCTTTCCGATCATCGATGACCCTCCTCGCATCACGACGATCGTCAACACATCCAATTCTGACCACCCAAACACCCAAACAAACACAAAATCAAAATCGAGGCATCTCGAACAATTCCAGGATCCACCATCTCACCTGAAAACACCTCAAGCTCCTATCGTCGTCCACCGGAGGTCGTAGAATTTCGACCTCAGCCTCGCCAGATCTCCACGCCACCAACACACCTGGTCCGAAGCAACTCGATGCGCCAGATATGACACCGTCATTCCAAATCCGACCCATCCCAAATTTAGGGTTTAAAACAAAATCGGCCGATCACCGCCGCTACATGTGAAGATAAACCCACTTGGCATTTTTGCCAAGCTCTCCTACACCCTGACCCTCTCCAATGAAGTTTCCAGTCACCAGAAAACGCCCAGTCACCAGTTCTTGCTCAATAACACTTCTCTGGTCATCACCAAAATGATCCCTCAAGCCCAAACTAAAATTCAAGATTTTTGTTTTAAAAATCATAGTTTGAAAAGGAGATTCAGATTATATATATATGAAATAACAAATCATTGTATTTGATTTTTCTTTTTTAACGTATACTTGGTTCCACTGTTCTTTTTATTTTCCAGATAATATTTCTGTTTATTATTCTTAAAAATATTTTTAAATCTTAGTTTAATTTTAAACAAACATGTTCTAATTAAACACCCAAGCCTAACTAAGATTTGAATGAGAGGAATTGGAATTTAACTTTAATTTGAACTTTGTACTTTTAAACAGAGAAGAACCTTGATACATCAACACCTGCACCCAGTTTTACACTCATATCTATTCAATACCTCATCACACAAACAAATTTTACATCAACTTTTAAGTTTCATTCATGCGTTTAGATTTAAAATAAAAAAACAAAGTTGTGTTTACTCACCTGAAAAGTGATTGAACAGAGAGGCTTCTGAAAATTGAAAACTGCACATTGATATTTTGATTTCTGCAACTTATACTGTTTGAACTCAAAAACTGAAATATTTGATACTTAATTGCTTTAAAACTGGAACATGATGATATGATCAGAGTTGTTTGGAAATGTGTTGTTTCCAGATTTCATTATGAAGCTGGGAGCTTGATTTATAGGCTTTGAAATAGTTCTGGATCAAGAAAACTTGAATGATTTTGAAACTGGAATGCTTTTGGCTTTTCTTCTTTTGTTTTGATGAACGAAAATGGGGGAAAAAGCTTGCTAAATAAAACAAGTATGCAAAGCCTGATGGTTGCATTTGTACACAAACATAAGTCTTAGCTAGTACAAATAATCAGAGATTTTTATTTGTCTTTGGGGGCTGAAAATATATTTCGAACAGGTTCTGTTTTGTGCTAGGGTGAGAGACATTAAATGCTAATGTACTTGTGTACATAGATATTTTTTTCACTTACTTAACCTACAATCCAAATTTGGTATGTACTTACAAGTCATATATATGTTTATTTGTTTGACTAAAGCTAAGCATACTTCCTATTCTCGTATGCATTGAGATGATTCTACTGCCTGCTCATGTACAATGCCATAAGGTATATAATAATTTACTTGTCTGCATACTTCAATTTCCAGTTTATATATATTATATGTTGTCTGACTTACTTTAGCTACTTACAGGTTTCAACATACTCTATTTTGCCTAGCCTATTTCTATTATAAACACTTGCTTAACAACATGTTATATTTAAAACTACAACTATACAAAGTCTAGCATATCTCCATTTTGTTGTATAAGCATATTTTAGTTAACTTATATATTTTTCCTAGCTTATATTTGTTTATAAAGTTTTTACTCAAGTATAAACACAATTTTATACTTAACAAAGTTTTAAAAATCTTGCCCTTACTTTCTTTTAAAACTTATATTATTAAATACTTAATCTATTTAAAATTTCTTCAAACTTATGTAAATTTTTTTATAAGATTCATTTTATATTTAAAATCATAGTTTACCCAAGCATGTGTATAAGTAAAATCATAAGTTTAAAATAACAAATTCTATTTATTAAAAATCCATTGTAAAGATATTACAAAAATTTATATTGTCTAACTATAACTCATTTCTATAGGTATTTTATTTAATTAGACTAAATACTTATTAAAATCATATTGCCAAAATTCCAGGTCATCACACTAACACTTTATATGGTCGCAAAAGGACTTGAGATCTGATGGAAAAAGAAAATCTTGTTTCTAATTTTGGCTTTTGAAAATGTTTTCCAAGTTTATATCCTTTGTTTTAAGTTTTTTTCAAAATTTTCGATTAAGTTTTCAAATATGTCACACCTAGAGTTAAAGTGTGATTTATATCTAAAAATCAATTTTAGAGAACTACGCTTATAGCGGTAGTCGCTACGGATGTAGTTCGGGAAAATTCATGATTTTAAATTTTAATGTGTTTTCCTTTCGGTTGTTTTTGAAAAATATTTTCAAACAAATTAAGTAAGTCAAAAATTTAAGTTTTATTATTTAACAATTTATTTATTTAATTTATTAGTTAGGGTAATTATTATTTAATTAATTAATTACGTAATAAAGTTAAGTAATTGGAGTTTAAGAAATTATTAACCAAGTTAATATCTTTAATAAAGGAAGTTTTAAATAATGATTAATTAATATAAAAGGAAACTAATTTTTATTCAATCAAGTTTATTTATTTTAATTAATTATTTAATTATAGTTAATTATTTAATAAATTATTATTTAGTTAATGGTTAATTATTCACTTAATTATTATTTAATTAGGATTTAATTTTAAATGTATGTTATTTAATTAAAGTTTAATTATAAATAAATTTTTAATTAATTAAGTTTTAAATTTGATTAATTTTGATTTAAATAAGATTTATTAAATACTAATTATGTTTTTAACTTATGATTAAATTAATGTTTATTATTTAAAAGAAGTGTCTTGAAACTCTACTAGTAATTTATTTCAAACTAACTTTCTTACTAAAGTATTTTATTTTTAAACCAGAGGATCTCTTGTCAATCATGCTAAGTAGCCAAATGAATTAAAGTAGTTGTAATAAAACGTTGACATGTTTTATTGGAAGTAAGTCGACCTATACTTATCACAAATATTGCACTTGAGGAACGTTATGAATACAATGGAGTTAATTTCGATAAGTGGGTCATGATAATCTATGAATATGTAACATATGTTCATATGTAAATCTTTACATCTGATAGTGCAATTGTCCACTATAGACAACTTGACCCTTTAAATTATCGAACGTAGGTTTGGAGAGACCGGGAACGAATAACGGTTGTTATCCAAAAACCACTTCAAACTAATGTAAGCGTTCGAATTGCAAATATTGAAGTCAAGGTTTAAGATGAAGACTTTGAAATGCAAGGACTATTTTCTACTAACCTTAAATGTGATTCCAAAATGGGTGGAAGTAGTGCCTTTGGTTTGTTCATATTCTGAACGAATTGTATGGATGAGTGCTGACATTGTGTCAACATTTGGAAGGCAATGTTCGCATTCCAAGTGGCAGTGCTATAGTAAAGTTAAATGTATCCTTAGGCCTCATCAACCGAAAATGACTAAAATAGAGAAGATGCAGCAAGGCTAGTTGGGTCGCTCCCATTAGGGTATGATCACTCCCATCTAGATATCTACTCATATATGCTTTGGTACGGTTGCTGATCCCAACCGAGGAGTGATCATATTCGGCACAATCCAGTAAAGGATAGGCTGGTCTTGTGTTGGCCAGGGTCGATAGGATCGACCTCGTTACACAGATCTAATAGTGTACTATAACGGGCGGTACAATAGTAGCCCAGTCATTGTATGTAATCCATTCTCCAATAAGTGCCGTACGAACTTAGTTGTACCCAAATATGTTGAAATATGAGATGAAAGAATTTTAGCTAACCTAGACATTTTGTTAAGATCACTAAAAAATTTATAAAAGTGTTTTGGTTATCGTAAGGTAAAAAACCGTCTGTGTTTATGTGCGGTGTGTCTTGCGAGATACCTTCGATTTTCAAAATGTTTTAAAAAAGTAAAAATTAAGTTGTTTTGAGTTTACTCACACCAAACCCATGTATGACCCAGAGTTTATTTTCTTTTCCCTAAACTCTTAGGTACTCAAATTTGTATCTTTAGCCAAGTGATCCAAGTTTCTCACGAAATCATTTTAAAGGAGCTGGAGCAGGTGGCTTCACTATTAGCTAATTATTTCTATTTTCGTCATGTGTGTATGTATGATCTATGTATTTTATAGGGTAGGAAGTTATAACTATCCCAATTTGGTGCTTGAATCATTAAACTCTGATGTAATATAATTACAGTGACTATGTAATATCCTATGTTTTCTATTATATGTTGTTCTGATTCGTGGTGAGATTCTATGATTTTTGAGTTACTCTTATCTTTCTTTTTCTTCTACCCTTAATGGGTTATCTTTCAGTGTAAGAAAGACGGTTCGTTATATTTGGTATCAGAGCTTAGGTTAAGCAAACCCCTAGTCTTTGGGTTGAAGTCAACTTCGAGAGTGCGTATTTGTAAATTTTTATTCATATACCTACATACATACATATATATATATATATGTGTGTGTGTGTGATAGATAGATCAGTTTGAGAGGAATGATTAGACTCGGTCGCTCGAGCAGGTGATCAGCTGTGGTTTTTGCTGCAAAGTTTGATGGATCTTAAGGTTGTCCGTGGATTATAGGGAATTGAATAAACCGACAATTAGGAACAAATATCCCTTACCCCGCATCGATGATCTTTTTGATCAATTCATTGGGCTATGGTATTTTCTCAACAGAATCTAGCTGTTGGATTTCATTAGTTGAGGGTTGCTGAAGATAGTATACCCTTAACTGCATTTAGGGGCCCTGATTGTTTCTTTGAGTGGTTGGTTATGCCTTTCAGGCTACCCAATGCACCTGCATATTTTGTAGACCTCCTAAACCATGTTTTCCGAGATGTTCTTAATAAGCTTGTGTTAGTTTTCATCGATGACATCCTTATCTACTCCAAATCCGAAAAGGAACATAAACATCATTTGGGAGCAGTGACATTAAGGAGACATCGAAAGACGAAGTTTTCTAAGTGCCATTTTTGGTAATCGGAGGTGAGATTCTAGGACATATTATGACAGGAGAAGGTATTTCAGTGGATCCAGTAAAGCTGGAAGCTGTTCAGGAATGGAAGCGACCACAAACTCCTACCGAAGGTAGAAGTTTCCTAGGCCTGGCAGGGTACTATAAAAGGTTCATTCAAGATGATTCTAAGATTTCCTCACTTTTGACTAAGCTCATAAAGAAGGGTATAAGGTTTGTATGGACCCCGGAATGTGAGAAAGCATTTGTGGAATTAAAGAAGTGGTTGACCAGTGCCCAAGTTTTAGCTATTCCAGATGGAAATAGTAGATTCACAGTTAATACAGATGCTTGTGGAGTGGGACTAGGTGTTGTTTTGATGCAGCATGGTAGAGTGATTGTGTATGCAAGCAGATAGTTGAAGCCTCATGAGAAGAACTATGCTATGCATGACCTGGAGTTGCTAGCCGTTGTCTTTGCATTGGAAATGTAGAAGCACTACTTTCTAGGTAAGGATCCTTCTATTCCTCTTAGTTTCTTTCTAATCTTTAGAGATTCTAGGAGTAAGTTTCTTTTTTTAATTAGGTGATAAATTCGAGCTCTTCAAGGATCATAATTCCCTAGATTATCTTTTTACTTAGAAGGATCTAAACTTGAGGCAACAAATGCGGTTTGAGTTCTTGGTGGCTTATGGATTGGATATTCTTTATATGCCAGGTAAAGCCAAGGTGGTGGAAGATGCTGTAAGCAGGAATGTTGTTTTGACTTTCTTGGAGGTTACCCTGACACTTCAGGAAATGATTATGAAAAATCAGACGAAGGATGAAACACTAGAAGGGTTATTCAAGGTGGTGAAGAAAGTATATGTTCGGATTTTGAGAGTGATAGTCGAGGTACTTTTAGGATGAAGGGACAATTGTGTGTTCCAGATTTGGATGGGTTAAGGCAGGAATTTTGTCAGAATGCCATAAATCTAAGTTAATATTCATCTGGTAGTTCACAAGATGTACAAAGACATGAAAAGTGTATTCTGGTGGTCGAGAATGAAGAAAGACATCTCTACATTTGTAAGCAGGTGTGCGAACTGTCAATAAATCAAAGGTGATCATCAGAAGACAGCCGGATTATTACAACCCTTGGAAATACCTAATTGGAAATGGGAAATAATATCATTGGATTTTATCGATAGTTTACCTAGAACCAGAAAAGGAAATGAAGGAGTGTGGGTTATCGTGGATCGACTAACGAAGTGCACACATTTTATTTTGATGAAACCAACAATAACTGTTTCTTTAGCTAAACTTTAATGAGAGAGATAATCAAGTTTCATGGAGTTCTAGTAAGTATAATAAGCGATCGTGACCCCATATTTAGTAGTCAATTTTTGGAAGAATTACAAACAACTCAAGGAACAATGTTGAGCTTAAGCACGGCATACCACCCCCAAATAGACGGACAGGCGGAGCGAGTAAATCAGATTCTAGAAGATTTCTTAAGATCCTGTATTCTGGATTTCCGTGGATCATGGGAGGATTATCGCATTGAGTTGAGTTCTTCTACCAACAACAACTTCCAAGCAAGCAACGTTATGGCACCTTATGAAGCCCGATATGGAAGACCATGTAGGTCACCAGCCTGTGGAATTGAGATGGGAAATAGACTAGTACTTGGGCCGAACATGATCCGAGAGGCTACCGAAAAAGTTGCAGTAATTAAGAAAAGAATTAAGGAAGCCCAAGATCACCAAAAGAGTTATGTTGGTAAGAGGCATAGAGATTTGGAATTTATGGTTGGACACTTTGTGTTCGTTAAGATTTCTCCAATTAAAGGGGTCGTTAGATTTGGAAAGTCTAGGAAGTTATCTCGAACATATGTAAGACTTTTCCATATTCTAAAGAGGATTGGGTTGCTTAGTTTTAAGGCTGAGCTGCCAGAGAAGTTGGTAAATGTTCATAATGTGTTCCACATGTTTCATTTGAGAAAATATGTTCATGACCCATCTTTGATTGTCGAGCCATCAGTTCAAGAGGAATTAGAGATAGAACCAAACTTGATAGTGGTTAGACATCCAGTTTATATTAGGGATCAGGATGAAAAGAGATTACATAACAAGGTGGTGCGACTAGTGAAGATTCAGTGGATTGAGGATCCAATAGACAACATTTGGGAGATGGTGGATTATATGAGAGAAGCCAATCCCGAGCCGATGTTAGGATAGCTAGTCGTGGGTTGTAGGTATAATGTATGCATGTTTGCTATGGATGCTTAATATATATTATTTGTATGGGTTTTATGATATGAACATATGGCTTTTTGCATAGTTTGAATAGTCTCCTTGTTTGCTAATTTCGAGACAAAATTCTTTTAAAGGGGGAAGAGCGTAATGGCCAAGATTTTAATCGCTAAACAAATGAATATTTAAAATACATTTTAAATAATAAATAAATGGATTTTCATTAACAAATATACCTATTTTAAACATTTTTTAATGATGATAAAATCATTTTCATATTTTGTTTACCTATATATATAGTTCATAGAAAAATATAAAATGCGATAGGAATTTATTTTCCAAAATCTTAATTTTTCATTGGTTAAAAGTTATTTAAAAGGTTAAAACACTGTAGAAAACATAAGTGTGCATACTACAAACTATCTTAGATTGATGTATGCATGTATATGTTTTCTCCCTAAGTATATTGTTAGAATCTCCAATCTATGGTTTCAATGACAACGACTATACAATCACATATATTATATATTATCAAGGTTACATGTATATATTACAAGGGATCGTCATGCTCAAAGATATCAAGATTTAAAGATGAACAAAGACTTATGGACCATGCTATGATTAGTAAGGTTATAATAGTGTACTGAGAGTCTTAGAAAACATTGTAAGGTCTCCTTGAGTACGTATATGCACACACAAATTCATAATTCAACATTGGCATACAAAAAATTGTGATATTCAAATTTGGCCATTGGCAGACGTTTGTGAATATTTTTGGGAATTTAATTCCTAAAGCCACAGACAACTGAGATTTTCCCACAGACGTTTGTTATATAGCAACTGCTCCATTCTGTGTTTCATTTCATATTGAATAATAGCATCCTTTCTTCAACGGTTGCAGCCATTAAAACAAATAGATTTTATTTTAAATAGTAATAACTCCTCATATGCATCTACTCAAACATATATATACTTCAAAGATTGAGAATTGGAGAAGATATATAGTTCTAATCTATTCTCTTGATTTCTTATTTCTTTATTTGTATATTTATGCCTATAATGTTTACATATTCTCAATCTATCATAACCAAAATATTATATTGTTTAAATTACTTCCACAACTCAAAGTACTCACATTCACATACTCAAAGGTGATCATAGGAAGAATCGTACTATTAGTCAAAGTCTATGTTATTTGGAATACAAGGTTGTTAGAGAAATACGTTTTATATTAGCATATTCCTCCGGGTGAAGCGAGGGTTATTTAGTTAAAGAAAATACATAAGGGGAGCTTCGAGACTGGACGTAGGATGGGAGGTCCAAACCGGTATAAAATATATGGTGTAATCGCTTTTATTATTTACCTTCTTTATATTCAGTTATTATTCTTTAGTAAGTGTAATTTGTAACATACACTCTCACATTTACATATATAAGATTGCATTATATAAAGATCCCATATTCTTTCAATTTTTATCAGAGCATGTCATTTCAATCTACAGTAACATGTAGTTGAAAAACCATTAATATGGCAAGTACTTTTCAAGAAGCTCTATCAACTGCACGGCCTCCACTATTTACTGGTTTTAACTATGCTTACGGGTCAACTCGTATAAGAATATTTATGGAAGCAAATGGGTTAGAAATATAGCTAGCAACTCAAAACATATGAAGCACCTAACACCGACATTAGCACTTGGATAGAGGCAAAAAAAGTAGCGACATCTAACAATGCCAAGGCTATGAATGTACTGTTTTGCTCACTTTACAAAAATGAGTTTCACGTGTCATGCTTTGCACCACTGCATATTATATATGGCGCACTTTACAAGTCACACATGAAGTAACAACTAAAGTCAAGCAAACTAAAATCTTGATTTTACAAAACCAATTTTCAATTTTCAAAATGAAAGCAAATGAATCAATTATTGATATGTATGCTAGATTTCAAACCATTCAACACGATCTCATGGCACTTGGAATAAAATTCATAGATTTTTATCTAGTCCCACAAATTTTAAACTCTTTGACAAATGAGTGGGAAAGAAACTTTTTAGCCATCGAAGAAGCTAATGATCTTTCTCAACTCAAAGTCGAGGAGCTAATAGGAAATCTGATGTCATATAAAGCTAACTTGCAGGCTAGAAAGGATCAAAATCATGAAAAGAAAAACATAGCATTCCAAGAAAGTAACGAAGATTCGAACTTAGACGAAGATGAGATTGTTTTTATTGTCAAAAACTACAACAAATTCAAAAAGTTCAAGAAGATGACCAGATTTCAAAATGGTGGCCAAACTCCTCAAATCAAACATCGATTAAATGCTGTGAGTATGAAAAATTTGGCCACATGAAGAAGGATTGTCCACGGCTCAATAATGATAAAAAGAAAAGAAAAAGTTTGAGAAATTCAAAAAAAAGAGAGCTTAACAAGTGACATGGGACAATTCAGATTCATCCTCTTCATCGTTCAGTGATAGTGAAAGCGGCTCGGAACAAGCAAATGTGTGTTTTATGGCTAACATTGATGAGGTACGCCCTAAACTTACTTATGATGAAATAATGGAAATTAGCATTGAATTAGATGATAAATATAGAGAATCAAAAAAAATTAAATAATGAATATATAGGAAAGTTAACTATAGCGGAATTAGAAATTGGATATTAAAAGATGAAAAAATAATCTTAGAAGAAGATGTAGAAATTTATCAAAAAAATAATGCAACGTTATTATCTCAAAATGACTTTTTATTACATGACTTAGAAAACTATAAGTTAGAAAAATTTAATCTTGAAAAAGAAAAACTAGAATTATAAGCAAATTTATATTCTAACAAAATTGAAATTTGTGATTTTAAAAGTAAGTTAGATAAAATAACAAATAATGTGACAAAATTCAACAAAGGAAAAAAAATTAGAAAATTTTATCAAAATATCTAAACCATCTGGAAACCGAAATGGATTGGGTTTTAACGGCGAACAAAAGTAAAAGAATTATAACACATTATACACCAAATTCAAAATGCCAAAGTTAGAAGCAAAGTTTAGATTCATACACAAGTATGATCAAAATATGGATTTCTAAAACAAATAATAAACTAATTTGACAAAAGTATATTGATGAATATTTAAAGAAAGTTATACATAACAATAATTACATTTCTAAAGGAACCAAATCCTTGTGGATATGGCTACCTTCTTCCACTAACACGTAGGACCCTAAACAAAGAATGTTGTACTAATTATTTTATATTTATTTTTCAGGTACCCAAAATTAAAATTAAAAGTAAAGAGAAATGGATACTTGATAGTGGTTTTTCTAAGCACATGACTGGAAATGCTCATATGTTATCGAATATAACATATATTGATGGTGGCACTGTGACGTTCAGAGATAATTCAAAAGGATTTGTCTTCGGCATTGGAGAAATCATCAATATCGATATTTTTAATTCTCCTATTATTGATAATGTTTTATTGTTAGAAAATTTGAAATAAATAATTTATTAAGTATAATTCAATATGTGATAAATGACTTAAAATTAATTTCGAGAAAGGCAAATGCAATATTGTTAACCAAAATAAAAATCTAATTTTTGAAGGATTTAGAAATCAAAACATATGTGTTTTAAACATGAATGTCAAAAAAAACACTAATTTATGCTTATCCGCAAATCATGATGGTCCATGGTTATGGCATAAATGTTTTTGTCACATAAATTTTAAGAATTTCAACAAACTAGCTAAAAATGAATTAGTTAGAGGATTACCAAAGATCAACTACAAAGTTAAAAACTTGTGTGACACCTGTCAATTTGGAAAATTAAAAAGTTCTTTTAAATCTAAAAAGGAATCTCCACAAAGCAATCTCTCAGACTACTTCATCAAGATTTATTCGGATCAACTCAAGTACGCTCAATAAATCATAACAAATATTTTTTGGAATTGTTGATGACTTTTCAAGATATACTTAGACATTGTTAACAAGCAATCTTGTTAATGCCCCAAAGTAGGATTAAAAGTGTGAAAGTCCTCTTCGAAACCACATTTTCAATCAATCAAGGTAATTTAAAACTCCTTTGAAACTACCTTTCGAAATGATCAAGGGGTTAGAACTTCTTCGAAACCACCTTCCGAATTAGTTGGAATGGCTTAAAACCCCTTCGAAACCTCCTTTCGAAGTGGTTGAGGTGACTAAATGTAACAACCCGCATATTTTACGACTATATATTTAAATATTTTATTTAAATATAGCATCATTGGTCGGATTAAAGTCCGAAATGTTACTCTTTGTAAACAGTCGAATTGGGACTCGAGACCACTTCCATTGAGTCCAATATGGCATCTACAACTTTTTTAAGTATAAACATCGATATGTTTGGAGTTGAGTAGAATTTTGATATTTTCATTTGGGGCTTTGGTTTTGGGTTTTAGCCCACTAAGAGAACCCAACTCCTCTACATAACAACTCCCACTCCACCCTCTACTCTTCATTCATTTCATTTCCAATTTACTAACACTCTCAAGCCCTAGAAAGAATGGTGGGAATAGGAAATTAAAATTCCTAAACCCTACTTTTATTAGGAAATTCAAGTTCTTGCTCTAAAATCACAGAGATGCTTAGGTAAGCATCCTCTTCATCTTCTCCATCTCAATCTCTCTTCAATTTTCAGAAATTCCTATAACCTAATTTAGGAAAAACCTTCACCTTTGATAATAGATTGAAGGTTCTAGAGGTTTATTGAAGAGGAATTGGTCTTGCCTTGTTTTAAAGCTTCTCATTCGTTGTTTTTGGGTTTAAAGATGAGTTCTTTAACTCACATCTACGTCTATAGTTTTCGTTGTTGTTAGGTATGAATTCCTAACATCTATTCATGTTCATTTGCTTTTGATTTGAATTGTTTTGGTGAATTTTCCAATTTTTGGTTTTGAAGTCCAATTTTAATAAAATCCTACTATGGATGTTTGGACATGATATTTGGGGTGTATCGAAGAGCCTATAAGGTTGGGTTGTCGCTTAGCATAAATCCCTAGTCTTCGTTGCTCGTCTGATCGCTCCCGATTCGTTTTGGCCATCATGGCCTAGGCAAACTGTTGCCCAGGCCAGGTGACCAGACGTCTGGGTATCAAGTCCAGACATCTGGTTATAAACCTGGAGGAAAAAAAATAAGCACGTAGAAAATAAAATGGCAGAGATCAATTCCAGACGTCTGACTTATAGGTTTAGACGTCTGGTTAGGTCTCAGACGTCTGCCTTGAAATTTCAGACGTTTGGGGGTTTTCTGAATTAATTCCAGAACCGAAATATAGATGTCTGGATTCTAAACCAAACATTTGGAACTGCCAATTTTGCCTATTTTGGGCTTTTTTGATTGGATTTCCAAATTTAATCCATTTTTGTCGATCCGGTTAGTTGTTATCACTTATTATCGACTTTGATGACTTCTTTCTTCGGATTTTTGGGAATATCCATTTGATGGATTTGATATCGATTTCAATGGTTTTGATTCACGTTGTCGAATGTGAATTTTTGGTTGATCGATTGTTTCTACAATCGTTTTCTATGATTTGCCACTTTTAAAATACAAAGGTTTCTATACTAGTAGTAAATATTCAAACGCTTTCACAAAGATGATTTCAATACCATTTTTAATACAAAACTCGTTTTTATATCCGTTTTCCAATCTATTAGTATATACAAACCTTTAACTCATTCGTATGGGAAATCTAATTAAACGGCTTAGCAAAACAAGTGTTATGAAACGCTTGCGTTTACTTCGTCGGTTAACTCTTGGACTTGTTCGATTGAACTCTCGTGACAATTTTTGAGTGGAAATCTACAATCTGTTCGTAAATATTTAAGTTAAGCCAGTGGATATGGGACATGAAGCTAAACTCATTTATTTACTAGCTTAGTGTAATTTACACTTATCGAGCAATGATGATCCTTTGGTGATTTAGACTAGCGATGAGCGATGTCTCTTTTTCCGCGTGGGGGACTGTACCCCATTTGGAGGAGTTTCGGCTCATAGGAGGAGCTTTGGCTCATAGTCTGCAAGGGGGGACTATACCCTGTTTGGAGGAGCTTCGGCTCATAGGAGGAGCTTTGGCTCATAGTCCGCAAGGGGGGACTATACCCTGTTTGGAGGAGCTCCGGCTCATTTTATGGGATAACGACCCATTGGTGATACACGTGTTGGTGAGTTTTCATGCTCCCGTTTGTGATAGGCCTACCCCTTTTTGTGATTTCTGGATTTCTTGTTGATGATTTCTAGAATTTATGTTTCACCAATTTTTGTGATTGGCATTGATATGTTTTGTCAATATTTGTGTTTCGGTGAATAATTTAAAGAATATGACATTCTTTTTAGTGTTTGAGAATATTTGAGATATTGTATGATTTTTGTTGTTACCTTATGTATACTTATCACAGTATGGCATTTTTGTTATCATACGTTTTTGTCATATCTCTTATCCTATCTCATTTTAGATGATATTTATAGCTAGACTGATCCGTTTGTTATTTTCTTCTTAAATAATACTCGGGTCAGACCGAGGTATTTTAGGTGCTTCTGCTTGACTTCTTATTAGGGTTCGTCACCTGACATTTGGCTAACTACTTTAGCATAGTAGTTTTTGTTATTATACATTCGAGATAGAGACTCCTTGATGTATACTTATTCTTTTGACTTGCACTTGTACCTATTCTTTTGTGATGTAGTGGATCTTGTATGACCACTACTTTGATGTACACTTTTATGTGTTATATTCATATCTGTTTCCGCCTTTGTGATATGAATATCTATGACTGATTTGTGTTATGCTTATTTCTATATTTGTTTCCAAAGCCCACACAGCCACTGTGTAGTAGCTTTGAGTTTGTATTTGATATGTCGGATTTCCTCTCGAAATGAAATGCATGCCCTACTATCTGACATATCGGTACTCGCATAAAGCAATTACACAGATGGTCACTCCTCAACAGCCTTATTTTTCGCACTACTCGATGGCATTACCTCGTAGTGTCCTTGGCTAGTGTGAGTATGGAGGTGGGGCGTCACACTAAAGGTTGGGACCTAATGTATCTAAAGGTTGTAATTGAATCAGTAGGTTTCTACTCCTTCGAAAGGTAACCTTTCGATTGGCATTGATACATGTAACACATAACCAGAACCATATAGAAGCAACAAATAAAAATAAATGTATTCACAAATGCCATGCGCTTTCTTTATTAATAATTTTATAGAATACAAGAAGCTTAAGTATTACAAAGAAATAAAATCCCCAATTTGATTTAAGAATTGGGGTTCACAAATTCAAGAATAGAACAGGTATTGAATTAATCCATCTTCCAAAACGATATCCCTTAGGTCTTATTTATAGGCGCAGATTGGACCCTTTCGCATCGGTCCTTTCGACTTAATCGAAAGGGGGTCTTGAGGACCTTTCGTCTCTATTGAATTCAGATGCCCTTCTAACTTTTCTTTTGAATGGAACCTGAGGTCTTTCGACTCCATTGAAAGGTAGAAAAGTGGCCTTCACCTTGTTGTTGATGCGCTATGTAAGTAGGAGGGGGTGTTGGTTTTCGACGCCGTCGAAAGGTGTATTTTGGGGGCTTCGAATAACTTGAAGCATAGTAGAAGGCTTAGTTGCATAAGGTAGCTCTCGACAGCATTCCTATTGGTTAATGCAGAACCTCCATCTTCTGATGGTTGAGGAAGCAATATTGGTCATATACAAGATCTCCTTCACATTTGTAGAAGGTTTCATCCAATTTGTAAGACTGATCTATGCTTTTGAAGGGGTTGCCTTGGCCAGATATTCTTCGCCTGAAAGTAAACAATGGTGAAACCAACTGCTTCGAAAGGTTTGGAACGTATGCGGAAGCTTGCTATTTAATACCTTCGAAAGATGCCTTTAACATATTAAACCCCTTTATGCATATGGAACCAACTGCTTCGAAAAGGGTTAACTGAAGCGAAAGGGTTGACACCTTCCCCTTCGATCCCTTCGAAAGCCCTTTGCTTACCCAATAGTTTGCAAAATCATCCCTTCGACCCCTTCAAAAGGTCTTGCTATACTATAATTCTTTGTGAATCCCTCTTTTGTATTTTTCATGGTTTCGACAAAGTTGAAATGGCTTTTGGTGATAACATTTGCCCCACCCCCCTCCCCCCAGCGAAGGGATGCTCTTGACTTTTCAAGTCAACTGCTTTGATACCGTTAATATTTTAACATGAAATTTCCCGACTTTTGATATTCCTAAATGAAACTTGGTTGTTTATTTGAATCTAATCGAATGGCTTTCCTTGCATTTTCCTTCCTTATAAATTATGCTTCCTTCTCTCCTCTTTTCATTTACCTGGGATTAAAAAACTTGGAATAAGAATCAAATATTTCATTTTCTTACTAAATTCATAATTTCAGGTGTCGCCGACTCGATTTTAAGGTGAGTATTCATCGTCCTATATTAAAAATCAATTTTCAATGTTTAATTTTGATTTCAAATTTGTTAGGATTTGGGTTCATGCTATCATTTTGAGCTTTGAATTTGATTTAGGCTTGTCTTACGAAAGATGATTCCAAACTCAAAATTTTTTTCCCCTTTTTTCCAATTTTGACTAATCTATAGCATCTATTGGTTCAAGCTTGAATTTGCCAAATTTAGGGTATTCGCTGCTGTTAAAAGCGAATTAAAGCTCAAATCAATATAATTCTCCACATCTAGGAAGTGTTGGGTTGAAAGTGAATCAGGAAGAAATGCCTTTCTGCTGACTTCAATGAGAAGGTTGAGTTGTAAATTAATAAAACCAATATTGCAACTTAATTTTCTAACCCTTTCGATGGGGTTAATGCGGCAACTCAGCTTTATCTTTCCAACCCCTTTTGAAAGGGTCGAAAGAAGTCAAGTATCCACTTTAAATGAATCCTCTCGATGGGGTTGATATTGCTGTCATGAGACGGACTTCTTCGAAAGCAAAAGTATGTTCCAACGCATTCTGACACTTTTTGAAGAAGTCTTCTTAAAGGGTTCGATTCAATGACTACATAGTATATCTCTTCGAAGGCCCAATTCTCTTCGAAAGGATTCAGAACTTAATGCATGTAAAAAGTGGATTTGATATGCTATGGAACTTCACTTTAGATAATCAATGACTGATTTTAATTTACTTTGGAAGGTGTTAGAAGTTAGAAATTCATGTCTCCTATTGTCAATTGGATTGAGAATAATACACTTTTGTTATAGTCGAAAACCTTATCTAGTCTTCCGACTTGATAGAAACCCGAAAAATTGACACAAGCTTACCGTTTGCTTGCTTTCAAAATTCCATCTTTCCATTTCGACTTGTTTGAAACCCATAATTGTCAGCAAGAATATAACTATCATTTTCTTAATATAAACATTGTTGAAACGTCTTAAGGCCCTTTCGTTTGTGTTTAAAATCACTTTGCTCCAAGTCTTTCAAGTTAATAATGTGAGGAATGCAAATTACGGATCTTAAGGCTAGGAATAACACTAGAGGGGGGTGAATAGTGTTTTTAAGAAATTACTAAATCTTTTTGAGTTATTGATGATTTGTACACAAATGTATGCAATATTTAGACACAGATGCAGAAATAAAGTAAATGCAGTAAAGGAAAGAACACACCGGATTTTATACTGGTTCGGGGTTACCCTACATCCAGTCCCGCACAACTAAGTACGGATTTCCTTTCAAAAGCAATTCAACAATTACAACCCTCGGTTTCAAGGCTACGAGGTACACCCTCCAGAATAACAATCCTCTGGGTAGAGATACTTGATTTCCGGGGCAACAAGTTCACCTAATTTATTTCCAAGGATACAATCACACCTTTTCTCGCTTGATTGATTTCCAAGGCTACAATCACACCTTTTCTCGCTAGATAGATTACAAAGAAGCATATAACTCTGAATAGCACTTGGATCTTGTTGAGATAGTGATAGAGAATCATACCAGAGATTATCTAGTTAGATTCAATATTGATTTCAAAAGAGTAAGGATAGGATTTTGATTAAGAAAATGTGGAAGAAGAAGAGAAGTGAAAACTAGAAAAACTGATGTTAAATTCGTTGAAACTAACCCCTATTTATAGAAGAACAACAGTCATGTCCATTCGTGAAAGGTTATGGCGAATAAACACTTCTTTTGAAATTTGAATTTTGGATTTTAACTGACACTATGTCGACATGGTCACCATGGGTATGTCGACATCCCAAAGCAATTTTTGAGGTTTTGTTTTTCTTTGAAAATAATCTTTCTCTTATATTAAAACTATTTTAAACTTTATAAATAGACTTGACTATAGATAAAATACATAGATGAATATAAAGAATAATATATATATATATAATTTTACTATAATTTTATATTTAAATCTAAGTATAAATATATTATAATTAAAAGATAGTTTAAAACAACCGAAGTTTAAAAACAAGAATATTTAAGGCTAAAACATCTTTTTGAAAATTATTTGAAAAGATAATTTTTAAGGCTAAAACATTTTGAAAAACAATTTTGATGATCATTTTGAAGTAGTTTTGCAAGCTTCTTCCTGCATAATATCTCATCATGACAGGACTCGAGAACTTGTACAAAACCAGGATGTTCGTGGGTTTGTAAGCCACTTGTCGTAGGTTTGTAAGCTACTTGTCGTAGGTTTGTAAGCTACTTGTCGTGGGTTTGTAAGCCACTAAAAAAGGTAGAAATCGGTTCCATCCCAAAAGAAAAATGGAGTGAAGATTTCAGTGCTATTGTGAAGTTTTAACATAATTCTAGACTCAATACTTATCTTGAAATCTTAAACTCTTGATTATCTTGATACTCATGAGTCTTCAATCTTGATATCTTGAATCTCTATACTGTACAGTCTTCATTCTTAGTACCTACATGGTTAAATCCTGCATATACATATATATCTAAACTATAATGTTAGTATTTATATTTTATAATCTTATTCTAAGGTTGTTGTCATCAAAACCATCTACTTATGGACTAACAATCTCCCCCTTTTTGATGATGACAACCTTTTTTTATAAAGTATTACTTCTATCCTTTTGACTCCCTCTAAATCTAATAACTCCCCCTTAATCTATGCCTAACTCTCCTATTTTATATTTCTCCCCCTTTGTCATCAACAAAAACAAACAAACTCTAAACTATACAACTCCCCCTCATTCTTGTACTCAAGTACCTGCATTAATAAACTATATAATAGAGTATATAAGAAATAATTATACTTATAGACATGATATTCAAACAATGATTATAAATATATTAATGTATATTTTATACAATCTTCAAACCACACCAATGTATAAATCAAGTCAATCAAAATAACCAATTTCAATCAAAACAATCAATTCAAACAAAGTAATTAAATAAAGCAAACAAATTAAACGTTACGGGGAACTTCCACCCATCCTTCTTCTCCGAAAATAGGGTCTGCTTTGATGGCATCCCAATTTTCATTGTCATTTGTGAGAGAGACAGGAGGATGTGCTTCGTTATCATCCTTGTGCAGGGAAGAAATCATCCATCGAATTGCATCTAAATGCCTTTCTTGCTCCTTGATCATCTGTATTTGACTCAACTCTAAGTGTCGTTGGTTACGAAGAATGAACGAGAGAATATTCTTGAATGAATTAAGAGTTTCTTCAAGATTCTCGGATAAGTTATGAATTAGATTAGCCATTTTTGAAGTTGAGAGAAGAATGAGAGATAGAATAGATAAGAAATAATATTCAGTAATGACTTCTGGAAGAAATGGGTATTTATAGGTGTAGAAATTCGTTTGAAATGAATAGACATATGGTAGTTATTCAAATTTTAAATTCAAAATGAATTGTCATTTCTGACCAGTATATGTCGACATGGTCAAGGGGGATATGTCGACATGCTACAGTGAATTTTGATGGTAATTTTGACTTTGTGAATAATTGTGTATATATATATAAATTTATATAATATACTAACATTTATTCAAGAGATAAGATAAGCTAGATACCAGAAAGGAAATTCAATTTCATTGCATAATAGGATAATACAATGATTAAACATAAAGAACTACATAAACACTAAAATTAAAACAAACTTAAACTAATTTGATATGATATGAAGATATAGAACTAGTTAGAGGATGATGAAGATGAAGATAATCCAAGTTTCTTGCTGACTTTGGAGAAAAACTTGTTCATCTTGGATGATATTTTGTCCAATTTCTTACTAACGGATCTTTTAAGAACTCGTTGATTCTCAACAATAACCTTTTGGTTTTTGAGAAGGGTTTTGTTGGTAGGATTGGAGGGATATTCAACACTTTCTAGGGATGTTTCTCCTTCTTCTTCTTCTTCTATTTCCATTTCATCCCCTTCTTCTTCTTCTTCTTCTTCTTCTTCTTCTTCTTCCTCTTCCATTTCTTCATGAGCCAAGCGCTCTTCCTTTTCGGTAAGAGTTTCATGAGGTTGAAAAACATATGGGATTTTCATGAGAGAAATGTTTGAGATATTAAAAACTTTTCTTGAAATAAATTCTTCTCCTTTGAAATTTACTCCAAAATAGTTGAAAATCCGAGTAAGGTAAATTCCATGATATAAAGTGTTTTCTCCCATTTCAAAATTTTTAGGACGAAGTTCATCCAAAATAACTTGCGCCCAATTGATATCATAATTTCCGAAAATAGCAAAGAGTGCTTTGCACACTTTTGAAGTAGGATTGTTAAAATTTCCCGATCTTGGGGTCAAAGTATGTTGTAAAAGAAGATTGAAAATTCTTGCTTTAGGACGAAAGTTTTGATTTTTAAATTCAAAGTTTTCTTCTCCTTCAAAAATATGATGAAATGTCTCATGATCATGTTCATCGATTTGAAAACTAGAAAGATCCATTCTCGTATTCTTATAATTGATAATGGTACCCAAAAGATCACAATTTAAAACAATTCTAGTGCCTTTGACTCTACTCCAAATTTCATTATCATTTCCTTTATAAAATCCTCGATTGAGATTTGCATAGAAAATTTTAACAAGATTTGGGTAACAAACAAAATCATTTTGAGAAGAATCAACAAGACTAAGAATTTGATTGTTTGCAAAAAGAGTATCAATTTCATAAGAAGCAAAATCTTGAAAAATAGCAAACTTTCTAGGATGGACTTTTCCATAGTTAGCATAATTGATGTATGCTTTTATTGCCTTCGGATTATTGAGGAGTTGATCTTTCAAGTTTCTAGAAAGTCTCATGGTGGAGGGGTTGCTTGAAGAAGCCATTAAAGTAGAGAGTAGAGAGCTTGAAGTTTTGAAGAGAGTTGAATTTGAGAATGAAAGTGAAAAGTTGTGATAAAAGATAGTGAATAAATAGATTTTTGAAAGACATGTTTTCTGGTCAAAAGATGCCTTTTCAGAGTATTGAATGAAGTGAAAAGATGGAGGGAAATTCAACCATTTGAATTCAAATTTTGAATTTCAAAATTTGTACCCATGTCGACATCATGGTAGGGACCATGTCGACATGTGCTTGTGAATTTCTAAGATTTATTTTTCCTAAGAATTCTAATATATATATACTTATTATTCTAATGTCTATATATATATATATATATATCTGGAGTATTCTTATAGTATATTCCAGAAAATATTATATTAAAAATAAAAATAATAATATAATTATAATAAAATAAAAAAAAAAAAATTTAAAATTCAATCAACACACCAATTCAAAATCAATCAATCAAGCAATCAATCATCTAATTCTAAGCATGCAATTTCAATCAATTGTATTGTAAATGTGTACCTTTTTCTGAGTCCGTTTCCTTGAATTTGTTGAGGTCGTGAACTGCCGCGAAACACAAATTTGAATTATATGTCTTCTGATCATCATCGCTTGAGGACGAGTCTAAGTCATCTAGAGTAGCAGTAAATGCACGCTTCCGTTTCTTTACTGAATCATTGTTTATAGGAGGATTCTGCCTTTCTGGATACGGACAGTCTCTTTTGATATGGCCTGGTTCATCACAGTTGAAACATTTGACATTGTTTGGCATTACATTCTGATTTCCAGAATTCTTATAGCTGTTTCTCTTGAGATTATTCATCTTTCTATATTTCAGAAATTTCCGAAAATTCCTGGTCATAAATGCTATCTCTTCATCATTATCACTATTTGAGTCTCATCCGTCGGTTAATGCATTGAATGTCATTGATTTCTTTTTAGATGCTTTGCTTTCTCTTCTCCCAATCATTTGAACTTCAAACGACATTAGATTTCCAATCAATTCTTCTATCTTTAAAGTACTGATGTCATTTGCCTATTCAATTGCAAGTGTCTTTTGATCCCATTCTTTAGTGAGAGAATTTAAAATTTTCCTGACTTGATCTTCTTCCGAAAATTCCTTTCCCAAGGCTATTAAAGAATGCATAATATCTTGAAATCAACTATACATATCTGAAATAGACTCATTAGTATTCATTTTAAATAACTGAAACTGATTTTTGAGCATGGAAATTTTGGTCTGTTTAACTTTGCTTGTTCCTTCGTGAGTCACTTGCAAAGTTTTCCAGATTTCATATGCAGACTTACAAACTGACACTCTATTAAATTCATTTCTTCCAAGTGAATAAAACAGAATATTCATTGCTTTAGAATTATTTTGTGCAACTGTCTTTTGCTCAGTGGTCCACTGTGCAAAATTAGTTGCGGGTTCAGAATATTCAATTTGTGTGATATTCCAAGTGTCTAATCCTACAGATTGTAAATATATTTTCATCCTACATGCCCAATATGCGTATTTACTGCCATTAAAAAGTGGTGGTCTGGCAGTAGACTGACCTTCTACAAATGAACTAGTGATAGGGATACTAGTGTTAATAACAGTACTAGTGTTGGTAGCCATTTTGAAAACTTTTTAAAAATCAGATTATGAAACTTTTGAAAACCTTGCTCTGATACCAAATGTAAGGAATGCGGATTACGGATCTTAAGGCTAGGAATAACACTAGAGGGGGGGTGAATAGTGTTTTTAAGAAATTACTAAATCTTTTTGAGTTATTGTTGATTTGTACACAAATGTATACAATATTCAGACACAGATATAATCACAAATGCAAAAATAAAGTAAATGTAGTAAAGGAAAGAACACACCGGATTTTATACTGGTTCGGGGTTACTCTACATCCTATCCGGCACAACTAAGTACGAATTTCCTTTCAAAAGCAATTCAACAATTACAACCCTCGGTTTTAAGGCTACGAGGTACACCCTCCAGAATAACAATCCTCTGGGTAGAGATACTTGATTTCCGGGGCAACAAGTTCACCCAATTGATTTCCAAGGCTACAATCACACCTTTTCTCTCTTGATTGATTTCCAAGGCTACAATCACACCTTTTCTCGCTAGATAGATTACAAAGAAGCCTATAACTCTGAATAGCACTTGGATCTTGTTGAGATAGTGATAGAGAATCAAACCAGAGATTATCTAGTTAGATTCAATGTTGATTTCGGCAGAGTAAGGATAGGATTTTGATTAAGAAATTGTGGAAGAAGAAGAGAAGTGGAAAACCAGAAAAACTGATGTTAAATTCATTGAAACTAACCCCTATTTATTGAAGAACAACAGTCATGTCCATTCGTGAAAGGTTATGGCGAATAGACACTTCTTTTGAAATTTGAATTTTGAATTTTAACTGACACTATGTCGACATGGTCACCATGGGTATGTCGACATCCCAAAGCAATTTTTGAGGTTTTGTTTTTCTTTGAAAATAATCTTTCTCTTATATTAAAACTATATTAAACTTTATAAATATACTTAAATATAGATAAAATACGTAGATGAATATAAAGAATAATATATATATATATATAATTTTACTATAATTTTATATTTAAATCTAAGTATAAATATATTATAATTAAAAGATAGTTTAAAACAACCGAAGTTTAAAAACAAGAATATTTAAGGCTAAAACATCTTTTTGAAAATTAATTGAAAAGATAATTTTTAAGGCTAAAACATTTTGAAAAACAATTTTGAAAATCATTCTGAAGTAGTTTTGAAAATCATTTTGAAGTAGTTTTGCAAGCTTCTTCCTGCATAATATCTCATCATGACAGGACTCGAGAACTTGTACAAAACCAGGATGTTCGTGGGTTTGTAAGCCACTTGTCGTAGGTTTGTAAGCTACTTATCGTAGGTTTGTAAGCTACTTGTCGTGGGTTTGTAAGCCACTAAAAAAAGGTAGAAATGGGTTCCATCCCAAAAGAAAAATGGAGTGAAGATTTCATTGCTATTGTGAAGTTTTAACATAATTCTAGACTCAATACTTATCTTGAAATCTTGAACTCTTGATTATCTTGATACTCATGAGTCTTCAATCTTGATATCTTGAATCTCTATACTGTACAGTCTTCATTCTTGGTACCTGCATGGTTAAATCCTGCATATACATATATATATATTTAAACTGTAATGTTAGTATTTATATTTTATAATCTTATTCTAAGGTTGTTGTCATCAAAACCATCTACTCATGGACTAACATATAAAGTATGGCGTTTCGATAATATTCATATTTTTAATTTGAAAAAAATCTATGAGTTTCAACATTGTCGAAAGGTATATTTGACTTGATTGGGGAAGTGTGTTAGCGGTTTCGACAATGTATTTTTTCAAATTAATATTGTAGGGATAGTTGAACCTATTAATAGTAAACAATTTCCGAGCTTTCAACATTACTGAAGGATGTGTTCAGGTGTTTGTATTCCATATTCCCTTTTATTACTGTCGAAAGCTCAATGATGTTAGAACCTTCAACTTATGTTTCAATGATAACAACTATACAATCATATACATATATAGTTTTTAGCAAAATTGAAGATATATATTACAAGCAGACTCCTTGATCGAAGATATTATCAAAGATATTAAGACTCAAAGAGAGACGAAGATTTATTGACCATACTAAAGGTTATTATATTGGAAAAGAGTCCTAGATAAAATATTGTTAAAGTCTCCTTGAGTATATATGCATGCACAACTTTATATACATAGAAAATTGCAATTTCACCTTATAGACGTCTGAGGTATACTCATAGACATCTATGATAAGTTTTGGTTTAAAAAATAAATAAATAAAAACATATATATGCGTCTGAGGTATACTCATAGACGTTTGTGACAAATTTCGGGTTATAAAATAAAATAGTCATAGATGTCTGTCATTATACCACAAACGTCTTTCAAGGCAAAAACTGTCATATTTGAAAAGACACTTCTTTTTAAAACTAGTAGTGTAACGACCCAGAATTTCAGTCATTTGAAATTCGTATATTTAATTGATTTTAAATATTAACAAATAAGATTTGTAAGTCGAATAAATTATATTTCGAATATAGGGTTTAATTGTTTAATTAAATCGACAATTTAATATTTGAAATTCCAGAAATAATTGGAAATTGGGTTTAATGTGAATAAAAATGAATTATAAAGTTAAATTAAATCATATTGGAGTTAGAATGATGTTATAGAACTTTTAAAATTGAATTAAAAGTTAAATTGTGAAAATTGATTATTTTAATATTTAATTGACGACTAAAAATAGTCATTTTTCACACAGTCTCGGATTTCGACGAAACCAGTTTCATCGGATCCATAATGTTATATTATTGTAAGGTTTCAATTTTCATGTCAATCTGATTTACCGTTTGTCCGGGGCAAGCTGAAACGCATAGAAATCGTTTTAATCGATTTAATTTTAAATTTGATCGTTTAATTCCGTAACTCACACATATGATCGAATTAGCTCCCGAAACACGTTCCATTATGTTCGGAATGCGGGTTAAACCTTAGAAACGCCAGCCGGCACATTTAATTTTGAGTTCGAAAATTTGGAGATGAATAGTGTCGTCAAATTTTCTATAAAAGGACAACATTTCTTCACTTTTGCATGCAGAAAACCCTAGCTAGGGTTAGCCGCCAGTTCAAACTTCAATGGCTAGAATTTGTCATTTTCTTCCTTTAATCTCTTCTGATCCATGCAGTATTTCAAGAAACTTCCAACACGAGAATTATAGAGCTCGTCGAGTACTTCGAATCCATACGGCTGTGATCGAAAATGGAGCCATGGATCGACGTGAAAATGGGTTTGAAGGCCGGCGTTCATTCACGCTTTTCGAGGCCAATACTTAGCCGAGCTCCAAGTGGTTCCAAGCGGTGGTAGAGCTCGCGAAGGTCTTCGTGGTGGCAGGCCCTGATCAACGTCTCGGCGTTCGAGGAGGTTGCAATAATTCGTTAAAAAGGGGCGACTATGGGTTTATTCACGTCGAACAAAACTGGGGAAGGAGAAGCAAAAACGAGCGGCCATGATCTGATGGATTGGAACGCACGGCCAGATTGAGTGAGGGTTTCAAAAATAAATAAAAATTGAAAATAAATTGTATATTAATTTGTGTAAACTTTAAAAATTGATATCTTCTTCATACGAGGTCGAAAATTTACGAAACGAATTGCATTGGAATCGTTTTGACGAGTACTACGCGATGGAGCTGGATTGGGATTGATTGGAGCCAATGATAATTTTGGGTAAAATTAAACGCGTGTTTAATTTTATTCGAAATAAAATACTGCAACCGTTATTGAAAGCAAGGTGAGAACTCCTCACCCAATCGAATTTGTTTCGATTTAAATTTTAAATAGTTAGATTTAAAATTGTTGATAGTGTTGATTATATGTTTGGATTGATGGTTGTTATCTATTGTGCTGAAATAGACCCTATACGCCGCATATTAAGTGGAGGTTATTATATTAAAAACATATACCGCGATATTCCACCGTGAAGTGGAATTTAATTTGTATTGTGCTATATACCGCGATATTCCACCTCAAAGTGGAATTTGTATTGTGCTAACATCTGTGGATGCAGGGCAATAGGTTGGAGGGATCCAACTGGATTCCTCAAATATTTGAATTTGTTTCATATGCTGTGTGATTATTTATTTATAATATGAATGATTATATTTGTGATGGAATTTGTTGAAGGCTATAATTTAGCCGAATGTATTTTTGGTATCGTTGGATACCAGAAATAAATAAAATTGGATTTTTGAAATTAAAGTTGGAAATTTTGAGTAAATTTCTTTGAAAGAATTGGTTGAAATTAAAAGAAGGAATTTAAAAGCATAAAGTAGATTTTTATAATCTTGTCGAATTATTTCCAAAATTTGGGAAAGAATTTTAATAAAAGGATTTTGAATAATATTGTTTAAAAGCAGAAGAATTTATTGGAAATGGAATTTTGAATAATTTGGAAGGAATAAAGGAATTTATTTAAAAGGCGATAAATTTGCTTGAAATAAATTTTGAATTTGATTTGGTATTGGAAAATAAATCTTTGGGAAATTAATAAGATAATTGATTTGGTGTTTGAATGAAAATTTATTTTGTGCTAAAGTAAACTTAGAAATCAATTTATAAGTGCTTTGTTATTTGAAATAAACTTAGAAATCGATTGGTAATTGATTTAATGTATGAAATAAATTTGGAAATCAAATTGGAATTTGATTTGGGGTTGAAATGAAATTTGAAATCAATTTTGAATTTGATTTGGTGTTTGAAAGTGAATAATTGGAAATCGATTTGAAAATCATAAATCGGTGCAAATTTGGAAATTTACATTCACAATGGAATTTGTAAAGGAAAAGTGAAAATAAATAACATTCGGAAATTTTATTTCACGAGTGAAAATATGATTTGAAATTGGTTTTCAAAATGTTGAAGTGTGGAAAATATATATCTTGCAAAGATATTTTGAAATTTAATAATTTGGGAAAAATTATTTAAATTGGTTGATTTTTGTGAATGTTGTTGATAGTTAAATAACCGACTATCAATATTTGCCTTTGAAGTGGCACTTGAATTTGTTTTTAAAACTAGCGCTTATTATTCGGTTAAGCCGGGAGAGGACTTTGTGTCATATAACCCATTCCGAATAGTGATACGTCATTAATGGATAACAATTGAAGACCGGTGTGAAGAACGGGTACTTTCGAAAATGAAAGGACAACCTGTCAAATGTTTCTGCATCGAGTTGCTCCGGTATAGAGATTTATATTACTCTTCTTGTGATGGGAAGTCCGGATGTGATTAGTGAATACCCGGATTGCAAGGGCTTCTTTGGAAGTGCCTTCGGTTTCGTTCGATCTCGGAACGGACTTGTATGGATGTGTGTCTGACGTTACACTTTGAGATGTAAAGCTGGTTTCTATCAAATACATTTCTGTTGGTGGTGGAGAATTTATTCTCTTAGCTTAACATCCTTCTCTGAGACGTACGAACTCAGAGGTTATGTAGTTGAAGGTTATTAGTGATACATTCCCAATTTGGTAATGTGGCATACGAAGTGCTGTTGATCATTTGTTGATCAAACCATGGCTTTGTGAAAAAGCGTAGCTTTGTGGATGAGACTTCGTCGAGCCTCAGAACCTTGTAATGGTCGAAACAGGAATATTGCGGCAAGGTTTTTTAGGGGTCGCGCCCCTAGGGTATGTCATTTCCTTCTGGATAAAAAGGTGATATCATGGTATGGAGCCTAGATATTTTACCTATGTTGATGCTGCAAATTTATTATACTTTGTGGTTGTTGCTTTGTGGTTGAGGATCCTCGGATAAAGGTCGGTAACGACCGGGGGATGGCATAGCTTGTGTGGTAGTTACCTAGTTACAGCTTGGTTAAAGCGTGAGGTAGCGTCGGCCTTGTGTTTGCAGAGATCCGGTTAGGTTCTTGGGGCGTCTTTCCAGAGGCGTTTCCATTTCGGTGTAAGGAAGTTCCTTTGCCTGACCATTTGTTGGAAATCCAAAGAAACAATACGAACCTTGTACGGTTTTAGTTGTATAACCTGCTATGGAATGTGGCGGTAACCTGCTATTGAACATAGTAGCTATAGTAGGCATAAGTGCGGAATGCCTATGCTGGCTAAGTTTAATATTGTATTTTCGAAAGGATTTTCACACTATGCACTAGTAATAATATCAAAAGAGTTTTATTTGCGTAGTAAGCATGTTTGACTATCATAAGAAGAAATCTCCTCCAAGTCTGCGATTGCATTGTGTGTGTGGTGGGAGGTCTTATGGTAGTTTTATTTTCCAAAAGCATTGCGGATTTCAATGTTAAAAATTCTTTTGTTGTTTGTTTAAAGATAAACTGTTTTAGTTCTCACACCAGTCCCATGACTGACCTGGAGTTTATTGTTCCTTTCCTAAACTCTAGGTGCCCATAATTTTCCACACGGGAAGCCTAGAGTCAGGTTATCAGTTCATTCTGGATTCAGGAGATGCTGTGGAGCTCAAGTGGCGAGCTAGATGACGAGACGAATCACTTGTATATGATATTATTATTCCGCTGTGTATTCTTTATGGGGACAAGTTCGTATAATTGTCCAGTTGTGTTGTATATTGTTGTTGTAAACTCTGATGATGATGTAATGTATAAACTGATATAGTTCTTTGATTTAAAGATTATTTATTTATCTATTATATGTTGTTCCGCTGCGATGTGTGAGATTTTGATATTGTTTCTGTTATTTCTTCTTTCTTTCTTTCTGTCTTCTTCTACCTCGTCTTTTTAACCATAACAATTCGGTATTCCGGCATTCGATTGCTCGACAGTTGATACAGTGGATGTATTAATGTCGATTTTCGGAAGTCGAAAATCCAGAGACGTTACATGTGGTATCAGAGCATTTGGTTAAGCGATAACCTTGGTTCTGTTGGGTGTTACTCATTTGAGATAGAGTCAGTAGTACTCTAGAATGAGTGTGAATGTAATAATAGATATGAGGGCATATTTGTTAGTGAATATAAAAATTATTTTGTATTGTATTGACTTATCGGTTGATTGTTTATGGATTCTGGTCGGTGCAGTCTAGTTAACTGTATCGATAGGGGTTACTAAACTCTTGAACGAGATAATCCGACATGGTATGGTTTTAAATTAGGTAAATGAAATAATTTTACCTCGGTTATATTTTGTATATAAAGGAAATAATTTTTCTGAATTATTAAAGTGTATATAAATTAATTGTTTGGTTGTTGAAAATGTAAGAATATATATAAGTCAATAAAAGTTGTTTGAATAATCTAAATGAAAACAACAATTGTAAAAGAATGAAGTATATAAGCAAATGAATTATTAAGTATGGAATTATAATTAAAATGATTTACAATTGTGAAATAATCTTGTATAAGTAAAGTAAAATAGTGAAATTATATGAGTAAAAAGATTTATAAATGTGATTTATAAATAAAAGGAAATATTGAAAGAATTTAAAGCACTGAATTCACTACTGTTGCTGGGAGATAATAAGGGTGATGACTGCAGCATCATCAGTATCATTTTCAAGTTTTTGTGTGATGGATTTGCTACCATAATAAATTGAAATTTTAAGTTTTGTTGTGATAAACAAATTTGAAATTAAAATCCAAGATGTAATTGATAAATATAAGTAAAAATGAGTTTTGAACTTATAATATGAAATAAGGATTTTAGCTTTGGTAAAGTTAAAGAATTTGAGTTAGCATAGTAAAACATATGATTTGGAAATTTAACTAAAGGAAAGTTAAATAAATTTAATTAGATTTGATAGGTGATTATATAATATGATTTGGAAAGTTAAATATATAAGTTGTATAACTTATAGAATGGGTAAAGGTAAGTGAAACAAATTATTAAAGTGGTTAAACAACTTTGCTAAGCAAAATGAGATATGAATTTGAATAATTGATGAAATTTGATTTTGGTAAAAGTTAAATAGAATTTACTTTAGAATTGAAATCTGAACTGGAACTTAAGTAAAAGTTGAATAAAATAGAAGTTGATTTTGGTGTCGAAGTGAAATAACCAAGTGAATTAAATGAATGTGAACTTGAGTTATATAAATGAGAATCAACTTTATTTGTAAAATGAATTAGCAATTGAATTAATAAATGGATTGAATATTAATCAATCTAATGTAAATAATTGATATGGAATAATGGATGTAAGTATTAATTCATTAAAAGCTAATAAATTGGAATTTGAATGAATCGAATGGAAGTCAACTTAATATTAAACCAATTGGAAAATAAATAAAAAGTGTGTTAAACCAAATTGAAGGTAAACAAAGTGAATAAATTTGGTTGTGTTGAATATACATTGGTTGTTATATGATTGTTAGTTGATTGTATATAATTCATTAAGTGTTAATGAAATTGAATTAGTGAAATGAAAGCTATGTAATTGAATCCAAATTGAAAGTAAATCAACTTGAATTTAAATTAGTGAATGTAAACTAATTGAAAATGAAGAAATGAATGTCGTTGTATATGAATTGGTTGTTAACAATTACAAGTGATGTCGAAATTATATAAGTTGCTTATAAACCTTGTTTAGTATGCATTTCTTTTAATATGCATGTGTTGTAGTTGTTTAAAAGAGTAAATTGTTAATAATTATATATATATGGCACTTACATATTTAAATTGAGTAAGTACAGGTGCCGTGGCTGCCGTTCGGCTGGTTGGGTTGCGCTAATAAGCTAATAAATAACTGCTTTGCCTAAAAATGCTAAAAAAGGTACGCCTATGCAATAAAAATAGGAAATATGAATTGTTTTTCTGCTTTTCCGACCGAGGTCGATGTATATATATTTATGTCTATTGTGATCCTACTATGATTGAACCGCCCAAAGGAGGCAATGGCGAATTTTTCTTAAAATTTAAGGCGTTGGAAAATTTTCGGGAAATTTTGGAAAATTTGTGAAAACTAAATTTTGGATTTGGAGTTAAAAGTTAAACGATATAGTTTGTTTTGAAAAGTATAACTAAGTATAGATTTGAAAAACTTAGTAAAGTTTTTGAAAGAGTTTAACTATTGGATTTTGAGGAAGTTGTACACTTAAGTGATTTTGAAATCTAGTTTGAACGAATGGTTTTGAAAAGTTAATGGATTTGGGCATTTTTCTTACTTTGCAATTTCGAGGACGAAATTCTTTTAAAGGGAGAAGATTGTAACGACCCAGAATTTCTGTCATTTGAAATTCGTATATTTAATTGATTTTAAATATTAACAAGTAAGATTTGTAAGTCGAATAAATTATATTTCGAATATAGGGTTTAATTGTTTAATTAAATCGACAATTTAATATTTGAAATTCCAGAAATAATTGGAAATTGGGTTTAATGTGAATAAAAATTATTTATAAAGTTATATTAAATCATATTGGAGTTAGAATGATGTTATATGAAACGACCCGACCTTCTACGCCCAGAAAGTCGTGTCATCTTTAAGAAAGAAAGGGGTGAGAAATAGAAAAGATAAAGAAGAAAGAAGAAACAACATCAGAATCTCAACAGCGGAACGAATGAAATATAATATATCACATAAGAGATTACATAGTATCATGTACATCAGAGTTACACAGATAATACAACACATACTAGACAGTTATAAACACCTGTCTAGTTAATACAACTCGATACAACTCAATACAACACAGAGATACAACACAGCGGAACACTATACATATCTATAACGCTGAAGCCTCCTGCTCCATTGCTCCTCCACAAATCGTCAAAGCTAACCTGAATCTCTTGGCTACTCGTAAAAATTTGAGTACCCGAGAGTTTAAGAAAAACAGAAATAAACTCCGGGTCAGACATGGGTCT
The DNA here is from genome assembly GCA_030737815.1 of Allium fistulosum. Lineage (NCBI taxonomy): Eukaryota > Viridiplantae > Streptophyta > Magnoliopsida > Asparagales > Amaryllidaceae > Allium > Allium fistulosum. The sequence continues at coordinate 400,018,412 of CM060907.1, forward strand.
GGTATGAGTAACAGGTTAAAGTTGCTTAACTTTGAAAAGCCTTTGGAAAAAAGGGTATCACGTAAGACTTCCCACACATAAACATGAAAAAGTTTTTACCTTACGCTAACCAAACATTTGATAGGAAATTCAGTGATATTATAGTAGGTCTAGGGTTTTCAAGTAAATAAGAAATAGCTGAAATTGTTACATGATTAAATTCCAGCATACTAGCCAACAAGTGGGTATTACAATCAAATCCGATGGCACTTATTGGATTTTGGATTCCATACAATGGCAGGGCTACCGGGGTATCGCCCGTCACAGTACCTGGCCTAGATCAGCGTACCGAGGAGTACGCCCGCTCCCCTACAACACAAGGCCGGAACATCCCTTACTGGATAATTCCCGGATAAGAAACCCCGCGGTTGGCGCGACCAACCACACACTAAGCCGAATAAAAAGGGACTCTAGACAGGGGAAATCTCATCCTACTTGGGGGCTACCCACTAACCTTGCTGCACCTCCCCTGTTTTAGCCATTCTCGGTTGATGAGGCTTGAGGCTACGATTACCTTAACAGAACTCATCACTTAGAATGCTCATCGTCCACCTAACGATGTTCTGAAAGCATTCAATCCATACAAGTTCGTTCTGGGTTCGAACGAAACCGAAGGTATTATCTCGTTACACTCATTTTGGAAACATCCTCAGAGTTAACGACAATAACCTTTGGACTCTGAATCTTCATCTTCACTTGAGATTCACGACCTATCGTTAATTTGGATCGATGTGGTTTTTGGATATCCAAATCTGGAAACCCGATCCCGGTCTCATCGAAAATCCAAACCGTATCTTTTAAGGCCAAGTTGTTTTAAAGTTAAAACAATTCATTTCAATTCAATTCAATACTTTGAATTCACACAGCATTTAACACAGATAAATATCACACATTTATCACAGATATATCCAATATCACATCACAGAATATCACAACATATCATCCAATAGATATCATCCAATTCAGATATAAACAAGGATTAATAATCACTATTTATAATTAATTTAAAATGAATTAAATTAATCACTTATCTCTAATTAATTTAAAGTAAATTAAATTAATTACTTCATCATTAAAATCCTGCTTACATAACCACTAATTAATTACAAATCAATTAATTGGTCATTCTCAAATTTTCTTCTTAATTAATCATCTTTGATTTACTGACCTTTAATTAAATTCAAGTAATTATCCTTTAATTAATTTCACAAATTAATCATCCATAACCAAATACAGTAATTAATCTTTAATTACTTCATCTATTAATTAACTAAAATTAATTACATTAATCCTAAATTAATTACTCAAATCACTTATTATTGATTAATTAATCTTAATTAATCAACCTTTAAATTTATCATTAATCATATTAATTAATGATCCCTAATTACATTTCAATTAACTATTCTATTTAAATCAATTACATTGAGTTATTAATCTTTACTTAACCATAATTATTAATCGTCCTTGATTAATCCCATTCAGTAATTAATTACCCTTAATTACTTCACTTAATAAATTAATTACTCCTTAATTAATTTTCTAAATTAATCCCTGGATTAATTTTACAAAGTAATTTAATCCAAATTACTAGCATACTCAAATCATCTTCAATCAATTACATATAGTAATTATCATTATTTACTTCATTAAGTAATTACACTTCATTAATTACATTTAAGTAATTATACTTATTGAATCATCCAATGATTTATTTAAATAAATAAATTAACTTAAACAAATCATATTTAACTCAATTAATTACATTAGGTAATTAATTCCTTAATTTCTTCCATTAAGTAATTACACTTAAACATTTTCATAAATGTTTATCTTTAATTAATTTATCTAATTAATTATTAAAATTAATCACATAAATATATTAATTGTTTAAATAGTCTTAAGTTAATGACCTTCATTAACTATTTACAATTCTTAATTTCTTTTCTTATGAAATTAAACTTAATTAATCAATATTAATTACAATTTAATTTATCTTTAATAACCCATTAATTAATCCTAATTATTTAAATTAATTCAAGTTTTTAACTGTAACTTAATTAACCTTTAATTACTTGCTTAATTAACATTTAACCATTAATTTAAAGTCTAACCTTATCAAATTAATGATTCTTAACTCCAAATTAAATATTCCTAATTAATTACTTAAAAATTAATTAATGAGTTTAAAACTCATAATTACTTAATTAATCCAGTTATTAATTAGATTTATTAATCCATTTTAATTAACTTAATAAATTTAATGAGTCCAAATCATTAAATTTTAATTTAAGGATTTTAAACTAAATTCCCTTTTTAAATTTTCAAATCATTAAAGTATGCTTTACTTTTAACTTATTTACATCATTTAAAGTTATAAACTTTATGCTACTTTCAAAACCTAAGATTCAAATTCAATTCGAATTCAGATTTAAAATTCAAATTTAAACTTGGTTTTAAATTCTGTTTCAGATTTTATATTAAATTCTAAAATTAAGAAAACTGCCAGGCTTGTTTTTAAATCCTGAAAACTCTCTTTTAAATATTTTTAAACTTTTAGTTCATTTTAGATTTGGATTCAAATATAGATTTGAATCCACACTTCAACTGGATTTAAACTTGGGTTTAAATCTACTACAGAAACTAATTTCATTTGAATTTATTTAAACTCAAATCACTGTCAGGCTTTACTTTTACAAAAGCCTGGAACACATATACTCGAATCGAACCAAAACTGCTTCGAGCCATTTCCTTCTCTACTTCGAGTAACATACTCGAATGACTCGAGTAAAACCCGAGTGAAAAACTTCATCTTCCCCAAAAATACCAAAGTCGATAAAACGTGCACTGCACGTGTACTTCGCCAACGATCATCTCCAGCCGACCCCACGTCGTCGAACAAGTCGACGTTCATCCTCCCCTCCATTCCCGATCACATGAACTACCCAGACTTCTCGAAATCAAATTCGAGATGCTCGACCCAAAGCCAGGCAACACAGAAACCTCACCACAACCAAACCTATCAACATTGCCTCGACCACAACGTGCCGACCACCTGAGAGCTTCCTCCTTCGGCCTCGTCTTCAACATCACCTAGACTTCAAGTTCACGAAGTATCAAAACACTCGATCCAACATTGAGGCCGACGTGATCAAATTTCCATCATAGCAAAAACTAGGTTTAGAAAATCAAATAGGCAACCACTGCCACCCCCATGCTCAGACCAACCACCAGTCATTTTTGCCTAACTCTCCATACATCCCACTACCATCAGAGAGGAACTCGACCTCTCCAATCACTGGGATCACCAGTGATTCCCAAAAACTCAAATTCTAGTCAACCCAGAATTGCACTTCCAAACCCTAACTAAAAAATGTGATTCTTGTTTTAAAAATCACTATTTGGTATAAAGATTCACTTTATATTACTGAATTGTTAAATTTACATGTTTGAATTTTTGGCAAAACTTAAGTATTACCGTCGTTTTGGATTTCCAGAACCATTTCAATTTTATATAACTTTATTAAAAAATTTAAACCTACTCTATGATCAAACAAACAAATTTTGTTTAATACTTAAATCCTAATATAGAGTGGATCAAGAGATACTGGTTTTTGAACAAGTCTTTAGCTTGAAAAACTAGTAACAGAGGTGATACAGGGAAATAAGCATATACACATATCAACACATCCATATATATGCAGAGATTCACCATAAAAATATATTCACAAAGGAAACAAACATTCCAGAACTTAACATGCAACCAAAATCAAATTAAAGATTTCAAAAGTGTGATGTTACTCACCAGTTTCAGAAATGAACAGAGCATCTTGAATTTGAAAGCAGGCTTTTAAAAGTTGCTAGTTGATCTTTTTATTCTTCATGTTAGTTGAGTTGTCGTTGAATGTATGTTTAGGGTTTTAAATGAAGTTCTATCTTACTTTTATTTAGCTCGAACTGAAGTGAAAAGATGATATGGGGAAAGTAGTTTACAGGTGATGTTTATAACAAGCTACAGGGTGTATCATACTTTGTACAAAACAGTGTACACTTTGTACAATTATCATGGATAGTTTTATTAGCTTGGAGGCTGAAATCGTGTGTTCATGTACTAGAAAAGATGTTTGCCTTACTAGCATTAAATGACCTTTCCTATATTGTACACTTACATACCTATTTAATATTGTTTGTTTACTTTATAGCCTACATATTCTTTTTGATTTAGTTGTCCTCAAGACTACATGGTTATCATATTCGAACCACTTGTATTCATACCTATCCTATGCTTACTTTCTAACAAGTTATTATTTCTTTCTTGACTATGCAGATTTTATTTTGAAGGCTGGCAATCTTCTTAGTGCTATGCAAATATATGTTTCTTGTTTTACATTTTTGAATTGTTGTTGAATGTTATTTCTTAGTTCACTAGACTATGCAGATTTCTGGTTTGATGATATAATGTAAATGAATGTTATCCTAACATGTTGTTTGATTATTTAGTGTATTTGTTTTATAATTTACAAACTATAAAATCTAACTTATGTATATTTGTTTCACTTCTAACTAAATGCTTAGACTTGTATTTCAACATGTATATTTATATTTATTAATATTGTAAAAACCCATTTATCAAATTTAAAATAATTAAACAAAAGAAATTATCTTTTATTAAATTACTTATTTTATAATATATACTAAAGTATCACTTGACAAAATTGAATTGAAAAACTTATATATATTTTAAACCATATTTATCAAGCTATACTTAAAAAGAAAATAAAACAAACCTTTTTGTTAATAAATTTAAATCTAAACTAAAGCTAGAATAAGTTTTAAACTATTTAAATATTTATCTTAAGTATTTAAAACCATATACTTATTTATTAAATAGCTTTAAAAAGATTATTTTAAATAAATCATAATTCCTAAATCACTAAAATGTATATTAGAAATTTGAAAACAAAATTTATTAGCTGAATTTAAAACAAAGCTTTCCTATCTACAATATATACAAATATATATACATTATAAATAGAAAATAATTCATTAGTTTTAAAAGATAAAATTCACCAATTAGATATTTATTAAAAGAAAAATATCAATTTCAAGTCTTATAAATCAAAGATATATCAAATCAATTCAATATTTAATATAAATTATTTAATTGATATTGCTCAAAATTTCGGGTTGTCACATTCCTCCCCCCTTAAAAGAATTTCGTCCCCGAAATTTAAAACAAAGGTAATTTAATAATCTATTTAAGATTTTAATTTTTAAAACATAAGCATATATCAATCATATGCTAACAATCATAACAACCAAATTATCTAATCAAACAAATCTAATCATCCAGACAAAATTGTGGATAGGATTTTCTCGAGTTTCCCAAGTATAAGTACCGGGATACTCGCTCTACAGAATCCAAACAATCAATACGACTAAGCTACAGAACTCCTACTCATCTAGATCTACAAACCAAGACAGGATATCAGACTACAGACGAGTTTGACTCACAACTAAAACTCCCTGAACTGCTGGTTCCAAAACTAGAGATAGATCATACACGTACTCCCTCAGAGACACGTGAAACACATCGAATCCCAGTTATCCAAGTTGACAATTCACTCCAGAAGATCAAACACTTATCCTCAGAAGAACAACAGAAAAGATCCAAAATATCTCGGAGCTGTCTTCCCAATCTTACCAAACTATACAGCTCCTTTGATCGGAGAAAACTTACTCAAAATCAAATCCAGACTTCGAAATCCAAATTCCTCCGTCTCTTATCCACAAAACTCATCTGACGATCCTGGGCTGCCTCTATCCCTACCGATCAGCTCAACCTTCGCTGATGCCTCAAAACAACTCAGACCAAAACAATCAAGAACACAGCCTCTACTATCATCAGAAGAAAACAACTTCTCCTATCCGGAAAAGAAAAACAGATGCACTCCAAAACTGCTTCCGCTGCACAACTCTGATCTAAGAGTAGATGAAAATGCTGATGACGAACACAAGCAAAGACTGAACAACAAATCCAAGAAATATGGTTCAACAGATCCAAAAATAAAACTCAGAAGTTCCTCTAAAACATGAGCTGCTCTACTAAAATCTTCCTCCGAAAACCATCCTACTACTAAGCTGAACCATCGGTACCACTTCTGGAATCCAGTCGATACCAAACTCAATCTCCAGATGCTAACAAAACTCTGATTTCCTGAAGTCATCCAGAAAAAAACTCTGAAACACAAGAGAACGCTCAAACTATCGCAAGTCACTTTTGCGATTAATCCAGCCTGATTCCAAAGAAAAACTGTTCTCTCTTTACCAAACAGAACAACTTACGCTTAGCTAGCCAATCCAACGAAGGAACGGAACCATTCTGCTGCTTCTGAACTTCTCTTCTAGAAAACTGCTGACAGAAGACCTCCTAATCCAAACTCCTCGAGGAACTCAGGCCTCAAAGCCAAACAAAAACACTCAGCTGAACTCAGCCTCAACACCGATGCAGACTTACTTTCTTAACTTGTTCCAAAGAAACATCTATGTAGATATCCATGGTCACTGTGTCTCATCACACAACTACTAATTCCTGAGGTATCAAGATACCATCACTAGCTTCTGCTCAACTGACAGAATCCAAATTCTACTCATCCAAACTTGCACTTCAAAAATGGACTCCGAATCCTAACAGATTCCCTTCAGAGATTGGTGAAATCCTTACACCACAACAAAGCTCACTTGAGACAGTATTAGATCTACAGTCTCGACAGATACACTTCCAACCATCTGTAGTCGTGTTACACACACCACTACCCTATCTACCTTTATATCTTATGTTGGAAAACCCGAACAGGTAACCCAACAGATAGGTAGAAATAAATAATATATATATATATATATATATATATATATCAAAATACAAATACGCTCTCTCAAGATAGATACCACTCAAGAGCTTAGGTATTCGCTCAACCTATGCTCTGATACCAAGTGAAACGACCCGACCTTCTACGCCCAAAAAGTCGTGTCATCTTTAAGAAAGAAATGGGTGAGAAATAGAAAATATAAAGAAAGAAGAAACAACATCAGAATCTCAACAGCGGAACGAATGAAATATAATATATCACATAAGAGATTACATAGTATCATATACATCAGAGTTACACAGATAATACAACACATACTAGACAGTTATAAACACCTGTCTAGTTAATACAACTCAATACAACACAGAGATACAACACAGCGGAACACTATACATATCTATAACGCTGAAGCCTCCTGCTCCATTGCTCCTCCACAAATCGTCAAAGCTAACCTGAATCTCTTGGCTACTCGTAAAAATTTGAGTACCCGAGAGTTTAAGAAAAACAGAAATAAACTCCGGGTCAGACATGGGTCTGGTATGAGTAAAAGGTTAAAGTTGCTTAACTTTGAAAAGCCTTTGGAAAAAAGGGTATCACGTAAGACTTCCCACACATAAACATGGAAAAAATTTTACCTTACGCTAACCAAACATTTTATAGGAAATTCAGTGATATTATAGTAGGTCTAGGATTTTCAAGTAAATAAGAAATAGCTGAAATTGTTACATGATTAAATTCCAGCATACTAGCCAACAAGTGGGTAATACAATCAAATCCAATGGCACTTATTGGATTTTGGATTCCATACAATGGCAGGGCTACCGGGGTATCGCCCGTCATAGTACCTGGCCTAGGTCAGCGTACCGAGGAGTACGCCCGCTCCCCTACAACACAAGGCCGGAACATCCCTTACTGGATAATTCCCGGATAAGAAACCCCGCGGTTGGCGCGACCAACCACACACTAAGCGGAATAAAAAGGGACTCTTGACAGGGGAAATCTCATCCTACTTGGGGGCTACCCACTAACCTTGCTGCACCTCCCCTATTTTAGCCATTCCTGGTTGATGAGGCTTGAGGCTACGATTACCTTAACATAACTCATCACTTAGAATGCTCATCGTCCACCTGACGATGTTCTGAAAGCATTCAATCCATACAAGTTCGTTCCGGGTTCGAACGAAACCGAAGGCATTATCTCGTTACACTCATTTTGGAAACATCCTCAGAGTTAACGACAATAATCCTTTCACTCTGAATCTTCATCTTCACTTGAGATTCACGACCTATCGTTAATTTGGATCGATGTGGTTTTCGGATATCCAAATCTGGAAACCCGATCCCGGTCTCATCGAAAATCCAAACCGTATCTTTTAAGGCCAAGTTGTTTTAAAGTTAAAACAATTCATTTCAATTCAATTCAATACTTTGAATTCACACAGCATTTAACACAGATAAATATCACACATTTATCACAGATATATCCAATATCACATCACAGAATATCACAACATATCATCCAATAGATATCATCCAATTCAGATATAAACAAGGATTAATAATCACTATTTATAATTAATTTAAAATGAATTAAATTAATCACTTATCTCCAATTAATTTAAAGTAAATTAAATTAATTACTTCATCATTAAAATCCTACTTACATAACCACTAATTAATTACAAATCAATTAATTAGTCATTCTCAAATTTTCTTCTTAATTAATCATTTTTGATTAACTGACCTTTAATTACATTCAAGTAATTATCCTTTAATTAATTTCACAAATTAATCATCCATAACCAAATACAGTAATTAATCTTTAATTACTTCATCTATTAATTAACTAAAATTAATTACATAATCCTAAATTAATTACATTAATTAATGTCACGTACCGGAATTTTCGACTTTCGAAAATTCGACATCGATACTCACTTTATCGACTGTCGAGCAATCGAGTGCCGGAAACTCCAATAGTGAGGGTTTAAGAAAGAAGAAAAAGGCAGAAGAAGAAGAAAAGAGTAGAAGAAAGAAGAAAAACAACAGAACACATCAGAACAGAAAACAATATCAGAATCTTACACATCGCAGCGGAACAATATATAATAAATAAACACTAGTCTTTTAAAACAAAGAACTATATCAGTTTATACATACATCAATCATCAGAGTCGATATACAACAATGAACAGTTATATAAACTTGTCCTCATACAGAATACACAGTGGAATAAATACTATCAGATACAAATACTACGTCTCGCCATCCAACTTGCTTCCAAAGCTCCAGAATATCCAGAATATCCTGATAATATAACTCTAGACTGCCCGTGTGGAAATTGGTGGGCACCCAGAGTTTAGAAGGGAAACAATAAACTCCGAGTCAGTCATGGTGACTGGTGTGAGATCGTAAAACAGTTATTCTTTATAACAACAAAATAATTTTTAAAGTAAATTCGAAATGCTTTTGGAAAATGAAACTACCATAAGACCTCCCGCCACACACACAATGCAAACGCAGACTTGGAGGAGATTTCTTCTTATGATAGTCAAAGATGCTTACTACGCGAAAATCAAATTCTTTTTGATATTATTATTAGTGCATAGTGTAGAAAACATTTCGAAAGTATAATATAAATCTTAGCCAGCATAGACATTCCGAACTATGCCTACTATAGCTACCATCCAAACAGTGGTGACCACCATAAGTGAATGGCAGGTTCTACAACTAAAACCGTACAAGGCTCGTATTGTTTCTTTGGATTTCCAACAAATGGTCAGGCTAAGGAACTTCCTATCCACGATGGGTACGTCCCTGGAATAGACGACCCGAGAACCTAACCGGATCTCTGCCAACACAAGGCCGGGTTACCTCTGCAAAAATAGGTAACTACTGACACGCGTATGCCATCCCCCGATCGTCACCGATCTTCCCGAGGATCCCCGATTCGCAACAACCACAAAGTAATAAATTTGCAGCAACCACAGAGGTTAAGTATCTGGGCTCCATACCATGATACCACCTTTATCCAGAAGGAATGACATACACTAAGGGGCGCTACTCCCTAAAACCTTGCTGCATCCTTCCTGTTTCGACCATTTCCGGGGTGTGAGGCTCGACGAAGTCTCGTCCACAAAGCTACGCTTTCTACAAAGCCATGCTTCGGGTCAAACAAAATGATCAACCTATGATCACAAAGATATAAGATCAAACAAATGATCATATCACAAATGATCAAACACTGATCATTTCACAGCAACACTCAGTATGCCACGTTACCAAATTGGGAGTATATCGCTGATAAATTTCAACTACATAACCTCTGAGCTCGTACGTCTCAGAGAAGGGTGTTAAGCTAAGAGAATAAATTCTCCGCCACCAACAGAAATGTATTTGAAAGAAATCAGCTTTATATCTCAAATTGTAACGTCAGACATACAATCCATACAAGTCTGTTCCGGGATCGAACAGAACCGAAGGCACTTCTCACGAAGCCCTTGCATATCCGGATAATTTTCTAGTCACGTCCGGACTTCCCGTCACTAAGGGTGATAAAACCTCTAAACCGGAGATCAGCCGATGTAGAGTAACTCGATGGTAATCCTTCCGTTTTCAAAAATATCCGGTCTTCAACACCGGTCTTCGAATGCAATTCATAACGACGTATCACATATTCGGAATGGGTTATACGACCCCATGGTCCTTTCCCGGCTAACCCGAATAGTGAGCGTTTATTTAAAAATAAGTGTGGCATTCAAATTCATCCAATTCACAACAAATACCTATTTAAGGTAATTACTGATAGTCGGTTATTTAACTATCAATAAAGATGTGCAACATCATCAGATTCCAAATAATTTTCCAAATTATTTCATCTTCAAAATATCTTTACTAGATATATAAAAATTTCCACACTTCAAAAATAAATCAATATTTATTTTTAAACAAATTCCCATTTCTTTTATAAATTCCATAGTGAATTTATATTTTCAAATATCTACTGATATTCGATTTCCAAATCGATTTCAAACATTCACTTTCAATTTATCTTTTAAGAAGATAAATTCTCAAAAACATTTCATTTCATTTTGGAAAAGCATTTCCTTACTTATTTAATAATAAGTATTTCACAAATCTATTTATTTTCAACATTTTGAAAATATTCGATATACTTAAATCGAAATTTAAGTATAAATTCATTCTTTAAGGAAATCTATTTTTTTATAACAACATCAATTTGAGTCAAAACGAATGTTACGTAAAACATCGTTACGACTACTCAAAAATCTCTAGTATAGGGATTCGAAATTTAGATAGATATATAAATCCCAATACTATATAAAACATTTCCTTTCGGAAATCATTTACTATAACAACAGTGTCATAGTCCATCATTTCCTTCTTTCATCAAAAACGTCTATTTCAACAATGAATGTTGAAATCTATGATTTCGATATCATAATACATTTTAAAAACATCTTTAAAATGTTTAACTTCATTTTTAATATCACTTCTTCAAAAATAAATCCATTTTATTTAATAATATATTCACTGTCCAAAATCGTGAATATAATTCACTTAACCCAATTTCAATCATTTCTACACATTTTTATCTCAATAAAAATTCGCTATCCAAAATCGCGAATATATCTTCTTTAAAAATCTTCTATATTTATTTTCTCAAATCCAACTGATTTTGAATTTATAAACACGTTTATAAATTCTATTTCTATTTTAATAACAACTTCGACTTATAAATCTTCTTTTATTTACTTCTATAATTTACTTATCAAAATTGAGTGATTCTAGATTTATAAAACAACACTTATAAATTGCTTTTATACTTTATAACGATTTCAACTTCCAAATTCGTTTCAATTTTCCAATTAAATTTATAGTTGCACTTCCAACTTATTTCCTTTTAAATAAATTCTTCTTGAAGAAAATAAATTTCAGTTTGTTTCTTTCAATCTATTTAAAAATCCAATTTTTAAATTAAATTCTTCAATTTATAATTACTATTTTTACGAAATCTATTTATTTAACATTTTCACTTGATTTTGGAATTAATTCGATAAGATTATAAAAATTAACTTTTTATACTTTAAAATTCCTTTCTTCAAAAATTTCTTCAATTTCAAAAATTGATTCACTTAGAATTTTTCTACTTGAATTTCAAAAATTCAACTTCGTTTATCTTTGGAATCCGATGATATCAAACATCCATTCAGCTAAATTTTAGCCTTCAAATAATTTCCAGACATCAATTCAATAACATCAATAATCATTCACAGATTATCACATCACAGTAGAAATAAATTCAATCAATGTGAGGGGTCTAGTTGGATCCCTCCAACCTGTTTCCCTGCATCCAAAGATGTTAGCACAATACCAATTCCACTTCGAGGTGGGATATCGCGGTATATGGGTTTTATAAAAATCCGCTTACTAACGGCACAATAGGGTCTCATCCGCTATACGAGGCGGGAAATCAATCAATCCAATATATACATATGCCAATATGTATATATTGCTATATATATAGATATATCCTACTATATCTAATATCACATCCAAATAGTCAAACAAACAACAACTGCAATCCTAATATATTTTGAGTGAGAAAAATCTCACTTTAGCTATTTATTTTGCAATCCCATTTCCGTTCCAGTTTATTTCTCCATTTCAGACCTTGTATAAATAATTATACAAATTCATAAATATTTGAACTAATTGACCAGTCAATTTTATTTAAATTTAATCAACTAATATTTCAGTTGAAATTCATTTCCATTTACAACTTTGTTTAACTTTAATTTAATTCTAGCTAATAATCTTCCAAAAAAAAAATCATGTAATATCTTAAAGTAAATTAACAAGTTAATTTGTTTAATCAGTTTATAGTTAAAATAAAATATAAAATAAATTTCAGTTAACAACAAAATTAAAGAAATCGAATTACCTCACTAACATCGAACAAGGCCAAGCGAACCAGCAGCCACCGCCAGATTGCAACTGCTGCAATCGACACTCCACTCCAACCCATGAACTGCTGCGCTGCGATTGCCTGTATTGCCAACGACAACATCACCTTTCAGCCACTGATCTACCCTCGAACGTGACTGCATCGCTTCCCCTTACGGACTTGACTCGAGATCGAAATCACCAGTGCCCCTACGCTGCACTCGACTCCTAAGGTTCCAAATGCGAAATCCATCAACGGCAGCTTCGACCTCCTTCCCCTCGCGCCCCTATCTTCACGTCACCACACGAGTTCACACCCCTTCCAGCTCGTTCAACAATCGATGTCGAGCATCCCTCCTGAATCCACACCTCGATTCGTGAGCTTCACCCATCCCCACGCATGACGACGAACACGACTCTCTCCTCCTCTTCACCCACTCGAACTCCTACACCCAAGCTCGACGGCGAAACCCAGATGTTCGCGAAACTGCGGCCTCCAGTGGCGGCGACTCACGCGAGCCACCCCTCTGATTCGAATCGCCCTAGATTTGTAGCTTTGCACAGAACTAAAAAAGGAAGGAGGAAGGCTTGTTGGATTTGAATTGAATTCGATTGAATATCGATTTGGGTTCCCTTTTTATTTTTATAAATAAGAGTATCGACCATTGTTTGATTTTCTTTTAACTGAGAGGCTCGGTTGTTTTGATTTTGATATTTTGTTTTCACGAACGAGATATGGCCTGCACGATTTGGTATCGTGATTCTAAGCGTGATTTTAGGCATAATTGAAGGGAGAGAATCGTACTGAGTTTGACCAAGTTTAAAATTTTAAATTTAAATTCGAATTCAAATTAAATTTCAATGCGTTTAACCGCCGTACGGTCACAAATCAACTCCGAAAAATATGAAATTTGAAACCCGGTAATAATTCCATATTATGGACCCAATGGAACTAGTTTCGTCGAATTCCGAGACTGTGCCTCAGACGGCTATTTTTAAATATCGGCCGAACGATAAAATTTTCAAAACTGAACAAATAACTGTAAACTTCAATTCTGAAGCTTCTATTATCTTCAGTCTTATCAATACGAATTTTAAAAACTTTCGAAATATTTTTCTTCAACTGTAAATTGAAGATTTAAATTCTTATTCAACTTTCAATCGATTAAATTTTAAAGTTTAATCGTAGATTTCAAAATTATATCGGGGATTCAAATTAAATCATCGTTCAAATATTTAAAATAAATTAAATATTCCCAATTTAATTCGTTCAAAATTCTGGGTCATTACAAACTTCCCTCCTTAAAAGAATTTCGTCCCGAAATTACAAGTTAGGAAAAATGCCCTTAACTCGTCTACTATCTTTCACAATCTAATAGTTTTATCAAATTTCAAAACTAATCTTTCTACTAAAGATTCGTTATCATTTCAACTAACATTTCCAACTTCAATTAAAGTTTTAAACAACATTGTTTTACTTCAAAATTCAAATTTAAACTTAAATTCAAATTTTAACTTTCAAAAATTTATCAAAATTTTTCTAACACTCTAAATTTTCGAAAAATTTCGCCAGCGTCTCCTTTGCGCGGCTAATACGGCACGACTACAAAACGTCCCTACGGACTCTCAGATTTCAAAAAGAAAAAGAAAAAGCCAAGCGGCTAGAGAAGAAATCAGCAAAAACTCATATTATAATTCAAATACTTACCTTTTGTCGAGCAATTCAAACTTATCTTTGCAATTCAATTCCAATTCCTTTTATAACACCTGTATATCCTACTAGCCATTATATCTAGTTACAGCATTCAATCCAATTTGCAAATTCTATTACAAAATTTCCAATATAAACTACTTATACCATCTTTACTTCACTGTTGAAGTTATATATCTATTTCATTCAATTTGAACTCTCATTCCAATTCATTTGTTACTACTCCAATTTATTTATTCAAATTCGGTTTCAACTTCATTTACTACCAAATTCAAAAGAAGTTTAACATCCAGTTTTAATCTTATTCACTTCATTTAATAAGCTTCACTTACAAATTTTAGTTTAATATTTCACAAATCAAATTCAATTCCAGTTCTATCCATTTTCAAATCTTTTATAAGTTATCAACTTATTTACAAATTCAAATTTATTGATTCATTCTGAAACTCATTCACTAATTCTTTCATTTCCAATTCGAATCTGATTTCCAAATCAAATTTCAAATATTCTATAAGTCTTCGACTTACTTACATTTCGATTTATAAGATCATTGATACATTCACCTTACTAATTTCATTCCATTAGAATTCTATTTTCAATTATAAATTCATATTCACAATTTCATTCCATTATTGAATTTTAAATTTTCAATTACCTTCTTGAATTCTATTCCAAGTTATAAATTCATTTACAATTTGAATTTCATTCCAATCAGATCTCAATATTTTATAAGTTATCAATTTCATAATATTTCATAAATATTTTTATATAGTATTCCAGAGTCTTACCATCATTTCAAAATCATTTTGAAAACAATTCAAATTTATCTTTTGAATTTTCTAAAACAAAATCCAAATTTTTCAAACAACTTCCATTTAAAACAATTTGGCAGCAATTCCTCTTTTGGAAACCCGAAAATGAATTCTAATGATGTGGCCATCATCATCAGGATTATTTTCCAGCGACCTAAAAGAGTTTAGAGCTTTTCATTTCTTCAAAACATTTTTCAAAACCTTTGAAATTCATTTTCAAATTCAAAAAGATTTAAACTTTCCAAATCTCCAAAATTTTCAAATTCTTTTCAAACATTTCCAAAAACTTCTTTGGAATTCCGTTTCAAATTACAAATCACATTTATAATTTATATTCTTTAAATTTCATTTGTATATGGATTTATTTCTTAACTTTGGAGTTACGATTTCAATTTCTTATTCAATTTCAATGATAATAGATTAATATTATCACCTCTAACAACCATGCAACCATATACTATAGTACTTCATAGAAAAACATTTCTTTTCTATACAATAGTTTTGGGCAAAATTATTTCATTTACCCTATTTAAAACAATACTGTGTCGTCTTGCCTCGTTTAAGTGTTTAGAAATCCCTATCGATAATATGGCATCCCACATACCGACCAAAACTCATAAACATCTCAACGGATAAGCAAACACAATATAAAACAATTTTTATATTCACTAACAAATACGCACTCATATCTATTATTACACTCAACTCATTCTAGAGTACTACTGACTCTATCTCTAATGAGTAACACCCAACAGAGCAGGGTTGTCGCTTAACCATATGCTCTGATACCACGCTGTCACGTACCGGAATTTTCGACTTTCGAAAATTCGACATCGATACTCACTTTATCGACTGTCGAGCAATCGAGTGCCGGAAACTCCAATAGTGAGGGTTTAAGAAAGAAGAAAAAAGCAGAAGAAGAAGAAAAGAGTAGAAGAAAGAAGAAAAACAACAGAACACATCAGAACAGAAAATAATATCAGAATCTTACACATCGCAGCGGAACAATATATAATAAATAAACACTAGTCTTTTAAAACAAAGAACTATATCAGTTTATACATACATCAATCATCAGAGTCGATATACAACAATGGACAGTTATATAAACTTGTCCTCATACAGAATACACAGCGGAATAAATACTATCAGATACAAATACTACGTCTCGCCATCCAGCTTGCTTCCAAAGCTCCAGAATATCCAGAATATCCTGATAATATAACTCTAGACTGCCCGTGTGGAAATTGGTGGGCACCCAGAGTTTAGAAGGGAAACAATAAACTCCGAGTCAGTCATGGTGACTGGTGTGAGATCGTAAAACAGTTATTCTTTATAACAACAAAATAATTTTTAAAGTAAATGCGAAATGCTTTTGGAAAATGAAACTACCATAAGACCTCCCGCCACACACACAATGCAAACGCAGACTTGGAGGAGATTTCTTCTTATGATAGTCAAAGATGCTTACTACGCGAAAATCAAATTCTTTTTGATATTATTATTAGTGCATAGTGTAGAAAACATTTCGAAAGTATAATATAAATCTTAGCCAGCATAGACATTCCGAACTATGCCTACTATAGCTACCATCCAAACAGTGGTGACCACCATAAGTGAATGGCAGGTTCTACAACTAAAACCGTACAAGGCTCGTATTGTTTCTTTGGATTTCCAACAAATGGTCAGGCTAAGGAACTTCCTATCCACGATGGGTACGTCCCTGGAATAGACGACCCGAGAACCTAACCGGATCTCTGCCAACACAAGGCCGGGTTACCTCTGCAAAAATAGGTAACTACTGACACGCGTATGCCATCCCCCGATCGTCACCGATCTTCCCGAGGATCCCCGATTCGCAACAACCACAAAGTAATAAATTTGCAGCAACCACAGAGGTTAAGTATCTGGGCTCCATACCATGATACCACCTTTATCCAGAAGGAATGACATACACTAAGGGGCGCTACTCCCTAAAACCTTGCTGCATCCTTCCTGTTTCGACCATTTCCAGGGTGTGAGGCTCGACGAAGTCTCGTCCACAAAGCTACGCTTTCTACAAAGCCATGCTTCGGGTCAAACAAAATGATCAACCTATGATCACAAAGATATAAGATCAAACAAATG
Source organism: Allium fistulosum (assembly GCA_030737815.1). Taxonomy (NCBI): domain Eukaryota; kingdom Viridiplantae; phylum Streptophyta; class Magnoliopsida; order Asparagales; family Amaryllidaceae; genus Allium; species Allium fistulosum. The sequence goes on from CM060907.1 coordinate 400,035,936, forward strand.
ATCATATCACAAATGATCAAACACTGATCATTTCACAACAACACTCAGTATGCCACGTTACCAAATTGGGAGTATATCGCTGATAAATTTCAACTACATAACCTCTGAGCTCGTACGTCTCAGAGAAGGGTGTTAAGCTAAGAGAATAAATTCTCCGCCACCAACAGAAATGTATTTGAAAGAAATCAGCTTTATATCTCAAATTGTAACGTCAGACATACAATCCATACAAGTCTGTTCCGGGATCGAACAGAACCGAAGGCACTTCTCACGAAGCCCTTGCATATCCGGATAATTTTCTAATCACATCCGGACTTCCCGTCACTAAGGGTGATAAAACCTCTAAACCGGAGATCAGCCGATGTAGAGTAACTCGACGGTAATCCTTCCGTTTTCAAAAATATCCGGTCTTCAACACCGGTCTTCGAATGCAATTCATAACGACGTATCACATATTCGGAATGGGTTATACGACCCCATGGTCCTTTCCCGGCTAACCCGAATAGTGAGCGTTTATTTAAAAATAAGTGTGGCATTCAAATTCATCCAATTCACAACAAATACCTATTTAAGGTAATTATTGATAGTCGGTTATTTAACTATCAATAAAGATGTGCAACATCATCAGATTCCAAATAATTTTCCAAATTATTTCATCTTCAAAATATCTTTACTAGATATATAAAAATTTCCACACTTCAAAAATAAATCAATATTAATTTTTAAACAAATTCCCATTTCTTTTATAAATTCCATAGTGAATTTATATTTTCAAATATCTACTGATATTCGATTTCCAAATCGATTTCAAACATTCACTTTCAATTTATCTTTTAAGAAGATAAATTCTCAAAAACATTTCATTTCATTTTGGAAAAGCATTTCCTTACTTATTTAATAATAAGTATTTCACAAATCTATTTATTTTCAACATTTTGAAAATATTCGATATACTTAAATCGAAATTTAAGTATAAATTCATTCTTTAAGGAAATCTATTTTTTTATAACAACATCAATTTGAGTCAAAACGAATGTTACGTAAAACATCGTTACGACTACTCAAAAATCACTAGTATAGGGATTCGAAATTTAGATAGATATATAAATCCCAATACTATATAAAACATTTCCATTCGGAAATCATTTACTATAACAACAGTGTTATAGTCCATCATTTCCTTCTTTCATCAAAAACGTCTATTTCAACAATGAATGTTGAAATCTATGATTTCGATATCATAATACATTTTAAAAACATCTTTAAAATGTTTAACTTCATTTTTAATATCACTTCTTCAAAAATAAATCCATTTTATTTAATAATATATTCACTGTCCAAAATCGTGAATATAATTCACTTAACCCAATTTCAATCATTTCTACACATTTTTATCTCAATAAAAATTCGCTATCCAAAATCGCGAATATATCTTCTTCAAAAATCTTCTATATTTAATTTCTCAAATCCAACTGATTTTGAATTTATAAACCCGTTTATAAATTCTATTTCTATTTTAATAACAACTTCGACTTATAAATCTTCTTTTATTTACTTCTATAATTTACTTATCAAAATTGAGTGATTCTAGATTTATAAAACAACACTTATAAATTGCTTTTATACTTTATAACGATTTCAACTTCCAAATTCGTTTCAATTTTCCAATTAAATTTATAGTTGGACTTCCAACTTATTTCCTTTTAAATAAATTCTTCTTGAAGAAAATAAATTTCAGTTTGTTTCTTTCAATCTATTTAAAAATCCAATTTTTAAATTAAATTCTTCAATTTATAATTACTATTTTTACGAAATCCATTTATTTAACATTTTCACTTGATTTTGGAATTAATTCGATAAGATTATAAAAATTAACTTTTTATACTTTAAAATTCCTTTCTTCAAAAATTTCTTCAATTTCAAAAATTGATTCACTTAGAATTTTTCTACTTGAATTTCAAAAATTCAACTTCGTTTATCTTTGGAATCCGATGATATCAAACATCCATTCAGCTAAATTTTATCCTTCAAATAATTTCCAGACATCAATTCAATAACATCAATAATCATTCATAGATTATCACATCACAGTAGAAATAAATTCAATCAATGTGAGGGGTCCAGTTGGATCCCTCCAACCTGTTTCCCTGCATCCAAAGATGTTAGCACAATACCAATTCCACTTCGAGGTGGGATATCGCGGTATATGGGTTTTATAAAAATCCGCTTACTAACGGCGCAATAGGGTCTCATCCGCTATACGAGGCGGGAAATCAATCAATCCAATATATACATATGCCAATATGTATATATTGCTATATATATAGATATATCCTACTATATCTAATATCACATCCAAATAGTCAAACAAACAACAACTGCAATCCCAATATATTTTGAGTGAGAAAAATCTCACTTTAGCTATTTATTTTGCAATCCCATTTCCGTTCCAGTTTATTTCTCCATTTCAGACCTTGTATAAATAATTATACAAATTCATAAATATTTGAACTAATTGACCAGTCAATTTTATTTAAATTTAATCAACTAATATTTCAGTTGAAATTCATTTCCATTTACAACTTTGTTTAACTTTAATTTAATTCTAGCTAATAATCTTCCAAAAAAAAAATCATGTAATATCTTAAAGTAAATTAACAAGTTAATTTGTTTAATCAGTTTATAGTTAAAATAAAATATAAAATAAATTTCAGTTAACAACAAAATTAAAGAAATCGAATTACCTCACTAACATCGAACAAGGCCACGCGAACCAGCAGCCACCGCCAGATTGCAACTGCTGCAATCGACACTCCACTCCAACCCATGAACTGTTGCGCTGCGATTGCCTGTATTGCCAACGACAACATCACCTTTCAGCCACTGATCTACCCTCGAACGTGACTGCATCGCTTCCCCTTACGGACTTGACTCGAGATCGAAATCACCAGTGCCCCTACGCTACACTCGACTCCTAAGGTTCCAAATGCGAAATCCATCAACGGCAGCTTCGACCTCCTTCCCCTCGCGCCCCTATCTTCACGTCACCACACGAGTTCACACCCCTTCTAGCTCGTTCAACAATCGATGTCGAGCATCCCTCCTGAATCCACACCTCGATTCGTGAGCTTTACCCATCCCCACGCGTGACGACGAACACGACTCTCTCCTCCTCTTCACCCACTCGAACTCCTACACCCAAGCTCGACGGCGAAACCCAGATGTTCGCGAAACTGCGGCCTCCAGTGGCGGCGACTCACGCGAGCCACCCCTCTAATTCGAATCGCCCTAGATTTGTAGCTTTGCACAGAACTAAAGAAGGAAGGAGGAAGGCTTGTTGGATTTGAATTGAATTCGATTGAATATCGATTTGGGTTCCCTTTTTATTTTTATAAATAAGAGTATCGGCCATTGTTTGATTTTCTTTTAACTGAGAGGCTCGGTTGTTTTGATTTTGATATTTTGTTTTCACGAACGAGATATGGCCTGCACGATTTGGTATTGTGATTCTAAGCGTGATTTTAGGCATAATTGAAGGGAGAGAATCGTACTGAGTTTGACCAAGTTTAAAATTTTAAATTTAAATTCGAATTCAATTCAAATTTCAATGCGTTTAACCGCCGTACGGTCACAAATCAACTCCGAAAAATATGAAATTTGAAACCCGGTAATAATTCCATATTACGGACCCAATGGAACTGGTTTCGTCGAATTCCAAGACTGTGCCTCGGACGGCTATTTTTAAATATCGGCTGAACGATAAAATTTTCAAAACTGAACAAATAACTGTAAACTTCAATTCTGAAGCTTCTATTATCTTCAGTGTTATCAATACGAATTTTAAAAACTTTCGAAATATTTTTCTTCAACTGTAAATTGAAGATTTAAATTCTTATTCAACTTTCAATCGATTAAATTTTAAAGTTTAATCGCAGATTTCAAAATTATATCGGGGATTCAAATTAAATCATCGTTCAAATATTTAAAATAAATTAAATATTCCCAATTTAATTCGTTCAAAATTCTGGGTCGTTACAATTAACTACTCAAATCACTTATTATTGATTAATTATTCTTAATTAATCAACCTTTAAATTTATCATTAATCATATTAATTAATGATCCCTAATTACATTTTAATTAACTATTCTATTTAAATCAATTACATTGAGTTATTAATCTTTACTTAACCATAATTATTAATCATCCTTGATTAATCCCATTCAGTAATTAACTACCCTTAATTACTTCACTTAATAAATTAATTAATCCTTAATTAATTTTCTAAATTAATCCCTGGATTAATTTTACAAAGTAATTTAATCCAAATTACTATCATACTCAAATCATCTTCAATCAATTACATATAGTAATTATCATTAATTACTTCATTAAGTAATTACACTTCATTAATTACATTTAAGTAATTATACTTATCGAATCATCCAATGATTTATTTAAATAAATAAATTAACTTAAACAAATCATATTTAACTCAATTAATTACATTAGGTAATTAATTCCTTAATTTCTTCCATTAAGTAATTACACTTAAACATTTTCACAAATGTTTATCTTTAATTAATTTATCTAATTAATTATTAAAATTAATCACATAAATATATTAATTGTTTAAATAGTCTTAAGTTAATGACCTTCATTAACTATTTACAATTCTTAAATTCTTTTCTTATGAAATTAAACTTAATTAATCAATATTAATTACAATTTAATTTATCTTTAATAACCCATTAATTAATCCTAATTATTTAAATTAATTCAAGTTTTTAACTGTAACTTAATTAACCTTTAATTACTTGATTAATTAACATTTGACCATTAATTTAAAGTCTAACCTTATCAAATTAATGATTCTTAACTCCAAATTAATTATTCCTAATTAATTACTTAAAACTTAATTAATGAGTTTAAAACTCATAATTACTTAATTAATCCAGTTATTAATTAGATTTATTAATCCATTTTAATTAACTTAATAAATTTAATGAGTCCAAATCATTAAATTTTAATTTAAGGATTTTAAACTAAATTCCCTTTTTAAATTTTCAAATCATTAAAGTATGCTTTACTTTTAACTTATTTACATCATTTAAAGTTATAAACTTTATGCTACTTTCAAAACCTAAGATTCAAATTCAATTCGAATTCAGATTTAAAGTTCAAATTTAAACTTGGTTTTAAATTCTGTTTCAGATTTTATATTAAATTCTAAAATTAAGAAAACTGCCAGGCTTGTTTTTTAATCCTGAAAACTCTCTTTTAAATATTTTTAAACTTTTAGTTCATTTCAGATTTGGATTCAAAATATAGATTTGAATCCACACTTCAACTGGATTTAAACTTGGGTTTAAATCTACTACAGAAACTAATTTCATTTGAATTTATTTAAACTCAAATCACTGTCAGGCTTTACTTTTACAAAAGCCTAGAACACATTTACTCGAATCGAACCAAAACTGCTTCGAGCCATTTCCTTCTCTACTTCGAGTAACATACTCGAATGACTCGAGTAAAATCCGGGTGAAAAACTTCATCTTCCCCAAAAATACCAGAGTCGATAAAACGTGCACGTGCACGTGTACTTCGCCAACGATCATCTCCAGCCGACCCCACGTCGTCGAACAAGTCGACGTTCATCGTCCCCTCCATTCCCGATCACCTGAACTACCCACACTTCTCGAAATCAAATTCGAGATGCTCGACCCAAAGCCTGGCAACACAGAAACATCACCACAACCAAACCTGTCAACATTGCCTCAACCACAACGTGCCGACCACCTGAGAGCTTCCTCCTCCGGCCTCGTCTTCAACATCACCTAGACTTCAACTTCACGAAGTATCAAAACACTCGATCCAACATTAAGGCCGAGGTGATCAAATTTCCATCATAGCAAAAACTAGGTTTAGAAAATCAAATAGGCAACCACTGCCACCCCCATGCTCAGACCAACCACCAGTCATTTTTGCCTAACTCTCCATACATCCCACTACCATCAGAGAGTAACTCGACCTCTCCAATCACTGGGATCACCAGTGATTCCCAAAAACTCAAATTCTGGTCAACCCAAAATTGCACTTCCAAACCCTAACTAAAAATGTGATTCTTGTATTAAAAATGACTATTTGGTATAAAGATTCACTTTATATTACTGAATTGTTAAAATTTACATGTTTGAATTTTTGGCAAAACTTAAGTATTACCGTCCTTTGGGATTTCCAGAACCATTTCAATTTTATATAACTTTATTAAAAATTTTAAACCTACCCTATGATCAAACAAACAAATTTTTTTTATACTTAAATCCAAATATAGAGTGGATCAAGAGATACTGGTTTTTGAACAAGTCTTTAGCTTGAAAAACTAGTAACAGAGGTGATACAGGGAAATAAGCATATACACATATCAACACATCCATATATATGCAGAGATTCACCATACAAATATATTCACAAAGGAAACAAACATTCCAGAACTTAACATGCAACCGAAATCAAATTAAAGATTTCAAAAGTGTGATGTTACTCACCAGTTTCAGAAATGAACAGAGCATCTAGAATTTGAAAGCAGGCTTTTAAAAGTTGCTAGTTGATCTTTTTATTCTTCATGTTAGTTGAGTTGTTGTTGACTGTATGTTTAGGGTTTTAAATGAAGTTCTATCTTACTTTTATTTAGCTCGAACTGAAGTGAAAAGATGATATGGGGAAAGTAGTTTACAGGTGATGTTTATAACAAGCTACAGGGTGTATCATACTTTATACAAAACAATGTACACTTTGTACAATTATCAGGGATAGTTTTATTAGCTTGGAGGCTGAAATCGTGTGTTCATGTACTAGAAAAGATGTTTGCCTTACTAGCATTAAATGACCTTGCCTATATTGTACACTTACATACCTATTTAATATTGTTTGTTTACTTTACAGCCTACATATTCTTTTTGATTTAGTTGTCCTCAAGACTGCATGGTTATCATATTCGAACCACTTGTATTCATACCTATCCTATGCTTACTTTCTAACAAGTTATTATTTCTTTCTTGACTATGCAAATTTTATTTTGAAGGCTGGCAATCTTCTTAGTGCTATGCAAATATATGTTTCTTGTTTTACATTTTTGAATTGTAGTTGAATGTTATTTCTTTGTTCACTAGACTATGCAGATTTCTGGTTTGATGATATAATGTAAATGAATGTTATCCTAACATGTTGTTTGATTATTTAGTGTATTTGTCTTATAATTTACAAACTATAAAATCTAACTTATGTATATTTGTTTCACTTCTAACTAAATGCTTAGACTTGTATTTCAACATGTATATTTATATTTATTAATATTGTAAAAATCCATTTATCAAATTTAAAATAATTAAACAAAAGAAATTATCTTTTATTAAATTACTTAATTTATAATATATACTAAAGTATCACTTGACAAAATTGAATTGAAAAACTTATATATATTTTAAACCATATTTATCAAGCTATACTTAAAAAGAAAATAAAACAAATCTTTTTGTTAATAAATTTAAATCTAAACTAAAGCTAGAATAAGTTTTAAACTATTTAAATATTTATCTTAAGTATATAAAACTATATACTTATTTATTAAATAGCTTTAAAAAGCTTATTTTAAATAAATCATAATTCCCAAATCACTAAAATGTATATTAGAAATTTGAAAACAAAATTTATTAGCTGAATTTAAAACAAAGCTTTCCTATCTACAATATATACAAATATATATACATTATAAATAGAAAATAATTCATTAGTTTTAAAAGATAAAATTCACCAATTAGATATTTATTAAAAGAAAAGTATCAATTTCAAGTCTTATAAATCAAAGATATATCAAATAAATTCAATATTTAATATAAATTATTAAATTAATATTGCTCGAAATTCCGGGTTGTCACATTATAGAACTTTTAAAATTGAATTAAAAGTTAAATTGTGAAAATTGATTAATTTAATATTTAATTGACGACTAAAAATAGTCATTTTTCAAACAGTCTCGGATTTCGACGAAACCAGTTTCATCGGATCCGGGGCAAGCTGAAACGCATAGAAATCGTTTTAATCGATTTAATTCTAAATATGATCGTTTAATTCCATAACTCGCACATATGATTGAATTAGCTCCCGAAACACGTTCCATTGTGTTCGGAACGCGGGTTAAACCTTAGAAACGCCAGCCGACATGTTTGATTTCGAATTCAAAAATTTGGAGATGAATAGTGTAGTCAAATTTTCTATAGAAGGCCAACATTTCTTCATTTTTGCATTCAGAAAACTCTAGCAAGGGTTAGCCGCCAGTTCAAACTTCAATGGCCAGAATTTGTCAATTTTCTTCCTTTAATCTCTTCTAATCCATGCAATATTTCAAGAAACTTCCAACACGAGAATTATAGAGCTCGTCGAGTACTTCGAATCCATACGGCTGTGATCGAAAATGGAGCCATGGATCGACGTGAAAATGGGTTTAAAGGCCGGCGTTCTTTCACGTTTTTCGAGGCCAATACTTAGCCGAGCTCCAAGTGGTTCCAGGCGGTGGTAAAGCTCGCGAAGGTCTTCGTGGTGGCAGGCCCTGATCAACGTCTCGACGTTCGAGGAGGTCGCAATAATTCGTTAAAAAGGGGCGGCTATGGGTTTATTCACGTCGAACAAAACTGGGGAAGGAGAAGCAAAAACGAGCGGCCATGATCTGATGGATTGGAACGCACGGCCAGATTAAGTGAGGGTTTCAAAAATAAAAAGAAATTGAAAATAAATTGTATATTAATTTGTGTAAACTTTAAAAATTGATATCTTCTTCATACGAGGTCGAAAATTTACGAAACGAATTGCATTGGAATCTTTTCGACGAGCACTACACGATGGAGCTGGATTGGGATTGATTGGACCCAATGATAATTTTAGGTAAAATTAAACGCCTGTTTGATTTTATTCGAAATAAAATACTACAACCGTTATTGAAAGCAAGTGAGAACTCCTCACCCAATCGAATTTGTTTCGATTTAAATTTTAAATAGTTAGATTTAAAATTGTAGATAGTGTTGATTGTATGTTTGGATTGATGGTTGTTATCTATTGTGCTGAAATAGACCCTATACGCCGCATATTAAGCGGAGGTTATTATATTAAAAACATATACCGCGATATTCCACCGTGAAGTGGAATTGGTATTATATATGTATTTGGAGTTGATTTCCCGCATTATATAGCGGATGAGACCCTATTGCGCCGCATAATAGCGGATAGTATTTTATAATTCCTATATACCGCGATATTCCACCTCGAAGTGGAATTGGTATTGTGCTAACATCTGTGGATGCAGGGCAATAGGTTGGAGGGATCCAACTGGATTCCTCAAATATTTGAATTTGTTTCATATGTTGTGTGATTATTTATTTATAATCTGTGAATGATTATATTTGTGATGGAATTTGTTGAAGGCTATAATTTAGCCGAATGTATTTTTGGTATCGTTGGATACCAGAAATAAATAAAATTGGATTTTTGAAATTAAAGTTGGAAATTTTGAGTAAATTTCTTTGAAAGAATTGGTTGAAATTAAAAGAAGGAATTTAAAAGCATAAAGTTAATTTTTATAATCTTGTCGAATTATTTGCAAAATATGGGAAAGAATTTTAATAAAAGGATTTTGAATAATATTGTTTAAAAGCAGAAGAATTTATTGGAAATGGAATTTTGAATAATTTGGAAGGAATAAAGGAATTTATTTAAAAGGCGATAAATTTGCTTGAAATCAATTTTGAATTTGATTTGGTATTGGAAAATAAATCTTTGGGGAATTAATAAGATAATTGATTTGGTGTTTGAATGAAAATTTATTTTGTGCTGAAGTAAACTTAGAAATCAATTTATAAGTGCTTTGTTATTTGAAATAAACTTAGAAATCAATTGGTAATTGATTTAATGTTTGAAATAAATTTGGAAATCAAATTGGAATTTGATTTGGGGTTGAAATGAAATTTGAAACCAATTTTCAATTTGATTTGGTGTTTGAAAGTGAATAATTGGAAATCGATTTGAAAATCATATATCAGTGAAAATTTGGAAATTTACATTCACAATGGAATTTGTAAAGGAAAAGTGAAAATAAATAACATTTGGAAATTTTATTTCACGAGTGAAAATATGATTTGAAATTAATTTTCAAAATGTTGAAGTGTGGAAAATATATATCTTGCAAAGATATTTTGAAATTTAATCATTTGGAAAAAATTATTTAAATTGGTTGATTTTTGTGAATGTTGTTGATAGTTAAATAACCGACTATCAATATTTTCCTTTGAAGTGGCGCTTGAATTTGTTTTTAAAACCAGCGCTCATTATTTGGTTAAGCCGGGAGAGGACTTTGTGTCATATAACCCATTCCGAATAGTGATACGTCGTGAATGGATAACATTTGAAGATCGATGTGAAGACCGAGTATTTTTGAAAATGAAAGGACATCCTGTCGAATGTCTCTGCACTGAGTTGCTCCGGTATAGAGATTTATATCACTCTTCTTGTGATGGGAAGTCCGGACATGATTAGTGAATACCCGGATTGCAAGGGCTTCTTTGGAAGTGCCTTCGGTTCCGTTCGATCCCGGAACGAACTTGTATGGATGTGTGTCTGACGTTACACTTTGAGATGTAAAGCTGGTTTCTATCTAATACATTTCTGTTGGTGGCGGAGAATTTATTCTCTTAGCTTAACACCCTTCTCTGAGACGTACGAGCTCAGAGGTTATGTAGTTGAAGGTTATTAGTGATACATTCCCAATTTGGTAATGTGGCATACGAAGTGCTGTTGATCATTTGTTGATCAAAGCATGGCTTTGTGAAAAAGCATAGCTTTGTGGACGAGACTTCGTCGAGCCTCACAACCCGGTAATGGTCGAAACAGGAATGTTGCGGCAAGGTTTTTTAGGTGTTGCGCCCCTAGGGTATGTCATTTCCTTCTGGATAAAAAGGTGATATCATGGTATGGAGCCCATATATTTTACCTATGTTAATGCTGCAAATTTATTATACTTTGTGGTTGTTTCTTTGTGGTTGAGGATCCTCGGATAAAGGTCGGTAACGACCGAGGGATGGCATAGCTTCTGTGGTAGTTACCTAGTTACAGCTTGGTTAAAGCGTGAGGTAGCGTCAGCCTTGTGTTTGCAGAGATCCAGTTAGGTTCTTGGGGCATCTTTCCAGAGACGTTTCCATTTCGGTGTAAGTAAGTTCCTTTGCCTGATCATTTGTTGGAAATCCAAAGAAACAATACGAACCTTGTACGGTTTTAGTTGTATAACCTGCTATGGAATGTGGCAGTAACCTGCTATTAAACATAGTAGCTATAGTAGGCATAAGTGCGGAATGCCTATGCTGGCTAAGATTAATATTGTATTTTCGAAAGGATTTTCACACTATGCACTTGTAATAATATCAAAAGAGCTTTATTTATGTAGTAAGCATGTTTGACTATCATAAGAAGAAATCTCCTCCAAGTCTGCGATTGCATTGTGTGTGTGGTGGGAGGTCTTATGGTAGTTTCATTTTCCAAAAGCATTGCGGATTTCAATGTTAAAAATTCTTTTGTTGTTTGTTTAAAGATAAACTGTTTTAGTTCTCACACCAGTCCCATAACTGACCTGGAGTTTATTGTTCCTTTCCTAAACTCTGGGTGCCCATAATTTTCCACACGGGCAGCCTAGAGTAAGGTTATCAGGTCATTCTGGATTTAGGAGATGCTGTGGAGCTTAAGTGGCGAGCTAGATGATGAGACGTATCACTTGTGTATGATATTATTATTCCGCTGTGTATTCTGTATGGGGACAAGTTCATATAATTGTCCAGTTATGTTGTATATTATTGTTGTAAACTCTGATGATGATGTAATGTATAAACTGATATAGTTCTTTGATTTAAAGATTATTCATTTATCTATTATATGTTGTTCCACTGCGATATGTGAGATTCTGATATTGTTTCTGTTGTTTCTTCTTTCTTTCTTTCTGTCTTTTTCTACCTCTTCTTTTTAACCATAACAATTCGGTTTTCCGGCATTCGATTGCTCGACAGTTGATACAGTGGACGTATTAATGTCGATTTTCGGAAGTCGAAAATCAAGAGACGTTACAAGTGGAAATCATCTTCCATGATGAGTTGCAGCCTTTAAAATGAAAATTTTTCTTCAAAAAGCAACAACTCTTCATCTGCACCTCTCTAACTGTATAAATAACATCCTGATTGAGAACTAACTTAACCTGCTTTGATCTATCATATATTCTCTTGATTTCAAAGAACTTTCTTGCATATACACTATTTACATACTCTCAATCCATCACAATCTTTTGGTTAAATTCACTTCCTATAACTCAAAGCAATCATATTAATATACTCAAAGGAGATCATAGGAAGATTTGTATTGTAAGTCAAAAACTGTGTTATTGGAACACTAGTGTGACGCCCCACCTCTATACCCACGCTAACCAAGAACACTACGGTGTAGTACTGTCAATTAGCACGGAGAATAAGGCTGTTGAGGAGCGACCATCCGTGTAACTTCTTTGTGCGAGCACCGATATGTCAGATAGTATAGAATGCATATCATTTATGGAGGAAATCCGACATACCGATACAAACTCAAAGCTATCACACGGTGGCTATATATAATCTTCGGAAACAAATATAGAAATAAACGTAACACAAATCAGTCACAGACAATTCATATCACAAAGGCGGAAATAGATATGAATAAATATACAACACATGAAAGTGTACATCAGAGTAGTGGTCAGAAAGATCCACGATAATACAATAAGAATAGCATCACGTGCTATACAAAAGAATAAGTACACAACATAGAGTCTATATCTCAAATGTGTACATCCAAAAACTACAATCTATGAAGTTAGCCAAAAGTCAAAATATCCTGAAGAGAAGTCAAGCAGAAGCACCTGTAACATCTCGGTCTGACCCGAGTATTATTTATAAGAAAATAATAAACGGATCAGTCTAACTATAAATATCAGATGATATGGTATAAAGTAAATGGCATGACATGAACATGAAATAACTATTACGACATACTACTATAAGTATGTAAATGATAATCAACAAAAGATTAATCAATATCACAAGAATCTTCTCAAAGATAAGGTAGGGTATCATACCCTAAACTTGTATTCATAACAAATCAATAACACATGAATTCACCAATGCACAAAAACTGATATCATATCAATGAAAATCATGAAAATTGGTGAAGCACAAAATTCCAGAAATCATCACCAGAAATCCAGAAAACACATAAAAGGGGGGAAGGCCTATGAGCCGAATGCTCCACGAATGGTCCGAAGACCTATGAGCCGAATGCTCCACGAATGGTCCGAAGACCGATGAGCCGAATGCTCCACGAATGGTCCGAAGACCGATGAGTCGAATGCTCCACGAATGGTCCGAAGACCTATGAGCCGAATGCTCCACGAATGGTCCGAAGACCGATGAGCCGAATGCTCCACGAATGGTCCGAAGACCGATGAGCCGAATGCTCCACGAATGGTCCGAAGACCTATGAGCCGAATGCTCCACGAATGGTCCGAAGACCGATGAGGTTTCCATACAGAAATGGCCCGAAGACCATGGGAGACATCGCTCAATCGCTAGTCTAAATCATAAAAATGGTCGTCATGATCATAAGGAAGTGTCAATCACACCAAGCTAGTAAATATATGAGTTTAGCTTCATGTCCCATAACCACTTGCTTAACTTAAATATTTACGAACAAGCTGTAAATCTTCACTAGGAAATTGTCACAAAAAGGGTTCAATCGAACAAGTCCAAGAGCTAACCGACGAAGTGAACGCAAGCGTTTCATACCACCCGTTTTACTAAGTCGTTTAAGTCGATTTCTCATTCGAGTGAAGTAAAGGCTTGTATATACTAGTAGATTGAAAATCGGTTTGAGAAAACGAACTTTTGATATTTAAAATAGTGTTGAAATCGCTTTGATGAAAGAGTTTTGATATTTACTATTAGTATTGAAACCTTCATATATCTTTAAAGTGACAAGTCATAAAACGATGGTAGAAACAAATCAATTCACGTTCGAAGACGTGAGTAAAGTCCAAAGAAGTCAGTCCCAAAACCATCAAAGTAGAAATTCTGACAAATGTTTTTCAGATGAGATTGCCTACGCAGAGTAATACGGGGTTCGACCGGACAAAGAGACATCGCACATTGCTAGTCTAAATCACAAGAATGATCGTCATGATCATAAGGAAGTGTCGATTACACTAAGCTAGTAAATATAAGAGTTTAGCTTCATGTCCCATAACCACTTGCTTAACTCAAATATTTACGAACAGATTGTAGATCTCCACTAGAAAATTGTCACAAGAGGGTTCAATCGAACAAGTCCATCAATTAACCGACGAAGTAAACGCAAGCGTTTCATACCACTTGTTTTGCTAAGCCGTTTAATTATATTTTCTCATACGAATGAGGTAAAGGTTTGTATATACTAATAGATTGGAAAACAGTTTTATAAACGAGTTTGATATTGAAAATAGAGTTGAAATCGTTTTGATGAAAGAGTTTTGATATTTACTACTAGTATTGAAACCTTTATATTTTTAAAGTGACAAGTCATAGAAGTGATTGTAGAAACAATCAATTATAAAAGTTCACATTCGAAGACGTGAATAAAATCCAAAGAAATCAATTCCCAAAACCATCAAAGTAAGAAATTCTGATGAATGTTTTTCAGATAAGATTTGCCTGAGGTCTAACGACCTAAGGGGGATAGGGTCGAGCGACCCAACGAGGTACCATCCCGAAAGAGGAGTCATCAAAGTCTTAGAGATGATAACAACAAATAGGAGACCACACGAATCGATTAAAGTTGGAAGTTCAAACAAAAATCGAAAATATAGGCAAAACTGGCAAATAGGAGCAGGTCGGTCAACCGGACTCCCTGAGTCGGCTGACCGGACCAGAGACAGAAGTGCTCGGGTAGCAGGTCGGTCGACCGGACCCTGAGGTCGGTCGGCCGAAGCCTGTAATCTGCACTTCCAAACAGAGGCAGGGAGATGCTAGAGTAGCAGGTCGGTCGACCGGACTCTGAGGTCGGTCGACCGGAGCCTGTTTCCAGCACTCCCATGCCAAATCAAATGAATGCCAATTCCTTCCGAAATGCAATCGGACGAGCAACGGCACTAAGGGTTTACGCCCATCGACTACCCGGCCATATACGCTCTTCGATTCATCACCAAAAACGTGGTCAAAACATCAAAGTTAGGATTTTCAAAGAATTGAACTCAAAACACTAAAAATTGGAATATTCACCAAATCAATCCAAACCAAAAGCATTTGCGCAAGAATAAGTGTTAGGAATTCATACCTAACAATCGAAGATAAATATAGTTTAAGATGTGAGATAAAAATCTCACCTTTGAACCCAAACAAATGAAGAAGAAGCTTGAAAGCAAAGGGAGAATCAACCACTCTTCAACACAACCCAAATGAGCTTGAATCTATGCTCAAAAGAGAAACATTTCCTAAATTAGGTTTAGGGAATTTTCAGAAATTGAAAGGAGAACGGGTTGGAGAAGATGAAGAGAAAGCTTACCAATGGGTTCTCTTTGAATTTGGAGCTAGAAGAAGGATTTGCAAATGAACTAGGGCTTAGGAATTTCCATTTCCAATCTTTTCCCCCATTTTTGATGAAGCTTGAGTATTAGGAATAAGAAGTGAAGTAATGAAGAGGAGAGGGGGTTGGAACTGAGTTAGTAAGTGATTAATGGGTTCAGCCCAAACCAAAGCCCAAAGTGAAAAGTGGCAAAATTCTCCTAACTCCAAACATATCGAAGCTTACACTCAAAAAGATCGCAAACGACATTTTGAACTCAATGGAGGTGGTCTCGAGTCCTAATTCGGCTGTTTGCAAAAAGTAGCTTTTCGGACTTCAATCCGACGAACGATGAAATATTTAAATATAAAATCGACAAATATGCGGGTTGTTACAACTAGATTGTCAAAGATACTTCTGTATTAAGCCTATTCCTTCGGGCGAAGTAAGGGTAGTTTGTTTAAAGGAAATATTGAAGAGAAGCTTTGGCACTAGACATAGGACGGGATGTCCGAACCAGTATAAAAACTCTAGTTTGCACACTTTTTATATTCTACTATTTATTATCTACTATTGCATTAATATAAATACTTGCATATTATACACAAGTTAAATAGTATATGATCCATTGGACTTTCAATTGGTATAAGAGCATGGTTATTTCAAGTTACAGTAAAACGTAATTGATACAAATTTATGGAAAGCACATTTCAAGAAGGCCAATCCACTACATGTCCCCCACAATTCACTAGATCTAATTAAGCTTACTAGTCTACACGTATGCGTATTTTTATGGAAGATAATGGTCAAGAAATTTGGTTAGCAACTCAAAATAAATATGAAGCACCTAACACTGATATAGGCACATGGAATGATGCACCAAAAGCATAAGCATCTAACAATGCCAAAGTTATGAATGTATTATTTTGTTCACTCGATAAAAATGAATTTTCTCAAGTCATGTTGTGCACTTTTACTTATGACATATGGCGTACATTACAAATTACTCATGAAGGCAAAAACAAAGTCAAGCAAAAAAAATTCCATTATACAAAATCAATTTTCATCTTTTAAAATGAAATAAAATGAGCCTATTATTAGCATGTATGTTAGATTTCAAACTATACAACATGATCTTATAGCACTAGAGTTAAATTCACTGATTTTGATTTAGTTACGCAAATTTTGAACTCTCTGACTAACGAATGGGAAAGAAAAGTTTTAGCCAACGAAGAAGCTAATAATCTTTTCCAACTCAATGTCGAAGAGTTAATAGGGATTATGATGTCATATGAAGCTAATTTACATGCAAGTAGAAAACAGAATCAAGAAAGGAAAAATAACGCATTTCAGGCAAACATAGACAACTCCGACTTAGAAGTAGATGGATTGTTTTCATCGCTAGAAATTACAACAAATTCAAGAATTTCAAAAAATGATGAAATTTCAAAACAACAGTAGCATTAATTCCTCAAATCAAACATCAATAAAATGCTTCGGGTGTGACAAATTTGGTCATATGAAGAAAGACTGTCCACTACTCAACAATCATAAAAGGAAAAAAAATTCAAAAATTTCAAGAAAAAGAGAGGAGCATTTCAAGTAAGTTGGGATGACTTCGACCCTTCCTCTTCATTCGATAGTGACAGTGACTCAGTACAAGCAAATGTTTGCTTCATGGCTAACACAGATGAGGTACGTTCTAAATTATCATATGAAGAACTTCTTGAATTAGTATGGAATTAGATGATAAATATAGAGAATAAAGAAATTAAATAAAGGAAACATAGGAAAATTAAATGGAGCTGAATTAGAAATTGGAAAGTTAAAAGATGAAAAAAGTATTTTAGAAGAAGAATTAGAATTAACACAAAATGAATGGAAAGAATTATCATCTCATAATGTTACTCTAAAACATGATATAGAGAATAACAAAATAGAGAATCATAAACTTGAAAAGGAAAAATATGAATTAAAACAAAATTTAGAATTAGCTAATCTAGAAATTTCTGATCTTAGAAATAAATTAGATAAAATTACTAATAATGTTTCAAAATTTAATAAAGGGAAGCAATATCTAGATAATTTGATAAAAATTTAAAAACCATCAGAAAATAGGAATGGTTTAGGATTAACAAAAATAATCATAAACAGTCTAGAAACAATGTAATCTCTAATAATAATAATAAAAGTTTAAAGAATTATAGTACATTATATACAAATTTTAGAAAAAAAAACTTAAATATGAGAATTAGGAAACAAAAAAGATTAAGATATAGATTCCTAAATCAAATAACAAATTGATTAGACAAAAACACATAGATATGTATCTAAAAGAAATAGTTCATAATGAAAATTACATTTCATAAGGTTCTAAACCCTCATGGGTATGGCTACCTTCTCCTACTAACCCATAGGACCCTAAAAAGGATATGGGTACCGATTAAAAGTTTTTATTATTTTGCAGGTACCCAAAAACAAAAATAAGGAGAAATGGATACTCAATAGTGGATGTTCCAAACATACGATGGGAAATGCACACATGCTACCAAATATCACTTACATGGATGGTGGCACAGTCACTTTTGGGCATAATACCAAAGGATATGTTATCGGAATTGGAAACGTCATCAATGCCGGTACATATATTTCTCATATTATTTCAAATGTTTTGTTAGTTAAAATTTTAAAACGTACTTTACTTAGTATAAGCCAATTATGCGATAAGGGATTTAGAATCGATTTTAAAAAGGATAAATGCAATATCTTTGATCAAAATAAAAATTTAATTTTTGAAGGAATAAGAAATCAAAATATTTATATTCTAAACATGAATATTAATCGCAATAATGATTTATGTTTAACCGCAAATCATGATGATCCATGGATATGGCATAAAATATTTTGTCATATAAATTTCAAATATATAAACAAATTAGCTAAAAACAAATTGGTAAGAGGGCTACCAAAAATAAATTTCAAAGTTAAAAATCTATGCGATGCATGTCAACTTGAAAATTAAAGAAAAGCACGTTTAAATCTAAAATATAAATCTCTACTAAACAACCTCTTGAATTACTTCATTAGGACTTGTTTGGTCCAACTCAAGTACATTCAATAAATCATAATGAATATGTCTTTGTAATTGTAGACGATTTTCAAGATATACTTGGACACTATTTTTAAGACATAAAAGTGATACATTCGAAATGTTTAAAATTTTTGCTAAACGAATTAAGACTTTAATGGATCTAAAAATAAAACGTATAAAAAGTGATCGCGGTAGAGAATTTGAAAATGAAATATTTACTAATTTTTGTAATAAGAAGGAATTATCCATAATTTTTCATTACCATGAACACCACAATAAAACGGAGTAGTCGATAGAAAAAATTGCACCTTGCAAAAATGTGCTGGAACTTTCCTGAACGGTAGTAACTTACCAAAGAATTTTTGGGCTGAAGCAGTTGCTTCTTCTTGTTATGTATTAAATCGAGTAACTCTTTGACCTATAATTAAAAGTACATGTTATGAAATGTTTTACAAAAAGAAACCACAAGTATCATATTTTCGAATATTTGGACAAAAATGCTATATTCTAAATACAAAAGATAATCTTGGTAAATTCGAATCAAAAGTCGATGAAGGAATTTTTTCTGGTTATTCTAATTAAATTAAAGCTTATAGAATTTTAACAAACAAATAAATGTTATAGAAAAAAGCCTTCATGTCTCGTTTGATGAAAACTTCAAAAATATAGACAAAGATGACGAAGAAATTTCTTACTCTAATCAAAATAATATAACTGAAAATAAAATAATGATCCTAATAATATGATTGAAAATGATAATCAAAATAACAAAGGTTTGAAATCACCTCCCCGCATTTTAAAAGATCATCCGATTGATACCATAACTGGAAATCTAGATAACAGAGTTTCGACTAGAAGATAAATAAATCATATGAGTAATGGAGCATTTATATCTAATTTTGAACAGAAAAATTATAAGGAAGCATCAAGTGATGATTTCAGGATTTTAGCTATGCAAGAAGAACTTAATCAATTTGAACCTAATAATGTCTGGGAATTAGTACCAAGGCACACCGATCAAACATTAATTGGAATAAAATGGATTTTTAAAAATATAGCTCACGAAAACAGAAATATCATACGTAATAAAGCTAGATTGGTGGCACAGGGATATAATCAAGAAAAGGGCATTGATTATAAAGAGACTTTTGTTCCCATCGCACGTCTTGAAACCATAAGAATGTTACTTGCTTTTGCATGTCATCATAACTTTAAGATTTTCCAAATGGATGTTAAATGTGCTTTCTTTAACGGTTTTATAAAACAAAATGTTTATGTAGAACAACCACCTCTATCTATTCATGAAAAATATCTAGATCATGTTTTTAAACTTAAAAAGGCATTATATGGTTTAAACAAGCACCTCGAGCATGGTATGATCGATTAAAATCACATTTAATTAATTCGGGTTTTATAATTGGTAGAATAGATACAACATTATCTATTAAAAAAGAACATAATGATATATTAATTGTTCAAATTCATGTTGATGACATTATTTTTGGATTTACTAACAAAAGGTTATGCAATGAATTTTCTACAGTAATGAGAAACAAATTTGAAATGTCTCATATGGGTGAATTAAATTTCTTTTTAGGATTACAATTTAAACAATTAAACAATGGAGTTTTTATAAATCAAGAAAAATACTGTAAAGAACTATTAAAATGTTTTGAAATGGATAATACATCAAGTAAGCCAACTCCTATGAGTACTACTACTTATCTAGACAAAGAAGAACACAGAAAAGAGTTTGACCAAAAATTATATCGAACCATGATAGGATCTGTAACAACCCTAGACTTTGCATATACTTTAATTTTGACTTTATTTTTTTTTAATTATTTTAAACTTGTTCTATTTCAAACATTTCATTTTAAATATAAATGTTGATTATTAAGTGATTTATAGTTCAAACTAGTATAAATTGGTTAGTTTACTGAAAAGTGAATTTCTATTCAAACAGTTCAATCTTTGGCTTTTAAATTTAAAAAAAAATTATATAAAATCTTAAAATTTATCTTTTATTATGAAAGTAAATATAATTTCAAGAATACTGCTTTTCGTTTCGTTGAAATCTGATTTATAATGTGAAAGTTATGCCCATTTGAATATTGTGTGTAATTTGCTGTATTTAACAAAATTGTTTATTTTAAATTATATAAATAATCTTTTATTTGGTCATGTAATGTTATAATATGGGTAAAATAACATGTTACGTATATATTTTAGTTTTAAAACATTTTTAAAAGTGTAATTGACATTTTCCTATGTCAGTTGTATTCTGTTTATAATTTCTAATTTCCAGTTTCATTTAATAAAAGAAATTCTTTATTTATTTTTCTATTTTCTTCAAATCTTATTTTATTTTCATTTCCACTTCATTTTGTTCAACATTTATTTTATTTACTTGACTTTTATTTGTTTAAAAGTATTGTTATAATTTTTAAATGTTTATTGTACATTGTTTATATATTTTTAAATGCTTGTTCAATATATTAGCTATTTTCTCATTTTATTTTCTATTTTTCCTTAAAATAATTATTTATATTTTTTTCATTTTTATTTTGTTCAGATTTTTATTTTATTTACTGAAATTTTTATTAGTTTATTTGAATAAAATAAAATAGAAAACAAAGAGACAAAACCTTTTCATTTTCTAGTCTTTTCATCTCCTTGTCTTTTCAAATTGCTTTTGCCTTTTCATTTCTTGCTTTGGCCGTTCATTTTTTGCTTTGTCCGTACAATTTTCATTGGTTTTCACGTGAAAACTTCCTCATCTCTTTCATTTTGCACGACATTTCATCTTGAGAAAAAATTCAAACAATGGCTCCCTTTTTTTTCACTTTTCTTCCTCTTTTTCCACTTGATTTTGCCTTGACTTGCTCTTGTCTAGCTCGGCCTCAACCACCACCATCTTCTCCGACCACCACCATCCCTTCTTTCCCACTTCATCCACAGCCAAATCATCCCCCTCCTCTGACCTGAAGTGGCCATGACCTCCTCATGAACACAACACCATAAAAAGTTGCAAAATTTCCATGAAAACCATGCTAGCCGACCAATACTTCAACACCACTTCCATATTTTGCCTTGGCCACCTCCTTAGCCTCTACCACCATCATGACCTGACCCCAAACCATCAGCCTCTCCTCTGACCTGACCTGAACCATGCATGACCGAGCCAAAAGTTGAACCAAACCTCACCTATTTGCCTTGATCTTTTGTATACTTCACTTGCAACTCACCTACCTCTTCACACTTATGTAGCCGTGAGTTTTGATGCCATATCTGACCCAAACCTGAGCTATATCACATCATGGCCGAGCTAAAGAGTCCCTAGACCAAGCATTTGAGTGGCTAAGGCAAGGTCCAATATATCTTCTCTTTGTTGCTTTTATTTTTCAATTTGTTTCAATGTTAGTTTGGGTTGAATGTTATGTTTATATTGTCTTGTTATTTGTTGTTACAAGATAAATATCAAGGCTCACTATTCATTCAATTCAAAAGTCATGATGTATCGTGCTTGTCATGCTTTCTGGAATCTATTCTGTGTGTTTTGATCGCTAACTCCAGCGTAAAAGGTGAGTTATTCTCACCAGACAATATGTACCTATATAACTAGTAAATTGACACCCTGCGAATCTGTAGAAATATATTATCAAGTTTTATATGCTTATATTATTATCATATGATGTTCACACCTGTTATTATACCTGTTATATCATATGTTACTGTTATTTAATGTTATTCTGTTATTTATATCTGTTATCACCATTGCAAGTTCCCTGTAGATTAGAATCACTATGGGTTGAAATGATACATACCCGAACGGACTTTAGAATAGGGAAAAATCGTTATGGGCTGAAATGATAGGCCTGAACGATTTTTATTTAAAATTATTTTAACTTGGGATTGCGGGTTTGAAATGATAGAACCCGGATTTTTCTTTTTTTTTTAACTGCGGATTGAAATGATACATATCCGTATCACTTGACCTAAGTTAGAAAATTATATACAGGCCCGTGGTTATTTTATAAAGTGTTTTGGATATTTTTAAGTATTTTAAAAATTATAAATTTATGAAATTTGATTTAAATAGATTTTGAAATGTTTTAAAATAAAGAAATTATGATTTTTCTATGTGTTAAAAATGTAATTAATGAATGGTTTAACTGGATTTTTGAAATATAACTTAAGTTGGAAATTTGGAATTTTGGTTAAAAGTGATATTTAGGTTATATAAATAAAATGGATATTAAATTTTATTTGGAAATGGTAAATATGATAATTTGATTAAATTTGAATTTAAGTGATTTATTAAAGTATTATTGATTTTTCTATGAATTTAAGTGGTTAAATAAATGAATGTTTAAAAGTGATCTTTTAAAATATAACTTGACTTGGAAATGTGAAATTTGGTTTTAATTAAAGGTTTAGGTTAATTAAATAAAATTGGAAATTTAGTTAAATTTGTGAAATGGTAATTTAAATTTGAAGTGTTAAGTTATTTGTTGAAATGTGAAGAATTGGAAACTTTTACACTTAAATTTATTAAGTAAATTGTTGAAAATTGGATTTAATTATAAGAAATTTATTGTGAAAAAGATACATGTTAAATGATATGTAAATGAACATTTTAAATGTTAAAATATGATTTTTAAAATGTTTATGTGTTTTAAATTGAAGTTATTTAATTGCTGGAAATACACTAACACCAGAAATCTACTTTTAATAGCATTCAGAAATGCTATAGATTCTGTTTTGAACTAAAATTGTGTAAAAAGAGCTATTACAGCATTTCTGAAATGCTGTAGTTGCTGTAATTGAACTTATAGGCTAATATTGAACTCATGCCTATTATAGCATTCTCTGGAAATGCTATAGTGGTCTGTAGTCTTTGCTGAAACCAAATTTAACCCTTGTTTTGAAATCTGAACTACCGCAGCACTTCTGAAATGTTGTCTTTTCTGTTTTGAACTATAATTCAACTAAAACTGAGTTTTAACAGCAGTTTTAAGTGCTGTCTTTGCTGAATTAAAAATGTTTTCAAATATAAATTATAGCAGTTGTTTTTAAATGCTGTGAAATGCTGAAATTTTAATAATTAGGGTTTTTGACTTAGTAAACGAACTCAGAATGGTTTGAAACTTTGGAAATTGAATACTTGATTTGAAATATAATAATTACACTTTTAAAAGGTATAAATGAATTATTTTGGTTGGAATATAAACTATTTAAAGGTGATTTGAAATGATAGTAAATGAACGATATCTTTGAATTTAAAAGGTATTTAAAGTTGAATATTTGGATTTGAACTGATAGGATATTTTTATTTTATTAAAATGATTTGAAATGAAGTTTTGTAAGGATATGATATTTTATTACATTAAAATGATTTGAAATGAAGTTTTGTAAGGATATGATATTTTATTATATTAAAATGATTTGAAATGAAGTTTTGAAATGATATGAAAATTTAAATATATGGAAATGGTTTGGAATTGATTTAATCTTTATTTTGATAAAGATATGGTTTGAAATGATATTTTATTTTGAAGTAAAGTATTGTTTTTAAAAGTTATAACCACGGGTTATAATAACGTTGGGTTGTTAAAGAGACCGGGATCGGATATGGACATACTCTCTGTCTTACCGAAAACCACTTTGGCAACCGTGTACGCGGTGGAGATTCCAGAATGAAGTAGGATGGTGGCGACGTTCTTAAGGTATGTTACGTGGACCCAACTCCCGTGAGTTGGCATAAGGTGGCTAAAACAGGAGCGATCTCGGACCAGTGAGGTAGCACCTCTTCTCGGACACATTTCTTCGATATTATACTCTTACTTGTGATTTGACTAGATGGCCATCCTCCGATTTGGGAATGTTGTTCGAGGTGGAACGGTAGTGGCTGCTATGCGTATCCATCAGTCCGTGTGCGTAATTGGTATATCTACCCTGGCATTGCCTAGTTGTGCCGTGTCACCTACCATATCGAGCTTTACTACGATTATGATTTTAAGATCCGACCGCGTTAAGGTTCTCCATCCCCTTAACGCTATTTTCCGATATGATTATACTTTACTTATTTAGACACTATTATAATAGCGAATATTACTACATAGTAGATAGTTTAACGGATCCTTAGAGGATGGGCGGTCCCAAGCATCTTCTAAGTTACTTGTACCTTTATTACAGTTCACTTGAGTTGGTTTACATTATATAAGTATATATTGTCCTGACTCGAGTGTTTTGTGTTTTGCTTTACGCTCGGGTCAGCCTGAGTTATTCACAGATTTGGATTTCCACCTTCTGGAGATTTGAATCGCTGGAGATTATCTGCTAGTCTTCTTCTATCTACTTAAGTTATGTTGCTCTGTTCAGCTTGTACTTGGTTATCTTATTGATACTTCTGTTGTACTCTATTTCTTCTGTTGTATCTTATGTAACTCTGATATATTTACATAGTAGCTTCATGAACTACTATTTCTTTTACTTCCGCTGCATTATTTTACTCTGTGTCTGTGATCTGTGATTATATTTATTTGCTGTATATTCTGGGATTTGCCAAATTTTAATTACAACGCGGTATTTTGAGCAATTCAACTCCGGCATGAGTGTCTACCTATACACTTATAATGGATGCGAATGGTTGAAAATACCGGGTCGTTACAGTTGGTATCAGAGCTTTGGCTTTGAGGCAAAACTCAGCATATGGAGTAGATTTATTTACAGAATCACTTTCGTTCGAGTTTGAATCTTTTCCTCTTGATTCGAATTTCCTTTGAAATTTTGGGACGTTCCCTGCGGTTCCAAAATTCATTCTTGTCCCTCACTATTCATCTTCTTTTGATTTTGGAGTATCACATAACTCCACTTCGAATGATCTTTATAGTGAATTGGCTGTCTCGCCAATATTCTAATTTTCTGGTAAAGGGGGAAACTCCTTTACAAATTTGCATCAATTCACCAGAGATTTATATCCATCCTTGGTTTAGATGCTAATATCTTTTGTTATTCCAAACTCTATCTCTTGAGATCGAACGTAGATTTATCCCAGAAAATCCACATCGATCTTATTCTTTAAGTCACGGTTGACCCGGTTAAGGTTGTCCGCGATTTATCTAAGCTTACCCATCTCTCTACTCTGTTTAATCATCTTGTCTTTTGTTCTAATCTATCTTCCAAACATTTTGAACTGTACTTGTAAATTAATGTTTTGTTTTATATTGTGTTGTTTGAGTTGTTGATGTTGATTTGGGTTTCCGATCGATTCGTCTGATCAACGCTATCGATAGGATTTCTAAAACACTTTGACAGAACAAACTGACACAATATTATTTTAAAATTTGGTTTATGAAATAAATTTGGATATATAATTTTATGGAACTTAATAAATTGATTTAAATTGATAATTTGAAATGATAATACTTGATTTATCATTTATTGTTCTACAAATGAATTTATAAATAGTTGTTTATAAATTTATTTGGGAACTGAAATGAATTTAAAACAAGAAAGTTAAAGAATTTAATTTCCGATGGTTTCAAACCTTGTGTTTTCAAGTTTTAAAAGGATATATTATTTAAAGAATTTCGAATAAAAATTTGTCTCTAAAGGATTTTAAATTTTAAAAAATTAAGTGCTCTTCTCTTTGTCGCTGGAAAATAATTTCGGTGATGACTGCAGCATCATCGACGTTCATTTTCGAGTTTTGAACTGAAGAGACCGTTCTGTAGTATTACTACAACTTTGTTTTGAAAGATTTAATTTATTTGAATTTCTAAATATGATTTGATTTATAATATATATATATATATGATTTAAATTGATTTGACATATTATGTACATATATTTATTTATCTCTAACTGGTTTGAAGGAAACCGGAAAATTAATTCTTACATTTCATCTTAAAGAATAATTTCAGTTATAAAAAGAAAAATTAAAATTTTTGAATAAATGATTCAAACTTGAGATAATTGAATTGGAAAGTTTTATTTGTATAATACAATTGCATTCAAATATAACTTACCTTAATTTTTTTTAGAAGTTAACAATGTAATTGGATAATATACAATATAAAAAGGATTTTATAAATAAATTTTGAGTGGTTATAATAAATTTTATACACTTAAATTTTAGTTATAAAAGATTAACAGAGGAAAATAGTGAAAAGGGAATTTAAAGAGATTTTATTTAAATAACTTAATAATCAAATTTGATTTAATATGGAACCTTAAGTCTAACCTAGGAATTTAATAAAGGTTATTTCCTGAAATGAATATGTTGTATAATAAATAATGTATCTTTGAATAGATAAAATAAAATACATTTGAATTGGACATTTTGTAATAAAGTTTATTTAACTTGAATTCATAGTTTAATTAATGTCTAAATGAATAAATGTGTAAAGAAATTTGATTGTTATATTTGCTATATAAATATTTTATTTATGAAATAGATATGTCTTGAAAAATGAATAATTATGATTTAAATAGTTAAAATGTATTTTAACATCACTAGACCTTGATAATTGAGAATTTGGTTTTCAAATGGAATTTTAAGTGTAACTTATTAAAGGAATATCTATTTATGAAATGGGATATTCCATTCATAAAAGTATGTTTTAATAAGTCATAAGTTAAATGATATCCAAATAAATATTTCTGAAATTAAACTAATTTGAAATACTAATATATCTACTGTAGCATTTTATAAGTGTTGCTATTTTGAAAAAAACAATGTTTTGGAAATTTTATAATTGAATGAACTAAGAAATGTTACAACTTTAAAATGAATATTATTTGACCCTTAATTAAAATGGTTTAAATGATGATTATTTTTAAAAGGTGTTATGATTTTCTAATTATTATGTTTTTTTGAATAACATTTCCAAAGTGTTATGATTTTAGTAGTATGATTTCCAAATGATAAACATCCCTAAATTGTTATGATTTTAAAGCATTATGGTTTCAAATTATTATCTTATTTTGTTTTTCAAACCATCTTTTGGTTGTCCTTATTTTCCATCATCTTGCTACAGACTGGTATAAGCATCTTTCTATAATCTTTCTGTTTAGAAATCTTTCTGTAATCTTGATAATCTTTGTTACTCATCTGGATCTGAACACTGTTTTTCCATTTATAGACCGTCGGTCAAGTGAAAGGGAGATTCAGACTTTAGAGGATTTTTTTTCCTTTCATGCTTGTACTCTTGATTTAATTACCTCCAGCTTGATAAACTTACCTATAACAAAAGTTATCAGGTGTAATTCCAATCTTCTTATCATCTTGTCTTAATTTTATTCATTCTATCTTTTTCTGTGCTTTCCCGTACCTCGTTCCTTTTCGGGGACGAAAAGTTTTGAGTGGGGGAGAGTGTAACAACCCTAGACTTTGCATATACTTTAATTTTGACTTTATTTTTTTTTTAATTATTTTAAACTTGTTCTATTTCAAACATTTCATTTTAAATATAAATGTTGATTATTAAGTGATTTATAGTTCAAACTAGTATAAATTGGTTAGTTTACTGAAAAGTGAATTTCTATTCAAACAGTTCAATCTTTGGCTTTTAAATTTAAAAATAAATTATATAAAATCTAAAAATTTATCTTTTATTATGAAAGTAAATATAATTTCAAGAATACTGCTTTTCGTTTCGTTGAAATCTGATTTATAATGTGAAAGTTATGCCCATTTGAATATTGTGTGTAATTTGCTGTATTTAACAAAATTGTTTATTTTAAATTATATAAATAATCTTTTATTTGGTCATGTAATGTTATAATATGGGTAAAATAACATGTTACGTATATATTTTAGTTTTAAAACATTTTTAAAAGTGTAATTGACATTTTCCAATGTCAGTTGTATTCTGTTTATAATTTCTAATTTCCAATTTCATTTAATAAAAGAAATTCTTTATTTATTTTTCTATTTTCTTCAAATCTTATTTTATTTTCATTTCCACTTCATTTTGTTCAACATTTATTTTATTTACTTGACTTTTATTTGTTTAAAAGTATTGTTATAATTTTTAAATGTTTATTGTACATTGTTTATATATTTTTAAATGCTTGTTCAATATATTAGCTATTTTCTCATTTTATTTTCTATTTTTCCTTAAAATAATTATTTATATTTTTTTTCATTTTTATTTTGTTCAGATTTTTATTTTATTTACTGAAATTTTTATTAGTTTATTTGAATAAAATAAAATAGAAAACAAAGAGACAAAACCTTTTCATTTTCTAGTCTTTTCATCTCCTTGTCTTTTCAAATTGCTTTTGCCTTTTCATTTCTTGCTTTGGCCGTTCATTTTTTGCTTTGTCCGTACAATTTTCATTGGTTTTCACATGAAAACTTCCTCATCTCTTTCATTTTGCACGACATTTCATCTTGAGAAAAAATTCAAACAATGGCTCCCTTTTTTTCACTTTTCTTCCTCTTTTTCCACTTGATTTTGCCTTGACTTGCTCTTGTCTAGCTCGGCCTCAACCACCACCATCTTCTCCGACCACCACCATCCCTTCTTTCCCACTTCATCCACAGCCAAATCATCCCCCTCCTCTGACCTGAAGTGGCCATGACCTCCTCATGAACACAACACCATAAAAAGTTGCAAAATTTCCATGAAAACCATGCTAGCCGACCAATACTTCAACACCACTTCCATATTTTGCCTTGGCCACCTCCTTAGCCTCTACCACCATCATGACCTGACCCCAAACCATCAGCCTCTCCTCTGACCTGACCTGAACCATGCATGACCGAGCCCATAGGATGACCAAGCCGAGCCAAAAGTTGAACCAAACCTCACCTATTTGCCTTGATCTTTTGTATACTTCACTTGCAACTCACCTACCTCTTCACACTTATGTAGCCGTGAGTTTTGATGCCATACCTGACCCAAACCTGAGCTATATCACATCATGGCCGAGCTAAAGAGTCCCTAGACCAAGCATTTGAGTGGCTAAGGCAAGTCCAATATATCTTCTCTTTGTTGCTTTTATTTTTCAATTTGTTTCAATGTTAGTTTGGGTTGAATGTTATGTTTATATTGTCCTGTTATTTGTTGTTACAAGATAAATATCAAGGCTCACTATTCATTCAATTCAAAAGTCGTGATGTATCGTGCTTGTCGTGCTTTCTGGAATCTATTCTGTGTGTTTTGATCGCTAACTCCAGCGTAAAAGGTGAGTTATTCTCACCAGACAATATGTACCTATATAACTAGTAAATTGACACCCTGCGAATCTGTAGAAATATATTATCAAGTTTTATATGCTTATATTATTATCATATGATGTTCACACCTGTTATTATACCTGTTATATCATATGTTACTGTTATTTAATGTTATTCTGTTATTTATATCTGTTATCACCATTGCAAGTTCCCTGTAGATTAGAATCACTATGGGTTGAAATGATACATACCCGAACGGACTTTAGAATAGGGAAAAATCGTTATGGGCTGAAATGATAGGCCTGAACGATTTTTATTTAAAATTATTTTAACTTGGGATTGCGGGTTTGAAATGATAGAACCCGGATTTTTCTTTTTTTTTAACTGCGGATTGAAATGATACATATCCGTATCACTTGACCTAAGTTAGAAAATTATATACAGGCCCGTGGTTATTTTATAAAGTGTTTTGGATATTTTTAAGTATTTTAAAAATTATAAATTTATGAAATTTGATTTAAATAGATTTTGAAATGTTTTAAAATAAAGAAATTATGATTTTTCTATGTGTTAAAAATGTAATTAATGAATGGTTTAACTGGATTTTTGAAATATAACTTAAGTTGGAAATTTGGAATTTTGGTTAAAAGTGATATTTAGGTTATATAAATAAAATGGATATTAAATTTTATTTGGAAATGGTAAATATGATAATTTGATTAAATTTGAATTTAAGTGATTTATTAAAGTATTATTGATTTTTCTATGAATTTAAGTGGTTAAATAAATGAATGTTTAAAAGTGATCTTTTAAAATATAACTTGACTTGGAAATGTGAAATTTGGTTTTAATTAAAGGTTTAGGTTAATTAAATAAAATTGGAAATTTAGTTAAATTTGTGAAATGGTAATTTAAATTTGAAGTGTTAAGTTATTTGTTGAAATGTGAAGAATTGGAAACTTTTACACTTAAATTTATTAAGTAAATTGTTGAAAATTGGATTTAATTATAAGAAATTTATTGTGAAAAAGATACATGTTAAATGATATGTAAATGAACATTTTAAATGTTAAAATATGATTTTTAAAATGTTTATGTGTTTTAAATTGAAGTTATTTAATTGCTGGAAATACACTAACACCAGAAATCTACTTTTAATAGCATTCAGAAATGCTATAGATTCTGTTTTGAACTAAAATTGTGTAAAAAGAGCTATTACAGCATTTCTGAAATGCTGTAGTTGCTGTAATTGAACTTATAGGCTAATATTGAACTCAGGCCTATTATAGCATTCTCTGGAAATGCTATAGTGGTCTGTAGTCTTTGCTGAAACCAAATTTAACCCTTGTTTTGAAATCTGAACTACCGCAGCACTTCTGAAATGCTGTCTTTTCTGTTTTGAACTATAATTCAACTAAAACTGAGTTTTAACAGCAGTTTTAAGTGCTGTCTTTGCTGAATTAAAAATGTTTTCAAATATAAATTATAGCAGTTGTTTTTAAATGCTGTGAAATGCTGAAATTTTAATAATTAGGGTTTTTGACTTAGTAAACGAACTCACAATGGTTTGAAACTTTGGAAATTGAATACTTGATTTGAAATATAATAATTACACTTTTAAAAGGTATAAATGAATTATTTTGGTTGGAATATAAACTATTTAAAGGTGATTTGAAATGATAGTAAATGAACGATATCTTTGAATTTAAAAGGTATTTAAAGTTGAATATTTGGATTTGAACTGATAGGATATTTTTATTTTATTAAAATGATTTGAAATGAAGTTTTGTAAGGATATGATATTTTATTACATTAAAATGATTTGAAATGAAGTTTTGTGAGGATATGATATTTTATTATATTAAAATGATTTGAAATGAAGTTTTGAAATGATATGAAAATTTAAATATATGGAAATGGTTTGGAATTGATTTAATCTTTATTTTGATAAAGATATGGTTTGAAATGATATTTTATTTTGAAGTAAAGTATTGTTTTTAAAAGTTATAACCACGGGTTATAATAACGTTGGGTTGTTAAAGAGACCGGGATCGGATATGGACATACTCTCTGTCTTACCGAAAACCACTTTGGCAACCGTGTACGCGGTGGAGATTCCAGAATGAAGTAGGATGGTGGCGACGTTCTTAAGGTATGTTACGTGGACCCAACTCCCGTGAGTTGGCATAAGGTGGCTAAAACAGGAGCGATCTCGGACCAGTGAGGTAGCACCTCTTCTCGGACACATTTCTTCGATATTATACTCTTACTTGTGATTTGACTAGATGGCCATCCTCCGATTTGGGAATGTTGTTCGAGGTGGAACGGTAGTGGCTGCTATGCGTATCCATCAGTCCGTGTGCGTAATTGGTATATCTACCCTGGCATTGCCTAGTTGTGCCGTGTCACCTACCATATCGAGCTTTACTACGATTATGATTTTAAGATCCGACCGCGTTAAGGTTCTCCATCCCCTTAACGCTATTTTCCGATATGATTATAATTTACTTATTTAGACACTATTATAATAGCGAATATTACTACATAGTAGATAGTTTAACGGATCCTTAGAGGATGGGCGGTCCCAAGCATCTTCTAAGTTACTTGTACCTTTATTACAGTTCACTTGAGTTGGTTTACATTATATAAGTATATATTGTCCTGACTCGAGTGTTTTGTGTTTTGCTTTACGCTCGGGTCAGCCTGAGTTATTCACAGATTTGGATTTCCACCTTCTGGAGATTTGAATCGCTGGAGATTATCTGCTAGTCTTCTTCTATCTACTTAAGTTATGTTGCTCTATTCAGCTTGTACTTGGTTATCTTATTGATACTTCTGTTGTACTCTATTTCTTCTGTTGTATCTTATGTAACTCTGATATATTTACATAGTAGCTTCATGAACTACTATTTCTTTTACTTCCGCTGCATTATTTTACTCTGTGTCTGTGATCTGTGATTATATTTATTTGCTGTATATTCTGGGATTTGCCAAATTTTAATTACAACGCGGTATTTTGAGCAATTCAACTCCGGCATGAGTGTCTACCTATACACTTATAATGGATGCGAATGGTTGAAAATACCGGGTCATTACAGGATCCTTACTATACATAACCGCTAGTAGAATTGATATTATGATGAGTGTTTGTTTATGTGCCAGATTTCAAGCACAACCTAAAGAATCACTTCATCATGCAGTTAAACGGATTTTACGATATTTAACCAACACTAAAGATTATGGCTTATTTTATCCAAAAGGTAGTACGTTTGAACTTCTATCTTACTGTAACGACCTGGTATTTTCAACCATTCGCATCTGCACATGTCTGACTTGAATTGCTCAAAATATTAGATTGTTAATTTAAATTTGGCAAAAACTCAGCATATACAGTAAATAAAATAATCACAGAATCAGAGATACAGAGTATATAACAGAATGCAGCAGAATAGATTAATAAATAGTAGTTCATGAAGCTACTATACAAACAACAGAGTTTGAAATAAAATACAACAAAATATCACAAATACAGACCAATGACATCTCTGAACAAATCAAATAGAAGGCTGAAAGCTAAATCGATAGTTGGATCTCCAAGCGAAGCTCCAAACTTCAAAGGTGAGTCTCAAATGATGTATCACTCAGTCTGACCCGAGCGTAAAGCAAAACATAAAGCACTCGAGTCAGAATTAACATTCTTATATCAATAAATCTAACTTAAGTGAAATATCAACTGAAATGCAAGTACTTAAAGGATGTTTGGGATAACCATCCTCTAAGAGTCCATGGAACGAAACATCATTATAACACCGTGGCCATTTCAAAATAATTTATACTTCAAAACCAAAATATCATTTCATTAAATATATATTTCCTCAATTTCACCAATTTGATTCAAATCAACTCGAGTTTCAACTTAAAATTTAATTCAATCTAGATATATCCATTTTAATTCAATTCAGTTTCTAAATAACAAATTCAAATTATATTGATTTCAAGTACAGATCTCAATCACAAAATAAATCATTTAAATTCCAATATATTTCAAAGCTTTAATATTCAACATTTCATAGTTCAATTTAACAGTTCCATATAGATCATGATTTAACCTCATTATTATTTAGCCTCAAAATATTCACTTAATAAATTCAGTATTATTTAAATAACCTTAAATTACATTTAAACTAAATATTCCCTTCGATTTATTTAAACTTGAAATATCCATTTAATCACTTTAAATCAAAAGTCAAGTTATAAAAATTAAACCTTAAATTTCAAATTCAATAGTTCAAATCAACCTAATTAAGTAGAATTCTTAATTACATACAATTTCAATTAATTCAACTTTACCTTCCTTAACTTGTACAAATCCTTAAAAATCTATTTAAAAATGTAATACTTAGACATATTATATTAATTAAATCAAACTTTATTAAATTAAAGTTTATTATTAAATCTACTTTATATTAAAACTTATTTCTATATAAGATATTTCCAATATTAAATAAAACCATATATGTATTCCCTTTTAAGATCATAGAAATCATTTTATTTATTTATATATAGACCAACGGTGTCGGCATGAAGTTTTCAATCCTATGGTCAAGTGATACGGATATTTAACATTTCAATCCGTAATTTAAATATATACGGGTAGATATCATTTTGACATGCAATCCCAAATTCAATTAAATGAAAATCGCTTGGGTCTATCATTTCAACCCATAACGATTTTCTCCTATTCTAAAGTCTGTTCGGGTATGTATCATTTCAAACCCTAGTGAATTCTATACTAACAGGGAACTTGCAGAGTGATGACATATACGATAATCATAATAACTGGCATATATCATAAACAATAATATAATATAAACAACAGGATATGGTGTCATATCCCACAGGTGAACAGTTACAGATAATAGCATATATAACAATTTAAATAACTACAGCGGCATATTTCAATTGTCGTTTCAATTGAAATTAAATTTAATAAATATAAGAACGTTAATCGTGATTGATCGCTCACCTTTCAAGGCTAGCGAGACTAAAAGATGACACAGATATGCACACTGATACGAACCCTGAAATTGAGTTATGAATCCATGCAAAGCAAATCGGCACGAATACAACGATCAAAGCTGATAACCGAAATCAATGGAACATATCAAAACGAGATTGATGAAGTTGATTTGTATAAGTGAACACATATATATATATAACTATATAAAACTATATATATAAAATCATATTTTAAATTCGCACGTATAGTTCAAAATTATTGGTTCAATTTAAAACACACATTAGAAAAAAATCAAACATATTTATACAACTCACATATGTCAATACTTTAAACATAAAATAAAAACAGACTATATTTATATACTTTACATATAACGGATTATGTTTTATATAATATGTATATACATATAACCAATGTGTAAACTACAACTTTATAAATATATAAAATGACGTGTATAAACCTTATAAAATCTTAAAAGATCAATATAATTTATAGAAGCCCATATACATGTATATATTTCTTTCCATATAACATATCTTTGTATAATGAAATCTATAACAGCAATACTAGTATAACCTCTATAACTAATAGGTTTAATATATAAAAGCACCTACTTTATATTGAAACAGATGTATATAAAATTTTAAGTCAAGATAAAATTTTGAAGCACATATATATAACACTCTGCAAATTTATTTTGAAATGTATATAAAAAAACTCACGTAATCAAATGCGTAACAATTCTAATCCAAACTGTAAACTGTAGATTGAATATACAAGCACAGGCCGAACAAATGTGTGCATATGCTAACAAAAAAACATATAATAGAGTATATGCTAATAAACCCAGTCCAAAACTTTAATATATATAATACTTGAAAAACCAATATCAATATATCTTATATCAATCCTACAAGTTAGACACGTGCACTATATATATATATATACTTTATAGAATTTTCATACTAACTGATAAATTTTGTATATATAAACATAACATATCTACTGGATATAAACCAATATATGAAAGCCACAGATATAGGCATAGGCTTACAATTATAAACAACCAATAACTTTACTTTAAAATGATAGTTTACTAAATCAAATTGTACAAGCTTATATTACTATCAATAGGTAAGTTTTAAATATGAGCAACATAATATAATATACCTTAACCATATATAAATATCTTAATATAATAAAGTAATATATATATAAAACATGCGTACCAACACATGAAAGAAGGAGGCCGAGCAAGGCACAACCTGGTGGAGGTGATGTGGACCAAGCGGTGGAAGCAATAGGGGATGAGGGCTGAAAGAGAAGGAGGTGTGCCAGGCTGACAGGGGAAGATTCGGCTAGGGTTTTTGTTTGCGGCTATGCACACGGCGAGGAGAATGGTGGTTCGGCGGAGGCAGGTGAGGGTGCATCTAGCTGTGGGTGGTGGCGACGCGGATGAGCTCGGGTTGTGTGGTGCGCAAGTGGGTTCGAAAATCAAGGAGGAGGAGAAGAAGGAACGACTGCGTTTCTCTGAAAAAGATTAAGAGCAAAAGCAAAAGGGAAAGATGAAAGAAATAGATCTAGAGGCATGCAAGCTTGACTATTATATATACTTTATTTAATTTCGAAACATAAGGAAAAAGAAGAAGTGAAAGGACAGAGCAATTCGAACCAGAAATATGTATTGGGACCAGAGAAAGATAAATTTGAATGATGGTACTGCAACGGCTAGCCGTTTAGTCTACCAATAATAAATGCATAATAAATGACGGTGGTTGGTAAAGTTAGTCGTTTGAAAGTTTGAATGGGTGTCAAAAGCAGAAACGGTTCCGATACAATTTTCTGTTTCACCGATTCTGCCGTGCACCAGATATCTTAATACAGAAATGAGTATATCATAGAGATCCACACGACGAGACGATGAAAACGGTATACAAATATTAGTGGTACGATCATCCGATCAAAAGTCGATAATCGGTACCGAAAATGCTGGTATTCCGTACGGAGAAATCCAAACGGAGCTAGAAATGTCCGAATTTCACGAAACAAATTTCGCAGTCAAATTCATAGTGTACTAAATAAATTTTCTCGTGTTGACATATTTTGGTTTCGGAACACTTTTAAATTCAACTGTTATTAACTGATTTAAATTGAGATAAAATTACACAATAAAATAAACATCCTTATTTTCTGATGAAAATTTACCAATTGCTATGTTTTTAAATACGTATTCCAAATATAAAAATTTTTATTTCAAAATTCAATTATTTAAAATTTCATAGAATTCAGTTAAATACGTTGTTAAAACCAATCAAAATTTATGGGTCGTTTCAACAATGATGTTGAATTTAGTGGATGTAAATCAGATAGAAAAAGTACAAGTGGCACATGTCACTTTATTGGTCAATCGTCAATTTCTTAGTTTAGTAAAATGAAAAATTATGTTTCTCTTTCAACGTGTGAAGTCGAATATATTTCTACTACCTTAGCTTGCGCTCAAGTAATATCCATGCAACAAACACTTAAAAGTCTATGGAAAATAATAAAAAAATCTCCAATATATTGCGATAATACTAGTTCTATAAATTTATCTAAAAATCCAATTAAACATTCCCGGACAAAACATATAGATATTCGTCACCATTTTTTGAGAGCTAATTTTGAAAACGAAATAATAACTCTAGAATTTGTAAATACCAAAGATCAAATAGCGGATATTTTTACAAAACCATTAAGTGAACAAGCCTTTATTAAGTTAAGAAGGGATCTAGGAATTTGTTCGTACACTGATTTGATTAACTAAAGTTATAATTTATAGTTCACTTAAGTCTGTGATAGCTTATATGAAATTTCAACTAAAAAAATATTTTATAACTTTGAATTAATTACTATAACATAAATTGTTTTTAATAATAACCATTTAAAAATAAGCAATTAAATTACAACCATTTAAAATTCTATGGTTTAACTCAATTGTCTTAACTGCTTTTCTAAATATAACTATATGTCATCTTATAAATTCAATTGTGTATTACTTAGAAATTAATAAACATAGATAAATTTTGTAAAAGCAAATAAAACGATGTCTTCCGATTATGACTCCACCTATTCAGCTATTGACTACAAATCCACTTCATGCAGTAGCACTTACGTATCTCCAACAAAAACCACTCCCACTTCATCTCCTTCTCTAAACATTAGCGCATCGCTAACATACCATACTGGCTTCTCTCCGAAAGGAAAGACATCTAAACATTCAAGTGATCTGAAATCATCATCTCTTTCCAACAAAGTCGATGAGATACATCACTATCAACTAGAGATGATCGACGAAACATGAGATGTATTACAAGCAACATTGTCAAGGATCCTATTTAAACTTTCTCGAAAAGTGTATTCTCGCAATTTGTGGTCATTCACCAACAAAACATTGCATACATCAAAAGTCTCCATGATTACGAGAAACTCCAACACGAGCACACAACATTACTCTAAGAAACCTATGTAAACCAGGACTCTCAAACTAACCTTGGATTGACTCCCCAGCTCGCCCAAGTTGCTCTCCTCTCAAGCTGCTACTTGATGATACAAAAGTCAAACCAAATTCATGGGATATTCAACAAAACAGTAATTCCAATTTCTCTGACTAACACTAAATATATATATTAACATATATATACGCACACATATATATCGTATATTCATTTATTAATGGTTATGCATTCTGGTTAATGTAAACAATGTTTTTTAATAAATTGTCTTCAATAATATTGAAATTCTTCTATATATCAGAAATATGCATGTCACAGATGTCTGTGACTAGACCGCAGACGTCTGTCAGCACTTTTGGGAAAAGTTTCTCTATAGTCACACACGTCTGTGGATACATAATAGATGTCTATGAGAACTCTTTGTTTAAAACTCTTTCAGCCACAGACATCTATTGATCCAACATAGACGTTCGTCAGCTCTTTCGGCCTAATATTACTGAAGCCACAGACGTCCATGTCCTATTGACAAATGTCTGTCGCGCCTCAGTTAGCAGTCCTATCTAAATGAATTTACCCCTCTTTCACCATTATCTTCATTCCAACTTCCCAATTCTAAAACCCTAATTCTCAAAACTCCAAAATTTTCAAATCAATGGCTCCTAAAAAGGTTTCTGTCTCCAAAAAACCAAAAAAGGGCCAATCATCTTTATTCGCTCAGGCATCGGTTACCCAAACTCATATTAACCAATGGCTTCGAAATAACCCCAATGCAATTAGACGATTTGAGTCTCTTACCAAAAAGAAGATTCACTCTGGACCTTTTTACCGCTTTGCAAATGTTATGGAGTATGAAATTTTTGGAATTACAATGGCTACCGACTGCTACAATTTGATTTGATACGATGCTAATAAGGTAACCATTGACCCCCTTGCTATTTATCTCTTCAAATCCAATTTATGTAGTTTAAAAATTTGGAATCCTGAGAACGACGAGGGTTGGTTATGGTCTAGTGTTTGTGGAAAAGTCATTAAAATAGATGTATATGCTTTTGGTCGAATTTTGGGTTGTTGCCATAAAGGGATTGATTTGACCGATATACCGGATCATAGTCTATTACATAGGGATGAAATTACACATTAAATATGGGAGGATAATATGCCATAATGGAAATCTATCTATCTTAAACCTTGTGCCAAACTTTTAAATCGTATGATAATTAATACCATTATTCCTCACCTAGGTAGTCATGAACAAATTTATCCCAATGATTAAAGAGCTTTATATGCCATATATGCTCAACAATGGGTTAATTGGGAAAAATTTATTCATGACCAAATTAAAGGATTTTGGTCGCAGCATCATCATTCCATTGTTTATGCTCCTTATATCATGCGCATCCTTCAAGATCTTAACGTTCCTACATATGTATCATAATACAAAGAAATTCCCACCAAAGGTAGTGGTCTGCGATATTTATCGCTAATGCATCTTCCAAAAAGCCCTCCTCGTGTTATTCATTTTAGTCAATGGACTCAATGGTATCCACAAGAAGAAGAACACCATGAGCCTCCTCTACCTAGCGCTCCTCGACAAAGCTACTCTCATACTTCCTTACAACCACCTTCATCCAATCATCATGCCGAATATTTTTCTGACTCCAAATTTAAAGAAGCTCGTCTTGAAACAAAACTGGACGAATCTCTTTCTGATTTGGCCATCACAAAGGATAATCACGACAAATCAAAGAGCATTAAATAGAAAGATCACAGGATTATAACGTTCTTTCTCCACTAGAATGACAAAGATGGAGAAGACATTGGACAAAGTGGTCTCCACTTTAGGGAAAGTAATGCGTAAGGTCCGTGGCCACTCTTCCTCACGATCATCATCCTCACCTACCCCAACGCCTCCACCTTGGGAATAAACACCAGTCTCTCATGCACAACCCTCTCCTGTAGGTACATTACATGACCGAAGTGCTCGAGGGAAGTCTCCTATACAACTTGAGGAAGAGGAAGAAGACAGTGATGAGATGTACGTATCTGACTCTCCACATTTACAACAATCATACATGGCATTTCAAGGTCTTTTTATTCAAGGGGATGAGGAGTACAACGACCAAGTACATTGGCCAGGCTCATATGAGTAGGATCAATCTTCCTATTGGGATTATTATGAGAATTACGGAGGGTTATCCTACTCGCATAATCAATATAATTAGACTTTAAGTTCTGTTATTTTATAAATCCTAAGCTTATTTAGTCATATAACTTCTATCTTTAATTTTTTGTTGAACATTACTACTTGATGATTACATGCTTTAGTTATTCAACATTTGAAGGTAACATTATATATCATTTTTTCATTCCCCTCCATTTTGATAATGACAAAGGGGGACAAAACTATGCACACACATATGGGGAGAAGCATATACATAGGGCGAGTCAAAACATAATAATACTTTTATTGTTGATATCTGATTATATAAATGAATAACTAATTTATGATTGTATAGTTTTCATCATCAAAAAGGGGGAGATTATTAGAAACTCTAACTTATGTTTCAATGATAACAACTATATAATCATATACATATGTAGACTTTATCAAAATTGCAGGTATATACTACAACTAGACTCCATGATCGAAGATATTAAGACTCAAAGAGAAACGAAGATTCATTGACCATACTAAAGGTTATTCTATTTTAAAAGAGTCCTAGATAAAATATTGTTAAGATCTCCTCGATTATATATGCATACAAAACTTTATATACACAAAAAGTGCTATTTCAGCTCACAAACTTCTGTGGTATACTTGTCTGTGACAAGTTTCGGTTCAAAATAAATAAATAAATAAAAATACACACAAACGTCTGAGGTATACCCACAAACGTCTGTGACAAGTTTCGAGTTAAAAAATAAAATAGTCACAAACGTTTATCATTATACCATAGACGTCTATCAAGGCAAAAATTGCCATATTTGGAAAGACACTTTTTGAAACTAGAGAAAATCATATTTCATGAAGAGTTACACCATTAAAACGAAATGTTTTCTTCAAAAAGCGACAACTATTCATCCACACCTCTTTAACTATATGAATAGGATCTTGATTATTAGAAATTTTCGCTTCAAAAGGTGATTATTAGAAATCTTAATGATCAAATCAATATTCTCAAACCAGATATCAAGAATAAAGATGAAACAGCTTCCCAGTTGAAATGTTAAATTAAATCAAACCCTTCGATTGACATTGATCATGAGATGTCAATGCTTCTCCAACAAGTATGCGACTTGAAGACAAAATTAAAAGATAGTCAAGCTCAATGCAAATCCTTGGAATTTATCATGAGAGGAGGCAGTCCAAGTATCAATTTACCAACTTCTCTAATCACTTCACCTGTTGTGAAATCAACAGGTCTTCATCTTTAGCTATTCAGAAATTCCCTGCTGCAACAAACCCTCCCCCAGGTTTAGACGAGAAGGCGGTAGGTGAATGGTGTAGAAGGGTTAAGTTTGAAATGATGAGTTACTTCGACGATCAACAAAAAGTAAGGTACTCGTAATGTATTAACGAATATGCAGCCAAAATCCAAAGGCTTGAACATGAAACATGAAAAATATCTTCTTCAAAAGCGTATCGTCGATTTAGAATGACAAAACAAGACCCTTAAAGGTGCTAACTATGCTTTCAATCGCGCTTTAAAGACTCGTATTGAGTCTATTGATAGTGCTGACGAAATTAAGAAGAAGGAAAAGAAGCTCAAAGAAATTCTAAGCATAGCGATTCGCCATATTGTTGATCCTCTAATTGCTGAGAATTTAGATAAAGTTGCCCAGGCTCTTTGATGTATACATCAATGTTATATAATATTCCTATAAATAATTTTGTAAATTTTGTAAATTATGCAAATATCACCTGGTTTATTGTCCTTTCCTGTACTCGTAATGTTGTTTCTCAATTTGTCTTTTAATAGCTTTGACTACAGTTTTTTTTGTGTTTGTTGAATCATTCGACCTTCCTCATCAATCTTGTTTTCCTATAGAATATAAAGTAGACAACAGTCCTTATTATTAGTCTGAACTTTCTGCAAAAATATGTCCAGTAGTTTGCTTATAACATTATTTGAGATAATATTAGAATTTCTGACAATAAAATTCCAAAATTCTAATTTCGAGAATAATGGAAATTAATAGATTATTATTGTCAGATAATAAGTGACGAGAAATCCACTGTTGGGAATGATATTGGATCGGAAATCCTTGCCTGGAAATAACAGAAATCCCCATATTCAATTTTGGTAATAATGAGAGAATTTTAGAATTTCAGCTCTGGCTGTATTAATAGAATATCATAAACCTGATTATGGATGTAATAGTGCACCAAAAATTTAGATCTTGTATTAATAATAGAAGTTCATAAATCTTCTTCTAGAAATAATAGAAGATCCAAAACTCAGATTTGTGTAATGATTTGATAAGTGGAGTCCTGAAGTTAATAGTTGCATACCGAAGACCCAGATTTGGTACTAAGAGAGTTCCAAATATTATTATTTGAAAATTAGTAGAAGACCAGAAATCTATAACAAAAGACTTGAAATAAAATGAGACCCGAAACCCAGATTTGGGGATTAGTAAGTAAAGTTCGGAAATCATGTTCTAACTATAATGGTAACCCATTAGTTCATAATAGAGGATTTGAAATCCAGATTTGAGCATTGATGAGCGAGGTCCAGAATTATCCTTCTGGAAATTTGCTAATGGAAATGAATTCATATGTAGTCCAAAAGTTATTATTCGAAAATAACAGAAGATAATAAATCCGCTCTTGGCAATAATGGAAGTTCAGAAATCCTTATCTAAGCCTTTTATTTTATGTCAGTCTTCGAACTTTGATTATCTAAACCTTTTTCTTTATGCTACTTCTTTGACT
Source organism: Allium fistulosum (assembly GCA_030737815.1). Classification (NCBI taxonomy): domain Eukaryota; kingdom Viridiplantae; phylum Streptophyta; class Magnoliopsida; order Asparagales; family Amaryllidaceae; genus Allium; species Allium fistulosum. Next base: position 400,079,316 of record CM060907.1, read on the forward strand.
CATGGAACTTTATTCCATCGATATTCACCATCCCATAGGCTTTGTATATTATGGATGTTTTGTGTGTCACTTCTAGGGCTTGGAAGTCTTAGTCCATTGTTGTCCGGTGTGCTTGGTTAGCTTATCCACAAGCAGGGCCCAAGCACTTACCGGACCTCCCTCCAGGAGGCGCTCTAGCCAGGCCTCATAGGCGGGACTAAAGGCTTATTCGGTGCGTTGACCAAGCCATAGCATGGCGGGATCAAGAGCTTACTCCGTCCTCCCTCTAGGAGGTGCTCCAACCAAGCCATATAGGTAGGACTGAAGGTTGTTCAGTGCCTTGACCTAGCCATAGCGTGGCACATTCAAGGGCTTACTCCATCCTCCCTCCAAGGGGTGTCTTGATCTGGTTGTAGCATGGCACGATCAAGGGCTTGTAGATACTTAAACACGGCCATAGCGTGACATGGATATAGGTTTACTCTAACCTCCCTTTAAGGAGGCGCTTTGACCTGGCCAACTCAGCACGGACAGTGGCGTATGACCGTTTAAGGTTATTTCCAAGTTGAAGGAGAATTTTTTCTCCCGACCGGGTAGATTTTTTCTTGGAAAAAAGGTGGTTTATTGAATTTCTCTAGGTTGCTTTACAAATCTATTTATTTTTCCTTATTTGAAAAAGTTGATGACCATTCCTTTGAGAGCTCTGCATTGATTTGTTTCGTGCGTATTCGTCATATGATAGTGACAGTAAGATCCTTATATATTCTTTTCATATTTGGGCTTTTTCTTTTTGGATGGCCAATAGTTGAGTTCCTCCCTTGTTAATATGAAGATGTTCTCGATTGATGTAGTCAAGTTACGATCTTTAGGGAGTATCGATTTGAAGCTTGTCTTTTGAGTTTGAATTCTAACTTTTTTATTGCTCGATACGGAAAATTCGTTCTCAATGGCCAATTTCCTTTTTGAAACCTTTCGAAGCTCGTATGTAGGCAATGATCCACTTGTTTCTATATGCCATTTTTGATCAAAGTTGTAATAATCAGCCATCATTCCTTCTTCAAAGATAGTTCCTTCTACATAGCACTAGATAGCCTTCTTCATTTGAATAAATAAATTATCACCTTTACATCTTGCTTCTCCTAAAGCAAATATGTGTGTAGGGCCAATATGGAATTGATTTAACCTCTAATTGTTTGGATCATAAGATTCTTCTCTCTTCTTTTTCATGACTCTTAAAGCTTCCAATCTTAACATGTGCTCTTTATATAGCCTTGAATCATTAATAACTTTATTAGAGGACCTAGAAAAATATGGTTCTGAAGGTCCTTGCTTGGATTTTTGACTTTGCTAAGCATTGTGATGTAGGATCTAATGTTAACTTTGAATGAAATAAAGAAAAAGGAAAGTAAGGTTGGGAATTTAACAAGAACGGAGGTTAAAGCCCTTCTTCTAGTGCCAAAAATGTTAACAAAAAATCTTATCAACACCCCAAGGTATGATTAAAAGTGTGAACGACCTCTTCGAAACCACCTATAGAACCAGTCGAGGTAATTTAAAACTCCTTTGAAACCACCTTTTGAAATGATCGAGGCGATTGGAACTTCTTCGAAACCACCTTTCGAATTAGTTGAAATAGCTTAAGACCCCTTCGAAACCACCTTTCGAAGTGGTTGAGGTGACTAAAGGTTGGGACCAAATGGATCTAGAAGTTTTAATCGAATCAATAGGCTTCTACTCCTTCGAAAGGTTACCTTTCGATTTCCATTTATACATGTAATCCATAACCAGAACCATATAGAAGCAACAAATTGAAATAAATGTATTCGGAAATGCCATGCACTTGCTTTATTAATAATTTTCTTGAATACAAGAAGCTTAAGCAATAAAAGAAATAAAATCCCCAATTTGATTTAATAATTGGGGTTTACAAATTCAAGAATAGAACAGGTATCGAATTAATCCATTTTCCAAAACGATATCCCTTAGGTCTTATTTATAGGCGCAGATTGGACCCTTTCGCATCGGTCCTTTCAACTTAATCGAAAGGGGGTCTTGAAGACCTTTCGTCTCTGTTGAATTCAGACACCCTTCTAACTTTGCTTTTGAATGGAACCTGAGGGATTTTGACTCCATTAAAAGGTATAAAAGTGGCCTTCACCTTGTTGTTGATGCGCTGTGTAAGTAGGAGAGGGTGTTGGCTTTTGATGCCATCAAAAAGTGTATTTTTGGGGCTTCGAATGACTTGAAGCATAGTATAAGGCTTGGTCGCAGAAGGTAGCTCTCAACAGCATTCCCATTGATTAATGCAGAACCTCCATCTTTCGATGTTTGAGGAAGCAATATTTGTCATATACAAGATCTCCTTCACATTCGTAGAAGGTTTCAACCAATTCGAAAGGCTGATCATTGCTTTCTATTGGCTATAAAATCCACTTAAGAATAGAAATATGAAAGAAGGTTAATGAAAATGTCCGGCTCTACTAGAATTACAAGCATAGGTTTCGACAAAGGTAACAAAAGAATGTTTCGAAGGCATGAAGAAGGCTTTCGAAGGAGTAGTAGGCACCAGGCGCCCCCGCAAGTGATAAACAGTGAAAAGCTTTCAAAACAGATGAAAAAGAGGAGCAGAGCTACCCTTCCGCTATTTTCAACCTTTCGATGTAGACGGATTCGCGTATACAGGAAAAGCAAGGATGGGGTCGGAACCCCGTTTCGAAGGCAATGAAAATTAACCTTTCATATGCGCACCAAACCTTTCGAAACCAAAGGTTTCGCCTTCATTCAAATTGCTCCAAAAACCCTTTCGAAAGCATAGTTAGGCCTTTCGAACCGGGCGAAGCCAGTAACATCAGGAGAAGGTTCTGTGTCAATCCTCAAACGTGCATTTCTAAGCTACCTAGAGCATTGAAACCATTGACACTTCAACTTCTTTGAAGCCCGAGTAAACAAACTTCGATACAATCGAAAGCTCTTGTCTTCACTGCTGATAAAAACAAAGCAACATGAAGAGAAAAGCGCATTTGTTGCCCTTTCGAAGGTGTCGAAAGCAATTCAAGAGAAAGCAGGGAACATGAACACTAAAAACTTAACAAAGGTGAATGGAAGATAAAAGACCCTTTTGACAAGGTCGAAAGGCCTGAAATAAGATGAGAAGAAGTGCAAGCATGAGTTAAAGGACTCGAAAGAGAAGCCTCTCGACTATATTGAAGGAAGGCGAGGCCTTTCGATTGCATTGAAAGGAAGGAGGCAGAAGATAAAAAGTCCTTTCGACTAGGTCGAAAGCATTGGCATGGAATGGGGCCGACCTGCATCTATATATAAGACCCATGGGATCTGAATTTGGGGACTGTAATTTGAAATCCTAAACTCGTTCCTCTTATTTCTACTTCTTTGCTACACAAAATCTTTGAAAACCCTAAATCAATTTGGGGAAAAGCACTTAAAATTTTAACACATTTTAGATTAATGATAATGGAGAGATTCACGGATTCGTTAAGGATTCTGATTATGAGGAAGATCATTACGATCATTAGCTAGATTAATGATCAATTGCACATGATGCTATCCTATTCTGTTAACTTCATTTTGTCTATGCAAATCAATAAGATCGATTTGGAAAACATACGTGCCGTAACGTATCATCATCATGAGAAATACTATATAATGACAAACAAGGATGATGAGGATATTTCGACCCTGATAAGTTCATAGAACTAATGAATATCTAAGACAATCTTATATCAAGTATATTGAATAAAGTTTAGGCAACTACAAACTGGATTTGTTTCGAAAGGAGTGCCCCGAAAGAAATCTGGTCTAAAATTGGCAAGCAATCATAAGAGGAAGAGTCAATTAGAAAGGAATATACACCCAACTGCATTAGCAATCCTTTCGAAGGGGTTCCTCCAAGGAGGAAATGAAACCAACAAGGTTGAAAGTAGCTATTTCGCTTTATTAGGTCAAGCATACCTCCCGACCTGATCAAAAGGACTAGAATAAACCTTAGGACTAGAATAAACCTTTTGACATGATCGGAAGGGATGAAAATTCTAAATGAATAGCTGTTGTTAACTTCTATAAAAATTGGTCTCGAGTAAGATTCTCCTTCTCTTGCCTACATTTCAAAGTTAACTTCCGAAACTATTTTGACTAAGTCAATTTGGTCGAAAGGTGGATTTCGGAGGAAGCAATATTTTTGACAGCCCTATTTTATATGAACTTATTTGCTTTTAACATAGCTTTGGGGATGTTGTCAAGTTTTCTTGTTAACATTTTTTGCGCTAGAAGGATGGCTTGAACCTTCGACCTTGTTACTATCTTATAGACTAGTTATAGATTGTTTGACTTGACATAGGAAAATGAGATCTCAACGACTCAACTGAATGGATGAAAAGGCCATTCACACGACAACCGTTAAAGAGAACATTGTTGAATATGCAAGTATATGATTTTTGTTTGATGATAATAAACACACATATATATATATATATTCATTTAAATGCATTTGTTATTGTACTATTTTATTTTCACATAATTAAATAAATATTTGATGAATAAAATAAGTAACACGGAATTTAAATTCAAACAGATATTTTATTCAAACAAATATTTTACTACAATTTTTGAATAGTACATAATTTGTGCTCTCACTATATATACAAAATTTCAATTACAATACAATTTCGATTACATCTCAAATTTCAATTTACATTGTGTTAACCCTCTTTTATTCAGCGACCTAGCGACCTACTCGACTCAACGACTTAAGGGAATAAGCGACTTAACCATCAAAGTCATATGTGACTCAACGATCTATAACAAGGCAGCGACCTAGCGACCTATAGCACAAAGCGGTTCAATATGGCACGACTCAACGACTTAAGAACTCCAGTGACCTAGCGACCTAAAAGGTTCCTGCGATTCAACATGATAGCGACCTAACGGGTTAAAAGCAGAGTGACCTAACGAGTTAAACGACCTAGCAACTAAATGAAGATAGAGCGCCCTAACGAGTTAAAGACAGAGTGACCTAACGGCCTAGCAGGCTCCAAAGTTAAGCCGCGTGTTCACTGCCTCTTCCTTTAGGTCGCTAATGACCTAAACCAACCGAGAAAACTTCTGAACTACACATGCTAAGTCGCTCACAACATATATCTCGTCCAAGATGGCTCCATTAAGTTGCCAACGACTTAAGCTACCTCAGGATGGCTCTTAGGTCGCAACTTCTTAGGTCGCTCACGACCTAAAACATGGCCGATCTAAGCCCAGATTCTCCTATAAATACCCCGCCTACTCCGCACTTGAAAGTGGACGAATTTTTGGAACGCCAAGACTCTGCTGTTTTCTCTACTTGCTCCAACACTTCAAAGGCAAAAGAGACTTCAACGAAACTTCGGAAAAGGTCAAGTTCATTCAATATGAATTCAAAGAGCTTTTCTGCATCAAAGTTCTAATTACTTGTCTTGATTGTGTTGTAATCGAAGAATCATTGTAAAGTCTGTAATCAAATCAGCGATAGAAGAGATTAAGTGGACGTAGGCTTGATTTTGAGCCGAACCACTATAAAATTGTTGTCTCTTTTACTGTTTTCTGCTATTTTCCGCTTACTTTTAGTTTCCGTACCAACGGGCGGTGCTTTCGCTTTATCACAAATCACACCGGGCTGTTAGCGTACATTTTTAGCGTTAACATTTTTGGTGCTTTCACTGAGAATCGAACTCAGGAGTGCTTTCATCATTGCTTCACAAAGATTTGTGGAAAGACTCTCCCTAAGAACCAGAAGTCTATCTGAAATTATGGCTCCTAGAAGGAAAAGCAAATCTACTAGATCTGGAGTTGCTCATGACAACGCCGCCACTTCTGCCGCATCAAATCAAGCGGCTCCTAGTGTTGGAGTCACAAGGGCGGATTTGGATGCAGTAGTGTCTGGATTGTATCAACAAATGGAAGCCCAGAGCACTTTGATGTTGGACAAGTTGAATGCTTTGCTTGGAGTTAACCAGCCACCAGAAAACAATGAAGAAACCTTTGCTGAAGATGTTCATGATCCCCAAGGGAAAAGTATTCCTCAAAGGGCAGCTGGCACCGCCGAAGGGGCACCTCCCCAAGCTGGATGTTCAAGGCCACAGCCAACTCTTCGTGAACGTTTGCCCAGGCTAACTTCCGAAAAAGTAGCTGAAGTCTGTCCCGCGGAGCCTCTAAACGATGAGGAGTACCTCTCAGGAATGATTCGACAAATTATGAAGGAAAGCATGCGAAGCAAGGAAGATTAAAGTGACTGGGGGTTTGCTCCAAGCAAAACTCCTTTTACTGAAAGAATTCTGAAGGCTGAATTTCCAAATAAGTTTGTTCTCCCCACTATTCCAGCTTATCGGGGGACAAGCGATCCTAACCAATTCCTATACAAGTACGACTGGCATATGACAGGTGCCAGGGCAACAGACGAGATCAAGTGCATATACTTTCCTGTGTACTTGGAGGGAGTGGCCCTGCTTTGGTTCACGAAGCTGCCAGTTTGATCCGTAGATTAGTTATCCGATCTAACTCGGAAATTCAAAGATCAGTTCAGGTTATATGCTTCGAAGGCCAAGGACATAATGTCACTATCCAGCCTCGAACAAAGCCCCGGAGAGTCTATCAAATCTTTCTTAAACCGCTTCAATATAGCCTTGGCCGAGGTTGATAATGCAGAGCCTCGGATGATTCTGACTTACTTGATGCGAGCTATTGACAAATCAAGTGAATTCGGAAAATGGCTAAAGATGAAAGAGCCAAGTTCACTTGAGAAGTTCTACAAGAAGGCCGATGAATTCATGAACTTAGAAATTTGTCCTGTGCCAACAAAGGTAGACGTGACTGAAGTTAAGAATAACAATGTTGCTACTAACAAAAAGGAATCTGGTGGTCAGAAGAGGGAAAATGACGGTAGGAAAGAGCAGAAAGATGTGAAGAAACTTCGCTACTTTAAACCTTCAGATTTTACTCCCTTAACTGATACTCCAGAAAATATCTTTTTCGCAACCAAGGATGTTGTCGAATACCCCAAACCACCTGAGATGAAGCTTGGGAAAAATGCTTTGCATAATGGGAGGTTCTGTCGGTTCCACAATCAACCTGGCCACGACACCAATGAATGCCGCCATTTGAAGAATTTGATTGAAGAGCTTTTGAGACAGAATAAACTACAACAATATGTAAAGAGAAACAGAAGTGACCCGACTTCATCTACTCAGGGGCAACAAGTTCCTGCTCATCAATCCAACTCAGGTGAGAGGTCTACAGCGTAGGAATCTGAGAGGTCCATCATCAATGTTATCACAGGGGGTCCTCACCCAGCGAGCAGAAGTTGGGGTGAGATGGAGAGATATGCTCACGCTTTGAGATATGTCCCGGTGGAAGAAAATGTTTTTGCCTTGGAAGATGCTGCACCTTTGAAACAACAAAGAACTTTAACGATGACACCATATTCCGGGCTAGAGACTCTGTTGGTGTTGAATCTCCTACCATGGATCCTTTGGTAATATCTGCAGGCATCGGATCAGCCATTGTAAGAAGGGTGCTTGTTGACTGCGGCGCCTCTTGCAATATCCTCTTCAGAAAGACATTTGATCAGATGAAAATTCTCATGGCTGATGTCCAAGCTTCCTCACAGAAGATTGTTGGGTTCACTGGAGAACCAAAACAGCCTATTGGGACTATTGACTTATTTGTAGAACTCGGAGAAGGGGAAAAGAAAGTGGTCTGAAAACAAACTTTTGTGATTGTTGATGAATTCTCCGCTTATAATGCCTTCTTGGGTCGACCAACTCTTGCCGCATTCAAGGCCATTCTCGCCCCATGGTGCCTGACTATGAAGTTCACCACTGATAATGGCATCGGTGTTGTGAAGGGGGACCAAAATGCCGGGCGAGAATGCTATTTCATAGAATTACGGGAAAGAAGGAAAGGAGAAATGGGTAAAGGTGCGGCAGCTTCGCTCCACATCAAAGAACCCACCTTGTAGCAATTACGGGGTGGACCCTGCACTGGTGAGCACAGTGGTGCACGAAAAGAGATTGATCCCAAAAAAACCAGTGCAGGGGAAAGTAGAGTGGTGCTGGTGGAAATAACGGTGCCAATATCTATTGACCTGAATGACCCAAATAAGGTGTTGAATGTGGGTTCACAACTTGGTAAGACAGTTCAAAATATGCTGATATCATTCTTGAAAGAAAATCTGGATGTATTCGCATGGAGTCATGCCGACATGTGTGGAATATCTCCGGAAATCGCAGTGCATGCTTTGAATATTGATCCAAAATTCACACCCGTAAAGTAGAAAAGAAGAACCCAAGGTCCTGAAAGGTCGACAGCATTAAAAGAAGAAGTAGATCAGCTCATGGAAAATGGCTTCATCAGAGAATCCACTTATCCAAACTGGGTCTCCAATCCGGTGTTGGTTAAAAAAGCAAATGGAAAGTGGAGAGTATGCATCGACTTTTCAGACTTGAACAAAGCATGCCCCAAAGACTGTTTCCCGTTGCCCAGGATTGATCAGTTGGTGGGTGGAACAGCCGGGCATGAATTATTGTCTTTTATGGATGCTTACTCAGGATATAATCAAATCATGATGCATGAGCCAGATCAGGAGGACACGAGCTTCATCACTGATGTTGGTCTTTACTGCTATAAAGTCATGCCCTTCGGACTAAAGAACGCAGGGGCAACTTATCAAAGACTTGTTAATGCCATGTTCAAACCCCAGATTGGGAAGACTATGGAAGTATATGTTGATGATATGTTGGTGAAATCGAAGAAGGCAGTAGACCACATGGATCATTTGGAAAAAATGTTCGCGGTCCTCCGAAAATATGGTATGAAGCTAAATCCTCTGAAATGTTCATTCGGGGTAGAGTTCGGAAAATTCTTGGGTTTCATTGTGAGTGCTAGGGGCATCGAAGCTAATCCTGCTCAGATTACTGCTTTAAGAGAAGTCAAAGCTCCTAGAACAAAGAAGGAATTGCAAAGCCTCAACGGGAAAGTCGCTACTTTGAGTCGGTTTATTTCCAGGGTCACTGATAAATGCATTCCCTTCTTCGACGCTTTGAAGAAAGGAAAGAAAAACTTTGAATGGACTCTTGAATGTCAGAAAGCTTTTGATGAACTGATTCGTCACATGGAAATGCCTCTAGTGCTTTCTCAGCCCAGCAATGGTGAAGATCTTTTCATATACTTAGCGGTTTCATCTCATGCTCTCAGTGCAGCATTGGTACGGGAAGAAGCAAAAGTTCAGCGTCCGGTTTATTACATCAGCAAAAGATTCACTGGGGCAGAGATGAACTATTCAAAGCTGGAAAAGCTCGCCTATTGCTTGTTGATTGCGTCCAGAAAGTTGAGGCCATATTTCCAGGCTCATCCTATTAAAGTCCTCACTGATCAACCTCTAAAGCAAGTCCTATTTCGCCCTGAAACTTCGGGTCGTCTTCTAAAGTGGAATATTGAACTCAGCCAATACGATATCACCTACCATCCCCGAAGAGCAATCAATGGTCAAGCTTTAGCAGATTTCATAGTAGAATACACAAATAAAGGTGGCAGTGAGGAAGAGATGACTAATAACATCTCGAGCCGATGGAAATTATACGTTGATGGTGCAAGAAATGACTATTGCTCTGGAGCTGGGGTTGTGCTTGAAACCCCCGAAGGGCGATCATTGTGCTATGCATTGAGATTAGAATTTCCTTCGACAAATAATGAAGCAGAATATGAAGCTCTTATTGCCGGCTTGAAGACTGCTAAAGAACTGAACATCAAAGTATTGCAGATCTTCAGTGATTCCCAGCTTATTGTATGCCAAGTCAAGAAAGAGTTTCAAACTAAAGGAGGAAATCTGCCTGCTTACTTGTCAAAGGCCTGGGAGCTTCTTGATGATTTTGATCATTATACAATCAGCTATATACCCCGGGAAGAGAACATGAAGGCAGATTCTCTTGCAAAATATTCAAGCTCTGGCAAAGCTCAATTATTAGGACTGGTCCCTATGGAAGTCTTGTCAGCTCCAAGTACTGATGAGATGGATATTGACTGGATCATGGCTATATCTCAAGAATAGGTGTCGTGGATGACCCATATCAGAGAATATCTACTCAACGACTCCTTGCCAGAAAACTCAAAAGAGCGCCAAAAGTTGTTAAGAAAATCCCCGAGATATGTAATTCAAGACGGCCATTTGTACAAACGAGGATTCTCGATGCCACTACTCCGATGTGTAACCAAAGAAGAGGCTAAGACAATTTTAGCTGAGGTGCACGGGGGAGAGTGTGGGGATCATTCAGGTGGCCAAACTCTTGCAAAGAAAATTCTCCGCTATGGGTATTTTTGGCCAGATATTAGTCGAGATGCTGCTAGCTACTCCCGAAAGTGTGACAGATGCCAGAGATTTGCAAAAATCCCAAGAGTACCTTCCACCGTGCTAACACAGATGGCCAGTCTATGGCCATTCGCCATTTGGGGGATAGATCTCATTGGGCCTTTTCTGATTGCCAAGTCCGGAATCAAATATGCTATTGTTGCTGTTGATTATTTCACTAAATGGGCTGAAGAACCATTGGCTACTATTACCTCTAAAAAGATGATAAACTTTGTGACTAAAAATACCATTTGCAGGTATGGTGTGCCTCAGAAGATAATCACAGACAATGGTACCCAATTCGAAAGCGAAGAATTCCAGGACTTTTGCAAGCGATTCAAGATCCGAAAAAGCTTCTCAATGGTGGCTCATCCGCAGGCAAACGGGCAAGTGGAAGCAGTGAACAAAATTATCAAATCAACCATCAAAAAACAGTTGGAACAAGCAAAAGGTGGTTAGGTCGATAAGCTACCACTAGCACTATGGGCTTATAGAACTACCCACAAAACTGCGACTGGGCACACTCCATTCTCATTAGCATATGGATCAGAAGCAATGATTCCCGTGGAAATAGAGGTCCCCTCACACAGGAGAATTCATTTCAACCAAGCTAAAAATGAAAAGCTGCAACTTGAAGCACTTGACTTACTTGATGAAAGGAGGAAAGAAGCTGAGCTCAGAGTTGCAGCTCATCAGCAGAGAATAGCTAGGCACTTCAATTCTAAAGTTCGCCAACGCAGCTTGGAAATTGGGGATCTAGTCTTGAAAAGGATCATGACAGTAATAGGAGTGTTTGGGCCAAACTGGGAAGGGCCATATGTCATAGGCAAAAAACTTCTCGATGGCACTTTCAAGCTCACAACTGTCGAAGGAGATCCAATTCCGAGAGCCTGGAACAGCAATCACTTGCGTCCATATTTTACTTAGAAGCAATGCTTAAATTTGTAAAATAATTATGGATATATCATTCTTGTATTATAAGCCATTGTAAAATCAGTGTGACTCAACAATAAGAACTATAAAGTGGATGTAGGCCCAATTCTTGGCCGAACCACTATAAATCTTGTGTTCTCTACTACTATAAAATGCCTGTCTCATTTCGATGTGCGAATATCTTAAATATGTTGCTAAAATGTCGATTTAATATTACAGGCTATCAAAGCAAAGCTTACCTATTCAACACATCACAAGGCCAAGCAATTCCTACAAATCACTCAACAAACAAATGTCAAGCCACAAAAATTCCAGGTTCAATTCCTACATAAGAAGTGCTTCTCACAAACAGTTGGTGATTCCACCGAAGGGGCACCTTCCCAAAGTGAAGGTCCTAGGCCCTTGCTAACTGATTGCGATCGTTTGTGCAAATAGACATCCGATTAAGTAGCTTGCGTCTGCCCCGTGGATTCACTTAACAATGAAGTACACTTCTCTGGAAGAATCAAACAACCTGCGAAAGAAAGGAACATGTACTCAGGAGTGTTAACGAGGAATCGCTAAGGAATAGATGGTGAAAAGACATGGGCAAGCATTCAGAAACAACCAAAATGAAATGTTTTTCTCAAACAATAAGGTTGGTGGTACCACCGAAGGGGCACCTTCCCAAATTGAAGGCACCAGGCCCTTGCTAGTTAATTTCGATCGTTTGTGCAAACAGACATCCAATTAGGTGGCTTGCGTCCGCCACGTTGATCCATTTAACTGTGAGAAATAACTTTCAGGCAAACAAATAAAGCCCTCTTCGGAGGCACACTTCTACTCTCACGGGAACATTCTTCCCCAAAAATGTTGAAGTGCCAAATAATGCCCTCCAACGAGGCACGCTGTAAAATGAAATGTTTTTCTCAAACAACAAGGTCGGTGGTACCACCGAAGGGGCACCTTCCCAAAGTGAAGGCACCGGGTCCTTGCTAATTAATTGCGATCGTTTGTGCAAACAAACATCCAATTAGGTGGCTTGCGTCCGCCCCGTGGATCCATTTAACTATGAGAAATAACTTTCAGGCAAACTAATAAAGCCCTCTTTGGAGGCACACTTCTACTCTCATGGGAACATTCTTCCCCAAAAAAGTTGAAGTGCCAAGTAAAAACCTCTAACGAGGCACGCTATAAAATGAAACATTTTTCTCAAACAAAAAGGTTGGTGGTACCACCGAAGGGGCACCTTCCCAAAGTGAAGGCACCGGACCCTTGCTAGTTAATTGCGATCGTTTGTGCAAACGAACATCCAATTAGGTGGCTTGCGTCCGCCCCGTGGATCCATTTAACAGTGGGAAATAACTTTCAGGCAAACAAATAAAGCCCTCTTCGGAGGCACAATTCTACTCTCATGGGAACATTCTTCCCCAAAAAAGTTGAAGCGCCAAATAAAGCCCTCTAATGAGGCACGCCCAAAAAAGAAATGTTATCTCTTGAAAAAGTCACTGATGGAATCACCGAAGGGGCACCTTCTCAAAAAGAAGGTTCTAGGCCGCAGTAACTGCTCGCGATCGTTTGTGCAAACCAAATATCCAATAAAGCAACTGACACCTGTCCCGTGGGCCCATTTAGCGATGAGATATAACTTTCTGGCAAACAAATCAAAGCCCTCTACGGAGGCCCGCTTCCCTGCGTAGGGGAATCCACTTTTCAAAAATAAAAGTGACCATCTCCGAAAGTTGAAGTGTAAAAAAAGAGAGAGAAAACTTCTTCGATACAAAGCACACTCTACTAAAGAAGAATAATATTTCCTTAAAACGGAAGAATTATTCTCTAGAATAAGAGTACAGGTCTTTTCAAAATGAAGAATATTGCAATAAGCCATGGTATGGGGGCAATATAGCTACATTAACCAAAGCAACACTCAAGCAGCATACCACGAGCTCACTGTAGTATCATACAAAGAAAACAAAGAAACTTGTGCTAAAATAGGGAATAAATGCATTCAAAAATACAGACAAAAGATTGTACAAGTAAAAAGAATTATTTTATTCCATACTATAAAAGATCTGTATACATGTGCAGGTTTCAAAAAGTGGGGGCCGGTACCCGCACAATCTCCGGTCGATACAAGTCTTTATATACGAGCAAAAAGCAAAAAAAAAAAGCAGAACAAGAAGGATAAAGCCAGACTCATTTCTTCTTCTTCCCGCCGCCTTTTGAGCCCTCACCTGGCCTAACGGTTAACTTCTTAGGTCGGTTTGAACTTTTCGGGGAAGAAGGAGAAAGAGGTGCAATTGGGTCCTCTTCTGCTTTCTCATCGCCAACAGGAGCGTCCTTCTTTTTCTTTGAAATTCCGTGCTTTCCCCTCTTCTTTGAAGAAGATTCGCTGCCCAGAGAGAAAAGATCAGAAAGCTTTGTATCATCGGTAGTAAATTCCTCCAGGGTTCTCTCACCCTCCTCAAGTTCTTCAGCTTTCTACTCTTGTGAAGCCGCCGGGTCATCTAAACCTTGAAGAGCTTCTATTTGTTCTTCTTGTGATCCCGGTTGAGAAGCAGAAGGAGGAGTAACTTGAAGAGGTGGATGGGCAACAGCGGGAGGAGGCGAAGCCTGTACAGCACTTATTGATTTCACTACAGAAGAAGAAAAGTTAAACATTAGTATTCCTCGCAAAAGAGAGGAGATAGTGGCACGTCGAGGCTTAAGTAATAAGCAAGAAATTCATCGAGCTCATGTGAAGCAAACGAGTAGTCCACTTGAGCTAGATCAATGTTGAAGTTACCTTGAGAGGTTGGCTTTATCACGTCAATTTCATAATCTTGGGCTTCAGTTCTTTCTTGGGCCTCATCTTCGGCATGAGCAGTTTTAGCTTCGGTTTCGGCTTTAGCAGGAGGCGGAGAGAAGGAACTGGAGCCAATAATATCAACGGCGACCGAAGATGAAGGACGAGTTGGGTCGGTCAAAGTTGCCTTCCCTGGACACTCTCCTGCCGCTGCTTTGGCTTTCTCTTTGGCAAGTTGCTCTTTACCTCTCGCAAGGGCGGCACGACCCTCATCGTCCAAATAATTAGCCTCAAAATCCTCCTCGGTGTAGCCGGTTTCTTTAAGCACTTCAACTGCTGCCTCACACACTTCAGCCAATGTAACCTCATACTTAGGGCCCAAGAAAGAAAGACTGCCACGCCCCAAGACGCTGAGAACGTAAAACTCAAAAAGAGTAGAGCTAACGTTGGCCTTAGTCGCCTCGTGTGATTGTTCAGCTGCTGTTTTTCCAACGATGGCCTCGTCACGCTCTCTTTCAGCCTTAGCAAGTTGGGCCTTTAGCATTGTAATCTCCAAGTCTTGAGAGCTAGTCTTTTCCCACAGCTGAGCAGCATCTTTGCGGTACATTTCTTCAATTTTCCGCTCCGCCTCGAGTTTAGCCTAAGCATCTCGTTGATTAGCATGGGCATCTCTTACTTGCTTTTGGAGAACCTCTTCCTTTTGTGTATAAGAAGTGAAAGAGGTGGCGAGATCACCTTTAAGTTTCTTAACTTCAGCCTCAAGCTCCTCATTGTAAGCGGTGATGCTCTTCATCTCCGCATCATGCTGATCAAGAACTTTTTGCCACTCAGACTTATCATTCTCCATGGTCAGAATAGCCTCAAGATTTGCACGGTTTACTCTTTGAAGCTCGTCAACTAGTTTATACCATCCAGACATTCTTTCAATATCAAGCTTGACGGTGTCAAGATTTCTTAGCATAGCCTGCTTATCAATTGGAACCAAGTCCAGAACGAAGCGTACTCCTTTCAAACACCAATGCGGAAATCGGCTTTGGAGTACAGACGGAGGCTTCTCAACTTAATAAGAATGACTATTAATGATTGATTGAATGTCAGCTTTTTTAAGGGCAGGAGAGCTGGAAGGGATGTCTAAAGAGAAAGAAGCAGCGGGCACTTGAGAAATTTCAGATGTAGACTTGTCGTGGAGCTTGGCTCGCTTGCTTGGATCTTCAGTTATATGACTCTTCCCCCTATCGTCATGAGAATTTCTTTTGTGGGAGTCATCATCCCTTTGGTAAGAATCATGACGGTCGTCCCTTCTCCCATACCACTCCTCATAAGCCTGCCTTTCACAAGCTTTCCTAGCCGCTCTTTCCTCATCAGTCTCCCGAGGGGCAGGAAGATAGCGCCGGAAGTCATAAGAATCACGCCTTGCATAGCGTTGAAAGTCATCATAATATGAGCCGCTGCGTCCCATGTGAGAACCTGAAAGTGAAGAAGAAACAAAATTTAAAAATCTTCGAAATAAAGAAGCTAAGTGCGCATAATTGCCATAAATCCTAAGTGTGTGTGTGGCGTGCGAACTACACGCGTCAAGCTACAAACCACTCTTTGACTTAGGAGTGATGTCAGCTTTTGCAGCAGGAGTCAATTCTTAGGCCGATGGAATTGATCGCAAGGCGGATGTCGCTTCAATTGCTGGAGAAGCAAGTTTAGGAGTGGTGGTGTCTTCTTTAAAAAGCTCCTGAGAAGTCACCATGAGATCGCTCAGTCCTCCAAAACTATCAGACTTCCCAGAATGTTGAGGAAATTCCTCCTCTTCAATAACAGGGGGAAGTTTAGATTTGCCTGATAACCCTGCACCGTCAGCAGAACTGGAGCATTTCACTAATGAAGTCTCTACAATAAGTTCTTTCGGTGCAGGTTCCTCTGCGGAGACCGGGGCATTTGATGCTTCTGCTTGAGAGTTGGGGGCATCATGAGATTGGATGGATCGAGAAGAGTGCAGGAGTCCGAATTGGTGCAAAAATTCGTTCCTCTGTAAAAACTTAATACTTCTCTCATTGGCAGCTACGGCACTCAACCTCTCGAAAGTCGGTTTGTGACTAGAATCTTTAGAGGGAGGAGGAAGAGCTGCAAAGGTGAAAAACGAAGTTAGCACTTGATAACTCGAATTTTGTAAAGCTCAGAAATGAAGTAAACGGAAACAGGTAGTCTTACTTCCTAATCTCCAGATCCCATAGAATCCCAGGGGGCAACGGACATAGAAGAATTTGTTTAAAAACCCATGAGCGCTCTCAGGCAGATCTGTAATTAGCTTGCGGTTCCTTGTGCTCCTAACAAGAGTAATAGAAGGGTGATCTTTGTTCTTCCCAAATGAACACAGGTAGCAGATCTCCTCGAAGCTTGGGAGACGGTCAAGCGTTCTCCTGAATAGTACGCACAATCCCATCAAAATGGCATAGCCATTAGGGTGCAATTGGAATGGAGAAATAGTCAATCGGAGGAGAAGTGTTCTAAGAAAGTCGTTAAAGGGGGGAATAGCTCCATTCAGGCACATATTACGATTAACTGCAATGAAGCCATGTGGTGGCCTATCGGCAGTGTCTTTTACCCCTAGGAGCAGAGCATCTGCTTCAGCAATGCCAAATTGAATACATAGCTGGTTGAAGGTCCGTTGGTTCAATGAAGTTGGAACTCTTTCCGGAGGATTATCCATAGGGTCAGCAATCGGGAAAACTTCATCAGTCCGATCTACTATCTCTTCTTGTACTTGTTGAGAAGTCATTCTACATAAGGAACTGGATATTCAAATATGAAGGTGCACGTTTCCTAAAATCGTGTGAAGTGTTGTGCAAAGCTACTGAAATAACAAGTAAATAAAGTAAAACTTGAAATAATACTGGTTGGCGCACATCAATTCAGGAAGATTCAAGGCTTGTTATTGGATCAAAATTAAGTGTAGTATCAATGCAGATAATATTTAGTGATAAGCAGTTATAACTGTATGAATTTTGCGTTGATGCTCCATTTAAGTCAGTTGATTCACATCATTTCACTTTTAATTAGATTCATATTATTTTACTTAAGAAAAATATTAGCTCTTTGATCTAATCCATCACTCGATGTGGGCAGTCGATGATGAGTATATTCGTCCCAGTTTTCTGCAAATGTTGTATTTAACAGGTTGTTAGCTTAAAAGTCTATGAAAGAGTGCAACAAGTTCAAGCAGTTCATTCTGGCAGTTCAAGTTGGAAGTTCAATCAGGTTCTGGCAAATTTTACAAGTGTTCAAGTCCTGTTCATTCTCTAAGTCGTAGGAACGACTTAAGTTAGCTCGAAACTCTTTAGGTCGTCCAGATCATGTCCAAACGACCTAACATAGGTCGGGCTTCCCTAAGTCGCTTTGCTCGAGTTATGGAGTTCATCAGTTATATTCCTACAAGTTAAAAGCTATGCTGCGGGTTAAGTTAGGTCGCTGATTCGTTAAGTCTTTCTGCTTTAAGTCATGCGCTATTCTGGCAAGATAAGTCACATGTCAAATAAGTCGCAGTCCCTTATGTCGTTCAGAGCTTGATGATAAGTCGCTAAGTCGTACACTAAGTTAAGTCGTGCGATTCGTGTCCAAACTGCTAAGCCCTAGGTCGTTCAAAGCTCCTAAGTCGAGCATTTCCTAACTCTCCTTAACTCGCTAACTCCTCTTCATTAAACAACTCATCTAACCCACTAACCCGTTAGCCAAATAACCCGTTAGCATCTCCACAATAAAATCCACCACCTCTCCACACCACCAGATCATCCAAAACCAATTTGAATCGCCTCGGATCCATCATAAATTCGATGCACTGCTGTGCTCTCATGAATTACGGCGACAACGTGTCCAATAACGATCAAAAATCGATCGTAACATGACTCATGGCGAAATGCGGCATGTAAAATCGGATTAGGGTCGAAAAACGGGGGATTCACGATTCGGTGATGGTCGTGGTTGGATAAAGGTTGAATTGACTTACTTAGTGTGATTATAGAGATGATCGACGACTGATTAATTTGAATTCTTCTTCGAGAGCTTGGAAATTCTTCAAAGGCGGGTTAGAGTATTAGAGCAGGTAAAGAGAAGAAGGAGTGATCTGAGCGACTTATATACAGGGGCAGTGGAACTCGAATCGGCACGAACGACCTATCTGTCTCATAAGTCGCTCACGACTTAGCGACTTAGGATGGTGCGAGTTAAGAGATATCGAAGCACACTACCTAGCTCCTAGGCGTATACTTCGAGGGGCAAGTGTTAACCCTCTTTTATTCAACGACCTAGCGACCTACTCGACTCAACGACTTAAGGGAATAAGCGACTTAACCATCAAAGGCATATGCGACTTAACGATCTATAACAAGGCAGCGACCTAGCGACCTATAGCACAAAGCGGCTCAATATGGCACGACTCAACGACTTAAGAACTCCAGCGACCTAGCAACCTAAAAGGTTCCTATGATTCAACAGGATAGCGACCTAACGGGTTAAAAGCAAAGCGACCTAATGAGTTAAACGACCTAGCAACTAAACGAAGACAGTGCGACCTAACGAGTTAAAGACAGAGCGACCTAACGACCTAGCAGGCTCCAGAGTTAAGCCGCGTGTTCACTACCTCTTCCTTTAGGTCGCTAATGACCTAAACCAACCGAGATAACTTCTAAACTACACATGCTAAGTCGCTCACAACATATATCTCGTCCAAGATGGCTCCATTAAGTCGCCAATGACTTAAGCTACCTCGGGATGGCTCTTAGGTCGCAACTTCTTAGGTCGCTCACGACCTAAAACGTGGCCGACCTAAGCCCAGTTTCTCCTATAAATACCCCGCCTACTCCACACTTGAAAGTGGACGAATTTTTGGAACACCAAGACTCTGCTATTTTCTCTACTTGCTCCAACACTTCAAAGGCAAAAGAGACTTCAACGAAACTTCGGAAAAGATCAAGTTCATTCAATATGAATTCAAAGAGCTTTTCTACATCAAAGTTCTAATTACTTGTCTTGATTGTGTTGTAATCGAAGAATCATTGTAAAGTCTGTAATCAAATCAGCGATAGAAGAGATTAAGTGGACGTAGTCTTGATTTTGAGCCGAACCACTATAAAATTGTTGTCTCTTTTACTGTTTTCTGCTATTTTCCGCTTACTTTTAGTTCTCGTACCAACGGGTGGTGCTTTCGCTTTATCACAAATCACACCGGGGTGTTAGTGTACATTTTTAGCGTTAACACATTGTTCACCTCACTACATATCACTCATTCACTCGTATTTTGTTTTCGACTTTGTTCCTACCTAAATCCAGCATCTAAGTTATCTGCAAAATAAACACTGACGCAGTAAAATTGAGAAAAAAACATTTTTGCAGTGTGAAATAAAATGTGCTTTTGAAAATAATATTTGCCTATGTTATTTGGGCTGTTCGTCATCATTTATTTTTGAATTCATCTACACGAACAACTTATGACATGCACAGTGTATCACTGTACATGCCACAAGGCCTTGCACACTGATATACACTTGATAAAACTGCAGGGACAGGTGAGCACAAGGTCAAACCCGAGCCGAGGCTGGATTAACTCTGGTGCAATACAAAAACATCAAAAAATTGTCATGTACAAGTGAAAATGCTCGATCAAAACAATTAAGCAACATAGCCTCAACAGTCAATGGTTCACATGATAACACACATGAAGTATTAACCAGAACCAGACCAAATTAACAATGAACTATGCTCGAAGCATTCACACACCAAACAAGTGCACAAAGATAGGCCAGAAAATCGAAGAGCAACACTATATATACATATGCATATGGTCTGGTGCAAAGAAACATGTCAACCGGAATAAAATGTACAAACCAACTGATCAAAAAACTTCAGATAACAAATCAAAAGGAGCAACGAAAAGAACAGTCCAAAATCAACATAAACTATACTCAGACTCAAGGAAATTTGCAACAACAAAATGTAATCAGATATCAACAACAAGGAGGCAAACAAGTATTCATATGTACAGAAATCAAGTGCATAAAAATGGAAGAACTGTATACAAGTGCAGATTCAAATATCAATGGCATCAGGGCAATGCAACTGTGGTGACACACACGTACATCAGTGTAGAGCATGAAATGATCAGACCATAAGTACAAACCAAGCATACAAGTTCATATGCAATGGCTCGAACAATACAAAACTGAGGTGGCTGTAGTAACAAGCACACACGCCTAGGCTCACAAATCAAAGACAAAAACACAACATGATCTGCCTCGAAGCAATATGACATATAATAGTTACAATATGAACTCAAGGAACAAGACCACATGATACTGCAACTACCAGAGTCCATCAGTTCAGAAGCAACAACAAAGTGTACAGGTAAACCAGAGAATTCAACCAAGTGAAGACTCCAAAAACACAATGAGGCATGGATTCACAATGGAAGAAACTGCACAAGCTAACATACATATATACATGTGTGAACACACATATATACATGTAGTGCACAAGAAAACAATGAAGCATGGTCAGATTTCAAACCAGACTCGGTTCAACATACAACACTGATGAACAAGACCATCAACCAAAGTGCAGACAAATTCCAAAATTAGGACGAAGTTCAAGTGAAACCAAAATGCACATGTCGATAGTGGTAACTTCAAGCAAACTACATGGTGCAACAAACATACATATATATATATATACATATACGTACACACATGTAGACATATTCATATGCACCATGGAACGAAAACAGTGAAAACAAGTCAGATTCTATCAAGTTAAATTTTATCTCATGTCCAGAAAATCACAGATTCAAAACGGGGATTTCAGTTGAACACAACATCAAAGAGTTCGAACAAGTCCAGATAATATCGCAAGTACAATGAACAAGTCAGTGCCGAAATCAAAATATTATCACAAATTCAAAGTGGCCGAAGTCAAACCAGAAAAGAACGAAACAAAATCTAAAGCGAACTCATGAAGCCGTGGTGACTAAGCAACTATAATAGAAAATATACGAATTAAACTAGTCAGGATTAATCACCAGGATTAAATGAAAATTAGTGGCCAAGCTTATCAATTGAAGAAATCAAATAAAATATATGCGAATGAGATTATCGGATTTCGATTCCTATTTAACCCAATCTCATCATCGACTACTACCGATTCGAGTTCAAGCAATATCATAGAGCAAAGTTTCAAATCAATAACTTGAATCGCATCGAGTTTAAGCATATCAACGAGAATAACAAAGGAAATTACATACGAGATTTATTCAAATCGAACTCGACGCATTGAAGCAGCCGAGTGTAGTAAAAAGCAAGACAATCGATCAACAAAGCAACGCGAGAATATAAATTCAATCGATCAACCATCAATCGGCCGCTTAAAATTTTCAAAAGCCCTAATTTTCAAAAAGAAAGAGGAACAACGAAGCAGCCATTTTCTTAGAGCATACGAGCCAACGAGATAATATAAAAAAGAAAAGGGGAATTATTTTATCACTGTGTTATTTTCTTTTGGGCTGGCATATAATTGTTTTTGGGCTTTTAACTTTAAATTAGGGTTTCTAGTTTTTAGTCGTTTCCATTTGTAATTTACTTTCAAACGTTTGTAAAATTCTAGTCGTGTGACTAGAGGACGAACTACGGTGGTGTAGTTTGAGAATTCGCAACTCCGTAGCAAGTTGTGGCAGGGTTTTGAGTGTAGATTTAGGTTAGTCGATAACGGGTGTCGCGAGTTTACATGTGTAAGCGTCTGACTACTTAATTTCAAGTAGAAACCTTGGGGGCAGCATGTAGGCAGGGTTTTTCCGAAGCTGGGTAAATCTATGTTGTTCTATTTCTGCTTTTATTATTCTACTATTATCTGTGCTGCAATTATCTTATATATTTCCGCATTAAATTTTTATAATTATTAGTATCACCCTATTCACCCCCCCTCTTGGGTGGAATCGATCCTACAAGTGGTATCAGAGCTAGGAACAAAAGCCAAATTTTGTTTTAAAACTTTGATTTTTCGAAAACTAATTTTTGTTTTAAAATTTTGATTTTCTTTAAAATGGCTTCTTTTAATAATGATTTTGTTGAGGGTCAGTCCATAGTTAGACCACCAATGTTCAATAACGAATAAGCTTATTGAAAAAATAGAATGATTTTTTTTTTGAAAACCATTGATGCTTGGAATATTGTTGAGATAGGATATAGGACACCAACTATAGTGATAGACAATCAGGAAATTGAAAAACCAATGGATCAATGGACAGATAGTGAAAATAAACTACAAAATGCTAATGCTAAAGCTGTGAATTCTATTATATGTTCATTGGATCAAATTGAATTTAATCGTGTCTCACATTGTCTATTACGCAGGAAATCTGGCACACACTTGGAGTGACTCATGAAGGAACATCTCAAGTCAAAGAAATCTCGCCTTACCATGCTTAGTAGCGAATACGAGAACTTCACAATGGCCAAGGTTGGAAATGTCAAAGAGATGTATGGACGACTTTCCAATCTTGTATACAAATCAAAAGCTCTTGGAAAATCATACACAGAATTGGAAATAGTCCAAAAAATCCTCAGAACCCTTCCACGAAATTTTGAAGCAAAAGTTACTGCCATTCAAGAATCAATGGAATTGAAAGAAATCAAAGTTGAAGAACTCATCGGAAATCTCACCGCTTATGAGCCAGAAATCAAATTCAAGGAAGAACGAGAAGGATGTGATACTCGAAAGAAATCAATAACTCTTAAAGGAACAACGAAAAGTGATGATGATGATGATGGAGTAGCTAAGATGGTGCTACTAATAAAGAGATTCAAAAAGTGGAATCAAAAGTATGTAAATCTAGCTCCAAATCAACAACTGAAAAGCAGAATAATCAAAGTTCTAGAATACCCAGAAGAGCAGGAGATCATTTGTCACAAGTGCAATAAACCTGGTCATATCAAGCCCAATTGTCCTCAGAATCGACTCAGCCAAGGAAAGAAATCGAAAAGAAGAAGTTTTGTAGAAACTTGGGATGAAACTGATGAAGATGATAAAAGCACTGGCAGTGAGAGTGAAAACGCAGATCTATGTCTTCGAGGTGATATAACTGACAGTGATGATGAGGAGCCAAGCAAGGTATCAAAACTTACTTATTCGGAATTACTTATATATTTTCATGAAGTAAATGGTTGTTTTGAAAGACTTAGGGAAAAATACGCTAAAATTGAATCACAAAGAGATACTTTGATTGAATTAAATAAACAACTTGACCAATTAGTCAAAAACTATCAAAAAAAGCCCTAATTAAGTGTGACAAGTGTCCATCATTCGAAGAAGAAATTAAAAAATCAGAATTAAAATTAAATCACTTGAAAATGAAATTCTAATTTTGAAAGAAAGTGAAAACATGAGGAGAGAAAATTCTATTAAAAATTGCACACAATTATTGAATGAAAATGAATCTCTCAAAACACAAGTCCAATAATTGTCCACAACTTTAGGAAAATTTTCCAAAGCAGAAAGATCTCTAAATATGTTATTAGGGAAACAAACTGTTAATCCTATTAGACAAGGACTTGGGTATAATCAATCTGAACGTATTAGAAGTGAAATTAATCAAGTCAATTCAAAGTGCACGATTTGTGTAAAAATTGGACACAATCACAATATTTGCTAGTATAGACTCAAACACGTGAAAACCATTCCAATTTTGGTTCCAAAAGGTACGAATATAAAATCCCTTTAAGACAAATAAATCTTGGTGCCAAAAGGAACAATTATAAATAGTCGTGGGTCTACATAAACATATTTTTTAAAATCTTTCGCCACTAACAACCATGGATGTATAAAAACAAATAGGTCACAAAAAAATTTTCTCATGTAGGTGTGGTGGCAGGCAAAGGAACAACAACAGTGTTACCTAGATTCTGGCTGTTCCAGGCGCACAACGTGCAACAAATCAAAGTTCCTTAGCCTAGTACATAGGTGACATAATCACAATGAGTAACAACGAAAAATTATCGTGAAGGTAAAATAGGTAACGGTACATTTATCTTGAACAATATATTAAATGTGAAAATCTGCACCATAATATGATTTAATTCAACCAGTTATGTGATATGGAAATAAATGTTGATTTTTGTTCTGATTGGTGCAAAAATGGTGACTAATCATCTTTTCATCATTGAACTATTTCATATAGACTTGCTTGGACTAACTATATTGCAAAGTTAGGTCAAAAGAGATGTTGTTTTGTGTTGATTGATGATTACTCAAGATACACCTATATATATCTATTTATCTTATTTAATCTAGACCTGTCATTATGTTCACTGTTTGTTTATTTGCATAGTTTCAACTCAAATCTAAAAGAATTTCATTAAAAGATGTAAAAAGGATTTTAAGGTATTTGTTGCACACTCCACGATCTGATCTATAACATCCAACTAATGATATTCTTGAGTCAAAGGGAAATTCGGATGCAGATTACACTGGTAATCTAGTTAATAGAAAAATTACTAGTGGAACGTGATTTATGAAGAGACATTCATTAGTTGCATCATTTTCAAATAAAATATCTGCATATTTTTCATTTCATATGATTTTCAATTAGCAGACATTTTCTTTTATAAAACCCCTTCCAGAAAATAGTTTTTGTTGACCTTGTTTCAGATTAGTCATTTTAGAAAATTTTATTTTATAATCATTTTTGGATTTGATTTTACATGTCTACATTAACTAATCAGACTCCCTACTAATTATCGAAAAGGTAAATAGTGATTGAAAAAATGATGAGTGTTGATATTAATCATATATTATGACTTGAGACAGTATATTTAGTGAATTTCGTTAAGAAATTTAAACAAGATTTATAAAAACTTTTGTTGGTAAAAATTCCATGACCATCTCCATTTCTATCATATTTCTAACAACCATCACTCATAAAAATCCAATATAGTATGTCAATATGTGGTATTTTAAACAGGAAATTATTCATTTTTTTTTGACATCCAAAGTAATCACTCTCATTTAAAAGTCCTCACGGTTATGCATGGGTGAATTACTTGGAATATTTTTTTATGTGCTTTCATGCTCACTAGTCCTCATGGTTATGCATGTATGGAACACATATCAAAATTGGTTATTAAATAGACGAGTTGATTCTAATCCCATTTAAAAGTCCTTACGGTTATGCGTGGTTAGAAGATACTTGAAAAAATTTATAAAACAAAATTGGGAATACTACTAATCTCATTTAAAAGTCCTAACAGTTATGCATGGTTAGTAAGTATCCAAATTCCTGATATAAATATATCACAAATAGACACAACTATATGGTTTTATATACCGACATCACCCCTATCATTCTAAAGTGGAATATGCCCCAAACAAAGTATTTATGATTTTTGTTTGATTTTTTTATTGAAATTTAATATTTATACTCGATTAGGTATTAATATTGTATTAATTTCTATCACTATATCTCTATTTTTCTAACACTTTTACTCTTTTGCTGATAACAAAATGGGGAGCGAAAAGTTAAGATTTTTGTTGGCAAATAATTCAAGTCATATTTTTTTTATTTGGACATTCTCATCTGAGTTTATTTGCATATTTTTATTTATTTTCATGCATATATGAAAGGGGAGCTTTGGTGTAAGGGAAGCATTCAAATAGGGGGAGCAAATAAAGTGATCAAATACATTTAATAAATTCAAAATCTTAAATATATGTTGTTATTATCAAAAGGAGGAGATTCTTGAATATGAAAGTATATGATTTTTGTTTGATGATACTAAACATATATATTCATTTAAATGTATTTGTTATTGTACTATTTTATTTTCACATAATTAAATAAATATTTGCTGAATAAAATAAGTAAGACGGAATTTAAATTCAAATAGATATTTTATTCAAACGAATATTTTATTACAATTTTTGAACAGTACAAAATTTGTGCTCCCACTATATATACAAAATTTCTATTACAATTCAATTCCGATTACATCTCAAATTTCACTTTACATTGTTTTCCTCACTACATATCACTCATTCACTCGTATTTTGTTTTTGACTTTGCTCCAGCCTAAATCCAGCATCTGAGTAGTCTGCAAGATAAACACTGACGCAGTAAAATTGAAAAAGAAATATTTTTGCAGTGTAAAATAAAATGTGTTATTGAAAATATTATTTGCCTCTGTTATTTGGGTTGTTCGTCATCATTTATTTTTGAATTCATCTACACAAACAAATTGTGACATGCACAATGTATCACTGTACATGCCACAAGGCCGTGCATATCGATATACACTTGATAAAACTGCAGGAAAAGGTGAGCACAAGGTCAAAATCGAGCCGAGGATGGATTCAACTCAGGTGCAATACAAAAACATCAAAAAATTGTCAAGTACAAGTGAAAATGCTCGATCAAAACAATCAAGCAACACAACCTCAACAGTCAATGGTTCACATGACAGCACACATGAAGTATTAACAAGAACCATAACCAAATTAACAATGAACTGTACTCGAAGCATTCACACACCAAAGAAGTGCACAAAGATGGGCCAGAAATCAAAGAAAAACACTCTATATACATATGCATATGGTCTAGTGCAAAGAAACATGTCAACCAGAATAAAATGTACATGCCAACTGAACACAAAACTTCAGACTGCAACTCAAAAGGACCAACAAAAAGACTAGTCCAAAATCAACATGAACTGTACTCAGACTCAAGGAAATGTGCAACAACAAAATGCAGTCAGATATCGACAACAAGGAGGCAAACAAGTATACATATGTAAAGATATCAAGTGCATAAAAATGGAACAACGGAATACAAGTGCAGATTCAAATATCAAAGGCATCAGGGTAATGCAACGTGGTGACACACACATACATCAGTGTAGAGCATGAAATGATCAAGCCATAAGTACAAACCAATCATACAAGTTCATATGCACTGGCTTGAACAATACAAAACTGAGGTAGTTGCAGTAACAAGTACACATGCCCAGGCTCACAAATCAAAGACAAAAACACAACATGATCTGCCTCGAAGCAATATGACATATAATAGTTACAATATGAACTCAAGGAACAAGATCACATGATACTGCAACTACCAGAGTCCATCAGTTCAAAAGCATCAACAAAGTGTACAGGCAAACCAAAGAATTCAACCAAGTGAAGACTCCAAAAACACAATGAGGCATGGATTCACAAACAACAAAGACTGGAAGAATCTACATGAGCTAACATACATATATACATGTGTGAACATACATATATACATGTAGTGCACAAGAAAACAATGAAGTATGGTCAGATTTCAAACCAGACTCAGTTCAACATACAACAGTGATGAACCAGACCATCAACCAAAGTGCAGACAAATTCCAAAATCAAGATGAAGTTCAAGTGAAACCAAAATGCACATGTCGACAGTGGTAACTTCAAGCAAACAACATGGTGCAACATACATACATACATACATACATACATATACATATATATATATATATATGTATGTATGTATATAGACAAACACACACACACATATGCGTACACACATGTAGACATATACATATGCAGCATGGAACGAAAACAGTGAAAACAAGTCAGATTCTATCAAGTCAAGTTTTATCTCAAGTCCAGAAAATCACAGATTCAAAATTGGGATTTCAGATGAACAGAGCATCAAAGAGTTCGAACAAGTCCAGATAATATCGCAAGTATAATGAACAAGTCAGTGCCGAAATCAAAATATTATCACAAATTCAAAGTGGCTGAAGTCAAACCCGAAAAGAATGGAACAAAATTTAAAGCAAACTCATGAAGCCGTGGTGACCAAGCAACAATAATAGGAAATATACGAATTGAACTAGTCAGGATTAATCACCAGCATTTAATAGAAAATCAGTAGCCAAGCTTATCATTTGAAGAAATAAAATAAAATATATGCGAACGAGATTATAGGATTTCGAATCCTATTTAACCCAATCTCATCATCGGCTACCACCAATTCGAGTTCAAGCAATATCACAGAGCAAAGTTTCAAATCAATAACTCGAACCGCATCGAGTTCAAGCATATCAATGAGAATAACAAAAGAAATTACATACCAGATTTATTCAAATCGAACTCAATGAATTGAAACAGCCAAGTGTAGTAAAAAGCAAGACGATCAATCAACAAAGCAACGCGAGAATGTCAATTCAATCGATCAACCATCAATCAGCCGCCTCAAATTTTCAGAAGCCCTAATTTTCAGAAAGAAAGAGGAACAACAAAGCAGCCATTTTCTCAGTGCATATAAGCCGAAGAGATAATATAAAAAAAGAAAAGGGGAATTATTTTATCGCTGTGTTATTTTCTTTTGGGCCGGCATATAATTGTTTTTGGGCTTTTAACTTTAAATTAGGGTTTCTAGTTTTTAGTTGTTTCTATTTCTAATTTACTTTCAAACTTTTGTAAAATTCTAGTCGTGTGACTAGGGGATGAAATATGGTGGTGTAGTTCGAGAATTCGCAACTCAGTGGTTGAGTTGTGGTAGGGTTTTGACCGTAGAGTTAGGTTAGTCGATAGCAGGTGTCGCGAGTTTACGTGTGTAAGCGTCTGACTACTTAATTTCTAGTAGAAACCTTGGGAGTAGCACGTAGGCAGGGTTTTGCTGAAGCTGGGTAAATCTATGTTGTTATATTTCTGCTTTTATTATTCTGCTATTATTTGTGCTACAATTACTTTATATATTTCCACATTAAATTTTTATAATTATTAGTATCACCCTATTCACCCCCCTCCAGGGTGAAATCGATCCTACAAACAAAACCCCAACCTTCAACTTGGATGGGGTTGTTGAAGGGAAACCTTCAGCATCAGCTAAGATGAATGAAAACATTGCCAAAATCAAGCACTTAGAACAACAACTGCAAGAAATGCAAGAACTTTTCAAAATGGTGTTTTCTCAAAATTCCTCAAAAACAGCAAGGCCAATACAGGGAGACGAGGTAGTCTCACCAAGAAGGAATTTGAAGGCTCATTTGAACGAAAACAAGAGCAAGATTGATCTAACATCTTCAAAGAAGAAGGAGCGTCCACAAACTAAAGCAGATCATCAAGGAAGGGTGCTTATAAATCACTAGAACAATCTGGTAGTTCTACGTCAAAAGAATACCATCCAAACTAGAAAAAGTATCATAATGTTGAAGTCTATCTGAGGGATGTAGCAGAGAAAGCAATTAAAGATTCAACAAAGGGGAACAGGACCATGGATGAAAACTTCAATGATAATAAGCGAGTCCTAACCTTTACAGATGAGATTATGGCAACAATCATCCCGTCTTATGTAAAGATTCCAACAATGAAGAATCATGGAATCGTAGATCCAGATGATCATTTAATGGCCTTCGATAGCCAAATGGATATATATATATATATATTGCATCAAGAGCTGTTAGATGTAGATTATTTCCTGTAACTTTCCAAGGGGATACTGCCAAATGGTACAGACAATACCGAGAGAAGACCATTTATTCATGGAAGTAGTTTTCCCATGAGTTCTCCGTTAAGTTTTGCATATGTAAAGATCCCACCATTGATTACACAGTTCTGGCCAACATAAAGCAAAGGCAAGGGGAATCTTTGAGAGATTATCTTAAAAGATTCAACACTGAGGCACTAAAAGCAAAGGATGTGAATGACCATGACAAGCTTATCGTGGTTCATTCAGGCTTAATAGAAAGCACCCTATTCTGGAAGCAACTCTTTGTTAACGGGTGTAAAGGTTTGCAAGATTTCCACTTTCAAGCTGACAAGTTCATTCGAATGGATGAGCTGTATCATGCCAAAAGAAAAGTGATTCCCAAGAAGGAAGGGGGAAGATTTGGTCTAGATTGAGGGCATAAAAGAATGAAATAGGAAGAAGCAATTGCTAATTCAATCGCTTTGAACAAGCCATTGTCTAATGTTTATGCTATGGTAAAGGAAAGAGTCAACTTCCCAACACCTTTCAGGGCTAAGAACCACCCAAAGCAAAGAAAAGGTGAAGATTACTATGCATATCACAAAGCAAACGGTCACAAGACTGATGAATGCAGGGTTTTAGTCGGAATCATCTAGAAATTAATTCGTAGAGGTCGTTTAATTTATTCAGGATAAACAGAATGTACAAAGAACAGGGGATGGACCACAAAAGCTCCCTAGCAATGCTATTAATGTGTTGGAAGATGATGACCCTCTGAGCTTATGCCCGCCGATAAACAAGATCGACGTAATTTACGGTGGGCTGCATCTGGTAGGAAATAGCAAAGGGGCACGAAACAGATATATTAAGGATGCTTAATAGGGGTCTTCTCTATCCAATAAGAGCCGTCGATGAAGAATCCACGACTCAATATGAAAATGCCAAATCTTATCATCACCCTACAAGAATTGAGGAAAGGAATTCACCATCCACACAACAATCCTTTGATGGTCATGGCTCAAATCAGATTGTCCACCGTATCCAAAATTCTTGTAGATACAGGCGGTGCAGTCAATGTTATCTTTAAGCATGCCTTCGACTAAATGAATATCCCTGAAGATAAGCTGGAGCCCAGCACAGAACCAATTTTCGGATTCAATAACAAGGGATCAACTCCGGTGGGACAAGTTAAACTGCTGGTGCAAATGCAGGTGTCACCTCTCAACAGAACCTTCGAGACTCTCTTTGTAATCATCAACCAACCCTCATATTACAACACCTTCTTTGACAGGCCTGCACTAGATGAAATAGCTGCGTTTGTCTCCGTAATGTACCTGATGGTGAAGTTCTTGACAAAGAGGGGCTGGGGCACAGTCCAAGGAGAGAAGTTCAGCTATCGAGAGATGTATTTCACCGCAATCGATCAATATAAAAGGGAATATTCTGCTTACTTTGATTCTTTCACTGTTTTTTAGCCTTCGGATGATGGATTTTTACATCCAACATTCGAGGAAAAAATTAAAATTAATAAGTCTAGCAAGCATATGTATGAAAGGTACATTCCTTCTAGAGGCAAAGGAAAAGAGTTGATGCTAATTCCATTGAAGAAAGCCCAATTATCACTGAATTCGATTGCAGAGGGGAAACAGAAAGAATAAAACCCATAGAAGACCTTGAAGAGGCATGCATAGATTTAGATGATACTACCAAGGTGGTCAAAGTGGGAAAAGAATTGGATAGTGACTTGAAGAAAGATTTAATCCAATTTCTTAAGGTCAATAAGGATGTATTTGCCTGGTCATATTCTGATATGGTGGGGATTGATCTGACGGTCATGTGTCATGTGCTTAACATCAATCCAGAAGTAACCCCCATCAAATAGAAAAAGAGACAATTAGATAGAGTACTGTCTGAGGCATTAAAGTAAGAAGTTAAGAGACTCCTCAAAATGGGTTTATTCGATAAATTTACCACCAAAGTGGCTAGCAAACCCAGTCTTAGTAAAGAAATCAAATGGAAAATGGAGGACTTGCGTTGGTTATATGGACTTGAATAAGGCATGTCTGAAAGACTGTTTCTCGCTACCACGAATTAATCAGTTAGTAGATGCAACTAGTGGGCACAAATTATTGTCTCTCATGGATGCATATTCAGTATACAATCAAATACCCATGTTCAAGCAGGATAAAGGGCACACAAATTTCATTATTGAATGGGGAATATACTGCTACAAAGCGATGTCTTTCGGGCTAAAGAATGCAGGGCCTACTTATCAGAGTTTGGTTAACAAAATGTTTAAAGAGCAAATTGGCCGAAATATGTAGGTTTATGTGGATGAAATGCTAGTAAAATCTTGCGAGGCTAAGAATCATCTTGAGGATATAGAAGATATGTTTAGAATATTATGGAAATAATGGATGAAATTGAACCCATAGAAATGCTCCTTCGAAAACTATTCGAGGATGTTTTTAGGCTACCTTGTGAGTGCCTAAGGGATTGAAGCTAGTCCTGATCAAATTCAAGCTATTAAGGACATGGATGAACCTAAAACCAGTAAAGTGGTAATGATTTTAAATGGAAGGGTAGCCGCCCTAAGTAAGTTCATTTCGAAAGCTACTGATAAATGTATACCCTTCTTCGACGTAATCAAGAAAAAGAAGAAGCTTGAATGAGGGGAGATTGCAGGAAAGCTTTTCAGGAGTTAAAAAGTCATTTGGAAAAGCCTCTAATACTTTCTAGTCCCGAGAATGGAGAGATCTTATTCTTATACATGGCAGTTTCATAGCATACAATCAGCTCAGTATTGATTAGAGAAGGAAGTTGAGCTCAACTTCTTGTGTATTATGTAAGCAGACTATTGAAGGATGCGGAAGTTCGATACTTAGTGATAGAAAGGCTAGCTTATTGCTCAATACTCATAGCATGAAAACTTATAGCACATTTTCAAGCACATCTAATCAGGGTATTGACCAATTTCCTGCGAAAGAAAGTTTACAGTAAGCCTGAAACTTCAGGAAGATTGGTAAAATGAGGAATCGAGCTCAGCCAATATGATGTAGAATTTCAGCCGCGAGCCACAATCAAAGGGCAAGCATTGGCAGATTTCATTAACGAATGCACTAACTTTATTCAAGAGCAATCAGAAAAGGAAAAGGGATCAGAAGCCTATGTGGTAGTTGTTTATCAATGGTGCATCAAATGAACAAGAAGTCGATGCAAGATATGTGATAATAACACCGGACAGACACCGCTTAAATTATGCCATGAAATTAGGATTCGCCGCAATGAACAATGTGGATGAATAAGAATCAATGGTAGCGGTGCTAACTCTAGCATTAGAGCTCAAAATCCCATGGATTCTGATCTTTAGTGATTCCCAGCTAATGGTAAATCAAGTAAAATAGAAATATCAAACAAAGGATTCCAAGCTATCTTTATATGTGAAGAAGATACTGAAAATGCTTGCTTTGTTTCAAGATTTTTCCATACATCAAGTTCCAACGGCGGAAAATTCACAGGCAGATTCATTATTGAAATTAGCAAGCTCAAGGGAAGCTCCAAAAACACGGATTATTCCAGTAGGGTATCAAGAGACTCCAAGTATTAAAGAGCGAACATCCAAACAAGAAAAGGAAATGTTAGTTCTGATAAGGTCCCAAGCTATGTTACAAGAGAAAGAGGGGAGAGAAATTTATAAAGAAATATCAAATGAGAAGGTGATCAATCAAGAGCAAATGACCCGTATAATGACACTTGGATGTCAACAATCATTGAATATCTTGTTAAAGGAATACTACCATTTGACAAAGGTGAAGCAAGAAAATTCAGGCGACAAGCTCCAACTTTCACAATAGTGGATGGAATCCTTTATAAGAAAGGATATGCACTTCCTTACTTAAGATGCGTAAGCCTGGAAGATGGAATAATATTATTGGTCGAAGTATATGAGGGATTCCATAGGGACCACTCAAACGGAACAAAATTGGCAAAAAAGATAATGAGGCAAGGTTTTTATTGGCCTTGTATGGTAAGCCAAGCTATTGAATATGTGAGGAGATGCGAGAAATGTCAAAAGTACTCGAAAATTCCTAGATTACCCTCGAGTCAGTTAACTCCAATTTCAAGTCCATAGCCCTTTGATATATGGGGAATTAATTTAATCGGCCTAATTTCAATCTCAAAATGGCAAGCGAAATACGTTGTAGTAGCCATAGATTACTTCACTAAATGGGTTGAAGCAGAACCACTTTCAAAGATCACTTCTGGAAAAGTACTTAGATTTTTCATCAAAAATTTTATAACCAGATTCGGAATCCCCCATAAGATCATTTCCGACGATGGAATGCAATTTGAGACTTAAGAATTCTCTCGGTTTTTTTCATAAGAATGGAATCATTAAGAGCTTTTCCTCCATCGCGTATCCAAAAGAAATTAAGGGCAGTTGAGGCTGTAAACAAAACCATAAAGACGATCTTGAAAAGGTGGTTGAACAAAGCTAAAGGAAACTGGGCAGAAGAGCTGCCACTTGTATTATGGGATTATAGAACATCAACCAAAACGACAACGGGCCATACTCCCTACCCATTGACATATGGGTGCGAGGCGATGTTACCAATTGAGATTGAAACGCCCTCACACCGAAGAATTGCTTATGCATTCGATTAAAACCAAGAACTAAAAAGAGAATCACTGGATTTGATACAGGAGTTGAGAGATGAAGCAACAATTAGAACATTAGAATATCAAAGGAGAATTTCAAAGTATTACAACTCAAAAGTAAGAACACGATCGTTTCAAGAAGAAGATCTGGTACTCCGAAGAGTAATGGAAAACATAAGAAATCCCACGGATGGACCGCTCGGACCAAATTAGTAAGGACCCTTAATCATCTATAAAGTAATTCCCTTAGGAGCTTACAATTTATGTCGATTAGATGGCAATATAGTTCCAATAATGTGGAACGTTTAACATTTGAGACCATATTTTCCTATGGCAAAAGAATAGAGTCAATAAAGGATTACTTTTCAAAAGAGAATTTACATGGTTGGGGTGAAATGCTCCTTTTATTTAGACATTACCTTAAATGGTTAAAGCCTTTGTCCGCACCAAATTGCCCAGGGCAGAGCACCTCCTGGAGGGGGGTGTGTAAGCCTATAGCCATGCCATGCTATGGCCAGGTTAAAGCATCGACAAGCCCTTGGCCCCACCTCTGGTCAGGTCAAGGCACCTCCTAGAGGGAGGATTGTAAGCCTTTATCCGTGCTACACTATGGCCGGGTTAAAGCATTGACAAGCTCCTATCCACGCCATGCTATGGCCAAGACAGGGCACCTCCTGGAGGGAGGAGTGTAAGTTTTTATCCGAACCACGCTATGGCCAGGTTAAAAAATTGATAAGCCCTTGGCCATGCCTATGGTCGGGTCAAAGCACCTCCTAGTGGGAGGCTGGGTAAGTCCTTGGTTCCAGCCTCTAAGACTGAGCTAACCAAGAGCACAAGACAACAATGTACTAAGACGTCCAAGCCCAAGAAGTGGCTCATCAAACAATGGACTAAGATGTCCAAGCCCAAGAAGCGACTCATCAAACAATGGACTAAGATGTCCAAGCCCAAGAAGCGGCTCACCAAACAATGGACTAAGATGTCCAAGCCCAAGAAGCGGCTCACCAAACAATGGACTAAGATGTCCAAGCCCAAGAAGCGGGTTTATCAAAAATGGACTAAGATGTCCAAGCCCAAGAGGCGGCTCATCAAACAATAGACTAAGATGTCAAAGCCCAAGAAATGGCATATCAAATGATGGACTGAGACGTCTGAGTTCGAGAAGAAGGCAATTAGACTACAACTACATATGAGGCCTAAAATGTTTACACATGTCGTAGAAGGCAGAAACTAAGGAGTAGAACAGAACTCCGCTGATTAATATCTAAATCTGGATTTTGGGACTCTCACTTCTTGCCGAATATGGATTTCGGGTCTTCTCTAATCATTTATGATCTTCCTCATACCCAAATCTGGGTTTCGAGGCTATTATTCGACTTCAATTATTAATGCCCTGATCTGGGCTTGAGATTTCTATTATAAAGATAATTATTATGGATTTCTGATTATCCAACATATGCCTTAACCTGGGCTAGAAATTCCTATTATGAAAATAATTATTGTGGATTTCTGGTAATCCAACATATGACCTAATCTTGGTTGGAGATTCCTATTATGAAGGTAATTATTGTAGGTTTCTTATTATCCGACATATGCCCTAATCTGGGCTTTTGATTTTTGTCATTGTTTGCACAAAAAATGGACAAACACCTCAAAGTCGTATGATTTAGTAGATCTTATGTTGTTCTTAGTGATTTGGGTGATTTATGCAAATATATGAAAAGCAGGGGCTAAACTGTAAAAAGACACGTAGATTTATAGTGGTTCAGCCTGAATGTGCCTACGTCCACTTTATATGTTATTTCTCTTCTCTTGTTTTGATTACAAGTACAAAGCTTTGATACAAGTAAAAGAAAGTTGTTTGAAAGTTCTCTCCGTGCTTGAGCTCTCAAACTTGTCCCCCATTGTTGTACCCATGCCCCTCTATTTATAGAGTGAGGCTGGGGGTAGGGGTCTTGGATGTGTATAGTTGCTGGTGGTCCTGGGCTGATGTGATCTGGCCTGGCACGTTTTGGTCCGGTAGCACTTGGTCCGGTGATGGTTGGGTTGTAGTCTTGGTCCGGTAATACTTGGTCCGGTGGTAGGTGGACTGGTGGTTGATCCGGCAAGGCATGGAAGAGGAGTTGGTCCGGTGGTGAGTGGAGTGTATGTTGGTTCGGCAGGAGGTGGTTCGGTAGGGGTTGGTCCGGCACCTTTGGTCTTGGGTGATGGTTCGGTAGTCACGAGGAAGGAGCTGGTTCGGTGGGTATTAGGAAGGATCTGGTTCGGTGGGAAGCATGTTGGGTGGTCCGGCTTACTTGGTTCGGTTGGGTGAGATGGTATTTGGTTCGGGGAGACCGGTTGAAATATACCCAACACTTGCGCCCCAAAGTGGGGTACGTGCTTGTAGGTGCCGCGCTTTGTTTTCTTGTGGCTGAGATGGCTTCGTTCGGTCTTGGGTGTGCCGAACCGGTTGGTCCGGTCGACATGTTTTGCTTATAAATAGAGGCTTTAGGTTACTGTCATCCTTCATCGTTTTGAGATAGCCGAACCAACCTGATTACTGAATCAACCAGATTACCGAACCAGGTATGTTCAAATGCCGAATGGGTCTATTTTGAATTACCGGATGATCTCTTGCATCTGTCCTACCGAATGGACCTTCGCATTTGCCCTGCCGAATGAACCTTCGCATTTGCCCTGCCGAATGAACCTTCGCATTTGCCCTGCTGAATGAACCTTCACATTTGTCCTACCGAATGAACCTTCATATTGCACTACCGAATGGACTTCTATACTATAATACCGAATGAACTTCTATACTATAATACCGAATGAACCTTTGCATCCACTTGTTTACATCCTCCGTTCTAACAATACGCTTTTTATGTTGCAGATAAATGTCTCGAAAAGCAGAAACTCGCTCGGATAAAAAGAAGTCCCAGGGCGAAGGAGAATCTTCCGCAGTGCCCCCTGCTCAGCCAGGACTGGAATGTCACGGATCTACCCCGAGATCACTAGTGGACGGGTACGGCCCTCAGGAGCTTCTGAACTCCCCGCCCGATTGCTTTCCTAGCTCCCTTAAGGAAGAGCAGCTTGATGTCATCTCCCGTTCTTTTGGAATCGATAGAGCGCGCATGCTGTTGCCAGGGAGAGAAGTTATGCCATATGACCCTCCCGAAGGGTACTTTGCCTACAGCAGATACCACTGCATGTGTGGTGCCATTCCGCCTCTTAATACTTGGGTAGCCAGCTTCCTTACATATCTAAAGGTGGCCCCATTCCAGCTTCAACCCAACTCATATGCTATACTGGTGAGCCTCTTCGTCATCTTCCAAAGGAAGCATGGTCGTGCTCCTTCCAACCGGGAGATCCGGTACTTGTATAATCTGAGGGGCTATAAGAAGGGGTCCCCATACATCAGCTTGGAGTCAGCTGTGACCTTCAAGCCGGTCTTGGATCTGTATTCCAAATTCAGCATGTTCAAGAAGGAGTGGTTCTTTGTCAGGGACGACTCTGTTTCTATTCGGCGTTTTCTTTTGGATGTAAGTTGATGCTTTATTTATAATTTCCATTCTGATTGCGATGCTTCTTCTCATACGTTTTCATTTTTGCTAGCGACAGGTGGCTTTGCGGTTGTGGAGACTGACCGCCTGGTTCAGACGGCGGCTGAGATAGAAGCTACCCCCGGGAGAGATAGATCAGCTGCTTTCCTGATCAGAAACGCGACCCTTATGGAGTATAACTTGATCCTTCCACAGCACTCAGTAGTCAAGCTAAGGGAAACGGTGGAGGAGAGGGCGGCTGCTCAGGCTAAGGGAGGTGCCACGGCAGAGAGTGGCAAGAGGAAACCTTTCACAAAACCTCCAGCCGTCGAAGGTAAGAAACTTAAGAGGTCGGACGGTCCTTCCCCCAGCAATTGTCCACTTACCCAGGGGGAGGAAGACTTAGAGGAGGAGAGAGGTGAGGGTGGAGGTGACCGGGAAGGCGGCGACGGTGGTGATGGCATCGGGGCCTTGCTTCCTGGGCAAGCAGGCGAGATCCAGGAGTGGACGGATGATGCATTCCACCAAGCTTTTGAAGGACTGGACGGGGAACCGACTTTGATAGAGAAATCCGGAAAAGCTGACAAGGCTGGGACTGGTGCAAGCGAGTCTCCTCAGACTATTCCAGCCAAGGTGGCTTCGACGACTCAAGGTGAACTTTTGACTCCTGCGGGCTCCATTTAAGATAGGGACTTAGGAATATTTTATGATCCGCTCCCGTCTTGGAATGAAATCCAGGACTCACTGCAGTATCCTACTCCTCCCCAGGGTTGATATAAAACCACAGACGTGTTTTCTTTCGTCTTTTAACTTTTAATTTACCGCGTTTCTTGAATTATGGATCAATATAGGCTTGTGACACTTGTTCTTTATATCAGGAGCAGGTAAAACGGCCAAGGCCTCAGACCTTCGGCACAGGCTTGAACAATACAAGCTCTCCAAAGCTTCCACCAAGCCGAAGACTCCGACCCACCGTTCCGAGGATGTAGTCGACTATCGTCCTCTTCTCGGGGTTATTGAAGAGGGTATTCAGAAGAGAAAGAGGAGTCATTCCTTATCCGAACCTTCACTCGGTCCCCAGCCCCCAATTCAGCCCCTTCATGATATCAGAAAGGAGGATACTGAGTTCGCACTCTCTCCGCACCTGTCTGAAAATCCTACCGTCACTCGGATTGATCGTCCTTACTTGGTTCGGAATCCATTTGCGGGTCATCCTGACCTGGATCCAAGTTCCCATGATATTGCTTTTGACGAGGTTACCAGTGAGCATCTTCTTCCCCGCAATCCCATGGTACGGGTGCTTGACGAGGCTAAGTCCTTAGTTCTCGATTTACTTACTACTCGGATAATTACCATGGGAGACGAGGCCAAGGCTAATTTTGATCGGGTGGTGGAGGAGACTAGGAAGCTGATGGGGCATCATGCCCGGCTGGTTAAGGCTGGAGAGGAGATTGGGAGTGCCAACATCCGACTACGATTGGTGGTTTCGGATAAGGCCAAATAGCTCGCTGACCAGGCCATTCAGATTTCTCAGCATGAGGCTGCTTCTGGACGACTAAAGAAAACCATGGAAGAGGCCAGCCGGGCCGAACTGCGAAAAATGGAAGCTTCTTGCAAAGAACGGATCGACATGGCTATTGCCACGGTGGACGAGGTTCAAAAAGCGGATCTTGAGCAGGTAGAGGAGTTGTCCGGGAAACTTGAGGCTGCAGAGCTTGCTCAAGCCAAGTTAAGGGAGGAGATGGAGGCAATGCGGGAATCCCTTCTGGTTGACTGCTCGAGATACCGATCGGAGAGAGATGTTGCCGTTGAAAGGTTGTCGGCTTCCGAGGCCCGGATGAGGGAGTTTGAGGAGAATGAGGGGATGATGGATGAAATGCTTCAGGACATGTACTTCCGAACTTGGAAGCAGGGCAACCTATCCTGGATGGATGATTATCCTAGGGTCATGGCTAAGGTTTATCTTCGGGCTCTGGCTAAAGCGGATGCGGATAAAGAGGGTGGCGTGGCCTTTAGCATGGATGTGGTCACTGCCCAGTTTACCAAGGAGGAGAAGGTGGTGGTGAAGGAGGGTATGCGGTTGCTTGCTGCTGAGGAGGCAGGTGTGCAAGTAGAAGATGACGACCAGGATGGCCAAGAAGCAGGTGCTGGTAAGTCTCCCTTTTTTAGTTTCCCTATTAACTTGGTTGCTTCTCACTAATGAATCCTTTCTCTGTCTGGACAGGTGGGCAACAGGACAAGGATGAAACTCCAATGCAGCCGGCCCCTTGATTATACCTGGAAAAACTCTTTTTGTGGATTTGACAGGGTTGTATATGTTAGTCTTAAAACAGTAAAGTAACTTTTAGGTTGTAATATTTTGCTACTTGTAATAAATAGCTCTATTCTTGACGTGTAATTCTTTGGCTTAAGCTGATTTTGTCATCTTCTGAATGTTTGTTGCTATTTTGACATGTCGTATGAGAAATATAGCTATGTATATTCTTGTAACTAAATTGTGTTTGACGTCAGGTTCTTGTTTAAAACATAATTTCATGACTTGCAATGTTAGCGCGTGGTGTGAACAAATTATAGTCAAGTTTTTGTACAAAAGAAGAAAATACCGCCTTCCATGTTCTAATTGTAGATGGCAGTCTTGAATATCTCGTATGACCGAGCAAGGAACGCAGTTGAATGCCCAGCCATCCAATTGTGAGTCCCTACACCCATCGGCGAGTATCTCCTACTCTGTATCCTGTACTTTAGGGATTGTTGTAGAGGATAGGATTGAAGTTTCTTAAGTAAAATTGAAATATGTGAAAAAGTAAAACTTCCAATCACGGAAGGCCTTCGATGTGCTCAAGTTCGTGGCAAACGGGTTTTGTAGTCACTTTCCCTAGCTGTTGGTCTTGGAGACATTTGTCACCCATCTTACGCCTCCGCGGGGAGTTAATTCTTTTTTACCACAGCCGCACTTAAGACACATCGGAGCCGAGATCGCGCACAGTAACTACCCGGGCCATTATGGCCCGTAATCGTGGGTATTATTCGATTTACTGTGGCCGGCTAGCGTGGGTGCCGATCGTCAACTGTGAACTGCCCCTGGCTGGCCACACCTTATGTTGGGGCTTATAGTCGGTTCACAGTTGACGGCGAGCCTAACGCCATAATGAGCTGCCTCGGCTATAGTCGGCCTTCTCGGTGGCTTATAATCGGCTCATTACAGTTGGCTTTAAGGGCCGTCGCGAGCAATGAGTTAACCCGCAGCAGAGGGATGCTGGAGCAAAAGTGTCTCATTGGCGAGGGCATAGATTCGCATAGTACCTGTTAGGTTTTGCCCGGGTGAAGTTGCGTCGTGGAGTGCTTTGAGTGGAAATGCTATACGCATAGGATTTTGTTCAACAGAAAAGGATAAAGTTAACAAGTAGCCAAGATATAAAGGAACAAGTTAAAAAAGAGACAAGGTTTTTTAAAGTGGTTCGGCATGAAAAGGCCTACGTCCACTGATTCTCTTTGTTGATTCACTTCAAATGGGCAGTACAAGTTAAGAAAAGTATCGACGGAGGTGCTAGATGTTCCATGCCCTCTAGAACACCTCTCCGTCCACTGTTGACAAAATATAAGCTCCATTGTGGAGATCTTTATGAATTACATATGGTCCATCCCAGATTGGGTCTAGTGCTCCAGGGCGAGGGAAGATTCACTTGAGGACAAGATCCCCTTCTTGTAAGGTACGATGCTTGACTTTGGAGTTGTATTGTGCTGCCACTTTCTGCTTGTGGGCTGCTGTTTTAAGGACTACATCATTTCTTCTCTCCTCAACTAGATCCAAAGACATGTGGAGGAGTTCTTCATTCTCTTTCGGGTTATAGTGGATCCTACGGTGGGAAGGCACAATGGTTTCAACTGGGAGCATAGCCTCCGATCCGTATGCCAAAGAGAAAGGAGTGTACCCCGTTGATGTTCTGAAAGATGTGCGGTAGGCCCACAGTGCCGTAGGGAGTTCATCCACCCAAGCGCCCTTTGACTTTTCGAGCTTCTTTTTGATCAGAGTTTTCATAATTTTGTTGACTGCTTCGACTTGTCCGTTTGCCTGGGGATATGCTACGGATGAGAAGCTTTTATGAATTCCGTGCTCTCGGCACCAGTTGGCGAATTCCTCGCTGTCAAACTGAAGTCCATTGTCTGATATGATTTTGAGTGGGACTCCGTACCTGTATAGAACATTTTTGATCAAGAAGTTAATAACTTTTGCTGAAGAAACTTTATTCAAAGGTTCCGCTTCCACCCATTTGGTGAAATAATCAACTGCCACTATAGCATATTTGGCCCCGCCTCGGCCCATCGGTAGCTCGCCGATTAAGTCAATTCCCCATATTGCGAAGGGCCAAGGGCTGGTCATTTGAGTAATCTCAGTTGTTGGTAGCCGCGGAATCTTAGCAAATTTTTGGCATCTGTCACACTTTTTGACGAAATCTAAGGCGTCCTTGCTTAAGGTGGGCCAGAAATATCCGTATCGGAGTATCTTTTTTGCTAATGTTTGCCCTCCGGTGTGATCTCCGCAGCTCCCCTGATGGATGTTGGATAAGATTTCCTTGGCTTCCCTCCCAGCTACACACCTTAATAACGGGTTAGAGAATCCGCGCCGATAGAGGATGTCTTCTTGTATTGTGTAGCGGGATGCTTTCCTCAAGATTTTCTTGACTTCGTTACGCCCGTTGGGTAGTGTGCCACTTTGTAGGTAGTCTCGGATGGGAGTCATCTAAGTTGCTTCTTCGGTTGCAGTTATCAGATTCACTTGCTCAAAACTTGGGGCCAGTTGCTTTGAGATAGTTACTGCCCCGAAGATGGTGATGTCTCTCACACTTGCTTGCTTTGCCAATTCGTCGGCCTCTCGGTTCTCTTCCCGAGGGATGTGTTTGACTAAGTAGTGGTCCAATCGGCTGAGAAGTAACTTGGTCTTCTTTAGATATGCTATGAGTCGTTCCTCTAAAGCTTGGAATTCTCCTAATATTTGATTAACAATAAGTTGAGAATCGCTATGAAGACACAAAGAATTGGCTCCGATTTCTATGGCAATTTCTAGTCCAGCTATCACTGCTTCATATTCTGCATCGTTGTTGGTGGCAGCGAACTCCAATCTTATAGCATAGTGCAGTTTGTTTCCCCTGGGAGTGATTATTACCACACCTGCCCCCGAGCCCTGTTCGTTTGATGCACCATCCACAAAGAGATTCCACTTGATATCTTCTGCTATTTCCAATTTCTCCTTATCTTCGTAGGTAGTGAATTCTGCAATGAAATCAGCCATGGCTTGTCCCTTGATGGCGGTGCGAGGGTGATAGGTGATATCATACTGACTTAGTTCAATGCACCATTTAAGTAGTCGCCCAGAAGTGTCGGGACGATGGAGTACCTGCCTCAGTGGTTGATCAGTCAGAACTTTGATGGAATGGGACTGGAAGTAGTGACGCAGCTTTCGTGATGTGATTAGTAAACAGTATGCTAGCTTCTCAAGTTTAGGATATATGACTTCTGCCCCAGTAAACTTTTTGCTGACGAAGTAAACTGGCCGTTGCGTGCGGTTGTCTTCCCTTACCAAGGCTGCGCTTAGGGCGTGAGATGACACAGCAAGGTATAGGTATAATTCTTCGCCTTCGCATGGAGTCGAGAGTACCGGTGGTTTCTGAAGGTGTTCGATTAGGTTAAGGAAAGCGGTTAAGCATTCGTCAGTCCATTCGAACTTTCCCTTGTCTTTCTTTAGGGCTTCAAAGAAGGGGACGCACTTGTCCGTCGCCTTGGAGATGAATCGGCTTAGAGCGGCCACTTTTCCATTCAAACTTTGCATTTCCTTCCGAGTGGAAGGTATCTTGATATCCCTTAACGCTCGGACTTGTTCAGGGTTTGCTTCTATCCCTCTGGCATGAACGATGAATCCTAAGAACTTTCCTGATGACACTCCGAAGGAGCATTTTAGTGGATTCAACTTCATTCCATATTGTCGAAGTACTTGAAACATCTTGCCTAGGTGGCTTACATGATCTTTGGCTTTCCTTGACTTTACCAGCATGTCATCCACATATACTTCCATAGTTTGTCCTATTAGCCCTGCAAACATCTTGTTGACGAGGTACTAGTAGGTGGCTCCTGCATTTTTAAGTCCGAAAGGCATTACCTTATAGCAGTATAAACCCCGGTCGGTGATGAAACTAGTGTGGTCTTGGTCGGGAGCATGCATAGGAATTTGGTTATATCCTGAGTATGCGTCCATAAAAGATAGGAGCTCGTGCCCGGCTGTGCTGTCTACAAGTTGGTCGATTATGGGAAGTGGGAAGCAATCCTTTGGGAAGGCGTCGTTTAGGTTGGAAAAGTCAATGCAGGTTCGCCACTTCCCATTAGCCTTTTTTACCAGCACCGGGTTGGCGATCCATTCCGGGTAGATAGCTTCTCGTATGAAGTCATTGGCGAGTAGATTCTTTACTTCTTCATCGAGGGCTGCTGATCGCTCTGCCCCCATACTTCTCTTTCTTTGTTTTACAGGCGCCTTGGTAG
Organism: Allium fistulosum; assembly: GCA_030737815.1. Classification (NCBI taxonomy): domain Eukaryota; kingdom Viridiplantae; phylum Streptophyta; class Magnoliopsida; order Asparagales; family Amaryllidaceae; genus Allium; species Allium fistulosum. The sequence goes on from CM060907.1 coordinate 400,123,568, forward strand.
GATCAATGTTTAATACGTGGCATGCTATGCCGGGGGCGATTCCGGTCATGTCAGCGTGTGACCAAGCGAATACATCCAAGTTATGGCGGAGAAAATCGATGAGTTGTTCCTTCAATTCGGCTTTTAGTTGGGACCCAATTTTCAATAGTCTACTTGAGTCGTGCTTGTCTACAGATATAAACTCCATAGCCTCTGCAGGCTCGGCGGTGGCCTCCTCCTCTTTGTCCCTAGGGTCTAATTCATTGAAAGGGTCGCTGGTATATCGAAGAGGAGGGGCTTTCTTTAGTTGCTATGCTTCTAGACTTTTTGTGCAGAGGGCAATCTCTACACCCTTCCCTTTATCCTTCCTGTGGTTGTTGCGAAGTTCAGTCACATAGCAGTCTCGAGCAACGTCCTGGTCTCCTTCCACTTCCCCTACTCCATTGTCTGTTGGAAATTTCATCTTTAGGCACCATGGGGCTAGGACAATTTGGAAGTCAGACAAGGCCGGTCTTCCTAAGAAGGCGTTGTAGGCCGAATGGTTTTCTATTTGCACGAACGTCTGCTTCCGTACAATGGAGCGGGGATGGCTTCCAATCTCAACAAAGAGGTCCAGTTGCCCGAGGGGCATCTTAGCATCCCCAGTGAAACCGTGTAGTGGTTTATCCCAGGGAGATATATCCTTCATTGATAGCTTCATTTTTTCGAATGCGTGTTTGAACAGGATGTTTACTGAGCTTCCAGTGTCTACCAGGATTCGGTAAACTTTGGCGGGACCAAGTCGGGCAGAGATGACCATGGAATCCATGTGAGGGTACTGCCTTCCTTCTAGGTCACGCTTACTGAATGTGATGTCATTACTTTCTTTCCGCTTCGGGTGGCGCTCTTCCATAACCGAATTGACATAGTCTTTATTGTCTCTAAGCGACTTTCCGTATCTTTCCATCTCTTTCCAGCTTCTGTCTGCGATGTGCGGCCCTCCTGAGATGGTATGGACCACTATCTTCTCTTGACTAGAGCTGCTAGCGTTGCAGTTTCCTCTGTCGGCCCCCGGTGAGGGTAGCCTTGGGTTTTCATTGGCAGGAGCTGGGGTCCTGTCTTGACCTTTTACATAACGTTCTAGTTTCTTCCTTCTGATGTGTTCCTCAATCAGATCTCGGAGATGATGGCATTCGTTGGTATCATGCCCATGAGATTCGTGGAAGCGGCAGAACTTTCCAGACTTCTGTGCGTTATCTGATTACTTCTTGTATGGTGGGCGTTTGTATCTAACTTCACCTTGGGTGGCAAGGAAGATATTTTCGACGGTCTCGTTCAAAGGAGTGTAAGTGTCGAATCTTGGTCCTGGCCGATATAGGCGCTTTTCTCCCTTCTTGCCCCCAGCATTGTCTCTGGAATCATTTCTTCGAACGTCCCTTGCCACAGCAGGGGCATTGCCATGGGTTGTCTTATTTTGCTGTCCTGACTACCCCTCAACGGCAGCATCCTCAAGCCTCATGTATTTCCCGGCTTCGTGGAAGAAGTCGGGTAAAGTAGCTGGTTTTTCTTTTGTCAACCTTCTAGCAAATTTAGTGTCCGGATGCACACCACTACAGAGGGCCATTAGGATAAGCTTCTCATCGGCATCTTGGACTGCGGCTACCGCGGCGTTGAATCTGGTTAGGTATTGCTGCAGCTTCTCTCCAGGTTTCTGTTTGACGCTGGATAAGGAATAAGCGTCCTTAGGTTGCTCCACATGAATGTGGAATTGACTGATAAAATTTTCTTTCAACATTTCCCACGAGCTGATGGATCCCTGGGGTAGATGACAGAACCAGGAGGTAGCAAGATCTGCTAAGAAGAGCGGAAAGCATTTGCACAGTACTCCCTCTGTCGCCCCACTCATTAGCATATGTTGCGTGTACCTCTATAAGTGTACAACGGGGTCGGAGGTTCCCTTGTAGGGTTCCATTGTTGGCATCTTCCATTCTCGGGGGGTGATAGCAATTTCGATATTGCGGGCGAAAGGGCTGGTTACCCTAGCACCTATCCCTCGATCTCTTTGCTCTCGTTGGACACACTCTCTGAATAAGCGTGCCATCCTTTCATCAGAATTTGGAGCAGATAGAAATGAGTTTGGTTCTGTTCTGTGGGATTGATCCCGTCCAGATGACCTGTAGGGGTGGTATCGTCTATCATTCCTCATATTTTCCAGTGGCTGCCTTTGATCTTCTGGGAGCATGCTAGGGTCAGCTACAGTTGGCCCTTGCCTTGATCTTCCCCTACCGGTTTCTGATCTAAGCACTTCCTCGGGTCCAACTTCGGGCTGGACTCTAGCTCGGCCCCGTTCACTGGCGTTTCCGTGGTTAGGCAGTATGACAGGCTCAGCTACAGTTGACCTCCGTCCAGTACCTCCCCCGTTGGGTTCGGTACCAAACATTTCCTCAGGCCTAACTTCGGGCTGTGCTCGGTCTCGGCTCCTACCATGGCTACTTCTGCCGTTAGCTCCTTCGAAGAAGGAAGATCTTTGTTGTCTCTGAGATCCTCCAAACTGGGACTCGCCCTATGATTCAGTGTTGCGGTTGGATTCTTCAGCATCCCTTAAGCGTGACATGAGATGGTCCACCAAGGCTTCCTGCTGGGACGTGAAGCGATTAGTTACTTCAACCACAACTCTGTCCAAATCTGTCCTAGTAATTACTGCAGGCTGTTCTGTGGCAGGAGTGGTTGGGTTAGCCTGTCCTTCATTTGTTACTACTGCCGGAGGAGGACGATTTACTTGATTCGTGACAGCTGGATCTGGAAGACTGCTGGATGCGATGTTTTTTTCCTTTGTTAACATCTTTTCTCTGTTTGGGAGGCATGTTTTCCAAGTAGCGAACGATGCTGTTAGGAAAACTGTTAAGTGGATGAAGCTGAAGCTTCGAGCTTTTCTCAGTGAAAGCACCAAAAATGTTTGCACAAAAAATGGACAAACACCTCAAAGTTGTATGATTTAGTAGATCTTATGTTGTTCTTAGTGATTTGGGTGATTTATGCAAATATATGAAAAGCAGGGGCTAAACTGTAAAAAGACACGCAGATTTATAGTGGTTCAGCCTGAATGTGCCTACGTCCACTTTATATGTTATTTCTCTTCTCTTGTTTTGATTACAAGTACAAAGCTTTGATACAAGTAAAAGAAAGTTGTTTGAAAGTTCTCTCCATGCTTGAGCTCTCAAACTTGTCCCCCATTGTTGTACCCCTGCCCCTCTATTTATAGAGTGAGGCTGGGGGTAGGGGTCTTGAATGTGTATAGTTGCTGGTGGGCCTGGGCTGATGTGATCTGGCCTGGCACGTTTTGGTCCGGTAGCACTTGGTCCGGTGATGGTTGGGTTGTAGTCTTGGTCCGGTAATACTTGGTCCGGTGGTAGGTGGACTGGTGGTTGATCCGGCAAGGCATGGAAGAGGAGTTGGTCCGGTGGTGAGTGGAGTGTATGTTGGTTCGGCAGGAGGTGGTTCGGTAGGGGTTGGTACGGCACCTTTGGTCTTGGGTGATGGTTCGGTAGTCACGAGGAAGGAGCTGGTTCGGTGGGTATTAGGAAGGATCTGGTTCAGTGGGAAGCATGTTGGGTGGTCCGGCTTACTTGGTTCGGTTGGGTGAGACGGTATTTGGTTTGGGGAGACCGATTGAAATATATCCAACAGTCATTGAGACAATTACTACGAATTTTTATTATTCACCACTAATACCTTAATCTAGGTTTAAGAATCCTATTCTAAAGACTATTTCTAAATCTCACTTATTAAAACCCAAATCTAGGTTCTGAACATCTTACACTGACTACTAAAAGATTTCACTCGATGATGTCCTAATCTGGGTTTAGACTTTATAACTTTCTAGTGCCTGAATTTGAATTTCAAGTCTATTATCATCAATTTTGGATTCTGTTTATCAGATCCCGAATTTGGGTTTCAAAGCAGTAGTATTGATGCTAAAATAGACACCTAATCATCAACCAGAGTCTTCGATCTGGTCTTCTTAATACCCGAATCATGGTTATTAGTTTGCAGCTCTAAACGATGCTCACCAACTTCTAAATTTAATCTCCAGGGTCATTCTTATCTCCAGGAAGAATTTCTAAATACATATAAGATTTACGAGATATAAAGGCTTATTTCCAGATAATAACATACGACCTCCTATTTCCAGACATTGACCGTTTCCCATAGGAAGTTCATAGGCTTCAATTATTATATGAATGGACAACTATCAATTACAGACCTCATATCCTTTATTAAATTAGGATTATGATCAACTAATCATCTGGAATTAGAAGCACTGCTATGCTAACTTGTCAATAAGAATATACAAACATATATATATATATATATATAATTAGTTAGCAATATAAAATGTCATTTACTTTGAATTTTGCAGGATAACAAAGTTATTAAGAGCAAGGAAGTTCAGAGATTTTTGGCCTAAAGAACAAAAGCTTCTTTTCATACAAGGAGGGGCAAAATGTTAGCCATAAAATCCACTTAAGAACATAAATATGAAATAAGGTTAATGAAAATGTTAGGCTCTACTTGAATTACAAGCATAGGATTCAACAAAGGTAACAAAAAATATTTTGAAGGCATTAAGAAGGCTTTCGAAGAAGCCGTAGGCACTAGGCACCCCCGCTAGTGATAAACAGTGGAAAAGCTTTCGAAATGGATGAAAAAGAAGAGCAGAGCTACCCTTCAGCTATTTTCAACACTTCGATGTAGATGGATTCACGTATATAGGAAAAGCGAGGATGAGCTTGGAACCCCTTTTCGAAGGCAATGAAAATTAACCTTTCATATGCGCGCCAAACCTTACAAAACCAAAGGTTTCGCCTTCATTCAAATTGATCCTAGCAAACCTTTCAAGCATAGTTAGGCATTTCGAACAGGTCGAAGCCAATAACATTAGGAGAAGGTTTCGTGTCAATCCTCAAACGTGAATTCGTAAGCTACCTACAGCATCTAAACCATTGATACTTCAACATCTTTGAATCCCGAGTAAACAAACATTGATACAGTCGAAAGCTCTTATCTTCACTGCTGATAACAACAAAGCAACATGAAGAGAAAAGCGCATTTGTGGCCCTTTCGACCATGTCGAAAGAAATTCAAGAGAAAGCAGGGAACAAGAATAATAAAAACTTAACAAAGATGAATGGAAGACAAAAGACCCTTTTAACAAGGTCATAAGGCCTGAAATAAGATGAGGAGAAGTGCAAGCATGAGTTATAGGACTTGAAAGAGAAGCCTCTCGACTATATTGAAGGAAGGCGAGGCCTTTTAACTACATCAAAAGGAAGGAGGCGGAAGATAAAAAGACATTTCGACTAGGTCGAAAGCATTGGCATAGAAGGGGGCCGACCTGCATCTATATATATGACCCAAGGGGTCTGATTTTGGCAACCGGATTTTCGAATCCTAAACTCATTTATCTTATTTCTACTTCTTTGCGACACAAAATCTTTGTAAACTCTAAATCAATTTGGGGAAAAGCTCTTAAAATTGTAACTCATTTTGGATTAATGATAATGGAGAGATTCGCGGATTCATTAAGGATTCTTATTATGAGGAAGATCATTACGATCATTAGCTAGACTAATGATCAATTGCACATGATGCTATCTTATTCTGTTAACTTTGTTTTGTCTATGCAAATCAATAAGATCAATTTGGAAAACATATATGTCGTAACGTATCATCATCGTGACAAATACTATATAATGACAAACAAGGATGATGAGGATGTTTCGACATTAATAAGTTCATAGAACGTATGAATATCCAAGACGATCTTATATCAAGTATATTGAATAAAGTTTAGGCAACTGCAAACTGGATTTGTTTCGAAAGGATATAAACATTTTCAACCTGGTCGAAAGGAGTGTCCCGAAGTAAATCTGGTCTGCAATTGGCAAGCAATCATAAGAGGAAGAGTCCGTTAGAAAGGAATCTATACCCAAATGCATCAGGAATCCGTTCGAAGAGGTTCCTCTAAGGAGGAAACAAAACCAACGAGGTTAAAAGCAACTATTTCAAATTAATAGGTCAAGCATACCTCCCGACCTGGTCGAAAGGACAAGAATGAACATTTCGACATGATCGGAAGGGATGAAAATTCAAAATGAATAGTTGTCTTCAACTTCTATAAAATATGGGTTTCAATTAAGATGTTCCTTCTCTTGCCGGCGTTTCTAAGTGAACTTCCGAAACTGTTTTGACTAAGTCAATTTGGTCGAAATGTGGTTTTTGGAGGAAGCAATCTTTTCGACAACCCTATTTTATATGAACTTATTTACCTTCTACATATCTTTGGGTATGTTAGCAAGTTTTATTGTTAACACTTTCGGAGGGGTTGCTTTGGCAAAATATTCTTCTGTGGAAAGTAAACAATGGCGAAACCAACTGCTTTGAAAGGTTTGGAACGTATGCGGAAGCTTGCTATCTGATACCTTCGAAAGATACCTTTAACTCGTATGAAACCCCTTTATGCATGCGGAACCAACTGTTTTGAAAGAGGTTTACTGAAACATAAGGGTTGATTCATTCCCTTTCGATCCTTTGAAAGTCCTTTGCTCATTTAATAGTTTGCAAAAGCATTCTTTCGACACCTTCGAAAGGTCTTGCTGCTGCTATTATTTTTTGTGGATCCCTCTTTTGTATTCTTCATGGTTTCGAAAAAGTTGAAATAGATTTTGGTGATAACATATATTATTTTTAAAAGATAAAAGTGATGCTTTTGAAATGTTCTAAATTTTTGCTAAACGAATTACTTAATGAACGTAAAAATTAAAAGTATACGAAGCGATAATGGAGGCGAATTTGAAAATGAACTATTTACAAATTTTTGCAATAAAAAAGAATTAGTCATAATTTTTCATTTCCACGAACAGCTCAACAAATTGGTGTTGTAGAAAGGAAAAACCAAACTTTACAAGAATGTGCATGAACCTTACTAAATAGTAGTAATCTACCAAAAAGTTTTCGGGCTGAAGCTGTTACTACCGTATGTTATGTATTGAATCGTGTAACACTTAGACCAATGACTAAAAAGACTGTTATGAAATATATTTCAAAAAGAAACCTAAAGTATCGTATTTTCGAGTAATTGGATCAAAATGTTTTATCTTAAACACAAAATATTATCTAGGAAAATTCGATTCTAAAGCCGATAAAGGAATTTTTGTTGGCTATTCGGATCGAAGTATAGCATGTAGAATTTTTAATAAACAAATAAACATTATAGAAGAAAGTCTGCATGTATCATTTGATGAAAACTTTACAACTAATAAAAATGATGACGATGAAGAAGTTATAATCAAAATTAATATACCTATACATGTAAATAATTGTAATAATATCAATAATAATAATGATATAGTGATAACTTCACCGCCTAGGATATTAAAGGACCATCCAATTAACAATATTATCGGTGATTTAAGTACAAAAGTATCAACCAGAAAACAGTTTAGTCAAGTGAGACAAGCTGCATTTATATCAAATTTTAAACCTAAAAAATATATAGAAGCATCAAAAGATGATTTTGGGATTATTGCAATGCAAGAAGAACTTAATCACTTTGAAGAAATAACGTATCGGAACTTGTACCAAGACCAAACGATCAATCTACAATTGGAACAAAATGAGTTTTCAAAAATAAAGAAGATGAAAATGAAAACATTGTCGGAAATAAAGCAAGATTAGTTGCTCAAGGATATAATCAAGAAGAAGGAATTAATTATGAAGAGACATTTGCTCCAATAGCACATCTCGAAGCAATACGAACATTACTTGTTTTTGCATGTCATCATAATTTTAAACTTTTTCAAATGGATGTAAAAAGTGCTTTTCTAAATAGCTTTATAAAAGAAAAGGTTTATGTTGAACAACCCCCACTACTCGTTCATGAAAAATATCCCCATCATGTATTTAAACTTAAAAAGGCTCTATACTGATTAAAACAAGCATCTCGTGCTTGGTATGAAAGATTAAAAACTCTTTTACAAAATCCCGATTTCCAAATTGGTAAAACAGACTCTACTTTATTTATAAAATGAAAAAACAATGACATATTAGTCGTACAAATATATGTTGATGACTTATTTTTGGTTCAACTAACGAAAAATTATGCAATGAATTTTCTGACATTATGAAAAATGAATTTGAAATGTCACATATGGGTGAATTAAACTATTTTTTGGTTTTGCATATAAGACAATTAGAAAATGGAATTTCTACAAATCAAGAAAAATACTGTCGAGATTTATTAAATCGCTTCAGAATGGATAATATCTAAAGTAAACTGACTCTTATGAGTACTACTCTACATTTAGATAAAGATGAAAATGGAAAAGATTTCGATCAAAAACTATACCAAAGTATGACAGGATCTCTGATATACCTAATGGCTAGTAGACCGGATATTATAATGAGCATATGTTTGTTTGCACGGTTTCAAGCACAACCAAAGGAATCACATCATCAAACGGTTAAACGAATTTTAAGATATTTAACCAACACTAAATATTATGGTCTTTTCTACCCGAAAGGAAGCTCGTTCGAACTCATGTCATATAGTAATGATGAATTCGGGGTTGTAAAATAAATAGAAAATGTACGAGTGGCACATGTCATTTCATTAGTCAATCTCTGATATCATTAGTTTGGTAAAAAGCAAAATTGTGTATCTCCCTCAACATGTGAAGCGAGTATGTATCAGCGGCCTTATCCAATGCACAAGTAATATACATGCAACAAACTCTTCAAGATTATGGTAAAATCATAAAAAATTCTCCTATATATTGTGACAATACTAGTGTCATATATTTATCAAAAATCCTATTCACCAGTCTCGAACAAAACACATTGATATTCGTTATCATTTCTTAAGAGATAATGTTAAAAAAGAAATCATATCATTTTAATTTGTAAATATCTAAAATTAAATTGCAGATATTTTTACCAAACAACTAAGCGAACTATCTTTTGTAAAATTAAGATGAGACCTAGGACTATGTTCATACAATGAATTAGTAAACTAGGATAAAATTTTACCAAAAAAATTGCATAGGAAATCTTTTATTTGTAAACTCAATGACACGATTTTATCCACATAAAAATAAGTAAATTTTGTTACAATTCTATTGTCAAAATATGTTATTCCAAACGTCTATATATAGTAAAAATGATTTTTATATAAATCAACTTTCTCTGCAAACTAAATACATATTCGTTTGCAAACCATTTCTACTTAAAATTTCCTTCGATCACAATTCTACTTATTCGACTATCGACTATAGCTCACCCTCATCGAATAACACCTACGTATCACCAACCAAATCCATACCTCCATCAAATCGATCAGCCTCTCTAAACATTATTGCATCACCTCCATATTGCACTAATTTTTCTCCTAAGGAAAAGAAAGCCAAATGATCAATGGATCTAGAATCAACATCTCTGTAACGACCCGAGTTTTTAATGGTTTTAAATAATGAAATTAGCTAAATTTTGTGAAATTTTAAATAATAAAATTTTGAAATAGAAACTTGATATTTGGAATACGTCTATTTAAACATAGCAACTGGTAAATTTTCATCAAAAAATATGGAAGTTTATTTTTCTAGTGTTATTTTATTTAAATCTATATCAGTTAATATTTGATGATAATTAAATGTTTTCCAAAGCTGAATATTTTTCCATAGAAAATTGTAAATCATCTTCTAAGCAAGACGTCATATTTCGTTTCTCAAAATTTTGACTGTTATTGCTCCGTCGATCTTATTTTCGACGAAATAACTGTTGAATTTAAAAGTTTTTCGAAACCTAAATATGTCAACATGAGAAAATTTATTTAGAATACTCTGAATAAGACTGCGTAATTCGTTTCGCAAATTTCGAATGTTTCTAGCTCCATTTGGATTTTTCCATACGGAATAGCAACGTATATCAGTGTCCCTATAAATTTTTGATCGGATGATCGTACCACTAATATCTGTATACCGTTTTGATTGTCTGTCATTCTGATCTCTACGGTATATTCAATTCTGTGTTTTGAAGTTCGGTTCACTGCGGGATCGATGAAACAATTTGCAGTATCGGTGCGGTTTCGAACCTTTCAAATTTCTTTTGACCATTCAATTTTCACCGTATCAATTCAACAGCCATCATCTATTTGAAATATATATTTCCTAAATTTGCGTCCATGCCTTTCTCTATTCCCAACAGTTAGTAGCTTTTTATATTACCCAAAACAATACATATCAGTGTGTTGTTCATCTTCTAATGCAAACCCATCTTTTTGTCCTTCCTCTTTTTTTACTGAGTATTCTTTCTTCCACCTACTTTCAGCCACACCAAAATGTTTCTTTCCCTTCCTTACAGCAAGTCGCAGCCCACCCCACTTTTTCACGTCCCCAAACCCTGTTCCTTCGCCCCTCCACGAGCCGCTCCGCCCTACCCGCCTCCTTTCACCTCCACTCTCCCATCGGCTGCTACCCATCCTCCACGCGCAGCACAGTAGCACTACCCTTCCCTCTCTGGCCTATGAGCAGCCGGCTCCCCTCGACCTGACACGGCCCACACCTCCTGCTCAGCCTCTCCAAACACCCTAGCCACCATTCCTTTCTCTCTTTCTTTCCTCGCTCATCCACCATTCGACAGCGACGGCTGCTCTCCCGACCAACGTAGTAGCCATGAGTCCCCTTCCTATTCATATGTATTTGTTATATATCATGTTTTATTTTATTATATTACTAGTAGCAACTTTGGCATTTACATAATAAAAATATTGAGTTATATACGTATATAATGATAGTAAGTTATATAGGTATATATATTTTATTATATGCTGCTGTGCTTAACTGTTCAATATATATTTTATAATAAAAGATGTTATATAGTCTGTTGCTATAAGGGTTGAACTAGTTATACAAAGTTGTTGTTTATACAGCTGTATATAAGGTTGTTGAGTATATATATTGTTACAAAGTTTACAAATTTATAAAGTTATAAAGTTCTTTATATTAAGGTATAAATGTTACCGCATATAATAAATTTAAATATATTATGTGATGAAAGAAGTAATAGATTTATATGTATAATTTTACTTGCATAGCCGAAATTGCTATTCATATATATTTATATTATAAATGAAAATATGTTTACAATAGATGGTTACAATAAATATATATGTCTGGAAAAATATGTTATATTATAGACTATTACATTCATTGTTTAAAAGTGAATGCCTATACATTTGAGCAGTATGCGAATTCATTTTTTAAATGTAACATATTGTGTTTATATTTTATCAGTTTAAAAAAAACTTTGGTTATATAAATGTGAACTTGGTTTTAGATTTTATATAGATATAGTACGTTTTGGGCTTTAACTTTTAATTTGAAATATAAATACATATATATTATTTTAACTAAATATATATAGTATGTTTAGTTCAACTCACATCAAAACTAATTCTAATTATTCCATCAATTACTGTTATCAGCTATTCATCGAATTCATGCCAATCTTCTTTGATTTGGAATTGTGACTGGATTCGTAACCCAATTCATTTTTGAATATCTCTAGCCTCGAAAGGTAAGCAATCACTCACGATTTATGTTCTTATATTATTAAATTAGATTTCAATTGAATCGTCAATTGAAATATGCTATTGTTAGTTATTTACATTGCTATATATATGCTGTTATTTGTATCTGTTCACCTATGACATCTGACACCATTATCTGTTATTTATATTGATGATATATACATGTTATATTATTATCATATTTGTCATCACTCTGCAAGTTCCCCGTTAGTATAGAATCACTATGGGTTGAAATGATACATACCCGAACGATCTGTAGAAAAGGAGAAAATCATTATGGGTTGAAATGATAAACCCAAGCGATTTTCAATTGAATTGAATTTGGGATTGCAGGTTGAAATGATATATACCCGTATACATATATGTAAATTGCAAATTTAAATGATAAATATCTGTATCACTTGACCATTGGATAGAAAATTTTATACAGACACTATTGGTTTATATATAAATATTTGAAAATGATTTCTATGGTTTTTGGAAAGAAGCATATGGTTTTATAAATATTTATTTTGATATGATATAAATGTTATTTTATATATAGTTAAATTCTTGATTTTAAGCTATGTATAAATTGGCTTAATATAAAATAAGTTTAATAATAAAGTTTGATTTTATTAAAATATAATATGGTTAATTATTTATTTGAATTATATTTTAATATAGTGTTTATAAAGATTTCATTTAATTAAGGTTGAGAAGATAGATTTGAAATTTGATTTGAAATTTTAAATTAGTAAAGAATTTATTTAATCGATTTGGAACTTATGGAATTTGGGGTTTTTAAGAGATATGATTTTATAACTTGATTTTGGTTTAAGATGATTGAAAATGAATATTTCAAGTTTAAAATATAACTGAAGAAAATATTTAGTGATTTGAAATTTGAAGTTTTATTTAAATGATATTGGATTTATTAAGTAAGTATTTAAAAACTAAATAATAGAAAATTGAATTTGATATATATATATATATATGAAATTTTCAAATTTATTTTGGGAATTGTTTAATACTTAAAGCTTTGAAATATATTGAAATTAAAATTGTTTATTTTGTGGCTCAAATCTGTTTTGAAATCGACATAATTCGAAAGGGGTTATTGAGAAACTGAATTGAATTGAAATTGATGATTTGAGATTTGATTAAATTTGAATTTTGGGATTGGTGTTGATTTGGAATTGATTTATGAAATTTGAGGAAGCTATTTTATTATATAAAGTATTTTGTTAAATTATATTTAAAACTATTTATATATGTTACTTTATAAATTTATTTCATATAAACTATTTTAATATAAATAATTTTAACATAAACTATTTTAAATTATAACTATTTTTATATAAATTATTTTAAATTATAAACTATTTTATTATATATACTATTATTTATATTTAAACAGTTAAGTGGGAAGTGTTATGATTCCAAAGCATTATAATTTCTAAATTTTGATTTCCAAAGTATTATGATTTCCAAAGTGTTTGATTTAGAAAGTGTTATAACTTTGAAGTACTAAGATTTTGTAAATGGATATATTTGAGATGGATATATTTAAATGGAAATGATATTGTATTTGGTTTTGAAATGGAAGTGATATCGTAGTGATATGGTTTTCAAATGGCAATGATGTTTTGGTTTTGAAATATAAACTATTTTGAAAGTTTATTAAATGACCAATCAGTGTAATAATTACGTGGTTATTGAAGAGTCCAGGATCGGTTAGGGACATACTCTCTGTCTAAACCGAAAACCACTTTAATAACTATTATACGCGGATTGTGATCCAGAATGAAGTGGTTGGAATGATGACGTTGTTGGATTTGAAGAAAGAGAACGATAATGGATGACCTTGACCCTTGTGTCAAATTGGAAATGACTTAAACAGGAGCCGGGCCGGGCCTATAGAGGGATCATTTTCACTGAAAACTCTTCTCTCGGTCTCCCTATTAATCTACTGCTTGACTTAAACAAGTGACCTCTTTTCTTTCATTTGTGAGAGAATGTCTCTAATTCACTCTCGGATCTAACTCTCTTTCTTTTTCTTTCGGGCTTAGCCTAGCCCCGTGGGAAGAGTTAGTAATTGATATCCATATTCAAAGGTTCCACAAAACAAAAGCGCTAGACCCCTGGTCCTTTACTTTAATCAACAAGGCTGCTTTCCCTGCTAACCCTTCTCGCCAAGGAAAGAAGTCCAATAGCAGCTGATCTTAAATCAATAGAATAAGCGAAAGGTTCAAGCGGCTCTCTCATTTCTCCATCTGCAGCCTTCGCTCTTTCACTCCGACAAAAAGACCTTGGCATCGCACTTAGCTGCTTTAGCCGACTTAGGGCCCTTTCTTCTTCTTCATACGCCCTTTCTTCTTTCGTTTCGTTTTTCGTGGTGTCTTTTGTTCCAGTGGTGGAAATGGAGCCTTTTACGCCACGGGGTGCCCTATCGGGGGTCTTCTCTCGGGCAAACTTACCTGCCCACCCACGGGACAAGACACAAGACAAGACAGAACCTGGGAGTCTGGATCACTGCTTTGGCACCCTTGATAAGTGGTGCCTTCGTCGTAGAAGTGCCTTTCATCATAGTGGTGGAATGCCTGTGTCTGAGGGGCCAGAGAAAAGTTTTAAGATTTCGCCGTTGCAGGAGAAAGGTAGCGGTACCTATTGCATATCCGATTCTCCATTTCATGGTGAGATCACTTCCGCAGAGCTTGATCTTTCCGAGGGTACAGTGCTCCTGTCGGATAACTTGTCTAATTCCCCATTCTTGCCTGGATGGGCTACTTCTTCGTGGTGAGAACCCAGAGAATCAAAACGATCATTTATTTATTTACAAAATGGTTGTCGCGAGGTAACCCCCGCCTCCCCTATCAATCGTTCGAAAATGAGTGGATTTCGTCCTGTGCCCAAAGCGGAGGGTGCCCATTGCCGTGAAAGCTTTGATAGCGACCTACGCCCTATTTGTTCATCTATCTCATTCCGGACTGCACGAGTCTTGTCGGGAGTGGCTATCACGATTACGACTCCTGCTCCATTGTCATTGGTGGATCCGTCGACGAACAATCCGTTTGTACCGAAACTTTGAAAACTTGGAAACTGAGAGTCCTTTCGTAAATACATCTGCAACCTGATGATCAGTGGATTCAAAAAGAACCCTAAGAGTCCCACGAGCAACACATTCCCTGACGAAGTGATAATCAATTTAAATGTGTTTGGTTCGAGCATGGAAAATAGGATTCACCGCCATGTAAGTCGCACTCACATTGTCACAAAAGAGATATATAGGTAGCGAGATAGAGATATGGAGATCACGAAGAATGGAGCAAACCCTTTAGGTACGGAATGTGACGGAACAGAATTATATCTAAGGTCGGCTATGATAGAGGCGAGGGCTCGGTATTCCGCTTCGGCACGAGATCGACCATCATGGGCTTATAATCTGAATCACGAGTAAGATTGAGGGAGAGGTATAAATAGACACCGGATTGGCTTGCGGGGTTAGCAAATTCCTGTTGGATTATTTGCTTAAACCACCTGAGACTACTGATGTCCCATCCTTAACTGATAGAGATCTATAGTCGGTTTGAAAGAAGGCGGTCCGAATCATTGATTTAATAGCACCCGAGTCAATTTGAATGATCAAAGCCTTCCATAGATAGTTTTCTTGCGAGCGGCCTAAGGAAACACAGTAAATCTGCCTCCAAGAGGTAAACCTGTCTACAGAATCGGACAGGAATAACGAACGCGAATGAATATGACTGGGCTTAGCTGCTTCCTATCCCGCGCCAAGGCTCAGCTACTCCTCCTTAATTTCCCGACCAAACCTAATTTCTTCCATCCGGAAAGCCAAACCAAAGAAGTAAAGCAATAAAGAATATTCCCGGGTACCTATACAACATATACAAACCAAACGAATAAGGAAAGCAATTGGCGCGGGACTTTCGGCAGTGGGACGAGCACAGGGAATAAAATCATTCTTATTCCCGGTACCCGAAGAAACAGTAAAGCATCGATGTTCGGTTGATATTGATCAGAAAGAAATCAGCATGCGGAAAACGAATACTTAGATTAGGGAGATGTTTTTATAACATATTCGCGAAGGGATCCTGATTCATCTGTCTGGTTTAGAAATAACCGAACTAGATCAGTTCTTTCATAAGATGGCAAGCACCTTTGCCCTAATTAATATACTGGCCTTCCGCTCACTTCGCTCGGACGAAAGTGGACCAGGTCGCCTTGGATTCAAAATCAAGCTGTTCGCTAGTTCTCTGTCCAATCTACCTAGAAACTAGTAAGGGGCGTTGGAAGGTAGTGAATTATTGGCATTGATGAATCAAGATCGGGCAAGTGAAAAGCCCATCTATTCTAGACGACCAAAGGGCGGATCAACAGTAGGTGATCAGTTCGCTTGGATGGTCACATACAAACAATAATAAGAAGAAATCTGCCGAAACCCGCGAATTCGTTCAAAAGAGAAAGATTCAGTCAGGTGCTCTTATTGTCTGTATGGGGATCGTGTCAAATTAGCAACCTCTAGCGGACACACTTCTTCGTAAACTACTCATTACTTGTTTTTGATTGGTGCGCACCCTTGAATTAGGAGTGTTGTTTCGTGGTGTTGCGATTGTTGCGGCGATGCGTTCTCACCAGTCCGCATCAGGCAAACGGTAGTTTCACTACCTTGGGTATTGCCTCAAGTGCCTTGTCATACTTGTATCCCAATGCGCGACCACTACGATTTGTTTCGTGTTATACCTATAGAGTACTCCCTGATAGCACACTAGTTTACGGTGGAGTTATAGTGTTGTATAGACTATGACGCTTATATGAAATGTGTTAAGGGGGATAATGGTAACGCCTTAACGCTATTTTGATACTTTATATTACTGATAGGCATTATCTACTTAGCGTACCCTACTATATATAAATAGTTTAACGGATCCTTAGAGGATGGTTATCTCAAACATCCTTTGAGTTACTTGTATTTTCAGTTGTTATTTCACTTGAGTTGGATTTATTGATATAAGAATGTTAATCCTGACCCGCGTGTTTTGTGTTTTGCTTTACGTTCGGGTCAGACTGAGTGTACCAGTAATCGAGGCTCACCTTTGGAGTTGGAGCTTCGCTTGGAGATCCAGCTATCTATCCATCTTTCAGATATTCAGTTGATTCCAGTGATGTATTCTGATCTTGTATTTGACTATTGTATTCGAGACTTCTGTTGTATCTTGTTTAACTCTGTTATATATATAGTAGCTTCATGAACTACTATTCTTTTGTTTCCGCTGCACTATTGTTATATTACTTCATGTCTGATATTTTGTGATCATTTATTTACTATGTATGCTGAGTTTTTCCAAATTCAAATTAACAATCTGATATTTTGAGCAATTCAAATCCGACATGTATGGATGTGAATGGTTGAAAATTTCAGGTCGTTATAATCTCTCAAAAAAAAAGTTGATGAAATATATCACTATCAGCAAGAGATGATAGGAGTTTAACGAGAAATGTATTATGAGCAATGACGTCAAGGATCACATCTAAAATTTCTTGAAAAATGTATTCTAGCAATTTAAGGTCATTCGCCAATAAAATATTGCATACATCAAGAATCTCCTCATTTATAAGAAACTCATGTAAAAGCGTATTACATTATTGCAAGAAATTTATGCAAGCCTGGACCATCAAACCAAGACTGGATTGACACTCTAGCTGGCCCAAATTGGTCTCCACTAAACCATTAATCGATGAAACAAAGGTTGAACCGAATTCATGGGACATACAACAAATTCAAAAATCTAACCCCTCTAACAAAAACTAAAATTATGATAGCATCTCTTTTGATATATTTTCCTAATATTGTAATTTTTTATATTGTTGTTTGTAAATATTCTCTTGAAATTTTAACAAAAAGTTTAACATTTTTGCATTTAAAGAAATATATTATGAAAACACGAATAACAAACGTCTATGACAATATCACAGACGTTTGTCAATGGTTTCAGGAAAATAATTTTCTGAAACCACATACGTCTGTGATACATCATAGACATCTATCATAGGTTTTGGGAAATTATTTCCTAAAACCACAGACGTCTATGTAAACCCACAAACGTCTGGTAAAACCCTAAGGCTTCTATCACTAGTTTCAGGAAAAAAATTCCTGAAACCACAGATGTCCGTGGCACCCCCATAAACGTCTATCGTTGCTCCCGGGTTCCATTTACAACAGCCTTATATAAACATTTTTTGCCCCATTTCTACTATTCACCAAGCTATTTCCAATCTATACTAAAATCCTAATTTCTAAAATCTCCGATTGATAAAAAAATGGCTTCCAAGACTCCCGTTAACAAAAGATCTAAGAAACGTCAATCTTCATTTTCTTAATCAGCCCTAGTCACCGATTCCCACATCCAAGAGTGCCTTCAAAATAACACAATTGCTAATAAAAGATTTGAAGAGCTAAAACAAAAGAAGCTAGAATCCGGCCCTTTCTACTGGTTTTGCAAGTTTGGAGAATACAGAATTCAAGAATTAACCATCACCTCCAGCTGTCGAGATTTGATCAATTTTGACAAAAACGATGTACAAATCGATCAACTTGCAATTTTTCTTCTTTACGCCAACTTATGTAGCAATGATATCTGGACCACTAAAAATGATGACGGTTGGTTATGGATAAGTGTTTATGGTTGCATTTTGAACATAAGCATAAATATAATTTGTCATATATTAGATTGTTCTTCATCCGGCCTCGATTTAGAAGAAATTCCTGCCCAAAAAAATTTACCTTGTGATGAAATCACACATCAAATTTGGGAAGATAGAATGCCATAATGGATATTAGTTTACTTACGGCTAGAGGCTCGGTTATTAAATCGAATGATAATCAATACAATAATTCCCCGCTTAGGAAGTCATGAACAAATTTACGAAAATGATCACAAAGCCCTTTTATGCTATATTTAGTGGAATACAGGTAAATTAGGCTAAGTTTATTCATGATGAAATAAAAAGCTTTTGGTCTCATCACTGACGCAGAATTATATATGCATCGTATATTATGTGTCTCTTGAATGGCCACGGGGTACCTTCTCATATCTCTTATTTTGAAGAAATCCCTATCAAGGAGAGCGGTATAAGATTTGTACCTTTAATGCACCTTCCCCAACGACCACTTCCAATCGTCTCGCTAGCCCAATGCACCTTGCAACAACAATAGCAAATGTACCTGGGTCCTTAACAACCTCCTACTACTCAGCAACAAAACCACTCACCTCGTCCTATATAGCAACCTACCTCCTCTTGACATACTACCGAATATTATTCTGATTTAGAGTTTCAAGAAGCTTATATTGAACCAATGTAAAACGAATCAATTGGTGATTTAACACTTAGAGAACAAAAGTTAATCGCGGCCAACCAGCAGGCTTTGAACAGTAAAATGACTGGCTTGGAACTGTCTTTTTCAACACGAATGACTAAGATGGAAAAAACTTTGGAAAAATTTGTCTCCGCCTTAGAAAAAGTAATGAGAAAGGTACGTGCCAGATCATCCTCTCGATCATCGTCTTCTCCATCACCTACACCACCTCCTCAAACTCAAACACCAATTTTCCATGCTCATACTTCTCACAAAGGAACCTCTCAAGACAAAGGGAAAACTAGTAAGCAAGGACAACCTACATAGGAGGAAGAAAATAGTGATGATATGTCCTTATCCGACCCTCACTAATTTCAACATCAACCTTACATGGCTTTCCAAGGGCTTTTCATTCAAGAAAATGAGGAGTATAACAATCAATCTTGTAAAACCCCAAATTTTTATAACAATATTCAGGAGATTTAACTATATAAACTAAATAGAATAATGTAAATGTTAAGTGGTAAGTGGATTGAGATATGAATAAAATTAAGGCCGTGCTTAATTTAATTAATTAAATGGGCTTAAAGTTAATTAGTTTGCATAAGGGTATATTGGGAATCGGCCGCACATAACCGTTACCCATTTATATTCTCGTTCCTCATTTCCATTTCCCATTTCATGTAATTTGGTAAACAAAAACAAAAACGTAAGAAGAGCCGGCCATAATTAAAGAAAAAGATATGAGAAATCAAAAGTAAAGCTAAGGATTAAAGCTAGGGGAATAATTCTCAATCTCAATCCAATCTCCTTATCTTAAATAAGGTGAAAAATAATTCATTCCATCTCTATTTTGTTTTATAATCATAATTTTTCTAATTTAAGGGTAAATTTGTTTTTATAATGATTTGGATGATGATATGCTTGAAATATAATTTGTTTGATTTAAACAAGAATGTTTAAATAAGATTATACAGGTTTTTTGGGCAAAACCAATTTACTTTGATGTTTAAATGGCATGGAACATTATATGTTGTGTAAAAATGATTTTGGAGTTGGGTTTTAATTTTGTAAATTTTCAAAGCTATGGAAAGATTACTATGAATTTTCAAAGGAAATTATACTTAATTGGGTTTATAAATTTATTTCGGAAATAATCTTGAGAATTTGGGTCTGAAATTTTGATATGTTAGATAACATGAATAAAGTGAATTTCTAGAAATTTTGGAGATTTTTCCTAAGTGATTTGCTACGCAAATTAAATTATTTTAGAGAGGGACTTCTTTGCAATATTGACTTTGCTTAATGGAAGGGCTTATTTGCTAACTTAACCATGGTTCAGATTTGAAATTAGCGGCAGTTATTTTAGTAAAGAATTTGAAAAGTTAAGGCAACCAATCTTGTGTTTACACGTGGCAGGTTAGTTAGAAAGTGCTTGCTTTAATTAGTATTAAATCGGGTTTACCCAGAAAAGTTGGTTCCACCTTCTTTAGAAGTACCTTTTTACTCAGAGCTTCCATCTTTAGTAAAGTTGAAACCCACTAAGCTGAAACCAATACACAAGGTATCACTTAGATGGTACGTAGTGGATTGGAGAAAGGCGGAATGCTTGGTGTCGAAAGCGTTGCTTCTGATGAGGTCGATACCTTTGTTTGTTTTAAAAAGTTAAGCGCCTACCTTTGTTTATTAAAGCCTTCGAAGAAGTCGAAGCATGTGTTTTTGAAAGAGGTTTACCAAAGGCTTTCAAAGGGGTTGCCATCTTATATCTTAAAGCGTAAGCTTTCGAATGGGTTTCTTTACTTATAAAATAAAGCTTTTGAAAGAAGGGATTCCGACCTAGTCGAAGCCCTACTGCCGTTTATTTTTATACCTTTCGAGTATATTGAAGTCATCAATGCCTTCGAAGGGTATATTCGTTTTAAAGATGTTTTAAGCCACTTCCTAAATGCTTTCGAAAGGGCTCAATGGTTTTGAAGGCAATGGCTTCGAAAGGGTGTTTTGATGCTATTCTTCAGTGTTTTGATTAAATGATTTGAAGCTTTCGAAAGGGATGGTGCCGACGCCATCAAGTTTTCCCCAATATTTTTATATGATAATTGATGGTTTCGAAAGAGATACTGTGACAACCCCTATCTAGAGGCCCAAATCTAAGCACAACAGATGCTGTAGTCATCTATAGTATTAGCTTCCGGCGACTAAATATGGTTATGTTAATGGTATGTACAATATCGGAAGCACTTGAATATGAAACAAAACATAGATTTCAAAACAACAATTTCTTCATTATATTTAAAATAGATGTTCCATAATTTTAATACATAATCCCACTACGTTGCCAGGCACAAATAAAATATATTTAATACAAAATACGCCAAGAGCGGTATATGAAGATACCCTCTTAGATGATCAGAGTCATATAGTCATAATAGACTTAATACAAACACAGCGGAAATACAACCAAACATAAAACTGCAGCTCCTAAATAGCTATCTGTTTGCCTCATGCATGCCTTAGGTATCCTTATTCGTCATCCTACTAAACCTGAAAAAGACCTTAACCCATCAGCCTACTCAAATTAATTTTTAGCACCCGAGAGTTTAAGGGGAAAACATAAACTTCAAGTCAGACATAAAGCTCGGTATGAATAATATTATACATCCCGGTTTAATATGTTAAGTGAGACCACGCCGCTTAGTGAAGCGGGTTTCCCCTCACTAACTTACTTTTAAAACATATCTTTGCAAAACCTTTTCCAGCAACTAAAACTGGTTAAATACTGTAAACCAATTCATTATGTAAACATGCATAAATATCAGGTAATAATGAACTATATTTTTAAACACATAAGTTATGTTTGGATAACTTTTAACCTTTAGCTGACTTGAGCCTACCAGACAATATACTCAAAATTAATCTAACACCTATTAGCTATTCTTCTTATGGACTATCTATCCTTAACTATCTGTTAAATACTTCACTTCTGGACGGTCTGTCATTAACTATTTGTTAAATACCTCGCTTCTAGATGGTCTGTCCCTAACATAATCATCTCCTAGGTCTTCCAGATCCTAATGGTGTTTCGGGCTCACCAATAACCTATCTATATACAAATATATATTCCTTTCGGTGTGTAATCATAATTTTAGTCTACCTGTGACCAATCCCTACACATTGGAATTTTGGACAACAATTAGCTAGGGCTAATAGCTAATGTATAGGGCGCGACCCTATACTGGTCCCATCTGGTATTCTAATATCTGAGTCATCTTCACTGAAGGATCCCCTTCCATAATTTTCCTTGAAAACTAACCTTTTAAATCAAACTCAAGAATGGAAAATATATAATCTTTAAGCTTTACTCAAATTCACATTACCATGTTATATATATCTTCTTTACTCAACCTTAGCTGATGAAAATATTTAAACATTTGAAAGTACCTCTTTCAAAATTTTTTGAAAACATATCTTTCAAAACTAAGTGAAACCCTTTAATCATCTAGGCCAAAAGGGCAAAACCTTACCTTTCAAAACCAATCATCAAACCTTTCAAAGCTATTGAAATCATTTCTTTCGAAAGTAATAAAAATTTAGACATCCTACTTTAAAAACAACTTAAAACATTGCCTTAGAAAACATTAGGAAAACCTTCCATTTAAATATTATGAAACCATTCAAAGCAAACCTTTTGAAACCATTGAACTCAAACCTTTTGAAACCATTGAACTCAAACCTTTCGAAACCATTGAACGCAAACCTTTCGAAACCACTGGACTTAGACCTTTCGAAACCTTTGAACTCAAACTTTTCGAAACTATTGAACTAAAAACTTTCGAAAGCATTCAACCTTTTAAAACATAAACCCTTTGAAGGCTTACTGGGTTCGATTTTAAACATGTGGAAAACCTTCTTTAAAACCTTTCGACTAAATTGGAAGCAACCTTTCGACTTTGTCGAAAGATTTGCTTTGAAAGCTTTAAAACATATCATTTAAAACAATAGGTTTCCGCCTTTAAAACAACTCCATTGAAAGCTTTAGGTTAAACTTCAATTATAAAAGCAAGGTAAAATATCTTAGTCGAAAGCTTTCTTTCAAAAGCATGGAGAAGCAGCTGGTTTTTAAAATAGGTAAACCTTTTAACTTTGTCGGAAGGTTCAAAATAAAACAATGATAAATCGGCAGTAACCTTTCGACTTTTTCGAAAGGTTTAAAACCTTTATTATAAATAAATGACTTGGTCGAAAGCAACTAAGTTGAAAGCTCCTTTTCAAAAGCAAGCAGGTGTAAGCTTTTGGTTTATAAAACAAACATACCCCGACCTCTTTGGCAACCAACTTTCGACTAAGTACCCTTCGACCTTGTTCAATTCATTACGTCCCAAGTAACTTGATACCACATGCATTGAACTTTGACCTTGTCGAAAGCTATAACCTTTCGACTTTGTCGGAAGGTCTTGGTCGGAAGGTTTGATGCCTAAAATAGCTGAAACATGCTAAAAGCATGATTTTCTTGTTTTTAACTTAAGAAGATAACTTTTCAACTAACCTGCCTTTGTTTGTCAAATTCTCATTGGTTAATAAGTACTTTTCGGAAAAGTGTTGCCACTAACTTCAGAATTAAATAATAATTTTATTTTATAAAATGCCCCTTCTCCTTAATTAAATATATAAAACATTTAAGTCTCATACCTTAAATAATTTTATATATTCATCAAATCACTTAGGAGAAATCTAGAAAAATCCTTGAAAATTTATTTTAATATGTTTTCCAACATATAAAAATTTCAAACCCAAATAATCATTATTTTAGCCGTAAATAATTTAAAACCCAATAAATCATTTTCTTCACTAGAAAATAAATATAAAATCCAAAAAAATCATAAAATTATGAAAATTGGAAACTATCTCTAGAATATCATTTCTGACCTATATTTAAATTTTCAAAGCATTTAGATGTCATTTAATAGGGTTTTCATATCAAACATTTCAAAATACTAATATGAACATGCATAATTCACCAGCAAACAAATATATAACTTTAGTCATTAAAACATGGCATACACTTGCAAAAATATTTCGGATCTAATCTTAAAATCGAAAACCATAAGAAAATGGGATGTAGTAATTATTCACCTTAGCTTTAAGATTAAAGATGTGAGATTTGAAGTTGAATTAGTTGGTTATCTTCCTTCTCTTGAATCCTTGCTTTAATCTTTCCTTGAGAGCAATAATGGTAGCTGGCCTTAAGAGTTTTTAGTATAGGAAAATGAGAATGAACGAGAGTTCAATTCCTAAGGGTTTAGGGTATAAGCCTTTCCTATTTCTATAATTCTCTTACTCTATAACGACCCAGTATTTCATGCCATTCGCATCCGCACATGTCGGAATTGAATTGCTCAAAATATCAGATTGTTAATTTATATTTGGCAAAGCTCAGCATATACAATAAATAAATAAATCACAGACACAGAGTAATATAAAAATGAGCAGCGGAAACAGATAAATAGTAGTTCATGAAGCTACTATATAAACATCAGAGTTTGAAATAAAATACAACAGAAGTCTCGAATACATAGAAGCCTCAATACAATAGTCAAATACAAGATAAGAATATATCGCAGGAGTCAACTGAATAACTGCAAGCTGAATAGATAGATAGACCTCCGAGCGAAGCTCCAACTCCAAAGGTGAGGCTCAAATGCTGTGACACTCAATTTGACTTGAGCGTAAAGTGAAACACAAAACACTCGAGTCAGGATTAACATTCTTGTATCAATAAATCCAACTCAAGTGAAATATAACCTAAAATACAATTAACTCAAAGGATGTTTGGGATAACCATCCTATAAGGATCCGTGGAACTATCTACTATGTAGTAATATATGCTATTATAATATAACTATAGTAAAGTAAAGGTATTAAAATAGTGTAACGACCCAGTATTTTGGACCATTCAAATCGACAATAATCCACACATGTCAGACTTGAATAATTAAAAATAGTAGATTGTTAATTTAAATTGGCAAAACTCAGCATATACAGTAAATAAAATAATCATAGATCACAGACACAGAGTAATATAACAATAGTGCAGCGGAAACAAAAGAATAGTAGTTCATGAAGCTACTATATATAACAGATTTAAATAAGTTACAACAGATCTCGAATACAATAATCAAATACAAGAATCAGAATACATCATTAGAATCAACTGGATATTTGAAAGCTGGATAGATAGCTGGATCTCCAAGCGAAGCTCCAACCCCAAAGGTGAGTCTCGAATACTGGTACACTCAGTCTGACCCGAGCGTAAAGAAAACACAAAAACTCGAGTCAGGATTAACATTCTTATATCAATAAATCCAACTCAAGTGAAATAACGACTAAAATACAAGTAACTCAAAGGATGTTTGGGATAACCATCCTCTAAGGATCCATTAAACTATCTACTATGTAGTAGTGTACGCTAAGTAGATAATGCCTATCAGTAATATAAAGTATCAAAATAGCGTTAAGGCGTTACCATTATCCCCCTTAACACATTTTATATAAGCATCATAGTCTATACAGCACTGTAAACTCCACCGTAAACTGGTGGGCTATCAGGGAGTACTCCATAGGTATAACACAAAACAAATCGTAGTGGTCGCGCATAGGGATACAAGTATGACAAGGCATATGAGGCAATACCCAAGGTAGTGAAACTACCGTTTGCCTGATCCGGACTGGTGAGAACGCATCGCCGCAACGATCACAACACCGCGAAACAACACTCCCAAATCAAGGGTGCGCACCAATCAAAAACAAGTAATGAGTAGTTTACGAAGAAGTGTGTCCGCTAGAGGTAGCTAACCTCACTGGCCCGGCACGGCTCCTGTTTAAGTCATTTCAAATTTTGACACAAGTGTCAAGGCTATCCATTATCGTTCTCTTTCTTCAAATCCAGCAACGTCATCATTCCAACCACTTCATTCTAGATCACACTCCGCGTATAATAGTTATTAAAGTGGTTTTTGGTTTAGACAGAGAGTATGTCCCTAACCGATCCCGAACTCTTTAATAACTACGTAATTATTACACCGATTTGGTCATTTAATAGACTTTCAAAATAGTTTATATTTCAAAATCAAAATATCATTGCCATTTCAAAACCATATCCATACGATATCAATTTCACTTCAAATAAATCCATTTTCTAAATCATATCACTTTCCAAAGTTATATCGCTTTCGGAATCGTAAGTCTTTTAAAATCAAACACTTTGGAAATCAAAACCTTGAAATTCATAACACTTTCCTCTTAAACAGTTATAAGTTAAAATTAGTGTATATAATAAAATAGTTTATAAATTAAAATAATTTATATAAAATAGTTATAAGTTAAAATAGTTATAATAAAATAACATATATTGAAAATGATTTATATAAGATAGTTTATATTAAAATAATTTATAAAGTAAAATATAAATAGTTGTGGATATAGTTTAAAAATACTTTATAAAATAAAATAGCTTCCACAAATTCAAAAATCGATTCAATTTAACTCTTCTTCCAAATTCGACTTAATTCAATCTCAATTCACAAATTTCAACTCAATTCACTTTATCAATAAATCATTTTGAATTATAACGATTTCAAATACAGATTTGAAACACAAAATAAACCATTAAATTTCAATATATTTCAAAGCTTTAAATATTCCACATTTCAAAAACTAAATTTGATAATTCCATTTATATCTCAATTTGATTTCATTACATTTAGTTTCTGAGATATTTCTTCAATCGTTTCAATACATCTTAATACAACTTCAATTTACAAATTTATATAAACAAAATATCTCATTTAAATTTATATAAGTTTGAAATATTCATTTAAGCCACCTTTTTAATCAAATTCAAGTTATAAAACATATCTTAAAATTTAAAATTTAATAGATTTCAAATCAAACTTATTTAAGTATAATTCTTAAATAATTAAGAATTCCAAATCAATTTCAAATTATCTTTCAACTCGAAATATTATAAACTCTATATTTGAAAATATAAATTTACATAAATACTAAACATATTTTATATTGATTCAAATCAACTTTAATAAATACTTAAAATCAATATTAATTAAAACCATATATTTCTTTTCAAAACCATAGAAATCAATTTCAAATATTTATATATATAGACCAACGGTGTCTGTATAAAATGTTCTACCCTATGGTCAAGTGATACGGATATTTATCATTTCAATCCGTAATTTAACTATATACGGGTATATATATATCATTTCAACCCGTAATCCCAAATTCAATTCAATTTGAAAATCGCTTCGGTTTATCATTTCAACCCATAACGATTTTCTCCTATTCTAAAGTCCGTTCGGGTACGTATCATTTTAACCCATAGTGATTCTATACTAACAAGGAATTTGCAGAGTGATAACAGATATGATAATAATATAACATGCATATATCATCAATATAAATAACAGATAAAGGTGTCAGATGTCACAGGTGAATTGATACAGGTAATAACATATATATAACAGTATAAATAACTAACATCAGCATATTTCAATTGGCAGATAATGGTGTCAGATGTCACAGGTGAACCGATACAGGTAATAGCATATATATAACAGTGTAAATAACTAACATCAGCATATTTCAATTGTCGTTTCAATTGAAATCAAATTTAATAAATAAAAGAACATTAATCGTGAGCGATTTCTCACCTTTCGAGGCTAGAGATGAACGAGAAATGGAATGAGTTACGAATCCAAACACGAGTTCCAAAGCAAAGTGAGATGGGCACGAATTCGATGGATAGAGCTGATAATAGAAATTGATGAAACAAATTGAATCAGTTTTGATATAACTGAAAATATAAACATTATTATTATAATATATATTTTCCCAATATCCTATATTAAGGCAAATATTAAAATAGTGTAAATTTCAAAATCCTTTTTCTTAAACCTCAAGTATTAAGAGTCAAAGATATATATAATATACTTATCTTCATAAACCTATATATTACGATCAAACATATATATTGGTTACACTTTAAACAAATACTTATAATTTACATATAAAATATATATATAACTGGCTTTAAACAATTATACAATATACACACTTACCTTGCTTAAATGTAATTATATCAACAGACCGAATATACGAATAAACTTATCTAAAACCCCAACAGTTCAAATACATATGTAAACTATTAGCTCTCTATAAATATTATATGTAAACAAATAGTTGATGTACTAACGTCTTCAGAAAATACATACACTGTATATATATTATATATAATATCAAATAGACTGTAGGCAAAGTATATTTTAACATATATATATCAACCACTTCCTTTATAATGTAATATTTTGTAGACATACATATAACAAAACTAATAAAACTTACATACGTATATACATTTAAACATAAAATAGTTACTGATCTATTATTATACATACTTTATATATAACAGATTATGAATTATATACTAAATATATAACCAGATTTTATACAACTTATATTATATACTGAAAATATATGTCATTAGAATATTCTAATACTAACATATACGAATAGACGTTTCTTAAAAAAAATCGGCATATAAAAATACATGTATATTCTAACATATATACTACTGTTAAAATTTAATAATACTGCACACATATATATACTTGTAAATTAAAAGCTTTATGAACAACATATATTACATAACCAATTATATATATAACCTTACACATAAAAACAAACAGGTCATCTTTAAAACCTATGTATACTATATACTCAAATAGACAAAAAAAATAAAAATCAACTATATGAAATATATATAAAAACAGAGGTTGAATCGCCACAAAGTAATGGAAAAACAGTAGAAGGCAACAACAAAATCGAGTATGAAATCACTATATAATAGCTCTACATACTACTACCGTGATATAAAATGCTCTGTATAACTAAAAACAAGTTATAATATATACAACAAACTTTAAAATCTTATACATAAAAACCCAAAAGAGATGTGTAAGCTATTATATATAACAGATTATGTAATTGGCATACTTTATGTAAACGACCAAACTCTTATAATATACTATTATATATAAACTGTCGCTAGAATTTAACTTATAAACCATATATATACACATACGCTAACAACATATAAAAGAATAGGAACCACTTAAATCCAATATGTGTAAATATCAAACACTGAAATAGGAAAAGGGATAGAACAAACTGCATGCACTCACGTGGAGGGAAGAGAGGAGGCGCTCAGCTTGGCAAGCTCGGCAAGGTAGAGGAGGCACGAAGGTGGATAGGTGAATGAGTCATTGGCGCGGGCGATTGGGTACTCTGCTTTCAGCTTCCATGACCAAAGCGAGGCGGAGTATGGACAGGTGGGAGGCTTTAGCGATTAGTGAGGGAAAAGATTAGACTTGTGCTCAAGTTAGCATGGAGGAGCGGCACGTGCTGTGGTGGAGGAGCAGAGGCCGAGTGGGTTTCATGGTGATGAGTTGGGTTCAAGTGGAGAGGTGGTAAGTCGGAGCAGGTGGGGTCGGTGTGGGTTAAACGGTGGTTGCTGAGGTGGCGATGCATGCAGGAGAGGAAAACAAGAGATGCTGCTTCTGTATATATTTTTTTCTTTCGCAGATGATCTTTTATTGAAAGAGAAGAAAGAAGTGGGGAAAAGAAGGAATTAGGGTGATGAATCAAAGCAGGCATTTACATATATAAAAAAACAGAGCCGAAAGACGGGTAGATGTGACGACTGCCCATGACCCCTGCACTAAACCTAGAAATAGTGCACTGTAAAGCGTGCCAGGCAGCCATGGACGATCGCCAAGGTAAAATTAAAACATCAAAATCTATCGTATTACTCACAGCGCATGGATAAAATACAATAGAGAATATATATAGTGAAGCATCTCAAAATAGAATCTCCTCAATTAAGCTTCATAATAGTTGAATACAAACATATGAATAGTCAATACATCAAGCCTCACTACATATCACTCAGAGAATTATACAAAGCAGCGGAACATCCAGTACATATAGTAAGAAAATAATATGCAAGCCTCCAGCTCGTCTTCGTCATCAGCATCGTCGGAAACTAGAACAGCACCTGTCACCTGCTACCTAGTCTGCCCATCCCAAAGCGGATGAACAGCCCAAGGCAATAAGAGTTAAACATAAAGCCTTGAGTCAGACAACAGTCTTAGTGAGCGGTAAATTAACTAACAACATACCAAAAGAGCATAAAGGAAAAAGGAATAGGAATCCAACCCTCCCACTCCACCTCTTTCTACAGTGATAGCCCCCGGACACACTAAGCAGAAATAAACATAGCAAAGCAGACATTTAAAGTAAAGCAATTATCACTCGAGTCAAGGTCAACATTTTCCAAGTACAAACCCCCAAGGCCTAAACCAAGATCAG
Organism: Allium fistulosum; assembly: GCA_030737815.1. NCBI lineage: Eukaryota > Viridiplantae > Streptophyta > Magnoliopsida > Asparagales > Amaryllidaceae > Allium > Allium fistulosum. The sequence goes on from CM060907.1 coordinate 400,153,966, forward strand.
ATAAGCACCCAGAAAACATTGCTATTGAGACCGAATGACGATACAACCAAACATCCATGACTCTGGCTATCACTGTTATCTTTGCTTCGATACCACCGTTAATTGAATGGCCGGCACATTCTTTCAGCCGTCCGTCAAATATCGGAGTCAATTTTCCTTTTTTCCCGAATCGAATAACATTCCTCAGTGGAGAAATCTTCACAAAAACCATATCACCTATGTCGAACTCCAAATCCTTACGACGCTTATCGGCATAACTTTTCTGACGGTCTTGGGCCGCCTTCATTCGTTGTCGAATGATCTCTATGAAATCCGAAGTCTGTCGAATCATTTCTGGCCCAAGTATCAGCTTTGCTCCTATTTCTAACCAACATGTCGGAGAGTTACACGGTCTTCCATACAATGCCTCATACGGTGCCATAACAATGCTTGACTGGTAACTGTTATTATATGAAAATTCCACCAAATGAAGATGATCTTCCCATGATCCTCCGAAATCTAAAACACATGCTCTAAGGAGATCTTCCAAAACTCGGTTGACTCTCTCGGTCTGACCATCTGTTTGGGGATGATAAGCTGTACTCAAACACAACTCGGTTCCCAGAACTTCCTGAAAGCTCTTCCAAAATCCACTTGTGAACAATGGGTCTCGATCGCTCACTATACTCTTCGGAATACCATGGAATCGAACTATCCACTTAACATACAGCTCAGCCAATTTCGATGCAGTCCTAGTTGATCGAATAGGAATGAACCTTGCACTCTTAGTCAAACGATCTACGATGACCCAAATCCCTTCATTTCCCGCTCTTGTTCTAGGTAACCCATCGATATTTGATCCCACTTCCATGTAGGAACTTCTAATGGCTGAAGTAATCCACTGGGCTTCTTCTGTTCGGCTTTTACCAACTGGCAGTTCATGCACTTGGAAATAAAATTTCCAACATCCTTCTTCATACCTTCCCAGTAATAGGTTCTCTTCATATCCCGATACATCTTATTTCCACCTGGATGAATTGTCAGCTTCGAGTGATGACTTTCCTTCAGAACTTCATCTCTCAATTCATCTATATTGGGAACAACTAGTCGTCCTTGCTTCCGAAGCCAACCCTCTCGATCGACCTCGAATCCTTTATCCTTTTCTGGGTCCAATCCAGATTCCAAATCACGGATAATCTTGACAAGCTTATCGTCTCGCTTTTGGCTCTCGCCAATCCTTTCCACAAGAGTAGGTCTTATCGATAAGTTTGCCAATATTTCAGGTTCCAATTCACATCTGGGCCTGAAGTCAAATCCAGCTAAATACTCGAGATTCTTCCATTCTGAAAACATGGCTCCCAATCCTACATGTCTTCGACTTAACGCATCTACCACTGCGTTACCCTTTCCCGGAGTATAGGCTATACCAAAATCATATGATGCCAAAAACTCTAGCCATCATTGCTGCCGAAGATTCAAATCCTTTTGGGAGAAAAGATACTTCAACGACTTATGATCTGTAAACAACTCGAATCGAACTCCCAATAGATAATGTCTCCACATCTTCAGAGTAAAAACAATCGCCGCCAACTCCAAATCATGAGTCGGATAATTCCTTTCATGCGGCTTCAGCTATCGACTTGCATACGCAACAACTTTACCTTTCTGCATCAGCACTGCCCCAAGTCTAGTACCACATGCATCCGTGTAAACCACCATCTCATCATTTCCACTAGGAATAGTCAAAACAGGAGCACTTGTCAGTAGCTCTTTCAGGATTTCGAAAGCTTACTCACACTTAGCATCCCATCTGAATACTTGATTCTTTTTCGTCAATCCTGTTAATGGTGCAGCCACCTTGGAAAAGTCTTTGATAAATCGACGATAGTATCCTGCTAATTCAAGAAAACTTCTCAGATCAGATGCATTCTTAGGTCTAACCCAATCCTGGATTGTTGCCACCTTAGCGGGATCAACCGCTATTCCATTTCCAGAGATAATATGGCCTAAGAACCTCACTTCGCTCTTCCAAAAGTGACACTTCGAAAACTTAGCCTTCAACTGATGTTTCCGTAAGATTTCCAAAACAATACGCAAGTGCGTCTTGTGCTCTTCTTCAGTTCTGGAATAAATCAAAATATCATCCACGAACACTAGTACGAACTTGTTCAACTGATCTCTGAACACTCTATTCATAAGATCCGCAAAATATGCTGGTGCATTGGTCAATCCAAACGGCATTACCAGCCACTCAAAGAAACAGGATGGTGTCCTGAAAGCAGTCTTCGGCACACTATCCTTAGCCACTCTTAACTGGTGAAATCCCGTAGCTAAATCCATCTAAGAAAACACCTTAGCTTCGTGAAGCTGATCAAACAAGTCGTCTATTCTCGGCAATGGATACTTGTTCTTCTTGGTCACTTTATTTAGCTCACGATAATCCACACACAACCTCAGCGATCCATCTGCTTTGGTTACAAACACAACTGGTGCACCCCATTCGGACACACTACGCCGAATGAATCCTTTCTGTAAAAGATCATCAACTTGCACCTTCAACTCTTGCTGTTCCCTAGGCGCCATCCGCCTAAGAGGCATCACAACAGGTCTGGCTCGTTCAACTAAATCGATACGAAACTCGATCTCTCTATGCGGCGGCAACCCTTTGACCTCATCAAAGACATCCTCAAATCCATTAGCGATTGGCACAGATGACAGTCCATCCCGTGGAAGAACCAGCGAATACATGAAGCTCATGAAGACGCCTTCCTCGTGCTTACATCGTATCACAACCTTTCGCCCCTCCATATTCTCAACTGTCACCTCCAACCTTTCACAATCAACTTTTGCCGCATACTTCCTAAGCCAGGCCATACCCAAAATAATTCCAAACCCCGAAAAGTTCAGAACAAAACAATCACAAACAAAAGAGCAATCATGACTCGATACAATCAGACCACGGCAGAGCATACACAGACAAGACGGACCCCCAACTGTATTAGTCACAACCAATGGCCTATCAACAATATCCGGTTCTAAACCCAACCGGCCTACAAGTTCATTACAAACAAAAGAATGCGACGCTCCAGTATCGAATAACACTCTAACTGGAACACCACATATGGAAAGAGTACCTTGAACAGCCCCCAAAGCATAAGCTTGCACAATCTGCTTGTCCTTCCGCGGTTCTGGACAATTCTTCTTAATATGCCCCGGCTTGTCACAGTTGTGACACTTCATCGGCACCTTCGAATTCTTGCAATCTCTGGAGAAATGTCCCTTCTGCTGACAATTATAGCAGGTCACTTCACCCTTCGGCTTCTTCTGGCCATCCTTACCCTTTTGTTGCTGCTGCTTCCTCTTCTTGTTTCCACCTTGCTGTGGTTTAGACTCTTCCTTGGTCACAGCAACAACAGATCCCTCTTTAGGAAACAGATTCTCGTGCCTGAGAGCTTTCTCCACAAGCTTCTCAAATGGATCGTCCAAATGATCCATCAATTGCCTCCCAAGATAACTGTCCAAGCCTGTCACAAACTTCTCGTTCTTCTGGTATGAAGATTCAATATACGACCGGGCATACTTAGACAAGGCTTCAAACTCAGAAACATACTCAAGAACTGGTCTTCCACCTTTCTTGAGCTCCACAAACTTCTTGAACAGAACAGATTTCTGAGCTGTAGAAATGAACTTAGCTTCAAATCTGGCTTGGAATTGCACCCAAGTAATTTCTTCCTCCGGAGTATCAATGGTGATAGAGTTCCACCAATCAGAAGCTCTTCCTTGAAGTTGTCTTGATGCTAGCTTCCTTTTAGTTGCATCCTCGATTCCCAAATCACCAAAGATCCTTCTACAAGCATCTATCCACCTCTGGACTTCAATGGTTGACTCTGTTCCCAAGAAAACCTTTCCTCCAAGAGCAGTATAATCTTTACACAGCTTAGCAAAATCCACCGGTTTTGGAGTTTGAACTTGAACTCCAACATCTACTGATGGCCCCGGAGCTGGCATCCTTCTCATGATCGAAGTCATCATAGCCTCGAACATAGTAGTATAATCAGCAGCCCCCTCAGTCGCACGGCCTTCCCTAGCAGCTTGTCTCCCTCGTCGACTCATCCTTAATATCTATAAAAGAAATGATCAGCACACCTTGAGAAACAACTGCATAAAGGACTCACATACTTCTAAGCTACTATATTATATACAGTAATTGTCCATCAAAATACAATTACGTCTCTCATACGTAGTTACGTCAGCGAACGTTGGGTAAAATCGATTAACCAAAGCTCTAATACCAAATGTGACGACCGCCCATGACCCCTGCACTAAACCAAGAAATAGTGCACTGTAAAGCGTGCCAGGCAGCCATGGACGATCGCCAAGGTAAAATTAAAACATCAGAATCTATCGTATTACTCACAGCGCTTGGATAAAATACAATAGAGAATATATATAGTGAAGCATCTCAAAATAGAATCTCCTCAATTAAGCTTCATAATAGTTGAATACAAACATATGAATAGTCAATACATCAAGCCTCACTACATATCACTCAGAGAATTATACAAAGCAGCGGAACATCCAGTACATATAGTAAGAAAATAATATGCAAGCCTCCAGCTCGTCTTCGTCATCAGCATCGTCGGAAACTAGAACAGCACCTGTCACCTGCTACCTAGTCTGCCCATCCCAAAGCGAATGAACAGCCCAAGGCAATAAGCGTTAAACATAAAGCCTTGAGTCAGACAATAGTCTTAGTGAGCGGTAAATTAACTAACAACATACCAAAAGAGCATAAAGGAAAAAGGAATAGGAATCCAACCCTCCCACTCCACCTCTTTCTACAGTGATAGCCCCCAGACACACTAAGCAGAAATAAACATAGCAAAGCAGACATTTAAAGTAAAGCAATTATCACTCGAGTCAAGGTCAACATTTTCCAAGTACAAACCCCCAAGGCCTAAACCAAGATCAGATAAGCACCCAGAAAACATTGCTATTGAGACCGAATGACGATACAACCAAACATCCATGACTCTGGCTATCACTGTTATCTTTACTTCGATACCACCGTTAATTGAATGACCGGCACATTCTTTCAGCCGTCCGTCAAGGGTTAATGGCAACCCCGGTTCTAGATAGAACTCCGCACGTCGTCGCAGCCCGTGCCTAGGACTATCGAATCTGCCCAGAGTACTCGACTACAATCATAGTCTTTAAGGACTATCGAATCTGCCCAACGTACTCTTGCTTTGAGCCTGCTAGAACCTTCAACAACGATGAAATCTCAGGCTTTTAGTCATCCTCCTCAACGACTATTCTCATACTAGCTCAAGCGCCTCTCGAGCAAACCATTATCCTCTAACTCGAACCATTTCACCGAGTTATCAACATGCTTGGAATGATCCCATCTGGATTAAACCAAGGCTATCTCATACCATGCCTCGCTTTGTCTCATCATAGCAAAGCCTCATCTCATCATCAACATCATCAAATCTATCCATATGAGCTTCATCATCCGCCACATATGCTACGAGCAGCTTTTCCAATTCAAGAGCCTTTCCCTTAGCTTTTGAATCATCTTCAACCAACTTGTCTAAATCAAATCATCAATCAACTAATTCATAACAATCAATCATTAATCCAAGTAATCAAGCATTCAAATATGATCTAATTAACCATTATAACAATAATGGCAATCTTGTAAATAAAGAGTCCAAATCTAACAAGTATGAAAACATGAGAAATATCTCTACAACTTGATGAATGAACTTGCATAGGTTAACATGTAGTAAAATGGATGTCAAATCATCATGAACAATGGATCTATACTTAAGTTTACGGAAGTACATGGAAATCACTACTTTAACACAAAATCAAGCCAACGATCCGATATACTCCTTTGAATCCGTGTGAGAGATAATCACCACTCACCGAATCACCTAAACACCTAAAAAGCAACACACTTCAGATCTGGACAGCGAAGGATCTAACTCGATTCTCTAGAATTCCGCTTCAAACGATGAAATCTCTCTTCGATGGATGTAGATCTTCAATCCAAGCTCTTGGATCTTCGATTTGATCTTCAATTTGGATGGAAGGAAGCACAAAATTAAATTGGAGAAAAGAAGTGAAGAAGTGTAGAACTCGAGCTCTCTAAATAGCAGCACTTCGTCGCCTCAAATTCCGGATCCCAAAAAGTGAGGTAGAACCATGTATTTATAGGCTGGAAAAATCTTAGGTCGTTCGCCCCCTTAGGTCGTCCACGACCTAACTATCTCCGACCTACGACTTAATGACCTAACAGTTCTGCGCGACCTACAGACCCAACGACCTAAGCCTACACACTTATGCGCGACCCACGACTTAACAAAGATGTCGACCTAACGCTTCGCGGCTTAACACATGCGCGCGACTTAACTCTTAGGCATAACCTAAGGCTCACCGGGACATGACTTAACACCTTTAGGTCGTCTAACGACCTAACTATACGCATGTGTGCGACCTAACGACCCAACGAGATACGACTTAGTACATACACGACCTAACTCACACGCGACCTAACAGCTTAAGTCCTTACGCGACCTAGCGACCTAACTGGGATACGGCTTAGCGACCTAAAAAAATCGCGACCTAACTATACTCAACTGCTAAACTTTGGTCGCTCACGACCTAAGTACCACAACTCCTTAAGTCGCCGATTCCTTAGGTCGCCTATTTCCTTAGGTCGCCTATTTCCTTAGGTCGGTCAAATTCTATAGGTCGTCCCAAACTCACATACGACCTAAACCACTACGCGACCTAACTATCATACGAGCTAAGCCTTACCTCGTTCAGTCCCTAAGTCGTTAACTGCTACCACTAACTTCCTTAGGTCGCCAACTCCTATAAGTCGTCTACGACCTAACTACTATACGACCTAAGCTCCGAACGACCTAGGCTCTGAACGACTTAACCATACTACAATCAAATAACAATTGTTCTACAATGTTTTGATCCGTAAAAATACCGGTCGTTACATTCTCTCCCCCTTAGGAATTTCGCCCCTGAAATTCCAAACAAACAAGAGCAATCAAAGACTATTCTGCATGCCTACCATCCATAGCAATCAACAGACCATGCATCCAATTACTAGCCTAGCATGTAGAATTCTAAGACTTGAACAAGTTACAATGTCGTGAGATGACACGATATCTTATGGCCATACCTTGAAGAGTTCAGGATGAGCTGCCTTCATCCTCTCTTCCACCTCCCATGTACAGTCTTTATCATCATCACTCCATTGTATCTTGAGCAACCTAACTACCTTCCTCCTAAGCTGTTTCGTGTCGGTTTCCACAACACGAAGCGGCTTACGAGATCTCTTATCGACTGGATCAACCTCGAAATCTTCACAGCTATCAACAGAAACCACTGTATTTGCGTCGTGAACATACTTCCGTAGATACGATACATGAAAAACATTGTGCACACTCGACATCTTTTCTGGTAACTCCAATTTGTAGGCGAGGTTTCCAATTCGCTCGATAATCGGGAATGGTCCAACAAATCTCGGAGTCAATTTTACTTTCTTCCCGAATCGAATAACATTCTTCAGTGGAGAAATCTTCACAAAAACCATATCACCTATGTCGAACTCCAAATCCTTACGACGCTTATCGGCATAACTTTTCTGACGGTCATGGGCTGCCTTCATTCGTTGCCGAATGATCTCTATGAAATCCGAAGTCTGTCGAATCATTTCTGGCCCAAGTATCAGCTTTTCTCCTGTTTCTAACCAACATGTCGGAGAGTTACACGGTCTTCCATACAATGCCTCATACGGTGCCATACCAATGCTTGACTGGTAACTATTATTATACGAAAATTCCACCAAATGAAGATGATCTTCCCATGATCCTCCGAAATCTAAAACACATGCTCTAAGGAGATCTTCCAAAACTCGGTTGACTCTCTCGGTCTGACCATCTGTTTGGGGATGATAAGCTGTACTCAAACACAACTCGGTTCCCAGAACTTCCTGAAAGCTCTTCCAAAATCCACTAGTGAACAATGGGTCTCGATTGCTCACTATACTCTTCGGAATACCATGGAATCGAACTATCCACTTAATATACAGCTCAGCCAATTTCGATGCAGTCCTAGTTGATCGAATAGGAATGAACCTTGCACTCTTAATCAAACGATCTACGATGACCCAAATCCCTTCATTTCCCGCTCTTGTTCTAGGTAACCCATCGATAAAATCCATCGATATTTGCTCCCACTTCCATGTAGGAACTTCTAATGGCTGAAGTAATCCACTGGGCTTCTTCTGTTCGGCTTTTACCAATTGGCAGTTCATGCACTTGGAAATAAAATTTCCAACATCCTTCTTCATACCTTCCCAGTAATAGGTTCTCTTCATATCCCGATACATCTTATTTCCACCTGGATGAATTGTCAGCTTCGAGTGATGACTTTCCTTCAGAACTTCATCTCTCAATTCATCTATATTGGGAACAACTAGTCGTCCTTGCTTCCGAAGCCAACCCTCTCGATCGACCTCGAATCCTTTATCCTTTTCTGGGTCCAATCCAGATTCCAAATCACGAATAATCTTGACAAGCTTATCATCTCGCTTTTGGCTCTCGCCAATCCTTTCCACAAGAGTAGGTCTTATCGATAAGTTTGCCAATATCTCAGGTTCCAATTCACATCTGGGACTGAAGTCAAATCCAACTAAATACTCGAGATTCTTCCATTCTGAAAACATGGCTCCCAATCCTGCATGTCTTCGACTTAACGCATCTGCCACTGCGTTACCCTTTCCCGGAGTATAGGCTATACCAAAATCATATGATGCCAAAAACTCTAGCCATCGTTGCTGCCGAAGATTCAAATCCTTTTGGGAGAAAAGATACTTCAACGACTTATGATCTGTAAACAACTCGAATCGAACTCCCAATAGATAATGTCTCCACATCTTCAGAGCAAAAACAATCGCCGCCGACTCCAAATCATGAGTCGGATAATTCCTTTCATGCGGCTTCAGCTGTCGACTTGCATACGCAACAACTTTACCTTTATGCATCAGCACTGCCCCAAGTCCAGTACCACATGCATCCGTGTAAACCACCATCTCATCATTTCCACTAGGAATAGTCAAAACAGGAGCACTTGTCAGTTGCTCTTTCAGGATTTCGAAAGCTTGCTCACACTTAGCATCCCATCTGAATACTTGATTCTTTTTCGTCAATCTTGTTAATGGTGCAGCCACCTTGGAAAAGTCTTTGATAAATCGATGATAGTATCCTGCTAATCCAAGAAAACTTCTCAGATCAGATGCATTCGTAGGTCTAACCCAATCCTGGATTGCTGCCACCTTAGCGGGATCAACCGCTATTCCATTTCCAGAGATAATATGGCCTCAGAACCTAACTTCACTCTTCCAGAAGTGACACTTCGAAAACTTAGCCTTCAGCTGATGTTTCCGTAAGATTTCCAAAACAATACGCAAGTGCGTCTTGTGCTCTTCTTCAGTTCTGGAATAAATCAAAATATCATCCACGAACACTAGTACGAACTTGTTCAACTGATCTCTAAACACTCTATTCATAAGATCCACAAAATATGCTGGTGCATTGGTCAATCCAAACGGCATTACCAGCCACTCAAAGAAACCAGATGGTGTCCTGAAAGCAGTCTTCGGCACACTATCCTTAGCCACTCTTAACCGGTGAAATCTCGTAGCTAAATCCATCTAAGAAAACACCTTAGCTTCGTGAAGCTGATCAAACAAGTCGTCTATTCTCGGCAATGGATACTTGTTCTTCTTGGTCACTTTATTCAGCTCATGATAATCCACACACAACCTCAGCGGTCCATCTACTTTGGTTACAAACACAACTGGTGCACCCCATTCGGACACACTACGCCGAATGAATCCTTTCTGCAAAAGATCATCAACTTGCACCTTCAACTCTTGCTGTTCCCTAGGCGCCATCTGCCTAAGAGGCATCACAACAAGTCTGGCTCCTTCAACTAAATCGATACGAAACTCGATCTCTCTATGCGGCGGCAACCCTTTGACCTCATCAAAGACATCCTCAAATCCATTAGCGATTGGCACAGATGATAGTCCATCCCGTGGAACAACCAGTGAATACATGAAGCTCATGAAGACGCCTTCCTCGTGCTTACATCGTATCACAACCTTTCGCCCCTCCACATTCTCGACTGTCACCTCCAACCTTTCACAATCAACTTTTGCCGCATACTTCCTAAGCCAGTCCATACCAAAAATAATTCCGAACCCCGCAAAGTTCAGAAAAAAACAATCACAAACAAAAGAGAAATCATGACTCGATACAATCAGACCACGGCAGAGCATACACAGACAAGACGAACCCCCAACTGGATTAGTCACAACCAATGGCCTATCAAAAATATCCGGTTCTAAACCCAACCGGCCTACAAGTTCATTACAAACAAAAGAATGCGACGCTCCAGTATCGAATAACACTCTAACTGGAACACCACATATGGAAAGAGTACCTTGAACCACCACACTCTTTCCTTTCTCTTCAGCGGTAGGAGCTTTCGAAGATGATGGAACAGCCCCCAAAGCATAAGCTTGCACAATCTGCTTGTCCTTTCGTGGTTCTGGACAATTCTTCTTAATATGCCCCGGCTTGTCACAGTTGTGACACTTCATCGGCACCTTCGAATTCTTGCAATCTCTGGAGAAATGGCCCTTCTGCTGACAATTGTAGCAGGTCACTTCGCCCTTCGGCTTCTTCTGGCCATCCTTACCCTTTTGCTGCTGCTGCTTCCTCTTCTTGTTTCCACCTTGCTGTGGTTTAGACTCTTCCTTGGTCACAGCAACAACAGATCCCTCTTTAGGAAACAGATTCTCGTGCCTGAGAGCTTTCTCCACAAGCTTCTCAAATGGATCGTCCAAATGATCCACCAACTGCCTCCCAAGATAACTGATGCAGCAGATTAATCAAAAACAATGTCGATCGATGAGAGTAGCAATCGATGGATTGGAAGATACTGAAATGCCTGAATTCTTTGATCCGAAGATACCGAATTCTAGCTATCCCGAACTCGTTGATCGCGCACGATACCGGGTTCCAAGATCTGCGATTCTTCGCACGTTGATCTAGCGCACTAGATTCCGTGAATCGGCTTCTGCAGTCGTTGAATCGAGCGCACTCGATTATCCGAAAGAGGAGATAGGAGATTACACTCGACTACCAATTTGGTGAAAGCACAAAGCTAACAAAACAAGAGTTTTATTTCAAATCAACTAAACTATAACAAATGGCACCACCGGCCTATTTATAGAAGTTACAACTCACGCAAAACAAAAATGTACAACACTTAAGTCGGTTCCGACTTATCATAACTCCTCGACTTACGACTCATCATGCTCTCCGACTTACGACTCAGCCAAATCATACGACTTACAAGTTACAATACAGAAACACAATCCTGCGACCTTCGACTTAAGTACAGACGATTCACGACTTATTACAATAAAGCCTAGCGACTTAGCAAACAGAAAATACAATAGAAAAATACATCATTTAAGTCGTTGCCGACTTAACAACTCCACTCTTACATGTATAACACAACGACTTACGACTTAAAAGATGCGACCTACGACTTAACATTGCCACGACCCATAAACTCAGCGACTCAAGAGACAAGCTTCTGCACCATTTCTTGCGACTTAAATCGTGGACGACTTACAGCCATGTCGTTAGATCGTATACGACTCATCAAACCCGAACGACTTAAGCTCCCATTAAGTCATAACTCTTTTCCATCTGATTTGTTAGGTCATAGACGACTCAATACCGCTTTATTAACTCGCCGGTCTTCATTAAGTCGTTGGGGTGACTTAAAAACTTCGTTAGGTCGGTCCCGAGTTACGAGCTCCTTAAGTCGGTCACGACTTAGTACTTCAACTCTGTTAAGTCGGTCACGACTTATGCCTTTACTCTTGTTAAGTCGGTCACGACTTAAATCTCCCATCATGTTAAGTCGGTCACGACTTATGCTTTCGACAAATATGGGCTGCGCTGCATCATCCTCCTCAGGTTGAGAAAAATTCGACCTCGAATTTGTAAATTCTTCCACATCAGCTCGTTCATCCCCATGATATGGTACGAGATGCTTAACATTGAACACGTCAGAAGTGTACACATCCTCCGGTAGCTTCAATCTGTAAGCATTTTCATTAATCCATTTCATAACTTCTACAGGGCCAATTTTCCTGGCTTTCAACTTGTTATAAGCGCCCACTGGAAAACGATCCTTTGTTAACACAGCATATACCATATCTCCTTCATTAAACTCAACATTTCTTCGCTTCAAGTCCGCAGATCGTTTATACTTCTCATTTGCTTTCTTCAATCGTTCCTGAACAATTTGATGACATTTCGTCAGCTCTTCAACAAAATCAGCAGCTTTCTTAACTGTCCCCTTCGACTGTGGTATTACTGTCAAATCCAACGGTCCTTTTGGCAAGTTTGAATATACGATCTGGAATGGACTGAACCCCGTACTACGATTTACCGCATGATTATGAGCAAACTCTGCCTGGCATAATTTCACATCCCAACTTTTTAGATTGTCTTGTACAAGACATCGCAATAAGTTCCCCAATGATCTGTTCACCACCTCTGTTTGCCCATCAGTTTGCGGACGGTAAGCGCTACTAAAATTCAGCTTCGTTCCAACCATCTTCCACAAACTTAGCCAAAAATGACTTAGAAAACGAGTATCCCTGTCCGACACAATCGATTCTGGCAATCCATGAAGTCGATATATTTCTCTAAAAAACAACTGAGCAACATGGACAGCATCCGCCGTTTTCTTGCAAGCAATAAAATGTGCCATTTTCGAAAATCGGTCAACCACCACATAAATGGAATCATTACCACGTTGTGTTCTCGGCAACCCCAACACAAAGTCCATACTCACATCAACCCATGGTTTAGTTGGTACAGGTAACGGCATATATAGCCCAGCATTAGTTGCAGTTCCTTTCGAAACCTGACAGATATGACATCGCTCCACAAACCTCTCCACCTCTTTCCTCATCGATGGCCAAAAGTAAGATTGTGAAATCAACTGTAACGTAAGGTCTCTCCCAACATGTCCTTCTTCATGTAGCTCTTTTACAATCTTCATTCTCAAACTACAATCAGGTATGCATAATCGATTTCCTTTGAACAGAAAACCATCCACCATCACGAACTCATCCGTCTCCCCATTCTTGACTTTATCGACAAACTTCATAAAGTAAGGATCTTCGTCAAATAATTCTGGTAACACATCGAATCTCGTTACTTCAATCTTCATTGTTGCTAACAAATGATTCCTTCTACTCAAAGCATCCGCAACACGATTCGTCACTCCCGATTTGTGTTTCACAACAAATGTAAACTGTTGCAGATATGCAATCCATGATGCATGTCTCGCTGAAATCTTGTCTTGTCCTTGTAAATGCTTCAATGCCTCATGATCAGTGTAAAGGACAAACTCTTTCTGAAATAGATAGTGTCTCCAGTGTTTAATAGATTGCACAACAGCATAGAATTCCACATCATATGTACTGTATCTCATCTTTGCTCCTGATAACTTCTCGCTAAAGTATGCAATCGGTCGTCCCCTCTGACTCAACACTCCTCCAATCCAAACATTGGACGCATCAGTATGTAGTTCAAACACTAGCTGAAAATCTGGTAATATTAGAATTGGTGCAGACGTCAAGAGTCCTTTGATTCGATCAAAAGCAACCCCGGCTTCCTCCGTCCATGCAAAATGTTTACCCTTCATACAATCAGTCACAGGCGCCATCACACTATTAAAGTGTGGAATAAACCTTCGATAAAATGAAGCCAACCCGTGAAAACTACGAACTTCTGTTATCGTCTTGGGTTGCGGCCAATCTCTGATAGCTTCGACTTTACTTTGGTCAACATGTATTCCTTCTTCCGACACAACATACCCCAGAAATAAAACACTCCTCGCCATAAAAACACACTTCTTTGTAGCAGCATAGAATTGTTCTTCACGAAGAATAATTAACACTTTCTTCAAATGCTGAACATGCTCTTCTTTACTAGCACTGTAGATCAGAATATCATCAAAGTAAACCACCACAAATTTCCCAATGTATGGCCTGAAAATTTGGTTCATCACCCTCATGAATGTACTTGGTGCATTTGATAGACCAAACGGCATTACCAGCCATTCATACAATCCTTCCCTCGTCTTGAACGATGTCTTCCATTCGTCCCCTGGTCTAATGCGAATCTGATGATAACCGCTCTTTAAGTCAATCTTTGAAAATATTACGGACCCACTGATTTGATCCAATAAATCATCAAGCCTCGGCATCAGAAATCTGTATCTGACTGTGATCTTATTCAAGGCTCTACTATCTGTGCACATCCTCCACGTTCCATCCCTTTTGGGTACCAATAAAGCTGGTACAGCACAAGGACTTAAACTCTCCTGCACACGCCCCTGTTCAAGCAATTCTTCCACTTTCCTCCTCAACTCTTCATGTTCTTTTGGACTCATTCGATAATGTGGTCTGTGTGGCAACACAGCACCTGGAACAAGATCTATCTGATGTTGTATATCCCTCAACGGTGGCAACTCCGTTGGTAACTCCTCTGGAAATACATCATCAAATTCTTTCAAAACTGGCTTTGCTTCTTCCGGAATTTCAACCTCTTCACTGCTCTCACGCCCAATCAACAAAAACACTTCAGGCTCCTCCTCTACTTCCTTCACAAACTCCTTCAAAGATCACAAAGTTTTAAGCTCTTCAATCTCCTCCAACTTGTTTTCCTCCTGTTGTCGCTTCTTTGGAACTAGAGTAATCTTTGTGCCTTCAAACATGAAACTGTAACTGTTGGTACGCCCATCATGTTGCACCGCCCTATCATACTGCCACGGTCTCCCCAGCAACAAATGACAGACATCCATATCTACCACATCGCACCAGATTTCATCTTTATATTTCGTCCCAATTGAAAACTTCACACAAGCCCTTCGTCCAACCTTCACCTCCCCGCCTTTCCTCAACCAAGCTAGCTTGTATGGTTTCAGATGTTTCTCAGTCTTCAACGCCAACTTCCTCATAGCTTCTGAAGAAATTATATTATCACAGCTTCCAACATCAATAACAAATTTACAAACCTTCCCCAGAATGGTACATGTTGACTGAAAAATATTGCTCCTTAACCAACTACAATCCTCCTCTTGCTTTGGTGTTAAACAGGACCTCTTCATCATTAGATTATAACCTTCGTCTCCCGACACTTCTTCTTCCTCCTCATCAGGTGGTGAATTGGAACATTCAGCTTCTTCATCCTCATCCTCAACCTCTGCTATCATAGCTCTCTTCTTCGGCTTTGGACATTCGCTACTTTTGTGGCCCATTTCCTGGCAATTATAACACTTGAAACCATTATTGACCTTCATCTTCCCAACCTCATTCACAACTGGTTTTGCAACAACTTTTGAAACATTAGAACTTCCACTAACACCCTTCACTTGATTATTGGAATTTGTAAACACACCACCTCCTCGTCGTCCCTGTTTCTCCCAAGCCAACGCTTTCTGATGTGCTTCCGCTACAGATCTGGGGTCAAACATGTTAACCATATCCTGAATCTGCATTCGCAAACCCCCAATGAATCTTGATGTCAGCTGCTCTTCCGTTTCCATAATATCATTCCTCGCAATAAGTTGATAAAATTCATCCGCGTAATCATTAACAGTCTTTGTGCCCTGCCTCAAATTCTGCAAACGTTGATACATCAAAGATTGATTATTGTAAGGTAAGAACGTTGCTTTCATCAATTTCTTCATCTTCTCCCAAGATTCAACTTTTGACTTTCCCATCCGTTCATGTGTAAGTTTGGTTTGCTGCCACCATGCCAAAGCTCTACCCCTCAGCCTTGTAGCAACCAACTTCACTCTACGATGTTCTGGAACTTCTTTGAAGTCAAAAATCTCCTCAACATTAGCCACCCAATCTAGAAACTCCTCCGCTTGCATACCACCTTTGAATTCAGGAATTTCAGTCTTCATCTCCGACTCCCACTTGTGATCATACTCAGAGTGATTTCTTCCTTGTCCTTGTCCTCGACCACTACCACCATCATACTCCTCTTCAAAATCAGATGTATATCGTTGTCTATCTCGTCCACCCACATCTCTACTACTATCACGTCTACCACCATCATCCCTTCTATCTACATTCCTCCGTTCACGATCATTCACATTCCTCCCACGCCTTTGATCATTGTCAACACTTCTTTCTCGATTGGATTGTGGTGAGACTCTACTTCCCCCATGGTTAGATTCAGGTGAAACCCTTCTCCAATTTTGATTCATTTCTAACATCATCTTCTCTAACCGTCCAATTCCTTCGTTAAGCTTTTCAATAAAGTTTTCATTGATTCTTTGCTCCATCTCATCAGCTTCTTCTCTTCGATACAAAGCTTTTACGTTTTGATGATGATTAGCTCTTCTTGGCGGCATGATTTGAACTTTACAAACTCTTCAAATTCCAACACAATTCGAACTTTGATCCAAAATGAAGTGGATCGAAACTCCCCCTTTGTTGCAATTTGCGATGAACACAATGAACAACAACTTCAAACTTCAAACAAATCGGCTCCAAGACTCGATTTAGCTATGATTGGCTAAAACAGGCTTTGATACCAAAACTGACGCAGCGGATTAATCAAAAACAATGTCGATCGATGAGAGTAGCAATCGATGGATTGGAAGATACTGAAATGCCCGAATTCGTTGATCCGAAGATACCGAATTCTAGCTATCCCGAACTCGTTGATCGCGCACGATACCGGGTTCCAAGATCTACGATTCTTCGCACTTTGATCTAGCGCACTAGATTCTGTGAATCGGCTTCTGCAGTCGTTGAATCGAGCGCACTCGATTATCCGAAAGAGGAGATAGGAGATTACACTCGACTACCAATTTGGTGAAAGCACAAAGCTAACAAAACAAGAGTTTTATTTCAAATCAACTAAAATATTACAAATGGCACCACCGGCCTATTTATAGAAGTTACAACTCACGCAAAACAAAAATGTACAACACTTAAGTCGGTTCCGACTTATCATAACTCCTCGACTTACGACTCATCATGCTCTCCGACTTACGACTCAGCCAAAGCATACGACTTACAAGTTACAATACAGAAACACAATCCTGCGACCTTCGACTTAAGTACAGACGATTCACGACTTATTACAATAAAGCCTAGCGACTTAGCAAACAGAAAATACAATAGAAAAATACATCATTTAAGTCGTTGCCGACTTAACAACTCCACTCTTACATGTATAACACAACGACTTACGACTTAAAAGATGCGACCTACGACTTAACATTGCCACGACCCATAAACTCAGCGACTCAAGAGACAAGCTTCTGCACCATTTCTTGCGACTTAAATCGTGGACGACTTACAGCCGTGTCGTTAGATCGTATACGACTCATCAAACCCGAACGACTTAAGATCCCATTAAGTCGTAACTCTTTTCCATCTGATTTGTTAGGTCGTAGACGACTCAATACCGCTTTATTAACTCGCTGGTCTTCATTAAGTCGTTGGGGTGACTTAAAAACTTCATTAGGTCGGTCCCGAGTTACGAGCTCCTTAAGTCGGTCACAACTTAGTACTTCAACTCTATTAAGTCGGTCAGGACTTATGCCTTTACTCCTGTTAAGTCGGTCACGACTTAAATCTCCCATCATGTTAAGTCGGTCATGACTTATGCTTTCGACAAATATGGGCTGCGCTGCATCAATAACTGTCCAAGCCTGTCACAAACTTCTCGTTCTTCTGGTATGAAGATTCAATATACGACCGGGCATACTTAGACAAGCCTTCAAACTCAGAAACATACTCAAGAACTGGTCTTCCACCTTGCTTGAGCTCCACAAACTTCTTGAACAGAACAGATTTCTGAGCTGTAGAAATGAACTTAGCTTCAAATCTGGCTTGGAATTGCACCCAAGTAATTTCTTCCTCCGGAGTATCAATGGTGATAGAGTTCCACCAATTAGAAGCTCTTCCTTGAAGCTGTCTTGATGCTAGCTTCCTTTTAGTTGCATCCTCGATTCCCAAATCACCAAAGATCCTTCTACAAGCATCTATCCACCTCTGGACTTCAATGGTTGACTCTGTTCCCAAGAAAACCTTTCCTCCAAGAGCAGTATAATCTTTACACAGCTTAGCAAAATCCACCGGTTTTGGAATTTGAACTTGAACTCCAACATCTACTGATGGCCCCGGAGCTGGCATCCTTCTCATGATCGAAGTCGTCATAGCCTCGAACATAGCAGTATAATCAGCAGCCCCCTCAGTAGCACGGCCTTCCCTAGTAGTTGGTCTCCCTCTTCGACTCAACCTTAATATCTATAAAAGAAATGATCAGCACACCTTGAGAAACAACTGCATAAAGGACTCACATACTTCTAAGCTACTATATTATATATAGTAATCGTCCATCAAAATACAATTACGTCTCTCATACGTAGTTACGTCAGCGAGCGTTGGGTAAAATCGATTAACCAAAGCTCTGATACCAAATGTGACGACCGCCCATGACCCCTGCACTAAACCTAGAAATAGTGCACTGTAAAGCGTGCCAGGCAGCCATGGACGATCGCCAAGGTAAAATTAAAACATCAGAATCTATCGTATTACTCACAGCGCATGGATAAAATACAATAGAGAATATATATAGTGAAGCATCTCAAAATAGAATCTCCTCAATTAAGCTTCATAATAGTAGAATAGAAACATATGAATAGTCAATACATCAAGCCTCACTACATATCACTCATAGAATTATACAAAGCAGCGGAACATCCAGTACATATAGTAAGAAAATAATATGCAAGCCTCCAGCTCGTCTTCGTCATCAGCATCGTTGGAAACTAGAATAGCACCTGTCACCTGCTACCTAGTCTGCCCATCCCAAAGCGGATGAACAGCCCAAGGCAATAAGAGTTAAACAAAAAGCCTTGAGTCAGACAACAGTCTTAGTGAGCGGTAAATTAACTAACAACATACCAAAAGAGCATAAAGGAAAAAGGAATAGGAATCCAACCCTCCCACTCCACCTCTTTCTACAGTGATAGCCCCCAGACACACTAAGCAGAAATAAACATAGCAAAGCAGACATTTAAAGTAAAGCAATTATCACTCGAGTTAAGGTCAACATTTTCCAAGTACAAACCCCCAAGGCCTAAACCAAGATCAGATAAGCACCCAGAAAACATTGCTATTGAGACCGAATGACGATACAACCAAACATCCATGACTCTGGCTATCACTGTTATCTTTGCTTCGATACCACCGTTAATTGAATGACCGACACATTCTTTCAGCCGTCCGTCAAGGGTTAATGGCAACCTCGGTTCTAGACAGAACTCCGCACGTCGTCGCAGCCCGTGCCTAGGACTATCGAATCTGCCCAGAGTACTCAACTACAATCATAGTCTTTAGGGACTATCGAATCTGCCCAACGTACTCTTGCTTTGAGCCTGCTAGAACCTTCAACAACGATGAAATCTAAGCCTTCTAGTCATCCTCCTCGACGACTATTCTCATACTAGCTCAAGCGCCTCTTGAGCAAACCATTATCCTCTAACTCGAACCATTTCACCGAGTTATCAACATGCTTGGAATGATCCCGTCTGGATTAAACCAAGGCTATCTCATACCATGCCTCGCTTCGTCTCATCATAGCAAAGCCTCATCTCATCATCAACATCATCAAATCTATCCATATGAGCTTCATCATCCGCCACATATGCTACGAGTAGCTTTTCCAATTCAAGAGCCTTTCCCTTAGCTTTTGAATCATCTTCGACCATCTTGTCTAAATCAAATCATCAATCAACTAATTCATAACAATCAATCAAGTCAATCATTAATCCAAGTAATCAAGCATTCAAATATGATCTAATTAACCATTATAACAATAATGGCAACCTTGTAAATAAAGAGTCCAAATCTAACAAGTATGAAAACATGAGCAATATCTCTACAACTTGATGAATGAACTTGCATAGGTTAACATGTAGTAAAATGGATGTCAAATCATCATGAACAATGGATCTATACTTAAGTTTACGGAAATACATGGAAATCACTACTTTAACACAAAATCAAGCCAACGATCCGATATACTCCTTTGGATCCGTGTGAGAGATAATCACCACTCACCGGATCACCTAAACACCTCAAAAGCAACACACTTCAGATCTGGACAGCGAAGGATCTAACTCGATTCTCTAGAATTCCGCTTCAAACGATGAAATCTCTCTTCGATGGATGTAGATCTTCAATCCAAGCTCTTGGATCTTCGATTTGATCTTCAATTTGGATGGAAGGAAGCACAAAATTAAATTGGAGAAAAGAAGTGAAGAAGTGTAGAACTCGAGCTCTCAAAATAGCAGCACTTCGTCGCCTCAAATTCCGGATCCCAAAAAGTGAGGTAGAACCATGTATTTATAGGCTGGAAAAATCTTAGGTCGTTCGCCCCCTTAGGTCGTCCACGACCTAACTATCTCCGACCTACGACTTAATGACCTAACAGTTCTGCGCGACCTACAGACCCAACGACCTAAGCCTACACACTTATGCGCGACCCACGACTTAACAAAGATGTCGACCTAACGCTTCGCGGCTTAACACATGCGCGCGACTTAACTCTTAGGCATAACCTAAGGCTCACCGGGACATGACTTAACACCTTTAGGTCGTCTAACGACCTAACTATACGCATGTGTGCGACCTAACGACCCAACGAGATACGACTTAGTACATACACGACCTAACTCACACGCGACCTAACAGCTTAAGTCCTTACGCGACCTAGCGACCTAACTGGGATACGGCTTAGCGACCTAAAAAAATCGCGACCTAACTATACTCAACTGCTAAACTTTGGTCGCTCACGACCTAAGTACCACAACTCCTTAAGTCGCCGATTCCTTAGGTCGCCTATTTCCTTAGGTCGCCTATTTCCTTAGGTCGGTCAAATTCTATAGGTCGTCCCAAACTCACATACGACCTAAACCACTACGCGACCTAACTGTCATACGACCTAAGCCTTACCTCGTTCAGTTCCTAAGTCGTTAACTACTACCACTAACTTCCTTAGGTCGCCAACTCCTATAAGTCGTCTACGACCTAACTACTATATGACCTAAGCTCCGAACAACCTAGGCTCTGAACGACTTAAGCATACTACAATCAAATAACAATTGTTCTACAATGTTTTGATCCGTAAAAATACGGGTCGTTACAGTAGAGAATAAGGTGAATAGACGTACTAAAAGACATTAATGAACAGTGAGAATTTTTAAAGCTAGGAACGTTAACCAATAAAGGCTGGTAGGTAAATTGTTCAACCCGATGGATAATGAATGGTCACCAGAAATGCAAAGATCCAAATACAAAACTGATATTGTATATCGTTTTGCGGATTCCGCGGTGAACGGAACCCCGAAACACAGATGTGGATATACTGTTGAGATCAGCACAATGAACGATCAAAACGGTATATAGATATCAGTGGTACGATCAAATTATAAAAATTCGAATTTTCTACTAGCGGAAAATGCAGCAAAAACGCAGAAAAATAAGATCGACGGAGCTATAGAAGTCCGAATTTGGAAAAACGAAAAATGCCGTCTTAGTCAGAAGATGAATTAGAATTTTTCTATGTAAAAATATTCAGGTTTGGAAAATATTTTATTACTATCAATTTTAACTTATATAAATTGGAATAAAATTACACTAGAAAATAAACTTCCAAATTATCTGATGAAAATTTATCAGTTGTTATGATTAATTAGACGCATTACAAATATCAAATTTTTATTCCAAAATTTTATCGTTTAAAATTTTACAAAATTTCAACTAATTACGTTATTAAAACGGTTAAAATTTACGGGTCGTTACACTCTCCCCCACTCAAAACTTTTCGTCCCCGAAAAGGAAGGAGGTAGGAGAATAGAAACAACCAGAAAGAAAATAGATTGGAATATAAGTAAAGCAATTAATTCAAACCATATAAATTTCAATTTAAATTAATTAATATTTAACAATTTGGTTAAATCCCTTTGAGTTCACTTAAGTTAAATCAATCCATCTATTTCTAAATTCATTATCTTATTGTCTAGCCATCCTAAATTAACAATTTCTAAATCATCAATTTGTATAATCATTTATTATACTCGTATTTTATTCAACAAATTTAATTCTTTTATTCCAAATTATCATTAAGTTTATTCCACTTAATATATACCTTATTACATATATTTAAACCATATAAATTAATTTAAACCATATAAATTACAATTTAAATTAATTTATATTCAATAATTGATTTTAAATTCAAGGTATTTCCACAAGTTGATCTAATTTCAATTTATTAATTCCTTTAAAACAAGATTTATTATATTCATCTCATTCAACTAACTTATTATTCTATCATCTTTATTAGCATTTTTTTTTATAATTAAAATCTAAGTGTATAATATTTATTATAATCACTCAAATTTTATTTATAAATCATTTTATATTGTATATTATCCAATTACATTTTAACTTCTGAATAATTTAGGTAAGTTATATTGAAATGCAATTTAGTACTATACAAATAAAATTTTCAAATTCAATTTTTCAAGTTTAAATATTTATCCAAAATTTAGCTTTATTTATAATTGAAAACATCCTTTAACATAATTTTAAGAATTAAATTTCCATTTAATTTCAAACCCTTTAAAGATAATTTTGTATATACTATATATATTAAATCAAATTAAGTTTAAAATAATATACCCATATATATATATATATATATAAATCAAGTCATACTTAAGAAATTCAAATTAAAATATTTTTCCAAACAAAACCGTAGCAAAGCTACAGAATGGTTTCTCCACTTCGAAACTCGAAAATGAATGTCGATGATGCTGCAGTCATCACCGAAATTATTTTCCAGCGACAATGTAGGAGAGTACTGATTTAAACTTTTAAAATTCTTTGGAAATGGTTTCTATTCAAAACTACTTTTAATAATATACTTTTAAAAATTAAAAAACCAAAGCTTGAAATTGTTGGAAATTAAATTCTCAAATTCTAAATTTTAAATTCATTTAAATTTCAAATTAGTTTATAATCCATGATTAAAAATTCATTTACAGAACAATATGTGATGATCAATTATTATCATTTCAACAACCAATTTAATTAACTTATTAAATTTCAGAAAATTTTACTTATATATATATATAATATATTCATACAAATTTATTT
This sequence comes from Allium fistulosum, assembly GCA_030737815.1. NCBI lineage: Eukaryota > Viridiplantae > Streptophyta > Magnoliopsida > Asparagales > Amaryllidaceae > Allium > Allium fistulosum. Next base: position 400,177,328 of record CM060907.1, read on the forward strand.
CATTTACCAAATTTGAAAATAATATTGTGTCAGTTTGCTCTGTTCAAGTGTTTTGAAAATCCTATCGATAGCGTTGATCAGACGAATCGATCGAAAATCCAAATCAACATCAACAACTCAAACAACACCATAAAAAAATTTATATTAATTACAAATACACTTCCTCACTCGACGATACAAGAATGGATTTCAAAGCAAGGATAGAGATTCAAATTTGATGGACTCAAATTAAAGAGAATTTTGATTCGATGATATGTTTGAAACAAAGATAAGATAATTAAATAACAAAATAGGGAGATGGATAGTTTATATAAATCGCAAGCAACCTTAACCGGGTTGACCGTGCTTAAAGAATAAGATCGATGCAGAATTCTAAGGCAAATTGACATTCGATCGCAAGAGATAGAATTCGGGTATAGCAAAAGATAACAGCATCATAAACCGAGGATATAGAAATCTTCGGTGAATCAATGCTGGTTGTACACGAGTTTCACTCTTTTACAAATTATTCAGATATTGGCGAGAACGCCAATTTATTATAGAGATCATTCGAAGTGGAGTTATGGGATGCTCCAGAATTAAAGAAACACGAATAGGGGAGACACGAATGGACTTTGGAACCGAAGGGAACGTTCCAAAATTCAAAGAAACCGAGTCAAAAAAAAGAAGGAATTCAAGCTCGAACGAACATGATTCTGTAGTTGAATTTACTCTATATGCTGAGTTTTGCCTAAAACCAGAGCTCTGATACCAACTGTAATGACCCAGTATTTTGGACCATTCAAATCGACAATAATCCACACATGTCAGACTTGAATAATTAAAAATAATATATTGTTAATTTAAATTGGCAAAACTCAGCATATAGAGTAAATAAAATAATCATAGATCACAGACATAGAGTAATATAACAATAGTGCAACGGAAACAAAAGAATAGTAGTTCATGAAGCTACTATATATAACAGAGTTAAATAAGTTACAACAGATCTCGAATACAATAGTCAAATACAAGAATCAGAATACATCATTAGAATCAACTGGATATCTGAAAGCTGGATAGATAGCTGGATCTCCAAGCGAAGCTCCAACCCCAAAGGTGAGTCTCGAATACTGGTACACTCAGTCTGACCCGAGCGTAAAGAAAACACAAACACTCGAGTCAGGATTAACATTCTTATATCAATAAATCCAACTCAAGTGAAATAACGACTGAAATACAAGTAACTCAAAGGATGTTTGGGATAACCATCCTCTAAGGATCCATTAAACTATCTACTATGTAGTAGTGTACGCTAAGTAGATAATGCCTATCCGTAATATAAAGTATCAAAATAGCGTTAAGGCGTTACCATTATCCCACTTAACACATTTTATATAAGCATCATAGTCTATACAGCACTGTAAACTCCACCGTAAACTGGTGGGCTATCAAGGAGTACTCCATAGGTATAACACAAAACAAATCGTAGTGGTCGCGCATAGGGATACAAGTATGACAAGGTACATGAGGCAATACCCAAGGTAGTAAAACTACCGTTTGCCTGATCCGGACTGGTAAGAACGCATCGCCGCAACGATCGCAACACCGCGAAACAACACTCCCAAATCAAGGGTGCGCACCAATCAAAAACAAGTAATGAGTAGTTTACGAAGAAGTGTGTCCGCTAGAGGTAGCTAACCTCACTGGCCTGGCACGACTCCTGTTTAAGTCATTTCAAATTTTGACACAAGTGTCAAGGCTATCCATTATCGTTCTCTTTCTTCAAATCCAGCAACGTCATCATTCCAACCACTTTATTCTGGATCACACTCCGCGTATAATAGTTATTAAAGTTGTTTTCGGTTTAGACAGAGAGTATGTCCCTAACCGATCCCGGACTCTTTAATAACTACGTAATTATTACACCGATTTGGTCATTTAATAGACTTTCAAAATAGTTTATATTTCAAAATCAAAATATCATTGCCATTTCAAAACCATATCCATACGATATCAATTTCACTTCAAATAAATCCATTTTCTAAATCATATCACTTTCCAAAGTTATATCGCTTTCGAAATCGTAAGTCTTTTAAAATCAAACACTTTGGAAATCAAAACCTTGAAATTCATAACACTTTCCTCTTAAACAGTTTAGATATTAAAATTAGTGTATATAATAAAATAGTTTATAAAATAAAATAGTTTATATAAAATAGTTATAAGTTAAAATAGTTATAATAAAATAACATATATTGAAAATGATTTATATAAGATAGTTTATATTAAAATAATTTATAAAGTTAAATATAAATAGTTGTGGATATAGTTTAAAAATACTTTATAAAATAAAATAGCTTCCACAAATTCACAAATCGATTCAAATTAACTCTTCTTCCAAGTTCGACTTAATTCAATCTCAATTCACAAATTTCCACTCAATTCACTTTCTCAATAAATCATTTCGAATTATCACGATTTCAAATACAGATTTGAAACACAAAATAAACCATTAAATTTCAATATATTTCAAAGCTTTATATATTCCACTTTTCAAAAACTAAATTTGATAATTCCATTTATATCTCAATTTGATTTCATTACATTTAATTTCTGAGATATTTCTTCAATCGTTTCAATACATCTAAATACAACTTCAATTTACAAATTTATAAAAACAAAATATCTCATTTAAATTTATATAAGTTTGAAATATTCATTTAAGCCACCTTTTTAATCAAATTCAAGTTATAAAACATATCTTAAAATTTCAAATTTAATAGATTTCAAATCAAACTTATTTAAGTATAATTCTTAAATAATTAAGAATTCCAAATCAATTTCAAATTATCTTTCAACTTGAAATATTATAAACTCTATATTTGAAAATATAAATTTACATAAATACTAAACATATTTTATATTGATTCAAATCAACTTTATTAAATCAACTTTAATAAATACTTAAAATCAATATTAATTAAAACCATATATTTCTTTTCAAAACCATAGAAATCAATTTCAAAATATTTATATATATAGACCAACGGTGTCTGTATAAAATGTTCTACCCTATGGTCAAGTGATACAGATATTTATCATTTCAATTCGTAATTTAACTATATACGGGTATATATATATCATTTCAACCCGTAATCCCAAATTCAATTCAATTTGAAAATCGCTTGGGTTTATCATTTCAACCCATAACGATTTTCTCCTATTCTAAAGTCCGTTTGGGTACGTATCATTTCAACCCATAGTGATTCTATACTAACAAGGAACTTGCAGAGTGATAACAGATATGATAATAATATAACATGCATATATCATCAATATATATAATAAATAAAGGTGTCAAATGTCACAAGTGAACTGATACAGGTAATAACATATATATAACAGTATAAATAACTAACATGGCATATTTCAATTGGCAGATAATGGTGTCAGATGTCACAGGTGAACCGATATAGGTAATAGCATATATATAACAGTGTAAATAACTAACATTAGCATATTTCAATTGTCGTTTCAATTGAAATCAAATTTAATAAATAAAAGAACATTAATCGTGAGTGATTGCTCACCTTTCGAGGCTAGAGATGAACGAGAAATGGAATGAATTACGAATCCAAACACGAGTTCCAAAGCAAAGTGAGATGGGCACGAATTCGACGAATAGAGCTGATAATAGAAATTGATGAAACAAATTGAATCAGTTTTGATATAACTGAAAATATAAACATTATTATTATAATATATATTTTCCCAATATCCTAGATTAAGGCAAATATTATTAAAATAGTGTAAATTTCAAAATCCTTTTTCTTAAACCTCAAGTATTAAGAGTCAAAGATATATATAATATACTTATCTTCATAAACCTATATATTACGATCAAACATATATATTGGTTACACTTTAAACAAGTACATATAATTTACATATAATATATATATATATATAACCGGCTTTAAACAATTATACAATATACACACTTACCTTGCTTAAATGTAATTATATCAACAGACCGAATATACGAATAAACTTATCTGAAACCCCAACAGTTCAAAAACATATGTAAACTATTAGCTCTCTATAAATATTATATGTAAACAAATAGTTGATGTACTAACGTCTTCAGAAAATACATACACTGTATATATTATATATAATATCAAATAGACTGTAGGCAAAGTATATTTTAACATATATATATCAACCACTTCCTTTATAATGTAATACTTTATAGACATACATATAAAAAAAACTAACAAAACTTACATACGTATATACATTTAAACATAAAATAGTTACTGATCAATTTTTATACATACTTTATATATAACAGATTATGAATTATATACTAAATATATAACCAGATTTTATACAACTTATATTATATACTGAAAATATATGTCATTAAAATATTCTAATACTAACATATACAAATAGACGTTTCTTAAAAAAATCGGCATATAAAATACACGTATAGTCTAACATATATACTACTGTTAAAATTTAATAATATTGCACACATATATATACTTGTAAATTCAAAGCTTTATGAACAACATATATTACATAACAAATTATATATATAACATTACATATAAAAACAAACAGGTCATCTTTAAAACCTATGTATACTATATACTCAAATAGACAAAAAAAATAAAAATCAACTATATGAAATATATATATAAACAGAGGTTGAATCGCCACAAAGTAATGGAAAAACAGTAGAAGGCAACAACAAAATCGAGTATGAAATCACTGTATAATAGCTCTACATACTACTACTGTGATATAAAATGCTTAACTGAAAACAAGTTATAATATATACAACAAACTTTAAAATCTTTTACATAAAAACCCAAAAGAGATGTGTAAGCTATTATATATAACAGATTATGTAATTGGCATACTTTATGTAAACGACCAAACTCTTATAATATACTATTATATATAAACTACCGCTAGAATTTAACTTATAAACCATATATATATATATATATACACACACATACGCTAACAACATATAAAAGAATAGGAACCACTTAAATCCAATATGTGTAAATATCAAACACTGAAATAGGAAAAACGATAGAACAAACTGCACGCACTCACGTGGAGGGAAGAGAGGAGGCGCTCGGCCTGGCAAGCTTGGCAAGGTGGAGGAGGCACGAAGGTGGATAGGTGAATGAGTCATTGGCGCTGGAGATTGGGTACTCTGCTTTCGGCTTCCATGACCAAAGCGAGGCAGAGTATGGACAGGTGGGAGGCCTTGGCGATTAGTGAGGGCGAAGATTAGACTTGTGCTCGAGTTAGCATGGAGGAGCGGCACGTGCTGTGGTGGAGAAGCAGAGGCCGAGTGGGTTTCAAGGTGATGAGTTAGGTTCAAGTGGAGAGGTGGTAAGTCGGAGCAGGTGGGGTCGGCGTGGGTTAAGCGGTGGTTGCTGAGGCGGTGATGCGTGCAGGAGAGGAAGACAAGAGATGCTGCTTCTGTATTTTTTTTTTCTTTCGCAGATGAGCTTTTATTGAAAGAGAAGAAAGAAGTGGGGAAAAGAAGGAATGAGGGTGATGAATCAAAGCAGGCATTTACGTGTATAAAAAAACAGAGCCGAAAGAAGGGTAGAGAATTAGGTGAATAGACGTACTAAAAGACATTAATGAACAGTGAGAATTTGTAAAGCTAGGCACGTTAACCAATAAAGGCTGGTAGGTAAATTTTTCAACCCGATGGATATTGAATAGTCACCAGAAATGCAAAGATCCAAATACAAAACTGATACTGTATATCGTTTGGCGGATTCCGCGGTGAACGGAACCCCGAAACATAGAAGTGGATATACTGTTGAGATCAGCTCAATGAAATGATCAAAACGGTATATAGATATCGGTGGTATGATCAAATTATAAAAATTCGAATTTTCTACTAGCAAAAAATGCAGCAAAAACGCAGAAAAATAAGATCGACGGAGCTAAAAAAAGTCCGAATTTGGAAAAATGAAAAATGACAACTTAGTCAGAAGATGAATTAGAATTTTTCTATGTAAAAATATTCAGGTTTGGAAAATATTTTATTACTATCAATTTTAACTGATATAAATTGGAATAAAATTACACTAGAAAATAAACTTCCAAATTATCTGATGAAAATTTACCAGTTGCTATGATTAATTAGACGCATTCCAAATATCAAATTTTATTTTAAAATTTTATCGTTTAAAATTTCCCAAAATTTCAACTAATTACGTTATTAAAACAGTTAAAATTTACGGGTCGTCACAAATAGCGTTAAGGCGTTACCCATATCTCCCTTAACACATTTTTATATATTCTCATAGTTTATACATTACCGTAATTCCTTCGTAAACAGGAGGGCTATAAGAGGGCACTCCATAGGTATGGTATAAAACAAACTCGTAAAAGGCGCGATAGGGCATGTGACACGGCACGCGAGGCAATGCCAGTGTAGATATACCGTTTGCAGATCAAGACTGGTGGTAACACATAGCAGCTACTACTTCCCACCACGTGACACACTCCCAAATCAAAGGGTGCACCCAATCAATCACAAAAGCAATAGAATGGTATCGAAGAAATTTGTCTGATCGGAGGAATGACCTCACTTGGCCCGGCATGGCTCCTACTTTAGCCACATCAAGCTGACTAACGGGAGTCAGGGCTACGTAAATACCATAAAGAATCGTTACCGAACCATCCTACTTCATTCTGGAATCTCCACCACGTACACGGTTGTTAAAGTGGTTATCGGTATTGGCAAAGAGTATGACAATATCCGATCCCGGTCTCTTTAACAACCAAACGTTATTATAACACCGTGGTCATTTCATTTCAAATCACATTTCAAAAAAAATATCATATCTATTTCAAAACTGTACCAATACGATATCATTATCTACTCAAAATAATATTCATTTCCAAAATCATAACAGTTGGAAATCATAACACTTTGAAAATTCATAGCACTTTGAAATTATAATACTTTCCACTCAAACAGTTTAGATATAGAAAATAGTATATTTAATAAAATAGTTTATATAAAAAAATAGTTGTATATTAAAATAGTTATAAATTAAAAATAGTTTATATTAAAATAATTAGTATATTAAAATAGTTTTATATTAAAATAATTCATAAAGTAAAATATTTTTATATATTAAAATACTTTATATAAAATAAAAATAGTTTCCTCAAATTTCACAAATTGATTCAGTTCAACTTGAATTCCAAAATTCAATTTAATTTAATCTCAATTCACCAATTCCAATTCAGTTCAAAAGCATTTAAAATTTTGATCAATTTCAAATACATATCTAAACTACAATTTAAACCATTTCAATTTCAATAGATTTCAAAGCTTAAATTCATTTATATTTCAAATTCAACTTTACCATTATTTAATATTGAAAAATTCACTTAGTCAATCCAATATCATTTAAACAAAACCTTAAATTACAATTTATATAAACTAAATATTCCCTTCAATTTATTTACTTGAAATATTCATTTAATCACTTTAAATCAAAAGTCGAGTTATAAATCATATCTTTAAAATCTCAAATTTAAAAAGCTTCAAATCGGTTTTATTAAAGAAAAATTCAAATTAATCTCTATTTCTCTTTCCAACTTAATTTATTGAAATTATTATAAAATCTATATCAAAGATATAATATCTTAAAATCAATATTTATTAAAACCACATATATTTCTTTTCAAAACCTTGGAAATCATTTTCAATATATATATATATATATATATATATATAGACCAACAGTGCCTATATAAAATTTTCTATCCTATGGTCAAGTGATACGGACATTTATTATTTCAATCCGCAATTTAAATATATATGGGTATATACCTTTTCAACCCACAATCCCATATTCAATTCAATGAAAATCACTTGGGTTTATCATTTCAACCCATAACGATTTTCTCCTATTCTACAATATCGTTTGGGTGTGTATCATTTCAACCCATAGGGAATTCTAAATTAACAAGGTACTTGCAAAGTGAGAACAGATATGATAAAAATTTAATATATCAACAACAGGCAGATAACATCAATAACAATAAAATATAATATAAACAACAGGATATGGTGTCATATCCCACAGGTGAACAATTACAAATAAGAGCATATCATATATAACAATTAAATAATTAACAGTTCAATTTAGCAGTATATTTCAATTGTCATTTCAATTGAAATCAAATTTAATAAATATAAGAACATTAATCGTGAGTGATTGCTCACCTTTCGAGGCTAGTGAGATTCGACGATAAAATTGAGTTACGAAATGCAAGGACGACTTCCAAAGCAAAGCTAGATGGACACGATTTGACGAACAAAGCTGATAGTTTGAAATCGATGAGAACCAGATATATTACATATGCTTAATATTTTTTTTAAATCAACATTCAACCTAAACACCAGTCAAAATAAAATCTATATCTACACATATATTCTAAATCAAATACACAAGAAAAATCTTTGTATTTAAAATTCAAAAATTAATGTTCCTAATAGAATTAATATAACTTACTTTATTAAATAGATGTATATATATAATTCACGTCAATCATATAAATAAGCTCAACAAACCTATATATATATATTATATTAAACCCATACTATATTTCAAACCAATCAGATATAAAATGTATGTATATAACTGATATATATTATATCAAAATTAATACAAAATCGATAATATATATGTATATAAAAGTACTGAAATGCAAACGAGTTCCAACTTGCACTGGAAAGCTAAATTTTTAACATGAGAACAATACAGTATTACATGAATATATAAGCTTCTGACAAAATTTCGTATATATATATATGGACTTATATATATTCTGTAAACATCTTCATCTATTATATATATTTAAACCAAATGCATAAATGCTTGCAACAGGTTACCTACAAAATATACTTATACAGCTTATATATATAAACTGTATAACAGTATAGCTTTATTAACTTTATAAACTAATATATAATATAATCTTATATAACTAAACACATATTTTACAATAAAACTGATATATATAACTAACATAATACTATTATATAGGTATAAAATTTATATATGCAGAGCATCATATATTAGCATATACATAAAGAAAAAAGAAACGAAACACAAATTTTATAGGAATTAATATAACTTTATATATATATAAAACTTACTGTCCACTAAACTTATATAAGATATATACAAGTTTAAATAGATATACATATGTATAATGCAACAGCAACTCCAAATATATATATAATAAACAGATTAAGTAAGGATACATGTCACGAATAACTGTACACATATAATGCTTTTCAAAATACAAATATAAACGTAAATATAACATAATATATGTTATATACCAAATATGATAAAAGAGAAGTCGGCTGCACAATGAATATAAACCTATATTTTTCTCTGACATGAACTTGAATTTTATAATATACTTTCCAAAACACACAGATCCAAATTATTAAACAATATATAACTGTAAAACAATATATATAAAAATCTATAAACACACAAAAGAAAAATACATATATACCTTTATATATAGACAATACTGGAGAGGAGAATGCAGAAAACAAGCTACAGTAGGAAGGGAAGAAGTAGCGGAGGAGAACGGTTGATGAAAGGAAGGACGAGGCTAGGTGTCTCGGTTGAGAGAGGCTTGCAGCGGCTGGTGGCTTGTGGGTAAATGGTTCGGTCAGGGGAAGGTGGGGAGATCGGCACTTGTAGGAGGTGCTCGGCGATGGGTTTGGCGGTGGAAGCGGGTCGGTCAGGCTGATGGCTGCGTGCTCGGGTGGGCTTGGTTGTGGCAGTGGAGAGTATGGGAGATCAGAAAGGCGGAGATGATGGGTGTTTTGGTGATGTTGGCCGATTAAATGAAAAAAAAAAAAAGAAAGAGTTGAAAGAAAAGAAAAAAAATGAAAAGCACGAAGAAGAACGTGCTATAGAGGAAAAGTTGAATCGGAGAACGTACCTTTTAATCAAAAGCCAAAGTGAAACAGGCAGAATATTATATAGAGAATCGTGTAATTCCAACTGTCGAGTTGTGATAAGGTGGATATTTAAAACAATTTATTGCTTGCTTGGACAGCATGTTTCAATTTTCAAACTGAAGGAAAGAGTAAAGTCATAAATTATGGTACCGTTACAACGGACCATTTTATCGCTTTCGTCGTGTACCGGACCTCAAAATATAGAAATAAATATACTACAGTGATCAGCACGACGAGACGATCAAAACGGTACATAGATATTAGCGATACGATCATCCTATCAAAAGTCGATATCCGGTATCGGAAAATGCTGCAAATTTGCTGAAAATAATAATAAATGAAACTAGAGAAGTCCAAATTTTATGAAATGAAATATGACGTCTCACTCAGAAGATGATTTACAAATTTATTGTATAAAACTATTCAGTTTCGGAAACATATTTTATTATCATCAATTATTAACTGATTTAAATTGAAATAAAAATTCCACGATAAAATAAACTTCTAATTTATCTCAGGAAAATTTACCATTTTCTATGTTTAAATAGATATATTCCAAATATCAAATTTTTATTTCCAAATTCAATTATTTAAAATTTCACAAAAATTCAGTTAATTACGTTATTAAAACCATTAAAATTTACGAGTCGATAAACTCTCCCCCACTCAAATTTTTTCGACCCCGAAAAGGAAGGAGGTAGGAGAATAGAGACAACCAGAAAGAAAATGGATTGAAATACCAATAAAACAATAAAATTTAAAACCATATAGATTTCAATTATTTAAAAAAAAAATTGGTTTATATTCAATTAATTGATTCCAATTCATTTTATTTAATCAATCAAATATATTGTGTACACATTTCATTGGTTTCATTTCCATCTATTTTTTATTCAATGGATTTGTTTCCTATTTATTAACATTTATTACAAAAATTTCACAACAAAATTTGTTTTATTTACCCATTTATTACATTTATTTGATCAACCATAATTAATTCTACCTCAACTTTCAACTTCAACTATTCAAAACCATATAAACTTAAATTTTAGATAAATTAATATTCAACAATTTGGTTTAATCCATTTTATTCAACTAATAAATAGTCAATCAATTTAAAATTGATTTTTCAACATTTCTTTTAAACAAATTAATCTTTATATTAACTCATTTATTTTATCCCTTTCTTCAGCTAAGTTGATTCCACTAAAATTCAAGTTAACCTTTTTTAAGTTCATATTCATCTGCTTAAATAGTCTTCTCTTTTATTTATTTAATTTATTTCACTTAACATATTTTGCAACATATATTAGGTGTATACATTTGTTATACCCATTATTCCACAATTAAATTTTCCTTTTTATTATTCAATTTATCATCCAATTTATTATTAGTAAACTCCCTTAACAAAATATCATTTTGACATCCTATTACCTATATCATAGTGTATACTATCCAATTACATTCCACTTACATTTAAACTTTTCTAGGTAAGTTATATTAATGTTTTTGAGTGCAATTAAACACTATACAAATTTTCTTTTATTTAAAACATTTATTTTAAGCCAGATTTTGGTTTGAACAATTTATTACTTAAGTTTTCTTCTTGTACAACCCTCTTTTTTATACCCTAATATTTTAACTTTTGAATATTTTAGGCAAGTTTTCATATATTTGAATGTAATTTAGTGTTATACAAATAAGTTTTTTCCAATTCAAATATTTCAAGTTGTTTTAATTTCATTATCATTTTAGATATTCCAATTATTCAAAATTTCACTTAATTTCAATAATTGAAACCATTTCTTAATACAAAACTTAAGATTCAAATTTCAGGTTTCACTTCAAACTATTTTGAAATAATTATATATGTATATATTTTATAAATCAATTTATTCACAAGAGATTCAAATTATACACAAGAAATTCAAAAAAACTTCATTGTCCAAAACAAAAGTGCAGCAAAGCTGCTACGTGGTCTCTCCACTTCGAGGCTCGAAAATGAATGTCGATGATGCTGCAGTCATCACCGAAATTAATTTCCAGCGACAAACGAGGAGAGTACTGATTTAATTCTTTTAAACTTTCTTTGAAAACAATTTCCATTCGGAAATACTTTCAAATAATATATTTTAAACTTTGAAAACCAAATTTAGAAAAGCACCAGAAATTTAATTCTCAAATCCTCAATTTAAATTCATTTCATTTCAAAAAATCAGTTTATGAACCATGTTTTATAATTCCTTTTATTTATATCATGTTGCAGTAGTCAATGGTTTACAAAACAATAAATGAAAATCAAATATTATCATTTTTAACAACCAATTCCTTTAATTATCAAATTTTAGAAAACTATACTTTTATAAATGAAATATAATCATACAAAATTTACAGATTTTGGAAACAATATTGTGTCAATTTGCTCTGTTCAAGTGTTTTGGAATTCCTATCGATAGAGTTAGCTAGACGAATCAATCGAAGCTCAAAATTCAAACTTAACAACTCAAACAAGACAATATGAAACATTTTTTTTTATTACAAATACACTCTCTTACTCGATGATTCTAGAATAATTTCTAGAACAAGGAAAGAGATTCAAATTAAGAGGGACCCTAATCGAAGAAAATCTAACAAGAAGGTAAGCTCAATACGAAGATAAGATTATTACAAAGAGAGAAAGAATGGATAGCCTTATATAAATCGCGGGCGACCTTAACCGGGTCAACCGTGACTTCAAGAATAAGATCGATGTAGTATAAGATCGATCACAAGAGAATTACCTTGGTCGTCTACTAGAGAAACATTAGGGCATAGCAAGAGATAGTAGCATATAAACCGAGGATATAGAAATCTTCGGCGAATCAATGCTCTTGTAAAGGAGTTTCACCCCTTTACAAATCATATAGTGGAGCTATGGGATGCTCCAAAATCAAGGGAATATGAATAGGGAGAGGAAAGAATTGATTTTGGAATCGAGGGGAATGTTCCAAAGTTCAAAGAAAACTCAAGTCAAAGAGGGAGAGATTCAAACTCGAACAAAGGTAATTCTGTAATTAAATTTACTGCATGTGACGACCCTGAATTTTTGACATTGGAAATCAGAATATTTAATTGATTTTAAATATCTGGAAGTTAGTTTAATTTGAAATTCAAATATCAGAATGAATTTGGCAATTTAATTATTGAATTTAATTTATTGCAGTTGGGTAAAAATATTGAATCTTCAATTTTTAAGCTGATTAAAATTATTTTTCAAGGCTTAGAAAATTTATATTAATAATATTGAAGGTGATAGAAATTTTGAAATTGAATTTAACAGTGTTTTGTTCAGTTTTGAAATTTTATCGTTTAAATCGATATTTAAAAATAGCCTTCCGAGGCACATTCTAGGAGTTCGACGAAATCAGTACCATTGGATCCGTAATAATGTGTTATTATTGGATTTCAATTTTCGTAGTGATTGGAGTTGTTGTGTGAGCGTACGATATATAAACGGGTTGAAATTTATATTGAAATTCAATATTATAAATGGGTCCGAAAAGCTATCTTCTCCATACGATCGAATTAGGACTTGAAACCTTTTCCATTGTGTTCGAAATAGGGGTTTAACATTGTAAACGCCTAGCGGCATGCCTCGATAGGAGTTTAAAATTTTAAGTTGCATTTGAATTTGAATTTAATTAAGAATGTATATATATACTTATTTATACCAGTCGGCTTCATCCGAATTTCCATCACATCTAAACCTTTTCAAATCACTGTCGCCTTCACCCTACACGCAACCATCTTCACGTGTTTCCTCTTTTCCTTTCAAAGCACGCTTCTCTCTTTCAAAAAAATCAATTCGTCTCATTCGAAAAAAAAGAAGCAGCCATGCTTCCCTTCAAAACCAAAGAAAAAAAATCGAATGCAAAGAAATTCAAATAGAAATAAAATGGCTGAAGCCCCTGTCGTTTGAAATAAAAATCAAATTGTGTTCATTTTCGTTCAAATTAAAATAAATGGCTGCGTTCTTTCCTCTAATCGAATTCGAGCAGTTCAAATTAATTCGAAACGCAAATTCAAGTCGTTCAAAATTCATTCCTTCTCTTCTCTTCAAAATCAAATCAGTGAGGTTCGATGTTTGCATCAGTCGCAACCAAAGGGAGCTCGAACTCGAAGGGAGCAGCGACCTTATAGGGTCGTTCACGAGGGTGAGGCGTAGTTGGGTGTTCGCGGGGTCGCGTAGAGGGAAGGCTCACATCGGAGGCGAACTCGAGGCGCCGAGTTCGAAGGAAGCTAGCCGTGGTCGATTTCGAAGGTCGAGCAGTGTTCGAGCGATTTTGCGATGTCGAAATGGCGAAGCTAAGGATGTGGTCGGCTTCTCAGGGCAGCCATCGTCGAAGTCGAGCTCGAGTTCGTAGGCGATAGTCATCAATTATGGCAGGGGATTGTCGAATTCGAGGATAGTGGCGATGTTAGGGGATAGCATTGCAGTGGGCTAGAAGGGTTGTTGTTCGATTTTCTTTTCCGACATGATTTAGGTAATAAATCTTTTTCTTTAATTTAATTTAATTTAAATATATGTGTAGTTTGGAAAAAAATATATGTAAGATTTAAAAACAGAAACCTTTTGACAGTGAATATATATATAGATGCTAATCGTTTTAAAATAATATATATATATATATATATACAAATATTTAACTTACTGTTAAATTTTAAATAATATATTAAGGTGTTTAATTTACTTAATCAATTTATTTAACAATTTTAGAATTTGTTAAACAGAATTTAGTTTAAAATTAAAAGTACTAGTTTAAAATAAATCACTGGTGAATTAAAATTATCAAATGAAAATTGATTATTTGATTATTTCGAATATTAATAAATTGTATAAATGTTATACAAGGTCTAATACAGTGTAGAAAACAAGTCGGGATGGAAATGGGTTGCATGCGTAAGCAAAGGTGAAATCTTCTCACTCAAATTGAATAATTGAAAACTGCAGTTATTGATTGATTGTTGAATTGTGATAGTTAGATTAAAATTGTTGATTGTGTGCTTGAATGATAAAGTATTATCAGTTGTATTGAAAGATACCCTATGCGCCGCATAATAGCGGATGATATTATATAAAACCCATATACCACGATATTCCACCTCGAAGTGGAATTGGTATTATATATGTATTTGGAGCTGTTGATTTCCCGCATTATATAGTGGATGAGACCCTATGCGCCGCATAATAGCGGATGATATTTTATAATCCCATATACCGCGATATTCCACCTCGAAGTGGAATGGGTATTTAATTGTTGTGCTAACATCTGTGGATGCAGGAAAACAGGTTGGAGGGATCCAACTGGATTCCTCAAATTGTATGAATTTGTTTCATATGTTGTGTTATGATTTATTGATAATATGTGAATGATTATATTGATGATTGAAATTGTTGAAGGTTATAATTTAGCCGAATGTATTTTTGGTATCGTTGGATACCAGAAATAAATAAAATTGGATTTTTGAAATTAAAGTAGGAAATTTTAAGTAAATCCCTTTTCAAAGAATTGGGTGAATTTAAAAGAAGGAATTTAAAAGCATAAAGTTGATTTTTGAAATCTTATCGAATTATTTCCAAAATATGGGAAAAGATATTAATAAATGGGTTTTGAATAATATTGTTTAAAAGTTGAAGAATTTATTGAAAATGGAATTTTAAATAATTTGGAAAGAATAAAGGGATTTATTTAAAAGGTGATAATTTTTTTTGAAATCCATTTGATAATTGATTTGGTATTGGAAAATAAATCTTTGGGAAATCGATATGAAAATTGATTTGGTGTTTGAATGAAAAATTGATTTTGTGTTGAAAATTAATTTGGAAATCGATTTGCAAATGTTTGTTATTTGGAAATATTTATACTCTATCTACTAATTTTATTAGTTTGGACTTGAAGTTTTATATGAGATATTAGTATAATATTTTCATAACTAATATTTAAGTAAGAGTTTAAAGATAGTTTTATTTTAAAATATTTCCAAGTATATTTTGGATAAGTGATTTAAATTACTTTAAAGTATTCGGACTTGGCAGATTTCCAGTGGAAATAAATAATATCGGGAATTTTATTCCGCAAGTGAAAAGTAATTTGAAATTAGTTTTCAAAGTGATGAAGTGTGGAAAATATATATCTTGCAAAGATATTTTGAAATTTAATAATTTGGAAAAATTATTTAGATTGGATGATTATTGTGAATATTGTTTGATTGTAAAATATCCAACTATCAGTATAAACAATTTGGGGAAATTATTGAGGCTTGATTGTTGTGAATGTTGTTTGATAGTTAAATAACCGACTTCAATATTTGCCTTAGAAATGGCACTTGAATTTGTTTTTAAAACAAGCGCTCATTTTTCGGTTTAGCCGGGAGAGGACCTTTGTGTCATATAACCCATTCCGAATAATGATACGATGTTATGGATCGCAATTGAAGACCGATGTTGAAGACCGGGTGTTTGCGAGAACGATAGGATAACCTATCGAATGTCTTTGTACTGAGTTGCTCCGGTATAGAGATCTCCACATGTGATGGGGAGTCCGATTGGGATTATGGATACCCGGATTTGCAAGGGCTTCTTCCTTTATTGGACGAAGTGCCTTCAATTATGTTCGAACCCGGAACAGACTTGTATGGTCATATGTTTGACACTACATTTTGAGATATAAAGCAGATTTCTTTCAAATACATATATGTTGGTGGCGGAGAATTTATTCTCTTAGCTTAACACCCTTCTCTGAGACGTACGAGCTCAGAGGTTATGTAGTTGAAGGTTATCAGTGATATACTCCCAATTTGGTAATGTGGCATGTTGAGTGCTGCTGTGTGTTGTTGATCATTTGTTGATCAAAGCAAGGCCTTTGTGTATAGCGTAGCTTTATGGACGAGACCTCATCGGACCTCACACCCCGGAAATGGTCGAAACAGGAAAGATGCGGCAAGGTTATGAGGGTCGCACCCTTGAGGGTATGTCATTTCCTTCTGGAAAAAGGTGGTATCATGGTATGGAGCCAAGATACTTTACCTATGTGGTTGCTGCAATCTCATTTACTGTGTGGTTGTTGCTTTGTGATTGAGGGCCCTCGGATAAAGGTCGCAAACGACCGGGGGGTGGCATATTCGAGTAGTAGTTACCTAGTTACAGAGGTAACCTGGCCCTGTGTTGGCAGAGAGCCGGGTAGGTTCTCGGGACGTCCCTCCAGAGGCATACCCATGTGGCATAGGAAGTTCCTTAGCTCGACCATTTGTTGGAAAATCCAAAGAAACAATACGAACCTTGTACGGTTTAGTTGTATAACCTACCATGCAGCGTGGCGGTAACCTGCCACAAAACATGGTAGCTATAGTAGGCATACAATAATGGTTGTATGCTCGCTAAGATTAATATTATACTTTCGAAATGTTTTCCACACTAGGCACTAATGAAAAAAAAAGATTTTGCGTATCAAGCATGTTTGACTATCATAAGGAGAAATCTCCTCCAATTCTGTGTTTGCATTATGTGTGTGGTGGGAGGCCTTATGGTAGTTTCATTTTCCAAAAGCATTGCGGATTTCTTTTTAATACCAATAACTATTTTTTTAGATCTCACACAAGTCCCATGACTGACCTGGAGTTTATTGTTCCCTTTCTAAACTCTGGGTGCCCATAATTTTCCACACGGGCCGCCTAGAATCAGGTTATGAATTAGATCTGGATGGATTGCTATAGAGATCTGGAGGCCAGCTAGATGGCGAGACGTATCACTTATACTAGTATTATTTCGCTATGTATTATGTTATGTGGACAAGTTTATATAACTGTCCAGTGATGTGTGTTGTTGTTGTAAACTCTGATGATGTATTGTATAAACTAATATAGTTCTTTGTTATAAAGATTATTCATTCATCTATTATATATTGTTCAACTGCGAATGTGAGATTCTGATATTGTTTCTGTTTCTTTTCCTTTCTTTCTTCTTCTATCTCTTTCTTTCTTTAACCCTAACAATTCAGTTTTCCAGCATTCGATAGTTCGGCAGTTGATACAGTGGTTGTATCGATTTCGACTTTCGGGGGTCGAAAAATCGGGTTGTTACAATTTGGTATCAGAGCAATTGGTTAAGCGACAACCTTGGCTCTGTTGTGTGTTACTCATTAGAGATAGAGTCAGTAGTACTCTAGAATGAGTGTGAGTGTAATAATAGAAATGAGCACGTATTTGTTAGTGAATACAAAAATTTGTTTTATATTGTGTTGACTTATCGGTTGATTGTTTATAGATTCTGGTCGGTGCGATTTGGCCAACTGTATTCAATAAGGGTTTCTAAATTCTTAAACAAGATAAACTGACACAGTATTGTTTTAAGTAGGATAAATGAAATAATTTTACCCAAAACTATTTTTGTATAGAAAAGAAATCATTTTCCGTAAATTATTATAGTATATGGATGCTTGGTTGTTAGGAAGAGATAATATTGAATTATTATCATTGTTATATGGAAATTGAATAAGAAATAATGGTATAACTAATGATTTGGAGATAAATTCATTTAACAAATGAAATTTATAAATGTGAATTGAAAGGATAAGGAAATGAATTCATATACAAATGAGATTTGTAAATGTAAATTGTAAATTTGATTTATAATTTGAAATAGAATTCCAGGAAGATATTTGAAATAAAATTCATTAATGGAATGAAATTGGTAATGTGAATTTATAAATGAGTTTTATAAATTGAAATGAGATGCCAGAGTAATTTTTGTAATACGGATTAAAGGATTTGGATTGAAATTTCAAAAGATTAAATTTTCTAATTTGAAAATAGTTTCCGAAAGTCTAGAAAATAATTATTTGAGAAGTATTTTTGAGTTGGATATGAAATCTGGTGGGGTTTGAAATTTAAAAATATTTGGGAAGATATTCTGAAGGGACATAATTGATTTCAAAGTTAGTTTTGAAATCTGTGTAATTGTTAAAAAGACTCTGGAATTTCTTTAAAATGTTATGGAATGTAAATAAGTTTGATAACTTATAAAAATATTTGAAATTTGATTGGAATAAGATTCAAATTGAAAAGGAATGAATTTGTGAATAAACAAATGAAGTTACATTTGTAAATAAATGAATTGGAAATTGAATGATGAAATGAGATTTGATTTGAATCAAGTTGAATAAAAATCCAAACTTGGAAAAAATAAAATGAAATGAATTGAATTCAAGTAAACAAATTTGATAATGTATTAATTCATGAAATAATGAATTGGAAGTTAAATTAGTTAAATTAAAGTTGAGTTGTGAGCTAAATTTAAAATGGTTTGAATTTACATAAAATTCGAGTAAGTAAAAAAATATATATAAAAATTGAAATTTCCTTGATAAAGATAAAGTAAATTCAGATTGAATTGAATATGGAAATTTGAAATTTAAAAAGAACAAGTGAATATACTAATTGAATTAAATTAGTGGATGGAATGTATTTGATTAAATGAAAAATCAAATCAAAGATTTAAATTGGAAATTGTTTACAAGGAAACTATAATTTGAGTTTTGAGTTGAATTAACTTAAGCAATATTTAGATAAAAGCTCGACTTTGAAAAAAATTGTGAAATGGTTGTTGTCGACTTTTATTGAAGGGTTTTCAATGAAATTTTTTTGGATTAATGAAATAAACCAAATGTGAATATGGAATGTAAAATGAATTGAACGGAATCAATTGGAAATGAAATGGAATTAAAATAAATTGAGTTGGTATCAATTTAAATTAGTTATAAACTAGAATGGATATTCTATTAAGTGAATATCGTTGAATTTGCATATGAATGGTTGTCGTTTGACGCAAAAGAGGTTATATAAAATTCTATGAGTTATTAAAAGAAAATAAAAATTGATTTTTGAATCAATTGAAATGGATATGAATTCGTTTCGCTTAAAAATGAATTGAATGTAAGGAACTGCATTGTAAATCACTTGAATTGAATAGAAATGGTATGCGATTAAATTTGTATTGAAACTTGATAAATTGCTAATGGAAATAATTTTGAGTGTATTCTTTACGAAAACTACTTGTTTGTTATTGAAAATGAGTAAAATGTTAATAGATTTCCTATATATGTCACTTACGTGTTTAAATTGAGTAAGTACAGGTACAGGGGGGCCGTTTGGCTGCATTTGGTTGCGCAAAATGCTTCAAAATAACCGCTTTGCTTAAAATGCTAATAAAGGTACGCCTATGCAATACAAAGTTAGGAAATATGAACTGTTTTTGTTTTTTTTGTTTTCCCGACCGTGTGGGTCGATGTATATATATTTATATCTCTTGTCAAATTGCAAAAGCTCCTCCGTACAAGGGAGACTCTGTCTAAATTTTCGAAAATTTTGGGAGTTAGAAAAATTTTGAAAAAAATTTGGAAAATTTTTGTTAACGGAAAATTGATTTTCAAATTGTAATGGAAACGAAGGAAGTGAACTAGAAAAGGAAAAACTATTGTTTTGGTCGAAGTTTGGAAAAAAAGTGAATATCGAGTTTTCACTAAGTGGATTTTTGGTTTTTGAAGATAATTTAAATTGCTCGACACTAAGGTATGTATTTAAATTTCAGTATGAAATTTGATCCTGTCTTGTCTAGCCGCTTGGCTTTTCTTTTTCTTTTTGAAATCTGGGGGTCCGTAGGGACATTTTATAGTCGTACCGAGCTAGCCGCGCAAAGGAGAAGCTGGCGAAATTTTTGGAAAATTTAGAGAGTTAGAAAATTTTTGAGAAATTTTAGATAATTTAAAATTTAAATTTAAATTTGAATTGTGAAGTAAAATGAAGTTGCTTGAAACTATGAAAATGTTTGGAAAATTAATAAGGATGATAGTGTGGCTATGATAAGAAGATTGGTTTGAGAATTTGATAAAACTGTTTGGTTTTGGGAAAATGATAAACGGGTTGAGGATCATTCTTCTTAACTTGTAATTTCGGGATGAAATTCTTTTAAGGGGGGAAGAATGTGACGACCTTGAATTTTTGACATTGGAAATCAGAATATTTAATTGACTTTAAATATCTGGAAGTTAGTTTAATTTGAAATTCAAATATCAGAATGAATTTGGCAATTTAATTATTGAATTTAATTTATTGCAGTTGGGTAAAAATATTGAATCTTTAATTTTTAAGCTGATTAAAATTATTTTTCAAGGCTTAGAAAATTTATATTAATAATACTGAAGGTGATAGAAATTTTGAAATTGAATTTAAGAGTGTTTTATTCAGTTTTGAAATTTTATCGTTTAAATCGATATTTAAAAATAGCCTTCCAAGGAACGTCTCGGAATTCGACAAAACCAGTACCATTGGATCCGTAATAATGTGTTATTATCGGATTTCAGTTTTTGTAGTGATTGGAGTTGTTGTGTGAGCATACGATATATAAACGCGCTGAAATTTATATCGAAATTCAATATTATAAATGGGTCCGAAAAGCTATCTTCTCCATACGATCGAATTAGGACTTGAAACCTTTTCCATTGTGTTCGAAATATGGGTTTAACTTTGTGAACGCTTAGCGGCACGCCTCGATAGGAGTTTAAAATTTTAAGTTGCATTTGAATTTGAATTTAATTAAGAATGTATATATATACTTACTTATACCAGTCGGCTTCAGCCGAATTTCCATCACATCAGAACCTTTTCAAATCACTGTTTCCTTCACCCTACACGCAACCATCTACATGTGTTTCCTCTTTTCCTTTCAAAGCACACTTCTCTCTTCCCAAAAAAATCAATTCGTCTCATTCGAAAAAAAAGAAGCAGCCATGCTTCCCTTCAAAACCAAAGAAAAAAAATCAAATGCAAAGAAATTCAAATAGAAATAAAATGGCTAAAGCCCCTGTCGTTTGAAATAAAAATCAAATTGTGGTCGTTTTCGTTCAAATTAAAATAAATGGCCGCGTTCTTTCCTCTAATCGAATTCGAGCAGTTCAAATTAATTCGGAAACCAAATTCAAATCGTTCGAAATTCATTCCTTCTCTTCTCTTCAAAATCAAATCAGTGAGGTTCGATGTTTGCATCAGTCGCAACCAAAGGGAGCTCGAACTCGAAGGGAGCAGCGACCTTATAGGGTCGTTCACGAGGGTGAGGCGTAGTTGGGTGTTCGCGAGGTCGCGTAGAGGGAAGGTCACATTGGAGGCGAACTCTAGGCGCCGAGTTCGAAGGAAGCTGGCCGTGGTTGATTTCGAAGGTCGAGCATTGTTCGAGCAATTTTGCGATGTTGAAATGGCGAAGTTAAGGATGTGGTTGGCTTCTCAGGGCAATCATCGTCGAAGTCGAGCTCGAGTTCGCAGGCGACAGTCATCAATTATGGCAAGGGATTGTCGAATTCGAGGAAAGTGGCAATGTTAGGGGATAGCAGTGCAGTGGGCTAGAAGGGTTGTTGTTCGATTTTCTTTTCCGACATGATCTAGGTAATAAATCTTTTTCTTTAATTTAATTTAACTTAAACATGTGTGCAGTTTGGAAAAAAATATATGTAAGACCTAAAAACAGAAACCTTTTGAGAGTGAATATATATATAGATGCTGATCGTTTTAAAATAATATATATATATATACACAAATATTTAACTTACTGTTAAATTTTAAATAATATATTAAGGTGTTTAATTTAATTAATCAATTTATTTAACAATTTTAGAATTTGTTAAAAAGAATTTAGTTTAAAATTAAAAGTACTAGTTTAAAATAAAATCACTAGTGAATTAAAATTATCAAATGAAAATTGATTATTCGATTATTTCGAATATTAATAAATTGTATAAATGTTTATACAACGTCTAATACAGTGAAGAAAACAAGTCGGGATGGAAATGGCTTGCATGCGTAAGCAAAGGTGAGATCTTCTCACTCAAATTGAATAATTGAAAACTGCAGTTATTGATTGATTGTTGAATTGTGATAGTTAGATTAAAATTGTTGATTGTGTGCTTGAATGATAAAGTACTATCAGTTGTATTGAAAGAGACCCTATGCGCCGCATAATAGCGAATGATATTATATAAAACCCATATACCGTGATATTCCACCTCGAAGTGGAATTGGTATTATATATGTATTTGGAGCTGTTGATTTACCGCATTATATAGCGGATGAGACCCTATGCGCCGCATAATAGCGGATGATATTTTATAATCCCCTATACCGCGATATTCCACCTCGAAGTGGAATGGGTATTTATTTGTTGTGCTAACATCTGTGGATGCAGGAAAACAGGTTGGAGGGATCCAACTGGATTGCTCAAATTGTATGAATTTGTTTCATATGTTGTGTGATGATTTATTGATAATCTGTGAATGATTATATTGATGATTGAATTTGTTGAAGGTTATAATTTAGCCAAATGTATTTTTGGTATCGTTGGATACTAGAAATAAATAAAATTGGATTTTTGAAATTAAAGTAGGAAATTTTAAGTAAATCCCTTTTGAAAGAATTGGGTGAATTTAAAAGAAGGAATTTAAAAGCATAAAGTTGATTTTTGAAATCTTATCGAATTATTACCAAAATATAGGAAAAGATATTAATAAATGGGTTTTGAATAATATTGTTTAAAAGTTGAAGAATTTATTGAAAATGGAATTTTAAATAATTTGGAAAGAATAAAGGGATTTATTTAAAAGGTGATAAATTTTTTTGAAATCCATTTGATAATTGATTTGGTATTGGAAATAAATCTTTGGAAAATCAATATGAAAATTGATTTGGTGTTTGAATGAAAAATTGATTTTGTGTTGAAAATTAATTTGGAAATCGATTTGCAAATGTTTGTTATTTGGAAATATTTATACTCTATCTACTAATTTTATTAGTTTGGACTTGAAGTTTTATATAAGATATTAGTATAATATTTTCATAACTAATATTTAAGTAAGAGTTTAAAGATAGTTTTATTTTAAAATATTTCCAAGTATATTTTGGATAAGTGATTTAAATTACTTTAAAGTATTCAGACTTGGCAGATTTCCAGTGGAAATAAATAATATCTGGAACTTTATTCCGCGAGTGAAAAGTAATTTGAAATTAGTTTTACAAGTGATGAAGTGTGGAAAATATATACCTTGCAAAGATATTTTAATAATTTGGAAAAATTATTAGATTGGATGATTATTATGAATATTGTTTGATAGTAAAATATCCAACTATCAGTATAAACAATTTGGGGAAATTATTGAGGCTTGATTGTTGTGAATGTTGTTTGATAGTTAAATAACCGACTTTCAATATTTGCCTTAGAAATGGCACTTGAATTTGTTTTTAAAACAAGCGCTCATTTTTCGGTTTAGCCTGGAGAGGACCTTTGTGTCATATAACCCATTCCGAATAATGATACGACGTTATGGATCGCAATTGAAGACCGGGTGTTTGCGAGAACGATAGGATAACCTATCGAATGTCTCTGTACTGAGTTGCTCCGGTATAGAGATCTCCACATGTGATGGGGAGTCCGATCGGGATTGTGGATACCCGAATTTGCAAGGGCTTCTTCCTTTATTTGACGAAGTGCCTTCGATTCTGTTCGAACCCGGAACAGACTTGTAAGGTCGTATGTCTGACACTACACTTTGAGATATAAAGCAGATTTCTTTCAAATACATATCTGTTGGTGGCGGAGAATTTATTCTCTTAGCTGATCACCCTTCTCTGAGACGTACGAGCTCATAGGTTATGTAGTTGAAGGTTATCAGTGATATACTCCTAATTTGGTAATGTGGCATGCTGAGTGCTGCTGTGTGTTGTTGATCATTTGTTGATCAAAGCAAGGCTTTCGTGTAAAGCGTAGCTTTGTGGACGAGACCTCATCGGACCTCACACCCTGGAAATGGTTGAAACAGGAAAGATGCGGCAAGGTTGTAAGGGTCGCACCCTTTAGGGTATGTCATTTCCTTCTGGAAAAAGGTGGTATCATGGTATGGAGCCCGGAAACTTTACCTATGTGGTTGCTGCAATCTCATTTACTGTGTGGTTGTTGCTTTGTGATTGAGGGCCCTCGGATAAAGGTCGCAAACGACCGGGGGGTGGCATACTCGAGTAGTAGTTACCTAATTATAGAGGTAACCCGGCCTTGTGTTGGCAGAGAGCCGAGTAGGTTCTCGGGACGTCCCTCCAGAGGCGTACCCATGTGGCATAGGAAGTTCCTTAGCCCGACCATTTGTTGGAAAATCCAAAGAAACAATACGAACCTTGTACGATTTAGTTATATAACCTTCCATGCAGCGTGGCGGTAACCTGCCACAAAACATGGTAGCTATAGTAGGCATACAATAATGGTTGTATGCTGGCTAAGATTAATATTATACTTTCGAAATGTTTTCCACACTAGGCACTAATGAAAAAAAAGATTTTGCGTATCAAGCATGTTTGACTATCATAAGGAGAAATCTCCTCCAATTCTGCATTTGCATTGTGTGTGTGGCGGGAGGCCTTATGGTAGTTTCATTTTCCAAAAGCATTGCAGATTTCTTTTTAATACCAATAACTGTTTTTTTAGATCTCACACCAGTCCCATGACTGACCTGGAGTTTATTGTTCCCTTTCTAAACTCTGGGTTCCCATAATTTTCCACACGGGCAGCCTAGAATCAGGTTATCAATTGGATCTGGATGGATTGCTGTGGAGATCTGGTGGCGAGCTGGATGGTGAGACGTATCACTTATACTAGTATTATTCCGCTGTGTATTATGTTATGTGGACAAGTTTATATCACTGTCCAGTGATGTGTGTTGTTGTTGTAAACTCTGATGATGTACTGTATAAACTGATATAGTTCTTTGTTATAAAGATTATTCATTTGTCTATTATATATTGTTCCGCTGCAAATGTGAGATTCTGATATTGTTTCTGTTTCTTTTCCTTTCTTTCTTCTTCTATCTCTTTCTTTCTTTAACCCTAACAATTCGGTTTTCCGGCATTCGATAGTTCGGGAGTTGATACAGTGGTTGTATCGATTTCGACTTTCGGGGATCGAAAAATCGGGTTGTTACACTGCATATGTTGACTTTTGCCTAAAACCTGGCTCTGATACCAACTATAACGACCCGGTATTTCATGCCATTCGAATCCACTCATGTCGGAATTGAATTGCTCAAAATATCAGATTGTTAATTTATATTTGGCAAAGCTCAGCATATACAGTATATAAATAAATCACAGAATCACAGATACAGAGTAATATAAAAATGGGCAGCGGAAACAGATAAATAGTAGTTCGTGAAGCTACTATATAAACATCAGAGTTTGAAATAAAATACAACAGAAGCCTCGAATACATAGATGTCTTAATATAATAGTCAAATACAAGATAAGAATATATCGCAGGAGTCAACTGAATATGTGGTAACCCTCACTCTATAACACATAGATTTTTTTTTATCATTCAAGAGGAATTCACCACTAAACCTCATTTCTTTTATATTTGAATATTTATATAATTTCCAAATATTTTTCCCAAGACCCTGGTTTTACCAATATAATCATATCAGTGCACAAACAAATTAAGACAATTATATATTTGATGATATACAATTGTTTCTTTATTATTATTTTTTCATCAGAGGTAATTCAAATCAAATAGAAATCAAAATACCATACAAGTTATTGACATAGCCACTTATTTCTTTTCTAAGTCTTGTTCTACTGCCAGAGGTACATTTTGGCAAATTATGACACTTATATATATTTATTTGACTTATATATTTATCTGCCTAAATAATTCTATTAACACTAAAATAGTATTTACTTGATCTCATGATAGTTATCAAGTATTTGCATGAAATTGCTTACAAATTATGCTTGCAGGCATGGATATTGGATCTAATTTCCATTTATCATTTCAGGTTGAATGGATGAGGACTTTTAGCATTTTTAAGTTTAATATGGCGCAGACTTACATTCTTGGTGATTTATTGGATCTACTTGGTGTTATTTAAGGGCTGCTTGGTGTTTTCTTTGATTTGTCCCAGAAGCACTTACACTTTATTAATTGAAATGAAGTGGTTCCAGGCTCCAAGGGTTTGATTCATGGCCATCTAGGCCGGCCATAGTCCCTCTTTTACCACTTGCAAACCCATATCCCTTATATTAACAAACTTCTACAAAGTCCTACTCCTAATCCCGAGCATGTTTATGCCTAGTTTAAGTTTTCTGGAAATGCATTCTTATATGTATTCAATCAATTATTCAAAGTTCAGTATCTTTCAGGTCTACTGCTCTCATAGTTCTATTTGAAATTTAAATACTCAATTACATACAAATTTCCAGAATTCATGCACATGCCAGTATCACTTACCTGCCATGCACAAATTCATTTCACTTGAATATCCTACTAAAATTTTGAGAGTTCATTTCAAAAACCAACCCCCTTAGCTATTTAATTTCCTCAAGACAAAATATAAGCAATAAAAATCAGAGATCAAATATATATGCACATATCATATGTATATGATATGTCTTTCTCCTTATTTTTCTCCAAATCAGACATTCATAAAAGAAATTGG
Source organism: Allium fistulosum (assembly GCA_030737815.1). NCBI lineage: Eukaryota > Viridiplantae > Streptophyta > Magnoliopsida > Asparagales > Amaryllidaceae > Allium > Allium fistulosum. Next base: position 400,204,919 of record CM060907.1, read on the forward strand.
TAGTTAACCAAACATCATCAATGATCACTCACAACAGGTTTTACTTAAGTACATGTTTTCAACCCAAATACTTAGTAATCTCCTTACAAGAAACTTCAGTTACAACATAAAATTTGACTAATAAATTCATTACAAGGCAACTACAGATTTTTAAAACTGGTTTCTTTTATTTATACTAGCAGCTAATTGCCATCTTCATCCATCAAGCCAACTTCATCTTCCTGCAAGCAAATCACTGAGCTGCCCCAATTTTAATGAGACACCCAGATGATTGCAAGGGCAACCAAAAGGGTCAGTTTTCACTGGTATGAGCATTTACCAATTTTGTATACATATTCATAATTTTTTTTTGATAATCTTGCAGTGCCTTCCTAGTTTAACAGATTTTTATACTTAGCATGTTTTGGTTCATACAAAGTGATACAAACACATTCATCTATTTAAACAATACACAGCAAACATGCTAAAATAAACATATGTACAATTCTTAATTCATTCTCCCCAAATCTAGATAAGTAAACTCAGGTTTTATACTCCAAATATTCACCCAGCAACTAACCAGAACATCACATTAATCCTGATTAATTTAACTCCCTGTCTAGATATTCATAACCCAAATTTATAAATCCCATTCCTTATTCATTTTGTGGTCTACATCTCCTTGTCAAATGAACACTATGTATGCATTGTGAAGGAAACTCCCAGGTTGTTTAAATTATTCCAACACACAAAGGCCTCAGGGTGCAGTTGCACCATGCATATACTTGCTCCCACCTGAAGTAAGCAGATCATTGACTAACTCCCAAGTGACCAATTTAGTTTTTCTTTCATTCATATTTCAGAAAGATATAACTGCTTGTATATTTTCTGGTTCAACCCCATGTTCCCCTATTTAATCTATATCCATGTTTAATGATGATAAGATAGAACAAGAATGCTCAAAACATTTTAACTCTAAAAGCCCACTCACAGATTAATGCTCCAAACAAAAATGCACAAACAAACATCCATATCACCCATAACAAATCATTTCAGAGATTTAAATGACTCATAATATTTTAGGCTGCCTGTAATAGGACTTAATGCCATTGCATACAAAGAATAAATACTCACCTAATGTTTTCCTTTCACTGCCTTAATCCTTTGAACAGCAAATCCCCCAAAGCCTCAAGCTAGTGTTTCTCCTGGTTTCTTTTATTTTTGTTTTGATCCAGAGAGAATGATGGATTTGGTTATGTGCAGTTATTTATAAATCCATTCTAGGGTTTAAGAAAATGGGTAATTCCCCTGATACCCTTAGATGTTCATGTACATATCATATTCCTGTGTGGTCATAAATTGGAAATGCACACATTAGGTTACTTTAATTAGTTATTTTGGGGATCATGCATTTTTAAACACTCAATACTATTTTCATGACTCTTTTCTACTCATGCCATATGCATGTGACCGTCGGTTTATTATTTCTTTTTTTTTAATAAGTTTAAGGAATCTGAAAATCTCCTTTGTATTTTCTACCTATCTATTATCTCCATTCAATCATGCATACTATCATACCTTATTATGTAATGTAAAAATCATTCACCCATATTATTTGCTTGAAATAAATATAAGATATGGAAATTTTTATTTGATTCTGTATGTATATATATATATTTCTGCCTCTTTGTCAAATCAGTAACTCCTTCTATATTTAAATAAAAATCACATATATTATGCTAATTATTTTTAGCACAATTATAAGACATGTAAACCTTTTTATTAAACTTCATCTTATTCTATCTTTAAATAAAACAGAAAACACTCCATATATATATTAATGTATGTATTTATATAATTCTTTGGACATAGAGCTATATTTATTTTGAGTTCCAATTTTTCTTTTAATCACCTTAATCCCTTGCATTTTATCAAACAGAAGCTCCCATGCAAGTTTTATTTATTGCCAAATTTTTTTTTCTGTTTTAATGCATTATATATATTTTATAATTTCAGAATTTCTTAATATAAATGTATATTTTTCATTTTATTTTTATTTTATTTTAGGGTCATTACATACCCTCCCTCTTAAAGGAATTATGTCACTACAACAAAACTGACTTCTGACAGCATCATTTCTCAGCGTTTAATTTTCGAGTGCGGTCAAAAGTAATTTTGAGAAGAAACTTATATGCTTGCAATGCTGTCAATTATGCATTAAGGTTTAACTCCTTTTTTTATTTGCCGCCCAACACAGATTTAGGTATATTTTTTGTTTGCTGCCTTTCATTCGCATCTTCCCCCCTAAAAAATCGTTCCTGTGAGGTCAGTGTTGACGTTCCATTCCTACATCCAAAAAGAAACAAGATTTTTCTCTATCGATTTCTTCATTCATTATTCTGGTAATCCCTTTTCCATTAAAATCTTATCTCAAAGATGCCCTAACTCGATTTTTCTAGGCTTTCAGCTTAGTAATATAAATTGCAGGTTTCATTGCTTGCAAGTTGTGTCCAACTTTAGCTGAATACAATTCAGCTTTTTCATTCGTCAAATTCCAACTGAGGAGAGCTTTCTAAAAACTAGGTATAAAAATTCAGGTTCGGTTTTTCCATTCATAAATTGAGTTATTTCTTACCCTAGATTAGGTTCGGTTACAAAAGTTTTAATGCATCGAGTTTAATTTTTTATTACTCTTTATAATGTTGAATGCCTATATATAATAAACATGAAATGAAAAGTGAAGATGATTTGATGATTAATTTATGAATTTGGTATAGTGGATATAATTAGGGAATATATAATAACCTACGATGTCGGGTACATGTCGTCTAGGAACCCATATATAAACACAAAAACATTTCTTATTTTCTTTGATCGATATAGATATAAGTAAAAATGATGATAATTGTAGTAGCATCTTCTTAAAACAAACTTCAGTTATGAAGCAGAATGATATATAAACCTTCTGAACCAAAACTACAATTAAACAAATCACATGCACGTCTAAACTAATAAATCTTGTTAGTTCATTGCCATTCCATGTAAAAATCACCTAACAGGCCATTTCCCTTCTAAATTTGACTGAGAAAATAGTACCCTTTCTATAAAGTGTTTCCAAGGTGTAGTTTCCTTATGTCGTGCTTGTACATTTTCACTTCCCCATTAGAGATTGACAGTTGATATGTTAGTTTCTGCATGTTTCTTATAACATCCATTTTATATTTCACAAGTTGATGTTCTGTTACATTTTTTGATACACTTTTATCAAGCCTTTTTTCCATTTACATTTTTTTGTTTCTTCTCATCAATACAGCCCTTCTAAAGTTCCTTTAGACAAGTCTTACAATGATTTGGTGTTATCTGGCAAGTGATATTCTTCGAAGAATGTGATAAATTCCCAGAAAAGAACTAGGTGAGAAGTAAGTATGCCACATTTTTTGGAATTGATTCTCTAGACACCATCCTGTGTGTTTTGCAAATTTAATGCTGTTATATTTATTTTGTTCGAATAATAAATTCAAATCATTAAGAAACGTTCGTTATTATCCATAAAATTAAAACCTTATATTTATTTTGTTCTATGTGAAATATATGTCATGTCCATGCAACTTCTTATGCTAAGTAATAAGAATATTTGGAAAGGATATTAATTCTATTTTTTTTAGGGATATAAATGTTTTTTATGGACATGTAAATATATTGATGCTATCATAGAAAAATCGATTCATATAATCCACAGATATCCAATAAAGCTAACATCAAGTTCAATCCAGAATAAACTATGGTTAACATAAGGCAGAAAGATGTTCGCTAAAAATTAAATTATATTACATATTTACAAAAATATAGGAAAGTTTATGTGACAAATAAAAGTCAATAAACCTTGATCAATATATCAAAAATTAAATTTCAATAATTTTATAGCAATGAGATATTTTAGATATAGTCAATTGTATATTAGTCATTTCTTATTAATGTGTTTCTTAGATAACAAGTCATATAATGTTATTTTCGAACTAATAATAGTCGGACATCCCCTAATTAATCGAATTCCAGATGCCCCTTTTAGTGCTCCATTAAGTTTATTTGCACAATACTTCATTGAAAGTAGTCCTATGGTACATTTTGGGAACTTGACAAAGGTGCACGAAATTTTATTAGTTGAATTTATACTGCATAGTAAAATTGATTGCAAATTTCCTATTTCATGCTAAAAATTAATGAATATGAAGATATTCGTATGTTGTGTTGAATAAATGTTTGAAATTTTTGTTTTACATTATGCTATAATGCATTGAATGATGCTTTTGATATTTAATATCATTGTAATATGTTATCAGGTCAGAATGTTGCTTTATATGGTAATGGTGATTCAATAGTTCATCCAATCAGTAAGTGAAGTTCTGACATGTGAAATTATTTATGCAACCAAATGATCGTTACCTATGAGAACCATGATGTTTTCCATGCATTAGTTAGTCTTTTGTGGTATTCTCTCTTATTTATTTGTTCTTCTATTCGGACCACTAAACTTTTTTGAGCAGAATGTCCCGTATACTGTTAAACAATAAACACATACATAAGACTTCAACTTCATTCTACCGGCACCTATAACATCGGACTAGTTTGTCTACTTCCTCAAAATTCTTTTTTATGGTGGTTATTTGTAGATTAGTTGTGAATATTTCTATTTATTTTCCTTGCCATATAAATCCTTTCATTGATTTATATTCAATAATTAAAAGTGTAGGTGATCATGCACCTATGCTTGTTGATGCTCTATATTCACTCGATACCTTGCCCACTAGGCTTCTCATAAGTGAACCAAAGCATGAAACATGAAATTGTATTAACCATGTTTTCTTATCAAGCTAAAATAATTGTTTTGGATAAAGCTTATAGTTCTTAAGCATGTTTTATTAAGAAGTACCATCAAAATTTCAAATCTGTCATACGTTTGTGCATTTATATAATTCATTTCTTTTTAAAAAAGTTCAAAATAATGTTGAAGTGTTTCTTAGAAATTGATCAAGTCTATAGTAATTCATAATCTCTTTCATTAACTCAAGATGGCCTTCCTCTTCATTGTCTTCACTGACTAATATTGCAAAAATATTGAAGGTTATTAAGTTGTGGCTACGCTAGATGTTAGTTTGAAATTGTCTTCATTGTCTTCACTAACAAAAAATTTAGAATACTCCTTAGGTTTAACTATGGAAATGGATTGGAGGCTGAACTTAAAAGATTTGAAAGTGTGCTCGACTTTCTTTTTTATATTATAATCCTGTAAAATGTCGATGATTTCTAAATAGAGAACTACATCGTATACCTCAAATATATCGCTTTTTGAGGCTGGGTCATCATCGTTGTGTACAAGTTTCTGGTTTACTTGTGCTGCCATGTTCACTCCCAATTGCACCGGTAGTCTGTTCAAAAGGTGGCAATATTAATATTTTTAGCTTGATAGAATAACATTTTTTATATACATCCAAAAAGTTACTGAAATTCAACCCACTTCAATTTATCCATCTTGAGATCAGCAATATTTTACTGGCTGCAATGTTTATTTTTACTAAGTAATGGATTGCAAAAAGAAACATGTGTGTTTTCACTAGCAATGTGATGCTGAGTGGGTAATTTGAAGAAACTTTTAGACTACACTGGGTTTAGAGTTGTTTTATATAAAAATATGCTAACTGGATTGATATAACTCTCAGTGTTCATTTTATTAAACTTACTTTATGTACTTCTATTTTCCTAGAGTCACGGTAAGGACACCATCAAATGTCCATAAAATCATGATTTTTTTTAATATTTCTAAAATGTTTAAGGGAAAGAATACTAAATGTTGCCCTTAGCAATACTGTACTCTAAAATGATTTACCAATGATTGAGCCTAATAACCTTGACCCATCAAACATTAGCTTGCTCTAAAATGCTTTTTTTTCTCTTCTTTTGCAGCAAAATGTCGCCAAATCAGTTGTACCAGATGAACCTGGTGGTAAGAGAAAGGAGGAAATTTGTGCTAACTTCAGATAAAATAAGTGTAAGTTTTATTATTTTTAATGCATATTCTTTTCCTACAACTTAACTAATCCGTCCAAATATTATACTGCATATATTTTTCTCAATACTTAACTAACATGTCTAAACTTAAACTCAGCTATCGTTTAAGTTTTATTATGCGAAGTATAAATAGAGAATATAAGATCAAATGAATAATTATGAGGGGAAAAATTAACAAGTTAAGGTCAAAACTATGGAAGAAAGTAACTTTGTGATTGACTTAATATACCTAGCAGTAAGAACTGAAAGCATTCAAGTTTACATCTCTTTCAACTTGACATTGCAGTTCCAAAATTGACATAAAATTGATGATTTTCTTTACTATGCTACAAACAGCGGCCTCACTGCTTCTTGTTGCAACAGCTTAGTTGTTGCTGCTTGCAGAGTGAAGTATTTGGTTCAGGTTGAGCGAAGCATTTGGTTAAAGCTTTTGATACCTTACTCTTAATTGGGGATTATAGTAACAACAATGAAGGAAAGGGACTGCAGAAAATACTCAGTTAGAACAGTATGTCCATTAACCTGCTAAGCAAGAATATAGTTAAAACTTAGGATAAACATCATGACAAAATCATGTATATATCAATGCAAACCAAATACTACAAAATGCATGATAGTCCACTGAAGTATAGTTAAAAACTGAGTATTACTCAATTAAAAAAATGGGTGATACTCCATTAAAAACTGAGTAAAAAACTTCACATAGTTTTAAAAAACTAAACAAAATCATATTTTTTTATAATTTCATTTGAATTCATGAGTAATTTTGGTATAGTTTCTGATTACATTTGATGTCAGTTTTATGATTTTTCTTCTTCTCATTTGGATTTTCAGCACCTGACACAATAATCTTCAACCTTTTTATTTTTTGTAATGTGCATGCTGCTATATAATGCATATGCTTTTATTTCAAAAGACTTCACTGCAGCAGTCACTATCTTCTTTGCAATTTTCTTTCTTCTTCAACTTGAGGTTTTTTTAGATAATAGAAGAGTACATTATTGAAGAAAATGTTACTTTATGTACAGAGAGTAGCATAATGCAAATAAATATTTGCAATGATGAAAAATATGTTGGTACATTAGTATTCTTGTTTTTTACTTTAATTTTGCAAGTCGTAGACAAGCCTCTAGAGCTATTTGAGTTTAAAATTCGTAATCCATTAAAATTTCTTTTTATGACTTCTGTCACTTTTTCATATTTGATTGTTGCGACCATTTCTTGCGGGTACTTGGTAGAAAGGTCGGTATAGTTGGAATAATCAAAATACATCATAGAGTTCTAACCATTTGTCGAGGAATAAATAAACCACTGAACTAGTGCAGATAAGAGATGGCCTCACTGCAGTAATAAAGGGCATTTCAATCGATTCTACACTGAAAAAGAATGACAAACTGGTTGTTAATATGCAGTAAAATCTTGAGCTATATTATTTTGGTCCGTAATGCAAGATTTTGAAATGCTGCTTCAAAATATATACCAGCATAAGGGCTATGAATGTGTGCTTTGAAGGAGGGGAAGATTTACCTTCGGGTAAATATGGGACTAGTATCAGGAGAGAATTTGCAATGGACAGGTCGAGGGATATTTTGGTTGCCTACATGCAAAATGGAGAGTATTTGCTGCCTGATCATGGGTTTCCAGTGAGGGTTATTTTGCCTGGGTTTATAGGAGGAAGGATGGTGAAATGGTTGAAGAGGATTGTTGTTGCTCCAAGTGAGTCTGATAGTTATTATCACTACAAAGATAACAAGGTTTTTCCTGCCCATGTTGATGCTGAACTTGCTAATGCTGAAGGTATGATCTTATATCAATATAGAGTCGTATAGATATTGAATTGGTTTTGTATAAGAAAATAAATAATTGTTTTGTAACTTGATCTTTGTAGCGTGGTGGTACAAACCGGAGTATATTATCAATGAGTTGAACATCAATTCGGTGATCACTACACCAGGTCATGAAGAGAAACTTCCGATCAACTCTGCGACAACACATATGCCTTATACCATGAAGGGCTATGCATACTCAGGTACTTGACAATCTTGGCTGATATTTTAAGTGTTACCGATATTGAGCAAAAATTTAACAAAGATGATCGATTTACAGGCGGAGGAAAGAAGGTGACAAGAGTAGATGTAACTCTGAACGGAGGAGAGACATGGTTAGTGTGCACAATAGAGCGTCATGAAAAGCCAAACAAGTATGGAAAATATTGGTGTTGGTGTTTCTGGTCATTACAAGTTGAAGTCCTTGACCTTTTGAGTGCTAAAGAAATAGCCGTTCGTGCATGCGATGAGACCCTAAATACCCAGCCTGAAAATCTCAACTGGAACCTCATGGTAATATATATTTTTAACGCGGTTGCACATTTACTAACTAAAACTCCGAATACGTAGCTCACATAATATGTGTATCCAGGGTATGATGAACAACTGCTGGTTCAAGGTTAAGGTGAATTTCTTCCACCCTTACAGAGGAGAAATAGGGCTCATATTCGAGCACCCAACTCAGCCAGGAAAACAATCAGAAGGCTGGATGGCTAAACAAAACCACATAGAAAGCACTCAACAAACAAAACCTCTTAAAAAGAGCACATCCACACCTTTACTGAACACTTCCACAAAACAGTACTCTCTATGCGAAGTCAGCAAGCACTCTAATGAAGACTCCGCTTGGATTATCATTCACAACCAAGTCTATGATTGCACTGCATTCATTACGCTGGCACCGACTGTACTGAAGAGTTTGAAGCCATACATTCTGAAAAAGCTAAACAAATGCTCGATGCATACAGAATAGGTGAACTGTGTGCATCTACTTGCTCTTCTGAAGCTATTCCTTTGCCACCAGTTCAGGAATCAACTCAAGTTTCTGCAGGGTTGTCTATGGTTGCCCTTAGCAATCCTAGAGAAAAGATACGTTGCACACTCGTGTCCAAGAAAATTGTATCTAAAGACGTTAGATTGTTTCACTTTGCCTTCCCAAACCAAGATCAGGTTCTAGGACTGCCAGTAGGTAAACACATATTTTTATCCGCATCAATAAATGGAAAACTGTGCATGAGGGCTTACACGCCAACTAGTTCAGTCGATGCAGTTGGGTACGTAGAACTTCTTATAAAGATTTACTTCAAAGATGAAAATAGTAAATTCCCAAATGGTGGACAAATGTCGCAGTACCTTGAGTCCTTAACCATAGGGTCTACGATCGACATAAAAGGACCTATAGGGCACATAGAGTACAAAGGTGAAGGGAAATTTATTGTGGATGGAAAGCCAAAGTTTGGTAAGAAGTTGGCGATGATAGCTGGGGGAACTGGAATTACTCCACTGTACCAAGTGATTCAGGCAGTGTTGCAAAATCAGGAGAATGACAAGACAGAAATGCACCTAGTGTATGCAAATAGAACAGAGGCTGATGTATTGCTGAAAGATGAACTGGATAGATGGCAAAAGGAGTACCTGAAGCAATTCAGGGTGTGGTATGTGTGCAGTGATGTTAAGAATAAGGAAGAATGGAAGTACAGTGTTGGTCGAGTGGACGAGAATGTGCTGAGGAGTGGCGTGCCTTTAGGAGGATGTCAAGATATATTGGCATTGGCGTGCGGGCCGCCGCAGATGATTCAGTCTGCGGTGATTCCGAATTTGAAGAGCATGGATTAAGATGTTTTTTGTATATTAATATTGTTTTAGCTAGTTTATTTAACAGATTATTATTCATTAGAACATGTTATATATATTGGTTGCTTGATTATACTCAAAATGTAGTTTTGGAATATGCAAATATAGTGGAATGTTAATGCTGTAAAAATCATATAAATAGAAGACAACACCTATTTTAATGCTGTTAATGAAGAAACAACAGCGTTTAATTCGTGTTGTAATTATCATTAAATAGTGGGTAACAGCGTTTATTAAACGCTGTTGTAAACTGTAGTAAAACATCATCCCAACTGTAAAAACATAACACAGCACGCATTAAACGCTGTAATAAAAATATTAACAGCCTAAATAAAACGCTATCAAAAGAATAATTTCCACAGCGTTTAAAATTAAGCTGTTGTAAGTTCTCTTTATATGAAAGCTTGTCGTTATACAGCGTTTGTTCTAACGCTGTTGTGTCATATAACAACGTTTAATAAACGCTGTGGTATCAAAATTTTTACAGCGTTTTCTATTTTGCTGTTAAAACTTTTGCATCTACGACAGCATGTTGTTATACAGCGTTTATAATAACGCTGTCGTATCATATAACAGCGTTTTTGAAACGCTGTCAAAAGCTGTTTTTGGTGTAGTGTGTCCCCATAATTTCTCTCCAATTAAAAACACTAATCTATAGCCTGTTTTAACTCCATAACCCCATACTCACAGTTTATGAAAGCAAACAATATATAAGAATATTTAGAAAAATCATCATAAGCTGCTTAAACATACCTCTCCATCAGTAAACAAATTGGGGTATTTAGCCCTCATTTTATCTTCAACCTCCCATGTACAATCATTAGCGTCCAAGCTCCATTGAATTTTTACCAGTTTGATCACCTTGTTCCTCAACTTTTTCTCTTCCTTGGCAACTATCCCTACTGGTTCATTTGTATAAACCAAATTCTTTTGGACTTGAATTTGAGTAGGTGACTCCAGAATTGCTCCTTCATTATGCACCCATTTTCTCAATTGAGAAACATGAAATACTGGATGCACACCACTCAACTCCTCAGGTAACTTAAGTCTGTAGGCCATAGCACCAATTCTTTGCATAATTTCATATGGACCTACAAATCTTGGTGATAGCTTACCAGATTTCCCAAACCTGAACACCTTCTTCATTGGTGATACCTTCAGAAAAACATGCTCTCCTACTTCAAACTCCATTGGCTTTCTCTTTCTATCTGCATAAGACTTCTGTCTTGATTGTGCTGCCTTCATTCTATGCCTAACTAATTCAATCAAGTTGGAAGTTTCTTTAACATGATCTGGCCCCAATATTACACCCTCTCCTGCTTCCAACCAACAGGCAGGAGACATTGAGGGTCTCCCATACAAGGCTTCAAAGGGAGCCATTCCTATTGTTGATTGATAGCTATTGTTGTAAGTGAATTCTGCCAAGTGAATATGATCCTCCCAATTACCCCCAAAATCAAGCAAACATGCTCTAAGTAAATCTTCCAATATTTTATTCACTATCTCTGTTTGCCCATCACTTTGAGGATGGTAGGCAGTGCTTAAACAAAGTTGTGTTCCCATTGCTTCTTGGAAGCTTTCCCAAAATCTTGAGGTGAACAAAGTGTCTCTATCAGTTACAATAGTCTTGGGTATACCATGTAGCCTCACCACTTCCTTAATAAATAATTGTGCAAGCCTATGTGCATTTCTATCTGACCTGACAGGGACAAAGTGAGCTGATTTGGTTAGTCTATCGACAATTACCCATATACTATCATTGCCTTTCTTAGTTCTAGGCAAACCATCCACAAAATCCATGGAAATACTTTCCCATTTCCACTGAGGTACCTCCAAAGGTTGCAACATGCCAGAAGGCTTTTGGTGGTCTGCTTTAATTTGTTGACATGTGAAACACTTTGCCACATATCTTGCCACTGCTTACTTCATTCCTGGCCACCAGTAGCTTCTTTTTAAATCATGATACATTTTAGTACCACCAGGGTGTATGGTGTACTTGGTCTTGTGATGCTCATTCATGATTTCTTCCTTCAACTCTGCAAGGTCTGGTACACAAAGCTTATCATTTTTCCTCAAATAACCCTTGGAATCTATTTTAAAATTTTCCAACTCAAGGTTGCTAAGTAACATTTCCTTCTTTTCCTTCAAATTTTTATCTTGGTCTTGCATGCCACCAATTTTCTCCACCAGATTAGACTTCACTGTGATTATTCCCAGTGTACCATACTCCACCATATCACCATGTTCTTTAAAATTCACTTCATCCTTGCTGTATATATCTACCTCCCCAAGCACTGCAAGGTTTTTAAATTCATCAATCATCAAACTGGCTAATGTAATATGATTTCTGCTCAAAGCATCTGCCACTCTATTAGCTTTTCCAGGAGTGTACAAAATATCTAAATCATATGCAGCTAAAAACTCCAACCACCTTGCTTGCCTCATATTTAAATATTTTTGAGAAAATAAATATTTCAATGCTTGATGATCTGTGAATAATTCAAATTTTGCCCCAAGCAAATAATGCCTCCATAGTTTTAGTGCAAACACTATTGCAGCTAATTCTAGATCATGAGTTGCATATTTGGTTTCATTGGGTTTAAGCTGTCTTGATGCATATGCCACCACCTTGCCATGTTGCATAAGCACTGCACCTAACCCAGACCCACTAGCATCAGTGTATACAACCATTCCTTCATTTGCTTCTGGGATTTGTAGGACAGGAGCTTCCACCAATGCTTGTTTCAATTTCTCAAAAGCTTGTTCACACTGCTCAGTCCACACATATGGTTGGTTCTTCTTGGTTAGTTTGGTCATTGGTGCTGCTATTCTTGAAAAATCCTTGATGAACCTCTTATAGTACCCTGCCAAACCTAAGAATGACCTCACCTCAGTCACTGTCTTGGGTCTACTGCATGTTTGAACTGCAATGACCTTGCTTGGATCTACACTAACTCCCTACTGTGACACTATGTGTCCTAAGAATTTCACTTCATGTTGCCAAAATGTACACTTTGAATACTTGGCTTTTAATTCATGTTCTCTAAGTCTGGATAATACTAAATGTAGGTGCATGGCATGATCATTTTCTGTCTTTGAATAAATTAATATGTCATCTATAAATACCAAGACAAACTTATCCAAAAAGTCTCTAAAAATTCTATTCATCAAGTCTACAAAATAGGAGGGAGCATTGGTCAAACCAAATGGCATTACTAGAAATTCATAAAGGCCATACCTTGTGTTGAAGGCTGTGTACTCAATGCTTTCCTCTGCAACTTTCATTTGGTGAAATCCAGAGGCTAAGTCTAGCCTTGAAAATATTTTAGCTTCATGCAATTGGTCAAATAGATCATCTATTCTAGGCAGTGGGTACTTATTCTTGATGGTCACCTTATTTAAATCCCTGTAATACACACACATCCTCATTGTTCCATCATGCTTCTTAACAAAAAGCACTGGGGAACCCCAACTGGAACTACTTGATCTTATGAATCCTTTCTCTTCTAATTCTTCTAGTTGATGTTTTAATTCTACCAACTCTTTTGGACCCATTCTATAAGGCTTCTTAATGATTGGATTTGTTCCTGGCATTAATTTTATTTTAAATTCAACAGGTCTATTTTGAGGAATTCCCTTCACTTCTCCAAACACATCTATATATCCATTGACTACTGGGATTTCCTCTATTTTTAATTCCTTTTGAACTTCATTAATACTCCAGATTTTATTAAAACATGTATTCTTTGCTATTTCACTTAAGATGGTAATTCTTTTGCCTTCATTTGTCTCCAAAGAAATAGTAAGATTTTCTAAATTTAAAATTGCTTTATTTCTCATTAACCAATCTACCCCCAAAATAATCCCAATACCAGGATAATTTAAGGTATATAAGTCTGAATTAAATTCATAACCCCCTATAATTAATTTCAGACCCATACACTTCATCCCTAACATACAATGACTCCCTATGGGACTGTGTACAATTAAGGGCTGATCAATAGAAACACATGCAAGTGCTAATTTCTTTGTAATTTCCAGAGATATTAGTGAATGTGAGGCACCAATGTCATATATTACTGATATTGGTTGGGTATGAATAAAAATTATACCTTCAAGTTGCCCAACATTTCCAGTGTTACCTGCTGCCAAAGCTCCTACCCTTGCTGTTCCCCTATTGGTTTCTGGACAATCCTTCTTGAGATGACCCATCTTTCCACAATTATAGCAGCCTCCTCTAGGTATTTTAGGGTCAAGGCATTGGTTACTATAATGTCCAGCTTTTCCACAATTAAAACAATGAGTGAATTTCTTGCTTTCAGGTGTTATTGCTCCTTCCCCTTTCTTAACTCCTTTACTTGCATTTCTCTTGTCATAAGGTTGCACTTTGTTCTGACCACCCTTCTTCTTATTGAGCTTCATATTCCTGAATTTCTCCCTTGCAGTGTCATGTTGCTCAAATGAGAGTGTTAGATCAATTACATGATCAAAGGTTTTGTCCTTGTATGGCAACATTGCGCTTGACAGACTAGGGTTCAAGCCTTGAATGTACCTTGCATTCTTTGCTTCTACATTCCCTATTAACACCTTTTCATACTTGGATAATGCTTCAAACTTCTGAGTGTATTCATTCACACTCATGCTTCCTTGCCTTAATCTAATAAAGTCTTCTAGCAGTGTGGCCTTGGCAGATGCTGGGACAATCTGGCCTCAAGCATGTCCTTGAAATTATTCCAAGTGATAGTATCCTCTTGTCTTCCTGCTGTCACAACTTCCCACAAATCCAGTGCAACCCCCTTCAATTTCCTTGAAGCTATCTGTCTCTTCCTTTGGTCATTGATTTGCATATCTGTGAAGACCCTCTCCATAGTTCTTATCCAAGTTTGAACACCTATAGCTCCTTCAGTACCTTCAAAATCCTTTCCTCCCAAAGTGGTACATGTCTTAAGCAGTTTGGAGAGTTCCTCATGAGGATTGTCTTGCCTTGGTGCCATTCCATCCCTTAAAGCTCTCACAAAATCCTCCATGCTCATCACAGGTGGCTCACGTGATGATCCTGCACCTGTGTGATGCCTTGGTCCTACCATAATGCTATAAATATGATTTTTATGTTAGTTTATTTACCCCTATCATTTTTGGTGTCTTTACTTGGTTCATTTTTATTTCTGTGCACACTGTGCATGTATCACATGTACACACATATATATTTTTTGACATAAAACAAAAGCATTCAACACCAATAATTCAAACAATGCATTCAAACATCCATATGCATACAACAACATTTACTATGTTATTTAAAACATAGCTCTGATACCAACTATGGTGACCCTCACTCTATAACACATAGATTTTTTTTTATCATTCAAGAGGAATTCACCACTAAACCTCATTTCTTTTATATTTGAATATTTATATAATTTCCAAATATTTTTCCCAAGACCCTGGTTTTACCAATATAATCATATCAGTGCACAAACAAATTAAGACAATTATATATTTGATGATATACAATTGTTTCTTTATTATTATTTTTTTCATCAGAGGTAATTCAAATCAAATAGAAATCAAAATACCATACAAGTTATTGACATAGCCACTTATTTCTTTTCTAAGTCTTGTTCTACTGCCAGAGGTACATTTTGGCAAATTATGACACTTATATATATTTATTTGACTTATATATTTATCTGCCTAAATAATTCTATTAACACTAAAATAGTATTTACTTGATCTCATGATAGTTATCAAGTATTTGCATGAAATTGCTTACAAATTATGCTTGCAGGCATGGATATTGGATCTAATTTCCATTTATCATTTCAGGTTGAATGGATGAGGACTTTTAGCATTTTTAAGTTTAATATGGCGCAGACTTACATTCTTGGTGATTTATTGGATCTACTTCGTGTTATTTAAGGGCTACATAGTGTTTTCTTTGATTTGTCCCAGAAGCACTTACACTTTATTAATTGAAATGAAGTGGTTCCAGGCTCCAAGGATTTGATTCATGGCCATCTAGGTCGGCCATAGTCCCTCTTTTACCACTTGCAAACCCATATCCCTTATATTAACAACTTCTACAAAGTCCTACTCCTAATCCCGAGCATGTTTATGCCTAGTTTAAGTTTTCTGGAAATGCATTCTTATATGTATTCAATCAATTATTCAAAGTTCAGTATCTTTCAGGTCTACTGCTCTCATAGTTCTATTTGAAATTTAAATACTCAATTACATACAAATTTCCAGAATTCATGCACATGCCAGTATCACTTACCTGCCATGCACAAATTCATTTCACTTGAATATCCTACTAAAATTTTGAGAGTTCATTTCAAAAACCAACCCCCTTAGCTGTTTAATTTCCTTAAGACAAAATATAAGCAATAAAAATCAGAGATCAAATATATATGCACATATCATATGTATATGATATGTCTATCTCCTTATTTTTCTCCAAATCAGACATTCATAAAAGAAATTGGTAGTTAACCAAACATCATCAATGATCACTCACAACAGGTTTTACTTAAGTACATGTTTTCAACCCAAATACTTAGTAATCTCCTTACAAGAAACTTCAGTTACAACATAAAATTTGACTAATAAATTCATTACAAGGCAACTACAGATTTTTAAAACTGGTTTCTTTTATTTATACTAGCAGCTAATTGCCATCTTCATCCATCAAGCCAACTTCATCTTCCTGCAAGCAAATCACTGAGCTGCCCCAATTTTAATGAGACACCCAGATGATTGCAAGGGCAACCAAAAGGGTCAGTTTTCACTGGTATGAGCATTTATCAATTTTGTATACATATTCATAATTTTTTTTGATAATCTTGCAGTGCCTTCCTAGTTTAACAAATTTTTATACTTAGCATGTTTTGGTTCATACAAAGTGATACAAACACATTCATCTATTTAAACAATACACAGCAAACATGCTAAAATAAACATATGTACAATTCTTAATTCATTCTCCCCAAATCTAGATAAGTAAACTCAGGTTTTATACTCCAAATTTTCACCCAGCAACTAACCAGAACATCACATTAATCCTGATTAATTTATCTCCCTGTCTAGATATTCATAACCCAAATTTATAAATCCCATTCCTTATTCATTTTATGGTCTACATCTCCTTGTCAAACGAACACTATGTATGCATTGTGAAGGAAACTCCCAGGTTGTTTAAATTATTCCAACACACAAAGGCCTCAGGGTGCTGTTGCACCATGCATATACTTGCTCCCACCTGAAGTAAGCAGATCATTGACTAACTCCCAAGTGACCAATTTAGTTTTTCTTTCATTCATATTTCAGAAAGATATAACTGCTTGTATATTTTCTGGTTCAACCCCATGTTCCCCTATTTAATCTATATCCATGTTTAATGATGATAAGATAGAACAAGAATGCTCAAAACATTTTAACTCTAAAAGCCCACTCACAGATTAATGCTCCAAACAAAAATGCACAAACAAACATCCATATCACCCATAACAAATCATTTCAGAGATTTAAATGACTCATAATATTTTAGGCTGCCTGCAATAGGACTTAATGCCATTGCATACAAAGAATAAATACTCACCTAATGTTTTCCTTTCACTGCCTTAATCCTTTGAACAGCAAATCCCCCAAAGCTTCAAGCTAGTGTTTCTCCTGGTTTATTTTATTTTTGTTTTGATCCCGAGAGAATGATGGATTTGGTTATGTGCAGTTATTTATAAATCCATTCTAGGGTTTAAGAAAATGGGTAATTCCCCTGATACCCTTAGATGTTCATGTACATATCATATTCTTGTATGGTCATAAATTGGAAATGCACACATTAGGTTACTTTAATTAGTTATTTCGGGGATCATGCATTTTTAAACACTCAATACTATTTTCATGACTCTTTTCTACTCATGCCATATGCATGTGACCCTCGGTTTATTATTTCTTTTTTTTTAATAAGTTTAAGGAATCTGAAAATCTCCTTTGTATTTTCTACCTATCTATTATCTCCATTCAATCATGCATACTATCATACCTTATTATGTAATGTAAAAATCATTCACCCATATTATTTGCTTGAAATAAATATAAGATATGGAAATTTTTATTTGATTCTGTATGTATATATATATATATATATTTCTGCCTCTTTGTCAAATCAGTAACTCCTTCTATATTTAAATAAAAATCACATATATTATGCTAATTATTTTTAGCACAATTATAAGACATGTAAACCTTTTTATTAAACTTCATCTTATTCTATCTTTAAATAAAACAGAAAACACTCCATATATATATATTAATGTATGTATTTATATAATTATTTGGACATAGAGCTATATTTATTTTGAGTTCCAATTTTTCTTTTAATCACCTTAATCCCTTGCATTTTATCAAACAGAAGCTCCCATGCAAGTTTTATTTATTGCCAAATTTTTTTTTTCTGTTTTAATGCATTATATATATTTTATAATTTCAGAATTTCTTAATATAAATGTATATTTTTCATTTTATATTTATTTTATTTTAGGGTCATTACAGAATAACTGCATGCTGAATAGATAGATGGACCTCCGAGCGAAGCTCTAACTCCAAAGGTGAGGCTCAAATGCTGTGACACTCAGTCTGACCCGAGCGTAAAGCAAAACACAAAACAATCGAGTTAGGATTAACATTCTTATATCAATAAATCCAAATCTAGTGAAATATCAACTGAAATTCAAGTAACTCAAAGGATGTTTGGGATAACCATCCTCTAAGGATTCGTGAAACTATCTACTATATAGTAATATACGCTATTATAATACGTCTATAGTAAAGTAAAGGTATTAAAATAGCATTAAGGCATTACCCATATCCTCCTTAACACATTTTTATATATTCCCATAGTCTATACAGTACCGTAATTCCTCCGTAAATTGGAGGGCTATCAGAGGGCACTCCATAGGTATGGTACAAAACAAACTCGTAAAAGGCGCGATAGGGCATGTGACACGGCACGCGAGACAATGCCAGGGTAGATATACCGTTTGCGGATCCGGACTGGTGGTAACGCATAGCAGCTACTACCGCCCACCTCGTGACACACTCCCAAATCAAACGGTGCACCCAATCAATCACAAACGTAATAGAATGGTATCGAAGAAATGTGTCCGATCGGAGGAATAACCTCACTTGGTCCGGCATGGCTCCTGTTTTAGCCACATCAAGCAGACTCACAGGAGTCAGGGCTACGTAAATACCATATAGAATCGTCACCAAACCATCCTACTTCATTCTGGAATCTCCACTACGTACACGGTTGTTAAAGTGGTTTTTGATATTGGCAGAGAGTATGACAATATCTGATCCCGGTCTCTTTAACAACCAAATGTTATTATAACACCATGGTCATTTCATTTCAAATCACATTTCAAAACCAAAATATCATATCTATTTCACAACAATACCAGTACGATATCATTATCTACTCAAAATAATATTCATTTCCAAAATCATAACACCTGAAAATCATAACACTTTGAAAATTCATAGCACTTTGAAATCATAATACTTTCCACTCAAACAGTTTAGGTATAGAAATAGTATATGTAATAAAATAGTTTATATAATAAAATAGTTGTATATTAAAATAGTTATAAATTAAAAATAGTTTATATTAAAATAATTAGTATATTAAAATAGTTTTATATTAAAAATAATTCATAATGTAAAATATTTTTATATATTAAAATACTGTATATAAAATAAAAATAGTTTCCTCACATTTCACAAATTGATTCAGATCAACTTGAATTCCAAAATTCAATTCAATTTAATCTCAATTCACCAATTTCAATTCTGTTCAAAACCATTTAAAATTTTGATCGATTTCAAATACATATCTAAACTTCAATTTAAACCATTTCAATTTCAATAGATTTCAAAGCTTAAATTCATTTATATTTCAAATTCAACTTTACCATTATTTAATATTGAAAAATTCACTCAATCAATCCAATATCATTTAAACAAAACCTTAAATTACAATTTATATAAACTAAATATTCCCTTCAATTTATTTACTTGAAATGCTCATTTAATCACTTTAAATCAAAAATCGAGTTATAAATCCTATCTTTAAAATCTCAAATTTAAAATGTTTCAAATCGGTTTTATTTAAGAAAAATTGAAATTAATTTCTATTTCTCTTTCCAATTTAATTTATTAAAATTATTATAAAATCTATATTAAAGATATAATATCTTAAAATCAATATTTATTAAAACAACATATATTTCTTTTCAAAACCTTGGAAATCATTTTCAAAATATATATATATATAGACCAACGGTGACTGTATAACATTTTCTATCCTATGGTCAAGTGATACAGACATTTATCATTTCAATCAGCAATTTAAATATATACGGTTATATATCTTTTCAACCCGCAATCCCAAATTCAATTCAATGAAAATCGCTTGGGTTTATCATTTCAACCCATAATGATTTTCTCCTATTCTACAATATCGTTCGGGTATGTATCATTTCATCCCATAGGGAATTCTAAATTAACAGGGTACTTGCAGAGTGAGAACAGATATGATAAAAATTTAATATATCAACAACAGGCAGATAACGTCAATAACAATAAATATAATATAAACAATAGGATATGGTGTCATATCCCACAGGTGAACAATTACAAATAAGAGCATATCATATATAATAATTAAATAATTAACAGTTCAATTTAGCAGTATATTTCAATTGTCGTTTCAATTGAAATCAAAATTAATAAATATAAGAACATTAATCGTGAGTGATTGCTTACCTTTCGAGGCTAGAGAGATTCAACGATAAAATTGAGTTACGAAATGCAAGCACGACTTCCAAAGCAAAGCTAGATGGACACGATTCGATGAACAAAGCAGATAGTTTGAAATCGATGAGAACCGAATATATTACATATGCTTAATTTTTTTTTGAAATCAACATTCAACCTAAACACCAGTCAAAATAAAATCTGTATCTACATATATATTTTAAATCAAATACACAAGCAAAATCTTTGTATTTAAAATTCAAAAATCAATGTTCCTAATAGAATTAATATAGCTTACTTTATTAAATAGATGAATATATATAATTCACGTCAATCATATAAATGAGCTCAACAAACCTATATATATTATATTAAACCCATACTATATTTGAAACCAATCATATATAGAATTTATGTATATAACTAATATATATTATATCAAAATCAATACAAAATCACTATATTTTCAACATTTCAAAATCGATAATATATATGTATATAAAAGTACTGAAATGCAAAGGAGTTCCAACTTGCACTGGAAAGCTAAAATTTTAACATGAGAACAATACAGTATTACATGAATATATAAGCTTCTGACAAAATTTCATATATATATATATATATATGGACTTATATATATACTGTAAACATCTTCATCTATTATATATATTTAAACCAAATGCATAAATGCTTACAACAGGTTACCTACAAAATAAACTTATATAGCTTATATATATAAACTGTATAACGGTATAGCTTTATTAACTTTATAAACTAATATATAATATAATCTTATATAACTAAACATATATTTTATAATAAAACTGATATATATAACTAACATAATATTATTATATAGGTATAAATTTTATATATGCAGAGCATCATATATTAGCATATACATAAAAAAACACAGATTGTATAGGAATTAATATAACTTTATATATATAAACTTACTATCAACTAAACTTATATAAGATATATACAAGTTTAAATAGGTATACATATATATAATGCAACAGCAACCCTAAATATATATATATATACTAAACAGATTAAGTAAGGATACATGTCACGAATAACTGTACACATATAATTCTTTTCAAAATACAAATATAAACGTAAATATAACATAATATAGGTTATATACCAAATATGATAAAAGAGAAGTCGGCTGCACAATGAATATAAACCTATATTTTTCTCTGACATGAACTTGAATTTTATAATATACTTTCCAAAACACAAAGATCCTAATTATTATACAATATATAAATGTAAAACAATATATATAAAATTCTATATACACACAAAAGAAAAAAAATATACCTTTATATATAGACAATATAGGAGAGGAGAATGCAGAAAACAAGCTGCAGTAGGAAGGGAAGAAGTAGCGGAGGAGAACGGTTGATGAAAGGAAGGCCGAGGCTAGGTGTCTCGGCTGAGAGAGGCTTGCAGCGGCTGGTGGCTTGTGGGTAGATGGTTCGGTCGGGGGAAGGTGGAGAGATCGGTACTTGTCGGAGGAGCTCGGCGATGGGTTTGGCGGTGGAAGGGGGTTGGTCAGGCTGATGGCCGCGTGCTCGGGTGGGCTTGGTTATGGCAGTGGAGAGTATGGGAGATTAGAAAGGCGGAGACGATGGGTGTTTTGGTGATGTTGGCCGAATAAATGAAAAAGAAAAAAAAGAAAGAGACAAAAGAAAAGAATAAAAAATGAAAAGCATGAAGAAGAACGTGCTACAGAGTAAAAGTTGAACCAGAGAACGTACTTTTTAATCAAAAGCCAAAGTGAAACAGGCAGAATATTATATAGAGAACCGTGTAATTCTAATGGTCGAGTTGTGATAAAATGGATATTTAAAACAATTTATTGCTTGTTTGGATAACACAATTCAATTTTGAAACTGAAGGAAAGAGTAAAGTCATAAATTATGGTACCGTTACAACGGACCGTTTTATCGCTTTCGTCGCATACTGTACCTCAAAATACAGAAATAAATATACTACAGAGATCAGCACGATGAGACGATCAAAATGGTACACAGATATTAGTGATACGATCATCCTATCAAAAGTCGATATCCGGTATCGGAAAATGCTGCAAATTTGCTGAAAATAAGATAAACGAAGCTAGAGAAGTCCAAATTTTACGAAACGAAATATGACGTCTCACTCAGAAGATGATTTACAAATTTATTATATAAAAATAATCAGGTTTGGAAACATATTTTATTATCATCAATTATTAACTTATTTAAATTTAAATAAAACTTCCACAATAAAATAAACTTCTAAATTATCTGATGAAAATTTACCATTTGCTATGTTTAAATAGACGTATTCCAAATATCAAATTTTTATTTCCAAATTCAATTATTTAAAATTTCACAAAAATTCAATTAGTTACGTTATTAAAACCATTAAAATTTATGGTTCATTACATACTCATTCCCGACACATTAGTTTATGTTTTCCCATTTTAATTTACACATTAACGTGGCACGACTACCCTTAGTTTAATCAAATCTCAACCAATTAATCTTCACATTATTTTATTTAATTTAACTAATTAAATATCTTAGATAATGTTATAAAGATATGGGGTGTTACAGACTCACCACCTTAAAGAATTTCGTCCTCGAAATTACTATAAGGCACATACAAAACAATCAAAGGTAAAACATACCATTAAACAAATAAAGGTATGCCTCTCTAATCTTGCTCTCAGTCTTCCAAGTACAGTCTCTTGCTTCGTCACTACACTAGACTTTTACTAATCTGACTATCTTGTTCCTCAACATCTTTTCATCTCTCTCGACTCTGGACAGGCTTCCTACCAATAGTCAAGTCCGACTCTACTACCAAATCTTCTAATACTATAGGTGTTATAGTGGCCTTCGGGTCCCTAACACGCTTTCTAAGATGAGAAATATGGAAAAAAAACATGAACTCCTACCAAACTATTCAGTAACTCCACTTTATAGGCGTGTTTCCTGATCCTCTCAACAATACGAAAGGGACCAATGAATCTAGGTGCTAACTTTCCTGACTTCCCAAATCTGATAACACCTTTCATTAGTGAAACCTAATGAATATGTAGTCTCCAATAGAGAATTCCAAGTCCTTCCTTCTTCTGTCAGCATAACTTTTCTGCCTAGACTGAGCTCCCTTCATCCTCACTCGGATCAACTCAATCTTCTTTACGGCTTTACCAAATCTGGACCAAGAACCAATCTATCCTAGGTCACCAACCAACACATGGGAGATTTGCATGGTCTTCCATACAAAGCTTCAAACGGTGCCATCCCCATATTAGTCTGATAACTGTTGTTATACGCAAACTCAACTAGATGAAGATGGTTTTCCCATGATCCCCTGAAATCCAATACACAAGCTCTTAAAAATCCTCCAAGACTTTGTTAACTCTTTCTGTTTGCCCATCAGTCTATGGATGGTAAGCAGTACACATGTTGAGCTTGGTTCCTAAAGCTTTCTGTAGACTCTTCCAGAACTAACTAGTAAACAAAGAATTTCTATCACTAACAATACTACTAGGAATTCCATGCAGTCTAACCACATTCTTCACAAACAACTTCGCCAGACTAGGTGTCGTCCTATTTGACCCAACGGGAATGAAATGGCCACTCTTGGTCAATCTATCCACTATGACCCACATACTTTCATTCCCTCTATTAGATCTTGGCAACCCATTAATAAAATCCATAGAGATAGAATCCCACTTCCACATCGGAACATCCAATGGCTGAAGCAATCCGCTCGATTTCCGGTGTTCAGCCTTTCCTTGCTAGCAACTCAAGCACTGCTTAACACATAAACCAATGTCCCATTTCATTCCCTCCCAACAGAAACTTCTCTTCATATCCTAATACATCTTCATTCCTCCTGGATGGATAGTGAACTTTGAACGATAGCATTTATCCAAAACTTCTTCCCTCATGTCTCCGACATTCGGAACACACAACCATCCTTTCTTTCTTAACCATCCCTTCTGTTCAAAACTGAAATCCTTTAATTCATCGCTCTATGTTCCTTCCCTTAACTTTCTGATCCGCTCAGCCAAAACTGGAACCTCCTCCTGTTTAGAAGCTATCTTCTCAATCATTATTGGTCGAACTTTTAAACATGACAATACAGCACTTCCTGCACTAGAACCTACCTCGGATCTAAACTGCGCGCTACAAGCGGATAATGCTTCTAAATCTTTCCACTCAGCAATCATAGCCAATACTACATTCTGATGTTTCCTACTAAGTGCATCCACCACCTTATTCCGCTTTCTCGGTGTGTACTCAATTCCAAAATCATAAGCAGTAATAAACTCCAACCATCGCTGTTGTCTCATGTTCAGCTCCTTCTAAGAGATCAAGTACTTCAATGACTTATGATTTGTATAAAGCTCAAATCGCTCTCCGAACATATAATGCCTCCACACCTTTAAAGCAAATATAGCGGCAGCTAACTCCAAATCATGTGTGGGGTATCTAACTTCATATGGTTTGAGCTACCTAGAAGCATAGGCAATCACTTTACCTCTTTGCATCAACACAACTCTCAATCTAGTTCTGCATGCATCAGTATAAATAACCAAATCTTGATTCCCCTCCGGAACCACCAACAACAGTGCATGGGTCAGTAAGTGTTTCAAGCTCTGGAATGCTTCCTCACACTTATCAATCCATACAAATTCACATCTTTTCGCGTAAGCTTAGTCATCGGTGCAGCTACCACGAAAAATCCTTTATGAACCTTCGATAATATCTAGGTAATCAAAGAAAGCTCTTTATCTAGGTCACCATCTCAGGTATCTTCCAATTATTCGCTACTTCAATCTTGGTCGGATCTACAGACAACCCTTTCTCTGAGACTGCATGACCAAGGAATTTCACTTCCTTCTTCCAAAAATGGCACTTCGAAAACTTATCCTTCAACTGATGCTCCCTCAGCGCCTCAATCACAACTCTAAGATGAACTTCATGCTCCTTCTCATTCTTAGACTATATCAGAATATCATCTGTGAAAACCAACACAAATCTATCCAAGTTCTCTCTGAAGATTCGCTTCATTAGATCTACAAAGAATGTCGACGCATTAGTTAGTCCTAACGGCATAACTAAACATTCGTTTGATCCATAACGAGTCCTAAATGTTGTCAATGGTATACTACCTCTGCAACTCTAAGCTGATGAAACCCGGTAGCCAAATCCAACTGAGAAAATATCTTCGCTCCACTCTGCTGGTCGAACAAATCGTCAATTCTCGGCAATGAATATCGGTTCTTTATCGTCTTCACATTCAACTTATGATAATCGATATATAGCCTTAATGATCCGTCCGGCTTCTTAGCAAACACTATGGCAGATCCTTAAGGTGAACTACTTGGTCGAATAAAAATCTTGCCTTCCTAATCCACCAATTGCACCTTCAACTCTCTCATCTTAGTGGTTGTCATCCTGCTTGGTGGCCTACTTACCGGTTCTGCTCCAGGCACCAAATCTATCTAAAACTCAATAGCCATTTCAGTAGCAATCCATTTACCGGCTCAAACACATCTGCGAATTCTCTTACCATGAAAATTCAACTTAACTCATCCTTTGACTCCATAACACCCAATAAAGCATTCACTTTGCAACTAGGGTTCTCTATAGTATAAACTATTCGATCACTACAATCCGAGTGACTAAGTGATATTTTTTTATCATTGCAAAATATCCTAGCATCATATTTACTTAACCAATCCATACCCAATATAATTCCGAACCCTACAAAGTCAAATACATGCAAACTGCAAGAAAAGGTGTAACCTAGCAAATCAAACTCTAAGTTGTCACATCTCATCCCAAGTGTCGCATACCCTCCTATCGAATTTTCATCCCTTAAAGAAGTAACTAAATATGAGGGTTCTAGGTTAAGCTTATCTACCAAACATCGAGAAATAAAAGAATGTGATGCACGAGTATCAAACAGAATGCTAATAGACATACCGTGAATCTGTAGCGAGCCTCCCAGAATAGCCTTTCCTTTCTCCTGCACAACTGGCCTTGAGATTACGGGCTCCAATGCATACATCTGTCCCTTTCCATCTCTAGCAGGCACTTTGCATTGGTTCTTATAATGGCCGATCTGATCACAATTAAAGCATCGGATGTTCTTCTTCCCAATCACCTCCTTTCCTTTCTCTTTTCCTTTTCTAGTATGATACTCATTAGCATAGTGTCCTTTCTTATCACATTTATAACAAACCACCTTAGCTTTTCCCTTCTTCTATGCTCCTCCCTTCTGAGCATTCTTCTTATGGAAAAACTTTCTTTTCTGGCCTTGTCCCACTTAGGCCTCCTTCATTTTCTTCCTCAAACAAGCTAACACCTCTTCCTTCCTTAGCGCCATTTCTACCACTACATCACTTGGATCTCTTAAGCGCGATAAGGTTGCACTTATCAACTTTAGCCTTAAGCCCCTTATAAACTTCTCATTTCTCTTGATCACCGTATCAACTAAGGTATGCCCGTACCGGGCCAAATCTTCAAATCTACTTACATACTCTAAAACAGACATCTCCCCTTGTTCAAGTTTAGCAAACTACCTAACCAGTGCCGACTGCGCCATCACCGACATAAACTTTTCTTGAAACCTTCTCCTAAACACTGCCCAAGTCATGGTTTTCTCATCAACACCAGCTACAACAGTATTCCTCCAAAATAAAGCAGCTACTTGAAGCTTTCTTGAAGCTAATATCCTCTTCTGCTTGTCATTCAATCCTAGTTCAGCAAAGATTCTCTCATAATGTAGTAGCCAATTTTCCTCCTCAATCGCATCTTTAGTTCCAATGAATGGCTTCCCTCCAAGCATGGTATAGTCTCTGCTCAAGTTAGCATAGTGGTTGACCATGGGGCTTCCTGAATTCCTTCTTCAACAGCATTCCCTCCTATAACTCCAGTTGCAATTCCAGCTTGCATCATGTTTATGAAGAACTGATACATGGCTCCCATATCCACTTGGGGAACCCTAGCACCAACAGTTTCAGCTTGAGCCTGACCTGGACCCCATCTAGCATTTGGTCGGGCATTTCCATTAGTGGTGGTGTTATCTCCTCCAAGATTAACTCTACCTCTTCTTCCTTCCATATCTGTATTCACGCTTCATGAGATACAAATGAATAGCCTAACAAATATTGGATTCTGGAGATATAGCATAGACTTATATATAACAAATACAAGTACGTTATTATAGTGTTATCCCCTACCCCGATCTTAACCCTAATTACTAAGGATTATGTTTTCAGAAACCATTTTTAGTTAAAGTATTTCATAACCCATGCTCTGATACCAAGCCATGATATCCTCTATATAGAGGCCCAAACTAAGCGTTGCAGATGCTGTAGTCATCTATAGTATCAGCTTCCCATGACTAGATACGGCTATGTTATTGGTATCTACAATATTAGAAGCACTTGAATATGAAACAAAACACAGATTTCAAAACTATATTTTCTTCATTATATTTGAAATAGAAGATCTATATTTTTAATACATAATCTCAATACGTTCCCAGGCATAGATAAAATATACTTAATAAAAAATACGCCAAGAGCGATATATGAAGATACCCCCTCGGATGGTCAGAGTCATATAGTCATAATAGACTTAATACAAACACATCGGAAATACAATAATACATAGAACTACAACCCCTAAATAGCTATTTATTTGCCTCTTGCATGGCTCCGGTAGCATTATTCATCATCCTACTAAACCTGAAAAAGGCCTTAACCCCTCTACCTACTCAAATTAATTTTGAGCACCCGATTGTTTAAGGGGAAAACGTAATCTTTGAGTCAGACATAAAGCCCGATATGAATAATATTATACTTTGTAGTTTAATATGTTAAGTGAGACCACGCCACTTAACAGAAAGGGCGTCCCCTCACTAACATCCTTTTAAAACATATCTTTGCAAAACCTTCTCCTGCAACCAAAACTAGTTAAATACTGTAAAGCAATTCATTATGTATGCACAATATCTAGTAATAATGAACTATCTGTTCAAATACATAAGTTTTCTTTGGATAACTTTTAAACTTTGGTTGACTCAGGCCTACCAGACAATATAATCAAAATTAATCTAACACTTTTTAGCTAGTCTTCTTCTAGACTATCTATCCTTAACTATCTATTAAATACTTCACTTCTGGAGGGTCTGTCCTTAACTATCTATTAAATACTTCACTTCTGGAGGGTCTGTCCATAACTATCTATTAAATACTTCACTTCTGGACGGTCCATCGCTAACTTAATCATCTCCCAGGTCTTCCTGATCCTAATTCTTTTTCGGGCTCACTAATAACATATCTATATACAAACAAATACTCCTTTCGATGTGTAATCATAATTTTAGTCTATCTGTGACCAAGCCCTAACCACCAGAATTTTGGACAAACAATTAGCTGAGGCTAATAGCTAATGTATATGGCGCGACCTCATACTAGTCCCATCGGGTATTCTAATATCTGAGTCATTTTCACTTAAGGATCCCCTCTCGTAATTTTCCTTGAAAACATTTTTAAAAAATTTAAACCTTTTAAATCAAACCCAATCAAGGAAAATATATAATCTTTATGCTTTATTCAAATTCATATTACCATGTTATATATATCTTCTTTACTTAAACCTTAGTCTATGAAAACATTTAAACATTTGAAAGTACCTCTTTCTAAACTTTTTAAAAATGTCTCTTTCAAAACTAAGTGAACCCCTTTAATCATCTAGGCCAAAAGGCCAAAACCTTACCTTTTGAAACCAATAATTAAATCTTTCGAAGCTATTGAAATTATTCCTTTCGAAAGCAATAAAACTTTAGACATCCTACTTTAAAAATAAATTAAAACATTGCCTAAGAAAACCATTGGAAAACCTTCCATTTAAACCTTCTGAAACCATTCAAAGAAAACCTTTCGAAATCATTGAACTCAAACCTTTCGAAACCATTGAACTAAAACCTTTCAAAACCATTGAACTCAAATCGTTCGAAACCATTGAACTCAAACCTTTCGAAACCATTGAACTCAAACCTTTCGAAACCATTGGCTCGGAACTTTCGAAACCTTTGAACTCAAACCATTCAAAACTATTGAACTAAAACCTTTCGAAAGCATTCAACATTTTAAAACATAAACCCTTCGAAGGATTACTGGGTTCGATTTAAAACATGTGGAAAACCTTCTTTAAAACCTTTCAACTACATTGGAAGTTACCTTTTGACTTTGTTGAAAGATCTTCTTTGAAAGCTTTAAAACATATCATTTAAAACAATAGGCTTCTGCCTTTAAAACAACTGCTTCGAAATCTTTAGGTTAAACTTCAATTATAAAAGCAAGGTAAAGCATATAAGTCGAAAGCTTTCTTTCGAAAGCATAGAGAAGCGATTGGTTTTTAAAACAAGTAAACCTTTCGACTTTGTCGGAAGTTTCAAAAAAAATGATAAAGCGGTAGTAAACTTTCTACTTTGACGAAAGGTTTAAAACATTTATTATAAATAAATGACCTGATCGAAAGCAACCAAGTCGAAAGCTCCTTTCCGAAAGCAAGCAGGTGTAAGATTTTGGTTTATAAAATAAACATACCCCAACCTCTTTGGCAACCAACCTTTTGACTAAGTATCCTTCGACTTTGACCAATTCATTACGTACCAAGTAATTTAATACTATATACATTATACTTTGACCTTGTCAAAAGCTCTAATCTTTTGACTTTTTCAGAAGGTCTGGGTCGGAAGATTTGATACCTAAAATGGCTGAAACATGCTAAAAGCATGATTTTCTTGTTTTTAACTTAAAAAATAACTTTTCAACTAACCTGCCTTTGTTTGTCAAATTCTCATTGGTTAATAAATACTTTCCAAAAAAGTGATGCCACTAATTTCAGAATTAAATAATAATTTTATTTTATAAAATGCCCTTTCTCCTTAATTAAATATATAAAACATTTAAGTCCTATTCATTAAATAATTTTATATATTCATCAAATCACTTAGGAGAAATCTGGAAAAATCCCAGAAAATCTATTTTAATATGTTTTCCAACATATAAAAATTTCAAACCCAAATAATAATTATTTTAGCCGTAAATAATTTATAACCTAATAAATCATAATTTTCACTAGAAAATTAATATAAAATCCACAAAAATTATGAAAATTGAAACCCATATGTAAAATATTATTTCAGAGGTATATTTAAATTTTCAAAGCATTTGGATGTAATTTGATAGGGTTTCCATATCAAACATTTCGTAAATATTGACGAACATGCATAATTCACTAACAAACAAATATATAAGTTTAATTATCAAAACATGGCATATACTTGCAAAAACATTTTGGATCTAATCTTAAAATCAAAAACCATAAGAAAATGGGATGTAGTAATTATTCACCTTAGCTTTGAGATTAAAGATGAGAGATTTGATGTTGAATTAGTTGATTATCTTCCTTCCCTTGAATCCTAGCTTTAATCTTTCCTTGAGAACAATAATGGTGGCTAGCCTTAAGAGTTTTTAGTTTGGTAAAATGAGAATGAACATGAGTTTCAATTCCTAAAGGTTTAGGGTATAAGCCTTTCCTATTTCCCATAATGCCCTTACTCATTTCTTAACATATTAGTTTATGTTTTCTTATTTTAATTTACACATTAACATGGCACGACTACGCTTAATTTAATCAAATCTAAAGCTATTAATATTCATATTATTAAATTTAATTTAACTAATTAAATATCCTAAATAATATTATAAAAATATGGGATGTTACAGATACTCTAGTTTATATTCATTTTGACCCAAATGATATTTTATATAAACCCAATGGTTTTGAAATGGGGACTTTCAATGGTTTCGAAAGGGGGACTTTTAATGCTATCAGTTGGGGGACTTCCAAAGCTTTCAAAAAGGGTACTTTCACCGGTTTCGAAGCTTTGCTTCTAAAAGATGGTAAGTAATACTTTATTACATTCGAAAGGATTCAAAAGAGAGGTTTTAAAGTGTTCTGAAAGGCAGGGGCCTAATGTTTTGAAAAGAGATTTATATGCTTTCTAAGGAGGTTATCCAGTGAGGTCAAAAGCAAGGTTTTGAAGATTTTGACAGCCTTAGTTTTCAAAGCAAATAACCCAATCCCATTTTAAAAGAAATCCATAGCATAATTAAATAAAGTGTTTTGAAAAGGAGCTTTTTGAAGAAGTTTTCTTTAATTAAAAGGTTAAAGGGATTAACTAAGTTATTGTATTTGGTTCTTCATTTATGTATATATTCACATTGTTTTGGACCGATAACTGAATTTTAGGGAATGGCAGAATAGCCAGCTATGTTGATCCAGTAGTGAATATAAATTAAGTTAGCTCCTGAATGAGTGGAATTACGTCCAGTTGGTCATGAAGAGCAGAATATAGGATGCTAAAATATTAAAGGAAAAGATATTGGCAGGGTCCAATAGGTTCTCAGTAAACCCATGAAAACTGTGCAGAGGAAAAGATATTGGCAGGGTCTAATAGGTTCTCGGTAAACCAATTAAAACCTTGTATAGGAAAAGATATTGGCAGGGGTCAATTGGTTATAAGTTAGCCCATGAAAACTATGGTAAAACTGGACTAGCCCGCAGCGGAAGTTACGGGTGAATTTCAAAAAATTTACCCTATTAGATCTTTTATTGGGCTTATAAAGTCTAATTGAATTAGAACATTTCTAAATTTCATTTAAATAAAATCATTTATTTTATTTAAATTCAAATATATTAAGATATGAAATTAATTTTATTTGATTTAGTTTAAGCATAAAAGTATCATGTACATATATGTGTGAGTGCATGTGTAACATACTAATCCGTGAAAGGTATAATATGCCCATATGTAGATGCTGGGATTTACATCGCAACAGACTTATTAGCTCATTTGGTCTGTCATGTATGTTGTCTAAATATATGCATGTTAATGTGTTACAATATATATGTGTGTATATATATATATAGAGACACGCACACATATATGTATAAATATATTATATATAATATATGAACATAAAACATTTATATATAGATAAATATATATAGAAAGAGAGAGAACAACTATTAAAAATTATTTTTAATTCAAAATTAACTTAGTTTTGTAAACATACTAATTTTAGTATTTTAACTTGTATATATTATGAATAAAATAATGTTTTCATCCATAAATAATTAAGATAAAATAATATAATGATGAAAATTCAAATTTTAAAATTTTCAAAAATCTTGGATCATAAATAGAGCTTAGGTAAAATCTGAAGATTTCTCAAAGTTGAATTATTATTTTCAAAAACAAATATATTGATTTCAACAATAATTATTTAATATAAAATAATATATTACTAATAATTCAAAATTTAAAATTTCAAAAATTCTAGGATCATTAAAGAAAGGATACAAAAAATTTGAAGAATTTTTCTATTCAATTATTATTTTTAATAAATTATAAACAATTTATCCAAAATAATATTAGTTATTAAAAATAATAAACATTACTGAAAAATTATTAAATTTTTTCTGTAGTTTTCTTAAATGATATAATATTTTCAAAATATATAAAATTGAATTTTTAATGTGATAATTATTTTACATATAATAAACAATTCAAAAATTCAATAAATGTTAATTTAAAAATTTGAATATATGTATGATAATTAATTTTCGAATTTGTAAATTCATATTATATATAAATAAGTGTACTAAAATTTTTAAATCATATATATATCTTATATATGCATATATGCTATTATGAGAGAGAAATATACACCAATATATATATACACACACACATATATACGAATTTATTAATAAATATATACAAAACAATTATTAATGACAAAAATTGATTTTGTACAGTAAACAACATTTGTCT
The DNA here is from genome assembly GCA_030737815.1 of Allium fistulosum. Taxonomy (NCBI): domain Eukaryota; kingdom Viridiplantae; phylum Streptophyta; class Magnoliopsida; order Asparagales; family Amaryllidaceae; genus Allium; species Allium fistulosum. The sequence continues at coordinate 400,238,395 of CM060907.1, forward strand.
ATACATAAATCAAATAGTATAATAAATAAATTATGCACATAACCAAACTGATTTGTGACAACCACATCTACTTACAAAATCTCACCTAACTAAACATATAGTAGCAATATATTTAAACAGATATGAAATTTCTCATTATAGGATCATATAATATAATTTAATTACAGTAATATGAATTATAATTACCAATTTAATGATGCCTTTGAATCCACGTTGAAGCAATGACTTCCCTTTCTTTTACTGTTCTTGATTCGTCAGATTGCAAGTCTGTAATCACCGACCTCTAACTATCGAATAGTATTATTTTAATTTGAAATATATTTGAGAATTTTGGAGTGGATTGAGAACTATGTTTTAACTAGCAACGTAGAAGATAATGGCAGCCAAAAAAGGTTAGTAATTGTTTTTAGAGATACATACATACATACATATACATACACATATATATATATAGGATTGTATTAGAGAGAAATGAGGAAAACCTTTTTACCCATTCTCACTTTATCTCAACCCATTATCTCCAATGCAATTCCCTATGTTTTAACCACCCCTAGACCTTCCCAAAACAAAAATTTTGCAGCTCTAATGATGGGCCTTAAACCCATCTAAGCCCAAGCCAAAATACTATGCAATTAAATCTAATTTAATCGCTTGTCGATATTGTATATCGATCGATATATTTATAACTGTTATAAATATATATATAACGTTATTTATTTCTCAAATCATATTCAAATTTTATAATTAATATTTCATTAACATTAATTAATTTAATTAATTTATAACAATTATAAATTAATTAAATCGTTCGTTCTTAAGGGAATTCATCATTTCGGTTGTGTAACTCTTGGGTGTAAATTTGGTCAGCGATTAACATCAAACTATTCTAAAGTCAAACACGTCACTTAGCAGGTGGTGTGACGTTATGGCCAAATTCATCTCTTACTCATTTTCGATAAAATCCAATTTTAGTTTAATAAGCGTTACCCGATTGTGACATTTGTTTACACCAATTCTCTTCGTCAAAACTATATCACTTTGGACTTATGGAATTTGGTAATGGTCAAAATCCCAACCTCATCCACATTCAACTTTATAGTCCAAATACAAAGTCATTAGTTCAACAATAACAATTATTATTAACCAAAATGCTCTGGCCAGAGACTTTGACTTTGAGTTGACTTGATTTAACTGTGATACTAACCGCATATAACTAAGGAGACGAATCCTCTCTTGAATAGTGCTTCACTTCCAATACATCCATTCGACCCAACTATAATCACTTGATGGACGTCATGCCATGATTTGGCTATAATCAAAATGGAGCTTTCATATTGAAGATCCACATTATTCTCAAGTCGAGAGAACTATATAAATCAGTCACATCGATATTTTCTGTTTGACCTTAGTTATATTAACCAACAGAAAACTATCGAGTGAGTCCTTCTATGGTTATCCAATAACTATTAGTAAGTAACCCCTAGGTGCCCCCAGCAGTCATGAGTAATACACTGCCCAACATTTGGAGAGCGTTACATACTCCAGTCTCAACGGATACATCGATATCTAGTCTTGATGCATCTTGACTAGGAACATTTAAAATGGTATATTTGTTTCATTGTGATAAATTATGCACGATTACAACATTTTGTAACTACTATCACAAAATATACCATTTATATATTTTTCTATAAATATACTTTTAATTAAGTTAATTTATTAATATAATCACATTATATGAAGTGCATAATAGGAGGAAATACCTTTTATTTCGAACAAGATTGGTCAATGAGTTAGATATATGTAACAACTACATAATTTCCCTTAGGGCATACCCTTAACTCTATCAATCTTTCACTTGCACTTGGGGTCAATTATGGAATCTAATTCCAACTTCTCCAATCATTTTTCTCAAAACCAATTAGGTTAGTCCCTTAGTGAATGGGTATGCTATTATGTTTTAATTATCTACTTTGTCAATTAACTCTCTCTAATATTGATAAACTACCTTTATCATGTGGAACGATTCGAAGTATGTCTTTCAACTTCTAGTGAGCATTAAATTCTATCATGGCCAATTTCATGACATTGTTATCTTATAACAATATTATGGGATTCTCAACATTAGGAATCCCCTTTGCCTCAATTATAAATTTGTGCATTTATATCTATATACATTGGTTTGTTGTAGTTCTATTCCAGCTAATGTTCTCAACATTTCGTTGAATTGACCACAATCACCTTTATTTTGAAACATTTTCAAATTAAATATTTTAACTTGAATTTTATCATTGACATGTTATACTCTATATCACTTATAAAAGTTTGTGTCCAAACGTTCCATCATAATGAGTTCGTTGTTTCTATAAACAATTCTGTAGTATTTCATAAATATGCGAAAACACCTCAAAAAACCATTTAGTGAAATCAATTTGGATTTTATATTTACTCCATGTATCAAATACATAAACAAAACACAATATCATACACAACATAACCTGTATGATAATTCTTATTGCTAATGCATAAAGAATCCAACATACATGTTCTCTTTTTAATAGGGTGCTCTTGTAAATCGTTTTGGGACAATCCCTATATCTTTTATACTCACCATAAAAGACATCATTTACAAACCAAATTTGAGTGTTAAAACAACTAAAGTTGATTTTAATACAAGCATATTGTTAAAATCAACAACGTGTTGTTTACTTATAGTTTAGAAATACCAATGTACCTTTTAACATTCTTTCTTATGAACGCAAGTTTCCTCTGCACTTTGATTGAAAATCAAACTATTTGATATTTCTATAAAAATACTTATTCAATCTTGATGCTTAAAAAATGATACATTCGTATCATTTCTTGAATCATATCCAAAGACTCACAAACCCAATATCGCTCCCACTGACTTTGACGCATTTTTGGTTAATATGTGTAAACGGCTTACTCTAATTCATTATTTAGAATTTTCTGTTTCAATACATAAGTACCAAACATTAAGTCTTATCGAGTGATGATTTTTTGAGTAAATCTGAATTAACTTGAGCATGTTGAATACCGAATCTATTATGCTAGTTTCAACAATTGAAATTTTCGATATTATTCTTATCAACATTGCTCATTTAATTCCAACCACATTAGTCTTTCCAATAAAGACGCAATCTCGGTCGATGGATCACATCTCTTTGGTTACGACCACCTAAATCATATTTTGATAGCGTACTTGGAATTCTTTCAGATTTGCGCATCATACCATATAGAGTCAAAAATCTTAATGGTTTAATTGAACAACCGAGGGTAATGTATAATTTTGACATTAATAAGAAACTCATAATTTCTCTTCGATGTACGAGAATACTAATTAGACATTCTAATACTATGTGTTCATTTAGGTTAGTTAATTTCACTTCATCTCATATAATCAGTTCTATCTATGGACCGGAACAAATTCTATTTAACTACCAAAAATTTCTCAAGGAAATTCCTTGACAGTGAAGTTGATATATCTTGAAACAACAATTTTTTTTAGTGCAAATAGAATAGGGATTCATAAATGCTTTATGAACCTTTTTATTTATAAAACTGATTTTAGTTTACAAAAATTATGTTCAAAACATAAATATGTCATTTGATGACAGACCTTTCCAAAAAACTTTTTGGAGATTCATACAAGATCCCTGAAGAACAATTATTATGTGCAATCTTTCGACTCGCACAACTTGCCAACTCCTTGGCCTAGGATATGTTGGGATTTCTTACAAACCCTTATCTTATAAGATTTTGTAAACTGTTTTTTACATGAAATAATATCAACCTTGCGTACTACTCTTAAGTACATGACCTGATAGAAAGAAACTAACTCAACTTCACTCACAATTAATCATAAATTGTCTAACAATGTTTGATTACTCCTTATCGATGCATCATTATGTATCACATGGAGGAGTGACTTTTGAGATTGAATCTATATTCATTTTTAGGAACATTTGGAACTCTTTCCAATATACTCACTTATTCGACCAAATCAAATCATTGTATTCTATTGCATGTTATTTTATTTACTTTTCTTTTATATTCTATGATTTTATCATAAACTTACTACATGTGTATCCAATACATATGTATATGTTGGTAGTAAATTATCGATGAATATAACAAAGTATGTGGAACCCTTTTGGTATTAATAGACTTGTGATTGCATACATCAATATGTATTATTTCAAAGAGTTCATCAACTCTTATGATGCTCCCACTGAATGGGTGCATAGCCATTAATTGTTTGAGGTATAATTAACCTGTATCATATGGTTCATAATCATATAGTAAAATTATTTCTCAAAACTACGGCTTGGTCTATAATTCCGAAACAACTATAAATAATATTAGACACATAAGTATTTTTTTTTTGCATCACTTTTACTATGAAAACAAATTCCATATATAATTCTATTTCATAATGAATATTCATAATACTCATATTGAAATATAGTTATATCTATTTTTCAGTCAATACCAAAAATAAACATTATTTCACAAATAATGTTCGGTACATTTTACGAAAATAATTTTCATAATTTGATGCAATCATTAGGTGCTATATGGCATGCTCCTACTATTTCCACCATTACTATAATAGCGTACTAAATTTAGAGGTCCACCATTCACTTAATATTGTTTACTTATTTCATATGCCGCAACTAGTTTGTAGTGGAGAGTTCTTTGATCAAATATCTTGAACTCAAAGAAATAAATGTTATAGAAAACAATTTTCTATATGAAAATACATTTTGGAATAAAAATCATATTTCATATTCCAATATTAAGTACCAATTAGTATTACAATTCTTGTTTCCAATGTTTCTCTATGAAGCCGAAGTGACTATTCATTCTCTTCATTCAAACTTTACCTTAAATTACATCTATTCTTATATATTCGTTTCTCTTTCAAATGGGCAAACTATTCAAAAGAAAATCTTACTACAATATCACAACAAACCTTCTACAAAAGCGCATTCGATTATTCTTAACATTTAAGACATCAAATATGTTGCACTTTATGTAAAGAGATCAAGATGACATTTCGATGATCAAGTTCTGAGATGTATCTTGTAGTTTATGGTCTTGTGTTACATTAACACAATATGATCCTTTTGAAATCATTCAAATTGAATACATGATCTTAAAATACTGTTTATTGGCTTACTTCGAATGAACTAACTTCATCGAAATATTGTACCACACAAACTATGACAGTTCCACATATAACATTTATATGTGAAAGTACGTGGATCAAATCCGTAGTCTTGAGTTGCATTTAGAGTTCAAAAACTCATGAAATGCAATACACGGTTTAAACCAAATAAACAATAAGTAACCAACTTGTGAATGTTTTAAGTAGTTGAAATTAGGCACTTGTATGGGTATAGAAACATTACATAACATGCAATTAGAATTATTAGTAAGTATATATTATAATTCTATTTGTCAAATTTCAATTCAGTTTGTATATATATGTCAATTAACAAACGTTTTATCAATCACATTAAATGCACAAATTTATCATTGTAGATAATTATAACATTATATAGCATATGTTCTTACAATATTTGAAAGGTTAAATGTTACCATTTCATTTTTCTAATAAGGCTCCCACTAGTCTTTTATGTTTCTTCAAAACCTAAGATGAAACATTGAAGTCTTATAACTTCACTAGTGGGTGTTAGGACTCGTTTGTTTTGGTATTCTGACCTTGAGTTTGCTCAACAAATCATAGCCCCACAAACGATGGATAACTCCTTATCAGTTGTATCACATATAACTCCTACCTATTTTTCCTTGTTCTAATCTCATTTCGACCTTGAGTTCGCTCAACAAATCGAAAGAGATTATTCACTCATACCTACTATATCGTGATGGCCTAAGTATAATATATGTACCTTGAGTTTGCTAAACAAATACATATAGTTATCTTACCTCATTTGTTTAATATTAATAATACTACGCATAACATCCTTAGCTTAAGTTTGCTCAACAACTAAGAAGTATGTAAGTAATTTATTAATATATATATGGTATAAGACAATATTATATTGAAGATTCATAATCTTCAATATATATATTGAGTGATATCAACTTATAGAATAATATATTTCTTATGAAATACCCCGGCGATTCAAGTGTCGGACACACATCAGAAATCATGGTATATGTACATTTACATATGTATTTATTTCTCAAGTCTATTTGGGTTTCTTTAATGTTCCACTTTTTTTTTATACACATATCATATAAGTTTTATTGTTATATAACTTTTATATTCCATATTACTTATATGATAGTCTTACGTATAATATATTAATTATATCTTATTTAATTAATTTAAATCAATTAACTCTTTAATTAATTTTAAATTAGTATTCCAATATAACTTTTATATTGAACTTATCTACTATAACTTTTATAGTGTATACTATAACCTTTATAGTGTAACACACATATATCATATATATGTGTATTTTATTTAATTAACCTTTAATTAATTTATTCAATTAAACAATTTTATTAAAATTTATTAATTTCATAATTTATCTTGTATACGTACATGTATAATTATGTTATCTTAAACATTTTAGAATAACATAACATATATCAACATATATAATACATGCATATATGCATTAATTAATTAACATATTTAATTTATTTATTTTTAATCTTATTAATAAATTTAAAATTTGAAATTATTATATAAATATTTTCAAACATTTTGAAAATATCATTATCCTTTCAAACATTTTGAAAACTTATGTAGTATTACAATTTTTATAATAAACATGTTTTATTTTAAATTTAACTATTAAATTTAAAATCTTTAAAATTAATTTTCAAAACGATTTTGAAAATAAGCCCAAGCCCAAATTAAGTTGGGCCTTTTCTATTAGGGGCAACCTTTGGGTTCACATCACCTTTCGAGCCAGGCCGGTAACCAGGTAGGACAGGGTACTTGATTACACAATTCCAATCCTAGACATTACCTTTCTAGACACTGTACTAAGTGGGAAAGCTTAATTAGTTAATCCTAATATAACTAATTTAGACCGTATAGGCTATTGGGCTCTGATACCGTTTTTGAAACTGGACTAGTCCGTAGTAGAAGTTATGAGTGAATTTCAAAATTTTTACCATATTGGATCTTTTATTGGGCTTATGAAGTTTAACTGAATTAGAACATTTCTAAATTTTATTTAAATAAAATCATTTATTTTATTTAAATTCAAATATATAAAGATATGAAATTAACTTTATTTGATTTAGTTTATACATAAATGTATCATATACATATATGTGAGTGCATGTGTAACATATTAATCCGTGAAAGGTATAATATGCCATATGTAGATGTTGGGATTTACATCGCAACAAACATATTAGCCCATTTTGTATGTCATGTATGTTGTCCAAATATGTGCATGTATATGTGTTACAAAATACACACACACATTATATATATATATAATATATGAACATAAAACATTTATATATAGACAAATATATATATATAGAAAGAGAGAAAAAAACTATTAAAATTATTAATAATTCAAAATTAACTTAGTTTTACAAACATAATAAATTTTTTGTATATATTATGAATAAAATAATGTTTTCGTCCTAAATAATTAACATAAATAATCTATTACTGAAAATTCAAAATTCAAAAAAAAAATTAAATCTTGGATCATAAAATAGAGCTTAGGAAAAATCTAGAGATTTTTTAAAGTTGAATTATTATTTTTAAAAACAAATACATTGATTTTGGTAATAATTATTTAATATAAAATAATATATGATTAAAAGTTCAAATTTTAAAATTTTAAAAATTCTAGGATCATGAATGAAAGGTTACAAAAAAATTTGAAGAATTTTTCAATTAAACTATTATTTTTAATAAATCATAAACAGTTTTTTTGAAATAATATTATTTATTAAAAATAATAAAATTTGTTGAAAACTTCCTAAACTTTTTCTATATGTTTTTGAAATGATATGATATTTTCCAAAAATATAAAATTGAATTTTAATGTGATAATTATTTTATATATAATAAACAATTCAAAAATTCAATAAAAGTTAATTTAAAAATATGAGTATAAGTATAATAATTAATTTTTGAATTTGTAAACTCATATTATATATGAATAAGTGTACTAAATTTTTAAATCATATACATATATATATATATCGTATATATGCATATATGCTATTATGAGAGAGAAATATACACTAATATATATATATATATATGAATTTATTAATAAATATATATAAAACAATTATTAATGACAAAAATTGATTTTGTACTATAAACAACATTTGTCTATACATAAATCAAATAGTATAATAAACAAATTATGCACATAACCAAACTGATATCTGACAAACACATCTACTTACAAAATATCACCTAACTAAACATATAGTAGCAATATATTTAAATAGATATGAAATTGCTCATAATAGGATCATAGAATATAATTTAATTACTGTAATATGAATTAAAATAACCAATTTAATTATGTCTTTGAATCCACGTTGAAGCAATGACTTTCCTTCCTTTTATTGTTCTTGATTTGTCAAATTGCAAGTCCGGAATCACCGAACTCTAACGATCGAATAATATTATTTTAATTTGAAATATATTTGAGAATTTTGGAGTGGATTGAGAGCTATATTTTAATCAGCAATTTAGAAGGTAATGGCCGCCAAAAAAGGTTTGTAATTATTTTTAGAGATATATACATACATACATACATACATACATATACATATATATATATATATGGTTGTATTAGAGAGAAACGAGGAAAACCTTTTTACCCATTCTCACTTTATCTCAACCCATTATACCTAAACCAATTCCCTATGTTTTAGCCACCCCAAGGCCTTTCCAAAACCATTATTTTGCAGCCCTAATGATGTGCCTTAAACCCATCTAAGCCTAAGACAAAATACTATACAATTAAATCTAATTTAATTGCTTGTCGATATTGTATATCGATCGATATATTTATAACTGTTTTAAATATATATAACATTATTTATTTCTCAAATCATATTCAAATTTTATAACTAATATTTCATAAATATTAATTAATTTAAATAATTTATAACAATTATAAAATAATTAAATCGTTCGGTCTTAAGGGAATTCATCATTTCGGATGTGTAACTATAGGGTGTAAATTTGATCAGCGATTAACATCGAACTATTCTAATGTTAATGTTCACACATCACTTAGCAGGTGACATTATGGCCAAATTTATCGCTTACTCATTTTCGGTAAAATCCAATTTTAGTTTAATAAGCGTTACACGGTTGTGACATTTGTTTACACCAATTATCTTCGTCAAAACTATATCATTTTGTACTTATGGAATTTGGTAATGGTCAAAATTCCAACCTCATCCACATTCAACTTTGTAGTCCAAATACAAAGTCTTGGTTCAATAATAACAATTATTATTAACCGAAATGCTTTGGCCAGAGACTTTAAATTTGAGTTGACTTGAGTTAACTATGATACTAACCGCACATAACTAAGGAGACGAATCCTCTCTTGAATAGTGCTTAACTTCCAATACATCCACTCGACTCAACTATAGTCACTCGATGGACGCCATGCCATGGGTTGGTTATAAAAAAAGCGGAGCTTTCATATTGAAGATCCACAATATTCTCAAGTCGAGAGAACTATGTAAATAAGTCACATCGATATTTTCTGTTTGACCTTAGTTATATTAACCAACAAAAAACTATCGAGTGAGTCATTCCATAGTTATCCAATAACTATTAGTACATAACCCCTAGGTGCATCCAGCAGTCATGAGTAATGCATTGCCCAACATTTGGAGAGCGTTACGTACTCCAGTCTCAACAGATACGTCGATATCTAGTCTCGATGCATCTTGACTAGGAACATTTAAAAAGGTATATTTGTTTCGTTGTGATAAATTACTCACGGTTACAACATTTTGTAACTATTATCACAAATATACCATTTATGGATTTTTCTATTAAATATACTTTTAATTAAGTTAATTAATTAATATAATCACATTATATCAAGTATATAATAGGAAGAAAATACCTTTTATTTCGAACAAGATTGGTCAACGAGTTAGATATATGAAACAAATTACATAATTGCCCATAGGGCTTACCCCTAACTCTATTAAACTATGTATAAAGGAAGATGTTGCAAAGACAGGTTCATGGAAAGCCCATGAAAACTATGATTTGATATTGGTAGAGGCCAATAGGTTTGTAGTTAGCCCATGAAAACTATATTCGGATTAACATATTGAAAGATGTCAATAGGTTCCTAATCAGCCCATGAAAACTAGGATAAGAAAAGAAGATATTGGAGTTACCAATAAGTTCCTAGTCAACTCATGAAAACTAGGATAAGAGTAAAGGTATTGGAGTTACCAATAGGTTCATAGTAATCCCATAAAAACTATGTAATTAGATGGGGAGTCCATAATCATTTTATCGGTTATTAGTTAGCCTATGAAAACTAATAGGTTAATAGTAATCCTAGAAACTATAATTGAGATAGGTAGTCAGAATGAATGGAGATGGGTAATCTAAAATTGATTAATTTATTTTGCATATCATCGTATTATTTTGAATTGTTTTAAATATTATGGATGTAGGAGCACAGTATATGGTTTTTTTAAAGGTTTTAAGATACTAGTGAGGGGAAACCCATTCCGCCAAGCGGTGTGATCTCAATAGATATCTAAATGGTTTGAGATGGTAGATTATTATTCATACCAGGCTTTATGTTTAGCTCGAAGTTTATGTTTTCCCTTTAAACTCTCGGGTACTAAATTGATTTTGAGTAGCTTGAGAGTTGATGTTTTAAGGTACCTCTTTAGACGAATAAAGTTTTCGGTGACGTGTAGGGGGCATGGTAGCTATCTAGAGTTCTCTTTTATTTGATTATGCTGTGTTGTTTGTAATAGCAAAGTTGTTATATTGTCTATACATACTCTAATTAACCAAGGGGGCATCTTCATATGTCGCTCTAGGTGTATGTTGTAATAAATATATTTTCTCTGAACGTGGGTAATGATTGTGGAATTTGTAGGAAATGCAGATTACGGATCTTAAGGCAGGATTAACACTAGAGAGGGGGTGATTAGTATTTAATGGATTTTATGGAATTTTTGAAATCTTTTCAAATTAAACACATACAGATGCAAGTTCATAATACAGAGACAATCACAGAATCAGGCACAAATGCAAATAGTAAATAAAAGCGGTAAAAGGAAGAACATACCTGAATTTTATACTGGTTCGGAGTTACCCTACATCCAGTCCCACACAATTTCTTATGAAGATTTCTTTTCTAGTATAATGTCGATATTACAACCATGATTTCAAGGCCACGAGATACACCCTCCTGTCTTCGAGTCTAGGGCAAACACTATTGATCTAACCAGGCTACAAGATCACCTAATTGATTTACGGGCTACAATCACACCCAATTGATTTACGGGCCATAATCACACCATTTCCAATATCACTTTGATAGATAGAGAGACTCGATACACTTTTTTGATTACAAATGATCCTATAACTCTGAATCGCACTGAGATCTTTGAGAGAGTGGCAGAGAATCAAACTAGAGATGATCGAGTTTGATTCACTTAGAATTTCGGCAGAGTTTTGTTAAAGCATTTGAAATATAAGAGATTATTTGAGTGGAGAAGAAGGAATGAAGAAATGAAGAAGAACTAACTTAAAATTCGTTGAAAACAGCTGGTATTTATAGAAGAATACAAGTCATGTCCATTCGCGAAAGGTTATGACGAATAGACACTTCTTTTGAAAATTTGAAATTTGAATTTCTATGGTCACTATGTCGACATGGGGGGATGGGTTATGTCGACATTCCTATGTATATTTTGAAAATTAATTTTTCTTTAAAATGATTTCTATTCTAAAACTTGTCAAAACAATTTCTAAACTTTGTAAACCATTTTGAATATAGTTTAAACTTATAAAAGGGATTTAAAAAGTAATCTTAAAATTTATAATCTATAATATAAAAGTAATATTAAAAACTAAGTATAGAATATATTTTTTAAATTTAAAGCTATAATATTAAAACCAGGAGATAGTTTAAAAATAAGAGATGATTTTGAAATCAAAATATAAATGATGGTAAGAATAGTTTAAGGCTAAAATATTAAAACCGAGAGAAATGACTTTTAAAAAGATAGTTTTTGAAAAAATAGTTAAAATAAATCATTTTGAAATTTTTGTGGATTCCATTCCACTAGAGAAGGTTGTGGGTTCCATCCTACTATTTAACCGAGAAGGTGGATTCCATTCCACAATTAAAATCCAAATAAAGATTTTAGTGCTATTATGAAGCTTTAACATAAATCTAGATGCTATGTAACGACCCGTAAATTTTAACTATTTTAATAACGTAATTAATTGAATTTTGTGAAATTTTAAATAATAAAATTTTGAAATAAAAATTTAATATTTGGAATACGTCTGTTTAAACATAACAACTGTTAAATTTTCATCAGATAATATGAAAGTTTATTTTCTTATGCAAATTTATTTCGATTTAAATCAGTTAAAATCGATGGTAATAAAATGATTTCCAAACCTGAATATTTTTATATAGAAAATTTGTAAATCATCTTCTAAGTGATACGTCATATTTCTTTTCTCTAAGTTTTTACTGTTATTGCTCCGCCGATCTTATTTTCGACGAAATAGCAGCATTTTCGTACAGATATCGACTTTTGATCGGATGAGCGTACCACCGATATCTGTATATCGTTTTGATCGTCTAGTCATGCTGATCTCTGCGGTATATTCAATTCTGTGTTTTAAAATCCGATAAGCAGTGGAATTTACGAAACGGTAACCGTATCGGTACCCGTCTCGTGCTTTTTGATTTATTGTGGCTATTCAATCCCCACCGTGTATTAACCCAACGGTCATTAGCTTTGATTATTCTTGAATTTTGGTCCTATCTTTTGTTATTTCATCTTTATGTTTATATTGCAGTTGTCTTTTCAATTTTCGATTTCTGGTTCATTTGCGTTGAGAATATATATCCTATATAACTTATGCCTTGTTAACTATAGCTGCTTGTACATATTCTCTCTTCTTCCTACCTCTCTCCTCTTTATTTTCAGCCATGGTATTTTATATATTCAATTTTTATTTTTTTTTATTTGCTGCTAGCCGAAACTATGGCCTCCCATCCTCTCCTCCTTCTCGTTCTTCTCGGCCTTCCCCTCAACCGAAGACCTCCTCCACGTGAAACGACCATGGCAGGCCAGCAACCAAAGCCACCGCCTCCTTGCATTTCTTTCCCTTCCACAACTGCCGAACCTAGCTTTTCCCCCTACATGTCTCTGATCTCATCCAACTCGCCACCTTGACCCTAGCCGAGCCCATGCTGCCATCGACACCCAACGTCGCTCCATCTTCTCCCCGGCACCCACCTTCTTCCAATTAATCATGTACGTATTTAGGTTTTTTGAAATATATAATATATATATATATAAAAACATCTAATACATATGATTGAGTAAGTTAGATATGATAGTTTGCTGTGAAGACTTAGTAAAATATATATATAGTTTTATATATGTTATTAAATCTGTTAGTCCATATATATGAGTCTATGCATATGATTGTGGGGATAAATATAAGTCTGTTATATTTTGAGAAAAAGTTACAGGTAATATACTTGTATTTATATATTGATTTTATGTATTGAGTTTAGATATATATATATATATATATATATATTTACATATATATTTCTTTGATTTTTAAATATATGTGTTTAAATGTATGATCTTGGCATATTTCCACTATATGAGTTACGTTTATATAGGTTGCAGAGATATATAGAGTTTGTTTATTCGCATATATATATATATATATATATAGTTATCGGTTATGTACCGGTGGCAATAGTTGCTTGTTATAGAATTTGTGGAGTTATTTTTATAAGATAGCTGTATTGCATAACCTGTTCATCTATACATTTTTACTACTTTATATATTTGTTCAAAAGTGTGTATAGTTTTATATAATATAAACTGTATTAGAAGTTTACTGTTTGTTATGTGTGTACAGTTCCTCTATTACACGATTCATATATGCGGGTACAAATTTTACTTATACTCTAATTTGATTTAAAAGTATATGTTATACGTGTGTGATTCTTCTATATATATGTCGTATATATATATTAGTTTGTGTTATGGTTTGTTGATAAGTAAGTTTAAATATAAGTTTTACAGTCTATATATACCTAGAGTGATATATATATATATATATATATATATATATTGTTTGTTTAAAGTGTTATATTTTATAAGTTGTTATATATATTAGCCTTTGTTTGCTGTGAAGCAGTATGACGTATATATATTTGATTTTAAATCACTGTAGTTTATATAAGTTATATTAGTTGTTTATGTTTTATGTATATGGCTATAACAGTTTCGACTGGTAATGTACATATATATAACAGTGTAGAGGTATTATATTTATATACTAAGTTATGCAGATTTTTTTTACAGTATATAATAAGTTATATATATTACATTAGCTTATATGAAAAATATGTATATAAACTACAGAATTGTTACTTTGTAGAGTAGGTGGTATTGTTATATGTTTAAAATATATATGTTAAACTATTAAGTTTTAAAAGGTATTGATTCAAAATTTTATTATATATATATATGTGGTTGCCTTTAATATACGAGTTTTAATTTTTTTAAAACGATGATTTTGAAACACGTATATATATATATATATATTTAATTTTTTTGTGTTGAATTTGATATCAATTTGAAATATATATTTTAAATGGATTTTTTAGAGTTTATATATATCTTCCATCTATATCGAGCTAATTTGATTCATTCCATCGATTAACATTTATCAGCTTTGCTCGTCAACTTCGCATTTAGTCTAGCTTTGCTTTGGATTCGTAACTCATCTCATTCTCATCCATCTCTAGCCTCGAAAGGTGAGCAATCACTCATGATTAATGTTCTTATATTTATTAAATTTGATTTCAATTGGGACGACAATTGAAATATGCTGCTGCTAGTTATTTACATTGATATATATATGCCATTATTTGTATCTGTTCACCTGTAACATCTGACACCATTATCTGTTATTTATCACTGATGATATATGCATGTTGCTGTTGTTATATTATTATCATATCTTTTATCACTTTGCAAGTTCCCTGTTAATATAGAATTCACTATGGGTTGAAATGATACATACCCGAACGATCTGTAGAATAGGAGAAAATCGTTATGGGTTAAAATGATAAACCCAAGCGATTTTCATTGACATTGAATTTGGGATTGCGGGTTGAAAAGATATATACCCGTATATACTTAAATTGCGGATTGAAATGATAAATATCCGTATCACTTGATCATAGGATAGAAAATTTTATGCAGACACCGTTGATCTATATATAAATATTTTGAAAACGATTTCTATGGTTTTGAAAAGGAATATACGGTTTTTAATAAATATTGATTTTAAAGATTTATTAAAGTTGATTTAATAAAGTTGATATATAATATGTTCAAGTATTTATTTAACATATATATTTTAAAATATAGAATTTATATTGATTCAGGTTGGAAAGATAAATTTAAAATTGATTTGAAATGTTATTTATTTAAGAATTTTAATTAAATAAGTTTGATTTGAAATTTATTAAATTTGAGATTTTAAAGATCTATTTTATAACTTGAATTTGATTAAAAGTGACTTAAATGAATATTTAAAATTTATATAAATTTAAATGGGATATTTTGTTTATTTAAATTTGTAAATTGAAGTTGTATTTAGATATTAATGAAATGATTAAGTAAATATTTCAAAACTAAATAATTGTAAAGAGAATTTGATATATATATGAAATTATCGAATTTAGTTTTGAAATGTTGAATATTTAAAGCTTTGAAATATATTGAAATTGAAATGGCTTATTTTGTGGTTCAAATATGTATTTGAAATTGATAATTTGACATGGTCTATTTGAAATTGATAATATGTATTTGAAATTAAAAGTTCCTTTCATTTCCCTTTTAATCCCAATTCATTTTATTGATATTTTAGAATACCAGATTATAATCACAGCATAACAAAATTCCAAATCAGTCTATCACAGGATATCAATGAAATATATCACAGATTATGAATATAATTTCTATATTGTGAGGAATCTAGTTGGATCCCTCCAACCTGTTTCCCTGCATCCACAGATGTTAGCACACATATAAATATCAATCAAATCTGATAATAACTTTCACGTTCAATGGATCAACCAATCAATCATTTAAATATTAACTATTTAAATTAAACCGGCATCCATATGTGAGTGAGATTAACTCACCTTGAGTTTTCGAAACGCTGAGTGTCTTAAATTTGAATTAAATCGACCGCGATCGATTTAATCCAAAATTTCGCTAACTCTGATCATCTCCAAATTTGTACGGCAGCATAGATCGCGTCGCTGCGATTCCGGCGCTACCAAATTCATCGAATTCTGACCACGCATGCAATAGATAGGAAATTTTAAACTTTCGAATACAATTTCATATAAAAAAATTTCTTTATTTATTTATTTTTACCAAAATAGAATCATGACCGCACGTTTTGCAACAGGATATCTGGGCCGAATATTTCCTCTTCTCCTTATACGATCGCTACAGGGTTGTTCGAACCCAAAGTCGCCTTCGTTCCCTCCTTGTCGCGGCCGCCTCCAACAACTGGAACTCCATCACAAACCACCACATCGAAGCCCGCCATGCACCGCACCCATCCCTTGAACGCCGTCGAACTCGAGCCACCCCTCGTCTAGAATTTTGCACTCGAACGCGGCCCCTCCCCGATCGATTTGCCTCCCATCCTCGCCGTCGTATCCAATCACAGCAGTTGGATATCTAGAGCTCATCGAGCTCTACGATATTGTAGTTGGAACCTTCGGCTAACAATCGATAGATGGGAAGAAAATGAGGGAGGAAGCATACAAACTTTCGGCCATTGAATATAGAAGTGGCAGCTGATAAAAGAGAAACTAGGGTTTCTCTTAAAAACATACATACATATATATATAAACGTGTATAATTATTATTTTAATATTAAATTCATCTTTAAACAACTATTCCAAACGAGGCATGCCGACAGGCGATTATAATGTTTTACCCGCGTTCTGAACACAATGGAACGTGTTTTAGAATCTAATTTGGTCGTATGTGGAAGATAGCTTTTTGAATCGATTTAAAATATTAAATTATCGATTTTAATTTCAACGCGTTTCTCACCCGTTCGAACAAACGGTCACTCCAAACGCTACAAAATTTGAAATCCGATAATAATTAACTATTACAGATCCAATGGGACTGGTTTCGTCGAATTCTGAGACTGTGCCTCGGAAGACTATTTTAAATCGTTGATAAATTCGACCGATTTTTAAAATCGTCGAATTCTTTTTAAAATCACACTTTTAGAATTTTACTAACTCAACTATAAATCGAATAGAATTTAAAATCACATTAGAAATAATTCTGATTCATTTCGAATCAAAATCTGATTATTCGCATTATTGTAATATTAAATTCCATTATTAAATTAATATAAAATTCAAAATTTAGCTTATCGACTTTTGATTCCATCCAAAAGCACAACAACATTATTTAAATCCAAATAGACTTAAAATAAATCTTAGAAACCATTTTCATAACCATTTACATCCAGATTCACAAATTTCCCAATTTCAAATATTTAATTATTATTTATCCAAACACAATTAAATTTGCCATATTTGAAATTATAACTAAATTTATCGATTCAACCAGATCTTTGTATTTCAAAATCAAATTATAATCCACCTTCAACATTTAAAATGAATTAAATGTTCAAAATCTAACGATCAAAATTCCGGGTCGTTACCAGCCGTGACGGGCCAGTGAGGTTAGCTACCTCTAGCGGACATACTTCTTCTTAAACTACTCATTACTTGTTTTGATTGGTGCGCACCCTTGAATTGGGAGTGTTGTTTCGCGGTGTTGCGATCATTGCGGCGATGCGTTCTCACCAGTCCGGATCAGGCAAACGGTAGTTTCACTACCTTGGGTATTGCCTCATGTGCCTTGTCATACTCGTATCCCTATGCGTGACCACTACGATTTGTTTCGTGTTATACCTATGGAGTACTCCCTGATAGCCCACTAGTTTACGGTGGAGTTTACAGTGTTGTATAGACTACAGCGCTTATATAAAATGTGTTAAGGGGGATAATGGTAACGCCTTAACGCTATTTTGATACTTTATATTACTAATAGGCATTATCTACTTAGCGTACACTACTGTATATAAATAGTTTAACGGATCCTTAGAGGATGGTTATCCCAAACATCCTTTGAGTTACTTGTATTTTCAGTTATTATTTCACTTGAGTTAGATTTATTGATATAAGAATGTTAATCCTGACTCGAGTGTTTTGTGTTTTGCTTTACGGTCGGGTCAGACTGAGTGTACCAGTATTCGAGGCCCACCTTTGGAGTTGGAGCTTCGCTTGGAGATCCAGCTATCTATCCAGCTTTCAGATATTCAGTTAATTCCAGTGATGTATTCTGATCTTGTATTTGACTATTGTATTCGAGACTTCTGTTGTTTCTTGTTTAACTCTGTTATATATATATAGTAGCTTCATGAACTACTATTCTTTTGTTTCCGCTGCACTATTGTTATATTACTCCGTGTCTGTGATTTTGTGATTATTTATTTACTGTATATGCTGAGTTTCGCCAATTTAAATTAACAATCTGATATTTTGAGCAATTCAAATCCGACATGTATGGATGCGAATGGTTGAAAATTTCAGGTCGTTACAGTTGGTATCAGAGCTCTGGTTTTAGGCAAAACTCAGCATATAGAGTAAAATTCAATTACAGAATCACTTTCGTTCGAGCTTGAATTCCTTCCTCTTTGCCTCGGTTTCCTTTGAATTTTGGAACGTTCACCTTGGTTCCAAAGTCCACTCTTGTCTCCCCTATTCGTGTCTTCTTGATTCTGGAGTATCCCATAACTCAATCTCGAATAATCTCTATAATAAATCGGCGGTCTCGCCAATCTTTGAATAATTTGTAAAGGGGTGAACTCATTTACAACAGACATTGATTCACCGGAGGTTTCTCTATCCTTGGTTTAGATGCTGCTATCTTTTACTTTACCCGAATTCTATCTCTTGTGATATGATGCCGATTTGATTCAAAATTCCACATCGATCGTATTCTTGAAGTCACGGTTGACCCGGTTAAGGTTACCTGCGATTTATATAAGTTTATCCATCTTCCTATTTGAAATTCAATTATCTTATCTCTTTATCGAGTCTATAGTCGAGTGAGGGAATGTACTTGTAATTAGCATTAATATAAAAATGTTTTATATTTTGTGTTGTTTGGGTTGTTGATGTTGATTTGGGTTTCCGATCGATTCGTCTGATCAACGCTATCGATAGGAATTCCAAAACACTTGAACAGAGCAAGCTGACACAATATTATTTTCAAATTTGGTAAATGAAATAAATTTTTTGTATATTATATATATAAGTAAAATTTTCTGGAATTTAATAAGTTAATTAAATTGGTTGTTGAAACGATAATATTTGATTACCATTTACTGTTTAAATGAATTTATAAATATGGTTTATAAATTGATTTGGGAATTGAAATGAATTTAAATTAATAATTTGAGAATTTAATTTTCGGTAATTTCAAACTTTGGTTTTTAAGTTTTTAAAAGTGTATATTATTTAAAGTATTTTGAATAGAAATCTTTTCCAAAGAATTTTAAATGTTTAAATCAGTGCTCTCCTATTTTGTCTTGGAGAATAATTTCGGTGATGACGGCAGCATCATCGACATTCATTTTCGAGTTTCGAAGTGGAGAGCACTTTGTTTCGAAAATAGATTTGATTTGAATTTCTTAAGTATAACTTGATTTATATTATATATAGAAATATGATTATAGATTTGATTCGATATATATGGTATATATATATTTATCTCTAAGTAAATCGAAAATTTAAATTCTTAAATTTATGATTTAAAGATAATTTCAATTATAAATGAAACCAAAATTGGAAAAAAAAATTAAACTTGAATAATTGAATTAGGAAAATTTTACTTCTATAATACTCAATTACACTCTAATACAACTTACCTAAATCATTCAAAAGTTGAATATGTAATTGGATAATATACAATATAAAATGACTTTTATAAATAGAATTTGAGTGGTATAATAAAGGTTATACACTTAAATTTGAGGTATAAATATTAATTGAAATAAATAGAATAATAAGTTAATTGAATAATAGATGAGACAGATAAATTTGTTTTGAAAGAATTAATAAATTGAAATTCGATCAACTTATGGAAATACCTTGAATTTAAAAGCAATTATTGAATATAAATTAATTTAAATCGAAACTTATATGGTTTAAATATATGTGATAAGATATATTAAGTGGAATAAACTTAATAATAATTTGGAATAAAAGAATAAAATTTGTTGAATAAAATATGACTAGATAATACAAATTGATGGTTTAGAAATTGTTAATTTAGGATGATTAGATAATAAGATAATGAATTTAAAAATAGATAGATTGATTTAACTTAAGTGAACTCAAATGGGTTAAACCAAACTGTTGAATATTAATTAGTAAAATTTGAAATTTATATGGTTTGAATTAATTGTTTATTTTGTTTTCAATCTATTTTCTTCATGGTTGTTTCCATTCTCCTACCTCCTTCCTTTTCGGGGATGAAAAGTTTTGAGTGGGGGAGAGTGTAACGACCCATAAATTTTAACTATTTTAATAACATAATTAATTGAATTTTGTGAAATTTTAAATAATAAAATTTTGAAATAAAAATTTAATATTTGGAATACGTCTGTTTAAACATAAGAACTGGTAAATTTTCATCAAATAATATGAAAGTTTATTTTCTTGTGCAAATTTATTTCAATTTAAATCAGTTAAAATCGATGGTAATAAAATGTTTTCCAAACCTGAATATTTTTATATAGAAAATTTGTAAGTCATCTTCTGCGTGAGACGTCATATTTCGTTTCTCTAAATTTTGACTACTATAGCAGTATTTTCGTACCGATATCGACTTTTGATCGGATGAGCATACCACTGATATCTGTATACCATTTTGATCATCTCGTCATGCTGATCTCTACGGTATATTCAATTCTGTGTTTTGAAATCCAATAAGCGGTGGAATTTACGAAACGGTAACCGTATCGGTACCCATCTTGTGCTTTTTTATTTCTTGGGGCTATTCAATCCCCATCGTGTATTAACCCAACAGTCATTAGCTTTTATTATTCTTGAATTCTAGTCCTATCTTTTGTTATTCCACATTTACTTTTATATTGCAGTTGTCTTTTAATTTTTCGATTTCTGGTTCGTTTGCATTGAGAATATATATCCTATATAACTTATGCCTTGTTAACTGTAGCTGCTTGTACATATTCTCTCTTCTTCCTACCTCTCTCCTCTTTATTTTTGGCCATGGTATTTTATATATTCAAGTTGTATTTTCTTTTATTTGCTGCTAGCCGAAACTATGGCCTCCCATCCTCTCCTCCTTCCCGTTCTTCTCGGCCTTCCCCTCAACCGAAGACCTCCTCCACGTGAAAAGACCATGGCAGGCCAGCAACCAAAGCCACCGCCTCCTTGCATTTCTTTCCCTTCCACAACTGCCGAACCCAGCTTCTCCCCTTGCATGTCTCCGATCTCATCCAACTCGCCACCTTGACCCCAAGCGAGCCCATGCTGCCATCGACACCCAACGCCGCTCCATCTTCTCCCCAGCACCATCCTTCCTCCATTTAATCATGTACGTATTTAGGTTTTTCGAAATATAATCTGTTAGTCCATATATATGAGTCTATGCATATGATTGTGGGGATAAATATAAGTCTGTTATATTTTGAGAAAAAGTTACGGGTAATATACTTGTATTTATATATTGATTTTATGTATTGAGTTTAGATATAATATATATATATATATATCTTCGATTTTTAAATATATATATATATATATATATATATTTATTTATCGGTTATGTACCGGTGGCAATAGTTGCTTGTTATAGAATCTGTGGAGTTATTTTTATAAGATACTTGTATTGCATAACCTGTTCATCTATACATTTTTACTAATTTATATATTTGTTCAAATGTATGTATAGTTTTATATAATATAAACTGTATTAGAAGTATACTGTTTGTTGTGTGTGTACAGTTCCTCTATTACACGATTTATATATGCGGGTACAAATTTTACTTATACTCTAATTTGATTTAAAAGTATATGTTATACATGTGTGATTCTTTTATATATATGTCGTGTATATATATTAGTTTGTGTTATGGTTTGTTGATAAGTAAGTTTAAATATAAGTTTTACAGTCTATATATATACTTACAGTGATATATATATTGTTTGTTTAAAGTGTTATATTTTATAAGTTGTTATATATATTAGCCTTTGTTTGCTGTGAAGCAGTATGACGTGTATATATATTTGATTTTAAATCACTGTAGTTTATATAAGTTATATTAGTTGTTTATGTTTTATGTATATGGCTATAATAATTTCGACTGTTAATGTACATATATATAACAGTGTAGAGGTATTATATTTATATACTAAGTTATGCAGCTTTTTTTACAGTATATAATAAGTTATATATATTACATTAACTTATATGAAAAATATGTATATAAACTGCATAATTGTTACTTTGTAGAGTAGGTAGTATTGTTATATGTTTAAAATATATATGTTAAATTGTTAAGTTTTAAAAGGTATTGATTCAAAAATTTATTATTATATATATATATATATGTTTGCCTTTAATATATGAGTTCTATTTAAAAAAACGATGATTTTGAAACACGTATATAAATATATTTAATTTTATTTGTGTTGAATTTGATATCAATTTGAAATATATGTTTTAAATGGATTTTTGAGAGTTTATATATATCTTTCATCTATATCGAGCTAATTTGATTCATTCCATCGATTAACATTTATCAGCTTTGCTCGTCAACTTCGCATTCAGTCTAGCTTTGCTTTGGATTCGTAACTCGCCTCATTCTCGTCCATCTCTAGCCTCGAAAGGTGAGCAATCACTCACGATTAATGTTCTTATATTTATTAAATTTGATTTCAATTGGGACGACAATTGAAATATGATGCTGCTAGTTATTTACATTGATATATATATATATATGCCATTATTTGTATCTGTTCACCCGTGACATCTGACACCATTATCTGTTATTTATCACTGATGATATATGCCGGTCACTGTTGTTATATTATTATCATATCTGTTATCACTCTGCAAGTTCCCTGTTAATATAGAATTCACTATGGGTTGAAATGATACATGCCCGAATGATCTGTAGAATAGAAGAAAATCGTTATGGGTTGAAATGATAAACCCAAGCGATTTTTATTGACATTGAATTTGGGATTGCGGGTCGAAAAGATATATACCCGTATATACTTAAATTGCGGATTGAAATGATAAATATCCATATCACTTGACCATAGGATAGAAAATTTTATACAAACACTGTTGGTCTATATATAAATATTTTGAAAACGATTTCTATGGTTTTGAAAAGGAATATACGGCTTTTAATAAATATTGATTTTAAAGAGTTATTAAAGTTGATTTAATAAAGTTGATATATAATATGTTTAAGTATTTATTTAACATATATATTTTAAAATATAGAATTTATATTGATTAAGGTTGGAAAGATAAATTTAAAATTGATTTGAAATGTTATTTATTTAAGAATTTTACTTAAATAAGTTTTATTTGAAATTTATTAAATTTGAAATTTTAAAGATATATTTTATAACTTGAATTTGATTAAAAGTGACTTAAATGAATATTTAAAATTTATATAAATTTAAATGGGATATTTTGTTTATTTAAATTTGTAAATTGAAGTTGTATTTAGATGTTATTGAAATGATTAAGTAAATATTTTAAAACTAAATAATAGTAAAGTGAATTTGATATATATAAATGAAATTATCGAATTTAGTTTTGAAATGTTGAATATTTAAAGCTTTGAAATATTTTGAAATTGAAATGGCTTATTTTGTGGTTCAAATATGTATTTGAAATTGATAATTTGAAATGGCCTATTTAGAAACTGAATCGAATTGAAATTGATGATTTGAGATTTGATTAAATTTGAATTTTGGAATCCGAGTTGAGTTGAATCGATTTGTGAAATTTGAGGAAACTATTTTATTATATAAAGTATTTTAAATTATATTTAAACTATTTTATATTATTTTATAAACTATTTTTAATATAAACTATTTTAATATAACTATTTTATTTTATAAACTATTTTTAATATAAACTATTTTAATATAACTATTTTTAATATAAACTATTTTAAATATATAAATTATTTTAATATAAATTGTTTTAACTTATAACTATTTTATATAAATTATTTTATTTTGTAAACTATTTTATTTTATATACTATTATTAATATCTAAACTGTTTGAAGGAAAGTGTTATGATTCCAAAGCATTATGATTTCTAAATTTTGATTTCCAAAGAATTATGATTTCCAAAGTGTTTGATTTAGAAAGTGTTATAACTTTGAAGTACTAAGATTTGTAAATGGATATATATTTGAGATGGATATATTTGAAATGGAAATGATATCGTATTTGGTTTTGAAATGGAAGTGATATCGTATTGATATGGTTTTGAAATGGCAATGATATTTTGGTTTTGAAATATAAACTATTTTGAAAGTTTATTAAATGACCAATCGGTGTAATAATTACGTAGTTATTGAAGAGTCCGGGATCGGTTAGGGACATACTCTCTACCTAAACCGAAAACCACTTTAATAACTATTATACGCGGAGTGTGATCCAGAATGAAGTGGTTGGAATGATGACGTTGCTGGATTTGAAGAAATAGAACGATAATGGATAGCCTTGACACCTGTGTCAAATTTGAAATGACTTAAACAAGAGCCGTGTAGCGACCCTCTCTTCTCGACTCTCGAAAATCGACACAAATTACACCACAGTGTAATATGCTGACGATCGAGTGCCGAGAAAGACAGATTGTTGAGGGAAAAGAAAGAAGATAGAAGAAAGAAGGAACTAAACAACATCAGAATCTCACAATCGCAGCAGAACAAATATATAATAATAATAATAACAGATCTTTACACAAAATGAAACCATATCTGTTATATACAATACATCATCAGAGTATTACAAACAAAGCAACAATTTCCAGCCTGGCAGTTATATCAGCCTGCCTCACAACTTGCTGGAAATTTCAAACAACTTGTACATATTCTCTCTTCTTCCAACCTCTCTCCTCTTTATTTTCAGCCATGGTATTTTATATATTCATGTTTTATTTTCTTTTATTTGCTTCTAGCCGAAACTATGGCCTCCCATCCTCTCCTCCTTCTCGTTCTTCTCGGCCTTCCCCTCAACCGAAGACCTCCTCCACGTGAAACGACCATGGCAGGCCAACAACCAAAGCCACCGCCTCCTTGCATTTCTTTCCCTTCCACAACTGCCGAACCCAGCTTTTCCCCCTACATGTCTCTGATCTCATCCAACTCGCCACCTTGACCCCAGCCGAGCCCATGCTGCCATCGACACCCAACGCCGCTCCATCTTCTCCCCGGCACCCACCTTCTTCCAATTAATCATGTACGTATTTAGGTTTTTCGAAATATAATATATATATATAAACATCTAATACATATGATTGAGTAAGTTAGATATGATAGTTTGCTGTGAAGACTTAGTAAAATATATATATAGTTTTATATATGTTATTAAATATGTTAGTCCATATATATGAGTCTATGCATATGATTGTGGGGATAAATATAAGTCTGTTATATTTTGAGAAAAAGTTACAGGTAATATACTTGTATTTATATATTGATTTTATGTATTGAGTTTAGATATAATATATATACATATATATTTCTTCGATTTTTAAATATATGTGTTTAAATGTATGATCTTGGCATATTTCCACTGTATGAGTTACGTTTATAAAGGTTGCAGAGATATATAGAGTTTGTTTATTCGCATATATATATATATATATATATATATATATATCGGTTATGTACCGGTGGCAATAGTTGCTTGTTATAGAATTTGTGGAGTTATTTTTATAAGATAGCTGTATTGCATAACCTGTTCATCTATACATTTTTATTACTTTATATATTTGTTCAAAAGTGTGTATAGTTTTATATAATATAAACTGTATTAGAAGTTTACTGTTTGTTGTGTGTGTACAGTTCCTCTATTACACGATTTATATATACGGGTACAAATTTTACTTATACTCTAATTTGATTTAAAAGTATATGTTATACGTGTGTGATTCTTCTATATATATGTCGTATATATATATTAGTTTGTGTTATGGTTTGTTGATAAGTAAGTTTAAATATAAGTTTTACAGTCTATATATATACCTAGAGTGATATATATATATATATATATTGTTTGTTTAAAGTGTTATATTTTATAAGTTGTTATATATATTAGCCTTTGTTTGATGTGAAGCAGTATGACGTATATATATATTTGATTTTAAATCACTGTAGTTTATATAAGTTATATTAGTTGTTTATGTTTTATGTATATGGCTATAACAGTTTCGACTGTTAATGTACATATATATAACAGTGTAGAGGTATTATATTTATATACTAAGTTATGCAGATTTTTTTACAGTATATAATAAGTTATATATATTACATTAGCTTATATGAAAAATATGTATATAAACTCCAGAATTGTTACTTTGTAGAGTAGGTGGTATTGTTATATGTTTAAAATATATATGTTAAACAATTAAGTTTTAAAAGGTATTGATTCAAAAATTTATTATATATATATATATATATATATGTTTGCCTTTAATATATGAGTTTTAATTTTAAAAAACGATGATTTTGAAACATGTATATATATATATATATTTAATTTTATTTGTGTTGAATTTGATATCAATTTGAAATATATATTTTAAATGGATTTTTTAGAGTTTATATATATCTTCCATCTATATCGAGCTAATTTGATTCATTCCATCGATTAACATTTATCTGCTTTGCTCGTCAACTTCGCATTCAGTCTAGCTTTGCTTTGGATTCGTAACTCGTCTCATTCTCGTCCATCTCTAGCCTCGAAAGGTGAGCAATCACTCATGATTAATGTTCTTATATTTATTAAATTTGATTTCAATTGGGACGACAATTGAAATATGCTGCTGCTAGTTATTTACATTGATATATATATGCCATTATTTGTATCTGTTCACCTATGACATCTGACACCATTATTTGTTATTTATCACTGATGATATATGCCTGTTGCTGTTGTTATATTATTATCATATCTGTTATCACTTTGCAAGTTCCCTGTTAATATAGAATTCACTATGGGTTGAAATGATACATACCCGAACGATCTGTATAATAGGAGAAAATCGTTATGGGTTGAAATGATAAACCCAAGCGATTTTCATTGAGATTGAATTTAGGATTGCGGGTTGAAAAGATATATACCCGTATTTACTTAAATTGCGGATTGAAATGATAAATATCCGTATCACTTGACCATAGGATAGAAAATTTTATACAGACATCGTTGATCTATATATAAATATTGTGAAAACGATTTCTATGGTTTTGAAAAAGAATATACAGTTTTTAATAAATATTGATTTTATAGATTTATTAAAGTTGATTTAATAAAGTTGATATATAATTTGTTTAAGTATTTATTTAACATATATATTTTAAAATATAGAATTTATATTGATTCGGGTTGGAAAGATAAATTTAAAATTGATTTGAAATGTTATTTATTTAAGAATTTTACTTAAATAAGTTTGATTTGAAATTTATTAAATTTGAGATTTTAAAGATCTATTTTATAACTTGAATTTGATTAAAAGTGACTTAAATGAATATTTAAAATTTATATAAATTTAAATGGGATATTTTGTTTATTTAAATTTGTAAATTGAAGTTGTATTTAGATGTTAATGAAATGATTAAGTAAATATTTCAAAGCTAAATAATAGTAAAGTGAATTTGATATATATATATGAAATTATCGAATTTAGTTTTGAAATGTTGAATATTTAAAGCTTTGAAATATATTGAAATTGAAATGGCTTATTTTGTGGTTCAAATATGTATTTGAAATTGATAATTTGAAATGGTCTATTTAGAAACTGAATCGAATTGAAATTGATGATTTGAGATTTGATTAAATTTGAATTTTGTAATCCGAGTTGAATTGAATCGATTTGTGAAATTTGAGGAAACTATTTTATTATATAAAGTATTTTAAATTATATTTAAACTATTTTATATTATTTTATAAACTATTTTTAATATAAACTATTTTAATATAACTATTTTTAATATAAACTATTTTAAATATACTAATTATTTTAATATAAATTGTTTTAACTTATAACTATTTTATATAAATTGTTTTATTTTGTAAACTATTTTATTTTATATACTATTATTAATATCTAAACTGTTTGAAGGAAAGTGTTATGATTCCAAAGCATTATGATTTCTAAATTTTGATTTCCATAGAATTATGATTTCCAAAGTGTTTGATTTAGAAAGTGTTATAACTTTGAAGTACTAAGATTTGTAAATGGATATATATTTGAGATGGATATATTTGAAATGGAAATGATATCGTATTTGGTTTTGAAATGGAAGTGATATCGTATTGATATGGTTTTGAAATGGCAATGATATTTTGGTTTTGAAATATAAACTATTTTGAAAGTTTATTAAATGACCAATCGGTGTAATAATTACGTAGTTATTGAAGAGTCAGGGATCGGTTAGGGACATACTCTCTATCTAAACCGAAAACCACTTTAATAACTATTATAAGCGGAGTGTGATCTAGAATGAAGTGGTTGGAATGATGACGTTGCTGGATTGGAAGAAAGAGAACGATAATGGATAGCCTTGGCACCTGTGTCAAATTTGAAACGACTTAAACAGGAGCTGTGCCGCGCTAGTGAGGTTAGCTACCTCTAGCGGACACACTTCTTCGTAAACTACTCATTACTTGTTTTGATTGGTGCGCACCCTTGAATAGAGAGTGTTGTTTCATGGTGTTGCAATCGTTGCTGCGATGCGTTCTCACTAGTCTGGATCAGGCAAACGGTAGTTTCACTACCTTGGGTATTGCCTCATGTGCCTTGTCATACTCCTATCCCTATGCGCGACCACTACGATTTGTTTCGTGTTATACCTATGGAGTACTCCCTGATAGCCCACTAGTTTACGGTGGAGTTTACAGTGTTGTATAGACTATGATGCTTATATAAAATGTGTTAAGGGGGATAATGGTAATGCCTTAACGCTATTTTTATACCTTATATTACTGATAGGCATTATCTACTTAGCGTACACTACTATATATAAATAGTTTAACGGATCCTTAGAGGATGGTTATCCCAAACATCCTTTGAGTTACTTGTATTTTTAGTTGTTATTTCACTTGAGTTAGATTTATTGATATAAGAATGTTAATCCTGACTCGAGTGTTTTGTGTTTTGCTTTACGCTCGGGTCAGACTGAGTGTACCAGTATTCGAGGCTCACCTTTGGAGTTTGAGCTTCGCTTGGAGATCCAGCTATCTATCCAGCATTTAGATATTCAGTTAATTCCAATGATGTATTATGATATTGTATTTGACTATTGTATTCGAGACTTCTGTTGTATCTTGTTTAACTCTGTTATATATATATAGTAGCTTCATGAACTACTATTATTTTATTTCCGCTGCACTATTGTTATATTACTCTGTGTCTGTGATTTTGTTATTATTTATTTACTGTATATGCTGAGTTTCGCCAATTTAAATTAACAATCTGATATTTTGAGAAATTCAAATCCGACATGTATGGATGCGAATGGTTGAAAATTTCAGGTCGTTACATGCTATTACTTATCTTGATATCTTGAACTCTTGAACTCTTAAAATCATGAAATCTTGAACTCTTGATATCTTGAACTCTTCAGTCCTGCTTTCTTCAATCTTGAATTCGTTAGTTTTGAATCTCTATACTCCACTGTCTTCGTTCTTCAGTACCTGCATATTCATCCTAGATATACATATATATCTAGACTAGAATATTAGTATTTATATTTTATAACAAGTTCTATGTTTGTTGTTATCAAAACAGTCATCCTAGGAACTAACAATCTCCCCCTTTTTTATGATGACCACCTTTGTTTATAAAATCTACTCGACAAAACTCTGATTCTACTCTAACTCCCCCTTACTCTAACAGCTCCCCCTTAATCTACTAACACCCCCTTAATGTAAGCCTATCTAACCTATTTTATAATTCTCCTCCTTTGACATCAACAAAAACTAATCCTAAAATACATAACTCCCACTAAATCTTATACTATAGCACTACATAATAATATAGTATAGTAGAATATAAACGAGATAGGTAATAATATGAGTAAAAGATAGTAAGGTAAATGCGAGAGATATGAAAATTTCAAACATAATCAATCAATATATTATCAAACCACACCATTTCAAGCATATATTACATACTATGTTCAAATCAATTCAAACAATTCAAATCAAGTCAAATCAAACCAAACAATTCAAACCAAATCAAATCAAAGTAAATCAAACCATTCAAGTCAAATCAAACATTTCTTGGAACTTCAACCCATCCTTCTTCACCGAAGATTGGGTCTGCCTTTATAGCATCCCATTCTTCATTATCCTTGTTCAGAGTTCTTTCTGGATTCGCTTCGAGTTCTTCTTTGTTAAGGGCTTAAATCACCCATCGAATGGCATCGAAGTGCCTTTCTTATTCCTTTATGATCTGCATTTGGCTTAATTCTAAGTGTCATTGATTGCGAAGGATAAAAGTAAGTATGTTCTTTAAAAAAATGAGAGTTTCTTCAAGATTCCCAATTAGATAATGAATAGGAGAGGCCATTATTTGATAAAATATGAAGAAATTCAATAAAAAATTAAGGGGAATTGAAAACGTACATTTTTCTAGAAGAAACGAGTATTTAAATAGATAGAAAGTCGTTTGAAATGAAAAGACACAAGGTAGTTATGTCTATTTCAAATTCGAAACAAAATTTACTTTCTGGCCGTTACATGTCGACATGGGGGTGGGAGATGTCGACATGCCCTTGTTGATTTTGGCAATGTGCTTTGTTTATTTATAATATATACAAGTCTATATATATAAACTTATATAATATAATAACAAGCATTCCAGGGATATTTTAGAGCTAGTGAACAGAAATAAACGATTTTCATTGATAAATTTTAGTTAACATTACATAAACAATACATAACATTAACTAATCGAAAGATACAAATTAATACAACTTGAAATGAAAACTAGAATTCTATAGAGGATGATGAAGATGATGATAATCCAAGTTTGCGACTCATTTTCCCAAAGAACTTGTTCATTTTGGTGGAAATTTTATCCAACTTTTTACTAAAGGATCTTTTGAGAATCCTTTGATTTTACACCGTTATCTTTTGGTTTTTGAGAAGTGTCTTGTTGGATGGATTGTTGGGAGTGATAGGGTATTCAATACTTTCCAATGATGTCTCTTCCTCCTCCTTCCCTTCTTCTTCAATCTCCATTTCCTCCCCTTCTTCCTCCTCCTCGTCTTCTTCTTCCATTTCTTCATGAGCCAACCTTTCATCTTTTTCCACAAGTGTTTCATATGGTCGAAACACAAGTGGGATTTTCATAAGAAACATATTTGCATGGTTAAACAATTTTCAAGAAACAAACTCCTCTCTCTTAATATCAACTCCAAAATAGTTAAAAATCCGAGTAAGATAAATTCCATGATACAAAGTGTTTTCTCCTAAGGTAAAATTTTTAGGACGAAGTTCATCCAAAATTACTTGCGCCCAATTAATGTCTTAATGCCCAAAAATAGCAAAAAGAGCCTTACAAACTTTTAAGGTCGGGTGATTGAAATTTCCTGATCTTGGAGTTATGGTATATTGCAAAAGAAGGTTAAGAGTTCTTGCTTTAGGACGAAAATTTCAATTCATAAATCCAAAGTTATCATCCCCTTGGAAAATATGATGAAATGACTCTCGATCATGTTCATCAATTTGAAAATCCAAAAGATTCATTCCCGTATACTTACAACCCAAAATATTTTCCAAAATTTCACTATTCAAAACAATTCGTGTTCCTTTAACACTACTCCAAACTTCTCCTTCATTTCCTTCATAAAAACCGCAATTCAAATTTACATAAAACATTTTAACAAGATTAGGATAACAGACGAAATCATTTTGAGAATCATTAATTAAACTAAGAATTTGACTCTCTTTGAAAAGAATATTGAGTTCATAAGAAGGAAAATCATTAAAGACTGCAAATTTTCCCGTATGGACTTTTCCATAGTTTACATAGCTTATGTAAGCTTTGATAGCTTCTGGGTGATTGTAAAGGAATTCCTTGATGGCTTTGGACAACCTAATAGTGGAGGGAGTGCTCGAGGAAGCCATTTTTAAAGAGAGTAGAGAGCTTGAAATTTTGAAAGAGAGTTTGAATTTTGAAATGAAAGTGAAAAAATCTGATAAAATCAAGGAGATAAATAGGTATTCAATAATCATGTTCTCTGGTCAAGAGATACCTTTTTAGAGCTTTGGAGTTGGTGAAAAGGTGGAGGGAAATTCAAAGTTTTGAATTCAAATTTGAATTTAAAAATTCTGATAGGGATGTCGACATGGGAGGTAGGGTCATGTCAACATGGGTCCTTTAATTCATATGACTTATTTTTCCTATTTTATTTAACATCTATATATCCAATAATGTAATTTATATTTTATCTAAAATAATATTAAATATAATAAAACTTTAATATTAATATTTTAATATTAAAATAATATTATTTTAAAATCAAAAAATTTAAATTCAAACATCAAGCAATTTCAAGACATGCAAACAATCAAACATTCAAACATTCAAACAAGCAATTTCAATCAATATAATTTAAATGCGTACCTATTTTTAGATCCATATTTCCGAGATCATTAGATTTGTGAATAGTTGTAAAGCACATATTTGAATTTTCCATCTCTTGATCTTCATCATTGGAGGTTGAGTCTGAATCATCTAGTGTAACAGTAAACGCTCTCTTCCTTTTCTTTGATGAATCATTGCTTGGAGGAAATTTTTGCTTATCTGGATGCGAACAATCTCTTTTTAAGTGGCCCGGCTCATCACAATTGTAGCATCTGACGTTGTTGAGAGTTTAATTATTATTTCTAGAATTCTTCTGATCATTTCTCTTGTAGTTGTTCATCTTTCTGTATTTCAGAAACTTTCTAAAATTCCTTATCATCAAGGCTATTTCTTCATCGTTGTCACTGTTTGAGTCCGAACCATCTGTTATTCCACTAAACGCTATTTATTTCTTTTCTGAGGCCTTTCTTTCTCTTCTTCATTGCATTTGTACTTCAAACGACATCAAATTCCCAATTAATTCTTCAATTTTCAGTGTACTAATATCATTAGCCTCTTCATTTGCTAGAGTCTTCTGGTCCCATTCCGGAGTGAGTGAAGTAGAATTTTTTTAACTTGATCTTCTTTGGAAAAGTTCTTTCCTAATCAAATTAGTGAATGCACAATGTCTTGAAACCGATTCTACATGTCTGAAATGGACTAATTTGGATTCATCTTGAATAATTGAAACTGATTGGTCAAGACAGATATTTTGGTCCGTTTAACTTTGCTTGTTCCTTCATGAGTAACTTGCCAAGTTTTCCAGATCTCATATGAAGACTTATAGGCAGACACTCTATTAAACTTGTTTGTACCAAAAACGGGCACAACACTCTTCGGAAGTTATTTGAAGAGATAAAATGAAGAATATAAATGTAAAACAGAGATTATCTAACAAAAACTCCAACAAACAGAAATGTAAAATGCAAAGACAAGCAATTTAGAGTGGTTCGGCGTGTTGCCTACATCCACTATGAAGTTTTGATGATTTTATTGATTCTCTTTGAATGATTACAAGCAATTACAGCGAACAACAGCGAATTACAGTTTAGAATTCGAATTCAACAGCAAGAGTGGGATGCAAGTCTCAATCCGGCAGAGTCTGGGCGCTTGAGAATCAAAAGATCCCTTTTCTATATGCTCTGGGGCTCTACTTATAGGCGCAGGAGGCTGAGATTTCGTTCAAACTCTGGGAGACTTGGTCTGGCACGTGAGTGGGCCCACGTGACCGTTTCCAGAAAGTTTCGTCTCGATCTGCGATCGATACGAATCCATTTCGTATCGATCAAGATGATGTCTGATTAAGCTGAAATTTGGCAGGCATATTCTTCAGTGTGTATGCAATGATCCCTGAAAATTTCATTGGATTTGGATTAGTGGATCGTGAGATATCGTCGATACGAAATAGATTCCCTCAGTAGTTGTTCTGTTCGACTCCATGGTTTCGACTCGATCTCGTCGCATCGATCACTGCACGTGCTTCTGAGATGATGTGGCGTGCGCACTTCGTCTCGATCCAGTTTTCGCTCCGTGTTGACCGTTTCGACTCCATAGATCTCGCCACGTTTATGTCGATGGATGACACGTCACCCTAGTTTATTGACTCGTTGGATATGAATAAGCCATTGGGCATGGGTTCGAAGTGAGGTCATCTGATGGATACGAAGAGCAATGGTCCGATGGATACGAAATAAGTATTGGCTGATTGCTGTGAGACACGTCATCTGTTGATGGATACGAACCCGATCGAGGCAAACTCGAGGGGTTCAAACATTGCCAACTTGATCGATAAGAAATCATGGGAACTTGCCGATGCGAAGCGGATGATGGACACGAGCTGTATGGATACGAAGCAGACACTCGGCCAATCAAATCGAGTTGTACCAATTATCGATGGACACGAAATGAACATCATTGATGGATACGAAAAACATGCTTTTCCCTCCAACTTGTATCCATCACAACTTGAGCATACGAACTCGGATTGACTTTAAACTTGGAACGTTGGCTTCCATTGTCCTCCTAGTTATGTCTCATCAATTGTAGCTCGATCCGGACTCGGAAAAAATTCATCGATATCCATGACAAGCGATATTTGGAATCCAAACGATTCCTTGGTGTCCTGGCCTTGCCAAAAGGCAGGATAACATTTGCCCCCCAAAGTATGTCTTGTGAAAACATGACGTGCTTTGAAAAGTTGCAGGTTCTCTATGAACAATTTGAAAGTTGTCCTCTGTATTACTGTAATTGACTATTGTGTGATAATGATTAGCTGACTCTGGTTAACATTGCAAGTTCGCGAGTCGTTGTCAGTTTTACTCGTTATTGAATTTTGTATTGATTCTTTCCTAAACCTATTTGAAATTCGAGTTGAAACAACATCTGATGGTTGTTTTCGAGTAGCTCCTTCGTATCGATCCTCTCCTGAATCGATATAGAAGGTTGAGAAGTAGTTTTTATAGCGATGCGGGCCAACTTGATGGATACGATACAAAGGTTCGTATCGATGGTCCTAAAATATGGTGGATTCTGCTTCGCATCGAAGATTCTTCGATGGATACGAAATGGTCGTTCGTATCGATGGGCCTTTGATGAGCACAAAATTAAAGTTATTTCGATCGACTTGTATCGTTGTGAGTTGATGGTTGCAGAAATGGACACTTCGAATCGATGGAGCCTAACGCCTACAGGTGTCTTCCCTGTATGTTTCGTACCGATGGTTCGCTGTCCATTTCGTATCGATGGAGACTTCGGGTCAAGTGGATTCGAACAAAGTCTTCGACTCAGCCCATGAGTCAACTGGTTGTGGCCGGTCACGTAGACTGGGAGGCGAATCGACTCGGTTCTACCCTGGGCTCCATATAAATACTTGGGACTTCATCATTTTTCACTTTTTTACTTTCTTTTATTGTTACTTTTAACCCATTGCGATCGATTCAGGAAGAGACAACAACTCCGTACTTTCGACTCGATCAGACTTATTGCTTCAGATCTTCGAATCCCAATCCCAAACTAGGTAAGCAACTGTGAATCTAAATGATAAGGCCGCCATGGATCCACTCTTTCTCCGCCAATCTTTTCTTCTGGCAACTGGTAAAACCAGATCTGGCTCGAAAATATGATGGCCATGGCGTTTTTTGCAGGTTGGAGAAGAAAGAGTGGAATAATCGATTTCGAATCGATATGGGAGTCGTGTTCGAATTGATGAGAGCAATGGTATTTTCCTGGATTTTGAATCGATTCTTGGGACTGACCAGTGACGATGCAATTCGAACCGATGGTCATGGTGGTTGATCGTATCGATACGAAGTGATCGATATGAGAAAATCAGTTAATGATTGTCACAAAGTCTTTAGCTTCAGATCGATACGAATCTTACGTCTACAATTGATATGAGAAATGTTGACTCGAGCGTTATCGATGTCAAGCTAAGACTTTTTCGATCGGTACGAACCAGGCAGCTCAGGATCGATACGAAGTCATCTCACCCTGATCGATACGAAGTTGGCCCCTGATGATCGATTCGAAACGTGTCCATCGGTGTCGATTCGAACTGATACTCTGATGGATTCGATTGACCTCCTCTTGACCGATTCGAACTGGTATCATGATGGACTCGAAATGAGTTTCTCGGGATCGATTCGAATTTATATCCTGATGGACTCGAATATATGACATTCTTTAGCACAATTCCGACGAGCTTCACTTTTGCATATCTGGACTTGACTGTTAAACTACATATTCGACCGCCTCTCGAAGCTTGTCGATGGAACTGTAACTTAGTAAAAAAACGAAAATATAACGAACTTCAATTTGAATCAATCGTTAGCATCTAGATGGCCTGGTTGTGACGGTCAGCAATGACGGTCATTCCTATTGCCCCTCTAATTCCGCAGAATTTGCTCAAGTCATGCACAGCACCTGCACTGCACAACACATTCATACACGTACACTGGGGAATGTACGGGCTTTTTATCGTCTAATGATGATTTCTCGTGAGTTAGCTAGTTCTGGAACCATCAAGTTCGCAGCCGCTAGAAACTCAGAATCTAACCCCTCCCAGACTTGAGATTCCGGACATCGAGGCCGAGGTCATCGGTCCAGCTCCGGACGAGTTGCCTGACGCATCCTTCATTAATAGTCCACCTGACTCGGTCCCGTCAAATGTTTCCGAAGATATGCTTGGGAGAATATGCTTAAGGCATGGTCTGTCGCTAGACGACGTATCATTACCGGGACCAGACGACAAACCGCATAATCCCCCGGAGGGATACACTGCATTTAACCATCATGCGTGCGCAGCCGGGACACTTCCTCCGTTTAATGACTATATAAGAGAAGTGCTGGCTTATCTGGGGATCGCCCCATCTCAACTTCACCCGAATGGATATGCTTCACTCAATAGCCTGTTTATTGCATTTATGGAGTACCTATATCGACCTCCTCGCATGACCGATATAAGATATCTGTTCAACTTCAAAAGTCGAACTGATAGTCCATCTTTCACATTCTTGGAGTCTGTAAGAAACTGCCAAGTGGTCACAGGGTCTTGGACTAGACTGAGCTACTTCAAGTCGGAGTGGTTCTACGTCCGTTGTCCTCCAGGGTTTGCCAGAAGATGGCTGTTCAGACGTGAATATTGTCTCTTTCCCAAGTAGTTGACAAGGCAATTCATGAATGAAATTGAACTCATATTTTCTATTTCTTATCTTCCATCAATAATCCAGCGACCTGAAGGTGGTTACTATAAAGAGATAGTCCGGGTCCTCCAAGAATTCCAAGTGAAGAAAGGAATATTGAATTGCTGTTGACGGACCGGAATCTCAGAATTCTCGGGTTGATTGGGCGGAGGCAGACCATAAGGCTTGATGGCGCACTAAAGACTGTCTCCAGAGAAAAAGTCAAGTGGAAGAAACCCAAAATCGTAGTAATCGAGGAACCTGACTCCGAAAGAACTCATACTGATGAGGAGCCATTGGTCGAGCCTGTTGATGCAACCCCGGATTCCGATGAAAAAAGAAAAGGCAAGGCAGTGGCCTTTAAACAGTCTAAATCTGGGAGGCGGAAGTCTGTGGTCTTAAACCACCCCCTTCAAGAATTAAAATCTCGGAGACATCATCCCTGCAAGCCGAAAATCAATTCGAAGGGCTCGCAGACCTTCCAATTCCGGACCTTGCGTCCGCACAACATGACGCTGAATTGGATGAACTACAGCATACCTTCGATGTTAGCGAGCCTCTTCCCACTAGCGCGATCGACACTTCTGGTTGGTCCGGGGGGTTACACATCCATACACTCTTCACGGCACAACACAGTTTTCTAACTGTAAACAGTATATCATAAACGGTTACTGATCTTCCGTATTTTACTTTTCAGGTACGATGTCTGGACGCGGTTCTGTGCTTAGCAGTTTGCGCAACAAGCACCGTTACTATGAGCCACGCAGGAGAGAGGGAGACAGAGACTATGATACGAGATACTCCAGTCAGGAGCGGTCTGACAAAGACAAGGGATATGTACGCCGGTCTCGATCTCGCTCTCCTCCTCCTCCCAGGATTTCTGTACCACCGCCAGTCGTAGTTACGTGTCCTCCCAAAACTTCACGGCCCAAGCCGTCCTCTCATGCTCCTAGATCCGACCCTCCACGCAGAACTAAAATAGCCACCTCCTTGCCCACTACATCTGTCGTGACTGATTCGACCGGGGAAGGAGCAGCCAAACTTGCGCAAATGAGGAAGGAATTCCCCGACATTTGCTTTGACGGTTACGTCTTCCCCCCACATCTGAGGAGAATTCCGCCAACGGCTGAGAATACCATTCACGATTAACATAAATTCACGAAAAATCAAAATTCCAGAAATCAAAATCGTGAGCATCAATAAATCAACCACGAAAATCACAAGCTCGAACAAGTCAAGCCATAATCAAAATCAACATCGACAAAATCAAGTCGAAGTCAAAAAAACCACAAAAACAAAATAAGCAATGGATTCAAACAAGTCGAATTAGATATGAGTACTAAAAATTACTCACCTTTGTTCGAAGCGGAGATGAGTTCGACCAAATGGAAGCAAGCTCCAGCGGTTGATTCGACATAGCGGCGACTTCATTCAGGAGCCCTAACTATCGAGATGGGGACGAACGATTTTAGGCCGCCATTTTTATTCGTATGCTTTTAGGTTTAGGGTTACTCGAACGAATGAAAAAGAAAGAGGGGTGAGGTCATGGTTTTTGCAGAAAAAACATCGTGATTTTAGGCATGGGTTAAGGTGCTTGCATCATGGGGTGAAGTGTCTTTCGAATTGACTTAGTTTATTTTTGTTGAGATATAAGCATTCAATGCTTAAGTCCTTTATGTCTCCACCATACCTTGCATTACTACTTACAGGCTGCATTTATTATGTTTGCACTTGTTTGTACAGTAATACTTAGATATTATTTATTTTATACTTTGTTCTTGTATTGCCTACTTATTTATAGGCTGCCTATTTTCATTTGTTTGCTTCGTACATTGCTTTATAATTTTAAATGAAGTTTTAGTTAATACGTCGTTTGAACTTATCTAATTTATTTATGTGTTCTACTTCATATTTTATAACTTATCTTATATATTTATTTTAAATTATTACTTATGATATTGTCTTACATTTTCATTCATTATTTAGATGTTAAATTCTAAAAGAAATCGTTTTTAAAACTTAATAAAATAAACACATATCTTTTTTATATGAATTATAAGAAATTCAAAGTAATTTACCAATACATTTCTCATATTAAACTTGAAAAATTCAAACAACTTCACAAATTTAAATCGAGGTTTAATTCAATTATTAATTTAAAATAATTTAAAATTCGGGATCGTTACAATCTTCCCTCCTTAAAACTTTTCATCCCCGAAAAGGAAAGGTTGTTAAAATTTCACCAATATTTATACCCTTCACAATTTTTTTTTTACCTAACTCGAAACTTATTAAAAATAAATAAATATAGGATTCATTTCATTTGTTTAATCTCACTAGTTTTGTTCATTATCTCCTTTGTTCATTGATTTCTATAATCAAAACGCAAAAGTCTTTTACCAAAAATTTTCGATTTACAAAACTCAGATTTAAACTTAAAATTCTTCATGTTAGAGATTTGCATAATATATTTCTTCCAAAGCTGTGGACTTTCAAGACATTTCAAAGAACTTCTTTCTTAATTTATTAGATAGG
Source organism: Allium fistulosum (assembly GCA_030737815.1). NCBI lineage: Eukaryota > Viridiplantae > Streptophyta > Magnoliopsida > Asparagales > Amaryllidaceae > Allium > Allium fistulosum. The sequence continues at coordinate 400,278,917 of CM060907.1, forward strand.
AATTTCGTAATTTTAATTTCAAACTATTGATTTGCTATTTAAGGTTTGAAAATACTTACTAACTCGAAATTTAACAAGTCTATCGTCGTTCTTACAGACATTAGCCATACGCTGGCCAGGCGCAGGACTAAAAATCTCCAAGTACTAAATATACTTGCTTCAACTCCCAGTAAAAATACTTAAAAATTCTTTTTCAAAAATGGATATGGAAAGCACGTTCCCCCATGGATCACAGTTACCCGGCGGTTACGCTACTATCCCAGTAGAATCGCTTGTAATCTGTAGATTTCTCATCTCTTAAATTTCACCGTGGTTATTGCCATAGATCGCAGTTCACACGGCGGTTACGCTACTATCCCAGTAGAATCGCTTGTAACCGTAGGCATCACGCCCCTCAAATTTTGCTTGGCATCTAGATTGCAGTTTACCCGGCGGTTGCACCACTATCCCAGTGGAATCGCTTGTAACTGTAGGCATCCCGCCCCTCAAATTACGCTAGTATACATCATAATCAACATGATCCCATCGACATGATCCATCCCGAGGGATTCCAATTCAAATAGTCACTCCGACTAATGGAAATTCTACGTAGCTACGAATTTCAAATGGACACTCATAACGAGTTCCAACACCTTCACAAATTTTAAATGGAAGGTACTTTTCCATATCCTCAGTTTAGAAAACATAATGTCATATATATGTAGTACTTCATTTCACATTTCGTACATATCATATCTATGTAAACTTACATAAGATTTCCATAACAATTACTTTCCAAACTGACGGGTTTCAAATTTACCGCATTCATATATATATATATATATATATATATATATAAGTTCCGAAAACCTACATATCCCATATCCATAACAAAATAGAGGATTTCAAAATTTTCCTCTAAGTCGATTTGGAAATTTAAGGTTATCTCAAACCCAATTCATATTTAAAATTCCATTTATTATCGACTTCACATTCGATTTGGATCACACGTTACTTTGTCAATTCTCAACACAGAATTGATGTCTACCGATATATAACCTCTGAGCTCATACGTCTCAGAGAAGGGTGTTAAGCTAAGAGAATAAATTCTCCGCCACCAACAAATATATATTTAATAGAGATCAATTGTTATGTCATCAATTCACAATGTTAGACATACAATCCAAACCGACCCTCTGAAATTCAAAACTCAACTTATATTGTCTTTGGTGTCGAAGTTAAACTCAATTTAACTCAACGATTCAATCTTTTTGAAAAATTTCAAATTGAACTAATTGTTCAAATTTCTCATTTAACATTTCAACTTCGACTTTGAAAATGAATTTCAAATCATTTATCACTTACGGAATATATTCACAACATTTCATTTCATATTGGAAAAACATTTCCATACTTATTTAAAAATAAGTAATTCACAAATCTTATTTAATATCAACATTTGAAAATATTCGATATACTTAAATCAAAATTAAGTATATATTTCATCTTTTAAGGAAATCATTCTCTTTCACACATTTATTTGAGTTAAAACGAATGTTACGTAAAACATCATTACGACAACTCAAATCACTAGTATAGGGATTCGAAATTTAGATAAATGTATAAATGCCAATACTATACAAAACATTTCCTTTCGGAAATCATTTACTATAACAACAGTGTTATAGTCCACTATTTCCTTTTATTCGAAAACGTCTATTTCAACAATGAATGTTGAAATCTGTGGTTTCGATATTCAATGCCTTTTAAAACATATTTTAAAACAATTAACTTCGTTTTTAAAATATCACTTTCCCAAAACATGTCCATTTTATTCAATAATATATTCACAACATTTCTATACCCTTTTTTAAAAAAGATTATCCACTGTCCAAAATTGTGGATATACTTCCTTTAACAAGCTATAAGAATTTACTTATCAAAATAAGTCAGTTCCGGATTTATAAACAACGTTTATAAATTCTATTCCTATTTTTAAAGACCTCAATTTATAAAAATCACTTTATTAACCATTCCTTTTATAACTCAATTTTTTTTATATCAAAAATTTAATTTATAATTAAATTACTTATAAATCTTTTATTTTACAACATCGATTCATTTTATAACTTCACAATTTTTATTTTGTAATTTTTCATTCACCTATGAAATCCATTATACTTCATTTTTTTTTAAACATTTGAAAATCAATTTTCAAAAGAATTCAGAATCAATTTCTCAAATTATAGTTCAATAATCCCCGTGCTATAACTAAATTGACATGTCATTTTATTTCCCAATTATTACTTTGGAGATATTCAAAATATTTGATTTAAACCAATTCATTAATTCACTTAACTTATATTTTATTTTATTTTCATAAATCTCAGCAATTCGATAATGGGTTTTCGAATGATCGGGACTCAAATCTAAGGAGACCTTACTGAAGAGAAACTATCGCAAACCTACATTTAGAGAGGGGTATTTCCGAAAAGGATTTGAATTTTCAAAATACTTTTTTATTTTCAAAAACAATTTTATACTTCTTTAAATTTGAAAAACGTTTTCTTTAAAGTGATTCTAGTAACTATTCATATTAAATGCCATAAACTAAGCTTTGTGTAAACCAAAGCTCTGATACCACTTTGTAACATCCCGCCCTTCTGACCACCCCTAGTCGGTAATTAAACCAACTTGAAACGTTCAAAATGACATATTGTTGTTTAGTTTATGTAATTTAAACAGAATCGGCCACAGAAACATAGAATAATAATAATATTTCAAAAAAAACAAATGAATTTTTATTTCTTCTTTTACAATATCAGAGTTTATACAATGTATTACATTTTTACAACGGAATATTTCTTTAAATACAAAATTTCTGAAACTAAAGTGAGCGTTTTACCCCCTCTCTCTAACTTCACTGCTCGAAAATCTTCAAGCTGTAAAATACTCGGTTTGACCCGAGTATTACATTCAAAAGAAAATAATACACAGGTCAATCTAATTCAATTTCAGTTATTAGTGCATAGAGGCAGTAATAATCAAATAGACGACAGTCACAATAATTCTCGTCTATCCAACCCTTTTAACAAAGAAATCGGATGACGGAAATTATAACACTTAACAGTGTTCAACAACAAATCAGTAGATTCAAATCATCAGTTGAATAAATAAACAGATTATCAATGAAGATAATTTAGAAAACAACAAAATCATCAAATCACCTAAATCAATTCAAACAGTTGAAATATCACTTTAAAACATCAATTTTGATTGGCTGTAGTACACACACACGTGCATTGCCTCGCCACTACGGCATATGAAATACACAAAATATCAATGAATCAAAAACAAATGAAAATATCAATTAAAATTTGTCAATTCTGTGTGGCTGCGGTATACGCACGCGTGCACTGCCTCGCCACAACAGTGAAGAAATAGGAATCAGCACAAGGTCAAATCCGAGCGATTAGGCTGGATTCAACCCAATGTACAAATCAATGTATAAGCTATAATACAACACTGTCCAGGCCAAATACTATCAATATGGTCGAATAAAGACTCCAAGCCTTCAAGCAACTTGCAAATGAAACCAGCAATGAATGCAAACAAAACTAGTACAACATGGAAGCAGTGTAACAAGTTCAAGTTGAATCATGAACCAGTGCAACTCAATGCAACCCAAGTCTGCAACATATAAATCAAGTGCAGTTTATCACTAACCAGTCCAAGTGCAATAATGACCAAAATCAATTAAGGCAAAACTTCATACAAAATTAAAACTGCAGCCTTCACAAATATTCAAGGCCAAGTCTTATCCCAGTTTAAATACTAAACGAGTATGCAAGTGAATGCAATGTGAACCAAACAGTGCACGAAAGATACGACATATATGAAATTGTAAAACTGGTCAGTGCAAGGATGTATACAAATATGGATGCAGACATACCAAATCTTATGAAGCTGAAAATGAACAAAGCACAGTTGAATTGTCATCTGAGGATGCAAATACAAAATGACGCAGTGCAAAATCATCAATGAATTTCAAGTGTACAAAGAAGACAGCGACACGGTAACAATGAAACCAACATGAAGTCTGCAACTCAACTTAACTACAATGATCAAACTCAGTTCAACCAGACAGTAAGCAGTCCCCCAAGACCATCGAACAGTGAAGGCAACTATACTGGAAAGAGCAATGCAGCAATCAAAACAATAGTGCATCGCTGACTATACAAAACTGGCATTACTGACCATACCAAACTAGACAGTAGCATCTAACTCAAAGGCCAACAACATTGAAATGGATCGAGCTAGTGCAACAAACAAAACATGATGCTTTTCCAGAATGAAACAGAGATTTGTATTTTATGCTTACAGGAAAATAAAGCAAGCCGAGATAAATTTACTCTGCTACAAACTACAGTGCTCAATGCTATAAACAGGACAAAGTACAGACATTCTATACACTACAAGTGCAACAGGTAAGGGATGCATATATGACTACAAGAGCACAAATTCAGACTCAATGAAACCAGATTCAAATGTGCAAAAATTTGAAAATGCGGTGAAACCAATATGGCAAACAATGAGTGCACAGTGAATACATGAACCAGAATGGAACTGGATTAAAGCTCTTGCAAAATCTGGTATAAGTAAAATGAAATGTTTCAAAACAAAGTCAAGACTTGAATCTTGAGTTTAACAAAGTAAAATCGAAGTCAAATTTGAAGCCGTGGTGGCCAAGGCTGGAATCGAACAGCAAGTTTTCAAAAATGACCATAGTCAAATAAAAATTATATCAAAATCGAACTCAATTCATTTTCGCAAAATCAAGCTTTCAAACCAAGTCCAAAACACTGCAATTTAAATCGAAGTTTGTTGAGGTTACCAGAAAATCAAACTAAAATGTGCCACTTAAAATCACAATTTAGACGAATTCGAACAAAGAATTTTGCAAATCAGAATTTTCAAAATCGTACTAATATCAAACAAGCTGAAGCCATGAGCTACTGACCAAAGCTATGGTGTCACATACACGAAATCCAGACCGAAGTCAAATTCAAGTCAAATCAATACAGAGATTTCAAGCTGAGCTAGGCAGTAAAGGAACAGCCGTGCAAATCACTTACAACAAAACTGAATATTGCAGTGACAACATATATGAATGATGCAATGCAAGCAGCAAATTGAAAATACTCAGGGAGTAACACAAAGATGGCCAGAGCCGAAGCTCACAGGGGCCAGAAAATCAAGGCTATAATTCACAGTGAAGTCGAAAGAAATGAACAGGCTATAGTCGAAATCATGTATCACTAAGTTGAACAAGTCAAAGTCAACAGAAAAACGATCAGAGATGAAGCCGAGATCAACATAAATTCACAAAAAATCAAAATTCTAGAAATCAAAATCGTGGGCATCAATAAATCAACCACGAAAATCACAAGCTCGAACAAGTCAAGCCATAATCAAAATCAACATCAAAAAAATCAAGTCGAAGTCAAAAAAATCCACAAAAACAAAATAAGCAACGGATTCAAACAAGTCGAATTAGATGTGAGTACTAAAAATTACTCACCTTTGTTCGAAGCGGAGACGAGTTCGACGAAGTAGAAGCGAGCTCCAACGGTTGATTCAACATAGCGGCGACTTCATTCAGGAGCCCTAGCTATCGAGATGGGGACGAACGATTTTAGGCCGCCATTTTTATTCGTATGATTTTAGGTTTAGGGTTACTCGAACGAATGAAAAAGAAAGAGGGGTGAGGTCGTGGTTTTTGCAGAGAAAACATCATGATTTAAGGCATGGGTTAAGGTGCTTGCATCATGGGCTGAAGTGTCTTTCGAATTGACTTAGTTTATTTTTGTTGAGATATAAGCATTCAATGCTTAAGTCCTTTATGTCTCCACCTTACCTTGCATTACTACTTACAGGCTGCATTTATTATGTTTGCACTTGTTTGTACAGTAATACTTAGATATTATTTCTTTTATACTTTGTTCTTGTATTGCCTACTTATTTATAGGCTGCCTATTTTCATTTGTTTGCTTCGTACATTGCTTTATAATTTTAAATGAAGTTTTAGTTAATACGTCGTTTAAACTTATCTAATTTATTTCTGTGTTCTACTTCATATTTTATAATTTATCTTATATATTTATTTTAACTTATTACTTATCGTATTGTCTTACATTTTCATTCATTATTTAAATGTTAAATTCTAAAAGAAATCGTTTTTAAAACTTAATAAAATAAACACATATCTTTTTTATATGAATTATAAGAAATTCAAAGTAATTTACCAATACATTTCTCATATTAAACTTGAAAAATTCAAACAACTTCACAAATTTAAATCAAGATTTAATTCAATTATTAATTTAAAATAATTTAAAATTCGGGATCGTTACAAGTAAGAAAAACATGGCAAACTATAATTCAAAGAACACAGAATAAACTTACTACATTATAAAAAAAATATGCAACTCCAATAATAGTTGTCAAGAAAAGAAGGCATTATACATGCCTGAAATAGATGCCAATCGTTTATGTGTTGTACGGACACAATTCAGAACATACCATATTAGCATAAACCGGTAAACACTTTGTATATTTAATAGAGAAGAACAATTGAAATGGATATATAATGTGTATAAAAGCACATAATTACTGAAATTAGTAGAAGATAAAATAAACTATAAGACATAAATCATGATTATGATCTTAAAAATAAAAAATATGAAATTATATGTAGTTGAAATTTACTTAATAATGCGTTATCTTGGCATCCATAGTTCGGATATTCAGAACACGTTGGTAAGTCAATTCGACCAATGATTGGTGCATAAGAGTTGTAAAATTGTAGTGACCATAAGTCCAGTGGCTAGCAAACAGTCTTAAAAGGTTTTGTCGTATCATGTTTTAGCACTCACCTATAATTTAGTTTATTCATATATATTCAAGTAAATGTAAACATAAGTACAAAATATTTGGCATTTGTTGCAAATATGCATAAACAGAAATCCAAAAACTCCAGAATGGGAAAAAAAGATTTTCAGTAAGAAAGAAAAGTGAATTATGGCGGCAATCAGATGTAAAATAAAATGGGAAAAGGAAAAAAGTGTATATTTAGAATTTTTTATAATAATTATTAAAGCACAGTTTAATATTAAATGCAGATAAATCCACATTTGTATATCATATCCTAATATCTTCTCTAAATAGATTTATTGCCTATTGAGAATTGTGTTGAATAGTTGAAAGTTTGTAGTAAAGCAAAGGAGCATTTAAATTCATCCATTTATAATAAGCATTGAATTCTTTGTATATATCTTACACTTATGTGATTAAATAAATGTACACTATTATTCAGTATTTTATTGCCGAGGAATTGCATTCACTCAGTCAGGATCGGGATAGAAAAGAATCATGTCCAAACTGAAATATTTAGTCAAACCAGATTAAGTTTTTTTTATAAGAATATTTGAATAACATGTGATAAATTGGCAAGAAAATTCAAAAATCGGTACAAATAAGAAAAAGAAATGATAAAATTCTGATTAAGAGGAAGGAAAAATCTTGGTTGTAATAATAATAATTTGTAAACCAAAAACCATTGAAAATAAATTTGACCAAAAAAAATAGGTGAACCCTTTATACCTTTCAGTGTTAAACTTCATGCTACCAAACCCAATTGGTTTAACCTTAAGGAATAATTATGTACAAACCATAAATCGAAAAGTAATTTACAAAGCAAAATACAGTGCTGATAAATACAAATTGCAGCATATTAATATGGGTTTGGATATTGTTGATTCAGTCCTACATAAGTATGTTTATGTACTGATAGTGCGGTTAACCCACTATGTACAGATATATCTTTATGTGTATAAAAAAAGCAAAAACAAAGAAGCCTCATAGATCAACACGTCAAAATATCCAAAACAGGGTTGTCTTCGTAATAACAACAGACTCGACACTCATTATATTTTAAACCATGGATCACTCATGTTACTATTTTAGGTTTGTCACCGATTAATGATCCGTTTTTATTTTAAAAAAAGAAGCACAATGGACTGAATTTGTTGGCAGTTAACAGTAAAGTAGCAGTGAGCTATAACTTTTAGAAAAAGTACTAGTTTATAGAAAAAAGCGGAAGGCGGAAGGCAGAAGGGAATTTTTTTTATGAAATACGTAGATCAAAATGCAAATAGTGATTGAACGCGTACCTCGCTATCTAAGAATTGCAAATTGAATCCAAAAACGTCATTGTCTCATAGATTAACAGAGTCCCATAGTTTGCCAACGCACACTCGCACCTTTGCCCCAGCTGTGGCAATGGTAACTGATTCGAGTGGTACATGTTCAATATCCATTGTTGGCTGAGCTGTAGATAAAAGGAATGTAGCAAGAGAGTCAATTTATCAATGGGGTGGGCAGGTTTTTGACATAAGAAATGGGATAAAGAAGACAATACCTTTGGTGTGGACAATTGGTGGATAATGTATTGGGTTTGATGTTAGATGTTATTGGGAAATCAGATGAGTACTATGGTTATATAGGAATAACGTTGTTGTAACTTACGACCTTTTGTAATCTATTGACTTAAAATGTTTCAGTTTATAACCTGTGTAAACATTTTCGCTGCAAGCTTTGAAAGTTTTTTTGTTTTATATTTACTGATAATTAGAAAAATGTGTAACTGGAAAATAATTAGATGCCAGTGGTTTCCGCACTTTAATTGTGCAGAGGGCATTACTTGAGGTTTTTAAAACGATGAGGATATAGACAATTGCTATTAAATGTGAGAATTTTTACCCTTTTTTGTTTAAGTAAATTGTATGTGTTAATGTTCAGTCACCCTTTGTAAGTAGGTTTTCCATAGTAGTAGTAAAGCAGCTATAACATGTATGTGTATTAAATCAAATTTGTCATGCAAGTAGAGGGAATAAACAGTAACAACTGCTGCAAGTTTTGATGTTGTTGATAATGCTAACATAATATAAGAATATTAAAAAATAATTACATCTACCACTAACTTACTGTATAATTAGTCAATCAAATGTGACAATGCAATGTAAACTGCAAGGTAAAAACGACTTGTGTGACCTATAAGGCAAAAGCGAACATCTTTAAAAAAATGCAAACTTTCCCATCACTGTGTTGAATGTATGCAACTTTCTTGTAAATAATCTTTGTAACGGTCCCAACTCATGCCGCATATCTACCCAGCTTCTATTGTGCCTGGCAAAAGCTGGGGGCATCTTTGGTTGTTTCTTTGTTGTGTACAAATTTGAAATATTATCTTGTGTCCTTTTAATTCCATAAAGAATCTTCATTTCTATGGAAATTATTGATGACACCATCAATTAATGATCTATTATGGTATTTGATAAATTTGAAGCTAGAAAACGAAAAAATTCTTGGATGGCAGTTTTCCTTTTTTGCAACAAATCAAAATGATATGTTTGATGGTTTTACTTCCCGTCTTAACCCTTCCTTGAAATAAAAGGACCGCCCCACAGTCAACACATATAGAACTTGGATGACGGAAGTTGTAAGTTGCAAACATGTTGCTGAAAAAAATGTTTGAAATGGTTAATTAGATATAAAAACGGGATTCAGTACGACATGTGCAAGTGTACAACTCATGATTGAGAAAATGGTTGTTACCACTATTTCATTGAGCTTGATAATCAGTATTACGTGCTGACAGGTTAGACTGAATTAAGGCTTAATTTGATTGTGCTAGTAAAGGTATGGGACCAATATTTGACTGATCATTTTCAATAGTTTATGGATAAAAATATGTACTAAAGAACATTACATATTTACAAAGTAAACACTAATATGAACATCAATTTTACAGATAATATCAGTGGAAAATAGCAAAAAAATGTATATGAACAGTTCCTACGTAGCATTTCATGCTTTACATACAAATGACTGTACCAAACGTTTAATGAACGGAGAATAGAGCAAGGGAAAAAGGGTTTAGTGTTAAAGAGTAGTGATAAAAATCAACCTGCCAATTGGGAAAACTGACCATTTAAAGTGTGCTAATCAAGTAGTTTTTTTAAAGTTGATTGCAATCTAGTGCCAAACCGCTATCTATTTCTATACACCACCATAGCTTTAGCTGTAAAATGTAAAATATATATCAAAATATTGTATTTGAACCTAGAAAGAGATAAGTTCAAATAGACTGTATTTAAGTGCGGATGGAAAAAGTGGCAAAATATATACCTATCTGTATTACATTCACCAAAAAAGGTGAGAATGATAAATGAATAAATTCAGATTGAACTGAACAGTTATTACTGGGTTTCCTTTGAATAGAATATCAAAAATTCAGGTTAAAGGGAATAACTTACAGGCTTGGTCAAACAATGCTATAGTTCAAACATAAGTAAACCACAACATAGTAAATACAATACTTACTGATCATACATGCAAAATATATCATTAAGCAATTAGAAGATCAGTTAATAGACAGAGTCAATGAGCATATGCAATTACTAAAAGTAATAAGAAAATATAAAGATTATAAATAATGGATGTATGTATTTATCTACTGATTCTAAGTGGACTAATATCAATTAAAAAATGATCAAATTTAGCATCACCATTTGTGTAAGCTATTTAAGTAAGAAATGTAAAAGGACATCACAAATTACGTAGATGATAAATGTATGCTTATTCTGCAAGATGCGGACGGTGACGTAAGGAATGTTCTCTCAAATGATTTTACCTAGTAAGGAACGACAAATTCTACTGGTTTTCTAGACCCAATAAAGCATTAGTAGCTCTTTAAATCATATTGTAAACTTCCAAAAATGGTTATAAAACAACCCGATTTTGTTGCTATGGCTGTTTTCGACAATAGAGACATGATTTGTGAACTGCAATTGCAGCTAAGAATATGCTGTTGTTATGGCAGAAGAATATGGTGCCACCTACCAAGTCCACAGCACAACTTCTAATGAAATAATCATCATCCATTACTATACCAACGTATTTTACAAAATTATTATAGTGTACAACCTACTAAAAAATTAGTGTAAAATTGTCATTAAATAAGTATGTTGTTTGGATTCTTGTATTTTTGTCTATTGGTATGTTTGAAGAGGCAAATGAACTAACAATATGAATGTTATGGTTTTTAATACAACCTGAGAAATTAGTTCGAACTAATCCTTACAAACATATGGAGATCATTAAGTGCGTATTTTGGGAAGAACTTTTAAGCTGCAAAGGAGCTATTAAGTTGCTATTGTAGTTTCAATTGTTTGCCAACGACTTTATAATTTGACCTTTAAGCATTAAAAAAATTGACATGTCATAAGCAATTAAGACTTATTTCTTTTTAATATTAATTTAAACACAGAATTATCCAATACACATGTATCGCTATCTATATTTTGTGTAGGTGGTAGTCTTACGAAGAGCAATTTAGTTGAAGGAAGCGTATAAATGATAATATAGAAAGAAAGAAAACTTATATAATAGACAATGCAGTTTCCAAACATTATACCTACGATAATTGTATAACAGGTTATATAGTTAATGGAGACAGAGACAGTTATCGATGCACACTTGGAAAAACTAAATCAAAAAATAGGAAGCAACAAAATAACACCGAAGGAAAAATAAAGGCTAGGTAAAACATGATTCAACAGCAAATGATTTTAATTTGGTCACCTATAAATTTAGTAGAGATTTCAAAATAACTTATTTATGCATCACTGTATGCTCATACAAACCTTTAAATATTAATTAAAATAATGGGCAATATAATCTTGCTAAACCAAATCATTCTCATGTGTTACTGTATACTTAGTAGGAAACTATGATTCTGTGTATATTACGTATATAAATATCCAAAGGATACTTTTTATATTAATAATCTTGTCTCTATTTTTTAATATTAATTTCATATTGTAGTATATCATGAAGTAAGGTATAATTTGCAAGAAGGGTAGAAATTCCACTGTATTTCCATTTCAACGCACTGAGGCACTAACATAAAACTTACTAAGAAGACGTGGTAATTATTTTAATTAAATTATTGACATATTTTATACTGGAGAACATCGCCTATGGCTAGATGCAAGTTTTAGAAACAACAGTAAAAGCGTACACATAAAACCGCAATATTTGTGCCAATGACGGAGTAGGGAACGAATATTTGATAGTGGATCATCAACGATTTTTTGTCTCTTTTATTATATTTATTAATGTGTTGGTAATTAAGTTGTACAGTTCATTGAAATAGTTTTTTGATCTTAAATAAAAGTTGAAATTTCAATAGTTAGTAAGTTTTAAATTTAAATTTGTAGATAAGGCACAGTCTAGAGTGGAAAAAAAAGGAGTTGCTTTATTTATATAATTATACATGTCTAATTGACCATAAATTTTTTTTTAACCAATATAACTTTCATACTAAATTCTTCTTAACCTATAAAAATTTCATATTCAAACCATAGAAAATAACCTAACCAAAGTATTGAAGCATCAGAGATTTGAAAAACATAATATTCAACAAAAAGTTTTATTATTGCTTCTTTTAACAACCAAATTTAATCCTCGTCCTAAAGCCCAATTTGGTTTTATGAAAAACTGCAAACAACAAATTGCAATCAAATTGAATCAAGAAAACAGGTGAAAAACCTTTTCAATAAAGATTTCCACACTGTCATTACATGAACTCAAAATTGTGCGAATTGATTCAAAAAAATGCAATGGGAGTAAACAGTGTCATACAAAGAAGATCTAAAATTGATGGATGGCAACAGAAATGGTCTATACATTACATGAACCCAAAATTGAGTCGGCGGAAAAAAATAAAAATCCACAGGAATAAGTTCTTACAAAGCTGTGGCAAGTTGGAAGACAGCCCGTAAGGCGCTGTCGACCACTGGTATGACGGCGGTAGAAGATGATGATAACCGAGCAAGACAATACGAAAACGGGAAGGGAAGGAGATGCGTAGCCGGTTGTCAGTCGGTCTGGAGGTGATTCCGACTTGAAGTGGCTGGCGATGGCAGGTGGAGGGGAGTGCCCCGACGACGGAAACGGAGGATGTTCAATTGGAGGGGGTTTCCTTTTTTCGGTTCGAGGAAAAGAAAGGAAGAGGAAAGCAGCGGTAGGTAAGAAAATAATTAATAGGGAGACGGTTGAGTTTAAAATCTGAGTAAAATTAAAGGGGGCTTCTGAGCTCTGGAAATCAAACTCACTAATAATAGTATAGTATAGATGAATGTGCTTTGTCAAAAACATATATTGTACTATTAATATATTATTAGTAGGAACCTAGCTTAATTAGTTCGAATAAAGTGCAATTTGTCACCTACCAAGCTATAGAGTGTATTTTTTACAAATTAATATATTGTTTGCGAATATGTATTCCACTAAACCACATTGTCAACATAGGTTATTTTGAACATTAGGTGAAAGGGAAATATAACATATAGTTGCATATATGCATATAATTAAGTATTTCTTATTTATACAATTCTTATTATTTATAAAGGATATACATTTCTAATATGTGTAAAAAAAAGTTCAGCAAAATGATATGCAAGTCATATTTTCTACATAAATCTAGACATAATATGGTTTATATATCTTTATTTTCATTATCTTATTCTAGTTATATTTTATTTTTGGCATGAATTTCCATGGCTGCAGCCTTATGTTCATTAGATTATCTTCTTCTACAGTTTTTTCTTTTCTATTTTCCTACATTATATGTTAATATCTTGTTAATTGGTAATTTGTATGATAACCATAACATTAATATGCACCTAAAATTAGACTTCTTATTATGCCTTTATAAATATTAAGAAATTACCATCAATCGTATACACAACAAATTATTATCATACTGGACACCTGTATCATTTTTTCTTACGGACTGTCAAGATTTAGTATTTTATATATGTTTGATCGATCGTAAAGTAGCAATAACATCATTGCAAAATCATCATGACATGTTCATACAATCTTATCCAAATATACCTTAACATTTAGTAATGTTACATTTAATTTTATTTAAGTAAGCCATTTACTAATTGGAGAACACAGTCGGATAAAATGCAATTGACTTGGGCAGAGGCATAACCTGGGATTGCGCAACATAACACGATGTTGAAATTGTTTCAGCACCCCCTCGCATCTTCCACTATGCACGCGCTTCATTCAGTGTAGAAGAGGCAAGACCACTGAACGAAACTCATTTGGTGCCAGCGTCATGATTGGATATCCCTACATCCCCCAGAGCATATATATTTTCATGGCAACATTTATTTGTAACAAAAGGAATCCCTTGTTGTTACATGCTACCAATCCCATATATATGCTGATCTCTTTTAGAATACCTTGCGATGTGGGACTAATAATAATCCAATCTACGCACCCACTCTAATACAATGCGAGCCACACCTAACAGATCTCCACCTTGGCGAGCATTTTTCTCAATTCAACTTGAAGTTATACAGAGTCCTCAAACACTTGGATAAGGTCACTAACACCTCCAGCAGTTTAGATTAGGTCGCTACCACCTCCAGCAGTTTGGCCAAGCTGTTTCACAAAGAGTTCTCTTTTCCACGGTTGGAGCAGACCGCGTTTTAACTTATAACTCCACCTTAATGAGAATCCCGAACTCAAACCACATATTGGAGCATATTTAGGTCAATGCTACATCCTATTGGTCCCATCGAACCATCGGCTCCGATACCATGTTGAAATTGTTTCAGCACCCCCTCGCATCTTCCACTATGCGCGCGCTTCATTCAGTGTAGAAGAGGCAAGACCACTGAACGAAGCTCATTTGGTGCCAGCGTCATGATTGGATATCCCTACATCCCCTAGAGCACATATATTTTCATGGCAACATTTATTTGTAACAAAAGGAATCCCTTGTTGTTACATGCTACCAATCCCATATATATGCTGATCTCTTTTAGAATACCTTACGATGTGAGACTAATCATAATCCAATCTACGCACCCACTCTAATACAATGCAAGCCACACCTAACACACGAGAGGATAAACACCTCATTGGAAAGTGAAATCATATTTCTTCATTATTAAGCTCTAATATCTTAACGTATATTATTATTACTGCTACTGTCACCATATCTTCTAAGCAGCTTGCTATTTTTCCATTTGCCACTTTAACATGACAAATGAAACAACTTGCAATACAATAGAATATGCATGTGTCTGTGTCTCTGTATGTGTATGTGTGTGTGTGTGTATAAGATATAATATTATTATTTGAATATTATCTTTATGGCTAGATCCATTATAGTCGGTTACTATTTTATCATTATAAAGGATCCCATTTTGACAATTATCTCTTGGTGGGGGTGCCTAACCTCTAAACCAGTTGCTTTTGAATCATTTAGTTTGTTTTTATACTATGGTTTTATTCGGCTCTGTTTCTAAATAAATTCACATGAATCAACTACACTAATACAAGAATCGTTGAATATTATTTTGTTAAATTTATTAATGTTTCTCCGTTCTCAAGTCAAATTTAGTGTTATCCGATATAAAATTACAAATGACTTGCAAAATAGGAAGTGAAATAGTTGGACTCCATTCTGTTGAATGGAAGGAAAATATTTTCACCATACATTAGTTTATGATTGCAAATGAATAAGTACAAACTATAAAAGAAGAAAATAGTTATTTATTAATGTAATAGAAATTACTGGCTTGTTCAGGGAACATTATGCCTCTATTTTCATATTTTATGTCATTAAGCATAAGCAAAGGTTTGGTTATGAATCAAGATTATTAGGCAAGTAAATAGGAGTAAAATGTGTATAGCAAGAATGGTAAATGAAACTGCATTTATATATTTTATCAAGGAAGCATGCGATGCAATATAGCTAATGATAGTTTTGTATAATATTCAATTATATATTTTATATGAGATATTTCTATATAAAAGTGAGACAAGTATCGTTGGTAAGTAAAATCATATTATCTTCTATAATCTAATTATTAAGCTTGAATGACATTTAGATTTGGGCTTAGTGAATAGCTTTGTTTCTTACATGCATATACATTATTATTAGGGACAAGTACTAAAAAAAATATTTATTTTCAAAATCTTACTTATGATGAATATTGCTGACCCGGTAATATGATATTTGTTAAGAGAATTGTCTACCATCTTATTACAGGAACTAGGAGTTTAGGAAAGTTTCAAATTTTATCTTAAAAATGATGCGGACTTGTAGGTTTAGCAATACATATTAGACGATATCAAATAATGATAACCTTTACTAGAAAACTTAATGAATAGATTCTAATCTTGCTTCATAATTAAGAAATTTTCAAAATTAACTTTCACATTTCAAGCAACTGTTTGTTCCACTTTTGGTTGCAGTAAATTTATGAAATGTATCTTTTGTTGTGGTCTATAATTATATAATGTCATATACATTTGCCTCTGTCTAAACTTAGGTAACGCCTTACCTCGGACTAAGGCATTTGCCTCGATTCAGACTAAGGCATTTACTTTGGTTCGGACAAAGGCATTTGCCTCGGTTCAGTTTGAACCAACAAACTGAGGTGGTTCTTCGGTTTGTAATAGTGTAAACCGAGGCATGCCTCAGTCCATTAAAGTCATTTTTCAGGATGACGGTTGAAACATATCAAGAAAGAAATAATATTTTTAGGCATAGATTTTGATATGTTTCCATTTATTGAGTAGATTAGTTTAAGATGTATATTCAATGATTATTATTGATCGATCAGGGTTTTGTTAACTCTATTTAGATAATTTGTAAATGAATCATATCGTCAATCAAAAGAGAAAAAGAGTGAAAAAAAATTATGTGCTGATCTTATTTTTATTTTTCTCATTTTCCCTTGGTCTAGATGTTCAATCGTCCTAGAAAACCTAACATAGCAAATTCTGGTTACTGTTAGAGAACCATATATTATCACAAAACCAATTGGTGATGTGAAGGGAGGTCTCTTAGTATTTATGCATGATTTATATTGTAAATTGTCCGATGTGGGACTAATTTCAACACGCCCCCGCACGTGTGGCGTATCATCAGCCAAACATGTGGACATTCAATGAGGGTGACGTGTGACATAATTAAACCCACTCTGATACCATGTTAGAGAACCATATATTATCACAAAACCAATTGGTGATGTGAAGGGAGGTCTCTTAGTATTTATGCATGATTTATATTGTAAATTGTCTGATTTGTCCGATGTGGGACTAATTTCAACATGCTCCCGTACGTGTGGCGTATCATCAGCCAAACACGTGGACATTCAATGAGGGTGACGTGTGACACAATTAAACCTGCTCTGATACCATGTTAGAGAACCACATATTATCACAAAACCAATTGGTGATGTGAAGGGAGGTCTCTTAGTATTTATGCATGATTTATATTGTAAATTGTCCGACAATTTACAATATAAATCATGCATAAATACTAAGAGACCTCCCTTCACATCACCAATTGGTTTTGTGATAATATGTGGTTCTCTAACATGGTATCAGAGCAGGTTTTAATTGTGTCACACGTCACCCTCATTGAATGTCCACGTGTTTGGCTGATGATACGCCACACGTGCGGGGGCGTGTTGAAATTAGTCCTACATCAGAAAATTTACAATATAAATCATGCATAAATACTAAGAGACCTCCCTTCACATAACCAATTGGTTTTGTGATAATATATGGTTCTCTATCACTTACATTTCAAATTTTTAGGTTAATTTTAGTTTTTAGGAGCACTAGCGATAGAAACAGCAGCCATGAGCAATTTGAAGCACATTATATTCAAATTCGATAACAACTTTATTGTCACATAAATATGTAATTTATTAATATAGGCATAATGTAGCATTTTGTTATCTGTTTGTTAAAAGTTCCAAAAAAACTATAATGTATTTGTATTGTACTACTTGTTAATATTAGTTTAGGCTTGAACTATGATGTTTGTAATCGGATTGACAGATTTACAATTACATATTATTATTTTTATGCTATTCATCTTATATAATTGAGCATGTGCATGTGCATATATATGTATATGATTTTATTATTGATTGTCTAACTTTTGGCAGCTACTGTACAAGGAAAACAATAAAAACAAATTAGCATAGAAAATTATGGTTACCAATGGAATGGAAAGAGAGTACAAGTGGAATTTACAAATTAAATCGACGCTAGTACGTCGTATATAATGGTTAATGGAAACATAAGAATCACAAAACCCACGTAAAAATATTCATCTCTAAAACTTCACAAATCCGTGTGGGATTAGCGACAAAAACTTGTTACACCTGTCGTTAATCCTATGATATATAGCTAGGATTTATGGACGATATTTGATTAAAAATATTTTTGTCTAAAAATTTATTTTTTATACACATGTCAGGAAAATGTTAGTGTTGTCATGCTAAATTCAATCGCTAAATTGACACTAGTTCACCGACTATGTTTTTACCGACCTCAACCTATTGTCATAAATCCTTCACTAAATGCAATTTAGCAGCGGTTTAGCGATGGATTTAGTTGCTGCAAAATCAAGATTTCCTTATAGTGATATGGTTGTTTTTGGGTGTAGAGGTTTTTTTGTTTAGGGTTTTCAATACAAAATTACAAAGAGAAAAGGAACAACCATTGGGAGTTATCTTACATATTTTATTTTACTATAATACGAACTTGATAACATAGAAACAATAAGGAGATTTAAGCAATCAAAAGGTAGTGTCGAAGGTTTATACCTCATTTCATCTCATTGTGCTAATGTATACAGATGAAAGTGTAATAATCTAGTAGCATAAGGTGCTAAAATCATGATAGAGAAATTCTCTTAAATTGACACTGACCACAAACTTATTTAAATATCATTTATCTGATTAAGTAACCAGAATATAAGCTCAAATCAAAAACAAACATAACATAGGTTCAACAGTAGTTACAATAAAACAAAGGTCGCAAACCACTATGTGGATACTAGAAATAGAAGAAAGCGGCTGCTCTTGGAGGTGGGTGGAAGTCTAGTGTAGGAGGATAGATATGGGATGCAAAGTGATACACCAGTAGCAGAGGAGGGTACCGAGTGGGTGCAAAGGGATAACATGATAATCTTGAAAGGTACCAATAGGGTACAAACTGACACATTAGTGGTGTAGCATGGTAGACCGATGGTGTAGTCGAGTAGCATGACGGTGCAACATGGTATGCATACCTTGGTGCTGCACCAGGAAAACTAGGTATTCTCGCATAATAAATGGGTGGTGCACTTGGAAAGCTGGGTGGTGCTGCATTGTAACCGGGCAGGGCCACAAAGGTGCTTGGTTGGGTCGCCGTATATATAGGTATCCCATGATGGTTCAACATAACAGGAGGAGGTTCAATACTAAAGGGTTGTTCCACTTCTATATACTCTTCTAGGCTCCCTGTCATCTGGAAATAAAATCATGATACATGCAAATGTCTTAGTTTCACTGTATAACTCTCTATTCTAAAAGCAAAAGGAGGAAGATAATAAGTTGAAATTTCATATTATTTAACATTGTAGGCATCTATAGTTACACCACCTACACGTTTAGGCATGGAGGTGAGCCTTACTGAACGCATAAGCTAACATCTAGGTAGTAAAGCTCACTTAACTGTTAGGCATATGATGAATAACAATTATGAAAATGTCTCACTGTCATTATAAGCATGAATATTTAAATAAAAGCTTGTATATGAATGAGGCCAAATAAAAGGGTTAATTATCATATACATCTATGCAGCTAAAGCCCCGCAATATCCCTATTATAGCCTATAGCGCTCTTTGACCGCTATGTTAGTTCAATTTAGCACTAGTAAACAGTAGATCTGCATTAAGCCCCTCTATTTTCTGCTATACTTACTAAATCAAGGCTTTTTTAGCATCCACTTTACAACATTAATATACAATGGTCAGTTTGACTAATTCTCATTTAAATCAAATTAATAAAGTTAGGGTAAAAACCTAATTTTAAGGTAGAAGTGTTTAACAAAAGATAGAAATCTATTGTAGTCACTAAATCTAGTCTGTATCAATCATGATATTTTATGGTTTTGTTATATAAGGTTAAATGATGTTTTTTTTCTTACATAAATGATGTCAGAATGAGAATAAGTTGAGTTTAAATATTTGCTTTTATATCTAAGGAAGTTATTTTAACCTTTGTTATTTTCCGCTATAACCCAACTATAACTTTTTGCACCTGTTATAGACCCACTAAGTGCTTTAACTACACGATATACATACACATACATTATATAATCATATTTCATTTTAGTTCTCTATAATTAGTGTTAAGATATGTAGTTGTGGTATTGATGGTTAATATTCATATACATAGACATTAGTTTTTACTTATGTTACCAAATATTTTTTAATTTGGTGTTTAAAATTTGCTTGCAATGAATTAGAGCTTACATATTTTTGCTCAATTTATGTTAATTTGATTTAATACTTAACAAAATGGTTATGTTAATGGTGGAAAAGAAAGTACATCGAAACGTTTTGAAATATAGTTAAGTGTTATAAATATGATTTTATATTTGTTAAACATCATTTAATTAATAAATAATGATAAGAAACCTGTTTTTGAAATTTGTTTACAAAAATACATTCTTCGAAGAAAAATCGATAATGTGACCAAAAATTATTTTATTACTAAATAGCTTTTCGATCGATATAAGTTGTTCAAACTCTTATGCACTTGTCTAATGATCAAATGAACATATTAGAAACTAATTAACACAGACCTCTTCATAAAGCTTGGAATGTTCTAGAATCTTCTATTAGGATAAGAAATATTATCATGGGAAGGGTAAAATGGTAATTAGCATAAAGGAGAAATGACTTAAATGGGAAGTGATGGGAGGCGAGTCTTCCTTGGCATGAAGGAGGGTGAAGGAAAGCTTAAAGAGCACCATTCTTAGCCTATATAAGGAGGGGAATACCCTTAGTTATCATTCAAAAATTCACAAACAAAGGTGAGCTAAAATCCATGCCTTTTTCTTCTTCATTTTCATAATTTTCTAAAGCAAAATATTTGCAAATCAAATCCAAATCAGTTCAAACTTTGAGTGAAGCCTTTCCACCACATTACAAAATATTCTACCTAGTTAGATCTTGATGTTTGGAAGCCAATATTCCCCCTCACTTAGAGGCCATGAGCTATTTGGGAGTTTTGGGTGCGCTAGTGCAAAAGCAAAGGAAAGAAGGTGGTTGCTTAGTTGAGGTTGGACTTGGTTAGTTTGGACTTGGTTGGTTGTTAGGTTTAAGGTGACCTAACTCACCACTTTATTGGAAATATAAGTCATATTTTCTTATGATTGGTTTTGATAAATGTTGTCTAAATTGACTTAGACATATGTTGAAAACCATGGTCTACATCTTGCCTTAAAAACAAGTGACATATGAATGGACTTAAACGGACATAAACGGACTTGAACAAACTTGAATGGACTTGCATGTCATATAGCAAGGTCTTGGAACAAAGAACATGGGTTGTAGTTGAACATAGGTTTGAATATAACTTGAATTTGAAAGTGCACTTATAGCGATAGTTGCTATAAATGAAGTTGGAATTGTCTTGTTTTTGACGATGTTTATGAAGCTTTGTAGAGAGATCGTTAGGGGTTTCTCACCATAATTACAAAGGTTTATATATATATATATGTGTGTGTGTGTGTGTGTGTGTGTTTATGGAACTTTGTTGAGAGATCATTAGAGGAGAGCTGGAGATCTTCATCTATATATGGACGTATTCTATTATGCTGCATTTGTTTGCTGTTTTTTGGCAATTGTAAGGACAGAGATTTATAACTATCTAGACTGAATATAGGTTAGACTCTGATATATGTATGTAAAATTTCCACTGTAAATGATTTTGCGATTAATAATATATGTTATCCTATTCATGTGAGATTATGTTTTCAGCTCTATTTCTATCTTTTCTTTTCCCCCTGACTATCCGCTTTTTCGTTCAAATCGATTTGGACATTTGTGGTTTAATTTCAACTTAAAATGTATGGAATTGTGGGTCGTTACAAATTTTCAAATTTGTGGCAACTTATCTCTATCTATCCACTTTAAGATTTTTTGTTGATACTTTATTTGATTATTATTTGATGTTGCTATTATTTAATTTTTGTTTTATTTCTGTTATTATGAATTTCATTTACTTATTTTATTTTATAGGGCATAATTTGTTTACTAATACTTTATCAAAAAAATTATTACTGTTTCATAGGTACCAAACAATCTTCAAATTTTTTGTATAATCTATCAATGCTAAGTTGATTTTTTTTCCTTTCTTAAACATAAGTTTATAAGAAAACAAGTGGTAAAAGAAATATGCGAAACAAAAATACTTAAATAAAAAATTTCATACCTTATTTTAGAAAAAATAATAAATGTACAAGTAGCTTATTTAGTTGGCTATAGTAAACAACTTTAGTTTATTAAATATAGCTGTAAACATTGGCATTATAACCTTATAATTCTTATTTGAATGTTTTATGTGATCTTACGTGACATAAACTTACTTTTCTAAATAATATTATACGTCTTAATTAATATATGGTCTAACATATTTTTCCATCATATCACTTAATACACCATGACATAATCATAAGCAACACATGATTTCCATTGAAAGCATGACTATCAACAAATATTTGGAGAGTTCACGAAACGATAAGGTAATTTATTTTCTACAACGTGAATTCTATGTTATATTATTTTTAATTTGTTTTTGAATTCATAAAAATAAGATAACTAATAATAGCTATTCATTTTCAACAAATATAATGAGAGGATCAACCATATATTTATTATTTTTAATGCTTAAATTATATTCCACATGTATTCAATATAACTTTGGATTTTGTAATTGACCAAAATTGCTTTTTAGTTTTACTTAATTAAATTTTTTCCAACGAATGAATTAGCCAATTCTTGTTGTGTAGTTTTATTAACAACATTTGCGTATTTTCTATAACGACCCATAAATGAATCGCTTTGTATTTGAATATTTAAATCATTTTTAAATATTTAAATAATGGATTTTAATAACCAAATAAACATATTTTAAATATTGATTAATGATATTAAAATCATTTTAAAATTTGGTTTACCAAAAGAATTGGTTTACATAGAATAGAAAATATAACCGAAAAACGTTTTTCGAAATTTCGACTTTTCGGCATCGGAAAGACATCAAAAAAGTCGTGCACGTTTAATATAACTCATGTACACATGCACAAACATGTACACATGTCATACGGTAATTTAATGAAGGTATTAAAGGTAATAAACATGTACACATGTCATATGATAAGACACAATATGTTTAAATAAAAGAAAAAAATAAAATATAAAATTACCACTCATACACCACCATCACCTAAACTACCTAGGTTTGATAAGGAGGCATGGTGGGAGGGGGGACCTAGGGGTGTGCATGTGTACTAGGAGTGGTGGGAGGGTATAGAAGCATGCTACATGAAGACTTTTTATTATTTTATATTAATAAGGTTAATTAAATTATTTCTCCACCTCTCATGCCTATAAATATGACCACACATACTCTTTTCTCACATTGCATCTTCATTTCCAAAGTTTATTTCCATAAGTACATGTTCATGAAATGATCCATGGCTTCCATACACTCAAAATCCTAAAACTAGTTTGAAAAGTTAGCCTTTCTTCATTTCTAAGCTCACTACATCCACTTCTCTATAAAAAAGACTGATATCCCCCATATTCCCACATTGGTCGAGCCCCATATGGTCTAGGCCGAACCTAAAAGCCCACAAAAGGTCCGCTAATCAATTCAAGTGCGTAGGAAAGCTTAGTTCTAGTGTTGTTCGAAGAGTTAGTGCGATTTCGATACAAGTAGTAAGCGTTTTGGTGCGTAAAGCTTCCACCTTTGAACTATAAAGTTTAAACTACATTCATGCTCATATTTGTGGCTACTGAACGCTTATTGTATAGTTGTAATAATGGTTTTGTTGTTGGATTGGTTTGTTGCTTTGAAAATTAGTCGCTTTGGAAAGTTAGTAAGCGAATCTTAAGTTATATGAAAATCTAATATTTAAGCTAATTCCGTTGTTAATAATTACTTCTTACATGTTGAATTACTGTAAACTACCATGTATGTATGTTCATCTCCTTGCTTTGTGATGGTTGGTTGTATTAAAAATGTCATATACTCGAATTCCGAACTACGCATATAGTCATAGTCGCTATATCGGCACTTTCGGAAAATCATCTTTTATCGAAACTGTTTGGTTTCATTATCGTGCTTGGAATTATTTTACAAGTTAAGCAAGTATTTGATTAATGATGTTTACAAAAATAATTAATTATTTTAATAATGATTATTTAATTTAATTAGTTATTTATTTAATTAAAAAGGATTAAGGTTAACTAATTGCTTAGTTAATGATGTTTTAAATTTAATTAATCATTTTATTAAATGATGTTTAAGGCTAATTAATCTTTGGATAATGATGGATTAAGATTTATTAATTTATTAATTAATTATGTTTTTAAATTTAATTAATCCTTTTAATTAATGACTTTTAAAGGTTAATAAATCTGTTTAGCCTTAATTAATCTTTCCTTAAACAAAGTTTTAAATTAATTAATCACTTTTAAATAATTATATTTAATTAATTATATTATTAATTAATTGAATCAATGATGTTTTATAGGCAATTTAACATTTTTAATTAAAGGTTATTGAAGTTAATTAATCAACTTAGTTAACAAAGTTTAAAAATTAATTAATAGGTGCAATAAGGATGTTTTAAGTTGGTGAATCCTTTTTAATGATGTTTCAAAGTTAGTAAACTCTTTTAACAAATTTTTTTAAAGCTAATACTTGTAATGTGAAGCCAAGTACGAATTCGGGTTTTTAAAAGAAAAGGATTTAATTGTTTATGGAAATGAATTAATTTCCGTAAAGTGATTCACTTGTATGGAAACGATTTATTTGTCTAATTAGCACTAAACATCGAGGAAGTAGACTTGTTGCTATTTCAAAAGTTAAGAATAATCGTGGGGTATGACTTTCATGTAACTCTACCTTGATTTGTCTGGTATTATTATTAACCAATAAATATTACAAGTTTGAATTCGATGAGTGGTCGTAAGTATACAAGACTTAATTTCCATATATGATTGTTTTATATCCTCAATAGTTGGTTTCTCAACTATCGGTTACTTCAGCTTCTTTATTATCGTCATTCTAAGACCATTGTTGCTCCGTTGAGCATTGATATCCTTTGTCAGAAATGACTAAATCCAAAGCGCAAGAGGAAGCCAAGCTATGTGAGGTTACTCCCATTAGGGTACTTTCACATCTCATCTAGATTTGGATTTGGATTTGGTAGTGCAATTAGATGTGCAATATTCGGATACTCGGTAAGTTTTGGCAGGGTTCGACTTGGTATTGTTCGAGAAGTGTCATGGAGTATGTGAGTGTCTCAGAAATATATTACTAGAGGTATACTTCAAGGGTGATGCACCTTCCTAGTCATTTGTTGGAGATTTTCCTTTTCTTATTTGATTCGTACCTTCAAATTTATTTCATTATTTGGATCGAGAAGAGTCAACCACTCTTCGTGGTGCTTAATTACTTATCCATTCTTTACGTTTGGATGTTGATTTATGTGGGAGTAACCCGTTCCTTGTTCAACGGTTTGTCTCACATGTTTGTGTTTAATTTCACACCTATTGTTTAAAAAGTTTTACTCATACCAGACATATCATCTGATCCAAATTGTTTTTCCCCTAAACTGTTGGGTACTCATTTTATTTGAGTAGTCTGAGAGTAGCAGGTCTTTTGTGGGCTCTTTTGAAGATGGAGTCCGAGCAGGAGGCTTTTGTCTTCTTAGTTATCTATTCCATTGTATTATCTAGTTTGTGTATGTATTTGTTTCAGCATATGTAAAGGCAAGATGTTATAACTGCCTAAGCTGTTTGTAGTACTTTTGTGGAACTCTAGTAACTCCCTGTAAAGAAGTAACCTGATGTACTATTGATTGTTATGTTTTATTTATCAGTTTCATTGTGAGGTTTTCTATTCTGTTCTTTATTTTACCCCATGATGATTGGTCTTTCCGATACTTGGGCAACGACACACAAACACCAAGGACGTGTTAAG
Source organism: Allium fistulosum (assembly GCA_030737815.1). Taxonomy (NCBI): domain Eukaryota; kingdom Viridiplantae; phylum Streptophyta; class Magnoliopsida; order Asparagales; family Amaryllidaceae; genus Allium; species Allium fistulosum. The sequence continues at coordinate 400,305,115 of CM060907.1, forward strand.
TGTCGTTCCTAGGATTCTGAAAGGTGGGTAGTCATAGTTGGTATCACAGCTTTGGTTGAGCAAACACCTTAACCTGATTGGGGTACAACTCATTAGAGATAGGGTGAGTAGAGGCCTAGAATGATTTAATCTTGAGAGTGCTTTCCATTTCTCCCCTAAAAGTCTGGTTTTAGATCCTTTATTGCAGTTTCCCTTTTATCATCTATGACCGTATCTTTGTATTCTAATAATACCTGTCACTTATCCAAGTTATTGAAAATGAGTACAAAAGGATTAAGAGGGAGGGGATCTAGAACCACCACGGCTACAAATGGTAGAACTCATAGCAATGAGCCAGTTGTAGAGCCGGTAGTAGAAGCAAAGGTGCAAGTTCAACTGCTTTAGAACTTTGCGACCTTGTGTAAGAATTACACTACTTTAGGTGGTAGCCTTTTAATGGAACTGAAGATATTTTGGGAGTTCAGACATGACTCCACCCTTGTACAAGGATACTTGAAGATCTTCAGTTGGGAGATTCTAGAAAGAGATTGTTTTCATTGCGTCAGCTTCAGAAACAGCAATGGATTGGTGGGATTCTGTCACCATGAATACACTAGAAGAAGATTTCTTTTGGGCTTAGTTTAAAGAGGTATTTGAATCTCAATTTATCCTAGAGGCAGGAAAGACTCGGTTGTTCAGAAGTTTTATGGATTAGAAACAAGGTGAGATGACAGTGGCGCAGTATAAGCATAGGTTCAATGCATTATCTCGCTTAAGACTAGGATTGATGGATATACCACCTAAAAAGAATGAAATATTTGTGAAAGGAATGCGATTAGAATTTCATCAGGAAATGAACAATCATCACAATGGTACCATTACCAATCTGATCAGTATGGCTTTGAGATTTGAGGCTCTTGATATTGAGCAAGGAGTTCAGAAAGGAGTAGTGCCAGTAGTGAATGTTGAACCTTTATCAGTGATACCTGTTTCTATAAGCCATTTTTCAAGTGTAAAGGGAAGAAGAAGTGGTCGGGAAAGAAGCTTAGAGGTGGAGTTCCAGCATAGAACAAGTAGTTAGACTTGACCAAGATCCTTTGTTATAAGTGCAACCAAATGGGCCACTTTGCAAATTAGTGCCCGAACCCAGCTAGTGGACCACTCTACTACAATTGCAACAAACATGGATATGAAGAACCAGTGCTCTTTTCTAAAGAAGGGATCACAAGGACAAGCTTTTACTATTAAGGAAATACCATTTATTTCTATAGACCCAAAAGGAAAGCAGGTGTTGCAAGGTACGTTATCCATTTCTGATATTCTTGTTAGAGTGTTATTCGACACCGGTGCATCCCATAGTTTTATCTTATATGACCTAATGAACCAGTTGAACCTTAAATATTTTATTCTCCATAATTCTCTTTGTGTGTCAAACCCAATTGAGGGTTCACCTAATCTTGACTCCATATGTTTGGATATGCCTATTTCTTATCTAGATCGGCCTTTCTTTTCTAACTTTTTTGTCCTCGTGTTCATAGGTTTGGGAGTATTATTGGGAATGGACCGGTTATCTAAGTTTAAAGATGTCTTGAACTGTATTAGAAGGGTGATCGTTGTAAAAGATGTAATAGGTAGAAGCATTGATATTTAATATGGGGAGCCTAATGAGTTGATGAGCAATTTTATCTTTTCGCTCGAAGTACTCAAGGAGGAGATAAGGAATACACCAATTGTCCAGGACTTCAAGAATATTTTTGAAGAAGTGCAAGGTTTACCTCATCATTGGGAAGTAGAGTTCGGCATTGATTTAATTCCAGGAACCAGACCGATTGTTCAACCTCCTCGAAGGTTGGCTCTAAAGGAAAGAAGGGAGTTAGAGAAGCAGATGTTTGATTTATTGCAGAAGGGACTTAGAGTTTGCAGTCGGGGATTTGGTATTTATGAAAGTTTCCCCAATTTAAGGAGTTGTAAGATTCAAAGGAGTAGGAAAGCTAGCACCCAGATTAATTAGACCATTTAGAATCCTAGAAAGAATTAGATTGTTGGCCTAGATAGAGTTGCCTGAAAGAGCACCCAGATTAATTGGACCATTTAGAATCCTAGAAAGAATTAGATTGTTGTCCTAGATAGAGTTGCCTTAAAGACTATTAGAAGTTCATAATGTCTTGCGTGTATCTCATCTAAGAAAGCATGTTTATGATCCAACTTTGACTGTTGAGGCATCTGTTCAGAAAAACATGAAAATAGGACCGAATTTGACAGTAGTATGACACCTAGTTCATAATGTAGATCGAGATGAAAGGAGATTGAGAAAAAGGTGGTGAAGCTTGTGAAGGTTCAATAGAGTGATGACCTTCGCGGTTGTACTTGGAAGATAGAGGATCATATTAGAGAAACTTATTCTGATGTAATGTTAGGTTATTTTTTTGTCGCTTGAATACATTATGTATGTTCTTTTATGGCATAGTTGATTTGCATTGTTATATGAATTTCTAGGTATAATATATACCTTTTGGGTTTTCTTTTTGTGTATTAATTTCGAGGATGAAATTCTCCTAAGAGGACGAGAGTGTAACGACCCGTAAATTAATCGCTTTGTATTTGATTATTTAAATAATTTTTAAATATTTAAATAATGGATTTTAATAACCAAATAAACATATTTTAAATATTGATTAATGATCTTAAAAACATTTTTAAATTTGGTTTACCAAAATAATTAGTTCAAATAAAAATTAAAAATGTGACCGAAAAACGTTTTCCGAAATTTTGACTTTTCAACATCGGAAAGTCATCGAAAATGTCATGCATGTTTGGTATAACTCATGTACACATGTACACACATGTACACATGTCGTATGGTAAGTTAATGAAGATATCAAAGGTAATAAACCTTTATAATTTAAATATAATCATGATAAGGAACAATATGTTTAAATAAAAGAAAAAAAGAAAATATAACATAACCTCTCATGCACCACCATCACCTAAACTACCTAGGTTGGACAAGGAGGCATGGTGGGAGGGCGGACCTAGGGGTGTGCGTGTGTGCTAGGAGTGGTGGAGGGTATGGATGCATGTTATATGAAGATTTATTATTAATTTTAATAATAAGGTTAATTAAATTATTTCTCCACCTCCCGTGTATATAAATACCACCACACATACTCTTTTCTCACATTGCGTCTTCATTTCCAAAGTTCATTTCCATAACTTCATGTTCATGAAATGATCTATGGCTTCATACACTCAAAATCCTAAAAACTAGTTTGGAAAGCTAACCTTTCTTCATTTTTAAGCTCACTACATCCACTTCTCTATCAAACAAGACCCATAACCCCCACATTTCCACCATGGATCAGCCAAAAATGGTCTAGTCCAAGCCCAAAATCCCATAAAAGGTCCACTAAATCAAGTCAAGTGCATAGCAAAGCTTAGTTCTAGTGTTGTTCGAAGAGTTAGTGCGATTTCGATTCAAGTAGTAAGTGTTTTAGTGGCTGAAGCTTCCATCTTTGAACCACAAAGTTTAAACTGTATTCAACTTCATATTTGTAGCTATTGAACGCTTATTGTATAGTTGCAATAATGGTTTGGTTATTGGATTGGTTTGTTGCTTTAAAAATTTATCGCTTTGGAAAGTTAGTAAGTGAATCTTAAGTTATATGAAAATCTAGTAGTTAAACTAATTTCGTTGTTAATAAGTGCTTGTTACATATTATAAAGTTCTATGTATGTCTATTCATCCCTTGCTTTGTGATGGTTGGTTGTATTGAAAATGTCATATACTCGAATTTCGAACTGCCCGTATAGCAATAGTCGCTATATCGGTACTTTCGGAAAATCACATTTTATCAAAACTGTTTAGTTTCATTATCGTGCTTGGAATATTTTTACGAGTTAAGCATGTTTTTTATTAATGATGTTTTCAAAAATACTTAAATATGTTAATAATGATTAATTAATTAATTAATTATTTTATTAATAAGGTTTAAGGTTAACTAATTAACTTATTAATGATGTGTTTTAAAGTTAACTAATTACTTAGCTAATGATGTTTTAAATTTAATTAATCGTTTAATTTAATGATGTTTAAGGCTTATTAATAAGTTAATTTTAATTAAATTAAACGATTAATTAAATTTAAAACATCATTAGCTAAGTAATTAGTTAACTTTAAAACACATCATTAATAAGTTAATTAGTTAACCTTAAACCTTATTAATAAAATAATTAATTAATTAATTAATCATTATTAACATATTTAAGTATTTTTGAAAACATCATTAATAAAAAACATGCTTAACTCGTAAAAATATTCCAAGCACGATAATGAAACTAAACAGTTTTGATAAAATGTGATTTTCCGAAAGTACCGATATAGCGACTATTGCTATACGGGCAGTTCGAAATTCGAGTATATGACATTTTCAATACAACCAACCATCACAAAGCAAGGGATGAATAGACATACATAGAACTTTATAATATGTAACAAGCACTTATTAACAACGAAATTAGTTTAACTACTAGATTTTCATATAACTTAAGATTCACTTACTAACTTTCCAAAGCGATAAATTTTTAAAGCAACAAACCAATCCAATAACCAAACCATTATTGCAACTATACAATAAGCGTTCAATAGCTACAAATATGAAGTTGAATACAGTTTAAACTTTGTGGTTCAAAGATGGAAGCTTCAGCCACCAAAACACTTACTACTTGAATCGAAATCGCACTAACTCTTCGAACAACACTAGAACTAAGCTTTGCTATGCACTTGACTTGATTTAGTGGACCTTTTATGGGATTTTGGGCTTGGACTAGACCATTTTTGGCTGATCCATGGTGGAAATGTGGGGGTTATGGGTCTTGTTTGATAGAGAAGTGGATGTAGTGAGCTTAAAAATGAAGAAAGGTTAGCTTTCCAAACTAGTTTTAGGATTTTGAGTGTATGAAGCCACAGATCATTTCATGAACATGAAGTTATGGAAATGAACTTTGGAAATGAAGACGCAAAGTGAGAAAAGAGTATGTGTGGTGGTATTTATATACACGGGAGGTGGAGAAATAATTTAATTAACCTTATTATTAAAATTAATAATAAGTCTTCCTAACTTTTTGCTATTTTGAAAGTTAGGAATAATCATGAAGCATGACTTTGAGGTAACATTACCTTGACTTGTCCAGCATTATTGTTAACCAAGAAATAGTGCAGGTTTGAATTCGATGAGTGGTGGTAAGTATACAAGACTTAATTTCCATATACGATCATTTTGTATCCTCCATAGTTAGTTTCTCCGCAATTGGTCACTTCAGCTTCTTTATTATCGTCATTCTAAGATGATATGTTGCTCCGTTGAGCATTGATATCCTTTGTCGAAAATGATTAAATCCAAAGCACGAGTGGAAGCCAAGCTATGTGGGTTTGCTCCCATTAGGGTACTTTCAAATCTCATCTAGATTTGGATTCGGTAGCGCTAATAGACGTGAAATATTCGGATACTCGGTAAGGTTTGGGGGGTCCGGTTTGGTATTATCCGAGAAGTGTCACGGAGTATATGAGCTTCTCAAAAGTATATTGCTAGAGGTATACTTCAAGGGTGGTGCACCTTCCTAGTTATTTGTTGGGGATTTTCCTTTTCTTATTTGCATCGGGAAGAGTCGACCACCCTTCGTGGTGTTTAATTATTTATACATTCTTTACATTTGGATGTTGATTTATGTGGGAGTAAACCCACTCCGTGTTCAGCTGCATGGCCTCATATGTTTATGTTTAATTTCGCACCTATTGTTTAAAAAGTTTTGCTCATACCAGACATATCATCTGACCTGAGTTAATTCTTTTCCTTAAACTCTCGGGTAATAATTTTTTTAAATGGTACTTTATATACAACAAATCATTGTGACAACATATCACATGATAATAAATGTTCGAATCACGCTACGCAAGTTTCAAACTTGCGACCTCTTGCACCAAAGCCAAATCACTTAACCATTGGGACAATGGTGCTTACCAATCATTTTATTTGAGTAATCCAAGAGTAGTAGGTCTTTTGTGGGCTCTTTTGAAAACGGCTTTCGAGTATGAGGCATTCATCTTCTTAGTTATCTATTCTCCTACATTATCTAGTTTGTGTGTGTACTTTGTTTCAGCATATGTAAGGGCAGGATGTTATAACATCCTAAGCTGTTTGTAGTACTTTTGTGTAACTCTAATAACTCCCTGTTAAGGAGTAACTTAATGTACTATTGACTGTTATGTTTTATTTAACAGTTTCGTTGTGAGGTTTTCTATTTTGTTTTTTATTTTACCCCATGATGATTCATCTTTCCGATGCTTGGACAACGGCACATGAACACCGAGGATGTGTTTAGTGTTGTTCCTAGGGGTTAGAAAGGTGGGTCGTCATATTTTCTTAAAAAATAGGATCATGCTCAAGTAGTTGGGACCATTAAAGCAGGAAGCTGTACAATTTATGATTAAAGTTTTTTTGAAACCAAATATAGTGGATGTGATTCGGCGAGTACTAAAGTATAAAAAATTGTTAGTTCTTTATTTAAGGTTCTACTGAAATGCACTTTAATTTCCTCATATTAATACATATCTAGAAGATTTCAATGGAAATATTTATTTATTTAGCTTTATGATATTGTTAATGGTGCTTTTGACCATAATTACATATATTTATTACATATAAGTTTGCGGATATTCCTCAACTAAATAGTTGAAAACTAAATTTGTCTACCTTCCTAATTTTAGAAATAATATCGAATGCATTAGCAATCGATTCAACCTATCCCCGAAGAGCAAGAATCATGGAAAAATGCTTTAAAGAATCTCTATATCGGTATATGCAATTTTGTAAAAGAAAAGAAAACAGTGCATTTAATCAAATTCTCAAAAATTCATAGATTTTAAGTGTTGCATTTTAAATTTTTATGGCCTTCAAAAAATGTTGTTTTAAAAAATGTTACTATTAATTAATTTTAGATAAAATCACAGTCCATAAATTATTTTTAGAAACTTTGCCAAAAATTGGCGAGTGGTGTTATATTGGATGTTATTGAATTTCACTAGCAAAGTTCTAATGTTCGAGGGAAAAACTACTTAGGAATTTCAATCGGTAAAATTAGATGGAATGTAACTATGGTAGTAAAATGAGTAAATTTTTAAATGGATTCATTTGAATTATACTAGTACTAGTAATAATAAGAAAAAAAGGTCTGTCTTTAGTAATACACATAATATATGCATGATTTATAAACTTAAATGTTGAACTAGCAGCCATGTTTAGGGCTAAATGGTGAAACTTTCACATCTATGGTTCCATTTTCGAAAATAATTTTAAATTTTAGTCATTTTATGCTTTTATTTTAAACCTAATTTGTTAGGTTAAAAAAAATATTTTGTACAAAAAGGTGCAACTTAATTAATTTAAGAATAAATAACATTTTTATTTCTTGGTTTAGTGGTTGATGATATTAAAATGAATAATCTAATATTTTTTCATCTATGATATTGAATTAATTAATTGTTATTGAATGAATATGTCGACTAATGGTAATTAAGTATTTAGTTAGTATCAAGGAATACTAATTCTAAATTTAATATATAATTAGTTCTTTGATTGAGATTGGAATAAGACAAAAAGGTATAAATAATAATTATTAGAGTTAATTGTATTTCGTTCTTCATTTAGTTTCAACTCAAATTTAAATAATAGACCTATTTATCATAATTTACTCATGTTACATATAACAATATATGTATATTTACTCTCATGTGGTGCTCTACTTTACGCTAATTAGTATTGCATTTTTTATGTGTATTGATATTTATCTACAAATTGAAGTGAATTTAATGTCCTTTTTTTCATGTTCAATTATGGAAAACATACTCACCATTTTAAATTATAATTAGAGTAAAATATAATTAGTTCTAATTAACCATCATTTCTGTCTCTCTAACTCAATTCAAATTTAATTTAAAAGCATATCAAATAATATTATCATGCAATTGACAAAAAGAAATTTATTACCAACAATTCAATTTAGAAAATTGGCATTATACTAATGTAATTATTCGTAGTTAAAAATGACTTATGGTTTATGTTAGTGTTTGTCATATAACATAATTATATCAAAAAATATTAGTCATGCTTTGTACTATTTGAAAATTTTCAAGCATATCTATCATTTAAGGTTTGTCGGCAGTTTTCAAGAAAAAAACCAGTCCGAAGGAATTACAATCCAAATGTATTTGTTTCACCGTAATGTAAATAAAAAAGTCGAAAAAGCCTAAATAAAAAATTATGTGAATCACGTGCCTGTAGCATGAGCTCATACGAGTATAATAGTAGTTGAGGTTTGGTGAATGAAAATCAATATATTGTGTGCATTTGAAAATGCTATCATATAGTTACCACTAAGAAAACCTTCTGTACACCCGAATACCTACCATCACACAAGATTATATATGTATATATGCCATTGTAGAAAGTAATTAATTTCATACGCAAAATTAATTGATTTTTCTATTTAATTATAATTTTTCATTACGAAATGTTTTCTCCAATTGAATATGATAAGATTGAAATCCCTTTTTGTAAATTTTCAAAAGGTAAAGAAAGAGATTTGTAACGATAACTCAACGAAATTGAAGAAAAAATTACCTTTATTTATCATTTTTTGAGGAATTATAATTCTTTAAATTCGCCAGTTGCTAGAGAATTTTCCCTAATTATATGCACAACTTTTTGCAGTTAATAGTTCAATTTTTTGTTCATATAAACATAGATTATTCAGTTCACCTAACCTTTCTAGTTTCCTTATTTCATATATAAATACAAAATACGCAAAATTTTACATATTTTTAACGTTTGCACTTCTTATAGAATACCTTTATCCTAAATCGTAAGTTTAGTTATATAAAATTACCTATCAAAATAATCATGAGAACTAAAACATGTTAATATCATTTAAAAAAAGGTTAATAGAGATATGGGTAAACTAAATAATTGTCTGGCTTGTGAAGATGTTAAACTTTTCATAAAACCAGTGTGTATAAAGCAAAATAAGTTCAAAATAATATGTTTACCTCTGTTATAGCGGAATAAACACCTACAAAAAAGGAAATATGTCAAATTCAAAACTGTTTAAAAAATAAAATAAACTCATCTACTTCTACAAAGAGATTAAATTTAAAAAGGTTATACTACATTCACTTTGGTAACTCTAATAATTTTAGGGTTTTAGAGTTTATATCCTAACTTGTATTACCATCAACGCATCCAACTTTTTTCAGAAAAGAGAAAAGTAAGTATCTCTCTTATATAAAATAATTCAAATCCAATATTCCCTGTTTATCATATATGTTCAAGCGGCATAAAATCACCTATCTATTTTCCTTACTTTTTCAAAAATTCTTTCAACATACTTAACCAAAATTACAAAAATATTAGTATGATGTCATATTCTAAATAATAATTCTATTCTGGGTTACATGAAAACTTAATATAAGTATAAATCTTAATTATTTTGACACGAAGAATAAGAGGAAGCTAACCAAAATAAAAAATTGCAAAAAACATACCTGATTCCATTGATGAATTAAGACAAAAGGGGTCTTTGATCTTCTAAATTTAAAAGAATTTCAGATATCCAATGATTATGTGGATGAGTTTTAAAACAAATAGCGCTTATGTAGTTTGATAAGCATACCCTTATTTATAATTTTCACATTTTCTGATTTGATCCTTCACAAATTAAAAATTAGAATGTAATTTTGATATCCATATATAGTTAGTTACCTATAATCTATTAAGTTTGTATTATAATTCAATTAATTAAATTTGTTTACAAAAATGACAACATATTGATTTTTATCCTACATGTTAAAGAAATAAATTTTGTTTTTTTAATGCTAGATTGATTTAGTATCCACTGTGTCCCTACTTTCAAGGGCATATAAATGTTTATACATTGAGTTTAACATATATTTATTTTATAATGTTTATACATTGAGTTTAACAAAAGGCATTTTGACATTGTAGACAAACAAACATAAAGATAAAGAACGGTGGAGATACGATATTAACAAAGACATCCGATGGTTATGTGTTGTCCAACAAGGCTTGAAATTAACATTTATTGATGGTGTTAAACTTTCCACTTGCTTGATTCTCACTTCCCCTATTGTGATTCGTGTTTTATTACCATGTTGTTGTCATTTATTTTTCTTCTTCAGTGATTTTGATTGTTATAGAATTAAGGATAGAGGTAATGAACCATAGTGGCATTCTAATTGGATCTGGAATGGTAGGATAATGCTAAAAATCCGTAATTTCCCTCTACGGACCATTGATGTATTCAACCAAATGATATCATTAATACTTAATTTCATTTTCCTTTTTTCTTATAAATAAATGTTTAGTGATGTAGGTTAAACTTTAGGAATTTATATTGGAATAGATCTTTAGATATGTTTGTTTCCTTTTTAGGATTTATTTCATTTAGCGGATAAATTTAAGGGGTTTTGCACATGAGGTTCCTATTTCTGACGTTGTTTCAAGAAAAGTCCATGTAGTAAAGAATATGTAAATTAGGTCCATATTTGCTCAAAATAGAAAATGCAAACCAGTTTGAAGTTTTCTGTTAGAAAGTGCAGGTTAACTTGCGCTTTTCAAAATTTTAAATTTTTTAAAATTTTCAAAAAGAATTTCAAACTCAGAAAACTGCAAGTTACCTTGCATTTTCTATTAAAAAAGTGCAAGGTACCTTGCATTTTCTATTTTTTAAAAATAGAGACCAAATTTACATATTAATTTATGCAGGGACTTTTCTTATAACAACATTAAAAACATGGACTTGTAGCTCTTTTCTTGTAAATTTAAACCATAATCTTTAGAAATATATGCTAAAACTAATTACACATAGTTAAGGATGCAAAATCCTTTCGCCTTGATATATTTCAAAATTTATGTAATTTTACGTAGAATCTTAGTAGAAAAAGGTAATAAATTTCAAATTACACCGTTGTATAAGTTTTAGTTAAATAATTAAGGCTCTGGCACCGAATGTGTTTAATATGGTAGTAAATGATGCCCCTTTTTATGCGTGAATGAATATAAGCTAATGAAAACATTATTTAGTGTTAATAAATAGACACATATATCGCCATTATTCAAAATTTACAAACTTGATAAGTTTAAATGACACATTAATTTAATGAAACATATCACATTCATGAATTATTGATTCATTCCTACATTGCTTAGCATAGGTATTTAAAGTTTCTTGCCTTTTCTGGATTTATTTTTGTTAATTAGCGGATAAATTTAAACCATAATCGTTAGTGACTAATATGCTAAAACTGGTCACAGGTATTTAAGAGCCTTGAAAAAATCCACAATTTATGTGATTATACTTGAAATATTAATAGAAAATGCAATAAATTTAAAATTACAGCCTTATGTAAATTTCAATTAAATATTTAAAATCGGTAGCACTAGTGTGTTTAATATGGCAATAAATGATTCTCGCTTTATATGTAAAAGAATATAAGCAAAAGAAAATATTATTTGGTGCTAATGAAGGGAAACATATGCCATCTTTATTCTCGATTGAAAATTTTGATGTGCATCAATTAAACATCAATTTGATAAAACATAATACATTCATAATTCTCCAAATTTAAATGTGAAATATACTTGATACTTATCTAATGATGTATTGTTGATTGGGATTAACATACTTTAAATTGCATGGATCGCTAAATTGATTACACATGCTCAAGGGTATGTGAGCATATTTGAAATCTTGTTAAATTGGTATTTAAATTAAATTAACAACTTTATATAGGTTCCAATTAACTTTTCAAATTAAACATCTATTAATGCGTTTAATATGGAGTAAATAATGCCATTTCAAATTTAAATGATTAAACTTAAGAATACATATTAGTTGCTACTAATAAATGGAAACGCATATCACCTTTATCATAAATTGGCAAATTTTGTAAGCATAAATGAAAAATTATTTTGAGGATCACAAGTATAATACATTCATCTCTCTCTAAAAAAAATTAAAAGAGAAAAATAATAGTCTTGATTGACATTTAAGATTGATATTCGGTAAATTACTGGGATGTAAGTTACTTTCCAACAATCTTTTGTTACTTCAAATTTTAGGTTTGGTGAAGATGATATAAGAAGATGGGAGGAAAACTAAGTAGATAATAATATAAACAAGAAAAGAGTCACAGGTCCTGTTTTTGATGTTGTTATACAAAAAGTCCCTGCAGAAATGAATATGTAAATTTGGTCCCTATTTTTCAAAAATAAAAAATGCAAAGTCTCTTGCACTTTTCTGACAGAAAATGCAAGATAACTTGCACTTTTCTAATTTTGAAATATTTTTTGAAAATTTTAAAATTTTCAAAAATTTTGAAAAGCGCAAGTTAACTTGCACTTTCTATCAGGAAAGCGCAAGCTAGTTTGCACTTTCTAATTTTGAAGTTTTTTTGAAAATTTTAAAATTTTTGAAATTTTTGAAAAGCGCAAGGTTACTTGCGCTTTTTATCAAGAAAGCGCAAGCTAGTTTGCGCTTTCTGATTTTGAAAATTTGAAATTTTAAAAAGCGCAAGCTAACTTGCTTTTTCTGATTTATAAAAAATAGAGACTTAATTTACATACTTATTTCTACAGGGACTTTTCTTGTAACACCATCAGAAATATGGACCTTTCGTGCAAAGCCCCTAATATAAAACCAAGTATTAATTGCAATAATTATTAATAAATGCATTGTACACACGATAAATTTTCATTTGAGGAGATGGGAACACATAGAATTAGGGACGTTGGATTATTTCTCTCCTGTTAGTTGATATGTTCTCATTAAGGCTAATATTTTTACATGCTAAGGTGACATAAATTGGTAAAATGCCAAGATGTAAGTAACTTTTCACCAATCTTTTGTTAGTTGAGTAAATTTAAATACATAAATTATTAACAGTTACAAAAAAACAATGTATCTCACATCCTTTTAGCTTAACGACATCTTCTACAAATAGGCGTCTTGAAGCTCCTTTTATATTTAAAATTATTATATTTCTACTTAAATTATATGCATACATGTATTGGCTTGGAATCGGTAAGATTTTCATCAAGACAATGGCCAAAATGACATTACATTTATTGAAATTGAATGAAAAAATTGGAATTAATTAATTCTCTAATGAAAAGCTACCTTAATCTCAATAAGTTGAGTAATGACAATCTATATCTATCTATACTATTAAAAATGAGTCTTAAATCCTCTTCTTTTTTTCATTCTGAACACTGCCTTTTGAGTATTCTCAATTTGTCATGTGTCATCCTTTCATTCCTTTTACCTTGAATGTTTTCTTCTTTTGTTTTAATTTCAAGAATAAAAACTTCTCATCTCCCAATAAATATTCTTCCTTAATCTATCTAACCTTCTTTCTTTTCTAACCTTGAATATATTCTACGCTTTTCAATCTTCCATACATAAGCTTTTATCAGTAAAATTCTGATTTTATTTTTCTTAGATGTTCTAACTTCATCTTTTTTTTTCTTGATTGTTTATTCGTAGCAAATGTTACAAATCAGTTATATTAGTCATTCTACTATTATTTATTTCCATTTCTCATATAGTAGAGCGTGCAAAGTAATTCAATTATTGCTTTTTGTATGTGTGTGTGTGTATATATATATATATATATTTTATTTTTGAAAATCCAGGAGAACCCGGCGGACCGGTAAACTCCTGAGGAGGGTATAGTAAAGCCGTCCGCTGATCCAAGCCCCCACACCCTCGGCAAATTTATATAGGATAGGGAAGCGCGTGGTAGGAATCGAACCTGAGTCTTTTTACCAGAACCCAAGCCTCCTTTCCACTGCGCCGCACCCGCGGATGTAACGAGTTGGATTATGCCCGCTCGAAAATCGACATCCATACTTTACATCATACTCGAATGCCGCAGATTCGACCGTTCAAATCCGAGTCGCCGGAGCTTATAACACAGTAAGTATAACAACACAGCGGAAGAAAAAGAATACAATGATATCATATACAATTCCAATGAATACAATATCCAGAATGATATACAACAATGATATCAATATGATACAACAATATCAAAGATAAATAATGATACAACGGAAAGCAGAAATGATAACTCCAACAGCGGATAGAATGTCTCCAATAGGATGCTCCAATCCATAGCAACGTCAGTCCATGAACTCCAAGAACTGAACTAGCTCCAGATAATCTACTCAACCTGAATATCTGAGAAACCCAACTCTAGACTGCCCGTGTGGAAAATGATGGGCACCCAGAGTTTAGGAAGGGAACAATAAACTCCGGATCAGTCATGGGACTGGTGTGAGCAACAAAAACAGTTTATCTTTAAAACAAGCAACAAAGGCTTTTAAACATTGAAATCCGCAATGCTTTTGGAAAATGAAACTACCATAAGACCTCCCACCACACACACAATGCAATCGCAGAATTGGAGGAGATTTCTCCTTATGATAGTCAAACATGCTTACTATGCAAAGGAAAAACTCTTTTGATATTATTACTAGTGCATAGTGTGAAAATCCTTTCGAAAATATAATATAAATCTTAGCCAGCATACAACCATTATTGTATGCCTACTATAGCTACTACGTTCAATAGCAGGTTACCGCCACATTCCATAGCAGTTAATACAACTAAAACTGTACACGGTTCGTATTGTTTCTTTGGATTTCCAACAAATGATCAGGCTAAGGAACTTCCTTACCGAAATAGAAACGCCTCTGGAAAGACGCCCTGGATCCTAACCGGATCTCTGCAAACAAAAGGCCGACGCTACCTCACGTTGTACAGCTGTAACTATGTAACTAACACATGAGTCATGTCATCCCCCGGTCGTCACCGACCTTTATCCGAGAGCTCTCTATCATACAGCAACAACCACAAAGTATAATAACTGTGCAGCATCAACATAGGTAAAATATCTGGGCTCCATACCATGATATCACCTTTTATCCAGAAGGAAATGACATACCCTAGGGGCGCTACCCCTACAAACCTTTGTCGCAACATTCCTGTTTCGACCATTACCGGGTTGTGAGGCTCGACGAAGTCTCGTCCACAAAGCAACGCTTTTTCACATAACAACGCTTTGACCAACAGATGATCAATAGCACTTCGTATGCCACATTACCAAATTGGGAATGTATCACTAGTAACCATCAACTACATAACCTCTGAGCTCGTACGTCTCAGAGAAGGGTGTTAAGCTAAGAGAATAAATTCTCCGCCACCAACGGAAATGTATTTGATAGAAACCAGCTTTACATCTCAAAGTGTAATGTCAGACACACATCCATACAAGTCTGTTCTGGGTTCGAACAGAACCGAAGGCACTTCCAAAGAAGCCCTTGCAATCCGGGTATTCACAATCCTGATCGGACTTCCCATCACTTAGGGAATCTCTATACCGTAGCTACTCAGTGCAGAGACAATCGATAGGTCATCCTATCGCTCTCGCAAATACCCGGTCTTCACCACCGGTCTTCAAATGCTATCCATATCGTCGTATCACTATTCGGAATGGGATATATGACACAAAGGTCCTCTCCCGGCTAAACCGAATAACGAGCGCAATTAAAAATCATATGGATACTGGGGTCTCAGTTAAATCACAGCTTAAAGCCCAAAACTTTTCATTCGAATGGTAAAACAAATTACCATTTCCAATCTTTTAAATAAAAAGATTCATTTCAAAAACCTTCAATGGTTTAAACAATTTCCACACTTTTAATCTTTTAAACAAAAAGATTCAATTCACAAAATTAACCCCATTCACAAAGATCCATTCATGGATTTCAAAACAATTTCCATTTTAATTGAATTATCTCGTTAAATCCTTAAGTCAAGATTTAACTTATAGCTTTCAAAACAATTTCATTTCAAGTTGGATTAACTCGTTCGGTCTTTGAATCAAAGACTCATTTCATAAATTTCA
Source organism: Allium fistulosum (assembly GCA_030737815.1). NCBI lineage: Eukaryota > Viridiplantae > Streptophyta > Magnoliopsida > Asparagales > Amaryllidaceae > Allium > Allium fistulosum. Next base: position 400,321,133 of record CM060907.1, read on the forward strand.
AAACATTTCAATTCTATTTCAAACTTGAAACCGTTCAACACAAATTTGGAAATCCTTTCTTAAAATGAAAGCTATTATTATTTGAAAACAAGTAGTTTTTGTTTCGGAAAAATCCAGTTATATTTACACGAGTTAAAACCCTTGAATTGAATTCAAATTCCCAAATCAATTCCTTTAAAAATGGTTTAACCCATATATAACTTGTACAGCATCTTTAATCCCTAGTTTCAAATCATAGAATTCAATTTCAAATTTTGAATTTAAGTTTAAATCAAAATTATTTAAACTTCAAAACTTTATCAAATTATTCAAAAATAAGTCTTATCTTTGAAACTCCATTTCAAAAGCTTTTCACTTTAAACCGAATTTCAAATTTCAAAATCAATTGAAATTAAAATTTCAATTTCAAAAACATTAAATTTAAATTATCTGTGACTTAACCGATTTCCACGTGAAATCCATATTTGTGTGTGTATGGTGTAGTCCAAGGGTTTTACACACAATAGTGAAACATCAATCATCACAGATATATCGATAAGCGGTATAATCGATAATGCTTATCTTCATTCACAGATTCATAGATAAAATAAATTTATCAGCCACAAAGATTCACTATTATAATTCGATGTGGGTTTCGGATAACCAACTGGAATCCGACTCCCTGTCGCATCGAAATTCAAGTGCCGTTTTACGGGCCAAGGGTTTCATATTCACATAGTAATATATATCACAGAAATAGAAATTTCAGATCACAACATAAATCAGGATGTATCACAAAGCATCACAAATCAGATAGGACAATCAATTCAAGGCTTCTCAGACAATACAATCATTCATAAGTAAAGTCGAGCATTTAATAATCATTGATAAGCAGGATTTATTTATTATTTAATCCTAATCAATTCAATTAATTTCCAGCTAAATTAATTACTTATGAATTAATTATCCAATCCTGATTTATTTATTACAAATCATTTGTTACCAATTTATCTAATGATTTTTCTTAAATTAATTAACTAAATTAATTAACTTTAATTAAATCAAAATATCCGAAATTAAATTCAATAAGTGATTAATCCTTAATTACCTTCACTTAGTAATTACATTTAACAATATATAATTGATTATCTAAATGTAATTAACCTGATTAATTATTACAATTAATCACTTTAATAAATACTAAAAAAAATCCTTAGTTAATTATCTTCATTAACTAATAACATTTCTTAACTTTCTTCTTAATAAATCTCTAGTTCTAAATTAATCTAAATTATTGATTTATAAATTAAATAAATAAGTCGTTCTTAATTATCTTATTAATTAAATCACTTAAATATCTTAATTATCCTAAGATAATCCATTTACTTTATTAATGACTTCATTAAAATGAATTTAAACATTACATTTCAAATTTAGATTCAATTTCCAATTTAAAATTTAAATTCAAGTTATCACTTAACTACTTAACATTTTCAAGTCATTAAAACAATTTAACTTTTGCAAACTTCATTTCCAAACTAAACTCCAACATTGAACTTAAGTTTATCTTTTAACTTTGATTTAAAGCTCAATTTAGCTTTGGTTTATAAATTAACAATCCAATTGTTAAAAATCTGGAACACGATAGGCTCTGTTTACGCTGTACCAAACTTACCCTAGTCTCTCCTATTCATGCTTCGAGCCTGCCACCAAAATCTTCGAGCAGAACCCAAAGTAACTCGAGCGAAAACTCGAGTTCAAATCTCGGCCACAACCTCAGAGATCAACAGACACAAACGATGCACCGTGCATATGCACATCGTCGACCACCACCTCCAGTCGACGCCGCAATGTCGAGCAAGTCGACGATCGCCACCTCAGACCATCCAAACCCCATTCCCATCGATTCACGCTCGAAATCAAAATCGAGCCGGCTAACCCAAAACTGGAACAACCAACGCAACCTGAAAACATCTCGTTTTCAATACTTCGACCACCAGAGTCGCTAAAATTCCGGTCAAGCCTTCGCCTACCTCCCTGCGTCCATCCCCTCGAGTTTCCTTGCACTCGGTCAACTGGGGAAGACGAACGAACCAAATCTCTGAGCTACGATAAAATTAGGTTTACAAGCTTCCAACGAACGCCGCCGCCACCACGACCATCTGCACCACCACCCACTATTTTTCCCAAACCCTCTGATCACCCCTCCATCACCTCAGAGCAACCTGACCACTCCAAAACCCAAGGATCACTAGAAATTGCCTATAACCCACTTTCTGTTCAAACAAGAACTGCAGCCTCAATCTATTACTAAAAATCATGATTTCAGTTTTAAAAATCATATTTTTGTTTAAGAATTCAGTTCACATTCCTGAATTTATGAATCAGGGTGTTTGAAATTTGGCTTATATTAAGTTTACACTGTGTTTTATATTTCCAGAACAATACTAAGTTATTTTTAACTTAAACAAGTCTTTAAACTAAAATCTATGATCTAACAAACATGTTTTGTTTAATACTTAAATCCATATATAGATTGGATCAATAGGTAGTGATTTTTGAATAAGCTTTAGCTTGAGGATCTGGTAATAGAGATGTTCCAGACAATAACTTATTCACATACACACACATTCATATATAAGTAGAGAAGTTACTAAATATATCTATATATTCAAAGATACTGGCAAAATGAACACATTTTCATAGCACACTTCAAGTGTAAATCCAGCAATCAATTAAAGCCAGGTTTTTAATTGAGTTTGCTCACCTTAGATTCCAGAATAAAACAGAGTTCTTTTTCATTTGAATCAAGCTTTGAACTTCCAGTTGAAAGTTGAAGTCTTCTTCTTGCTTCTTTGATAAAGCTGGTTTGTTTTGATTGGTCTGATGTTTTTAATTGAAGTTTGTCTAAGTTTAAATTGAAGATGATAATCACTCCAGTTTTTTTTATAGCTTTGAATGAACGAATTTAGGTAGGAGATGATACATATAAAAAGGAGTTTACAGGTATAAAATATTGCTTTGTACAATTGATGTTATTATTTGTTTGTACAAAGTAGGATCAGAGATTTTTCTTTTGCTTTAAAAATGGTGGCTGATATAGAAACAAGTTGTGTACTAAGGTGAAGGCATTTAATGAAATGGTCCTTTATGTCTTCATTTGCAAGCTACACTTACCTATTTCGGTGGCTAAAGATATGTTTTCATACTTATGTATGTTTCCTGTCTTCTTTTTGCAGGTTCATTTACCTAGATTCTTTTGTTTTATCTCTTATTTGTTTAAGTGTACATACTTATGCTTTGTTCACAGGCTTTGTGATATAAATAAAATTCTATATTTATTATGTTGTTATAATTTACCTATGTGTTTACTTTATATCATTACATAACTATATAATTTATCTTATGTATATTTGTTTCATGTTTGCATACATATTTTCTTTTATTATTTTGAATGTATTTTTATATTTAATATGCCGTTAAAGTTTATTTAATGTGTTTATTATAATTTATTAATGTTGTTGTTAGATTATTTTACTTTACTACTAACTATCTTGTATCCGAAGTATATACACATATATATCTCTATATTTATTTTATGAATTCAAATTTAAACCATTTATTTTAAATTTAAACTCAAATTCAATATATATACAATATTTTTAATTTAAATGATTTATCCAAAATTTATTCGACGATCGGGGAAACTCGCATCACTTAAATCGATTTATTTCAAAAATTTTATTCAAAAATTCTTTAAATTATCAATTTAAATTTATATAAAATTCGGGGTCGTTACAGCGGACTTGTATGTATATATAAAGAAGTGTGGTTTCGTTTTTAAGAACTTCTCATGCCCTTCAAAAAATTAAGTTTAGACCCTAAATTAATTTCGTTATATTGTTATAGTTGTATACTATTTCATCTTCTAATTCATTTATTCATGTACTTACGTTTTCCACTTTCATCATTTTACCATTCTACTTTTATTTTCACATCTTCTCCATCGGAAAGAAAATTTTAAATATTCATATTCTATGACCTCCTATGTTTTTCATCCTCTATTGATTGATGGAAAAATTTCTACCTTCGTAGTTCATATTTTCGTATAGCTTTGGTTGGAGTTATATAATTCTCACTTCCTTCATTTGTGATATATGTCATGGCTTGTGTATGTAATGTTTAATTTTTTATATGCAACTTTTATTCATACATTGTAAATTACTATACATACACAGAAAAATTTGCTTAATTTTTATACACCACTTTTACTTAATATATACCGTACATATTACAAAATTACCATCATTTTAGAATAAAACTAACACTTACTATGCTAGTGCTCATTTCATTAACATTCTCTCTTATCCATTAATCAAAGTAATGTTCCTAAATTACCCAAATTCATTTTTGCAAGTTTCAATTTGAATTTCAAATACTTTAAATGAAATTTAAATTAGCTTATTACTTATATAAAGCAATTTGAGCTTAATTTTTAAATACTACAAAGTTAAACTATTTAAACTTTGGTGCTAAATTTAAACTTCATCTAAAATAAGTACAAGATAGTGAAAATTTTACTACTTTATGAATCAAATTAATTTTAGTTTTCAATTTTAAAAATTTATATTTAATTTGAAGTGAGAATTGTTAAAATTAACTATGCATGAATACATCTTGAATATGAATAAAAACTGATATCTAAAGGTGCTTAATTTAATTCATTTGATGATGCATAGAAATTTCAATAACATTACGAAATAAATAATTTTGAATAAATTATAATTTATGATTCTTTAATACTGAATTTAATTTTATTAGTAAGTATTGGTATTTTTGTCTAAAATTTTATTAAACCCATTACAGTTTAGGTAAAACAATTTATGATGCATGAATAAAATCAACGTAAAGGTTTTTGATCAATCAGATAACCGTTCCATATTAAAAAAATGTTAAACTGCCAGCACCTTCTTTCCAACTTGACTAGTGAGTAGCTTGTGCTACGCACATGGGCATTGTTATACTTGTTAGTCCATAGGATAGTGGTTTTGATGACAACAACTATAGAAGTGTTATAAAATATATATGTGCAGGAAATCTATATGCAGGTATCAACAAAAGAAGACTGTACAGTAAAGAAAACAAAATTGATGAAGACAAAGATCAAGAGTTCAAGATTAAAGACTCATGAGATTCAAGATATTCAAGAGTTCAAGACAAATAATATAGTTAGGTTAGATATTTGTTAAAACTCCTTGAAAGCACTATCATTATTTTTTATCCAATTTACTCGTGGAATGGAATCCACTTCGTTCTTGTTAAAAGGATGGAACCCTAGTGAGATGGAACTCACGAAATATCTAGTGGAACGGATAGTAGCCCTATTTTGTTATCCACTAATTTTGATTCAAAATGATTTTCAAAATTATCTCTTGTTTTATAAAATGATTTTCAAATATTCCTTTTCAAAAGAAAAACCTTCGTTCACATTTCCAAAAATGTTTTAGCCTCAAAATCATATTTATCATTTTGTTATATTTTGATTTCAAAATTGTCCTTGATATTTTAGCCTCAAAATCTATTTTAATATTATATTTACTTTAGTTTATTTACTTTGATTTTAAATATATTTTAGTATATATACATATATACATTCATAAGTATTTCTACTTCTAAATACCTTCTACAAATACATAGAGTCCATTTGAATAAAGTTGCATATGTTTTAAATCATCATTTTCAAAGTAAAGCAAATCATCACTTTTTACTAGACCATGTCGACATCCTATTTACCTGTCATGTCGACATGCTTCCCGTTACAGCAAAGGTTTTTTTCAAAAGAAGTGTCTATTCGTTTAAACCTCTTCGAATGGACACATCCATTCATTCTCTATAAATAGAGACTGTTATGGACGTTTTCCAGTAACTACTTTCTTTATTTTCTCTCCTCTTTACTCTCTTATCTTATTTTCTAATTATCCTATCCATATTCTGCCGAAATATTAAGTGAATCAAACCAGAATATCTCTAGTTTGATTCTCTGCCACTCTCTTCAAAGAATCTCAGTGCTAATCAGAGTTATAGATACATTTGTGCTCAAAGAAACTTGTGTGGGGTTATAAAGGTGTGATCGTGTCCTTGGAAATCGATCGGGTGAACTTGTGTCCTGTGAATCAAGTGGTTCTACCCAGAGACCAGAGAATCTGGAGGGTGTACCTCGTTGCCTTGGAATCGAGGGATTGTAATCTAGATTATTATTGAATAGAAAGCCGTACGGGTTGTGCGGGACTGGATGTAGGGTAACACCGAACCAGTATAAAATTCCTGGTGTGTTCTTTCCTTTACTTGCTTTTTATTTACATTTGCATTTGTTTGTGATTCTGTGATTTGATCTGTGATTGTGTATTTGCATTAAGTTAGTTAATTCAATTTAAATCAAAGAAGTTTTAAAGAAATTCTTAAAACACTATTCACCCCCCCTCTAGTGTTAAATAGCCTTAAGATCATCTTCCGCGTCCCTTTCATTTGGTATCAGAGCAAGTTTTTCAAAGTATTCATAACCTGATTTTTGAAAAGTAACAATGGCTACCAACACTGGTATTTCTAGTTCATTTGTAGAGGGTCAGTCCACTGCCAGACCACCACTTTTCAATGGCAGTAACTATGCATATTGGGCATGTAGAATGAAGATATATTTACAATCCATTAGTTTAGAAACATGGAATATGACACAAACTGAATACACTGAGCCCACAACTGATTTTGCTCAATGGACGACCGTTCAAAGAGAAGTGGCTCAAAACAATTCAAAAGCCATGAATATTTTATTTTGTTCACTAGATAGAAATGAATTTAATAGGGTATCTGTTTGTAAAACTGCATATGAAATCTGGAAAACTCTGCAAGTTACTCATGAAGGAACAAACAAAGTTAAACAGACCAAAATTTCTATTCTTACTAATCAATTTCAATTATTTAAGATGTTGCCTAGTGAATCTATTCCAGATATGTATAGTCGTTTTCAGGATATTGTTCATTCACTAGTATCTCTGGGAAAAGCAATCTTCGAAGAAGATCAAGTCAGGAAAATTCTGAATTCACTCACTCCAGAATGGGATTTGAAGACACTGGCGATTGAAGAAGCAAATAACATCAGTACCTTGAAGATTGATGAATTAATTGGAAATCTGATGTCATATGAAGTTCAAATTCAGGGAAGAAGGGAGAATAAGTCATCAGAAAAAAAGCCCATTGCCTTCAATGCACTAACTGGTGAATCAGACTCTAGTGATGATGATGAAGAAATAGCCTTCATGACAAGAAACTTTCGAAAATTCTTGAAGTATAGAAAAATGAATAATCACAAGAGAAAAAGTTTTGGAAATAACACTGAATCACTCAACAACATCAAATGCTTCAATTGCAATGAGTTTGGTCATTATCAAAGAGACTGTCCACATCTAGAAAAGCAAACTCCTCAATCAAACAAAGAATATTCAAAGAAAAGAAAGAAAGCATTTGCAGCAACACTGGATGATTCAGATACGTCCTCAAGTGATGATGAACAGAAAACAGAATTGGCAAATATGTGTTTTATGACAACTCAGAATTCAGATAATCAGGATGATATGGAACTCAAACAAGGTACACGTTTACTATTTTAATTGGTTGAAAATTGGTTGCTTAGAATAGTTTATTAGTTAAGTATATAATTGATTTTATTAACTTAATTTTTTTTTAAATATCTTTCAAAAAATTTATAAAATATTATTTTTATATATTTTCTGTATAATATATTTTCAAAATATATTCAGACAATAATCATAATATATATCAGTATATATATATATATATATATAAATCTTGTACATGCTTGAAATCATTTTTGCAAAATCTGATGTGCATGTCGACATGGCACTTATTGGTAATGTCGACATACCTGTAGCAAATCAGATTTCTAAATTTGAATTCAAAATACAAATTTCCCTCCACCTTTTCACTAACTCCTATGTTCTGAATAGTTATGACTCTTTGACCAGAGAATCCACCTATTCAACCTCTTTATATCTATCTTCTATCAACACTTATCTCCATCTTCAATTCAAATTCAAAACAACTTTTATCTTCAAACACTCTTATCTCTTCAAAAATGGCATCCACTAGCAACGTAGCCGGAATGAGGCTGTCAAGAGCCACCAAAGATCATCTCTACAATAATAGAGATGCCATACTTGCATACATTAATTATGCAACTTATGGAAAAGTTCATTCGGGTAATTTTGCTATTTTTAATGACTTCGCTTCTTATGAAATTGATGCTCTCTTTCAAAACAATGGTATTCTAAGCCTGGTTGACAATAACCAAAATGATTTTGTTTGCTATCCAAACCTTGTCAAAATGTTTTATGAAAATTTAAATCGTGGTTTTTATAATGGAAGGGATGATGAAGTGTGGAGTAGTGTCAAGGGGACACAAATTGTTTTGGATACCGATGTTTTAGGAACCATACTTGAGTGTAAAAGTACCGGTTCCAATCTTTCTTCTTTTGAAATCGAGGAAACCGATCGTGAAACTTTTCACAATATTTTTGAGGAAGAAATGGATTTCAAAAACAAATTTTTTCGACCAAAAGCTCGTATTGTTAATCTTCTCCTTCAACGCACTATTACTCCGAGATCGGGAAATTACAATAACCCGACTCAAAAAGTGTGTAAGGCTCTTTTTGCAATTTTTGGAAATTATGATATTAATTGGGCACAAGTTATCTTGGATGAATTTTGACACAAAAACTTGGATTCGGGAGAGAATGCATTATATCATGGAATATACCTCACTAGAATTTTTAATTACTTTGGAGTGGATATGAGAGGTGAAGAATTCTTTCCACGAAAGGTTTTTAATCATTCCAATATTTCACTTATGAAAATTCCGCACGTGTTTCAACCATACGAAACACTAACGGAAAAAGAAGCACGATTGGGGTATGAGGAAATGCAAGAAGATGAGGAGGAAGAAGAAGAAGAGGAAGAGGAGGAAGAAGAAGGTGAGGAAGAAGAAGGTGAGGAAGAAGAAGAGGAAGAAAGTGAAGAAACTTCCTTAGAGAGTATTGATTTTCCCACACGACCATCAAACAAGACTCTCCTTCACAATCAACGAGTGATTGTGAAAAATCAAAAAGCTCTCAAACACTCCGTAAACAAAAAATTGGACAAAATATCCAATACTATGAACAAGTTCTTCTCCAAAGTCAACAAGAAGCTCAATATCTCATCATCTTCATCCTCATCTACTAGTTTCTAGAGTTTACTTTTTGTATATCAATGAAATTTGGTGTATTGAAAGTTGTATCTTTATGTTTTCTTTATGAAATTCATGTACTTCTCTGTTCTAGTATGAAATGGAGCTTATTCTCTGTTTATCTTGCTGTTACTCTTATTTATATCAAGTAATATATATAAATCATATATATATATATATACACTGAAAATTCAAAAATAAGATGTGCAAAATCTGCTATGTATGTCGACATACTGAATAGAGGTCATGTCGACATATACTGGTAATATTCTGAATGGACATTTCAATTTGAAATTCAAAATAACTCCTTATGTCTATTCATTTCAAACGACTTTCCTGTCTATTTAAGTCCTATTTTCTTCCAGAAAACTTCTCATAACTTCTCTCTACTCTTATCTACTTATTTCCTTCTTACTTATCATCAAAATGGCTTCATCCTCTTCAAATCTAAGTGATAATCTTGAAGAAACTCTCAAATCCTTCAAAGATATTCTTACTTTTATTCTACGAAATCAGAGGCACTTAGAACTGAGTCAAATGCAGATGATAAAGGAACAAGAAAGGCATTTCGATGCACTACGATGGATGATCTCCGCTCTCAACAAAGAGGATCTCCATGTAAATCCACCGAAGACATTGCTCCAGGACGATGAAGATTGGGAAGTAATCAAAGCGGATCCTATCTTTGGAAAAGAGGGATGGGTTGAAGTTCCACGTAACATTTAACTTGTTTGATTTGGTTTAAAATTGATTTGATTTGAAATACTTGATTTGGTTTGGTTTTAAACATGGTTGATTTATGATAACTTACTATATTGATTATGTAATAAGACATAAATAGGTGTGCTTATGTTTGATTGATTTGTCTACTTATTGTATGCATTTTCTTTTCATTTAACAGTTATGTATATAGTGATATGAATAAAATAATTTGTGGTTACACTTATTATTCTCATTCTTATATTGCTCATATATAACATTCTAAGTATACGATGTTTAGTGCATTGTTATATCTAGTTTCAGTATTATTAATGATAACACTATCATTAATATCATAGATTTAGGGGGAGTTAGTGTCATTTTTTTGTTGATGACAAAGGGGGAGAAGTATAAAATAGGTTAGTTAGGCATAGATTAAGGGGGAGTTATTAGATTTAGGGGGAGTTATAAGGAGAATATAAATATTTTATAAACAAAGGTTGTCATCATCAAAAAGGGGGAGAATGTTAGTCCATAGGATAGTGGTTTTGATGACAACAACTATAGAAGTGTTATAAAATATATATGTGCAGGAAATCTATATGCAGGTATCAACAAAAGAAGACTGTACAGTAAAGAAAACAAAATTGATGAAGACAAAGATCAAGAGTTCAAGATTGAAGACTCATGAGATTCAAGATATTCAAGAGTTCAAGACAAATAATATAGTTAGGTTAGATATTTGTTAAAACTCATTGAAATCACTATCATTCTTTTTTATCCAATTTACTCGTGGAATGGAATCCACTTCGTTCTTATTAAAGGGATGGAACCCTAGTGAGATGGAACTCACGAAATATCTAGTGGAACGGATAGTAGCCCTATTTTGTTATCCACTAATTTTGATTCAAAATGATTTTCAAAATTATCTCTTGTTTTATAAAATAATTTTCAAATATTCCTTTTCAAAAGAAAAACCTTCGTTCACATTTCCAAAAATGTTTTAGCCTCAAAATCATATTTATCATTTTGTTATATTTTGATTTCAAAATTGTCCTTGATATTTTAGCCTCAAAATCTATTTTAATATTATATTTACTTTAGTTTATTTACTTTGATTTTAAATATATTTTAGTATATATACATATATACATTCATAAGTATTTCTACTTCTAAATACCTTCTACAAATACATAGAGTCCATTTGAATAAAGTTGCATATGTTTTAAATCATCATTTTCAAAGTAAAGCAAATCATCACTTTTTACTAGACCATGTCGACATCCTATTTACCTGTCATGTCGACATGCTTCCCGTTACAGCAAAGGTTGTTTTCAAAAGAAGTGTCTATTCGTTTAAACCTCTTCGAATGGACACATCCATTCATTCTCTATAAATAGAGACTGTTATGGACGTTTTCCAGTAACTACTTTCTTTATTTTCTCTCCTCTTTACTCTCTTATCTTATTTTCTAATTATCCTATCCATATTCTGCCGAAATATTAAGTGAATCAAACCAGAATATCTCTAGTTTGATTCTCTGCCACTCTCTTCAAAGAATCTCAGTGCTTATCAGAGTTATAGATACATTTGTACTCAAAGAAACTTGTGTGGGGTTATAAAGGTATGATCGTGTCCTTGGAAATCGATCGGGTGAACTTGTGTCCTGTGAATCAAGTGGTTCTACCCAAAGACCTGAGAATCTGGAGGGTGTACCTCGTTGCCTTGGAATCGAGGGATTGTAATCTAGATTATTATTGAATAGAAAGCCGTACGGGTTGTGCGGGACTGGATGTAGGGTAACACCGAACCAGTATAAAATTCCTGGTGTGTTCTTTCCTTTACTTGCTTTTTATTTACATTTGCATTTGTTTGTGATTCTGTGATTTGATCTGTGATTGTGTATTTGCATTAAGTTAGTTAATTCAATTTAAATCAAAGAAGTTTTAAAGAAATTCTTAAAACACTATTCACCCCCCTCTAGTGTTAAATAGCCTTAAGATCATCTTCCGCGTCCCTTTCATTTGGTATCAGAGCAAGTTTTTCAAAGTATTCATAACCTGATTTTTGAAAAGTAACAATGGCTACCAACACTGGTATTTCTAGTTCATTTGTAGAGGGTCAGTCCACTGCCAGACCACCACTTTTCAATGGCAGTAACTATGCATATTGGGCATGTAGAATGAAGATATATTTACAATCCATTAGTTTAGAAACATGGAATATGACACAAACTGAATACACTGAGCCCACAACTAATTTTGCTCAATGGACGACCGTTCAAAGAGAAGTGGCTCAAAACAATTCAAAAGCCATGAATATTTTATTTTGTTCACTAGATAGAAATGAATTTAATAGGGTATCTGTTTGTAAAACTGCAAATGAAATCTGGAAAACTCTGCAAGTTACTCATGAAGGAACAAGCAAAGTTAAACAGACCAAAATTTCTATTCTTACTAATCAATTCAATTATTTAAGATGTTGCCTAGTGAATCTATTCCAGATATGTATAGTCGTTTTCAGGATATTGTTCATTCACTAGTATCTCTGGGAAAAGCAATCTCCGAAGAAGATCAAGTCAGGAAAATTCTAAATTCACTCACTCCAGAATGGGATTTGAAGACACTGGCAATTGAAGAAGCAAATAACATCAGTACCTTGAAGATTGATGAATTAATTGGAAATCTGATGTCATATGAAGTTCAAATTCAGGGAAGAAGGGAGAATAAGTCATCAGAAAAAAAGTCCATTGCCTTCAATGCACTAACTGGTGAATCAGACTCTAGTGATGATGATGAAGAAATAGCCTTCATGACAAGAAACTTTCGAAAATTCTTGAAGTATAGAAAAATGAATAATCACAAGAGAAAAAGTTTTGGAAATACCACTGAATCACTCAACAACATCAAATGCTTCAATTGCAATGAGTTTGGTCATTATCAAAGAGACTGTCCACATCTAGAAAAGCAAACTCCTCAATCAAACAAAGAATATTCAAAGAAAAGAAAGAAAGCATTTGCAGCAACACTGGATGATTCAGATACGTCCTCAAGTGATGATGAACAGAAAACAGAACTGGCAAATATGTGTTTTATGATAACTCAGAATTCAGATAATCAGGATGATATGGAACTCAAACAAGGTACACGTTTACTATTTTAATTGGTTGAAAATTGGTTGCTTAGAATAGTTTATTAGTTAAGTATATAATTGATTTTATTAACTTAAATTTTTTTTAAATATCTTTCAAAAAATTTATAAAATATTATTTTTATATATTTTCTGTATAATATATTTTCAAAATATATTCAGACAATAATCATAATATATATCAGTATATATATATATATATATATATATATATATATATATATATAAATCTTGTACATGCTTGAAATCATTTTTGCAAAATCTGATGTGCATGTCGACATGGCACTTATTGGTAATGTCGACATACCTGTAGCAAATCAAATTTCTAAATTTGAATTCAAAATACAAATTTCCCTCCACCTTTTCACTAACTCCTATGTTCTGAATAGTTATGACTCTTTGACCAGAGAATCCACCTATTCAACCTCTTTATATCTATCTTCTATCAACACTTATCTCCATCTTCAATTCAAATTCAAAACAACTTTTATCTTCAAACACTCTTATCTCTTCAAAAATGGCATCCACTAGCAACGTAGCCGGAATGAGGCTGTCAAGAGCCACCAAAGATCATCTCTACAATAATAGAGATGCCATACTTGCATACATTAATTATGCAACTTATGGAAAAGTTCATTCGGGTAATTTTGCTATTTTTAATGACTTCGCTTCTTATGAAATTGATGCTCTCTTTCAAAACAATGGTATTCTAAGCCTGGTTGACAATAACCAAAATGATTTTGTTTGCTATCCAAACCTTGTCAAAATGTTTTATGCAAATTTAAATCGTGGTTTTTATAATGGAAGGGATGATGAAGTGTGGAGTAGTGTCAAGGGGACACAAATTGTTTTGGATACCGATGTTTTAGGAACCATACTTGAGTGTAAAAGTACCGGTTCCAATCTTTCTTCTTTTGAAATCGAGGAAACCGATCGTGAAACTTTTCACAATATTTTTGAGGAAGAAATGGATTTCAAAAACAAATTTTTTCGACCAAAAGCTCGTATTGTTAATCTTCTCCTTCAACGCACTATTACTCCGAGATCGGGAAATTACAATAACCCGACTCAAAAAGTGTGTAAGGCTCTTTTTGCAATTTTTGGAAATTATGATATTAATTGGGCACAAGTTATCTTGGATGAATTTCGACACAAAAACTTGGATTCGGGAGAGAATGCATTATATCATGGAATATACCTCACTAGAATTTTTAATTACTTTGGAGTGGATATGAGAGGTGAAGAATTCTTTCCACGAAAGGTTTTTAATCATTCCAATATTTCACTTATGAAAATTCCGCACGTGTTTCAACCATACGAAACACTAACGGAAAAAGAAGCACGATTGGGGTATGAGGAAATGCAAGAAGATGAGGAGGAAGAAGAAGAAGAGGAAGAGGAGGAAGAAGAAGGTGAGGAAGAAGAAGGTGAGGAAGAAGAAGAGGAAGAAAGTGAAGAAACTTCCTTAGAGAGTATTGATTTTCCCACACGACCATCAAACAAGACTCTCCTTCACAATCAACGAGTGATTGTGAAAAATCAAAAAGCTCTCAAACACTCCGTAAACAAAAAATTGGACAAAATGTCCAATACTATGAACAAGTTCTTCTCCAAAGTCAACAAGAAGCTCAATATCTCATCATCTTCATCCTCATCTACTAGTTTCTAGAGTTTACTTTTTGTATATCAATGAAATTTGGTGTATTGAAAGTTGTATCTTTATGTTTTCTTTATGAAATTCATGTACTTCTCTGTTCTAGTATGAAATGGAGCTTATTCTCTGTTTATCTTGCTGTTACTCTTATTTATATCAAGTAATATATATAAATCATATATATATATATATATACATTGAAAATTCAAAAATAAGATGTGCAAAATCTGCTATGTATGTCGACATACTGAATAGAGGTCATATCGACATATACTGGTAATATTCTGAATGGACATTTCAATTTGAAATTCAAAATAACTCCTTATGTCTATTCATTTCAAACGACTTTCCTGTCTATTTAAGTCCTATTTTCTTCCAGAAAACTTCTCATAACTTCTCTCTACTCTTATTTACTTATTTCCTTCTTACTTATCATCAAAATGGCTTCATCCTCTTCAAATCTAAGTGATAATCTTAAAGAAACTCTCAAATCCTTCAAAGATATTCTTACTTTTATTCTACGAAATCAGAGGCACTTAGAACTGAGTCAAATGCAGATGATAAAGGAACAAGAAAGGCATTTCGATGCACTACGATGGATGATCTCCGCTCTCAACAAAGAGGATCTCCATGTAAATCCACCGAAGACATTGCTCCAGGACGATGAAGATTGGGAAGTAATCAAAGCGGATCCTATCTTTGGAAAAGAGGGATGGGTTGAAGTTCCACGTAACATTTAACTTGTTTGATTTGGTTTAAAATTGATTTGATTTGAAATACTTGATTTGGTTTGGTTTTAAACATGGTTGATTTATGATAACTTACTATATTGATTATGTAATAAGACATAAATAGGTGTGCTTATGTTTGATTGATTTGTCTACTTATTGTATGCATTTTCTTTTCATTTAACAGTTATGTATATAGTGATATGAATAAAATAATTTGTGGTTACACTTATTATTCTCATTCTTATATTGCTCATATATAACATTCTAAGTATACGATGTTTAGTGCATTGTTATATCTAGTTTCAGTATTATTAATGATAACACTATCATTAATATCATAGATTTAGGGGGAGTTAGTGTCATTTTTTTGTTGATGACAAAGGGGGAGAAGTATAAAATAGGTTAGTTAGGCATAGATTAAGGGGGAGTTATTAGATTTAGGGGGAGTTATAAGGAGAATATAAATATTTTATAAACAAAGGTTGTCATCATCAAAAAGGGGGAGAATGTTAGTCCATAGGATAGTGGTTTTGATGACAACAACTATAGAAGTGTTATAAAATATATATGTGCAGGAAATCTATATGCATGTATCAACAAAAGAAGACTGTACAGTAAAGAAAACAAAATTGATGAAGACAAAGATCAAGAGTTCAAGATTGAAGACTCATGAGATTCAAGATATTCAAGAGTTCAAGACAAATAATATAGTTAGGTTAGATATTTGTTAAAACTCATTGAAAGCACTATCATTCTTTTTTATCCAATTTACTCGTGGAATGGAATCCACTTCGTTCTTGTTAAAGGGATGAAACCCTAGTGAGATGGAACTCACGAAATATCTAGTGGAACGGATAGTAGCCCTATTTTGTTATCCACTAATTTTGATTCAAAATGATTTTCAAAATTATCTCTTGTTTTATAAAATGATTTTCAAATATTCCTTTTCAAAAGAAAAACCTTCGTTCACATTTCCAAAAATGTTTTAGCCTCAAAATCATATTTATCATTTTGTTATATTTTGATTTCAAAATTGTCCTTGATATTTTAGCCTCAAAATCTATTTTAATATTATATTTACTTTAGTTTATTTACTTTGATTTTAAATATATTTTAGTATATATACATATATACATTCATAAGTATTTCTACTTCTAAATACCTTCTACAAATACATAGAGTCCATTTGAATAAAGTTGCATATGTTTTAAATCATCATTTTCAAAGTAAAGCAAATCATCACTTTTTACTAGACCATGTCGACATCCTATTTACCTGTCATGTCGACATGCTTCCCGTTACAGCAAAGGTTGTTTTCAAAAGAAGTGTCTATTCGTTTAAACCTCTTCGAATGGACACATCCATTCATTCTCTATAAATAGAGACTGTTATGGACGTTTTCCAGTAACTACTTTCTTTATTTTCTCTCCTCTTTACTCTCTTATCTTATTTTCTAATTATCCTATCCATATTCTTTCGAAATATTAAGTGAATCAAACCAGAATATCTCTAGTTTGATTCTCTGCCACTCTCTTCAAAGAATCTCAGTGCTTATCAGAGTTATAGATACATTTGTACTCAAAGAAACTTGTGTGGGGTTATAAAGGTGTGATCGTGTCCTTGGAAATCGATCGGGTGAACTTGTGTCCTGTGAATCAAGTGGTTCTACCCAAAGACCTGAGAATCTGGAGGGTGTACCTCGTTGCCTTGGAATCGAGGGATTGTAATCTAGATTATTATTGAATAGAAAGCCGTACGGGTTGTGCGGGACTGGATGTAGGGTAACACCGAACCAGTATAAAATTCCTGGTGTGTTCTTTCCTTTACTTGCTTTTTATTTACATTTGCATTTGTTTGTGATTCTGTGATTTGATCTGTGATTGTGTATTTGCATTAAGTTAGTTAATTCAATTTAAATCAAAGAAGTTTTAAAGAAATTCTTAAAACACTATTCACCCCCCTCTAGTGTTAAATAGCCTTAAGATCATCTTCCGCGTCCCTTTCATTTGGTATCAGAGCAAGTTTTTCAAAGTATTCATAACCTGATTTTTGAAAAGTAACAATGGCTACCAACACTGGTATTTCTAGTTCATTTGTAGAGGGTCAGTCCACTGCCAGACCACCACTTTTCAATGGCAGTAACTATGCATATTGGGCATGTAGAATGAAGATATATTTACAATCCATTAGTTTAGAAACATGGAATATGACACAAACTGAATACACTGAGCCCACAACTAATTTTGCTCAATGGACGACCGTTCAAAGAGAAGTGGCTCAAAACAATTCAAAAGCCATGAATATTTTATTTTGTTCACTAGATAGAAATGAATTTAATAGGGTATCTGTTTGTAAAACTGCATATGAAATCTGGAAAACTCTGCAAGTTACTCATGAAGGAACAAGCAAAGTTAAATAGACCAAAATTTCTATTCTTACTAATCAATTTCAATTATTTAAGATGTTGCCTAGTGAATATATTCCAGATATGTATAGTCGTTTTCAGGATATTGTTCATTCACTAGTATCTCTGGGAAAAGCAATCTCCAAAGAAGATCAAGTCAGGAAAATTCTGAATTCACTCACTCCAGAATGGGATTTGAAGACACTGGCGATTGAAGAAGCAAATAACATCAGTACCTTGAAGATTGATGAATTAATTGGAAATCTGATGTCATATGAAGTTCAAATTCAGGGAAGAAGGGAGAATAAGTCATCAGAAAAAAAGTCCATTGCCTTCAATGCACTAACTGGTGAATCAGACTCTAGTGATGATGATGAAGAAATAGCCTTCATGACAAGAAACTTTCGAAAATTCTTGAAGTATAGAAAAATGAATAATCACAAGAGAAAAAGTTTTGGAAATAACACTGAATCACTCAACAACATCAAATGCTTCAATTGCAATGAGTTTGGTCATTATCAAAGAGACTGTCCACATCTAGAAAAGCAAACTCCTCAATCAAACAAAGAATATTCAAAGAAAAGAAAGAAAGCATTTGCAGCAACACTGGATGATTCAGATACGTCCTCAAGTGATGATGAACAGAAAACAGAACTGGCAAATATGTGTTTTATGATAACTCAGAATTCAGATAATCAGGATGATATGGAACTCAAACAAGGTACACGTTTACTATTTTAATTGGTTGAAAATTGGTTGCTTAGAATAGTTTATTAGTTAAGTATATAATTGATTTTATTAACTTAAATTTTTTTTAAATATCTTTCAAAAAATTTATAAAATATTATTTTTATATATTTTCTGTATAATATATTTTCAAAATATATTCAGACAATAATCATAATATATATCAGTATATATATATATATATATAAATCTTGTACATGCTTGAAATCATTTTTGCAAAATCTGATGTGCATGTCGACATGGCACTTATTGGTAATGTCGACATACCTGTAGCAAATCAGATTTCTAAATTTGAATTCAAAATACAAATTTCCCTCCACCTTTTCACTAACTCCTATGTTCTTAATAGTTATGACTCTTTGACCAGAGAATCCACCTATTCAACCTCTTTATATCTATCTTCTATCAACACTTATCTCCATCTTCAATTCAAATTCAAAACAACTTTTATCTTCAAACACTCTTATCTCTTCAAAAATGGCATCCACTAGCAACGTAGCCGGAATGAGGCTGTCAAGAGCCACCAAAGATCATCTCTACAATAATAGAGATGCCATACTTGCATACATTAATTATGCAACTTATGGAAAAGTTCATTCGGGTAATTTTGCTATTTTTAATGACTTCGCTTCTTATGAAATTGATGCTCTCTTTCAAAACAATGGTATTCTAAGCCTGGTTGACAATAACCAAAATGATTTTGTTTGCTATCCAAACCTTGTCAAAATGTTTTATGCAAATTTAAATCGTGGTTTTTATAATAGAAGGGATGATGAAGTGTGGAGTAGTGTCAAGGGGACACAAATTGTTTTGGATACCGATGTTTTAGGAACCATACTTGAGTGTAAAAGTACCGGTTCCAATCTTTCTTCTTTTGAAATCGAGGAAACCGATCGTGAAACTTTTCACAATATTTTTGAGGAAGAAATGGATTTCAAAAAAAAAAATTTCGACCAAAAGCTCGTATTGTTAATCTTCTCCTTCAACGCACTATTACTCCGAGATCGGGAAATTACAATAACCCGACTCAAAAAGTGTGTAAGGCTCTTTTTGCAATTTTTGGAAATTATGATATTAATTGGGCACAAGTTATCTTGGATGAATTTCGACACAAAAACTTGGATTCGGGAGAGAATGCATTATATCATGGAATATACCTCACTAGAATTTTTAATTACTTTGGAGTGGATATGAGAGGTGAAGAATTCTTTCCACGAAAGGTTTTTAATCATTCCAATATTTCACTTATGAAAATTCCGCACGTGTTTCAACCATACGAAACACTAACGGAAAAAGAAGCACGATTGGGGTATGAGGAAATGCAAGAAGATGAGGAGGAAGAAGAAGAAGAGGAAGAGGAGGAAGAAGAAGGTGAGGAAGAAGAAGGTGAGGAAGAAGAAGAGGAAGAAAGTGAAGAAACTTCCTTAGAGAGTATTGATTTTCCCACACGACCATCAAACAAGACTCTCCTTCACAATCAACGAGTGATTGTGAAAAATCAAAAAGCTCTCAAACACTCCGTAAACAAAAAATTGGACAAAATGTCCAATACTATGAACAAGTTCTTCTCCAAAGTCAACAAGAAGCTCAATATCTCATCATCTTCATCCTCATCTACTAGTTTCTAGAGTTTACTTTTTGTATATCAATGAAATTTGGTGTATTGAAAGTTGTATCTTTATGTTTTCTTTATGAAATTCATGTACTTCTCTGTTCTAGTATGAAATGGAGCTTATTCTCTGTTTATCTTGCTGTTACTCTTATTTATATCAAGTAATATATATAAATCATATATATATATATATACACTGAAAATTCAAAAATAAGATGTGCAAAATCTGCTATGTATGTCGACATACTGAATAGAGGTCATGTCGACATATACTGGTAATATTCTGAATGGACATTTCAATTTGAAATTCAAAATAACTCCTTATGTCTATTCATTTCAAACGACTTTCCTGTCTATTTAAGTCCTATTTTCTTCCAGAAAACTTCTCATAACTTCTCTCTACTCTTATCTACTTATTTCCTTCTTACTTATCATCAAAATGGCTTCATCCTCTTCAAATCTAAGTGATAATCTTGAAGAAACTCTCAAATCCTTCAAAGATATTCTTACTTTTATTCTACGAAATCAGAGGCACTTAGAACTGAGTCAAATGCAGATGATAAAGGAACAAGAAAGGCATTTCGATGCACTATGATGGATGATCTCCGCTCTCAACAAAGAGGATCTCCATGTAAATCCACCGAAGACATTGCTCCAGGACGATGAAGATTGGGAAGTAATCAAAGCGGATCCTATCTTTGGAAAAGAGGGATGGGTCTAAGTTCCACGTAACATTTAACTTGTTTGATTTGGTTTAAAATTGATTTGATTTGAAATACTTGATTTGGTTTGGTTTTAAACATGGTTGATTTATGATAACTTACTATATTGATTATGTAATAAGACATAAATAGGTGTGCTTATGTTTGATTGATTTGTCTACTTATTGTATGCATTTTCTTTTCATTTAACAGTTATGTATATAGTGATATGAATAAAATAATTTGTGGTTACACTTATTATTCTCATTCTTATATTGCTCATATATAACATTCTAAGTATACGATGTTTAGTGCATTGTTATATCTAGTTTCAGTATTATTAATGATAACACTATCATTAATATCATAGATTTAGGGGGAGTTAGTGTCATTTTTTTGTTGATGACAAAGGAGGAGAAGTATAAAATAGGTTAGTTAGGCATAGATTAAGGGGGAGTTATTAGATTTAGGGGGAGTTATAAGGAGAATATAAATATTTTATAAACAAAGGTTGTCATCATCAAAAAGGGGGAGAATGTTAGTCCATAGGATAGTGGTTTTGATGACAACAACTATAGAAGTGTTATAAAATATATATGTGCAGGAAATCTATATGCAGGTATCAACAAAAGAAGACTGTACAGTAAAGAAAACAAAATTGATGAAGACAAAGATCAAGAGTTCAAGATTGAAGACTCATGAGATTCAAGATATTCAAGAGTTCAAGACAAATAATATAGTTAGGTTAGATATTTGTTAAAACTCATTGAAAGCACTATCATTCTTTTTTATCCAATTTACTCATGGAATGGAAACCACTTCGTTCTTGTTAAAGGGATGGAACCCTAGTGAGATGGAACTCACGAAATATCTAGTGGAACGGATAGTAGCCCTATTTTGTTATCCACTAATTTTGATTCAAAATGATTTTCAAAATTATCTCTTGTTTTATAAAATGATTTTCAAATATTCCTTTTCAAAAGAAAAACCTTCGTTCACATTTCCAAAAATGTTTTAGCCTCAAAATCATATTTATCATTTTGTTATATTTTGATTTCAAAATTGTCCTTGATATTTTAGCCTCAAAATCTATTTTAATATTATATTTACTTTAGTTTATTTACTTTGATTTTAAATATATTTTAGTATATATACATATATACATTCATAAGTATTTCTACTTCTAAATACCTTCTACAAATACATAGAGTCCATTTGAATAAAGTTGCATATGTTTTAAATCATCATTTTCAAAGTAAAGCAAATCATCACTTTTTACTAGACCATGTCGACATCCTATTTACCGGTCATGTCGACATGCTTCCCGTTACAGCAAAGGTTGTTTTCAAAAGAAGTGTCTATTCGTTTAAACCTCTTCGAATGGACACATCCATTCATTCTCTATAAATAGAGACTGTTATGGACGTTTTCCAGTAACTACTTTCTTTATTTTCTCTCCTCTTTACTCTCTTATCTTATTTTCTAATTATCCTATCCATATTCTGCCGAAATATTAAGTGAATCAAACCAGAATATCTCTAGTTTGATTCTCTGCCACTCTCTTCAAAGAATCTCAGTGCTTATCAGAGTTATAGATACATTTGTACTCAAAGAAACTTGTGTGGGGTTATAAAGGTGTGATCGTGTCCTTGGAAATCGATCGGGTGAACTTGTGTCCTGTGAATCAAGTGGTTCTACCCAAAGACCTGAGAATCTGGAGGGTGTACCTCGTTGCCTTGGAATCGAGGGATTGTAATCTAGATTATTATTGAATAGAAAGCCGTACGGGTTGTGCGGGACTGGATGTAGGGTAACACCGAACCAGTATAAAATTCCTGGTGTGTTCTTTCCTTTACTTGCTTTTTATTTACATTTGCATTTGTTTGTGATTCTGTGATTTGATCTGTGATTGTGTATTTGCATTAAGTTAGTTAATTCAATTTAAATCAAAGAAGTTTTAAAGAAATTCTTAAAACACTATTCACCCCCCTCTAGTGTTAAATAGCCTTAAGATCATCTTCCGCGTCCCTTTCATTTGGTATCAGAGCAAGTTTTTCAAAGTATTCATAACCTGATTTTTGAAAAGTAACAATGGCTACCAACACTGGTATTTCTAGTTCATTTGTAGAGGGTCAGTCCACTGCCAGACCACCACTTTTCAATGGCAGTAACTATGCATATTGGGCATGTAGAATGAAGATATATTTACAATCCATTAGTTTAGAAACATGGAATATGACACAAACTGAATACACTGAGCCCACAACTAATTTTGCTCAATGGACGACCGTTCAAAGAGAAGTGGCTCAAAACAATTCAAAAGCCATGAATATTTTATTTTGTTCACTAGATAGAAATGAATTTAATAGGGTATCTGTTTGTAAAACTGCAAATGAAATCTGGAAAACTCTGCAAGTTACTCATGAAGGAACAAGCAAAGTTAAACAGACCAAAATTTCTATTCTTACTAATCAATTTCAATTATTTAAGATGTTGCCTAGTGAATCTATTCCAGATATGTATAGTCGTTTTCAGGATATTGTTCATTCACTAGTATCTCTGGGAAAAGCAATCTCCGAAGAAGATCAAGTCAGGAAAATTCTGAATTCACTCACTCCAGAATGGGATTTGAAGACACTGGCGATTGAAGAAGCAAATAACATCAGTACCTTGAAGATTGATGAATTAATTGGAAATCTGATGTCATATGAAGTTCAAATTCAGGGAAGAAGGGAGAATAAGTCATCAGAAAAAAAGTCCATTGCCTTCAATGCACTAACTGGTGAATCAGACTCTAGTGATGATGATGAAGAAATAGCCTTCATGACAAGAAACTTTCGAAAA
This sequence comes from Allium fistulosum, assembly GCA_030737815.1. Lineage (NCBI taxonomy): Eukaryota > Viridiplantae > Streptophyta > Magnoliopsida > Asparagales > Amaryllidaceae > Allium > Allium fistulosum. The sequence goes on from CM060907.1 coordinate 400,344,952, forward strand.
TTCTTGAAGTATAGAAAAATGAATAATCACAAGAGAAAAAGTTTTGGAAATACCACTGAATCACTCAACAACATCAAATGCTTCAATTGCAATGAGTTTGGTCATTATCAAAGAGACTGTCCACATCTAGAAAAGCAAACTCCTCAATCAAACAAAGAATATTCAAAGAAAAGAAAGAAAGCATTTGCAGCAACACTGGATGATTCAGATACGTCCTCAAGTGATGATGAACAGAAAACAGAACTGGCAAATATGTGTTTTATGATAACTCAGAATTCAGATAATCAGGATGATATGGAACTCAAACAAGGTACGCGTTTACTATTTTAATTGGTTGAAAATTGGTTGCTTAGAATAGTTTATTAGTTAAGTATATAATTGATTTTATTAACTTAAATTTTTTTTAAATATCTTTCAAAAAATTTATAAAATATTATTTTTATATATTTTCTGTATAATATATTTTCAAAATATATTCAGACAATAATCATAATATATATCAGTATATATATATATATATATATATATAAATCTTGTACATGCTTGAAATCATTTTTGCAAAATCTGATGTGCATGTCGACATGGCACTTATTGGTAATGTCGACATACCTGTAGCAAATCAGATTTCTAAATTTGAATTCAAAATACAAATTTCCCTCCACCTTTTCACTAACTCCTATGTTCTGAATAGTTATGACTCTTTGACCAGAGAATCCACCTATTCAACCTCTTTATATCTATCTTCTATCAACACTTATCTCCATCTTCAATTCAAATTCAAAACAACTTTTATCTTCAAACACTCTTATCTCTTCAAAAATGGCATCCACTAGCAACGTAGCCGGAATGAGGCTGTCAAGAGCCACCAAAGATCATCTCTACAATAATAGAGATGCCATACTTGCATACATTAATTATGCAACTTATGGAAAAGTTCATTCGGGTAATTTTGCTATTTTTAATGACTTCGCTTCTTATGAAATTGATGCTCTCTTTCAAAACAATGGTATTCTAAGCCTGGTTGACAATAACCAAAATGATTTTGTTTGCTATCCAAACCTTGTCAAAATGTTTTATGCAAATTCAAATCGTGGTTTTTATAATGGAAGGGATGATGAAGTGTGGAGTAGTGTCAAGGGGACACAAATTGTTTTGGATACCGATGTTTTAGGAACCATACTTGAGTGTAAAAGTACCGGTTCCAATCTTTCTTCTTTTGAAATCGAGGAAACCGATCGTGAAACTTTTCACAATATTTTTGAGGAAGAAATGGATTTCAAAAACAAATTTTTTCGACCAAAAGCTCGTATTGTTAATCTTCTCCTTCAACGCACTATTACTCCGAGATCGGGAAATTACAATAACCCGACTCAAAAAGTGTGTAAGGCTCTTTTTGCAATTTTTGGAAATTATGATATTAATTGGGCACAGTTATCTTGGATGAATTTCGACACAAAAACTTGGATTCGGGAGAGAATGCATTATATCATGGAATATACCTCACTAGAATTTTTAATTACTTTGGAGTGGATATGAGAGGTGAAGAATTCTTTCCACGAAAGGTTTTTAATCATTCCAATATTTCACTTATGAAAATTCCGCACGTGTTTCAACCATACGAAACACTAACGGAAAAAGAAGCACGATTGGGGTATGAGGAAATGCAAGAAGATGAGGAGGAAGAAGAAGAAGAGGAAGAGGAGGAAGAAGAAGGTGAGGAAGAAGAAGAGGAAGAAAGTGAAGAAACTTCCTTAGAGAGTATTGATTTTCCCACACGACCATCAAACAAGACTCTCCTTCACAATCAACGAGTGATTGTGAAAAATCAAAAAGCTCTCAAACACTCCGTAAACAAAAAATTGGACAAAATGTCCAATACTATGAACAAGTTCTTCTCCAAAGTCAACAAGAAGCTCAATATCTCATCATCTTCATCCTCATCTACTAGTTTCTAGAGTTTACTTTTTGTATATCAATGAAATTTGGTGTATTGAAAGTTGTATCTTTATGTTTTCTTTATGAAATTCATGTACTTCTCTGTTCTAGTATGAAATGGAGCTTATTCTCTGTTTATCTTGCTGTTACTCTTATTTATATCAAGTAATATATATAAATCATATATATATATATACACTGAAAATTCAAAAATAAGATGTGCAAAATCTGCTATGTATGTCGACATACTGAATAGAGGTCATGTCGACATATACTGGTAATATTCTGAATGGACATTTCAATTTGAAATTCAAAATAACTCCTTATGTCTATTCATTTCAAACGACTTTCCTGTCTATTTAAGTCCTATTTTCTTCCAGAAAACTTCTCATAACTTCTCTCTACTCTTATCTACTTATTTCCTTCTTACTTATCATCAAAATGGCTTCATCCTCTTCAAATCTAAGTGATAATCTTGAAGAAACTCTCAAATCCTTCAAAGATATTCTTACTTTTATTCTACGAAATCAGAGGCACTTAGAACTGAGTCAAATGCAGATGATAAAGGAACAAGAAAGGCATTTCGATGCACTACGATGGATGATCTCCGCTCTCAACAAAGAGGATCTCCAAGTAAATCCACCGAAGACATTGCTCCAGGACGATGAAGATTGGGAAGTAATCAAAGCGGATCCTATCTTTGGAAAAGAGGGATGGGTTGAAGTTCCACGTAACATTTAACTTGTTTGATTTGGTTTAAAATTGATTTGATTTGAAATACTTGATTTGGTTTGGTTTTAAACATGGTTGATTTATGATAACTTACTATATTGATTATGTAATAAGACATAAATAGGTGTGCTTATGTTTGATTGATTTGTCTACTTATTGTATGCATTTTCTTTTCATTTAACAGTTATGTATATAGTGATATGAATAAAATAATTTGTGGTTACACTTATTATTCTCATTCTTATATTGCTCATATATAACATTCTAAGTATACGATGTTTAGTGCATTGTTATATCTAGTTTCAGTATTATTAATGATAACACTATTATTAATATCATAGATTTAGGGGGAGTTAGTGTCATTTTTTGTTGATGACAAAGGGGGAGAAGTATAAAATAGGTTAGTTAGGCATAGATTAAGGGGGAGTTATTAGATTTAGGGGGTGTTATAAGGAGAATATAAATATTTTATAAACAAAGGTTGTCATCATCAAAAAGGGGGAGAATGTTAGTCCATAGGATAGTGGTTTTGATGACAACAACTATAGAAGTGTTATAAAATATATATGTGCAGGAAATCTATATGCAGGTATCAACAAAAGAAGACTGTACAGTAAAGAAAACAAAATTGATGAAGACAAAGATCAAGAGTTCAAGATTGAAGACTCATGAGATTCAAGATATTCAAGAGTTCAAGACAAATAATATAGTTAGGTTAGATATTTGTTAAAACTCCTTGAAAGCACTATCATTCTTTTTTATCCAATTTACTCGTGGAATGGAATCCACTTCGTTCTTGTTAAAGGGATGGAACCCTAGTGAGATGGAACTCACGAAATATCCAGTGGAACGGATAGTAGCCCTATTTTGTTATCCACTAATTTTGATTCAAAATGATTTTCAAAATTATCTCTTGTTTTATAAAATGATTTTCAAATATTCCTTTTCAAAAGAAAAACCTTCGTTCACATTTCCAAAAATGTTTTAGCCTCAAAATCATATTTATCATTTTGTTATATTTTGATTTCAAAATTGTCCTTGATATTTTAGCCTCAAAATCTATTTTAATATTATATTTACTTTAGTTTATTTACTTTGATTTTAAATATATTTTAGTATATATACATATATACATTCATAAGTATTTCTACTTCTAAATACCTTCTACAAATACATAGAGTCCATTTGAATAAAGTTGCATATGTTTTAAATCATCATTTTCAAAGTAAAGCAAATCATCACTTTTTACTAGACCATGTCGACATCCTATTTACTTGTCATGTCGACATGCTTCCCGTTACAGCAAAGGTTGTTTTCAAAAGAAGTGTCTATTCGTTTAAACCTCTTCGAATGGACACATCCATTCATTCTCTATAAATAGAGACTGTTATGGACGTTTTCCAGTAACTACTTTCTTTATTTTCTCTCCTCTTTACTCTCTTATCTTATTTTCTAATTATCCTATCCATATTCTGCCGAAATATTAAGTGAATCAAACCAGAATATCTCTAGTTTGATTCTCTGCCACTCTCTTCAAAGAATCTCAGTGCTTATCAGAGTTATAGATACATTTGTACTCAAAGAAACTTGTGTGGGGTTATAAAGGTGTGATCGTGTCCTTGGAAATCGATCGGGTGAACTTGTGTCCTGTGAATCAAGTGGTTCTACCTAGAGACCTGAGAATCTGGAGGGTGTACCTCGTTGCCTTGGAATCGAGGGATTGTAATCTAGATTATTATTGAATAGAAAGCCGTACGGGTTGTGCGGGACTGGATGTAGGGTAACACCGAACCAGTATAAAATTCCTGGTGTGTTCTTTCCTTTACTTGCTTTTTATTTACATTTGCATTTGTTTATGATTCTGTGATTTGATCTGTGATTGTGTATTTACATTAAGTTAGTTAATTCAATTTAAATCAAAGAAGTTTTAAAGAAATTCTTAAAACACTATTCACCCTCCCTCTAGTGTTAAATAGCCTTAAGATCATCTTCCGCGTCCCTTTCAATACTCCGTAAAGTTTAATCGCAACATGTGAGATACGATGTTAGGGTAGAAGAGTGACCATATCGTTCGTATGTATATTCATGCATAATGTACAACGAATACATATGTAAGCATGGACATTGTATGCAGTTAAAGCAGTAGTGCAACTGAGCATGACAAACAGAAATGGTAGTTCAAAGCTGGAGTTGCGATTTAAAAAAATTGCACATATGTAATGTAGGCGAAAGAAAACTAATTCAGTTATCATACGTAGAGACGTACAATTTTGTAAAAAAAAGTGCAAAATAAGGTAGCAGAAAAAAAAGGGAAGACGTGAAAAACATACACAAAATTAGTAGCTACAGACATAAAAACGTAAATGTACCACAAACATGAAATCATAAAATGCTAGAAATTAATTTCTTTGCTTCTCCGTAATCTTGATCCCAAGAGCTGCTGCAGCCTGCTGATATGTATCACCATCCTGAGGATAAGAGAAAATAAGGTACGGTTTAAGTTCGTTAGCGGGAAACATGTTGAAGTAATAATATTTTTTAATATCAAGTTAAGACACGTAGATACAGGATAGGTTTGAAAGGTATAACAATTCAAAGTATAAGTATCCATAAGTACAACGATCGGGTAGGATTTGGTAGGGACAAAGTCAAGTACTGTTATTCGGTAAAACAACGTTGCGTAGGATGTACAATGCAACATTAAACGTGACATATAATAGGTGTTAGTAGACACAAGTGCTGTGTGTACATAAAATGCGCATGCTGTTAACTAATTAATGGGAGTAGTAAATGGAGAGTAAAAAGGTGAAAAAATATGTACCTGAATCGCATTTCCTCTTCTTAGTGTCTTTCTAGGGAGTGGTGGATCAGAAGCCCGTACTACCGGATGGTTCACAATACCGTCGTCCTGCCAAACATAACAACCTATCATTGCTATGCCACCAATTGAATATAGATAGAAGAACATCCAAGACTGTAAATCAAACCTGAGCAATCTGTTTCTTTCCTTTGATGTCTGTTCCGGACTGTATGTTGTTCGTCGACGGCAATTATATCGGTTTAGAAAACCGTCGAACGAATTTTAAAAATAAAATTATAACCGCAAGCGCACGGCGTACTATTGAAGTACGTGGCGAGTACAGGTCGATCCGCAGGGAATTGATGATTTTAAAATTCTACTCAATCAAATTAAACAAAGTTGAAAATGTGATCAGCTAAAAATGTAGAAAACTAGCAAAAGAAAATTGATAAAAATATGAGAGTGTGAAGGCAATTTAGAGGGAATTTCCACTCTCTAGATCACATAAATCAACAAAATGAAGTTATGATCTCTCTTTTCTTGTCATTAGTGTAATTAGTTGATGTGCTTATCATAAGAATGGTATATTTGTGCTATTAATTAGCACAATATAAACCATCAAACTATAACACAACCACTAATACACATTTAACTCTCATGAAATATGACAACAAAGTTGAAAGCAAAGTCTATTTTAAGCATGGCCTATTAACTGTTATTTAGAAATATATGCCATCAAATTTTGATTTCAACAATCACTTTATCACCATCATCATATGTAGATGAAGAGGTAATCATTGTTTGTGATTGTTTAAGCATAGTCTATTTGGTGCCAACAATATAGGCTATCAAATTCACATCAAAAACAACAAGTTAAACCACTTCAATTGATTCATTAAGCACAAAAAGAGAGCATAAACATCAAAATGTTGCATCTATATACTAGAGAGCTTCATTACCCCTAAATTGTAGGGATTAGCCTCTCATATTTGTTATCATATAAACAAATGTAGAAAGCAACAAGAAACTAACAAGAGGAAAAAGAGAGCAAAATGTAAGGAAAACTATTCTACTTGCATAAAAGAAAAGAAATCTACACTACAACATAAGAAAGAGAGCATGTAAATGTAAAGAGCATATATTGAATTGCATAAGAAAGAAAAGAAAAATTACAAGAAATAAAAATGGCTAAGTAGCCATGAAAAGAGAAAGAGAGCTTTCCTTTATTTTTAAGCTAAAAACTAACTAAGAAAGACTAAGGGAAGAGAGCCTAAAAGAGAGACTAAGGGAGAGGAGGTTACATGAAACATAAGGGGGTACTTATACATGTGTTAAACCCTAATTCATATTTTTTGGGAATGCCCAAAATACCCTTGAGAAAGTGTGGAGGCCAAGTAATCATTAGTTTCTACTAATCATCATTTAAGTGCACATGAAGCCATTAATTCCATAAGCATGTGCATTAGCCTCTAATTTGTACATTAAGGTAGGTGGGGTCCTCTATTATCTTCACTTTGAATTATTTCCATCTTCATTTGTTCTCTTCACTCTTGTGCATGCATATATTATCATGAAGCCACTTGTAAAATTCACCAAATTTCCTACAAAACAACATAGAAATTCCAAGTAAATTTTCACAATTTAATAAATGCATAAAAATGACCATTTTACCCCTATATGAAGATGAATATGTGACAATTTGAAAATAACTTGAATTTTGGTTTAAACAAGTTAAAATACCTGATATGATCGTTTATTTAATTTAAATAGATTAAATATGGTGGTAAAAATATGCACATTTACGTGCACATCAAATACCCCCACACTTATCTTTTTATTCGTCCTCGAATAAAGAAAAACTAAGATAAATCCGTTTTCGTAGGGAGCACGATTGCATTGAGCGTATGCAACAAGCCGTTAAACCTCTGGGTGTTCCCAGTAGGATGAGTGTTTTCTCGTGAGGGTTTCAGCGGATACTACCCACAAAATCCAAATGCAGAATGAAAATATGTACAAAATGCAAGATTTATTTATAAAGAGATGAATGCGAGTTTTTGAAAATATTTACGAATGAAGGATTTACTTTTAAATTAACACAAATAAGTTAAATATAGGTTTGGTTATTATCTTGAAATTTAAGTCATTTACTCGTCAAAATTTCCAACAAAAATTAAGTTATCATAACAAACAGACTATAGTTTAACTCATTGTTTCGGTTGATAATAACAGTGTAACTATGCTATGGATCCTTAATTGATTATCAAAGTTTATGAAAGTGGTAATTTTATTTCTTTTCAATAACAAGTCAAATCAAATAAGTTAAAATAGCGCTTGGATTTCAATTGCTTACTCTCTCTAATTTTTTATTTGAAAATTTTATTGATATTAACAATATTTATATATGCCTAACTCAAATAAACTGAGGCCAGATATATTACCCGTGCACTACCTTGCGGACTGATGTGAGGGGAATACAGAGTGTGGCGAGTGAACACACAAGTGTGAACACTTATCGACTATAGGCGTTATTAATAAAAGAATTTTTTTTATATATATACACCTAACTCGGATAAACTGAGGCCAGATATACCGATCGTGCACTGCCTTTCGGGCTTACGCGAGAAGGGTACAGAGCATGGCGAGTGAACACACGAGTGTGAACACATGACTCTAGGTGTTTATTAAGAAATATATACATATACATAAGAAATATATTTTTTTGTTTTGTTTTTTTTTATTTTTTGTAGTAATTTTTTTAGAAAGAGAGTTTCGCACTATCATCTTAGCACCATTTAACTTAGAAGACAAAAAAAATGTTATATCATTTGCTTTAAATCAACCACTTTTTAAAACAAAGATTTTAAAATAGGATATATTTCATAATTATCACGTATGAATCTTCCTATATACTAGTTAAACCATTTTTATTTGTAATCAAACTTCATTTTTATTTTTGTTAAGACAAATTAAATTTTAAAATTTTCAATTTAATAAACCAAAACCATATATTTATCCTATAGTGTTTCTTTAATAATACATCAAAATGCTTTTTTTTTCTAAATTTATTTTTTGAGATTTTTTTTAATTTTGGAAAGAAAATAAAAATAAAAATAAATAAACCATGAAAAATCGAAAATGATGATGAGTCTCCCCCCACACTTGGTTTTGACTGTGTCCCCACAGTCAACCCAAGTGGAAGGAGAAAAATAAAAATAAAAATGGCCTTTATTTATATGAAAATGAACGGTATTTACACGAAATCAGAAAGTATATCGTCAAAAAATAAATGAAACGGTCTTCCAAAGACCGATTCATTTGTCTCGTTAAGTATACGAGACACAGCTCAAGCTCAGAAAACCAAACCATACAAGATTTCGAAGTTGAATTTGGATTTGGAAAAACGAATGCTGTTTTATTAAAAATTGTACGAGCGTTTTATTTTCAATGATTTTTGAGGTTGATAAAACGATTGATTGAAGTTCAAGTTTATTTTCACCAAATTGAAATTCAAGCTATTCATTGAAAAATTCTTCAGAATTATTGATTTCAAAATCAAATTGGTGATTTAAATCTTCCCCATCAGAGTTTAACGACTCGTTTTCAAAAAGTCCATAAAACTCGTGTTCGTTAAATTCGACTTCCTTTGTTGGATTATCAACAGCTTCATTACGTATCTCGAGATCAAAATCCAAAGTTGTTGTATTCAAATTTTCAGAAAAAGGAAGATCGAAATTTAAATCGAGTTTCTCACCCGCAAAAGAATTGAAATCCAAGTCAATCACCAAATTTTCAACAACTTCGTTAAGATCGTTATTTTCAATTTCAAAAGTTGTTATTTGAAAATCGTCGATTTGGGTAAAAGATGGATTATTGTTTGACTCTTCACACATTGGAATTTGATTTTGTTTTTTACGTTTTTTCATATATGTTTCAAACAACGAATTCGTGTGATCATCGTAAATTTCGTTCATTTTTTCAACAAAATCCAATTTATAGTTATAAGGATTTTCACTTTGAAATTGTCGAGAATAAAGATTTTCAACCGTATCGTGGTTAAGATTATTCCCATTGCCAAATTCGTTTGAAAAGTTGTTTCCATTTTCATTTTGAGTTTGAAATTCATTTTGGAGTTCGAAATTGAATTGGCATGGGTTATCATTGAAATCGATTGAATTTTGAATTGAATTCAAATTTGAAATCCTTGAAAACTTTGACTCGAGTTATTGCAATACGAATTGCACAAATCATTTATTGTTGTGTAGAGAATTCGAGTAAAGACGAAATCATTTCAATGATTTTTTCAAGATTCGAGGGTTGATCATCGTTTTGAAAATTTTGTTGTTTAAAATTCGAATTATTTGAAGAATAGTTGTCGTTAAAATATCCAAACGAATTTGGAGTAAAATCATATGGATTATATTGATTTTCACAACTATTGTAAAATTCAAATGAGTGGGGAAACTCAGACATTTTCAAGAATGTTTTTTTTTTGTAAAGGAAAAATAGTTACAAATAGAATTTATTTTTTTCAAAATGGAAAATTGATTTTTTTTTTGTTTTTCAAATTTTTTTCTTTGTTTTTGAAAAGGTTTTATATTTATTTCTTTTTGGATTTTTTTTTTGTTTTTCTAATTTTTTTTTTGGATTTTTGAAATTTCAAAGGAAAAGAAAAAAAATTCAATGAAAAAGAATGGGAAAATTTACAATCTTTTTTAGTTTTGAATTTTGAATTTTTTTAAAATATGCATGAACTAATGCAACTAAATGAATGCAAAGTTAATAACAAATGATATATCCTAAGTTAACCCAGAATTGTATAATCACATATTGTCTTAAATAAACAAGATAGTTCTCAGCCAGGTAACAGACAGGATTTATCGGTGTACTATGAATCACCGCAGCAATGCAGTCGAAGGTTTAAGTACCTTCAGAGAAACAACCACTATAATATTTACGAATCACCGTAATATTTATAAATGGTTATTACTCTACCGTAGCCTAGACATCGAGAAATTAAATTGTTCAAAGAAGACAATTTACCAATATACAATTAAGTGTTATCGATGTCTAACCGTTATTATTAATCAAAATGAAATGCAAAGCAGAAACTAAACGTGTATTAACAATGCAACTACGAATGGATTTTTGTTTTTTTTTTTGAATTTTTTTTTATAAAATGCAAATGCAAGTCACCAACAATGCAATTCAAATAAAAGTAGAGATAAAAGCAGCAAAAAAATTTTTATAAGCAAGCCAGCAATTTTTTTTTGGAAAGATCGGCAAATCAAGCAATTTATTTTAGGAGGCACTTTTGATCCTTCTGCAATTCTGCTTTGGCAACTTGTAAATAAAAAAAAGATATATACATAGATTATATATATATATATATATCAAAGAAAAATAAAAAACTAGAACAAACTAAATGAAAATAAATTCAACACAACCCTTTTTTTGAAATTGTAAAATATTTTTTTTTTTGAAAGGAAACTTTAAAGTGAAGTTTTACTTAAAAAAACCTTAGCTACGGCCCAGGCCAACTTAAATTATTCTTCAAAACAATGAAGTGCTGCTCTGTCAAAACAAGTTGAAACTCTCTTTTTTTTTCGGTCCCAAAACAACACAACCCTGCCCACTCAAATAAAACAACAGAATGAATTCTCTGTTCAAAACAATGAAATAAAATAAACTGCAAACAAGATGAATTCCATCGGTGATTCAGGGAATTTCAATGAATCTCTTTGAAGGTCGCGAGCCGAGTTGAGACGATGGGTGCGTTCATACTGTAGAGGAGGGGTGATTGGGTGAGGCGTAGAAGTTGTCAGAGACGATTGACGACAATGGGGATGTGGGTTTGCCGATCCGAGGTGCAGAAGTTGTTCAGTCAGTTCGATTTTTCTTGATTGAGTCGCGATTTGGTTCAGGTTCAGGGAGGTATGGATCGGGGTTGCATGAACAGGTCGCGATGGGTGTTCTGTTTGGATTGTTCTCGATTCGCTGCTATTTGGAGTGAGCTGGTTGAGGTGATGGAATTGGGTGCAGCAGGTTACGGCAGTAGGCGACTGAAAAGGTTGGTGGTTCGGAAGTGTAGTGGTATGTGATGAGTAGGTGTTTGGGCAGTTTTGCACGGTGTTATGTGCAGTTTTGTGGAGAGTGTGGTGAACTGTTGGCCGATAAGGGAAGCTAATGGCAATGGAGATTGAACTGATGGCAATTGTTAGAAGTGGGTTTTCTGGTGGATGAGTTGTTTGTGAAGCAGGGTTGAAGGAATTGAGATCACGACTGATGATGGTAGTGGTTGAAGTGTGGTCGACAGATGTGGTCGCGTTCTATTAACCAGTTGATCAAGTTGCAGTGTGAAATTGCGGTGGAAGGAGACATGGCGATTGATGTTGACGTAGTTGCAGAGTGAATTGGAAAAGGCAGTGGTTTTGAAGGCGACTGTAGTTGTTTGATTGTCTTGTCAGAGAGTGGTGACTATTGATGTGTTGCAGCAGTAAGAGTATGTGTCAGGTGGAAGTTGTTCACTGTTGTGGTGGAGGGTGTTGAACAGACAGCAGTAGGTTGTATGGTTTGTATGTGTATGGGTTGTATGGATTGTATTTTGGGAAGGGGAGTGTGCACAGTTGTTCAAGAAAGTGAAGGCAGTGTTGTTGTTAAGATTGTATGGTTTCTATTAATCACCGATTGTATGTGATGATTGATGAATTTATATTTTTGACTGTATGTGATGATTGTATGATTTATTTGTAAGTAATTGTTGTTATGTTATGTTGCTTTGTTGTTATTAGTTGAAACAACTTAAATATTTCTCTTTTACTTAATTATTAACTTCTCTGGATTACATTAGTAAAATACAGGTTATGGAAGCAATAGCTACTACTTTTGGTTTCATGAATAAGCGTTTGTTTGCCCGACAATAGGTACGTTCTCGGATTACGGTTTTATAGCGATATTATATTGTTTTTCCCGTGGTTTGGGATATTTTTATTTTGAAAAATATGAAATATATTATTATTATCGATATTATTATTTCTCCCGGACCTCTCCGTACAAAGGAGACCCTGCCGAAATTTTCCGTGAATTTTGGACTTAGAAAATTTTGTGAAATGTTTTCCAAACTTTTGTTAACTTGAATATAAAGGATTTAATTGTTATAAATTGATATATTTCATTTAAATTATTTATTGACGTAAATTAATTGTTTATAAATTTAATATTTTGAATAAGATATATTGATTACTTAATTCCTTCTTTGCCCTTCTTTTCCTTTTCGAGGACGAAAAGTTTTGAGTAGGGGAGAATGTAACGACCCATAATTTTTGATAATTAAAAATAGTTAATTTAATAGGGTTTTGTGATTTAATGTTGGAAGAAATAAAAAATTTGTGATTTAATAATAAAAATATAACGAGAATGCAATGTAATGGTATTAATTTAAGGTAATTTATAACTGCTTTAAATGTAATTCCAATTAATTAAAATGATTAAAGAGTTATAATTGGTTTAGATTGTAAATAAATTATAGTAATGTATGTATTAATGGATAATTAGATTAAAAGAGCAATTGATAATTTAAATGTTGATTAATCAATGAAATGGTACGTAACTAATTGTAACTGATAAAAATAGTGTTGTGGTAGTAGTTATGACTTTGTGTGTAGATAACAACTTACAATTGTTATTAATTTAAGTAAAGGTAACGATTGTCATTTGTTACCGATTTGTTTAAATTGTTGAATTCAATTTGGAATCAAGTGCAATTAAATGTAATAAAATGTTATGTTAATGTAAATTAAGATGAAATTGGAGAATATTAATGTAATGAGATATAAACCAATGTTAATTATATCCAATTGATAATGATTTGGTTGAATAAAAGATTGAAATCAAGTTTGATCAATTTATTGGAATTCAAATTTTATTAATTGGATTTATTGAAATTAAATGTAATGAAATATTATGTTTAAGAAAATTAAGATGATAATTGTAAAAAGATTAGTGTAATAAGATAAACAAAATTTAGTTACAGCCATGAGATGCCAATTGATTGAATAATAAGATGGAAAGGCGAATAAATGGATTTATTGTAATTTAAAGCAATTATCACTATATTTATTTCAATTGGAATTAAACACTATAACTAGTAGAATAATTGACACTGAATTGATATGTAAAATTGTTTTAAACTATTGTAATTGTCTAAGTAATAAAAAATGGTTAGTTATTAAATTTGAAATTAAAAAGTGATTAATTAATTTAATATTAATTTATTTAATTTACGCGAAAATAGCCATTTTGGCCACTGTCTCAGATTTTGACGAAACCAGTTTCATCAGATCCATAATAGTGAATTATTGTAAGGTCTTAAGTTTCGTAGCGATCGGAGTTGTCGTTTGATCGTACGGACTCGAAACGCGTAGGAATCAATTTAATTAAATTCAATTGAAATCAATTTGAAATAAGCTGATTTTAAAACTAACTTATTCATACAATGGAATTAGGACTTGAAACATGTTCCATTGAGTTTAAAACTATTGAAAACGTCTATTTTGATATATGGGATGACCTGTTTTCGTTCCGGAAGCAGAATGGGCTTTTCGGGTCGTATTTGTCGTTTCAAATCTATTCGGATGTTCATTCTTTCTTATCGGGCCTCGGTTATATAAATAGTCTTTCTCTCAAACCTAGCAGTCATTATCTTATTCAGTACGTACCATTTCACCTGTCTACTTCTCCTTTTTAATGGCAGAACCAAATTCAATTACAAAACCCTGATTCCCAAATTGCAAATTCAGTTTCAAATTCAATTCCAAAATCAAAGTCCTCTAAACCTTGTCATATTATATACCGTTTCGAAGCTCTCGACGAGTGTAACCCAGATCTGTAATTCATTTTTATAATCAAATCACGGTTTGGCTGGAATTCGATGGTATATTCTCGGCTGTCCATCCAAAGGTTTCAATTTCAACGGCGGATCTCCATCCTTACGGCGATCAGGGGGTACTGGCACGAAGAGGGAGTGGTGACGAGCATATCCATATGGTTAGCTCGCCTCCTAGGAACGCCATTTCATCGCGACCGGTGGGAAAAGCGGGCAGCGGCCTTTCGTGCTCTAGCAGGTGGGGAGGTCGCGCGTGGGCCCAGAGGAGCGGCCGGAGACGAGAGGCGTGATGGTGGGGTTGGATCTGGGCACGACGACGTGGATGGGCGTGCGTTGGTAGGGTTTCGACGACGGCTTCATGTGTTCGATTGCACATTATAGTTGAGGTTGGGTTTGCCTCGTGAACGTTGACCTAGGTGACGTATTGCTATCTTATTATTTTATATTAAATTCCAAATGTTCTAACGCGTATAACTTCTTCATACGAGGTCGGATTTACGCGCGGTTTGTTCCGCTGCGATCGTATCAAAATTCCGGATATTTTTAAACTTGTTTGGACGAATTCCGAGACTATTCAAATTTGGATGTTTATTTGGATTTCAAATCGATTTGAAATCAAAGGTGAGTGTTTTAACCCACTCACAATTACTAAACTATCTTATGTTAGTTAAATTAAATTGATTATGTGATTAGAAATTAATTGATCGATGTTTGGCATGTTTAAATTTTCATTCTAGTTAAATTTGATTTTATAGCATTTAATCAACGTTTAATTTAATATTGAATTTAAATTGTCAATTTAATACCCGTTATTGATGATCAGCTATCTATTG
The DNA here is from genome assembly GCA_030737815.1 of Allium fistulosum. Lineage (NCBI taxonomy): Eukaryota > Viridiplantae > Streptophyta > Magnoliopsida > Asparagales > Amaryllidaceae > Allium > Allium fistulosum. Next base: position 400,360,133 of record CM060907.1, read on the forward strand.
ATGTTTATTGGTTGATTTGGATGATGATTGTGATGGTTGTTTGATTATCGATATTGGATGACTAGATATTGTATTTTATATTGTTATGACATTGCAAGTTCCCTATGGGTTGAAATGATACATAACGGAACGATCTATAGGTTAGAGAAAAATTGTTATGGGTTGAAATGATAGACTCGAGCGATTTTATTGATTTTTATTTAATTCAGCATTGCGGTTTGAAATGATATATAACTGTAAAAATTTTAATTGCGGATTGAAATGATAAATATCCGTATCACTTGACCCTAGGGTAGAAAATTATATACGGACATTGGATTGGTTAAATTAAATGATTTTTAATTCTTTAAATTTTGAATTCAGTTAACTACCATTTTTAAATAGAGATGTATTTATATAAACTGAATTATTTTCGATAATCCAAGCATTAATACTGAAATTAGAATTGATTTAATGAATTGTTCAAAGGCTTTAAATTGGAATTTCAAAGTTGAAGTGGCAAAAATAAATGAATTTATCGGAATTGAGTTATTGAAATGTTGGATATAACTTTGAAATCTATTTTAAACTAATTTAAAATATTTTATTTAAATTAACTATTTTAATCGCTATTTAATTTATATTTATCTATTATAACCTATTTAATCCAATTTAAATCTATTTTACCAATTTTAAACTAATTAAATTTATTTAATCTATTTTAAATCTATTTAATATAATTTAAATCTATCTAATCTATTTGAAATTTATTTAATCTATTTTAAATCTATTTTAAATTTATTTAATCTACTTAAAATCTATTTAAAATAATTTAAATTTATTTAATCTATTTTAAATCTAATTAAATCATTTTAAATCTAATTAAATCAAATTTAAATCTAATTAAACTATTTTACTATTTAAACTATTTCAATCTATTTTAAACTATTTTTAAAACTATTAAAACTATTTATGACTACCTAAACTATTTTCTAAAGTTTCAGACTGTGTAAAGCTGAAATATTTATATTTAAATCCTTGATGATAATACAACCTAAGTTGGAATTTTGAATTGATACTTTTTGCGAAGTGACATATTTGAGTAAATATAGTGATTTTGGAATGAGGATCTAATTTACCTATCGTACCGATAATTTCAACAGTGAATATGATGTCGAAAGTAAATAAGATTTTTGAAAGTGATATGATTTTAAATGTGATATGATTTCGAAAGTGATTTTGAGAATATGATAGTTTGATATCAATTATGAATTGACTTTTGAAATTTGAAGGAACCATCCGGTGTGTAATAAGCGTTTGGTTGTTAAAGAGACCGGGATCTGATATTGTCATACTCTCTGCCAATACCGAAAACCACTTTAACAACTGTGTACGTGGTGGAGATTTCAGAAATGAAGTAGGATGGTTTGGCGAACGATTCTGTATGAGGTATTTATGTAGCCCTGACTCCCGTGCGTCAGCTTAGATGTGACTAAAACAGGAGCTATGTCGGGCCAAGTGAGGTCATTCCTTCAATCAGACACATTTCTTCGATACCATACTATTACCTTGTGATTGATTTGGTGGCCACCCCTTGATTTTGATTTGGGAGTGTTTTCCGAGGTGGGCGGTAGTAGCTGCTATGCATTACCACCAGTCCGACTCTACAAACGGTATATCTACCCTGGCATTGCCTCGAGTGCCGTGTTCACATGGCCTAGAGCGCCTTCTACGAGTTTGTTTTGTACCGTACCTATGGGGTGTCCTCTGGGTAAACCACCGGTTTGGTGGAGCTTACAGCATTGTATAGATTACAGGAATATATAAAATGTGTTAAGGGGGATATGGGTAATGCCTTAACGCTATTTTAATACTTTACTTTATTATAGACACTATTATAATTGCGTATTGTACTACATAGTAGATAGTTTAACAGATCCTTAGGAGATGGAAATCCCGAACATCTCTTAAGTTATTACACTCACGTTAGACACTGGATAGGAGATGTCAAACCTCGTAAACATCTCCGACACCGTTACACTCAAATTTATTTACTGTTGATTTAACTTACATAAGATCTTTAGTTCTGACTCGAGTGTTTTGTCTTTTCAATTCGCTCGAGTCAGTCTGAGCTTTTCAGTTTATCGAAGACTGCTTTCTAGAGGATGAAGACAAAGATTTTGTACTATTATTATGTATTATATTTATTCCACTGCATCATGTTGTTCTGCTGCATTTATTTATAACTTATTCTTGTTGTATGTAGCTCCGATCTGTGTTATAAAAGTTTAATCGATGTTATTTGTAAACAGCTTAATGAACTGTTTATCTGATTATTATATTTTGTCCTTCTGCTGTGAGATTCTGTATGTGTTTCCTTTTTCTCTGCTTTTTCTTATTTACCCCATAACAATCTGCCCTTTTGAAAGGTTTGAGTCTGGCCTGTGTGTCTGCTTAAAAGGTCCAAAAAGGCAGGTCGCTACAGTTTCATGCAAAAGAGAAGATGGTAGTTACACGTTGCGGACAAGATCACCACAACAGCAGAGAATGTGTGAGTTAAATTTAAGTACATATGGAATAGTTTCACCGAATATAGTACTAAACAGTGTACTATACACAGTTCAGGAAATGACAGTCAGAAAAGGTAGCTAAGCTAAAAAATAAATGTTCAAATCTAAGTTGACTGAGGTGTAGGACGGGCGAGTAGGTGTAGGTGAAATGCGACATGAGATATATATAGCACGTCTGAATATGGAACATCGTAGGCAGTATAGTTTCGTTGTGATACATATGTAGAAAGCCAAAAATATGCAGAAACAAATTGTTAACCAACACATTGAACGTGCACAAGTCATGGAGAACTAGTAATAAACTTATACATATTTATCCTACATATAATTCACATACAAATATATAATTTCTTCCACCAGCACAACAGAGTTAAAATGATCATATCCGAGTAATTCGTAATGTGATGTGACCGCAACGTGTTGACAATCCAGGCATTGTGCACCGTTGATTTTGTGCAATCCTACAAACGTCTAGCGTAATTCCTGAAAGCAGAGATAAATAATCTTCGTTCGAGTATATGAACCGTTGGAATGCTGAAACACACAGTACAACGATAGTCTGCATCGAACATTATATTTTTATTGGCCTGTACAATAAAATAAAGTTTCACTATTTCATCAGTAGTTGTAATGGCAGGTCATCCATATTCTGATTATGATAAGATGCAAAAACGGCGTATATCAACAGAAAATCAATAACTGGAGTAAGTAAATGAGCTATATCTTAGTTAAGCAAATGGGAAATTAATTTAACCGATGATTGGTTCACAAAGATGTGATCAAATTTGTCTGAAATTCAGGCCAGTGATAATAAAGTGTAGAGGACTTTCATTTTGGTTGTATACAGTTAAATAATTTGCAAACAAAGTTTTTTTTAGCAAATGAACTACCTTTTGTAAACGGAAAACATATGCCGATTAATCAAGTACAAAACTGTATCTGGGTGTGCAAAATACGAAAATAGAATTACCAAAATTCGAGCTGTATTGTGACTACTTTCTTTTTCCATATATTTTAACCGCATGTGAACAACTGCATCTATGTGATATGTAACAACAAAGTGGACAAAGAGTCGGAATATAACCAATCCCCCGCGTAAAACAACAGTAACCGTGTCAACGTTGGGCGAGAAAGAAAAAGCAATAAAGAATATGAGAGGTGCATAAAAAATGTAGCGTTGACGTAACATGGATGTTTGTGCAGCGGTGAAAAAAGTTGGTTTCAAACAAAATCAAGCTGGTTTATGAAAGTCGCATATTAGCAAAACCAACTAACGCATATATAGACAGACGGTAACAATTTAAAGCTAGAAGGTAATTACCACTGACAGTAGAATGCGACGTCAATCATAAATCATCAACGCATGATCTACGCCTTCCACACCTATATCGTAGGAAACACATTGAACATCCGTTTACAATAATAGTTTGTAACTACTAAAATCAGTAATTAAAAATCATGAATCGTGGATAAATAACATTATACCAGCAAGATTTGTAAAGACTTCCTTGTAAACAATGTTTTGCGTGTATTTTTGAAAACCCGGTTTAGTAGTGCCGAGCAATATCTTTAGACCAGACATTGATGTCATATTGAAATTGCTATGTAAAGTTTTCCGTGTGTGAAAACGGGCCTTGGTAAATAAATTTCAATTTTCTCCAAAGTTTGACCCTGACTTTTGTTAATTGTCATTGCAAAACAGACTTTAACTGGGAATTGACTTTGATGCAGGACAAATAGCCACTTTATGTCGTCAGAGGTTAAAACTATCCTCGAAATCAATACTTTCCTACCCATATTGTTCCCCATTACAATCTCAGCTTCAATAACCTTTGTGGATAGTTGCGTAACAATTAATCTCGTACCATTACATAAACCTAGATTCTGGTTAAGATTCCTCAACATTATCAGCTCACCCACCTTCAAACGTAACTAATGATTCGGTAGGCCCGAAAGTTTTAATGCGTTTAAAAATTCAAGAAGATACAAAAGATGATGTTCTTCGGTTGTATCGGACATAGGGCTGATTGAATCCACATTGTAATAAGTTTGCATGGAACCACCTACCAGATCAATTGCACAGGAATTAATTTCTTCAACGCAATCGTTTGTTGGACCAGGATACACCTTTCCCGCAAATATGATTTTTTTAATATATTCTTATCCAAATCAGGATACGTTATTTCCACAATTGTATGAATGGCATCATCTACGTTCGGTATAAGATATTCATCGGGTATTTGAATCCAAGTAGGTTCTTCACCCACATCTAAGGACATAGACGTCACCTTCCCTTCGCCCACATCTAGAATCCATTTAGAAAACGATGACAGCTTTGCTCTTTCATCACCTGTTAAGTTGTTATTTTTTCAATCTCATGTTTGTTGTTAGAGTGAAAACTTTACACATTTTCCACAAAGGTGAATAATTTATAGCAGAGCAAACAATCATCTCTCTTGTACCTTTACGAACAACAAGCAGTGTCTGCCTAAACTTCCCACCCAGTACAACTGTCTTCCCACCAAAATATTGACCATCATCGTTACTTGAGTCAAAGGAGACTATATCTGACAATGACTTTTCAAATGCTTCAAATGCATTTCGGTGAACCATAGGAGCCTCATCCCAAATAATCAAATCCATATGTCTAAGTAACTCAACCAAACACGACTGCTTGGTAATATTGCAGGTGGACATGTCATCGAGATTTATAGGAATTTTGAACTTCGAATGTGTAGTTCTTCCACCGAGAAGTAGAAGTAATGCAATGCCAAAAGATGCTACCGCTAATACAATTCTACCTTCCGCCTGTACAGTGCATGAAAAAGTATTCCATAAAAATGTATTCCCTGTCCCTCCACTTCCATGGAAAAAAACCTCCACTGCAGTTGTAAACAACGTAGATTATGGCGTCAAAAACCATTTTCTGCTCCAAATTTAGCAATGGCACTGACTGTTCGGCTTCCATGTGTAACAAATCACAGTCATAGTCCACTTCATCAAATAGTAGTGCGTTATCTACTGAACGAAAATTTGCGAAGTCGGCTTCCCCTAACGACCAGTACTCGGTTAGTGATCTGTTGTTTCTGAGCAAAATCTTTTCTAGAGCAAGTAATGCTTTTGATCTCACCATATTCGAAGACAGATCATGTGACCCACATCCATTCCTACGTACGTACCTCCATTCCATATCCTCGCTACACTTCTCCCAATGTTTATCCCACAGTTGTTTAGGATCTGAAACCTCACAAAAACACAACAACGTTGCAAATATTTCTCTTATACAATTTGGGGATTCCAATGATGAAGCTTCAGTCAATGCCTCATCTCACTCATTGTCATCCTCTAACAAACCCTATGCGAGGCATGCCTCTTTGAAGGTATTGAAAACAACACCATTCATTGTTCTAATGTCTTCATAGCATGTAGGGCCGTGAACAATATTTAAAAGCATACGCATATAAAACCTCTCCCCTGACATAGGATGTGCATAGTATATCCTACCGATACATTCCCCTTTCTGCCTCATCCTCCACTCCTTCGTAGACTTATCCTATACTCACCTAGTAGAAAAATCGACATAGGTAAGCTGGTGAGTTGCGTCACACGTTCTATTAGTCTCCAACCACTAGTTAAACATAGTTTTGTGAATATTATGCCTGCCTTGGACGTCATTTAAATGTTCTGTTTCATCAAAATACACAGTCTGCTCTCCTGGAAAATGAAACATTAACCTCTCCACCGCTGGAGTGCGGTACTGAACATCATACTCAAATATTCTCCACGATGCCTCTGAAGCTGAAATATATCTGCAGTCCAAATAAGTTTTTACTTCATCGACCTCCCGAACTAACGTGCATTCTTTGTTTGCACTATCGTCAATATCAACAGTTGCTCTGTCATGACCCTTGTTGATGTACTTAAATAGGTATTTAACTGACCTTGCTCTGTTACATATCTCTACATTGATATGCGCTTGATATTTGACAACCAAATCAACATTATGAGGTATAACCCAACCATTGTCCTGCATAAACCCATTTGCTGTCTCCGTTGACAACCCATTGTTCTGTCGTCTATAAATAGGAAATCCCATTTTTTAAAAACTGGTTTCGTTCCTATATTGTTTAGGATAATGCTTGGAGCAAGAACCATCCACCATGCAAGCACATCCAGGATTCGCGTAACCGAATGGACCATGAATCATGTGTTGGCATACTGACTGATAAGCAAATGGATCCGCATGTTTATCTGGTATTTCAGCACTAATCACGGCATCACTTGACTAATAGTCTTTCGTCTCTGATTGCCAAACACAAATATAAGTATATGAGCATGCGGTAGTCCTCTTTTCTGAAATTCAATTGTGTAAACAATGTAAAAAAACAAAAATGGAAAGAGAGAAATAAAAAATAAGTTAAGTTAGCGGAAGTGTAGTAAAAAAATGTGAAAAAATTAGTAATAATTTTTCAAACTTACGTGCTTTGACTTTTTCGAAATGACATTCAGTCTTTATGATGCACATTAGCTCTATAAGCTTCATGTGGAAAACATGGGAAATAATGTCCGGTCTATCCTCGTCTTTTTGACTGGGAATGTTTAGTAAAGCCATTTCAATCTCAGGCCACTTTGGATTGCATGAAAATGATACAAAAAAATCTGGGGATCCTGCCCACCGACATATGGCCATAACATCTTGGAAGTTTTGTACCATGTACCTAGGACCTCCTGTGAAAGAGGAGGGTAAAATAACCTTCCATCCTATCGTGCGTGCAGTCATGTCACCAGCCGTAATAGCATCTTGCAGACCCCTGTACAGTTCACATCTTAACGTACTTTGGTTACTATTCATCCACGACAGCATGTCTTCTTCAATACATGTATAACTGTCTACGATAAACTAGTGGAAAAGCCTGCCACCCCACAACAGAACCGAGCCATCTTCTAGTCTGCACTGAATAAGGCAGGCATAATACTCCCTCATTGTAACAGTCGTTCTTTTAGTTGGTAAGAATACGTCAATTATTCTATATTCTATATCACACCTGAAACCATCCTCACTATACGGAAAAAATTGGATATTGCATAGACATAAAAGAAGGATGTTTTTCACTAGTCCTTTTTAGTACCCCATTGCTATCTTCAATCACAATATCACGACAGCCACACGAATCCACATTTGAGTTATCAATCAATGCTGCAATCTCCTACGTAGTTGGTAAATTATATTGTCGTTCATCCCTATAACATCTCTCTAAGAGCCTGACGGTGATAGGTTGGTATTCCAATGCATGAAATCTATCTCTAGCAATCCTAAACACTTTAGCCAACTCGCTGTAGTGGTTAAACATGCGTATTAGATTGTTCACAATACCCACATCTAAATTTTGCACCATACTTTCACCAAACAACGAAACCCGATTACTGACTTCATTACTGGTATCATAAAAATACAATTGAGCAAATTTTGGTTTACCCATCGTCGGCAAAAGCGAGCTAATTCGGTGGTGGTTCTGACCATTTAATCTAAAAACATATGGACTATGACCATTTTTTACGGAGATATCAAGATTCCCACCCATTGATGTAAAAGCAAAAATAGAATTATAAACTCGTATATGTTGCAGAAATCCCATTGAAACGGAACCTCCATTGTAGTCAAGAAGCTCCATCAAATAATTTGGGGCTGGATGATAGGACGGCAGCTGAACCTTTCCCTTCTGACAACATATTAAAATTTTGGATTTCCATTCGTACTCCCCTTTTTACCCTTTCTTCAAACCAAAGCAATGCTCCACAATACGAACATGTACATGTAGGAGGACCAAAATTGTGCACTGAAAACATTTTATGTACGGATTTAGCCAAAAAATTAAGAAAAGGTTTGAACAGCCAATGCATCTTGCAATAACCAAGTTAAACTGCTTAACATACGCTGCCCATAATTCCCTAGTGCGAAAGGACGTGTACATTGTGAAACAGCACACATAGGTATGTTGTTCCCCCATTGAGCTGCGTCAGATGATATCGGAAATGAGTAGGTGGGACACCCTGTCAGGTCGTGGTTTTCTGCAATAACAAATATCAGCGCTAAGAACGGTCAAAATTTGCAATAACCTGTAACAACCATACTGTACAGCATACGTATACATATCTGTCATAGTCCTACAGCAGATGGAAAATAATATCAGTCATACCTATAGCTGCCTTCCACATTTTTTTATGCCTCAGTTTGCGATGTTTGTGATGACGATTTATCGGACAAACTTAACACAGAAAATAGCATATCATAAATGGTTGTGCATAGTATGCATAGCCAGAGGGAAAAAATGCTAATAGTAAAATAGTACTAACTCTATCGACGGTAAGATCGCTCAATCGAAAGCAATTTATTGGCGTCCTCCTCATGTTGTCGACAAAGAAAGTCAGAGAAATTATGTAGGGACCTGTCTACGAAATCATGACAACAGTTGCTGCACAGCTTCCACCTGCTTGAATGATATCTTTTTGCCCGTTTCCACGCCAGCAGCAATCTACATCTCGCTCTTGCAGACTTGCATATCTGGATTTATAAATTATTTCAGCCTCAGGACAGTCGCAACAAATGCAATAGGTCAGCATAAAGAATGTCAAGAAACATAAAAATAGTTGTAAATGTTAGTACACTATTTAAAAAGATGGTGGAAAAAACATGCGTACCGACTACTGACATGTACGCGTGTGTGATATTATGTTGTCTGACATCAAAATCAACCACCCAGCCTAATGAGTTTGGATACGAAGAGTGCACTGAGTCGAGGACATCTGGCGGGGGAAAAAAGGGTTACAAAAAAAGAAAAAATAACAGTAATGGTTATATATGGTTAGAAGCACAAGGCTGAGGAAGGGCAAATGGAACTTATAACACAGTGATCAAAATAGAGCAGCATGCGCAGAAAATCATCGTCATCCCAACAGTCCACTTGTTACCAGAGGTTGACCATAAAGTTTTTGTCATTGATAAGACTGTTGTTATAGTTAGGACCAAAAAATTCGTTGGACAGTTTTATTAATTATAGAAATTAAGGCAGAACATTCGCCAATTTTGTATTCCTTTGCACTGTGCAGTCGAAAACATTTTTTGAGTATCATAAGTTGCCATATCCAACAACTACTACAATAAATTAAATGTATTGATAAACAATTGTAGGTCGGAATAAAAAATGGTATACACTGTTTTTTCCAAACCAGAATTAGATAGCTGCAAATGGCACATGTGCAGAAAATATCCAGTTTTTATTTTTCCCCTTGTGATTATATTTTGTCCACATTAAGCACAATAAAGGTTAACATCTTATTCTATAAATTGATTGCTAACCATTTTCTTCTTTGTTTATATCCTAAACCAGTTCATCTTGTCCTATATAGAAGTCCTGATTTGTTTTCCATCGTGCATATGCCACATGAGTTGAACAGAGAAATGTTATATGTACTGTTAGTTTCCTAGCTTCGGCAATATGAACAAATTAACAATTCATTCACTGCATGAATGTACTGTTATTTTTTCCGCAACAGACACGTAAACTGTTTTGAAAAACTTTAAGTAATATAATATTAAAAAAAATTGAATACTTTATGAAAACAAAATTAAAAAACAGAGCCAGTATATAAACATTTTTTAAGAAATGAGGGAAATAACATATATCATCAGCTTTGTTACCTTAAACACTCATGCGAAGATGTTGCACATCTGTAAAACTGCATCACCAAACATAATCATAGCTATTTTCCTCACTTCTTATTCATGCAAAGCATTTCACAAAACATATAAATAAACAAAATTAAGAACAGAGATAAAAATATAAAACATTATCTGCAGTTGGAATGCAATACAGGTTTCAAATAAAAGCTGCTTCAACTGTTTTTTATGCACGTCGTGCCTTCATTGGACATCAGTCTGAAAATATTGACATTGAAAAACCATGGTAATCATAGTTGTTCAATATGGTTTCCCTTGTATGATAGCGTAAGTGTACTATTCTTAAACCCAGAATTAATACAGTATGCTTATGTCTGAAAACAGAAGGTGACGGTCTTCTTTCCGGACAGAACAACCATTATTTACAAAGTGGTTACTAAATGAATATGGAAATAAGTGGCATTTCATTTTCATATTACATGCACCTACTAATCTTGCATTTTCAGTAATAAACCACAGAAGTAGGAAAAATGTTCAAGTTTCAAACTTGGGTGTAATACCCAGTATACAAACACTACTAACGCATAATAAATTGTTTGATTACTCATTTGCTAATCTACATATAAACCCAATTTTCTTATATGGGAATGGTGATAAAGAATGACTGGATATTGTAATTCATACCTGATAAAGGAACTTTAATATTATATGCACAAATAATGCAGTAAAACATAGGAACCATGGAAAATAATTATTGTAAAAACCTTAATGATTCACAGTAAATTAATTTACTCTTTACAGTGAGAGAAAAGTATGACTGGTTAACATTTACTGATATTATGATGCATCAAAATAGAAAGAATTGTTATGATAAATATTGCTCGTCAATTGGTTCCCATTTTTATGAAGTAGACTTGGCCCTTTTATCATAAGTTCAAAGAATCCTTCCCCTTCAACATTAAAAAAAAATTCATCGGATCTAGCTGGAGCAAAGTATATGCAGTATATCTAAATATAAGAATGAAATTATGCAAAATCTAGTAAAATTAGATAAATATTATATTAAAGTTTATTTTTTGGTTAGGATTGAGTTTTTAGATATATGTACACTTTACGTTCATATATCCATTATATACTTTGTAATCTATTTTGACATACGGAAACCTGACAGAGTAAGTTTTTAGGGTATAATAGCAGATCTATTATTAAATAATTACATGTTCTAAGACATTGTAAGGTTGGTTCAATTAAGTGTATTAACATACACAAAAAGGAATTTTCTTTCTTCACCAAGTATTTGATGCTACTTGACCAAAGATAGACAGGTAATCATTTTAGGTTAGTTTCATAGTTTTAACTATGAAACTATGACTATTTTGAACCTGAAATAAAGAATTGCTTACTAATATAAAATGAATTGTGCACCATCTATCGATATAAAAAAAATTAGGATGAAGTAACAAAAAAAATGAATAATGGCTAAACATATATCACCCATTCAACCAATAAATTGTATAGTTAGTCATTGAAATAACATAATCAACATGGCATCCATGATCACAGAGTGTTAAGCGTGGAATAGTTTCAATCCTTAAAGCAGCGTGCTGTGAATTCAATTATACAACAATCGGTATAACTTCCGTTAAAACAGCACAACCGTCGGTTGGCTGCAAAAGTAAACACCGACGTTAGAACATATTGAATTCATATGACTTAATCCAAAAGTTAGTAAGTTTTAAAACAACACATGGGTATAGTTCCCCAATTTGTGCGTGCTTTACACAACAAAAAGGAAGCACAAAAGTGAAATACTCATAGACTAACCACGAATCTCATAGACTATAGGCTGCAAAAAATTGGGGAAAAAAGATAGATTAATTTGAAACATAAATCCCACAACAAATATATGGGTGATTACCCACCGAAATAGTAATTTGTTTGGGCTTAATTATCAATACCTTAATCACATAAGGTGTAGAAACGTAAAATGATGGAACAGAATAACACCTTTTATCATCATCCATTGTGAAGCATATATATATACATACATATACATGTACATATACACATATATATGTGTTGGACTATATATATTATGTACAGCCTATGGAAGTGAAGAAAGTAAGAAATACTAGTTGTTTTAAAAAATTTAGGTTAGTAAAATAGAAATTGCAAGCACGTGACAAAAAATTTAATGATGAGACCTCACGATTATTGTTGTTCGTAAGCTCCAGAATAAAAAAAAATTGTTTCACTAACAAAACTGATAAGTAAACATGTGACAATTGACATTAAAAATTACTAACAACAATACCTGAGAATCGTTCTCTTATCGAACTGTCATACTCCACTTTTAAGATACATTTTCAGAACTTACATAGTAGCCTTTACTGAATATTTTAATCTATAACAGGTATTTATTGTACCAAGGAGGATAAAAATGTAAGTTCATGGAAAAAAAATAACTTCAAAATGACATCTTAAAAGTAACTTGATGGTAATACTTGGTAAAAAGATGTGCAGAAGTACATTAAGAAAAAAAATACAAATGAGTAATTAGTTGTTTTTATCACCCTCTTCTCAAGGATATCAAATCAAAATAGTGGTAGTCGATAAATGCAACTTATAAAATGGTCAATTAAGTGTGGAAAGTAATGCAGAATAAAGGTGAAATTCACAAAATTAGACTATTGTAAAAATATAGAAAAAGGAGAATAATTGTCTTTTGAAGGATAAAAATTGAAAAAGCTAAAGAAAAATGTGACCTTGCGAATAGATAGCGGGTAATCCTAGTTAATTATGGTAAAATGAAATATAGTATACTTCGTAGTGTCTTTCATATGATGATGGTAGAAGGTAAAATGATGTGGACATCTTCTGATAAATATAATAGTTTAGTGCAACAATTTGGAATCATCTTGAATGTCAGCATTCATGAAAATTGTATGTAAGTATTTTTTTTATTTGATAGAACATACTTAATGCCAGAATGTCAGAAGCATGCACTACATTGATGTGATTTGTTCTATATCATACAGAAGTACAACATAATGGCATCGAGATGCAATAGTCGTAAAGCGGGTTATAAAAAAAATAGTGACAAAAAGAAATTTGGTAAGTGGATTATCACATAATATAGAAATTGTTGAACATGTTTTCCATTATAAGCTTGCATCCTATCAGCCAGTAAAGAAAATCTCAACTTCTTATACAACCGATCGTAATGCAGGTGGTTTTAAATGAATTCAATGTAAAATGCACTATATTTTTGGAATAAAGATAACAACAAATTGATTAGAATATGAACTTGCAAGTACAGTTTTGGGACCAACAAATTTGGATCATTAGTAGTTGAGGACATTCTGTCTAAGTTGAAGCAAACTGAAATATATCGTACTTTGAAAATTTTCAAGGATGTAACATTGTCAGACAGAAAAATAAATTAGTACTTCGGATTGGTAAACACACTATATTTAGGAACAAATGCAACAAAGTGGAAAAAGTTCAAAAATAAAAATACTGGTTGCAGCATGATATCATCAAATGATGGGAATAATGATTGAGAATCAAGTGTATTAACATACACAAAAAGGAATTTTCTTTCTTCACCAAGTATTTGATGCTATTTGACCAAAGATACACATGTAACCATTTAAGGTTAATTTCTTATTTTTAACTATGAAACTAAGACTATTTTGAACCTGAAATAAAGAATTGCTTACTAATATACAATGAATTGTGCACCATCTATCGATATAACAAATAATCAGGATGAAGAAACCAAAAAAATGAATAAGGACTAAACATATTTCAACCATACAACCAATAAACCATCAATCAAATATTTAATGGTAAACCTAAGAAAATGGGGAAAAAAATCCTTTGTAATAGAAATTACATTTTTTTACCTCCAGTTTAAGTATCAAACTGAAACTTCTTCGTTTCAAAAAGTAAGTTACAGGGTACATCACATAAAAATTATATATGATTTGAAAATTATAAGATATATGCTCAGGCTCGAGTGGCTGGCTACCAAAAAAGTTATCATAAATGAAACTCGTACACAAGTATACAATAATGAATAGTTCGATTTACCCTACCATTGTAAGTAGTACCATATTCAGTAGCATGAAAAATAGCTTCGAACAACTATGATAGTTCGTACGGTGAAAATAAAATTCTTAACTGCGATCATTTGAAAGGGGAATTATTCAAAGTTGGAATTGTGAAAACCAAAGCGTGCGTAGCAATAAACATTCGTCCTTATATTATCGTCCTGTTGACTCAGTAAGTTGAAAAAAAAAACAATTTGCACCTAGAAACCACTATCAAACTCTATCAGTGAATCCTTAGAAAACCAAAAAAAAGTACCCAGTAAATAGTGTTTACACGTAACAAAATTTAGATTTATGGACAATAGATCATCCCTATTTGAATTTTTCTATTGGTTTTCGGATCTGGCTACAACAATCGGTTGAACCCAAAATATCACAGTACGCAAGCAGCTATTGCAATGTAGAAGCAAAACTTCTTTTCTAATGCAGTAACACAAATAGCGTAAGTAGTGTGCCTATACAAATACGAATTTGACACGGTTATCAGTCTTAACACCTCCAGGTTGTGGTTGGTTATAGAAATAAATAAACAGCAAATCATGGTCGGAAGAAGAATGAGAGCGAAAATTGGTCAAATGATAGCAGAGATGGCAATTTTAATTGAAAAAAGATGACAACGGAGATAGTAAATCAATCCCCCTAAAAAAGCGGACGTAGGAAGTAGTTACCTGTACAATCGACTGAGTGACGAGGGAGAGGACGGCGGCAAATTAGTCCTTATTCGATTGGCTAGTCGTCCTGAAGATTGGTTACACGAAATCTGCAACTTGGGAAAGTCAATTGCTTAAATCTGATATTGATTGGGAAAGAGGATGTACAGTGAGGACTATTTGGTAGAGAGGAGATACGGTGAGGGAAGGGAAGAAGTGATGGAGCGGGAGAGGGAGGAGGCACAGAGTGACGAAATTGTAGTAGCAATTGTGGACAAAGGGGTAATTGGTAGCAATTGCTGAACGGGAAATATAAGAAGTTGGTTGGGCAACAGCGTCGGGAAAGAGAAGGAAGATGAGCTACAGATCACGTGTTGTAGCAGTTTGAGGAAAGTTAGAAGAAAAAAAAAACGAAAGTGGATAAGGAAGCGTTATTTTAATATGAGAAAAGCACAGTACTCCACGTCGGTTTGGGAAGTTCTGCGTTAATATAAAGTAATAGACATGCGTTTAAACATTTCACTGCCTCTTCTTTCCTTACCGCTTTGCGCAGTCAACATCCATCTTAAAAGTGAAAAATAAAATAAAAATCCTAGATCTACAAATACCTCGCCTCCTTATTCTCCCGCTCTACGCGCCACGTGCATAGGTGGCGGCGCTGATCATTGACTAACTGTTTCCGATTGATTATCGATTCTCTGACGCACATTTCTTCACTCACGACTCAATCGATTCTCCTATGTTTGTTTCAGGTAATACCTATAGTATAATTTTAATTTACTATTTTATTTTAGTATCGTTGACAAGCATATGCAGCGGTGTGATGAAGTTTTACTTCTAGAACTTTGATTTATTTTTTTTATTTTTGGGGCTTCGCTGCGGATAAATTTGTTCGAGATTGCAGTGATTTTGAGATAAGAGATTTTCTGTTTGACTACCTTAAATACTGACTTGGGCTCTACTTTTTCATGGGAAATAACAACTAAACGTTGTTCGTTTGATTTGAATATGAGTTTTGAGATTAATCTGATTTTTACTGCTTACGTAGAATCTGATTATTTGTCATAATTAGAGTGTGACTATTCCCACCACAATAATCACTTATTTTTATTCAAGCTTTCAAACGGCATTAAAATAGTGTTCGCTCTTCGTTGCAGCCAGCAACTTGGTGTCTTCTACAATGAAAAAAATGAGATTTTTTCACACGGCGCTAAGTTGCCGACGGCAATGAAAAATGGTCAATATTTTGGTGTTGTTTGAAAACGAGGGTAAAAGTAAGTGATTATTGTGCTGTTAATAGCATTGCACTATAATTATTTATCTAATTATACCCTTATGGAGAAGAATATTCACATCTTTACCTGTCATTATTTGATTTATTATGTTCTTTTATTAGATGTTAAATATTGTCTCATACTTTGAATTCTCCTGATTAGGCCTGTAAATGGATATTTTCGGATGCAAATAGTGTTATATCCGCATCCGCATTTAAATTTTGTTTGGATATTGGATATTAGCATCTGCATATACAAATGATATCGAATAATCATCTCATTCGCCAACGATTAATAAATCAAGGAACATAAATTGATTTTGATTAAACATAATTTTTTTTCAATCCCACTAACTATAAAAGTATACGATCAACGAATATTATGATAATGAATAGTTATGGAAATTGGATTTTGTGAGATTTTGAACTTCAGAATTAAGAGATGAAAAATGAAAGTTTGATTTGTATTCAAACTTCATTGATACAAGAGTTGCACAGAGATGAGGTATATATACAGTTATAAAACAAAAGAACAAAAAAAATAAAGTATACGGGCTTGGATATGATACAGCCCAATACTGCAAGTTCATAACCGCGAGATACAATCTCTTATAATATAGAAGAGTAAGCAGATACAAAACCCTATTATCTCATTTGTATACTTTATTTCCCCCTTTCAAATAGATCTAGGGTTTCGATCCTCTCAAAATTTCTTCGACCAGAGAGAAAACTCAGAAATCGCCTCTAATTTCTTGAGATCTAATGATTTTTCAAGTAATAGCATTTTGATTTGAGAGCGAATTGAGGAAATTGCATGTCGAGATTCATGTCATGATGAAAAAAGATGATAATTGACATGGATCTGCTGTAAGATGAGAAGATTTGAGGCATTAGCACTTCAGCAGCATGCAAAAAGCATAGAAACAAATTATGATTGTTGTTGAAGTTTCTCAAATTTCGGATCCTTTCTGAATCTCGTGAAGCTTGATGCTGAGATGAGTAGATCTGAGGTATTAGCACTTCAGCAGCTTGCAAGAAGCATAAAAACGATTTATGTTGGCTGTTGAAGTTCCTCGACTTTCAGATCCTTTCTGAATCTTGTGAAGTTTAAAGCAGACAGCGGCTTTGTCAGGATATCAGCACGTTGGTAAGTAGCAGGTAAGAGATTGATATTGAGATTCTCTTTTAACACTTGTTCTCGAACAAAATACAAGTCAATTTCTATATGCTTAGTCCTTGAATGAAGAATAGGATTTGCTAGAGATACGATACTTAAATTATCACACCACAACACAGATTTGCTATTTAAATTGATTTGTAGTTCTCTGAGTAAAGACTGTAACCACATAATTTATGATGTGGCACTTGTCACACTTCTATACTCGGCCTCAGTACTAGATCTGGAAACAGTAGGCTATTTTTTTGAGCTCCACGAAATAGATTTATCACTAAGATAGATGCAGTACCCGATGGTTGATCTTCGATCATCTTGGTCTGTAGCTCAATCAGCATTGCAAAACGGTTTAGATTAAGGGTTTTTCCTCGTCTAAGTGTTAGACCATAGTTTAGAGTACCCTTTAAATATCTTAGAATCCTTTTAACTACCTTCCAGTGTTAATTAAGAGGTTGATGCATAAATTGACTCACTTTATTTACACTGGATGAGATCTCTGGCCTTGTAATTGTTGCATATTATAATGCTACTACAATGCTTCTGTATTGTTTGTAATTGCTGATTGGTTCACCTCTGTACTTGGATAGTTTTAAATTGCTTGTCATTGGTGTAGGCAGTGGCTTTGCTAAGTCCATATTTGCCTTGCATCAGATCTCTGTAATGACTTTTTCTAACTTAGTTGCAATGCTGAATCTGATAGTCTCTTCACTTCAACGCCTAAGAAATAGTTAAAGTCACCCAAATCATTAATTGAGAACTGCTTATCAAGACACTGTATAATGCTGTTGATTTCCTTGCTGTTGTTTCCAGTAATTATGAAGTCATCCACATATACAAAAATGTATGTTATTTCATCCTTGTTATGTTTTATGAATAATGAACTGTCTCATTTTGTTGGTTGTTACTGTAGCTTCATGAGTGTTGCTTTCAATTTGTCAAACCATACCCTTGGAGCTTGCTTCAATCCATAAATAACTTTGTTTAACTTGCACACATAATTATTTGACTGCTTGTATCCCTGTGGTTGAACCATATAAACTTCTTCCTGGGGTTCTCCATTAAGAAATGCATTGTTAACATTTAGTTGCATGATACTTCATTTCTTATGCAATGCAATAGTAAGAACAACTCCTATAGTTGCTGGTTTCACAACTGGTGAGAATGTTTCATTGAAATCAAAACCATACTATTGTGTATACCCCTTAGCAACAAGTCTAGCCTTGTATTTTGATATGGTTCCATCAGGATTCCTTTTTAACATGTATGTCCATTTGCATCCAATAGCATTTTTATCCTTGGCCAGAGCAACAAGTTCCCATGTTTTATTTTTGATGAGTGCATTTTATTCTTCATCCATTACAGTCTTCCATTTTTCATCAAGTATGACTTGTTCAAAGTTTTCTGGTTCATCATTGGTCAGAACAGTTGTATATACCTTTGGTTTAAGTATTCCACTTTTTAACCTTGTTGTCATATGATGTCCAGTTTTTCTTTGCTTGACTTTATTGTGAGATATTGCAGTAATTTCTTGTTCATTATGTGTGCTTCTGGATGCCCTGTGCCTCCATTACAAGTTCATAACTCGGACTGAGTGCAGAGTGATCTCATCCAGGCATTAAGGTTGGTTGGTTCACCATTGAATCTGGATGTAGTTGTATTGGTTGAAGGTTGGTTGGTTTGGTAAGTTATGGAAGTGATGGTGGAATTAGGTGATGCAGAGGAGTTTCAGTTGGCAGTGTGATGCCTGAATGTTGGCAGAGAGATGTAGACGGAGTTTGGAGTTTTATATTGCAAGAGTGTGAAAGTGGAGGATTAAAGGTAAGTTGTAAGAGGTGGTAGGTTTTAGGATATTGGTGGGATGTTGACGAAGTGTGGATTGAATGATGGTGAATGTTCTGGTGTTTATAGAGTATTGAAGGTTGGTGAAATTTGGGAAGTTTGGGAAAGTTGTAATATGGTGAAGGGTGGTTGCAATTGCAGTTTTTTGATAGTGAGTTGTTGTGTTGCTTGTTTGAAGAAGTGATGTTGGTGAAACAGGGGGATGAAGGAGCATGCAACTGTGAGGCTTTGGAGATTGTTTGTATTGACAATGGTAGAGTGCTGCTGTGTATTGGTTAAGGAGAGAAGCTAATGTGGTGATTGGAAATTGAAAAGAGTTTGCAGTAGAGTTTTGGTGTTTGGCCGTAGGGGATTCAAGTAGATTTAGGCGAGGAGTTGGAGGATAGGAATTAAAGGAGTAGAAAGCAATGCAAGTAGATGGGCAGTAGTTCCGATGGATGATGAAGTTGCTGAGGATGGGGTTTGCGGGTTTGCGGGTTTGCGGATTTGCTAAGTTCAGTCTTCATTTGTGCATCATTTTACGTCGTTTCAAAGAAGGCTCGATCTTTCGAAATCGGATGAATCGGGCGGTGCCCACTTGTTCGGCCTAACCGGTTAGGTCGATCCTCGCCAGGACTGCGGGGCCCCGGACCCCCGCCGGCTCTGCGCCCGGACCCGCTACTCGGCTCGGCACTCGGCTCGTCATATATTTGTCAGTGTCGGTGTCTGTATAAATTGAAACTGCATATGTAATGAGTGAACTGAGTGATGTAGTGAGGAATATCTGTATATGTGAATATCAGTGTTATATATCATTGAATTGTAAAATAGTGGAGTCAGGAATTTGTACTATTTCAAATGTTGAAATAAAATATTTATTTAGTGAATATCAAATTCTGTGCAATAACATTTTATTAAATAAATATTTATTTCTATTAAAAAATCAAATATACTCTACATTGTGGGCCCCACAAATTCAGAAAGTTAATATCTATAGCAACATTTTTGGAATGTTGCTACAGATACCTATGGGTGTTGCTATAGACCCAAATAAGATTCTATTGCAACAATATTACTTATGTTGCCTTAGATAGTCAAAATGTTGCCTTTGAGGTCTAAGACAACGGCAAAAATTGCATCACCCTAAAAGTGTTGCCATAGACCTACGGCAACATTTTTTGAGCATGACCCAACATTTTTTTTGTGTTGTAGAAGGCTATTTATGGCGTAGTGTCTTAAAACCGAAAACTAAAAGAAAATGGAATGTAGTGATTATTAACCTTAGCTTTGAGATATAAGATGTGAGATTAAATGTTGATTAAGTTGATTATCTTCCTTCTCTTAATTTCTAGCTTTAATCTTCTTCTTGAGAGTGAAAATGGTGGTCGGCCTTAGTGTTTTTAGTTTAAGAAAAATGAAATGAACGTGAATTTCTATCTCCTAAGGGTTTAGGGTATAAACTCCACATATTTCTCATATTTCCCTTATTATTTCCTAACACCTTTGTTTAGGTTATTTCATTTTAGTTTGTACATTAACATGGCACAGCTATCCTTAGCTAATCAATTATCGACTTATTAATCTCCACATTATTTATTTAATTTACCCAATTAATTATTTTAAATAATGTTGTAAAAATATGGGGTGTTACAATGATTTTTGCTGCAGATTGAGTACTAAAGATTTGTTCTATAGTGCACCATATGAACCATATTTCATATGCTGTATTGCATCCTATTATTTATGACAGTAAGTTTGTACTTATAGATGATAGAAGCCAAGAACTCAAGAGACTACCTTGTCTTTAATATACAATATATTCTTTGTTTTCAACTGAATTACCTTCACTGTCTTTCATAAATTCTGTTGGAATGGTGGTGGCGGCAGAAATGAACTTGTTGAGGTCATACCCCCTGATTGCAGTTTGCACTTGATTCTTCTAGAGGAGATAATTGCTTTCATCAAGATGTGTAGTTATCAGTTGATTGTGAGGACTAATTATGGTCTTAATCAGCTCGTCTATGGCCAATTGTTGTGATGTAGATGAATTATTGGATGTTGCTGAATCATCACCAGCCATGATGAGGCAGAAAATTCAGATGATAAAGATGATGAGTTCTCTGGAAAAAATATTACACAGAAAGAAGCAAGATATATTTCAAGAAAAGCAAGAAATGCCTGTAAATAAGAGCAACTGATCTTGAATCTTCAAAAGGGGGAGGTAAGTGCAGTCATTAACCCGCGTGATGATACTTTGATGGGTTTCTCTGACATGGCACTTTTCTTTCTGGAACTTTTGATGATTTTCTTGATGATTTCTTGAATTGATTTTTGGTTTGCTTTTCTGAAACACTGATCTTGTTGCAGCCAGACCTAGTATAGGATCTTTGGCATGACACTTGATCAAAAATCTCAAATGATGATGATTATCTGGTGAGATCTTGCGGGTTTTGCTTAATCAAATAATGATACTTTATCTGATGATAATCAAATTGATGAAATGCCACTAGGCAGTGAGCTCTGATACCAAATTGGATTTTGTGAGATTTTGAATTTCAGAATTAAGAGATGAAAAATGAAAGTTTGATTTGTATTCAGGCTTCGTTGATACAACAGTTGCACAGAGATGCGGTATATATACAGTTACAAAAAAATAAAAAATAAATAAAGTATATGTGCTTGGATCTGATACAACCCAATACTGCAAGTTCATAGCCGCAAGATACAATCTCTTATAATATAGAAGAGTAACCATCTACGAAACCCTATTATCTCATTTGTATACTTTATTTTTGGACAATCAATAGGCATTAAATGCATATAAATATAAACTATTAACTTAATAAAACAATAAATACATCTTTGCTATTTTACTAAAAAAATACATAATATGAGCTTAATATTGATAAAGATTGGATGGATAATTTCCAGATGCGGTTGTCTTCATATCCTTATACGCTTTTCCAAACATTGAATATTTACCCGCTTTTCGGATACGTATACAGATGCATCTTGGTTTTTTCGATATTCATTGACGGGCTTACTTCAGATCCATTGGCAATCTTGTTGTCAGCCCAATATCTTTTATAGTTTTTTGGAGAAAACGGATTATTTTGGTTTTGATTTTTTATTTCAGTGACTATTTCCTTTTACATTAGAATAGAACGAGGAAATTCTTTTGTTTTGCTTTCTAATTTTCTTTTACCAATTATTGGACATGGTACTCTAAATTCTTTAAAAAAAGGTTGATGACGTTCTGCCCATAAGTTTTGAACATATTTTGAAACAAGAATATAATAACATATGAAGGTTGACAATAAGAACGGAATTAATAATTATAAAGTTTGCTACATACATTTAGTCAAAATGTAAAGTATTAAACAATGCAAATCTGAAGAAAAAAAAATACAGTTAATGATTTCATCAAGTTAAACACAACTTTGTGATATTTTGTATTATGAGTTATTTCGACAAGATGAACATGTCAACGAATTATTTCTCTATTATTTGTAAATCTTCCATTTTCAGAATAAATAAGTGAGTTGGTGGATTTTATTTTGTTTTATGACTAAAGATAATTATTTGTGTATTGCACTATTGTAGTATTAGAAAATAATGTTCTTTATTTTGAAAGATTAGTCACGTGTATGCATACAAATTTAGCATGGAACAATTTTTTGTATAATAAGAAAGACAAAGTACCAATAAAAATAACGATTGCATTTGTTAATTTTAAGCTGCTTGGCCAATACAAAAGAGGAGGTTCATATATAGGGTAGCAACACTTTCATCCCCAATGTAAACATACATTTTTAAAGCTTCATGTTTAGTATGAATAGGGCTCAACGTTGTAGTATGTAAATTCAAGTATAAAGGAATTTTTTTCCTTCGACAAATAGCCAAGTCCCTTTTTGGAGGAGGCACTAGATCAGTTCAAGCGTAAATGAAGTGTTGCAAATATTCCTAGTTGGTGGAGAGGAAAGTAAGTCTCCAAAATCAATGAAGTTTGAAAAAAGAGAGATATTAACAAAAAGACGAAGTTAGGTTTATAGAACAACAATTATAACCACGTCTATAGAAAAAAATCAACTGCAATAAACAAAATGCCAGTTTTATTCACATTCCGCTTTCCTCATTTAACACCCCGCTGCTTTATCAATTTTTTTATAATATTTAACATTAAAGTATAAAAATTAATAATTTAAGTTAAAGTAATAGCATTTACATTAATAATACGTGCCTTCACGAATTAATAACATGTGCACGCATATTGATCGTTTTATAAACAAATAAATAAATTAGCAAAAAGCAGTTAAAGTTACATGAGTTTATTATCAATAATGCATATAATTAAAAATATATGTACAATATGTTTCATAATTGAAAATATGACGGTTAACTATCATAGACGGTTGTGGTAGCGGTTATCAGAATTTATAACCGTCAACAGTTACGATTGGTGGTAATAACGACGGTTACTGCAGTCCTAACACCGCTAAATTGAGTCTATATGAACAAAAGAAAATATAGCTGAGCTAAAATGGAGCATAAATTAAGGAAAAGAAAGCGGTAACGTGAAAACTAAGCCCAATAGCCAATTGATAGAGACGAACAGTTGATACAAATTAATTTGTAAAATCATCATAAGTTAAAGCCGAAGAATCCTTCATTGTTTGTGCCATTACGATAGCCAAGGTCAGCCCTTGGGCTGAGCAAGTTGGGCTACAGCCCGGTATCTAAGAGGGCCGAACAAATATATATATTACCGATACTCATGCAAAGGAATGGCCATTTTGGTGTAAGAATAAAAGCCCAAAAGTAATATTTAGGTTGAAAAAAAGAGTAAATTTGTAGGCAACAAATTACCCAGTCTGCATTTATTTTGCATTCTCATTAACCTGTAAAACTTTTCGGTCTTCAAAAACAAGTCGAGGGGCAATTCATACTTTATTTCAATTTCTAGGAACTGTTCATTTTTCAATAGTAACTTTTCTTCTCCAAATGCAATTTTGTCATACCATATTACCATTTAAAGGCACTGGTTTAAAATATGAAAAATCCAATTATTTGATCAGCATCAAAGTTTTAATGGTGAAGGATGAGCTTTTGAGCTTTGTCTATTTATTTGAAACCTAAAACTTGTGTGATTTTCATTTCAGAATTGAATAGTTTTCACAACGTCAGATGTGTAGTGTACTTAATGGTTAGATTTGTCACTACAATAAAATACTCATTTTGCAACTGACAATGCCAGTTGTAATAGCCCTATTACAACGACCAGTCGAAAGTTTTAATATACGAAGTTGTAATAGGGTCAACGCATTTTACAACTGTTTTGGATCGTTGTATTATACCGTTGTAATAAAGCCTTTTACAATTGTTTTTGTCAGTTGTTATAAATCATTAAAAAAAAAATTTGCATGATGCAATAAGTATTTTACAATATTTTTTGTTCATTGTTAAAAAATGCAAATAAAAAATAATAATCTATACATTACTGCTGCAGTGTGCGTTTTGACAACGTCGGGTTCCACTTATGTTAAAATTCTTAAAATCTTATGATTTGAATCTTATTTCAAATCGAATCTCTCCAATTTCGATTTGATCCTCAAGTTGTTACCATCCAAAACCTAAATGAAGATGCGACTGAAAGGAAAAAAAACAAATCAATCCATGCTACAGTAAGAATATGAAGTTGATTATTTGTACAGTTCAGATTTTTTTTTTAAAGATAGAAAAGGAAAAAGAAAAAAAAAAGGTTAAGATTTAGGGCCTCAAATGTTAAAATCAGTTTCAAAATTGCAAAATACTACTGAAAATTAGAATCAATATTGCATAACGTCAAAATGAGTTTCATTGTTAATAACTTAATTTCCATATCATATTGCCCATGTAATTGATCAAAGTATGCCATGGTCAACATGGTGATGGAACCTAATGCATCATATCTGAATGAATTTTAGGCCTCAAACCTACGATTGGCCTCAAACCAACAGACCAACAAAAATTTATGGATTTTTTTTCCAATTGGACCCGATTTTGCAAACTTATTACGCAAATAGCTATGTTTTAAAACTAATTACAAACGTAGTCTGTTTTGATCAACTCAGCGTTCAGTTGGAAAGAATTAATTGGCTCAATTTCAAACTGCACCAATACATATGTTTTTTTTCCATCTACATTGGGGTGCATGCAATTTCAAATAGCGTCAGTTCAATTGGGGGGAAAAAAAAAAGATTCAACTGATGCAATTTTAGATTACGCCAGTACATTCTGGCCAACTCAGCGCTGAGTTGGTCAAAACAGAGCTACGTTTGTAAATAGTTTTAAAACATGGCTATTTGCGTAATAAGTTTGTAAAATAGGGCTTAATTGAAAAACATTCAAAATTTATTGGCCACTCTTTTAAAACGAGGTTATATTTAGGCCTCAAACAAACAAATACGTTGCCTTGTCTTCACCAATGTATAGGGCTGTAAATTTTGTACGAGTGTCCGATGTCCGTTCATGTCCGTAACTGAAATACGTCTGTCCGAGTCCGTTCGATTTTCATTTAGGACACGAGCTAGGACAACAAAATTTATACAAGCAAAAATATTGTCCGGTCCGAGTTCGTTTGAATTCGTCCGAATTTCTTATAATTCAGTATATCTAATGGAAATTCTATTAAACAACATAAAATTTGATGTAAATAGCAATGTCCGTCCGTGTCTATTCGAGTCTGTGTCCGAAAAATGTATGTACGAGCTTGTCCGATTTCATTTAGGACACGAGCTAGGACAACAAAATTTGTACGAACATAAATCTCGTCTAGTCCATGTCCGATCCGATTTTATTTAGGACATAAACTGAACACACTTCCGTCTACGTTGGGGTGCAATTTCAAATAGCGTCAGTTCAATTGGAGGCAAAAAAGTGCTTCAACTGGCGCAATTTGATATTGCGGTAGTACGCTGAGTTGGTCAAAACAGGGCTACGTTTGTAAATAGTTTTAAAACATGACTGTTTGCATAGTAAGTTTGTAAAATAGAGTTAAATTGAAAAAAAGAATTTCAAAATTTGCTGGCCTATCCTTTTAAAACGAGGTTATATTTAGGCCTCAAACCAACAAAAATACAGTGGCTTGTCTTCACCAATGTATTCACTGGTGGCAGGTTCAAGTCCCAAATATGGCTTCTTAAAACCTTATGACTAATGGAAACTTAAACGGGATATTGACATAGGGGAATTAAAAAACTGTACGCTACTTCAGCGTCACCTTATTTGCACAGTTTTACAAAAGTTTCCATCAATTGATGTAACCAGTAAGAGCAGGAAATTTGCACAGTTTATAAGTTATCCTACATAAATTGTCTTGACTCTTCACCAATGTAATTCCAACCATCACAAGTTCAAGTCGCAAGCATTACGTTCAGTATCTATCTATGTGTGTATGTGTATGTGTATGTGTATGTGTGTGTATATATGTATGTGTGTGTATATGTGTGTACACATATATATGTATATGTATGTGTTATATATATGTATGTGTGTGTATATGTGTGTATACACACATGTGTGTATATGTATATATATCCTGAAAAAGATAGTATAACTGAAATTATATACAGACACAAAATTATATATATACTAGCCAACTGGAACAAGTCAGCATACGAAATGACCATGTACTCATCTTTCAGTGGTTGGGTGGGCTTTATGGCATTAGTAAGGCTTATTACCACATTATTATTTTCTTATACACTAGCAGTTTTGTAAGTGATTATGCAAGAAAAAAAAAATGCTAATACCAGCATTAGCTGCATGTTTTAATCGATACACATGACATAAATGGAGCCTTGAACTAAATACAAGTATACAGTTAAATACATTCACATTATACAATGGACAAGGCATATGGTAACTGAAGAAAATTAAGAAGATGATTGATGAACGGCCAGAAAATACAAAGCATTATATTATAAACCTCAACTATGCTTAGTCTCACTCTAGCAATAATGCTTGCACATGTACATTCACCTAAAAAAAATTCCTCCACAGACTTGATACGCTCCTTCCTCCCTATATACATCATGGCTTCCAAAAAAGTTAATCAACTCAACTCTTACCCTTCACTACCATGCATCCACCAAAGAACATTAGAGACAATTCTTCATAGAAGTTGTTATCCATATAGTTTCAATATCAAAAATAATGCTGTAAGTGGTAATGTTACAAAAAAATTGGTGCCCCTGGGTCCTATGTTGAAGATCGACAGTGTCGCACTTCATCACTTCGACGTCATATCTCTTCGGTAACGTATCTCTTCGACGACGTATCTCATCGCACTTTATGTAAAGTTGGTAACGTGTCTCTTCGGTGTCAATCCTCGACCACACCGCGCTTCATCGCATCGTGGCTTACCAGCATCACACTCCATCCATGAGAAAAGAAAGGACTTCGCACCTAACCAACATCGCCATCGCCATCAATCAGCATCATCTCTTGTCAACTACAACGACGTAGATCGTCGCTAAACAACATCACTCTTCATCATTGTCCCCCTTCAACACTAACGCTCAAGTAATACCGTAGGTCAACAAAGCCGGGACGAATTTCGAGCTTAGTCAGTGCCACCTCTTACCGACTTCGAAGATGTAAAAAAGAGATATAAAGATTGTTACTACTATAATCATCGTCGAAGGAGTTCGATGTGCTATTTGAGCACAACGGTAAGCAAGTGCCAAAACAAGAGTGGCGATGATAAAGAATGTTATCACCATCAATAACCTCGAAGACAAGCAATCTAAGGAGCCAAAGAAGTTGCACATCATCAATGCCACTTCGCGCTTAACCAATGCTACCTCTTATCGATCCCGAAGATATACGAAGAGAGTTGTAGAAATGACATCGCTTTTCATAATTAGTGTCGAAGAGTTAGGATGATACACTCCGTCAATAAAAGCCTGCAAGAGTATCGAATATAATCAACTTTGTAATACACCAATAAGCATCGGAGTGACTCGTAGCGCATTTCTTTGAAGCTAAGTTATATCAACACCGCAACTCGAATATTGTAATCAAAATAGGCTCGTCGCCGATAACGACAAAAGCCATCAACATTACATTGAAGTCGCAGTGCACTTCACAAGCACTTCGAGAATATTGTTCTACGATAATATCAAAGGAATACTAAACCACGATGCTCTTCGACCAATATCATACTTCGCCTTTTATGTAGCGTGGTTCTTCAACATTTGGAGGATGTCGCATGTCGATGCAAAGCGGTGTTGATGGTGAACACTATCGATATCCATGAAGACCCTAATACTACTTTACAGTTATCATTGCCGAAGTCATCACTCACTCATAAAGGACATCGATCATCATGAGTGATGTCGTCGGTATCTTAATTCGCCAATGCCTCATATCTCCATTAAAGGAACAAAGAAGAAACTAGCGCATGGCATCATCGAGGTCGCCAAAGTCGTTGATGACTCCATTGCCATGGCTAATAATGAAGTGCGACAAAGTCACTGATGAATGCCGAAGACCCTGAAGCCGCTCAAACCCTATAAATATGGATCTAGGGGTGTCATTTTGGGGGATGCTTTTCATTCTCTCACACTTTTCTTAAATCGAAGTCTTGTAACCCTAAATCGAATAGAGGACAAAATCTAATTGATTGTAATTGCATATGATTGATATGAACATGGATGTTAACAAGAAAACTTGTCAACACCTCAAAGTGAAGTTTGAAGTATAAGTGGCACTACTACAAAACAGGCCATTTGCATCGCCTCATTTGAATCGGTTTAAGATAAAACTGATGCAAATAGAACTATTTGCATCAGTTCTGTCTTAATAACCGATGCAATTGGTACGTGGAAAGCAATAGGTAATTAAAAAATCAAATTTGCATCAGTTGTCAACAACAACCGATGCAAATACGTCGATGCAAATAGTTTTAGTCGCATCAGTTTTAAAGTCAACCGATGCAACTACGTCTGAAATAATACTTTTCGCATCGGTTCTCTAGCAGAGGCGATGCAATTTCAAATTATTCACGTTATTTGTTGCTCACCTGTTACATCCCGCTTTTCCATTTTTTTTGGCCGCTCCCATTCTTTTTCCCAAATTTTTCGCCTGCTTCAACAAAAAAAACCCTAAAATTGATTACGTTATTTCGCGGATTAGATTTGGCTATTGCATGAGTTTTGCTTTCGAAATAGCTAATTGAGCTACCGCAGGGGATAATTTGCTTTCGCGGTGATAGATTTGGCTGCCGCAGTGATAGTTTTGCTTTTGAAATAGCTGATTGAGCTGCCGCAGGGGATAATTTGCTTTTGCAATGATAGATTTTGCTACCGCAACGATAGTTTAGCTTCCGCAGTGGTTGAATCCCTTTTGCAAATGACAATCAGGTGCTGCCGTAAGCATTGATTAGTGATGTAGCGGTTAAGTTTCACTAAGCATGCTATCAGATTTTGAGAGATTTAAGGTATGTCATACTTTCGGAAATATACAAGTTTCGTTTATATGAGGTTTAAATCAAGTATGGTTTAGGCTAATTTGGATTTCAACCGTGTTTGGTTTTAAAACATAAGTAGCTTCAAGCATATGAAACTTATTACAGTGTTTTGTGATAAAGATTGAATTTTGATGACATTGCTCTCTTTTAGATGTGGCCTGATTTATTTCAAAAGGCAATAGATGGTGGCTTAGATGTCATTCAAACTTACGTGTTTTGGAATGGGCATGAACCTTCTCCTGGCCAAGTATGATTTATTTCAAAAGGCAATAGATGATGGCTTATTAGTTCATCTTTGCATTGGCCCTTATGCATGTGCTGAGTGGAATTTTGGGTAAAAACACGAATTAAATCATTAACTTTCAATTTGAATCATTATGATTCATATTTTATTTTACCGATATTTGTTTTGTTTGAATTTGATTATAATTTATAGGGGGTTCCCAGTTTGGCTGAAATATGTTCTAGGTATCAGTTTCAGAACTGATAATGGCCCTTTCAAGGTTAACTTTTTATCAAGATCAATCAATGATTGTGCAACAATGTACTCAATGTTTTATACCATTTTTAATATAATCAGGCTGCAATGGCAAAGTTTACATATAAAATTGTATCAATGATGAAAGCAGAAAAGCTCTATGAATCACAAGGGGGTCCAATTATTCTTTCTCAGGTATAGGAAATCATCAATGCCAACTAACCTTATAATTTGTCAGCAAACTAATGTTCATAAATGTTGTTTTGGTAAGATTGAAAATGAATACCGGCCATTAGAGTACTATGATGGAGCTGCTGGTAGATCATATGCCAATTGGGCAGCAAAAATGGCGGTCGGGTTGAACACAGGAGTGCCTTAGGTTATGTGCAAACAAGATGATGCACCTGATCCAGTGGTATGCTCATGCAACAGTAAATATATTTTTGGCTGTTTTCATATTTACCATGAAGCTGTAATTGCTGCATTGATGAACTATTAAAAGTGCTTAATGCTGAATAAAATAGAAATACTTGTTATATCAAGTGGCTTGGAGTGACTTATTATAACTAGTTTTTCATGCTTATTGAAGTTACCAGTTTTTATTCCCTCATGGATACACATGATAAGAGTGTAACAAACGCAAAGAGTAAGCAAGCAGACTGTTTTATCCAAACAAGCATAGGCTATTCTATTCTGTTTTTGTAAAAAAAAATCAAGAAGATTTATTTTGTCTGTAGTTAGCATTACTTTGACGCAACTCCTTTTCTTATAAACCAACAAAATCATATGTATTTCTAGGCCTCAACCTTTTCAGCCGATTTTCTGCATATTTATGTGCTTTCTAGATAGCTGTTTATAGGTTAGTTAAGACATCGTTTTCTCTTATATCATCGATGTTTTACCAACAAGAGTAGTGTGTTGAATTTTTGATTCGTCATGACTGTTGTTTTTTATACATTTTTTTGTACAAATTTAAATACTTCGACTATGACATAATTCTTCATGCTTAGGATTTTTCAGTTTATCATTCATGCTTATTTTGATTTGATTTTTCATTGCAGATCAACACATGCAATGGTTTTTACTGTGATTATTTTTTGCCCAATAAGGCATACAAGCCTAAGATGTGGACCGAGGCTTGGACTGGATGGTAATTTTTATCAAAAAATATCACTCATACTAGCTAAAAGTTGCTAAATTCCTACATATAAGAAATAAAAAAAACTGATGTATGTGATCTACAACTTGCATCGATATAGCATATCAGTTTTTCATATTTATATCTTAGGATTTACATATTTGTAATTAGCCAGAGTAGTTATGCTGTTCGATTTTTACTTAGGTAAAAACGCTATTTAATTCTTGTATTTTTATTCTGATTGTCATAATCAACTTATTTTACTTTTCAGGTTTACGTATTTGTTGCATAACTTTATCTTTTCTAATAAAATATTTACGTCTAATACTTTTTACTTCTACTTGGTTAAAAGAGCAGTGACTAGTGTATGTGCAGAAATCGCAGAATGGCAACCAACACTAGACGATTTGCATAACAAAGGTTCTGGTAGACCAAAAGTTCATTTGTCATGCAACCATGGCCAAAAAATTACAAATATTAAATTTGCAAGCTTTGGAACTCCACTAGGCGCTTGTGGAAGGTTCTCCGAAGAAAGCTGCCATGCACACAAATCTTACTAATTTTTGAAAAGGTCAGTATAAAATAACTTAGATATTTTTGAAACTACATTTGGGTAAGATATTTTTATACATTGAAACAATTTTTTTTAGTGAAAATTAAGATCCGTCGCTTATATTCAAACTTAATATACAGGATTCTCTCTCCCAAATATCAACAACAAACACTCCTCAAACCGCGCTAAATTCATTTCCCAACTACTGCGATTTACTGTTGATGTGGTTTAAAACAAACACAGATATTTACTCCCTTTCTTGTTTCTTTTCTTAAAGAACTCAACCTTTTGCTCTTCTCTCTTCTCTAATGGCTTTCAAGTTTTTAACTCTTATATTGCTGGGCTGACCCTACATCTGCTGCATCTGATCTATTCATTCAGTGATTAGTATTTGTGTTTATTTTATTTACATTAATCTGTTTATCTTATCCCTGTAATTACTCTTTTAGACAGTTATGGTTGCATTGAATTCTTAAATTATAATCATTAATATTGAATCTGATCTGTTCATTCATGTCATTCACTGATATTTACATATTGTTGCAATTTTTGAAATTCATCTAAGCATCATTTTTTTGAAGACTAACATATTTATGAATTTTGACATCATAAGGAATTTTTGTTTAGAGCATGAAGAAGTTTTCAAGTATGTTTTTGCGTTTGAACAGTCATTGCCAACATTTTATATGAGATAAACTGGTTTTTTTTATTTGACAGCTTGCTTATTTTTGCCTAAAATATCTAGTTTTGTAATTAACACTGTTGGGAAACTTTGTGTTTCAGAAATCTCAGCAAATTAGGACAACCTTCATCAGAAACTTATTTATTTTACATGATGTGCTTATAGTGGTTTGATGTTCAGGGCAGTGGTGAGTTTGAAGTAGTAGTCAGTGTTGAAGTATGGTAGGTTATGTAACATAGTGGTATGAAATGGCAATGAGGTCGAACAGTTGAATTAATGGAAGTAGTCAGTTTTGTGGTGATGTTGGGTGGTTTTATGGTTGATGTTTGAACTGGTTATGTGATGATGTGGTTTTGAAGTATGACAGTGAGTATTTAGAGAATGTGGCAACTATTAGTTGAACTGGTGATGGTGTGGAACTGTATGTAGCATAGTTTGATGTTGCAGTGGGTATGTAGGAGCAGTTTTGATATAAATGAAGGGATCTGGTGATAGGCAGTGATGAAATGCAGTTGAGTGGCTGTCAGTATGGAGTGCTGTAGGCAGGAGGAAGATGATCAGAGTTAGGCAGGCAATGTAAAGCAGCAGACAATGTAGCAGCAGCGGTGCACTATGATGGCGGAGTTCTAGTGATGGCGAAGTGACAGACGGTTGTAGAGGCAGTGTTGGTTTTTAGTACAACAGGTGGTAGCAGGTGTTGAGTTTTGTGACTGTGATGGTAGCAGTTTTGATGAAGTTGTATTTGCTGAAGAGTGTGGAATGAGGAATTTGTGGGAATGTTTGTATGGAATTGGTTATGTATGGTGAATGCAGAAGTGCAGTTTCCTTGTTATTAGAAGGAAGTTTGGAGTAGACTGGTGTGTAGTGACAGAGGTGGAGGTATTTGCAGATAGTAGGTTGATTTCAGCAGTGGTGAAGTACGTTTGGTTGGCTGCACTGGTTGTCGAATGTTGATCAGGGATGTAATAGTTGTAGAAATAGTAATGCACTGTGATGTGCACAGAAACTATTGCACGGTGTAATTTTTTTCTAGGAACTGAATATGTACCGTGGAATTTATTTATGTTTTTCATTATTTTGTAGAATTATTAAATCTGATTATGTATTTGCCATCAAATTTAATTTTGAATGATAGTAATATTGCATGCAATAATTATTTGTTATAATCAATAATATATATATAGTCTATTTGAGTACTATAATAATGGTATCTGAGAATAGTTTTTTTGCATCAGGTATAAATAGCTGATGCAATAGAGGGATTAGTTTGCATCGGTTATTATAAAAAACCGATGCAATAGAGGGATTAGTTGCATCAATTTTCATTACAACCAATGCAACATGGGGGCTGTGTCCAAGCAACCAACCATGATATTTTGCATCAGTTGTTAGTAACAACTGATGCAAAAAGGACCTTTTTGCATCGGTTTCAGAACTGATGCAAAAGTGATAAGCTTGTTGCATCGGTTGCATATGCATCGGTTGTTGAACTGATGCAAAAGGGGGGTAAACAACCGATGCAAATGACATGTTTTGTAGTAGTGTGATTACTTTGAAACCTCCTTTCGAATAGGTGAAGGTAGCCTACACTCTTCAAGTAGGTAAAGATAGTCGAAAACACCTCTTTAATACCTTTCGACACAGTCGAAAGGATAACTTATCTTTAGGAATTCCTTCTGAATTGTTTGGCTCTTCACTTTGTTGGAATCACCTTTCGAAGTAGTCAAGGTGGCCTAAGGTTGGGGCTTGACGGTTTTTGGAAAACTGGTTGAATTGAGTGGATTTCGACTTCGTCGAAAGGGTAAGCTCTTATTTTCTTACGGTTTTAAACAAAAACTCAAAGGATATGTGTACGCTAGGGGTATCGACTCAATCGAAGGGTAACCCGTCGACTAGATCGACATTAGATGATCATATTTGTATGCAATAAGAATCTTAACCAGCTGAATAATCAGAACTATCATAATCTTTCTTTTATTGAACTAAAGATATACAAATCAACTGAATTCCCAAATTTGATTTTGAAGTTAGGGTTTATTATCTTTAGAAAGTACAAGTAAGAAGTGAAAGAAAATCCCCCCAAAACAGACCCCTAGGATCTTATTTATGGGTGCAGATCAGCACCTTTCAACCTCTTGCCTTTGACACGGTCGGAAGATTTATTTTCCTGCTTTCGTGCACATCACTTGAATCATAGCTTTCGACCTAGTCGAAAGGATTATATGGCCAACCTTTCGCTGCCGCTAAAGACTGGGCTTCCTTCTATTTTGCTTTATTCCTTTCGACTTCGTCGAAAGGTATATTACTTGATTGCTTCTGACTTCATCGAATGGTGCTGTTTGACCACTTTCGACTCCATCAAAAGGTGTATAAATGCGCTATTCACTTATCTGTTTATATGCTATGTAAGTTAGCATGGGCGTTGGCCTTTGACACCATCGAAACACGTGCTTTGCGGGCTTCGAATGAGTTGAAACACTGTTGAGAGATGTGAGACATTTTATAGCTAAGTTAACTTGTAGCACAAGCTAAGTTAACATGTAGTACATCAGCAAGTTGACTCTACAAGTCTATATAATGTATAGCTAACATTTTATAGTGGTCGCCAAAGTTAGAAAGCTCCTCTCGGAGTGATGTGAGACATTTCAAATGCACATATCAAATGAAAAATGGACATGTACGAGTTAGTTATTTACAAGTAAACTGTGTTTATTATTATCTGGTAAACATAACCATATTATATTGTTGCTATTGCACTTTTATTTCTGATTCTTACTATTGTTGCTTTTAAGTTATAAAAGCTAATGTTTTGCAGGTATACTATATATATATATATGCTTGCAATTTAATGAGTTCAACTGTGAAGTATTGTAGCTATTGTCCACCGTAGACCAACTCTACTCATCAAAATTTCTAATTCTATTAGTTTATACATAAAATTCATCACATACTAATGCGGAATTCAAACTTCTGTACATGATGAAATGAGGATTAATCTGCTATGAATTTCTGGTTTTCTTTGGAAGAGGATAATTTAAATATCCAAGATAAAATGGTTCTCGATCTCACAGCCTGGATTTATATAATATAATGGATTTCTTTATGGGCTTCTGGATCATTATCAATCTTCCATCATAGTCCAATTTCTGGAAAAAGATAAGTATTCAAAGTCTTCTTAAAAGAAGGGATTCTTATATAAAAGCATGTCCTTGTCTATAGAGTCTATCAGTTCATGAATCATGACTTATCAAATTTACAAATAAGACATTTCTTTTCGCTAAGCAAAACTTGAAGTGGTACAATTATATATATATATATATATATATATATATATATATATATATATCATACAAAGGTGGAATAATATACATCAACATTATTTTCAACAAACAGTTTTATTTAAAAAGTTTTACCAAACAAATCTTTGAGAAAATTATTTAAATCCTAGTATGGGGTCTAAATCACTAGTACGGGACCTAAATCGTTAGAAAGGGACAAAGAGTGTTCATAGCCCTAAGAGTGGAAAAACCTAAATCATCACCTAAGGCAGTGATAAGGAGTTCAATCCTAGTCCAAAGAGTGTAAAAACCTAAATCATTACCTAAGACGGTGATAAAGGGTTCAGTCATAGCCCAAAGAGTGGCAAAACCTAAATCATCACCAAAGACCGTGATAAGGGTTCAATCATAGCCCAAAGAGTAGCAAAACCAAAATCATTGCCTAAGACGGTGATAAGGGATTCAATTATAACCCAAAGAGTTACAAAACCTAAATCATCACCTAAGACGGTGATAAGGGGTTCAATCAAAGCCCAAAGAGTGGCGCAAAAAAAAGGGACTAAGATGTCCAAATCCAAAAGAGAGACGCAAAGAAAAGGGACTAAGATGTCCAAAATCGAAAGAGAGGCGACAAGAAAAGGGACTAAGATGTCTAAATAAAATTTCCGACCCATTAACTTTTCAGGCTTCCATTTAAGAAAATATCATTATTAGTTAATCTCTTAAAGCAAATTTATAATCTTGGTTTCTACTGATAATATGAAATATATATACCAATTCATAGTTTAATCAAATCCAATAATACAGATTGCCCAAAGATTTCAAATCTAAAGTTAGTAATGAAAATTATCACTTACTGTGTATGATACAGAAAAACAGGTTTAGAAAGAAAGCCCTACAAAGAATCGAAGAAGCAAGAGGATTCTTGGTTTTACACTAAAGTGTAGAAAACTTCTTTTATACAAGGAGGGGTGCAAATATTATCCATATATTTTCTAAGGAAGGCGGGCAAAAAAATCAAAGCAGAAACTAAGGATTTATATCGAAGTTCAAGGCTCTGGATGCTAAAGTAAGGGAATAAATTGATATCAAAGGCCTACAACTGATAATGACACCGCACTACTTCCATGTTGTGAAACATCTATGCCATATAACATCTATGCCGCACTCAATCAATACCGCACCTCATCAAAGCCGCATCTACTTAATCTCGCATTTGGTCAATGTCGCACCACTTTAATGTTGCTCCCACTCTAATGTTGCCTCTATCTCATGCTGCTACTCTCCGATGTTGCCTCTCAAGCAATACCACACTAACTCCATGCCGCATGTCATTCATGCCGTGCTCTACCAATGCCACATATCGTTTATTCTGCACTTCATCAATAAAGATAATGTCGAATGCACTATACTTCATTAAGGCAAGAATTAATGTTGTGCAAGCATGTTGTCTGGGGAATGATATCGAATAACACCAGGTCGTAAGCCATCAATGATAAAGTAACATGGTATATCATCAATGTTGCATCTCATTGATGTCGCATCCCTTCTATGTCGCCGTCCAAGCAATGACACGTCTATTCAATGCCGCATGTTATCAAGAGCAAATTCAAGAAGATTGGTGTCCTTTTCTTCATAAAGCTTCAAAGGCATTCATGTTGGAGCCATTACCAAGATAGCAATCTAAGTCCCACATTCCAACTGTAACATCCCGCCTTTTTGTACATTTTAAGCAGACACGCATGCCGACTCAAACCATACAGAAGGGCGAATTGTTATTGGGGTGAATAAGAAAAGGCAGAGAAGAAAAAAAACAGAATCTCGCAGCGAATGACAAAATATAATAATCAAATAACAGTTCCTGAAGCTATATACAAAACATTTGATTATACTTATACAATACAAAATCAGAGTTACATAAACAGAGAATAAGCAATAATGATAATGCGGCGGAAAAGTGTGAATGTAGTGGAATAAATATAGTAAATAATAGTAGTACAAATCTTCGTCTTCGTCCTCCAGAAATAGATCTTCAAATCCTGAAATGCTCAGGTTGACCCGAGCGAAATGAAAAGACAAAACACTCGAGTCAGAACTAAAAGATCTTATGTGAGTTAAATCAACGGTAAATAAATATGAGTGTAAACGGCGTCGGAGATGTTTATGGGTTTTGACATCTCCTATCCAGTGTGATGTTCGAGATTCGCATCTCCTAAGGATCCGTTAAACTATCTACTATGTAGTACAATACGCTATTATAATATGCCTACAGTAAAGTAAAAGTATTAAAATAGCGTTAAGGCGTTACCCATATCCCCCTTAACACATTTTATAATGCCAATAGTCTATATAGTACCGCAACTCCCCGTAAACTGGAGCCGCCAGCGGATACCACATAGGTACGACATAAAACAAACTCGTAGAAGGCGCGCTAGGGTAGGTGACACGGCACAACTAGGCAATGCCAGGGTAGATATACCAATTACACTTCCGGACTGTTGGTAACGCATAGCCGCAACTACCGCCCAACTCGAAACACACTCCCGAGTAAAAATCAAAGGGTGGTCACCAAATAAATCGCAAAGTCAGAATATAGTATCGATGGAATGTGTCCGATCAGAGGAGCTACCTCATTGGCCCGTCGATTGCTCTTGTTTTAGCCACCTTATGCTAACTAATGGAAGTTAGGTCCACGTATATACCTTATAGAATCATCGCCACCATCCTACTTCATTCTGGAATCTCCACAGCGTACAAAGTTGTCAAAGTGGTTTTCGGTATCGACAGAGAGCATGACAATATCTGATCCCGGTCTCGTTAACAACCAATCGCTTATTACACACCGGATGGTTCTTTTACATTTCCAAAACCATTTCATAATTGATATCAAAATATCATATTCAATTCAAATCATATCATTTTCGAAATCATTACTTACTTCCGAAATTATATCACATTGAAATCATAGTTTGAAATTATATTTCCTTTCAAAAGTCATATTTCCAAAATAAGTTAAACTCTCATTTCAAAATTATCATATTAAACCAAATATGCTATTTAGATCCCAACTTAGGTTATAACATCATTAACCATTTTCACTTTAAAATCAAGAATTTGAATATAAACCCATCCTTTTTACTTAGTTTGGAATTTAAAAGAAAATAGTTTTAAATAGTTATAAATAGTTAATATAGATTTAAAATAGCTTAAATATAATTAAAATAGATTAAATAGCTTTAAAATAGATTAATTTGATTTAAAATAAGTTAAAACAGGTTAATTAGTTTAAATAAATTAAATGGTCTAAAATAGGTTAAAATGATTTAATATAATTAATACAGGTTAAAATAGTTTAATACTTTGAAAATCTTAATAATTAGAAATTTTGAAATAATATATTTTTAAAATAGTTTATATTAAAACATGAATTTGGAATTAATATCAATTTAAACTATTCATTTCATTTCAACACATTTGGACCAATTTCAATTTCCGAGTCAACGAACCAAAATCCAAATCTTTCAATTTAACGTTTCAATAAACTATTGAATTTCATATCGTTTCAATCTATGTTCAAATATCAATTCAGATTACTCCAATTTCAATATATTTCAAAGTTATACTTCAACGATTTTAATAACTCAATTTTGATAAACTTACTTATATTTCAAATTCACTATAAAATTTCAATTTTAATCCTTTAACAAATCTTTCAAACAATTCGATTTTTAATATAAAACTCGAAATTCAATAAAAATTCGATTTATATAACCCAAATTTTATTTCAAAAATATCATTTAACTCAATGCAAAATTTAAGGATTCAAAATCATTTAAATTTAACCAATCCGGTGTTCGTATATAATTCTCTACCCTAGGGTCAAGTGATACAGATATTTATCATTTCAATCCGCAATTTAATATTTACAGTTATATATAATTTCAAACAACAATCCCGAAATAATAATAAAATCCATAAAATTGCTCGAGTCTATCATTTCAACCCATAATGATTTTTCCCTAATCTATAGATCATTCGGGTATGTATCATTTCAACCCATAGTGAACTTGAAGTTTATAACGATATAAAATAAAACATCCATTCATCCAATATCAACAATCAACATGCATCATAATCATCATCCAAATCAATTTATAAATATCAATATAGAACTGATAATCAATAACAGGTATTTAACTGGCAATTTATATTCAATAATAAATTAAATAACGATTTAATTCAAATAAATTCAAATTAACTGAGATGATGATAAAAATATACCAAACAGCCATAAATAAATTTCTAATCACATCAACTTCTATCATTTTTTATTTCTTAATCACTTACAATAATTTAAACAAATTTAGCTGTCAATTTAAAGTTGATTAATCCATCAATTTCAGTGTTTAATTTCAATTTCATTAAATTCAGAAATTATAACTTAAATTTTCAATAATTCCATTTATTAATTTTTTTTATCATTGTTATTCAAGTCTTTCATTACAATAAGGGTATAACTAATATTAGATTATCTCTTAGCACGTTAATGTTTCCCAATTTAATCTTAATTTCAATTAACGTAATATTTAAATATTTAATTTCATTTATTTGCAATTAATCCAATTATTATAATTTGAATTTCAATAAATTAATAAATCTTGATTTCAATTATTTTTATTCAACCAATTGTCATATTATGAATAAAATTAACATTATTTCCAAATATTAACTTAATTTACATTAACATAATATTTACATTACATTTATTGAAATTTATTTCCAATTTAAATTAACAGGCTAAATAGATAGGTAACATACAATAGTTTGCCACAGTTAACCTTTAGTCACATTAATAAGCTTTTATTACTTACAAATCAATGTTACAATTAATTTTCATAATACTAATTTCATTCAATTTCCATTAACTATTTATTATTTCCTTGGTTAATCCAATATTTCATTTATTCACTTATCTTCAATTTATAACCAAGTATACCATTTTTATTATTTCAATTAATTGGAATTTCATTCAATTTATCAAAAATTTACTTTAATTAACATTGTAACATTTCATTTTAGTATTCAATTCATTATTACATTACAACTTTTTATTTCTTTCAATATTAAATAACAAAATTTATTAAATTAACAAATTAAATCATCGAAAATTTACGGGTTGTTAGATTCTCCCTCACTCAAAACTTTTCGTCCCCAAAAAGGAAAAAGAAGGGAAAAGAAGGAATTAAGAAAATAAATATACCTTATTCAAAATATTAACTCTATAAAAATTAATTTACAAAATCAAATAATTTAAACAAAATACATCAATTTATAACACTTAAATCCTTTTATATTCAAGTGAATAAAAGTTTGGAAAATATTTCATAAAATTTTCTAAGTCCAAAATTTACGGAAAATTTCGGTAGAGTCTCCTTTGTACGGAGAGGCTCTGAAGAAAATAATAATATCAATAATAATAATATATATCAAAATTTTAAAAATAATATATCCCAGCTATAGGAAAAATAATATAATATCGCTAGAAAACCGTAATCCGAGAACGTACCTATTTGTTGGGCAAACAACGCTTAATTATAAAACCAAAAGCAGTAACAATTGCTTCCATAACCTGTATTTC
Source organism: Allium fistulosum (assembly GCA_030737815.1). Classification (NCBI taxonomy): domain Eukaryota; kingdom Viridiplantae; phylum Streptophyta; class Magnoliopsida; order Asparagales; family Amaryllidaceae; genus Allium; species Allium fistulosum. The sequence goes on from CM060907.1 coordinate 400,401,667, forward strand.
ACTTATATAATCCAAAGGAGTTAATAATTATATAAAATGAAATACTTAAAGTTGTTTCAATCAATAGCAAACAAATCAATACAACATAGCAACCATTTTTTGCAAACAAACATACAATCATCATAAGGAATCAAAGTAATTAATCATTTACATAGCAAACAAACAAATGGTCTGTTTGAGTTTAGATACTTTTAAATTTTATAGAATGACAAATAACTATTAAGTATACCATTTACTCAACAGTCTTAGATAAACTCAATAGATTATTCATACATCTTAAACAATTAGAAGTATCCTATTCCAAACAACCCATAAACCAAAACAAACAATAATTTACAATGTACTGGAGTTATTCTTATTAAATTTCTTTCACAACATTTACAGTTTTTATTTTCCTTTTCATTCATACAAGGATTATTTCTTTAACTTACATTTATCTCTTACAAAATTTTATTCCCATTCATTCATTCAGTGTTTATTTCATTTGTTTTCCTTTATTACTTACAAAAATTTATTTTCATTTATTCATATCATGTCAATTTCTTTTATTGCATTACATTCATTTTATTATTTACTTTAATTATAAATAGTTTTCAGTATTAACTTAAGTTCAAAATCCTTTACTTACAGTACTCATTTTCTATTTCATTTAATCAGTAGTATTACAATTTTAACTCAAGTTTATAACTATTTTCATATCAAATTTCCTATGTATAAAGTAAATTTCATTGAACACTTCCATTACATAAGTTTTACTTGTAAAATTTCCATTACATATTCTTTTAACATTTCAACTTTTTATAATTGGTAAGTTATATATATATATATATATGTCTTTAAGAATGCAATTGAAAGTTACACAAGTTTGACTCATTTATTTTAACTAACTTAAGGTTCAATAGTTATCATTTCTTATTTTCATATTCTTTTCGTTTACAAGTTACAAATTTCAAATTCCTTGTATATTTCAGTTAAAACTTAGCATATAATTTCTTATTTTCATTTAGAAGTTTCAATTATTAAATAGTTAAAATTTTATTCCATTTTAATAATTTAAATCTCTAATTCATAGAAATTTAAGAACTAAATGACGAGTTCCATTCCAAATCCTTTAAAATAATATATATATATATATATATATACAATCATATCTTTATATATATCAAATCATACTTAAAAATAAAGTTTAATATTCATTTATCAAAACAAATGTGTAGTAAGCTACTACAACAGCCTTCCCACTTTGAAACTCGAAAATGAACGTCGATGATGCGTGCACTCATCACCGAAATTATTTTCCAGCGACAAAGAGGGGAGTACATAACTTATTTCTTTCCAAAATTTCTTTAAAACAATTCTTTCAAATTATATTGAAATATTAATATCAGAAAATACTTCTAAATAATATTATTATTGTATTCCAAAATTATTCGAAAGAAATTTTCAAAAAAACCCCGGAACTTAAGTTCTAAATTTCCAAATTTCATTTATCTTATTTTCAAATCTTATTTCCAACCAATATTTATAAATTTTACTACTTAACAACCAACATATTACAACCAAATATATAATTTAGAAATCATTATTATTATATATATATAAATATACAATAGGTAAAATTATTTCATTTACCTATATTTCAAAACAAACATTATGTCGGTCTGTCCTATTAAGTGTTTAAAAATCCCTATCGATGTCATAGCATCCTATGCACCAACCAGAATTTATAAATACTAAACGGAACAAATTAACACAATATAAAAGCCTTTTATAACACTAACAAATATGCTCTCTCATATATATACACTCAGCGACTCATCATAGGATATTACTACCATATTAATAAAGAGTCAGACCACACAAAGCCAAGGTTTATCGCTAAACCAAAGCTCTGATACCAACTGTAACATCCCGCGTTTTTGTACATTTTAAGCAGACACGCATGCCGACTCAAACCATACATAAGGGAGAATTGTTATTGGGGTGAATAAGAAAAAGCAAAGAAAGAAAAAAAAAAGAATCTCGCAGCGGAATGAAAAAATATAATAATCAAATAACAGTTCATGAAGCTGTATACAAAACATTTGATTATACTTATACAATACAAAATCAGAGTTACATAAACAAAGAATAAGCAATAATGATAATGCAGCGGAACAGTGTGAATGTAGTGGAATAAATATAGTAAATAATAGTAGTACAAATCTTCGTCTTTGTCCTCCAGAAATAGGACTTCAAATCCTGAAATGCTCAGGCTGACCCGAGCGAATTGAAAAGACAAAACATTCGAGTCAGAACTAAAAGATCTTATGCGAGTTAAATAAACGGTAAATAAATATGAGTGTAAACGGCGTCGGAGATGTTTACGGGTTTTGACATCTCCTATCTAGGGTCTAACGTTAGTGCAGTAACTTAAGAGATGTTCGGGATTCACATCTCCTAAGGATCCGTTAAACTATCTACTATGTAGTACAATGTGCTATTATAATATGCCTACAGTAAAGTAAAAGTATTAAAATAGCGTTAAGGCGTTACCCATATCCCCCTTAACACATTTTATAATGCCAATAGTCTATACAGTACCGTAACTCCCCGTAAATTGGAGCCGCCAGCGGATACCACATATGTACAACATAAAACAAACTCGTAGAAGGCGCACTAGGGTAGGTGACACGGCACAACTAGGCAATGCCAGGGTAGATATACCAATTACACTTCCGGACTGTTGGTAACGCATAGCCCCAACTACCGCCCAACTCGAAACACACTCCCGAGTAAAAATCAAAGGGTGGCCACCAAATAAATCGCAAAGTCATAATATAGTATCGATGGAATGTGTCCGATCAGAGGAGCTACCTCATTGGCCCGTCGATTGCTCCTGTTTTAGCCACCTTATGCTAACTCATGGGAGTTAGGTCCACGTATATACCTTATAGGATCGTCGCCACCATCCTACTTCATTCTGGAATCTCAACCGCGTACACAGTTGTCAAAGTGGTTTTCGGTATCGACAGAGAGTATGACAATATCCGATCCCGGTCTCTTTAACAACCAATCGCTTATTACACACCGGATGGTTCTTTTACATTTCCAAAACCATTTCATAATTGGTATCAAAATATCATATTCAATTCAAATTATATCATTTTCAAAATCATTACTTACTTCCGAAATTATATCACATTGAAATCATAGTTCGAAATTATATTTCCTTTCAAAAGTCATATTTCCAAAATAAGTTAAACTCTCATTTCAAAATTATCATATTAAACCAAATATGCTTTTTAGATCCCAACTTAGGTTATAACATCATTAACCATATTCACTTAGAAATAGAGAATTTGAATATAAACCCATCCATTTTACTTAGTTTGGAATTTAAAAGAAAATAGTTTTAAATAGTTATAAATAGTTAATATAGATTTAAAATAGCTTAAATATAATTAAAATAGATTAAATAGCTTTAAAATAGATTAATTTGATTTAAAATAAGTTAAAATAGGTTAATTAGTTTAAATAAATTAAATGGTCTAAAATAGGTTAAAATGATTTAATATAATTAATAAAGGTTAAAATAGTTTAATACTTTGAAAATCTTAATAATTAGAAATTTTGAAATAATATATTTTTAAAACAGTTTATATTAAAACATGAATTTGGAATTAATATCAATTTAAACTATTCATTTCATTTCAACACATTTGGACCAATTTCAATTTCCGAGTCAACGAACCAAATTCCAAATCTTTCAATTTAACGTTTCAATAAACTATTGAATTTCATATCGTTTCAATCTATGTTCAAATATCAATTCAGATTACTCCAATTTCAATATATTTCAAAGTTATACTTCAACAATTTTAATAACTCAATTTTGATAAACTTCACTTATATTTCAAATTCGCTATAAAATTTCAATTTTAATCCTTTAACAAATCTTTCAAACAATTCGATTTTTAATATAAAACTCGAAATTAGATAAAAATCCGATTAATATAACCCAAATTTTATTTCAAAAATATCATTTAACTCAATGCAAAATTTAAGGATTCAAAATCATTTAAATTTAACCAATCCGGTGTCCGTATATAATTCTCTACCCTAGGGTCAAGTGATACGGATATTTATCATTTCAATATGTAATTTAATACTTACATTTATATATCATTTCAAACCGCAATCCCGAAATAATAATAAAATCCATAAAATCGCTCGAGTCTATCATTTCAACCCATAATGATTTTTCCCTAATCTATAGATCATTCGGGTATGTATCATTTCAACCCATAGTGAACTTGCAGTTTATAACGATATAAAATAAAACATCCATTCATCCAATATCAACAATCAACATCCATCACAATCATCATCCAAATCAATTTATAAATATCAATATAGAACTGATAATCAATAATAGGTATTTAACTGGCAATTTATATTCAATAATAAATTAAATAACGATTTAATTAAAATAAATTCAAATTAACTAAGACGATGATAAAAATATACCAAACAGCCATAAATAAATTTCTAATCACATCAAAAATTAATTTAACTAACATCAGAAATTTTAGAAGTTGTGAGTGGGTCAAAACACTCACCTTTGAATTTAAATTGAATTTAAATTCAAAATAAGCCAAAAATTCAAACAGTCTTTGAATTCGTCCAAACCAGCGTCAAAGTATCCGGAATTTCGATACGATCCCAGCGGATCAAACCGCACGTGAAACGGACCTCATATGCAAAGGTTATGTACGTTAGAACAATATACGATTTAAAATAAAATTAAAGAAATAAATAACTTAACTTTACACGTCATCCTCACATGGCCGACACGGCAGCTTCACTCGATCGAAACCCCCTCCGTACACGCCTCGTTCACGCACCACATCGCCATTCATCCAACCCAAATTGCCTCTTCAACCACCACGTTGCGGCCACGATCGCTTTCCCCCAGGCCTGCGACTCCACCCGATAGCCCATGACCATCGATCGGCGTTAAAACGCCCAGCCGCCGCCGAAAACATAAAACCCTAATCCAATTTAACCCGATGATCTAGCCGTTAACCTCCTCAACGAACCCCATGGATGTCATCCCCTCGACGATCTCCACCCATCCAAACCATTTGTTCGACGATCCGTCGACGTTCATCACAACGCGATGAACGGCCGAGGCTAAATCGACCAATTTCGGCTACCCAGAAACCCAGATCGAAAAACGAGCAGCAGGATTGACTTGCGCTCTTCGAGAGCTTCAAATCCATATATAATTTGATATGTATTGAGGAGTTTAAATTTTTGATTCGGTTTTGAAATTGAATTTGAGGGTTTGGGAATTTGAGTTTGTCAGCCATTGAGAAAGAGGAGCAACAGAAATTTCTGTACGTACAGAAATGAGAAATAGAAAGGTTGCTAGGGTTTATCATGAGGTATTTATAGATAGATCAGAAAATAAAACGAATGAACACGATTGATTTGGGTTTGAATGATGGACGACCCGAAAAGCCCGTTTCGACTCCGGAACGAAAATGGTTCAACCCATATATCAAAATAGATGCTTTCAAATATTTTAAATTCAATGGAACAGGTTTCAAGTCCTAATTCCATCGTATGAAGAAGTTATGATAAAATCAGCTTATTTAAAATTGATTTCAATTAAATAAATTTCTAGGCGTTTCGAGTCTGTACGATCAAACGACAAGTCCGATCGTTACGAAACTTGAAATCCTACAATAATTCACTGTTACGGATCCGATGAAACTAGTTTCGTCGAAATCCGAGTCAGTGGCCAAAATGGCTATTTTCAAGTTAATTAAATAAATAAATTAATTAAATCACTTTTTTCTTTTAAATTTTAATAATTTACAACTTCTATCATTTTTGATTTCTTAATCACTTACAATAATTAAAATAAATTTAGATGTCAATTTAAAGTTGATTAATCCATCAATTTCAGTGTTTAATTTCAATTTCATTAAATTCAGAAATTATAACTTAAATTTTCAATAATTCCATTTATTAATTTTTTTTATCATTGTTATTCAAGTCTTTCATTACAATAAGGGTATAACTAACATTGGATTATTTCTTAGCACATTAATGTTTCCCAATTTAATCTTAATTTCAATTAACGTAATATTTAAATATTTAATTTCATTTATTTGCAATTAATCCAATTATTATAATTTGAATTTCAATAAATTAATAAATCTTGATTTCAATTATTTTATTCAACCAATTATCATATTATGAATAAAATTAACATTATTTCCAAATATTAACTTAATTTACATTAACATAATATTTACATTACATTTATTGAAATTTATTTCCAATTTAAATTAACAGGCTAAATAGATAGGTAACATACAATAGTTTGCCACAGTTAACCTTTAGTCACATTAATAAGCTTTTATTACTTACAAATCAATGTTACAATTAATTTTCATAATACTAATTTCATTCAATTTCCATTAACTATTTATTATTTCCTTGGTTAATCCAATATTTCATTTATTCACTTATCTTCAATTTATAACCAAGTATAGCATTTTTATTATTTCAATTAATTGGAATTTCATTCAATTTATCAAAAATTTACTTTAATTAACATTGTAACATTTCATTTTAGTATTCATTTCATTATTACATTACAATTTTTTATTTCTTTCAATATTAAATAACAAAATTTATTAAATTAACAAATTAAATCATCGAAAATTTACGGGTTGTTAGATTCTCCCCCACTCAAAACTTTTCGTCCCCGAAAAGGAAAAAGAAGGGAAAAGAAGGAATTAAGAAAATCAATATACCTTATTCAAAATATTAACTCTATAAAAATTAATTTACAAAATCAAATAATTTAAACAAAATACATCAATTTATAACACTTAAATCCTTTTATATTCAAGTAAATAAAAGTTTGGAAAATATTTCACAAAATTTTCTAAGTCCAAAATTTACGGAAAATTTCGGTAGAGTCTCCTTTGTACGGAGAGGCTCTGAAGAAAATAATAATACCAATAATAATAATATATATCAAAATTTTAAAAATAATATATCCCAGCTACAGGAAAAATAATATAATATCGCTAGAAAACCGTAATCCGAGAACGTACCTATTTGTCGGGCAAACAACGCTTAATTATGAAACCAAAAGCAGTAGCAATTGCTTCCATAACCTGTATTTCACTTATATAATCCAAAGGAGTTAATAATTATATAAAATGAAATACTTAAAGTTGTTTCAATCAATAGCAAACAAATCAATACAACATAGCAACCATTTCTTGCAAACAAACATACAATCATCACAAGGAATCAAAGTAATTAATCATTTACATAGCAAACAAACAAATGGTCTGTTTGAGTTTAGATACTTTTAAATTTTATAGAATGACAAATAACTATTAAGTATACCATTTACTCAACAGTCTTAGATAAACTCAATAGATTATTCATACATCTTAAACAATTAGAAGTATCCTATCCCAAACAACCCATAAACCAAAACAAATAATAATTTACAATGTATTGGAGTTATTCTTATTAAATTTCTTTCACAACATTTACAGTTTTTATTTTCCTTTTCATTAATACAAGGATTATTTCTTTAACTTACATTTATCTCTTACAAAATTTTATTCCCATTCATTCATTCGGTGTTTATTTCATTTGTTTTCCTTTATTACTTACAAAAATTTATTTTCATTTATTCATATCATGTCAATTTCTTTTATTGCATTACATTCATTTTATTATTTACTTTAATTATAAATAGTTTTCAGTATTAACTTAAGTTCAAAATCCTTTACTTACAGTACTCATTTTCTATTTCATTCAATCAGTAGTATTACAATTTTAACTCAAGATTATAACTATTTTCATATCAAATTTCTTATTTATAAAGTAAATTTCATTGAACACTTCCATTACATAAGTTTTACTTGTAAAATTTCCATTACATATTCTTTTAACATTTCAACTTTTTATAATTGGTAAGTTATATATATATGTCTTTAAGAATGCAATTGAAAGTTACACAAGTTTGACTCATTTATTTTAATTAACTTAAGGTTCAATAGTTATCATTTCTTATTTTCCTATTCTTTTCGTTTACAAGTTACAAATTTCAAATTCCTTGTATATTTCAGTTGTAACTTAGCATATAATTTCTTATTTTCATTTAGAAGTTTCAATTATTAAATAGTTAAAATTTTATTCCATTTTAATAATTTAAATCTCTAATTCATAGAAATTTAAGAACTAAATGACGGGTTCCATTCCAAATCCTTTAAAATAATATATATATATATATATATATACAATCATATCTTTATATATATCAAATCATACTTAAAAAATAAAGTTTAATATTCATTTATTAAAACAAATGTGTAGTAAGCTACTACAGCAGCCTTCCCACTTTGAAACTCGAAAATGAACGTCGATGATGCGTGCACTCATCGCCGAAATTATTTTCCAGCGACAGAGAGGGGAGTACAGAACTTATTTCTTTCCAAAATTTCTTTAAAACAATTCTTTCAAATTATATTGAAATATTAATATCAGAAAATACTTCTAAATAATATTATTATTGTATTCCAAAATTATTCGAAAGAAATTTTCAAAAAAACCCCGAAAATTAAGTTCTAAATTTCCAAATTTCATTTATCTTATTTTCAAATCTTATTTCCAACCAATATTTATAAATTTTACTACTTAACAACCAACATATTACAACCAAATATATAATTTATAAATCATTATTATTATATATATATATAAATATACAATGGGTAAAATTATTTCATTTACCTATATTTCAAAACAAATATTGTGTCGGTCTGTCCTATTAAATGTTAAAAATCCCTACCGATGTCAAAGCGTCCTATTCACCAACCAGAATTTATATATACAAAACGGAACATATCAACACAATATAAAAGCCTTTTATAACACTAACAAATATGCTCTCTCATATATATACACTCAACGACTCATCATAGGGTATTACTACCATATAATAAAGAGTCAGACCCCACAAAGCCAAGGTTTATCGCTAAACCAAAGCTCTGATACCAACTATAACATCCTGCCTTTTTGTACATTTTAAGCAGACACGCATGCCGACTCAAACCATACAGAAGGGTGAATTGTTATTGGGGTGAATAAGAAAAAGCAAAGAAAGAAAAAAAAACAGAATCTCGCAGCGGAATGACAAAATATAATAATCAAATAACAGTTCATGAAGCTGTATACAAAACATTTGATTATACTTATACAATACAAAATCAGAGTTACATAGACAAAGAATAAGCAATAATGATAATGCAGCGGAACAGTGTGAATGTAGTGGAATAAATATAGTAAATAATAGTAGTACAAATCTTCGTCATTGTCCTCCAGAAATAGGTCTTCAAATCCTGAAATGCTCAGGCTGACCCGAGCGAATTGAAAAGACAAAACATTCGAGTCAGAACTAAAAGATCTTATATGAGTTAAATCAACGGTAAATAAATATGAGTGTAAACGGCGTCGGAGATGTTTACGGGTTTTGACATCTCATATCCAGTGTCTAACGTTAGTGCAGTAACTTAAGAGATGTTCGGGATTCACATCTCCTAAGGATCTGTTAAACTATCTACAATGTAGTACAATGCGCTATTATAATATGCCTACAGTAAAGTAAAAGTATTAAAATAACGTTAAGGCGTTACCCATATCCCCCTTAACACATTTTATAATGCCAATAGTCTATACAGTACCGTAACTCCCCGTAAATTGGAGCCGCCAGCGGATACCACATAGGTACGACATAAAACAAACTCGTGGAAGGCGCGCTAGGGTAGGTGACACGGCACAACTAGGCAATGCCAGGGTAGATATACCAATTACACTTCCGGACTGTTGGTAACGCATAGCCGCAACTACCGCCCAACTCGAAACACTCTCCCGAGTAAAAATCAAAGGGTAGCCACTAAATAAATCGCAAAGTCAGAATATAGTATCGATGGAATGTGTCCGATCAGAGGAGCTACCTCATTGGCCCGTCGATTGCTCCTATTTTAGCCACCTTATGCTAACTCATGGGAGTTAGGTCCACGTATATACCTTATAGGATCGTCGCCACCATCCTACTTCATTCTGGAATCTCAACCGCGTACACAGTTGTCAAAGTGGTTTTCGGTATCGACAGAGAGTATGACAATATCCGATCCCGGTCTCTTTAACAACCAATCGCTTATTACACACCAGATGGTTCTTTTACATTTCCAAAACCATTTCATAATTGGTATCAAAATATCATATTCAATTCAAATCATATCATTTTCGAAATCATTACTTACTTCCGAAATTATATTACATTGAAATCATAGTTCGAAATTATATTTCCTTTCAAAAGTCATATTTCCAAAATAAGTTAAACTCTCATTTCAAAATTATCATATTAAACCAAATATGCTATTTAGATCTCAACTTAGGTTATAACATCATTAACCATATTCACTTAGAAATCGAGAATTTTAATATAAACCCATCCATTTTACTTAGTTTGGAATTTAAAAGAAAATAGTTTTAAATAGTTATAAATAGTTAATATAGATTTAAAATAGCTTAAATATAATTAAAATAGATTAAATAGCTTTGAAATAGATTAATTTGATTTAAAATCAGTTAAAACAGGTTAATTAGTTTAAATAAATTAAATGGTCTAAAATAGGTTAAAATGATTTAATATAATTAATACAGGTTAAAATAGTTTAATACTTTGAAAATCTTAATAATTAGAAATTTTGAAATAATATATTTTTAAAACAGTTTATATTAAAACATGAATTTGGAATTAATATCAATTTAAACTATTCATTTCATTTCAACACATTTGGACCAATTTCAATTTTCGAGTCAACGAACCAAATTCCAAATCTTTCAATTTAACGTTTCAATAAACTATTGAATTTCATATCGTTTCAATCTATGTTCAAATATCAATTCGGATTACTCCAATTTCAATATATTTCAAAGTTATACTTCAAGGATTTTAATAACTCAATTTTGATAAACTTCACTTATATTTCAAATTCGCTATAAAATTTCAATTTTAATCCTTTAACAAATCTTTCAAACAATTCGATTTTTAATATAAAACTCGAAATTAGATAAAAATTCGATTTATATAACCCAAATTTTATTTCAAAAATATCATTTAACTCAATGCAAAATTTAAGGATTCAAAATCATTTAAATTTAACCAATCCGGTATCCGTATATAATTCTCTACCCTAGGGTCAAGTGATAGGGATATTTATCATTTCAATCCGCAATTTAATATTTACGTTTATATATCATTTCAATCCGCAATCCCGAAATAATAATAAAATCCATAAAATCGCTCGAGTCTATCATTTTAACCCATAATGATTTTTCCCTAATCTATAGATCATTCGGGTATGTATCATTTCAACCCATAGTGAACTTGCAGTTTATAACGATATAAAATAAAACATCCATTCATCCAATATCAACAATCAACATCCATCACAATCATCATCCAAATCAATTTATAAATATCAATATAGAACTGATAATCAATAATAGGTATTTAACTGGCAATTTATATTCAATAATAAATTAAATAATGATTTAATTCAAATAAATTCAAATTAACTAAGACGATGATAAAAATATACCAAACAGCCATAAATAAATTTCTAATCACATCAAAAATTAATTTAACTAACATCAGAAATTTTAGAAGTTGTGAGTGGGTCAAAACACTCACCTTTGAATTTAAATTGAATTTAAATTCAAAATAAGCCCAAAATTCAAAAAGTCTCTGAATTCGTCCAAACCAGCGTCAAAGTATCCGGAATTTCGATACGATCCCAATGGATCAAACCGCACGTGAAACGGACCTCATATGCAAAGGTTATGTACGTTAGAACAATATACGATTTAAAATAAAATTAAAGAAATAAATAACTTAACTTTACACGTCATCCTCACATGGCCGACACGGCAGCTTCACTCGATCGAAACCCCCTCCGTACACGCCTCGTTCACGCACCACGTCGCCATTCATCCAACCCAAATTGCCTCTTCAACCACCACGTTGCGGCCACGATCGCTTTCCCCCAGGCCTGCGACTCCACCCGATAGCCCGTGACCATCGATCGGCGTTAAAACGCCCAGCCGCCGCCGAAAACATAAAACCCTAATCCAATTTAACCCGATGATCTAGCCGTTAACATCCTCAATGAACCCCATGGATGTCATCCCCTCGACGATCTCCACCCATCCAAACCATTTGTTCGACGATCCGTCGACGTACATCACAACGCGATGAACGACCGAGGCTAAATCGACCAATTCCGGCTACCTAGAAACCCAGATCGAAAAACGAGCAGCAGGATTTACTTGCGCTGCTCGAGAGCTTCAAATCCATATATAATTTGATATGTATTGAGGAGTTTAAATTTTTGATTCGGTTTTGAAATTGAATTTGAGGGTTTGGGAATTTGAGTTTGTCAGCCATTGAGGAAGAGGAGCAACAGAAATTTCTGTACGTACAGAAGTGAGAAATAGAAATGTTGCTAGGGTTTATCACGAGGTATTTATAGGTATATCAGAAAATAAAACGAATGAACACGATTGATTTGGGTTTGAACGATGGACGACCCGAAAAGCCCGTTTCGACTCCGGAACGAAAATGGGTCAACCCATATATCAAAATAGATGCTTTCAAATATTTTAAATTCAATGGAACATGTTTCAAGTCCTAATTCCATCGTATGAAGAAGTTATGATAAAATCGGCTTATTTCAAATTGATTTCAATTGATTTCAATTAAATAAATTTCTAGGCGTTTCGAGTCTGTACGATCAAACAACAAGTCCGATCGTTACGAAACTTGAAATCCCACAATAAGAGAGAAAAAGATATTCAATATTTGCAAACAAAGGCTTAAATAATTAGAAATTTGCATATTTGTGCATTTTGTAACATATCCACAATTGAATAAAGTAGCATGGTTTGAGCATATTGCCTATTGTTATTTTGACCTGCGCATTTTATTTTTGAACTCATTAATGGTGTTTTAAATAATCCTCTGAATTAACATAAAACAAAGGGGTACCATTGAAATTTCTTCAAACATGTCTCGTTTACATACCTGTTGAACGTTGAACCAAATTTCGGCTTAACACTCGCATTTGGCCAGAAGCTTGACTTTCATTAGTGGAGTTTAATACCGTTGGATGTAGATTTTTATGCAAATTTAATATATTATGTGGAGGCTGTGCTTGTAGTCGTATCATTGGTGAAGTCCAATCGAAGATCAACTAGGATGATTGTATGTAAATAACCACACAATAATCAGTTGTGATACAATATATTTTGTTCAAATATTTTTTTATTTTTATTTTTTTGAAAACCCAGGAGAACCCGGCGGACCGGTAAACTCCTGTAACATTCCGTATTTTTAAGCCATTGAATTTGAACATTTAATTCATTTTAAATGTTTAATATGGGTTTAAGATTTATTTTGAACTAAAAAAGAATTGGTTTAAACTAAAATAACAAGTGATAATTTCAGAAGATCGCCTGGTTTAATAGACGAGTTAAATTAGCCTTCCGGGGCGCAGTCTCGGAATTCGACGAAACCAGTTCCATTGGATCCGTAATAGTTAGTTATTATCGGATTTCAATTTTCGTAGCTATCGGAGTTGTCGTTTGACCGTGGCAACTCGAAACGCATCGAAATCGATTTAACCGATTTAATTTTAAATTGATCGTTTTATTTCGTAACTCGCGCATACGATCAAATTAACTTACGAAACCTGTTCCATTGTGTCCGGAACGCGGAAAAACCCTAGGATAGCCTGTCGAAACGTGAAAATTGAAGGTTGTTTGCATTAACTGTTAAATTGTGAAATTTTATTAATAAAATAATATTAAATTATTATATATCACGTTATATTTGCAAAACCCTAGCAGAAAACGCAGCCGCCACTTTTATCGTTCAATGGCCGATATCTTCATTCGTTCTTCCTCTCAAATCTTCCAATCCAGGCCTCGATTTCAAAAGTTTTCAACTGGAGAAATAAAGGGGATGGCGAGATCTTCGAAGTGAACGGTTGAGATCGCATATCGCGGAGTGTGGTGGTCAGAAACGTGGCCGATAGGGGGTGCGTTCGCTCTCGATTTCAGCGCCAAGGAGGCGACCGAGCTCTGCGTGGCTCACGGCGGGGGTAGGAGGAAGTGTGGCCTTCGATGTAGTGGTCCCTGATCTAGTGCTCGTCGATGGTAGAGGGTGCGACATCTAACCCTAGTTTGTGATGATGGGTTCGTGCGTTTTACTGGATGTCGCGTGAGGGAAGATGTACAGGATAGGGGCGGGCCGCGTTTTGGTATTATTATAATAATAAAAAAAAGGAATTTTGTTTTCAAATCGTTTTCAAACTTTGAAAATAAATATCTTTTCCGTACGATCTCAGATTCGGACGATTTTGGAAGCGTTGGAATCGCAGAGGGATGTACTACGTGATGGCGCAGATCCGGAGTTATTCCGGTTAAGTAGAAATTTGGGTTAAATCGGACGTCGTCCGGTTTAATTTAAATTTCGAACGCTCGCCGAAACTCAAGGTGAGTTTTTCTCACTCACATCTGGATGCTAGACATTATAAATAATTGATATTTAAATATCTGAATGATTGGTTGACTATAACTGCTGTTATCTGTCTGGATTGATATTTTTATTGTGATGTGCTAACATTTGTGATGCAGGGAAAAACAGGTTGGAGGGATCCAATTGGATTCCTCAAAATACAGCAATTATTTTATAATTGATAGTCATACCTGTTTATATGTTGTGATTGATAAATCTGGAAGTTTAATTGTACTGTGAAATTGTTGTATAAATTATAATCACAGAATTTAATTATAAATGGATTGAATTGGGTTTTTACGGAATAAATGAATTGTTAAAATAAGAAATTCAAAGAATAAAATTTGAAATCTGATTTGGATGGAAAAATGTAAATTGATAAAAAAATTTGGATTTAAACTACAGTGGAAATTATCAATCGATAAATTGAAGTTAAAATTTCAGGAAATAAATTCCATGGAAATTATAAATTGTTTAAAAGAACGATGAGCTAATTTTAATAATGGATAGTGTTATTTGAAAATTTAAAATATGTATAATGAAGCTTTCGAATATAAATCTGCAAATTTAAGTGTTAATAGAATATTTTGAAAGCTGTTTCCCATTTGGAATTTAAGTTTAGTAAATTTGAAATCTGGATTTCATTGAAGAAAATTCACCAAATTGTTTTATTTAAAAATGTTTTAAACTATAATTTAAAAAAATGAATTTCCGGAAATGAAAATTGTGATTTAACTTCGGAGGAAGTTATAGTTAAATATGGGATTTGGAATTTATGTTGAAATCATAAATTGACTTGAAATAAATCCGTGGATTTATATGAAAGAGTACTTTGAAATGTTTTGAAACGGGAAAGTGTTTCCCTGGGAAAACCAAGTAAATGTTTATAAAAAGATTTTATTTAACTAAAGGTTAAGTTTAAAATCGTTTTAAAAAGTATTTTTAAGAAATCGTTATTTTTAAAGAAATAAATTAATAAGTTTTAATACCGTAATAATTTGGGAGTATATTAGCAATTATTTTTACAAATGGATTTATTTAAAAGTTGGTTTTAGCTTAAGTTGTTAAAATTAGCATTTTTCTTCTTATAACGCTATTTTGAATTTAGTTAAACTAAAACCCTTATTTTTAAAATCAAAGTTTATGTGTTAATAACTAGTTTTCTTCACATATTTTAAATTTATATTTTGAGTAAATAAATAGAAGTAATTTTCATATTTTAAAGTATATTTCAGTATAAAGTATTTTTAACTGTTTTAAATGCAAATTGTTTTATACTTGGTTATTCCCGATGGGAATAAACGGTAAAGGGATTTACCGAGTTTAAGGAAGAGTTTGAAAAATTGTTTTCAAACGAGTTTTGAAAATGTGAAAATATATCTTTGAAAGATATTAGAGGCAAATAAATAATATGGAGATTATTTATGGTGTGATGGATGTGTATGGATGTTTGTGAACATTAATTGATAGTTAAATCACCGACTATCAATATTGGCCAAGTGCGCTGATCGTTTCGAAGAGACGGGGATCGGGTTTGCTACATTACAGCGTGATAGGGGGTTCTCGCTTTGCGTTAGGTGGCGAACGGGAGACTCTTACCGCTACATGTCCCCGGGGGTAGTATAAGGCCTTTTGGGGTTGGTTTGCTAGGTGCTTACAGTCGAGAGGCTGGCCGTAAAAGCAAACCCGAGGTATCACTGTGAGCCACAGCGGGGCTGGGATGGTTGAAAAGCCTACCGGTCGTGAGCCGTTGCTGATGGTTGAAAAGCCTAGGACGTCACAGGTGGTATCAAAGCTTAGGTTGGCGACAACCTAGGCTTTGGTGGGAAAATTTACTCATTTTAAATAGAGTCAATAGTACTCTATTATGAGTTGAGTGTGATAATAGCTATGAGAGCGTACTTGTTAGTGAATATAAAATTGTTTTTATACTGTGTTGACTTATCGGTTGAGCGTTTATGAATTCTGGTCGGTGCGGAAAGTACAACCGTATCGATAGGGGTTTCTAAACTCTTAAACAAGATAAACTGACATAGTATTGTTTTAAAAGTGGGTAAATGAAATAATTTTACCCAAAATTATATTTTGATATAAAGAAATAATTTTCTAAATTATTATATATGTATTGGATGTTTGTTGGTTGTTTCTTATATAATCAAATAAGAAATTAAAATATGATCTAAAATTTGAAATGATTTATAAGCAAATAGGAATTTAAAATATTAAAATGGTTATAACCAAATGGAATTATCTAAATATGTTTAAATAAGAATAAGTGAAATTGAAATTTGATTTAAACCAGAATTTTTACCCCGGAAATTTTTGAAAGGGATTTCAAATGAATTTAAACAAAGGTTTGGAAAAATTTAGAAACCTTGGGAATGTTGAAATGTTTTCCAAAGGTTTTGAAGTTAATGATGGAGTATATTTTGGAAAATATTTTCGAATGGAAATTGATTTGAGATGAATTTTGGAAGTGGAAAGCACTGAACTCACTGCAGTCGCTGGAAAATAATCCTGATGATGCTGGCCACATCATCAGAATTCATTTTCGAGTTTCTAAAGTGATGGATTGCTACCAAAATAGTTGGTTATGGTATTTGTTTGGACTTGTTTGGGAAAAACAAGTGATTTTAGGATTTTCGAAAAGGAAACTTGTTTTGATAAAAAGCATATTGTTTTGGAATTTGGTATATGATTTGGATATCAAATGGAAATGTGTTGATTTATATTTCAAATTGGTTTTGAAATAAATCCGAGTAAATTGAATTCTGGGAATTCTGTTTAAAATAAAAAGGTAAAATTTGGAATAAATCAACTATAATCTTGGAAGTAAAGTTGATTTAAGTGAGAAAGGAAGGATGGAAATTTTAATCCTGAAATTAAAATTAAATTTGGGTAAATGGAAGTAAATGAAGTTATTGAAGAGAATAGAAATTAGGATTTAACTTGGGATAAGTTAAATAAAATTGGGAACTGGAATTAAATTGATTTGAGTTAAGTTGAAAAGCAAAATGACTTTGAAATTTGATGATGATTGTTGTATTGACTGATTGACTGGATATTGATGATTGTTTTATGATATACTCTGATGATGATGTATTGTATATAAACAGATATAGTTTTCATTTTGTGTAAAGATCTGTTATATATATATTATATTTTATCCGCTGTGATTGTGAGGTTCTGATTTTGTTTAGTTCTTTCTTCTTCTATCTACTTTCTTATTCTTCTACAATCTGTCTTTTCCGACATTCGATCGTCGGCATATTATACTGTTGAGTATTTTGTGTCGATTTTCGAGGGTCGAGAAGAGCGGGTCGTCACAACTCCTGAGGAGGGTATAGTAAAGCCGTCCGCTGATCCAAGCCCCCATACCTCCGGGTAAATTTATATAGAATGAGGAAGCGCATGGTAGGAATCGAATCTGGGTCTTTTTACCAGAACCCAAGCCTCCTTTCCATCGCGCCGCACCCGCGGACTTGTTCAAATATTATGTTACTGGTGTAAACGTTTTTTTTTTTCTTTTACTATTTCAGGAATAAAGGATATGACTTCAACATCGCGCATCTTTTTCAGTAATAAAAGATGTGAATGTAACATTTAAGATGATTGTAGCCGTAAAGCAAAGGTAACTGCATATAAACGTCATAATCAATCTATAGTTGGCTGTTTGACTACTACCTAAAAGAGTTAGGCGCTGTTTTAATTGGTTCCCCTTTTATATCTGAAGTTGGGCAACTCGATAGCGATATGGGCTTGCATGGGCCCAATTGACTAGCTTTTGCAAAACCTAAGGATACAGTTCATCTACTAGTCAATTAACGTACATCTCGTTTAATTAATGCGAAAAAAAGGAGTGAATTGATCGACGTTTACGTTTCGAAGGTGACTCCGGATATTTTTCTTTATTTTCTATTTTTATTTTCATTTATTATTATTATATTTTGTTAAACATTCACGTAAACCAAAGCACATTTCAATTTATGAGTTTACTGGAACGTTCTAAGGAGTTTATACACCAATCGCAAGACCCACAACACATATTTTCAGGTGCAGCAAAGAAGATCATGTTGTCGAAATTTGAAATTGAGTAAACAGTTTTTCTATAGATGTTTTCATCAATTATTTAGAGAATGATGAACGTTTCAACTAAATATAGCAGAAGGATAAAAATTCAACAAAAAAAAATGTTGCTGTAAAGTATCGGTTTTGTATTTAATGAAATAAAAGAAAGAATAGAACACTTACGTTTCAATTTTATCATGTAATAGTGTGTAGTATGTCCACTAGGCTACGCTTTGGAAGTTGTTACTAGGCACCTTTTGTTTTATCTTTCTTAAGGAATAATTGAAATGATTTACTAAAGGTTAGGAATTACTTAATTCAACAATATATTTTGTCATCCAATACTTCACAATGTTTTGGAAGTGCACTTTAAAGCTAAATCATCGACAATGTTTTGAGAATGTCAAACTTTTCAACTAAATATAGCATAAGATCAAAAATACAATAAAAAAAACAGTATTACGTGTGCAGTACTAGTTTTGTATTTATTGAAATAAAAGAAGGATGGAACACTTATATTTTAATTTTATCATACAATAATGTATAGTATGTACACTGGGCTACACTTTGGAAGTTGTTGTTAGGTGCTTTTGGTTTTTTCTTACTTGAGGATTAATTGAAATGATTTACTAAGTGTTAGGAATCACTTAATTCAACAATGTATTTTGTCATCCAATAATTCACAATGTATTGGAAGTGCACTATAAAGCTAAACCATGGACGTTATTAAAAAGATAATGTTGGCAATATGTTTATTTCTTGAAAAATTTGCTAGGTGGGTATAGAAAAGTTTGTAGTTTTCTAACGGAAAAACCCGCAACTACTTTTAGTTTTTTGATTATTAATTATCACATTTTCATATTTTTTCCGACACTACCCGTTGAAGATTGTTTTCGGTTAATAATCATTTATTATTTTCTCATTTTTCAATGGGTGTTTGCCGAATTTTCATTTATGTGAAAAGTAAAATTGTAAATCATACTTTGCATACATAGCTCAGTTGTTTGGGTCTTCATAGCCATCACCAAAACAAAGTTTCTTGAGGTTGCAAGTTTGAATCTTAACAAATTACTTTGTGTAACATTTACGACGCGAGGTGGTTATCTCTAGAAAAAGGAAGAATGTTTGATGATTGATGTTCTGTGTTAGACTGACTAAAAAGAAGGATCGGTTATGGTGGGTCATCTATATCATCCGACTCTGCTTCTTGGAGTATGATTTCAAAAAATAAAAATAAATCGTAAGGTTTTTTCCACATGTAATACTCTTTAAAATTGTTTTTCCTTACCAAAAAATGTTATCTTTACCAAAGCAAAAGGTATATCACAGGGAAAAAGTTGGAGAAAAATTTAGTTTCAAGGACATGAACTTTACCTTTTAGGTTGAAAAACACCTTTTAGTGTAAATCACAGAATGATAGTTGCAACTATCATTTTCTGTTCACACTGAAAAGTGTCATTCAGACTAAAAAACAAACTTGTTGTCCCTGAGACTAAGGCTGTGTTTGGTTTAACGTTTTTAGTTTTGAGTTTTCGTTCATACAAAAATACGAACAACGCATGTATATTATGAAAAATGACTATTTTAGAAAACGAATTTAACACACAAAATAGAAAACAACTTTTTTTCATTTTTCGTGTTTTGAGAAAAACAGAAGCACGAGCAACAATTCATCCTTCCGCCGTTCCTCCATCCACTTCGTGATCCCCTCCAATCTTCCGTTCATCCTTCTGACCTTTCTTCATTCTTCTCATATTTTGTAATTAACGTTGAAAACTCAAAACATATAAAACAAAATAAACCAAAAGAATTTTTTTTCGCAACTTCTTTTCTCTGCCTATTTTCCTGTTTATTTTAAGTTTGTTAATGAAATAATATAGTCACGCCTATAGAAGGTAAAAACGCATGATTATCTTCAAAACAGAATACTGTTACAAACCATTTACTTATGAAATCACTGTGAAGGATTCCTACGTTTGTCTGGCATCAACATTAGACGATAAAGGCGTTAAATGTCCCAACTATTTTAAGAACAGTGTCGCCCTAATTAAAGGGTCCACGCGAACAAATCTAACTGGCCAAAGTTAACTTATCATATCAACACAGAGGAATGGTTTTACTTGATAATTGAATACGACCTGCAACACCGTTTTGTCTATTTTTGTGAACAGATTCTTCCTTCATAGGTTGATATTCCGCATCCGAAATCAATTCCAAATACAGCAGATGAATATTCGATATTATCGGATTTGCTAATAGTTGTTGGATTAAAAGATATATAAAGAAATAACTTAAAATAAAACTTCTTTAACCATAGTAAATATAAAGTACAAAAACATTGCGATGGTAAAAGATAATTCGAGACACGGTACATGCATTTACATACATATACACATATATACACACACATCAAATATTTAAATATAAACTTGTTTCCGATATTAGAAGGCTACGAATGATGTTAAATAAGAAAGCTATTGATCTTAGCTAATATATATATATATATATATATATATATAAACAACCTACACATGTCAAAGATCCAAATTTGAATTGATTTCTGGTCCTGGCAAAAGACTAATGTGCTCGCGGTCCAACAAAGAGGCAGGCGTCTAAAAGAAGCTCTCTTTCCATTACGAACGACACGCTTCGCCTGCTCCTTCGATATATCAACCAAAAGTTTCTATTTAAATGTTTGTCTTTTCTTCCTTCTGTCGTATGGATCAAACATTTAAACAGATACTTGTGACTGATATTAAAAGGCTACAAATGATGTTAAATAATGAGATATTGTATATATATATCTTAATACAACAAAAAAATACAGCCAATATCAACATCTCTATTATGGATAATTTTTCATGCTTAATATTAAGTACAATTCAGACGGATAATTTTTGAACGTTCGATACAAAATGCTTAATATTAGTTGTGAGCATGGAGGATAATATTAAATAATAATATGCGAATAGATAATTTTTGGATGTTGATACATTAATATTTGATAGCACGGTTCCTTTAGCATGATTTTTGCCATGAAGGTGAACAAGTAATGTGTAGGTCATTTTTTCCCCTGTTACCAACATGTTTAAATATTAATTAACGATTGACATAAATATTAATTAAGGAACAATAATTGAGATACTTTATACACTACAATTGGAATATGAAATTAAATGGTTCAAAAATGACCAAATGATCCAAATGAAATTGTTCTGTAGCTATTTAATATTCTGGAATGATGCTTTGAAAAGTTATCATTCATAAATCTCGATTACTCCATTGGCAATTGTTTTGTTGCAGGAATTTTCTTTTAAAACGGTAAGAAGAAAATATTGGGTTCATGTTATTTGAAAATTAAGTTCCCATTGTTCTCATGAAAACAATGGATGCAAACAATGGGCCATTTTAAATTTTATAAAATTATTCTTTTAGATGGTATCAGAAGAAATATCCTGAAAACGACCTTGCACGCCAGTTTCTAAAAATAAACGACTTGTTACATTTTTTGTCGTTCCTAAATAATTCACATTTGAACAACTAAAATAAAAATACCAATCCTAAATAAAAACCAAAGAAAATGGATTTATAAGCTATAAATATGTAAATCACGAATATCACAGCATATTTCCATTTGGATATAAAAACAAATTGGTATATTAATAATAAGTTTAATTTTGAATTAATAGCAAACATCAAAATCGAATATACTACATTTATATCATGCTAATCGTGGAAAACAAATAACAAATCAATAGATTTCAATTTAGTTGTTCTTTTTCTCTGTATCATTTCTAACTTTAATACACATGAAATATGATTTTTTTTATTAACAAAATTATATTTGATTACTCATAAGAGAGAAGTGAGTGGAGTTGAAAATCATATTACTTGGTTTGAAATTAGAATAGATGAGGACGAAGGGTATTTTGTGATGTGTGATTCTTTTTATGAAAATGGCAGGGTGTATAAGATATTTTGCAGGGTGTTAATAGATGTTATCCATAAAAAAATATGGCATATTTATTTTAAACAGGAAAATAGGTACAAGGACAAACGTAGAAATTTTTTTAGGTTGAAAGACAACAAGTTTATTTTTTTGACTGAAGTACAATGCTAGTTATAACTAGCATTTTGTATAGTGTAAAATTGAATATAATGCTAGTTATAACTAGCATTTTGTATAGTGTAAAAGTTGAATATAATGCTAAATATAACTAGCATGTCCTTAAGCCTAAAAATTAAACTTCATTTCCTTCCGTCTAAATTTTCAAAGTTTGTCCTTCTCCCTAATTCTCTCTTTTTTAAATCGATACAAAATAAAGTTAAGTGAATATTTTAGTACCATTGGATATTGTTCTTATGTGATCAATGCTTACATTCAAAGTCGAAAAGCCCATACCGAAATATTTTAGTGCAAAACATTTGCAGACCAAATATCTACACCACAGATATTTCACCTTTGATGTTCGTAATTGCAACAACACAAAACAAGTTAATGCAACAAATGAATACATTCAAATTTGTTCCTCAATTAAAGTTCAAGCGTTTGGGGTATAGATATCTAGACTGATATCTTCACAAAAATAATAGTCCGCATGTGTGACGCAATGGAACGAGGACGTCTAGATCTAGTAACAGACCCAAGTTCGAGCCCAGCCTTGCATTTATTCTTGCAAAAAATAGAGCCCGGAGGTTATAGGTACCAATAATGCATTGTTAAGCACCCAAATGATGGTGCAAAGTGTGAAAGCAATTTTAAGAATCCATAAGGCATTAATATAATACATGCAAGAAAATGGTATCATCAAATGAAATTGTCCATAAAATAAATTGCATAGTATTGGAGTATAGATAGAAACGAGTCATAATCTCTAAAGTACATGGAAATTACTATAGTTTTAAAAATCAAACCATGGCAGTACTGCGACGCCCCACTCCGAGACATACATTAGCAAAGAGTATTACTAGGTAACAACGTCTGGCGTCTGCTAATACGGAGAATAGAGCTGGATAGGAGCGACCATCTATAGCCTTGTCTTAATTATCTATTGAATAGTCCGACAACTGCCATACCTTTTTTTTTCTTTCTCAAATGGATCGACATATCCAATAAATACTTAATACAAAGCCATAGGTGGCTGAAGGATCTATCAGAACAAAATATAACAACTCAAAGGTAATACACATCACAGAACAGTAGATCATCACATACATTTACACATATACAGATACATTACAGAGTATACAAAATGATACATGTCAAGTGATAAAGCAAACCACAATATACAGGCAAGTCAAAAGAATACATAACAGAGTTACAGCAAAAAAGGACTACACAAAAAGCTATAACAAAATGAAGCTAGCGGAATAGTCCATGCGAAAGCAAAATAGGCTAAGTCCAATGTACCTAACCTGAAAAATCTTGGTCTGACCCGAGTATAAAACACACGGGTCAGTCTAGCTAAACAAATCAGTTAGATAAACCAAATGATAATGAACATGCAAGGTCATAAAGTACCACAAATATCTCTAAAAGAGATAACTCGATCATCTAACTGAAGATGAATCATAACAAGCCTCATATCATCGGCAACTCAAATAAACAAAGGATATCATATCCCAAAACAAGCCAAAAAGGCAAATAACAAATACCAATAAACAATGACGTAACCAGGATTTTGATTTGCGGTGGGCGTAATAATAGAGATGTTTAAATATTTTGCAGAAATTTTTATAATGGTTTAACTAGTTTTCATTAGTATATATTATTTGGACGTATTCATGCATATAATAATATAAAATTTCAAATAAATTGCACCAGTATGAATAGCTTTGGCAAACTACCATTCAAATAAACATATCAACTTCTTTATATACAAACTACAATGACAGGCTAGTATGGTAAATTTTCGATTAACGCTAAATTTAATGTTGCACTAAATCAGCACTAACCAATAGGTTATAACTAAGTTATGAAACCACAAAATAAAAAAAAGTTAACTCTTAACTTTAAAGTATTTAAAATACTTATCTTCTTCAGTTGTTTAATCTCGCTAAGAATATTAGTAGAATCATCATTATCCAGTTGAGAATAATCATTGTCTAGCCCACTACCACAGGTCTCATAACAAAAAATGATGAACTGATGTATCACAAATTGTAAAAATAAAATAGAAATACCAACCTAACTGAGTAACTAAATCCATGCGATAGGCCATCCCGTCAGAAATGCAATGTAGAAAAAGCGCAACACTTTTAGTGTAATGCTAATTTTAGAGCGCAATTACTTTCAATTGTGTTCCATTATCACAGTTTGTGTCCATGCTAGAGTTTTGATTCTTTTGAAGATTGGGTAAGGACAGTTAAGGAACTGCGATGTGGAAAGATGTCGTGATGCCTACGTTAATCGAACGATTGTAAATTTGAAAACTGAAAACTATGACATCGAGACGAAAAGTGGAAAGTTTACCTTAGTCTGCGATTGGGGTTTTGGACTGAATCGCTACTTCTGTTTTTTTGGTGGGGCGGCTGCCCACCCGACCCAAAGGGTGGTTACGTCCCTGCCAATAAAGGTAACACAAGTTTCCACAAGGTAATCGCTATATATCGTGTGGTTCAAAGAACCTACACCGAAAGGCGATACACTAGGGAAATATAAATATCAAAGAAACAAAAGATAATGCACGTGCTCAGTACTGTATAACAAGGATCCACAAGTCCGAATGCAACACACCCAAGTATCTCTCGAGCGGTGACGAAGGACCAACTCCAAAAGCGATACTATAGGGCAACAAACCCAAATATCTCTCGAGCGGAGGCGAATGACCAATTGCAAAAGCGATACTATAGGGCAACAAACCCAAATATCTCTCGAGCGGTGGCGAATGACCAACTCCAAAAGCGATACTATAGGGCAACACCCGAAGGCACAATCCCGAAGACAACATACCCGAATATCTCTCGAGCGGTGGCGAATGACCAACTCCAAAAGCAATACTATAAGGAAACACCCGAAGGCACAAGCCCGAAGGCAACATGTGTCACCAATTCTCAAGAAGGAATCCGAAAAATATTAACGTGAGTCCCATACCACACGTTCAGACTAAACGGTTTACTATCCGTCAGTCAATTTCATACTCAAAGCAGTACAAAGTTTACCTCATCTCATCGGTAAACCAGACCCGAAGGTCAAAACGATCAAACAAATAGATTAGGAATTAACTGAAAAGATGAATGCACGTGTTCATAGCACACGTTTTATCTAATCATTTAATTCTCCTCCCTCTTCGCTCGGAGTGCAAAATTGTGTGTTTTATATAGAAATTATAAGTTGGAGAAACGAGTTTTTAATACAATTTAAAATCTCTTTATAAATTGCTTTTGTAATTTTATACTTGAAATAATATATAATAATTATTCCAAACCAATTTACTTGAATGACATTTCCAAAACTCATTTATAAAACCCGTGTACGAAATCTAAAAAGAAGTCATCAATGTTGATAAAAGATAACAGCAAATCGGATCAACACGAATTGATCAAAATTTGGAAATTCACACGAAATAGCAAAGTGTGCTGAGACAAGCAGGTCAATCGACTGGACCAGGTGGTCAGTCGACTGGCCCAGTGCCTGGAAACTTTCTGTTTCCAGGTCAGTCGACTGACCCAGGGTGTCAGTCGACTGACACAGGGACAGAATGTTTTCTACCCCTGGTTCAGTCGACTGAACCTGCTTCCTGAGCAGAATCAGTCTACCCCCCTAATGGGGCAAAACTATACCGGAAACGATCGATCGAGCAACTACGACTCGGGACTTATGCCAAACGACAACCCAGCCTTAAAGCCTCTTCGATACATCCCGGTAAAAATGTTCAAACATCCAAAATGTATTTTCAAAGATTTGGCTTCAAAAATCAAAAATTGGGAATTTCACCGAATCAATCCAAACCAAAAGCAAATGAACATGAATAGAGGTTAGGAATTC
Source organism: Allium fistulosum (assembly GCA_030737815.1). Lineage (NCBI taxonomy): Eukaryota > Viridiplantae > Streptophyta > Magnoliopsida > Asparagales > Amaryllidaceae > Allium > Allium fistulosum. The sequence continues at coordinate 400,428,390 of CM060907.1, forward strand.
ATGTCCAACCACAACAAAAGCTATAGACTTAGATGTGAGTTCCAAAGACTCGCCTTTTTAACTCAAAAACTATGATAAGAAGCTCAAACACAAGGAAAAGATCAACCACTCTTCACTTCAACTCTACAAGCTCCAATCTAAGATCAAAAACAAATATTTCCTAAATTAGGTTATAGGAAATTTCTGAAATTGGAGAGAGATTGGGATGGAGAAGGTGAAAAGAAGGCTTACCTAAGCTTCTCTTTGATTTTGGAGCAAGAATTCGAGTTTGCAAATGAATCTAGGGCTTGGAATTTCTAATTCCTTTTCTCTTCCCCCATTTTTCTAAAGCTTAAAGTGTTAGGAAATACTATGAAGCAATGAAGAGGAGGGGGAGTTAGGATATTAGATAAGTTGGGTTAGTGGGCTGAAACCCAAACCCAAACCCAAACCCATAGCCCTAATATAAAATAGCAAAATTCTACTTAACCCCAAACATATCGATGCTTATACTCAAAAAGATCGCAAATGCCATTTTGGACTCAATGTAAGTGGTCCCGAGTCCTAATTCGATCGTTTGCAAAAAGTGACATTTCAGACTTAAATCCGACTAACGACGCTATATTTAAATGAAACATTTAAATATACAATCGTTAAATATGCGAGTTGTTACAGATCTCCCCTTCTTAACAAAATTGCGTCCACACAATTCCTAGAGAAGAATTTGTAACAACTACATACTTACACCCAAAAAGGAAAGAAAAATAAGATTGAGATAAAAGATATTCTCACCATTGCCAAGCAAAGATAGAAAACCTGGATAGGATCTCTCAATAAACTCTCTGGTTTCCCAAGTGCAGTCATTGGGATTAGCGGACCATTGAACTTTAATGAGCGACACGTCCTTGTTTCGAAGGTAACTCACCTCCGAGGCAAGTACGCGAATAGGCTGCTGTACAATAGTTAAGTCTTGTGAGATCTCAAGCCCTTGCAAATCAGGAGAGTCGATAACAAAATCCAATTCTCGAAGACACTTCCGAAGCTGAGAGACGTGAACCACGTTGTGAACACCTGATAGATGAGCTGGAAGTGAAACTCTATAAGCCACAGGGCTAATACGTTCAGTAATAGGAAATGGTCCTACAAAGCTAGGAGCCAATTTCCCTATCATACTGAAGCGCATAACCCCTTTCAAAGGAGAAACACGAATAAAGACAAGATCATCAACCGAGAACTCGAGAGGCTTACTACAGTTATCCGCGTAGGATTTCTGACGGCTATGTGCCTCTTTCATTCTCTGACGAATAAGATCAATCTTCTCAGAAGAATCATGAACAAACTCTGGGCCAAGAATAAGCTTCTCCCCAAATTCCAACCAACAAGAAGGTGATCGACATGGCCTTCCGTATAAGGCTTCGAAAGGAGCCATACCGATACTGGACTGAAAACTATTATTGTAGGAGAACTCTACTAGGGGTAGATGATCCTCCCAATCACCTCCGAAATCAAGAATATAAATACGGAGGAGATCCTCTAAGATACGATTCACCCGTTTAGTCTGTCCATCAGACTATGGATGATAAGCTGTGCTAAAATTAAGCTTTGTTCCCAAAGCTTGCTGAAGACTCTGCCAGAAATGACTTGTGAATAAAGGATCACGGTCACTCACAATCGAACTAGGAACACCGTGAAGTCTCACGATTTCCTTGATATATAACTTAGCCAAAAGAGAAGCAGTCCTATTAGATTTAATAGGAACAAAATGAGCTGTTTTGGTGAGGCGATCAACAATAACCCAAATGCTAGAATGGCCCGATCTCGTACAAGGTAGGCCATCAATGAAATCCATCGAAATCTGATCCCATATCCACAATGGAATCTCTAGAGGCTAAAGGAGACCAGAAGGGCGCTGATGTTTGGCTATAATACGCTGACAAGTCATGCAATTACTCACATAACTCGCCACATCGCGCTTCATGCCTTCCCAATAATAAAGGCGATGCATATCGACATACATCTTACTACTGCCAGGATGAATGGTATACTTAGAACGATGACAGTCATCAAGAATGTCAGGCCTAAGTGCAGAATCAGAAGGCACAACAAGACGGTTCTTCTTGCGCAGACACCTATGAAAATCAATGCTGAAATCCCGCAATGCCTCATCATGGGATTCAGTCTCACAAAGCTGAATAAGATGCACAAGATCAGGATCACGCCACTGAGCTTTGGCAATACGATCCAATAGAGAGGGTCGAGCTTCCAAACTGAATAATACTATCAGAGAATCAGAGGATGGAGCTCGATCACGAATATCACAAAAAGATAGAGTCTTAAGAATATCCCATTCAGCAAGCATCATAGAAACGACAGCCGAATGTATGCAACTAAGCGCATCAACAACACGATTACCCTTACCAGGGGTATATTGGATGTGACGACCGCCCATGACCCCTGCACCGAATCTAAAGATAGAGCGCTGTAAAGTGTGCCAGGCGACCATGGACGATTGTCAAGGTAAGATTTAAAACAACATAATCTATCGTATTACTCACAGCGCATGGACAAAATACAATAGAACATATGTATAGTGAAGCTTTAAAGAACAAAATGACATCATATAAAACTCCATAATAGTTGAATACAAGCATCCACATAGTCAATACATCAAGCCTCACTACATATCTCTCAGAGAATACAAAACAGCGGAATATCCAGTACATATAAGAAGATAATATGCAACCCTCTAGCTCGTCTTCGATATCAGCATCGTGAGAAGAGAACAGCACCTGTCACCTGCTACCTAGTCTGCCCGTCCCAAAATGGACGAACAGCCCAAGGCAATAAGAATTAAAACATAAAGCCTTGAGTCAGACAACAGTCTTAGTGAGCAGTAAATTAACTAACAACATACCAAAAGAGCATAAAGGAAAAGGAATAGGAATACAACCCTCCCACTCCAACCTCATTCTACAGTGATAGCCTCCAGACACACACTAAGTAGAAGCAAACATAGCAGAGCATACAATTTAAAGTAAAGCTACTATCACTCGAGTCAAGGGCGATGTTTTCCAAGTACCAAGGCCTAAATCAGATAAGCACCTAGAAAATACCGCTCTTGAGTCCGAAATGACGTTACAACCAAACATCCATGACTCTGGCTATCACTGTTATCATTGCTTCGATATCACCGTTAATTGAATGACCGGCACATTCTTTCAGCCGTCCGTCAAGGGCTAATGGAAACCCCGGTTCTAGACATAACTCCCGCACGTCGTCGCAGCCCGTGCCTAGGACTATCGAATCTGCCCAGAGTACTCGACCATCAACAGTTGGCCGTTGGGACTATCGAATCTGCCCAAACGTACTCTTGCTTAGAGCATGCTAGAACCTTCAACAACGATGCTATCCAAACCTCCTAGTCATCCTCCTCGACGACTATTCTTATATCCATTCATTATCCTCAGCTCGAATCATATCACCGAGTTATCAACATGCTTGGAATGATCCCGTCTGGATTAGACCAAGTCTTCATCACATGATTGCCTCGCTTCATTACATCCTCGCAAAGCCTCATCTCATCATCACATCATCAAATCTATGCATAAGAGCTTCAACATCCCGCTACATATGCCACGAGCAGCTTTCCCAATTCAAGAGCCTTTCCCTTAGCTTTTGAATCATCTTCGATCTAAATCTAATCATCAATCATCAAGTTCATAACAAGCAATCAAATCAAACATCAATCCAAGCAATCAAGCATTCAAATATGATCTAAGTAGACAATTATAACAATAATGGCATTTTCGTAATTAAAGAGTTGAAAGTCCAATAAGCATGAAAACATGGATTATATCTCTACAAACTTGATGAATGAACTTGCATAGGTTAACATATGATAAAATGGATGTAACATCATCATGAACAATGGATCTATATGGATCTACACTTAGGATGAAGAAAATGCATGGAAATCACTAATTTAACACCAAATCGAGCCAACAATCCGATATACTCCTTTGGATCTGTGTGAGAGATAATCACCACTCACCAAATCACCTAAACAAACCCAAATCAACACGCTTCAGATCTGGATAGCGAAGAATCAAGCTTGATCTATCACGAATCCGCTTCAAACGAAGAAATCTCTCTTGAAAAGATGAAGATCTTCAACTTTAGCTCTTGAATCTTCAATCTTGATCTTTGATTTGGATGGAAGGAAGCACTAGATTAGAGTGGAGAAAAGAAGTGAAGAAGTGTAGAAGTCGAGCTCTCAAAATGGCAGCACTTCGTCGCTTCAAAATCCGGATCCCAAAAATGAAGAGAAGCTCTCCTATTTATAGCTGAAATCCCTATCTCGTCTGTCTCCATGAGTCGTTTACGACTCACGACTCAAAGCCCTACGACTTAACTTCTGCCTAAGACTCTCGACAAAACAGCTATCTCCTAAGTCGTCTCCAACTTATAACATGCGCCTACGACTCACCAGACCCCCTGTCTACGACTTAAATGCGCACGCCTTACTTGGTTAGACGACTCAACTACTAACTCGTATACGACTTATCACAAAGGCTACGACTCATCCACTTGCGCGAGTTATCACCTACGCGTGACTCAACAGCTTACGACTCATCCTTTAACTCGTCCACGACTTAACTGTTAGACGAGATAACCCATTCTACGACTTATCAAACAACAGGGATACGACTCATCAGATAACAGGGTACGACTCATCAGATGACTTGGGTACGACTCATCAGATGACTTGGGTACGACTCATCAGATGACTTGGGTACGACTCATCACCTTAACTCGGTCACGACTTAACTGCTACAACTTAAGCCTTATCTCGCCCAGTCCTTAAGTCGCGCCTACCCCTTAAGTCGTTCAAACGACTTATCCTTACACCCTTAACTAGCCAAACCCCTGAGTCGCTCCTATCCCCTAAGTCGTATACGACTCAAGACTCACACTAAGTCGTTCACGACTCAGGACTTAGCCATTTTCGCCTAAAATCTGAAATGACTCAAAAACTCTAAAATTCCAGATTCTGACGAACTTGTCGATCCGTTAAAAATACGGGTCGTTACATTCTCTCCCCCTTAGGAATTTCGCCCCCGAAATTCCAAACAAACAAAGCAATCGAAGACTATTCTGTACACCTACCAACCATAACAATCAGCAAACCATGCATCCAATTCTAGCTTAGCATACAGAATTCTAAGACTTAGAACAAGTTACAATGTTGTTAGATGATACGACACCTTAGGGCCATACCTTGAAGAGTTCAGGATGAGCTGCCTTCATCCTCTCTTCCACCTCCCACGTACAGTCGTTATCATCGTCACTCCATTGTATCTTGAGCAACTTAACTACCTTCCTCCTAAGCTGTTTCATGTCGGTTTCAACAACACGAAGCGGCTTACGAGGTCTTCTATCGACTGGATCAACTTCGAAGTCTTCACAGCTATCAGCAGAAACCACTGTATTCGAGTCATGCACATACTTCCGTAGATAGGATACATGAAAAACATTGTGCACACCCGACATCTTCTCAGGTAACTCCAACCTATAGGCGAGCTTTCCAATTCGCTCGATGATCGGGAATGGTCCAACAAATCTCGGAGTCAATTTTCCTTTCTTCCCGAATCGAATAACATTCTTTAGTGGAGAAATCTTCACAAAAACCATATCTCCTGCGTCGAATTCCAAATCCTTTCGACGCTTATCAGCATAACTCTTTTGACGGTCTTGGGCTGCCTTCATTCGTTGCCGAATGATCTCTATACAATCTGAAGTCTGACGAATCATTTCTGGCCCAAGCATCAGCTTTTCTCCAGTTTCCAACCAACGTGTCGGAGAGTTACACGGTCTTCCATACAATGCCTCATACGGTGCCATACCAATGCTTGACTGGTAACTGTTGTTGTACGCAAACTCCACCAAATGAAGGTGATCTTCCCATGATCCTCCGAAATCCAAAACACAAGCTCTGAGGAGATCTTCCAAAACTCGGTTGACTCTCTCGGTCTGACCATCTGTTTGAGGGTGATAAGCTGTACTCAAACACAACTCGGTTCCCAAAACTTCCTGGAAGCTCTTCCAAAATCCACTAGTGAAAAATGGGTCTCGATCGCTCACTATACTCTTCGGAATACCATGGAAACAAACTATCCACTTAACATACAACTCATCCAACTTTGACGCAGTCCTAGTCGATCGAACAGGAATGAAACTCGCACTCTTGGTCAGACGATCCACAATGACCCAAATCCCTTCATTTCCCGTTCTTGTTCTAGGTAGTCCATCGATAAAATCCATCGACACTTGTTCCCACTTCCATGTAGGAACTTCTAATGGTTGAAGCAATCCGCTTGGCTTCTTCTGTTCGGCTTTTACCAACTGGCAGTTCATACACTTGGAAATAAAATTTCCAACATCCTTCTTCATACCTTCCCAGTAGTAGGTTCTCTTCATATCCCGATACATCTTATTTCCACCTGGATGAATTGTCAACTTCGAGTGATGACTTTCCTTCAGAACTTCACTCCTCAATTCATCTATATCGGGAACAACTAGTCGTCCTTGCTTCCGAAGCCAACCCTCTCGATCGACCTCGAATCCTTTATCCTTTTCTGGATCCAATCCAGATTCCAAATTACGGATAATCTTGACAAGCTTATCATCTCGCTTTTGGCTCTCACCAATCCTTTCCACAAGAGTGGGTCTTATTGATAAGTTTGCCAACATCTCAGGTTCCAATTCGCATCTAGGCCTGAAGTCAAATCCAGCTAAATACTCGAGATTCTTCCATTCAGAAAACATGGCTCCCAATCCTGCATGTCTTTGACTTAATGCATCTGCCACTGCGTTACCTTTTCCCGGAGTATAAGCTATACCAAAATCATATGATGCCAAAAACTCTAGCCAACGTTGCTGCCGAAGATTCAAATCCTTTTGGGAGAAAAGATACTTCAACGACTTGTGATCCGTAAACAACTCGAATCGAACTCCCAACAGATAATGCCTCCACATCTTCAGAGCAAATACAATCGCCGCTAATTCCAAATCATGAGTTGGGTAATTCCTTTCATGCGGCTTCAGTTGTCGACTGGCATACGCAACAACTTTATCCTTCTGCATCAGCACTGCTCCAAGTCCAGTACCACATGCGTCGGTGTAAACCACCATCTCATCATTCCCACTAGGAATAGTCAAAACAGGAGCACTCGTCAATCTCTCTTTCAGGATTCCGAAAGCTTGCTCACACTTAGCATCCCAACTGAACACTTGGTTCTTTTTCGTCAATCCTGTTAACGGTGCAGCTACCTTGGAGAAGTCTTTGATAAACCGTCGATAATATCCTGCTAATCCAAGAAAACTTCTCACATCAGATGCATTCTTAGGTCTAACCCAATCCTGGATTGCTGCCACCTTAGCGGGATCAACCGCTATTCCACTTCCAGAAATCACATGGCCTAAGAACCTCACTTTTCACTCTTCCAGAAGTGACACTTCGAAAACTTAGCCTTCAGCTGATGTTTCCGTAAGATCTCCAAAACAATACGCAAGTGTGTCTTGTGCTCTTCTTCCGTTCTGGAATAAATCAGAATATCATCCACGAACACAAGTACAAACTTGTTCAACTGATCTCTGAACACTCTATTCATAAGATCCACAAAATATGCTGGCGCGTTAGTCAATCCAAACGGCATTACCAGCCACTCAAAGAAACCGGATGGTGTCCTAAAAGCAGTCTTCGGCACACTATCCTTAGCCACTCTCAACTGGTGAAATCCCGTTGCCAAATCCATCTGAGAAAACACCTTAGCTTCGTGAAGCTGATCAAACAAGTCATCTATTCTCGGCAATGGATACTTGTTCTTCTTAGTCACCTTATTCAGCTCACGATAATCCACACACAATCTCAACGACCCATCTGCCTTGGTTGCAAATACAACTGGTGCACCCCACTCGGACACACTACGCCGAATGAATCCTTTCTGTAAAAGGCCATCAACCTGCACCTTCAACTCATGCTGTTCCCTAGGCGCCATCCGCCTAAGAGGCATCACAACGGGTCTGGCTCCTTCAACTAGATCTATACGAAACTCGATCTCTCTATGCGGCGACAACCCTTTGACTTCACCAAAGACATCCTCAAATCCATTCGCGATTGGTACAGATGACAATCCATCCCGTGGAACAACAAGCGAATACATGAAGCTCATGAAGACGCCTTCTTCATGCTTACATCGTATCACAACCTTTCGCCCATCCACATTCTCGACTGTCACTTCCAACCTCTCACAATCAACCTTTGCCACATACTTCCTAAGCCAGTCCATACCCAAAATAATTCCGAACCCCAAAAAGTTCAGAACAAAACAATCACAAACAAAAGAGCAACCATGACTTGACACAATCAGACCACGGCATAACATACACAAACAAGACGAACCCCCAACTGGATTAGTCACAACCAATGGCCTATCAACAATATCCGGTGCCAAACCTAACCGGCCTACGAGTTCATTACAAACAAACGAATGCGACGCTCCAGTATCAAACAGAACTCTAACTGGAACACCACATAGGAAAAGAGTACCTTGAACAACCACACTCTTCCCTTTCTCTTCAGCGGTAGGAGCTTTCGAAGACGACGGAATAGCTCCCAAAGCATAAGCTTGCACAATTTGCCTGTCCTTCCTTGGTTCTGGACAATTCTTCCTGAAATGCCCCGGCTTGTCACAGTTGTGACACTTCATTGGCACCTTCGGATTCTTACAATCCTTAGAGAAATGGCCCTTCTGCCGACAATTGTAGCAAGTCACTTCGCCTTTCGGCTTCTTCTGGCCATCCTTACCCTTCTGCTGCTGCTGCTTCCTCTTCTGGTTTCCACCCTGCTGTGGTTTAGACTCTCCCTTGGTCACAGCAACAACAGATCCTTCCTTAGGAAACAGACTCTCATGCCTAAGAGCTTTCTCCACAAGCTTCTCAAATGAATCGTCCAAATGATCCACCAACTGTCTCCCAAGATAACTATCCAAGCCTGTCACAAACTTCTCATTCTTCTGATAAGCAGATTCAATATATGACCGAGCATACTTGGACAAAGCTTCAAACTCAGAAACATACTCAAGAACAGATCTTCCACCTTGCTTGAGCTCCACAAACCTCTTGAACAGAACAGACTTCTGAGCTGTAGAAATGAACTTAGCTTCAAACCTAGCTTGGAATTGCTCCCAAGTAATCTCCTCCTCTGCAGTATTGATGGTGATAGAGTTCCACCAATCAGAGGCTCTCCCTTGAAGCTGCCTTGATGCCAACTTCCTCTTAGTTGCATCATCAATTCCCAAATCACCAAAAATCCTTCTACAAGCATCTATCCACCTCTGGACCTCAATAGTAGATTCTGTTCCCAAGAAAACCTTCCCTCCAAGAGCAGTATAGTCCTTGCACAACTTAGCAAAATCCACTGGTTTCGGAGTCTGAACTTGAACTCCAACATCAACTGCCGCCCCCGGAACTGGTATCCTTCTCATGATCGAAGTCATCATAGCTTCGAACATAGCTGCATAATCAGCAGTTCCCTCAGTAGCACGGCCTTCCCTAGCAGCTGGTCTCCCTCTTCGACTCATTCTCAATATCTATAAAAAGGAATGATTAGAACATCTAGAGAAACAACTGCATAAAGGACTCAAACTCTACTAAGCTACTATATTATATATAGTAATCATCCATCAAAATACAATTACGTCTCTCATACGTAGTTACGACGGCGAGCGTTGGGTAAAATCGATTAACCAATGCTCTGATACCAAATGTGACGACCGCCCATGACCCCTGCACCGAATCTAAAGATAGAGCGCTGTAAAGTGTGCCAGGCGACCATGGACGATTGTCAAGGTAAGATTTAAAACAACAGAATCTATCGTATTACTCACAGCGCATGGACAAAATACAATAGAACATATGTATAGTGAAGCTTTACAGAACAAAATGACATCATATAAAACTCCATAATAGTTGAATACAAGCATCCACATAGTCAATACATCAAGCCTCACTACATATCTCTCAGAGAATACAAAACAGCGGAATATCCAGTACATATAAGAAGATAATATGCAACCCTCTAGCTCGTCTTCGATATCAGCATCGTGAGAAGAGAACAGCACCTGTCACCTGCTACCTAGTCTGCCCGTCCCAAAATGGACGAACAGCCCAAGGCAATAAGAATTAAAACATAAAGCCTTGAGTCAGACAACAGTCTTAGTGAGCAGTAAATTAACTAACAACATACCAAAAGAGCATAAAGGAAAAGGAATAGGAATACAACCCTCCCACTCCAACCTCATTCTACAGTGATAGCCTCCAGACACACACTAAGCAGAAGCAAACATAGCAGAGCATACAATTTAAAGTAAAGCTACTATCACTCGAGTCAAGGGCGATGTTTTCCAAGTACCAAGGCCTAAATCAGATAAGCACCTAGAAAATACCGCTCTTGAGTCCGAAATGACGTTACAACCAAACATCCATGACTCTGGCTATCACTGTTATCATTGCTTCGATATCACCGTTAATTGAATGACCGGCACATTCTTTCAGCCGTCCGTCAAGGGCTAATGGAAACCCCGGTTCTAGACATAACTCCCGCACGTCGTCGCAGCCCGTGCCTAGGACTATCGAATCTGCCCAGAGTACTCGACCATCAACAGTTGGCCGTTGGGACTATCGAATCTGCCCAAACGTACTCTTGCTTAGAGCATGCTAGAACCTTCAACAACGATGCTATCCAAACCTCCTAGTCATCCTCCTCGACGACTATTCTTATATCCATTCATTATCCTCAGCTCGAATCATATCACCGAGTTATCAACATGCTTGGAATGATCCCGTCTGGATTAGACCAAGTCTTCATCACATGATTGCCTCGCTTCATTACATCCTCGCAAAGCCTCATCTCATCATCACATCATCAAATCTATGCATAAGAGCTTCAACATCCCGCTACATATGCCACGAGCAGCTTTCCCAATTCAAGAGCCTTTCCCTTAGCTTTTGAATCATCTTCGATCTAAATCTAATCATCAATCATCAAGTTCATAACAAGCAATCAAATCAAACATCAATCCAAGCAATCAAGCATTCAAATATGATCTAAGTAGACAATTATAACAATAATGGCATTTTCGTAATTAAAGAGTTGAAAGTCCAATAAGCATGAAAACATGGATTATATCTCTACAAACTTGATGAATGAACTTGCATAGGTTAACATATGATAAAATGGATGTAACATCATCATGAACAATGGATCTATATGGATCTACACTTAGGATGAAGAAAATGCATGGAAATCACTAATTTAACACCAAATCGAGCCAACAATCCGATATACTCCTTTGGATCCGTGTGAGAGATAATCACCACTCACCAAATCACCTAAACAAACCCAAATCAACATGCTTCAGATCTGGATAGCGAAGAATCAAGCTTGATCTATCACGAATCCGCTTCAAACGAAGAAATCTCTCTTGAAAAGATGAAGATCTTCAACTTTAGCTCTTAAATCTTCAATCTTGATCTTTGATTTGGATGGAAGGAAGCACTAGATTAGAGTGGAGAAAAGAAGTGAAGAAGTGTAGAAGTCGAGCTCTCAAAATGGCAGCACTTCGTCGCTTCAAAATCCGGATCCCAAAAATGAAGAGAAGCTCTCCTATTTATAGCTGAAATCCCTATCTCGTCTGTCTCCATGAGTCGTTTACGACTCACGACTCAAAGCCCTACGACTTAACTTCTGCCTAAGACTCTCGACAAAACAACTATCTCCTAAGTCGTCTCCGACTTATAACATGCGCCTACGACTCACCAGACCCCCTGTCTACGACTTAAATGCGCACGCCTTACTTGGTTAGACGACTCAACTACTAACTCGTATACGACTTATCACAAAGGCTACGACTCATCCACTTGCGCGAGTTATCACCTACGCGCGACTCAACAGCTTACGACTCATCCCTTAACTCGTCCACGACTTAACTGTTAGACGAGATAACCCATTCTACGACTTATCAAACAACAGGGATATGACTCATCAGATAACAGGGTACGACTCATCAGATGACTTGGGTACGACTCATCAGATGACTTGGGTACGACTCGTCAGATGACTTGGGTACGACTCATCACCTTAACTCGGTCACGACTTAACTGCTACAACTTAAGCCTTATCTCGCCCAGTCCTTAAGTCGCGCCTACCCCTTAAGTCGTTCAAACGACTTATCCTTACACCCTTAACTAGCCAAACCCCTGAGTCGCTCCTATCCCCTAAGTCGTATACGACTCAAGACTCACACTAAGTCGTTTACGACTCAGGACTTAGCCATTTTCGCCTAAAATCTGAAATGGCTCAAAAACTCTAAAATTCCAGATTCTGACGAACTTGTCGATCCGTTAAAAATACGGGTCGTTACATTGGATATCAAAGTCATAGGAGGTAAGAAACTCGAGCCAACGCTGTTGTCTTATATTGAGTTCCTTCTGAGTGAACAAATACTTCAAGGATTTATGATCGGTATAGAGAATGAAGCGCTCGCCTAATAAATAGTGTCACCAAATCTTCAAGGCGAAGACAATGGCGGCTAACTCAAGATCATGAGTGGCATAGCGAATTTCATTCGGACGTAGTTGCCTAGAAGCATAAGAAACTAGCCGATCCTTCTGCATAAGCACGGCACCGAGACCATTACCACAAGCATCGGTCTAGACAACAAGATCATGATTCCCCTCGGGAATCACAAGAATAGGAGCATTAGTGAGAAGTTCCTTTAATGTCTAAAATGAAGCTTCACACTTATCGGACTAAATATAACGAATGCCTTTCCGAGTAAGGCTGGTGAGAGGAAGCACAACACGGGAAAAATCCTTAATGAATCGACGGTAATAACCCGCCAATCCAAGGAAACTACGAATCTCATGAACATTCTCAGGCCTCTTCCAATTCTGGATAGCTTCGATCTTTGAGGGATCGACAAAAATGCCGTCGGAAGATACAACATGGCCTAAGAACTTAACCTTATTCTCCCAAAAATGGCACTTGGAGAATTTGGCTTTAAGCTGATGGTGACGAAGAGTACTCAAGACAATTCTCAAGTGATTAGCATGCTCGGCTTCAGACTTAGAATAAATAATAAAGTCGTCAATGAACACAAGGACGAACTTATCGAAATATTCCCGGAATACTCAATTCATAAGATCAACAAAGAAAGTAGGGGCATTCGTCAAACCGAACGGCATAACAAGCCACTCGAAAGAACCATATCGAGTGCGGAAAGCTGTAAGAGGTATGCTAACTTCCATGACTCGAAGCTGGTGAATACCAGTGGCAAGGTCGAGCTGAGAGAAGACCTTAGCACCACTCAATAGATCGAACATATCATCGATCCTAGGCAATGGGTACCTATTCCTGATGGTCAACTCGTTAAGCTTGCGATAGTCGATGCAGAGCCTAAGAGTTCCATCGGACTTCTTCACGAAGACGACCGCGGCACCCCACGGTGAAAAACTGGACTGAATCAACTGTTTGGATTCAATCTCTAAAAGATGCTTCTTGAGTTCCTCATTTTCCTTTGTAGACATCCTCGTGGGAGGATGGCCAACTGGCTGCGCCCTTGGAATGAGATCAATGCGGAACTCGATCGCCCACTTGGGTGGCAAACTCGAAACTGGCTCAAAAACATCAGAGAAGTCACAAACAATAGAAATACGAGATATATCATCATCATCTCGTGAGTCAAGGGAATATAAATCCATTTCAAAATTATCCACATTCCGAAGAACAAGTGATAGTCGAGTAGATGAATCTGGATGTCAAAGATATAAAATTCTTTCAGAACAAATAATCCTGGCATCGTATCTCACTAGCCAGTCCATACCCAAAATCATATCAAATCCCAAATAAGAAATAACGTGTAGATTCGCACGAAAAGAAAAGCCGCATAAAACAATCGCAACATCATCACAAAGCATGCTAAGGGTTGTGGATCCCTCAATAGGATTCACAATCCTCAATGAAGTAACCATACAAGAAACATCCAAAGACAAATCATCGACGAGCTTCTTCTGTACGAAAGAATGCGAAGCACCCATATCGAAAAGAACTCGAATACTACGGTCATGAAATAAAATAGAACCTTCCAAAATAGATGGAGATATACCTCTGGGCTGAGAAGAACCTCCAGAAGCCATAGCAACATAAAGCTTGCCAGACTTGGCACTAGCAGGAGCAGTAGGGCAGGTTGAAATACGATGACCTTCCTTCTTGCAATAACGGCAGAAGAGAGGTTTAGGACAATCTCAGATCATATGATCAAGAGAACCACAATTGAAACACTTCCGAATGGAAGGTGTTCCAGCAGATTGAGAGTTAGAACCAGGTTCAACGGGCTTTTTCTTCTTGGAAGGGAAAAATTCCTGCTTTTGAAATGGAAACTTCTTCTTATTGGGGTTCTTGCAAACCTCAACATCATCCCCACTATCACACTCCTTCTCGATGGCTTTGAGATGAAGTGCCGAATCAACCAACTCCTCAAAAGAAAGCTTAAGCTGGAGCATTAAAGACTTCTTAAGATATTTCTTAAGACCAGAGACAAACTTCAGATTCTTCTTATAAGAGGTGCTAATGAATTCAAGACCATACTTAGATAAGGCCTCGAATGATGCAACATACTCAGAGACGGAGGACTTCCCTTGCTTCAACTCAAAGAAGCGACGAGCTAATAAAACTTTCTCAAATTCAGGAACAAATTTGAGTTCGAATCGTTCCCGAAACTAAGTCCAAGAAAGAACAGACTCATCAAGTTCGGCTACAAGAAGCACGTACCAATCAAGAGCACGCTCTTGCAATAAGCTAGAAGTTACAAGAACTCGATCGTGGTCGAAAGATCCATACGAGAAAAGATACGCTCGCATGTCCGAATCCAAGCTTGGACCTCAAGAATGGACTCAGAGCCTTTGAATGGCTTTCCTCCAAGATGAGAAAAATCACTGCACAGGCGTGCAAAGGCAGACTTGTATGGAGGAGATGCTCGAATAGGAGCTGGAGGTTGAGTGCTCCTAAATAACTCCAAAAACCCCTCGGCAGACATGTAAACGCCGTCCGGATGCGAGCCGTTGGATTTCCCAGTATCCGAGCGTCGTCCTCTGCCTCTTCCAGCCATTAGCTGAAAGTTAAAATAAGATAAAGATTATTCACAAGGTAGATATCATTAATTCAAATATGGAATACTACAGAATAAATGCATTCCTAGACGTATTCCCAAAATTCTATCTACCCCAAAGGCACGGAAAGAATAAAGGCACGATGATTCAAAGATTCGTAACATTCGTACTACACTTTGATGTACCGTAATATGTGTCTCTGTTTTATGTTTATCATATTTTGTTCTGAACTCGGCTCTGATACCAAGCTGTGATGCCCCACTCCGAGACCCACATTAGCAAAGAGTATTACTAGGTAACACCGTCTGCTAATACGGAGAATAGAGTTGGATAGGAGCGACCATCTATAGCCTTGTCTTAATTATCTATTGAATACGCCGACAACTGCCATACCTTTTTTTTCTTTCTCAAATGGATCGACATATCCAATAAATACTTAATACAAAGCCATAGGTGGGTGGAGGATCTATCAGAACAAAATATAACAACTCAAAGGTAATACACATCACAGAACAGTAGATCATCACATACATTTACACATATACAGATACATTACAGAGTATACAAAATGATACATGTCAAGTGGTAAAGCAAACCACAATATACAGGTGAGTCAAAAGAATACATAATAGAGTTACAGCCAAAAAGGACTACACAAAAAGCTATAACAAAAAGGATCTAGCGGAATAGTCCATGCGGAAGCAAAATAGGCTAAGTCTAATGTACCTAACCTGAAACATCTCGGTCTGACCCGAGTATAAAACACACGGGTCAGTCTAGCTAAACAAATCAGTTAGATAAACCAAATGATATTGAACATGCAAGGTCATAAAGTACCACAAATATCTCTAAAAGAGATAACTCGATCATCTAACTAAAGATGAATCATAACAAGCCTCATATAATCGGCAACTCAAATAAACAAAGGATATTATATCCCAAAACAAGCCAAAAAGGCAAATAACAAATACCAATAAAGGTAACACAATTTTCCACAAGGTAATCGCTATATATCGTGTGGTTCAAAGAACCTACACCGAAAGGCGATACACAAGGGAAATATAAATATCAAAGAAACAAAAGATAACGCACGTGCTCAGTACTGTATAACAAGGATCCATAAGTCCGAAGGCAACACACCCAAGTTCTCTCGAGCGGTGACGAAGGACCAACTCCAAAAGCGATACTATAGGGCAACAAACCCAAATATCTCTCGAGCGGTGGCGAATGACCAACTCCAAAAGCGATACTATAGGGCAACAAACCCAAATATCTCTCGAGCGGTGGCGAATGACCAACTCCAAAAGCGATACTATAGGGCAACACCCGAAGGCACAAGCTCGAAGGCAACATACCCGAATATCTCTCGAGCGGTGGCGAATGACCAACTCCAAAAGCGATACTATAAGGCAACACCCGAAGGCACAAGCCCGAAGGCAACATGTGTCACCAACTTTCAAGAAGGAACCTGAAAAATGTTAACGTGAGTCCCATACCACACGTTCGCACTAAAGGGTTTACTATCAGTCAGTCAATTTCACACTCAAAGAAGTACAAAGTTTACCTCATCTCATTGGTAAACCAGACCCGAAGGTCAAAACGATCAAACGAATAGATTAGGAATTAACTGAAAAGATGAATGCACGTGTTCATAGCACGCGTTTTATCTAATCATTTAATTCTCCTCCCTCTTCGCTCGGAGTGCAAAATTGTGTGTTTTATATAGAAATTATAAGTGGGAGAAAGGAGATTTTAATACAATTTAAAATCTCTTTATAAATTGCTTTTGTAATTTTATACTTGAAATAATATATAATAATTATTCCAAACCAATTTACTTGAAAGACATTTCCAAAACTCATTTATAAAACCCGTGTACAAAATCTAAAAAGAAGTCATCAAAGTTGATAAAAGATAATAGCAAATCGGATCAACACGAATTGATCAAAATTTGGAAATTCACACGAAATAGCAAAGTGTGCTGAGACAAGCAGGTCAGTCGACTGGACCAGGCGGTCAGTCGACTGGCCCAGTGCCTGGAAACTTTCTGTTTCCAGGTCAGTCAACCGACCTAGGGTGTCAGTCGACTGACACAGGGACAGAATGTTTTCTGCCCCTGGTTCAGTCGACTGCCCTACTGGTTCATTCGACTGAACCTGCTTCCTGAGCAGAATCAGTCTAGCCCCCTAATGGGGCAAAACTATACCAGAAACGATCGATCGAGCAACTACGACTCGGGACTTATGCCAAACGACAACCCAGCCTTAAAGCCTCTTCGATACATCCCGGTAAACATGTTCAAACATCCAAAAAGGATTTTCAAAGATTTGGCTTCAAAAATAAAAAATTGGCAAATTCACCGAATCAATCCAAACCAAAAGCAAATGAACATGAATAGAGGTTAGGAATTCATGCCCAACCACAGCAAAGCTATAGACTTAGATGTGAGTTCCAAAGACTCACCTTTTTAACTCAAAAACAATGATAAGAAGCTCAAACACAAGGAAAAGATCAACCACTCTTCACTTCAACTCTACAAGCTCCAATCTAAGATCAAAAAAAAATATTTCCTAAATTAGGTTATAGGAAATTTCTGAAATTGGAGAGAGATTGAGATGGAGAAGTTTAAAAGAAGGCTTACCTAAGCTTCTCTTTGATTTTGGAGCAAGAATTTGAGTTTGCAAATGAATCTAGGGCTTGGAATTCCTTTTCTCTTCCCCCATTTTTCTAAAGCTTAAAGTGTTAGGAAATACTATGAAGGAATGAAGAGGAGGGGGGAGTTAGGATATTAGATAAGTTGGGTTAGTGGGCTGAAACCCATATCCAAACCTAAAGCCCTAATAGAAAATAGCAAAATTCTACTCAACCCCAAACATACCGATGCTTATACTCAAAAAGATCGCAAACGCCATTTTGGATCAATGGAAGTGGTCCCGAGTCCTAATTCGACCGTTTGCAAAAAGTGACATTTCGGACTTAAATCCGACTAACGACGCTATATTTAAATGAAACATTTAAATATACAATCGTAATATATGCCGGTTGTTACAAGTACACTATTGAAGATCCCTATAGTCCGATTGGTTGAACTATCCAAACCATGCTAGTTTAGATTTACATATATTTGGATTTTATGTAACAATGTTAAAAAAATGGAGCTAATTGTAAAAAATAGACCAAACAAATAAAAGTCAAGATCATAAATGAAAACTAAAGGACCAAAATGCCAAGCTATATACCAAACAAATAAACCCAATGCAAAATACCTTTGTCTATGCTATTGTAGTCATCTTCTTCATCCTTCAAAAAAATAACCAAATCAAAAATTTCAAAATCAAACAAAATCATTTAACGACAATACTAAAATATGGGAAATACTTATAAAACCAAAGATGCAAACCGGGAACCACTAAAATCCATGCGATTTAATTAACCAATCGTGGTTAAGCGTAATTTATGGCTTTAATGACCTTCGGACCGCCATGGCCAGGGGTCGGTGGTTCTTAAGATCCGATAGGCGTTTCGATTGGGATTTCAAAACCCTAGAAACTACTACATGAATAAAAGCCGTCTCAAAAGAATCATCAAGTGTTAACTACAACTTTGTAATAATAATAAATCTTCGATAATAATAGAAACTAAGCATGTTCTCGTCCTTTGCAAAACTTATTGCGTGGCGGTCGTTCCAACCCATCTCCCAACCTACTCGTGTAAGTACTCGAGTATTGACAAAAAACAAACCTCGTCAAAATGTTGGTTGGAATATAATATTTTTTAGAAAATAGGCACTTTATTAACTACGTAGAAAAATCCGCCAAAATAAAAATGAGTGAATACACCAAATAAGTAACATACGATTACTTCTCCCAGTAGGACAAAAGCAATAACTAATATGGTGTAAAATATTCGTATCCTTAACATAATTGATCAATACAACTTGATTGTTTTAGTACTGTCGAAATTGGACCAGCCCGTAATGGAAGAAATTGATGAATTTAAAAAAAAATACAATTTTAGATCTTTATTGAGCGTAAGAAGTTATACTCATTTAGAACTTTTCTAAATTTCTTTTAAATAAAACTAGTATTTTATTTTATTTTATATATAAATTTTTACTTTATATTACTTTGGGTTATATTTGAGTATGTGTAACATATACACTTATGCGTATACATGCACGTGCAACATAATAAAGCATACATTATTTGACAAGTCCGTGTATAAGTGTTGGAATTTACTCTACAACAGACATATTAGACCCTCTAGTATTCTATGTGCCGTCTAAATGAATATATATATACACACACATATCATCAAAAGTTATATATATATATATAATTAAACATATATAAAATACATTCATATAAATACATATATACAAACACACACACACATATTTGTGTGTATGTGTGTGTGAAAATAACAATTGTAATAATTTATATAAAATATTTAAGATGTATTTATACAAATGTTCATTTATATTGATGGACAAAAAAACATTTAATAATTAATATAAAATAAATTTTAAATAATTTTTTTAGTTGTTGTTGCAAACCTGAGAACAAAATTGAATTTTTTTATGTTTAATTAGAAATATTTATGAATAAACACACACACATATATAATATAACACTGATGCAAACTATCAGTGGTTTGGATTTGATTTCATCTAAAGATCGTATCGCGTTCGGACGAAGGGTTTTAGTCCGAATGTCGACGAAGGGCTATAAATTTAAAATTCAAAATCGGCGCCCTATAGTTAATTATTTTTTAATCATCTTTTGAAAATATGTTCGTAGTACTTAAATCGACATAAGATCAAATAAATTTATTTTCTATCGAATATTTTATTTTCTACAATTTTATCATACTAAATATAGTTAAAAATTCACAACTAATTACCCAACGGTTTAAAAAATATATTTTCATTCGTAAAAATGTACACATAATCAACTTTACCGAATTTGCTTAATGGACCAACTAAAAGTCGCACATATTGGTCGTGCGAGTTAGATTTTCAGTAATGATAAATATTCGAATTACATGACGATAGATCATTGAAAATAGTAATTTAATCGATCACAAGCAATCGTTAGGCTGAATTCTTGTGCTAAAATATATTGTTTATGTTTTTGGAATTAAATTAATATTTTTAAATACTTTTTAAAATGTAAAATGAATAAGAAAAAATTTATAAAAAAAATTTGAAAATCGACTTGCCATCACTACCTATCGCTGGCTAACGACATGTCGAGTATACAGCAACCAGAATGCACTAAATTCTTCATTTTCACATTTCCCAAACCCCCCCGCGAACGGAAAGAAAAACATCGCCTGAGCCGTCGTTACCCCTTGGAAGCCGCCGTAACTCGTCAACATTGCCGTAGGCCGCCACTATTAGTCGGATACTCCAATCTGTCCATTTTACTCTCAATTTTGGAAAAAATTTAACCCTAATTTCTGATTTGGTACTAATTGGTGTGATTATGAGTTTAAAATTGATGATTATTGCGTTTAGTTGGTGATAATAGTGTATTACTTGATTCGGTGATATTCAGACTAATATGTACACAAAAATAACACTTGAGATTTCCTACTTACCATGCATTTTAAGTACTAGTAATGCATTGTTAAGCACCCAAATGAATGTGAAAAGTCTGAAAGCTTTATTAAGAATCCATAATGCATTAATATAATACATGCAATAAAATAGTATCAATAAATGAAATTGTTCATAAAATAAATTGCATAGTTAGAGAGATCTTGGTTCATAAGATCATATATAGATTGAAATAAGTCATACTCTAAAGTACATGGAAATTACTATAGTTTTAAAATCAAACCATGCATCAAACCATAGCAGTGCACGGTTGAAGGTTCCTATGGTTCGATTAGTTGAACCATCCAAACCATGCTATTTTAGATTTACGTATATTTGGGTTTTATGTAACAATGTTACAAAAAATGGAGCTAAATGTAAAAAATTAAACCGAACAAATGAAAGTCTATAAAAGATCATAAATGAAAAATAAAGGACCAAAACACCAAGCTATATACCAAACAAATAAACCCACTGCAAAATACCTTCATCTATGCTATTGTGGTCATCTTCTTCATCCTTCAAAAAATACCCAAATCAAAATTTTCAAATTCGAACAAAATCATTCAACGACAATACAAAAAATTGGAAAATACTTGTAAAACCAAAAATGCAAACCACAGACCCTT
The DNA here is from genome assembly GCA_030737815.1 of Allium fistulosum. NCBI lineage: Eukaryota > Viridiplantae > Streptophyta > Magnoliopsida > Asparagales > Amaryllidaceae > Allium > Allium fistulosum. The sequence continues at coordinate 400,449,825 of CM060907.1, forward strand.
AAATTCCGTGTGATTTAATTAGGTCCAACTGTGGTTAAGTGTAATTTTTGACTCTAATGACCTCCGGACAGACATGGCTATGCGTCGGTAGTTCTTAAGATTCGATAGGCGATCCAATCGGGCCTTCAAAACCATGGAAATTACTACATGAATAAAAGCCGTCTCAAAAGAATCATTAAGTGTTAACAACAGCATTGTAATAATAATAAATCTCCAATAATAATAGAATCTAAGCCTTTTCTCGTCCCGTGCAAAACTTATTATGTGGTCGCACCAACCTGTCTCCCAACCTACTCATGAACGTACCCGAGTGTTTACAAAAAAACATATCGTCAAAATATAGGTTGGAATATAATATTATTTAGAAAATAGGCACTTTATTAATTACGTAGAAAAATTTGCTTAAATATAAAATGAGTAAATACACCAAATAAGTAACATACGAAAACTTCTCCTAGTAGGACAAAAACAATAACTAATATGGTGTAAAATATTTGTATCCTCAATATAACTGATTAATACAACTTGACTGCATTGATACTGTGGGAACTGGACCAGCACGCAACGAAAGAAATTTGTGAATTTCAATTTTTTTTACCATTATCTTTATTGGGCATATGAAGTTATATTTATTTAGAACTTTTCTAGTTTCTTTTAAATAAAATCATTATTTAATTTAATTTTATACATAGAGTTTTACTTTATATTATTTTGTATTATATTTGAATATGTGTATCATATACACATATGTGTGTATGTGCACATGCACATGCAACATAACAAAGTGTGCGTTGTTTGACATGCCCGTGTGTAAGTGTTGGGATTTACACTGCAACATACATGTTAACCCATCTAGTATTCTATATGCTGTCCAAATATATGTGTGTGTGTAATTATACATATTAAAAATACAATCATACATACATACATACATACATACATACATACATACGTAAATACATACATACATACATACATACATACATACATATATGAAAATAATAATTTTAATAATTTATATAATATTTAAGATGTATTTATATAAGTGTTCATTTATATTAAATGACAAAAAACATTTTATAATTGTATAAATAACTTTTAAACAAATTTTTTTAATTGTTGCTGCAAACCCAAGAACAAAATTGAAAAATATTTCTGCTTAATTATAAATATGTAAATACATATGTACATACATATACATACATACTGTTACTACCAAAAATTCCTTTCGACTTAGTCAAAACCAGTTTGAGCAGAGGTCAAAGAAGAACAAGAGGAAAAGGTTCCAGCTAGACCTTTTAAAGGAGTCGTAGGGATGCTACAGCCAAAATCCAAAAGAGCCTTTCGAATGGGTAGAAAGGATGCTACAGTCAAGGTCCGAAAGATTCTTTACCTTTCGAAGGAGTAGAAAGCACCCTTCCGCCTTCAGTGACCACCTTTCGAAGCAGATGAATCCATATGCATGAAGACCTTTCGAAGGAGTCAAGGCAACATCTTTCGAAGATAATGAAAGACAACTCTTCAAATACGTGCCAAACCTTTCGAAACCAAAGGTTTCGCCTTCATCCATACCACTCGAAAGCATGTATTGGCTTGAACAACCCTTTCGAAAGCTATACTAAGCCTTTCAAACCGGTCGAAGCCATTGTAATCCAAGGAGGTGCCGCATCAAGTCACAAACAAGAGTTCAGAAGCAACAAACAACATCGACACCATTAACATCCTAACATCTTCGAAGCCACTAAATAAAGTCCATCGATAGAGTCGAAATCTCTTACCAAGCAGCAAAGAAAAGAAAAGCGCAACCGTTCCTTTCAACAAAGGCGAAAGCGACCTAGAGTCAACACAATAGCCACCTTTCAACCTGGTCGAAAGCATCGGGGTCGAAAGGTGAGGGGTCTGGTTTTGGGGATCGGAAAATTCAGTCATTCTAAACTTGTATTTTCATAATTCCAAAATCATTTAAACTCTAATTTGTAAATTGAATTGGGGATTTTGAGTAATAAAGTCTTCCTTGAGCTGAGAAAGGGAAGTCTATAGTATTTCAAATTGAATAATTTCACTAAAGCCTCAGGTTTACATGTTGAGACGTTGGAATGGTCTCCTTGAATCCTACTAAAATTCAGAAGGTGCAAGCTTCGAATTGCTGACTACCAACCGTCGTATAACTTTGATTTTATTTGAATTTAGCTTGAAAACTATAAAGGAGGGCAGTCTATGATTTTAGCTAGCAAGGGATTAATGGAGGCTCTCAAACCATATTTTAGAACGAACATTATGATCCTTATATAAAGGAGAGACTAGAGAGAAAGTAGGATCAAGATCCTTGCTTTCCTCTTACTCATTCTCTACCTATTAACACATCAAAACCCTACCCTTAAGACATCATATGGCTGGCCATACCATGGTCTAATCATGGCTGTATATCTTAAGCCCCATATGGGCTTCAAACCCACTTCAAACCCAAATAATATTTATTGCACTTAAATCCAATTTAAATGGGTATCGATTAATATATTCATACCTATTATAAACATAATTTTGATATTGTTCAACACATCAAATAAAAACTTTATAGTTAATATTTCATAAATATTAATTAATTTAGTTAATTTATAATAATTATAAATTAATTAAATCATGTAGTCAAAGGAGTATTCAACGTTTTGGTTGTGTGACTCTTAGGTATAAATTTGGTCAACGATTAATATCGAACAATTCGAACATTAACATTCACACTTCACTTAGCAGATGGTGTGGCATTTTGACCAATTTTATGACTTACTTGGTTTCCCTAAAATCCAGTTTTACTTTTTGAAGTGTTGCTCGGTAGTTATGATTATTTACACAAATTCTCTTATTCAAAACTATATCACTTTGAACTTATGGAATTTTGTAATGATCAAAATTTCAAGATCGTTCATATTCAATCGTATAGTCCAAACACAAAGTCATTGGTTTAGTAATAACAATTATTAATAACCGAACTACTCTAGTCAAATATTTTGACTTTGAGTTGACTTCAGTTGACTATGATACTAACCCCATATAACAGATGAGACGAATCCTCTCTTGAATAGTGTTCCGCTTCAAATACTTCCATTAGACCCAACTATAGTCACTAGATGGACGCCGCACCATGATTTGACCATAGTCAAAGCGGAGTTTTTATATCGAAGATCGACAGTATTATCAAGTTAAGAGAACTGTGTAAATTAGTCATATCGATATTTTCTGTTTGGCTTTAGTTATATTAACCAACAGAAAACTATATTGAGTGTGTACTTCCATGGTTATGCAATAACTATCACTATATAACCCCTTGGTGCCCCAACAGTCAGAAGTAATACACTCCCTAACAATTGGAGAGCGTTACGTAATATAGTCTCGATGGATGCATCGATATCTAGTCTCGGTGCATCTTAAATAGGAATATTTAAAATGATGTGCTTATTATAAATTTTGATACAATACTCATGATTATAACTATTTGTAATTACTATAATAAGCACACCATTTATGGATTTTCTATTAAATATATTTTAATTAAACATTTAATTATATATAACATATTATAACAAATATATAACATAAATGAAACACCTTTATTACCAATGGAAATTGATTACAGAGTTAATTAATTTACAATAAATTATAGAATTCTCAGTAAGGCATACCCCTAACTCTATCGATGTCTCACATGCACATGGAGCCAATTATGGAATCTTAATCTCATTCCTTCAATCAGCTTCTTGAGAGCCAACCGAGTTAGACCCTAAGTGAATGGATCTACTATGTTGTCCTTGGTATCTACCCTCTGTATCATGACCTTTTTCGTCTCAATAAATCCTCTAATGAGGTTGAATTTTCGAAGAATATGACATGATTTCTTGTATGCTCTAGGCTCCTTTGCGACCTCTGTTGCCGCATTATTATCACAAACTATGCCATATGATTCTTAATATCGATAATCACTCAGATCTCACTCAAAAACTTATGCATCTAGTCAGCCCTTTTAGCTACTTCATTTAGTATGATGTACTTAGCCTCCATCGTCGAATCAAATCTTGTTTCTTGTTTGGAACTTTTCCAACCAATGGCTTCGTCATTAAGTATAAAAGCATAATGAGATACCGACTCACTATCATCGGTATCAATCTAAAAGCTCGAATCTGTATACCTCTTCATAAGGAGATCTTCATTCCCGTAAATAAGGAATAAGTTCTAGGTATTTCTTAAATACTTTGGTATATATTTTAAGGTCATCCAATGCTTTTCTTTAAGATTAGACCGGTATTGACTCATGCATCCTAATGTGTATGCCACGTCCATCTTGTACATAACATAGCATACATTATGTATCCAATGGCTGAAGCATGGGGAGGGAATCTTCTTCATATGCTCTTTCTCCTCATCAGTATATAGAGTGTCCTTGCAAAGGATGATTCCAAATTGCGTTGGAATGTTTCCACGCATGGAATTTTCCATATCGAACCTTTACAGCATGGTATCTATGTATAGGGATTGAGACTGTAGTGACCCTACTGTTATACCTATAAAGAACATTACAAGTAATCTAATAACACTGAGAATACAATTGGTTAAGGGTGATCGAATGTGAATATATCTTTGAACTAACACTAACATGTCTTTTTTACCATTAAGAAGATCTAAGATGAAAATTTGATGTGTACAATATTAATATAAAGTAATAAACACACCGATTCAGAATATTCAAAACAATATATAATATAAATAAATCAGAATTGGAGTCACAGACCACAACAGAAAAATGTATATCATAAAACATAAAAAAATGTCAGTCTACAAAATATCAGTACTAGACCCAATAAATATATATACATCACATCCGAAATATCATATCGACACATAGAAATAAATTTATTAAAATATTTTAGATGTATTTTTACAAACGTTCATTTATATTAAATGATAAAAAACATTTAATAATTAATATAAAATATATTTTAAACAAATTTTTTTTAATTGTTATTACAAACCTGAGAATAAAATTGAATTTTTTCTATGCTTAATTATAAATATATAAACACACACACATATATATTATAAAATTGATGTAAAATACCAGTGGTTTGGATTTGATTTCGTTTGAAGATCGTATAGCCTTCGAACGAAGGGTTTTGGTCTGAATTTCAACGAACGACTATAAATTTAAAGTTCAAAATTGATACCCTATAGTTGTTTATTTTTTAATCATGTTTTGGAAATAGGTCCGAAGTACTTTAGATTGACATAAGATCTAATAAGTTTATTTTTGTACCGAATATTTATTTTATATAATTTAATCATACTAAATATAATTAAAAATTCATAACTAATTACCTAACTATTTAAAAAAATATTTTCATTCGTAAAAATATTACACATAATCAGCTTTACCAAATTTGCGTAATGGATCGACTAAAAGTCGCACAGATTGGTCGTGTGAGTTAGATTTTCAGTACTGATAAATATTCTTATTACATGACGATAGATCATTGAAAATACTAATTTAGTCAATCACAAGCAATCATTAGGCTGAACTGTTGTGCTAACATATATTGTTTATTTTTTCAGGATTAAATTAGTATTTTTAAATATTTTTTAAAATGTAAAATGAAAAAGAATTTTAAAAAAATAGAAAATCGACTTGCCATCACCACCCATCACGAGCCAACGACATGTCAAGTATACAACAACCAGAATGCATGACATTCTTTATTTTCACATTTCCTAAACCCTCCCATGAACGGAAGAAAAAAACATCGCCTGAGTCGCCGCTACCCCTTGGAAGCCGCCCCTAACACTTAGAAGCCGTCGCAACTCGTCAACGTTGCCATAGGCTGCCAGTACTGGTCGGAATCTCCAATCTCTCCATTTTCCTCTCAATTTTGGTAAATTTTTAACCCTAATTTCTGATTTGGTACTAATTGGTATGATTATGGGTTTAAAATTGTTGACTATTGCGTATTAGTTGGCGATAATAGTGTATTACTTGATTCGGTAATATTAATTAGTGATGTAGTTGTTTAATTTGTAATTATAAATAAGTATTAATTTAAAATCTGAAAACTAGTATATAATTATTGACTACTATGTTTACTGATTAGTGTACACGATATTTTATTATAGTTTAGAATAATTTTAGGCCTTATATGTATAGTTGAATAGTGAATACGTTAAATATAAAGCCTACGGTTAAACATAAATTTATGTTAATTAATTAGTGTGTATTAATTATAAGTGTTAGTGATAATTATAAAATAAAGTTTTTTTAATGAGTAAATATTTGTAGTAATTAATTAATTAGTGTGTCTTTCTGCACACTTCAAATTTTAGTTTACAAAATAGTTAAATTTAAAATTTAAATCATTAAATGAATTATAAAATATAGTTTAAAATTTAAAATTTAGTTAATAAAATATTTAAATAGTTGAATGAATTATAAAATATGTTTTAAAATTTAATTTGTAGTTACTAAAATAGTGATTTTTGTGCATGTATTTTGAAAGTAGTTTTAAATAATAAATTTCTTTTGAAACAAACATTCTACCAAAATTGATTTGTAAAAATTAAGAAATTAATATAAAGTTTATTTGAAAATAACGGTTAAATTATTTTAAAAAATACAATAACAAATTAAAGTCTTTAGTCCCTAATGGCTTTAGTTTATTTTTAGAAAATACAACAACAACACACCACTTGGATGCAAAATTATGCGTATACCTAATCATAGTGAAGTGCTGTCAAAATGTCTAACATATAGTTTTAAATTAGAAAAAATGTTCAATTATTTTGTTGATCGTACATGGATGCACAAAGAGCGAACTGGTATGAAAGGTTCGGTAAAGGAACGTTTCTACAGTGGTGTACATGAATTATTAGATTCGCTAAATCCAATAATGGAAACGATGAAGAAATTTTTTCCCTTGTTGTAAATGCAAATATTTAATGCATTGGAAAGCAGATATAGTTATAGTACATTTGTGTCAAGTTGGTTTTGTGCCAGATTATTTTTTGTGGGATCGCCATGGAGAAATTATTGCACCCAATCATGTATTGTTAGGGGACGGGATGAATAACAATTATGTTATGGCGAATCCAATAGAAGATATGGTGGAAGATGCAGCATGATCAAAGTTTCCTACCGTTTGAGTTGATGATAAAGACATAAATGTCGATTAAAAACCGATTGTGGGAGCAAAAAGAATCTATGATTTATTGGATGCCGTTAAGAGGCTGTTTGCACAAAAAATGGACAAACACCTCAAAGTCGTATGATTTAATTGATTTTATGTTGTTCTTGGTGATTTGGGTGATTTATGCAAATATATGAAAAGCAGGGACTAAACTGTAAAAGACACGCAGATTTATAGTGGTTCAGCCAAAATATGCCTACGTCCACTTTATATATTATTTCTCTTTTCTTGTTCAGATTACAAGTACAAAGCTTTGATACAAGTATATGAAAGTTGTTTGAAAGTTCTCTCCGTGCTTGAGCTCTCAAACTTGTCCGCCATTGTTGTACCCCCGCCCCTCTATTTATAGAGTGAGGCTGGGAGCAAGGGCCTTGGATGTATACAGCTGCTGGTGGGCTTGGGCTGATGCAGTCTGGCCTGGCATCCTTGGTTCGGTATAGCTCTGGTCCAGTTGTAAGTAGACGGAATTTGGCTCGGTAGGACTTCGGTAGGACTTGGTCCGGCGGTGGGAGGAGATGGTCCTTGATTCGGCAGTGTTGGTCCGGAGGTGAAGTGATCCGGTAGTATTTGGTTCGGTGGGGATGTGGAGTGGAGTTGATTCGGCAGTGTTGGTTCGGCGTTGGGTTGGTGATTTAGTTCGGTGGCGTTGGACCGGTAGTGGATGGATACGTGGTCCGGTAAGTTGGTGAGGCATGGCCTCGGGGGTTTGGCTCGGTGATGATGTTACACCGGTCGAGATACACCTAACACTTGCCCCCCAAAGCGGGGTATGGGCATGCACATGGCTTGCTTTGTTTGAGGTTGGTCATCCTCATCCGGTCCTGTATGCCGAACCAGTCGGTCCGGTTGTTCGCCTTCGGCTATAAGTAGGAGGCTAGGGCCTCCGATACTTCTTACCAAACAAAACAGCCGAGCATTGACTTCTTGCCGAATCAGGAGTGTCGCCAACATGTTCAACCGAACCAAAGCTTTAGTCGAACCAAAGTGTTTCTTTTCACTGAATCAGGTATTGATCCTCTCCCTTTTTGCCGAATGGGTTTTCACCGAATGGACTTGGAGACTCCGAGTGCCGATTGAAATCATATTCTTGTTTATATCCTCTGTTCTAACGACGTGCTTTTGTGTTGCAGATAAATGTCTCGAAAAGCAGAAACTTGATCAGATAAAAAGAAGTCCAAGGGTGAAGGAGAATCTTCCGCAGTGCCCCCTGCTCGGCCAGGACCGGAACGTCACGGACCTCCCCCGAGATCACTGGTGGACGGGTACGGCCCTCAGGAGCTTCTGAACTCCCCGCCCGATTGCTTTCCCAGCTCCCTCAAGGAGGAGCAGCTTGATGTCATCTCCCGTTCTTTCGGAATTGATAGGGCGCGCATGCTGTTGCCAAGGAGAGAAGTTATGCCATATGACCCTCCCGAAGGGTACTTTGCCTACAGCAGATACCACTGCATGTGTGGTGCCATCCCGCCTCTTAATGCTTGGGTAGTCAGCTTTCTTACATATCTAAAGGTGGCCCCATTCCAGCTCCAACCCAACTCTTATACTATACTGGTGAGCCTCTTCGTCATCTTTCAGAGGAAGTATAGGCGTGCTCCTTCCAACCGGGAGATTCGGTACTTATATAATCTGAGGGGCTATAGGAAGGGGTCCCCATACATCAGCTTGGAGTCAGCTGTAACCTTCAAGCCGGTCTTGGATCTGTATTCTAAGTACAGCATGTTCAAGAAGGAGTGGTTCTTCGTCAGGGACGACTCTGTTTCTATTCGGCGTTTCACCTCTGGATGTAAGTCGACGCTTTATTTATAATTTCCATTCTGGTTGCGATGCTTCTTCTCATATGTTTTCATTTTTTGCTAGCGACAGGTGGCTTTGCGGTTGTGGAGACTGATCGCCTGGTTCAGATGGCGGCTGAGATAGAAGCTATCCCCGGAAGAGATAGATCAGCTACTTACCTGATCAGAAATGCGACCCTTCTGGAGTATAATTTGATCCTTCCATAGCAGTCAGTAGTCAAGCAGAAGGAAACGACGGAGGAGAGGGTGGCTGTTCAAGCTAAGGGAGGTGTCACAGTAGAGAGTGGCAAGAGGAAACCTTTCACAAAACCTCCAGTTGTCGGAGGTAAGAAGCTTAAGAAGTCGGACGGTCCTTCCCCCACCACTTGTCCAATTACTTTGGGGGAGGAAGATGTGGAGGTGGAGATGACCGGGAAGGTGGTGACGATGGCGATGGCATCGGGGCCTTGCTTCCTAGGCAAGCAAGCGAGATTCAGGAGTGGACGGATGATGTATTCCGCCAAGCTTTCGAGGGGCTGGACGAAGAACCGGCTTCGGTAGAGAAATCCGGGAAAGCTGACAAGGCCGGGACCGGTACAAGCGTGTCTTCCCAGACTATTCCAGCCAAGGTGGCTCCTACGACTCAAGGTGAACTTTTGACTTCTGCAGGCTCCATTTATGATAGGGACTTAGGAATATTTTATGGTCCGCTCCCGTCCTGGAATGAAATCCAGGACTTATTGCAGTATCCTACTCCTCCCCAAGGTTTGTATAACAGATGTGTTTCCTTTCTTCTTTTATCTTTTAATTTAACGCGTTTCTTGAATTATGGATCAATGTAAGCTTGTGACACTTGTTCTTTATCCCAGGGGTGAGCGAGGTGTCCAAGACTTCAGATGTTCGTCACCGCCTTGAACAATACAAGCTTCTCAGAGCTTTCTCCCAACCCAAGCCCCCGACTGGTCGTCCCGGAGATGTAGTAGGTTACCGCCCTCTTCTTGGGGTTATTGAAGAGGATGCTCGGAAGAGGAAGAGGAGTCGCCCTTCGCTTGAATCTTCACCCAGTCTTCAGACCCCAACTCAACCTTCTCAAGATACCACCGAGGAGCACTTCATACCTTCTCCGCATCCGTCCAAACATCCCACTATCATCCCGATAGAACACCCTGGTTTAGTTCGCAACCCGTTTGCCGGCCACCCGGATCTGGATCCGAGTTCTCCGAATATTTCATTTGACGAGGCCACCGGTGAGCATCTTCTTCCCCGCAATCCCATGGTACGGGTGCTTGATGAGGCTAAGTCCTTAGATCTCGATTTACTTACTACTCGGATAGTTACCATGGGAGACGAGGCCAAGGCTAATATTGACCGGGTGGCGGAGGAGACCAGGAAGCTGATGGGGAATCATGCCCGGCTGGTTAAGGCTGGAGAGGAGATTGGGAGTGCCAACATCCGACTACGATTGATGGTTTCGGACCAGGCCAAACAGCTTGCTGATCAGGCCATTCAGATTTCTCAGCATGAGGCTGCCTTCAGGCGGTTGAGGAAGACTATGGAGGAGGCTAGTAAGGCGGAATTGTGGAAGATGGAGGCTGCCTGCAAGGAGCGGGTAGATATGGCCATCTCGACAGTGGACGAGGTTCGAAGGGCAGAGCTTGAGCAGGTAGAGGAGCTGTCGCGGAGGCTTGAAGCTGCAGAGCTTGCTCAGGTCAGGCTAAAAGAGGAGATGGTGACGATGAGGAGGTCCCTTCAGGCCGACTGCTCGCGATACCGACTGGAGAGGGATGTAGCCGTTGCAAGGCTATCGGTCTTTGAGGCTCGTATGAGGGAGTTTGAGGAAAATGAGGGGGTGATGGATGATATGCTGCAGGATATGTACTTTCGAACTTGGAAGCAGGGCAGCTTATCTTGGATGGACGACTACCCTCGGATTATGGCTAGGATTTACCTCAGGGCTTTAGAGGAGGCCAAGGCTGAGGCAGATAAGGAGGGTGGAGCGGCCTTTAGGATGGATGCGGTTACCGCTCAGTTCACCAAGGAGGAGAAGGTAGCGGTGAAGGAGGGGATGCGGTTGAGGAGGCAGGTGTGGAAGTAGGGGATGACGACCAAGACGATCAAGGGGAAGTTGCTGGTAACCTCTTCTTCATTAGTTTCTTCTTTCGTTAATTCTGTTGCTTATCACTAATGATTTCTCTTCTTGCCTGATCAGGCGGTCAACATCAACAAGACAAGGGTAAAGATCCAATGCAGCCAGCTCCCTGATTCGACCTGGATGTTTCTTTTGGTTGACTCGATACTGTTACACATGTTGGTTTTAAAACAGTAGCATGGCTTTCAAGTTGTAATGGTGCTACTTGTAATAAGAGATTTGATTTCCGGCATGTAACTCTTAATCTTATGATAATTTCGTTATATATGGACGTTTTTTTTGTAGTCTTAACGTGCTGAATGAGAAATATAGATATGCATGTGCTTGTGATTCAGTGGTATTTGATGCTAAGTTCCGTCCCTCCTGCTTTGGTTGTAGACGGCAGCTTTGAATGTTTAGCGTGACTGAGTATGAAATGTGGTCGAGTGTCCGGCCATCCGGTCTCATTTGCGAATGCCTCCTATTCTGTGACCTATGCTTTAGGGATCGTTATAGAGGATAGGATAAAAGTTCCTTAAATAAAATTGAAATATGTGAAATAGTAAAACTTCCAATCACGGAAGGCCTTCGATGTGCTTAAGTTCGTGGCAAACGGGCTTTGTAGTCACTTTCCCTAGCTGTGGGTCTTGGAGACATTTGTCACCCATCTTACGCCTCCGCGGGGAGTTAATTCTTTTTTACCACAGCCGCACTTAAGACACATCGGAGCCGAGATCGCGCACAATAACTACCCGGGCCATTATGGCCCGTAATCGTGGGTATTATTCGATTTACTATGGCCGGCTAGCGTGGGTGCCGATCGTCAACCGTGAACTACCCCGGCTGGCCACACCTTATGTTGGGGCTTATAGTCGGTTCACAGTTGCCGGCGAGCCGAACGCCGTAATGAGCTGCCTCGGCTATAGTCGGCCTTCTTGGTGGCTTATAATCGGCTCATTACAGTTGGCTTTAAGGGCCGTCGCGAGCAATGAGTTAACCCGCAGCAGAGGGATGCCGGAGCGAAAGTGTCTCATTGGCGAGGGCATAGATTCGCATAGTACCTGTTAGGTCTTGTCCAGGTGAAGTTGCGCTGTGGAGTGCCTCGAATGGGAATGCTATATGCATAGGATTTTGTTCAATAGAAAAGGATAAAGTTAACAAGCAGCCAAGATATAAAGGTACAAGTTAAAAAAGAGACAAGATTTTTTAAAGTGGTTCGGCACGGAAATGCCTACGTCCACTGATTTTCTTTGTTAATTTACTTCATATGGGCAGTACAAGTTAAGAAAAGTATCGACGGAGGTGTTGGATGTTCCATGCCCTCTGGAACACCTCTCCGTCCACTGTTGACAAAATATAAGCTCCGTTGTGGAGATCTTTATGAATTACATATGGTCCGTCCCAGATTGGATCTAGTGCTCCGGGGCGAGGGAAGATTCGCTTGAGGACAAGATCCCCTTCTTGTAAGGTACGATGCTTTACTTTGGAGTTGTATTGTGCTGCCACTTTTCGCTTGTGGGCTGCTGCTTTTAGGGCTGCATCATTTCTTCTCTCCTCAATTAGATCCAAAGACATGTGAAGGAGCTCTTCGTTCTCTTCTGGGTTATAGTGGATCCTACGGTGGGAAGGCACGATGGTTTCAACTGGGAGCATAGCTTCCGATCCGTATGCCAAAGAGAAAGGAGTATGCCTTGTCGATGTTCTGAAAGATGTGCGATAGGCCCACAGTGCCGTAGGGAGTTCATCCACCCAAGCGCCCTTCGACTTTTCGAGTTTCTTTTTTATCAGAGTTTTCAGGATTTTGTTGACGGCTTCGACTTGTCCGTTTGCCTGGGGATAAGCTACGGATGATAAGCTTTTGTGAATTCCGTGCTCTTGGCACCAGTTCGCGAATTCTTCGCTGTCAAACTGAAGTCCATTGTCTGATATGATTTTGAATGGGACTCCGTACCTGCACAGAACATTTTTGATCAAGAAGTTAATAACTTTTGCTGAAGATACTTTATTCAGAGGTTCTGCTTCCACCCATTTGGTGAAATAGTCGACTGCCACTATGGCATATTTGGCCCCGCCTCGGCCCATTGGTAGCTCGCCGATCAAATCAATTCCCCATACTGCAAAGGGCCAAGGGCTGGTCATTTGTGTAATCTCAGGTGTTGGTAGCCGCAGAATCTTAGCAAACTTCTAGCATCTGTCACATTTTTTGACGAAATCTAAGGCGTCCTTGCTTAAGGTAGGCCAGAAATATCCATATCGGAGTATCTTTTTTGCTAAAGTTTGCCCTCCGGTGTGATCTCCGCAGCTTCCTTGATGTATGTTGAATAAGATTTCCTTGGCTTCCCTCCCAGCGACACACCTCAATAACGGGTTAGAGAACCCGCGCCGATAGAGGATGCTTTCCTGTATTGTGTAGTGGGAAGCTTTCCTCATGATTTTCTTAACTTCGTTACGCCCGTTGGGTAGTATGCCGCTTTGTAAGTAGTCTCGGATGGGAGTCATCCAATTTGCTTCTTCGGTTGCAGCTATCAGATTCACTTGCTCAAAACTTGGGGTTAGTTGCTTCGAGATGGTTACTGCTCCGAAGAGGGCGCTGTCTCTCACACTTGCTTGCTTTGCTAATTTGTCGGCCTCTTGGTTCTCTTCCCGAGGGACGTGTTTGACTAAGTAGTGGTCCAATCGGCTGAGAAGTAACTTGGTCTTCTTTAAATACGCTATGAGTCGTTCTTCTCGAGCTTGGAATTCCCCTAGTATTTGATTAATAATAAGTTGGGAACGCTATGAAGACACAAAGAATTGGCTCCGATTTCTAAGGCAAGTTCTAATCCAGCTATCACTTCTTCATACTCTGCATCGTTGTTGGTGGCAGCGAACTCCAACCTTATAGCATAGTGTAGCTTATTTCCCCTGGGAGTGATTATTACCACACCTTCCCCCGAGCCTTGTTCGTTTGATGCACCATCCACAAAGAGATTCCACCTTATGTTCTTTGCTATTTCCAATTGCTCCTTATCTTCCCTGGTAGTGAATTCTGCAATGAAATCATCCATGGCTTGTCCCTTGATGGCGGTGCGAGGGTGATAGGTGATATCATACAGACTTAGTTCAATGCACCATTTAAGTAGTCGCCCAGAAGTGTCGGGACGATGGAGTACCTGCCTCAGCGGTTGATCGGTCAGGACTTTGATGGAATGGGACTGGAAGTAGTGATGCAGTTTCCGTGATGTGATTAGTAAACAGTATGCTAGCTTCTCAAGTTTAGGATATCTGACTTCTGCCCCCGTAAACCTCTTACTTACGAAGTAAACTGGTCGCTGTGTGAGGTTGTCTTCCCTTACCAAGGCAGCGCTTAGGGCGTGAGATGACACAGCAAGGTATAGGTATAACTCTTCACCTTCGCTTGGAGTCGAGAGTACCGGTGGTTTCTGGAGGTGTTCGATTAAGTTAAGGAAAGCGGTTAAGCATTCGTCAGTCCATTCGAACTTTCCTTTGTCTTTCTTTAGAGCTTCGAAAAAGGGGACGCACTTGTCCGTTGCTTTGGAGATGAATCGGCTCAGGACGGCCACTTTTCCATTAAGGCTTTGCATTTCCTTTCGAGTGGAAGGTATCTTGATATCCCTTAGCGCTCAAACTTGTTCAGGGTTTGCTTCAATCCCTCTGGCATGGACGATGAATCCTAAGAACTTTCCTGATGATACTCCGTAGGAGCATTTTAGAGGATTCAACTTCATTCCATACTGGCAAAGTATTTGAAACATCTCGCCTATGTGGCTTACGTGATCTTTGGCTTTCCTTGTCTTTACCAGCATGTCATCCACATACACTTCCATAGTTTTCCCTATTAGCCCTGCAAACATCTTGTTGACGAGGCGTTGGTAGGTGGCTCCTGCATTTTTAAGTCCGAAAGGCATTACCTTATAGTAGTATAAACCCCAGTCAGTGATGAAACTAGTGTGGTCTTGATCGGGAGCATGCATAGGAATTTGGTTATATCATGAGTATGCGTCCATAAAAGATAAGAGCTCGTGCCCGGCTGTGCTGTCTACAAGTTGGTCGATTCGGGAAAGTGGGAAGCAATCCTTTGGGCAGGCGTCGTTTAGGTTGGAGAAGTCAATGCATGTCCGCCACTTCCCATTAGCCTTCTTCACCAGCACCGGGTTAGCGATCCATTCCGGGTAGATGGCTTCTCGTACGAAGTCATTGGCGAGTAGATTCTTTACTTCTTCATCGAGGGCTGCTGATCGCTCTACCCCCATACTTCTCTTTCTTTGTTTTACGGGCGCCCTGGTAGGATCAATGTTTAGTACGTGGCATGCTACGTCGGGGGGGGGGGGATTCCGGTCATGTCAGCGTGTGACCATGCAAATACATCCAAGTTGTGGCGGAGAAAGTCGATGAGTTGCTCCTTCAACTCTGCTTTTAGTTGGGACCCAATTTTCAATAGTCTACTCGAGTAGTGCTTGTCTACAGATACAAAATCCATAGCCTCTGCAGGCTCGGCGGTGGCCTTCTCCTCTTTGTCCGTGGGATCTAATTCGTTGAAAGGGTCGCTGATATATCGAAGAGGAGGGGCTTTCTTTAGTTGCTATGCTTCTAGACTTTTCGTGCAGAGGGCAACCTCTACACCCTTCCCTTTATCCTTCATGAGGTTGTTGCGAAGTTCGGTCACATAGCAGTCTCGAGCAACGTCCTGGTCTCCTTCTACTTCCCCTACTCCGTTGTCTGTTGGAAATTTCATCTTTAGGCACCATGGGGCTAGGACAATTTGGAAGTCAGACAAGGCTGGCCTCCCTAAGAAGGCGTTGTAAGCCGAGTGGTTTTCTATTAGCACAAATGTCTGTTTTCATACAACGGAGCGGGGATGGCTTCCAATTTCAACGAAGAGGTCCAGTTGCCCAAGAGGCATCTTCGCATCTCCAGTGAAACCGTGTAGTGGTTTATTGCAGGGAGATACATCCTTCATTGATAGTTTCATTTTGTCGAATGCATGTTTGAACAGGATGTTTACTGAGCTTCCAGTGTCTACTAGAATTCGGTAAACTTCGGCGGGATCGAGCCGGGCAGAGATAACCATGGGATCTATGTGAGGGTATTGCCTTCCTTCTAGGTCACGCTTACCGAATGTGATGTCATCACTTTCTTTCCGCTTTGGGTGGCGCTCTTCTATAACCGAATTGATAGTCTTTATTGTCTCTGAGAGACTTTCCATATCTTTCCATCTCTTTCCAGCTTCTGTCTGTGATGTGCGGTCCTCCCGAGATGGTATGGACCACTATCTTCTCTTGACTAGAGCCGCTAGTGTTGCGGTTTCCTCTGCCGATCTTCGGTGAGGGTAGCCTTGGGTTCTCATTGGCAGGAGCTGGAGTCCTGTCCTGACCTTTTACATAGCGTTCCAACTTCTTCCTTCTGATGTGTTCTTCAATCAAGTCCCGGAGATGATGGCACTCATTGGTATCATGCCCATGAGATTCATGGAAGCGGCAGAACTTTCCAGACTTCTGCGCGTTATCTGATTCCTTCTTGTATGGTGGGCGTTTGTATCTAACTTCGCCTTGGGTGGCAAGGAAGATGTTTTCGACGGTTTCGTTCAAAGGAGTGTAAGTGTCGAATCTTGGTCCTGGCCGATATAGGCGCTTTTCTCCCTTCTTGCCCCCAGCATTGTCTCTGGAATCATTTCTTCGAACGTCCCTTGCCACAGCAGAGGCATTGCTGTGAGTTGCCTTACTTTGCTGTCCTGATTGCCCCTCAATGGCAGCATCCTCAAGCCTCATATATTTCCCAGCTTCATGGAAGAAATCAGGTAAAGTAGCTGGTTTTTCTTTTGTCAACCTTCTAGCAAATTTAGTGTCCGGATGCACACCACTACAGAGGGCCATTAGGATAAGCTTCTCATCGGCATCTTGGACTGCGGCTGCTGCGGCATTGAATCGGGTTAGGTATTGCTGCAGTTTCTCTCCAGGTTTCTGTTTGACGCTGGATAATGAATAAGCGTCCTTAGGTTGTTCCACATGAATGCGGAATTGACTGATAAACTTTTCTTTCAACATTTCCCACGAGCTGATGGATCCCTGGGGTAGATGACAGAACCAGGAGGTAGCGAGATCTGCTAAGAAGAGTGGAAAGCATTTGCACAGTACTCCCTCTGTCGCTCCACTCATGAGCATATGTTGTGTGTATCTCTGTAAGTGTACAATGGGGTCGGAGGTTCCTTTGTAAGGTTCCATTGTAGGCATCTTCCATTCTCGGGGGGTGATAGCAATTTCGATATTGCGGGCGAAAGGGCTGGTTACCCTAGCACCTATCCTTCGATCTCTTTGCTCCCGTTGGACGCACTCTCTGAATAAGCGTGCCACCCTTTCATCAGAACTTGGAGCAGATAGAAATGAGTTTGGGTCTGTTCTGTGTGATTGATTCCGTCCAGATGACCTGTAGGGATGATATCGTCTATCATTCCTCATATTTTCCAGTGGCTGCCTTTGATCTTCTGGGAGCATGCTAGGGTCAGCTACAGTTGGCCCTTGCCTTGATCTTCCCCTGCTGGGTTCTGATCTAAGCACTTCCTCGGGTCCAACTTCGGGCTGGACTCTAGCTCGGCCCCGTTCACTGGCGTTTCCGTGGTTAGGCAGTATGTCAGGCTCAGCTACAGTTGACCTTCGCCCGGTACCTCCCCCGTTGGGTTCGGTACCAAACGTTTCCTCAGGCCTAACTTCGGGCTGTGCTCGATCTCGGCTCCTACCATGGCTACTTCTGCCGTTAGCTCCTTCGAAGAAGGAAGATCTTTGTTATCTATGAGATCCTCCAGACTAGGACTCGCCCCATGATTCAGTGTTGCGATTGGACTCTTCAGCATCCCTTAAGCGTGACATGAGATGATCCACCAAGGCTTCCTGCTGGGACGTGAAGCGGTTAGTTACTTCAACCACAACCCTGTCTAAATCTGCCCTAGTAATTGCCTCGGGCTGTTCTGTGGCAGGAGTGGTCGGATTAGCCTGTCCTTCATTTGCTACTGCTGCTGGAGGAGGACGATTTATTTGATTCGTGACGGCTGGATCTGGAAGACTGCTGGATGCGATGTTTTTTCCTTTGTTAACATCTTTTCTTTGTTTGGGAGGCATGTTTTCCAAGTGGCGAACGATGCTGTTAGAAAAAATGTTAAGTGGATGAAGCTGAAGCTTCAAGCTTCTAGTTCTCAGTGAAAGCACCAAAAATGTTTGCACAAAAAATGGACAAACACCTCAAAGTCGTATGATTTAATTGATTTTATGTTGTTCTTGGTGATTTGGGTGATTTATGCAAATATATGAAAAGCAGGGACTAAACTGTAAAAGACACGCAGATTTATAGTGGTTCAGCCAGAATGTGCCTACGTCCACTTTATATATTATTTCTCTTTTCTTGTTCAGATTACAAGTACAAAGCTTTGATACAAGTATATGAAAGTTGTTTGAAAGTTCTCTCCGTGCTTGAGCTCTCAAACTTGTCCGCCATTGTTGTACCCCCGCCCCTCTATTTATAGAGTGAGGCTGGAAGCAAGGGCCTTGGATGTATATAGCTGCTGGTGGGCTTGGGCTGATGTAGTCTGGCCTGGCATCCTTGGTTCGGTATAGCTCTGGTCCAGTTGTAAGTAGACGGAATTTGGCTCGGTAGGACTTCGGTAGGACTTGGTCCGGCGGTGGGAGGAGATGGTCCTTGATTCGGCAGTGTTGGTCCGGAGGTGAAGTGATCCGGTAGTATTTGGTTCGGTGGGGATGTGGAGTGGAGTTGATTCGGCAGTGTTGGTTCGGCGTTGGGTTGGTGATTTGGTTCGGTGGCGTTGGACCGGTAGTGGATGGATACGTGGTCCGGTAAGTTGGTGAGGCATGGCCTCGGGGGTTTGGCTCGGTGATGATGTTACACCGGTCGAGATACACCTAACAGAGGCCATTGCAGGATGGTTGTAAAAGAAGAATTGAATTATTAGTAACTGCCGAATACATTACCATGAAATCAAAATTCAACTTTAAAGAAGATGGATTTACAACATGTTTACAAGCTGCAAAACGACATATGCCACCCAATAATCTTGTATGCGATAGTCATTATAAAGTGAAGAAATTTATGTCCGCTTTTGCTCTACCGTACCAAAAGGTAGATACATGTATAAAATGTTGCATGTTCCATAGGAAAGATAATATTAACCTTAGGAAATGTAGAATATGTAATGAGGAAAGATACAAACTAAGAAAAAGAAAGAAAAGGAAGTTTCATGTAGGAGAATGCATTTTTACCCATCACTCCTAGACTTCAAAGGTTATATGTGTCTTTTGCTACCACATCTCATATGAGATGACAGAGTGTGAGAACACAAGAAGAGGGAAATTTGACACATCCATATTATGGAGAAGCATGGAAATATTTCGCTAAGACTTATCTCGCATTTGCTGCAGAGAGTCGTAATGTTAGACTTGATTTATGTACGGATGAATTTTCATCATTCTCTTAATTTGGTAGTAAATATTCATCCTGGCCAATTATCGTTACACATTATAATTTACCTCTGTGGATGAGTATAAAAACTCCATATATGTATCTCACTATTGTCGTCCCTGGTCCTGATGATCCGACATAAGGAATCGATGTTTTTTTGGAGCCATTATTGAAGAATTGAAAACACTATGGCATGAAGGGGTTGATACATATGCCGTTTCTAAAAAAAGGAATTTCATATGTTTGCATCTTTGTTATGAACTATTGGTGGTTTTCCAGCTTATGCAATGCTTTCACGCTGGAGTATGGTTGGTCTTCTAGCTTGTCCTTATTACATGGAAGAAACACGAGCATTTTCTTTACCGAATGGAAGGAAAATTACATGGTTCGATTGCCATTTGTGTTTTCTACATGTTAATCATACTTTTAGAAGAGATAAAAAACTTTATAGCTAATAGAGCATAGACTAGACAACCATCAATGATTTGGTCAAGTGCAAATATATATGATATTGTAAAGAAATATCCCAAGACACATGAAACTGGAGTAGAGACTGAAATTCTAGGTAAATCATTAATTCATAATTGATGCAAACAAAGTATATTTTGATAGTCGCCTTCTTGGAAAAATCTCTTACTTCAATATAATATTAATGTGATGCATAATGAAAAAAACTTGTTTGATAATGTGTATAATACTATTCTAAAAGTTAAGGGGAGAACTAATGACAATTTGAATTCAAGACGTGATATAGAATATTTGTGTAAACATCACGAACTTTATATGAAGCCTGTTATCCCGCCTTTTGGCAAGACCGAGATAACAGGGAATTCACAGAAAGCCCAGAGTCGCTCGTTATGGACGTCTAGTGCACATAGGTCTACCTTGGATATCGATGAATTTTTTCCAAGTCCAGATTGAGCTATAATTGATAAGGTACGGTAGGCAAAGCCAAGAGAGCCAACGTTCCAAGTTTCAAGTCAATCCGAGTTCATATGCTCAAGTTATGATCGATTCAATTTAGAGGAAACGACCCAGCCTTCATATCCATCACTATGGTTGATTTCGTATCCACCAAGGGCGCACTCGGTTCGTATCGATCATGTTCGCATCGATCAGTTCTCCTTGGTTCGTATCGATCGAGCCATCAGTATTTGTATCCATCCAGCCAGGCATAACTCGTATCCATAGTTGAGCCTCTGATCGAATCCATCATCTTCGTATCGATCAGGGTTGCAATACCCTCGTATCCATCTGTCTCGAATCCAGTAGCGCACAATCGTTCGCAACCATCCAGTTTGAATCCATCAGGCGATTACTTTTCGTATCCCTTGGATGGCCTTGCTTCGTATCCATTAGAGGCTCTTATTCGAATCCACGCCCAATGGCTCGTTCGTGTCCATCGAGTCAAATGGACCTGGTCTGACGCAACGGCCATCGATGCAAACGAGGTGAGATCCATGGATGCGACACGGTCAAACCGGAGCAAAAGGTAAATCGGTTCGAAATATGCATGGCACATCATCTCAGAAACACGTGCAACCATCGATACGAGGGGATCAATTTGAAGCTATGGAGTTGAACCAAACAGCCATCCGAAAAATCTCAGCTTGTATCGATCATATCTCAAGATCCATTGATCCAAATGCATTGAAATTTTCACAGGAGCTTGCGTACACACTAAGGAATGTCTCTGCCAACTTTCAGCTCGATTGGACATCATCTTGATCGATACAAAATGGATTCGTATCGATCGCAGATCGAGGCGAAACTTTCTAAGATTGGTCGCGTGGGCCCCCTCACATGCCAGACCGAGTCTCCCGAAGTTTGAACGAAATCTCAGCCTCCTACGCCTATAAATAGCACCCTAGAGCCTACAAAAGAGGGATCTTTTGATTCTCAAGCACCCAGACTCTGCCAGATCAAGACTTACATCATACCCTTGCTGTTGATTTCAATTTTCAAGTTGTTTTTTGCTGTTGTTTGCTGTAATCGCTTGTAATCATTGAAAGAGAATCAATAAAGCTACAAAAACTTCACAGTGGACGTAGGCAACACGCCGAACCACTATAGATTGCCTGTCTTTGCATTTATATTCTTGTTGTTTGGAGTTTTTGTTAGATAATCTTCATTTTCAATTTATTTTCTTCATTATTATCTCTTCAAAAACTTCCGAAGAGTGCCATGCCCAATTTCGGTACAAACACATCTACATTCTTGTTGTTTGGAGTTTTTGTTAGATAATCTTCATTTTCAATTTATTTTCTTCATTATTATCTCTTCAAAAACTTCCGAAGAGTGTTGTGCCCAATTTTGGTACAAACAAAGCCCATTAATAGTAAAAACCCCAAAGCATGCTATGAGCTAGACAACAAGCAAGTAAAATTTATGCTAAAGTGGGTGGAAGGACTAAGATGTCCTAATGGGATTTTTTCTAATCTCCGTAGATGTGTTGACTATAAAAACAATAAACTGAGTGGGATGAAAAGTCACGACTGCTATGCCATGATGGAAAATTTATTACCAATGGTTTTCAAAGAATTATTGCCCGTAAAACTATGGAATGTTATAACAGAATTAAGTTTGTTTTATAAAGATCTTTGTTCAACTACATTAAAAGTCGAGCGTATATGTAAACTTAGAGAGAATATCCCTATACTGCTATGAAAATTTGAGAAAATATTTCCTCGAGGATTGTTTAATGTAATGGACCATTTACTTGTTCATCTTCCATCCGAAGCACTTCTTTGAGGTCATGTGCAATAGGGATCGACTTATCCATTTGAGAGGTAATATTTAGTATCCATAATATTAATTTTAATTTCAAATTTAAATTTAAATTGAATTAAATTTTTAATAGGTACTTGAATCATCTGAAGAAAAAGTTAGGCAAAAAGCATAAGTTGAAGGTTCGTTTTGCAAATCATATCTTGAAGTTCATTCTTTTTCTCTCATTATTTCTGTGACCATTTGAACTTATCATTTGTAAGTGTTCCTCGTAATGATGAAGCCATCGAACAATATTCCTCTCAAGGAATGTATCTATTTTTGGAAAAATGGATGACTTACTGAAAATGTGTGGAACTGCGGTTAGACGATAAAGATTACCATGTAGCACACACATATGTTCTTTTTAGTTGTGCTAAAGTTGCACCGTTTGTTAGGTAATATTACATAATAATTCTCGATATATGAATTTCCAAATTCATATTTATTTCAATTATACTTATATATTATAATGCAATATATTATGTATATTTGTAGTGTTTACGAATCACATCGTCCCCGTGGCAATCTCAGTAATTAATTTTAAATGGGTACATTTTAATTGGTAAGTGTAAATTTATATACCATCTACTATTTGAAATGGATACATTTGAAATGAATCACAACTTGTTGGCAAGTGTAAATTTATAATTCATTTGAAAATGACATTTAGTCTTTGAAAATTAATATACTATGTATAATTCATTTTAATTTCAATGTGTAGGCTGTGGTTATTGTAGACGAGGAATATCAATAGCTGAACAAGAAAATGAGGAAAAACTACAAGGACACCCTCTTCGGCGCAAACACAAAAATAAAATACCCGATTGGACGAGTGCTAATGTTTGGCTGATTTTCTTGAGCACAGGGACATTCCCACCATGAAAGTAAGTTTTCTCATTTAACTTACGGTAGTCAATATACAATCTCAACGATCCATCCGGCTTCTTCCCGAACACCGTAGCCACTCCCCAATGCAAACTGCTTGGCCTAATAAAACTCTTTCCTTCTGAATCAACCAGCTGCACCTTTAACTCCTTCATCTCAGTAGGTGTCATTCAGATAGGCGGTTTACTTACAGGTTCAGCTCCAGGTACAAGATCTATTCGAAACTCAATAGCTCATTTCAGCAGTAGTCCCATAATAGACTTAAAAACATCTGCAAATTCTCTAATGATAAAAACTTGATTAAAGTCTTCTTCCTCCTCCGTAAAGCACGAACATCAAAATTCGAGTTTTCAACTGAGTATATAATTTGATGGCTACTATTAGGGTGCCTTAGTGATATTTTCCTATCTTGGCAAAATATTCTAGCATCATATTTTCTTAATCAGCCCATACCAATAAAATTCCAAAGCCCATAAAGTCAAACACATGCAAACTGCAGGCAAATATATGATATAACAACTCAAACTCTAAATAGTCACATCTCATTCCAAGAGTTGTATATCCTCCAATCAGATTCGCAACCTTTAAGGAAGTAACAAAGTATGATGGTTCTAAACTAAGCTTATCTTCCAAGCAATGAGAGATAGAAGAATGTGATGCACTAGCATCAAACAATACTCTAATAGGTATGCTATGAATCAAAAGCATACATCCCATCACAGACTTTCGTTTCTCCTCCACTATTGGTCTCGAGGTAGACGTTTCCCAAAAAAACACTTTTCCATTCTCAACCTTAGCTGGATCTTTGCACCGATTCTCGTAATGTCCTATCTAGTCACAGTTGAAGCACTTGATGTTCTTCCTTCTGATGACCTTTTTTCCATCACTAGAACGGCACTCCTTAGCGATGTGCTCTTTCTTGTCAACTTATAGTGAAAAACATTAGCTTTTCCTTTCTTAGCAGCTCCTCCCTTTCGAGCTCTCTCTTTTTGAAAAAACTTCCTTTCTTTACCTTGACTACCATAAATCTCCATTGGCTTGTTATTACTAAATAGTGCAAGCATCTCTTCGTTCCTCACTGCCATTTCCACCACTACATCACAAGGATCTCTAATATGCAGTAGTGTTGCTCTGGCAAGCTCTTGTTTCAAACCTCTAATGAACTTTTCATTCTTCCTGGTTACCATATCCACGGTGGCATATCCATATATGGAAAGCTCCTCAAATCTGGTTACATATTCAAGCCCTGACATATCATCTTGTTCCAACTCAGCGAACTTTCTAAGCAAAGTTGAATTGGCTATTTTAGACATGAATCTGTCCTCAAATCTCCTTCTGAATTCCGCTAAAGTCAAGTTCTCTTCTAGTACTCCCATAGTTATACTGTTCCACCAATACAACGTAGCTCCTTGCAATTGCCTGGATGCCAATCTCCTCTTCTACTCATCGTTTCGCCCTAAATCAACAAAAATTCTTTCACAATGCAACAACTAATTCTCAACTTCGATAGCATCCTCCATTCCAATAAATGGTTTTCCTCTAAGTCTTGCATAATCCCAACTCGGCACAACATAGTTTTTGACAATTAGAACTTAAGGGTTTGCTTCTCTAGCATTACGACTAACTAATCTAGATGTAACTCCAGCTTACATCATGTTGATAAAGAACTGCTACATAGCTCCTATGTCTACTAGCGTTGTTCCAACACCTATATCAGTAGTTGTTTGTCGACCCGGATTCCTTTCGGTATTGGGCCTGACATTTCCATTGGTTGTGGTGCTTCCTCCACCAAGATTCACTCTTCCGTTTCCGACCCCCATATCTTACTTTCTTTAAATCTGCATTCAAACTTTAGTAAGATATGGAAGAACGGTCTAAAAGAGAGGGGAGAATACGGATAAGGTATATATCCTTATTTATAGCAAATACAAGTACGTTACTATAACATTATCCCATACCCCAATATCTCATTCTTCATTAGGATTATGTTTTCAAAAACTCTTTTAAAGTTCAAAATTCTTTTAGTTTTACATAAACCTTTGCTCTGATACCAAGTTTTAACATCCTCCTTATGAGGCCCGAAAATAAGTGCTACTGATGCTGCAATCATCAATAGTATTATTCTTCGGTAAAAAATGAGATCGGTTAATAATATCAACTTCAAAAGCACATGAATATGAAAAAATTTCAAAACAAAAATTTCTTTAATTAATTTCCATATTCATTACATAATCTCAAATGTTATCCAGGTTCAGATAAAATATAACTATTACAAAATACTCCAAGAGCGACATATGAAGATGCCCCCTTGGTTAATCAGAGTTAACTACTAGACAGATACAATTTCTGCCATTAGATACAAACAGACAAAAATTATAACAACACAGTGGATAAATAAATAGATATACTCCAACATAGCCAGCTATGCCTCCAGCACATCTCCAGAAGCTTTATTCGCCAAAACCTTAAAACCT
Source organism: Allium fistulosum (assembly GCA_030737815.1). NCBI lineage: Eukaryota > Viridiplantae > Streptophyta > Magnoliopsida > Asparagales > Amaryllidaceae > Allium > Allium fistulosum. The sequence continues at coordinate 400,475,533 of CM060907.1, forward strand.
GTGAACCTTACTCTTGAACTACTCAAACGAGCAACTGAGAGTTAAAGGGGAAAACAAAAACTTCGGATCAGACAAAAAAACTAGTGTGAATAATAATATACCATCCCGATAATAGATATCTAGTGAGACCACACCGCTAAGCGAAACGTGTTTTCCCCTCACTAGTATCTTTTGATAATATGTCTATCACAATCATGCTCCTACAATCACAATGGTTACATAAACACAAAATAATTAAATACATGCATGCTACATGGGTAATCCTGACTAATTTGTCATAATTTACCGACTGTCCGTCTCCACTTCATAGTTTTCGCAAGGTTACTACAAACCTATACGGCTAATTGGAGCCTACCAGATATACCAAAATTTTCCAACTTACCGTTAGGAGTAAACTACACTGTTCGTCCAAACATAATCATTTTAGAGTTTACCTAGCTGTTTGTCAATCTCATAGTTTTGCTAGATTCATTATGAACCTAATGGTTTTGCATGCTAACCAGTAACCTACCTAAGTTATATTCCTTTCTGCGTATAAACTTACTTTTAATTTTACCCTTAACAAAGCCTTACGCACTGAAATAGTGGACTAATATCAACTAGGGGCTAACAGTTAAAGTATATGGCGCTACACTACACCAGTCCCATATCTGGTTTTCTATTTTCTAATCCTTGAGTCAATTCGTCTTATCACAATTTATCTATTGGTGATAAGAATAATAGTTTCACTTGTATAATTTTAGGCAAAATAACGTCTTTATTTCCTTAAAAACAAAATTCTTTATTAATAATTTAACCTTTGGAATCATACTTAAAAATAGGAAAATTATAACCTTTTACTTTATCCAAAATATTATACCAAGATATATATATATATATATATATCTCCGTGTGTATGTTTTTATAAAATAACATTGATGAGTTTTGAAATCACTTAGAGGTTGTCACACCTCAAAAACTTCGGCTATGATGCTATATATAATAAAACCACTTGAATTGATAAAGTGCGGCATTGATATAGCCGCTATGGGATTGTCGCACCCCTCTATATCAAAACAACGTTCAAACATCTGATTTATAAGACAAAAGGCCATAAGGCCAAAACCATTGTGTCACATATATATGTTACCGATGCAAAGAAGTATAGAATTTGGTTTGCGTAAAACATAGACTTACAATAAAAAGAATGTCGAAATCATGAAAAGGCGGCATCATTGCCATAATATAATCAATATTGAAAATAGCCTATGACATCACTATGGCCAAAACACTATGGCATAAGAAACTAGCGGCATCATTGCCATATAAAATCAATGTTGAAAGTGATGTATACTTGCAGCGTTGCTGCCTCTTTATATTGTTAAATTTGTAATAAGAGTATGTGATATCAATGTTGAAAAGATACACTAGCGGCATAAGAAACATGCAGCATAGAAAACACGAGGCATAAAAAATGTGCAGCATAGAAGATATGCGGCATGGGAGATATGTGGCATAAAAGATATGCGGTATAAAAGGCATGTGACATCATTGATACCTAAGGCATGAATGTCGGCATTGATACGACCCAACCCTAGTGGAATCATTGCATACCAACAAGGTTGATATCGTATGCATCCCTGTAGGTTAGTGATGACATGCAACATAAATGGACTTCAGCATTGATTAATGATGCATGGCAATCTCGTAATTAACATAAAAACTATTTTATTTCTTAAAAAACAATACATTTTCACCAACTCCAATTCTTTATCAAATAACTATTAGAGAATGCTTTTCCTTGCTAAATCTTTTCCACCAGATTTATCATTCCTAAAATAATTTGGAAACCATATAATTTATATTAATATTTTAATATAATTATTAAGCTTTTCTCGCCTAATAAATTCATAAAATTCGTAAACACCTAGAAAAAATCTCCAAAAATCACAATAAAGCAGACCTATCATATTCTTTAACATACAAAAATTTTGGGACCAAAAACATTGTTAATTATTTTTAATATTCAAAACCCGAAACAAATTATTTTCCTCACTTAGGAAATTCATAAAATATTCACACTTGCTTGGAAAATTATGAAATTAAAAAATCACTTCTAAAATAATGTTTTTAACATCATATCAATATTTTAAGTCATTTGGATGTCATATGATATGTTTTCACACTTAAATAACTAATTTCATTAATAAATTCAATAAATCATTGATAAGCATGTAATCATCAACCATTCACATCATGGAATAATACTACACATAAGATTCAGGTTTACTCATAAAACCAAAAATAAACAAGCATACTTGAGATTGGCAGTCATTATTCACCTTGATTTTATAACAGGAGTTAAGATTTGAGTTGATTTAATTCTTCCTTAGCTTTTTCCTTAGATTTCCTCAACTTCCTCTCTTGGTTTCTCCTAGCAATGGTCGCCTTATCTTTGCTTTAATTTGTATGAATGAAATGTGAATGAGTATAATGGGAGAGAAGGGTTTATGTTAGGAAATAAGGCTTATTCCTATTTTTCCCTCACATTATTCCTCATTCTTATTTAAGCTGTAGTCAATCCTATTAACTTATTAATTAAGGCACGACCATTTTAATTATCAAATCTCATTCTCCTTACCACCATATATTAATTTATTTAAATAAATATCCTAAATAATGTTAATAAAAATTAAAGGTGTTACATCGGCTATGAGGTTTTAGGTATGTTTTACCATTTTAGCAAATCCCACTTAGAATGCTAACACTGTCCTCCAAGCAAGAGTGAAATGTTAGCATTCATCCATATACGTTGTTCTAGATATGAGCAAAACAAATGCACTACTTCTACTACATTCTTAGGATTAGTAGCAAGTAGCCCTTGCACTTCAATGAACTTCGTCTTCGATTCCATAATTTTCTAGATGTCCCCATTCGAACGATTATGCCGGTTCTAAGTGGTTTTTAGATAACTCATGCTTATCTGATCCCGGTCTCTTCAAACTAACATTCGATAGTTTCTGGTCGACTCAATCCTGGTTCTTTCAGAAAAAAGCGGACTATATAAGAGTCACAAGGGGATCTCTAATATACCTCTTAAGTGAAAGGCATTTTCAATAGAATCAATTCTTCCAAGGGAATCCCAAACCATATGAAATCACGAAGCTTTCATTTACTTCCTAAATCAAAATTGGTCGAGTTATCGATAGTGGACAAACCACCATATGGGTGTAAGTATAGTTTGCATATGAAAAATAGGACATCATATGCTTATCACCACATTTCAATTTCAAACAGCGCTTTCTGTCGATTAACAATGAAGTCAGACAATTCATAAAACAATTCTTGCCTTGACATACATTCTTACTTCTCGAGATAGAGAACAGTTTCCATACCTCTGAATTTGGTGTCAAGTATACGATGTAGTACCTTCTATATACTTAATTAATCATGACCCATTTATCAAAACTAACCCCCTTATACTTATCATGTCTCCAATATTTCAACTTTTCTATCTCTCACCTAGAATCGAAGTCGAGTAAGTTAGGGTACTAGTTGCATCCCGCCATGCCTTAGTTACAATACTTTGAATCTAGATCTCATAGATAAAGGAATGTTTTACTCATCGACTTTTAGTGCTAAATATAAGACGTCTTCTTTCCATAAATGCATCAACATTTTAACACTACTATTCATATTTGTTTTATGTTACTTAGTGGCACAAACAAAGAAGTCCCCTGAGTTAAAAAAATCTTTTTAAAAGATAGCTACTTTTAAACAAAACTCGACCTTTGGAACAAAGCGGTTAAAATTTAAACCTCTTGTTTAAATACTAAATAAATTCTTAAAAGAATATTTAAAATTTCAAACTTCCTTTTAAATACTTATAAAAACATTTTAAAAGACTTTTCAAAAATATCTGAAATAGATTACTCTTTTTATTTAATGCAAAAATCATCAATTTACAAACTGCATCCATAGCAACTATCGCTATATGGACAATAACTTTTAAAAACTTGTTTTGTAAATCAAAATAGCTTCTAAAACCTTTCTTTCTATTGCCCTTTAAATTGGCCACCAACATCCAATTATGAGTGAAAGCACCAATATTCAATCACATATCACAGATAGAGTATTGGTAGAGAATATAATATGAAGAATAACCAAAATTAAAATGAAAGCAAGTAAAAAAGACAAGATTTATAGTGGTTTGGCTAACTCCTGCCTATGTCCACTCTAGAAAAATCCTTTTTATTATCAGAAATTTGATTGCAGTTACAATCTGGAATTTCTGAATAAAAATGGCAAAGTAGCCTCTAGGTGGAAGATGAAGAGAAACAGAGTGAAGATCCCCTTTTCTAAAGCCATACCTGATGTATTTATGGGTGAAACTCCAGCTATAGGGTCTCCTCACCTACAGGGGCCCACCATAGCGGCCGGCGAGCCTAACTCGTCCATCTATGCCGACCTGAAGTAATTTGTATGCTGACCAGAAGAAAGTGACCTGCCGACCCGAAGTAAACTTCATGCCGACCCGAAGTAAAACGTATGCCGACCCTAAGTGAAGTCCAATGCCGACCGGAAATGTAGCCTATGCCGATCCCAAGCGAAGTACACGCCCACCCGAAGTAAACTTCATACTGACCCGAAGTAAAACGTATGCCGACCCTAAGTGAAGTCCAATGCCGACCTAAAATGTAGCCTATGCCGACCCCAAGCGAGGTCCATGCCGACCTGAAGTGTAGCCTATGCCGACCTCAAGAGAGGTCCATGCCGACCCGAAGTGTAGCCTATGCCAACACCAAGCGAGGTCCATGGGGACTCGAAGTGAAGTCCATGCCGATCCGAAGTAAACTCTTCTCTGCCAACCTTAGGTTGAAGCAATGCCGACCCGAAGTTATGCTATTGCCGACCCGTAGTAATATGCCGACCCCAAGCGAATTAGCATGTCGACCCAAAGTAGAACCCAATGTGAACCCTATACCGATCCGAAGTAGAACCCGAAGCAACTCTATGCTGACTCGGAGTAACTATGCCGACCTGGAGCAACACCATGCCGACCCGAAGCAAACCCTATGCCGACCCAAAGTAGAGCCCGAAGCAACTCTATGCCGACCCGGGGTAACAATGCCGACCCAGAGCAACAACATGCCTACTCGAGATGCGCCTTTCTCCAAATCCTACGTCGTTTATCCATCGACTATGCTTAACCCTGGCATCATATCCGTAATTAATTATCCATTTGAACCAAGTCTATAATATTCCAGCCTCGATAACCGTTAAGTCTGTTATGTTAAATCTGCCTGTATACTGCCTTGCCAAAGGGCGGGATAACACTTTCTATATTTTAAACCACTTTAATAACTTTGTAAAAAAGTTTGAAACAAAAGTTAAGTTCGAAAAATCTTTTTAAAAACTTTCTCGAAACTGAAGTAGAAACTAGTTTAAAGAAACCATGGGATTTCAATGTGACATAAAAACAAGTTATCAAAGAAACGACTATTGCCAAGCAACCTATTCACTACAAACACTTCAACTTCATTTCAAGTCCTCTGCAAACATCCTATGTGACATCCGCTTTCAAGCGGGAACCAAACCAAACACCAATCATTCATGCACTTATAAACATATGCAACCAACCAAAATTATTAAAATAGAATAATAAATTTTAAACTTGCTTTTAACCCGAGCATTACTCACCTAAACAAACACATCTTTTACCAAAATTACTGCAACTTTGAAAACAACACACGAACCTAGCTTCTTTTTACAAAACCTGGTTTTTGAAGACCTAGGAGGGGTCAAATGGGTTTGGCCATGTGTTAATGGGGTCGGCCTTGGTTTAAAAGGAAGGGTTTTAGGTTTGATTTTGAAGATAAGTGATATAGAGTGGAGCAGAAATGGTTTTAGGAACTAGTTTAATTGTTTAAAGAGAAAATGAAGCAATATTTGTAACTTTCCTTTGTAAAATAATGAAAGAAGAGAAGTGAAGAGGGTGGAAAGGAAGAAAAATGAAATGAAAAAATGAAATGAAGTAAAGTGGAAAAGAAAGGGTGGTGTTGCTTTTATGGAAAATGATAATGATCTGTTACTAAATTACCCCTTAGCAAATACCCACCACAAAATGGTGACAACTCACCCTTCCTCCCTTGGAACACACGTGCCCCTCTTGTCTTTCCATGCAATTACATCTCCTCTTTTGTGTGTACTAATGTCTTAGATTTTGTGCTACTTTTCGTTTTAAATTATAAAAGAAATGTCCACTTCCACTTAATTAACTTAAGTATAATTTTTAACATGTTTTAACTAATCTAATTAATTAGCAAAGGCATTTTTTATTTGTATATATATGTGCATATAAACACTTGTGCATGCAACATGCTTCGACAACTTTTAGATGATGAAAAGTCGAAAATCCAAAAAATGATTTTTTGGTCACATTTTCGATTTTTCTCCAAACTATAATATATGTGTTTCATCAAATTTTGTATGTGATAACTCAAAAAGATATACACACGATTTTTGAGTTATCTTTTTGTATGTTAATTTTTGGTCCCGAAATTAACATACAAAAGGATAACTCAAACGGACATATATTATATGTGATGAAACACATACACAAGAGATACATACTAAGCGGCTACACCACAAGTGGTGAGTACATTATTTATACACCATGTAAACTACTAATTTATCATCAATTTGGGATAAGCTTCTCATGCTATCCTCAGTTTCCCAAGTGCAGTCTCTAGAATCTTCGCTCCTTTGAACTTTAACCAAACTCATGACCTTATTCCTCAATTGTTTTACGTCTCAATCAACAATGCGAACTGGATGCCTTATTATGCTCAAGTTCGATTCCACTTCCATGTCTTCTTGAACAGTTGGCTCAATAGAAAGTGATAGATCATGCACATATTTCCTCAAATATGATACATGAAAACCATTATGTACCCCCAACAATCTATCAAGTAACTCAACTCGATAGGCAAGCAGCCCAATTCTCTTAAGAATCTAAAAAAGCCTAACTTATCTGGGTGCCAACTTCCTTGCTCTTCCAAACCTTACAACTCTTCTTATTGGAGAAATCTTCACAAACACAATGTCCCCGAAATCCCTACGTATTCGATTGAGATAGCTTTTCTGTCTATCTTGAGCTTCGTTCATCTTCCTTTTAATAACAACTACCTTCTCTGTGGCCTCCTGAATCATATCGGGTCCAAGTACCAATCAATCTTCAGTTTCACCCAGCATAACTGTAGTTTGCATGGTCGTCCATAAAGAGCTTCATCGGGTGCCATGTCAATACTTCCCTGATAACTGTTATTATAAGAGAACTCAACTAAGTGAGAATGATTCTCCAATGATCCTCCAAAATCAAAAATACAGGCTCTCAAAAGATCTTTCAAAACTCTATTCACCCTCTCTGTTTGACCATCAGTTTGAGGATGATATGCTGTGGTTAGACTCAGCTTTGTTCCCAAAGCTACTTGCAATGCTTCCCAAAAATGACTGGTAAAAATTGGATCCTGATCGCTTACAATGCATCTTGGAACTCCATGCAACCTGACAATCTCCTTCATATAAATTTCTACCAAGCTTGTTGCAATCCTAGTCGGTTTTACTGGAATAAAATGAGCACTCTTGGTTAGTCGGTCGATAGTAACCCAAACGCCTGCATTACCCTTTCTTGATATTGGAAAACCATCAATAAAATCCATCGATACTTACTCCCATTTTCAGTTCGGAATCTCAAGTGGTTGTAGTAATTCAACAGTCCTTTGATGGTCACCCTTGATTTGCTGGAAAATCATACATCTGCTAACATAAATTGAAATGTCCCTCTTCATCCCTATCCACCAAAATACTTGCTTCATATCCCAGTACATCCAAGTAACTCCAGGGTAGATACTTAACTTTGATTTATGCCATTCTGCTAAAAATTCTTACCTAATATCATTAACATCCAAAATGCATAACGTTCCATTCATCAGTAATATCCCACGGCTATCTATCTCAAAGCTAGAACATCGTCCTTCTTCAACTTCTTGCATAAGCCCTACCAGTTGACTATCTTCTCTTTGCTTGTTTGTAACCTTTTCAAGGAGAGTCAGAGTAACTTCCAAAAGAGTAACTTTATACCATCAGAAATTCCAACTTTCATTGTTGCCTCATATTCATATCCTTCTACGTGAAAAGATAATTCAAAGATTTATGCTCCATGAAGAGCTCGAACATTTCACCTAACAAGTAATGCTTCCATATCATTAATGCAAACACAACAGCTAATAATTCCAAATCATGTGTTACATAATTACACTTATGAGGCTTCAACTGCCTATTAGCATACTCAATAACTCTTCCTTGCTACATTAGTACCACAACCAAACCTACGCCACAAGCATTTGCATACATAGTTAATTCTTCACCTCCATTCTGGAATAGCTAAGACTGGAGTGCTAGTTAACCTCTTTTTTAACTCAATGAATGTTTCTTTAAGCTCTGAGGTCCAAATAAAGTTTACATCCTTCTTTGTTAACTTTGTCAGGTGCGATACGATATTGGAGAAGTCTTAGATGAATCTCCTATAACATCTTGCTAAGCCTAAGAAGCTTTGGATCTTTATTGGAGTCTGCGGTGTCTTCCAATTTTGAATAGTTGTTACCTTTTCTGGATCAACCAAAATACCATTCCCTAACATAATATGTCCGAGGAACCATACTTCCAATTTCTAAAAATGACACTTAGAAAATTTAGTTCTTAAAACATGTTTCCTTAACGTTTCAAGCGCCACTTCCAAATAGTGTTTGTGTTCCATCTCGATCTTGGAAAAAATAAGAATATCATCTATAAAGACCAACACAAATTAATTAAGCACATCTCTAAAAAATCGATTCATAAGGTCTACAAAATAAGCGGGTGCATTGGTTAGCCCAAAAGGCATAACTAACCACTCGTAGAAACAATCCGGCCCTCTAAATATTGTTAAGGCTATACTATTCTCCGTTATTCTTAGCTGGTGAAGTCCTGTAGCAAGATCCATTTGAGAGAATACTCGAGCGCCATGTAGTTGTTCAAACATGTCGTCTATACAGGGTAAGGGATACTTATGATGAATCATCTATTTGTTTAACTTCTATCCATGTGATTTTGCCACAAAAATCACCACCTCCCCAACTTGATCGACTTGACTTAATCAGTCCCTTACTTAAAAAATCAACTGTCTGATTTCTTAATTTCACCTTCTCTCTCAGAACCATTTTACGGATAGGATGAATAATAGGTTTTCAACAGAAAATTAAGTCAATACGAAACTCAATCTCCCGATGTGGAGGTAAACTGTTAACTTTTTCAAACACATCTGGAAACTCCTTGACAGTTATTATTGAACTTAACCCTTTTTGGGATGAATCAAGTGCATAAAGGAAACTGCTCATTAGTTTATCTGACTCACCACACGATATTCTTTCCAATACCCTTTCAGACTTGGCTTTCGACACTACTATTTGCTTGACAAAGTCCAGAATAGCTCTATACTTTGATAACCAGTCCATAACAAGTAAATCATCAAACCTACTAAAATCCAAAACAAACATGTCTAAAAAGAAGTGGTGGGTAAGGTAAGTAACTTGCACATTTTCACAAATTATACACATATTAGTAGCACCACCTATGGTGTTAGACACACAAATAGGGATTTCTAAGAACTTTAGGGAAAGTTCTAATCTATCAACCAATCCTTTAGAAATAAAATAATGGGAAGCCCCAGTATCAAACAGTACTCGAATTAAAATGCTATTAACATATAAATTACCTTTAAGAAATCCTTTCCCTTTTACATCTGTTGAGGTATATGGTTCATCCTTAATGGCATAAACATTTACTTGCTCTCCTTTCTTCATCAATGGAAAATCCTTCAGCACATGCCCTGGTTATTGACAATTAAAATAGACTGTCTTCTGAACCATTGGAGAAATATGTCATGTTTCCTGTTTCTAAACTCCGAAATTCATACAAAACCTTGCAATACGGCCTTTCTAATTACAAATATTGCAAATATAATCGTTGAAACTGCTTTCATATGCTCCTCCACCTAGCTTTCCTCCCTACTACTTCTTCCCTTATCAGTTAAACTTCCTCTTGTTTAGGTTGTTGTTATTACTGCCAGGTGTTGATGTGGCTTCGTCTTCTCAAGAACTTCATAATGCAAAACCATATCCACTAAGTCCACAAAAGATCCCTTCAAAAAGGGTGTCATCTTCTCATGAAATCCTTCCATCATCCCTATTACAAATATCTCATTCTTCTTAAGAGGGGTATCAATCAATCCCGGACCAAATCGCGATAACTCATTGAATTTGATTTCATATTCAGCTACTGAAATCACTTTGGTTAAGACCCAAAAAGCTTATTTACTGCTACTATTATTCTGGATGATATGCAACATGCAGCATAGTTATACATTGAATTAATAGTCAATGCTGAAGGAATGGAGGTGAACCAATGCCAAAAGTATGAAAATGGATTAAAGACGGAAGCATACAATGTCGCATCTCATCAATAAGGGGTCATATACAATGTTGCATATAAAGCCAAGGAAATAGATAACCAATGATGTTGCATACCTATAAAGTTGGTAAGTAATGCCGGATGGAACCAACACTATAGCACATCAAAGAAGCAATGATGGCCAACATAATCAATACCATGAGCCATCAGCGTCGCACCTCATTAGTACCGTATCCTATTAATGTTGTCGTTCACCTATGGAGATAAAATGGATGGAACAACTCAACATTACCGCTATTTATCAATATCGCTCATCATTGATGCCATCTGCTATCAAGGCCGTTATACACTGATGTCGCAAGCCACTGCTATTGAAGCCATCTTACTATAGATGTTACTCAATTAGTATTGAATCAATGTTGCCTATTATTGATACCACCGACAATCAATGTGCAATCTTGTTGATGGCGCATTTCATCAACGCTTAGAAGACAACGCATGTCTATACATGCGATGTTGATACTAAAAGTTATCAACATTCACAACAGTTACCAAAGCCAAAATCATTCAAAATGATGTTGCTTCGTGCTAATGTCGCTCTGTAGTAATGTCGCTTTATGTCAATGCTGCACTATATCAATCCCATATCAATCCTACTTCATTTCAATATCGATTCATGCTAGTATAACTTCCAATTGATGACATACAATGTTGATGCTGGATACCTCCTCTATTTCAGTAGTGTCGAAGTTTAACTAAGCACTGAAGAATGTCGAAGAACATCTTGAAATAAGACTTAGTGCCATGCAGCATTAGTGACACCGAAGAACATAGATGCCACAATCAAGCTACAACACATGCCATGTGATTCCCCACCCCGAGGCCCACATTAACAAAGACCATTACTGGATAATACCGTCTACTAATGCAGAGAATAGGGCTGTTTAGGAGCGACCATCTATAGCCTTGTCTTAAATATCTATTGAATACGTCGATAACTGCTCCATTTTTTTCTAACTCAAGTGCATTGGCATATCCAATAAATACTTAATACAAATCCATAGGTGGCTGTAGGACCTATCAGAACAAAATACAACAACCCAAATGCAAAACACATCACAGAACAGCAGATAATCATACATATACACACATATACCGATACATCACAGAGTATTCAAAATGATACATCACATATGTAGTATGACGACCATAATACAAACACGAGTCAAAAGAATATACATATCATAGTAGCAACAAAAGGACTATGCAAAAGCTACAACAAAAAGCTAGCAGAAAAGTCCATGCGGAAGCAGAATAAGCTAAGTCCAAAGGGTACCTAACCTGAAACACCTCGGTCTTACCCGAGTATAAAATACACGGGTCAGTCTAGCTAAACAAATCAGTTTAAGAGGATAATTGATAACATATGCATAAGGCAAGGTGATAATCTTCTCAAGTGATAAGGAATAATTCAAGAGTATATGGTTACTTCACATGGCATAACTAAGTAGGTATAGTAATTTCAAGTGATATAAGGATATCACTAAATATGAATGCAACTCAAAGACGATAAAACTTTATAACAAATCTCACAATAAAAGCATGCCTCATCTCATCGGCGTATCACAAAACATTAAATATGGTTTAGGAGAAAAACACAACCCTAAAGAGGAGAAATCCCAAACCCGCTAAATTGGAAAACTCAAAAGCAACTCAAAGAAATCCCCATCTCAAAATATGCCATAAGGCAATCAAATATAAATCTCCAACATAGGAGAATATAATCCCAAATAAATGCCAAAAGGAAAATCTCATATAATAACGCCAATAGGAAAATCTCAAATAATACGCCAAAAGGCAAATCTCAAATAACGCCAGTGTAGGCAGCTCAAATTCCCATAAGGTAATCGCCACACATATATATAAAACGGGTCGAATGGCCAACCGTGAAAAAGGCAATACACTCGAGAAGTCACAATAATAAGTGAAATCATCTCAAAATTTTTGCACGTGCTTATGGCCGAAGCCTGCCAAGTACTGCTCTTCCTCAAATATGGTACCACGCCCGAAGGCAAATACGTCTCAATGGACAAATACTCCACAATGGAAAATGTCTCGAAGACAAATACACCGCAATGGAAAATACGCCGCAATGGCAAACGTCTCTAGGAGAATGACCTGAAGGTCCATTACTGGCAATACGTCTCGAAGACAAATGTGTCATAAACTTTTGGATAGGAACCCGAACAGTGTTAACGTGCGTCCCATACCACACGTTCGCACTAAATGGTTTACTAACCGCTAGTAAATTTCACACTCAAAACAGTAAAAGTTTACCTCATCTCATCGGTAAACTCAACCCGAAGGTCAAAACGATCAAATGTACAAGTCGGGAATTAACCAATAAGATAAACGCACGTGTCCCGTACCACGTGTTTTACCAAACCACTTAATTCTCCTTCTCATTCGCTCGAATAGTTCAAAAATGTGTATTTTATATATAAAATAATTTACTTGAGAAGACAAGCTTTTAAAACCAATTTTTGAAGTCAATTTAGAAAACCATATTTGAAAATTCCCTTATTACAGAGAATAAATAGATTTTATATTTGAAAATACTTTAAAAATATCATATAATAATAATTTTAAATGCTCATTAATTTTAAAAATGATTTCAAAGAAGTTTGGAAAAATCTGTGCTCGAAAACGAATAAAAACGAAGAAAATCACTCAAACCGATATTCGAATTTAAATTCAAATTTAATTCAAAACAACTCAAAATTTGAATTCCAAAATCTCCAAAATTTGCCTCGTCTATTGATAGACATCATGGCCTTTGAATACGATCAAAACATCTCGAAATATAGCAAGAAAATGAAGCAAATAGGGCTGGAAACATCGAAACAAAAAGGCAAAATGGGTTGGAGAAAGCCCTATACCTAGGTCGACCTGTAGGTCGACCTAGGGGTCGACCGTGACCCCACTTAGGTCGAACGCTGGTCGACCTTAGTGGTCTCTGGGTCGACCTGCATGTCGACCCAGAGAGAGAAGGGTCGACCGTCCTCACGCGATTCATTCCAGGTCGATTTCAAGGTTTACAAGCAAATTCCAGAGCAGATTTCAACACTCAAACGACAATATTTCTAAACCAAATTTTGCAGAGACAAAGATGAACATGTAAACTACTAAATGAATGAAATCCAGCAGCATTTCATTGCCAGAATCAAAAGTTACAGGCTTTCAAAGAAGCACTATGAAACAGATTTCGATCAGAGAAAAGCAACTACAGAAATTTATTTACAGTAGCTAGAAATTCACAGCTTTTTGCAATTTTGAGCTTGGCTTAGCTAGAATTTGTGAGTGTTGCAACTCACCTTGCTGTAGTTGCGCAAATACCTAGATTTTGGCTGAAAGATGGAAGCTTTGGTGGTGAAATAGGCCTTCAGGAACCTATACAGTAAGACGAAATAGAATGCAAAGAAAGATTTACAATAAATTAGAAAATCTTCTCTGAAATTAAGAATTTGATGAAATTAAAAAGTTTGGAGTTTGATTACCTTTAGATTTATACTCTAGATTGAAAAAGCTTTTAGTCTATTGAATTAAATGGAAGAAATTAGTTTGAAATTGGAAATTTGTGAAGAGGTGGGTTTCTTTTTCTTATTCTCAGGTTGAGGAAGAAGAAGGCAATTGTTTTGGACGTACTGTAAACTTTGTTTTCGTCTTTCTCAATATCAGGTAAGTACTAATGGGCTTTGGACCCATCAATTAAAAGAAAATAAATTGTATTAGGCTAATTTAATTAACACCAAGCGAAATGTACTCATATTTACACTATGTAAGTAAATAAATGCCATTTTCTTTAAAATTTTCACACAACAAAGTATGTAAATTTACATACTTAAGAAATAAAGTATTTTACACTATATAAAAGATAAATTTATATTTTTAAAACATTTTTATTATTAAAATCCTTTATTTTACATAAATGTACTATTTTCACAAATAAATGCAAAAATCTACATTTTTAACTTCTGAAATTCAACAATTTTTTTTCTTGCTTAGAAAAATATAACTAACCATTCTAAACTCAAATTTATTATTAAAACTCATTTTACACCAAATTCCATCTTTTTATTTAAATAAACACCCTTTAAAAATCAAATACCTCTTTTAGAAATTATTGAAAGAAGTAATTGGCAATAATTAATGAAATTATTGCATTTTCACTAAATAAAACATATTTTCCATCTATTATCAACCCAAACAAAATAAAATAAAGTTCCAAATTTTATTTTCACAATTTAATTCCAAAATTCATTGTTTATTTCAATTAAACAATTTAAAATCTCCAATTTTAATTTAATTCACAATATTAAATTATAATTACCATTATAATTTAATATTAGTAGGTAATCTCCAAACAAGGGTTGTTACATGCCACGTCTCTACCCCTATAAATATTGACCTAGGGGCATTGTAAAGGGGCGAATATTTCTTTTCTCATTCTCTTATATTTTAAACTTTGCAACTCTAAATTGATTTTGGGATTTTAGTGCCAAGAGGGCTATTGCACGTAGTACTTTGTACATTTAATATTATATGGAATAAGATTTCTTGAATTATGGCTTACTTTTAAATTCCAAAGCACTTGTGATTTCTTAATCATAATTTGCTTCGAATTCCAAAAGTACTCATATTCTTAATTTCTACTTTTGCATACAATTGTCAACATTGATCAACTTCAAGTATATATGACTTCAAATGACTATGCATATGACTCCTTCATGAACCTAAGCCTGCTTGTTCACTCCTCTTAAGCTTTAACTCAACCAAGTGTCGCTTTTTTTCAACACTCGTTGAGGTTAAATCTAGGCTCTCCAAACTCCATTATTAGCCAAGGTTCCCTTCCTTGCACTTTTTAGGGTTAGAAAAGAAATTCATTAATATTTTAGCATTAAACGGAGGTCTCGAACCTCCATCTCTGTTAAAACCCTAAGTGAAACTACCTTGACTTGCGTATATAGGGCTTAAAGGATTTGTCCCTAACAAGTATATCCCATTCCAAACATGCCTACCCTAGATTTTTAACACCATTTAATCGCATTAACTAAGCTTGCTTAGTTATGAAAATTAAACATGTTAAAGTCTCCTTACATGGTACCTCCAAGCCTCAAATGATTGCTCCAACCTACATAATAACTAATGACCCTTGACTTTATGGAGAGCAAATACTAAGAATCACAGTCCTACGAATTATTGAAGACAAGAGAAAGCTAGCAGCTCCTTATAATGTAGGCAAATTGAGTTTAAACCCATTTCACATAGGTCATAACCCAATCTTTGCTTTGGAAAAGGAAAATAAGAGGGATAATATCTTCAGTAAAATGAGAAAAAGAATCTAGCGTCAAGCAAGGGAAACAATTTTTGAAAGAGAGATAACAAAAGACTTCAACCAATTCACTAAAAGATGGGAGAATATTCTTAGTCATTCCTACAGATTAAACGAAGCTTAAAGATCTTTGAAGAAAAAGTTTGCTATAGAAGTTAAGGAGCCCATCAAATATAACAAAAGAGCCAAGAAAGAATCGTTTTCCAAAAGGTTAAGACTTTCCAAGAAATACTCCCTTACTAATTCCAATGAGAATATCTACCTCTTGACCAAGGACGAACTTAACTATTGGCCTTCCCAAAAGAAGCGTCCAAAGAATGAATGGAACCTTGGAGGATTATACTGCCATTATCATCGCCCTAGTGGGCACAACACGAATCAATGTCGAAGTTTGGAGGGCTTGATCAACAATTTTCTAGGGTAGGGAAAGCTCAATGAATTTGTAAAAAATGTTAAAAAAGTCATCAAATAATGAAGATTTTTTGCATAAAATAAGTGTATCTACATGGTTAAGGAGAAAGACAAACTCCTAAAATGAAGAAATAAACCTTTGATCCCGCCAAGATGGCCTAATAAAATCACCTCCTAGAGGAAGGATGGAGTAAGTCTTTGTTCCAACCTAAGATGGCTTAGCCAAAGCACTGATTAAGCCTTCAGTCCTGCCTACATGGCCTGGCCAGAGCATAAGTCCTTATGCCTGCCTCCATGGCCTGATTAAGGTGGCTCTTAGAAGAAGGTCAGAGTAATCTTCTGGTCCCACAAAAAACGTCCTGCCTAAAGTTTTTGCAAGCCCTTGATCCCACCTACATGGCCTGTCCAAGGCGCCCCGTAGAGGAAGGACGAAGTAAGCGTTTGGTACCTCCTAAGATGGCCTAACCAAAGCACCAAACTGACCTTTAGTGTCGTCATCAAAGGATTTACTAAAACGCCTCCTTAAGGGAGGTCGGGTAAGTCTTTTGTTTCTCTTAAGATAGCAAACTAATTGCATCAGTCAAGCCTTTAGTACCATCTCCAAGGCCTTAATAAAGTGCCTTTTAGAGGGAGGTCAGGTAAGTCTTTGGTTTTTCTTAAGATAGTTAACTAAATGCATCAGACAGCGGGCCTAAATCATCACTTAAGCCGGTGATAAGGGTTTCGATCCAAGTTGAGATCATCGCTTAAAATGGTGCCAATCAAATTCAAAGGTCTGTCTACTTCTATCCTAAAGAAAGGATTAAAAACAATCTTCTAGAGGAAGATCCGTCGAAAGCAAGCCAACAGTGCTCAAAGCTAAATAAATCAATCTTTTAGAGGAAAATCTATCAAATATGAGCCGTTTATAAAAGCAGCAATCAATTACTAAAGGAATTGTCTGGTCTTCTATTATCATTGCCAGACTGGTTTTCTAGTCTTCTATTACTATCGCAAGATGATTTTCTGGCCCTCTATTCGCACTAAAACTAGAATGGTTCTTTCGACTTTTACTCAAATTATTATTCAAAGGAGTTATTATTTTGACAATGGGGCTTCATTAAATTAGCTCTTAATCTTTTGAATTAAAATTCGAATTCAACTGTCTTATTAAATGGGAATCTCCATTGGCAAACAAGTTGTGAAATATCTATTAATGAAAAGGTAGACTCTTGCATCAGGATAAAAATTCATGGTCCACCATAATGCTGAACGCTTAAGCTGTCGGACTTTCGATTCTTTTATCAAGAAAATTATTGGCTTGAATGGTAAAGAATCAATATACTGGAAAGAGGATGATACATCTCATTCAGCAAACTCGAAAGGAAAAGTACATACGATAAATTCGACGTAACTTATGTTCAAATACAGATTAATTAACAACTAATGCATTATGTACAAAGTTGCAGGTACAAAAATTAGTCAAAAGAAGAATATGTTTAAAGCAATTCTTTGCTAAAGATCAAGGCTATATGCTATCTTATCCAAATCCTTAGCAATTAAAGGATTAGTAATATGGTTAATGGCCACGTTTATAAGTTCTTTAGATTTCTTTTCCTTTCTTCGAATAGTATTAGAATCATCAACCGAATCAAGTTTGATTTTCAAAGCATATTGGAGAGTCTTATTGACTCCTTTTAAAGTTTGAACCATGCTCTTTAGTTCTTCAGTCTCCTGCTTAAGGAAATTCTTCTCATGCCCAAGCTTTTCAAATTGACTTTCATAGTCATTGAGACGTTGAAATAATTTCTCATTCCATTTCTTACTAAAAAATTGCATGCACTCAAATTTAACTTGTCTACTCCATTTGGAGATTTCTTCATTACTTAGACCCGAAGGTGGGTTTAACAAAGTAGGAAATTCTTGACTAGCTAAAGATCGAGATCTAGTCATTCAATAGGGAGTAGGAGTAGGAAGGCCGAACTTGTCTTTACTTGCAATAAGCTCTAAGGACTGGCAGGAAACTTGAACCTTCGTTAAGTCCACTTCAAGATCACTTATTTGTTGATGCAATTTAGCTATTTCAGCATCAATCGCAACTGAAAGTCCAGATTTTAAGACCAAGTCTATCTTTTCCTTCGGCTGTTGAAATCCTTTGTCCTTCTCTTCAATCAACCCTTCTAAGCTAGAAGTCCGTTCCTTCATACGTTTAAAAACATTCACAGTTGGAAATATTTCCTGTACCATTCCTGTGCTTTTGGATTGTCTGGAAACCATAAAACTAAAGCAGTCTGAGAAAAATGCCTCTTTTCCATATTAGCTTTTAATCTATCTTTAATCTCATTTACCCATGAAAGAATATCCGAAGGATGAGGTGCAAGTTCTAGTTGGTTTTCCTAATCAAAGTAAATAAATGAAAAATTAATACATGGAAAACAAGCGCTTTCATTAATAATAACAGAGTTTACAAATAGTAAGGGAAATCAAATTACATCACAATTCCATTTTTTGAATATTTAACTAACTCTTAAAGTTTTGAAATAGCAGTTTTGGCCTTTTCAAATGACCCAATAGGTAGGGTAAAAGTATAATAAAAAGAATCTTTAATACCTTCCGGGGTGTTAACTGGAAAAAATCGATAGTAGTCCCATTCCTTGACTGGAGAGCTAGCATGATCGCATATCTGTTTGGTGTGGTAAGTCCGAATTTCACAAAGTAGTTTGTCCATTTCATCATACAAAATGTCAAAATGGAAGTGAGGAAATTGCATGTAAACTTCTTGTAAATCTCTAAGAAAGCATCATTTTGCTAACCGAGATGTTTTGAGAATTAAAGATTTCTCCTTAAAAATCCTTCTTTAACTTGACAAACTTATTCAATAATTCTTTGGAAACAGGACTACTTGAGTTTTCTTTAATTTGTATAATATGTAAAAATTAGACTAATAACAATGAAATAGAAGCAATAAGGTTTATGAGCTACTAGAGCTACATAGTACAATTATACAGTCATTCAGATTCATACAAACTTGATTTCTTATAAAGTTCAGAAATAAATCTCTTCCTATTGTATTTGATCTTCTCGGAGGGAAGAGAAAGAGAAGAAATGGGGATAGAAGCAAATTTGGGGAGGTTCCAACATGCCTCGGGGTGAGGATCAGACCCATGTTCGTCTAAGTATCTACGATGGAAGCGCCTAAGAAAAATCCTGTAGTTGTCACCCAAATAGGAAAAGTCAACAAATTTACCCCTAGAAATAAACCCTATAAAGAAACTCCTCAAAGCATTCCTATCATTAATCAGCATCCAAAAGAGAGTAATTAACTCTGCTATAATGACCCACCAATTTATCACTTTGATAAATTGAATTTATTTTTAAATTAAAGATGTTAATACAAATATATACTTATTGATGATTTATGGTTGTTCATATAGATTTTATGACATGTTTTGATATGAAAACCCATTTTTATATAGACTAGAAACATTATTTTGGAGGTGGGTTTCAATTTTCAGAATTTTCAAAATTTATATGGAATTTATATGAATTTTCTAGTAAAGAAAATGAAAATTTGGGTTATAAATTATTTACGGTTAAATAATAAAAGGTTTGGGTCTGAAATTTTTACATATTGGAAAACATATTAAAAGTGATTTCTGAAATTTTTATAGAATTTTGCTAAGTGTTTTAATGGTTATATAAAATTATTTAAAGTACAAAGAAATAGTTTAAAAGGACAAATAAACATGTTTTTCACTGTTTCGATGCTTTCAGCACTAGGTTCCGCCTCCTTACCTTCGCCTCCGTCTCTGTCGAAACCAATGCACATAGTATCAGTTAACTGGTATGTAGTGAATTGGATATAGGCGAAAGGTATAGGGTCGAAACCAGGAGTTCCGAAGGGGTCGAGGCATTACTTTGCTTTTAAAAGAAAATGCGCCTGATTGCTTCTGACTGAGTAGCTTTCGACTAGGTTGGCTTTCGACCAGGTCAAATGGTTTTAAAGGAAATGGTTTCGACTGGGTTGTACTTTTGTTTAAACCTTTTGACTGCCGCTTCCTTCCATTCGACCTAGATGGTTTCGAAGGGGTTATTTTGTTTTCTAAAATTTGGCCACTGCTCCAATGCTTTCAAAGGGATGGTTTCGACACCATCACTTCTTTACTTAGGAAATGGTTTCGAAACAGTTGCTTTCAACTTAAATGTTTTAAACACCCTTTTCCTATTATTGAAGTATAACCCAAAATGGTTTCGAAAGAGATAGTTTTAATGATTTCGAAAGAAGTGCTTTCGACTTTAATGGGTTTCTTGCTCTACTTGAAGGCATAATCCAAAGGGTTTCGACCGAAATAGTTTTCAAAGGTTTCGAAGGGGTAAAGTTTTGAATGGTTTCGAAAGGTTTCCACATGTTTAAATTGAACCCAAAGGCCTTCGAAAGGTTTAGTATTTTATTGCTTTCAAAAAGGTCTTAGCGAATGGTTTCGAAGGGGTGGTTTCCCAGGGTTTCGAAAGGGTTGAAAGAAAAGGTTTTTTCTATGTTTTCAAAAGGCAATATTTGAAGGATTTAAATGAAGGATGACTAGGATTTTAAAGGCTTTTGAAGGGAAGGTTTTTATGCTTTCGGAAGGAAGAAATTGAATAGTTTCAAAAGGAAAGATTTGGCCTTTCGGCCTAGGTTAAGTAAAGGGTTTTACTTGGTTTCGAAAGGGTTACTTTCAAGGGTTTCGAATGTATTAACTAGGCAATACAGCCTAAGTGTTTTCAAGTTAGAAAGGGTTTTAACTTGTTTTGGAACGATAGCTAATCCTCATTAATATTCATCAAAATTATTTTGAGTAAAGTATATATAACATAGCAAAGTAGCTTAGAATAAAGCTAAGAATATATATTTTCCTTGTATAAGTATGATTTATAAGGTTAAATCATTTTGAAAAGATTTTCAAGGAAAAGATAAGGGTAGTTAACCCTGTAACAACCCGAAATTTAACCCGTAATAATTAATTCGTTAATTAACTAAATAATAAAATAATTCTGTGAAATTATCATAATTGAGCCATGGGAGTTGCACCATTGTGCTCGTGGTAATTTTCTTGTCAATTTCCATAGGTAGAACGTCAGAATCCGAGTTAATATGGCCAAGTTATGAATTAAACAAAAGTCAAGAAAAAAATAAAAATAAATATATAGGCTATGTCGACCATTAGGTCGACCTAACCTCACCCTAAGTCGACTGGCCGGTTGACCTGGGTATTCAGCCTATGACGTTGTTGCATCCAATTAAATCCTCAAATCTAATTGTCTGAGATCCACTTCTACCCTTATAAATAGACTCGTAGACCTAACACTTTTCTCATTCTAGGTTTTCTCCAATTGAGTTCACCATTACAGGAAAGAACCTAAAAGGAATAATTCTCCAAGGAGAGAATCTTTTTAATAAAAATATTTTAATACCCTCAAGTGGATCCGGAAAGACCTAAAGGAAAGAGCTTAGGAGCACAAGTGAGTGATCATAATTATTTTAATTTTTTTTAAGTAATTTAAAATAATAGGGTTTCCAATAGTTGTAGTTTTACTACGATTTTTGAAATAACCTTTTTAGAAGTTTTATTTATAGTTTTTAGAATTATTTTCAGTCTATTTCTTCTAACTATTCTTTTTAGTTAATTTTAGTTATTTCGGGGAATTATAGCTTTTCCATTTATCTACAATTTATTTATAGTATTTTGATTTATTTACTGTTATTTATGCGTTATTTACATCTTCTTCCTACACTTTGGATTTTCTTCTATTTTCAGTTTTCTTTTATTTCTCCATCTTTTTTGCGTATGGATTAGAATAGAACTAACGTAAAATTGGATTAAATTATAAGAAATGTGAAATAATTGAATATAAGATGTAAATTATAAAGACTGTAACATAAATGGAATTGGATTGAAATTATGCCTAATTATGATATTAATTGGACTGAATTAAGATGATTGGCCTAGTTATAACTTAGAATTAGTACTAAAAACAATAAAAGAAGAAAGAAGCTTATTTTCACGCTTAGACCTTAGGTTAAGTAATAAGCATAATTATAACATAAGTTATAAATTGATAAACTATGGGAACTATGGTAAATTATGGAAACTATGGCGCTTATTTTAGGACTTAGAATAAACTAATAAGCACTAATAGTAATTGGTAAAAATAAAGGCTTATTTAAATAATTTATCTAAGTTAATAAGCAAAGATAAGAGTAGGACCTATACCAAATAGCATTCCCCTAATGTTGATATGGTTATGGTGTTTCACATAATCCTGAAGTGAGACGAGGTGCTTCACATAATCCTGAAGTGAGGCCAGGGGTACGCTTATGCTTGTAGTGGTAGTAAACGGTCAATCTATGGTAGTTCAAATCAAGGGGAGGGCGCAACTAGATTTTTGTTTGATAGGAACCAGTACCGGCAGCATTTCCCCTATTTTTCTATGGACACGATGTTTCACATAACCCTGAAGTGAGACGAGGTGCTTCATATAATCCTGAAGTGAGGCGAGGGGTATGCTTATGCTAACTAGGGTAAATAAAAGGTCAAAGAGGGAGCAACATGTAGCATGGGGATGGTGGAAGTTACGTGTGCGACTTCTATTTCGATGCTTAGTAATCGCTATGAGTTCCAAGCGCTTGGTAAGTCTGTCTTTCGTAGACACCAAAGTATACTGTGTAGGGAAACTTCCGGTCCACAGTAGATTCTATGGAGTTGCTGGCCAATCAAAGGGTAGAATTAGGAATTCAGCCTAATCAAAGAAGCTATCAAGGATAAGTGCAAACAATCAAAGTTGACCTATCTTATTAATTGAGTACTTGCTAATTCGTATTTATTTCCAGTTTCTCTCTTTTCTATACCTTCGTTTCCTTTTATTTATACTAAAACTATTAAAGAGTCTATTACTTTTACTTTGCTTAAAGATTCTATTAATTACTATCATTCACCGGACTTTTAGTCTGACCCACTCCTCTGTTTCCCCCTTTTTCCCCATAGGTAATCAAGGGAGAGGGCAGTAGATTGCAGTTGCTCGAAGGTTTCTTGGAGAAGATTCTACTATGTATTTCCCTACTTTTATTTCCGTTTTTTTTGTACTGGCACTTGAGAGGGATATTTATACTCAGATTTTTTTTGAGACTACGAGTTTTTATTTCATGAGACATGTATGTTGTATTTGGTATTTGACTTATTTGGTTTTTGAAGTTTTTGTTTTGAATAAGTTATAATTTTAGTTTCCGCTGTTTTTACCTATTTTTATCTTGTGAATCTTAGTCTTTGTTAGTTTTAGTTATACCTACAACGCACGATGCCTTATAATGTGTCCTTTAGGTATATTAAGGGGTGTAGGGTGTTTCACTTGGTATCAGAGCCTAAGGTTACAGGATTCCTAAAAATTTATTTTAAAAGTAAAAGTATTTGAAAAAGAACTCTTAGAAATGGTTTTTAAGTATAAAAGAGTTTTTTTTAAAATCCCCACCAAGTCCAGTGCAATCTTCTTTCGATTCTTTCGAGCCTAAATTTTCTTTTCTTTGCATAAAATGGCTGACTGGCTCCATAGAGCTACGATACCAGAGGTGCAAGGGCAAGTGCCCAATACAACACCAGTATGTGGAAATCCCTTTAATCCACCCACATTAGCCCCCTTTTCTGGGCTATTCAAGGACTTCGCTATTATAGGAGGCAGAACATTTTCTGGTTCGGAGGATTCCGAGGAGACGGAAGTTAGTTTTGAGAATATGGAGCAAAGGTTTAGGCGGTTAGGTTTGGAGGACGAACATAGTGTTCAGCCTACATCTTGGCAGCAGAAGAGGGAGTTTGAGAAGGTTCCTACAAGCTCTAAGAAGCCATGGGGGAAGGGCAAGAAGGATAAGAGGAAAAGGGAAGGACCTCAGAAGCTAATCAAGAAAAGTGGGAAATGTAAACGCTGTAGAATGGAAGGTCATTACGCAATAGACTGCAAGAGAGAGAAGGTGAAGAAGTGTTATAGTTGTGGACAACCCAGTCATCTTAGTATGTTTTGTCCTCAGAAGTTAAGGCAGGGAGTGAGCGCACCTGTAGCCCAGATTCATGCTTTGGATGCAGCACCTTCCAGCAGCGGACCAGAGAGAGGTAGGAAAGTCACCATAGAAAGTTTGATTTCTATTTCTGATTTTCCCATTCGGACTCTTTTCGATTCTAGAGCATCACACTTTTTTATCTCTAGTTCTCCAGTTGATTGTTTGCACTTAGACACCTCTTTAGTAGTAGACCCCATTGTTGTTTCAAACCCCATAGGAGGATCGGCGCATTTATCTATGGTTTGTAGGGGTTTGAAAATTTATATCCTAGGCGTAGAATTTGACTGCGACGCCTATGTTTTGGGATTCTCGAGGTATGGGATGATTTTTCTTATGGATTGGCTATCCACATATGGAGCTATATTAGACTGCGAGAGGAGAGTCGTTAGACTAGAGACATGCAGCGGTACGACTCTCGAGGTTTCTTGCAACCCACAAGGGTCAGTTATGTTGAGCTTCCTTTATTCACTTGATTCATCATCATCGGAGTTAGATTCGGTTCCTATCGTCAGAGATTTTCCAGACGTCTTTAAGGAGGTTAGGGGACTACCCCCTAAGAGAGAGATTGACTTCAGAATTTATTTGATTGATAATGCTAAGCCAGTAGCATTACCCGTGAGGCACATGGCACCTAGGGAGAGGAAGGAGTTGAGCAAGCAGATTCATGAGATTTTGGAGAAGGGTTTCATAAGATGGAACGTATCAAAGTAGGGAGCACCAGTCATCTTCGCTACTAAGGCGCTTGGTTCCCTTCGACTTTGCGTAGTTTATAGAAATTTAAATAAGCTCACGAAGAAGAACTGTTATCCACTTCCTAGGATAGCTTATCTTTTCGACCTGTTAGTTGGCTCTTCAGTATTCCCTCAGCTTGATTTAGCCACTGGATTTCATCTGCTTAGAGTCGATGACGATAGCATCGATAAAATAGAATTTAGGACACCCAATGGATTATTTGAGTGGTTGGTTATGCCTTTTGGGTTAATAATGCCCCAGCCTACTTCGTAGATTTGATTAACCTTGTTTTCAGAGATGTCCTGAAATAAAGTTTGTGGTGGTGTTCGTGGTCGACATTTTGGTGTTTTCCAAGAAGTATGGGAGAGCATGTTATTTGTCTAAAGGAGGTTCTTTGTACGCTTCATGTTCGTCAGTTGAGAGAAAAATTCTTGAAGTAACAATCTTGGAATAAGGAAGTGGTTTCTTGGGGCATAGAGAAGGTCTACACATGGAAGGAGTTTGAGAAACAGTTTTGTGCATTTAGGCTCAGACTGTGGAAATCCAAATAGAGGTAGACAAAGATTGGGGATGTATAATAGGTTCAATTGATAAGAAAAGATGAAAACCCATGTGTAGATAATTGCAGAAATTATAATTGTTTCATATAAGTGGATTTAACGATAGTACCTTAGAATAAATCTAACGAAAGACTTTAGTAAAGAATAAGAAAAGTACTCCTAGGTTAGTAAGGACAACATCCACTTTATGCCAAGCCTAATAAAATGAAATATTTGAAATTTAAAAAGTTGGAAAGAAATGTAATTGTTAGAATTGAAAATTTTCATTGTTAATATTTTCTTTTAGAAAATAAATAAGGGGTTTTTGAAGAATGGTATGGAATTTAAGTTGGTTTTATATAATGAAAAATTAGAATTCTTTTTGAAGAATTATGGAGTATATATATATATAACTCACTAGTTTCATTGTAAGTAAACAAAGATTTTAAACATAAAAACCTAAAGTGTATCAAGTATCGAAAACGTAGATTATAACTTTTGTTGTTGTAATAAACATTTCCATGAAAAATAAGTGGAGCATAGGCTATAACACTATTGTTATAGTAAGTGACTCCCAAGAGAAATATTTTTACATAGGCATATGAAATTTATTGGTATTTATTTAATTGAATCCATACGCTAGTATTTTTTTTGGGTTGTAGTAACAGTGTTTTATGTAACATCCATTTTAACCCAAATAAAAATGTATTTTAAAAGATAATTTCTAAGTATAGAAACAAAATGGTTTGTAAAGTGCACTTATTATTTTTAATAAGTATAAGGAAATGTTTTTGCAGTTATGGAAATATTAAAACAGTTTTGAAGATGTGTTTTTCTGAAAGGAAAATGTGTAAGTTAGATATTATAAAATATTTATCATGGAAAAATATAAATTAAACATACTTTAATCTATCAGAATGAAAAGAGTAATGGTATAATTTTCTATGAAACTAATAAAAATGTTTTGTGCAAGTTACAAGGAATACATGAAAAAGATATACAAGGTATGAAAAGCACCATATTTTGTATAGCTTATTTCGAAAAATATAAAATAAGTTCCTTGTAATTTCACATAAACAAGAAATTCTCTTTTAAAAGGTTCATAGAAGTTTTTAGCGTTAATAATTTCTCATTAGAGAAAGTAGTTCCAATAAATTAAGGTATGAGACCGTGAGGTATATTAAGAAGATGTTTTGAAACACATAAAAGCAGTTTAAAGATATTTTAAAAGAAAATGGTTTGGTGAAAAATTGAATTGGTTTTTGGAAATGGAAAACTTAATAAAAGTAGAATTTTGAAAATTCAAATTTTTATAGAAAACTAAAAAGGTCTTTAAAAGAAAACGAGGAATAAGTTTTGGACTTAGAATTTGAAAGTTTTTCCCTCTAGGTTGGGAAATAATGTTAAGTAACCAAGTATTTTGAATTTAATAGAAACTCAAAAATAACACTTTTTAAAGACAAAGATTTTGGGATTTGATATTTTGAAAATTTAGAAGTCTTAGTTTTTGAAATGATAAATACCCAACCAAACTCTTATAAATATGGAGTATAGAGAAATCATTTCCTAGGTGTAACGGAAAAAGTGCAAGACCGTGTAGGGGATAGCAGTGATTACTTCTGGAAGTAATAATACAGTTTCCGTAGGGTGTATACGACACTAGTAATAACCTAGGAATGTTGATTCATGTGTGCAGACTAAAGAAGATAGTAAAGTGAAATGAGTAAGGTAGTAAGGCACACATGGTTGAGAATGGATATTCTTGACTTTGGAGGAACTTGGGAAAAACATCTTTCTTTAGTGGAATTCGCATAAGATAGTAGTTCTCAAGCTAGCATTGGAATGCCACCTTCCGAAGCTCTTTATGGAAGACCGCGCAAGTCGCTTTCGTATTGGATAGAGTCTACAGAGGTTAAAAAGACTTCGAAGAAGATTAAATTGATTAGGAGAAAATGCTTACTTCTTATCCACATCTCACTTTGATAGTAAATTTTGAATTTTCTATTTCCATCTTTAGTTTTGAATAGGTTCTTTTCTTTATTATCCTTTGGGAGGGTAGAACTTAGGATTTAACCTATGGATGGTAGGATCTGATGTAAACATGTTAATAGAACATGTTATGAATGATGTATGCGAGTGATTGCAAGTGTTTGCTAGTGGATGCTAATGGACGCATATATGTACACTAGGCACTATTATTCTTTAGGGACCGGCCTAACTAGGACACTAGAGCATATGCATATGGATGTGTGCGCATTTTATTATATTTTCCATGGTTGCTATAAATGGATGATTTTCACATGGTTGTTGCATTTGGATGATGTTTGTAGCATGCATATAGAATTATCAGTTATCATTAGGAAATTTTCGCATTCATTTGGATACATGGCATGGACATGATTGCATAAAAGGAGGGCAACTGAATCAGTGGACCACCTAATAGTTTGCATTAGTTAGGGACATTTACACTACACTAATTGCATAAGTATCATAAGTTGCATTAGAAAAACTTAAGGAAAATGGATGAATGGTTGATGATTGAGTAGTTGGTTGAAGAATTGGATGAAAACATTTAGTACATTCTTTTATCCTTAGAAATTTCGAGGATGAAATCCATTAAGGAGGGGAGAATGTAGCAACCCGAAATTTAACCCATAATATTTAATTCATTAATTAAATAAATAATAAAATAACTATGTGAAATTATCAGAATTGAGACACGGGAGTTGCACCATTGTATTTTCTGGTCAATTTCCATAGGTAGAACGTCAGAATTCGAGTTAATATGGCCAAGTTATGAATTAAACAAAAGTCGAGAAAAAAAATAGAAAAACAGATATAGGCTAGGTCGACAACTAGGTCGACCTAACCTCACCCTAGGTCGACCGACCGGTCGACTTGGGTATAGGGGCGGTCGACCCGCCTTAGAAATTGGACGAAGGAAAATTTCTTCATCCAGTAACGTTAGTTAGCCTATTTTCCACGTGTTTTGCATTCTTTAACTCAATCTGGTGCTTCCATTCTTACATCTGATGGCTCCTATTCAGCCTATGACGTGGTTGCATCCTATTCAATACCCAAATCCAATGGTCTGAGATCCACTTCTACTCCTATAAATAGACCGTATACATAACACTTTTTCTCAATCTAGGTTTTCTCTAATTGGGTTCACCTTTACAAGAAGGACCCTAAAAGGAATAATTTTCCAAGGAGAGAATCTTTTTAATAAAAATATTTTAATACGCTCAAGTGGATCCGGGAAGACCTAAAGGGAAGAGCTTAGGACCACAGGTGAGTGATCGTAATTATTTTAAATTTCTTTAAGTAATTTAAAATAATAGGGTTTCCAATAGTTGTAGTTTTACTACAATTTTTGGAATAACATTTTTAGCAGTTTTATTTACAGTTTTTAGAATTATTTTCATTCTATTTCTTTCTAACTATTCTTTTCAGTTAATTTTAGTTATTTCTAGGAATTATAGCCTTTTCATTTATTTACAGTTTATTTACAGTATTTTGATTTATTTACTGTTATTTATGCGTTATTTACTTCTTCTTCCTACGCTTTGGATTTTCTTTTATTTTCAATTTTCTTTTATTTCCCCTTCTTCTTCGCGTATGGATTAGAATAGAACTAATGCGAAATTGGATTAAATTATCGGAAATCTGAAATAATGGAATATAAGATGTAAATTATAAAGACTAATATAAATGGAAATGGACTGAAATTATGCCTAATTATGATATTAATTGGACTGAATTAAGAAGGTTGGCCTAGTTATAACTTGAAATTATAACTAAAAAGAATAAAATAAGAAAGAAGCTTATTTTCACACTTAGACCTTGGGTTAAGTAATAAGCATGATTATAACGTAAGTTATAAATTGATAAACTATGGGAACTATGGTAAACTGTGGAAACTATGGCGCTTATTTTAAGACTTAGGATAAATTAATAAGCAATAATAGTAATTGATAAAAATAAAGGCTTATTTAAATAATATATAAGTTAATAAGCAAAGATAAGAGTAGGACCTATACCAAATAACATTCCCCTAATATTTCTATGGTTACAGTGTTTCACATAATCCTAAAGTGAGATGAGGTGATTCACATAATCCTGAAGTGAGGCTGTGAGGAATGCGGATTACGGATCTTAAGGCTAGGAATAACACTAGAGGGGGGGAGGTGAATAGTGTTTTTAAGAAATTACTAAATCTTTTTTGAGTTTATGTTAATTTGAACACAAATGTATGCAATATTCAGACACAGATATAATCACAAAAACAAACACAGATGCAGAAATAAAGTAGATGCAGTAAAGGAAAGAACACACCGGATTTTATACTAGTTCGGGATTACCCTACATCCAGTCCCGCACAATCAAGTACGGATTTCCTTTCAAAAGCAATTCAACAATTACAACCCTCGGTTTTAAGGCTACGAGGTACACCCTCCAGAATAACAATCCTCTGGGTAGAGATACTTGATTTCCGGGGCAACAAGTTCACCGAATTGATTTCCAAGGCTACAATCATACCTTTTCTCGCTTGATTGATTTCCAAGGCTACAATCACACCTTTTCTCGCTAGATAGATTACAAAGAAGCCTACAAATATGAATAGCACTTAGATCTTGTTGAGATAGTGATAGAGAATCAAATCAGAGATAATCTAGTTCGATTCAATGTTGATTTCGGCAGAGTGATGATAGGATTTTGATTAAGAAAATGTGGAAGAAGAAGAGAAGTGAAAAACCAGAAAAACTGATTAAAAATTCGTTGAAACTAACCTCTATTTATAGAAGAACAACAGTCATGTCCATTTGTGAAGAGTTATGGCGAATAGACACTTCTTTTGAAATTCAAATTTTGAACTCAACTGTCACCATGTCGACATGGTCACCATAGGCATGTCGACATCCCAAATCAATTTTTGATGTTTTGATTTTCTTTGAAAATAACCTTTATCTTATATTAAAATTATTTTAAACTTTATAAATATACTTGATTATAGATAAAATACATAGATAAATATAGAGAATAATATATATAGAGTTTTACTATAATTTTATATTTAAATCTAAGTATAAATATATTATAATTAAAAGATAGTTTAAAACAACCGAAGTTTAAAAACAAGAATATTTAAGGCTAAAACATCTTTTTGAAAATCATTTGAAAAGATAATTTTTAAGGCTCAAACATTTTGAAAAACAGTTTTGAAATTCATTCCGAAGTAGTTTTGAAAATCATTTTGAAGTAGTTTTGCAAGCTTCATCCTGCAAAATATCTCATCATGTCAGGACTCGAGAACTTGTACAAAACCAGGATGTTCGTGGGTTTGTAAGCCACTTGTCGTAGGTTTGTAAGCTACTTGTCGTGGGTTTGTAAGCCACTAAAAAGGTAGAAATGGGTTCCATCCCAAAAGAAAAATGGAGTGAAGATTTCAGTGCTATTGTGAAGTTTTAACATAATTCTAGACTCAATACTTATCTTGAAATCTTGAACTCTTGATTATCTTGATATTCTTGATACTCATGAGTCTTCAATCTTGATATCTTGAATCTCTATACTGTACAGTCTTCATTATTGGTACCTGCATGGTTAAATCCTACATATACATATATATCTAAACTATAATGTTAGTATTTATATTTTATAATCTTATTCTAAGGTTGTTGTCATCAAAACCATCAAATCATGGACTAACAATCTCCCCCTTTTTGATGATGACAACCTTTGTTTATAAAATATTAATTCTATCCTATTGACTCCCCCTAAACCTAATAACGCCCCCTTAATCTATGCCTAACTCTCCTATTTTATATTTCTCCCCCTTTGTTATCAACAAAAACAATCTAAGTACAAACTATATAACTCCCCCTCATTCTTGTAATCAAGTACCTGCATTAATAAACTATATAATAGAATATATATAAGAGATAACTATACTTATAGACATGATATTCAAATAACGATTATAAATATATTAATGTATATTTATCAAACCACACCAATGTATAAATCAAGTCAATCAAAACAACCAATTTCAATCAAAACAATTAATTCAAACAAAGTAATAAAGCAAACAAATTAAACGTTACGGGGAACTTCCACCGATCCTTCTTCTCCGAAAATAGGGTCTGCTTTGATGGCATCCCAATTTTCATTGTCATTTGTGAGAGAGACAGGAGGATGTGCTTCGTTATCATCCTTGTGTAGTGAAGAAATCATCCATCGAATTGCATCGGAATGCCTTTCTTGCTCCTTGATCATCTGCATTTGACTCAACTCTAAGTGTCGCTGGTTACGAAGAATGAACGAGAGAATGTTCTTGAACGAATTAAGAGTCTCTTCAAGATTCTCGGTTAAATTGTGAATAGGATTTGCAATTTTTGAATTTGTGAAGAGAATAAGAGATAAAGAAGATAGAAAATAATAATGAGTGAAAAATTCTGGAAGAAATAGGTATTTATAGGTGTAGGAATTCGTTTGAAATGAATAGACATATGGTAGTTATTCAAATTTCAAATTCAAAATGAATTGTCATTTCTGACCAATATATGTCGACATGGTCAAGGGGGGTATGTCGACATACTACAGTGAAAATTTGATGGTAATTTTGATTTTGTGAATAATTGTGTATATATATAAATTTATATAATATACTAACATTTATTCAGGAGATAAGATAAGCTGGATAACAGAAAGGAAATTCAATTTCATTGCATAATAGGATAATACAATGATTAAACATAAAGAACTACATAAACACTCAAATTAAAACAAACTTAAACTAATTCGATATGATATAAAGATATAGAACTAGTTAGAGGATGATGAAGATGAAGATAATCCAAGTTTCTTGCTGACTTTAGAGAAAAACTTGTTCATCTTGGATGACATTTTGTCCAATTTCTTACTAACGGTTCTTTTAAGAACCTGTTTATTCTCAACAATAACCTTTTGGTTTTTGAGAAGGGTTTTGTTGGAAGGATTGGAGGGATATTCAATACTTTCTAGGGATGTTTCACCTTCTTCTTCTTCTTCTATTTCCATTTCATCCCTTTCTTCATCTTCTTCCTCTTCCATTTCTTCATGAGCCAAACGCTCTTCCTTTTTGGCAAGAGTCTCATAAGGTTGAAAAACATATGGGATTTTCATGAGAGAAATGTTTGAGATATTAAAAACTTTTCTTGAAATAAATTCTTCTCCTTTGAAATTTACTCCAAAATAGTTGAAAATCCGAGTAAGGTAAATTCCATGATATAAAGTGTTTTCTCCCATTTCAAAATTTTTAGGACGAAGTTCATCCAAAATAACTTGTGCCCAATTGATATCATAATTTCCAAAAATAGCAAAAAGTGCTTTGCACACCTTTGAAGTAGGATTGTTAAAATTTCCCGATCTTGGGGTCAAAATATGTTGTAAAAGAAGATTGACAATTCTTGCTTTAGGATGAAAGTTTCGGTTTTTAAATTCAAAGTTTTCATCTCCTTCAAAAATATGATGAAATGTCTCACGGTCATGTTCATCGATTTGAAAACTAGAAAGATCCATTCCCGTGCTTTTGCAATTGAGAATGGTACCCAAAAGATCACAATTTAAAAAAATTCTAGTGCTTTTGACACTACTCCAAATTTCATTATCATTTCCTTCAAAAAATTCTCGATTGAGATTTGCATAGAAAATTTTAACAAGATTTGGGTAACAAACAAAATCATTTTGAGAAGAATCAACAAGACTAAGAATTTGATTGTTTGCAAAAAGAGTATCAATTTCATAAGAAGCAAAGTCTTGAAAAATAGCAAACTTTCCGGGATGGACTTTTCCATAATTAGCATAATTGATGTATGCTTTTATTGCCTCCGGATTATTGAGGAGTTGCTCTTTCAAGTTTCTGGAAAGTCTCATGGTGGAGGGGTTGCTTGAGGAAGCCATTAAAGTAGAGAGTAGAGAGCTTTGAAGTTTTGAAGAGAGAGTTTGAATTTGAAAATGAAAGTTAAAAGTTGTGATAAAAGATAGTGAATAAATAGATTTTTGAAAGACATGTTCTCTGGTCAAAAGATGCCTTTTCAGAGTATGAAGTGAAAAGATGGAGGGAAATTCAACCATTTGAATTCAAATTTTGAATTTCAAAATTTGTACCCATGTCGACATCATGGTAGGGACCATGTCGACATGTGCCTGTGAATTTCTATGATTTATTTTTCCTAAGTATTCTAATATATATATACTTATTATTTTAATGTCTATATATGTATATATATGTATCTGGAGTATTCTTATAGTATATTCCAGAAAAAATATATACTATTATATTAAAAATAATAAAAATTATAATAATAATAAAAAAAATAAAAAATAAATTTAAAATTCAATCAACACACCAATTCAAAATCAATCAATCAAGCAATCAATCATCTAATTCTAAGCATGCAATTTCAATCAATTGTATTGTAAATGTGTACCTTTTTCTGAATCCGTTTCCTTGAATTTGTTGAAGTCATGAACTGCCGTAAAAGACAAATTTGAGCTATCTGTCTTCTGATCATCATCACTTGAGGACGATTCTGAGTTATCTAGAGTAGAAATAAATGCATGCTTCCGTTTCTTTACTGAATCATTGTTTATAGAAGGATTCTGCCTTTCTGGATACGGACAGTCTCTTTTGATATGGCCTGGTTCATCACAGTTGAAGCATTTGACATTGTTTGGCACTGCATTCTGATTTCCAGAATTCTTATAGTTGTTTCTCTTGAGATTATTCATCTTTCTGTATTTCAGAAATTTCCGAAAATTCCTGGTCATAAATGCTATCTCTTCATCATTATCACTGTTTGAGTCTGATCCGTCGGTTAATGCATTGAATGCCATTGATTTCTTTTCAGATGCTTTGCTTTCTCTTCTCCCAATCATTTGAGCTTCAAACGACATTAGATTTCCAATCAATTCTTCTATCTTTAAAGTACTGATGTCATTTGCCACTTCAATTGCAAGTGTCTTTTGATCCCATTCTGGAGTGAGAGAATTTAAAATTTTTCTGACTTGGTCTTCTTCTGAAAATTCCTTTCCCAAGGATATTAAAGAATGCACAATATCTTGAAATCGACAATACATATCTGAAATAGACTCATTAGTATTCATTTTAAATAACTGAAACTGATTTGTGAGTATGGAAATTTTGGTCTGTTTAACTTTGCTTGCTCCTTCGTGAGTCACTTGCAAAGTTTTCCAGATTTCATATGCAGATTTACAAACTGACACTCTATTAAATTCATTTCTTTCAAGTGAACAAAATAGAATATTCATTGCTTTAGAATTATTTTGTGCAACAGTCTTTTGCTCAGTAGTCCACTGTGCAAAATTAGTCATGGGTTTAGAATATTCAGTTTGTGTGATGTTCCAAGTATTTAATCCTACATATTGTAAATATATTTTCATCCTACATGCCCAATATGCATAGTTACTGCCATTAAAAAGTGGTGGTCTGGCAGTAGACTGACCTTCTACAAATGAACTAGTGACAGGAATACTAGTGTTAATAACAGTACCAGTGTTGGTAGCCATTTTGAAATTTTTTCAAAAATCAGATTATGAAACATTTGAAAACCTTGCTCTGATACCAAATGTGAGGAATGCGGATTACGGATCTTAAGGCTAGGAATAACACTAGAGGGGGGGGGGGTGAATAGTGTTTTTAAGAAATTACTAAATCTTTTTGAGTTTATGTTAATTTGAACACAAATGTATGCAATATTCATACACAGATATAATCACAGAAACAAACATAGATGTAGAAATTAAGTAGATGCAGTAAAGGAAAGAACACACCGGATTTTATACTGGTTCGGGGTTACCCTATATCCAGTCCCGCACAATCAAGTACGGATTTCCTTTCAAAAGCAATTCAACAATTACAACCCTCGGTTTCAAGGCTACGAGGTACACCCTCCGGAATAACAATCCTCTGGGTAGAGATACTTGATTTCTGGGGCAACAAGTTTACCCAATTGATTTCCAAGGCTACAATCACACCTTTTCTCGATTGATTGATTTCCAAGGCTACAATCACACCTTTTCTCGCTAGATAGATTACAAAGAAGCCGATAACTCTGAATAGCACTTAGATCTTGTTGAGATAGTGATAGAGAATCAAACCAGAGATAATCTAGTTCGATTCAATGTTGATTTCGGCAGAGTGATGATAGGATTTTGATTAAGAAAATGTGGAAGAAGAAGAGAAGTGAAAAACCAGAAAAACTGATTAAAATTCGTTGAAACTAACCCCTATTTATAGAAGAACAACAGTCATGTCTATTCGTGAAGAGTTACGGCGAATAGACACTTCTTTTGAAATTCAAATTTTGAACTCAACTCTCACCATGTCGACATGGTCACCATAGGCATGTCGACATCCTAAAGC
Source organism: Allium fistulosum (assembly GCA_030737815.1). Classification (NCBI taxonomy): domain Eukaryota; kingdom Viridiplantae; phylum Streptophyta; class Magnoliopsida; order Asparagales; family Amaryllidaceae; genus Allium; species Allium fistulosum. The sequence continues at coordinate 400,511,583 of CM060907.1, forward strand.
AATTTTTGATGTCTTGATTTTCTTTGAAAATAACCTTTATCTTATATCAAAACTATTTTAAACTTTATAAATATACTTGATTATAGATAAAATACATAGATAAATATAGAGAATAATATATATAGAATTTTACTGTAATTTTATATTTAAATCTAAGTATAAATATATTATAATTAAAAGATAGTTTAAAACAACCGAAGTTTAAAAACAAGAATATTTAAGGCTAAAACATCTTTTTGAAAATCATTTGAAAAGATAATTTTTAAGGCTAAAACATTTTGAAAAACAGTTTTGAAAATCATTCCGAAGTAGTTTTGAAAATCATTTTGAAGTAGTTTTGCAAGCTTCTTCCTGCAGAATATCTCATCATGTCAGGACTCGAGAACTTGTACAAAACCAGGATGTTCGTGGGTTTGTAAGCCACTTGTCATAGGTTTGTAAGCTACTTGTCGTGGGTTTGTAAGCCACTAAAAAGGTAGAAATGGGTTCCATCCCAAAAGAAAAATGGAGTGAATATTTCAGTGCTATTGTGAAGTTTTAACATAATTCTAGACTCAATACTTATCTTGAAATCTTGAACTCTTGATTACCTTGATATTCTTGATACTCATGAGTCTTCAATCTTGATATCTTGAATCTCTATACGGTACAGTCTTCATTATTGGTACCTGCATGGTTAAATCCTGCATATACATATATAACTAAACTATAATGTTAGTATTTATATTTTATAATCTTATTCTAAGTTTGTTGTCATCAAAACCATCAACTCATGGACTAACAGAGGCGAGGGGTATGCTTATGCTTATAGTGGTAGTAAACGGTCAATCTATGGTAGTTCAAATCAAAGGGATTTGAACAAGGGGCGCAACTAGATTTTTGTTTGATATGGACCAGTACCGGCAGCATTTCCCCTATTTTTCTATGGACAAAGTTGGGTACATTTATACCACCACCGAATCAGAATGAGGAAGTAGACACCGAACCATTTGGTACCGAGCCAACACGAGGAAGTAACCACCGAACCATTCGGTACCGAACCAAAGCAAGGAACGAACTACCGAATCAAACACTACCGGACCGCCTCGCCATCGGACTGCCATTCTACCGAACTAGGCCCAAAGTAGCACTGCCAAACCAAAGCCACTCACCTACCACCGAATCAAACTCCAAACCAACCATCATCGGACCACAGTACTACCGAACCAAGGCATTCCGGACCAACTTTGCCAGGCCAAGTTGCATCAGCCCAGGCCCACCAGCAGCTATGTACCACCAAGACCCCTGCCCCCAGCCTCACTCTATAAATAGAGGGGCAGGGATACAACAATGGCGGACAAGTTTGAGAGCTCAAGCACGGATAGAACTTTCAAACAACTTTCATATACTTATATTAAAGCTTTGTACTTGTAATTTGAATAGAAAAAGGAGAATAACATATAAAGTGGACGTAGGCACGTTCTGGCCGAACCACTATAAATCTGTGTGTCTTTTACAATTTAGTCCCTGCTTTTCATATATTGCATAAATCACCCAAATCACTCAGAACAACCTAAAATCAATTAAATCATACGACTTGGAAGTGTTTGTCCATTTTTTGTGCAAACATTTTTGGTGCTTTCACTGAGAACAAGAAGCTCGAAGCTTCAGCTTCTCCCACTTAACCTTCTTCCTGACAACGTCATTCATTGCTTGGAAAACTTGCCTCCCAAGCAGAAGAAAGAGGTTAACAAAGGAAAGAACATCGCAACCAGCAGTCTTCCAGATCCAGTGGCCATAGTCAAGTAAGTCATCCCCTTCCAACAGTAGTACCAAATGAAGGTCAGGCAAATCCGACAACTCCTGCCACAGAACAGCCTGCAGCAATTACTAGGGCAGATCTAGACAGGGTTGTGGCTGAAGTGACTAATCGCTTCACATCCCAGTAGGAAGCCTTGGTGGACCATCTCATGTCACGCTTAAGGGATGCTGAAGAGTTCAACCGCAACACTGAATCATGGGGTGAGTCCCAGTCTAGAGGATCTCAGAGACAACAAAGATCTTCCTTCTTCGAAGGAGCTAACGACAGAAGCGGCCATGGTAGGAGCCGAGACCAAGCACAGCCCGAAGTTAGGCCTGAGGAGACGCTTGGAACCGAACCCAACGGGGGAGGTACCGGGCGGAGGTCAACTGTAGCTGAGCCTGTCGTACTGCCTAACCACGGAAACACCAGTGAACGGGGCCGAGCTAGAGTCCAGCCCGAAGTTGTACCCGAGGAAGTGCTTAGATCAGAACCCAGCAGGGGAAGATCGAGGCAAGGGCCAACTGTAGCTGATCCTAACATGCTCCCAGAAGATCAAAGACAGCCACTGGAAAATATCAGGAATGATAGACGATACCATCCCTACAGGTCATTTGGGTGAAATCAGTCCCATAGAGCAGAACCGAACTCATTTCTATCTGCTCCAAATTCTGATGAAAGGATGGCACGCTTGTTCAAAGAGTGCGTCCAATGGAATCAAAGAGATCGAGGGATAGGTGCTAGGGTAACCAGCCCCTTCGCCAGCAATATCGAAATTGCAATCACTCCCCGGGAATGGAAGATGCCAACAATGGAACCTTACAAAGGAACCTCCGACCCCGTTGTACACTTACAGAGATACACACAGCATATGCTCATGAGTGGAGCAACAGAGGGAGTACTGTGCAAATGCTTCCCACTATTCTTAGCAGATCTAGCTACCTCCTGGTTCTGTCATCTACCCCAAGGATCCATCAGCTCGTGGGAGATGCTGAAAGAAAAGTTTATCAGCCAGTTCCACATTCATGTGGAACAACCCAAGGACGCTTATTCCTTATCCAGTATCAAACAGAAACCGGGAGAGAAGCTGCAGCAATACCTAACCCGATTCAATGCCGTAGCGGCCGTAGTCCAAGATGCCGATGAGAAGCTCATCTTAATGGCCCTTTGTAGTGGTGTGCATCCGGATACTAAATTTGCTAGATGATTAACAAAAGAAAAACATGCTACTTTACCCGATTTCTTCCATGAAGCTAGAAAATATATGAGACTTGAAGACGCTGCTACTGAGGGGCAGTCATGGCAACAAAATAAGGCAACTCACGGCAACACGCCTGCTGTAGCAAAGGACGTTCGAAGATATGACTCTAGGGATAATGCTGGGGGAAAGAAGGGAGAAAAGCGTCTATATCGGCCAGGACCGAGATTTGACGCTTACACCCCTCTGAATGAAACAATCAAAAACATCTTCCTGGCCACTCAAGACAAAGTTAGATACAAACGCACCCCGCACAAGAAGGAATCAGATAACGCGATTAAGTCTGGAAAATTCTGCCGCTTCCACGAATCCCATGGGCATGATGCCAATGAATGCCATCATCTCCGGGACTTGATTGAAGAACACATCAGAAGAAGGAGACTGGAACGCTATGTAAAAGGTCAGAACAGGACTCCAGTTCCTGCCAATGAGAACCCGAGGCTACCCTCCCCAGAAATAGGCAGAGGAAATCGCAACACCAGCAGCTCCAGTCAAGAAAAGATAGTGGTCCATACCATCTCGGGAGGACCACACATCGCCGACAGAAGCTGGGCATAGATGGAAAGATATGGAAAGTCACTTAGAAACAATGAAGACTGCATTAATTTTGTCATAGAAGAACGCCACCCGAAGCGGAAAGAGAGTGACGACATCACATTTAGTAGGCGTGACCTAGAAGGAAGGCAGTATCCTCATATGGATCCCATGGTTATCTCTACCCGGCTCGGTCTAGCCGAAGTTTTCCGAATTCTAGTAGACACTGGAAGCTCAGTAAATATCCTATTCAAGCATGCATTCGACAAAATGAAACTGTCAATAAAGGATGTTTCTCCCTGCAATAAACCGCTACACGGTTTCACTGGAGATGCGAAGATGCCCCTCGGGCAGTTGGACCTCTTTGTTGAAATTGGAAGTCATCCCTGCTCCGTTGTGCGGAAACAGACATTCGTGCTGATAGAGAACCACTCGGCCTACAACGCCTTCTTAGGAAGGCCAGCCTTGTCTGACTTCCAAATTGTCCTGGCCCCATGGTGCCTAAAGATGAAATTTCCAACGGACAATGGAGTAGGGGAAGTAGAGGGAGACCAGGACATTGCTCGAGACTGCTATGTAACTGAACTTCGCAATAACCACAGGAAGGATAAAGGGAAGAGTGTAGAGATTGACCTCTGCACAAAAAGTTTGGAAGCATAGCAACTAAAGAAAGCCCCTCCTCTTCGATATACCAGCGACCCTTTCAATGAATTAGACCCCAGGGACAAAGAGGAGGAGGGCACCGCCGAGCCTGCAGAGGCTATGGAATTTGTACCTGTAGACCGACATGACTCGAGTAGACTATTGAAAGTCGGGTCCCAACTAAAAGCAGAGTTGAAGGAACAACTCATTGACTTTCTCCGCCACAACTTGGATGTATTTGCATGGTCACATGCTGACATGACCGGAATCTCCCCTAACATAGCATGCCACGTACTAAACATTGATCCTGCCAAGGCGCCCGTAAAACAAAGAAAGAGAAGCATAGGGGCAGAACAATCAGCAGCCCTCGATGAAGAAGTAAATAATCTACTTGTCAATGACTTTATACGAGAAGCCATCTACCCAGAGTGGATCCCCAATCCGGTGCTGGTAAAGAAGGCTAATGGGAAGTGGCGAACATGCATTGACTTCTCCAACTTAAATGACGCCTGCCCGAAGGATTGCTTCCCACTTCCCCGAATCGATCAACTTGTAGATAGCACAGCCGGGCACAAACTCTTATCTTTTATGGACGCATACTCGGGGTACAACCAAATTCCCATGCATGCTCCCGATCAGGACCACACTAGTTTCATCACTGACCGGGGATTGTACTACTACAAGGTTATGCATTTCGGACTCAAAAATGCAGGAGCCACCTACCAGCGCCTCGTCAACAAGATGTTTGCAGGGCTAATAGGACAAACTATGGAAGTGTATGTGGATGACATGCTAGTAAAGTCAAGGAAAGCCGACGATCACGTAAGCCACCTGGGCGAGATGTTTCGAGTACTTCGCCAATATGGAATGAAACTTAATCCTCTAAAATGCTCCTTTGGAGTATCGTCAGGAAAGTTCTTGGGATTCATCTGCCAGAGGGATTGAAGCAAACCCTGAACAAGTCCGAGCTATAAAAGATATCAAAATACCTTCCACTCGAAAGGAAATGCCTGAATGGGAAAGTGGTCGCCCTAAGCCGATTCATCTCCAAAGCAACGGACAAGTGCGTCCCCTTCTTCGAAGCTCTAAAGAAAGACAAAGGAAAGTTCGAATGTACTAACGAATGCTTAACAACTTTCCTTAACTTAATCGAACACCTCCATAAACCGTCGGTACTCTCAACTCCAAACGAAGGCGAAGAGTTATACCTATACCTTGCTGTATCATCTCATGCTCTAAGCGCTGCTTTGGTAAGAGAGGACAACCGCACGCAACGGCCAGTATACTTTGTATGTAAAAGGTTTACAGGGGCAGAAGTCAGATATCCTAAACTTGAGAAGCTAGCATACTGTCTACTAATCGCGTCACGAAAACTGCGACACTATTTTCAATCCCATTCCATCAGAGTTCTGACCGATCAACCGCTGAGGCAGGTACTCCATCGTCCCGACACTTCTGGGCAACTACTTAAATGGTGCATTGAACTAAGTCAATATGATATTACCTACCATCCTCGCACCGCCATCAAGGGGCAAGCCATGGCCGATTTCATTGCCGAATTCACTACCAACGAAGGTAAGGAGCAATCAGAAATAGCAAAAGACATCAAGTGGAACCTCTTTGTGGATGGTGCATCAAACGAACAACGCTCGGGGGCAGGTGTGGTAATAATCACTCCCAGGGGAAATAAGATGCACTATGCTATAAGGTTGGAATTCGTTGCCACCAACAACGATGCAGAGTATGAAGCAGTGATAGCTGGATTAGAACTTGCCTTAGAAATCAGAGCCAATTCTTTGTGTCTTCATAGCGATTCTCAACTTATTGTTAATCAAATACTAGGAGAATTCCAGGCTCGAGAAGAACGACTCCTAGCATATTTAAAGAAGACCAAGTTACTTCTCAGTTGATTGGATCACTACTTAGTCAAACACATCCCTTGGGAAGAGAACCAAGAGGCCGACGAATTGGCGAAGCAAGCCAGCATGAGAGACGGCGCTATTTCCGGAGCAGTAGCCATCTCAAAGCAACTGATCCCAAGTTTTGAGCAAGTGAATCTGGTAGCTGCAACCGAAGGTGCAACTTGGATGACTCCCATCCGAGACTACTTACAAAGTGGCACACTACCCGACGGGTGTAACGAAGTCAAGAAAATCTTGAGGAGAGCTTCCCGCTACACAATACAAGAGAACACCCTCTATCGGCGTGGCTTCTCTAACCTCTTATTAAGGTGTGTCGCTGGAAGGGAAGCCAAGGAAATCTTATCCAACATTCATCAAGGAAGCTGCAGAGATCACACCGGAGGGCAGACTTTGGAAAAAAAGATACTCCGATATGGATATTTCTGGCCCACCTTAAGCAAGGACGCCTTAGATTTTGTCAGAAAATGTGACAGATGTCAGAAGTTTGCTAAAATTCCACGGCTACCAACAACTGAGATTACTCAAATGACCAGCCCCTGGCCTTTTGCAGTATGGGGAATTGACTTGATTGGCGAACTGCCAATGGGCCGAGGCGGGGCCAAATATGCTGTAGTGGCAGTCGACTATTTCACCAAATGGGTGGAAGCAGAACCCCTAAATAAAGTATCTTCAGCAAAAGTTATTAACTTCTTGATCAAAAATGTTCTATGCAGGTACGGGGTCCCATTCAAAATCATATCGGACAATGGACTTCAGTTTGACAGCGAGGAGTTCGCCAACTAGTGCCAAGAGCACGGAATTCACAAGAGCTTTTCATCCGTAGCTTATCCCCAGGCAAACGGACAAGTCGAAGCCGTCAACAAGATTCTGAAAACTCTAATAAAAAAGAAGGTCGAGAAGTCAAAGGGCGCTTGGGTGGATGAACTCCCTACAGCACTATGGGCCTATCGCACATCTTTCAGAACATCAACAGGGCATACCCCTTTCTCTTTGGCATATGGATCGGAGGCTATGCTCCCAGTTGAAACCATCGTGCCTTCCCACTGTAGGATCCACTGTAACCCAGAAGAGAACGAAGAACACCTTCACATGTCTTTGGATCTAATTGAGGAGAGAAGAAATGATGCAGCCCTCAAAGCAGCAGCCCACAAGCAAAAAGTGGCAGCACAATACAACTCCAAAGTCAAGCATCGTACCTTACAAGAAGGAGATCTTGTCCTCAAGCGAATCTTCCCTCGCCCCGGGGCACTAGATCCAATCTGGGATGGACCATATGTAATTCATAAAGATCTCCACAATGAAGCTTATATTTTGTCAACAGTGGACGGAGAGGTGTTCCAGAGGGCATGGAACATTCAACACCTCCGTCGATACTTTTCTTAACTTGTACTGCCCATATGAAGTGAATTAACAAAGAGAATCAGTGGACGTAGGCATTTTCGTGCCGAACCACTTTAAAAAACCTTGTCTCTTTTTTAACTTGTTCCTTTATATCTTGGCTGCTTGTTAACTTTATCCTTTTCTGTTGAACAAAATTCTGTGCATGTAGCATTTCCATTCAAGCACTCCACAGCGCGACTTCACCTGGACAAGACCTAATAGGTACTATGCGAATCTATGCCCTCGCCAATGAGACACTTTTGCTCTAGCATCCCTCTGCTGCGGGTTAACTCATTGCTCGCGACGGCCCTCAAAGCCAACTGTAATGAGACGATTATAAGTCACCAAGAAGGCCGACTATAGCCAAGGCAGCTCATTACGGCGTTCGGCTCGCCGACAACCGTGAACCTACTTTAAGCCCCAACATAAGGTGTGGCCAGCCAGGGGCAGTTCACGGTTGACGATCGGCACCCACGCTAGCCGGCCACAGTAAATCGAATAATACCCACGATTACGGGCCATAATGGCCGGGGTAGTTACTGTGCGCGATCTCGGCTCTGATGTGTCTTAAGTACGGCTGTGGTAAAAAAGATTAACTCCCCGCGGAGGCGTAAGATGGGTGACAAATGTCTCCAAGACCCATAGCTAGGGAAAGTGACTACAAAGCCCGTTTGCCACGAACTTAAGCACATCGAAGGCCTTCCGTGATTGGAAGTTTTACTGTTCGTCAAATTTCAATTTTATTTAAAAACTTTTCTCCTATCCTCTGTAACAATCCCTAAAGTACAGGCCACAGAATAGGAGACATTCGCTAATGGAAGCGGATACTCACAGCAAGACACTAGACCGCATTCCACACTCAGTCACGTAAGACACACAAAGTTGCCATCTACAAGTGAAATATGAAGGGCGGTATTCTCTTCTTTCACGTATAAACATGTGGCTATAATTTATTCACACATCACACTAACATTGCAAGACATGAAATTATGTTTTAAGCAAGAACTTGACATCAAACACTATTGAATCACAAGCATATGCATAGCTATATTTCTTATATAACATGTCAAAATAACAAAAGTATTCAAATATGACAGAATCAACTTAAGTTAAAAGATTACACGTCAAGAATAATGTCGCTTATTACAAGTAGAATAATTACAGCCTAAGAGTTAAGTTACTGTTCTGAGACTAACATACACAACAATATCAAGTTCACAAAAAGATATCCAGGTCAAATCAAGGAGCCGGATGCGTCGGAGTTTTATCCTTGTCCTGTTGCCCACCTGTCTGGTCATAGAAAGAATTCATTAATGATAAGCAACCAAGTTAACAGAAAGACTAGAAAGGAAGACTTACCAGCACCTGCTTCCTGACCATCCTGGTCATCATCCTCTACTTGCACACCTGCCTCCTTAGCAGCAAGCAGCCGCATACCCTCCTTCACCGCCACCTTCTCCTCCTCGGTAAATTGGGCAGTAACCACATCCATCCTGAAGGCCACCCCGCCCTCCTTATCCGCCTCAGCCTTGGCCTCCTCTTGAGCCCTGAGATAGATCCTGGCCATAACCCGGGGGTAATCATCCATCCAGGACAAGTTACCCTGCCTCCAAGTGCGGAAGTACATATCCTGGAGCATCTCATCCATCATCCCCTCGTTCTCCTCCAACTCCCTCATTCGGACCTCAGAAGCCCGCAGCTTTGCAACGACAGCATCCCTCTCCGATCGATATCGTAAACAGTCAGCCTGAAGGGACCTCCTCATCGCCTCCGTCTCCTCCTTCAACTTGGCCTGAGCAAGCTCCGCGGCCTCAAGTCTCTCTGATAGTTCCTCTACTCTCTCGAGGTCCGCTTGCCGAACCTCATCCACCGTGGCAATGGCCATGTCAATCCACTCCTTATAGACGGCCTCCATCTTTCGCAACTCTGTCCTATTGGCCTCTTCCATAGTCTTCCTCAATTGTCTGGATGCGGCCTCATGCTGAGAGATTTGGATGGCTTGGTCGGTGAGTTGTTTAGCCTGGTCGGAAACCATCAACCGTAACCGAATGTTGGCGCTCCCTATCTCTTCCCCAGCCTGGACCAGTCGGGCGTGGTGCCCCATCAATTTCCTGGTCTCCTCGGCGACCCGATCGATGTTCGCCTTAGCCTCATCCCCCAAAGTCACAACCCGGTTAGTAAGCAAATCGAGGTCCAGGGACTTAGCCTCATCAAGCACCCGAACCATAGGATTGCGAGGGAGAAGATGCTCACCAGTAACCTCATCGAAGGAAATGTCATGAGAGGCCGAATCCAGATCTGGATGACCCGCAAACGGATTACGAGCTAAGCCCGGGCGATCTATCGGGACGACGGTTGGATTCTCAGACGGATGGGGGGAAGGCCTAAACTCAGTATCCTCCTCCATAATATCATGAACAGGCTGGAGTGGGGATTGAGGGCCAGGCAAAGATTCGAAAGCAGATCAGCGCCTCTTCCTCTTTTAAATGTCTTCTTCAATAACTCCGAGAAGAGGACGATAACCGACTACGTGTCCAGGGTGGGTAGTAGGGGGTTTCGGTTTGGCAGAAGCTTTAAGAAGTCTATATTGTTCAAGCCTGTGCCAAAGATCTGAAGTCTTGGCAATTTTGCCCGCTCCTGGAATAAAAACTAAGTGTCACAAGCATACGTTGAACCATAACTCAGGAAATGTATCGAGTTAGGGAGAATAAGAATTCACCTGGAGTCGCAGAAGTCGCCTCAGCCGAAGCACTCCCAGAAGGTAAATCGGCACCAGTCCCAGCCTTGTCGACTTTCTCGGGATTCTCCGCCAAAGCCGGTTCTTCCTCTAAACCTTCGAAAGCTTGGCGAAAAGTGTCATCCGTCCACTCTTGCATCTCGCCTACTTGCCCAGAAGACAAAGCCCCGGTGCCATCACCACCACCATCACCTCCTCCTTTACTTCCGCTCTCACCTCCTTCATCTCCGCCTTTCCCCTCATCCACATCCCCCTCCTCCGGAATGTCGGGACATGTACTGGGAGAGGGACCGTAAGACTTCTTAAGTTTCTTTCCCACGACAGCTAGAGATATCAAAAAGGGCCTCCTTTTGCTACTCTTCGACGCAGCCCCTCCTTTAGCTTGGGTAGCCTTCTCTTCCGCCGTATCCCTCTGCTTGACCACGGAATGATGTGGTAAGATCAGGTTGTTCCCCAAAAGTGTAGCATTCCTGATCAAGTAAGCAGCCGACCTATCTCTTCCTGAAATAGCTTCTATCTCCGCTGCCATCCGAACCAGGCGATCATTCTCCACGACCGCAAAACCACCTGTCGCTAGCAAGAAATAAAAACACATAAGAAGAAGCATTGCAACCAGAGAGGAAATTGTAAATAAGCTTGGACTTACATCCGAAGGTGAAGCGACGGATAGAAACAGAGTCGTCCCTGACAAAAAACCATTCCTTTTTAAACATGCTGTACTTCGAGTACACGTCCAGGACTGGCTTGAAGGATACGGCCGATTCCAAGCTGATGTATGGAGATCCCTTCTTATAGCCCCTCAAGTTGTACAAATACCGAATCTCCCGGTTGGAAGGAGGACGCCCGTATCTCCTCTGAAAGATGACAAAAAGGCTCACCAGAATGGCATAGGAGTTAGGCTGAAGCTGAAGTGGAGCCACCTTCAGGTATGTGACGAAGCTGACTATCCAGGCATTGAGAGGCGGGACGGTGCCACACATACAGTGATACCTGCTGGAAGCAAAGTAGCCTTCAGGGGGGTCATACGGCATCACTCCTTCCCCCGGTAATAGCATGCGTGCTCTGTCAATCCCAAAGGAGCGAGAAATGACATCAAGCTGCTCGCCTTTGAGTGAGCTAGGGAAACAATCAGGGGGAGAGTTCAAAAGCTCCTGAGGGCCGTACCCATCTACTAGTGATCTCGGGGCAGGCCCATGACGGACAGATCCGGACTGAGCTGGGGGCACTGTTGAAGGCTCTTCTTTGTCCTGTGATTTCTTCTTTTCTGATTGAGTTTCCACCTTATGAGACATTTATCTGCAAACACAAAAAGCACGTTGTTAGAACGAAGGATGTAGAAATATAAAACAAGCAAGTGTATGATGTCTGGAGTTTAACTTGTAGTTCGAAACATAAACTCATTCGGTGCAGAAAGTTTTTAAGCTCATTCGGTATCAGGTTCATTCGGTGCTGAAAGTTTTCACGATTCATTCGGTATCGAGTTCATTCGGTATTGAAAGTTTTCATGTCCATTCGGCATTGAAAGTCTTTAGGTTAATTCGGTAAAACAAAGAAATTCAACCTTAAAAAGTCATTCGGCAGAAGAGAACTTACCTGGTCCGGCAGCTAAGATTGGATCGGCACAATAATTGATTCAGAAAATCAGAATTTAACTCGGCTATTTCGTTCGGTAAGGAATGACGAAGGCATGTGGCTCCTACTTATAGAGGAAGGTTAGATAGCCGGACCAGCCGGTTCGGTCCTCGGGCCGCATATGGTCGTCCAAACCAAAACAAAGCACGACATATGATAGCATATGCCCTACTTTGGGGGGTAAATGTTGGGTACGTTTATACCACCACCGAATCAGAATGAGGAAGTAGACACCGAACCATTTGGTACCGAGCCAACACGAGGAAGTAACCACCGAACCATTCGGTACCGAACCGAAGCAAGGAACGAACTACCGAATCAAACACTACCGGACCGCCTTGCCATCGGACCGCCATTCTACCGCACCAGGCCCAAAGTAGCACTACCGAACCAAAGCCACTCACCTACCACCGAATCAAACTCCAAACCAACCATCACCGGACCACAGTACTACCGAACCAAGGCATTCCGGACCAACTTTGCCAGGCCAAGTTGCATCAGCCTAGGCCCACCAGCAGCTATGTACCTCCAAGACCCCTGCCCCCAGCCTCACTCTATAAATAGAGGGGCAGGGGTACAACAATGGCGGACAAGTTTGAGAGCTCAAGCACGGATAGAACTTTCAAACAACTTGCATATACTTGTATCAAAGCTTTGTACTTGTAATTTGAATAGAAAAAGGAGAATAACATATAAAGTGGACGTAGGCACGTTCTGGCCGAACCACTATAAATCTGTGTGTCTTTTACAGTTTAGTACCTGCTTTTCATATATTGCATAAATCACCCAAATCACTCAGAACAACCTAAAATCAATTAAATCATACGACTTGGAAGTGTTTGTTCATTTTTTGTGCAAACAGACAAGGTGTTTCACATAACCCTGATGTGAGACGAGGTGCTTCACATAATCCCGAAGTTAGGCGAGGGGCACGCTTATGCTGACTAGGGTAAATAAAAGGTCAAAAGAGGGAGCAACAGGTAGGATGGGCATGGTGGCAGTTACGCGTGCGACATTCATTTCGGTGCTTAATAACTGCTATGAGTTCCAAGCGCTTAGTAAGTGTGTCTTTCATATACACCAAAGTTTACTATGTAGGGAAACGTCCGGTCCACAGTAAATTCTATGGAGTAGTAGGCCAAACAAAGGGTAGAATTAGGAATTCAGCCTAATCAAAGCATCTATCAAGGACAAGTGCAAACAATCAATGTTGACCTATCTTATTAATTGAGTACTAGCTAGTTCGTATTTATTTCCAGTTTCTCTCTTTTCTATTTCCTTTGTTTCCTTTTATATATACTAGAACTATTGAAGAGTCTATTACTTTTACTTTGCTTAAAGGTTCTAGTAATTACTATCATTCACTAGACTTTTAATCTGACCCACTCCTCTGTTTCCCCCTTTTTCCCCCATAGGCAATCAAGGGAGAGGGCAGTAGATTGTAGTTGCTCAGGGGTTTCTTGGAGAAGATTCTGCTATGTATTTCCTTACTTTTATTTCCATTTTTTTTGTACTGGCACTTGGGAGGGATATTTATACTCTGATTTTTGTTGATACTACGAGTTTTTATTTCATGAGACATGTATGTTGCATTTGGTATTTGACGTATTTGGTTTATGAAGCAATTATGAAGTTTTTGTTTTGAATAAGTTATAATTTTAGTTTCCGCTGTTTTTACCTATTTTTGTCTTGTGAATCATAGTCTCTGTTAGTTTCAGCTATACCTACAACGCACCACACCTTTTAATGTGTCCTTTGGGTATATTAAGGGGTGTGGGGGTGTTTCAAACCCTAAGAAAATGATTCAGACAGATACTCCATTTTGGTCCTGGCAGTTAGTCCAGTTTGCGGACAGTTAGTCCAGTTTGCGGACAGTCAGCCGAGTTTTTGGACAGATAGTCCATTTACTACTTGTGGACAGATTGTCCATTAGTTACCTGATTATAGCTTAATGGACATAGCTATTATTATCAGTATTATGACCAGTTTGGTTGTAGGAAAAGATTTGCGAAATATATGTTTTAAAGAGGATATTAGTAAGGGGAAACCCGTTCCGTTAATTGGCATGGTCTCACTTAATATTAGTAAACCGAGATGCAACAGTATTATTCATACCAGGCTTTATAGCAGACTTGTAGTTTTTGTTTCCCCTTAAACTCTTGGGTGCTCAAAATTGATTTGAGTAGGCTGAGGGTCGAGGGTTTCAAGTTTTAGTCATTTTGGCGAACAAAGCTTCCAGAGATGGGTAGGTGGCTAACGGATAGCTAATTAGGAGTTATAGTTTATTTTACTTCGATTCCGCTGTGTATAAAAAATTAGTTTTGACTATATAGCTTTGATCAACCAAGGGGGCATCGTCATATGTCGCTCTTGGCGTATTTTGTAATGATTATAATTAAACTTTACTTGGGAAACGATATGGGATTATGTAACTTGGATATGAATTTGTTTTGAAATGTAATCAGTAAAATGTTTTTTTGGAAATCCGTGATTTTGTTCATATTCAAGTGCTCCTGATATTATGGATACCATTAGCATTACCGTATTTTGTCACCAGAAGTTAATACTTTGGATGACTACAGCATTTGTAGGGCTTAACTTTTGGCCTCTAGATACGGGATGTTACAACTTGGTATTAGAGCATAGGTTTATAAAAAAACTTTAAACTAAAAATGGTTTTTAAAACATAATCCTAAGGAATTAGAATAAGATTGGGGCAGGAGATAACATTGTAGTAAAGTACTAGTATTTGCTATATATAAGTATACGCTTTATCTCTAGTCTTTTATCTTTGTTAGGTTATTTTTCCATATCTCATGAGGTTTGAATACAGATATGGATGGTAGAAGAAGAAGAGTTAACCCAGGAAGGTATGGCACTAATGGGAATGCCAGACCTAATGCGAGGAGGACCCAAGGTCAGGCACAAGCAGAAAATGTAGGTGCTGGAGTCCCACAAGTGGACATGGGAGCTATGTATTAGTTTTTTGTGAATATGATGCAAGCTGGAATTGTCGCTGGAGTGGTAGGAGGAGATACAACATGGGCAGGAGTTCCGGAAGTTTCGGTAATTAACCATTATGCTAAGCTGAGCGGAGATTACGCTAAGCTTGGAGGGAAGACAATTCTGGGGATGCTATAGAGGTGGAGAATTGGTTGTTGCACTATGAGAGAATCTTTGTAGACTTGGGGCTCAATGATGAGCAGAAGAGGAGGCTTGCTATAGGGAGTAGATTTGTTTTGGTGGAACAGTGTGACGGCTGGTATGGATGATGAAACCTTGACATAGGCAGATTTCAAGGGGAGGTTCTAGGAGAGGTTCATGTCTGCGATGACACAGTCGACTCTTGTTAGAAAGTTTGCTGAATTAGAGCAGGAAGAGATGTCTGTTCTGGAGCATGCTAGAAAGTTCGAGGAGTTGACCAGATATGGGTATGCTTCAATGGATATAGTGGTGAAGAGGAATGAGAAGTTCATCAGGGGGTTGAAGCCTGAGTTATCAAGGGCTACATTACCTCATATTAGAGATCCTTCTGATTTTGTAGTGGAGATGGCCTTAAGTCATGAGGAGATTCTTGATTCTATAGAGAAGAGTAAGGCTAAGGAGGTCCAGGTTGGGTAGGGCCAAAAGAGGAAGTTCTTTCCTAAGAAGGGTGTTCATAAGGGTGGAGCAGCTAAGAAAGGGAGGTATGAGGTTGTTTGCTTTAAGTGTGACAAGAAGGGGCATTTTGCTAATGAGTGTCGTGCTAAAAAAGCAAAGGAAGTGGCTGGGAAGAAGAATGTCAGATGCTTTAATTGTGACCAGATTGGCCATTATAAGAACCAGTGCAAGGAGCCAGCTAAGGATGTAAAGGGCAAGGTGTATGCATTGGAGCTTGCTACTTTGAAGCCAACATCTCAGGAGAAAGGAAAGGCAGTTTTAGGAGGTACGCATCAGATTCATGGTATGTCTGTTAGCATTCTATTTGATACTGGTGCATCACATTCTTTTATATCTAGATGTTTGATAGATAAGCTTAACATAGAACCCACATATTTAGTTACTTCCTTATGGGTTGCAAATCCAATAGGGGGATATGCAACTCTAGGGTGGAGATATGACCGGTTAGAGTTTGACTTGTTAGGTCATACTTTTGGTTGTAGTTTACATGTGTTTGGTTTTGTGGTGTTGGGAATTATTCTTAGGATGGATTGGTTAAGTGAATACGATGCTAGGATATTTTGCCAGGATAGGAAAATATCTCTTAGTCACTCCGATTGTAACGATCAGATAGTTTATACTATAGAAGGTTCTAGCGGTGAGGTGAATGCTTTGTTGGGTGTTATGGAATTGGAAGAGGAGCCGAGTCGAGTTTTTATGGTTAGAGAATTCGCAGATGTTTTTGAGCCTGTAGTTGAATTGCCAACGAAACGAGCTATTGAGTTTCAGATAGATTTGGTTCCGGGAGGAGAACCAATGAGTAGGCCGCCAAGCAGGATAACCCCTACGGAGATGAGGGAATTGAAGGTGCAGTTGGTGGATTTGGAAGGCAAGAGCTTTATCAGGCCGAGTAGTTCGCCTTGGGGAGCAGCCGTAGTGTTTGCTAAGAAGCCGGATGGATGGTTAAGACTATGTATCGATTATCGTAAGTTGAATGAGAGGACGATAAATAATCGATATCCATTGCCGAGATTAGACGATTTGTTCGACCAATTGAGTGGAGCCAAAGTGTTTTCCCAGTTGGATTTGGTTACAAGTTTCCATCAGCTTATAGTAGCTGAAGTTATTATACCTTTGATGGCATTTAGGACCAGATATGGATCGTATGAATGGTTAGTTATGTTGTTCGGACTGACTAATGCCCCAGATTTATTTGTGGATTTGATGAACCGAGTTTTCCGAGAGCACTTGGATAGGTTGATGTTGGTTTTCATAGATGATATTTGATATATTCTAAGGATGAAAGAGAACATGAAGTGCATCTTAGAGTGGTACTTGAGACGTTGAGGCAGCATCAGCTGAAGGCGAACTTTTCGAAGTATCACTTCTGGAAGAAGGAAGTGAAATTTCTTGGTCATGTAGTCTCAGAGAAAGGGTTGTTAGTAGATCCGACTAAGATTGAAGCGGTGAATAGTTGGAAGAGGACGATAAAGAGTTTCCTTGGGTTGGTTGGTTATTATCGGATGTTCATTAAGGATTTTTCTTGGATAGCAACACCGATGACCAAGCTAACGAGAAAGGATGTGAAGTTTGTGTGGACCCATAAGTGTGAGGAAGCATTATGGAGTTTGTAACACTTATTGACCCATGCACCAGTGTTGGTTGTTCTGGAAGGGAATCAGGATTTTGGTAGTTTATAAAGATGCATGTGGAACTGGATTAGGAACTATACTGATGTAGAGAGGTAAATTGATTGCCCATGCTTCTAGACAGCTTAGACCGGAAGAGGTCAGATATCCAACGCATGATTTGGAATTGGCTACAGTGATTTTTTCATTGAAGGTGTGGAGAAATTACCTTTTGGGAGAGAGGTTTGAGTTATATACAGATCATAAGTCGCTGAAGTATTTGTTCTCCCAGAAGGAGCTGAACATAAGACAGTAGAGGTGGTGAGAGTTTATCGTTGCTTATGATTTTGGGATTGAGTATACACCAGGGAAAGACAATAAGTTTGCAGATGCACTTAGCAGGAAACATCGAAATGTGGTATTAACGATGATTACTGAGTGGAAAGATTTGGAAGCACTAGCAGATTGCAGAGTGCAGTGGAGATCTGAGGCTGGATCTAATGAAGAAACCGTAGTATTATCTTGTTGGGAAGTTCGACCAGTGATGATTGAAAAGATTGCTTCTAAACAGGAGGAAGATCTGGTATTAGCTGAACGGATCAAGAAGTTAAGAGATGGAACTGAGAGCGATGACTTGAGAGATTTCAGTCTTGACCAGAATAGGTGGTTGAGAAAGAAAGGAAGATTATGTGTTCCGATTGTAGAAAACATAAGGAAAGAAGTCTTGAAGGAGTGCCATTGTTCGTAGTTCTCTATTCATCCCGGAGGAACTAAGATGTATCAGGATATGAAAAGAAGTTTCTTCTGGGAAGGTACGAAGCGGGATATTGGCTTATGGGTAAAGCAGTGCTTGATTTGCCAACAGGCAAAGGCCGAACACCAAAAGCCAAGTGGGTTGCTTCAGCCATTAGATATTCTAATATGGAAATGGGATTCTATTTCTATGGACTTTATTGATGGGTTGCCAAGGACGAATAGAGGAAATGATAATATATGGGTCATAGTGGACAGATTGACCAAGAGTGCCCATTTCATTCTAGTTAAGTCGACAAGAACGACACCTATTTTAGCGAAGTTGTTTATGAAAGTTTTAGTTAGACTGCACAAAGTTCCTAGTAGTATAGTAAGTGATAGAGATCCCTTATTCACTAGCGAGTTCTGGAAAGTCTGTAGGAAGCTTTGGGAACCAAGCTCAAGATGAGTACCGCTTACCATCCATAGACAGAAAGAGTTAACAAAATCTTGGAAGATTTGTTTAGAGCTTGTGTATTAGATTTCAAGGGATCATGGGTGGACCATCTGCATTTAGTCTAGTTTTCGTATAACAACAGTTATCAGACTAGTATTATGATGGCACCATTTGAAGCCTTATATGGAAGACCATGCAAATCTCCCGTATTTTGGTTAGAGACCGGGGATATGTTGGTTCTTGGTCCAGATTTGGTTAAGGAAGCTGCAGAAAAGATCGACTCCTATGTCCACTTGCGGGACTCCAGCACCTACATTTTATGCTTGTACCTGACCTTGGGTCCTCCTCGCATTATATCTGGCATTCCCATCAGTGCCCTCCCCTCTTGGGTTAGCTCTTCCTCTTCTACCATCCATATCTGTATTCAAACCTCATGAGATACAGAAAAATAACCTAACAAAGATAGGAGACTAGAGATAAAGCATATACTTATATATAGCAAATACAAGTATGTTACTATGACGTCATTCGGGCTAGAATGAAGGAGGCTCAGTCTAGGCAAAAGAGTTATGCGGATAGAAGACGAATAGATTTAGAGTTCCCAGTTGGAGATCAGGTTTTGGTCAAAGTGTCCCCGATGAAGGGTGTGATTAGATTTGGAAATCAGGAAAGTTAGCACCCAGATTCGTTGGACCTTTTCCTATTGTTGAGAGGATTGGAAAACTCGCATATAGAGTAGAGCTACCGTGCAGTTTGGTAGGTGTCCATGATGTTTTTCATGTTTCTTATCTCAGAAAGTGTGTTAGAGACCCGAAGACTACTATTGCACCGACTATGCTAGATGACTTAGTGGTAGAACTAGATTTGACTATAGTGAGGAAGCCTATTCGTATTGTTGCGAGAGATGAGAAGAGGCTTAGAACCAAGATGGCCAGATTAATAAAAGTCCAGTGGGGCGACGATGGAAGGGACTGTACTTGGGAGAATGAGAGCAGGAATAGAGATACTTGTCCTGACTTGTTTGATTGTATGTTTTACCTTCTTGTTTGATTTGTGTGTACCTTATCATAATTTCGAGGACAAAATTCTTTAAGGAGGGGAGTCTGTAACACCTCATATTTTTGGTAACATTATTTAGGATATTTAATTAGTGAAATTAAATAAAATAATGTGCTGATTAGGGGATTGAGATTTGGTTTTATTATGGGGCAGCCATGTCATTTAACTAATGAATTAAAATAAGAGTTGTTACCCTAGAAAATCAACCTTTCGACTAAGTCGAGACCTCTCTAAGCAAAGAACAAGAGAGAAGAACTCCAGCTAAGCATTTCGAAAGAGTCGAAGGGAAGCTGCCATCAAAGTCTTCAAGCAACATGACCTTTCGATGGTGTCAGAAGGTTTCTCCAATCAATATCAAGAGGGTACTTACCTTTCGAAGAAGATGAAGTAGTTTAAAGCACCCTTCCGCCTTCATTTACAACCTTTCGACTAAATGAAAAACTCAATTTAGTCAAAGCAACACCTTTCAAAGACAAGGGGAACAGCTACATGCATACGCGCCAAACCTTTTGACACCAAAGGTTTCGCCTTTGTTTGAACTATGTGAAAGAAAACATTGACCAGAACAACCCCTTTGGAAGCTATAGTAAGCCTTTCGAATCGGTCGAAACCAACGTGGTCTAGGAGGATTCGCATAAGATCGAAAACAAGAGCACATGCGTAACCAACATCATCGAAACCAATGGACAAGGGCTATCGACAAAGTCGGAAGCACTTACAAGGCAATGCAAAGTAGAGAAGCGCAACCCTTCTTGTGGACAAAGACGAAGCATACTTAAGTCATTCGGCAGCCAACTTTCGACCAAGTCGGAAGCATCAGGGTCGAAAGGTGCTGACCCGCATCTATAAATAAGACCTAAGGGGTCATGCTTTGGGGATCCGATTCTTCTCATTCTCAACTTGCATACTCTTATAAGAAATATTATAAATCCTAATTGAAGAGTTGATTTGGGTATTTAAAGAAATAAAGTTTTCTTAGCTTGATAAAGGGAAGTCTCCAATACTTAGATTACTTTATCGTTTCATTAAAGATTTTTTTGGATTCATCTTTGTATTTCAGGTTTCGCCTGCATCAATAAGACTCTCTCGACAAAGTCAAAACCACTCATAATCAAGTTGTTATAGAAACCTACTCTGAGCCACTTCTCCTTCAGACCATTGCAATCGACATGGTAGAATCCAAGTCGCTACTCACTTAAATCCTCAGCCAGCACAAGAAGCCTAAGAACCTGGCTTTCGACAAGGTCAAAACCCTCGCTTTTAACCATCTACCTAAGTCCAAAATATTCAAAAGCCTAAATTTATCGACAGGGTAGCAACTCACGCCCAGTTTCCAGACTAAGCCTTACCATCAAAACCACTCCACTTCCAACAAGGTCGAAACCTTTAAATCGGAATTCTTAGAATAATTCCTATCAACATAACCCTCGAGGCCTTTGAAACTTTCAAAGGGAAAACTTTCTAAGATATCTCTATCAATACAAAAAGTAAGGCCTTCGAAAGAAGTATTAATCCATCCCAATAAAGTCGAAAGGTCATTAAGCACGGAATCTAACCATTTTGACACAGTTGAAAGGTTAGTCTGAATAATTCCTGTCAATTAGAGCCTAGTTCAAAAGGGAATTTAAGAAGGATACAAACCCTCATCTCTCTTCTGCCTGCTAAAAGGAAAATCTTCATTCTTTAATACATCTTTGGGGTGTTAACAAAAAATCTTGTTAACATTTTTGGTGGTAGAAGGAGGGCCCGAACCTCTGACTTGGATAAACCTCAAACAACACTATTCCCTAACCCCACTTAACCCTGTTTCAAGTTCATCTACTTTGATTTGATCATGGCCAGAAGAATTAAGAATTCTGAACAAGGGTCCGTCGAGCCACATTTGACAAGTTTCTCTCAAATAATCATCAAGGATTCCAACCAAGACGAGTATCAAAGACTAAGGCTAGAAGCTCTTAGAATTATAAACAAGAAGAAAGCGGAATCTTATGATCCAGAGAAATGGAGCCTGAATCCTTTTCTTATCGGCCCCACCCTAACTTTGCACTAGGAAAGAAAACAAATGGAAGTGACAATGTCTTCAACCAAATGAGGAAAACAATCTGACACTATTCAAAAGGCACAATCTTTGAGAGAGAGATAATGGATGATTACAATGCCTTTGCATATAAGTGGCATCCAACTACGGCTAGAACACTTCTAGCACAAGAAATTCAAAGGGTGGTAAAAAGAAAAGAAATCAAAGAATGTGAAACAATAAGGCCAAGGAACGAAAAGTCAAAAGACCATCTGCAAGAATCAAGTTTCAAGTCTAGACTTCCAAAAGAGTGCAATTTGACAACTTCCATAGAGAACGTCTACTTGCTCACTAAGGATGAGGTTAACTATTGGCCATTGCAAAAGAAAACGCCAAAATATGAAAGGAATTCGGGAGGATCCTATTGCCATTACCATATGATAAATGGTCATGAAACCAACCATTGCAAAGCCCTAGAGGGGACGATCATAAATTTCTTAGAACAAGGAAAAATTCAAGAGTTTGTAAAAAGAATTTGAGACAAAAATCAATAAAGAGCTACATTTCATAAACAGAAAATCTACGTGGTTGGGTGTGAAATGTTCCTTATATTTGGACACTACCTAAGATGGTAGTCTACCTAAGATGGTAGAAAAGCCCATGTCTGCGCCGAGTTGGCCATGATAGAGCACCTCCTGGAGAGAGCGTGGGTAAGCCTTTAGTCGTGCCATAAGATGGCCAGGTTAAAGCACCAGACAATCCCTTGGCCGCGCCTCTGGTCAGGTCAAGGCTCCTCCTGGAGGGAGGACAGAGTAAGTCTTTAGCCGCGCTATAAGATGACTAGGTAAAAGCACCGAATAAGCCCTTATCCGCACCACGCTATGGCCAGGATAAGGCACCTCCTAGAGGGAGGATGGAGTAAGCCTTTATCCGTGTCATAAGATGGCCGGGGTAAAGCACCAAATAAGCCATTGTCCACGCCACAAAAAGGCCAGGGCAGGGCGCTTCCTGGAGGGAGGTCGGGTAAGTCCTTGGTTCCAGTCTCTAAGATGAGCTAACCAAGAGCATTGACAATAATGGACTAAGACATCTAGGCCTAATAAGAGGCCCGCTAAACAATGGACTAAGATGTTCAAGCCGAAGAAGAGGCATATTATATAATGGAATGAGATGTCCAAGCCCAAGAGGAGGCACATTCAGCAATAGACTAAGATGTCTAAGCCTGAGAAGAGGCTCATCAGATCATGGACTAAGACGTCCTAGGTCAAGAGGCAACTAGACAAATTACTTCTATACATGACCTGAAGGGTTCACACGTCAAAGGAGTAGAACAGGGCTCCACTTATAAATACCCGAATCTAGGTCTCGGATCTCTCATACTAGAATTTCATCTATTAATACCTGAATTTGGGTTTCGGGTCTTTCATTTCTAAATGTCATTTATTAATACCCAAATCTGGGTTTTGGGTCCCCATTGATCACTGATTATCTTAGTATACCTGAATCTGGATATCGAGCCAATTACTTATTTGACCCTAATCTAGGTGGGAAATTTCAATAATGGAATTCTATTTTTCTATCACAAATGCCCGAATCTGGGTCAAAGAATATTGTTATAAAGATCATTATTAAGAGTTTCCGAATTTGAGTTTTGAATTTACCAAATCCCATTAATGTCAAGGAATGGGTCGAAGGATTTCTACTTTCGAAATTCAGATGGTGATTTTTAAATTTAGTTCTTTATTAAGCTTATATTCCAAAATTTATGCCCTTGTGATAAGGCTGGATTTTCTATCAGCAAATTTCAGATATTCCAGCCAAATGGTTGAAGTTAAATTCTCAAGCATTTCTCATCACGATCGAAGATGGGATTTAAATGTTTGATATAGAATATTTTTCATGCAATCAATAAGATGATTTGTTAATTTAAGCAAATGATATAAGCAGACTGGTATGTCAATTTCAAGCTAACAATTAGAAATATTGTTTGCTTAATACTCTTCAGTGAAATCCGCACAACAAATAGAAATAAAAGATTCGACAAATTTGGAAGTAATGAAGGAGCT
Organism: Allium fistulosum; assembly: GCA_030737815.1. Taxonomy (NCBI): domain Eukaryota; kingdom Viridiplantae; phylum Streptophyta; class Magnoliopsida; order Asparagales; family Amaryllidaceae; genus Allium; species Allium fistulosum. Next base: position 400,535,066 of record CM060907.1, read on the forward strand.
ATCAAAAAGCATTTCAGAAGTGACATCATAGAAAAGTATTACAAATTAGGTGATATTTACCAAATTTATATAATTTACAAAAGGTCATGATATAATTTACAAAACTATGAAGTTAGATCACATCTTTATACAAAACAAGTTTATTCAAATCAAATATACAAATAAATTACAAGTCTTTAGCAGCCTTGTCAAGAGTCTCAGTGACTGAAGGATCCACTACATGACGAATCGCAGCACTGAGAACCTCCTTGAGTTTCTTTTCTTTCTTCCGAGCTCTTTTCTCGTCATCGATCGCGTCAATGTTTGTCTTCAAAGAATGGTTAAAAGCTCTGTTCGCTCCCTAAGAGTTTTGTTATCCCTTTCTAAGTCTATGGCGTGCTTCTGAAGGAAGTAATAATCGTGTTCGAGCTTATGGTTCTTAGCAACATACTCATTAATAGTTTGAGAATATTTCACATTCTGTTGCTCATCAAAATTCTTGGCTATTTCAAATTTAACTTTCCAGCACCGTTTCCCCACATCATTCTCGTCTAAACTCGGAGGAGGGTTGAGCATAGTAAGGAATTTCTGGGCCGTAAGAAGCTTCGACCTTGTAGGTTTAGTAGCCGAAGGAGTAGTGTGAGGGACCGACAAATCAATACTTGAAATCTTGTCCCCCCTAATGAATTCCAAAGAAGCACACTATGCCTGACTATCCTTTAATTTTAGCTCCAAGTCACTTATTTGTTGAATGAGCTCTGACATCTTGTAATCAAAGTCAATTGAGGGATCTGTCTTCACATGCCGCTTAAGTGCGGTAATCGTTCCATCTTTACTTTTAATTTCAGCCTCAAGATAAGCAATGTGATCCTTTTGTCCGCTGGCAATGGTTTTGTGAATAAAATATCTTTTGTTCCATTTCACAGCTTTGATGTTACCACTGAAGCGTTCTAATAAGACATCGTCGCTATGCACAATTCCTCCACTTGCTTGCAACAACTTCTCTCTAAGAGCATCGACGTGTGATGATAAATTATAAGGAAGAGAAGTTGTAGATAGCTGTAGCTCCTATTTAAGCAAAGGAAATAAAACAGAGTCAAAATCATAATGAAAAGTTGCTTTATTATTACAACAAAGGATTACAATTCAAACAACAACGAAGTCAAAAAATACAATAGACAATTGATTAACATCTAAAGCTTAGAAACTACATTTTTAACTTTGTTTAATGAATTGGAAGAAAGATTAACTGTAGAATCAAAAGGAATATTTAGTCCCTCCAGGGTTAACACTAGTGGACATTTTCTATAGTACCACTTCCCACCTGGAAGACTATCATGGCCACAAATTAATTTTGTATGAAATGTCCTGATTTCTTTAAGGAAAGTCTCTTTCTCATCACCAAGAAAATCAAATCTAAGTCGAGGGTACTCTAAATAAAGTTTCTATAAGTCTCTGAGGAAGCAGTATCTTGCTAATTTTAAAGATTTTAATATCGATGCCTTTTCGAGATAAAATCATCTCAATTTGACGTATTGGCTTAAATGGTCTCTAGAGACAAGGCGACCTAACGAACAGTCACTTTGAATAATATAATAAAGTAGAGCTAAGCATAAAAGGAAAAACTGAAACAAACATTTATAAATCAGTACAATGTTACATGTTACAACTATTCGACCGGTTGATTAGAAAATAATTCAGATAAAAATCTATCTTTATAATATTTAGGCTTTTCATGGGGGATATCTTGAGGAATCGATCTTACCAGTGGCAAGTTCCAACAAGCCCCAAGATGTGGGTCAGATCCGAATTCATCTAAATATCACTTGTGAAAATATCTAAGAAGACCCCCATTAAATTCACCTAAGTACAAAAAGTAAATGATGGATTGTCTACAATAGGCTTTATATAAAAAGTTGACTAAAATGTTTCTCTCTTAGATCGGCATCAAAAAAAGGTAAGTAACTCCCGATTTTCGGCATCGTATCGAAGGCGTGCTCTCTTTAATAAAGGGGCAGCCTTTTGATATTTAAAAGACGCCAGAACTAAAGTAATCCAGTTAAGCCTTTGATACTTATCAGAGAGTACATTATGCTCCCTTATCTGCTTGTCTAACTCCCTATATAACTTGTTAATTTCAGCTTGTTTTCTCTCAAGTTGTGTTTTTATAGGGTAGGATCGACTTCTTCCTTGTCTAAAAAGAATGAATTACACTATTATAACCTTTGAAGTGAAAGACATTTAAACAGAGAATCCCATACCTGTGACATTGGAATTGAGGTCTGGGAAACCTGCACTTTCCCTTTAAGCTCATCAACGTTAATAGGAGCATGCTCATCCTCTTGAGGGACAGAAGGTCCAACAGATTTAGGCAGAGTAGCTGCAGAAGGAGTGGGCTCTTTTTTTGAAGCTTTGGTGTTATCATCCACATCATTATCAGAGGCTTCGTGATGAGCTTCGCCGTCTCCGCTTGGACCCTGACCACCAGCAAGGTTATCATCGTCATCATCATCATTATCATCATCATTGTCATCGCCATCATCTTCGCCTCCCTCCTCGGCGACATCATCCTTATTGCCTTCATCTTCAGAATCTAACTCGATTTCGAAGGAGGGGACATCAAAAGAAAGGATCTCATAGGCATTGATTTCATCCTCGTCTACAGGTTCAATCCCCTACTTCATCTGATTTATCTTGCCCATTACTCGTTCAACTAGGGCATAATCAAGCGAGGGGAAGCCAAAGTCTGGACATTTCTTGAAGTTGTCAGCATATGCAAGCATAAGGGCTTCTTCATAAGACTTCAGTAGCATTTTCCCAAGTGTAGTTCCAACAAATTGAGACACTCACTGCTTATCATCAGTAATGGTGTTGACAGCGAGTTTCAATGAAGCCCTGGTCTTCTTAAACGTTTCCTTCAGATAAATGTTCTTTGCGGCTAAGCAAGCTTTCTCGCCTTCAGAATCTTGTTAAGTGGGCTCTATAGCAAATTTATCGTCAGCAAGGAGTTGATGAGCTTGTCTTTCTGACACAAAATCAGTTTCGGCCTGGGTGAGAGAAGCTTTTAATCGCTCTAGCTCCGAGGAAGCTTCATCTTTAGCAACGGAAAGAGAAGATACTTTATTTTTTAGGTCAGAAATTTCCTCCTGAAATTTAAAGGATTCAGTAGAGGATTTTGATGCATGTTCCTTCAAAGCTAGCCAACTCTTAGAAATCTGAAAGGAGAAATGTAACACATTTTAGTTTTAGAGAAAACCAATGATGATAAGGTCAATTGAAGAGAAACTTACCAGAAGTTGCTGCTCTATTAGAGAGAGATAGTGCCCCGCCAAATATGGAGCAGAAGAGCGCAAGTGAATAGATGTGAAGGACTCTAAGTGAAGGATAGACTCGACTATCTCTTCGAAGTTGATGGCAGAAGGAGAAGAAGACGATGGTTGAGAAGGAATGTCTTTAGGAGTAGAAGGCATATTCAAAGCCTGCTGCATATGTGCAAGAGCAGCCGGCGAGTCTGAAATGGAGATGCGAGAGATGGGATCAACTCCAACAGGAGTTTGCCCTGGATTATCTTTGGGAGCCTCCACAAGTGGGCTCTTTAGAGCTTTTTCAAGAGATAAGCGCTCTTCTTCCTCTACATCCACAAATTTAGTAGCCTTCTTTGGAGGCTCTATTCAGAAGATTCCATTAACTTCCTTTTAATAGTCTTCTTGGTTTTAGCGAAGGATTCAATAATGGATAGTGCACCAGAAGTTTCAGGAAAGGAGGCAGCACTGCTAGTAGGCACTGTGAATTGAGAAGAAGCAGAAACAAGTTCAAGCAGATTGAAAATTAGTGTGATAATTTAGGAAGCAACAGAGATAGAAAACAAGTACTTAGCCCATAATTTACCAGAATGGTCTGCACAAATGGGTGACATGGGGGAAAAGTGTTCACCATCTCCCAAGGCAAGGAATCGCTTTCCTTTTTAAGTATGTTGGACCGAAGGTTGTAATCCCAAAACCCTTTGGCTGGGAAGAAGAAGGGAATGCTTCCTCAAGTTCAAGGGTATCGGCAACTTTAGTCGATTTTCGATTTTAACATAAGCTGCAATAAGGGATTCCACTGTTCTCTTGTCTTCTTCGTTTAGTTCCTTGGCAGGAGAACCTGGTATAAGATAAAGATTAGACACGGGAAGTAATACAACAAGAGAAAGATTGTGAAAATTTAAAATTACGGGGGGAAGAGAAGGTCCCACTAATGTTTGGGAAACACCGAACGAAGAAAAACTGGTTTTTCCAGTCTTTAAATTTTTTGACCCCGTCCAATCTAAGCTTCTTGAGGGGGTTAGCTCTGAAAATCTGATGGTTAAGAGCGCTAAGTTTTACTCATCGAGTCGAATAGTTTAATACTTCTGTGTTCAGAGAAGGGATTATAGATTCAAGCGCGAACAACTCCAAAGAGAAAAGGTAGGTGTATACATTCGGAAATAGCTGAATCGGGGCAATTCCAAGATATGTCAGGAACATAGATAGAAAGTTCGGGAATTGAAGAAACCCTCCGTGCCATATGTGTATAGCAGTATAGGAAAAGAACCCATCAGGAGGGCTGATGATAGTGTCATTTTCTGTAGGTGGAATGGCTTCCACTCTAGAGATTCCAAAGTCATTGAGAATCACATCCACTTCATCTTGAGTGGATAGTAGAGAGCGCTTCGAAGTAGCTTCAACTTTCTTTAGGGAACTCATGACTCTACCAGGTGAAAATGTTTCAATTAAAATTTTCAAGTTTGATTTGGACATAGCATTCTTTTAAGAGTTAGTTAAGAAACCTACTTAGATAACTTAAACATAGACCAAATTAGAAATTTCAAAATACTTGAAAAAGTTTAAGTTAAAAGTCAAAAACATTAGGCTTTCGACAGAGTCGAAAGGAAAAAAACATCAACATTTAGCAAGAACATCTCGACATTGTCGGAAGCTTAAATAAAAGTATTCCTAGAGCTATCGACAAGGTTGAAAGGACACGTCAAAATATTTGTTCAAATTAGCACTTTTCGACAATGCTAAAAGCTCTACAGGAACCTAATTATTAAAAGGAGGAAGTTAAGGTTAACCTAAGAAGTTGAGTAAAAACTTACACTAGAAACATTTCATAAACCAAGTAACGAGTTTCTTCGACACTGTCAAAACCAATAACTTAGAATTCCTAAGAAAGATACAAATGTTGTCGGAACCTTACATACTTATTTGAGTCGAAAGGTTCTAACTTAAATTCAGATGGATCTAGGACATTTCGACAAAGACTAGGCATAAACAGCTCTAGAGGGTTTTGACTCAGTAAACTAAAGTGGTGTCAAAGGGGTCTGATGGTTTCAAAAATTTACTAAGGAAAATGGATTGCAATCGAAACAAAAGGTTTCGATTAATTTGAAATGTTTTGCTATCGAAGGGGTGGATATACTCTATTTAGCAACAACACCTTTTGACAAGGTTGATAAAACTAACACCACAACACCTTTTAAACCCTTCGAAAGGAGTTAAGGAAGCGAAACCAAAATTTCCGCCTTAACCTCTTCGAAAGGGTAGAAAAGTCATTTTGTGGCACCAAATTTTCATCTGTACATTTGAAACTTCTGGGCGAAGAAAATAATTTCCACCACCTTCTCCAAACCCAATTGCAAATCCAGGGTTTTAAAATTTATTAACCAAACCCGATAAGAAAATAAAAAAATAGTAATAAATAAATAAAAATACAATAAAAATAATGGATTACAACAGTAATCAACCCTTTCTTAATTCATAGGTGTAAAAATTATAATTAAGCTGGAAATCTAGATTTACTAACGAAGAACAAAAATCATAAATTTTGAAATGATAATACAAACCCGATAAGGGGATGGATTTCAATGTCAGCCACTGTCAATTCCAAAATTATAAACGAGAAACGAACTCTATTAATTACTGAAACTAAATTAGGAAAAGTTTCCCAGTATGTCTATCCAAATCTGCTCTAAAAAACTTGCAAAATAAAGTTAAATCTAAACTTACGGATTAGATTTGATGATTACTTTAATTTCTGAATGCAAGTTGGAAGTTTGATAATTATGTTACTCGTATTTGAAATTTTTGGTTGTAGAAAAGTAAAAGAGGAAGAAGAAGGGAAGCGTACTTTATAAGAAAAGTCGCTCAGAATACTAGCCGTTGGATCAAATTTGAATAGACGGCTCAGATCCACGTGGGAAGACCAAGAGGCGGGAAGCTTCAAGGTTTCGGAAAAATTGACTTGGAAAGTCAAGTGCATCCCTTTGCGGGGGGAGGGAGGGTGCAAATGTTACCCTAGAAAATCAACCTTTCGACAAAGTCGAGACCTCTCTAAGTAAAGAACAAAGAGAAGAGCTCCAGCTAGGCCTTTCGAAAGAGTCAAAGGAATGCTGCTTTCAAAGTCTTGAAGCAACATGAACTTTCGATAGTGTCGGAAGGTTTCTCCAATCAATATCCAAAGGGTACTTGCCTTTCGAAGAAGATGAAGGAGTTGAAAGCGCCCTTCCGCCTTTATTTACAACCTTTTGATTAGATGAAGACCTTTCAATTGAGTCAAAGCAACACTTTTCGAAAACAAGGGGAGCGGCTGCTTGCATATGCGCCAAACCTTTCGACGCCAAAGGTTTCGCCATTGTTTGAACTACGCGAAAGCAAACATTGACCAGAACAACCCCTTCGGAAGCTATAGTAAGCCTTTCAAATCGGTCGAAACCAACGTGGTCTAGGAGGGTTTCGCATCAGATCGGCAACAAGAGTACATGCGCAACCAACATCATCAAAACCAATGGACAAGGGCCATCGATAGAGTCGGAAGCACTTACAAGGAAATGCAAAGCAATGAAGCGCAGCCCTTCCTGTCGTCAATGATGAAGCATACTTAAGTCATTCCGCAGCCACCTTTCGACCAAGTCGAAAGCATCAGAGATGAAAGGTGCCGACCTGCATCTATAAATAAGACACAAAGGTTCACATTTTGGGGATTCGATTCTTCTCATTCTCAACTTGTATACTCTTATCAAAAATATTGTAAACCCTAATTGGAGAGTTGATTTAGGAATTTAAAGAAATAAAGTTTTCTTAGCTTGATAAAGGGAAGTCTACCATACTTAGATTACTTTACTATTTCATTAAAGATTTTGTTGGATTCATATTTGTATTTCAAGTTTTTCCAGCATCGATAAGACTCTCTCGACACAGTCGAAACCACTCATAATCAATTGATTACAGAAACCTACTCTGAGCCACTTCTCCTTCAGACCATTGCCTTCGACAAGGTAGAATCCAAGTCGCTACTCACTTAAATCCTTAACCAACAGAAGAAGCCTAAGAACCCAGCTTCGACAAGGTCAAAACCCTCGCTTTTAACCTTCTACCTAAGTCCAAACTATTCAAAAGCCTAAAGCTCTCAACAGGATTGGAACCCAAGCCTAGTTTCCAGATTTAAGCTTTACCATTAAGACCACCCCACTTCCGACAACGTCGGAACCTTTGAATCATAATTCTTAGAATAAGTCATATCAACACAACCCTTAAGGCTATTGACATGGTTGAAACTTTCAAAAGGAAAACTTTCTAAGGTATCTCTATCAATTCAAAACGGAAGGCCTTCAAAAGAAGGATCAATCCATCCTAACAAAGTTGAAAGGTCATTAAGCACGAATCTAACCCTTTCCACATAGTCGAAAGGTTAGTCTGAATAATTCCTATCAATTGGAGCCTAGTCGGAAGGGAATTTTAAGAGGGATACAAACCCTCATCTCTCTTCTGCCTACTAAAAGGAAAATCTTCATTCTTTAATGCATCATTGGGGTGCTAACAAGAAATCTTGTTAATAAGAGTTAACATAAAATAGAGGAGGGGTAAAATAGGAAAGAGGCCATTCTTATACTCTAAACCCTTGGCCGTGTATCAACTACATGTTCATTTTCATTTATCAAAAATTTTTAAACTTGAGGTTGGCTACCATTAACAAGAAAAATAGGAAGAAGAGTAAGAAAAGCTAAGGAAGAAGCTAATTCAAATCAAATCCATTCACTTCTCAATCTCTTTAATCCCTAAAGCTTAGGTGAATAATGTTTACATCTCATATTTGTTTTTTTAGTTTTAAGATGAAATCCAAAATATTTTGCATTGATTTGCCATGTTTTTGAATGATGGAATGATTATATATACTTGTTGATGATTTATGGTTGTTCATATAGATTTTATGACATGTTTTGATATGAAAACCCATTTTTATATAGACTAAAAACATCATTTTGAAGATGGGTTTCAATTTTCATAATTTTCAGAATTTTTATGGAATTTATATGAATTTTCTAGTAAAGACAATGAAAATTTGGGTTATAAATGGGTCTGAAATTTTTACATGTTGGAAAATATATTAAAAGTGATTTCTGAAATTTTTATAGAATTTCGCTAAGTGTTTTAATGGTTATATAAAATTATTTAAGATATGAGACTTAAATGTTTTATATAATTAATGAAGGAGATGGGGCTTTTTGTAAATAAATTAAATTTGTTAATTCTGGAAAGTTGGCAGCACTTTTGAAAAGAGAAATTGGCAGCCAATCAGATTTAGACAAACAAGGCAGATTGGGTACAAAGAAATGGTTTAAAAGGATAAATAAACATGTTTTCCACTGTTTCTATGTGTTAGGCACTAGGTTCCGCCTCCTTACCTTCGCCTCCAACTCTGGCGGAACTAATGCACATGGTATCAGTTAACTAGTACGTAGTTAACTGGATATAGGCGGAAGGTATAGGGTCAAAACAAGGAGTTCCAAAGGGGTTGAGGCATTACTTTTCTTTTGAAAGAAAATGTGCATGCTTGCTTTTGACTGAGTAGCTTTCGACTAGGTTGAAGTATTAGCAGATTGCAGAGTGCAGTGGAGATCTGAGGCTAGATCTAATAAAGAAACCGTAGTATTATCTTGTTTGGAAATTCGACCAGTGATGATCGAAAAGATTGCTTCTAAACAGGAGGAAGATCTGGTATTAGCTGAATGGATCAGGAAGTTAAGAGACGGAACCGGGAGCGATGACTTGAGAGATTTCAGTCTTGACCAAAATGGGTGGTTGAGAAAGAAAGGAAGATTATGTGTTTCGAGTGTAGAAAACATAAGGAAAGAAGTCTTGAAGGAGTGCCATTGTTCGTAGTTCTCTGTTCATCTAGGAAGAACTAAGATGTATTAGGATATGAAAAAAAGTTTCTTCTGGGAAGCAGAATATTGGCTTATGGGTCAAGCAGTGCTTGATTTGCCAACAGGCAAAGGCCGAGAACCAAAAGCCAAGTGCGTTGCTTCAGCTATTAGATATTCCGATTTAGAAATGGGATTCTATTTCCATGGACTTTATTGATGGGTTTCTAAGGTCGAACAGAGAAAATGATATTATATGGGTCATAGTGGACAGATTGACCAAGAGTGCCCATTTCATTCCAGTTAAGTCAACCAGAATGGCACCTGTTTTAGCGAAGTTGTTTATGAAAGTTGTAGTTAGACTGCACGGAGTTCCTAGTAGTATAGTAAGTGATAGAGATCCCTTATTCACTAGCGAGTTCTGGAAAGTCTATATGAAGTTTTGAGAATGAAGCTCAAGATGAGTACCGCTTACCATCCGTAGACAGATGGGCAGACGGAAAGAGTTAACAAAATGTATCGGAGAGTCTTATTGAGTCCTCTTAAAGTTTGAACCATGCTCTTTAGTTCTTCAGTCTCCTGCTTAAGGATATCCTTATCATGCCTAAGCTTTTCAAATTGGCTTTCAAAGTCATTGAGATGTTGAAATGCTTTCTCATTCCATTTCTTACTAAAAAATTGCATGCACTCAAATTTAACTTGTCTACTCCATTTCGAGATTTCTTCGTTACATAGACTCGAAGGTGGATTTAACAAAGTAGGAAATTCTTGACTACCTAAAGATCAAGATCTAGTCATTCTACAAGGAGTACGAGTAGGAAGGCCGAACTCATCTCTGCTTGTGATAAGCTCTAAGGACTGGCAGAAACTTGAACCTTCGTTAGCTCCACTACAAAGTCATTTATTTGTTAATGCAAATTAGCTATTTCGGCATCAATCGCAACTGAAGGTCCAGATTTTAAGACTAAGTCTACATTTTCTTTCAACTATTGAACTCTGTCTTTCTCTTCAGTCAACGCTTCTAAGCTATAAGTTCATTCGTTCATACCTTTAAAAATCAATCACAGTTGGAAATATTTCCTGTACCATTCCTGTGCTTTTGGATTGTCCGTAAACCATAAAACTAAAGCAGTTCGAGAAAAATGCCTCTTTTCCATATTGGCTATCAATCTATCTTTAATCTCATTTACCCATGAAAGAATATCCGAAGGATCAGGTGCAAGTGCTAGTTGGTTTTCCTAATCAAATTAAATAAAAGAAAATTAATACATGGAAAACTAGTGCTTTCATTAATAATAACAGAGTTTACAAACCATAAGGGAAATCAAATTACACCACAATTCCATTTTTTGGATATTTAACTAACACTTAAAGTTTTGAAATAGCAGTTTTGGCCTTTTCAAATGACCGAATAGGTAGGGTAAGAGTATAATAAAAAGAAGCTTTAATCCCTTTTGGAGTGTTAACTGGAGAAAATCGATGGTAGTCCCATTCCCTGACTGGAGAGCAAGCATGATCGCATATCAGTTTGGTGTGATAAGTCCGAATTTCACTAATTAATTTGTCCTTTTCATCATCCAAAATGTCAAAATGGAAGTGAGGAAATTGCATGTAAACTTCTTGTAAATCTCTAAGAAAGCATTTTGCTAACCGAGATGTTTTGAGAATTAAAGATTTCTCCTTAAAATCCTTCTTTAACTTGACAAACTTATTCAACAATTCTTTGGAAATAGGACCACTTGAGTTTTCTTTAATTTGTATAATATGTAAAAATTAGACTAATAACAATGAAACAGAAGCAATAAGGTTTATGAGCTACTAGAGTTACATAGTAAAATTATACAGTCATTCAGATTCATACAAACTTGATTTCTTATAAAGTTCAGAAATAAATCTCCTCCTATTGTATTTGAGCTTCTCGGAGGGAAGAGAAAGAGAAGAAATGGGGATAGAAGCAAATTTGGGGAGGTTCCAACATGCCTCGGGGTGAGGATCAGACCCATGTTCGTCTAAGTATCTACGATGGAAGCGCCTAAGAAAATCCTGTAGTTGTCACCCAAATAGGAAAAGTCAACAAATTTACCCCTAGAAATAAACCCTATAAAGAAACTCCTCAAAGCATTCCTATCATTAATCAGCATCCAAAAGAGAGTAATTAACTCTGCTGTAACGACCCACCAATTTATCACTTTGATAAATCGAATTTATTTTTAAATTAAAGATGATAATACAAATAATATCATTTCAAGTAATGATAAGTATTATTAAACTTATTTTGAATAAATATTTACGAGAATATTTTCCTTGAAATTTATATCGATAAGATAACATTGAATTAAAATCATTGATTTATTTAAATTAAATCAAGATTTAATGATTTAATAATTGTTTTAATTATCTAAATAATTATTTCAAATGATGATGATTCATTTTGAGTAGTTATAAAGTGAAAATGAATCACTCATAATAGTTTATAAAGATATATATATATATATTTGGTTTGAAAATATAAGGAAAAAATAGATATCGCTTTATCAGTATAATAACAATTTTTGTAAATAATTGTTAATATAAAATTATATGGTTTTATAATTCAAATGTAATCATTTTAATTAATTTAAAATGATAATAAATTTATTTTGAAATTTTGTTAACAAATATATGTACGATAAATTATAAGTGAAAGTATGACCGATAATCGGTTCGCCAGATTTCAACGATTTAACAAAAAAAGTTGTTCGAAGACGTTCGAAGTGTTATACATCTACATATACATACATTTATATGTTACATACACATGATAACATACATATAAACATACATATATAAATATAATTATGTATAAGAAATATAATATAAAATAAATAATGTATTTTAATGATTTCTTACTCTTTAAGCATAAAGAAGTCAACATATGTATACATGAGAGGATGGAAGTGATGTGCACATGAGGGGGGGGGCTTTGGCCGTGCATTGTGAAGGGAGGTAGTGTGTTGGAGAAGCCTAGAAATAGTGACAAAAGTGATGTGGAAATGTCTTCTTTTATACTCTTCCTTTTTCCTATAAATACCCTATCATCTTCTCTTCCTTTTCATTCCTTTTATTCTTCATAATTTTCAAGCTTTTGCTTTCACTTTAATGGCTTCCATTCTAAAATAAATAATGTCCAAATTTATTTCAAAATGAAATAAAATCATAATATACAGTTAAATATAGATAAAACACCTCAAAACAAAATCGAATCTCCATCTCTCCACCTCCCAAACCCAAAACACCACCATCCACCACCCTTCGCCGTGAGCTCCACCTCTTTAACACCTTATTCCATAAGAAACAAGGCTACAAGTCATTTCAAGGATCCAAGCTCAATTTCATGGAGTTTCATTTCGAAATAGCGGAGCTATAGCCGTTTTAAAACTAGTTCGAGTAAAAATGAAGGTGAGAACTCCTAATTTATTATACTATATGTTGGATGATGATATGATGTTGCAAATGGATGTTTAATATGCTTTGATCATCAAGTTTGGTTGTTTTATATGAATGTTGAGATTATATGCAAGTCACGAATATACACGTCGATATATACAAAGGAAATCACTTTCCTTGAATTAATTAATTGGTGTATATTGAATTGTTAAATTTCTTAAAAATAGTTTAAAAATGAGTTTGAAATGTTTTATAAAAATTTAAAAGTGTTTTGGTGAAGTTTGAATGAGAATGGAAAATTTAGTCAATAATAGGAGCGTCGTGTAACCGCAGTTCGAGATTTCGCGCTATAAAACTCAAAAAGGTGTAAAAGTTGGAATATAGCTCGGAATTCTTTGAGATAATAATTTTCTGAACTATTATATCCATATTTTTCCAATGAAGAAGGAAAATGGAGATTTCGATAAGTAGATTTTGAAATTTGAGTAAAACAAGTTTTTCGAAAATTCCCGAATTTGCAGTTCGGAATCCAAAACTGGATTTCTTTGAAAATGATGTTTTAAAATGTTTTAAAATATCGAATAAATCTTTTAAAATTCTTTAAAAGTGATTTGAGTAATAAAAATGAATTTTCAAATAATAAAAAGCCGTTTTGATCAATATAGCTTAAAATGCAATTTCCGGAGCACTTTTCTATAACATTTGAAATATGGTTTTAAATTTAACAATTCTTTTCCGAATCTTCCATAAATGTTTTTAAATGATCAATAAAGTGTTTAAAGGTAATTTGAAGAATTTTTGAAATGATTAAATGTTTTAATGATTTAGAGTCAATCAAATAACTTGGCCGCCTTATGGGTGTCATAGAGATAGTGTCTAGGCTTGGGTTTGGAAAACTAGTTTCCTGCTCTCCCTCGCTATCCGGAATAGCCCAACAAATGGGATAGTAAATTTGATTTACTCAGATCGGAATTTTCCAAATGATAAAGAAATATATTTTCCAAGATTTAAATAATTTGGATTTTATAGAGATGATCTTCTTGTACTCGGTGTTAAAGCCCGAAGAGGGAACTCATACTATTCATGGAATTTAAAAGGGGATTTCACCGTTATTGCGCCCATGGTATTTGTTGGATATGAGAATTGATGTTGAGTATAATTAGATGATTTCTATAGATTCTTCTCACTTAATATTTACTGGTTTTTGGGATTAACATCCTAGATATCTGTGTTTTAACTAAATAAAATTTCGAGTTTTAAATTAAGAAATCTTTGTTAAGATTTAATAGGAAATGATTTTGGGAATATTTCCTTATGTATAAAAGAAATGATTTCGAAATAGTCCAAGTTTAAAAAGGGTTTTAAGTAATTTAAATGGATGTTTAAAATTTGGGCTCGGAGTTGAATTATTTTGAAGATTTGAACCTTAAATCGAACGTCGAAGTTAAATTTAATTTAAATGATTTAAATCGATATTCTAAAATCGACTCAAGTTATAGAAATTGAAATGGTTTAGAATTCAGAACTGAATTGAGATTAATCCAAAAGTGAATCAAAACTGAAATTAATTGGAATTGAATTCTGAATTGAACTAATTTGAAATCGGAATTAAAATTGATTTGAATTGGAACTGAAATCAAAGTTAATTCAAATTGAAATTGAAATTGGGTCGATTTGAAGTGAATCGAGATTGAATGATTTGAATTGGAAGGTTTGGAATTGAATCAGTTTGACTTTGAAACTATTTTCAAATAAATTATTTTAATCTAAACTGTTTAAACCTATCTTTTTAAATATTCAAATTATTTGATTTTCCAAACTATTTTCTTGTATAAACCATTTTAATATCTAAACCATTTTATCAAACTATTTTAACTTTTAAAACTATTTAAAATTCTTTTCAAATTATTTTCTAAAAATTCAAACTGGTCAAGATTGGAATGTTTATATTTAAATCGTGGATTTAAATGCAAATTGGGTTATATGAAGTTATAACCTAAATTGTAATTCGAATTGAATTTTGAAGTAAAAATGGCATATTGAACCGAATATGATATTTTGAAGTAAATATGATACTTTGAAATGAAATTATGTTTTGAAGCGAATATGATATTTTGATATCAAGTATGAATCATTTTCGAAAAGTAAAAGAACCAACCGGTGAGTAAAATGATGTTTGGTTGTTAAAGAGACCGGGGCCTCTTATTGGCATACTCTTTGTCAATATTGGAACCACTTTAACAACCGTGTACGCGGAGGAGACTCCAGAATGAAGTGGTTGGTTTTGGCGTCATTTGCTGGATTTGAAGAAAGGGAAGGATGATGGATAGACCTCGGCACTTGTGTCAATTTAAGATGACTAAAATAGGACGGCTTGGCAAGGCCAAGCGGGCTAGCAACCTTTAGCAGACATCCGTTCTTAGATTTTCTTTCGACTTGGTCCATACAATATTCCATGTTGTTGGTTTCGATTGGTGCACCTTGATTTTTGGGATAACCTCCCTTTGACTCGATATGGGATGGATGGACGCGGTGGGCGATCGTGGCTACGATGCGTTACCAGCAGCCCTACGACCCGAACTGGTATTATCCTACCTTGGGCATTGCCGCACGTGCCTTGTCATACTTTTATCTCTATACGAGACCACTACGATTTTGGTTTAGTTTTGTCATATCATGGCGCATCCCTATCCCCCGACATGCTATTGGGGCGTTATATGCAAACTGTGTGAAAATGCTTAAAAACGCGTTTAAAGGGATTAATGTAAAGCCTTAACACTAAGAAAATTATTTATTTTACTGGTTAGAAATTATATATATAGCGTATTCTACTATATATAAATAATTTGACAGATCCTTAAGAGATGGAAAATCCCGTAACATCTCTTGAGTTATTGGACGCACGTTATACACTGGATAGAATATGTGAAACCCCGTAAAATCTATGATGCTATTACACTCATGTTATGTGATATCAATTTGACAAACATTAGGATATTTTAGTCCTGACTCGAGTGTTTTGTCTTTTTATTACGCTCGGGTCAGCCCTGAATATTTCAGCGCATTGAAGATCATTTTTTGGAGGACGAAGATGAAGATTTGGTATATTATTACTGTTATTATTCCCTGCATCATGTTGTTCTTCTGCATTATATTTTGTTTTTGTTGTATATTGTTATCCCGCCTTTTGGCAAGGCCGAGATACCAAGGAATTGACTGAAAGCCAAGAGTCACTCGTCATGGATATCGATGAATTTTGTTCGAGTCCGGATCGAGCCACAATTGATATGACATGACAAGCACAGCCATGGGAGCCTGCATTCCAAATTTTAAGTCAATCCGAGCTCAAATGCTCGAGTTATGATCGATGCAAGTCGAAGGGAAAAATCACAATTCCGTATCCATCAAATGGCCTGGTTTCGTATCGATCAATATTGACCTCTTCGTATCCATCGGCAGAAGGCATGATCGAATCCATCAAAGTTTCTCCTACTTTGAATCCATAATTGTCGCTAGACTTTGTATCCATTACATTCGCATCAGAAAGGAATTAGCCCCACACTTGCATAGTTCGTATCCATCAAGTTGAAGTCCTTCGAATCCATCAAGTACAGTCATTTCGTATCGATCGACTGAAACACATCATGATCGATACGAACGAAACCTCACTCGAATCCAGATGTAATTGATACCTCCGAATCCATCGAGTCAAGGCGGGGAAGTCTCCGGGACGACTCGATCAAATGGGCGGAGAAAGCGGATCGATGCACATGCTACGCTCCACGTCATCACGAAAGCGCGTGACACCATCGATTCGAAGAAATCGATTCGAATGAATCGATTCGAACGGAGCAGCCTGACGAAGATCCTTAACTCGAATCGATTTTATCTCGAGATTTACAAGTCCATATGCTATGAAATTTTCACAGGAGCTTACATGCATGTAGAAGAATGTCCACACCAAATTTCAGCTCGATTGGATGATTCTTTGATCGATTCGAATGGATTTCGAATCGATCCCGATGTGGGCCCAACTTTCCTGAGGCCGGGCATGTGGGCCCCCTCACGTGCCAGAAGTGGTCTACCGAAATTTCAGCAAAATATCATCCTCCTACACCTATAAATAGAGCTCCAGATCATTCAGAAAGGGATGGGACAATTTTAAGAGCTAAAGAGCGCCTAGACCCTGCTAGATTTACTCCAGATCACCATTGTTGCCTTAAATTCAGACATAAATCATAAAATCTGTTGTACTACACTATAACAAATTGTGATCTTCAAGTATCGAGCAATAAAATCATCAAACTTCATAGTGGACGTAGGCGAAACGCCGAACCGCTCTAAATTGTTGTCTTCTATGCAATTTACTTTCTGTTATTTGGAGTTTTTGTTAGATAATCCTCATTTTTAATTTGTTTTCTTCACTTTTATCTCTTCAAAAACTTCCGAAGAGTGTTGTGCCCATTTTTGGTACAAACATATATATAACTATGATAAATGTTGTATAAATTGTAATCAAATGTATAGTAAACTGCTTCATGAACTATTTATATGATTATTATACCTTGTCATTCCGCTGCGAGATTCTGCGTTTATTTTCTTCTTCTTTTCTTATTTTTCTTAATTAACCTCATTGATTATCTATATTTCGGATTGTTTGAGTTGGACATGTGTGGATTATTGTCAATTTAAACATTCCAAAATATGGGTAGTCACAATACAGAAATGGAAAAATGAAATGAAATGAAGTAAAGTGGAAAACGAAAGAGTGGTGTTTTTTATATAAAATGAAAATATTAATTTACTAAATTACCCCTTAGTTAATACCCTCCAGAAAATGGTGACAACTCACCTTACTACCCTTGAAATACATGCAGCTGCCTTGTCTTTTCATGCAATCGCATCTCCTCTTTTGTGTGTACTAATGTCTTAGATTTTTTGCTGCTTTTCTTTTTAAATTACAAAATAAAAGTCCACTTCCACTTAATTAAATTAAGTATAATTTTTAACATGTTTTAATTACTCCAATTGATTAGGAAAGACATTTGTTATTTGTATGTATGTGTGCATATATACACTAGTGTGCACAACATTCACCGACAACTTTTAGAGATGAAAAGTCGAAAATCCAAAAAACGATTTTCGGTCACATTTTTTATTTTTCTTCAAACTAGCTATTTTTGCAAGCAAAATTTTAAAAAAACTTTATCATCATTAGTTATTACTTAAAATATGTCTATTTGAGTTATAAAATCCATTATTTAATTATTTAAAAATATATTAAATATTCATATCTAAAGTGATTAAATTACGGGTCGTTACATGGATTTTCTATTAAATATATTTTAATTAAACATTTATTTGTCTATAACATATAATGTATAATAGAAAGAAAAAACCTTTATTATGAACAAGAATTTATTACATTGTTAATAAATTTACAATAAATTACAGAATTGTCACTAAGGCATACCCCTAACTCTATCGATCTCCCAATTTCACATAGGGCCAATTATGGAATCTTAATCCTATCCCTTTAATCACCTTCTCGAGAGCCGACCGAGTTAGACACTTGGTGAATGGATCTGCTATGTTGTCCTTGGTATCCACCCTTTCTATCATGACCTCTTTCTTCTCAACGAATCCTCTAATGAGGTGGAATTTCCAAAGAATACGACGTAACTTCTTGTGTGCTCTGGCTCCTTAGCGATCTCTATCGCCGCATTGTTATCATAAACAATGCCATAGGATTCTTAGCATCGGGAATCACTCATAGCTGACTCAAAAACTTGAGCATCCAGGCTGCCTCTTTAACTTTTTCATTTAAGGCGATGTACTCGGCCTCCATCGTCGAATCGGCTACCGTTTCTTATATGGAACTTTTCCAACTAAAGGCTTCGCCATTAAGTGTAAAGATATAATGGGACACCAACTTACTATCGTCAGTATCAGTCTGAAAGCTCGAATCTATATACTCCTTCATAAAGAAGTTTCGATTCCTATAAATGAGGAATAAGTCCCAAGTAATTCTTAAGTACTTCATTATACACAACCGTCTAATTCTTTTCTCCAAGATTAGACTGGTATCGACTCATGCATCCTAATGTGTATGCCACATCCGTTCTAGTACATAACATATCGTATATTATGGATCCTACAGCTGAAGCAAAGGGGATCCTCTTCAGATGCTCTTTCTCCTCATCGTTATGAAGAGCATCCTTCTTAGAAAAGATGATTCCAAACTGCGTTGAAATGTTTCAATGCTTGGAATTTTCCATATTGAACCTTTTCAATATGGTATTGATGTATAGGGATTGGGACAATCCCAGTAACCTCTTATGGAGAAGTTCTTGGAAAGCCATGCTTTCACTGATTACAACAACGAAAAGTCATTGCTAATCAATAGAAGTTCATCGACATATAGCACTAAGAATATGATAGTGTTGCCCCATTCCTTTCTATATATGCATGATTTATCTATGTTCTGATAAAAACCAAACTGTTTGATTAACTTATCAAAACACTTGTTCCAACTTTATGAAGCTTGTTTAAGTCCATAAATGGACTTTAATAACTTGCAAGCCTTTTCCTCAGTCTCACTGACCACAAAACCCTTGGGTTGCAACATATAGATGGTCTCTTCTAAATCACATGCCATCTTTATGTCCATTTTCCATATTTCATAGTCAAAGAATGCAACAATGGCCAACATAATCCAAATGAACTTAAGCATGGCTTTAGGTGAAAAGGTCTCATCATAACAACACCTTGAATCTAAAGAAATCCTTTTGCAACTAGCCTAGTCTTATAAGTCTCCACTTCCCCATATGCATTTAGCTTTTTCTTAAAATTCTATTTTCAGCCAATGGGTTTTATCCCTTCGGGTACATCCGATAAAGTCCATATTTTGTTTTCGTACATGGAATCCATCTCGGATTTCATTGCTCCATACCAAAATGCAGAGTCTTTAATCTGTAGTGCCTATTAGAAATAAAGATTAGTATCATCATCTAAGACAGTCCTCCTTCTCACCATCCATTAGAAAACCATAGTATCTCTCTAGTGCACGGGATTCCCTACCGGACCTTCTAATAGGTCGCTTGTTTTCGTATATGGGTGAACTTGGTTCTCTTGGTTCGGCCTTAGTGTTAACTTCTTGAATATCATCCAAGGCTACACTTTGCTGTTAATTTCCTTTGATAGAAATTACTTATTTAAAATGGCAGCATAACAAGAAATAATAACCTTTTGTTCCTTAGTATTAGAGGATATATATCCCATTCAGCTTTTGGGATATCCTATAAATTTACACATTACCGATCTTGCCTCCAGTTTATTCAAACCAACGTTCTTAATGTAGGTTGGATGACCATACACCTTAAAATACTTGAGTTGGGATTTCTTACCATACCACTCTCATATCGTGGTTTAGGCACATATTTAGTGGATAACAAGTTCAACATATGTGTTTTGGTTTCTAGTGCATATACCCAATAGGACGGAGGCAACTCGGCTTTACTCATAATAGAATGGACCATATCTAATAGGGTTTGGTTCCTTTCCTCCGACACAACGTTGTGCTGCAGAGTATAAGGTGGAGTAATCTGAGAGATAATCCCATTATTTTTTAAGCAGTGTTGGAATTTCTGTTCAACGTACTCACCTCCTCAATCAGTTGAAGAATCTTAATTTTATGGTCCGTTTGATTTTCTACTACATTCTTATACTCAACAAATTTCTTATAGATATCATACATGTTCTTCATAAGAAAAACATATCCTAGTCTCGATAAATCATCTGAGATGGTAAAAAAGTAAGAACTACAATCCTTGGTGATTATTGGCATAAGGCCACATACATCACAATGTACAAACCCTAAGAGTTCATCAACCCTTGCATTGCTCCCACCGAATAGGTGCTTGGTTATTTACGTTTGGGACATGAATCATATGTGTCAAATGATTCGTAATCAAGTGATGGGAGAAATCCTTCGGTTTTCAGTTTGTATAGTCGTTTCTCACTTATATGACCTGGCCTATAATGCCAAAGATAACTATCATTTATATTGTTAAAATAATTATTCATAGAACACACATAATTTGTATTGATCACATAAATGCCATTTCCAAGGACACCATCATGAACTTTATTTCCATTCAAACTAATGTTCATAACATTATTCACATAGTGAAATATATCTAGTTTCTAACAATCTAGAAATCGGAATGATTCTACAAATAAAGTCTTTTAAAAAATAGCAATTATTTAATACTGATACCACTTCACTAGGCAAACATAAATGATAATCTTCTATTGTCGTTCAATCTAAGATATATCCATTACCAAGTTGGAGCCTCATCTTTCATTTTTTGCCAAGCGACACCAGTTTCTACGTTTCTGCAACGAAATACATATATGAATTCCAGATCCATTATCTAAAACCCAAAACATTTTATCGATTACAAAACAATTTTGGAATCATAAATGTACCAGACAGAGCTAAACTATTCTTCTTTCTTTCTCTAACAATCTTTAAGTAATCAGGATAGTTCCTTTTCCAGTGACCTTTCTTGTGGCATTGGTGACATTCACCCTTGTCATCGGTCTTCTCCATTTTCTTGTCGTTTTTACCTTCTCTTTTCTGCTACTTTGAACCTTTCAAAGATGATGAACCACCCTTTATAGCAAGCACAACCCCTTGATCCTTATATGTAGACACGCCCGACCTCAACATATCGAGGAGATCCATGGGATTCACATTCAATTGGTTCATATTGCAATTCAATATGAACAGTTCATACTGAGGTGTAAGAATACCAAGGATCAAATCAACTTATAATTCATTGCTTATTTGAAAGTCCAATTGTGAAAGCCTATCAATATAGCCCTTCATCATCAGTACATAATCATCCATCTTCTTTCCTTTAGTCTTTTTGGTATTGAACAGCTTCTTCGTGAGCTCGTACCTTATGGAATGTGACTGTTCATTAAACAGGGCCTTCATACTATAAAATATCTCATGGACAGACATGTTTTCGTGCTACCTCTACAATGATTTATCTAACGTAGATAGCAAAAAGACTAGGGCAATCCCTAGGTATGAAACCCATTGAATGTAAGCAAGTCTAAGTTCGAGGTCCGCATCATCAATGTGTTGTTCTTTAGATTTGCATGTAATAGCCAACCAAAGATGCTCGTGTGTCAACACTATCTTAACCACTTATAGCCAATCGATATAGTTTGGTGCGGTAAGCTTGTCACTTTCAGAAAATAGTTTCAGAGTTTACAATTTTAGCAAGTTTTGATTGGTAGATTATTCGAACAATTTCATAGTAGATGTTTTTATAATATTATTAAGGTTAAAATTTATGTTCTATTTTACTAATAAGCCCCCACTAGTCTTTTACTTTCGTCAATCCCTGTTAGAGCAGAAAATGGTATAACACTTAAGATGCCAATTATGATAGATTAGCTATTGATTTGAACTCCTATGGAGATACGATTAAGTATGACTTTGATCAATATTGCCTTAATGGTGTATCAAGGACCGACTTATCACTTGAGACTAAGCATATGATAGAATCATTAATGAATGGATGGCAATAAGCCCTCAAGGAAAGATACCCATTTTTTCTCTTTTGTCATTATTCCTAAGGTCAATTGAGGTCAATAGGGTTATCGTATATATGTGTTCAAATAGGCTTTAGATAAGATAGTCTAAAAGGCCTATGTCATGTCATATGTTAAATAGATATAGAAGACAAGTGACGAATTTGTGCTATAGTTCATTGTTAACAAGAAAACTTATCAACACTTCAAAGCAAAGTTTAAAGTGTTAGTGAACCCTTTGAAACCACCTTACGAATAGGTAGATATAATTAAAACCTTTCGACTCCCTTAAGTCCACCTTTCGAAAAGGTTACGACAATTGAAATTCCTTTTTATAGAACCTTTCGATACATTCGAAACACCTGAATCCTCTTTTTATAACACCTCTCAAACTAGTTGAATTGGTTTTGGATCCTATCGAAACATCATTTCGAAGTAGTCAAGGTGACTCAAGGTTGGAACCTAATGATCTAAGGATATTAGTTGAATTAGAAGGTTTCGACTTCCTCGAAAGGTAGCTTTTCGATCATGTTGATACATGTAGATCATAGTCAGAATCATATAGGAACATTAAATCAGCTATCACACCCAAGAATGCCATAAACTTGCTTTGAAAATATTTTTCTTTATTACTAGTAGTTTAAGTAATAAAAAGAAATAAAATCCCTAATCTAATTTTAGAATTAGGATTTACAAACTAAAGAAAGAACAAGTTTGGGGTGAATGAAATCAAATCCTCTAAACAGTACCCTTAGGGTCTTATTTATAGGCGTTGGTTGATCCTTTCGAATAAGTTCTTTTGACCTAGTCGAAAGTGGTGCTTTGATAACCTTTCGTCGCTGCTAAGATAAGGCATCCTTCTTCTTCGCACCCAACTAGAATGTGATTGCTTTCAACTTCTTCAAAAGAGGTGTATGCGCTCTCTACTTTGTTGTTGATATGCTGTTGCAAGTGGGAATGGATATGAGCTTTCGATTTGGTCGATAGGTGAATCTTTAGGCTTCGAAGGTGTTGGACATGGAAGGTTTAAATGTAGAAGGTAGCATTCGAAGGCGTACTTGTTGATTGATGCGGAACCCCATCCCCTCAAGTAAGCTTTCCTTTACAATTGTGAATGGCCTCAACTGGTTCAAAAGGCTAATTTTTGCTTTCGAAAGGGTAGCTCTGGCCAAGCATTCTTCTGTGGAATGTGAATGAAGGCGAAAACCACTGTTTCAAAAGGTTTGGTGTGTACGTAAAAGCTTGTAATATGTTGCCCTCAAAAGGTGCTCCTCAACTCATTTGAAATGTCTTTATGCATGCAGAGGTCACTGTTTCAAAAGGGGTTCATTGAGGCTAAATGGTGGCTCTGTCACCTTTCGACCCCTTCGAAAGCCCTCAACTCTTCTACCTTTTTGCTAAAGCATCCCTTCAACACTTTCGAAAGGATTTGTTAATATTATCATTCCTTGTAAATCATTCTTTTATGTTCTTCCTGGTTTTGACAAGTTTGAAGTGAAGACTGATGGTAACACTTACCCTCTAGCGAAGGGATGCTCTTGACTTTTCAAGTAAACTGTTTCGAAACCCATCTTCATTTTAGCATAAATTTTCCCGCCTTTTGATATTCCTAGATGGACCTTGGCCATTCATTTAAATTTGATCAAATGGTTTGTCCTTCGCGTTGACATTTCTTATAAATCACGCTTCCTTCTTCCCCCTTTTCATTTACCTGGAATCAAAAACTTACAGCAAGAATCAGAGATTTCAATTTCTTTCCAAATTCCTCCTTTTAGTAATCATGAGTTTGAATTCAAGGTATGCATCGATTGTTTTATTTTTCAAACGGATTTATCACGCTTAATTTCAATTTCGAATTCTTTGGGTTCGAACTCATATTTCTGTTCTAATTTCTTAAAGATGATTCGATTTTTTCATTCGTTTGAAATTATCCTTAGGTTCATTTATATGCTTATTCCATTCGATTTTATGGTGTCAATTTTGAGTTGGAATTTAAATTCATCAGATTTGGGGACTACTTGCTATTGCTATGTATGAACCCAAGCTCGAACTCTATTGCACTCAATTCAAACTTTTTTTTATGCTTCGAGCTTGAATTGGGAATTTTGTTGTTGTCGAATGTAAATTCACGCTCAAATCAGTTTAATTATTAGCCTCTAGAAGCATTAGTTTAAAAAATGAATTGGGGACAAAACATTTTTTAGTGGCTTCATAGAGAAGGCTAAGTCATATAAATTAAAACCCACTATTGTAATTTGACTTTTCAACCCTTTCGAAGAGGTTGAGGCAGTTAACTCCACGCTACTTTTTCAACCTCTTTCGAAGGGGTCGAAAGGAAGTTAAGCATTTACCATTAAGTGAACCCTTTCAAAGGGGTTGACGTGGTCGACAAAAGATGGACTTTGTTAACAAGAAAACTTGTAAACACCTCAAAGTGGAGTTTGAAGAATATATGACTTCTTCAAAACCTCCTTTCGATGCGGTGAAGGTAGCCTATACACTTCGATTAAGTAAAGATAGTTGAAACACTTCTGTTACACCTTTCGACTCAGTCAAAAGGCCATCTTCATTGTGAGAAATTCCTTCTGAATTACTTGATTAGTGACTCTGTCGAAACCACCTTTCGAAGTGGTCAAGGTGTCTAGGGTTGGGAGTTAACTGCCATGGTAAACTGGACGAATTGAGTGGGTTTCGACCTCGTCAAAAGGATGAATCCTTACTAATCGTGGTTTTGTGTTAAAATCCTAAGAATATAAGTGTTCCAAGGGGTTTCGACTTCGTCGAAAGGGTACACTCTCTTTATCTTGTGAATATGTGCTAAAAGTTTTAGGAAATATATGATCTAGAGGTTTTGACCAAGTCGCAGGGGATCCTTTTGACTAGTTTGATGGTAGATTGACATATCTGTGTCAAATAAGAAACACAGAAGTGCTATGTAATCCAGATTAGTACAATCTCCATTTATTTGAACTCAGTTATTTATATTAATTGTATCCTCAATTTTATTTAGGAATTAGGATATACGAACTTTAGTAAGAATGAGTAAGAAGAGAATGAAAAATCGGATCACCTACAACTGACCCCTGGGGTGTTGTTTATAGGCGCAGGTTGGCACCTTTCGACTCCAAGCTTTCGACGCGGTCGAAAGGTCAACCTCTTTGTTTTCATGAGCGTTTACTGAATCCTACCTTTTAACCAGGTTGAAAGGGCTGTAGTCAATCTTCTGTTGCCGATGGAGGCTGGACCTCTTTCACTTGCTTTATTTCCTTTCGACTTCGTCGAAAAATGTTGCTTAATAGCCTTCGACCTTGTCGAAAGGCCTATTGATGTGCTTTTAACTTGAATATTGATGTGTTGAATGAGTTGGCCTAGGTTCCCACCTTCGATGCTGTCGAAACATGCTCTCTTTTGGGTTTCGAATGAGTCAAAACGTCTAAAAGGCTTTGTTGTAAGTGGTCCCCTTCGAAAGCTTCTGCCCTGGCTTATTCGAAAACTTATACTTTTATGGTAGTAGATGTGTAGTTCTTCCTTCATAGGTGAGTGTGACCCTAACCATTTCGAAAGGCTATATATGCTTTCGAAAGGGTTAATTTGGTTGAACATACTTCCGGTGGAGGTAAGTGAAGGCGAAACCAAATTGTTTCGAATGGTTTTGCGCAAGATGTAGGAAGTCTGCTATTCATGGTACTCGAGAGGCGTCCTTTTAGCTCTACAGGAGCTGTTAACATGCTTGCTAAAGTCTTCGAAAGGTAGCCTTCGACCTCGTCGAAAGCTTTATGTTTACTCCGTCGAAACGTTTTCTTGACCTCCTCGAAAGGTACTGCTGGCGCTTTCATCTCTTTGTCGAAAGATATGTTTAACTAGATCATCTTGGTGTTTTCTGATCTTTATCAATGCTCTCGCCTCTTCTTTCATACTTTTCCTCTTATGAATATTTTTTGAATAACATTTAGCCCCCCAAGTATGAAAGAAGCTTTTGTTCTTTAGGAAAAAATCTTCAAAGAATTTCTTTCTTTGTTTCCAGCAAAACAGATAATAACTTTTATCAGGATCAGAACCTTATTATGAAATCTTATTTGACAAGCTTAAACTTATGATGCTAATGTTGAAAGTATTATTTGATAATGTATTTTGAATGGTGCACTCTAGATAATACATGATCAAAGCTCTTTTGATTTACCACTATTAGAGATGTGGAACAATATCACCTGGTAAGTAGGTATCAGCATAAATAGGGGAAACTTTCATGAGGGATATTATTCACTCCAAATCTTCCTTTCTTGAATTAAGTTTACTTCAACCGTCAGTTATTTGCTTCTTGCTGTAATAACCCAAAATTAAGCTATAATAATTAATTAACGAATTAATTAAATGATAAAATAACTTTGTGAAATTACCAGAATTTAGCCACGGGAGTTGCACCATTGTGTCCGTGGTAATTTTCTGGTCAATTTCCATATAAAGAATGTCAAAATCCGAGCTAGAACAAAGAAGATACGAATTAAACAAGAAATTAGAAAAGAAAAGAGAAAAAATAAATATATAGGGCTAGGCCGACCTACCCACTGCCTAGGTCGACCAACATGTCGACCTAACAAGGGGGCGGTCGACTCCTAGGTCGACCTGCCTTATTGAATGAACAAAGAATTTAATTTTTCGTTCCTGTAAGCTTCGAACACGTCATTTTGGGTTATTTCCTCTCATCCGGTGTGTCCATGCTTCCATCCGACGGTTCCTATCCAACCTATGATGTGGTTGCACCAAATTCAATCTCCAAATCCAACGGTTTGAGATCCATAAGCGCCACTATATATAAGACCCTAAGCCTAGCTATTTTTCTCATTCAAGATTTTCTCCATTTTGGTTCACCTTCTCAGGCAGGACCCTAAAAGGAATAATTTTCCGAGGAGAAGATCGTTTTAAATTAAAATATTTAATACCCTCAAGTGGATCCAGGAAGACCAAGGGAAGAGCTAAGGACCACATGTGAGTGATTAGTAATTATTTTAGATTTTTAATAATTTAAAATAATAAGGTTTCCAATAGTTGTAGTTTTTCTACGATTTTGGAATAACCTTTTTACTAGTTTATTTTCAGTTTTAGATTTATTTTCCAGTCTATTTCCTTTTAGCTATTCTCTTTAGTTATTTGTAGTTAATTACTGTTAATTATAGCTTTTCCATTTATTATAGTTATTTACATTATTTATAATTTACTTTTATTTACGTTTTATTTACATCTTTTCTACGTTTGGGATTTTCTTCTGTAATTGTCAGTTTCTTTCTATTTTTCCTTTTTACGTGAATGGAATAGAATAGATTGAAACACGAATATGGACTAAATAATAAGAACACTGATATTACAGAAAATAAGTTGTAAAATGTGAAGAATGTAATAAATTGGACTTGGATTGAATTTAAGCCTAATTATGATGTATATTATGATTAAGAAGAGTAAAAAGAGAAAGTGGCTTATTTTTATACTTTGACCTTGGGTTAAGTTAATAAGCAATACTATAACATAGGTTATAATTAGAAACAGAACAGAAAAAAGGCTTATTTTGAGACTTAGAATAAATTAATAAGCAAAGATAGCAAGGATAACAGTAAAGGCTTATTTAAACAAATTATACTAAGTTAATAAGCAAAAGTAGAACCTGTACAAACAGCATTCCATATTTTCTATGGACACAGGTGTCTCACAATAGCCTGAAGTGAGATGAGGGCACGCTTATGTTGTTTAGGGTAGATAAAAGGTCAATAATTAAAAGTCCAAATCATGGAGATTTGGACAAGGTGTGCAACTAGATTTTGTTTGATATGGACCAGTACCAACAGTATTCCCTATTTTCTATGGACACAGGTGTCTCACAATAGCCTGAAGTGAGATAAGGGCACGCTTATGCTGTTTAGGGTAGATAAAAGGTGAATAATTAAAAGTCCAAATCATGGGGATTTGGACAAGGGGCGCAACTAGATTTTGTTTGACAGGGACCAGTACCAACAACATTCCCTATTTTCTATGGACACAGGTGTCTCACTATAGCCTGAAGTGAGATGGGGGAACGCTTATGCTGGAGAAGGGAGGTCCAATAGGTGGAGCAACAGGTAATGCAAGCTTAGTGGTGGTCACTCTTGCGGTCTCCAATGATGGCTCATAAATCGTTATGAGTTCCAAGCGCTTAGTAAGTGTCTTTCGTCGACACTAGTGTCTTTTCTGTAGGGGCCTATAGGGTCTGGTCAATAGTCTTCAATGTAGAGAGCTATAGGAGCCAGTCCGCAGTAGACACATTAGTAGAAGGCCGATCAAAGGTTAGAATTAGGACTTCAACCTAATTAAAGTAGGATTGGGAATTCAGCCTAATCAAAGCAGTTATCTAAGACAAGTGCAAACAATCAAGATAATCCAATCGTATTAATCTAAGCAATAATTAAACCGTATTTTATTCCAGCTTTACCTTCCCTTCTATTTCTCTATTTCCTTTTATACTAGAACTATTGCAAAGTCTATTATCTTTACCTTGCGTAAGAATACTAGTAATTACTATCATTCACCAGACATTTAGGCTGACCCACTCCTCTATTTCCCCTTTTCCCCCCATAGGCCAGGAGGGGCAAGGACGGTAGATTACGGACTCTTGGAAACTTCAGTTGCGTTGATTTTCTCATGTATTCCTCTTCTTCATTTTTAGCTTTTAGTTCATTTGATGTACTAGCACTTTATTTGAGAGGGATAGTTTTGTACTTCGATTTTTTTTATGAGACTGAGGTTATGATTTTCATAAGACATGTATCGGTATTTCGAGACATCTTGTGTATTTGGTTTTATAACTCTATCTTATGAAGTTTGAGTAAGTTATTGTTTTAATTGTTTCCGATGTTATTATCTATTTTGTCTTATGAATCTTAGTCTATGCAAGTTTTAGCTATACCTACAATGCACCACATCTTTTAGTGTGTCCTTTTGGGTATACTAAGGGGTGTGGGGTGTTTCATTTGGTATCCGAGCCTAAGGTTATAGGATTCCTAAAAATTTATTTTAAAAGTAAAGTATTTTCCAAAATAACTTGTTTTAAAAGTATTTTTCAGAAATGAAGCTCTATAATTTAGAATTAGTTTTTAAGTAATAAAGAGTTTTTCTTAAAAATCCCCTCAAAGTCCAGTTCAATCTTCTTTCGACTCTTTCAATCCTAAATTCTCTTTTCTTTGCATAGTATGGATGACTGGTTCTGTAGAGTTATAGTACCATAGGTTCAAGGATAAGCGCCTAATATAGCACCGATAGGTGGAGATCCCTTTAATCCACCTACATCAGCCAATTTTCCTAATCTATGCAAGGACTTCATTATTCTGTGAGGCAAGACATTTTTTGGTATGGAGACTTTTGTGGAGGCGCGGGCTTGGATAAGAAACACAGAGAAGATATTTGGGCTATTGGGAATGGAGGATCAACAGCAGATTCAGCTAGCATCCTGGCAGCTGAAAGGGGAGGCTTCTTATTGGTGGGAAGTTGTCTAGTTGGAAGGAAGAGACGTTAATTAGAATGGGTTCCGAGAGCGATTTGATAGGAAGTTTTAATCTCAAGGAGAAGAAAGTGTCCAGTTGGAGCAGTTTATTAGCTTGAAGCAAGGAAGTTTGTCTGTAAAGGAGTATATCAACCAATTTAATGATATGTCATGGTTTGGAATGGAGTTGGTGAATACATCACACAAGAAGGCTATGAAGTTTGCGAAGGGATTAAATCAACCCCTTCAAGGGTTGTTGTTGACTCACGTACCGATCGGAACTAACTACAAGTCACTAGTAGAGATGGGGCTTATGTCTGATGCAACTAAAGAGGGGGATTCTAAAGAAGTTGTTAAGTCGGAAGGTCCTAAGAAGAAATGGTGGAAGACCAATAAAGAAAAGAAGAAAGGAGAAGGCCCTCAGAAGCAAATCAAGAAATGAGTGAAGTGCCATAGTTGTGGGATTGTTGGACATATCTCTAAGGACTGCAGGAAGGAGAAGATGAAGGGAAAGTGCTATAATTGTGGGCAACTGGTCACATGATTAGGAATTGTCCCCAGAAGACAAGGTAGGAAGTGAGTGCATCGGTAGCGCAGATTCGGGCATTAGATGCAGCACAGTCCAACAGCGTTCCAGAGAGAGGTAGGAAAGTCACCATGGAAGGTTTGATTTCTATTCTGATTTTCCCATTCAGACTCCTTTCGATTCTGGATCATCGCACTCTTTCATCTCTAGTTCTTTGGTATATTGTTTGCACTTAGACATCTCTTTAGTAGTAGACCCCATTGTTGTTTCAAACCCCATAGGAGAATCGGCACACTTGTCTATGGTTTGTAGGGGTTTGAAATTTTTTGTCCTAGGCGTAGAATTTGATTGTGACGCCTATGTATTGGGATTCTCGGAGTATGGGATGATTTTGGGGATGGATTGGTTATCCACATATGTAGCTATATTAGACTGTGAGAGGAGAGTCGTTAGACTAGAGACATGCAACGGTAGGACTCTCAAGGTTTCTTGCGACCCACAAGGGTCAGTTATGTTGAGCTTCCTTTATTCCCCCGATTCATCATCAGCAGAGTTAGATTCGGTTCCTGTCGTCAGAGATTTTCCAAACGTCTTTGAGGAGGTTAGGGGACTACCCCCTAAAAGAGAGATTGACTTAGGGATTTATTTGTCTGATAATGCTAAGCCAGTACCATTACTCGTGAGGCACATGGCACCTAGGGAGAGGAAGGAATTGAGCAAGCAAGTTCGTGAGCTTTAAGAGAAAGGTTTCATAAGAAGGAGCATATCGGAGTGGGGAGCGCCAATCATCTTCGCTGCTAAGGTGGATGGTTCCCTTTGACTTTGCGTAGACTATAGAGAATTAAATAAGCTCACGAAGAAGAACTATTATCCACTTCCTAGGATAAATGATCTTTTTGACCAGTTGGTTGGCTCTTCGGTATTCTCTCAGCTTTATTTAGCCACTGGATTTCATCAGCTTAGGGACGCTGATGATAGCATTGATAAGACCGCATTTAGGACACCTGACGGATTCTTTGAGTGGTTAGTCATGCCTTTTGGGCTAACCAACGCTCCAGCCTATTTTGTAGATTTGACGAGCCATGTTTTTAGAGATGTCCTAAATAAGTTCGGGGTGGTATTCGTGGATGAAATTTTGGTGTTTTCGAAGAGTATGGAGGAGCATGATGTTCATCTAGAGGAGGTTCTTAAATTGAAAGCGAAATTATTAAAGTATCACTGTGGCGTAAGGAAGTACGTTTCTTGGGGGCATAGAGAAGGTCAACGCATGGAAAGAGTTTGAGAAACGGTTTTGTATATTTAGGTTCGATTATGAAAATTCAAAGAGTTATAATCCCATGTGTCGATAATTGAAAAAAATTGTAATTGCTTCAGATAAGTGGAATTAACAGAAATGCCTTAGGATAAATATAAGCATAGAAGAGGAATAGGAATAAAAGACTTTAGTAAGGAAATGAGGTTTCCAAGGTTTAGGAAGGGTACTCCTAGGGTAGTAAGAAGGAAAATCCACTTATGTCTAGCCTTATAAAAAAAATTGGTATCAAATTTAAATTGGTTTTTATATGATGTAAATTGAAATTCTTTTTGAAGCATTATAGAGCATATATAACTCAGTAGTTTCTTTGTAAGTAAACGAAGATTTTAAATATAAAAACCTAGAGTGTACTAAGTATCAAAAACGTAGATTACAACATTTATTGTTGTAATAAATGTTGTAATAGATGTTTTCGTGAAAAATAAGGGAAGCATAGACTATAACA
Source organism: Allium fistulosum (assembly GCA_030737815.1). Lineage (NCBI taxonomy): Eukaryota > Viridiplantae > Streptophyta > Magnoliopsida > Asparagales > Amaryllidaceae > Allium > Allium fistulosum. Next base: position 400,567,030 of record CM060907.1, read on the forward strand.
CTATTGTTATAGTAAGTGACTCCCAATGGAAATGTTTTTACATAAGTATATGAAATTTATTAGTATTTATTTTAATTGAATCCATACACTAGAATTTTTGGGTTCTGGTAACGGTGTTTTACGCAACATCTGTTTTGACCCAAATAAAAATGTGTCTTGAAGATAATTTCTAAGAATAGAAATAAAGTGGTTTGTAAGTACACTTATTTTTTTATAAGTATAAGAAAATGTTTTCTAATTATGGAAAGGTTAAAACAGTTTTGAAAATGTGTTCCTTTGAAAAAAAGGTGTAAGTTAAATATTGGGAGATCATTAAATTTCATAGAAAATGAATATATATATTAGACATACTTTAATCTATTGGAATAAAATGAATAATGATATAATTTTCTATGAAACCAAATCACAAATGTTTTGTGCAAGTTATAAGGAATACGTGAAAGAGATATACAAGGTATGGGAAGCGCCATATTTTGTATTGCCTATTTCGAAAATATAAAATAAGTTCCTTGTAATTTCATATAAACATTATGTCCTCTTTTAAGGATTCATAGAAGGTTTTAGCATTAATAGTCTCTCATAAGAGAAAGTAGTTCCAATACATTAAGGTATAAAACTATTAAATGTAATAAGAAGATGTTTTGAAAACATGTGAAGACTTTTTAAAGGTGTTTTAAAGAAAGATGGTTTGGTGAAAAAGTAAATAAGTTTTTGGAAGCGGAAAACTTAATAACAGTTAAATTTAAAATTCGAATTTTTATAGAAAGTTGTAAAGGTCTTTTAAAGACAAAGATTTTGGGATTTGATGTTTTAAAAATTTAGAAACCTTAATTTTTAAAATGAAACGATAAACATCCAACCAAACTCTTAAACGTGGAGTAGATAGGAATCGTTTCCTAAGTGTAACGGGAAAAAATGTAATGCTATATAGGAGATAGTAGTAATCACTTTTAGAAGTAATAATAGAAGTTTCTGAAGGGTGTAGAGGACACTAGTGAAACCTAGGATTGTGGCTTCATGTGTGTAAACTATAGAAGAATGATAAAGTGATATCAGTAAGATGGTAGGACACATGTGGTTGAAGATGTGTATTCTTGATTTTGAGAAACTTGGGAGAAACATCCTCCTTTAGTGGAATTCACATATGATAATAGTTTTCAAGCTAGCATTGGAGTGGCACCTTTCGAAGCTCTTTATGGAAGACCACGCAAGTCGCCTTCGTGTTGATTAGAGTCTATAGAGAGATTGCTACTTGGGCCCGACATGGTTAGAAAGACTTCGGAGAAGATTAGTTTGATTAGGAGAAAATTCATATCTCACATCCTCATCTTTTCGATATAAGTTTTAGAATTTCCTATTCCATCTTTAGTTTTGAATATGTCCTTTCCTTTATTATCCTTTGGGAGGGTAGAACTTAGGATTTAACCTATAGATGGTAGGATTTAATGTAAACATGTTATTCGAACATGTTATGTATGATGGATGCTAGTGGTTGGAAGTGTTTTCTAGTGGATGCTAATGGACGCATATACTTACACTAGGCACTATTATTACTTAGGGATTGGCTTAACGAGGACACTAGAGCATATGCATATGTATGTGTGACCATTTGCAATTTTATTTTATTTTCCATGGTTGCTATAAATGGATGATTATCATATGATTGTTGCATTTGGACGATGACTGTCGCACGCATATAGAACTATCAGTTTTTATTAGGGAATTTGCATTCATTTGGATACATGGCACGGACATGATTGCATAAAAGGGGGTCGACTAAATTTATGGACCGCTTATTCTTTTGCATTAGATAGGGACATTAACACTACACTAATTGCATAAGTATCATAAATCGCTTTAGAAAGACTTAAGGACAATGGGTGTAATGGATGATGGTTGAGTAGTTGGTTGTAGAACTCAGATGAAAACCTTTATTTCATTCTTCTATCCTTAGAAATTTCGGGGACAAAATTCCTTAAGGAGGGGAGAATGTAACAACCCAAAAATTAAGCTATAATAATTAATTAACAAATTAATTAAATGATAAAATAAATTTGTGAAATTATCATAATTGAGCCACGAGAGTTAAACCATTGTGTCCATGGTAATTTTCTGATCAATTTCCATATAAAGAACGTCAGAATCCGAGCTAGAACGAAGAAGATACGAATAAAACAAGAAATTAGAAAAGAATATATATATATATATATATAGGGCTATGTCGACACCTAGGCCGATCTACCCACTACCTTGGTCGACCTGCATGTCGACTTAGCAAGGGGGGCGGTCGACACCTAGGACGACTCGCCTTGTTGAATGAACGAAGAATTTAATTCTTCATTCCTGTAAGCTTCGAACACGTCATTTTAGGTTATTTCCTCTCATCCGGTGCGTCCGCGCTTCCATTCGACGGCTCCTATCTAGCCTATGACGTGGTTGCACCAAATTCAATCTCCAAATCCAATGGTCTGAGATCCATAAGCGCCACTATAAATAAGGCCCTAGCTCTAGCTATTTTTCTCATTCTAGATTTTCTCCATTTGGGTTCGCCTTCTTAGGCAGGACCCTAAAAGGAATAATTTTCCGAGGAGAAGATCATTTTAAATTAAAATATTTAATACCCTTAAGTGGATCCGGGAAGACCAAGGGAAGAGCTAAGGACCACATGTGAGTGATTAGTAATTATTTTATATTTTTAAGTAATTTAAAATAATAGAGTTTCCAATAGTTGTAGTTATTCTACGATTATGGGATAAATTTTATACCGGGTTATTTTCAGTTTTAGATTTATTTTTTAATCTATTTCCTTTTAGCTATTCTCTTTAATTACTTGTAGTTAATTACTGCTAATTATAGCTTTTCCATTTATTTACATTTATTTATAGTATTTATACTTTACTATTATTTACGTTTTGTTTACATCTTTTCTACGGTTGGGATTTTCTTCTGTAATTGTCAGTTTCTTTCTATTTTCCCATCATGCAAGTCACAATTCGAACTGAACCAATATGTTATGCATATACTAGTTTAATTTCCAAATCCTTAAATGTACAAGGTTCCAATGGTACAATTGGCTCAATAAATCACCAACTCAATTTAGGGTTTATAAAGTTGAAAAACTAAGAAATGAGATGAGAGAATTTGTTCCCTAAAATGGCACCCCTAGGGCCATATTTATATAGGTTAGGCAGCTTCATCATCATTGGCATCCTTTAGTATGGGCTTTGACGGTATTGTTGGCAATGATTTCAATGACCCATAGAGAACAGCATTGCGGCATTGATGTAGTAAAGCATTGGTTCAAGGTAGCTCTATCCAATATATTGTCGGTGTCCTTGATGATTTCGTGTTTATTGATGGTGTCCTTCATTAACACCGCTTTGCTCAAATACGCGACGTCTTCGATGTTCTTGTTTAAGGATGATGTGCGATGTGATCATTAATGAAGTGCGGCATAGCTTTGTGTCCCTTTGACGTCCCCGTAAATTAATACTCTCAACATACTTATGAGGTGCGGTGTCATCTTAATGTCGTGTTGATGACTTTCAAGGTTATTGTTGGTAAACCTGCTTTGATCATGATAAGTGAGTGACACATCTTGTACATTAAGGGTGATATGTCTTCGAAGTGATGACATCATGAATGAAGTGCAGCTCCTTGTCATGAAAGGTGGCTTCTATAGATCATAGAATCAATGAAATGTGTTATGGTCACTTGGACACTCATTGATGGCTTACAAAGTGGGTTGTAATTGATCCCTTCGCTAACTTATTCATATGTGACATTTTATATACTCCTTTATTGATGCAGCGTAGTATCCTTTCTCTTCGACGCTAATACATAAGCGCCTTCATGGTTTCGTGTCTTCGACAATAGTTATCGCATGCGATGTGACTGTGAAGCAATTACTAATATCGACACTTTTACTTTGACAATAGCAATGGCTTACGAGGTCATGGCACATCGAACCTCTTTGATGAGAATTGTAGTAGTAACAAGAGGAATCACAGAGCAACTCAATGATAGTCTTCAATAATTTAATATAAATTAGTGAAAACAGAAGACCTTAGGGTAACAACGTACAACAGTGTTTTTAATTATGAGTACTGTCGGTCTTAAGTATTTAGACTATATTTTGACTATGGTCAAGCACATGGCAAAACGAGTGTACCATTACCATAATTTGGTACATGTTGAACTTCTTTAAGTGAACACTACCCAAGAAAGAATTTGTCTCTTTTGTAATCTATGGTCAATATCACCTTAATTAGTAAGTCTGCTTAAAGTCAAAATCTCTAGATAGAGTAAATTATTTTTTTCGAATTGAACCAAGGACTTTGAACGAGACTTATGAAATTAATATGAATATTAACAGATTTTTTTTCATAGACCAAACTTTAGATGTCAAAGTGATACAATGATGACGAAAAGAATACGTGATATATAAATTGTTTAAATATTGATTGTATATTGGGTTCATATCAAAGAGTCAATATGACCATGTTGTTGATTATTTTTTACTAATGATAAAATTAATTAATAATTGTTATAAATTAAAAATTAAATTAATAAAAATGTTATATTAATATTTGAGGAATGTTTTAATTATTTATTTAGAGCTAAAAAATTTAACAGAAAAATTGTTTAAGAGTTGTAGTGTTCCATTCAATAGATGAACTAATTATTTAAAAGTGTTTTCAACTACCACTCAAAGAAGTATTTGACTGGGAAAAAATATCACCCTTATGGCCAGCTAAAAAGGAGAAAAGGAGGGATCCAAATTGTTTGAACCATGTCTTAAGGTCTAAAGCATTTGAAGGAGGAAAACAACAGTGGTTTACGAATATAAATGGGATGGTCATCCCACACTTTTTCTAAGACTTTTCATTTGTTTCTCGCAACCTAGGGCCGGCCATATTTTCCACCATTAGTAGAAGCCAACTCTTAACTTTGCAAACTGTAAAGAAGGAGAAAACATAGCTCCAGAAGGAAGTTTTTAATAGATGACATCGACTCTAGCCAAGGTCTTAATAAGAAAGGCAATTTTTCTGATTTACTTTTATGTACTTATATAAATATGATGATGATCATCATAATGTTTTAAATATATATAGCCATATTTAAAAAAAATTAGAATTTATTTTAGTTAATTCTGTATTTTGAAACATATATATGTATGTATATGTATAGGCCATATAAACGTTTATATATTTAATCTATAAATTTATATATGCATATCTTATATTTATATTTGTACTCGAGAATGGAAGAACTATTTATCGAATATTTACATATATACATATATATAATTAATATAAATTTATTGTCGGATAGATTTATCAATATATATACACATTTATATTTTAATATATTACTATATGTAATTTAAATGTCATTTTATATATTAGTCTTAAAAAATTTAATAATTATTTCAAATTAGCTGATATAATTTTACTGTATAAGTTTTTAAAAAAATTATTAATAAAATTTAACTCAAATAAATAAAATTATATTTATTTATTCTTTTGAATAAATAATCATATATATACTTTATTATTTTATTAAATAAATAAAAAAATTAATTTAAATAAGTCAATGATTTAAACTTTAAATTTTATATTAATTAAATAATCATTGTAGAAAAAAAATATGGATTATATATATTTAATTATTTTATAACATTTTATATTATTTTAGTAAACAAAATTATAATTATTTATATATTATTTTATACCTGTATATTTCCAATGTCGATTTACATATATTATTAATTGTGTACATGTTCTTATATTTATAATGGCAAAAAAATGTTTTTATTTCTTATATATATATATATGACAATTTATACAACATATATATATCATGTGTTTATGTATTAAATATTACACTCGATATCTTTTTGACCATGGGACAAAGTAGTCAACTCTCCCATGAACCTTGGCTATGGTGTGTGTATGTGTGTGTATTGTTTATAATGTCCATATTGTAAATGTGAATTTCATGGCTTATTGAACATACTAATTAATATATAATAAATTAATTTAAAATACATAAAAATTATTATAACATTAATAAAATATATTATTTTCATTAATGAAATAAAATTAAATTTAAAACCATCTTTTTTTAATATAAACAAATATTTATTTATACAAACACAAATAAAAAAGATCTTGCATAAAATAATAAAAGGATTTTTATTGAATTCACTCGTCTTTATCCTACTACCATTGAACCTGTTCCAACAGAATATTCATCTCCATGGTGGCAAAATGCATTATGAAAAACGATGGTACTTTATTGGCTAGGTGGGATGAAACATGTAGGAGATTTCATTTCGGAGTGTTTGACATGTCGAAGAGTTAAGGCATAGTAAAAAAAGCCTAATGAATTGTTAAATCCTTTGGATATACCACAATGGAAGTGGGAAAGTATTTTGATGGATCTTATTGATGGACTTTCTAGAAGCAGAAGAGGAAATGAGAGTGTTTGGGTTATTATTTGTCGACTGACCAAATGCGCTCAATTTATTATAATTAAGAGTATGTGGTTAGCTACATTTTGGTGACTTTATATGTTAGAGAGGTAGTTCAACTAAATGGAGTACCTTCTAGTATTGTCAATGATCGAGAATCGCTTTTTACTAGTGACTTTTGGAGGTGGCCTTGAGGATGCTTTGGACATTATATTGAATTTGAGTATAACATATCGTCCATAGACAGACGGAGTAAATGGGTTAATTGAGTGTTAGATGATTTATTGCATATGTGAATTTCAGATATTGGATCATCTATAGACAAACAAGCAGATCGAATAACTATTAGGCATGTATTAGGAAAGCACCATTGATTTATTTTATGACAACCATGCAGATCTCATCTTGTTTTTGAGACACTAGTAATAGGATTACACTTGGACTAGAGATGATCATGAAGACTTCAAAGAAGGTAGATCTAATTCGTAGAAGGATGAAAACTATGTAGGATAGGCAAAAATCGTATATTGATAAGAGACGAACAGAGTTGGAATTTGGTTTAGGCGACGTGATTTTTTGAAGGTCTTTCAAATAAAACATGTTATGTGGCCTGGTAATACATGAAAGTTGGCACCAAGGTTTTTATGGCCTTTTCCGATGTTAGAGAGAGTATGGAAGTTAGTATGTAGAGTGACGCTTTTTGAAAAGTTGGAGGAAGTTCATGTTGTTTTCCATGTGTCGCACATTCGAAAGCATTCACCAGATTCAACTATAATAGTCGAGTTGAGTCAGTTAGAAGAGATCAAAGTATAGAGAGATTCACTTGTTCGTTATGCACCTAGTAGCATCATTGAGCATAGGACAAAATGACTCTAGAACAAAGTAGTTAAATTGGTTAGATTGTAGTACAGAAATGATTAGACTGAGAGTATTTAGGAGCCAGAGGAGAAGATTAAAAATTCTCATCCCTCGCTCTTTTCTAGTACATTTTCTGTGTTTTATTGGCTTAGTTAAGTTAGGAAATTGGTTGGTGTGGTATGCTTTATTGTATGGCTTATGTTTTATTACATAACTTGACTATATATATATTTCATACATATAGAAATTACCTTATATTTTAAGATGCTTTACACACATCCATACATGTCATGATTTTTCATATATATAGGGGAAGCATTAATTAAAATTATACAATCACCACATGCCATATTCATGACATATGTTAGATTTGATGGACATCTAATGTCTATTTGCATGTATATGCAGATTATAGTTGGTATCCATATGAATATCATATATTATATTATTTTAAAATGGATATGTTCGACATTAATTGTTTGGATTGATTTGATTGTGGTGTGGTTTGAGTGCATGAAATGCACATGCACATAGTTGATATTGTATGGTTTAATCTACGAGTACATTTATATGTCTTATAGAAACTTGGGGATGAAATTATTTTAAGGAGGGAGAATGTAATTCCCTAGATTTTTAATAAATTTATTTAATCACCTTAAAAAGGCCATTTTATTAATTTTACATAAAATAAAGAAATATAATTTTTATAAATTAAGGAATTTGAGAAATCTGATTTAATTAATGTGTAGAGTAGATTTTTCTAGTTAAGTTTCATATATAAAGTGCTAGAAATATATAACAAATGAAGGAGATAAGGATCCTTTACCGAAACATACTTTTTGAGCCGAATGGGTCGGAAGCCTAAGTGGGCCTCAATTTTTATTCCAGAACTAGGGTTATAACAAAAGAGAAAGTAAGTGTAATTTCATTCTACTTGTCTTCTTCTTCATCTCATAGCCGTTATAGATCCCTTAATAAAAAATTCCACTTTTCTACCACAAATCAACTCCATATCAATCGAATAGAATATAAAAACGAAGAGAAAAGTGAGAGAAACTAAATTAAATCAATATTTACTCAAATTAAATGATAATTGCTAGGGAAAATCATTTCGGGAGAGAAAACTTAGAGATTTCCATTAAATACAATCAATTCAGAAATTCTAGTTAGGTGGGGTTTATCTACGCAGGTTAATGTGGTTAGATATGCACTAAAATCCATTTATATATCTTATTAAAGTTTAATAATATGATTTAGAATTGGTATTATAAATTATTATTATTTCTAGTTAACTTGGTAACTGGATGAACCCTAGATTATCACCTGAATAACAAATATTGATATGAATTGGGAGAGGATAAATTGAGTAAAAATTCACCTTAAACTTTGTAGATAGATTTATACACTTGATAGATAATCATTTTGAGATGATAAAAATTAAATTTGTAGGTATATCGACTGTGGTATGGTTCATATGGTCTTATCAATAAATTATATCAAAAATTGAGTTATGATTGAATAAATCATTTGGGCATATTAAAGGTGTTAATGAATAGGAATAAGTTTTTAAAATGAACCAGTAATGTGTCATAATTCATTCTCATAGTTCGAAAAGAAGGTAGAACGAAATACGAACCAAATTGGATGAAAATGATGGAGTTTGAGGTATTGAAAACTCAACAACTAGCAAACGGTCGACTGGCTGCGACTCATTAATCGATTGGTGGCACTCGAGAAAACCTAAGAAAACATTAGAAGACAAAAAGTAAAACCGAGGGAGAACAATCGATTAAAAAATACCATCAATTGACTGAATAGTCAAACTGTCTGTAGTAACTTTTAGTTAATCGATCGATTGACCATGGACGGTCAATTGATCGCCTAAATTAGGCCCACTTAAACGTGGATGTACATTACGCCTTGTATTTTGTTTGAGGCTAGTATTCCATATACATTTGATGTGCTGGATTAGCCTATGACATCCCAACAATGCATAACGTGACACATAGCTCAAGCATGGGATTATATCACATTTAGATTGCTCCTATCTTTACTATTAGCACAACGAGACGCGCATTTTAGTATATGGATCATTACGATATATAGTGGGGTTAACGTTGTGTTGGTCGGTGTACCTACAATGGAATTGATTTATTGTTCGATCCCTACATGTTATTAGTTGAACAATAAAGAGTGCCAGACTAAGTAGTGAAATTGTGCGGACAATTTACCATTGAAATTGTATACTTGATTTGTTACGTAGTGTAATTGTATAAGCAGTTTATTATCGAGATTGTATAACCGATACATTGTTAGGTTTACCGGGTTTAGGATATTCGACCTTTGGGTGGAATCTATATAGGTTGTTAATGGATTTACGCGTATTATAGAATATTGCCCTACATTAATGATTTAGCTAACTTATTGGATGTAGGTTTACATGTTTAAGTAAATTAGATTATGTAGATTATAAATGACAACTTCTCCGCTTATTAGCACCATATCATTAGTGATATTTCTTACTCATTGGACTATGTCTGGTTCCCTCTCTCTTTCCCTCTTTATACCTACTTTACAGGTTAACAAGGTTATAGGGTGGCGTGACTAGAGTAAGATACATGCAGAAGATGACCATGCATACTGAAGTTATTTTATTTACGGTCATTCTATTTGCATCTTATTGTACTAGTTGGACAGATATTTATTTGTCTTTTCAGTTGTTTATTAGGAACTTTCCCTATTTTGTTTCCAACATTTGGTCACTACTTGTTTAAGATGTGATATTTGGTTTATTTCAGTTATTTATGTTTTATTCCTTCCATTGTAAGACCTAAAATTGTAGATGTTTATCTTTGTACCATATAAACTATCATAACCTAATGATCTGTCCTTCTAGGCACACCACGAGTTCTAACGTTGCTTTTATATAGTGAACCGGTGTCTTTGGGAGGGCGGGTGGTAACACTCACAATCGCTCTTAACACCATTCTAGCATCCGACCAGTCAGAGTTAACTAACAAGGCATATGAATAAACGAAGTTAGCTTCATCATTCCTTGTTCCACCTAAGTCAGAAATTTACTCCTTTGACATTTGACGCGTTGGGCACATTCGATCATTACGGTAGATGGAAGCTTTGGTAAAGTAATTAAGTGTATAGATGATAAATACTATTTTGTTTTACAAAAAGTACATAAATGTTTATGATGGGTACATATGATATTTTATATAAAATGGAAAACGACATTAATAATGTCCATCCCATTATAAAGGGTTGTTATCACATAGACCACATGGTCAGACATGTAGGATCAGGTGCATTATTAATAGGGTTAAAAAGGGAAATTTCAGAAGAAATCTTTTATTACTTTACAACGTATTCTATTTAATACTGATTAATAAAAATGTTTTGGGATTTAGTTAATCTATATATTAAATATTTTATGTTTTTTATTATAATTTAATTATATTATATTTTAATTTAATTTTGGATAATTATATATTTTAATTTTATAATATATTCCCAAGCACAATATAAACATTATAACTTTATTTAATAATGTGATCTAATCAAGGGTTAATATGATGAAAATATACATATAATTAATTGTGATTTATGGTTAATGAATTGATATAATGTTGTAGGTGAATAATGATGTCATATTCATATACATATATACATCTACATTAATATAAACAAGTAATAAATTGAAAATTTTCGACCTTTATTTAATTTATCCATTTTATATTTATATATAACATTATATAAATTAACTTTAAATATTATTTAGGAAATTGAAAAACAAACAATAAAAAGCAATAAATTTTTTTTACATAAATTCAATTGCATATATATAATATTACATACACGCAAATATATATATATATATATATATATATTACTCTTGTTATACATATAAATATATATGATTAAATTATATCATTTAAATTTAAAATAATTTTTGTATAAATATTATATATATATATATATAAATATATGTTAACTCTAAATATATTTAAAATTCAAAATTTTAAATTAATTTGGCTTTTTCAAAATTTAAATGGTTTTCTAATGCCGTAAGCAATTGGAAAAAAAATACCGTTTTTAAAAATTAAAAATATATGTGCATATTCATTTAAAATTAAATATTTATACAAAATTCAACTTTTATATCTTTTTTAGTTTTTCAAAATAAAAAAGTTAAAAATGTCATGAGAAAATATTTTTTTAAATTAAAATCCGTATACACACACTAACAAACACATAAACGCAAGCTCACAACCACACACCAAGCACGCGCACATACGCACATGTACACAGACACACACATACAGATATATAAATAAATAAATACATACATACATACATATGTATGTATGTAATGAGGAAACCCTAACTTTATTATTAATTGCTTGCATTAATAAACTCATTGTAATGATTCAACTTTTCGACCCTTGAACGTCGACAGTACATACAATCCACGGTATTCGTGTGCCGAACATCCACATGCCAAAAAATCTGATAATTAGGTTAAAATAAAAAAACAAGAAATTGAACAAGTAACAGAAAAACACAGCATCAAAATCTCACAACGGAATGATAACATATAATATCAAAAGGCAGTACAAACCGCCACGCTAAGATACATGGCATTTCAAAGTAACAATAATAAGTATTATCATCCATCTGTACAGTTATAACAACATGTTCTCACATATGCTGATATATACAATACAGTAATGTAGCAGAAATAAGAGTACTACGGTTGGTAATCATCCAGCTCCTCTCCATAAGCTCCAAAGCATATATAGCTAAATGTTGAAATATTCTCGGAACTGACCCGAACATTATAAGAAAATAACACCCAGATCAGTCTGGTAAACCAGCGTAAGAAACTCAAGAAATATGTGACATATAACAACACCTTTTAAGACCACATGGAATACCATAACGGTTATCCCCTCTAATGAGCCAACCATTTATTAAGTACATATCTTGATATAATAGATAATGTCTAGGGTGTAGAAAATAGATCAGAAAATAGTTGTTGTGCGTACGGCACAACAATAATAGGTATACAATTAATATTGCAAAGGTCAGTTCGTGTATGGATTTATCCACGGAGATCACTTTGGTCTAGTTAAATCTGAACTCCATAACAAGGATCGGAAGCTTCATGCCAAGCAAAGTATATCTCTAGATATAATAAACTGTAAGGTGAACACAACTGGTCCAACGATGAACTGCGTGGCACCAAGTATCAACAACTCCCACGCACAACATACCGATAAGCATACTCTAGATCTGGGATTGATATACGCTCTTGCATAAGCTAAACCCAAGGTTGTGCATCCTACTTTGGTTTTAGTTATTTCTTATGTCGAGGGTATGTTCGGCATCTTTCACACGAGTCTTCATCACTCAAGTAGCACACGAATCCTTAAATAGGTCCATCATCTTGAATAGATCACAAATCGCCACATGGATCTAAGCATCTCGAATAGATCTCGAATCTCCAGATAGATTCCCGCATAAGTCCTACGACGAATGCTAACGTTGTCCTCTCGCTTGGAATACACCGCAAGATAGACAGTTCCACATGATAGCATCATTCAAAATGTTAAAACTGACTTCTCCTTTGGACTTAACCTTAGGATAGATAGTTCAACTCTACAACATTCCACTTCACGGCTGCTTCCAAAACATTGATCGCATATGTGCTTTTGAACAGGTCACGATTTCGAGTCATCTCATATAAGTACGCTCCCTAGTTTACTGGGCGCTCCAAAACCAATCGATGGATTTTAGGTTAACTTAACCCTGATTCTTTCAGAAATAAATAGACAATACATAAGGGTGGGTAAAATCTCCTACCCAGACGGATTTCCTTGTCAATTAGCCTAGATGAGCAAGAAGATTTTATACATACAATATAGCACCTACGAAGATAATTGTACCATATAGACCTCGTGTTTCTTTAAAAATTTCCTAGGTTATTTTGGACAATTTTAACAGTCGACTAATCAACTATCAAATACAAGATATATAATCATCATCGGAAACCAAGTCGCATATACTTATCACACGAATAAACACACAAAACTTGATTAAGTCACACAAGAGACCTCTAATCCCATTTTTATGTAATTAGTACTTTTTATTAGTTAAAACCTCTTTTATTTGTAAAACTTTCTTTTACCTAATAAAACTTCATTGACCAATCACTACTATTCATTTGTACTCTTTCAATACTTCAAAATGTTTTCATATACTTATCTCAATAGGTACATATTTATAAATTATTAACAAGATTTCTTACTTTAAAACTTTATGTTTTCTAACATTTTCAAAAAATTCCATACTTATAATTTTTTTCAAAATACACATTTTAAGGATCTAAGTACTTTCACAAATCCATTCAAAATGTTTAAGACTAATGCTACTTTAACATTGTCACTACAAACCCAAAACCATTTCACTTATGCTTATCTTTAAAACATTCTTTAAAGATCTATTTACATTCATAGGTGTAATAAAAAAGGGTTAAAGACGAATGTTATTAACACACTACCACAACAAATCCAAAACCATTCCCTGCTTGTTTTATCTTTAAAACATCCTTTTTAAAGATCTAAGTTAATATTTGGTTAAATTCGACAATTGACAAGTCAACTACCGAGTTAAAATGAATGCATATAGAAATCATGGTTCGTATACTTGACTCATTTCCAACATTCCAACTTATACCATTGCTCATTCAAGATTGAAGCTGGGTATGTTTGAGCACTGGTTGCATATCAATGCCTTGCCCAGACACTTCATTCTTGAATCTCATGGATAGATAAGTTTACATTATTGGCTTTTAGTATTAAGTGTAGTATTAATGATTTTCATAAATGAGTAAAAAAATCAACACGATTAACACGATTTTGTTATTTCCGACTTAAATATTCCACGGTCAAGAGGAAAGCCGGTAGGTCAGTGCTCTGCTTCTGTCCCTACACAAACATCAATCTTAACTCTCATAAATTGAAAAGCCTACTTTGTTGGCTTTTAGTGTTAAGCATAATTAATTATTTTTCAAACAATTAATTAAACAAAACAAGATGTAACTACTAAGCAATTCATAATCGCTTTCTAAATCCTTTGTTTATAATTTAAAACTCTTTTATAAATGATATATATAAGTATATTAATTTATTTACAAAACCACGTACTTAATAGAACAATTTAAAAGACATTTTGTTACATAAGATATTTATACTTTGAAAAATAGTCAACTCATTTTCTAAAAACTATATACACTTAAAATTAATTTTGAAACACTTTAAAATACTTATAATAGTTTTTAAAACATTCACCCAAAATATTACTTGAAAACAACAAGTTTACAATTCACTTAAAAACTTGGAAAACCCATGTTTCCTTTATATTTAAAAGTAAACCCTCTTCGTTAAAAATTTATTGCTAATTCTTCATAAAAATGTCAAAACACTTTTAAAATGATATAATAAGAGTCTAAAAACACTTGTAAAAGAACGAAACCAAATACTTAATTTAAAAGTTCTTTCCAAACCTTTAATGTTCTAAAACAAAGGCTAAACGGGGCAATTTTGCACAAATGTAAATTTGACCACTTTTCAATATATTACTCAACTTTTCAACATCCAAACTTCTTATGGCAGCAAATTCATATATAAACCATCACAAATATAATGAGAAACCCTAAGGGATCTTTATACAAAGTTCCATAGAAATTTCCGAACATAAGGCAATTCCTATGTACATCTATAGCGACTACCACTATAACAACACTTCCAAATCCAAGTCCAACTTAACCAAAGTTCAACTAAAACTTATGTGCTTTGTTTCCTGGCCATGCAATAGGTCATACTAGTCCATTCAAGTCCATTTTCCAAGTTCTACATACGGATTATATGTGTCATTTGTTTTCAAGCAAGAATCAAAACCAATATTACAACATATGTCTTTATCAATTCAAACAACATATACACAATCAAACACAAGCACATATACACAATATTTTCATTCAAGGTGGTGAGTAAGCTCAACCTTAACCAAAAAAACAAGCAAGATCCCGACAACTAAGTCCTTCCCCAACCTTGCAACTACCTTCGCTTTCTACCTTACCTTGCTTACACATGCCTCTAAGCCCAAACACCTTGAAATAGCTCACAACCTAAGTTCATGGGGTGAGATTTGATTTACATCTGAGTTTGTTTTGGATTTATTTTTTATAGGAATTTTGTGAAGAGGAAGACATAAATTGTGATGTCTTTTTGTGTAAAAATTGTGAAATGAATTCAAGGGTATGCCCCTTCTTTTATAGGCTTAAAATGGTTTTGCCTAAGCTTGTTCTCACCACACCACCATGCCATGGAAGGCTCCCCCCTCCATATACCTAACACTTCCCCTTTACACCTCTTACCTTTAGCAGAAGACCATTATACCCCTAAAATTTTAATATCTCTTCTCCATTAGAAATTTCTACAACCTTCCAATTACTTTATGAATCAAAGTGTGTTAATTAATTCCTAATTTGTTCATATGTTCATTGGTTTAACACAAAAGAGTTTGAACAACATATATCGATCAAAAAGCTATTTATCGATAAACCGATTTTTGGTCACATTATAGATATTTCTTTGAAGTATTATTTTTGTCAATATTTTTTCAAACAAGTTTACCATCAATAGTTATTATTTAAAGGGTGTTAACAAGGTTATCAAATCAATTTAACAAAATTTAATTTATGATTTAAATACTTAAATAATTTAGATATTTAAATACGAAGTGTTTGAAATTCCTAGTCGTTATATTCTCCCCCACTTAGAATATTTCATCCTCGAAATTCCAACATGAGTAACCAAAGAAACAATCACACATCATTACTTAATAGTATCAAAATCACTAGCAAACAAAAGCTCATGGTTTTTTCAAGTTCAAACCATTCCTAATTGCACAAGGATGATAAACTATCTACCAAGCGTACCTTACGCTCGACAGCCTTAGGTTATTACTTAGTCGATAATTCATCTACTTCATAACAAATAAAAGAGTCATCCCTTAAACTCTCCATAAGCCAACAAACATGGTATACAAACATACTAAAGCCCGTACGATGCATATGGACCATCCATACGCAATATTTGGTCTTATTACTAGTTCGATCACATAAATTTTACTTCCAAACTAGTATAGATCACCTGACCTCTCTAGTAGGGACTTCGATCTGGTTCGTTGATTAGAAACCTTCATCTTCCTTACGTAGACATATGCTATGATAAAGAAAATCAAGATCATATCAGGAATCAATACCAAGTGTTTGACATCAATAATTGAGTGAAAAAATCCTTGTTTGGACCGGTGTAAATCATCTTGAAACCATGTACTCAAATACTGGATCAAGAACAGTCAAGGGAATAGAACAATCTATATATAACTTACGTACTTACCCTACTGGTTTCTTAACTATACCAATATCCTTTAAATCACATTCTTCTATACAAATAGTATATCACACCAAACTAAATTCATTTACGAATCATTTCACAAAACATTAACTTCAAGTTTATGAACATTTTATAACTTAAGTTCATACTCGTATAATACTCTACTACATCCTTAGAGTCTGTACAAAACATCAAATTAATTTACTTAACAAGGATGATTAATAATTTGAACAATTTTTAACTTACTACCTTTTTAAATTCAAATGTTATGTAAATTCAACTTTATATTTTCAAAAACACTTAACTACGAGTTCTATAATGATTCGGAAGTTTTCGGCCGTCCAACATCATCGGAAATCCCTTTCCATTTTTAACAAATGAAAACTACCTAACAACATATCATATCATGATTCACATAACATATTGTCCTAATGCATAGGCTACATGTGTCCATGAAATACCAAGAAAATTTTAGAATAAAACACCAGGTTTTATTTCGAACCATTTTGAAATAATATATACATATAACTTTTGTATATCAAATCTAACTTTCGAGATTAAATCAAAATCTATTTTACCAAAACAATTTGTAGTAAGCTACTATAGTTGCATCCCCTCTTTGAAACCCAAAAATGAATGACGATGATGCTCCAGTCATCACCTGAATTATTTTCAAGCAATAGATGTGAGTTTAGTACATGCAAGTCATGCCTTTCGGACTTAAACAAAATCATTTTTTAAGCGCTATCAAATACTTCATAAATATTACTAAGTATCATGACCCCAATTTCACAAACCAATTTCTCAAATATATGCTTTCAAATAATACTACTACTATTTTCCTAAAATCCTGAAAAACATTCTCAAAGACACCGGGATTTAAGTTCTCAAATTCTCAGTTTAACTCCTCTTCTTTTACAAACCATTTTTTTTATAAATCATACTTATATAGATTACTTTCTTATATAAACCTTTTCAAAAATGCTTAGTTACAAAGTAACTTATCTCTTCTTTAGATTACAATAAACATCGTTTACTAAATTTAACTTTTGTAAAAGTAACTTCTGGCCCAACATTATCACCGAATGCCTTTTAGTAAAATTGTGAAACTAAATTCACAAGGTGTTTGTTTCAATGCATCTATAATTACTTTCTTAACCTAGGTGGTGAAAAGGTACAACTACCCATAAACTGGTTTAGCATAAATCAATAATCAACAAGCAATAGTCAATGCTCATAAACTAGTCAACCATGGCTAAGCTAATCAACGAGAGATAATAGATAAACATCATTAACCCCTACATGAATTAGACTACACTATCAACTTATCCTATATATATAAAACTAATATATAGAAAATACATATACACTCTCATATGTATAATACACTCAACTCATGTTAGGGCATTCAATTACCCTATCTCTTAATGAGTCATACCCAACCAAAGCAAAGGTTCTCGCTTAACCTTCAGCTGTGATACCACTTGTAATGATTTTACTTTTCAACCCTAAAATGTTGACACTAAATACATCATCGGTATTGGTGTACCGAGCACCCAAGTGCCAGAAACTCGGATAGTTAGGTAAAATAAAAAAACAAGAAATAGAACAAGGAAGCGGAAAACACAACATCATAACTTCACAATGGAACGATAACATATAATATCAAAATAAAGTACAAACTTTTAGTCTAAGATATATAGCATTTCAGAATTACAATAATAAGTATTATCGTCAGCCTAGATAGTTACAACAACCTGTCCTCACATATGCTGATATATACAATATAGTAATGGAGCATAAATAAGAATACTACCATAGGTAATCGTCCAGCTCCTCTCCATAAGCTCCATAGCATCCATAGCTAAATCTGGAAGTATACTCAGAACTGACCCGGGCATTGTAAGAAAATAATAACACACGGACCAGTCCGGTAAACTAGTGTAAGAATCTCAAGAAATATGTTTGACATATAACACCACCTTATGAGAACGCATGGAAGACCATAATGTTTGTCCTCTCTAACGAACCAACTATCTAGTACATATCTCAATATAATAGATAATGTAGGGTGTAGAACATAGATTGAAAAATAGTTATTGTGTGTATGACACAACTATAATAGGTACACAATCAATACCACTAAGGCGCATTCTTATATTGATTTTTCTATGGAGATCTCTTCGGTCTAGCCAAATCTGAATTCCATATCAAGGATCTGAAACTTCCTTTTGAGCATCATATATCTCTAGATAGAATTTACTACAAGGTAAACACAAAAGCCTAACGATGAATTGTGTGGCACCAGGTATCAATAACTCCCACACACAACATATCGATAAGCTTACTCTAGATCTGAATTGATATACCCTCTTGGGTAACCTAAACACGAGATTGTGCATCCTACTCTAGTTTTAGTCATTTCTGATGTCAAGGCTACGTTCAGCTTCTTTCACACAAGTCTTCATCACTCGAGTAGCACATGAATCCCTAGACGGATTCCATCATCTCGAATAAATCATGAGTCACTACATGGATCTGAGCATCTCAAACAGATCTAGAATCTCCATGGAGATTCCTACATAAGTCCTTCGAGAATTCCAACGTTGTCCTCTCTCTTAGAAAACTCCTCGAGATATGCAGTACCACATGATAACATCGTTTGAAATGTTAACACTGGCCTCTCCTTTGGACTTATCCTTAGGTACACTCCCCCGCTTACACTCCCCCGCTTATTGGGCACTCCAAAATCTGGTCTATGAATTTTTAGTTAACTTAACCCAGTTCTTTTAGAAATAAATAGATAATACATAAGGGTTGAGAAAATCTCCTATCCGGATGGATTTCCATATCATTTGTCCTAGAAGAGCAGGATGAGTTTATAAGTATAGTATGACATCTCCAAAGATAACTTTACCATATTGACCTCATGTTTCTTCTAGATATTTACTAAGTTATTATGGTCAATTTCGATAGTTGATTAAGTCACTATCAAATAGAAGATAAATAATCATCATTGGAAACCAAGTCCCATATACTTATCATATGAATAAAGACACAAAATATTATCAGGTCACACAAGCGACCTATAATCCCCTTTTTATTTAATTAATACTTTTTATTAATTAAAACCACTTTTATAAGTAAAATTTCCTTTTACAGAATAAAACTTCATTTATTAATCACTACTATTCATTTGTACTCTCTTAATACTTCAAAAGGTATTCATATACTTATCTCAATTCATAAATCATTAACAAGATTTCTTACTTTAAACTTTTACGTATTCTATCTTTTTCAAAAGATTCTATACTTGTAATTTCCTTCAAAATATCCATTTCAAGGATCTAAGTACTTTCACAATTCCATTCGAAAGGTTTAAGACTAGTGTTACTTAAACATTGCCACTACAAATCCAAAACCATTTCACTTATGCTTATCTTTAAAACATTCTTTTAAAGATCTATTAACATTCATAAGTACAATCAAAAAGGGTTAAAGACGAATGTTATTAACACTTTGTCGCAACAAACCCAAAACCATTCCATACTTATATTATCTTTAAAACATCCTTTTTAGAGATCTAAATTAATATTTGGTTAAGTTCGATAGTTGACAAGTCAACTACCTAGTTAAAACGACCGCTTATAGAAATCACGATTCGTAAACTTACCTTACTTTCAACATTCCTACTTGTACTATCCCTCGTTTAAAAGTGAAGTAAGGTAAGTTAGAGTACCATTTGCATATCAAAGCCTTGCCTAGACACTTCATTCTTGAATCTCATAGATAGATAAGTTTACCTCGTCGATTTTTAGTTTTAATATAATATTAATGATTTTCATAAACGACTAAGATATCAACACGATTAACACGTTTTCGACATTCCCAACTTCACAATTCCTCGTTCAAGTAGGAAGTTGATAGGTTAGAGCTCTATTTCTTCTGTCCTTACTCGAACATCAATTTTAATTGTAACAACCGCCATACACCTCCGATGTAGGACGATTGTCAAAGGAAAGAAAAGAAGTAAACAAGAGAGATAATAGAGTAGAAAGGAGAAAGAAACATCAATCAATCACATATCCTTTTATATATATCACAACGCACCGAATAAACTATAATAATCATCGCATATATAAAACAAGCAAGACAGTAATAACTACAAGAACCACAAAATTAGAGTCACATGCTCGTACAATTACAAAAGAGTAATAGAGTTCATACAACTTATAAATAAATTCAATTGATAAACTATTTGAAATAATGATGAGTCAAACACTATCAAAGCTCCACAGTGTCATATAGTGTAATATGCAATAACAAACTCAGATGTAAATATGAGTAAACGTCATATCCTGCGAGTCCATCTGCAGAACTCTATATGTCATCCAGACCTGCTCTCTAGTCTGGTCATTTAAGAGTACCCGAGATAATAAGAAGCAAAACATAAAACCTCGAGACAACATTTTGGTGTGAGCAATAGCAATATCAAAATACTATAAAAGTCGATAAAGTATATGAAACAGAGGGTATATAAATCATACCTGACTTGTCCTTGCAACCAAAGAGTTAGCACATAGGATTTATAATATGTTACTCTGTAACATCAAAAGGGGTACTTTATACTAAGTAAACTGTAGGGGTGCCTAGATGTCCCTACCCACAATACCTACATCATGTGACATCCCTAGAGTGATAGGTAACTAACAAACATAGCATCCAATAAAAAACACTAACTATCACTCAATGTACTCTCTATATAAGGTAACTCATATGGCCTCCTTACTGTTAGGGATTAATGGAAATTGTAGTTTTTAGCTGTACTCTTGTATCTCATAGCCCAAAGCTAGATACGTGTCTCGTAGCCCAAAGCTAGATACGTGTCTCGTAGCCCAAAGCTAGATACATGTCTCGTAGCCCAAAGCTAGACAATAGACCCAAAGCTACTGCTCTAGGGTATACATATCCACTCAATGATCCATAGGCATCCCCACTCATAATACCTCTGCTTAGAGTACAACAGAAAACAATTCAAGTACCAACGATCCCTTAGCACATATATCCTCACCCACCCTTTTGTTCAATCTAGATTCCATTATTCTTGAGGAACCCTCTCATGTTCCTCTATTCCACGGCTCCCTCTAATATCGAGCCACTTTCTTCGGTACCGACTCCCTTCACGAGTCACCAACCGAAGATCCAAATATTTTATCATATTGTTACATTAACATCCAATCGTTAAGCGAACAATCCAACACCTCCACCATGATCTACCGAGTCCTCTGCTTCCTCCTTGTACAAGCCTAACCCCAATACAATCACCAAAACAACTCTTCGTAGAGTAATAATGTTATCCCACCTTTTGGTCAAGGCTGGAATTTCAACAAACTAGCTGGAAAGTGATGGATATCAGGATTGGAAATCGATTGGAAACAAGGTTTTGATCGATGTCGTCAAAATTTGGTCGAGCTCCGATCATGGCGGGATCGATAGGAAATGATGATCAAGGCTAGAAGAGGCTACGTCTCAAATTTCAGGTCAAACAGAGTTCATTTACTCAAGATACTCGATCAATTCGAACAAGGTGTTCGTATCGATCAGCATGGATACGAACAGCGCCTTCGTATCGATCAGTAGGAAGGCCAGATGAGTTTCGACTCGATGACAGTGGACCCGGATCGGATAGGTAAACGTGCGATGGTTTGTTTGACTCGATATTGTTCATATCGATCAATGTTGGGTACCTCAACTCGATATTGTTCGTATCGATCATTGTTGGATACCTCAACTCGATACTGTTCGTATCGATCAATGTTAGATACTTCGACTCGATATTGTTCGTATCGATCAATATTGGATACTTCGAATCAATACTGTTCGTATCGATCGAGTCGTTGCGAAGAAGACTGGAAGTGATAGTAGATGGATGTGAATGAATGGTCATGAAGCCTGGATACGAACGAAAGCACAGATGATCGATACGAAAAGAAGCACAAAGACACAGCACTCGATCGACATGATGATTGAAGCAATCAACTCGGCGTCAAGAGTGAATCGATCCAGAAGTCACGCACCACGTCATCTCCTTAGCACGTGCGTCGATCGATTCGAAAGGAACGACTTGAAGGTGATCGATACGAACCAAACAACTAACTGAAAATCCCAATTCGTATCGATCAATTATCTCCTAAACCACAAGTCCAAATGCTACGAAATTTTGACAGGAGCTTACATGCATGCTAAAGAATGTCCACACCAAATTTCGACTCCATTGGATGCAATCTTGATCGATACGAAATTCGTTCGTATCGATCACGGATCGGGCCAAAACTTCACGTGCTTAGGCGCGCGGCCTGGTCACATGCCAGAGAGGGTCTCTCGAGGTCTGAGCGAAATATCAGCCTCCTACACCTATAAATAGAGCCCCAGGGCATACAGAAAAGGGATCTTCTTCTTCTTTGAATTCTCCAACGCCAAGACTCTGCCGGATCCAGATCTGAATTCCATAGCTGCTGCTACAAACGAATTTCACTACTGTAAATCATGATTATCGACTATAACCTGCTGTAATCAATTGAAATCCTCAAGTGAACATCAATAAAATTATCAACTTCAGAGTGGACGTAGGCAAGATTGCCGAACCACTATAAACCTTGTGTCTCTGTCTAACTGTCTACGTTTTAAATTTATTATTCTTCATTTTTTATCCTCTACATTACTTAGATCTGTGATTTGTGGTCATATATTGTTGATTTGTGTTTGTACACTGGTGCTTTCACGACATTTGGGGTTTGTGACCAATTTTGGCGCAAACACTTTGGTGCTTTCATTGAGAGGGAAACCAGCGTCCGCTATACCAAATTTGGAGTTCAAATCTAAAGAGCCATGACAAGACAATCAAGTAGAAGACAAAGAGCGGAGAGAAGTCAACAAGAGGGAAGTTAAGAGGCATCCTCTGGAGCTAGAGAAGGACAAGCTTCGATCTACATCATCGGGGATGAAATAGAGGCTATGGCGAATTCAATTCATGAAAGGTTGTTGAAGAATCAACAAGAAATGATACAAAACTTCTTTGATCAGATGAGAACAGCAGGAACAGCTGGAGCTTCAGGAGATCAGATCCATAGAACAGGAGTAGAAGGTCCAAACAAGCAATTGAATGGAGCAGCTCAGCAAGGCGCAACCCCTGATCAGCACACCACTACTAATCTGGATGGATCTAGGTTTGGGGGCACACCGCCCCACAACGATGGTCCAGTTCGTGGAGGAATTCCGGTTAACACCACACAACAGGATGCTGGTAGGAATGTAGGAGCGCAGGATGAGGAGTACGTACTAGAATTCCCTCGGGGACTCGGGGGGCAACCATTGGCTGACAAAGCAGGATTGGCTGAGATTATCAGGCGAACTATGCACAAAGGTTTGACGAACAGAGATCTGGAAGGAGTAAACAGGAGTCCGTTTACTCGTGACATCAGAATGGCTCGGAATCCACCAGAATTCAAGCTACCTACGCTAGAAGTATATAATGGAGAAGCTGATCCGACTAATCACTTGATGAGATATACAAGACATATGGAAGTGCTGGGGGCATCGGAGGAAGTAATGGGCAGATGTTTCCCTCTATACTTAACAGATATAGCTGCGATGTGGTTCAGACAGCTGGAGGAAGGATCTATCAGGACATGGACAGAATTGGTGAACAGGTTTCTGAAGCAATTTTGAGTTCATATCAATAGGCCGAAGAACGTGATGACGCTAACGTCAGTAAAGCAAAGGACGGATGAGTCGCTCAGAGCTTTCTTGACTTGGTTCAATGCCGCGGTTGTTTCGGTGGATCGGCCAGATCCATCGATGGTTTTAATGGCGGCAGTGTCAGGAGTCAGAGAGGATTCAAATTTCAAAGTATCTCTAATACGGGACCCACCAATGGATCTTGGGGAGGTCTTTCATGAAGCTTTGAGATTCCTTCGGCAGGAAGATGCGTGTTCAGATATGAAATTAAAGGAGGTGAATGCGACTGAAGATGGTGGGCCATCTAGCGGAGGCTCGGATAAAGATAAAGCGAAAAGGAAGCTGGATGACGAATCCAGAAAAGCTTGAAAGCGGTGGAGGGAACCAAAGTTTTCCACTTACACAGGATTAAACGAAACATTGGAACGGATATTCGTGGAAACTCAGAATCGCCTTCCCTATCGGAGGCTGGCTAGGAGAGAACCCTCGGATCGTGAAAAGGCATCAGGGAGGCACTGTCTTTTTCACGATTTAGACGGACATGATACCAACAGTTGCAGGCATCTAAAGGACATAATTGAGGAGCATGTAAGGAATGGACAGTTGCGACAATATGTCGGGGCTCGGAATGCGGCGGTGGAGCAGGGGCGACCACTGTCCACCCCAAATAACGACGGCGCGAGGCCCAGGAATGATGGTCGATTGGTTATCAATTGACCAGGATAATACGAAATAAGTAGCAAACTACTAGCAAACGACCAAGTCATTTACTCATGTACGGGGACGGAGATGGCCCCTAGGCATGCTCTGACTGACGATAAACCACAACGCTATGGTTTGTGAACTCTGTTTCTTCTTTTTGGTTTGGAAATTTGCTTTTTCTGGTTGGGTTTTGGAGTTTGGATTGAACTCCTGATTCTGTTTGATTTCTGGTTTGGATTTTCATTTGAATGATTGTTTTCATTTTTGGATATTGGTTTTGATTTCGGATGTGGATTTTTGGTTTTTCTGATTTGATTTGGATTTTGGATTGGATTTTGATTGGATTTTCCTCTGATTTTCGGTAAATGGTAGTCGAGTATGGACTATGATCGGCAAGGGTCCGAAGCGACCAGGATTCGGCCTAGGACTTAGGCCCAATATTATTGGTTACTATTTTAGGTCGTCGAGCATGGACTATGCTCGGCAAGGGTTCGGAGCGACCAGGAATCGGCTTAGGACTTAAGCCATGGAAATTATTTAACGCCCAAGGACACTGGGCCACGGTCGTTAAGTGTGGATCGCGCTTGGCAAGAACCCGGAGAGGTTACGGATTCAGATATCGACCCAGAGAGGTCCTGGATTCGGTTATTGGTTATTGGACAAGGATGGATTAGGACTCGGATATTGAGTACGGATGGATATGGAATTGGCTAAGGCTTTGGTTACTGGATTTGGAACAGAACATCGGCTCGGAGCAGTCGAGATCGATGCACTTGGATGATATGGCAATGGACTTCGGATATTGGATTCGGAACTATTCAAAACACCCCTTCTTATCACAAGGCATGTTTTGGGAGGCAAATGTTATCCCACCTTTTGGTCAAGGATGGAATATCAACAAACTAGCTGGAAAGTGATGGATATCAGGATTGGAAATCGATTGGAAACAAGGTTTGATCGATGTCGTCAAAATTTGGCCGAGCTCCGATCATGGCGGGATCGATAAGAAATGATGATCAAGGCTAGAAGAGGCTACGTCTCAAATTTCAGGTCAAACGAAGTTCATTTGCTCAAGATACTCGATCGATTCGAACAAGGCGTTCGTATCGATCAGCATGGATACGAACAGCGCCTTCGTATCGGTCAATAGGAAGGCCAGATGAGTTTCGACTCGATGATAGTGGACCCGGATCGGATAGGTAAACGTGCGATGGTTTGTTCGACTCGATACAGTTCGTATCGATCAATGTTGGGTACCTCAACTCGATACTGTTCGTATTGATCAATGTTGGATCCTCGACTCGATACTGTTCGTATCGATCATTGTTGGATACTTCGACTCGATACTGTTCGTATCGATCAATGTTGGATACTTCGAATCAATACTGTTCGTATCGATCGAGTCGTTGCGAAGAAGACCGGAAGCGATAGCAGATGGATGTGAATGAATGGTCATGAAGCCTAGATACGAACGAAAGCACGGATGATCGATACGAAAAGAAGAACAAAGACACAGCACTCGATCAACATGATGATGGAAGCAATCAACTCGGCATCAAGAGCGAATCGATCCAGAAGTCACGCACCACGTCATCTCCTTAGCACGTGCGTCGATCGATTCAAAAGGAACGACGCGAAGGTGATCGATACGAACCAAACAGCCAACTAAAAATCCCAATTCGTATCGATCAATTATCTCCTAAACCACAAGTCCAAATGCTACGAAATTTTGACAGGAGCTTACGTGCATGCTAAATAATGTCCACACCAAATTTCGACTCCATTGGACGCAATCTTGATCAATACGAAATTCGTTCGTATCGATCACGGATCGGGCCAAAACTTCGCGGGCTTGGGCGCGCGGGCCTGGTCACGTGCTAGAGAGGGTCTCCCGAGGTCTGAGCGAAATATCAGCCTTCTACACCTATAAATAGAGCCCCAGGGCATACATAAAAGGGATCTTCTTCTTCTTTGAATTCTCCAACACCAAGTCTCTGCCGGATCCAGATCTAAATTCCATAGCTGCTGCTACAAACGAATTTCACCACTGTAAATCATGATTATCGACTGTAACCTACTGTAATCAATTGAAATCCTCAAGTTAACATCAATAAAATCATCAACTTCAGAGTGGACGTAGGCAAGATCGCCGAACCACTATAAACCTTGTGTCTCTGTCTATCTCTCTACGTTTTAAATTTATTATTCTTCATTTTTTATCCTCTACATTACTTAGATCTGTGATTTGTGGTCATATATTGTTGATTTGTGTTCGTACACTGGTGCTTTCATGACATTTGGGGTTTGTGACCAATTTTGGCGCAAACAAATAGCATCAAGACCTAAAGTCGGTTGCACGAACAAACCATCATATCATGCTCCTTGGTGCATCCTCACCGTCCATGTCAAAGATCGGCCAAATCGATAATCATCAATAGTTATAGGCATTGACTAATCTATAGTGGTCGATACTAACCACTTTGGTTATATACTTAGCCAAAAGTTGATAAGTACGAACCAAATAAAAATGTCCAGCTTCCATCCTGAAGTACAAAGTCCATCCAAGCACGTCATCTTCCCTCTTTAGATTAGTGGGCATTCATCTCAATACTATTCAACAACTCATCTCGTTTGTTTTGTTTTCCGATCAATGGGTACGAAATTCCAATGCGCGGGATATTACCTAACGCTCAATCGTCGATAAACCAGCATTTTCAACCAAAACAAGCAAACAAGCAAACAAGCATAAATGCAACCAACAAGCATACATACATCCAATATAGTATACACACAACATGTATAATTCATTTATACCCACAAATGGGGAATCCATATCAAAAAAGTAGCCCAAATCTAGTAATTTCCTAAAATAGCACGGTAATGGGGAAAATGTCATATCCAATATAAAATCATTTTAAAATAGTTTTATTTTCTTCTATAAAAATCAAGTAGGTATTTAAGTATATTAAAATCACATTTTAAAGTTAGAAACCATTTCAAAACATCTTTTTAATATTATACTACAATCATAGTATAGTGAGACACAATATCACTCATCTCAACAAAAGCTATCCAAACCAATACCAAGGCGTAGAGCTCTCAATCACGAGCGTAATGTAAGAAATAGCATCTAAAATGGACCACGTATGCAAAAGATATGGATTAAATACAAAATGCTAATTAATCGAATTAATTAATTGCAATCAATCACTAATTACCATTCTATCCCAAAACAACAATTCTGCTACCCTTTACATCTGCACACATCACTTGTACACCAAACCCAACCCTTCTACAACTTCTCTCTTCCTTATCTCGACCATTACTCAACGAAATAGCGAGCCGTCTTCGCCAATGCATTTCATTACGCAATCTCTCCACCACAAACTCGACGAAGTGGAACTCGATTGCCTCTAGAAAATCACAACCTGATGGGTTCGCCTCCCGATAACAATGGACATGATTTATATCTCTGGATCAGATCTAACAACCATTGTTGGAAAGGTGCTCCTCTCTACGAGAATTGCAATGCCGCTCTTCGATTTTCCTGACCCCACCTCTATCTCCATCAAGATCAAACCCTAGATCTACCTCAAGAACGTCAATGTCACCAACGATGATCGCACCAAATTCTGACATAGTGGATGTGATGCTCTCCTACATACGATTCCAACTGAACTAGTTTAGTGATTTATTATGGAGAGAATCTCTCGATTTTAATTTTTGAAGTGGATTAGAAGAAGCGACCATGATTTTTAAAAGATGAATGGAATAGTGAAATGAAAATGAGATTAGGGAAGGATTTAGTGATTATTAAAATAAAATAATAGTTTTTATTTGATTTCTTAAACAAACCAACGTATATTTCGAGCTCGTACAATCATACGATGCGTCCAATCGCAACAAAACTCGTTTGTATACATCACCTCATTTTTTCTGTCCCATTGATATAAATCTCATCACTATTTGAGACTGCGCCTCAGGTTGATAATTTCGCGTATTTCCAGATCATTTCAACCATTGGGTCGTCTAATCCCTAAATATAGCGATGCTTATACTCATTTTAATTCGCAACGACAATCCAGACTCAACGAAAGTAGTCACGAGTCCTGATTCGATCATATGAAAAAAATTAAATTTTTAGGCCTTCAGTTAATTAACAATCCAATATTTAAATCAATTATTTAAATATCCTATCATTAAAATGTGAGTCGTTACATTCTCCCTTCCTTAAAAGGACTTCGTCCCCGAAATCACAATATAAGAACATCTCCTAACCCATACACCTTTAAAGCTTCTCTAATTTTAGAAAAATTCATCAGCATCTCCTTTTCGTGGCTCGGTTCGGAAAAAATACCAATACAAAAGAAAATATTCATCTCATATTTGAGGCATCTCGTTTCTAAGGACAACCAAGTATATATACCCAAATTTTCACTACAGACGTTACATACCTCTTTTATAGCAAGGGCATACCATTTAGATGCGATTAAAAGCGAGTAAGCATCCAAATATCAAACACTTGCTTCCATGTACCTGAATATGTACTCAACAAGGAGGATTAAACACAAATGTAACATTATCATGTATTTAAACATACTAAATCATATATATAGCAATCGTATTAAGTAAACATTCTATATCAAAACATAATTATCCCGCATGCCTAATAACCATACTAGCATAAGCTGTCATTTCAAGTGCTAACAATCAAACATCAAATAAGCATATATACGATCAAACATCAAAAGTAACATCCATGCCTTTCCTATCATGCAGGATACTAAACTATCTAGTATAAAACATCAAATATGATATCCAATATGAAAGTCGATTTTAAAAATGAAATCTCATCAAGTGAAGAGCTTTGGACAAGCTGTCCTCATGGTCTTTTCGGTCTCCCATATGTTATTTCCTTCACTTTCATTTCACCAAACCTTTACTTTTCCACCATCTTCCTCCTAGCCTGTTTCATATCACATCTATGAATAGGCCTACAAGGTCTCGAAGTTCCTGGTTCAGTCTCGATATCGTCTAGTTGATTTGGGGCCAAATTTCCCAATATCTCTTGTGAATTCTCCTAAACCCCACTATTGAACAACGGTTTTTGGCCACTGTCGATGCTCTTGGCACACAATGGAATCCCACTATCCATTCCACATATAACTCAACAAATTCAAATGTCATTCTACTGGACTTAAGGAATACAAATCTAGCATTCTTCCTCAATCAATAAACTGTGACTAAAATTCCATCATACTATCCATGGTCCTTAGCAATCCATCAATGCAGCCTATAGATATATGTTCCCATTACTCGAGAATAAGTAATCTCTCATCTCTATGTAAATAATAACCTCAGTCGGGTCTGCACTGGATCACTCTACAGACAATTGTTCCTCTAACTTAGCCATGATCTCCACTAGTCTATCATCATGCCTCTGACTAATACCGATTCACTAAATCAAAGAAGGTCTGATGGCCAGTCCAACCATCACTTTAGGTCGTAGCTATCATCGAGTTCTGAAGTCATAATCACTGATAAACTTAAGTAATGTTCACTCTAGGAATATTGCTCCTAAACTGGTATGTCTTCTACTCAAAGTATAAACAACTGCATTTCCCATACTGACGTACAAGAAATGTCAAAGTCATTAAAGGCTAAGAATTCCAACCATCTCCATTGGCGAAGGTTGAGATCCTTCTCGAAGAAGAGATACCTCAATGACATGGAATCACTAAACAACTCAAACCCCTCTCCAAATAGATAGTGACTCCAAAAGCCCAAACCAAACACTATTACCGTCAACTCAAATCATGAGTCGGATATTTCAACTCTTACGGTTTCAGCTATCGACTAACATTCAACAACCTTATCTTTCGGTATCAATAATATGATATATTAGATGAAATGTACGTTTTGTTATGCTTGGTTATGATGATTGTTTATCAAGTTTGTATATTGTTTGATTGTATTAACAAGTCATGTTTAATACACGTCGAAAATCACAAAGGAAATCACTTTCCTTTAATAAATTAAATGGTGTATATGAGATTGTTAAACCTCTTGAAAATGGTTTAAAATGGTTTATAAATGTTTTATAAACACTAAAATCCAGTTTGGTAAAGTTTTGACAAGTTATGAAACTTGAGTCAAAAGTAGACGCGTCGCATAACGGCCATTCGCGATTTCGCGCCATAGAAAGTTAAATTCATTTAAACGATGAATTCAAAGTCGAAATTCTTGTAATAAGAATTTTCTGAATCCTTGTAATCATAATTTTCAAATGAATAAAGAAAATCAAGATTTCATTTAGTAGATTTTGAAATATGAGCAAAACAAGTTTTCAAAATAATCGCGGTTTTGCAGTTCAGAATCCATAAAGGAATTTCTTTTAAATATTTTTAATTCTTTAAAAATATGAAATAAATCCTATAAATATTTTAAAATGTTTCAAAAGATATTTGAGTTATAAAAATGGATTTATAAATGATCGAAAAGTTGTTTTGATCAAATAAAAGCTTTGAAAATACTATTTGTAGCACTATTCGCAGCATTTTTTGCAACACTTTTAATAACTTTTGCATACAATGGTTTTAACTTAATTATTCTTTCCCAAAAAATTTTGTGAACCATTTCAAATAAATAATTAAGTAATTTAAAGATGACTAAGAGGTTTAAAAATGAGTATGCGGAAACGACTAGTATATTGTGAGTGTCATAGAAAATCCGACCAAGGAATGGAATAGATCGAAGGAAAAGCCAGGATGCGCAAAAATAATTAAAAGTAAATTAAATATGTTAAAAGATTTAGAGTCGATTAAATAACTTGACAACATTATGGGTGACAGAGAGGTAGACTCTAGGCTTGGGTTTGGGAAACTAGTTGTCTGCCCTCCCTAGCTAACCCAAACTGGCCCGACACAGAGGTAGTAAATTTGATTAACTTATATAAAAAATTCCCAAAGTATAAAATATATAATTTTCCAAATTCAAACAACTTGGATTGCATAGAAATAATCTTCCTATGCATGGTATTAATTTCGAAGGAGGGAATCCGTACTATCCGTGAGAATTTAAAAGGTGATCTCACCGTTATTCGACGGATAGTAAAGATTAAATACGGAAATGTATTGAGTAGAATTAGTATAATTTCCATGATCCTATTTAATTAATAATGTTTTCTAAAATTATTCATGAAATAGATTTGGTAATTTCAAAGTTAAAGAGAGGTTTAATGATTCCATATATACCGGATAGAATGTTTTAAAGATACATATCTCTAAAAGATATTTTGATTAATCAATCAAAGAATAATTCCCTATTCACTTAACATATTTTTATCGATGATTGGTTTGAAGGAACCAGGGTGGGATTTGGGAGATTCCCATCCGAAGACCACGTCGGAAAAATATACATGTTCCAAAATAAAAGACATAGGACAATATGATTTGGAAGATGGAATGTAGGCTGCTTGTCACTGACCCTCGGGGGAAATTTTCCCATATCACTCATTAGTGATAGTAGTTCTCCATTTGAGATCCTCGATGCAAAGACTTCTCGTTAATAATCCTAGGGGTAATTCTCGATAGGATGCAGTAGGAGAGTTCCTTCGGTTTGTCCTGTTCCTGGACAACTTGTATGGACGAATGTCTGATGTTGTATTTCTAATCACATTGATTGATCTCTATAAATGTATCATCTGTTTGGAGACGGAGAAGGAAACTTCACTTAGCTTAACACCATTTCCCGAAACATACACGCTCAGGAGTTATACGTTTGTAGAAATCAATTATGTGATCATGGAATGGCAGTGTGGCATTCAAAGTGGAATGTGTTCTTTGTGAAAGGTAATCATTACGTCGAGCCTCATCAACCGGTAATGGCTAAAACATTGTATGTCGTAAGGCTATGTGGTTTGCAACCATTAGGGTATGATTATCACCTTTCTTGATAACCCTTTATATTTCGTGTATGTGGTGTATGCTATGAGACGTCTCAGATAGGCCGGTAATGACCGGGGTGATGACATATTCAGTTTCTATCCAGGCCATGTCTGAGTGCAAAATATGGGTAGGACGGTCTTGCCAGATGTGGAGGATTGTTTGTGTATCCCCGATACATCCCTCTAGAGATGTACTTTATGGAAGGTAGTCCTTTACCTTGCCATTGTATGGAATCCATTCCTCAATAAGTGCCTTCGGACTTGATTGTGGGGCCAAACATATTCGGAATTTAATAATGGTAACAATTTCGGCTAAGATTCACAAGTTTACTTGCAAAGTGTTTTCAAAAGAATGTCATTAAAAATAATATCCCTAGTTTTTGCTTATCAAATGTTTTGGTTATCATAATTTAAAATCCCATCCGTATTTATGTGCGGCATAGTCTTATGAGATACCTTTGTTTTCAAAAACACGTATTTTGAGTTTCTCACACTAGTCTCATGACTGACCCGGAGTTTATTTTTCTTTTCCTTTGAACTCTAGGTGCTTTAATTTTCCCGAGCAGACAAGTAGTTTAGGTTTGACTTGGAGTAATTGGAAGGAGCTTGGAGCTAAAGATTTCCGGTAGATAGTTATCCATTCTCATTCCCATTACATTTGTGTTTTGTTGTTTTCAGCATTTATGAGGATGAGCATTTATAACTGTCCAGGCTTAGCATAGAATAGACTCTAATAAATGTATTTAAATTTCCACTATAAAGATTATATATTGAAATAATATATGTTATTCCATTCATTTAAGATTCTGCTTTGTCTATTTTTCTTTCTTACCTTTAAAGAACCGCCTCTCCAGCACTTGGATCTGCGGCATGTGAATACTGAGGATGTATCATGTCGATTTCCGAAGGTCGAATAAAGGGTCTTCACATTCCTTTAAATCTAAATTTAAATTATATTATTCTTCCCAAAAATAATTTCAACTCAAAATAATTCAAATCCTCTAATATTAAATTTCAAAATCAATATTGAAAACCTTTACTTACTTCCAAACACTTTAAACCACTTTTCAAAAATAACTTATCAAACTAAGGTTCTCTTTTATATAAGAACTTCCAGATATTTGACATTAAAATATTGATTTATAAAACTTGTTTGTATAACAAAATTCCAAAACTTCACTTTTCTAAATAATTTAATTCAAAAACTATGTAAATATTTCTAACGGTATTTAAATCTATTTTCTTTTATTTAAAATAATCAAATCCAAAATAAATTGCTTTCAAAATTTTATACTTAACAATATATATAATAATTTTCCAATATTAAACTTTTCCATTCAATAAGTAATTGCATTTGAATTGATTCATATTCCAAAAGTATTATTCTACAAAACATCACATTTATTCAATTCCCATAAAACAAACTCATTATTTTAGAATAAAAGTTTTAAATCCCTTTTATAAAATCATTTAAATAACCTTTATAATTATAGATACATAAAAATAAACACACACACACACACATATACGTACATACATATATAAGTCCACTTATTTAAAAATTACCAAAAAACACCACTTTTAAGTATTTTCTATTCATAATAATAGTTTTCAATATTAAATAAAACTCATTTCAAAATTCACCATTTACCTCCAAAATAATTTAATTCTTTCTAAACTTCTCATTTTAAATCATTTATCCCCTTCTAATCAATCGCAAGTGACATTCTAGTTAGTCAAAATTATCTATTCATTATGAAAACAATATATATGGTTTATGAACTAAGAAACAAACCAATTTGTTTTATCACAAGTAAACATTGACGTTCATCATAACATTCTACTAATTTCATCCATATCAATCAATGATTCATTACCAAACAATCAATGAAAATAGAAAAAAAAGAATCCAGACAATAGTTGTAATTTATTAAATAACTCACCTTAAATTCCAAGCAACCCAACCATAAGTTCACTGCCTCAAGCCAACTACCCTCTCCTTCCTATTGCCATCTCAAAGTTACCATCAATAGATGCGCATTGCAAAACCCAATAGCATCATGAACTGCCACCACTAGCCCTTGCTAGCTGCACGAAGTCATGCCTAAAGTAGTGCTTGAAGTTACAGTTGACCGCAGCTGACCCCGATAACCAATGTCCACTCCCCCTCATCCACAAACCTCTAGTCATGACATTCACCATTTTCTTTCTCACTCGTTGTTCCTGACATGCACCACCATCATGACCTGACGCAATGCTTAACCATGGCTCTCACTAGCACTGCACCTTCCCTAGAGTTGTCGAGTCTTCATCACCCTTGCAGGTGTCGCGCGCACCTCACTCAAGAAACCGTGCCTCCTACCTCGCTCCTCTCACTCGCATGCCGTTTTGAACTACGCATTACCTCTCTTTTAAATGAGTTGAAAACGGCTATTCATATTGACTTTTCATTCCTTTCGATCATGTCGAAAGGTTCATTCATGCCCTTTCAACCATGTTGAAAGGTATGCTTGTCTTACTAAAGTGAAATAGCTATTTTGACCACATTGGTTTCGTCTCTGTGATTGAGGAACCCCTTCGAAAGGGTTGCAGATGTAGTGGAGGGTAGACCCCTTCCGATTGAATTCCTTTTTACACATTCGCTTGCCAATTAAAAAATGGATTCCCTTCGGAACACCCCTTTCGACTAGGCCGAAAGGAGTTCCATCCTTTCGAAGCAGATCTAGTTTGTAGTTGCTTAAGCTTCATTCAGTTTACTCAATATAAGATCGGCCTAGATATTCCTAAGTTCTATAAACTCATCAATGTCAAAACAACATCACCATTCTTATTTTCCATTGTTTGATATTGGATACGGTGGTGATGTGTTTTGCATGTTTATATCCAATCGATCTAAATATATTGCATAGACAAAAAGAAGTTAAGAGAATAAGATAGAATCATGTGCAATGGATCATTAGTATAGCTAATGATTATAACGATCTTCCTCATAATCGAAATCCCTAATGAATCTGTATATCTCTCCATTTTTATTAATCCAAAATGAGTTACAATTATGAGAGCTTTTCCTCAAATTGATTTAGGATTTACAAAGATTTTGTTGTTGCAAAGAAGTGGAAGTAAAAGAAATGAGCTTAGGATTTCAAAACCCGGTCCCCAAAATCGGACCCCTTGGGTCTTATTTATGGATGCAGGTCGGCCCCCTTCCACACCTATGCTTTTGACCTAGTCGAAAGGCCCTTTTATATTTTGCCGCATTCCTTTCGACATAGCCAAAAGGCCTCGCCTACCTCTGATGCAGTCGAAAGGTTTCTCTTTTGAGTCTTCTAACTCACCCTCGCACTTCCCCTCTTCTCATTCCAGACCTTTCGACCTTGACGAAAGGGGTCTTTTATCTACATTTCGACTTTGTTAATTCTTTAGCATTCCTTTCCCTGGTTCCTTCTAAATCACTTTCGACGTCGTCGAAAGGGTTACAAATGTGTTTTTCTCTTCATGTTGCTTTGTTGTCATCAGAAGTAAGGATATGAGTTTTCAACTCTGGGGCTTCGAAGATGTTGAAGTATCAATGGTTTTGATGATGTTGGTAGATTCTGAATGCATGCCAGTGGATTGATGTGGAACCTTTTCCTGAAGTTATTGGTTTTGATCGGTTCGAAAGGCTTGGCTATGCTTTCGAAAGGGTTATTTCGAGTAACTTGAATGAAAGCGAAACCTTTGGTTTCGAAAGATTTGGCGCACATATGAAAGGTTATTATTTATTGCCTTCGAAAGGAGTTCCGAGCCCATCCTTGCTTCTTCTACATTCACGAATCCATCTATATCGAAAGGCTTGAATGACGCGGAAGGGTGACCATGCTCTTATGTTTCATCCTCTTTGAAAGCTTTTGCACTGTTTTATCACTTGGGAGGGCGCTCGATGCTTGCAACTCCTTCGAAAGCCTTCTCAATGCCTTCGAAAAACTCTTTCATGATCATTGTCGAAACCTATGCATGTTATTTCAATAGAGCCTGTCATTTTATCAATATTCTTTCATGCCTTTGTTCTTAAGTGGATTTTATGGTTAACATTTCCCACCCCCCCCCCCTTCCCGTATGAAAGAAGCTTTTGTTCTTTAGGACAAAAATTTCAGAACTTCCTTGCTCTTAATAACTTTGTTTTCCTGCAAAATTCAAGGTAAGTGACATTTCCTATTGCTAGCTCATTATCTTATGCTTCAGCATAGGAGTGCTTCTAAATTTAAATGGGTAGTTAATCATAATCTTAATTTAGTAAACGACATGAGGTCCATAACTAAAAGTTATCCCTCCATATAATAATTGAAGTATAAGAACTCCCTATTGGAGACAGCCGATGTTTGGAAATAGGAGGTCACAAGCTATTATCTGAAAATGGTCTTTGTAACCTATAAATCTTAATATGTTTAGAAATTTTCCTTGGAGATTAGAATAATCTCCGAGTCTGCATTTAGATATTGGTGAGCATCGTCTAGAGTTGTAAACCAATAACCCTTGGGTATTAAGAAGACCAGCTCGAAGTTTCTGATTGATAACTTTGACATCTGTTGT
Organism: Allium fistulosum; assembly: GCA_030737815.1. Taxonomy (NCBI): domain Eukaryota; kingdom Viridiplantae; phylum Streptophyta; class Magnoliopsida; order Asparagales; family Amaryllidaceae; genus Allium; species Allium fistulosum. Next base: position 400,604,789 of record CM060907.1, read on the forward strand.
AGCTTCAAATCTATTACTTTAAAACCAGGTTCGGGATTCGATAGGCATTAGGAGGTCATGAAACCTAACCCAGATTAGGGCATTAACTAGAGAAATTTAAAAGTTAATAGTGAGATGTCCAGAACTAGGATTCGAGTTTTAATAAGCAAGATTCAGAAATAGTCACCTTAATGGAATTCTCAAACCTAGATTCGGTTATTTATGGTGGATAATCAAAAATTCATAATATTCAAGTCAAAAATCCCGAGCCTAGATCAGGGCATATGTCGAATAATCAGAAATTATCAATTATTATCTTCGTAATAGGAATCTCCAGCCAGATTAGGGCATACGTTGGATAATCATAAATCCATAATAATTATCTCCAGAATGGGAATCTTCGGCCTAGATTAGGGCATATGTTCGATAACCAGAAATCCATGGTAATTATTTTTATAATGGAAATCTCTAGCCAAGATTAGGGCATTAAAGTGAAGTTAAGTAATAATCTCGAAACCCATATTCGGGTATAATAAAGTCCGTATGTGATTGATAAAGACCCGAAACCCAGATTCGGGTATTAATAGATGAAATTCGGAAGTGAGAGACCCGAAATCCAGATTCGGGTATTAATAAAAGGAGTCCTGCTTTACTCCTCAGATTCTGTCTTCTTTGACATGCATAAACCCTTTTGGCTTTATACGTAGTTGCAATTTGATTGGCTGCTTCATGAGCTTGGACATCTTAGTCCATAGTATGATATGCCACTTCTTGGGCCTGGATATCTTGATCCTTTAGAGATATGCCTCTTCTTATGCTTGGACGTTTTATTCCATTGCATGATGAGCGGCTTCTTGGGCTTGGACGTCTTAGTCCATTATTTGACGAGTCGTTTCTCGGGCTTGGATGTCTTAGTCCATTGTTTGATGAGCCTCTTCTTAGGTTTGGAAGTCTTAGGCCGTTGTTTTCTGGTGCTCTTGGTTAGCTCATTCTTAGAAGTTGGAACCAAGGACTTACCTAACCTCCCTCCAAGAGGCACCTTGATCTGACCAGAGGCGCGGCCAAGGGCTTGTCCGGTGCTTTAACCTGGCCATAGCGTGGCGTGGCTAAAGATTTACTCTGACCACCCTCCAAGAGGCGCCCTGCCCTAGCCATACCATAGTGCGGACATGCGCTTGTTCGGTGCTTTACCCTGGCCATAGTGTGGCGTGGATAAAGGCTTACTCTATCCTCCCACTAGGAGGCTCCTTGACCTGATCAGAGGCCCGGCCAAGGGCTTGTCAATGATTTAACCTAGCCATAGCGTGGCGCGGTTAAAGGCTTACACCCATCCCTCCAAGAGGTGCTTTTCCCTGGCCAATTCGATGCAGACAGAGGCTTTTGACCATTAAAGGTAGTGTCTGAATGCAAGGAGAATTCTACTCCCAACCATGTAGATTTTTCTTTTGAAGAAAGGGATGCTTTATTCATTCATCTTTGGAAAAAATGGTCACAAATGTTTTGCGTTCCATGTTTTGGGAACCATATTGCCGTCTGGCCAGCATAACTAATAAGCTCCTGTGGGAATTACTTTGCAAATGATTAAGGGTCCTTCCCAATTTGGTTCCAGTGGTCCATCGGCGTGATTTTTTGTATTTGCCATTACTATTTGGAGTACCAGATCTCCTACTTGAAATGATCGTGTTCTTACTTTTGAGTTGTAATAATTTGAAATTCTTCTTTGATACTCCGTTGTTCTGATTGATGCTTCATCTCTCAGCTCATGTATCTAATCCAGGGATTCTCTCTTTAGCTCTTAATTTAAATAGAATGCATAGGTTTAACATCCCCCTAATTAGAGGCCCAAAACTAATGGCTACAGATGCTGCAGTCATCCATAGTTATTAATCTTCGATGACCAAATACGGCGGTGCTAGATACATTGATACATAGATCACAGAAATATGGAAAAAAATTAACAATTCAAAAAAACATTTCCATATTCAAATCAAAACATTTCTTGTTCATTAGATAATCCTCAAATTACATTAACCACGTTCAGCAAAATATAATTATAACAAATAAGCCAAGAGCAACATATGAAGATGCCTCCTTGGTTGATCAGAGAATATAAAAAGGCTAATAAATCTGCCTTTACAAACAAAATAAACAGCAGAAAGAAAAACTCTAACTATCTACCTCTTGCACACCTCTGGAAGCTTTATTTGTCAAAGAAGAAAACCTGAGAACCTTAAATCTCAAACTACTCAAAATCAATTGAGCACCTAAGAGTTTAAGGGGAAAACAAAACCTTCGAGTCAAACATAAAGCTTGGTATGAATAATAATCTAACATCTCAATCCTTTTAGATATCAAGTGAGACCATGCCGCTTAGCAGAATGGGTTTTCCCCTCACTAGTATCCTAAAACCTTTATAAAACCATATTATGTGCTCCTGCATCCACAAAGGTTAAAAACATATATTTTTCAAAACATTAATGATATGCATACTTGAAAATAAATAAGATTTCCCCATTCCCAGTTTAATCTGACACCCTATCATAATTATAGTTTCTAGGGTCACTATAAACCTTTTTAGTTTTCATGGGTTTACTAATAATCTTTTTATATTTAATAGACACCCTGTCATGTTCATTGTTTTCATGGGATCACTAAGAACCTATAGGCTCCTACGAGTTAACTTAATTAATTCATGGGTCCTCCTGAACCTATTAGTCATTCCTATAACTAATCACCTTATCCTAGTTTTCATGGGTTGACTAGGAACCTATGGACTTATCCAGTAACTCACTACACATCCTAGTTTTCATTGGTAGACTAGGGACCTACTGATACTTCCATTAGCCACTTACTTATCCTAATTTTCATGGGTTTACAAGGAACTTATTCACTGAAGTCAATTCTCAATCCATATGTAGTTTTCATGGGTTCACTACAAACCAATTGGCCTCCTTTGCATAGTTTTCATGGTTTAACAATGAACCTCTTGGTATGCACCAATAACTACCTTATTATAGTTTTTATGGGTTTACTATGAACCTCTTGGTATGCAACAATAACTACCTTATCATAGTTTTCATGAGTTTGCTATGAACCTTTTGGTTTACCTCTAATAACTACAAAGTTTAGGCATCCTATATTTTTGGTCATCCTGACTCCATGGACACAATTCTACTCATTCATGAGTTTAAGTAATTTATATTAACTATTTGAGTTAACCTACTGGTTCTTCTACCCCTTTTCCCCCAAAATACAGTTATGGGTTATCATGTGCATATACTCGTATTTAAAGAAGTAAAACATTAATTAACAATGCCACTCATGTGGGTTTAAGGTCCTTGAAATACATATCATAAAACATTTTTAACACCTTTAACTTATGTTTTTATCAAGGAAATACTTCTTCAAAATTACATACTTAAACCCTTACAAAGCTCCTTTATATAAGCCGTGGATTTTCCTTTAAAAATTAGAGTATGGGTTTTCAAATCTTTTAAAAACCAAACCTTTCGACCTTGTCGAAAGGTCTTCAAAACAACCTTTTGAATCCAAACCTCCCAAAACCATTGAAACCATTTAGCAATTCAAACCTTTCGAAAGCATTCAACTCTTAAAATATAAACCTTCGAACACTTACTGGGTTCAAGTTAAAATATGCCGAAGGTCTTCTTTTAAAACCTTTCGACTACAATGGAAGCAACCTTTCGACCTAGTTGGAAGGTTTGCTTCGAAAGCTTTAAAACATTTCATTTAAAATAATAGACCTCGTTCGCCTTTTTAAAGCAACTCCTTCGAAAACTTGGGTTACATTTCAACTATAAAACAAAGGAAAATCATCTAAGTCAAAGGCTTTGGTACCTTGCGAAAGCAACGGGAGAAGCGGTTGGTTTTTAAAACAAGTAAACCTTTTGTCTTTGTTGAAAGCAACGACATAGAAAGGTTGGAAAAAGCGGCTATAACCTTTCGATTGTGTCGGAATGCTCAAAGCAAAACAATGATAAGTGGCAATAACCTTTCGACGGTGTTGAAAGGTTCCAAACAAAATAGTGGTAAACCAGCAGTAACCTTTCGACATTGTCAAAAGGTTAAAAACCTTTCTTTTAAACATTTGACCCGGTTGAAGGAAACCAAGTCGAAAGCTCTAATTCGAAAGCAAAGCAGGTGAAAGCTTTTGATTTATAAAACAACATACCCCAACCTCTTTGGCCATCAACCTTTCGACTAAAAACCCTACGACCTTGTCCAATTCATTACGTACCAAAATACTTGATACCTTATGCATTGGTTTGACCTTGTCGAAAGCTATAACCTTTCGACTTAGTCGAAAGGTCTGAGTCGGAAGGTTTACTACCGTAATAGGCTGAAACATGCTAAAAGTATGATTTCTTTGTTTTTAACTTAAAAGGATATTTTTCAACTAACCTCCCTTTGTTTGTCAAATTCTCATTGGTTAACAATTTCTTTTTGGCAAAATGCTGCCACTAATTTTCAGAAATAAATAATAATTTTATTTTATAAAATGCCCCTTCTCCTTAATTAAATATATAAAACATTTAAGTCCCATACCTTAAATAATTTTATATATTCATCAAAACAATTAGGAAAAATCTGGAAAAATCCCAGAAAATCTATTTTAATTTGATTACCAACATATAAAAATTTCAAACCGAAATAAATTTTATTTTTGCCGTAAATAATTTATAACCCAATAAATCATTTTCTACACTAGAAAATTTATATAAAATCCATATAAACTCGGAAAATTATGAAAATTGAAACCCATCTCCAAAATCATGTTTTCTATAATATAAAATTTTCCCATGATATTTAAAAATCATTTCATCTCGGTTTTATCCTAAAACCATGTAAATCCTCTATTAAACAACCTTGTTTAAACACATATAAATCATAAACAAGCAAATCATCATTCAACAAATCATAAAAACATATTTATCCTTAAATCCAAAACCATTGATGTAAAAATCAAAATAGAGTTGTAGAAACTATTATTCACCTTAATTTGGATAAGGAAATTGAAGTTTGATTGAGATTTATTTCTTTAGCTTGAATTCTAAGCTTTATGTTGATTTTTTCTTCTCTTCTTTCTTCTTAATGGCCAGTCTTTCTTTCACTTCGTACAGTTATAAATTTTACCCTAATGCCCTAATGCCCTTACGTTTAATTTCCTAACCATTTATATAAGTTTATTAGTTTTAATAAGCACGGCGACCTAGTCTATTAATCAACCTCAATCTCCTTATCTACATCATTCTATTTAATTTATTCTAATTAAATCTCCTGAATAATGTCAATAAAAATAGGGGTGTTACAGGCAACCCTCCTTAATGAATTTCATCCTCAAAATTCAGTAAGGACTAACTAGCAAACAAAGCAGTCATCTATAACATCTCCTAACAACCATATTAGCCTACATGACTATAATAATCAATATAAATCTGATATAGACATACCATCAAAACAGATCAGGTCAAGCTTATTGAATCCTGACTTCTGTCTCCCAAATACAGTCTTTCTCGTTGTCGCTCCACTGAACCTTTACCAACTTGACTGTCTTGGTCCTCAATCTCTTCTCATCTCTCGCTACAACCTGAACTGGTTGTTTAACAAAGGTCAAATTAGGCTCTACTACCATGTCCTCCAACTCTGTCTGGGGAATAGTAGCTTTTGGATCATGCACATACTTACGAAGATGAGACACATGGAATACATTACAGACACCTGCCAAATTGCTCGGCAACTCTACTCTGTAAGCAAGCTTTCCAATCCTTTCTATAATCTAAAATGGACCAATGTACCTCGTGGCCAACTTTCCTGACTTTCCAAATCGTACCATACCCTCCATCGGTGATACTTTAATGAAAACCTTGTTTCCTACTGAGAACTCTAAGTCCTTACGCCTTTTATCTGCATAACTCTTCTGCCTGGATTGAGCTTCCTTCATCCATCCTCAAATTAACTCAATCTTTTCTAACGCCTCTCAAACCAAATCTGGACCTAAAATCAATCTGTCTCCGGTCTCTAACCAACATGCTGGCGATCTGCATGGTCTTCCATACAAAGATTCAAAAGGTGCCATTCCTATACTAGTCTAATAATTATTATTATAGGAAAAGTCAATCAGATGTTGGTGATCTTCCCAAGATCCACCAAAGTTCAATACACAAGCCCTCAACAAATCTTCGAGTACCTTGTTGACTCTCTGTGTCTACCCATCCATCTGTAGGTGATAAGCTGTACTCATCTTGAGTTTGGTACCTAATACCACTTGCAGACTCCTCCAAAATTCGCTAGTGAGCAATGCATCTCTGTCACTAGGTATGCTACTAGGAATCCCATGAAGTCTAACTATGTTCTTCATGAACAACTTTGTTAAAACAGGTGTCGTCCTAGTTGACTTTACCGGAACGAAATGGGCACTCTTGGTCAACCTGTCCACTATAACCCATATGCTTTCATTTCCTCTATTTCTCCTTGGCAACCCATCTATAAAATCCATCGATATTGAATCCCACTTCCAAACTGGAATATCTAAAGGTTGAAGTAACCCACTTGGCTTATGATGTTCGGCTTTCACTTGTTGACAGTTAATACACTGCCTAACGCACAAGCCAACATCCCTCTTCATGCCTTCCCAATAAAAACTCCTCTTCCTATCTTGATACATCTTGGTTCCTCTATGATGAATCGTAAACTTCGATCGATGACACTCTTTAAGAACTTCTCTCCTTAAGTTCTCTACACCTGGAACACATAACCGTCCCTTCTTTTTCCACCATCCTCTTAGTCAAGATTAAAATCCTTTAGGTCATCAATCTCTAATCCGACCTCAAGCTTTCTAATCCTCTCAGCTAAAACTGGGTCTTCTCTCTGCTTAGAAGTCATCTTCTCAATCAGCACTGGTCGCACTTCTAAACAAGAGAACATGGCAGTACCCTGACTAGAACTAGCAGTAGATCTCAACTGCACACCAAAACTGGCTAAAACTTATAGATCCTTCCATTCTGGCAACATCACTAACACCACATTCTGATGTTTTCTACTGAGAGCATCTGCTACCTTATTTCCTTTTCCAAGGGCATACTCTATACCGAAATCATAAGCAGCCAAAAACTCCAACCACCTCTGATGTCTCATATTCAACTCCTTCTGAGAGAATAAATACTTTAATGACTTATGATCGGTATACAACACAAATCTTTCTCCCAAAAGATAATGCCTCCAAATCTTCAAGGAAAAGATCATCGCGGCCAACTCCAAGTCATGAGTATGATATCTAACTTCGTGCAGTCTAAGCTGCCTGGATGCGTAAGCAATAATTTTGCCCGTCTGCATCAACACTGCTCCCAATCCAGTACCACATGCGTCAGTGTATACTACTAACCCTTGGTTATCATCCGGAACTACTAACATTGGAGCATTGGTTAACAAATTCTTTAACTTAAGGAATTCTTCCTCACATTTGTCGGACCAAACAAACTTCACTTCCTTCCTGGTCAACTTAGTCAAAGGTGCTGCTATCCGCGAGAAATCCTTGATGAATCTCTAGAAATAGCTAGCAAGTCCAAGAAAACTCCTGATCTTGGTTACCATTTCTGGTCTCTTCCAAATATTGACTGCTTCGATCTGAACTGGATCAACTGATAATCCTTCCTATGAAACCACATGACCAAAAAATTAACTTCACTCTTCCAGAAATGACACTCGGAAAACTTCGCCTTCAGCTGATTCTGCCTCAGCGTCTCCAACACTACTCTAAGATGACTCTCATGCCCTCTTTCATCTTTAGAGTACACAAAAATGTCATCTATGAACACCAACACAAACTTATCCAAGTGCTCTCTGAAAACCCGGTTCATCATATCAACAAAGAAAGCAAGCGCATTTGTCAATCCGAATGGCATTACTACACTCATAAGAATTATACCTAGTCCGAAATGCCGTCAAAGGAATGCTATCCTCTGCCACTCTCAACTGATGGAACCCTATCGCCAAGTCCAATTGGGAAAACACTCTGGCTCCACTCAACTGATCAAATAGATCATCAATCCTTGGTAGAGGGTACCTATTTTTGATCGTCCTCTCGTTTAACTTACGATAGTCGATGCACATCCTTATCGACCCATCAGGTTTCTTCACAAACACCGCAATTGCTCCCTAAGGTGAACTGCATGGTCTAATAAATTCCTTTCCTCAAGATCCACTAACTGCACCTTCAGTTCCTTCATCTCTGTCGGTGTCATTCTACTAGGTGGTCTACTGACAGGTTCAGCTCTTGGTATAAGGTCTATTCGAAACTCAATAGTTCGTTTCGGGGGTAATCCAGTAACCGGCTCAAAGACATCTGCAAACTCTCTAGCTACCCGAACCTGACTAAGATTTTCTCCAACCTCCATGTTACTCAACAAAGCACAAACACTCTTACTAGATTTCTCCACTAAGAGAATGATTCATTTATGACTATCTGGGTGCCTCAATGATATTTCCCGATCTTGGCAAAATATCCTAGCCTCATAATTACCCAACCAATCCATACCTAAGATGATCCCGAAATCTACAAAATCAAAAACATACAAGCTACATGCAAACTTATGACCTAGCAAATCAAGTTCTAACCGGTCACATCTCATCCCAAGGAAAGTAATAAGGTATGTGGGTTCTATACATAACCTATCAAACAAATAATGAGATATAAATGAATGTGATGCACCGGTATTTAAAAGTACCATAACTGGTATACTCTGTATCAAAAGCATACCTTCAAATCACAGTTTTCCCTTTCTCTACTGTAGTGGGTTTAGAAGAAGACGGTGGTCAAATAGCAAACACCTTCCCTCTGTACGCCCTAACTGGCTCTGGACACTAGTTCTAATAATGCCTAACTTGCTCATAGTTGAAGCATTTCACATTCTTCTTCTCCGTAGGCTTCTTTTCTTTACCAGTTCTACACTCATGGAAATAACGGCACTTCTTATCACACTTAGAACACACCAAATCAGCCTTCGCCTTCTTAGCGGCCTCCCCTTTCTAGGCTCCTTTCTTCTTAAAGAATTTCCTTTTCCTTCCTTGATAACCCTGGGACTCAACTGGCTTCTCCCTGGCTGAAAAAGCAAGCATCTCCTCATGGAAAACAGTCATCTCCACCATCACATGATAAGGCTCTCTAATATGAGTCATAACCATCCTCCCTAGCTCTGGCCTCAAACCTCTAATGAATCTCTCATTCCTCCTGACATCATTGTCAACCAAAGCATAACCATATCGAGAAAGATCATCAGACTTAGCAGCATACGATCACAAACATTTGTCCTTGGACAAGATCCATGAACTTCCTCATCAGTTCCGACTTGGAAATCTCAGACAAGAATCTCTGCTCAAACCTCCTCCTGAAGTCAGCCCATGTCAACTCTTCCTCCGGCACTTCGGCCGTCACACTGTTCCACCAATAAAGCGCTAACCCCTGCAACTGTCTAGAGGCTAGTCTTCTCTTCTCTCCATCATTCAAGCCTAAATATGTAAAGATCCTTTCACGGTTCAACTGCCAATTCTCAACTTCAACAGCATCTTCCGTTCCAGCAGACGACTTTCCTCCTAGACTAAAATAGTCTCTACTCAGCTTAGCATAATTATAACCAGCTGGAACTACAGGATTAGCTCCACCAACATTCACAGCAGCTCCCGCTTGCAAAAGATTTTCCAACAACTGATTCACCTCCCTACATCTACCGGTGGATTTCCAGCACTTACATTGACCTCGGCATTTTGATTAGCATTGGCCTGCCGACCTTGGTTTCCCCGGGTATTAGGTCGAGCATTTCCATTAGTGGTGGTGCTTCCTCCATCTAGATTTCCTCTTCCGTTTCCTACCTCCATATCTTCTTTCTCGTATATCTGCATACGAGTCTTAGTAAGATACAGAAGAACAGTCTAAGAGAGAGGGGAATGCGTACTTAGATATATACATATATATCAAATACAAGTACGTTACTATAGCGTTAACTCAAACCCCGATCTTATTTTTTTTAAATTCATTGGATTATGTTGAAAAAAAGATTTTAGGTTTAACTTTTTTTTTAAGTTTCATAAACCTCGCTCTGATACCAACTTGTAACATCCCCTACTTGGAGACCCAAAACTAATGGCTACGGGTGCTGTAGCTATCCATAGTTATTAATCTTCGGCAACCAAATATGGCGGTAATAGATACATTGATACAAAGATCACAGAAATATGAAAAAAAATTAACTCAAAAACCCATTTCCATATTCAAATCAAAACATTTCTTGTTCATTACATAATCCCCAAATTACGTTAACCACGTTCAGCAAAATATAATTATTACAAATACGCCAAGAGCGACATATGAAGATGCCCCCTTGGTTGATCAGAGAATATGGTAAGGCTAATAAATCTTCATTTACAAACAAAATACACAACGGAAAGAAAAACTCTAAATAATTATCTGCCTCATGCACGCCTCCGGAAGCTTTATTCGTCAAAGAAGAAAACCCGAGAAACTTAAATCTCAAAGTACTCAAAATCAATTGAGCAGCCGAGAGTTTAAGGGGAAAAAAACTTCGACTCCGACATAAAGCCTGGTATGAATAATAATCTAACATCTCAATCCTTTTAGATATCTAGTGAGACCATGGCGCTTAGCGGAACGGGTTTTCCCCTCACTAGTATCCTAAAACCTTTATAAAACCATATTCTATGCTCCTACATCCACAATGGTTAAAAACATATATTTTTCAAAACATTATAATGATATGCATACTTGAAAATAAATAAGATTTCCCCATTCCCAGTTTAATCTGACACCCTATCATAATTATAGTTTCTAGGGTCACTATGAACCTTTTTAGTTTTCATGGGTTTACTAATAATCTTTTTATATTTAATAGACACCCTGTCATGTTCATTGTTTTCATGGGATCACTAAGAACCTATAGGCTCCTACGAGTTAACTTAATTAATTCATGGGTCCTCCTGAACCTATTAGTCATTCCTATAACTAATCACCTTATCCTAGTTTTCATGGGTTGACTAGGAACCTATGGACTTATCCAGTAACTCACTACACATCCTAGTTTTCATTGGTAGACTAGGGACCTACTGATACTTCCATTAGCCACTTACTTATCCTAATTTTCATGGGTTTACAAGGAACTTATTGACTGATGTCAATTCTCAATCCGGATGTAGTTTTCATGGGTTCACTACAAACCAATTGGCCTCCTTATGCATAGTTTTCATGGTTTAACAATGAACCTCTTGGTATGCACCAATAACTACCTTATTATAGTTTTTATGGGTTTACTATGAACCTCTTGGTATGCAACAATAACTACCTTATCATAGTTTTCAAGAGTTTGCTATGAACCTTTTGGTTTACCTCTAATAACTACAAAGTTTAGGCATCCTATATTTTTGGTCATCCTGACTCCATGGACGCAATTCTACTCATTCATGAGTTTAAGTAATTTATATTAACTATTTGAGTTAACCTACTAGTTCTTCTACCCCTTTTCCCCCAAAATACAGTTATGGGTTATCATGTGCATATACTCGTATTTAAAGAAGTAAAACATTAATTAACAATGCCACTCATGTGGGTTTAAGGTCCTTGAAATACATATCATAAAACATTTTTAACACCTTTAACTTATGTTTTTATCAAGGAAATACTTCTTCAAAATTACATACTTAAACCCTTACAAAGCTCCTTTATATAAGCCGTGGGTTTTCCTTTAAAAATTAGAGTATGGGTTTTCAAATCTTTTAAAAACCAAACCTTTCGACCTTGTCGAAAGGTCTTCGAAACAACCTTTTGAATCCAAACCTCCCAAAACCATTGAAACCATTTAGCAATTCAAACCTTTCGAAAGCATTCTACTCTTAAAATATAAACCTTCGAATACTTACTGGGTTCAAGTTAAAATATGCCGAAGGTCTTCTTTTAAAACCTTTCGACTACAATGGAAGCAACCTTTCGACCTAGTTGGAAGGTTTGCTTCGAAAGCTTTAAAACATTTCATTTAAAATAATAGACCTCGTCCGCCTTTTTAAAGCAACTCCTTCGAAAACTTGGGTTACATTTCAACTATAAAACAAAGGAAAATCATCTAAGTCGAAGGCTTTGGTACCTTGCGAAAACAACGGGAGAAGCGGTTGGTTTTTAAAACAAGTAAACCTTTTGTCTTTGTTGAAAGCGACGACATAGAAAGGTTGGAAAAAGCGGCTATAACCTTTCGATTGTGTCGGAATGTTCAAAGCAAAACAATGATAAGTGGCAATAACCTTTCGACGGTGTCGAAAGGTTCCAAACAAAATAGTGGTAAACCAGCAGTAACCTTTCGACATTGTCGAAAGGTTAAAAACCTTTCTTTTAAACATTTGACCCGGTTGAAGGAAACCAAGCCGAAAGCTCTAATTCGAAAGCAAAGCAGGTGAAAGCTTTTGATTTATAAAACAACATACCCCAACCTCTTTGGCCATCAACCTTTCGACTAAAAACCCTACGACCTTGTCCAATTCATTACGTACCAAGATACTTGATACCATATGCATTGGTTTGACCTTGTCGAAAGCTATAACCTTTCGACTTAGTCGAAAGGTCTGAGTCGGAAGGTTTACTACCGTAATAGGCTGAAACATGCTAAAAGTATGATTTCTTTGTTTTTAACTTAAAAGGATATTTTTCAACTAACCTCCCTTTGTTTGTCAAATTCTCATTGGTTAACAATTTCTTTTTGGCAAAATGCTGCCACTAATTTTTAGAAATAAATAATAATTTTATTTTATAAAATGCCCCTTCTCCTTAATTAAATATATAAAACATTTAAGTCCCATACCTTAAATAATTTTATATATTCATCAAAACAATTAGGAAAAATCTGGAAAAATCCCAGAAAATCTATTTTAATTTGATTACCAACATATAAAAATTTCAAACCCAAATAAATTTTATTTTTGCCGTAAATAATTTATAAGCAAATAAATCATTTTCTACACTAGAAAATTTATATAAAATCCATATAAACTCGGAAAATTATGAAAATTGAAACCCATCTCCAAAATCATGTTTTCTATAATATAAAATTTTCCCATGACATTTAAAAATCATTTCATCTCGGTTTTATCCTAAAACCATGTAAATCCTCTATTAAACAACCTTGTTTAAACAAATATAAATCATAAACAAGCAAATCATCATTCAACAAATCATAAAAACATATTTATCCTTAAATCAAAAACCATTGATGTAAAAATCAAAATAGAGTTGTAGAAACTATTATTCACCTTAATTTGGATAAGGAAATTGAAGTTTGATTGAGATTTATTTCTTTAGCTTGAATTCTAAGCTTTATGTTGATTTTTTCTTCTCTTCTTTCTTCTTAATGGCCAGCCTTGCTTTCACTTCTTACAGTTATAAATTTTACCCTAATGCCCTAATGCCCTTACGTTTAATTTCCTAACCATTTATATAAGTTTATTAGTTTTAATAAGCACGGCGACCTAGTCTATTAATCAACCTCAATCTCCTTATCTACATCATTCTATTTAATTTATTCTAATTAAATCTCCTGAATAATGTCAATAAAAATAGGGGTGTTACAGGCAACCCTCCTTAATGAATTTCATCCTCAAAATTCAGTAAGGACTAACTAGCAAACAAAGCAGTCATCTATAACATCTCCTAACAACCATACTAGCCTACATGACTATAATAATCAATATAAATCTGATATAGACATACCATCAAAACAGATCAGGATAAGCTTATTGAATCCTGACTTCTGTCTCCCAAATACAGTCTTTCTCGTTGTCGCTCCACTGAACCTTTACCAACTTGACTGTCTTGGTCCTCAATCTCTTCTCATCTCTCGCTACAACCTGAACTGGTTGTCTAACAAAGGTCAAATTAGGCTCTACTACCAGGTCCTCCAACTCTGTCTGGGGAATAGTAGCCTTTGGATCATGCACATACTTACGAAGATGAGACACATGGAATACATTACAGACACCTGCCAAATTGCTCGGCAACTCTACTCTGTAAGCAAGCTTTCCAATCCTTTCTATAATCTAAAATGGACCAATGTACCTCGTGGCCAACTTTCCTGACTTTCCAAATCGTACCATACCCTCCATCGGTGATACTTTAATGAAAACCTTGTTTCCTACTGAGAACTCTAAGTCCTTACGCCTTTTATCTGCATAACTCTTCTGCCTGGATTGAGCTTCCTTCATCCATCCTCAAATTAACTCAATCTTTTCTAATGCCTCTCAAACCAAATCTGGACCTAAAATCAATCTGTCTCCGGTCTCTAACCAACATGCTGGCGATCTGCATGGTCTTCCATACAAAGATTCAAAAGGTGCCATTCCTATACTAGTCTAATAATTATTATTATAGGAAAAGTCAATCAGATGTTGGTGATCTTCCCAAGATCCACCAAAGTTCAATACACAAGCCCTCAACAAATCTTCGAGTACCTTGTTGACTCTCTGTGTCTACCCATCCATCTGTAGGTGATAAGTTGTACTCATCTTGAGTTTGGTACCTAATACCACTTGCAGACTCCTCCAAAATTTGCTAGTGAGCAATGCATCTCTGTCACTAGGTATGCTACTAGGAATCCCATGAAGTCTAACTATGTTCTTCATGAACAACTTTGTTAAAACATGTGTCGTCCTAGTTGACTTTACCGGAACGAAATGGGCACTCTTGGTCAACCTGTCCACTATAACCCATATGCTTTCATTTCCTCTATTTCTCCTTGGCAACCCATCTATAAAATCCATCGATATTGAATCCCACTTCCAAACTGGAATATCTAAAGGCTGAAGTAACCCACTTGGCTTATGATGTTCGGCTTTCACTTGTTGACAGTTAATACACTGCCTAACGCACAAGCCAACATCCCTCTTCATGCCTTCCCAATAAAAACTCCTCTTCCTATCTTGATACATCTTGGTTCCTCTATGATGAATCGTAAACTTCGATCGATGACACTCTTTAAGAACTTCTCTCCTTAAGTTCTCTACACCTGGAACACATAACCGTCCCTTCTTTTTCCACCATCCTCTTAGTCCAGATTAAAATCCTTTAGGTCATCAATCTCTAATCCGACCTCAAGCTTTCTAATCCTCTCAGCTAAAACTGGGTCTTCTCTCTGCTTAGAAGTCATCTTCTCAATCAGCACTGGTCGCACTTCTAAACAAGAGAACATGGCAGTACCCTGACTAGAACTAGCAGTAGATCTCAACTGCACACCAAAACTGGCTAAAACTTATAGATCCTTCCATTCTGGCAACATCACTAACACCACATTCTGATGTTTTCTACTGAGAGCATCTGCTACCTTATTTCCTTTTCCAGGGGCATACTCTATACCGAAATCATAAGCAGCCAAAAACTCCAACCACCTCTGATGTCTCATATTCAACTCCTTCTGAGAGAATAAATACTTTAATGACTTATGATCGGTATACAACACAAATCTTTCTCCCAAAAGATAATGCCTCCAAATCTTCAAGGAAAAGATCATCGCGGCCAACTCCAAGTCATGAGTATGATATCTAACTTCGTGCAGTCTATGCTGCCTAGATGCGTAAGCAATAATTTTGCCCGTCTGCATCAACACTGCTCCCAATCCAGTACCACATGCGTCAGTGTATACTACTAACCCTTGGTTATCAATCGGAACTACTAACATTGGAGCATTGGTTAACAAATTCTTTAACTTAAGGATTGCTTCCTCACATTTGTCGGACCAAACAAACTTCACTTCCTTCCTGGTCAACTTAGTCAAAGGTGCTGCTATCCGCGAGAAATCCTTGATGAATCTCTAGAAATAGCTAGCAAGTCCAAGAAAACTCCTGATCTTGGTTACCATTTCTGGTCTCTTCCAAATATTGACTGCTTCGATCTGAACTGGATCAACTGATAATCCTTCCTCTGAAACCACATGACCAAAAAATTAACTTCACTCTTCCAGAAATGACACTCGGAAAACTTCGCATTCAGCTGATTCTGCCTCAGCGTCTCCAACACTACTCTAAGATGAATCTCATGCTCTCTTTCATCTTTAGAGTACACAAAAATGTCATCTATGAACACCAACACAAACTTATCCAAGTGCTCTCTAAAAACCCGGTTCATCATATCAACAAAGAAAGCAAGCGCATTTGTCAATCCGAATGGCATTACTACACTCATAAGAATTATACCTAGTCCGAAATGCCGTCAAAGGAATGCTATCCTCTGCCACTCTCAACTGATGGAACCCTATCGCCAAGTCCAATTGGGAAAACACTCTGGCTCCACTCAACTGATCAAATAGATCATCAATCCTTGGTAGAGGGTACCTATTTTTGATCGTCCTCTCGGTTAACTTATGATAGTCGATGCACATCCTTATCGACCCATCAGGTTTCTTCACAAACACCGCAATTGCTCCCTAAGGTGAACTGCATGGTCTAATAAATTCCTTTCCTCAAGATCCACTAACTGCACCTTCAGTTCCTTCATCTCTGTCGGTGTCATTCTACTAGGTGGTCTACTGACAGGTTCAACTCTTGGTATAAGGTCTATTCGAAACTCAATAGTTCGTTTCGGGGGTAATCCAGTAACCGGCTCAAAGACATCTGCAAACTCTCTAGCTACCCGAACCTGACTAAGATTTTCTCCAACCTCCATGTTACTCAACAAAGCACAAACACTCTTACTAGATTTCTCCACTAAGAGAATGATTCATTTATGACTATCTGGGTGCCTCAATGATATTTCCCGATCTTGGCAAAATATCCTAACCTCATAATTACCCAACCAATCCATACCTAAGATGATCCCGAAATCTACAAAATCAAAAACATACAAGCTACATGCAAACTTATGACCTAGCAAATCAAGTTCTAACTGGTCACATCTCATCCCAAGGAAAGTAATAAGGTATGTGGGTTCTATACATAACCTATCAAACAAATAATGAGATATAAATGAATGTGATGCACCGGTATTTAAAAGTACCATAACTGGTATACTCTGTATCAAAAGCATACCTTCAAATCACAGTTTTCCCTTTCTCTACTGTAGTGGGTTTAGAAGAAGACGGTGGTCAAATAGCAAACACCTTCCCTCTGTACGCCCTAACTGGCTCTGGACACTAGTTCTTATAATGCCTAACTTGCTCATAGTTGAAGCATTTCACATTCTTCTTCTCCGTAGGCTTCTTTTCTTTACCAGTTCTGCACTCGTGGAAATAACGGCACTTCTTATCACACTTAGAACACACCAAATCAGCCTTCGCCTTCTTAGCGGCCTCCCCTTTCTAGGCTCCTTTCTTCTTAAAGAATTTCCTTTTCCTTCCTTGATAACCCTGGGACTCAACTGGCTTCTCCCTGGCTGAAAAAGCAAGCATCTCCTCATGGAAAACAGTCATCTCCACCATCACATGATAAGGCTCTCTAATATGAGTCATAACCATCCTCCCTAGCTCTGGCCTCAAACCTCTAATGAATCTCTCATTCCTCCTGACATCATTGTCAACCAAAGCATAACCATATCGAGAAAGATCATCAGACTTAGCAGCATACGATCACAAACATTTGTCCTTGGACAAGATCCATGAACTTCCTCATCAGTTCCGACTTGGAAATCTCAGACAAGAATCTCTGCTCAAACCTCCTCCTGAAGTCAGCCCATGTCAACTCTTCCTCCGGCACTTCGGCCGTCACACTGTTCCACCAATAAAGCGCTAACCCCTGCAACTGTCTAGAGGCTAGTCTTCTCTTCTCTCCATCATTCAAGCCTAAATATGTAAAGATCCTTTCACGGTTCAACTGCCAATTCTCAACTTCAACAGCATCTTCCGTTCCAGCAGACGACTTTCCTCCTAGACTAAAATAGTCTCTACTCAGCTTAGCATAATTATAACCAGCTGGAACTACAGGATTAGCTCCACCAACATTCACAGCAGCTCCCGCTTGCAAAAGATTTTCCAACAACTGATTCACCTCCCTACATCTACCGGTGGATTTCCAGCACTTACATTGGCCTCGGCATTTTGATTAGCATTGGCCTGCCGACCTTGGTTTCCCCGGGTATTAGGTCGAGCATTTCCATTAGTGGTGGTGCTTCCTCCATCTAGATTTCCTCTTTCGTTTCCTACCTCCATATCTTCTTTCTCGTATATCTGCATACGAGTCTTAGTAAGATACAGAAGAACGGTCTAAGAGAGAGGGGAATGCGTACTTAGATATATACATATATATCAAATACAAGTACGTTACTATAGCGTTAACTCAAACCCCGATCTTATTTTTTTTAAATTCATTGGATTATGTTGAAAAAAAGATTTTAGGTTTAACTTTTTTTTTAAGTTTCATAAACCTCGCTCTGATACCAACTTGTAACATCCCCTACTTGGAGACCCAAAACTAATGGCTACGGGTGCTGTAGCTATCCATAGTTATTAATCTTCGGCAACCAAATATGGCGGTAATAGATACATTGATACAAAGATCACAGAAATATGAAAAAAAAATTAACTCAAAAACCCATTTCCATATTCAAATCAAAACATTTCTTGTTCATTACATAATCCCCAAATTACGTTAACCACGTTCAGCAAAATATAATTATTACAAATACGCCAAGAGCGACATATGAAGATGCCCCCTTGGTTGATCAGAGAATATGGTAAGGCTAATAAATCTTCATTTACAAACAAAATACACAACGGAAAGAAAAACTCTAAATAATTATCTGCCTCCTGCACGCCTCCGGAAGCTTTATTCGTCAAAGAAGAAAACCCGAGAAACTTAAATCTCAAAGTACTCAAAATCAATTGAGCAGCCGAGAGTTTAAGGGGAAAAAAACTTCGACTCCGACATAAAGCCTGGTATGAATAATAATCTAACATCTCAATCCTTTTAGATATCTAGTGAGACCATGGCGCTTAGCGGAACGGGTTTTCCCCTCACTAGTATCCTAAAACCTTTATAAAACCATATTCTATGCTCCTACATCCACAATGGTTAAAAACATATATTTTTCAAAACATTATAATGATATGCATACTTGAAAATAAATAAGATTTCCCCATTCCCAGTTTAATCTGACACCCTATCATAAATATAGTTTCTAGGGTCACTATTAACCTTTTTAGTTTTCATAGGTTTACTAATAACCTTGTTATAATTAATAGACACCCTGTCATGTTCATAGTTTTTATGGGAACTAAGAACCTATAGGCTCCTACCAGTTAATTTAATTAATTCATGGGTCCTCCTAAACCTATTAGTCATTCCTATAACTAATCACCTTATCTTAGTTTTCATGGGTTGACTAGGAACCTATGGACTTATCCAGTAACTCACTGCACATCCTAGTTTTCATGGGTTAACTAGGAACTACTGATACTTCCATTTGCCACTTACTAATCCTAGTTTTCATGGGTTTACTAGGAACCTATTCACTGATGTCAATTCTTAATCTGGATGTAGTTTTCATGGGTTCCTTACAAACCAATTAGCCCCTGCCAACTGTCCTTATGCATAGTTTTCATGGGTTAACTATGAACCTCTTGGTATGCACCAATAATTACAATATCATAGTTTTCATGGGTTTACTATGAACCTCTTGGAATGCACCAATAACTACCATATCATAGTTTTCATGGGTTTACTATGAACCTCTTGGTATGAACCAATAACTACCTTATCATAGATTTCATGGGTTTACTATGAACCTTTTGGTTTACCTCTAATGACTACAAAGTTTAGGCATCCTATATTTTTGGTCACCCTGACTCCATGTATGAAATTTTACTCATTCAGGAGTTTAAGTAATTTATATTCACTATTTGAGTTAATCTACTGGTTCTTCTACCCGTTTTTCCCCCAAAATACAGTTGTGGGTTATCATGTGAATATACTCGTATTTGAAGAAGTAAAACACTAATTAACAATACCACTTATGTGGGTATAAGGACCTTGAAATACATATCATAAAACATTGTTAACACCTTTAACATATGTTTTTATCAAGGCAATACTTCTTCAATATTACATACGTAAAACCCTTACAAAACTCCTTTATATAAGCTGTGGGTTTTCCTTTAAAAATTATAGTATGGGTTTTCAAATCTTTTAAAAACCAAACCTTTCGACCTGTCGAAAGGTCTTCAAAACAACCTTTCGAATCCAAAACTCTTGAAACCATTCAACAATTCAAACTTCTCAAAAACATTCAACTCTTAAAATATAAACCTTTTTAAGACTTACTAGATTCAAGTTAAAATATGCGGAAGGTCCTCTTTTAAAACCTTTCGACTACAATGGAAGCAACCTTTCGACCTAGTCGGAAGGTCAGCTTCGAAAGCTTTAAAGCATTTCATTTAAAACAATAGACCTCTGCCTTTTTAAAGCAACTCCTTCGAAAGCTTGGTTTACATTTCAACTATAAAACAAAGGAAAATCATCCAAGTCGAAGGCTTTGATACCTTTCGAAAGCAATGGGAGAAGCGGCTGATTTTTAAAAGAAGTAAACCTTTCGTCTTTGTTGAAAGCAACGACTTCGAAAGGTTGGAATAAGCGGCTATAACCTTTTGACTGTGTCGGAAGGTTCAAAACAAATTAATTATAAGTGGTAGTAACCTTTCGACCGTGTCGAAAGGTTCCAAACAAAATAGTTGTGAAGCAACAGTAACCTTTCGACTTTATCGAAAGGTTTAAAACATTTCTTTTAAACATTTGACCTGGTTGAAGGCAGCAAAGTCGAAAGCTCTAATCCGAAAGCAAAGCAGGTGCAAGCTTTTGATTTATAAAACAACATAATCCAACCTCTTTGGCCATCAACCTTTCGACTAAGAACCCTTCGACCTTGTCCAATTCATTACATACCAAGATACTTGATACCATATACATTGGTTTGACCTTGTCGAAAGCTATAACCCTTGAACTTTGTCGAAAGGTCTAGGTCGGAAGGTTTACTATAGTAATAGGCAGAAATAAGCTAAAAGTATGATTTTTTTCTTTTTAACTTAAAACGATAACTTTTCAACTAACCTGCCTTTGTTTGTCAAATTCTCATTGGTTAACAATTTCTTTTCAGAAAAATGCTGCCACTAATTTTCAGAAATAAATAATAATTTTATTTTATAAAATGCCCCTTCTCCTTAATTAAATATATAAAATATTTAAGTCCCATACTTTAAATAATTTTATATATTCATCAAAACACTTAGGAAAAATCTATCAAAATCCCAGAAAATCTATTATTATTTGTTTTCCAACATATATAAATTTCAAACCCAAATAATCTTTATTTTTTTCGTAAATAATTTATAACCCAATAAATCATTTTCTTTACTAAAAAATTAATATAAAATCCATATAAACTCAGAGAATTATGAAAATTGAAACCCATCTTTAAAATCATGTTTTCTATAATATAAAGTTTTCCCATGGCATTTAAAAATCCTTTCAAGGTTTTACCCTAAAACTGAGTAAATCCTTTATTAAACAACCTTGTTTAAATACATATAAATAATAAATAAGCATATCATCATTCAACATATCATAAAAACAGATTATCCTTAAATCTGAAACCATTCAATGTAAAAATAAAAATAGAGATTTAGAAACTATTATTTACCTTAGATTGGATAAGGAAATTGAAGTTTGATTGAGATTGATTTCTCTAGCTTGAATCCTAAGATTTACGTTGATTTTTTCTTCTCTTCTTTCTTCCTAATGGTCAGCCTTGCTTTCACTTCTTATGGATGTAAATTTTGTTTTGGTGATAATGAACGTGTAGGTCTAAGAAAGATAGTATAAGGGTGGGAAATGTGGGCGGCTATTTACCCTAATGCCCTTACATTTAATTTCCTAACCATTTATATAAGTTCATTAATTTTAATAAGCACGACCACCTAATATATTAATCAACCTCAATCTCCTAATCTACATTATTCTATTTAATTTATTCTAATTAAATCTTCTGAATAATGTCAATAAAAATAGGGGTGTTACAATAGGCGATTCTTCGGTGTGAGGGTATTTCATTCTCGATTGGTAACATTGCCTCACACCCATATGTTAAAGAGTAGGGAGTATGTCATGTTGTCGTTTTAGTAGATGTTCGATAAGCCCATAACACAAGTGTACCCAGTTTCCTTTAGCTTTGTTTAGTCGCTTTTTCTGAATTGTCTTTATGGTTTTATCTGCAGCCTCGATTGCCCTATTTGCTTTTGGATGCGCGATGGAGGAAAAGCTCTTAATGATTCCATTCTTATGACAAAAGCGAGAAAATTATTCACTCTTAAATTGTGTTCCGTTGTTGAAAATTATTTTCTGGGGAATTCCAAATCTGGTTATAATGTTCTTGATAACGATTCTAGGTACTTTTCCGAAAGTGATCTTAGGGAGTGGTTCTGCTTCAACCCATTTAGTGAAGTAATTTATGGCGACTACGGCGTATTTTGCTCCCCTTTTGAAATTGGCAATGGGCCGATTAGATCTATTCCCATACATCAAAGGGCCAAGGACTTGAAATTGGAGTAAATGGACTTGAGGGTAATCTGGGAATTTTTAAGTACTTTTGACATTTCTCGCATCTTCTCACATAGTCAATGGCTTGGCTTACCATACGAAGCAAGTAAAAGCCCTGTTTCATTATCCTTTTTGCCAATTTTGTTCTGTTCAAGTGGTTTCCACAGAATCCCCCATGTGCTTCTGCCAATAATTTTACCACATCATCTAGGCTTACGCATCTTAAGTAAGGAAGTGCATATCCTTTCTTGTAAAGGATTCCATCCATTATTGTGAAAGTGGAGCTTATTGCCTGATTTTTCTTGCTTCATCTTTGTCCGAAGGCAGTATTCCGTTAGCGAGATATTCAATAATGGATGACATCCAAGTGTTATCATACGGGTCATTTCCTCCTAATTGATTAGCTCTCTCATATGACACTTCTTTATTAATTTATCTTCCCTCTTGCTCTTGTAACATAGCACGGGATCTTGTCAGAACTAACAATTCCTTTTCTTGTTCGGATGTTCCCTCTTTAATGCTTGGTACTTCCTGATATCCTACTGGAATAAACCATGTTTTAGGGGCTCCTCTTGAGTTTGCTAATTTCGCTAATGAATCCACTTGTGAGTTTTCCGCTCTTGGAACTTGATGTATGGAAAAGTCTTCAAACGAAGCAAGCATTTTGAGTATCTTCTTCACATATAAAGACAGCTTACGGTCCTTTGTTTGATATATCTACTTCACTTGGTTTACCATTAGTTGTGAGTCACTAAAGATATGAATCCATGGGATTTTGATCTCTAATGCCAAAGTTAACCCCACTACCATAGATTCAGATTCAGCCACATTATTCATTGCAGATAATTCTAATTTCATGGCATAATGTAAGTGGTGTACGTCTAGTGTTATTATCACATATCCTGCACCCTGTTCATTTGACACACCATCTACGAATAATTGCCACATAGGCTTCTGATCCTTTTCCTTTAATGGAGTTAGTGCATTCGTTAATGAAATCTGCCAATGCTTGCCCTTTGATTGCAGCTCGCGGCTGAAATTATATATCATATTAGCTGAGCTCGATTCCCCATTTTACCAACCTTCCTAAAGTTTTTGGCTTGCTGAAAACTTGCTTAAGGGGAAAATTGGTCAATACCCTGATCGGATGTGCTTGAAAATATGCTCTGATTTTTTGTGCTGTGAGGATCAAGCAATAAGCTAGCTTTATATCATTGGGTATCGAACTTCCACATCCTTCAATCGTCTGCATACATAATACACAGGAAGTTGAGCTCCACTTCCTTCTCTAATCAATACTGAGCTGACTGCATGCTCTGAAACTGCCATGTATAAGTATAAGATTTGTCCATTCTCGGGACTAAAAAGCATCGATAGCTTTTCCAAATGGCTTTTTAACTCTTGAAAGGCATTTCTACAATCTTTCCCCATTCAAAGTTCTTATTTTCCTTGATTATGTCGAAGAAGGGGATACATTTATGAGTAGCATTGGAAATGAACCTGCTTAGGGCGGCTACCCTTCCATTCAAACTCATTACCTCTTTACTAGTTTTGGGTTCAGCCATGTCCTTAATGGCTTGAATTTGGTCAGGACTAGCTTCAATTCCTTGGGAACTTACAAGGTAGCCTAAAAACTTTCCCGAATGGACTCTGAAAGAGCACTTCTATGGGTTCAATTTCATTGAATATTTCCGTAATATTCTGAATATATCTCTTCCAGATCCTCAAGATGATTCTTTGCCTCGCCAGATTTCACTAACATGTCATCCACATAAACCTCCATATTCCGACCAATTTGATCTAAAAACATTCTTTTGACCAGCCTTTGATAAGTAGCACGTACATATTTTAGCCTAAAAGGCATCGCTTTGTAGCAGCGAATTCTCCATTCATTTATGAAGCTAGCATGACAATAATTTGTGCTCGCTTGTTGCATCTACTAACAGATCAATTCGCGGTAGCGGGAAACAATCTTTCGGACATGCTTTGTTCAAGTCTGTATAGTCAATGCAAGTCCTCCATTTTCCATTTGATTTCTTTACCAAAACCAGATTGGCTAACCATTTGGGTAGTATATTTCTCAAATAAACCCATTCTCGAGGAGCTTCTTAACTTCTTCTTTCAAAGCATCAGATCATACCCTGTCTAATTGCCTCTTCTTCTACCTAATGGGGTTGCTTTTGGATTGATGTTGAGTGCATGACACATGACGATTGAATCGATCCCCTGACACATGACGATTGGATCGATCCCCGCCATATCAGAATGTGACCAGGAAAATACGTCCTTATTGACCTTAGGAAATTGGATCAAATCCTTCTTCAAGTCGCCATCCAATTCTTTTCCCACTCTGACCACCTTAGTAGTATCATTTGAATCTATGCACGCCTCTTCAAGGCCCTCTATTGGTTTTATCCATCCCGTTTCCCTTTGGCAATCGAATTCAGTGACCATTGGGCTTTCTTCGGCGGAATTAACATCGATTCTCTTCCTTTTTCCTCTAGGAGGGATGTACCTTTCATACATGTGCTTGTTAGACTTGTTAATTTTAATTTTTGCTTCGAACGTTGGATGTAAAAATCCATCATCCGAAGGTTGAAAAACAGTGGAAGAATCAAAGTAAGCAAAATACTCTGTTTTATATTGATCGATGGTAGCATAATACATCACTCGAGAGCTAAACTACTCTCCTCGTACTGTGCCCCAGCCCCTCTTTGTTAAGAACTTCACCATGAGGTACTTTTGTGAGACAAATGCATTTATTTCATCGAGCGATGGCCTGCCAAAGAAGGCGTTGTAGTAAGATGGCTGGTTGATAATCACGAAGATAGTCCCAAAAGTTTTGCAAAATAGTGGCACTCCAATTTGCACAAGCAGTTTCACTTGCCCCACCGGAGTCGACCCTTTATTATTGAATCCGAAGATTGGTTCCTTGCTAGGCTCCAGTTTATCCTCGGGGATGTTCATTTGATCAAAGGCATGCTCGAAGATAACGTTGACTGCACTGCTTATGTCCACAAGAATTTTGGAGACGATGGACAATCCGATTTGAACCGTGATCATCAACGGATCTTTTTGCGGATGGTGAACTCCCTTTTTCAGCTCTTGAGGGGTGACAACAAGATTCGGCATTTGAATACTAAGTCGCGGATTCTTCAATGGGGGCTCTTCCTGGACAGAGAAGACACCTTCTTTAGCCTCCTTGATATATCTATTTCATGCCCTTTTGCTATTTCCTACTAGATGCGGCCCACCATGAATTACATAGGTCCTGTTTAACGGCGGGCTTAAACTCAACGGGTCTTCATCCTCCAACACATTAACGGCATTTCCAAGGAGCTTTTGTGGACCATCCCCCATTCATTGAGCCTTCTGCTTATCCTGGATAAACTCTGTTAAGCAACCTTCGCAAATCAATTTCTGAATGATTCTAGCTAAAACTATGCACTCATCGGTCTTGTGACCGTTTTCTTTGTGATATGCACAGTAGCCCCCTCCTTTTCTTTGTTATGTGTTGTTCTTAGCCTTGAAGGAGGTCGGGAAGTTAACTCTTTCCTTCACCACAGCATAAACGTAAGACCGTGGCTTGTTCAAAGTGACTGCGTTAGCAATTGGCTCTTCCCATTTCATTCTTTTATATCCTCGATCTAGATCGAATCTTCCTTCTTCCTTCTTAGGGACTGCTTTCCTCTTAGAGTAGTAAATCTCTTCCATTCGAATGAACTTGTCAGCTTGAAAGTGGAAGTCTTGAAAATATTTACACCCGTTAACAAAGAGTTGCTTCCAGAATGGGGTGTTCTCCATTAAGCCAGAATGTACCGCAATAATCTTGTCGTGGTTATTCATGTCTTTTTCTTTCAGCGCATCGGTGTTGAATCTTTTAAGATAGTCTCCTAAAGATTCCCCTTGCCTTTGCTTTATGTTGGCCAGAAACGTATAATCGATTGTGGGATCTTTACATATGCAGAACTGAGCGGAGAATTCGTAGGAGAATTGCTTCCATGAGTAAATGGTCTTCCCCCGGTATTTTCCATACCATTTGGCTGCAACTCCTTGGAGAGTGACAGGAAATAACCTACATCTGACAGCTCCCGATGCATTATATAAATCCATCTGGCTGTCGAAAGCGATTAAATGATCATCTAGATCTGTGATTCCATGGTACTTCATTGTCGGAATCTTCACATAAGATGGGATGATTGTTGCCATAATCTCACCTATGAAGGGTGGAACTTGCTCGTTATCATTGGCATTTTCATCCATGGTCCTCTTCCCCTTTGCATTCATTGCATCCTTAATTGCTTTCTCCACCGCATCCTTCAGATAGGCTTCAACGTCACAATAATTTTTCTGCTTTGCAAAGTATTCTTTTGATGTAGAGCTGCCGAATTGTTCAAATGATTTGTCGAGCATCCTCCCTTGATGATTAGCTTTAGATTGAGGGCGCTCCTTCTTCTTCGAAGATGTTAGATCTATCTAAAAGAGTCTATGCGGTAGGATCGTATAATATGGAATAAAAATGCTCTAGGTAGATAGTAGTAAGCAGTAAGTAAAGTAGACACCAAGACTTTATACTGGTTCGGACCTCTTGTCCTACATCCAGTCCCTAAGCTCCTCTTAGGAATTCAACTAACCAACAACCCTCACTTAACCGGGAGGAATAGGTTTACAACTTACCCGAACAGCCGAACGGGATTTCTTGCCTCAACTACCGAAGAGGACTTCAACTTGGATACAAAAAGTATTTCTGACTTGTTGTGTTCTTGATAACACTAATGAGTCAATTTAGTACAACTTTCATATAATCTTATCCTCGAGAGTATACAAAGTGTTTGTGAAGATTTAGGAAATGTGAATTGCTATGAATCAAGATATGTTATAATTAAAACAGAGATTCAAGCAATTGGTTTGCTTTGGAAAACTTAAAAGAATCTGAAAGTATGTTCAAGTAAGTAGAGAGATTAAAGCAAGTAGAATTGGTGATTTGCAATTGTTAAAACCATGTATTTATACTTGTAGAAGAGGTGCATTTGTTTGCTAGAGGTGCATGCAAGAGATGCTTCCATTTCCATTGGAGAAAGGTTGCATCTCTTGGAAGAAAGAAAGTGTCTATTCATAGAAAATTCGCAGTTATCAATTCAGTCGACTGAGCAGGGAGTTCAGTCGACTGAAACTGTGTATGTTTTATTTCTGTGCCAGTTTCAGTCGACTGGCCATGCCTGTTCAGTCGACTGAACTGTGAAAATTTGCACAGTAAAAGTATTTATGAAAATGAAGTTCAAAGGACGTGTTTTAGTGTTCGTGCAAATCTCTTGAGGATAGATTTTAACAAATAATCTAGACTTGGACCCATAAAAATCATACTCATGTTTTTACTTTGGTCTTCATCGATCTTCCTCTGATTTTAAATGTATTTCTTCCTTTTTGTTGAAGCTCATTGTCATTGATCAAAATCTTTGTGTATCAACATTCTCCCCCTTTTTGATTGATGACGACATTAATGTGTTACAGAGATGTGTTTGCTATTTTTCTCCCCCTGAATGAATGCACCTATCTTTCCTACAAAACAGAGTTGGCTACACAGATTTCTCCCCCTTTGTCATCGACAAAAAGGAAGTAATAATCATAGATATATAGAAAACAACCACTGAACAATAGAATTCTACGATTTAGCATAGTCAAATAAAACAGAGTTTGCATAATAAATACAGAGATTTATCAAATTAGAAACACATAGAACGACAAACCACAAAAGTTACTCGTCTTTATCCCAATCATAAGAACCTTCTCTCTCTCTAGGTTCTCGAATGACTAGTCCTCCTGTTGGTGGTCGATGAGCTCTTCTTCCTCCTTGACTACAACTGGCTCCGCTCGCGCTGCTACTTGTATGTTCTTTGGATGCCGTCCATGTAAAGGTAGGTGCCGGACGTTTTCCATGTGATGTTGAAGCGATAGTAGTGCTTGAGCAAGAGATTGCATCCCATAGCTTGTTGAAGAATCCTTTAATCTTGTCAAGCTTGTGGTCTACCTTCTTGAGACGATTATCAAGAATTTGTTGATTTCTTGATAAAATTCCTAAAGATTGATTGGTAGTAAAGCTTGGCTCAATAACATGAATTTCATTTTCTCGGTCGGAAGGTTCTTCATGTGGAGCTTGTGGAGGATGTTGTGGTCCTTGATGCCTAGCTTCCCATTCGGTGAGAGATATGATTCGAGGTGGTCTTGCCGGAAGTTGCATTAGACTTATGGTCCGATGGTTTATTTGGTGGACCATAGTATTCTCGGATTCGGGTAATGGTGTGTCAACGTTGAGAAGTAAACGCATGATATATTCACTGAAATAAATTGTCCTCATTTTTCCATTGTTAAAAGTGAGGAATTCGTCGAGAATTAATTGAACCCAATTTACTTGATAGTTACCCCAAATTGCATAGAGAGCGCGATAGTTGTTAGGGTATAAAAGTTCATATGAGCCCGTCCTTGGGGTGATTGTTCTCATTAGAGCTTTGTGGAGAATTCTTGCTCTAGGACGTAAGGAGGTGGACTTAAGATCCGCAATGTTGGCATTGTCATCCAAAAATTGGTGATTTATGTTGTCACGAATGTGAGGATTAAAGTCAATCTCCTCAAGTTTGCTACCAAAGTTTGGCGAGCCTAAGATGTGTGAAATGCGGTCAAGAGAGAACCAAACTTTCTTTCCACATACCATACTCCAAAAACTATCATTTGGATTTCTTGGAGTTTGGTGTCCGAGATTAAGATTAGCATAAAATAATTTTACCATAATGTGATTTATGGCATGATCATTTCTTTTTAAATCTAAAAGAGATGTTAGACCTGCTCGATCTGTTAATGCTTGGATATTGTAGGACTGAAGACTCTGAAAATCAACAAAAGAATGCTCGAAAACCCATGAATTCTTCATCTTGTTCCATCTTGTGATGGCTACTCCATCGTATAGCCATTGTGCTATTTGAGCGTCAATTGGCTCGGAGGATGAAGAAGAAGCTCTAGATCGCTTTGGAGGCATTTTGTGTCTAATTTGATTGTGGTTGGAGCAGTTTGAGAACTAGGGTTTTGAGTATATTTGGGGAAGAAAATGGAATTTGAGGTAAAAAGTGAAGGAATAGGGGTAAAACTGTGGTTAAAAAGAAAAAGGTTGCCTGGAAATTCACGTTCAGTCGACTGAATAGTCTGTTCAGTCGACTGAATCAAAGGAACGAAATTTTTCTGTGTTAGATTCAGTCAACTGAACGGTATTTTTAGTCGACTGAATGTATAGCTGAAATTTTCTATTAAATTTTCAGTCGACTGTACAGGTGAATTCAGTCGACTGAGCTGTGTATATATTGATTTCTGTTTGTGGTTCAGTCGACTAAACAGTGGGTTTCAGTCGACTGAAAATTAATTTTTGTTATTTCTCCTGAAACAAAAGTAAATAATTTATATATTAAAAGAAACAAATTACAATTATATATATGTAACATAAAAAATATTAGAATTGACTATTTCTTCGGGGATGGACTTGGAGTTTTTCCTTCGTTCTTCTCATAATTTATATCCCATGAATTTGGAGTATAATGAGGAGTTTTTGGGGAAGTCCAAGGATTCAAGGGATCAGCTGGTGTACGGTAGGATGAAGATGGATCGAACGCGTTACTTGGTCGAGGTAAGGGTTCGCTCACTTCATTTTTCTTTGAACTACAAAAATGTAATCCAATTTTCTCCAGAAAACTTAGCCGTCGCGCTGTTACTTTCTGTTCAAAATATAATTCTCTTTGAAGATTAATTTGTTGCTGTTGAAAATGATGAATTTCGTCAATCTTTCTTTTTGTGTCAGGGGAGGTAAAAAGACTTCGTTTTGCCTTTTTCGAATCTGGTGTGTAGCCAGTGCGATAGTTTTCCCACTTGTACACCGGTTCATGCATTGGTGTTGGTGTTGGTAGTTTAGGTGAAGCAGGAGTGTTTTCAACCGAGGAGATAATATTGATATGAGAGTCTGAGCTATCGTAAGACATCTTTAAACCTTTTAATTCTTTTATATGGTAAATGAATTGATAAAAATAATTTTGTTTAGGATTATATTTATAGTAGGAATTTTCTAAATATATATTGGTTATAAAGTTTAAATGCTTTTCAACCACTTAATGATTTAATGGTTAATATAAGTTAGTTAAGAATGTATGGTAAATAAGTTTTATATGAAAGAATAAAATGAAATTCCCATACAATGTTAGTTAAAAAAATGTGTAGATTTTTCCTTTTAATTTATATGATATCTTTAAAACACAATATCCCTAATTCTTGTCGTAATTTTATAAAGGAGTTTTCTAAAAGAGGTTTAGTAAATATATCGGCAATTTGGTTTTCGATAGAAATATGTTCTAAGTTTATGATTCCTTTTTCGATATTGTCACGTAGAAAGTGGTGACGAATATCTATATGTTTTGTACGAGAGTGATTAACTAGATTTTTAGATAAATTTATTGTACTTGTGTTGTCACAATATATTGTAGAGTTTGTTAAATTTATATTAAAATCCTTAAGTGTTTGTTGCATGTAAATAACTTGAGTACAAGCTAAAGCAGCTAATATATACTCTGCTTCACAAGTTGAAAGTGAAACACAATTTTGTTTCTTACTAAACCAAGATACAAGTGATTTTCCAATGAAATAGCACGTACCACTTGTACTTTTTCTATCTGTTCGAGATCCACCAAAATCAGCATCACTGAATGATACTAACTCAAATGACACTCTTTTGGATAGAAAAGACCAAAATCTTTAGTATTGTTAAGATATCGTATAATTCGTTTTACTGCTCTTAAATGTGATTCTTTAGGATTAGATTGAAATCGTGCACATAAACATACACTCATCATTATGTCTGGTCTACTAGCGGTCAAGTAAAGTAAGGAACCTATCATACTTCTAAACAATTTTTGATCGATACTTTTACCATTTTCATCTCGATCAAGATGAGTTGTGGTACTCATAGGAGTAGGCTTTCCAGAAGTGTTTTCTAGTCCAAAACGTTTAATCAAATTAGCATAATATTTTTCTTGATTTAAGAAAATTCCATTTGTTAATTGTTTAATTTGTAAACCGAGAAAATAAGATAATTCTCCCATGTGTGACATTTCGAATTCTTTAGTCATTATATTTGAAAATTCTTTACATAAGTTTTCATTAGTTGAACCAAATATGATGTCATCTACATATATTTGAATTATTATAATGTCATTAGTAGTGTTTTTAATGAATAGAGTTTGATCTACTTTTCCGATTTGAAATCCTGAATCTAGTAGATAACTTTTAAGTCTCTCATACTAAGCACGAGGTGCTTGTTTAAGACCATATAAAGCTTTCTTTAATTTATATACATGATCCGGATATTTTTCGTGTATGAATAAAGGAGGTTGTTCTACGTACACATTTTCTTTTATAAAACCATTCAGAAAAGCACTTTTAACATCCATTTGAAAAAGTTTAAAATTATGAAAACACGCAAAAGCTAATAAAATATGTATTGCTTCAAGTCGTGCAACGGGTGCAAATGTTTCTTCAAAGTCAATACCTTCTTCTTGATTATATCCTTGTGCTACTAGTCTAGCTTTATTCCTAGTTATATTTCCTTGTTCGTATACTTTGTTTTTGTAAACCCATTTTGTTCCTATAACAGATTGATTGTTAGGACGAGGAACTAAATCCCAAACATCGTTACGTTCGAATTGATTTAATTCATCTTGCATAGCAACAATCCAGTAGTCATCTGTTGATGCTTCTTTAGGATTTTTAGGTTCTATTGTAGAAATAAAAGCAACATGTCCCATTTGGTTTAGCTGACTTCTAGTTTTAACTTGAGAATCTATTTCACCGATTATGTTTTGTACAGGGTGATCTCGTAGAATTTTAGGTGGAGATCTAAGTTCGGTATTATTTATATTTTCAATATTTGTAATATCTGTATTTATTATAAATTCATCATCATCTTTTGTGCTCAATTTTTTATTAAAGTTTTCATCAAAAGATACATGTAAAGTTTCTTCAATTGTATTTGTTCGTTTATTAAAAACTCGATATGCCTTACTTCGTTCTGAGTATCCTACAAAAGTTCCTTCATCAGCTTTTGGATCGAATTTTCCTAGTTGGTCTTTTGTATTTAGAATAAAACATTTTGATCCGAATATTTTAAAATATGATATATTTGGCTTTCTATTGTTAAAAAGTTCATATGAAGTATTCTTAGTTAATGGTCTAATAGAAATACGATTTAATACATAACATGCAGTAGCTACTGCTTCTGCCCAAAAATGTTTTGGTAAATAACTTCCATTTAATAATGTTCTTGCATATTCTTGTAATGTTCTATTCTTTCTTTCCACTACTCCATTTTGTTGAGGAGTTCTAGGAAATGAGAAGTTATGATTTATTCCTTTCTTTTTACAGAAAGATTCAAAAGCTTCATTTTCGAATTCGCCACCATGATCACTTCGAATATTCTTAATATTTAAATTTTTAGAGTTTTGAATTCTTTTGGCAAATGTTTTAAAGTTCTCAAATGTATCACTTTTATTTTTCATAAAAATGGTCCATGTGTATCTTGAAAAATCATCAATTATTACAAATACATATCGATTATGATTAATGGATTGAACTTGTGTTGGTCCGAAAAGATCCATATGAAGTAATTCTAATGGTTGTAAAGTTGAAATATTTTTCTTAGATTTGAAAGATGATTTTTTTAATTTTCCTATTTGACAATCATCACAAAGATTTTTTATCTTAAAGTTTATCTTAGGTAATCCTCTTACTAATTCATTTTTAGAAAGTTTTCTAATAGTTTTGAAATTAATATGACAAAATCTTTTGTGCCATAACCAAGGATCATTATCTTTTGCTAGTAAACACATATTCATATTATGATTTATTTTCATATTTAAAACATAAATATTCCTATCTCTATTTCCTTCAAAAACAAGATTTTGGTTTTGATTAGAAATACTACATTTGTTTTCCGAAAACGTTATTCTAAAACCTTTGTCACAAAGTTGACTTATGCTTAGTAGATTATGTTTTAGATTTTTAACTAATGACACATTTGTAATAAAAGGTAAATTTGATGTACCATAATTGCTCACATCTCCTTTGCCAATGATATAGCCTTTTGAGTTGTCTCCGAAGGTAACCGAGCCACCATCAAAGTATGTGATATTTGTAAGCATATCTTTGTCACCGGTCATGTGTTTTGAGCAACCACTGTCTAATATCCATTTCTTCTTTTTGTGTGGGACCTGAAAATAAATATAAAATTATTGGTACCCACCTTTCAATAGGGTCCTAAAAAGTTAGAACTTAGGAAACCAAACCCAATTTGGTTCAGTATCCTTTTTATAAATATAGTTTTTATTATTATGAACACTATCCATAAATGTTTTAATATATTTATTTCTAATTAAAATGTTATTAGTCTTTGGAACCCAAATTTTAACAAACTTAGTTTCTTCTTTTGTTTTAATAGGTTCTCTTAATAACACTTGTTGTTTAGAGTCAATATTCCTCTTAAAATTTGTTTTTATATTTTTAGGAATTCTTGGCTCCTTTTTATATCCTAATCCATGTTTATTTGAGGAAGATTGAGAATTTTCTAAAATTTTAGATAAATTTTCTCTTCCAATGTTAAAGTTAGAAACATTTTTAGTGATGTTATCTAATCTAACTTGAAGACTATTATTATCTAACTTAACTTGTTTAATCTGAGTTTTTAATTCATGATTTTCAGAAACAATTATATCATTTTTTGTCTTTTGAGTTTCAATTTCTTGACTTAAAAGTGATAGTTGAGTTTCCGAATTTGAATGAGACTCTTGAACTTTTTCAAGTTCTTCTTCTAAAATTTTCTTTTCATCTTTTAACATATCCCTTTCAAACTCAGCCTTGTTCTGATTTTCACGTGTCTCCTTAAGTTTCTTTTTAAGATTTTTTATTGTACTCAAAAGTTCAGTGTTTACATCGATTAAATCGTCGAAAGTTAAATTACTAACCTCAGATTCCTGAGCCATAAAGCATACATTTGCTTGTTCATTGTCGCTATCATTTTCACTATCAAATGAAGATGAATCTGAATCGTCCCATGTTACAAAGAATGCCTTCTTTTTGAATTTTTCTTTCTTGTTTTTGTTCTGATTCTCCTTCTTTTGCTCTGGACAATCTTTCTGCATGTGACCTTTCTTGTGACAATTGAAGCATTCTATATTTGTGGATGAAGATTTGTTTAAGAAATTCTTTTTGAATCCGTTTTTATTTTCTTTTCTATATCTTAAAAATTTCTTGAAATTTTTGGCTATAAATGCTAAATCTTCATCTTCAGACTTTGATTCTTCCTTTTCCGCATGAAAAGCTACATTTTTTCTTTCTTGTGCTTGATCTTTCTTAGCTTGCATATTAACTTCATACGACATAAGATTTCCAATTAATTCTTCTGGTTTCATTATAGATAGATCATTTGCTTCTTCGATTGCTAAGACTTTTCTCTCCCATTCATCAGTGAGTGAATTTAGAACTTTAGATATAATATCAAAATCCGTGTATTTTTCTCCTAGTCCTATTAAGGCATGATGAATGTCTTGAAACCTTGAGTACATGTCATTGATGGATTCATTTTGTCGCATTCTAAAGTTTTGGAACTGGTTCTTTAGCATGGAGATTTTAGTTTGCTTGACCTTGTTTGTGCCTTCATGTATGGTTTTAAGTGTACTCTATATCTGATGTGCAGTTGTACAGATGCTTACACGGTTGAACTCATTTCTGTCCAAAGCGCAAAATAGCATATTCGTAGCTTTGGCATTTGCACTAACTTCATTCTTCTGAGCTTGTGTCCATGTAGAATAGTCCGTTGTAGGTACAACGAGTTCTGCTTGAGTTGCATTCCAGGCTTCAAAACTTGTTGCTTGCATATAAATCCTCATCCTTGTAGCCCAATAATTATAGTTTAGTCCATTGAATATAGGGGGTCTTTGAGTAGATTGTCCTTCCGCAAATGTAGAGTTATAGGTAGATGTTGTGCTTGTGTTGTTTTCCATATTATCAATATGTCAAATAACGGTGTTATGGTTATAGGACGGCCTTGCTCTAATACCAATTGAAAGAGTCTATGCGGTAGGATCGTATAATATGGAATAAAAATGCTCTAGGTAGATAGTAGTAAGCAGTAAGTAAAGTAGACACCAAGACTTTATACTGGTTCGGACCTCTTGTCCTACGTCCAGTCCCTAAGCTCCTCTTAGGAATTCAACTAACCAACAACCCTCACTTAACCCGGAGGAATAGGTTTACAACTTACCCGAACAGCCGAACAGAATTTCTTGCCTCAACTACCGAAGAGGACTTCAACTTGGATACAAAAAGTATTTCTGACTTGTTGTGTTCTTGATAACACTAATGAGTCAATTTAGTACAACTTTCCTATAATCTTATCCTCGAGAGTATACAAAGTGTTTGTGAAGATTTAGGAAATGTGAATTGCTATGAATCAAGATATGTTATAATTAAAACAGAGATTCAAGCAATTGGTTTGCTTTTGAAAACTTAAAAGAATCTGAAAGTATGTTCAAGTAAGTAGAGAGATTAAAGCAAGTAGAATTGGTGATTTGCAATTGTTAAAACCATGTATTTATACTTGTAGAAGAGGTGCATTTGTTTGCTAGAGGTGCATGCAAGAGATGCTTCCATTTCCATTGGAGAAAGGTTGCATCTCTTGGAAGAAAGAAAGTGTCTATTCACAGAAAATTCGCAGTTATCAATTCAGTCGACTGAGCAGGGAGTTCAGTCGACTGAAACTGTGTATGTTTTATTTCTGTGCCAGTTTCAGTCAACTGGCCATGCCTGTTCAGTCGACTGAACTGTGAAAATTTGCACAGTAAAAGTATTTATGAAAATGAAGTTCAAAGGACGTGTTTTAGTGTTCGTGCAAATCTCTTGAGGATAGATTTTAACAAATAATCTAGACTTGGACCCATAAAAATCATACTCATGTTTTTACTTTGGTCTTCATCGATCTTCCTCTGATTTTAAATGTATTTCTTCCTTTTTGTTGAAGCTCATTGTCATTGATCAAAATCTTTGTGTATCAACACTATCTTGCTCTTGTTTTCATTAGAATGAGCTTTCAAGTTCCTTCTGGTTGAAACCAACTACCCCCCTGTGTTGGCTTCACTATTTTTGAAGACTTCTGAGATAATGCCATTTTTAGGAGTTCTTGCATTTCTTGTAGCTGTTGCTCTAAGTGTTGATCTTAGCAGTGTTTTCATCCTGCTGAGCTGATGATGAAGGCTGCCCTTGAACAACCCCAACCAAATTAAATGTCGGAGCTATGTTCTCTTCAAGGGTTGTTATGTGGATAACCTCTTCATCCATTCTGCTGAGTCGTTTAGATTTCATTTTCCTACGTCAAGTCAAATGATCCATAATTAGTCAATAAGATAGTAACATGGTCAGAGGTTCGGGCCCTCCTTTTAGCGCCAAAAATGTTAACAAGAAAACTTTTCAACATCCCCAAAGCTATATAAAGGGCAAATGAGTTCATATAAAATAAGGCTGTCGAAAAGATTACTTCTTTCGAAACCAACATTTCGACCAGGTTAACTTAGTCAAAACAGTTTCAGAAGTTGAATAAGAAATGTAGGCAAGGGAAAAAGCATCTTACTTGAAACCCTTCTTTTAAATGAGTTGAAAACAGCTATTCATATTGACTTTTCATTCCTTTTGATCATGTCGAAAGGTTCATTATTGCCATTTCGACCATGTCAGAAGGTATGCTTGTCTTATTAAAGTGAAATAGCTGCTTTTGACCTCATTGGTTTCGTCTCATTGATTGAGGAACCCCTTCGAAAGGGTTGTGGATGTAGTTGAGGGTAGACCCCTTCCGACTGAATTCCTTTTTACACATTCGCTTGCCAATTACAAACTGGATTCCCTTCAGAACACCCCTTTCGACCAGGCCGAAAGAAGTTCCATCCTTTCGAAGCAGATCCAGCTTGTAGTTTCCTAAGCTTCATTCAGTTTACTGAATATAAGATCGACCTGGATATTCCTAAGTTCTATAAACTCATCAATGTCAAAACATCATCACCATTCTTAGTTTCCATTGTGTGATATTGGATACGATGGTGATGTGTTTCGCATGTTTGTATCCAAGTCAATCTTAATGTATTGCATAGACAAAAAGAAGTTAAGAGAATAAGATAGAATCATGTGCAATGGATATTAGTCTAGCTAATGATCATAATGATCTTCCTTATAATCGAAATCCTTAATGAATCCGCGCATCTCTCCATTTTTATTAATCCAAAATGAGTTACAATTATGTGAGCTTTTCCCCAAATTGATTTAAGATTTACAAAGAATTAGAAGTAAAAGAAATGAGCTTAGGATTCCAAAATCCGGTCCCCAAAATGGGACCCCTTGGGTCTTATTTATAGGTGCAGGTTAGCCCCCTTCTCCACCTATGCTTTCGACCTAGTTGAAAGGCCCTTTTATATTCCACCTTATTCCTTTCGACATGGTTGAAAGGCCTTGCCTACCCCCGATGCAGTCGAAAGGTTTCTTTTTCGAGTCTTCTAACTCACCCTTGCACTTCCGTTCTTCTTATTCCAGACCTTTCGACCTTGTCGAAAGGGGTCTTTTATCTACCTTTCGCCTTTGTTAATTCTTTAGCATTACTTTCCCTGCTTCCTCATGAATCACTTTCGACGTCGTTGAAAGGGCTATAAATGTGTTTTTCTCTTCATGTTGCTTTGTTGTCATCAGAAGTAAGGATAGGAGCTTTCGACTCTAGGGCTTCGAAGATGTTGAAGTATCAATGGTTTTGATGATGTTGGTAGCTTCTGAATGCATGTCGGTGGATTGATGCAGAACCTTTTCATGAAGTTATTGGTTTCGACCGGTTCGAAAGGCTTGGCTATGCTTTCGAAAGGGTTGTTTTGAGTTACTTGAATGAAGGCGAAACCTTGGGTTTCGAAAGGTTTGGCGTGCATATGAAAGGTTATTATTTATTGCCTTCGAAAGGGGTTCTGAGCCCATCCTTGCTTCTTCTACATTCACGAATCCATCTGTATCGAAAGGCTTGAATGAGGCGGAAGGGTGATCACGCTCTTCTTTTTCATGCTCTTCGAAAGCTTTTGCACTATTTTATCACTTCGGAAGGTGCTTGGTGCTTGTGACTCCTTCGAAAGTCTTCTCAATGCCTTCGAAACACTCTTTCGTGATCAATGTCGAAACATGTGCCTGTTATTTCAGTAAAGCCTGGCATTTTATCAATCTTCTTTCATACCTTTGTTCTTAAGTGGATTTTATGGTTAACATTAATCTTTGTAGATTGACCGATTTTTATTCAAATCAAATAAAACTGATTTTCATCTATTTTCAATTTTAAATGTTATTTACATATCAAAATGTTTTATTTTCATTAAATATATTTTGATAGGGTTTAATATATTTTCTAAAGAAAAAAATCAATCTCTATTTATTAAACTAAAAATCCATTTATCGTTTAAATCTCAGTAAATTATATTAAAAAAATAAAATTATCGTAAATCGAATTTAAATGTTTTATTTTTATTAAAATTATTTATTACAATGACGTAGAAAGTAGGATTGTTATAGACGACCCCTCTTAAGAAATTTGCATCATCGCAATTTATTACAGAGTCGAACATCATTCTTAACTCATACCCTAACTTTCACCATATTTCCATCGTCTAATTTCAACTTATGCTTCATCCTTTCTCTTACTTAGAGTTGACTCAATAGTCTATGTGCCTTTCCCTCAACAAATATCAAATTTCTACTTCATTATTTTATCGTTTGCTAAAAACGCTTTCTATTTTTAGCATACGAAATAAATTATATGAAAAAAAAATTCCAAGTGTTGAAATTTTCAAAAAATTTCGAAAGAGTCTACTACGTACGGTGAGCTTTCCAAAATTAACAGTATAGATAATTGCATACACATCTCCGAAGAGGCATCTCAACCATGAGGCATCCTAAAATATGGGGAAACAACACAATAATATAAATTTATCACTATATGCATAAAAACAAACCTCGAATTGCATTTTCAAACAAATTTGCTTAATTTTTTTGCAAACAAAAGTGAGCATGCATCAAAATCTAATCCATAATGGCTCATGTATCTATACTCGGCTCATAGAAAACATATGAGAATATATTTTATGGGGGGGATTAATTTAAAGGACAAAGATTTGTATATTTTTTGCCTCAAGGACACAACCTCAATATTTTTACCACAAGGACAAACATTCTCCTAAAAATTATTCACAAGGACAAACATTTTCCAAAATTATTCATAAGGACAACAAAACTGCTACCAAGCTAAAAAATGATACCTAAAAACTGCTACCGGTAACTACAAACTGATACCTAAAAACTGCTATCAATGACTAAAAACTGATACCTAAAGAAAGTTGTCCTTCAGGATAAAATATTGAAGGCCTGTCCTTGAGGCAAAAATGCTGAGAAATTTTGTCCTTGACAATAATTTCCTGTATTTTATGAGTGGTATGATATTAATATAACAAAGGAAATATGTTGCATTTTCAATTTAGACCTCTTCTCGAATAACTTTAAGGTGCCAAAAACATAAAATTATTTCATGCTTCCGAAAGCGAAGTTGTAGCATAATCAAATAGCTTTCCAAAACACCTTTCAAATATTGAAAATATGATATGCATAAAACATTATGGTGATTTAACTAAACAACAAAAATTTTGAAATAAATTTTAAAATGCAAGCCAGCCTCTTTAAAACCTGGTTTTCACTTATCAAACGCCAAATTTTGTCAAACATTCTAAACAAAAATTGTTTCATATAATCATAGATTTTCAACAAGCAATGAAACGTCAAAAAAATAGGGTGGTAGGAAGTTATGATCAAATCACTGTGGCGCTTCGACTCAGAAATTTTTGAGTGTAGATCTGAATTTTGGGTCGGATTTAGATATGTTTTTGCATTAGCAAACTTCAAATTTTCAAAAAGTAGTAAACAAAAAAGTTGTTACTTATATCAATACCTTACCAATAAAAGAAAAATCAACAAAATCCAATCAAAAATTCATGAGTTATGGATATATTAGTAAAGCACTATAATTTTTTTTCTAATTCTCAAATTTTAATTTCATTTCAATTTAAATTTTCCACTTTAAAAGCAATAAAATTTTATAAAAACACTTTAAATAAAGTTCTATATTTTAGAATTATTATTATTTCCATTTCTTTTTTCTAATTTTATTTCAAGAGAAATTTTCAAAACAACTACAGCATACTCGATTTCAATTCAAATTTTCATTTTTGCCTCATAATACTGATACAATACATGTAAAATAATTCCATTAGAGGAATCCTTTGAAATTTTCAAAATAATTCTACTATATATTTTTTTTCTCAAATGAAATAACACCAGTTTCCTTTTATTTATTTTTTCCAAAATTATATTTCATACGCCTTCCATGAAATTATTTACATAAGATTTTTATTCAAAGTTCCTTTTTTCCACAAAATATCTAATTCAAAATAATTATTCTCATCTTACATTTTTCCATACACATATGTTTCGAGATTTTATAAATGATATCTCATTCATTAC
Source organism: Allium fistulosum (assembly GCA_030737815.1). Taxonomy (NCBI): domain Eukaryota; kingdom Viridiplantae; phylum Streptophyta; class Magnoliopsida; order Asparagales; family Amaryllidaceae; genus Allium; species Allium fistulosum. The sequence continues at coordinate 400,646,003 of CM060907.1, forward strand.
CATTTTGTTTTAATTTTTCTTAGACCACACTTCACCATCATTGATTATAAGTTCATTTTATTTAAGGTCCACCAAATACTTTTTTGGTTATATTTTTAATATAAGTGTACTCCCAAATATATATTTTTTCTATCTTTGCCAATATGTTTTACTGTATAAATAAAACCCAAAAATTAATTCCTTATTCAATACATTTGAACAACTTATTTATTTTACAGTACCTTAATTGAAAACTCATACTTTCATTTCATTTCTTTATATATATATGTTCTTTTCATCATAAATATATATACTCATATTATATTTAAATCTTATTAAATAATCTCAGTTCACTTAGCTTTATATATTTATTATCACAACCTAGAATTATTATTGTTATTATTTTCACTTCTTTAAATACTTTACCCTTTTTATACCAAGATACCACTATAACACTTTCAAATTATTATAATCTTTTCAAAATATTGTTTAACTCATCTCAAAACATTTACCTTTTCAAACGATTGTTTATAATATTTCTCAAAGTATCATTTTCCTTCAAAACATGGTATAATTTTTTAAAACATGGTTTCTTTTTAAAGTAATATTCTATTCAAAACATTGTACTTTTCTCAAAAAATTGTATCAAAATGCCTTGTCCTGGTATTTAGGAAAACTTATCGAAACGTTGGCCAGGCAAATCGACCAGAATTTTTAAAGCACTTAACGGACAAATTAACACGAAATCAAATACTAAATTTTTTTCAAGTATTCTATTATATACTTAATTTTTTTTCCTCAAATTATATGCTCATTTTTCATAAATTTAAATGCCAATAGTGATATGTTAATAGTTAAATGATCTATCACTAGCAACAAACAATCAAAAATTCAGAAAACAATAGTACACATTCATAAGCAAGCATTCAATTTGATTCTGTCTCTTTATGTTTTAATGACTTGTTTATAAATATTGTTTCCTTTATAACAAGAAATTTTTTATCCCTTGTGGTATTGGAGATACCACTGGCTTTAATAATTTTTGGCTTTGTCCAGGTTTTTGTGGGAGCATAACATTGAGCGAATACTCCTACTCAACCCCCTCTTCTAGACTAATACCAAATAATTATGTTTATTTATTTATTAACAAAACATAACAAACATTAATCAAGCAAGTGACCAAATGCCTTCAGCGGAAAGTTATCTATCAATTTCTGCTATGCAACTCTGATCACTACAGGATTAGGCTACTCCGTTCGAAGCCATACAGTGGTCTAATTCATTTCATCAATGCCGACTATATTAGTCTTTCCAATAACTTCCACCTTCACAATCTCCATCGAATAAACAACTCGTCCCACATGGAGACAACCACACAGAATGAGGTAGAAGTAGAGATATAATATAGTACGAAAACAATAAGTACGTCCCTAGATAATTACCCCAATAATCATCCTATACTCAAACTATTACTTTGTTTATATAACAATCTACCACACATCCACATGGATGGGGACTCTAAGTCTCATCTTAGGCCAAGACTCATGTCCCTTATACTCTGTATTGTTTTGAACCTCCTCTGATACGAAATGTAACACCCAACCTTTATGCACATACTACAAAGAGTGTTACTAGGTAATATTATCTGATAATACAGAGAATAAGGCGATATTGGGCTATCACACATGAATATTCCCTTGGGCTAACACCGGTTTGTATTTAAAAAATCATAAATTATCCACATATGCATATTTGGTATCGACAAAAAGCAATAGTTGCGTGTGTAAAATAGAATAGTACAGAATATAAAATAAATCATAGAGAACACAGAGTCGTCAGTGCATCAATAATATATAATAGAATACAAATATACAAGTCCAAGTGGGTTTACCAAAAATAGTCAATGTCTGTTATCTTAAAAATACTCATATATATGTCAAATACATACATCACAACTTAACAAAAAAATATAAACATGAGATAACAAACAAAAATACTAATCTGTAAACTTATAAACCAGTTAATATCCTAGTCTCCAAGCTATGCTCAACAACCATAAGCTAGTCATTTTTTTCCTTGAACTTGAAATATCTTAGAGTGACTCAAGAATTATATAAATAACACATGGGTCAGACTAAACGTAAATGTCAATTTATAATAATAACAGGAAAGGTGCAACAAATATACCTCATAAATGTGTGTTCAAATGTCTCAAATATATCACATATATCATACATTGATCATCACTCTTAGAAATAAACAATTCTTTGCATAGGTTAAATAAGACATTCCATATATCCAAACATCCAACAATAACACCTATCCATAGAACCATAACATAATGCTTGAATCAACCAAACATCCAAACATCATCCAAGACACCCATAAAAAATGGGAATCAATTATCAACAAGCTCACAATCAAGAGAGGTATTGCAAGTATGGTATCATATGTCTATATATATCTCAATAGCATATTCTAATTGAGAGCCTCACATCTTGCTCCAAGGGAAAGCACACAGCACTTACAGTACACAGCACAACCTATAGTCTTAGTTACTTTCGGTCATCATGACTCTATATCCACCTATATACTATGGTCATGAGCCTACTGCCCAATGGTAACAAACTATTTGGCTAGTATGGAATTTGGGCATATCATCACTCAATCTAAATATCAGCACACATCATGTATGATAGTGATGATACGGATCTGGGGCACGAACCCACGATCAACCTACTAGGATGGACACTAGTCTATCTGGATAAACACACACAACACTAATAAGCACAAAGCCAGATGGCATACTTAACCATCTTTTACACAACAATGGTAACATGCAACTACCATGCTTCATTAGATAAGTGTCACCCACATTCAAGAGGTAATCAAATAAATAGCCACTCGAGTGTGTCCCATACCACTTAGTGCTACTCACTTATTTACCAAATGTCTATGAATCCCACTCGACTCCCACCTCATATTCTATATAATCATATATTCCATACAAACAGTCATAAGAGTAATCAGAGAAGTATTACCAAATATCTCATACCATTCAGTATTACTAACCTATTTACTCAAAATTCCCATTACATAGAACTTCACATCATTCAACCAATTATTGATTAAAAGGGGTTTTACTAAAAATCCTCATTTTCAACATCTTGTTAAATTTTAAACATCCATTTAAAATTTTCCATGAAAGTATTATAGAATTCTTATTCTATTTGAAAACCTTTATCAAATTCCAAACTTCAATAATAATTTATTATAAAGAATTTTTTTTAAACCCTCATTTAACTTCAAGATCACTAAACCTCTTTTTGAAAATAAATTCACTCTATATAAAACCTATTTAAACACTTTAAAACATTGATAAATGAGGTTTGTAATCCAAAAATTCCTCTAAATTTGAAATTGTATTATTCTTCCCAAAAATGATTTCAACTTAAAATATTTTCAATTTACTAATATTAAATTTCAAAATCAATATTTAAAATCGTTATTTACTTCCAAACACTTATAAACCACTTTTGAAAAATAATTTACCAAACTAAGGTTCTCTTTTATATAATAACTTCCAAATATTTAACATTGCAATATTTATTTATAAAACTTGCTTCTATAAAAAAATTCAAAAACTTCATTTTTCAAAATAATTTGATTCAAACGCTGTGTAGATATTTCTAACGGTGTTTAAATCTATTTCCTTTTCATTAAATAATCAAATACAAAATAAATTACTTTAAATTTATACTTAACAATATATATATATATATATAATAAATTTTCAATGCTAAAATTTTCCATTCAATAAATAATTGCTTTCTAATTTATTACTATTTCAAAAATATTATTTTTTAAAACATCATGTTTATTCAATTCCCATAAAACAAAGTCATCATTTTAGAATATAAATTTTACACCCTTTAATAAAATCCTGTAAATACCCTGTATAATTATAGATAAGTAAGAATATACGCATGTACACACACATGTATACATACACACACATAAGTCCACTAATTTAAACAATACCAAAAATCACAACTTTTAAATATTTTCTATTACTAATAATATTTTCAATATTAAATCAAACTATTTCAAAATTCACCATTTATCTTCAAAAAAATTATTTCTTTTTAAACTTCTCATTTTAAATCATTTAACCCCTTCGAATAAATTACAAGTTTCATTTTGGTTATTAGCAAGTATCTATTTATTATGCAAACAATATATAACATATGTGCACTAAACAACAAACCAATTTGTTCTATCACAAGTAAACATTGATATGCGTCCCAATAGTCAATTAATTTCATCCATATCAATCAATGATTCATTACTAAAAATTCAATGGAAATGGAAGAAACAAGAATCTAGACAATAGTTATGAGTTATTAAATAACTCGCTTAAATTCCAAGCAACCAAAACAAAACTTTGTTGCCTAAAGACAGTTATCTTCTCCATTCAATTGCCATCTCAAAGTTACCATCACTAGACGCACACTGCCAAACCCAACAACATCATGACCTGCCCTCACTTGCCCTCGATATCCCCACGAAGTCATGCCTGATTTAGTGCTTGAAGTCTCGCATGGTCACACCTGACCCCAACAGCTAATGTCTATTCCCCCTCATCCATAAATTCTCATTCGCCATTCCTCACTCGCACCACCATTGCAACCCGACACGATGCTCAATCGCGGCTCTCACCTAGCATTGCACCTCCTCTAGAGTTAGTTGGGTCTTCATCACCTTTGTTGGCATCGTAGATACCTCACATAGGAACCCTTACCTCCTACCTTACTCAGTCTAGTAGCACGCCATTCTCAACTGCACATGATTTATCTTTTTTCGCTTTTTAATTTTTATTTTCCTTTTCTGATGCAGCCATTTTGTATTTGAGGGAAAACTAGGGCATAAGAGAATAAGGGGGAAACATGTATAGGTTAAGTGGATAATGGGCTAAAAAAATTGTCTAGAGGAGTTGACATGGTTAAGAGATGTGCTAGAAAACTATTATTTACAAATAAACTCTTATGTAATCAAAATCTCTATTTAAACTTTTATTTATATTTAATCCACATGTTTCACATTTATAATTACTCTACCAAATATTTATTAGTATATTTTCCATTTAATTTTATTTATTGTGTTGTTTAAAATATATTTTAATAAACCATTTAAAGTAGTTAAATTCAATAACTGCTAACCTTTATAGATTTATCGATTTTTATTAAAATCAACGAAAACCAGTTTCATCTATTTTCAATTTGAAAAGTTATTTAGACAGCAAAATGTTTTCTATTCATTATAAATATTTTAATTGAGTTCAATGTATTTTTGAAAAAAAATCAATTTCTATTATTAAACTAAAATTCTACTTATCGTTAAATCTTAATAAATTATATTTTAACAAATTAAAATTATCGTAAATCGAATTTAAACATTTTATCTTTATTAAAATTATTCATTACAATGGCATGGAAAGCAGGGCTGTTATAATATTTGTGTAGATAAGCATTTGTAAACATCTAAACTTGGATTTAACAGGGAATCATGAGGGAATTTGATATAAATCGTAAATATAAATTTGGTTTTCACTGGATTCTTGTACTTTGACAAATATATGGTTAAATTTTTTAGGTAAAGTGTAAAACTAGATAGAAACATAAGGTTAGGTGATAGGGATGTTCTCAGGTGACTAAAGGTGTAGCGGTGAAGGTTGGAGGTGAAACGACTAGGTGAAACAGTCAAATCTGCATTCAGAACTATTCTAGAATGTACAAATACACAGATCCCCCGGTCATGCCAATTGGTGCACCGACGACCTTTTCCGAGGTCAAGTTGAACCTGGACCTATATGGGCCTATATAAAATAACATTTACATATTCAAGTCTTATTCCTCTTTTTTCTAAAGGCGTTTCAAGACTATTAGCGAGGCAACTGATAATGTTACGAAATCAAGCGTATGTACGTGATGATTGATCATTGTTTTCGATAATTTCATATGTGTTTATTATGTGAAAACATGATACGATGATGATATAATAAACCTAGACGACCTGTGGCGCAAGTAGGAAGCTAGGATATGGATACATACCTATGACATAAGTAGGTGATCCAAGTATCGCGTTGCTCCCCTATAGTGTTTTAGTGGACCAGTGTGGAAGATGGATGTAAGTGACCCTGTAGGGTTTGGGCGGTCTAGAGCTCAAGTTCAATTAGTATAAGGATAATATGTGACCCTGTAGGCTTTCGGCAATCCAGGGAACTGAATCCTATATGAGATTGACATAACGGTAGACAATAGGTAACCCTATAATGCACAAGGCAGGTCTAGGGAAGTGAGTCCACATAAATATGATACGACATGGCTCTATGTATATGATAGCTAGGTGTGAAGTGGCCAGTAGGGCATGATTGACAATATTAGACTCATATCATGCTATAATATTATTTTTATAGTATATGTAGAGTAGAGTATGGCTCACTCATAAGACTTATGACTGACGCACTCCTATTATTCCACTTTATTTATATATCCATGTTGGTAGAGTTTGGAGACGGGATAGTATTTGGAGATAGGGATTTATTTGTACATGTGCAGTTAAAGTGCTTAGCAGTTCCATAGCGGTGGAGGTCCAAAATGTTCGGGGACAAAGCAGGGATATAGTGGGAAATAGTGGAGGTGCAAAAAGCTTCATTCATTATAAAAACCAAATATTCAAAGTCAATTTATTCTCATTCTCATATCATTTGTTAGGAAAAAGAAATAATTTTTAACTTATATAACAAAATCAAAGAATACAATGATTTATGCAACCCAAATTTGGTGATAACAATATATTTTTAACTTGTATCGAGCAGTTATGCCTTAAAATTTTGTCTTTACCATTAATTTGTTGATTAGTTTAAACAAAGCTAGTCAAACAACCTTTTTACATTAATGTTGCTAAAGCGGGTGCTAAAAGTCTTGATTTAGTGGGTGTTGTGGAAAATAGCAGGGCTTTAAGCAGATCTATTGTATAATAGCACTATATTGAAAACAAAAGTAGCGGTCGAAGAGTGCTATAAGCTATAGTGGAGATTTTGTGGATCTTTAACGACGCAGATTTGTACATAGTGTATATGATATACATAGGATATGTGTTGTAACTTAGATTCTGATTATGAGTATAGTTTAGGTTTGACTTGTGTTGTACAGACATACGTATATGATAGTTGGATACGTTAGGTGATGTGATGTGACTATGATGATTGTTATATTAAATTTTGTTTCCTTCTGCTATGAGACTCTGAAAGTTATTTGTTACAACTATATCTGTTTATTTTATCTTACCTCAATGATTCTTCCTTTTCGGTTCTCGAGGTGTTGACTTCGTTTCGGGATTTAAACTCGGGGATCAATATTTGGGAGTAATGCATACCTTAGGATGGGAACCGTGAATATATTGAGAGAGCGTATTAGTATTTTCTATTATATATATATATATATATATATATGTATGTATGTATGTATGTATGTATGTATGTAGGAATCATGTACATATGCATAAACCATTTACTGTTCCAGTTTTGTTTGTTATATATTAGGGAGTTTCTAATGAATCCCATTTTTACATATAGTTGAAATGAGAAATTCAATTGAAACTGGAATAGAGAACAACTCAGCCAATGTTGATAGGGCGGAGACCAAGGCAGGGATTAGCACTTCAGTAGATGTACTGAAATTCCAGGAGTTAAAATTTCGGTATGGTTCAAATGTTATATCCAAGCAACGTGCCATACTAGTGCTAACCTCATCGAACCTGTAGCCACCTCTACCACTACTTACAAAGGTGTAATTCTAGCCCCAACACCACTAACTATTGACTTTCCTAAGCTATGTAGGGAATTCTCTAGCCTTGGTAGGAAGCTTTTTGTCGAGAAGGAACCATACTCATAGACTTGGGTATGGCTTAATAATTGTTAGAAGATTCTGAACCTATTAGGACTTAGAGATGTTATTAGGTGACAGTTATCCTCTTGGCATGTGAAAGGAAAGGCGACATGTTGGTGGTAGGTACTAATAGTAGAAGTAGATAAGAATATCATTACTTAGGGAATGTTCAGGATGAATTTTGAGACGAAATTCTTTTTTGAAGCTGAAAAGGATTTGTTATTTGAGAAGTTTATTCACCTTAAGCAAGGAGAGATGATAGTTGAAGAGCACATAAGTCAGTTCAATGAGTTGGCTAGATTCGTTTTTGAGTTGGTAAGCACCCAAGAGAAGAAGGCATTGGAATTTGCAAAGGGTTTAAATTCATCATTGAGAGAGATATTGCATTGAACCAGATACCATATAGAGCTGCATTTGAGGGACTAGTGAAAGCAGCATTAATGAATTCTTTGAATAGAACTCTAGTTAATGATCAAGCTGAGGAATGAGAGGGTCACCAACATGATAAGCGTAAAGGAAACTGACCACAAAGAGGGAAAGGCAATAAGTATGTGATTACTTATCATAGATGTCTAAAGGTGGGACATGTCGCAAAGAACTATAGGACGAATCTTCCAAAGGGTATGTATTATAACTAAAGCCAAGTGGGGCTTTTATCGAAGGATTGTAAGGTGGCCGTAGCTCAGTAGAAACTAAAGTGCAATAATTGTATCAGTTCGGCCATACAAATAGGGATTGCCTATCTTTGAAGAGTGAAGATCAAATAGTTAAGGATATGCTCTAGATGTCGTTCTAACTTCTAGTATTGCACCAGCATCGTCATAGGAGAAGGGGAAACAGATTGTGATGCAAGGTGTGTTGACTTTACCCGATTCTCATGTTTGTACTTTATTTGACACTAGTGCATCTCATTCATTCATAGCAAGTGCTATTGTGACCATCACGTTTTGTAAATATCCTAAAATGAGTAAACGTTATGCTACATTTTCTGTTCCTTGGGAATTTTAAGAATGAAATTCTTTTAAGGAGGGGAGAATGTAATACCCTAAAAGATTTGAAAATATTATAATATAATAATAATATGAAAATAATTGAGTTTAATGTGTTAATAAAATAAATTGAAAATAAGAAACGGAAAATAGCAATTTTCCAACATTATAACTTGATGATGAAACTAGCACTATTGCGACCGTCATGTTTTTTTCTAATTTGTGCAGTATTTTTATTTGCCTCATTTGAAGTCTGTATGAGGGAACGATGGTTAAATCTGCGTCGAGCTGATTTGGGCACCTAGTTTGAAAACTTAATATTAAAGGGATAGTTATTCCCTCCTTTCATTTAAAATAGAAATAACGTACCTTTTTCAATTTCTCCAAAAAAAACCAACTTCTCTCTTTCTCCTTCTTTATCTTTACAAACAAAACTAAAATCACTCTATCTTCCTCAATTCTCAATGAAATCGCATGAAACTAGTGAAATTGTGAAGCTAGCATGGAGTGACACACATGTAAACTAATTGGAGACGAAATTCAAAAGCATGGATGTGTAGTGGGTTGGATAGTAGAGATTTAAGCATTGGAAAGCAATTTCGATGAGTGATTCAAAGTTTCCTCCTCATATAATGCAATTTTGATCCTATAAATGTGATATGTAGGCAGTATTAGTATAGATAAATAGTTGTAAACATCTAAACTCGAATTTAATAGGGATTTGAGAGGGAATTTTATATAAATAGTAAATATAAAATAGGTTTTCACTAGATACCTGTAATTGAACGAATATACACATAAATTGATGAAAGTGTAAAAAAGAACTTAGAAATATAGTGTTAGGTGCTAGGGACATTCTCTGGTGACTGGAGGCGAAGCGGAGGTGGCTAGAGGTGAAACGACAAGGTAAAATGGCTAAATCCACAACTAGAATTTTCACGTACACCAGTCCAACGGTCATGCCAACCAGTGCGCCGATGGCCTATTTTCGGGGTCAAGTTGAACTTAAACCCACATGGGTCGATATAAAATAATTTTTACTGATTCAAATCTTTTTCCATTAGTTTTTGAAGGCGTTTGTAGGTTATTAGCAAAGCAAGTGATGATGTTACCAATTCAAATGTATATGTTTAATGGTTAATCGTTATTTGTTATAGATTCATATGTGTTTGTGATGTGAAAAAGTGATACGATGACGATGTGAACATGAACGATCCTATGGCGCAAGTAGGCGGCCCAATATATGGATACAGACCGATGACACAAGTAGGTGATCTAGGTATTACGTTGCTCCATTATAGTGCTTCGATGGACCATTATGGAGGATGGATTGGTAAGTGACCCGGTAGGCTTTGGGCAGTCCAGGGCATGAGTCTAGTTAGTGCGAGGACAATATGCAACCTTGTAGATTTTAGGCGGTCCAAGGAAGTGAGTCATATATGTGACTGACATGAATGTAGATAACATGCGACCCTGTAGCTTACGAGCCTGGTCTAGGGAAGTAAGTCCACACGGACATTATAAAACACTATTAGATGTATATGATAGTTAGGTGTGATGTGACTAGTAGGACGTAAGGTGACAAAACATTACTCATAACATGCTATAGTATTATTTTTTTAGTGTATGTAGAGTAAAATATGACTCACTCAAAAGACTTATTTCTAATCCACTCCTATTTTTCCCCTTTATTTATATATCCAGGTTGATGGAGTTCAGTGACATGATAGTATCTTAAGACAGAGATTTATTTGTACATAATGTATATGATGTATGTAACTATTGTAACCAAGATTTGATTATGTGTATGGCTTGTCTTTAATTTTTATTGTACAGACATATGTATTTAACAAGTAGACATGTTATGGTGATGTGACTATGATTGTTATTATATAATATATATTTTTCTTCCGCTGTGAGATTTTGAAAGTTATTAGTTATAACTAATCTTTATATTTTGTCTTAGCACTATGACGCATTCTTTTCGGTTCTTGAGGTGTTGATGTGGGTTCAGGCATTGAACCCGGAGGTGGAAAAGGCAGGTTGTAACAAAGACTTATTTCAGTTAACACAATCTATGTTTCATTCCTGATATGTTTTAGAGTATCGTACTAACTTTATTAGACATGTTGGATATGACCTTTCGGTTAGCTAGTTACATAATTTGAGTGATTTTCAAAAATTATGTAAGTTATTTAAGTTAAGTAGGTTATCTGTACTTTCGAAGATATGATATCTAAGTATTTCCACTTTTTACTTAAAGGTACTTTATAAGTTAAATAAGTTTCATGTTTACAAATTCAAAACAGACTTGTAGAAACAAAACTTTCGAAGATATGGTTAAAATAGTACAAATAAGACAACAAACATTAAAATAAAAATGACAATAAAGATTGAAAATAATTACATTGATTGATTAAATCTATCTACAACCACCTACAAATTGGATTAAACTTGGCCTCTTACGAAGCATTAAAATTTCATCTTCAAGTTCAATGGCATAAACAATGGCTCAAAGAGGTAAAGGATCATCAAGTCATTGCCAAAATCCACAGTTGTCTGGAAAGTTGTGGAATCTATAGTAGAGTAAACTAATGTTATTTCCATTTCTTATGAGAAAACAAAATAGAAACTCCATAGTTATAGTAAACTTGTTGAGAATCAACCACTTGTCCTGTTTAAGGTAATTGGTTATGCAGTTCTTGCCTTCTTTGCCTTCTCCCATTGTGGTTTCTTCCACTTCTCTTTGTCTTTTTTCATCCTTCTAAAGCCTACAATCTTGCAGTTTGCTCTCATGTTCTATTAAATCTCAATAGTTTTTTGCCTCCATTTTAACATACAACTCGGTTGGTGATTGCAGGGATGACGGATTCAACAGGATGTCGTAGCATAAAGAACTTTCATATGAGTATGATGAGGGTAGAGAAGTATGGTTGTAATCCACCATTTTTGTATACTACATTGTAGTAATTAGATATGGGTGCAGAGTAGTATGGTAAGCAATATGTTATAAATAATGCCACAACACCGTTTGACATAAATAGATACTGAGTTATTCTGTCTACACTGAACTAATTAGCATGTTGATAGATAGTGTAACATCTCTAATTTTTGATAACATTATTCAGAAAATTTAATTAGATAAATTAAATAGAATAATGATGATAAGGGGATTGAGATTTGAATAAATTATATAAAGGGTCGTGCTTAATAATAAAATAAATGGGCTTTAATTGGTTTAAAGTTTAATTAGTTCACACATGGGCATACTAGTAAAATAACCTCCTCATTTTACATGGCTATGATCTTTTTTAATTGTCCATTCACGTCCATTTTTTTTCTCAACTCAAAATTAAACGCAAAAACCTTAAGAGCCGGCCATTAACAAGGAGGAAAAGGGGAAGATTATAATCTAAAGCTAAGGATCAAAGCTAGGAAGGATTAATCAACAACAAATCTCAAATTCCTTATCATACCTAAGGTGAATAATAATTTCATACTATCTCTATTTTATTCTATGATTATATGTTTTCGGATTTATGATTAAATTCTTTTTTTTATGCTATGGATGATGATATGCTTGAACTATATTATGTTTGATTTAATTTAATTCAATTGCATATGAATTAGCACGGTTTTAGGGTAAAACCGAGAGTCTATGATTTTATAATGCCATGGAAATTTTTTATGTTGAGTGATTTTAGAGATGGGTTTTTATTTTCAGAATTTTCCGAGCTATAGAAAATTTATTATGAATTTCTAAAGGAAAATATGATACAATTGGGTTTAAAATCTATTTCGAGTATTTTAAGAAGAAATTAGGTCTGAAATTTTAATATGTTTGATTACATGATAAAATTGAATTTCTGTGATTTTTTGGGATTTTTCCCAATTGATTTACTAGGGAACATAAATTATTTCAAGAGAGGGACTTATTTGCAAATACTGGGTTTGTTAACGGAAGGGCTTAAAGGTTAAAATTTCTTCGATTTAGATCTGGTTAAATGCATGGGTTAAAATTGTAAAGTATTTGAAAAGTTTTAAAGTAACGAATCAAGGAATTACAACAAGCAGGTTAGTTATAAAGTAATTGCCATACTTAGCTACAAATCAGTGCTTCAAAAAAAGGTTGTTCCACCTAATTCGGAGGTACCTTTTGACTCATTTACCTCCGCATCAACCCAGTCGAAACAATTAGAGTCGAAACTAATGCACATGGTATCGATGAAATTGGTACGAAGTGAATTGGTAAATAGCGGAAGGTAGGGTGTCCAAAGCAATGCTTTCGTCAAGGCTGAAACCAAGGTTCACTTTTAAAGATAAGTTCCTGCCTAGTTTTTGGAGGGCTTTCGACTGAGTTGATACCCTATAAAGTCGAAACCTTAGCTTGTTTTCTAAAGTTAAATTCCTGCCTTGTTTTACTTAAAGCTTTCAACATAGTCGAAAACCATGCTTTCGAAAGGAACTTTCTAAAATAAGCGACTTTCTAAAATAAGCATTCAAAGGGGTACTTTTTCCTTAAATAAGATCTTTCGAAAGGATTGGTTTTTGCCAAGACGAAACCAAGCCGCTAATTTACCTTTCGATTGTATTGAAGTCATCTATGCTATCGAAGGGCTACCTCTGTTTTAATGTAAACTAAGCCTATTTCCTGAATGCTTTCGAAAGGGGTTGAGGGTTTCGAAGGCAATGGAGTCGAAAGGGGGGTTCGACTCTATCCTTCCAAGTTTTAATTTAAAGGATCATGCTTTCGACTAGATGGTTTCGACACCATTAACTTTTTCCCCAAAACAATTTTATAAGTGGTTTCAAAAGAGATACTTCGTATATAAGCATTTTGACCCAAAGGATGTTTTAAAAGAGTAAACCCAATGCTTTCAACAAAGTACTTTTATTTGTTTTGAAGCTATGTTTTAAAGAGTATTTTGATACCATCGAAAGGTGCCATTGGTTTCAAAAGTGAACGTTTAACAAAGGCTTTGAAAGGTATGTTTATTAAGTTTTAAAAAGAATCTTATGCTTTCGAAGGAGGTCATCCAGTGGTTTCGAAGGTGATGTTTTAAAGTTTCAAAACTAATAACCTATTCTCACTTTTTAAAAGGAAATCCCGTTACATAACTAAAGATTTTATAAGTATTACTTCTTTATATACTTATTCACATTGTAATTAACCCATAACGGTACTTTGGGGAAGGGCAAAATAACCAGTTAGGTTGACCTGGTAGTGAATAGAACTTAAGAAATGTGAAATCTCAATTAAAGATATTGGCAGGGGCCAACAGGTTTGCAGTAAGCCTATGGAAACTGTATATAACTAATTATATTGGCAGAGGCCAATAGGTTCATAGTCATCCCTTTGAAACTATGATTTGATACTAGCAGGGGCCAGTAGGTTTGTAGTTAGCCCATGAAAACTATATCCGGATTAAGATATTGATAGTCAGTCAATAGGTTCCTAGTTAGCCCATGAAAACTAGGATAAGAGGTAAGGTATTGGAGTTACCAATAGGTTCTTAGTGACCCCGTCAAAACTATGATATTGGACAGATAGTCAACAAACACTTAACAGGTTGATAGTAAACCTAGAAACTATAATTGAGACGGATAGTCGGAATGAATGGGGATGGGTAATCCAGATTTGTTTTACTTGTTTTGCATATCATCATAATGTTTTCAAAATACTATGTTTCAACAATTGTGAAGGCAGGAGCATAGTATATGGTTTTATAGATGTTTTAGGATACTAGTGAGGCGAAAACCCGTTCCGCTAAGCGGTGTGGTCTCACTAGATATCTAAATGGTATGAGATGGTAAATTATTATTCATACCAGGCTTTATGTCTGACTCAAGGTTTTTGTTTTCCACTTAAAATCTCGGGTGCTCAATTGATTTTGAGTAGGTTGAGAGTTAAGGTTTCCAGGTGTTCTTTTAGACGAATAAAGCTTCCAAGGATGTGTAGGAGGCAAGCTTGTTATTAGAGTCCTTTTATTTCCATTGTGTGTTTTATTTATAAAGGCAAATTTGTTTTCTTGCCTATTTATATACTCTGATCAACCAAGTGGGCATCTTTATATGTCGCTCTTGGCGTATCTTGTAATAATTATATGTTATCTAAACGTGGTCTGCGATCAGGGATTATGTAATCAATTTGGAATATTTTGAAATGGAATGTGGAATTTGTTTGTTTTTTTAAAAAAATTCCATATTCTTGTGTTTATGTGTATCAATGTATCTAATATCGACGTACTTGGTCGTCGAGGATTAATAACTATAGATGACTGCAGCATCCGTAGCTGTTAGTTTTGGGCCTCCAAGTAGGGGGATGTTACAAGTTGGTATCAGAGCATAGGTTTATGAAACTTTAAAAGAAACTTAAACCTAAAAGATTTTCCAAACATAGTCCAATAAATCAGATAATAAGATTGGGGTTTGGGTTAACGCTAGAGTAACGTACTTGTATTTGATATATATTGTTATATATATATATATAAGTATGTATCCCTCGCTCTCTTAAACCGTTCTTATGTATCTTACTAAGGCTCGTATGTAGATTTATGAGAAAGGAGATATGGAACCTGGAAATGGAAGAGAAAATCTCGGTGGTGGAAGCACCACAACTAATGGAAATGCTCGACCCACCACCAGGAGGAACCTCGGTCGATAGACTAATGCTAGTAATCAAAATGCTGATGCCAATGTGAATGCTGGAAATCCACCGGTAGATATGGGGGCGATGTATCAGTTCTTTGTTGGCTTGATGCAATCAGGAGCTACTGCTGGTGTTGCTGGAAATGCTAGAGGAGCTAATTCGGTGGCTCTAGTTGGGAATAATTATGCTTTGCTGAGTAGAGATTACACCAGTTTGGATGGGAAGCCATTCTTAGGAATTGAAAGTGACATAGAGGTTTATAATTGGTTGTTGCATTGTGAGCGTATATTTACTAACTTGAGTCTGAATGATGGGCAAAAGAGAAGGTTGGCCTCTAGACAGTTGCAGGGGTCAACACTATGTTGATGGAATAATGTCACTGCCGGAGTTTCGGAATTGCAGTTAACTTGGGCTGATGTTAAAACGAGATTTGAGCAGAAGTTTGTATCTGAGTTTGCTAAGTCTGAGCTGATGAGGAAGTTTATGGATTTAGTGCAAGGAGAAATGTTTATAGTCGAGTATGCTACTAAGTTTGAAGAGCTATCATGATATGGATATGTTATTATAGATACTGACATCAAAAGGAATGAGAGGTTCACTCAGGGATTGAAGCTCAAGCTTGCTAGAATGACCATGACACATGTCCATGATCCTTGTAATATAGTGGTGGAGACGGCCATTCATCGTGAGAAGTTACTTGCTGATTTAGCTAAAGGGAAGTTAGTGGAAACTTAGTGTTCTCAAGGGAAGAAGAGGAAGTTCTTTAAAAAGAAGGGAGCCTAGAAGGGAGATACTGCTAAGAAGTCAAAGGCTGAGGTAGTTTGCTACAAGTGTGACAAGAAGGGTCACTTTGCTAATGAATGCCGGTCAGGAAATGGGAAGAAAGTTGCAAGTAAGAAGAATGTGAAATGCTTCAACTGTGACCAAATTGAGCAATACAAGAATCAGAATCCAGAGCCAGTTACGGAGGACAAAGGAAAGGTTTTTGCTATACGACCAGCTAGGCCTACTGCAGCTAATAAAGGAATGACTGTGATGGAAGGTACGCTTTTGATTCAGAGTATTCCAGTTAGAGTACTTTTTGATACCGATGCATCACATTCATTTATATCTCAGTGTTTAGTTGATAGATTATGTTTAGAACCCAACAACCTTATTACTTCCTTAAGGGATGCAAATCCAATAGGAGGGTATGCAATTCTGGGGTTAAGATGTGACCAGTTAGAACTTGACTTGTTAGGTCATAAGTTTACCAGCAATTTGTATGTTATTGATTTCGTAGATATCAGAATTATTTTGGGTATGGATTTGTTGGGTAGGTATGAGGCTAGAATATTTTTCCAAGATATGGAAATATCATTGAGATACCCTGATAGTCATAATCGAGTGATATTCTCAATAGAGGATACTGACCGGAGTGTTAGTGCTTTACTTAATGCTATGGAGGTAGGAAATGAGTTAAGTCAGGTTTGGGTAGCAAGAGAGTTTGCAGATGTCTTTGAGCCAGTCACTGGACTACTCCCGAAAAGAGCTGTTGAGTTTAGATTAGATCTTGTGCCAGGAGCTAAACCTGTAAGTGGACCACCTAGCAGGATGACACTAACTGAGATGAAGGAATTGAAGGTGCAGCTAGTGGATCTAAAAGGAAGGAGTTTTGTTAGACCAACTAATTCGCCTTGGAGAGCGGCCGCGTTGTTCGTAAAGAAACCGGATGGGTCGTTAAAGATGTGCATTGACTATCGTAAATTAAATGAAAGGACAGTCAAGAATAAGTATCCTTTTCCAAGAATAGATGATCTATTTGATCAGTTGAGTGGAGCAAGAGTGTTTTCCCAATTGGACTTGGCGATAGGTTTCCATCAGTTAGGAGTGGTGGAGGACGGTATTCCTTTGACAGCATTTCAAACTAGGTATGATTCATATGAGTGGTTGGTGATGCCATTTTGATTAACAAATGCACCTACTTTCTTTGTGGATTTGATGAACCGAGTTTTCCAAGAGTATTTGGATAGGTTTGTGTTGGTATTTATTGCTGACATTCTTGTCGACTCTAGGGATGAGAGAGAGCATGAAGTTCATCTTAGAGTGGTACTTGAGGCGCTGAGGCAGAATCAGCTAAAGGCGAAGTTTACCAAGTGTCATTTCTGGAAGAAAGAGGTAAAATTTCTTGGCCACATGGTTTTAGTGAAAGGATTGTCAGTCGATCCAGATAAGATCGAAGCCGTGAATAATTGGAAGAGACCAGAGACAGTGACTGAGATCATGAGTTTTCTTGGACTTGCTGGCTACTAGCGGAGATTCTTTAAGGATTTCTCGCGGATAGCAGCACCCTTAACTAAGCTTACCAGGAGTGAGATTCGTCTGGTCCGACATATGTGAGGAAGCATTCCTTAAGTAAAAGCATTTGTTAACCAATGCACCCATGTTAGTAGTTCCAGACGGAAACCAAGGATTTGTGGTGTATACTGATGCATGTGGAACTAGATTAGGAGCAATGTTGATGCAGAATGGTAAAGTCATCGTCTGCGCATCTAGGCAGCTTAGACCGCACGATGTTAGATATCTTACTCATGATTTGGAGTTGGCAGTTGTGATCTTCGCATTGAAGATTTGAAGACATTATCTCCTAGGGGAGAGTTTTGAGCTTTATACTGATCATAAGTCTTTACGGTATTAATTTTCTTAGAAGAAGTTAAATATGAGGCAGCAGAGGTGGCTAGAGTTCTTGGTTGCATATGATTTTGGTATAGAGTATACACCAGGAAAAGGTAACAAGGTTGCAGATGCTCTTAGCAGAAAACATCAGAATGTGGTGTTAGCTATGTTGGCAGAGTCGAAGGATTTAGAAGCTTTAGTCAGTTGTAATGTGCAGTTAAGATCGACTGATGGTTCTAGTCAGAGTTCCGCCAGGATGTCTTGTTTAGAAGTTCGACCACTATTGATTGAGAAAATTGCTTCTAAGCAGAAGGAGGATCCAGTGTTGGTTGAGAGAACTAGATGGCTTGAGGTTGGAACTGATATTGATGATCTAAAGGATTTTAGCCTTGATCAGAACGGATGATTGAGAAAGAAGGGACGGTTGTGTGTTCCGAATGTGGAGGACTGGAGGAAAGAAGTTCTTGGAGAATGTCATTAATTGGTCTAAGTTTACGATTCATCCTGGTAGGACCAAGATGTATTAGGATATAAAGAGGAGCTTCTATTAGGAAGGCATGAAGAGGGATGTTGGCTTGTGGTATAAGCAGTGTGCAAACTGTCAACAAGTGAAAGCTGAACATCAGAAACCGAGTGGGTTGCTTCAGCCTTTAGAGATTCCAATTTGGAAATGGGATTCGATATCTATAGATTTTATAGACGGGTTGCCAAGGTCAAATAGAGGTAATGAAAGTATATGGGTTATAGTGGACGGATTGACCTAGAGTGCACATTTCATTCTATTTAGTCAACCAGAACGGCACCTGTTTTAGCTAAGTTGTTCTTGAAGAACATAGTTAGACTGCATGGAGTTCCTAGTAGTATAGTCAGTGATAGAGATGCTTTGTTCACTAGTGATTTCTGGAAGAGTCTATAGGAAATGATGGGTACCAAGCTTAAAATGAGTACTGCATATCACCCTCAGACAGATGGTCGGACAGAAAGAGTCAACAATGTACTCGAGGATCTACTGATAGCTTGTGTATTGGACTTTGGTGGATCTTGGGAGGATCACCAACATTTGGTTGAGTTTTCCTATAATAATAGTTATTAGACTAGTATAGGAATGACGCCTTTTGAGGCTTTGTATGGAAGGCCATGCTAATCACCATCGTGTTGGTTGGAGACAGAGTAGTCTTAGGTCCAGATTTGGTTTGAGAGGTGTCAGAAAAGATTGAGCTAATCTGAGGAAGGATAAAGGAAGCTCTATCAAGACAGAAGAGTTACGCAGATAAGAGGCGTAAGGGCTTAGAATTCTCAGTTGGAGATAATGTTTTCATTAAGGTATCATCAATGAAGGGTGTGATATGATTTGGAAAGTCGGAGAAGTTTGCCCCAAGATATGTATGTCCATTCCAGATTATAGAGAGGATTGGAAAGCTCGCATACAGAATAGAGTTGCCGAGCAGTTTGGCAGGTGTCCATAATGTATTTCATGTGTCTCATCTTTGCAAATATGTGCAAGATCCAGAGACTACTATTCCTCCGATAGTGTTAGAAGTCTTAGTAGTAGTCCCTAATTTAACTTTCATTAGACAACCAGTTCGGGTTGTAGCTAGAGATGAGAAAAGATTAAGGAATAAGAAAGTAAGGTTGGTGAAAGTTCAGTGGAGTGACAACGAGAAGGACTGTAATTGGGAGACAAAGGACAAGATTAGAGATACTTATCATGATCTATTTTGAGGGTATGTCAATATTAGATTTATATAGATAGTTACTAGTCAGTTAGACTAGTATGGTTGTTAGGAGTTGTTACAGACGATTGCTATGTTTAGTATTTAGTCTTTAATGAATTTCGAGGATGAAATTCTTTAAGGAGGGGAGCCTGTAACATCCCTAATTTTTGATAACATTATTTAGGAAATTTAATTAGATAAATTAAATAGAATAATGATGATAAGGGGATTGAGATTTGAATAAATTATATAAAGGGTCGTGCTTAATAATTAAATAAATGGGCTTTAATTGGTTTAAAGGTTAATTAGTTCGCACATGAGCATATTAGTAAAATAAACTCTTCATTTTACATGGCTATGACCTATTGTAATTGTCCATTCACGTTCATTTTTTTCTTAACTCAAAATTAAACGTAAAAACCCTAAGAGCCGACCATTAACAAGGAGGAAAAGATGAAGATTATAATCTAAAGCTAAGTATCAAAGCTAGGAAGGATTAATCAACAACAAATCTCAAATTCCTTATCATATCTAAGGTGAATAATAATTTCATACCATCTCTATTTTATTCTATGATTATATGTTTTCGGATTTATGATTAAATTCATTTTTTATGTTATGGATGATGATATGCTTGAACTATATTATGTTTGATTTAATTTAATTCAATTGCATATAAATTAGCACGGTTTTAGGGTAAAACTGAGAGTTTATGATTTTAGAATGCCGTGAAAAAGTTTATATTGAGTAAAACATGATTTTAGAGATAGGTTTTGATTTTTGGAATTTTCGAGCTATAGAAAATTTATTATGAATTTATAAAGGAAAATATGATATAATTGGGTTTAAAATTTACTTCAAGTATTTCAAGAAAAAATTGGGTCTGAAATTTTAATATGTTTAATTACATGATAAAATTGAATTTCTATGAATTTTGGAGATTTTTCCCACTTGATTTACTAGGGAAAATCAATTATTTCAAGAGAGGGACTAATTTGCAAATATTGGATTTGTTAATGGAAGGGCTTAAACATTAAAATTTCTTTGATTTAGACCTGGTTAAATGCGGTTGTTAAAATTGTAAAGTATTTGAAAAGTTTTAAAGTAACCAATCAAGGAATTACAACAGGTAGGTTAGTTATAAATTAATTTCCATACTTAACTACAAATCCGTATTTCAAAAAAAGGTTGTTCCGCCTAATTCGGAGGTGCCTTTCGACTCCTTTACCTCTGTATCAACCCAGTCGAAACCATTAGAGTCTAAACCAATGCACATGGTATCAGTTAAATTAGTACGAAGTGAATTGGTAAGTAGCGGAAGGTAGGGTGTCAAAAGCAATGCTTTCATCAGGGTCGAAACCAAAGTTCACTTTTAAAAGATAAAAGCCCTCCTAGTTTTTGAAGGGCTTTCGACTGAGTCAATACCCTATAAAGTCGAAACCTTAGTTTGTTTTCTAAAGTAAAATTCCTGCCTTGTTTTACTTAAAGCATTCAACATAGTCGAAAGCCATGCTTTCGAAAGGGACTTTATAAAATAAGCTTTCAAAGGAGTACTTTTTCCTTAAATAAGAGCTTCCGAAAGGAGTGGTTTCGACCAAGTCGAGACCAAGCCGCTAATTTACCTTTCAACTGTATTGAAGTCGTCTATGCTGTCGAAGGGTTACGTCTGTTTTAATGTAATTAAACTAAGCCTTTTTCCTGAATGCTTTCAAAAGGGGTTGAGGGTTTCGAAGGCAATGATGTTGGAAGAGGTTTCGACTATATCCTTCCAAGTTTTAATTTAAAGGAATATGCTTTCGACTAGATGGTTTCGACACCATCTACTTTTTAACCAAAACAATTTTATAAGTGGTTTTGAAAGTGATACTTTCGTATATAATCATTTTGACCCAAAGGATGTTTTTAAATAGTCTATCCAATGCTTTCGACGGAGTACTTTTATTTATTTCGAAGCTATGTTTTAAAGAGTATTTTGATACCGTCGAAAGGTGCCATTGGTTTCGAAAGTGAACATTTAACAAGGGCTTCGAAAGGTACGTTTATTATGTTTTGAAAAGAATCTTATGCTTTTGAAGGAGGTCATCCATAGGTTTCGAAGGTGATGTTATAAAGTTTCAAAAAAAATAATCCACTCTCACTTTTAAAGCGGAAATACCATGGAATAACTAAAGATTTTAGAAGTATTACTTCTTTATATACTTATTCACATTGTAATTAACCCATAACGGTACTTTGGGGAAGGGCGGAACAACCAGTTAGGTTGACCTAGTAGTGAATATAACTTAAGAAATGTGAAATCTTAACTAAAGATATTGGCAGGGGCCAATATGTTTGCAGTAAGCCCATGAAAACTACATATAACTAATGATATTGGCAGGGGCTAATAGGTTCATAGTCAGTCCATGAAAACTATGATTTGATACTGGCAGGGGACCAGTAGGTTTGAAGTTAGCCTACGAAAACTATATCCGGATTAAGATATTGATAATCAGTCAGTATGTTCCTAGTTAGCCCATGAAAACTAGGATAAGAGATAAGGTATTGGAGTTACCAATAGGTTCTTAGTGACCATGTGAAAACTATGATACTGGACAGATAGTCTATAAACACTTAACAGGTTAATAGTATACCTAGAAACTATAATTGAGATGGATAGTCAGAATGAATGGGGATGGGTAATCTAGATTTGTTTTACTTGTTTTACATATCATCATAATGTTTTCAAAATACTATGTTTTAACCATTATGGATGCAGGAGCACAATATATGGTTTTATAGATGTTTTAGGATACTAGTGAGTGGAAAATCCATTCCGCTAAGCGGCATGGTCTTACTAGATATCTAAATGGTTTGAGATGGTAAATTATTATTCATACCAAGCTTTATATCTGACTCGAGGGTTTTTTTTCCCTTAAACTCTTGAGTACTCAATTGATTTTTAGTAGATTGAGAGTTAAGGTTTTCAGGTGTTCTTTTAGACGAATAAAGCTTCCGAGGACGTGCAGGAGGCAAGCTTGTTATTAGAGTCCTTTTATTTTCGCTGTGTGTTTTGTTTGTAAAGGAAAAGTTGTTTGCTTGCCTATTTATATACTCTGATCAACCAAGTGGGCATCTTCGTATGTCGCTCTTAGTGTATATTGTAATAATTATATATTATATGAATGTGGTATGCGATCTGAGATTATGTAATCAATTTGGAATATTTTGAAATGGAATGTGGAATTTATTTGTTGCTTAATTTTTTTTCCATATTCTTGTGTTTCTGTTTATCAATGTATCTAATATCGTCGTATTTTTTTACCGAGGATTAATAACTATGGATGACTGCAGCATATGTAGTCGTTAGTTTTGGGCCTCCAAGTAGGGGGATGTTACGGATAGACAATGTGGTTATAGTGTTTGACATGATAGGACACCTAGTCATTTTGTCTACACCAAGCTGATTGGCATGTGTACGGGTAGACAATGTGGCTATAGTAGTTGGCATGACAAGGCATTGAATCATTCTATCTACACTAAACTAATTGGCATGCAGACAAATAGACAACATAGCTACCGTATTTAACATCACAGTTCACTAAGTCATTCTGCCTACACTACATTGATTGGCATACAAATAAATAGACAACATGACTACAGTGTCTGACATGATAGGACATTGAGTCGTTCTGTCTATACAACACTAATTTGCATATGGATTGACAGACAACATAGCTACAATGTTAGACATGATAGGACATTGAGTCATTCTATCCTCACTAAACTAATTATCATGCGGACAAATAGACAATGTAGCTATAGTCTTTAACATGTTAGGACACTAAATCAAATACATGGCAACAATAAATACCCATACTAATCTTGTTCATTCTCACTCATTCAAACCTTTAGTACTTCATTTCTACCCAACAGTAGTTTCAGCCTAAGAACTTATATTCTTTGACGATAGCAATGATAGCTGCAAATGGAAGATCATTTCCATCGCAAAAAAGACCCAGTACCAATGTCTATACAACAATCTGGCTAATCTAGGAGGCAGCATGGTGGATCAGTTGTTGGTTGTCGTTACAAAAACTGTATTCATTTTTGGTACAATGAAAGACTGATGGAAAACTATTTTAATCCAAATGCTACTTACATCGATGGTAATTTTAGAAGAAGATTTCGAATGCACCGACATTTATTCTTTAGGATTCTACAATCCATTAAACAACATGATAAATACTTTTCTTCAAACCTAATGCATCTCATACTCAGGGCTCGATTGGTTACCAAAACTGACCGTTGCATTGAGAATGCTAGCATATGCTGGACTAGTAGACTCTCTCGATGAATTTGTGCTTGTGGGAAAGCACGATTCTTGAAGCTTTGGATCATTTTTGCCAAGTCATTTTCAATATATACGACAATCAATACTTACGAAGACCGAACGAAGCTAACATAGCAAGATTAATAGAGATAGATGGCAGGAGACAATGACAACGAATGTTGGGTAGTATAGGCTATATGCAATGGAAGTGGAAGAACCGTCCAAAGGATATGTCGGAGCTTATCAGGTTAAGTCCCATAGGTCAACAATTATTCTTGAAGCGATGGCTTCGCATGACTTACGGATCTAACATGCTTTTTTGGAACGCGAGGTTCAAACAATGACCTTAAAGTAGTAAAACGAACTACTTTATTTAATAATTTAGCGAATGGTAAAACAACTCCGTGTTTCTTTACTTTAGGAAAAAACACGTATGATCATAGTTATTATCTTAGCGATGGTATATACCTAAATGGAATACAATTTTTAAGACAATTCTTAATCCATTAAACAATAAATATGCAAACTTTGCGACAATGTAAGAAAAATAGAAGAAGGATTTTAAAATAACATTTGGTGTTCTTCAATCAATATTTGTCATAGTCAGCAATCAATTTACATTATGGCTCTGCAATTAAAGCGTCACAAAAGTCTTGCTAAATCTTTGCTATAGCATGTAGTGCTCTTTGGCTGCTACATATTTTCTATTTAGCGCTATTAAATAGTAAATCTATTTAAAGCCCCGCTATTTTCCGTTACACCTGCTAAATAATTGGATTTTAGCACCTTCTTTAGTAATGTTAATACAAAAAAGGTTAACTTGACTTGTTATATTTTAAACCAAATCAACAAAGTTAGCATAAAGACCTAAGTTTAAGGCCTAAGTGCTCAACATAAATTAGAAACCTATTTTAGTAACCAATTCAGGACTACATAAACCATGATATTCTTCATTTTGTTATATAAGATAAAAATATTTTTTTTTCCTACACAAATTATGTGAGAAGGATAATAAATTAATTTTGCAAATTAAATTTTATTTCTAGTAAATTTTTGCACCTCCGTTATTTTCCACTATATCACCGCTTTATCTCTGCTATAACTTTTGCACCTCCGTCGCTATAGATACATTAACGCTTTGACTACACATGACTATGGTTATCCAATAAAATGAAAAAATTAATGTATACTTGTGTCATTTTATACAATATGATTATTGAAGGCAAGAGTGGCGTGGAAGACGACTTTGATTATGAGGATTTTGAAGCAATACCGAATATAAGGCATACGTTATGTTTGAAAGCGCTCTAGAACTCGAGTTTCATGTCATTATCCTAATGTCATTTCATAGTGTTCTACTCCACCGTAGACTGTAAAATAACCTAGTAATTCATATTTGGAACTTTTATGGCAGTCCGTAGTAATTTATTATTGTTGTTGTTATTGCTGCTGTTGTAGTTCATGTTATTGTTGTTGTATATATAGTAGAAGATCGTTTTTGTGATAAGGGATTATTGTTGTTGTTCTGATTATTATAATGTACTTTAATTGAATTTCATATCATTATGTACCACTATTTCATTTATTACCCTTGAAAAGTGAAATATACTTAATTTGTTAAAATACTTCTGAAAGTACAAACATACCTGCTTAAGTTCATATCGACATATCACCAACAGAAGAATAAAAGATATAATATTTCTAAAAATACAAATACAACTACTACCCCCTCTTCATGCATACGTCTTATCATTTCTTTCCTCCTAGATTCTGTATACTCTTGTTGTTCATCATACATATTTCGACGTATCTACAAACATTAGTACACCTTCTTCTCTTTGTTTATTTCAAGCAAGAAATCGTTTCAATTTCACATTTTTTCTTCGTGTTGACCAGACCAAAGATCCATCATACGATTATACCTATCTTTAGATTTTAGTAAAAGTTTTTTTTATTTCGACTTGATTTGCACCAGCAGTCTGCTTCTTTTTGACTACTTTGGATCCTTGATGCATAACAAAATCATCTTCGATAGGAATCAGATGCTCTTCCTACACCATATTTTGGCTTCTTTTTGATTCAATGGGGCTTTGAGCATTTTCTGACTTCGACAATTTACTTCGAGATTTATTTGATTAGACTTCTTAAATAGTTTTCCGAAGAGAATATTTTCATTTTACATGCTCAAATAGCAGTAATAAATGTGATGGACTGATAAAAATGAGGTGTTTTTTTATTCTCAAGTCTGTTAACTTGTTTAAACAATTTATTTGTGTTCAACTTCTAATAAAATATATAAAGTGGTAAAAAATGTGTAAACAAATGAAAATAGGTTAATCTTACCAAATACATTTCACTTTCAATACCATTAGGGTTCATTTGCTTAACCTTAAACATTTGAGAATCAAATGTTTGTGCTAGATGATTTGTTTTTCCATAATAGCCAATAATCGAACGATTATACCTATCTTTAGATTTTAGTAAAAGTTTTTTTTAATTTTGAAATGATTTGCACCAGTAGTCTGCTTCTTTTTTACTACTTTGGATCCCTGAGGCGTAATAGAATCATCTTCGCTCGGAGTCAGATGCACTTCCAACGCCATATTCTGGCTTCCTTGTGATTCCACGGGACTTTGAGCTTTTTCTGACTCTTGGCGCTTTACTTTGAGATCTATTTGATTGGACTCCTTGAATAGTTTTCCAGAGAGACGATTTTTATTTTACATGCTTAACTAGAAGTAAAAACGTGCATGGATGATAAAAATGAGGTGCTTTTTTATTCTTAAGCCTGTTAACTTGTTCATACAATTTATTTGCATTCGCCCTATAAAAAAAGAATAAAATATTTAAAGTGGTAAAAGAATGTGTAAACTTATGAAAATGGGTTAATCTTTACCAAATGAATTTCACTTTCAATTCCATTTGGATTCATTTGCTTAACCTTAAACATTTGAGAATCCAAATGTCTGTGTTCGATGAATAACTTTTCCTTAAAAACCTATGATCGAAGAAAGCAATCTTTAGCGATCATGTTCTTTCGACTATACCAACTTGTAATTTTGCATAAAAAAGTATCACCACTTTAGTCGGCACACCAAATATAACATAAATTGTGGTCTTCCATCGAATTCCAACTAGCAGTAGTGAACGTTTCCCAACCGGAACTGTAATGTCTTCAAAATCGAATCCCTCAAAACTAAATTTCACGGCATCGCCGTTGAAGCCACAAAACATTTTTGTTACAGAGAAGTTGCGGTAAAATAATTTTGGCTATAGTGGTTTGTTGTTGTGAGAAGAGAAAAGAATGCGATGTATATTTGTAGGGTGGAATAAGAGAAACAACCGTTGAAGTGACCGTTAAAAATAGTCATTATGTGAGCGCTTTTCAACGAACGCTAAATTTTTAGACGTCCGTTGAACAAGTTCTCATGTAGATTGCAGATATTCGATTCATTTATCTTAATTTGTTAACAATTACAAAATATGTACCAGGAGATTGTGAGTTAGGATTACATATTAAATTTTGTAATTTATAATGGGAGATGCTCTAACAATCTCAATTCTCAGCCTTTCCTCTCAGTTTTTCTTATTTACTGAACTCTGGTAAATATACAAAAAGAGCTTTGAAGCCTAAATGGCATAACCTCATTTTCACGTTGTAGGCTCAATGATTGTAGTAGAGCTTAGCTAGCCATATATTTCAACTGTCTTATCGACATGACATTGCATGTGTCAGTAGTATTGCCTTCATTAGTGCCCACATTTTCATTTTCTTGACTTTATCTGCTTTATTTATTCACCACAACTAATACTTTATTTCGGCTTCTCCGTCCTATGCATAGAGCGCCCCGTTATTTTTATTTATTAACAAAACATAAGTGTCTTTCGCACGTGCATTAACTTGTATCATTTGCCTAATCACTTAATACAAAAATAATAATAATTATGCACTTCCAATGCGCTCCTTCACCATCAAATATCTATCATATTCTCTTTCTAAGTTTACATCCAAAATTATGCCAAAATATTAAAAGCAAAATGCATTTATTTCAACTTGGTAAACAAAGTCGCGTGCCATACTCCAATTTTTCAATGTGTTGGACACATCATAATTTGGAATGGCTAGAAACACAATCTTCCTCATTTCCTATTCACAAGAAAAATAAGCAATCTGAAAACGATGCGTCTGTAACACGTCATTGCTTGTTATTTTTCATTCCGACGTTAAAAAAATATAAATCATAAATTCTAAAATTAACGAGTAAATAATTAAACTTAAAAGTAAAGCTAATTAACATGTTTTTTGTGAAAAAATAAAACAAGATGAATACCATAGATAACTTTTATTGCGCCGTAGGCGATCGCTACCTGACTTATTAAATAGACCATTGTTTATAGACGCATTGCTCAAGCACCCTATCTAGTGGATAGCAGCCTTCTTGGACTTCTCCTCTATGGTGGTAAACCTATATAGTGACAAACCTGCATAGTGACAAATATTTTCGAGAAAAAAAAATCATTAATCGCTTTCAATATCGATATTTACTTTCATGTGTTTATATTATTTTTGTTGTAACTTTGTTTTCACTCCGGCGTACAAATTTCTTTTTTATTGTATTTATTTTTCATTTCCGCAATTTTTGTATTATTTTCTTATTTAATATTGATTACTAAGTCTAATATACTTATAACAATTTAAAACAAATAAAAATAATAATAAATACAAACACTTATTCCCCTTTTTTGCCTCCTTTCGTAGTATAAAAATGCATTCACCTTTCATCAAACTTTCCTCGGTTGTGCCTCGTTTGAAATACTCGTCTTGCGTGCCACTACCAGTTTGCAAAAACGCATTCTAAGGAGCACAAGAATTGCTACTCATTATGTTGTGGAAAGCTATCTTGAATAAATGGTGCAACTTTCTTCTACATAATAATGGGGTGGATCTCATGGACTCTCACTTTTCATAGTTTATTGTATATCGAGCTAACATTTTCGATCCGGCTTTGTAAATTTTCATGTGCCTGAGTGAATCTTAATCATCTATAAATTTAAGCGTATAGGGTCCATCATGTTTAAATTAATTATGGCGATGAAGAATGCATATACACTCATATACATACACACACACACATATAGATATATAAATATACATATACACACACGAACACATATGTATATGTATTTATATACATTTTATATACATACATACATACATACATACATATATATATATATGTACATGTATATGTATACACATATAAGTACATATATATACATATCTTGATGTGTGTATGTATATGTATGTGTGTGTGTGTGTTTGTCCTTGCGTATGTATGTGTGTGTGTATATGCATATATCTTGATGCCAAAAATGGATCAACACCCAAAGATAAATTGTAGAGAACTTGCGAGACCTAGATCTAGCAGATATAGCAAAAAATAAAAAAAGAACAGCAAGATACAAGATTTGTATAGTGGTTCGACAATTTCTGACTTATGTCCACTTTATAGTTTTATTGGTTGTTGATTATAGAGAATTAATGACACTAGTACAAGGGTTTGACAGGTCCTACTGCTTAGAACTAACAATAGTAACTTCGTAGGTGACAATTGAATAAGGAAGATAGGAGATGATGAAGAAGCAGAGCGAAGATCAGCCAAGATCCTTCTTTAGTTGTAGTGGGGTTGGTACTTATAGAGAAACCGGTGTACAGGTTTAGGAGCCCGCTTGCATTAAAGTGCAGAAGCAAGCGGTCGTATAAGTGAGCATGGGGGCCACATCTAAAATAAACTTCTTGATACCAAGTGGTTGTGCTTGGTGCAAACAATCTTCTTTCACTTGCATCGTACTTTTATCTCTTATTTGATGTGTTTCAATCTTTTTTCCATAGACTTTGAGTTGATTTCAACGGTTTTTCCGATAACGCCTGAATTATCTTGCTTTCTTCTCATCAATCCTAAGAATTGCTCATCTAAACTTTGAGAAAAATACTCGACCATGGGAGGTTGGAGTTGAGTATGAAGTTTATGGAACTTGTAGTGCCAAAGTAGGAGGAAAAACCTCCTAGTACCGAGAGGAAATCTCGGTGTGACTGGTTTCCTTTGCTTTGAAACTTATGGTTTTTCTCGGGTACCACTCTCTTATTCTTCTGATCATATTCCCAAGTTCTCGAGTCATTTCGTCTTCCTTTTGACCTTCTACGTCCGTTGAATTCTGCTTGGTTTTAAAACTTGTCTCATAGAGTATGTTTTTGTTAAAAACAATAGTGTGCTCTGAATTGAGACAAGTCATGAATTGGTATCTCTTTATTCTGGATAGTTGTTTAGAAACTGCTTTGAAGCATTGCTTTTGTCCGGTAGATATTCCTTCAACTGCTTTACATGGCTAGAATTCCCTTCTTAGTGTAAATGATCATATCTATGCTTTAGAGATCGTTCCATGCTTTATATGCATATGCTTTTTGTCCTTTCATGCTCTCTACAAGTTCTCGGCTAGCTCTTATCAAAGCATGGCTATTCTCACACCATCGTTTGAGTTCCAGTAGAACGATTCACTTTAAGAACAGTCTTATTGGATGGTTCCAACGGTCAGAATCTTTTTCGTTTACCGCATAGCATTCTTCGCACCTGCATTCCCAACGTTGCTGTAAAATAAAACCTTCCTGCCACTATGGAAAACAGTTCCATTATCGATTTTCATCAATAATAGATAAGATATGATGCATAGTTCCATCATATTGTGCGTTTTCTAGCATGAGCGAGCTATCTACAGAGAATGGTACGTTCATCATATACAGGACACGGGACACGCTATATAGATTTAAACTTTCCTTGCCCCGATCAACGCCAGGAATCTGATTGGTAAACACACATCGAAATCCTTTGGATTCTCGTCGTTGGTCATGTGGGTTCGATATTTGAAATAAAACATACCTGACCATGTTGAACACTATGCTTTCTTGTTTACAATGACTCGTCGATCGCCGTGCCTCAAGTCCGGTGAGGGTGTGTTTACACCTCTTGAAAAGTGGATCCTCCATTGTGCAAATTTCAACTTATGCACTTCCTGCCTCCAAGCGGATGATAACCGTGGAACTTTAGAGGATGGTTGTTCAAATCCAAGAGTTTCCACCTCCACTAAAAGAATATATCGACCTTCGAGTTCTGGATGATCCTCCTGAAAAAATTCCAACCATCCTTACTCCGAGGATTCTTCAGAATATATGTCGCCAGCACAGGATTCCCAAAGGTAAGTATAATATCGTATCACTTGAAAGTTTGGCAGTTATTTTGTTGCAAACAGGCCGTGTTCGTGCGGGATTGGCCCGCACTATTTTTATAACTACTTGTGTATATAATATAACTCTTGGTGCTGTAATTTTCCATATTACATATGCTTGTGCTCGCGCCTATGCCATGTGCTTATTTACTGCAACTCTATGCATACAAATAATATTCCTGCAATTGTTATGGTCATATTCCATCATTCGGCCTTGTTTATCTTTGCCAAGCAGTTCCGTTTAGCAAAATAGAAACATGATTGGACCAACTCTTTGGTTATTCCTGTTTTGAATAGGTCGAGTTTATCATTGACCGTTTTCCATGGCAAATAGTGCAAGTTTCATATTGCTCCCTTTCGCTATGGAGCGTCAATTGCATTACTCACCGCCTATTTATGCATTTCTACCATGAACTTAATCTTGTTCACAGAATTGGTTTTTCAAATTGTTAGTCTCTAAGCAATAGTGGGTGGTTGAGCATTGTAGGGAAAATTATCAAATTGCCCCCTGTCGATTCACGCTTCCCAATCTTGATCCAGAATTAATGGATTCCAATAACCCCTGTCTAGGGTTCTTTACAACTATCCTCGCTTATCCTCAGCCAAGAATGTCCCACTAAGCCCCTAAAGTAGTCATGGAAACCAAGTTCATATGCCAGTTCCTATCTTCAGGGATTGATGGTTTAATTGATTGATTTCGAGCATTCCTTCTCAACACTACCATACTTCAGGCAACAGCCGACACTTGTAAGCTAGGGTTGAATTCTCCGAATGACCTATGCATGGTCAGTCCTTTTTTACACTGCGTATCTTTGGGCAGGAGCAAATTTCCAAAGGTCGTGGTCGAATTAGTTGATCGATTCCTTGATAATTATACATTATTGACATTACCTATCTCCAGGCAACGACAAATTCATGTTCTTGGTGGAGTTTCTTTCAACCAACTATTAATTTTGTGTAGTCCAAGTTCTGTGGTGCTCCATGTTGCCGTTGAGCAGCAGTTGGAACATTTACTTTCTTGTCTACATAGCTCCGTTGTGTGCTTGTACCAATTTATGGGACTTTTC
Organism: Allium fistulosum; assembly: GCA_030737815.1. Lineage (NCBI taxonomy): Eukaryota > Viridiplantae > Streptophyta > Magnoliopsida > Asparagales > Amaryllidaceae > Allium > Allium fistulosum. The sequence goes on from CM060907.1 coordinate 400,678,596, forward strand.
ATTTCCAATGCCAGAATCAGGGCATTGATGGGATAGAAATGTCATGGGCCAAATTATCTGATTTCCCCCAGTCTATGTGTGATCTTCTTGTCCTTATTCTAGATCAGGAGAGTCTAATAATACTTGTTTACAAGCTTATACCATCCTCGCTCATCCTCGATCGGGCATGTCCCGCATGGTTGCTAGCGCGGTCGTTGATATCTATTCGGATACCAGTTTCAATCTCCAAAAGCTACCTATTTCCGGACCACAACCAAATTCCCGAAGATCGTGGTCGAAGATCTAGCTATGCAGTAGTCTATATCTCCAGAAACTAGCACATTGATGGTTTGATTCCAAGAGTTTGTCTTGATGTTGCATGTCTTCGAGCAACTGCAAATACCTGCACGTCCAGAACGAATCATCCGATGGATCCTTCGGTTATTTCCTCACGAGCTAGTCCTACTCATCTGATCGGCCTTGCTGCATGTCGACGTTACTTATTTCCAAATAGTGGCAAATTCGTACAAGTCGGGATTGAATTATCCGATCAATCCCAAAAGGTTGGATCAAGTTATCTGATCGACCTGAAGCACCTGTTCTTTCGGATGTTGCCCATCTCGGGGCAACGACAGATCCCTAAAGGTTGGGATTAAATTATCCGATCAACCCCTTAGTTTGTCGTTCTTCCTGATGTTGCCTATCTCCGGGCAATGCTAGATTCTAGAAGGTCACATTGTTCCTTTCTAACGTCGGCAATCTTCGGGCAATGACAGGTTCTTGAAGGTCATGGTTTGCCTTCTTGATGTCGCTGATCTCTAGACAGTGCTAGATCCCTATAGATTAGAGTTATCCTTCATAGAATTGCATATCTCTTGGCAATACCATATTCCTAAAGGATGGGGGTTTTATCTTCCTGACACCGCCGATCTTTGGGCAATGTCAGATTCCTGAAGATCGAACTTTCCCTCTTGCGATTGCCTGTCTCTGGGCAACACCAGATCCTGAAGGATAGGGACGAATTATTCGATTGACATAAGAATGGGTGAACCTTCTAGATGTCGCTTATCTCCAGGTAACGCTGAACTAAGAAGCTTTTGGGTCGATTTAACTTGTCGGCCTAAAAGTTTGAGTCGATTTTCCCATCGACCTAGCGATTTAAACCTTCCCGACGTCACCTATCTTCGGGCAATGTTGGTTCTCAAAAGGTTGAGGTCAATTTCCCAAGCAACCTAGAGGTTTAAACCTTCCTGATTTTGCCTATCTCCGGGCAACACTGGTTCTCAAAAGATTAAGGGTCGATTTTCCTATCAGCCTAGTGGTTTGGACCTTCTTAACGTCTCCTATCTTTGGAGAATACCTGTTCTTAGAAGGTTGAGGGTTGATTTTCATCATCGCCCTGGTGGTTTGGACCTTCTTGACGTTGCCTATCTTCGAGCAACACCAGTTCTTAGAAGGTTGGAGACCAATTTCCTCTTCGACTTGGCGGTTTAAACCTTCCCAATGTCACCTATCTTCGGGCAATGGCGGTTCTCAAAAGGTTGAGTGTCGATTTTCCTATCGACCTGGCAATTTGAACCTTCCTGATGTCGCCTACCCTTGGGCAACACCAGTTCTCAAAAGGTTGAGGGTCGATTTTCAACATCGACCTAGCCGTATGGACCTTCCGAACAGTGCCAATCTTGAAGCAATACCATTTCTCAAAAGTTTGAGGGTTAATTTTCCCATCGACCTTGCGGTTTGGGCCTTCTTGATGTCGCCTATCTTCGGGCAATGCCAGTTCTCAAAATGTTGAAGGTCAATTTTCCCCATAGAGCCAAGCGATTTGAGTCAATTTTCTACGTCGACCCGGTGGTTTAAGTCAATTTTCCCTACCTACTTGCGGTTTGAATCAATTTTCCCCATCAACTTGGTGGTTTTAGTTGATTTTCCCCATTAATTTGATGGTTTAAACCTTCCTGACATTACCTATCTCTGAACAATACTGGTTCTTAGAAGGTTGAGTGTCAATTTTCCTCGTCAACCTAGCAGTTTGAGTTGATTTTCTCCATCGATCTGGCAGTTTGAGTCGATTTTCCCCATCGACTCGGCAGTTTGAGTCCACACTCCCCATCCATTATCCAAGGACTAAGGAGCATTTTCTCGTCTGTGCCGCCAGTCGCATGGCACAGTAGTATTGCTTACAAAAACACGGTTCCATTAATTCAAGAAACTGACTTTATTCATAAGTAGAAGATGTGGTAAGTTTTGCCTCTTTACAATGCTCCCAGTATCCTTAGGTGGCTTATTTATGAAAGAAAGTTGATAAATTCTAAGTGTGATAGCACCATAGCAAGTCATTGTTCCTAGCATGCAGGATCGGGATTCCATCCATGGTTGGTAGCTTGAAAGTTTCATCTCCAACCTTTTGATCAATTGCATAGGGTTCTTCCCAGTTCGGACCAAGCGCTCCCATACCCAGGAGGACACATTTCTAAATGAGATCTCCAACCTCAAAGGTGTGGTTGCGAACCTTGCCTTCAAAGCGTTGTGTTACCCTTTTCTGGTGGGCATCAACCCATAATTATGCTTCTTCCATTTTCTCATCAACCAACTCAAGGTTCTCAAGCAGGAGCTCCTTATTCAGGTTTGGCATGAAATGTCGTTTACGATGGGAGGCGACCATTAGTTCTATCGGGATCATTGCTTTTGATCCATATGCCAAAGTGAATGGTGAGTGTCCAGTTAATGACTTATATGTTGTCTTATAAGCCCGCAATGCTAGTGGAAGCTCATCAAACCAGTTGCCTTTAGCTCTAGTCGGTCTCTTTTTCAAGGTGGATTTAATGATCTCGTTCATTGCTTCCACTTGACCATTTTCCTACGGATGTGCCACCATGGAGAAGCTCTTCTCAATTATGTACCATCTAAATCTTTGAACTCGACGCTATTAAGCCGAGTTCCATTATCCATGATAATTATCCGGGGTACCCCAAACCACGGCATAGTGGATCGCTCTGGACCTAGACTGTGCCTCCTTTACTTCACTGGTGTTATCTTTGGATCAATATTCATTATGTGACATGTTACCTCTAGCGAGATCGCTTGCATATCTGAATGTGTCCAAGTGAATACGTCCAAGTCTCCTTGGAAGAAATTTACAAATTTCTTTCTTCAATTAGGGTTGAGCTGAGGTCCAATCTTCAAGAACTGGGTAGGAACATCCATGTCGATTGGTCATTCACCATCAGCTCTGTCGGTGTGGGTCGCCCTTCCCCTGATTGCTTCTTAGGATCCATAGTCTTGTTAAATCGACTGTGGTTCCTGAGCTAGGGTCTAGGCTTTAATTGTTATGCTTGTGAGTCCTGAATGTAGAGAGTTCTTTCCATAATTTTGCCTTTTTCGCACCGGTTTGCTTCTCTGAGTTCGACGATGTAACATTCTCTTCCAATTCACTGGTCACCTTTCACCACTTCGACCCATTTTCCGTAGGGAACTTCATTACTAAACACCAAGGATCCAGAGCTATTCTGAAATAAGTCAGAACCAGTCGACCCAAGAAGGCGTTGTATGCTGAATACTCGTCCACAATTATGAACTTATGAATTTGTACTATCTTTTGATCTCCTTCTCCTAGTTCCATAGGAAATTTGATCATTCTGATCGGCTATTTCGCTTCGCCTACAAACCCTTGAATTTGGGTTTTACAAGCCGTCATCTCCTTCATGTTGATCATCATTTGACCAAATGTCCTCCCGAACAGTATGTTCATCGAACACCCAGTGTTTACTAAGACTCGACATACTGTAGCCATTCCAATTCCAACTCTTATCACCATGAGGTCGAAGTTGGTGCTTTGACTCCGTTAGGATCTCTATTTCTAAATATGACATCACTAGTTATCATCCTTTACTGCTTGGTCAGAGCTCCGTCTTTTACAACAAAGCAATCCTCCTATGGTACATGCTTTAGCAAGCTAGCGTACCATTCCATTTCCCTCCAGCTCTTCTCCATTGGATGAGGTCCTCCAATTATGGTGTTGATCACCAATGTTCCATCATTTTTCTTAGGTCCTTCTCCACCCGATCCAAGCTGATTCCCTTGGGTGGGCTGCTCTTGGGGCCTCGTCGCTTGGCCTCTATCCCATGGTTCCTTAACCTACTGCTAAAGCCTATTCTTCCTTATTAGTTCTTCAATAAAGGTCCTTCAGGTGTTAGCACTCATTCATGTTGTGTCTATGAGATTCATGGAAATGACATGTCTTTTCGGAGTGCCTTTCCTACACGTTTGCCTCCCTCCTTGGCGGTTTCTTATACTGTTATGTTCCTTGAGTAGCTAGGTATATGTTGTCCAACATATCATTCAAAGGTTATAGTCATTTGGTTTCATATTCCTCAGGCATTTCCTGTTTTTGTTATGCCAATCGCCAGGGCCATGATTTCTCTTCTTTTGATTACCAGAGTTTCCAACATTAATTGCCACGTTGCTCTGGATAACCTCCTTTGACCGTCCATCATCATTCTTCCCTGAAGCTAGACTCACTTCTTCCAAGTGTAGAAACTGATTAGCCTCCCAATGGAGCTCTTTCATAGTTGTCGATTGCTTAATCTTCAACCATCTTCTAAAGTTCGTGTTTAGGAGGATGCCTTAGACCAAAACCATGGATACAAAATCTTTATTTGGACTGTTTACTTCAGTAATAGCAACATTGAACCGGTTCAAATTCAATGACTCCTTAGGTCCTTGAGATAAGCTTGACAAATACATCACATCCTTGGGTCATGTAGCATGTAGTCAAAATTTCTCCATAAATTTCTAAGCCAACTCATTGAAAGTCGATATGGATCTCGGTGCGAGCCATGTAAACCACATCGATGCAGCTCCTTCCAATAAAATTAAGAAGCATCTACATCGAACAGCATCTATTGCTCTAGCTCCATCCATATATCACTCGTATTTGAGTAAGAGTTGTTTGGAGTCAGTAATTCTATTATACAGTGGCATTGTTGGCATTGTGAACTTTCTAGGGTACTCTTCACTCAGAATATTTTTGGTAAACGGAGTTCTACTGGGTGTGGAACCCAAATCTTCATTCTTTCTGCCTTTGATTTCCTCCACCAACTATTCAACCATATTGGCTATGTATTCCTCATTGGCACGATAATTCGTAGGGCGACTACCGGGGGCTGCACCAAGTGTTTAGCTCTGCAAACAGTTTTGGCTTGTCGACCAACGTATAGGTTCTCTAGTCTTTTGGAGAGCCACTCCTACAGTATTGCATCAGCATGCAGTTGGTTCAACTATGGCATTAGAATTCTTCGATTTCATAGAGTCAGCAAGATCCGGGTGACCAGAGTGATCACCGTCATTCCTTGCGGCAACCACTGGAATATTACAGAACGATCTGCCTAAGCTCCGTCACCATTAGCATCAACATCCAACTCAAGATCGTCATCGTCAAGCTGCAAATCCTCTTCCGCATTAGAGACCACCATTGCATTAACTTGCTGTGCATCACCAAATCCATAATTCCTCTTGGTACTAGTTGGTTTCCTTATGGGGGGAGCACTTTAGCTTCCTTCTGCAAGTCCTTTAACAACTCTAGTAATTCCTACCTTCTATTTTTGCTTCCCAACTCTTTTGTTTTGGCCAAAAATAGAGGAATTCTCTTGTTCTATTACAAGTAAAGTTTCCCTTCTAGTTAATTTGGTTCTTGGCGGTTGCAAGGTTAGCAAAGCATCCATCTTATCCATCAAATCTTTCTAGCTATTTACCATTTTCTGGTTCAACTCCTGTAGAATTTTATCAAGCTCTCCTCTAGTAAATACTACCTATTGAGCAGGGGACTTTGGAATGGTCTGTTGATTATTAACTTCAATTTAGTAAGCTTCCCTTCATCACCTCTAGCCATAGCTCCCGAGGATGTATTGGATCTCCTTGGTGCCATGACATTATGTTAGCAACCCTTCAAGTTCTTCAAGCAAGTTTTCTGGATCTAACTTCTAGATCTTTCCAACCTAAAGTAGAGAGTTGAATCTAATTTTGAGTTCAATTCTCAATGAAAGCATCAAAATGTTGACACAAAAAATGGATCAGCATCCAAAGATAAGTTGTAGGGAACCAGTGAGATCTAGATCTAGCAAACAATAGCAAAATAATAGAAAAAGAACAGCAAGATACAAGATTTTATAGTGGTTCGGTAATCTCTGGCTTACGTCCACTTTATAGCTTTATTGATTATAGAGAATTAAAGTCACCGGTAGAATGGTTTGGCATGTCCTATTACATAGAACTGAGAACAATAACTTCCTAGGTGATAATTGAATGAGGAAGATAGGAGATGATGGAGAAGCAAAGTGAAGATCAGGCAAGATCCTTCTTTAGTTGTAGTAGAATTGGTATTTATAGAGAAACCAATGTATAGGTTTAGAAGCTCCCTTGGATTAAAGTTCAAAAGCAAGCCCAAGGTCATACAAGTGAGCATGGGGGCCCACGGCCAAAATAAACCTATCGGTATACCGAGTGGTTTTGCTCTATGCAAACACTCTTCTTTCACTCGCATCATTCTTTTATCTCTTATTTGATATGTTTCAAGCTCTTTTCCATAGACTTTGAGTTGATTTCAAAAGTTTTTCCGATAACGCTTGTATTATCTTGCTTTCTTTGCTTTGTTCTCATCAATTTTGAGAATTGCTCATCTAAACTCTGAGAAAAGCACTCGATCATAAGAGGTTGAAGTAGAGTACGAAGTGCATAAGGGTTGAAGAGCCAAAGTAGGAGGAAAAACTTCCTGGTACCAAGAGGAAACCTCTCGATACTGACTGGTTTCCTTAGCTCGAAAATTGATGGTTTTTCTCAAGTACTACTCTCTTATTGTTCTGATCGTATCCCCAAGTTCTCGAGTCATATTATCTCTGCATGACCTTCTACTTCCGGTTGAATTCTGCTTGGTTAAAAACCCAATTAATAATATGTATGTATGTATGAGAGTGATGAATTTATTTACTTGGGTCATATAGCAGACTGATTTAACATTTTTTGATCATGTAACACCCCGAAAATTTAATAAGAAATTTAGTAAGAAAATTAATTGAAATAAAACAAGGTGTTAACGATTAAATTCGCTAACACCCAAAAGTGTGTACAAAGTGGCGTATTCAAGGAATTTCTAAGAATCCCTTGGACTTGTGGTGAATTACGAATTCGTTTGAATCCAAATTCAATAATTCAAAAGAATAAAATAGTCAAAAAATGCTTGAATCATCCTCTTTATTCGAATATGAATTTTGTACAAGAGGAGTAATAAGAGAGGGAAAGAAGTTAAAAGCCCCTTCCCATGAGGGGATATATCTATATATAATGGTTGGAAGAGGATTGGCTTGCTCAAGTTGGCGATGTAGGACTTTTAGTGGCATGTAGCATGTAGTGAAGTATGAAGGTTTTTGAAACTTTGTGAAGGAAATGCAACAATTCCTCTTGAATTTGCTTTTGTAAATGATCTCATTCCTCCTTCCTTTGCATGATCTTCGCCATCTTCCATCGTGGTCGTTGTGTGAAGTCGATAATCATGAAATATGGCTTCGATTGATAGTTTCGGCATGTGGCCTTCTTATCATTTTGATAAAGTGCAACATCGATGCTGGAAAAGTGCAATGTAATTGCACTACAGCTTCGATGTAGATCATCCTATTTTCTTTAGGGGCTTTTCACATGGATATTGTACTAATTCGATGAATATGCTTTATCTATGAAACTTGGCTTGATTAATGACTTCAGCAACTACTTCGATGACTCTGATATTGTACTATGCTTGGCTTGCTTGCCTACGATAATAGTAAAACTTTAGTGTCCCCTTGGTAATGATGATATTTGAAGCTCGATATTGAAAAAAAGGAGTCGTTATTGCTAATGGAGAACGGTCACTATATAGGTGCAGTATTAATGTCATCGCTGTCGATCCTAAACTGTATTACTCTCTGAACGTCGATGACATTCATCGTTGATGTTGCAAGGGTAGATTGCGACAGAACTTGAAGTAGTGTGTTGATATCATTCCTTTCTCATATGGCCCGGTATTAATTGGGTTCGACACAGCATTGATCAAGCTCGATGAGGACATCATGTGGAATAGTAGAATGTCGACATAGTTGATGATCGACATGATCTTATTGATTTATCTTTGCATCTGGAGCTTCAAACCTCAACATGAACCCATAGTCTCGGCATTGATTCTTTGGCTTGTATCCTTTAAAAATTATTGGGATAACACAAGGACAAAAAAGAATTTTTTTTACAAACATCTGATTTTGGCTATGAAACTTGCACCATTGCGTTCATAGAAATTTTCCATATGATTTTCATATATAATACTTCATAATCGGAATTAATACGGAGAAATTATGACCGCTAAAAGGATTGAAAATAGAATAAGGAATTAAACATAAAAAATTAACAAACTTATAGGGCAATTGGTCAACTAAGAGGGGTTGATGGTCGACTGTAGCTGTCGACCTTAGGTATTAAGCGGTCGACAGTGCCTGTGTATTATCGAGCGATTTTTGTTGCATTGTGATGTGTTTGAGTGGTCGAGATGCATTGCTTTGGAGCCAAGTTTTGATGAGCATTTAAGATGATTGTAGATATTCTTTAACGAAGATCTAACAGCCTAAACTAAACCCAACCCCTATAAATAATTGCCAAATAAAACCCTAATTCTCACATACTCTATACAATAACAAAACTCTGCCAATTTTTTTCTCTTTCCTCACTCTAAAAATTTCTTAAAAATAAAATAAAAACAACCTAGAAGAACACAATCCTTGGAATCAAGGAAGCCCAACGGAACCAGAGAATAGAGGGACGATTCCCAAGAAAATCGAAGAGGTAGAGCTTAGGCTTGAAGTGAGTGGTAACAACTTTGATAAGATGATTATTACAGTTAGATTTAGACTATTAAAATTGATTTAGAATGTTAGAAACCTAAATTGAATATGTAAACCCTAACATGAATTCTATAATCTTAAAATAAGAATTATAGTAAATTGTTGATTGGATATTGATGTGTACACCTTGTTTTACACAATAATTTGCAAACCCTAAACTAACAAACCCTAAATTAAATTGCAAATTGATGATTAGACTAGTCATCTAGTAATCATAGTTCACTAATAATTTTTAACGACATCGATTAACCAGTAATTAGCCATTAAAAAAATCGACAACGAACGAATGCAGGAAACCATAATTTTAATACGCACTGATCGACCCTGGTACCATAACGGTCAACTAGTAGCGGTTGACCTATAGTGGTTGACCGTAGTGGAACAGCGGTCGACCATTTGTTACAAAAATTGCAAATCTTGAACCTCGTCCTAAAGCCCAAGTTGATAATAATAAAATTATATAATTTTAGTTAAAAATTATATAAATGGAAATTGTTTGTTTGAGCCTATTTTGGGCTAAGTATATGTGCTAGGGATAGTAGGGAAGTCGGCTCCCCATCGAAGGATAGTAGGTCATTGCATTATTAGGTAACAGTTAAATACCCAATTGAGAATCGAGAGTCAACATGGCAATATATTTCAAAGATTGAGAGTTGGAAGTCGACTAAAGCGATGTATTTCGCAGAACAGGGGGAGTTCCATGGTGGATTTGTAGCACTGATGGAGATGACAGTTGAGTGAGCCCGGTACTAACAGGTAATTCTATATGGACAGTTAGGCCCATCATAGCATGATAAGAGGCTATAGCGTAGAAAAGGAGTCTGGTACTAACAGGAGTTCTTGTACACACGGTTCTGATGTGCTGTGGTACATAATACAATAAGAGACATTTAGCACTATGATCGAGAGATGGACACGGGCGCATATGATGAGTCATACAATGAGTTTGCATTTCGAAGTTCCCCTCTCCAGGCATTGTGATGGTATAGCTATTTATGGGAGAGCAGTTCCCATAATCGCCTATGGGTGGGTTTTTCTTATTAGGTGAATCTAGGGACTATGGCCGATGATTATTGTGAGGTTTGATTCATAGTTCGACCCTTTGTGTTAGATAAGAACCCTTAGGTATTGGACCTTAGGGATTCACGGACACTTATACACACCCTTTGTCATTTAAAGTAGTACTATATCTATCTGCACATGATCATTACATATTAAACTTATATCCATTCACCAGACATTTTGTCTGGCCCATTCTTTTTCCATCTTTTCCCCACCACAGGTGGACAGGACAGCAGGTGATTGGCCTAATCTTGATACTTGGAGAGTCATGCTTATCTCTAAAGATTGCTTTTATCATATTAACTCTCCATGTATTATTATATCTTATCGGTACATTTTATTTCCTTGTGTCATACTTTGAAAGATATTTTTCTATGTACTCTTTATTGGACTACGTACTAGTTTTTGTAAGACTGCGATTTGGATATTTTCTGAGGTGGACATTTTTCTATGTTATATATATTTTATTCCTTCCGCCGTGAGTTCTGAAAGTTTTGTATATCTCAGATTATGTATGTTTATCTTAGTCATTGGAATGTTAAAGGTTAAAACTCGACGATCTGCATTTCTTAGCATGATGCGAGGATAAAAGCCACACTGAGCTTTGGATATATACGTGTTGGGAGGTGCGAGTTGTCACAATTGGTATCAGAGCATAGGTTCAAAGTTTCTTAGGGAGTAGTACTACTGTATTAAGAGAATGTACTTGAAATTTTTTGAAAAAAATATAGTTTTTGAAATGCATTATCAAACAGTCTCTAGAAATTTTCAAAAATGGACTTTTTAAAAGCATATATATATAAGTATAAATAAAGGATTATTTTCATAAAGCTTTTCAAATTTTTTCATATAGAAAAACCTTCCTTATTCTTGCCTATGCTAATTCCTAATCATGCCCATGTTATCTGTTTTCTCTTAATCGTGTTTATGCTATCTATTGAAGTTACTAATGAAATTCTTAACATTCACAGATAGAAGATGACTGATCCCGTTGGTTCTGGCTTCAACGATGCAACCGAGATCCCAAGCATGAACATCCATATATGGTTCCGCCAGTATCTTCAGGCTAGGGGGACAGGCCGAGCTCAATCCCGCTAAAGAGCCCGTAGAGAGAGCGATAGGTGAGGTTCCTGCCCGCTCACCTACCACTCCAGATTTTGCTAAGCTCTATAAAGATTTTATATCTTGGGGGTAAACCATACGTGGGATGGCGTCTTACATGGATTTGAGGTCATGGATCCGCACTTGCGAGAGGATATATTGTTTGATGGGTTTGACTAATGTTGTAAGGAGGCAGTTAGGTACCTGGAAGTTGTAGGAAGAGGCATTGAACTGGTGGGAGGTTATCGAGTTTGAGGCTGATAAAGGTGATATTTCTTAGGAAGAATTCCGTAGGAGATTTGAGATGAAGTTCCTTTCTAAGGCAGAGGAAGGCATTCAGCTAGAGAAGTTTATCCATCTTAAGCAGGGGGACATGACAGCCAAGGAATATCTGAATCATTTTAATGAGCTAGCAAGGTTTGGTATTAAGTCGATTATCACACCATACAAGATGGCTCTTAAATTTGCTAAAGGACTGAACAAACCTCTTCAAGATTTAGTTGTGTGTCACACACCGATGGGTGCTACCTATGAAGGGTTAGTGGAGATGGCTTTACTCACTTCCGCCTCCCAAAAGGAAGTGAAAGAGGAGGCTCAGATGGCTGGAGAGAAATGGCACCAGAAGAATAAGAAGAAGGGATGATTTGGACTAAAGGGGAAGGTTCAAAAGAAGAACTTACGGTGTAATAAGTGTGGCAAGCTGGGCCACTTTGCTAAGGAGTGCATGAAGGATTTATCAAAGGTGAAGTGTTATAATTGCGATCAGTATGGGCATGTGTAGCGAGCTTGCACAACACCGCCAAGGGCTCCTACTCAGGCTTCTACTTAAGTGGTTCCAATGTATGCATTAGAGGCAGTCCTTAGCTAAAGCGCACAGCTAGTAGTGGACAAGGGTAAGAAAGTGGCGATCAAAGGTGTGTTGACTCTTTCTGGTTTATCTATTTACACTTTATTTGACATTGGGGCTTCACATTCTTTCATTTCTAGTAGATTTGCCGATAACTTACACTTACACACTAGTATGGTCACGTACCTTATAGTTTTGTCAAAACCCGTAGGAGAATCAGCCTATTTGTACTATGGTATGTAGGAGTTTGAAGTTGCTCATTTTAAGGGTTGAGTTTGATTGCGATGCCTTTATATTAGGATTCTCTGGGTTTGTGTTAATATTAGGCATGGATTGGATAACTATGTATGGGGTTATTTTAGACTGTCATAGGAAGGTAGTTAGATTGAGCACGTGTGGTGAAAGTAGCTTGGAGGTTTATTGCGACACCCGAGGATCGATTATGCTAAGCTACTTGTATTCATTGGACCTATCACATGACGAGCTTAGTATAGTGCCTATAGTTAGAGATTTCCTAAATGTCTTTGTTGAGGTTATTGTCTTCCGCCCTAGAGAGAAATTGAGTTTATGATATACCTTGTTAAGAATGCTAGACAAGTCGCCTTAACACTAAGACATATAGCTCCAAATGAAAGACGCAAGTTGAATAAGAAGGTTAATGAGTTGTAAGAGAAGAGTTTTACAGGAGGAGTATTTTTAAGTGGGAAGCACCAGTCATCTTGCAACCAAGGCGGATAGTTCTCTTAGACTCTACGTCGATTATAGTAATCTAAATAAACTAAAAAGATGAATCATTATCCTTTGCTCCGCATAGACGATCTCTTTGATCAATTAGTTGGAGCTAGAGTATTCTCTCAGTTGGATTTGGATATCGGGTTCCATCAGTTGCATGTAGCCGAGGATAGTGTTCAATAGACGACATTCCATACACTCGATGGATTGTATGAGTAGTTAGTCATGCCCTTTGGATAGATAAATGCACCGTCTACTTTATTGATTTAAGGAGCCGAGTTTTCAAAGGGTTGCTTAAAAAGTTCATCATGGTATTTGTGGATGATATCCTAGTATATTTGAGGACCGAGGAGGAGCATGTGTTGCATTTGGAGGAGGTGCTCAATACACTCCATGCGCATAAGCCTAAGGCAAAGTTTTCGAAGTGCCACTTTTGGAGATAAGGAAATACGCTTTTTGATACACATCGTCTCAGAAAGTGGCTTAGAAGTTGGTCCTAGTAAGGTGGCAATAGTTCAGGATTAGCATGTACCTAAGAATGCTATGGAAGTGAGAATTTTTCTTGGTTTGGTGGGCTAGTATCGGAAGTTCATTAAGGACTTCACGAAATTCTCTGCCCTATTAACCCATCTTACCAAGAAGAATTTAGTTTTCTTATGGGATGTTAAGTGCGAAGATGTTATTATCAAGTAGAAGGAGGCATTGACTAATGTACCAATTTTGGTACTACCGGATGGGACGAAGCCATTAATAGTCTATACCTATGCATGTGGTACGGGGTGAGGCGCGGTCTTTATGCAAGAGGGAAAAGTGGTAAATTATGAGATTCGACTGCTGAAGGCCCACTAAAGAAACTACGCTATCCATGATCTTGAGTTGGCGGCTATTTTTTTGGCGCTCAAGTCATGGAGGCATTACCTTTTAGGAGATTGGTTTAACCTATATAGGGATCATAAGTCCTTAAAGTATTTGTTCTCCCAAAAGGGCTTGAATTTGAGGCAGCAAAAGTGGATGAAGTTTTTAGCATCATATGACCTTGATATATCTTACACCTTGAGCAAAGGTAATGTAGTGGCAAACTCTTTGAGTCGACATCATGCAGTGTTGAGTCCCTTGTTCTTGGAGTGGAGACATTTCGAGTATATTTCCACCTTTGATTTTCGACCATCATTAGATATTACCCAAGGATTACTAGTAGCTTTAGATGTTCAACCTACATTAATGGACCGTATTGGATCTAGGCAGAAGGAGGATAAGGAGCTAGTAGATACTATTTGAGAGGATTAACAGAGAAGAGTCATCGAGTCAATTGAGGTGTTATGCCATTGAATTGAGAGGATGATTACAGAGGGATGATAGGCTTTGTGTTCCTCGTAGTATGGATTTGATAGATGAGGTACTAGTTGAGTCTTACCATTCTAGAATGACTATTAGTCCTGGTGGTGACAAGATGTATCGTGACATAAAAAGAGCTTTATATTAGCCCAGTATGAAGAAGCAAGTGTTGAGGTATGTAGCTAGATGTATGACTTGCTAGAGGGTAAAGGCGGAGCAGAAGAAGCTGGGAGGATTATTGTAGCCATTCGAAATTACTCAGTGGAAGTGGGAGAGTATCTCCATGGACTTTTTAGATGGTTTACCAAGGAGCAGGAGAGGGAATGAGAGCATTTGGATCATAGTCGTTCGGTTGACTAAGTGTACTCATTTCATGCCAGTGAGGAGCACAAGGACGGCGACTTCGTTAGCGGCTATTTATGTGAGAGAGGTTGCTAGGTTACATGGAGTTACTACTAGTATAGTTAACGATCGAGGTCCGCTTTTCACTAGTGAGTTCTGAAGGAGTCTATAGGAGGCATTGGGGACTAAGTTGGGCTTGAGTACCGCATATCATCATAGACCGACGGACGGACCAAGAGAGTAAAGTGAGTTTTGGAGGATTTGCTATGGATGTGCATTATATACTTTGGAGGTTCTTGGGAGGATTACTTACTATTAGTGGAGTTTAACTACAAAAGCAGTTATCAAGCGAGCATTGAGATGGCATCATTTAAGGCATTGTATGGTAGACCTTGTAAATCACCGTTGTGTTGGTGGGATAGGACGTATAAAATTATTCGTAGGCCAAAGATGGTGATGGAGACATCAAAGAAGATGGATCTGATCCATAGAAGAATGAAGAACACTCAAGATAGGTGGAAATCTTATGCTGACAGAAGACGTACGAAGTTAGAGTTTCCATTAGGATACATGGTATTTGTAAATATTTCACCCCTTAGGCATGTTATGAGGTTTGGTAGATTGGGGAAGCTAGCACCGAGATTTATAGGACTCTTCCCATTAGTGGCTAGAGTAAGGAAGTTGGCATATAGACTAAAGCTTCAAGAAAAGTTAGCGGGGGTACATGATGTTTTCCATTTATCACACTTGCGAAAGTGCTTACGCGATAATGCTACCATGGTCGAGTCGAGTCAGGTAGAGGAGATGGAGGTTGAGTGAGAATCACTTATTTGTTATGCACCCACTCGTATATTAAAGAATAGTACAAAGCGACAACGCAACAAGAAGATTAGGCTTGTTAAATTCTAATGGGGAGATGACCCAGTGGAGAGTACATGAGAGCCTGAGGAGAAGATCCATTCTATACATCTGCAACTCTTTTCTGGTCCGTCTTAAATTTAGATTCTTATAAATATAGATTACTTACGTGTAGGACTTAGTCGGTATACCCTTTAGGTAGAGACCTTTGGATGGTAGGAATGGTTGTAAACATGTTAGTAGGACATGTTATGGATGATGGATGCTAATGGATGTATTGTTCGAATTGTACTCTTTTACATGGTAGGATATTATATCCTTTAGGTACACACCCACACACCCATATTTAGTAGCATGTTATTTCTTGACTTTTTTTATGCTAGTGGATGTTATGCATATGGATGTTGCATATGCTTTGAATGGTTGTGCACGCATATAGAATTGCAAGTATACTTATTTAGGATGTTGTATACATTTGGATGCATGCTGTGAATATTTGCATGATATTAGGTCGACTGAATTAGCAGACCACCTGCTCTTTTGCATTAGAATAGGTTTACGTGCATTTCATATTGCATATTTATCTACCTATTGCATTAGAAATTTTTTTAAGGACAATGATTACTCTGGATAATGGATGAATAGATGGTTGTAGCTATTGGTTGCTATGTGTATAAGCTATATTTTTCCGTCCTTTTGGATTTCGAGGATGAAATCCTCTTAAGGTGGGGAGAATGTAACACTCCAAAATTTAACGAGAAATTTAAATTAAAATAAAAGAAGGAATGAAAAGAAAATTTTCCTAACTTTCGAATTTGGCTACGAAACTTGTACCATTGTGTTCATAGTAATTTTCCACACGATTTTCATATATAACACTTCGTAATAGAAATTAATACAAAGAAGTTATAGCCGTTGGAAGGATTGAAAATAGAATAAGAAATTAAAAATAAAAACTTCACAAACTTATAAGGCAACCGGTCGGTACAGAGGGATCGATGGTCGCCGATAGCAGTCGACCTATGGTATTAAGCGGTTGACCGTGCCTGTGTATTATCGAGTGATTTCTAATGCGTTGTGACGTGTTTGAATGGTCGAGATGCATTGTTTTGGAGCCAAGTTTTGATGATCGTATAAGATGACTGTAAATATTCTCTAACCTAGATCTAACGGTCTAAACCAAACTTAATCCCTATAAATACTAGCCAAATCAAACCTTAATTCTCACATACCCTATAACGTAACAAAACTCTGTCAAAATTTTCCTTCTTCTCCCACTCTAAAATTTCTAAAAAAATCAAATAAAAACATCCTAGAAGAACATAAGGCTTGGAATCAAGTCGGAGAAAGCGGAGCTAGTGAATAGAGGGACGATTCCTAAGCAAATTATAGAGGAAGAGCTTAGGCTTGAGGTGAGTGGGAACATCTTTGATAAGATGATTATTACAGTTACATTTAGACTATTTTAATCTATTTAGGTGTTAGAAAACCAAATTGAATATGTAAAACTCTAACTTGAAATCTATAATCATAGAATAAGAATTACAGTAAACTATTAATTGGATATTGATATATACATCTCTTTTCACACTTGAATTTGTAAATCCTAAATTGAATTGCAAATTGATAATTAGACTGGTCATCTAGTAATCAGGGTTCACCAATAACTGCTAACGACATCGATTAACCAATAATTAACCATTAATTAAAAATCAACAACGAATAGATATAGAAAACCCTAATTTTACTACGTGATCAGTTGACCCTGGTACCCTAATGGTCGTAACAAAAATTGCAGATCTTGAACCTCGGTCTAAGGCCCAAGTTAATAATAATAAAATTATATAATTTCAGTTAAAATTATATAATGGGAAATTGTTTGTTTGTGTCTATTTTGGGCTGAGTACATACGCTAGGGACAGTAGGGAAGTCAATTCCCTATTGGAGGACAGTAGGTCATTGCGGTACTGGGTAACAGTTAAATACCCAATTAAGAGTCGAGAGTCGACTAAGATGATGTATTTTGAAGATTGAGAGTTGGAAGTCGACTAGAGCGATGTACTTCATAGGTCTCAGTGCGAGTTCCGCGGTGGACACGTAGCAATGATGGAGACGCTAGTTGAGTGAGCCCGGTGCTAACGAGGGATTTTGTATGGACAGTCAGGCCTGATGCAGCACGATAAGAGACTATAGAGTGGAAAAGGAGTCTGGTACTAATGGAAGTTCTTGTACGCACGGTTCTGACGCGACGTGGTACATTAGACGCCGACACAGTACAATAAGATGTATTTAGCACTACGATCGAGAGATTGGCACGGGTGCATATGATGAGTCATACAAGGAGTTTGCATTTCAGGGTTCTCCCTCTCCAAGCATAATGATGGTATAGGTATTTATGGTAGAGCAGCTCCTACAGCCGCCTACGTGCAGTGTTTTTTTATTGGGTGACCTTAGTGACGTTAGCCGATCATTAGTGCAAGATTAGATTCATAGCTCGACCCATTTTATTAGATAAAAACCCTTAGGTATTGGACCTTAGGGATTCACAGACACTTATAGCATACCCTTTGTCATTTAGAGTAGTACTATATCTATCTGCACATGATTATCGCATATTAAACTTGTACTCATTCACTAGACTTTTTGTCTAATCCATTATTTTTCGATCTTTTCTCCACCACAGGTGGAAAGGGCAGTAGGTGATTGGCCCATTCTTCATACTTGGAGAGTCGTGCTTTTCACTAGATACTACTTTTATCATATTCAGTCTCCATGTATTATTCTATCATATGGGTATATTTTATTTCCTTGTGTTAGATTTTGAGAGATATTTTTCTATGTGCTCTACATTGGACTACATACTGATTTTTATGAGACTGTGATTTAGATATTTTTTGGGATGGACATTTTTATATTCTATATATGTTTTATTACTTCCGTTGTGAGTTCTGAAATTTGGTATATCTTAGATTATATCTGTTTATCTTAGTCTTTGAAATGTTAAAGGTTAAACCCCGATGATTTGCATTTCTCGACACGAAGTGAGGCTGAAAGTCACACTAAGCTTTGGATCGGTGCATGTCGAGAGGTGCAGGTTGTCACAGATCATCATTGAAACTTTTTCCCATATAATTAGGGTTTCCTTTTTGTCTTTTTCTTCAATGTAAATATAATTCTCTCTTTTCATTGATGCATCGTCTTGACTTTCCTTATATGTGATTACACTGTATTAACTTAATTCCTTTCATCTTCTCATTAATATGTTGAACTTTTTATTTCTCTAATCTCATCATTTTATTTCTAACTCAATTTTTCTTATAATTCCAATCATTACTACATGTATATATGTGTATTTGTGTGTGTGTCTACACACACACACATATTAAAAATGGGTTCCTTTATTGCTTCTAAAGAAATACAATACACAACACACACTGCATAGTTCTCAACTGGTATCGAGGCCTTTTCATCTACTAATATATACAAATATGTCAAAAATTAACACAAATAGTTACACATATCCTCATGCAATTCCTGTTTACAAATCTTTTCTACTTTCAGCCCATGTAATAGTAGTTATAACCATTTTCTCAAAAAATGGTCACTTCTTCAACATAACAGCCTACATGGGTATGTTATTTTGTCCTTTTGCTGGTGAGGTAATCGCTCGTTCATGTGAAGAAACTGCATTCTCGTTGAAAACTCACGTTACTATTATCTTCTCAACCTAGATTATCGCATCCATCGTCTTCTTCCCCATCACAAACGCTTGCTTCTGGGCAATGTCACTACAACAAAACAGGCTTTTTACAATGGGCAATGCCCGTTGTAATATGTGTTCCACAACGGGCAGCGGACCATTGTAATAGGCGATGTTGTAATAGATCGCCCATATTTTACAACGGGCAGTTAATGTTGTAAAGACCGTTGTAGTAAACTTTTTTACAACGGTCGCCGACCGTTGTAATAGACTGTAATAAAAGCTTCTTTGCCCGTTGCAAAATACTATCATACAAGATGGATAACATGTTTTACAACATTCCCTAACCGTTGTAAAAAACATTTTGACAACGGTTTTCGACCGTTGTTATAGACTTTAATACAAGGTGCAAATGACCATTGTGAAAATGATTTTTACAATGGTTATTGACCGTTGTAATAGAGTATAATACAATGCGCTTTGACCGTTGCAGAAAAAATGCAAATAAAAAAAAAATTACAGCAACGTATAGGTAGCACATCCATACAAATAATGAATAATTTAACAGTAATAAATATTACGCACAAACAACCAAAATCACATGCGAAAAGACTAAAAGATAGTCATAAAATTCCAACACTCCAAAAAGTCAGATAAGTTTACCTCCCAAATTCATAAAGCATTAATACATAACAGTCGGCTATAAATATCAAGTTCTAAGTACAATCATACTAGACTAAGGATATAAAGTCTTTGTGCCACGCGACGGTTGATCCAACGGCCTCTTTAATAGTGGATATCTCTGAATTTGACCTAAATAAAAAAGCTTCTGGTTCCACCGCTACATCCACCCATACTTTCCAAGCTTCTGCTCCAAGCTTTACAAAATGTACCAACGCATCAGGATCAGTGCTTGCTATTGTCCCCTCTACAACTACGTTCTTCTCCCAACTCAATAGCCTGCACTTTTTTTTCATCAAACCATCCACAATAACTCGTTCTTGCTGATCTTGAACCTGCTGCGTATTGTTGCTATCGCGGTGTGACTGCAAGGGAAAAAAATTGACTTTAGTGAATATGATAATCATGATCAGGTGAAGTTACCATTAAAAAATCACTGGCAAAGTTACCATCTCGGAAGTCAACACCTACCAGTAAACCTAAAGCAAAGCCCAAAAACGTTTCAAGCCATGAATAAACGGATAAATCAAAAGAAGAAAACAGTAAACTTAAAAGAGTTTCGAACAATGTACCCAAGCTGAACAGTGCACCCAAACTAAAAAATGTGAACACACTTACAAATAGATTTGCATTAAGGTTTTAATATGGACCTGTATATCTAACATTGTTATTTTCCCTTTCATTGTGTGTTTGGTTTAATTTATCGTCTTCTCTCTTTGATCAATTTTTTTGTACATAGTTATTATCTGTATGAGATTGGGTATGATTTTGACCCAGCCTTTTCTTTTGATTTGTAACATATTATTTGTTGCTTTTACATTGGAATATATCATATAACCAAGTATCGCAAACATGGATTGCAGGGGAAAAAATATCACTTTAGAAAATCAACTAGCAAGTATCAACATGCATGTGAAATATAATACATGTTGACCCTTGCAAATTTAAACTTACACATACTAAAATGTGATAAAGACATGTCAGCATCAAATTCTTATGGGTTTCTAATGCTGTGCAATATAAAAGACTTTCCCACTGAACCTGCTAAATAAATTTAATAAATTTGTAATCTATACCTACAGCCCTAAGGAAATTTTAGGACCCTTCATTTGTAATAATCGGATAAGCAATCCAAACAATAAGCAAAAAATCAAATCATAAATGCAAGATATGCATGCATGCACGCACGCATTTGTACACATATGCTTATTCTATCTGTAAGATATACTCCAAGTCACCGACAACT
This sequence comes from Allium fistulosum, assembly GCA_030737815.1. Lineage (NCBI taxonomy): Eukaryota > Viridiplantae > Streptophyta > Magnoliopsida > Asparagales > Amaryllidaceae > Allium > Allium fistulosum. Next base: position 400,699,400 of record CM060907.1, read on the forward strand.
CAAGTAACTTATCTTTTGTGATGTTATAATGGAGTTGTGCAATCAAAACGCTTAACAGTTCCCTTGTAGTGGAGTTGCAAAAGGCTATAGCGAGGATATAACGGAAAATAATGGAGGTGCAAAAAACTATATTGGAAATAAATTCAATTTCCAAATGGATTTATTATCACTTCCATATCATTGATTTATTATCACTTCCACATCCAAAACAGCTGAATCCCTGTTAATTGGTACCAAGTGTGAGCAAATGCCTAAATGTTCCAATCTGCTGCCTGATTATATAGCTAGTCAAAACAGTCTGACTCATTGTTGGATCTTCCGATAAGCAATTTTTGTCCGGTTTATTTTGTAATTTTTCATACCATGTTATGTAACTATTTGTACACTGTATCACCATTAACACATTTACGACTTCATGTTCCATAATCTACTGCATTAAAGTAACATCACTACAAAATATACAACTAAGGAATTTTTATGAAACCAGCTCATAAACCTGATTATATGAACTTACCAAGAGATTTGATTTTTAAAAAACACAAAATTACAGCGAAAACAATGATAAAAAGCAAGCAATCAAAAATTGAAAAATTAAGAAACTAAGGATACAGAAAAGAGGGCCTCAATGAGAATCCTTACATTTATACCAGAGTGCATTGTTGCCATTGCGACATTTCCAGCATCTTTAACTGACTCAAAATGGCACATTGCAACCTAGATATCGAATACAATACACAAAGTGAAACAAAACAAAGTCAAAAAAACTGTAGGAGAGTATATTAAGTTCTTAAGTTTTTTATAATAATTGTCCCAATGAAAACTATATAGTAATGTGACCCTACAAACTAAGACTAAAAAGAAAGAAAACTAATAAAATCAAACTCATGAATTACTAAACTCTGCAAAACCTGGATCAAACCAACAGTTATATATTTGGTAAGTGAAATGGTGTTGGATATCTACTATACTCATTGCAGAGAGAAGTTCCAACCTCATGTGAGTTATTCAAAGCTTTAACCAGGTGGTCACAGAATTGAGTTTGGTTCATGTAATTTGTTTTGTAAATAATTTGAATAATTAGGCTGATAAACTTGAATTACTTAGGGTCTGTATGATTTCACTTTAAGTTTTGTGAATTGCGTCTTCATAATAAACAATTTAAAATTTTAGGCTACTACAACCATGATGGAGGACAAAGCCTATAAATTTTTAGTCTTGTGTAATTTCTACCGGACTCAAAGAAGTTCAATATTTTGGGAATTTCTTTACTGGGTGGGGTGGGCACAATTTTGGGGTTCATTGTGTGATTGACATAACCCTTTGTAACCTTGAATTTAATTCTAAATTCCCACAAGTAGAGATCACCATACTTAATCGCTAAACCAGTGTGACCACTCCCCCATCCTTATCAAGCTTTCACCAAATCGCAACAACTAGCCATAAATCTTTCAAATACAACAATGCCTAGAAATTTCTTCCTAGTTATCAATAACCAATCAAAATCGTTTTCAATCCATAATAAATAGCAATCCAATGTTTAGCTTCATCGCTAAACTTAAAAGAATAACGAATGATCTTAAACACTAGAATCATAACACAATTAGCGTTAGTAAACAGTGTGAAATCCTCAAAGATAACAAGAAGTTATATCTCCAAATCCCGAATAGTCTGCAAGATCAAACATTAATTCAGGATTATGAAAATAGCCTAGCTCTATTGCAATCAACTCTAGAAGCTGAAGCAATAGAAAACATGCAAAAATCATCTAGCTTACGAACGAGGATCAATGCCATAAAAAATTCATGCAAAAATGACAGAACAAAAACAAAACACAACTTAACAATCTCATAGATAAAATAACATAATCGAATAGAAGAATTTGAACCTGCATGGTAGACCGGTCTCAGTTACGAATCACTTGAATTCCCAAATCGAAAACCCTAGCTTCAGCGCGCAGGCAAACAAAAGTGCATACAAATCGAAAATTAGTTACAATGGTGTTTTTATCTCAATAAAAATTCGAGTCTGGGGAGAGAGCTAGCTAGCTTCAGCCCTAATCACGTTGTCGATAAACACGTGACAAACCACGTGATAATTCGTAGTACGTTTATTACAACGGCCATATAGAGAGTGTTGTAAAATATACATCTATTACAACGAGCAGAAGCTGACCGTTGTAATATCGCTCTATTACAACGGGCAAATAACGCAAGTTGTAAGAAAGGCGTTGGACAAAGCATCTATTACAACGGTTCTAAAACGACCGTTGTAATATCTGTCTATTACAACGGGCAATATATGCCCGTTGTAAAAGGGATGTTGTAATAGAGTATTTTTGTTGTAGTGTGTCTTTCTCCTCCGCCACATCTGCCTTCGCTCCGTTTTCTATACCCATCACCAATGTTGCTTTACATCTTTACTTTTAGATCTAAAGCCGATTTTGTGTTTTGTAAACCAGGCTTCACGGTTTCGACATCACAATTCTAAAATTCAACGTTGTCGAGTTATCGGCAGTCATTGATACCCCAAATATCTCAGATCCATTTCAGTATGTCTTGGTTTAAACCCGACCAGTATTGAATTTCCTTTAATGTCATACCTAGATTGCTTTTCTAATCAAAAAATAGATTTAGTGCTACGGACATCAAGTCATTTTCCAGTGATAGCATATTATGAATTCCGTTTGGACATCGAAATGTCTCTTTAGCCTTCTTTTGGTTATCAAATTCCTTCAAACAACCCACCAAGACTGAAAACCTTCATCTCTTCCCATTGTACACTTTTTTCGTAGTGGATCTTTTCAACGTGGAAACTCATCCACTTTAAAACCCATTGCGTATGCATGTAATCTCTACAACCCTTGCAATCCCTTTTTTGTTAGATTTGAATTTCCATGTTGGTTTAATCCCCAACCGTGAAGATGAGAGTAGTAAGAAGATGTTCGTGTGGTTGTTGTTTGGGATCGAAAATTAAAACATCCAGAGGCTATCACCTTGTTCTCATCAATTTAGTTGCCTTAGGAACGAAAATTAAAAGGATTATGCCCTATCTTTTACCCATTGTTGTGGAGTTCCTCTCTACAAGAGAGTTCAATATACATACATACATACATACATACATACATACATACATACATGCATGCATATATATATACGAGAGTGAGGAATTTAGTTACATGGGTCATAATAGTAGATAGATTTAACATTTTTAGATCATCGTTGATACTTTCTCCCATATTAATTAGGGTTTTCTTTTTTTTCTTTTGCTTCAATGTAAATATTATTTTCTATCTTCATTGATGCATCGTCTTGACTTTCCTTGTATGTGACTATATTGTATAAACTTACTTCCTCTAATCTTCTCGTTTATATGTAGCACTTTTTATTTCTCTAATCTTGTCATTTATTTTTAACTCTATTTTTCTTATAATTCCAATCATTACTCTTAACATTCTCTTTTCCCATACATTTAAATTATTTTTTGTTTATTTTAATGACCAACATTCCGTTTCGAATAGCATGGTAATTCCAATCTCTTATCATATAAAATGACACTAGCTTGTTTTCAATTTATCCAACCAAGGTTAAGTTGATTGGTTATATCTATTTATATCTCTCTATATCCCTGTATTATTGAACTTGTATTTTCAAACTTAACTTTTCTGTTAATCATTTGATCTTGGATTTTAATCATAATATTTTCTTAGTTTCTTTATTAAAAGTGCATGAAATATACTCTATTTTGCTAGTACTAACATATTGTCATCAACGAACATCATGCACCATGGTATGTCATACTAAATTTCTTTGTTATTTCGTCCATGACTTACACAAATATAAATGGACTCAAACTGGTTCTTGATGTCCATACCTTTATTGAAAAACCTTTTAGCCTCTCCGCATGTAGTTCGTACCTTCTTTTTGGAATTTTCATGCACAACTTGAACTAGCTTTAATATGTGTATTAACATTTGTATTCTTTATTTTTTATTTTTTTAACCTTAGCGCTCCTCAAATTATGTCCCTCGAAACTAGGCATGCAAATGGTACAATTTTTCACCCAAACCCAACTTGAATACTCCTTGTTAGCATGAGTATGAGCTTATATTTGACTATTCATGCCCAAACTTTGGTTTGGTCCGATAATAGTAGGGCTTACTATGGTTTCACCATCACCCCGCCTGGTCTGATTCCAACTCAATTATTATTTGTTCATTGTATTGAAAACATAATTGTATATACCGTTCGTGTTTCATTTTTCTTGTTTGCATGTAGAATCTTTTGCATGTTTTTGTTTATGAACACGATTTCATCATTATTAAATTTGTTCGTACATCATTTGTGTACCATTTTAAAAATGTTAGGGGTAAAAAGGTTGATTTTTGACATTAATAATTCGAAGTGAGCACGGTTTTCCAAACGAGTTATGGATCAGACTTGAGTAATCGATTGAAATATCCAACGAACTTGGGTCAAGCTTGGATTATGATTAGCTTCGAGCTACCTAGTTCAAACCACATCGATTAACAAACCTACTCTGCACTCTACCATGAGACTGTTACGATAACGGTAAATTTCTCATTAATACACCATTACCTGCCATTTGATTACCATTTTTGATAATGTCGATACAGCAGTATAATCGGTATGGTAACGGTAAATTTACCAGTTTTATGGTAAAACATCGATAACTTGTTCTCAAAACCAACGGTAATAGTAATTACCAGTCCACTTATAATACATGAATATTCTGTAATATGTTGTAATATAGACATTTAGAAGACAAAATGATTAGATTTAGTTTAAATGATGCTAAATGGATTTCTTTTATTTCTTATTGATGATTTTTGTTAAGTTACATAGTGAAATATTTTTTTTTATTTTTTTATTTTTAAAAGAAAAACAATGTATAAATAATAGGAGAAAAAACGTCTTTCTCCGATGGCTCACAAAATAATACGAAACAAAAAGGACGAAGGCCTCCCAAAATAAACACCGCAAAACAACAGCGGAAAAGGAAAAAAAACCATAAATACAGGAGGTAAAAACCACAGCAGCCAGAAACAAATCCATCCAAAGATAGGGGCAGACGATCCACCAACAGTCACAAACCCGCCTTGACCCATAGGAAAAGGCCAGACCACCAAGCCAAACCAGAAAAGAAAGCAATCTATAAAGCGAAAATCCAGCAAATCCAGGGAAAGCTCACTCCTAGAAAGGCAGGAAGAGGGGACGAAGAGAAGATGCCCAGATTGGTTGCACTGAAGAAACCGAAAGGGGTTGGTGGCAAGTAAAGCAACAAAGACGTCACCATCATAAATCCAGCTGCATAAATAAAGAGCAAGACCATCCGAAGCAGCCGACCAACCACAGTAAAGCCACCGAAGAACCAGCGAATATTTGAAAGTCGGACCCCGAAACTAGTCAACCAAAGCACAAACAGGGCCATTGAAGAAGCCAAAAAAACTGAATCTGGAAAACTAACAATAACATTAAACAAAAAAAAGGGTGGGGTGGGGTAGTGAACGTTGGGTGAAGGCCAGCGCTCGCTCGCGATGTTCAACCTACTTCCAGTCTAGCGTGAGACAATGCACACGAAATAGATGAAATATTCGATGAAGCGTCGCTATGTTCTAAAAATAAATGAAGTTTTTTATTTTTTTTAGACAAGCGGTAATTTTCATTTATCAGTGTAATGGTTACCATTTTATCAGTATACCAACAAATTAGTAACGGTAACTGTAAACAGTTTAAGTTTACTAATAAAAGCGATACGGCAATGGTATTTTCAGAAAGGCGATGGTAACCATAATTAACAACCATACTCTATCATATATCGTCCCTCTATGAACACCATGTATAATTTCTTGATACTTAAATTGATATGGGCAACCAAATGAGGTGGATTTAATCTACTAGTTAGGCTTACTGCTTACACAAACTAAACGGTAAAAACAATTAGGGTTTAGAAGTATCCGTAGGTTCACGTTTGCGACTATTCTCATACATACAAATTGCAGATTTTTAGTCAAAGCACAATCGGATTATTAATGGAGTTTGTTTCTCTTCCTCCATGTAGATGACAGCCTTATAGTTAAATAGTGAGTTTCTCTTCTTCTTCTTCTCATTTTGCCACTTGATTTGCTTGTTAAATTCAAGTTAGTTTGATAGTCCACAGTATACTTGAATTGTCTTCGTTCGATTTAATTAACCCTTCGTTGTATAGTAATTTTATACGTAATTGTATAACACGTATCTGCTGAAATCGTGCACATATATTGTTTGTCAAATTGACCATTATGTACTTCTGATTTTAACAAAGTGATGTCCACATCATATATAAAACGTTATAAACACACTAATTATATACATATATATCTAGCTTATTCAGTTAGACAACAATCTATTCATGAAATATTCATTAATGGAAAGCACTTATGTATATATTACAGCCACATATTATAGTTGAATAACAATTAATTGAAGGTAGCGTAGTTTGAATTTATGATGTGCACTGTTTGATCTATCTCATTGATCTGTCCATTATCAAAGTGGCTCATTTAACATCCCAACCTTTCTTTTGCTGAATGTATTTAATTAGTCTTCTTGTTCATTTATTTCTTTTCCTGGTCTCATTACAATTTAATAATTCAGTACTTTTTGTGGGGAATAGATCACCTCTTCTACCAGATTACCATAAAAGAGATTCACCCATTAGGTTTTGCCACTGAAACACAAATCCAATGATTTTGATTCAACATGGTTTTCTTTTTCCATATTTGATGCAATTATGTATCAGTTCAATCCAGATCATCAAATACCTCTATTGTAAAAATCCTTTTCTAGGCGGCCACCTAGGCGCCAGAAGAAGCTTTCTGCCTAGGTCCGCCTAGACTTGATTCAACCATCATCTAAGCATCTAAATATGTATCTAGGCACTTCTTAGGCACTCGTTGAGCCTTGATGCCTCATAAATGCATCTACATGCTATTTTCAAACAAGTTTGTCTCCTTAGACCACTTCTAAACCCATCCAAACCCCTAAGTTTTCAGTCTGGAACAATTAATACTAAACAAAATGTTCAAATTTTATCCAAAGTACACGAGTTTATAAAAAAACATAGCTAATTAATCTCTGCCTAAACGATTAATCCGTAGTCCATGTTTACCGCCTATCGTACATCTAATGAATTTCACAACCTTGTTAAATACTAAATCTAATAGTAGCAATTTTTATCAAATAGCTATATGATTCGGAATCAAACACACACACACATCACGCACATCTGTGTATGCATGCGCGAATGTGCGCACGTGCGCGTGTGTGCGTGTTTGTGTTTGTTTTCGTTCTTACCTGCCTCATGACAATATCCACAATTTTATTTGTCAAATGGAATAACCGTAACATAGTTAGAATAATATTTCAAATAGATGGTTATAATTAATGTTTTAATAGTTGATATTTAACATTGTGAACTTGTTAGAAATTTTGAAATGATTTCATATTTCGTGGACATGCTGTTTATAGTGTAGATTGAACATCCCCTCAATTTCATTTGATTTTGAATAGCGCAACATAAAATAATGTACGCATGTAAAATGGGAAAAGTGAACGAGGGGGTTAGCAAATCCTTTTCTCAAGGCAAGTAAGTCCTTGACCTACATATACACATCGAATGTATTCGACTTGTTACTTTAATACGGTGAATTATATGGGTAGATGAGGATGTCCCCTATGAGATAGTGATATTCTCTAAATTATCAATCGAGAGGTATTTGGATTGAATCCTATTGGCATTTATTAATTGATAATTTAAAAGCAAAATTATATATGTAAATGGTGATAGAGTTTGTGTACTTCATCACAATGTACATTGGGCAAGATAAATGATTTTGAAGATTGTGCATGTATAAAAAATTATTTCTTACTTTTACTTGATAACTTATTTCTTAGTTTTACTTAATAGCAAAACATAACATTAGTAACATTTATTACATTGCATGAAATATAGAGGTAAAATTATTTGGAAAACGTTTTAAGTTTGTCATTCACACTATTTTCTAGTATAGGGTTGCTTTTTATTTAAAAGGCAAACTTGTATCTATTTTTAATATCTTGGTCACCAACTTTGAAAATTAATCAAAAGGATGAAACTAAACCTTTATTTCTCTCCAAAATGTAATTCTCCAAAGCCACGTCATCCTTAACCTATCATCCCCTCACCACCACCATTGCACCTCTTATCGCCTCTTCCTTTGCAATTGTTTTCCCCTACAGCCTTCACACTAACTGCCAATACCTCTCTTACCACCGCCCTAGCACCCTTTCAACTAAATTGTTGTAGATCCAGGCAAACGACATATAATCTCACCACCCGATCCACAACAACGCTTTAACCTTAGCCATGACAAAATTTCTCATATCCTCTTAGCCCATTTCTTTGCCATTAATCACTAACAATAAAAAATGTAACTACATGTACGAAATGATAATATATAGTACCACTGTAAGAAAACAATTAAAAGTAAAAGTAGATAAAAAAATGGTACTAAACATTAGAATTATATAGAAATATATCAACAAAATAAAAGTTATAAAAAATAGCAGGTACAAAATGCTAATGTATGGTATAATTATAGAAAATCACACACACACATATATATCTCTGTGTGTGAACATACATACATATACATACACACACATATACACACACATATATATTAAAATGCTTGATACAAAAATGCAACTTGAAAACAATGCAACAAACTTGTGTAAAAACGGAAATAAAACTAAATAGTAGAAAAATGTATCAATAAATTATATAAAAAAATTAACGAAAAATAAAATGGTACTGCATTCTGGCATTATAAAATAAATTACTTTATATGATTTCAAAGCACAAAATGATTATAAAAAAGCACTACAATAAAGAAATGTTACTACAAGGTATTATTGAAACATTAAATGTTGTACAAATTTTTAATTTGCATAATATTATTATAACTAATAGTAAAACATAAAATTATACAACAAAAATGCTTTATAAAATAAAATGCTATAAATTACCTTTATAAATATCAATAAAATGCAACTATGAGGTAGAATGAAATTTTTTTATATAAATTTGCTACAACAATATTATTTCATGAGCTAATATATATATATATATATATATATATATATATTTACTTTACCTAAAAATGCTACTACTAACTATAATATTCTACTATAAAATAAAATTGTGAGTTGAGATATATATACTTCATCTAAGAACGCTATTACAATAAATAAAATGCTACAACAAAATAGCATTATGAGTTGAGATATGCATTTATTTGAAAAATTAATTCATAATATGATACCATATAATAGCATTACAAAGTGTTTTATACTAATCCAAATCAACATGGCTCTTCACCTTTACCAATCAAATCTCATTGACGCTCCAATCATCTTCATAGCACGACACCACTTACATCTTCATATCAATCTCCGTCACCGTCTCCTTTATCACTGTCAATCTCGTCGCTTTCCTCTCCGTCATAGTCGACGTCTATCCGACCACACCATCGCCAATGCTTATTACACCACCCTCAAGACCTACTGCACCATCGTTGAAGGCTACCGCATCTCTCCTTCATCAACCAAGGCCCGTCACGTGAAAAATAAGAAACTCAAATTTATAATATGATCTTCAGACGAATCATTTGGATGTTTGTTGTATTACTTGTCACTAGGACAATTTTTTGTGTGTTTGTCACTCACATTATTTTCCTCTTCATAGATTTATACTTGAAAATTTTTATGATCTCATTATGTTTTCTCGAAACTTAAATAAGTTTATGATTAGGAACACGAAGACAAAACTATTTCGTTCATTGAAAATAAATTCATCGATGCTACATATTTAATGGTTAGGTTGGCAATGCATAGGTTAATCACCTGACTAATAATTAAGTATGTTAATCAACCAATCCAAGATTTACTAAATAAACTTTAGTTCGCACTTCCAAATAAGGCGGTGAATTTTATACTCAATCTCTTACGCTCAACGTTGCTTGTATGCTATGGGTATTTCTGGTATAAACTCAGTGATGTATCCACGTTATATCTATCGTTTTTAGTGTGATTAGAATGTTCTCTAGTTTCATGTGAGTTATAGACTTATAGTAGATGAATCTCATATTTTCACTTGTGTTTGCAACATAGTAAGTGATCATTTAACCCCCCCTTGTCTTTAAAGAAAAATAATAATTAAAAAATAATAATTTTGCTTTTGATTTCCAAAGAGATCGCAATTTTTGGTCCCAATAGTGATCAAACCATCAAGTACTAAATAAACATATTTTATTTTATTTTTATTTCTTTTCTCTTTCTTATCATCACTGTCATACCATTATTAATTTATACTATTTAAAAATATAACAATATATATACTCATCTTTGCCATCTATAACTAGTATCCTCTATTAATTTTGAGAATATAGAAAATGTCTGCCCAACTTGTTGCACCAGAGCATGTTTGTTATGTCCACTGCAATTTCTGCAACACCATCCTTGCGGTATGCTTTTAGCTAATTAATATAAATTCATAGTTCTCTCAGATTGTACTAAAAATATACCTTGATGTTATGGTATTTTGGTTTTTGTTTATACGTTTGTCTATATTATTTACGATTGCATTGAAGATTTGATATATTTGCTAGATCTCTAACTTCATAATATTATTCTTCTTTGAATTGGTTAGTTTTCCATCTTCAGACTGTTTAGCTACGTTTCTGTCATGGATCCTATTTGTTTCTGTGGACTAAACCTCCTCTTTCTTCTTCTTCTTCTTCTTTTTTTTCCTTCCCTTCTTCTGTTTATGGCTGAATTTTCACATGATTGAATATCGTTTCTAGAAATGATTTCGTGGTGGCCTTTTATGATTACTTTGGTGTCTCGTAAGAATACTGTAATTT